>CM076682.1:134433162-137260662 GCA_038501925.1 Xenopus petersii
TGCCTCAGCTCCATAACCTGGTCCAAAAGGTTGTGGGTTCAATTCCCACCTCTGCTAGAAACTCAGCTCCATAGCAGATCAGGTTCACTGCGCTGAACCAACTCTCAATAGTGATGGAAGGGCAAGTGGCAGAAGTCCATCATCCGCCTTCCAGTTGGCTGCTCATTTTTACAACTGGGGTTGTCCTTCTAAGCTATGCCGAATGTACTTATACATCAGCGAAGGGGTTCCCCATCTAGCACCTTGCCCTTACCTTTGCATCAACTTGGCTATTTTTTCCCCATACAGAACCCTTTTTTGGGGGTTTGCCTAGCATCAGCCTGAAGTTGACCCAGCCCAAAGAAAAGGCACCTTTCCTAAAATGCACCCATGGGACTCGCACGCTGGGCCCTTTGGAAATGAAAGCAGGTGATTTGCTGCATGCGCCATAGAACAGCCATGTGGGGGTGCTGATTTTGCCGTCTCCAACTTAGCAGTCGCTCTTGAATGCAGCATGAATAAAATGCCATTGGCGAGCCTGCATAGAATAAAGGGTTCTGTACAGGCATAAAGAAACCTGAAAAGGACACCCACGCCATTATTTGTACTCTGGACCCAGGGACAGAAACAGGCACTTTAACAATTACACCACAGGAACCTAGACATGATGTGATAGGTACCGGAAGACTGTAAGAATCCATTGTCCCCCTTGTGCCTCTGCATTGACTGCAGGGCTGGAAGTCCATCTTCTGCCTAATAAAGTCAATACCAACCTGAGGCCCTTTCCTAAAAGAGCCTGACTGAATAGCTCAGTCGGTAGGGCACACGCCCCAGCTCCATAACCTGGTCCAAAAGGTTGTGGGTTCGATTCCCACCTCTGCTAGAAACTCAGCTCCACAGCAGATCTGTTTCACTGTACTGTAACCAACTCTCAATAGTGTTGGAAGGGCAAGTGGCAGAAGTCCATCATCCGCCTTCCATTTGGCTGCCCCTTTTTCCAACTGGGGTTGTCCTTCTAAGCTACGCCGGTATGTACTTATACATCAGCGAAGGGTTCCCCATCTAGCACCTTGCCCTTACCTTTGCATCAACTTGGGTATTTTTTCCCCATACAGAACCCTTTTTGGGGTTTGCCTAGCATCAGCCTGAAGTTGACCCAGCCCGAAGAAAAGGCACCTTTCCCTAAAATGCACCCATGGGACTCGCACGCTGGGTCCTTTGGGAAATGAAAGCAGGTGATTTGCTGCATGCGCCATAGACCAGCCATGTGGGATGCTGATTTTGCTGTCTCCAACTTAGCAGGCGCTCTTGAATGCAGCATGAATAAAATGCCATTGGCGAGCCTGCATAGAATAAAGGGTTCTGTACAGGCATAAAGAAACCTGAAAAGACACCCACGCCATTATTTGTACTCTGGACCCCAGGGACAGAAACAGGCACTTTAACAATTACACCACAGGAACCTAGACATGATGTGATAGGTACCGGAAGACTGTAAGAATCCATTGTCCCCTTGTGCCTCTGCATTGACTGGCAGGGCTGGAAGTCCATCTTCTGCCTAATAAAGTCAATACCAACCTGAGGCCCTTTCCTAAAAGAGCCTGACTGAATAGCTCAGTCGGTAGGGCACACGCCCCAGCTCCATAACCTGGTCCAAAAGGTTGTGGGTTCGATCCCACCTCTGCTAGAAACTCAGCTCCACAGCAGATCTGTTTCACTGTACTGTAACCAACTCTCAATAGTGTTGGAAGGGTAAGTGGCAGAAGTCCATCATCCGCCTTCCATTTGCTGCCCCTTTTTCCAACTGGGGTTGTCCTTCTAAGCTACGCCGGTATGTACTTATACATCAGCGAAGGGGTTCCCCATCTAGCACCTTGCCCTTACCTTTGCATCAACTTGGGTATTTTTTCCCCATACAGAACCCTTTTTGGGGTTTGCCTAGCATCAGCCTGAAGTTGACCCAGCCCGAAGAAAAGGCACCTTTCCTAAAATGCACCCATGGGACTCGCACGCTGGGTACTTTGGGAAATGAAAGCAGGTGATTTGCTGCATGCGCCATAGACCAGCCATG
Organism: Xenopus petersii; assembly: GCA_038501925.1. Lineage (NCBI taxonomy): Eukaryota > Metazoa > Chordata > Amphibia > Anura > Pipidae > Xenopus > Xenopus petersii. The sequence continues at coordinate 134,435,213 of CM076682.1, forward strand.
TGGGGATGCTGATTTTGCTGTCTCCAACTTAGCAGGCGCTCTTGAATGCAGCATGAATAAAATGCCATTGGCGAGCCTGCATAGAATAAAGGGTTCTGTACAGGCATAAAGAAACCTGAAAAGACACCCACGCCAGGATTTGAACTCTGGACCCCACGGACAGAAACAGGCACTTTAACTATTACACCACAGGAACCTAGACATGATGTGATAGGTACGGAAGACTGTAAGAATCCATTGTCCCCTTGTGCCTCTGCATTGACTGGCAGTGCTGAAGTCCATCTTCTGCCTAATAAGGTTAATACCAACCTGAGGCCCTTTCCTAAAGAGCCTGACTGAATAGCTCAGTCGGTAGAGCGCACGCCTCAGCTCCATAACCTGGTCCAAAAGGTTGTGGGTTCAATTCCCACCTCTGCTAGAAACTCAGCTCCACAGCAGATGTCTTTCACTGCGCTGTAAACAACCCTCAATAGTGATGGAAGGGCAAGTGGCAGAAGTCCATCATCCGCCTTCCATTTGGCTGCCCCTTTTTCCAACTGGGTTGTCCTTCTAAGCTACGCCGGTATGTATTTATACATCAGCGAAGGGGTTCCCCATCTAGCACCTTGCCCTTACCGTTGCATCAACTTGGGTATTTTTTCCCCATACAGAACCCTTTTTGGGGTTTGTCTAGCATCAGCCTGAACTTGACCCAGCCCGAAGAAAAGGCAACTTTCCCTAAAATGCACCCATGGGACTCGCACGCTGGGCCCTTTGGGAAATGAAAGCAGGTGATTTGCTGCATGTGCCATAGAACAGCCATGTGGGGGTTCTGATTTTGCCGTCTCCAAATTAGCAGTCGCTCTTGAATGCAGCATGAAGAAAATGCCATCGGCGCGCCTGCATAGAATAAAGAGTTCTGTACAGGCATAAAGAAACCTGAAAAGACAACCACGCCAGGATTTGAACTCTGGACCACATGGACAGAAACAGGTGCTTTAACCATTACACCACAGGAACCAAGACATGATGTGATAGGTACCGGATGACTGTAAGAATCCATTGTCCCCTTGTGCCTCTGCATTGACTGGCAGGGCTGGAAGTCCATCTATTGCCTAATAGAGTCAATACCAACCTGAGGCCCTTTCCTAAAAGAGCCTGACTGAATAGCTCAGTCGGTAGAGCGCGCGCCTCAGCTCCATAACCTGGTCCAAAAGGTTGTGGGTTCAATTCCCACCTCTGCTAGAAACTCAGCTCCATAGCAGATCAGGTTCACTGCGCTGTAACCAACTCTCAATAGTGATGGAAGGGCAAGTGGCAGAAGTCCATCATCCGCCTTCCAGTTGGCTGCTCCTTTTTACAACTGGGTTGTCCTTCTAAGCTATGCCGGAATGTACTTATACATCAGCGAAGGGGTTCCCATCTAGCACCTTGCCCTTACCTTTGCATCAACTTGGGTATTTTTTTCCCCATACAGAACCCTTTTTGGGGTTTGCCTAGCATCAGCCTGAAGTTGACCCAGCCCGAAGAAAAGGCACCTTTCCCTAAAATGCACCCATGGGACTCGCACGCTGGGCCCTTTGGGAAATGAAAGCAGGTGATTTGCTGCATGCGCCATAGAACAGCCATGTGGGGATGCTGATTTTGCTGTCTCCAACTTAGCAGTCGCTCTTGAATGCAGCATGAATAAAATGCCATTGGCGAGCCTGCATAGAATAAAGGGTTCTGTACAGGCATAAAGAAACCTGAAAAGACACCCACGCCATTATTTGTACTCTGGACCCCAGGGACAGAAACAGGCACTTTAACAATTACACCACAGGAACCTAGACATGATGTGATAGGTACCGGATGACTGTAAGAATCCACTGTCCCCTTGTGCCTCTGCATTGACTGGCAGGGCTGGAAGTCAATCTTCTGCCTAATAAAGTCAATACCAACCTGAGGCCCTTTCCTAAAAGAGCCTGACTGAATAGCTCAGTCGGTAGAGCGCGCGCCTCAGCTCCATAACCTGGTCCAAAAGGTTGTGGGTTCAATTCCCACCTCTGCTAGAAACTCAGCTCCATAGCAGATCAGGTTCACTGCGCTGTAACCAACTCTCAATAGTGATGGAAGGGCAAGTGGCAGAAGTCCATCATCCGCCTTCCAGTTGGCTGCTCATTTTTACAACTGGGGTTGTCCTTCTAAGCTATGCCGGAATGTACTTATACATCAGCGAAGGGGTTCCCCATCTAGCACCTTGCCCTTACCTTTGCATCAACTTGGCTATTTTTTCCCCATACAGAACCCTTTTTGGGGTTTGCCTAGCATCAGCCTGAAGTTGACCCAGCCCGAAGAAAAGGCACCTTTCCCTAAAATGCACCCATGGGACTCGCACGCTGGGCCCTTTGGGAAATGAAAGCAGGTGATTTGCTGCATGCGCCATAGAACAGCCATGTGGGGGTGCTGATTTTGCCGTCTCCAACTTAGCAGTCGCTCTTGAATGCAGCATGAATAAAATGCCATTGGCGAGCCTGCATAGAATAAAGGGTTCTGTACAGGCATAAAGAAACCTGAAAAGACACCCACGCCATTATTTGTACTCTGGACCCCAGGGACAGAAACAGGCACTTTAACAATTACACCACAGGAACCTAGACATGATGTGATAGGTACCGGAAGACTGTAAGAATCCATTGTCCCCTTGTGCCTCTGCATTGACTGGCAGGGCTGGAAGTCCATCTTCTGCCTTATAAAGTCAATACCAACCTGAGGCCCTTTCCTAAAAGAGCCTGACTGAATAGCTCAGTCGGTAGGGCACACGCCCCAGCTCCATAACCTGGTCCAAAAGGTTGTGGGTTCGATTCCCACCTCTGCTAGAAACTCAGCTCCACAGCAGATCTGTTTCACTGTACTGTAACCAACTCTCAATAGTGTTGGAAGGGCAAGTGGCAGAAGTCCATCATCCGCCTTCCATTTGGCTGCCCCTTTTTCCAACTGGGGTTGTCCTTCTAAGCTACGCCGGTATGTACTTATACATCAGCGAAGGGGTTCCCCATCTAGCACCTTGCCCTTACCTTTGCATCAACTTGGGTATTTTTTCCCCATACAGAACCCTTTTTGGGGTTTGCCTAGCATCAGCCTGAAGTTGACCCAGCCCGAAGAAAAGGCACCTTTCCCTAAAATGCACCCATGGGACTCGCACGCTGGGTCCTTTGGGAAATGAAAGCAGGTGATTTGCTGCATGCGCCATAGACCAGCCATGTGGGGATGCTGATTTTGCTGTCTCCAACTTAGCAGGCGCTCTTGAATGCAGCATGAATAAAATGCCATTGGCGAGCCTGCATAGAATAAAGGGTTCTGTACAGGCATAAAGAAACCTGAAAAGACACCCACGCCATTATTTGTACTCTGGACCCCAGGGACAGAAACAGGCACTTTAACAATTACACCACAGGAACCTAGACATGATGTGATAGGTACCGGAAGACTGTAAGAATCCATTGTCCCCTTGTGCCTCTGCATTGACTGGCAGGGCTGGAAGTCCATCTTCTGCCTAATAAAGTCAATACCAACCTGAGGCCCTTTCCTAAAAGAGCCTGACTGAATAGCTCAGTCGGTAGGGCACACGCCCCAGCTCCATAACCTGGTCCAAAAGGTTGTGGGTTCGATTCCCACCTCTGCTAGAAACTCAGCTCCACAGCAGATCTGTTTCACTGTACTGTAACCAACTCTCAATAGTGTTGGAAGGGTAAGTGGCAGAAGTCCATCATCCGCCTTCCATTTGGCTGCCCCTTTTTCCAACTGGGGTTGTCCTTCTAAGCTACGCCGGTATGTACTTATACATCAGCGAAGGGGTTCCCCATCTAGCACCTTGCCCTTACCTTTGCATCAACTTGGGTATTTTTTCCCCATACAGAACCCTTTTTGGGGTTTGCCTAGCATCAGCCTGAAGTTGACCCAGCCCGAAGAAAAGGCACCTTTCCCTAAAATGCACCCATGGGACTCGCACGCTGGGTACTTTGGGAAATGAAAGCAGGTGATTTGCTGCATGCGCCATAGACCAGCCATGTGGGGATGCTGATTTTGCTGTCTCCAACTTAGCAGGCGCTCTTGAATGCAGCATGAATAAAATGCCATTGGCGAGCCTGCATAGAATAAAGGGTTCTGTACAGGCATAAAGAAACCTGAAAAGACACCCACGCCAGGATTTGAACTCTGGACCCCACGGACAGAAACAGGCACTTTAACTATTACACCACAGGAACCTAGACATGATGTGATAGGTACCGGAAGACTGTAAGAATCCATTGTCCCCTTGTGCCTCTGCATTGACTGGCAGTGCTGGAAGTCCATCTTCTGCCTAATAAGGTTAATACCAACCTGAGGCCCTTTCCTAAAAGAGCCTGACTGAATAGCTCAGTCGGTAGAGCGCACGCCTCAGCTCCATAACCTGGTCCAAAAGGTTGTGGGTTCAATTCCCACCTCTGCTAGAAACTCAGCTCCACAGCAGATGTCTTTCACTGCGCTGTAAACAACCCTCAATAGTGATGGAAGGGCAAGTGGCAGAAGTCCATCATCCGCCTTCCATTTGGCTGCCCCTTTTTCCAACTGGGGTTGTCCTTCTAAGCTACGCCGGTATGTATTTATACATCAGCGAAGGGGTTCCCCATCTAGCACCTTGCCCTTACCGTTGCATCAACTTGGGTATTTTTTCCCCATACAGAACCCTTTTTGGGGTTTGTCTAGCATCAGCCTGAACTTGACCCAGCCCGAAGAAAAGGCAACTTTCCCTAAAATGCACCCATGGGACTCGCACGCTGGGCCCTTTGGGAAATGAAAGCAGGTGATTTGCTGCATGTGCCATAGAACAGCCATGTGGGGGTTCTGATTTTGCCGTCTCCAAATTAGCAGTCGCTCTTGAATGCAGCATGAAGAAAATGCCATCGGCGCGCCTGCATAGAATAAAGAGTTCTGTACAGGCATAAAGAAACCTGAAAAGACAACCACGCCAGGATTTGAACTCTGGACCACATGGACAGAAACAGGTGCTTTAACCATTACACCACAGGAACCAAGACATGATGTGATAGGTACCGGATGACTGTAAGAATCCATTGTCCCCTTGTGCCTCTGCATTGACTGGCAGGGCTGGAAGTCCATCTATTGCCTAATAGAGTCAATACCAACCTGAGGCCCTTTCCTAAAAGAGCCTGACTGAATAGCTCAGTCGGTAGAGCGCGCGCCTCAGCTCCATAACCTGGTCCAAAAGGTTGTGGGTTCAATTCCCACCTCTGCTAGAAACTCAGCTCCATAGCAGATCAGGTTCACTGCGCTGTAACCAACTCTCAATAGTGATGGAAGGGCAAGTGGCAGAAGTCCATCATCCGCCTTCCAGTTGGCTGCTCCTTTTTACAACTGGGGTTGTCCTTCTAAGCTATGCCGGAATGTACTTATACATCAGCGAAGGGGTTCCCCATCTAGCACCTTGCCCTTACCTTTGCATCAACTTGGGTATTTTTTCCCCATACAGAACCCTTTTTGGGGTTTGCCTAGCATCAGCCTGAAGTTGACCCAGCCCGAAGAAAAGGCACCTTTCCCTAAAATGCACCCATGGGACTCGCACGCTGGGCCCTTTGGGAAATGAAAGCAGGTGATTTGCTGCATGCGCCATAGAACAGCCATGTGGGGATGCTGATTTTGCTGTCTCCAACTTAGCAGTCGCTCTTGAATGCAGCATGAATAAAATGCCATTGGCGAGCCTGCATAGAATAAAGGGTTCTGTACAGGCATAAAGAAACCTGAAAAGACACCCACGCCATTATTTGTACTCTGGACCCCAGGGACAGAAACAGGCACTTTAACAATTACACCACAGGAACCTAGACATGATGTGATAGGTACCGGATGACTGTAAGAATCCACTGTCCCCTTGTGCCTCTGCATTGACTGGCAGGGCTGGAAGTCAATCTTCTGCCTAATAAAGTCAATACCAACCTGAGGCCCTTTCCTAAAAGAGCCTGACTGAATAGCTCAGTCGGTAGAGCGCGCGCCTCAGCTCCATAACCTGGTCCAAAAGGTTGTGGGTTCAATTCCCACCTCTGCTAGAAACTCAGCTCCATAGCAGATCAGGTTCACTGCGCTGTAACCAACTCTCAATAGTGATGGAAGGGCAAGTGGCAGAAGTCCATCATCCGCCTTCCAGTTGGCTGCTCATTTTTACAACTGGGGTTGTCCTTCTAAGCTATGCCGGAATGTACTTATACATCAGCGAAGGGGTTCCCCATCTAGCACCTTGCCCTTACCTTTGCATCAACTTGGCTATTTTTTCCCCATACAGAACCCTTTTTGGGGTTTGCCTAGCATCAGCCTGAAGTTGACCCAGCCCGAAGAAAAGGCACCTTTCCCTAAAATGCACCCATGGGACTCGCACGCTGGGCCCTTTGGGAAATGAAAGCAGGTGATTTGCTGCATGCGCCATAGAACAGCCATGTGGGGGTGCTGATTTTGCCGTCTCCAACTTAGCAGTCGCTCTTGAATGCAGCATGAATAAAATGCCATTGGCGAGCCTGCATAGAATAAAGGGTTCTGTACAGGCATAAAGAAACCTGAAAAGACACCCACGCCATTATTTGTACTCTGGACCCCAGGGACAGAAACAGGCACTTTAACAATTACACCACAGGAACCTAGACATGATGTGATAGGTACCGGAAGACTGTAAGAATCCATTGTCCCCTTGTGCCTCTGCATTGACTGGCAGGGCTGGAAGTCCATCTTCTGCCTAATAAAGTCAATACCAACCTGAGGCCCTTTCCTAAAAGAGCCTGACTGAATAGCTCAGTCGGTAGGGCACACGCCCCAGCTCCATAACCTGGTCCAAAAGGTTGTGGGTTCGATTCCCACCTCTGCTAGAAACTCAGCTCCACAGCAGATCTGTTTCACTGTACTGTAACCAACTCTCAATAGTGTTGGAAGGGCAAGTGGCAGAAGTCCATCATCCGCCTTCCATTTGGCTGCCCCTTTTTCCAACTGGGGTTGTCCTTCTAAGCTACGCCGGTATGTACTTATACATCAGCGAAGGGGTTCCCCATCTAGCACCTTGACCTTACCTTTGCATCAACTTGGGTATTTCTTCCCCATACAGAACCCTTTTTGCGGTTTGCCTAGCATCAGCCTGAAGTTGACCCAGTCCAAAGAAAAGGCACCTTTCCCTAAAATGCACCCATGGGACTCGCACGCTGGGCCCTTTGGGAAATGAAAGCAGGTGATTTGCTGCATGCGCCATAGAACAGCCATGCGGGGGTGCTGATTTTGCCGTCTCCAACTTAGCAGTCGCTCTTGAATGCAGCATGAATAAAATGCCATTGGCGAGCCTGCATAGAATAAAGGGTTCTGTACAGGCATAAAGAAACCTGAAAAGACACCCACGCCAGGATTTGAACTCTGGACCCCACGGACAGAAACAGGCACTTTAACTATTACACCACAGGAACCTAGACATGATGTGATAGGTACCGGAAGACTGTAAGAATCCATTGTCCCCTTGTGCCTCTGCATTGACTGGCAGTGCTGGAAGGCCATCTTCTGCCTAATAAGGTTAATACCAACCTGAGGCCCTTTCCTAAAAGAGCCTGACTGAATAGCTCAGTCGGTAGAGCGCACGCCTCAGCTCCATAACCTGGTCCAAAAGGTTGTGGGTTCAATTCCCACCTCTGCTAGAAACTCAGCTCCACAGCAGATGTCTTTCACTGCGCTGTAAACAACCCTCAATAGTGATGGAAGGGCAAGTGGCAGAAGTCCATCATCCGCCTTCCATTTGGCTGCCCCTTTTTCCAACTGGGGTTGTCCTTCTAAGCTACGCCGGTATGTATTTATACATCAGCGAAGGGGTTCCCCATCTAGCACCTTGCCCTTACCGTTGCATCAACTTGGGTATTTTTTCCCCATACAGAACCCTTTTTGGGGTTTGTCTAGCATCAGCCTGAACTTGACCCAGCCCGAAGAAAAGGCAACTTTCCCTAAAATGCACCCATGGGACTCGCACGCTGGGCCCTTTGGGAAATGAAAGCAGGTGATTTGCTGCATGTGCCATAGAACAGCCATGTGGGGGTTCTGATTTTGCCGTCTCCAAATTAGCAGTCGCTCTTGAATGCAGCATGAAGAAAATGCCATCGGCGCGCCTGCATAGAATAAAGAGTTCTGTACAGGCATAAAGAAACCTGAAAAGACAACCACGCCAGGATTTGAACTCTGGACCACATGGACAGAAACAGGTGCTTTAACCATTACACCACAGGAACCAAGACATGATGTGATAGGTACCGGATGACTGTAAGAATCCATTGTCCCCTTGTGCCTCTGCATTGACTGGCAGGGCTGGAAGTCCATCTATTGCCTAATAGAGTCAATACCAACCTGAGGCCCTTTCCTAAAAGAGCCTGACTGAATAGCTCAGTCGGTAGAGCGCGCGCCTCAGCTCCATAACCTGGTCCAAAAGGTTGTGGGTTCAATTCCCACCTCTGCTAGAAACTCAGCTCCATAGCAGATCAGGTTCACTGCACTGTAACCAACTCTCAATAGTGATGGAAGGGCAAGTGGCAGAAGTCCATCATCCGCCTTCCAGTTGGCTGCTCCTTTTTACAACTGGGGTTGTCCTTCTAAGCTATGCCGGAATGTACTTATACATCAGCGAAGGGGTTCCCCATCTAGCACCTTGCCCTTACCTTTGCATCAACTTGGGTATTTTTTCCCCATACAGAACCCTTTTTGGGGTTTGCCTAGCATCAGCCTGAAGTTGACCCAGCCCGAAGAAAAGGCACCTTTCCCTAAAATGCACCCATGGGACTCGCACGCTGGGCCCTTTGGGAAATGAAAGCAGGTGATTTGCTGCATGCGCCATAGAACAGCCATGTGGGGGTGCTGATTTTGCCGTCTCCAACTTAGCAGTCACTCTTGAATGCAGCATGAATAAAATGCCATTGGCGAGCCTGCATAGAATAAAGGGTTCTGTACAGGCATAAAGAAACCTGAAAAGACACCCACGCCATTATTTGTACTCTGGACCCCAGGGACAGAAACAGGCACTTTAACAATTACACCACAGGAACCTAGACATGATGTGATAGGTACCGGAAGACTGTAAGAATCCATTGTCCCCTTGTGCCTCTGCATTGACTGGCAGGGCTGGAAGTCCATCTTCTGCCTAATAAAGTCAATACCAACCTGAGGCCCTTTCCTAAAAGAGCCTGACTGAATAGCTCAGTCGGTAGGGCACACGCCCCAGCTCCATAACCTGGTCCAAAAGGTTGTGGGTTCGATTCCCACCTCTGCTAGAAACTCAGCTCCACAGCAGATCTGTTTCACTGTACTGTAACCAACTCTCAATAGTGTTGGAAGGGTAAGTGGCAGAAGTCCATCATCCGCCTTCCATTTGGCTGCCCCTTTTTCCAACTGGGGTTGTCCTTCTAAGCTACGCCGGTATGTACTTATACATCAGCGAAGGGGTTCCCCATCTAGCACCTTGCCCTTACCTTTGCATCAACTTGGGTATTTTTTCCCCATACAGAACCCTTTTTGGGGTTTGCCTAGCATCAGCCTGAAGTTGACCCAGCCCGAAGAAAAGGCACCTTTCCCTAAAATGCACCCATGGGACTCGCACGCTGGGTCCTTTGGGAAATGAAAGCAGGTGATTTGCTGCATGCGCCATAGACCAGCCATGTGGGGATGCTGATTTTGCTGTCTCCAACTTAGCAGGCGCTCTTGAATGCAGCATGAATAAAATGCCATTGGCGAGCCTGCATAGAATAAAGGGTTCTGTACAGGCATAAAGAAACCTGAAAAGACACCCACGCCATTATTTGTACTCTGGACCCCAGGGACAGAAACAGGCACTTTAACAATTACACCACAGGAACCTAGACATGATGTGATAGGTACCGGATGACTGTAAGAATCCACTGTCCCCTTGTGCCTCTGCATTGACTGGCAGGGTTGGAAGTCCATCTTCTGCCTAATAAAGTCAATACCAACCTGAGGCCCTTTCCTAAAAGAGCCTGACTGAATAGCTCAGTCGGTAGAGCGCGCGCCTCAGCTCCATAACCTGGTCCAAAAGGTTGTGGGTTCGATTCCCACCTCTGCTAGAAACTCAGCTCCAAAGCAGATCTGGTTCACTGCGCGGTAACCAACTCTCAATAGTGATGGAAAGGCAAGTGGCAGAAGTCCATCATCCGCCTTCCATTTGGCTGCCCCTTTTTCCAACTGGGGTTGTCCTTCTAAGCTACGCCGGTATGTACTTATACATCAGCGAAGGGGTTCCCCATCTAGCACCTTGACCTTACCTTTGCATCAACTTGGGTATTTTTTCCCCATACAGAACCCTTTTTGCGGTTTGCCTAGCATCAGCCTGAAGTTGACCCAGTCCAAAGAAAAGGCACCTTTCCCTAAAATGCACCCATGGGACTCGCACGCTGGGCCCTTTGGGAAATGAAAGCAGGTGATTTGCTGCATGCGCCATAGAACAGCCATGCGGGGGTGCTGATTTTGCCGTCTCCAACTTAGCAGTCGCTCTTGAATGCAGCATGAATAAAATGCCATTGGCGAGCCTGCATAGAATAAAGGGTTCTGTACAGGCATAAAGAAACCTGAAAAGACACCCACGCCAGGATTTGAACTCTGGACCCCACGGACAGAAACAGGCACTTTAACTATTACACCACAGGAACCTAGACATGATGTGATAGGTACCGGAAGACTGTAAGAATCCATTGTCCCCTTGTGCCTCTGCATTGACTGGCAGTGCTGGAAGTCCATCTTCTGCCTAATAAGGTTAATACCAACCTGAGGCCCTTTCCTAAAAGAGCCTGACTGAATAGCTCAGTCGGTAGAGCGCACGCCTCAGCTCCATAACCTGGTCCAAAAGGTTGTGGGTTCAATTCCCACCTCTGCTAGAAACTCAGCTCCACAGCAGATGTCTTTCACTGCGCTGTAAACAACCCTCAATAGTGATGGAAGGGCAAGTGGCAGAAGTCCATCATCCGCCTTCCATTTGGCTGCCCCTTTTTCCAACTGGGGTTGTCCTTCTAAGCTACGCCGGTATGTATTTATACATCAGCGAAGGGGTTCCCCATCTAGCACCTTGCCCTTACCGTTGCATCAACTTGGGTATTTTTTCCCCATACAGAACCCTTTTTGGGGTTTGTCTAGCATCAGCCTGAACTTGACCCAGCCCGAAGAAAAGGCAACTTTCCCTAAAATGCACCCATGGGACTCGCACGCTGGGCCCTTTGGGAAATGAAAGCAGGTGATTTGCTGCATTGCGAGTCCCATGGAGCTGCATTTTAGGGAAAGCTTGCCATTTCTTCGGGCTTGGCGTCCCAAAGTTCAGCGCCTTGATGCAGCATGAAGACCAACCCCCCATAAATAAGAGTTCTGTACAGGCATAAAGAAACCTGAAAAGACAACCACGCCAGGATTTGAACTCTGGACCACATGGACAGAAACAGGTGCTTTAACCATTACACCACAGGAACCAAGACATGATGTGATAGGTACCGGATGACTGTAAGAATCCATTGTCCCCTTGTGCCTCTGCATTGACTGGCAGGGCTGGAAGTCCATCTATTGCCTAATAGAGTCAATACCAACCTGAGGCCCTTTCCTAAAAGAGCCTGACTGAATAGCTCAGTCGGTAGAGCGCGCGCCTCAGCTCCATAACCTGGTCCAAAAGGTTGTGGGTTCAATTCCCACCTCTGCTAGAAACTCAGCTCCATAGCAGATCAGGTTCACTGCGCTGTAACCAACTCTCAATAGTGATGGAAGGGCAAGTGGCAGAAGTCCATCATCCGCCTTCCAGTTGGCTGCTCCTTTTTACAACTGGGGTTGTCCTTCTAAGCTATGCCGGAATGTACTTATACATCAGCGAAGGGGTTCCCCATCTAGCACCTTGCCCTTACCTTTGCATCAACTTGGGTATTTTTTCCCCATACAGAACCCTTTTTGGGGTTTGCCTAGCATCAGCCTGAAGTTGACCCAGCCCGAAGAAAAGGCACCTTTCCCTAAAATGCACCCATGGGACTCGCACGCTGGGCCCTTTGGGAAATGAAAGCAGGTGATTTGCTGCATGCGCCATAGAACAGCCATGTGGGGATGCTGATTTTGCTGTCTCCAACTTAGCAGTCGCTCTTGAATGCAGCATGAATAAAATGCCATTGGCGAGCCTGCATAGAATAAAGGGTTCTGTACAGGCATAAAGAAACCTGAAAAGACACCCACGCCATTATTTGTACTCTGGACCCCAGGGACAGAAACAGGCACTTTAACAATTACACCACAGGAACCTAGACATGATGTGATAGGTACCGGAAGACTGTAAGAATCCATTGTCCCCTTGTGCCTCTGCATTGACTGCAGGGCTGGAAGTCCATCTTCTGCCTAATAAAGTCAATACCAACCTGAGGCCCTTTCCTAAAAGAGCCTGACTGAATAGCTCAGTCGGTAGGGCACACGCCCCAGCTCCATAACCTGGTCCAAAAGGTTGTGGGTTCGATTCCCACCTCTGCTAGAAACTCAGCTCCACAGCAGATCTGTTTCACTGTACTGTAACCAACTCTCAATAGTGTTGGAAGGGCAAGTGGCAGAAGTCCATCATCCGCCTTCCATTTGGCTGCCCCTTTTTCCAACTGGGGTTGTCCTTCTAAGCTACGCCGGTATGTACTTATACATCAGCGAAGGGGTTCCCCATCTAGCACCTTGCCCTTACCTTTGCATCAACTTGGGTATTTTTTCCCCATACAGAACCCTTTTTGGGGTTTGCCTAGCATCAGCCTGAAGTTGACCCAGCCCGAAGAAAAGGCACCTTTCCCTAAAATGCACCCATGGGACTCGCACGCTGGGTCCTTTGGGAAATGAAAGCAGGTGATTTGCTGCATGCGCCATAGACCAGCCATGTGGGGATGCTGATTTTGCTGTCTCCAACTTAGCAGGCGCTCTTGAATGCAGCATGAATAAAATGCCATTGGCGAGCCTGCATAGAATAAAGGGTTCTGTACAGGCATAAAGAAACCTGAAAAGACACCCACGCCATTATTTGTACTCTGGACCCCAGGGACAGAAACAGGCACTTTAACAATTACACCACAGGAACCTAGACATGATGTGATAGGTACCGGAAGACTGTAAGAATCCATTGTCCCCTTGTGCCTCTGCATTGACTGGCAGGGCTGGAAGTCCATCTTCTGCCTAATAAAGTCAATACCAACCTGAGGCCCTTTCCTAAAAGAGCCTGACTGAATAGCTCAGTCGGTAGGGCACACGCCCCAGCTCCATAACCTGGTCCAAAAGGTTGTGGGTTCGATTCCCACCTCTGCTAGAAACTCAGCTCCACAGCAGATCTGTTTCACTGTACTGTAACCAACTCTCAATAGTGTTGGAAGGGTAAGTGGCAGAAGTCCATCATCCGCCTTCCATTTGGCTGCCCCTTTTTCCAACTGGGGTTGTCCTTCTAAGCTACGCCGGTATGTACTTATACATCAGCGAAGGGGTTCCCCATCTAGCACCTTGCCCTTACCTTTGCATCAACTTGGGTATTTTTTCCCCATACAGAACCCTTTTTGGGGTTTGCCTAGCATCAGCCTGAAGTTGACCCAGCCCGAAGAAAAGGCACCTTTCCCTAAAATGCACCCATGGGACTCGCACGCTGGGTCCTTTGGGAAATGAAAGCAGGTGATTTGCTGCATGCGCCATAGACCAGCCATGTGGGGATGCTGATTTTGCTGTCTCCAACTTAGCAGGCGCTCTTGAATGCAGCATGAATAAAATGCCATTGGCGAGCCTGCATAGAATAAAGGGTTCTGTACAGGCATAAAGAAACCTGAAAAGACACCCACGCCATTATTTGTACTCTGGACCCCAGGGACAGAAACAGGCACTTTAACAATTACACCACAGGAACCTAGACATGATGTGATAGGTACCGGATGACTGTAAGAATCCACTGTCCCCTTGTGCCTCTGCATTGACTGGCAGGGTTGGAAGTCCATCTTCTGCCTAATAAAGTCAATACCAACCTGAGGCCCTTTCCTAAAAGAGCCTGACTGAATAGCTCAGTCGGTAGAGCGCGCGCCTCAGCTCCATAACCTGGTCCAAAAGGTTGTGGGTTCGATTCCCACCTCTGCTAGAAACTCAGCTGCAAAGCAGATCTGGTTCACTGCGCGGTAACCAACTCTCAATAGTGATGGAAAGGCAAGTGGCAGAAGTCCATCATCCGCCTTCCATTTGGCTGCCCCTTTTTCCAACTGGGGTTGTCCTTCTAAGCTACGCCGGTATGTACTTATACATCAGCGAAGGGGTTCCCCATCTAGCACCTTGACCTTACCTTTGCATCAACTTGGGTATTTTTTCCCCATACAGAACCCTTTTTGCGGTTTGCCTAGCATCAGCCTGAAGTTGACCCAGTCCAAAGAAAAGGCACCTTTCCCTAAAATGCACCCATGGGACTCGCACGCTGGGCCCTTTGGGAAATGAAAGCAGGTGATTTGCTGCATGCGCCATAGAACAGCCATGCGGGGGTGCTGATTTTGCCGTCTCCAACTTAGCAGTCGCTCTTGAATGCAGCATGAATAAAATGCCATTGGCGAGCCTGCATAGAATAAAGGGTTCTGTACAGGCATAAAGAAACCTGAAAAGACACCCACGCCAGGATTTGAACTCTGGACCCCACGGACAGAAACAGGCACTTTAACTATTACACCACAGGAACCTAGACATGATGTGATAGGTACTGGAAGACTGTAAGAATCCATTGTCCCCTTGTGCCTCTGCATTGACTGGCAGTGCTGGAAGTCCATCTTCTGCCTAATAAGGTTAATACCAACCTGAGGCCCTTTCCTAAAAGAGCCTGACTGAATAGCTCAGTCGGTAGAGCGCACGCCTCAGCTCCATAACCTGGTCCAAAAGGTTGTGGGTTCAATTCCCACCTCTGCTAGAAACTCAGCTCCACAGCAGATGTCTTTCACTGCGCTGTAAACAACCCTCAATAGTGATGGAAGGGCAAGTGGCAGAAGTCCATCATCCGCCTTCCATTTGGCTGCCCCTTTTTCCAACTGGGGTTGTCCTTCTAAGCTACGCCGGTATGTATTTATACATCAGCGAAGGGGTTCCCCATCTAGCACCTTGCCCTTACCGTTGCATCAACTTGGGTATTTTTTCCCCATACAGAACCCTTTTTGGGGTTTGTCTAGCATCAGCCTGAACTTGACCCAGCCCGAAGAAAAGGCAACTTTCCCTAAAATGCACCCATGGGACTCGCACGCTGGGCCCTTTGGGAAATGAAAGCAGGTGATTTGCTGCATGTGCCATAGAACAGCCATGTGGGGGTTCTGATTTTGCCGTCTCCAAATTAGCAGTCGCTCTTGAATGCAGCATGAAGAAAATGCCATCGGCGCGCCTGCATAGAATAAAGAGTTCTGTACAGGCATAAAGAAACCTGAAAAGACAACCACGCCAGGATTTGAACTCTGGACCACATGGACAGAAACAGGTGCTTTAACCATTACACCACAGGAACCAAGACATGATGTGATAGGTACCGGATGACTGTAAGAATCCACTGTCCCCTTGTGCCTCTGCATTGACTGGCAGGGTTGGAAGTCCATCTTCTGCCTAATAAAGTCAATACCAACCTGAGGCCCTTTCCTTAAAGAGCCTGACTGAATAGCTCAGTCGGTAGAGCGCGCGCCTCAGCTCCATAACCTGGTCCAAAAGGTTGTGGGTTCAATTCCCACCTCTGCTAGAAACTCAGCTCCATAGCAGATCAGGTTCACTGCACTGTAACCAACTCTCAATAGTGATGGAAGGGCAAGTGGCAGAAGTCCATCATCCGCCTTCCAGTTGGCTGCTCCTTTTTACAACTGGGGTTGTCCTTCTAAGCTATGCCTGAATGTACTTATACATCAGCGAAGGGGTTCCCCATCTAGCACCTTGCCCTTACCTTTGCATCAACTTGGGTATTTTTTCCCCATACAGAACCCTTTTTGGGGTTTGCCTAGCATCAGCCTGAAGTTGACCCAGCCCGAAGAAAAGGCACCTTTCCCTAAAATGCACCCATGGGACTCGCACGCTGGGCCCTTTGGGAAATGAAAGCAGGTGATTTGCTGCATGCGCCATAGAACAGCCATGTGGGGATGCTGATTTTGCTGTCTCCAACTTAGCAGTCGCTCTTGAATGCAGCATGAATAAAATGCCATTGGCGAGCCTGCATAGAATAAAGGGTTCTGTACAGGCATAAAGAAACCTGAAAAGACACCCACGCCATTATTTGTACTCTGGACCCCAGGGACAGAAACAGGCACTTTAACAATTACACCACAGGAACCTAGACATGATGTGATAGGTACCGGATGACTGTAAGAATCCACTGTCCCCTTGTGCCTCTGCATTGACTGGCAGGGCTGGAAGTCAATCTTCTGCCTAATAAAGTCAATACCAACCTGAGGCCCTTTCCTAAAAGAGCCTGACTGAATAGCTCAGTCGGTAGAGCGCGCGCCTCAGCTCCATAACCTGGTCCAAAAGGTTGTGGGTTCAATTCCCACCTCTGCTAGAAACTCAGCTCCATAGCAGATCAGGTTCACTGCGCTGTAACCAACTCTCAATAGTGATGGAAGGGCAAGTGGCAGAAGTCCATCATCCGCCTTCCACTTGGCTGCTCATTTTTACAACTGGGGTTGTCCTTCTAAGCTATGCCGGAATGTACTTATACATCAGCGAAGGGGTTCCCCATCTAGCACCTTGCCCTTACCTTTGCATCAACTTGGCTATTTTTTCCCCATACAGAACCCTTTTTGGGGTTTGCCTAGCATCAGCCTGAAGTTGACCCAGCCCAAAGAAAAGGCACCTTTCCCTAAAATGCACCCATGGGACTCGCACGCTGGGCCCTTTGGGAAATGAAAGCAGGTGATTTGCTGCATGCGCCATAGAACAGCCATGTGGGGGTGCTGATTTTGCCGTCTCCAACTTAGCAGTCGCTCTTGAATGCAGCATGAATAAAATGCCATTGGCGAGCCTGCATAGAATAAAGGGTTCTGTACAGGCATAAAGAAACCTGAAAAGACACCCACGCCATTATTTGTACTCTGGACCCCAGGGACAGAAACAGGCACTTTAACAATTACACCACAGGAACCTAGACATGATGTGATAGGTACCGGAAGACTGTAAGAATCCATTGTCCCCTTGTGCCTCTGCATTGACTGGCAGGGCTGGAAGTCCATCTTCTGCCTAATAAAGTCAATACCAACCTGAGGCCCTTTCCTAAAAGAGCCTGACTGAATAGCTCAGTCGGTAGGGCACACGCCCCAGCTCCATAACCTGGTCCAAAAGGTTGTGGGTTCGATTCCCACCTCTGCTAGAAACTCAGCTCCACAGCAGATCTGTTTCACTGTACTGTAACCAACTCTCAATAGTGTTGGAAGGGTAAGTGGCAGAAGTCCATCATCCGCCTTCCATTTGGCTGCCCCTTTTTCCAACTGGGGTTGTCCTTCTAAGCTACGCCGGTATGTACTTATACATCAGCGAAGGGGTTCCCCATCTAGCACCTTGCCCTTACCTTTGCATCAACTTGGGTATTTTTTCCCCATACAGAACCCTTTTTGGGGTTTGCCTAGCATCAGCCTGAAGTTGACCCAGCCCGAAGAAAAGGCACCTTTCCCTAAAATGCACCCATGGGACTCGCACGCTGGGTCCTTTGGGAAATGAAAGCAGGTGATTTGCTGCATGCGCCATAGACCAGCCATGTGGGGATGCTGATTTTGCTGTCTCCAACTTAGCAGGCGCTCTTGAATGCAGCATGAATAAAATGCCATTGGCGAGCCTGCATAGAATAAAGGGTTCTGTACAGGCATAAAGAAACCTGAAAAGACACCCACGCCATTATTTGTACTCTGGACCCCAGGGACAGAAACAGGCACTTTAACAATTACACCACAGGAACCTAGACATGATGTGATAGGTACCGGATGACTGTAAGAATCCACTGTCCCCTTGTGCCTCTGCATTGACTGGCAGGGTTGGAAGTCCATCTTCTGCCTAATAAAGTCAATACCAACCTGAGGCCCTTTCCTAAAAGAGCCTGACTGAATAGCTCAGTCGGTAGAGCGCGCGCCTCAGCTCCATAACCTGGTCCAAAAGGTTGTGGGTTCGATTCCCACCTCTGCTAGAAACTCAGCTCCAAAGCAGATCTGGTTCACTGCGCGGTAACCAACTCTCAATAGTGATGGAAAGGCAAGTGGCAGAAGTCCATCATCCGCCTTCCATTTGGCTGCCCCTTTTTCCAACTGGGGTTGTCCTTCTAAGCTACGCCGGTATGTACTTATACATCAGCGAAGGGGTTCCCCATCTAGCACCTTGACCTTACCTTTGCATCAACTTGGGTATTTTTTCCCCATACAGAACCCTTTTTGCGGTTTGCCTAGCATCAGCCTGAAGTTGACCCAGTCCAAAGAAAAGGCACCTTTCCCTAAAATGCACCCATGAGACTCGCACGCTGGGCCCTTTGGGAAATGAAAGCAGGTGATTTGCTGCATGCGCCATAGAACAGCCATGCGGGGGTGCTGATTTTGCCGTCTCCAACTTAGCAGTCGCTCTTGAATGCAGCATGAATAAAATGCCATTGGCGAGCCTGCATAGAATAAAGGGTTCTGTACAGGCATAAAGAAACCTGAAAAGACACCCACGCCAGGATTTGAACTCTGGACCCCACGGACAGAAACAGGCACTTTAACTATTACACCACAGGAACCTAGACATGATGTGATAGGTACTGGAAGACTGTAAGAATCCATTGTCCCCTTGTGCCTCTGCATTGACTGGCAGTGCTGGAAGTCCATCTTCTGCCTAATAAGGTTAATACCAACCTGAGGCCCTTTCCTAAAAGAGCCTGACTGAATAGCTCAGTCGGTAGAGCGCACGCCTCAGCTCCATAACCTGGTCCAAAAGGTTGTGGGTTCAATTCCCACCTCTGCTAGAAACTCAGCTCCACAGCAGATGTCTTTCACTGCGCTGTAAACAACCCTCAATAGTGATGGAAGGGCAAGTGGCAGAAGTCCATCATCCGCCTTCCATTTGGCTGCCCCTTTTTCCAACTGGGGTTGTCCTTCTAAGCTACGCCGGTATGTATTTATACATCAGCGAAGGGGTTCCCCATCTAGCACCTTGCCCTTACCGTTGCATCAACTTGGGTATTTTTTCCCCATACAGAACCCTTTTTGGGGTTTGTCTAGCATCAGCCTGAACTTGACCCAGCCCGAAGAAAAGGCAACTTTCCCTAAAATGCACCCATGGGACTCGCACGCTGGGCCCTTTGGGAAATGAAAGCAGGTGATTTGCTGCATGTGCCATAGAACAGCCATGTGGGGGTTCTGATTTTGCCGTCTCCAAATTAGCAGTCGCTCTTGAATGCAGCATGAAGAAAATGCCATCGGCGCGCCTGCATAGAATAAAGAGTTCTGTACAGGCATAAAGAAACCTGAAAAGACAACCACGCCAGGATTTGAACTCTGGACCACATGGACAGAAACAGGTGCTTTAACCATTACACCACAGGAACCAAGACATGATGTGATAGGTACCGGATGACTGTAAGAATCCACTGTCCCCTTGTGCCTCTGCATTGACTGGCAGGGTTGGAAGTCCATCTTCTGCCTAATAAAGTCAATACCAACCTGAGGCCCTTTCCTAAAAGAGCCTGACTGAATAGCTCAGTCGGTAGAGCGCGCGCCTCAGCTCCATAACCTGGTCCAAAAGGTTGTGGGTTCAATTCCCACCTCTGCTAGAAACTCAGCTCCATAGCAGATCAGGTTCACTGCACTGTAACCAACTCTCAATAGTGATGGAAGGGCAAGTGGCAGAAGTCCATCATCCGCCTTCCAGTTGGCTGCTCCTTTTTACAACTGGGGTTGTCCTTCTAAGCTATGCCTGAATGTACTTATACATCAGCGAAGGGGTTCCCCATCTAGCACCTTGCCCTTACCTTTGCATCAACTTGGGTATTTTTTCCCCATACAGAACCCTTTTTGGGGTTTGCCTAGCATCAGCCTGAAGTTGACCCAGCCCGAAGAAAAGGCACCTTTCCCTAAAATGCACCCATGGGACTCGCACGCTGGGCCCTTTGGGAAATGAAAGCAGGTGATTTGCTGCATGCGCCATAGAACAGCCATGTGGGGATGCTGATTTTGCTGTCTCCAACTTAGCAGTCGCTCTTGAATGCAGCATGAATAAAATGCCATTGGCGAGCCTGCATAGAATAAAGGGTTCTGTACAGGCATAAAGAAACCTGAAAAGACACCCACGCCATTATTTGTACTCTGGACCCCAGGGACAGAAACAGGCACTTTAACAATTACACCACAGGAACCTAGACATGATGTGATAGGTACCGGATGACTGTAAGAATCCACTGTCCCCTTGTGCCTCTGCATTGACTGGCAGGGCTGGAAGTCAATCTTCTGCCTAATAAAGTCAATACCAACCTGAGGCCCTTTCCTAAAAGAGCCTGACTGAATAGCTCAGTCGGTAGAGCGCGCGCCTCAGCTCCATAACCTGGTCCAAAAGGTTGTGGGTTCAATTCCCACCTCTGCTAGAAACTCAGCTCCATAGCAGATCAGGTTCACTGCGCTGTAACCAACTCTCAATAGTGATGGAAGGGCAAGTGGCAGAAGTCCATCATCCGCCTTCCACTTGGCTGCTCATTTTTACAACTGGGGTTGTCCTTCTAAGCTATGCCGGAATGTACTTATACATCAGCGAAGGGGTTCCCCATCTAGCACCTTGCCCTTACCTTTGCATCAACTTGGCTATTTTTTCCCCATACAGAACCCTTTTTGGGGTTTGCCTAGCATCAGCCTGAAGTTGACCCAGCCCAAAGAAAAGGCACCTTTCCCTAAAATGCACCCATGGGACTCGCACGCTGGGCCCTTTGGGAAATGAAAGCAGGTGATTTGCTGCATGCGCCATAGAACAGCCATGTGGGGGTGCTGATTTTGCCGTCTCCAACTTAGCAGTCGCTCTTGAATGCAGCATGAATAAAATGCCATTGGCGAGCCTGCATAGAATAAAGGGTTCTGTACAGGCATAAAGAAACCTGAAAAGACACCCACGCCATTATTTGTACTCTGGACCCCAGGGACAGAAACAGGCACTTTAACAATTACACCACAGGAACCTAGACATGATGTGATAGGTACCGGAAGACTGTAAGAATCCATTGTCCCCTTGTGCCTCTGCATTGACTGGCAGGGCTGGAAGTCCATCTTCTGCCTAATAAAGTCAATACCAACC
Source organism: Xenopus petersii (assembly GCA_038501925.1). Lineage (NCBI taxonomy): Eukaryota > Metazoa > Chordata > Amphibia > Anura > Pipidae > Xenopus > Xenopus petersii. The sequence goes on from CM076682.1 coordinate 134,456,501, forward strand.
TGAGGCCCTTTCCTAAAAGAGCCTGACTGAATAGCTCAGTCGGTAGGGCACACGCCCCAGCTCCATAACCTGGTCCAAAAGGTTGTGGGTTCGATTCCCACCTCTGCTCGAAACTCAGCTCCACAGCAGATCTGTTTCACTGTACTGTAACCAACTCTCAATAGTGTTGGAAGGGCAAGTGGCAGAAGTCCATCATCTACCTTCCATTTGGCTGCCCCTTTTTCCAACTGGGGTTGTCCTTCTAAGCTACGCCGGTATGTACTTATACATCAGCGAAGGGGTTCCCCATCTAGCACCTTGCCCTTACCTTTGCATCAACTTGGGTATTTTTTCCCCATACAGAACCCTTTTTGGGGTTTGCCTAGCATCAGCCTGAAGTTGACCCAGCCCGAAGAAAAGGCACCTTTCCCTAAAATGCACCCATGGGACTCGCACGCTGGGTCCTTTGGGAAATGAAAGCAGGTGATTTGCTGCATGCGCCATAGACCAGCCATGTGGGGATGCTGATTTTGCTGTCTCCAACTTAGCAGGCGCTCTTGAATGCAGCATGAATAAAATGCCATTGGCGAGCCTGCATAGAATAAAGGGTTCTGTACAGGCATAAAGAAACCTGAAAAGACACCCACGCCATTATTTGTACTCTGGACCCCAGGGACAGAAACAGGCACTTTAACAATTACACCACAGGAACCTAGACATGATGTGATAGGTACCGGATGACTGTAAGAATCCACTGTCCCCTTGTGCCTCTGCATTGACTGGCAGGGTTGGAAGTCCATCTTCTGCCTAATAAAGTCAATACCAACCTGAGGCCCTTTCCTAAAAGAGCCTGACTGAATAGCTCAGTCGGTAGAGCGCGCGCCTCAGCTCCATAACCTGGTCCAAAAGTTTGTGGGTTCAATTCCCACCTCTGCTAGAAACTCAACTCCAAAGCAGATCTGGTTCACTGCGCGGTAACCAACTCTCAATAGTGATGGAAAGGCAAGTGGCAGAAGTCCATCATCCGCCTTCCATTTGGCTGCCCCTTTTTCCAACTGGGGTTGTCCTTCTAAGCTACGCCGGTATGTACTTATACATCAGCGAAGGGGTTCCCCATCTAGCACCTTGACCTTACCTTTGCATCAACTTGGGTATTTTTTCCCCATACAGAACCCTTTTTGCGGTTTGCCTAGCATCAGCCTGAAGTTGACCCAGTCCAAAGAAAAGGCACCTTTCCCTAAAATGCACCCATGGGACTCGCACGCTGGGCCCTTTGGGAAATGAAAGCAGGTGATTTGCTGCATGCGCCATAGAACAGCCATGCGGGGGTGCTGATTTTGCCGTCTCCAACTTAGCAGTCGCTCTTGAATGCAGCATGAATAAAATGCCATTGGCGAGCCTGCATAGAATAAAGGGTTCTGTACAGGCATAAAGAAACCTGAAAAGACACCCACGCCAGGATTTGAACTCTGGACCCCACGGACAGAAACAGGCACTTTAACTATTACACCACAGGAACCTAGACATGATGTGATAGGTACCGGAAGACTGTAAGAATCCATTGTCCCCTTGTGCCTCTGCATTGACTGGCAGTGCTGGAAGTCCATCTTCTGCCTAATAAGGTTAATACCAACCTGAGGCCCTTTCCTAAAAGAGCCTGACTGAATAGCTCAGTCGGTAGAGCGCACGCCTCAGCTCCATAACCTGGTCCAAAAGGTTGTGGGTTCAATTCCCACCTCTGCTAGAAACTCAGCTCCACAGCAGATGTCTTTCACTGCGCTGTAAACAACCCTCAATAGTGATGGAAGGGCAAGTGGCAGAAGTCCATCATCCGCCTTCCATTTGGCTGCCCCTTTTTCCAACTGGGGTTGTCCTTCTAAGCTACGCCGGTATGTATTTATACATCAGCGAAGGGGTTCCCCATTAGAGATGGCGCGAACTGTTCGCCGGCGAACTTGTTCGCGCGAACATCGGGTGTTCGCGCTCGCCGGAAGTTCGCGAACGTCGCGCGACGTTCGCCATTTTGGGTTCGCCATTGTTGGCGCTTTTTTTTGCCCTCTCACCCCAGACCAGCAGGTACATGGCAGCCAATCAGGAAGCTCTCCCCTGGACCACTCCCCTTCCCTATAAAAACCGAAGCCCTGCAGCGTTTTATTCACTCTGCCTGTGTGTGCTGAAGAGATAGTGTAGGGAGAGAGCTGCTGCCTGTTAGTGATTTCAGGGACAGTTGAAAGTTTGCTGGCTAGTAATCGTTTTGATACTGCTCTGTTATTGGAGGGACAGAAGTCTGCAGGGGTTTGAGGGACATTTAAGCTTAGGTAGCTTTGCTGGCTAGTAATCTACCTTCTACTGCAGTGCTCTGTATGTAGCTGCAGTGGGCAGCTGTCCTGCTTCTGATCTCATCTGCTGACTGCTGCAATAACAGTAGTCCTTGTAAGGACTGTTTTTATTTATTTTTTTGTTCCAATACAGAGCAGTATCAAGCAGATTACTAGCCAGCAAACTTACTATCATCTGTCCCTGAAATCACTAACAGCTCTCCCCCTACACTATCTCTTCCAAGCACACACAGGCAGATTTTTCAGTTAAATTTTTGCCCTTGATCCCCCTCTGGCATGCCACTGTCCAGGTCGTTGCACCCTTTAAACAACTTTAAAATCATTTTTCTGGCCAGAAATGTCTTTTTTAGATGTTAAAGTTCGCCTTCCCATTGAAGTCTATGGGGTTCGCGAACCGTTCGCGAACCGCTCGCATTTTTGCGCAAGTTCGCGAATATGTTCGCGAACTTTTTTTCCGACGTTCGCTACATCCCTATTCCCCATCTAGCACCTTGCCCTTACCGTTGCATCAACTTGGGTATTTTTTCCCCATACAGAACCCTTTTTGGGGTTTGTCTAGCATCAGCCTGAACTTGACCCAGCCCGAAGAAAAGGCAACTTTCCCTAAAATGCACCCATGGGACTCGCACGCTGGGCCCTTTGGGAAATGAAAGCAGGTGATTTGCTGCATGTGCCATAGAACAGCCATGTGGGGGTTCTGATTTTGCCGTCTCCAAATTAGCAGTCGCTCTTGAATGCAGCATGAAGAAAATGCCATCGGCGCGCCTGCATAGAATAAAGAGTTCTGTACAGGCATAAAGAAACCTGAAAAGACAACCACACCAGGATTTGAACTCTGGACCACATGGACAGAAACAGGTGCTTTAACCATTACACCACAGGAACCAAGACATGATGTGATAGGTACCGGATGACTGTAAGAATCCATTGTCCCCTTGTGCCTCTGCATTGACTGGCAGGGCTGGAAGTCCATCTATTGCCTAATAGAGTCAATACCAACCTGAGGCCCTTTCCTAAAAGAGCCTGACTGAATAGCTCAGTCGGTAGAGCGCGCGCCTCAGCTCCATAACCTGGTCCAAAAGGTTGTGGGTTCAATTCCCACCTCTGCTAGAAACTCAGCTCCATAGCAGATCAGGTTCACTGCACTGTAACCAACTCTCAATAGTGATGGAAGGGCAAGTGGCAGAAGTCCATCATCCGCCTTCCAGTTGGCTGCTCCTTTTTACAACTGGGGTTGTCCTTCTAAGCTATGCCGGAATGTACTTATACATCAGCGAAGGGGTTCCCCATCTAGCACCTTGCCCTTACCTTTGCATCAACTTGGGTATTTTTTCCCCATACAGAACCCTTTTTGGGGTTTGCCTAGCATCAGCCTGAAGTTGACCCAGCCCGAAGAAAAGGCACCTTTCCCTAAAATGCACCCATGGGACTCGCACGCTGGGCCCTTTGGGAAATGAAAGCAGGTGATTTGCTGCATGCGCCATAGAACAGCCATGTGGGGGTGCTGATTTTGCCGTCTCCAACTTAGCAGTCACTCTTGAATGCAGCATGAATAAAATGCCATTGGCGAGCCTGCATAGAATAAAGGGTTCTGTACAGGCATAAAGAAACCTGAAAAGACACCCACGCCATTATTTGTACTCTGGACCCCAGGGACAGAAACAGGCACTTTAACAATTACACCACAGGAACCTAGACATGATGTGATAGGTACCGGAAGACTGTAAGAATCCATTGTCCCCTTGTGCCTCTGCATTGACTGGCAGGGCTGGAAGTCCATCTTCTGCCTAATAAAGTCAATACCAACCTGAGGCCCTTTCCTAAAAGAGCCTGACTGAATAGCTCAGTCGGTAGGGCACACGCCCCAGCTCCATAACCTGGTCCAAAAGGTTGTGGGTTCGATTCCCACCTCTGCTAGAAACTCAGCTCCACAGCAGATCTGTTTCACTGTACTGTAACCAACTCTCAATAGTGTTGGAAGGGTAAGTGGCAGAAGTCCATCATCCGCCTTCCATTTGGCTGCCCCTTTTTCCAACTGGGGTTGTCCTTCTAAGCTACGCCGGTATGTACTTATACATCAGCGAAGGGGTTCCCCATCTAGCACCTTGCCCTTACCTTTGCATCAACTTGGGTATTTTTTCCCCATACAGAACCCTTTTTGGGGTTTGCCTAGCATCAGCCTGAAGTTGACCCAGCCCGAAGAAAAGGCACCTTTCCCTAAAATGCACCCATGGGACTCGCACGCTGGGTCCTTTGGGAAATGAAAGCAGGTGATTTGCTGCATGCGCCATAGACCAGCCATGTGGGGATGCTGATTTTGCTGTCTCCAACTTAGCAGGCGCTCTTGAATGCAGCATGAATAAAATGCCATTGGCGAGCCTGCATAGAATAAAGGGTTCTGTACAGGCATAAAGAAACCTGAAAAGACACCCACGCCATTATTTGTACTCTGGACCCCAGGGACAGAAACAGGCACTTTAACAATTACACCACAGGAACCTAGACATGATGTGATAGGTACCGGATGACTGTAAGAATCCACTGTCCCCTTGTGCCTCTGCATTGACTGGCAGGGTTGGAAGTCCATCTTCTGCCTAATAAAGTCAATACCAACCTGAGGCCCTTTCCTAAAAGAGCCTGACTGAATAGCTCAGTCGGTAGAGCGCGCGCCTCAGCTCCATAACCTGGTCCAAAAGGTTGTGGGTTCGATTCCCACCTCTGCTAGAAACTCAGCTCCAAAGCAGATCTGGTTCACTGCGCGGTAACCAACTCTCAATAGTGATGGAAAGGCAAGTGGCAGAAGTCCATCATCCGCCTTCCATTTGGCTGCCCCTTTTTCCAACTGGGGTTGTCCTTCTAAGCTACGCCGGTATGTACTTATACATCAGCGAAGGGGTTCCCCATCTAGCACCTTGACCTTACCTTTGCATCAACTTGGGTATTTTTTCCCCATACAGAACCCTTTTTGCGGTTTGCCTAGCATCAGCCTGAAGTTGACCCAGTCCAAAGAAAAGGCACCTTTCCCTAAAATGCACCCATGGGACTCGCACGCTGGGCCCTTTGGGAAATGAAAGCAGGTGATTTGCTGCATGCGCCATAGAACAGCCATGCGGGGGTGCTGATTTTGCCGTCTCCAACTTAGCAGTCGCTCTTGAATGCAGCATGAATAAAATGCCATTGGCGAGCCTGCATAGAATAAAGGGTTCTGTACAGGCATAAAGAAACCTGAAAAGACACCCACGCCAGGATTTGAACTCTGGACCCCACGGACAGAAACAGGCACTTTAACTATTACACCACAGGAACCTAGACATGATGTGATAGGTACCGGAAGACTGTAAGAATCCATTGTCCCCTTGTGCCTCTGCATTGACTGGCAGTGCTGGAAGTCCATCTTCTGCCTAATAAGGTTAATACCAACCTGAGGCCCTTTCCTAAAAGAGCCTGACTGAATAGCTCAGTCGGTAGAGCGCACGCCTCAGCTCCATAACCTGGTCCAAAAGGTTGTGGGTTCAATTCCCACCTCTGCTAGAAACTCAGCTCCACAGCAGATGTCTTTCACTGCGCTGTAAACAACCCTCAATAGTGATGGAAGGGCAAGTGGCAGAAGTCCATCATCCGCCTTCCATTTGGCTGCCCCTTTTTCCAACTGGGGTTGTCCTTCTAAGCTACGCCGGTATGTATTTATACATCAGCGAAGGGGTTCCCCATCTAGCACCTTGCCCTTACCGTTGCATCAACTTGGGTATTTTTTCCCCATACAGAACCCTTTTTGGGGTTTGTCTAGCATCAGCCTGAACTTGACCCAGCCCGAAGAAAAGGCAACTTTCCCTAAAATGCACCCATGGGACTCGCACGCTGGGCCCTTTGGGAAATGAAAGCAGGTGATTTGCTGCATGTGCCATAGAACAGCCATGTGGGGGTTCTGATTTTGCCGTCTCCAAATTAGCAGTCGCTCTTGAATGCAGCATGAAGAAAATGCCATCGGCGCGCCTGCATAGAATAAAGAGTTCTGTACAGGCATAAAGAAACCTGAAAAGACAACCACGCCAGGATTTGAACTCTGGACCACATGGACAGAAACAGGTGCTTTAACCATTACACCACAGGAACCAAGACATGATGTGATAGGTACCGGATGACTGTAAGAATCCATTGTCCCCTTGTGCCTCTGCATTGACTGGCAGGGCTGGAAGTCCATCTATTGCCTAATAGAGTCAATACCAACCTGAGGCCCTTTCCTAAAAGAGCCTGACTGAATAGCTCAGTCGGTAGAGCGCGCGCCTCAGCTCCATAACCTGGTCCAAAAGGTTGTGGGTTCAATTCCCACCTCTGCTAGAAACTCAGCTCCATAGCAGATCAGGTTCACTGCACTGTAACCAACTCTCAATAGTGATGGAAGGGCAAGTGGCAGAAGTCCATCATCCGCCTTCCAGTTGGCTGCTCCTTTTTACAACTGGGGTTGTCCTTCTAAGCTATGCCGGAATGTACTTATACATCAGCGAAGGGGTTCCCCATCTAGCACCTTGCCCTTACCTTTGCATCAACTTGGGTATTTTTTCCCCATACAGAACCCTTTTTGGGGTTTGCCTAGCATCAGCCTGAAGTTGACCCAGCCCGAAGAAAAGGCACCTTTCCCTAAAATGCACCCATGGGACTCGCACGCTGGGCCCTTTGGGAAATGAAAGCAGGTGATTTGCTGCATGCGCCATAGAACAGCCATGTGGGGATGCTGATTTTGCTGTCTCCAACTTAGCAGTCGCTCTTGAATGCAGCATGAATAAAATGCCATTGGCGAGCCTGCATAGAATAAAGGGTTCTGTACAGGCATAAAGAAACCTGAAAAGACACCCACGCCATTATTTGTACTCTGGACCCCAGGGACAGAAACAGGCACTTTAACAATTACACCACAGGAACCTAGACATGATGTGATAGGTACCGGATGACTGTAAGAATCCACTGTCCCCTTGTGCCTCTGCATTGACTGGCAGGGCTGGAAGTCAATCTTCTGAATAATTAAGTCAATACCAACCTGAGGCCCTTTCCTAAAAGAGCCTGACTGAATAGCTCAGTCGGTAGAGCGCGCGCCTCAGCTCCATAACCTGGTCCAAAAGGTTGTGGGTTCGATTCCCACCTCTGCTAGAAACTCAGCTCCACAGCAGATCTGGTTCACTGCGCGGTAACCAACTCTCAATAGTGATGGAAAGGCAAGTGGCAGAAGTCCATCATCCGCCTTCCATTTGGCTGCCCCTTTTTAAAACTGGGGTTGTCCTTCTAAGCTACGCCGGTATGTGCTTATACATCAGCGAAGGGGTTCCCCATCTAGCACCTTGCCCTTACCTTTGCATCAACTTGGGTATTTTTTCCCCATACAGAACCCTTTTTGGGGTTTGCCTAGCATCAGCCTGAAGTTGACCCAGTCCAAAGAAAAGGCACCTTTCCCTAAAATGCACCCATGGGACTCGCACGCTGGGCCCTTTGGGAAATGAAAGCAGGTGATTTGCTGCATGCGCCATAGAACAGCCATGCGGGGGTGCTGATTTTGCCGTCTCCAACTTAGCAGTCGCTCTTGAATGCAGCATGAATAAAATGCCATTGGCGAGCCTGCATAGAATAAAGGGTTCTGTACAGGCATAAAGAAACCTGAAAAGACACCCACGCCAGGATTTGAACTCTGGACCCCACGGACAGAAACAGGCACTTTAACTATTACACCACAGGAACCTAGACATGATGTGATAGGTACCGGAAGACTGTAAGAATCCATTGTCCCCTTGTGCCTCTGCATTGACTGGCAGTGCTGGAAGTCCTTCTTCTGCCTAATAAGGTTAATACCAACCTGAGGCCCTTTCCTAAAAGATCCTGACTGAATAGCTCAGTCGGTAGAGCGCACGCCTCAGCTCCATAACCTGGTCCAAAAGGTTGTGTGGTTCAATTCCCACCTCTGCTAGAAACTCAGCTCCACAGCAGATGTCTTTCACTGCGCTGTAACCAACCCTCAATAGTGATGGAAGGGCAAGTGGCAGAAGTCCATCATCCGCCTTCCATTTGGCTGCCCCTTTTTCCAACTGGCGTTGTCCTTCTAAGCAGCGCCGATCCGCGCCTTTATGCCGCCTGAGGCGGCCTTCCGTTGCCGCCCCGACCCCTCCTCACGGCGCTCACATTTTCTGCGCAGGAGGGGATCGGGGCGCTGCACGACGCTAGTGCAGAGAGCGCAATTGCGCTCTCTGCACTAGAAGAGCTGAATTTCCGGGTTGAAAACCGGAAATTCGGCTCTTAGTTACCAGGAGCGGCATTTTTGCCGCCCCTGGTAACCAGGGGGGCGCTGCCGCCTGAGGCGAGTGTCTCAACTCGCCTCATTGGTGGAGCGCCCCTGCTTCTAAGCTACGCCGGTATGTATTTATACATCAGCGAAGGGGTTCCCCATCTAGCACCTTGCCCTTACCGTTGCATCAACTTGGGTATTTTTTCCCCATACAGAACCCTTTTTGGGGTTTGTCTAGCATCAGCCTGAACTTGACCCAGCCCGAAGAAAAGGCAACTTTCCCTAAAATGCACCCATGGGACTCGCACGCTGGGCCCTTTGGGAAATGAAAGCAGGTGATTTGCTGCATGCGCCATAGAACAGCCATGTGGGGGTTCTGATTTTGCCGTCTCCAAATTAGCAGTCGCTCTTGAATGCAGCATGAAGAAAATGCCATCGGCGCGCCTGCATAGAATAAAGAGTTCTGTACAGGCATAAAGAAACCTGAAAAGACACCCATGCCAGGATTTGAACTCTGGACCACATGGACAGAAACAGGTGCTTTAACCATTACACCACAGGAACCAAGACGTGATGTGATAGGTACCGGATGACTGTAAGAATCCATTGTCCCCTTGTGCCTCTGCATTGACTGGCAGGGCTGGAAGTCCATCTTCTGCCTAATAAAGTCAATACCAACCTGAGGCCCTTTCCTAAAAGAGCCTGACTGAATAGCTCAGTCGGTAGAGCGCGCGCCTCAGCTCCATAACCTGGTCCAAAAGGTTGTGGGTTCAATTCCCACCTCTGCTAGAAACTCAGCTCCATAGCAGATCTGGTCCACTGCGCTGTAACCAACTCTCAATAGTGATGGAAGGGCAAGTGGCAGAAGTCCATCATCCACCTTCCATTTGGCTGCCCCTTTTTACAACTGGGGTTGTCCTTCTAAGTTACGCCGGAATGTACTTATACATCAGCGAAGGGGTTCCCCATCTAGCACCTTGCCGTTACCTTTGTATTAACTTGGGTATTTTTTCCCCATACAGAACCCTTTTTGGGGTTTGCCTAGCATCAGCCTGAAGTTGACCCAGCCCGAAGAAAAGACACCTTTCCCTAAAATGCACCAATGGAACTCGCACGCTGGGCCCTTTGGGAAATGAAAGCAGGTGATTTGCTGCATGCGCCATAGAACAGCCATGTGGGGGTGCTGATTTTGCTGTCTCCAACTTAGCAGTCGCTCTTGAATGCAGCATGAATAAAATGCCATTGGCGAGCCTGCATAGAATAAAGGGTTCTGTACAGGCATAAAGAAACCTGAAAAGACACCCACGCCAGGATTTGAACTCTGGACCCCACGGACAGAAACAGGCACTTTAAATACACCACAGGAACCTAGACATGATGTGATAGGTACCGGAAGACTGTAAGAATCCATTGTCCCCTTGTGCCTCTGCATTGACTGGCAGGGCTGGAAGTCTATCTTCTGCCTAATAAAGTCAATACCAACCTGAGGCCCTCTCCTAAAAGAGCCTGACTGAATACCTCAGTCGGTAGAGCACGCGCCTCTGCTCCATAACCTGGACCAAAAGGTTGTGGGTTCGATTCCCACCTCTGCTAGAAACTCACCTCCACAGCAGATCTGGTTCACTGCGCGGTAACCAACTCTCAATAGTGATGGAAAGGCAAGTGGCAGAAGTCCATCATCCGCCTTCCATTTGGCTGCCCCTTTTTCCAACTGGGGTTGTCCTTCTAAGCTACGCCGGTATGTACTTATACATCAGCGAAGGGGTTCCCCATCTAGCACCTTGCCCTTACCTTTGCATCAACTTGGGTATTTTTTCCCCATACAGAACCCTTTTTGGGGTTTGCCTAGCATCAGCCTGAAGTTGACCCAGCCCAAAGAAAAGGCACCTTTCCCTAAAATGCACCCATGGGACTCGCACGCTGGGCCCTTTGGGAAATGAAAGCAGGTGATTTGCTGCATGCGCCATAGAACAGCCATGTGGGGGTGCTGATTTTGCCGTCTCCAACTTAGCAGTCGCTCTTGAATGCAGCATGAATAAAATGCCATTGGCGAGCCTGCATAGAATAAAGGGTTCTGTACAGGCATAAAGAAACCTGAAAAGACACCCACGCCAGGATTTGAACTCTGGACCCCACGGACAGAAAGAGGCACTTTAACAATTACACCACAGGAACCTAGACATGATGTGATAGGTACCGGAAGACTGTAAGAATCCATTGTCCCCTTGTGCCTCTGCATTGACTGGCAGGGCTGGAAGTCCATCTTCTGCCTAATAAAGTCAATACCAACCTGAGGCCCTTTCTTAAAAGAGCCTGACTGAATAGCTCAGTCGGTAGAGCGCACGCCCCAGCTCCATAACCTGGTCCAAAAGGTTGTGGGTTTGATTCCCACCTCTGCTAGAAACTCAGCTCCACAGCAGATCTGTTTCACTGTACTGTAACCAACTCTCAATAGTGTTGGAAGGGCAAGTGGCAGAAGTCCATCATCCGCCTTCCATTTGGCTGCCCCTTTTTCCAACTGGGGTTGTCCTTCTAAGCTACGCCGGTATGTACTTATACATCAGCGAAGGGGTTCCCCATCTAGCACCTTGCCCTTACCTTTGCATCAACTTGGGTATTTTTTCCCCATACAGAACCCTTTTTGGGGTTTGCCTAGCATCAGCCTGAAGTTGACCCAGCCCGAAGAAAAGGCACCTTTCCCTAAAATGCACCCATGGGACTCGCACGCTGGGTCCTTTGGGAAATGAAAGCAGGTGATTTGCTGCATGCGCCATAGACCAGCCATGTGGGGATGCTGATTTTGCTGTCTCCAACTTAGCAGTCGCTCTTGAATGCAGCATGAATAAAATGCCATTGGCGAGCCTGCATAGAATAAAGGGTTCTGTACAGGCATAAAGAAACCTGAAAAGACACCCACGCCATTATTTGTACTCTGGACCCCAGGGACAGAAACAGGCACTTTAACAATTACACCACAGGAACCTAGACATGATGTGATAGGTACCGGATGACTGTAAGAATCCACTGTCCCCTTGTGCCTCTGCATTGACTGGCAGGGTTGGAAGTCCATCTTCTGCCTAATAAAGTCAATACCAACCTGAGGCCCTTTCCAAAAAGAGCCTGACTGAATAGCTCAGTCGGTAGAGCGAGTGCCTCAGCTCCATAACCTGGTCCAAAAGGTTGTGGGTTCGATTCCCACCTCTGCTAGAAACTCACCTCCACAGCAGATCTGGTTCACTGCGCTGTAATCTACTCTCAATAGTGATGCAAGGGCAAGTGGCAAAAGTCCATCATCCGCCTTCTATTTGGCTGCCCCTTTTTCCAACTGGGGTTGTCCTTCTAAGCTACACCGGTATGTACTTATACATCAGTGAAGGGGTTCCCCATCTAGCACCTTGCCCTTACCTTTTCATCAACTTGGGTATTTTTTCCCAATACAAAACCCTTTCTGGGGTTTGCCTAGCATCAGCCTGAAGTTGACCCAGCCCAAAAAAAAGGCACCTTTCCCTAAAATGCACCCATGGGACTCGCACGCTGGGCCCTTTGGGAAATGAAAGCAGGTGATTTGCTGCATGCGCCATAGAACAGCCATGTGGGGGTGCTGATTTTGCCGTCGCCAACTTAGCAGTCGCTCTTGAATACAGCATGAATAAAATGCCATTGGCGAGCATGCATAGAATAAAGGGTTCTGTACAGGCATAAAGAAACCTGAAAAGACACCCACGCCGGGATTTGAACTCTGGACCCCACGGACAGAAACAGGCACTTTAACTATTACACCACAGGAACCTAGACATGATGTGATAGGTACCGGAAGACTGTAAGAATCCATTGTCCCCTTGTGCCTCTGCATTGACTGGCAGTGCTGGAAGTCCATCTTCTGCCTAATAAGGTTAATACCAACCTGAGGCCCTTTCCTAAAAGATCCTGACTGAATAGCTCAGTCGGTAGAGCGCACGCCTCAGCTCCATAACCTGGTCCAAAAGGTTGTGTGGTTCAATTCCCACCTCTGCTAGAAACTCAGCTCCACAGCAGATGTCTTTCACTGCGCTGTAACCAACCCTCAATAGTGATGGAAGGGCAAGTGGCAGAAGTCCATCATCCGCCTTCCATTTGGCTGCCCCTTTTTCCAACTGGGGTTGTCCTTCTAAGCTACGCCGGTATGTATTTATACATCAGCGAAGGGGTTCCCCATCTAGCACCTTGCCCTTACCGTTGCATCAACTTGGGTATTTTTTCCCCATACAGAACCCTTTTTGGGGTTTGTCTAGCATCAGCCTGAACTTGACCCAGCCCGAAGAAAAGGCAACTTTCCCTAAAATGCACCCATGGGACTCGCACGCTGGGCCCTTTGGGAAATGAAAGCAGGTGATTTGCTGCATGCGCCATAGAACAGCCATGTGGGGGTTCTGATTTTGCCGTCTCCAAATTAGCAGTCGCTCTTGAATGCAGCATGAAGAAAATGCCATCGGCGCGCCTGCATAGAATAAAGAGTTCTGTACAGGCATAAAGAAACCTGAAAAGACACCCATGCCAGGATTTGAACTCTGGACCACATGGACAGAAACAGGTGCTTTAACCATTACAACACAGGAACCAAGACATGATGTGATAGGTACCGGATGACTGTAAGAATCCATTGTCCCCTTGTGCCTCTGCATTGACTGGCAGGGCTGGAAGTCCATCTTCTGCCTAATAAAGTCAATACCAACCTGAGGCCCTTTACTAAAAGAGCCTGACTGAATAGCTCAGTCGGTAGAGCGCGCGCCTCAGCTCCATAACCTGGTCCAAAAGGTTGTGGGTTCAATTCCCACCTCTGCTAGAAACTCAGCTCCATAGCAGATCTGGTCCACTGCGCTGTAACCAACTCTCAATAGTGATGGAAGGGCAAGTGGCAGAAGTCCATCATCCACCTTCCATTTGGCTGCCCCTTTTTACAACTGGGGTTGTCCTTCTAAGTTACGCCGGAATGTACTTATACATCAGCGAAGGGGTTCCCCATCTAGCACCTTGCTTCTGTTTAACTCTCCTCTGAAGAGTGACAGCATGGGATCCTCAAAGCAACTCTCAAAAGATCTGAAAACAAAGATTGTTCAGTATCATGGTTTATGGGAAGGCTACAAAAAAACCATCTCAGAGGTTTAAACTGTCAGTTTCCATTGTAAGGAATGCAATCAAGAAATTGTAAAACCCAGGTCTGGCAAGACAAGAAAAATACAGGAGCGGCATATGCGGAGGATTTAGCAGCCAACCCAAAGATCACCTCCAAAGACCTGCAAGAACATCTTGCTGCAGATGGTGTATCTGTACCTCGTTCTACAATTCAGCCCAATTTGCACAAAGAAACTTGCAATTGACCACCTTAAATACCTTTTCTCTTGATTGGACAACACCTGCCTATGAAGTTCAATTTTCGCGGGCGTTTTTCGCCAATTTATTCACTGGCGGCGAATTGCGCAAATTCGCTGCAAATTCGCTGCAAATTCGCGCCTGGCAAATAAATTCGCCCATCACTAGCTGAGAGGGGTTCTGTGATGGATTTTCCCATGAATTTGTTAAAGAAGAAGCAAAACTTTTGTATGTACAATGTCTTATTTAATTAGGGAAAAATCAAATGTTATGCAAATTTTCCAAATTTTAAATGTACTTTCTCATGTCCAGGTCATTGGCACATCAGACACCAATACCACAGCAGCAAAATGCAGGTCAGTATGGAGAAAGGATTGATGGCTCAGCTAAATGACACGCCGCATGCATAAAAGAACAACAGATTAAATATAACCCAGTTCCGCTGAATACTGGAAATTTGGGTATTCTGAAAAAAAACAAAACAAATATACAGAAATAACACACATAGGCGCATGTAGGTGCCGAACGCAGGTTGAGACGCAACATGCTGCATTTTTCCTGCGTTCGGTGCCTACATGCGCCTGTGTGAGTACAATCCCATTGAAAAAAGCTAAATGCGTCTATTCCTGCGCTCCCCTGCGGCTGAACGCTGAAAAGTGGAACGCAGGGGAGCGCAGCTTCAACCGCTCGTCAGTAAGAGCCCGAATAGAGAATGAGGCCCTGGGCATTAATGCTGCTCAACCAGTCAGAGAAAAGAGGTTTTAACCCTTTAACTGCGGTGTTGCTCTCCCACTGAAATCCCATTGAAGCGTTTTCCAAATTAAATCTATGGGAACAGAAACACAGAACCTAAATTGCTGCTCAGCAACTTTTGTTTTGCCAACACATTTCTGCAGTGACATATTATGCACATCAGTCCCTGCCCCACAAGAGCTGACAATCTATGATCCTTTATACATTATGGTCAGTTTAGTCAGAAGCCAGTTATCCTGCCTCTAAGGATTTGGAAAACTGGGAGGAAACTCTCAGAGACAGGGGGAGACCATGCACACATCCCCTAGCTGGGAACTCATGACCCCAGTGCTGCAAGGCAGAAATGATTTGCAATGTGCTGCCCTTATAGATTCTTCATTGCTGACAATTAAAGGGTTAAAATTGTTGTTGTTTTTTTATCCCCAAAAACAAGGTGTGGACAGAAAAAAGTCGATAGCGAAAGAGGTCAGGGAAGTGTTTATATGCCCATATTATAGGTATTGGACCCCCGGATATCCAGAAACCCATTATCCATAATGCTCTGGATTACGCGAAGGCCATTTGTAGCAATTGATTCTAATTTGCAGAAATTATTTATTTTTATTTTTCACTGTAATAATACCAGTGTAGCTTATACGTGATGGTAACTAAGCTGCATGAATCCATATTGGTGGCACAACACTTCTATTGGGGTTATACAGGTATGGGATCTGTTATCTGGAAACCCGTTATCCAGAAAGTTCCGAATTATGGAAAGGCCTTCTCCCATAAACTGCTTTTTAGTCAAATAATCCAAATTTTTACTAACGATTTCCTTTTTCTCTGTAGTAATAAAACCGTAGCTTGTACTTGATCCCAACTAAGATAAAATGTATCCTTATTGGAGGCAAAACCAGCCTGTTGGGTTTATTTAATATTTACATGATTTTCTAGAACACAAGGTATGAAGATCCAAATTACGGAAATATCCGTTATCCAGAAACCCCCAGGTCCCAAGCATTCTGGATAACAGGTCCCAAACCTGTGCTGTATAACATTTATACATTGGACATTGCCACTCACATTGCATAAGATGAACATACAAGGACTTCCATTAACAGGTAGAACACTTTAGATTTGCTTTTTTCCTGCTGCTAAACATAAAGAGTAAAACTCACTGCTCCTGTACATCTATAACTTGGTTACAATAAACACTTACTAATGGGCTCACATGAAATGAAAATCTTTCCTTTTTGTTTGTTACTATTGTTCATAACGCAGCCAGCAACGTGTACATCTGATTATTTTTTTTTTTTTTAATAATGTTTTTATTTGGTTTTCAAACAGAAATAAGAAATTATAAAAGAACAAACAAACAAAACAATAAGGGGATAAACAAAAAGAGGAGGAAGGTTACACTGGTAAATATTCAGTATTCAGACATAGCTATAATGCATCATATTATAATCCACAACCAAGGCAAGGTTTGTTAATTATAAATTACTTACAGACAGTAGCTTATGGGAGTCCGTAACTAGTGAAATTAGGAGTGATTTAGCTATTGGGTTTACAGCCATATGGGCTACTGGCTAGGCTAGCACATGCCCTACTTACCCACAGCTGTATAATCAGTATTAGGGTAATGGCACACTAATCTTTATTCCTGTATATCACCCCAAGTCCCCTCTAATCACAGGTGCATATCACTGTAAAACACAATTCCTGCAGCTAGACACATTAAAGTCCTGCAGCGGGTCGGGTACCTGCGGGTAGAAGTTCGGGGTGCGGGTATAGACATGTTTCTGCGGGTCGGGCCGGGGGTCTTCTTAATTGCGATTTTTACTCCTTTTTTCTGATAACGTCTACTTCTGATGATGTCACTTCCGGTTTACAATGACAGCGCTTCCTGATTCTTGATGGTCAGTGGGTCGCGTGTCCGGGTTGCGGACAAGGTACTTGCGGGTCGGGTAGCGGGTCCAATCGGGTAAGAATGCGGGTTGCGGATTGCAGGTTGCGTGTACGGGTTACAAAAAATGGACTCACACAGGACTGTACCGCACATAATAGCAAAGCGTACCTCCCAACTGTCCCGTTTTTAGAGGGACAGTCCCTCTTTTGACAGCTCAACCCGCAGTCCCTCATTTGTACTGGAAAGTCCTGTTTTTCTCTGCACTAAGTTTCTAACTTAATTTGCTTTTGGCAGAGTTCCCAGAACAGCCACAGCTGCTTATGAGATACGTTTGTAACAATTTCTAGATAAGCAAATAAGTAATTGTAACAATGTAAGATAACAGGTCCCTTGGGAAAAGTTAGACTCACAAGTTAATTAAGGCCAATTCACCTTCATTAGCAAAACTGTAATAACTAGAAAAAAATCTGCCAAATTTTGTAAAATAAACATGGTAATTAGGGGGTATGTCCACAAAAATGGGCGTGGGCACAAATATTTTTGCCACACTACGCACAATAACTTTTTTGTCCCTCTTTTTATTTCCAAAATGTTGGGAGGTACGCAAAGCCCATTTCTTATCTCTTTCTGTAAATTTGCTGTCAGTCTGGTTCCTCCTCCTTTCCGCGTTTATACTGTTTATTCTGCATTCTGTTCCAGAAATCTGAAGCTCCCCGTACACCAACCCATATAAGATGCCGACAGATTAAGTTGCCATCTTATTGGGCAGTGTATGGGGCCTTCCGATTGGATTTCCCTGATTAAATCCGGCGGAAAGGTTTAAAAATCCCATCGGATTGAGGACTGCATTGGTTCGTTGATGTGGTCCCCGATTTGACCGTCTGTATTCTTCTCATTGTGATCCAATCATTGGGCCCTAGGGAGCAACCCTATGTATGGCTAGTTTAAAGGACCAGTAACATCATTTTTTTTTATTTTAAAAAATTATTTTCTACATAAAGGAAAAAAAACCACCAAGACACATTTAACTTTAAATTCGCAAAGTCTTTATTAAGAAATAACTTACCGATATTCTGCTTGCGCTCCTCTTAAAGGGCACCTATCACAGCCAAAATCAAACACATATTAACAATCTGACCAGTACAACATAAACACGTTTAATCAAACTACATATATAGTTTTTTGAAAAAACTGCAGGTTTTAAAAAAATCCCTTACTTTGTCAAATGGGTTCTTTCACTGAGGGAGGCCATATTGAGACTCTAACAGAGACTCTAATGTGCAAATTTCAGGAGCATGCTCAGATTGTAACACTGCTTTGAGTATTCTACCCAGAATGCCTTGTTTTAGTAAACTCCTACACTAGAATTATCCACTAGAAGTGCTGCCACCTGCTAACTTCCAGCAGGTGGCAGCACTACTGTACAGCAGCTAACACACAGGTTTGGCTGATTTGAAAATAGCTTAGAAGGGTTGATAAGCAAGGAATTTGAACTGAGCATGTGCGATATTTCAGAGCTACAGTTGGCTGTGAAGATATAGGTAGGAGGAGCCAATGAAATCCAAGATGCCTGCCTCAGCTAGAGCTGCAGTGGAGATAGGGGAGATCTTGCAGAAGGTATAGTGAGCTGATCATTTACATTATACAAACAATTCTAACTGTTTTAAAAATCGGATTTCTTGAACTTTCACATAGTGTATTTACTTAGTAAATGATTTTGGTCATGATTGGTGCCCTTTAAGAAAAGGCGACAGGGTGACGATCCATCGCACGGCGCTCAATTTCTCCTCCCTGCCTTGCATAGGAGATAGCCAGGGAGGAGAAATCGAGCGCCGCATGATGGATTGTCTCCCTGTCGCCTTTTCTGAAGAGGAGCGCAAGCGTAATCTACTACTACAGAGGAGCTGAGAATCTGAAATATTTAACTGTCTCATCTATTCGGAAACAATAATCCTTGCTTAGTGTTCTGGTGGGAAATGTCATAAAAATGAAATGGGCGCAAGTTAAAGGAGTTGGTTTGTAACTATAGACCCATGAAGAGTAAGGTTTCAGTCTCAAACTAGCAAATTAGGCATTGAGGTTGGCAATAAAAACAATAACAGATTTTAGGGTTTTCATCTGAATGTCTCTTTGTTCCTGCTTGCCAAAGGAGATTTGAGGTAAGAATCACAGGTTTGGGCTTTTCCATAGACACTGCTTATATGAAACCAACATGAGGCCACTCTGGAGTATAACAGATTGAGAAGTCTGTGACTTCCAAGAGCCTGAAACAATGTGCAGAATATAATCTCGCCTTGGTCTTGAATTGCTGCGAAAAGGGCTGTGGAGCGCAGTTATTTACAGTTAAACCCTCAAGGACACTCAAAGCCAAAACGGTATATGGTGAGTGAAGCATTTCAAGGGCGGAGACACGCTCAGATTCAGGGAGATTAGTCAGCCAGCGACAAACCTCTTCTTCTTCGGGGGCAATTAATCTCCCAGAACTGCCTCCCACGGCTAGAAGTGAATCGCCGGCAGATGGCAATCAGTGCGCTTCATTTTCCGAAGTTGCCTCACAAGGAAACTTCAGGCGGCTTTGGAAAATGAAGTGCTCCGAGTCCCATCTCACCAGCGATTTAGATTCTGGCCGGCGGGAGGCAGTTAGTCACCCTGAAGAAGAGTTGATTTATCGCCAGGCAACTAAATCTCCCAGAATCTGAGCGTGTCTCTGCCCTAACAATGGCTTCTGGCTATTACGAACAGTTACCCAAACAATAGTACTAGAAGGTCTGGTCTAGACATAATGTTCAGCCTGTAGCCTTTCCTGTCTGGACTAGTGTAACCAGGAATACAGGATGCACCGGAGCCAGACAAAGCTGACTGGGCTCCCTAGGCAACCAGGACAGTCACCTCACCCCCCTCCTACGTGCCCATGTGAATGAGCTACAATGAAGAGGTACATGTCCAGCACCCCCTTATCTTTGCACACAAGGCACATGCCTCTTCTTGCAACCCCTCGTTCCGGCCCTGGGATGCACAAAAGCCTTAGGAACCAGAACTGAGGAGCAAATGGTGCTACATGTGACTTCAGAAGGAGTCTGAATGGAGAAGTAGTTGGACTGGAACAGAGAATAGTGAAAAACCAAGGGTGTAAGGCTATGTTGTAAGCTGCAACTCAGCCCGTTGCTTTATGTCACTCAGAGTTCTACATAAATTGTCAAACCTTGTTAAAGTGCACCATCACATTTTAGGTTGAACATATTGATTGATGGGGTCCAGGACCATTCCCCTTTCTGCTCAGCTGTATATAAAGTTGTACAAGGTGGAGTGATATATTCAGCAACAATTCCTTCTGCAGTATTGCTTCTACTAATTCTTTATAACATGTTTTTGTGCCATCAGTATTACAATCAAATTTGTTAGTTTGCCTTTATTTTCACTTAAAAACAGTTTTCCCTGTGCAGGTAAATGGTATCCCTGAGGAGCGGAAGCTGACAGAAGCAATGGATTTATAGGAAGAAGGAACCATATTATGGGGGGGGGGGCAGTCCTGCAGGAACACAGCAGTGCACACGGCTCAGCGGCTTCTCTTTCCCATCGCAGGATTTTATATGCGCTTTCTGGATCTGTTACACTATGAACTCTTTTGTATAAAGATTTTTTTTGCAGGGAAAAGTTCACATACAATCAATAAATGGCAAATGGCTTGTCATTCCTCTTGGCTCAGGTGGTTCATGTGGAGCTAGAGTTGCCACCTTTTTTAGAAAAAGTTACCGGCTGGTGGGGGGCGGGGACACAAAGGGGCGGGGTGTGACATTGAAATGGGCGGGGCAGCGCCACGGACGCTGACAGAAGCACAAGTAAAGCTAAGTTCCAGGGGATTGGGGGCAGGCCGAGGGCTCTTTTTATTCGTATTACAAATTTACCTGCAGCTACATTGCCGGTAAATTTGTAATACCGGCCCCGGCAGGTATTTTACCGGCTAGCCACCAGAACTCCACCTTTTCCTAACAGCATTCATTGTGAGAAATGGGCAAACCTATCTTTTAAATGTATCTTTTTATTCAGCAACTGTCCAGTTTGTAATTTGAGCAGCTAGATGGTTGATAGGGTCCATATTACTCTAGGCCTGGATAGGAAGATAAGGAGACTATGAGTGGCCTGAATAGATAAAATAAGTAGAAAGGATCAATAAAAGTGTAGCCTCACAAAGCAATGGGTTTTTTTTTTTTTGCTGGGGTCAGTTAGCCTCATTTGAATGCCGGAAAGGGTCAGAAGAAGAGAGCAAATCATTTCTAGACTACACCAAATAGTAAAATGTGTCTAGTGTAAACTTTAATAGCCTGTCCACGGCTTATCTTAAAGGAAAACTATACCCCCAAAATGAATATTTAAGCAAATGATAGTGGCATAATAAACAATCTTTCCAAACTGGTCGATATATTTAAGTAAATATTGCCCTTTTACATCTCTTGCCTTGAACCACCATTTTGTGATGGTCTGTGTGCTGCCTCAGAGATCACCTGACCAGAAATACTACAACTCTAACTGTAACAGGAAGAAGTGTGGGAGCAAAAGACACAACTCTGTCTGTTAATTGGCTCATGTGACCTAACATGTACGGTTTGTTTGTGTGCACCCGGAATCCTACGATCCCAGGGAGAGGCCCTTATTTCTATTTATAATTACCCAGTGGCACATACTACTAAAAAAGTATATTATTATGAAAATGGTTTATTTACATGAAGCAGGGTTTTACATATGAGCTGTTTTATGCAATATCTTTTTATACAAACCTACATTGTTTGGGGGGGGTATAGTTTTCCTTTAACTTACCTTTTCACCAGGGAACCGTGAAACTGGAAGTGATTGTTACCTTGTCAGTAGTGTATGGGGAGAAAAACTTGCCAAAAGCACAGGTGAGGGTAGAAGGAATCACTGCCGCACCAGTTTGGTACCCGCAGACTCCCCGCACAGTCATGGAATCTGGGGAATTTCTGCACTTTGTGGGTATTCCATGTGTGAGAGAGAGATGGAGGGGGAGAGAGGGAGAGATAGAGAGGGTAAGAGAGAGGAGGAGAGACAAAGAATGTGTGTGCAGAACAAGTCGGGTGCTAAAAACATTCAAGAAAAGACTATTTTAAAACCGTTTATTACACATGTAAAATACAAGATTCCACAAGATATTGCTTGCTCCGTAACTGCATCATTCTCACACAAACACTTTAAATAGTATGTCCCGTCTGGAGTGAGAGATTGATTGGAGGGCTTCATACAATAACCTTTACTGCTGGATCACATTTCACACGTTATCTTAAAAGAAAAGTCCCCAAAACCAAGTGGGCATTAAGTGCAATAATAAATCAATAACATCCAATTTATAAATAACTCGCTTGTGTTCCGTGTAATAAAGAGAAGAGGAGAATGGGATGGAATCCTGAGCAGCAGCTTAGAATAAATGGGCAGATCCCAGTGAATTCTGCTGCTAAATGGAAATCTCCTGGAGGGGCACAAATCACTGGATATCTGCTCATATACAAGAGACTGATTTTAAACCAGCACTTAAAGGACAAGGATCCTGTTTAAATAATGTTATGTCCTTAGGCCTCCCTCACAAACTGCACCACCACTGATCCACAATACTGCTCCATGTGCTGTACGGGTATGGGATCCATTATCCAGAAACCTGTTATCCAGAAAGCTCTGAATTATGAAATGGCTCCCATAGACTCCATTTTATCTAAATAATTAATTATTAAAAAGGATTTCCTTTTTCTATGTAA
Organism: Xenopus petersii; assembly: GCA_038501925.1. Lineage (NCBI taxonomy): Eukaryota > Metazoa > Chordata > Amphibia > Anura > Pipidae > Xenopus > Xenopus petersii. Next base: position 134,478,839 of record CM076682.1, read on the forward strand.
TAATAAAACAGTAGCTTGTACTTGATCCCAACTAAGATAGAATTAATCCTTACTGGAAGCAAAACCAGCCAATTGTTTTTATTTAATGTTGAAAGGATTTTCTAATAGGCTTAAGGTGTGAAGATCCAAATTACAGAAAGATCCATAAAGTCCTGAGCATTCTGGATTACAGATCCCATACCTGTAGCAGCTAATAAAATGCACGGATGCTCCTGAGTGCCAGCGAGCTGGGGAAAGACATAAAGCAACAGAGATGGAGGCACCAAGCTGCTGTGCACGTCACTAATATTGCACTACTGCAGGTCAGCAGGGGAAGGGAGGCCACTGGTGCAATGTGTTTACTTGTCCTTTAAATCTGTAATTTGGGTTTACTTGTCCTTTAAATCTGTAATTTGGGTCTACTCGTCCTTTAAATCTGTAATTTGGGGCTACTCGTCCTTTAAATCTGTAATTTGGGGCTACTCGTCCTTTAAATCTGTAATTTGGGGCTACTCGTCCTTTAAATCTGTAATTTGGGGCTACTCGTCCCTTAAATCTGTAATTTGGGTTTACTCGTCCCTTAAATCTGTAATTTGGGTTTACTCGTCCCTTAAATCTGTAATTTGGGTTTACTCGTCCTTTAAATCTGTAATTTGGGTTTACTCGTCCTTTAAATCTTTAATTTGGGGCTACTCGTCCTTTAAATCTGTAATTTGGGTTTACCCGTCCTTTAAATCTGTAATTTGGGTTTACTCGTCCTTTAAATCTGTAATTTGGGTTTACTCGTCCTTTAAATCTTTAATTTGGGACTACTCGTCCTTTAAATCTGTAATTTGGGTTTACCCGTCCTTTAAATCTGTAATTTGGGTTTACTTGTCCTTTAAATCTGTAATTTGGGTCTACTCGTCCTTTAAATCTGTAATTTGGGGCTACTCGTCCTTTAAATCTGTAATTTGGGGCTACTCGTCCTTTAAATCTGTAATTTGGGGCTACTCGTCCTTTAAATCTGTAATTTGGGGCTACTCGTCCCTTAAATCTGTAATTTGGGTTTACTCGTCCCTTAAATCTGTAATTTGGGTTTACTCGTCCCTTAAATCTGTAATTTGGGTTTACTCGTCCTTTAAATCTGTAATTTGGGTTTACTCGTCCTTTAAATCTTTAATTTGGGGCTACTCGTCCTTTAAATCTGTAATTTGGGTTTACCCGTCCTTTAAATCTGTAATTTGGGTTTACTCGTCCTTTAAATCTGTAATTTGGGTTTACTCGTCCTTTAAATCTTTAATTTGGGACTACTCGTCCTTTAAATCTGTAATTTGGGTTTACCCGTCCTTTAAATCTGTAATTTGGGTTTACCCGTCCTTTAAATCTGTAATTTGGGTTTACTCGTCCTTTAAATCTGTAATTTGGGGCTACTCGTCCTTTAAATCTGTAATTTGGGTTTACTCGTCCTTAAAATCTGTAATTTGGGGCTACTCCTCCTTTAAATCTGTAATTTGGGTTTACTCGTCCTTTAAATCTGTAATTTGGGGCTACTCGTCCTTTAAATCTGTAATTTGGGTTTACTCGTCCTTAAAATCTGTAATTTGGGGCTACTCCTCCTTTAAATCTGTAATTTGGGTTTACTCGTCCTTTAAATCTGTAATTTGGGTTTACTCGTCCTTTAAATCTGTAATTTGGAGCTACTCGTCCTTTAAATCTGTAATTTGGGTTTACTCGTCCTTTAAATCTGTAATTTGGGGATACTCGTCCTTTAAATCTGTAATTTGGGGTTACTTGTCGTTTAAATCTGTAAAATAATAGATCAAATGATATATAAAACAATCTATATATATCAAGTCTGTGCTAGTTCAAGCTTATTTTGTAGCTATTATTACTATTATTTCTGTTTGCACACTTACCTGCAGCTCACCAGACACAATAACTACTATTGAGACAATTCTCAATATTGTCTATTGCAGGTTTTTAATGGTCGTTTTGTAAAAGGTGTTGGACAAATATTACCGTGCTTCATTGCACTTACTGCAGACTAGGGTAAAAAGCAAAAGCAAGCACTTCCCCTTTAAATAACATGAGCTGGAGGGCCTGCTGCATGAGGGCCTCTCATTCTCTTTTAAAGGGGTTGTTCACCTTCAAATTAACTTTTAGTATGATGTAGAACGTGGTATTCCGAGACAATTTGCATTTGGTTTTAATTTTTTATTATTTGTGGTTTTTGGCTTTTTATTCAGCAGCTCTCGAGTTTGCAATTTCCTAATTCCGGAACCTAGGGTCCAAATTTCCCTAGCAACCATGCATTCATATGAATAAGAGACTGGAATATGAATAGGAGAGGCCTGAATAGAAGGATCAGTAATAAAAAGTAGCAATAACAATAAATGTAAAGCCTTACAGAGAATTTGTTTTTAGATAGGGGTCAGTGACCCCCATTTGAAAGCTGAGAAGAATCCGAAGAAAAAGGGAAATAACTCTAGAACTATAAAAATTAAAGAATGAAGACCAATTATAAAGTTGCTTAGAATTGGCCATTTTATAAAACACTAAGGGGCAGATTTATCAAGGGACGAATTTCGAATTGAAAAAAACTTCGAAATTCGAATTCAAAAACACAAACTGAAAATAAGTAGAAATTTTTTTTGGGTCGAATAGGTCCGTTTTCGATCCAATAGGTCCGTATTCGAGTGAATTAAAATCGAATGAATCAAGGGAATATCGCATTCGATCGAATTTGATTCAAAGTTTTTCCCAAAGAAGATTTTTCAAAGCCCACCAATCGACTCCAAATAGGTTCTAGGAGGTCCCCAGTCCATGATAAATTTGGATATTCAAACTTTTGAATTTTTTGCACATTCAAATCAATTTGGACTATTACCTAGTAGTTGAAGTGCACAAAAATAGCTTGAAATTCAAATTTTTTCAATTCGAAAATTCATCTCGACCTTTGATAAATCTTCCCCTAAAATGAACCACCCCTTTAAGTGACACTTCAGCTCAATGTCATTAAAGGAACTAATAGAAGCCAAAATGAACTGGGGCTATTGGGGTTATTTATGTAGAACAGGGGCATCTACACAGTCATTTACAGACATGATACATCAATCATATCAGTCCCAATGTAACTCACAATGGAAGCCTGAAACTCACAGGCCCACGATCGGATGATCCTCATAATATTGCCCACCTCAATGTGGGTATATCGGAGAGAGATCCGCTCCTACTAGGGTTGCCACCCGGCCGGTATTTTATAGGCCTAGCCGCTAAAACTCCTGCCATGGCCGGGATTACAAATTTACCGGCAATATAGCTGCCTGAAAATTTGTAATACGCCTAACAAAAGCCCTCGGCCCACCCCCAATCTGCCCAAAATGTGCCTTTTTGCTGCCTTCTGGCCAATCACTTGTTCTGTCTCTGCCCCTTTACATCACGGCCGCCCCTTTTACATAACGGCTGCCCCTTTGTTCCTGTCCCCACCACCAGCCGGTGGATATTGTATTAAAAGGTGGCAACCCTATCTCCGACTGTATGTATGGCCACCTCATCCTGATGTTGGATTTAAAGGAAAACTATACCCCCAAAATGAATACTTAAGCAACAGATAGTTTATATCAAATTGAATGACATATTAAAGAATCTTACCAAACTGGAATATATATTTACATAAATATTGCCCTTTTACATCTCTTGCCTTGAACCACCATTTCGTGACTCTATCTGTGCTGCCTCAGAGATCACCTGACCAGAAATACTACAACACTAACTGTAACAGGAAGAAGTGAGGAAGCAAAAGGCAGAACTCTGTCTGTTAATTGGCTCATGTGACCTTACATGTGGTTTGTATGAGTGCACAGTGAATCCTACGATCTCAGGGGGCGGCCCTTATTTTTTAAAATGGCAATTTTCTATTTATGATTACCCAATGGCACATACTACTTAAAAAAGTATATTATTATGATAATGGTTTAATTACATGAAGCAGGGTTTTACACATGAGCTGTTTTACTCAGTATCTTTTAATAGAGACCTACATTGTTTGGGGGGTATAGTTTTCCTTTAATGCACAGGGGCGGTTGTCCTGATTCCCAGATAGATGAGCCTCATGCAGGTGAATTCATATCACACATTCTATATTTCTATTTCTGATCTGCAAGTGAAGTGAAAAAGCAAGGCAGGCACAATAAAAGCCAGCGGGATGTAAAGGGATGATCAGAAACAGGACATTTTATAGCACAGAGAAGGATCACTGGGGGTAGGGTGTGGAGTTGATTAATTCTAGGTGCTGCTCACTTCCTATTCTGGCCTTCCTTAAAAATGCACCAGCCCAGGGTACTTTCCATGTAAGTGCATTGCCACCATTTTGCTCCATGTCAGATACCTCCCCTGTGTCATTCTTAGGCAAGCGCATTGTCTTTGCCAACTACTGTCCTCTGCATGTAACCAATAGGTGCAGAGGTGCCTGGAACACTGGAACAAAATGGTGGTGCGCTTGTTCACAAGATCTCTAGCCTGAGCTGGTGCCCAGTATAGGAGGCAGGCAACTGGAATCACTGAGGGGCCAGCCAGTGATTCTACCTAGTAGAACTAAATCCTAAAAAATTAATATGGCTAAAAAAATATATACTGAATTTATTTACCAGCCTAAAGTTTCAGCTTGTCAATAGCAGCAATGATCCAGGACTTCAAATTGTCACAGGGGGTCACCATCTTGGAAAGTGTCTGTGACACTCACATGCTCAGTGGGCTCTAAACAGCTGTTGTGAAGCTAAGCTTAGGGCTCGTCACTAATTATCCAGCAGAAAATGAGATTGGTCTGTAATATAAACTGATGCTACAGGGCTGATTATTAAATTCTGCTGCTAATTGCACTGGTTTCTGTGCTGCCATGTATTAATTACTAATCGGCCTTATATTGTGACATTTCTATTCTATGTGTACTGTATATTGTGAGTGGGTCCCTAAGCTCAGTAAGTGAGAGCAGCACAGAGCATGTGCAGTGAATCAACAGAAAAGAAGATGGGGAGCTACTGGGGCATCTTTGGAGACACAGATCTTTACTGCTAAAGGGCTGTGGTTGCCTTGGGCTGGTACAGAAGCAAAAAACATAATGTACAACATTTCTAGCTACTTTTTTTAGTTAGGCTTTAGTTCTCCTTTAAACACTGCCAACAGAGTGATCTTCCATATAATAACTGCCTGATGCTGGCCACCGAGAAGTGTCCACGAGAAACAAGATGCCACCTGAGTGGATTCACTACCCGCCAGTCAGTGAAACAATTTAGAAGAGGTAAAATTACAGAAAGCTGCCAAATTGTGACACAAATAAAACCAGTTGCTGGTGTCATATATATATAGCTATATATATATATATATATAAATACATCATTTTACACTCTAACCACACATCACAATAAAGTATTTATAAACAATTTCCAAACCGACTTTTGATTGGTACAAAGAGTTAAATAAATGGAGACCATCACACATCCACATACAAACATACCTGAAACATAGAATAGAGACACGCATCCCTTGCACACACGAAATGCCCTGGTAAATAAAAAAAAAAATCATTTCGAATATTACATTCCCTATTATCTACAACGGCAGAAAATAAAATCTGTACACCCTGCAAACAAACCACTCTCAAAGCGCTTGCATCCACCAGTAAAGGCCAAACTGGTCCAGCCCCCCCCCCAGTAGAAATAAAGGGGAGTCGGCTCCTTGAACCTCTTCACAGCTTGAGTGGTCAGTGAAGCTTTGCTATTGTTTTAACCAAAGGGAAGTCCCAACTGTTAGTTTCTCACAAACAAAAAAATGATGTAAACGGAAGTGCTCTTGTATGAAAATGTTCTGTTCCACGCACACAAGTGCAAAACCAGATTGGTCTTCTACATTGATTCAGCACTTACAGTGTTCTGCAGAGTATTCCCATCTATGGATTCCTCTCCTACAGCCTCGTACAAATGAAATCCTAGGTGTTCTGCATCGCAGATAACATTAAAAGGAGACAAAAGAATCCAGCGATGCACAGCAGCCTCTTGGTAAGGGCTGAGCTTTCCTTGGGCACCACGATCTGCGCAAGGTCGTTGGTTATGTGGGAGATTTCATGTGCCACACAGACAAATATAAAAGTGCTAATGATTATGTTCAGCATCGGACTTCCCGGAACGAGCACCAGAATTCCCTTTGTGTCAGCTGCCAGCCATATGTGATACTGGCATATAAATAGCTATGGAAGGAAAAGAAAGTAAACGTTACCTTTTTCCAATGAAATACACTCATTTGCACTAAGCTGTTAAAAAGATACTGGGGCTCATTTATCAACACTGGGCAAATTTGCCCATGGGCTGTTACCTATAGCAACCAATCAGTGATCAGCTTTTTAAAGCCAGCTGCAAGAAGAACAATGAATGCAGCAATCTGATTGGTTGCTATAGGTAACAGCCCATGGGCAAATTTGCCCAGCGTTAATAAATGAGCCCCACTGTCTTAGGAAAAAATTTTTTTTTCAAAACACATCAGTTAGTAGTGCTGCTCCAGCAGACTTCTGCACTGAAAGAAGCAAACAGATTTTTTTTATATTTAATTTTGAAATCTGACATGGGGCTAGACATTTTCCAAAGTCGCCCGAAGTTGCCTCTCGTGGAAACTTCAAGAGACATCAGCAAAACAAAGTGCTGCGCGTGCCATACTGCTGGAGATTTTTCATTATAGCCGACGGGAAAGTAGGGGAATGCAGTTTGGTGAGATTGTTGCCCCAAAGAAGAGGAGATTTGTCGACGGGCGACTGATTTCCCTGAATCTGCCCTTGTGCCCTTACCCTAAAGCTGGCCATAGACGCAAAGATCTGATCGTACGAATCGAGGATTCGTACGATTTTCAGAACGTGTGCAGAGAGTCCCGACATTTTTCGTCCGGCGGAGATCGGTCGTTTGGTCGATCGGACAGGTTAGAAAATTTCTGTCGGCTGCCGATAATATCTCTGCGTGTATTGCCGATCGTACGATTTTCAGTGGGAGACTGTCACTAGCTGTGGTTGGACATAGATATCGTACGATTGCTGTCAGTGGCAGAACATTGCTGATCTGTTCTTTAACTAATCTGACTGGTAAGACTTTGATCTGAATGGTTAGTGGCGGGTCGGGAGATGGGAAAGTCCGATCGTACGATGATTCGTACGATCGGATCTTTGCATCTATGGCCAGCTTAACACAAGATAACAGCTGCCTGACACATTCATTTACATTGAGTAGGAGCAGGGCCGGGCCAAGGTATTTTGGCACCCTAGGCAAGGGCTTCAATCAGTGCACCCCCCCCCACCCGGTCATGCATTACCATTTCCCACCTTACCATTCAGATTGCCCCCAGTACCTGTACCAGCACCTATCATATTGCCATTTGTACTTGTTCCAACAGCAGTCAATCTCTCAGATTGCTCCCAAGGCCCCAATCTGTAACCTATGCCAGATGCAGCTAAAAAAATCCATCATATTAGCCCTAATTTGTACCTGTGCCAGCAGGAGCCAAAAATCCATCATATCGCCCCAAACGTCTGTGTACCTATGCCAGCAGCCATCATATTGACCCTTATACCTGAGCCAACAGCAAAACCAATCCTCCATTTTGACCCAATCTGTACCTGTGCCAGCAGCAGCCAAACAATCCACAAAATGTCCCCCAAATATGTACTTTTGCCAGCAGGAGTCAAGAAGGAGGTGGGGAATGTTTCTGCCCACAGTACAAATCACGGGCAAGACGGGTTTGGAACAGGTGGTTTAAAAAATTGAAAAACTATTAAAGGTAAAGCAAACAAGGGTTTAGAAAAAGAAAAAAAATTCCCCTTAAAAGTGCGCCCCCCCATGCTTGAGCCCTAGGCGGGCGCCTACTCTGCCTACCCCTAATTCCGGTTCTAAGTAGAAGAAACAACAGTCTGCCAGAAAGCAGTTCCAGCCTAAAGTGCTGGCTCTTTCTGAAAGCACATGACCAGGCAAAATGACCTAAGATGGCGCCTACACATCCATATTACAAATAAACAAAAATACACTTGCTGGTTCAGAAATAACGTTTTATATTGTAGAGTGAATTATTTACAGTGTGAACAGTGTAAGAAATAAAAACGACATCATAAAAATCATGACAGAATCCCTTTAAAGAGGATATATTCCCTGTCATAAAACAATATCATAAAACAATAATATTTTTTTCCTATAAGCAGTTTTATACAGGTATAGGACCTGTTGTCCAGAATGCCTGGGACCTGGGGTTTTCCAGATAATGGAACTTTCTGTAATTTGGATCTCCATACCTCAAATATACTTAAAAATCATGTAAACAATAGGCTGGTTCCAATAAGGATTAAGTATATCTCAGTTGGGATCAAGTACAAGGTACTGCTTTATTATTACAGAGAAAAGGGAAATCATTTTTCAAAATTTGGATTATTTGATTATAATGGAGCCTATGGAAGATGGCCTTCCTGTAATTTGGAGCTCTCTGGATAACAGGTTTCTGGATAATGGATCCCATACCTGTGCTAAAAAAAATCATAAATGTGTAACAGAAGCTGCCTGACAGGGGTGGAGCAGGACAGCAACAGCTTATTTTACTGATTCAGGAAGCATCTTCTGACACTTCCCTACACTATTCTCCCAATTGCTCCATGAGACAGAAGTGTACAGGGAAGTGTCAGGAGATGCTCCCTGCTTCCATACATTAAGTTTTTGTCATTCTGCCTGGCCCTCACCAAACTAGCATCTGAAATGTGCTAATCATTTTCGGCATTTTTCTACCAATTCACAGTAATGTGGATAAGGATTTTACTGATTTGGAAAGTCGCTCACACAAGAGCATAGCATTAAAATGTTTCTTTTTCAGGGGATTTCTTTTCTGGAAGGAAAGAAGGGGCTCTGTTAAATTTCCCAGTTGATTAAAGCACTTTTCTGACACTGAACTGAAATGTTACTATTGAAACTGCTGGAAAACCTTCAGAATTCCCCTGTGTTGCAATCTGCATAAATCTGCCTCTGAAACTCCATTTTAACAGAAAACACAGAAGACGTACTTACTTCTAAAGAGATTTTGCCAAACCAGGCAAAAAAAGAGCTATATACAGAACGTGCATATCCTGGAATGTTCCTTACAAGCACAAAAGCTAAAATCTGTAAAACAAAACCCAAAAATGAATAAATACATGAGAGTGTGTTGCAGTTGAATAATTATAAACATATCATTAGGAATTCAATGTAATTCCAATCCTGAGAATACAGTATTTATTAATTACATTTACTGGATAATATACATTAACTGACAGATTTATCAAAATGTGACAGAGCTGGCCGCAGAAAAACTCACCCACGTTCTATTCTTTCCTATGGGGTTTTTAAAAGTGTATTTATCAATGGAGTTCACTGGCCCTAAACGTCAGAAAAGAGTCAGAAAGCCTATCTACATGGAGAAGATCAGTGATGAAAAAAGTTTTTTCTGAGTAGCCTTGTATCCCTGCAGCAGCTGGCAAAAGTAAGACATTAGCAAAAGAAAAAATGAATTAAAACTAAGGGTGTTATTTACTGAACTCTGAATGCCAAAAACCTGATAAAAAGTGTTTTTTTACTATAAAATTCGAATTTTTAGTGGAAAAAAAAACCCATGAATTTTTCTGGATTTATTATACCCAGAGGATGGAAAAAGTCTGAATCTGAAAATGCAAGCATCTCAGACCCGCCGAGGTTTTATATAAATCAATGGGAGAAGTCCCAAAGATATTTTGATCTGTGTTGGGTTTCGTACAATATTCCAAAGATTTAATGGTTTTCGGGCAAAAATCTGAAAAAATCTGATAAAAAAGTGTTTTTTTACAATTAAATTCAAATTTTTAGTGGAAAAAAAAAACAAGAATCTTTTTGGATTAATTATACCCAGAGGATGGAAAAAGTCTGAATCTGAAAATCCGGCATCTCAGACCCGCAGAGGTTTTATATAAATCAATGGGAGAAATCCCAAAGATATTTTGTCTGTGTTGGGTTTCGTACAATATTCCAAAGATTTAATGGTTTTTGGGCAAAAATCTGAAAAAGCCATATGATTCATTTTTTTCCCACATATTTTTAGGGTTTTTTTCTCCGCAAACGAAATTTTCGGGAAAGTGTATTGATCAATAATGGTTGCAGTAGTCTTCAGAAAATATTGAGAAAAATTTGGAATTTGATAAATGGGCCATTAAAAGTCAATTACAAAAGAGCTCCTTCACTTTCAACATATTTAATTTAAGGGATGCACCGAATCCACTATTTTGGATTCGGCCTAACCCACAAAAGATTCGGCCACATACCGAAGCAAATCCGTATTTGCATATGCAAATTAGGGGTGGGAAGGGGAAAACATTCTCTACTTCATTGTTTTGTGACAAAAAGTCACCAAATTTCCCTCCCCGCCACTAATTTGCATTAGGTTTCGGTGCATACCTAATTTTTATAAGACTTTGTCTTTCCCTAAAATATTTTATGTACATTATTTCCCTTTGCCCTTTTTTTATGTTACTCTTCATGTCTCTGAAGCAAATCATTCGCTACTATTTTGGACACAGGTTCGATAAACGCATGGCACCATGCTAGTGTGGTATAAGCATGGTCGTTACTGTACAATACCTGCACAACAGAAACAGAAGGATGCATCTCATTGCACTCCGATTTGTTCTTGCAGCTGCTGGCCCAGATTGAATAGGTCTTCAAAACAAACAACGAAAAAAGGTGTGAGATAGTAGCAACGTCTGCACTGTAGAACCCCGACAAGTGTTGGCAAAATGAACAATATTATGAATTACATATATAATGCGTTTCTTTCACAGTGACGCTGTATTTTGTCTTATCTTGCCCATGGCGCTAAATAGACATTCTGTGAAAAACACAAGGTCAGTGTGTATTGCAACCATTGATTGCACAGTTACCATGAATGAGGCTTGATACTTACAAAAAACGATACTACAGAGAAGAAGAGCAGCACACTGGAAACTTTGGTGGAAAAAAGAGCTTCGCCTTTCCCTTCAAAGAGCATCTGGTGCTTCTGTAGCAATAGGTAGATAAAGGCAAACAGCATCCCATGGAAAACAGCCTACAATAAAAGAACAGGACCTCTTACACATACAAGCAACGCAAGCTTTACTAAATTAAAACGCTTCTAAAGAGTTTGTTCACCTTTCACTTTTTTTAGTTCAATTATTTTTAGATTGTTTAACAGAAATAAAGCCTTTTTTCAATTACATTACATTTTTTATTTTTTTTTTGTTTTTCCAAAATCTAAGTTTAAAGTTGAATGTCCCTGTCTCTGGTGTTTGAGTCTGGCAGCTCAGTAATTCAGGTGCAGACTCTAAACGGTTATCATTTTGCAACATTTAGTTGATACATTTCTCAGCAGCATCTTTGGAGTATTTGCAACTATTGTATCAATTCTAAAAGCTGCCTTTAAAGGGGATGTAGTGTCTAAAATTAAAATCCCCGAGCAAAACCTTCACGGCCCGTGGCCGTCTCTGCTATTCGACCCGCCCATCTCTTCTGCTTTTCCCGCCAGCCTACCAATGAAAAACGAGTAGGCAGTCAAGCAACGGTGGGAGTGACGGTGACGGTCTGCAAACAAGACCGCCTACTCATTTTTCATTGGTAGGCGGGCGGGAACAGCAGAAGAGATGGACGGGTCGAACAGCAGAGATGGCCACGTGCCGGAGAGGCACTTCATTTAAAAAAATGTTATATTAATCAAAGCAGATAGTATGCCATTTGTCCAGTTAATATGGATAATAATCTAAAGGGGACATACTTTCCCTTTACGAGTTCATTCATATCAGTACGTTACTGAAAGACTAACAAGTTTTTATCCTGGTGTGCCTGGGGCGTTGCAAGTAAAAGTGTGACATGTTAAAACAGATGATGGACATTACAACATACCTTAATTAACTTACTAAAGGACGGAACAAATACAACTAAACAAAACATATTTCAGCTGCCAACTGTATACTAAAACCATTTGGAAAGAGTGATAGAGTGATAAAAAAAGGCATACTTACAAAACGGTCCAGTTTCCACCTGAACCACCACTCGTAAACATTCCCATTTAATTCAAACAGCTTGGAAAGAGGCCACAGGGAAAATAAATTCTCAAAGGCGCCCTGTATGTACAAGGGGACAGAAATGAGTACTAACAGAAGTCAGAAGTACTGTCATATTTACACCTTGGCAAGGAAAATCCAGGGAAACATTTCCTTGAGGAAGCACTGGATTCCTATTCCCTTTATGAGCTGCTCTATTATACCCCCATCTGTTACATTTGTCACATATTTTGTTATTCTGATTACAAAACGAGATTGGTTCAAATAAATGGAAGTAATTTTGTTTATAGAGATACTATTATCGTTTATTAGACTATGAATGCTGCCTGAAATAGTGAAGTCACAGAGTGACAAACTCTAAATCTGATCATATATTAGCCAATATTGGTCAGTGACTTCTGATTAAAGGACAAGTAAACCTTAAAAATAATTGAATTTAAAATGAATGAGGGCGATATTCTGAGCACTTTTGCCATTTACATTTATTATTTATTTTGTTTTTATTCCAAGATATGAAGGGATACATGTAATGTTAATATGAATACGTTTTGTTACAACAGCGCCATCTGCGGGTCAGTTTCCCACCAGTCTGACCACCAAGTAGTCAAAGTTGAGAAAGAAAGAAAGAGGCTGCTCTGATGTTCTTCTGCTTAGGAAAAAAATTTAGAAACCTTTCTCACATCTTTCCTAAGCAGAAGAACATCAGAGCAGCCTCTTTCTTTCACCTGACAACTTCCTTGACTACTTGGTGGTCAGACTGGTTGGAAACTGACCAGCAGCTGGCGCTGTTGTAACAAAATTCATTCATATTAACAGTACATGTATCCCTTAATATCTTGGAATAAAAACAAAATAAATAATGAATGTACACTGCAAAATTTCTTAGAATAGCACCCTCATCAATTTTAAATTCACTTATTTTAAAGGTTTACTTATCCTTTAAGCACGTATAGGGACCAGATAGAGATTGGTTGAAAGCTAAACTGCAACTGCAAGGTCAAAACTACAAAAATATGTTTTAAAGGATTGCCTCTTACCAGGGTGACCCCCAGTCCAAGTTTTGGGAATATAAAAAGCATTCAGATGTGGTAAGAGGTCATCCAGCAGTAAATTAGTAGCCAAGATATTTTTACAAAATTAAAAATCTTTATTAGGACATATGATGCGTTTCATGCCTGAGGTGGGCACTTACTCATAGCCTATGAGTGCCCACCTCAGGCACGAAACGCGTCAGGTTTACATATATCCTAGTAAAGATTTTTTTACTTTTGTAAAAATATCTTGGCTACTAGTTTACTGCTGGAGGACCTCTTCCCACATCTGAATGCTTTGTGCTAAAAACCTCTTCAAAACTGGGATTCTGTAAGTAACTTGGTCTCAAGACTTCCAAACTGTCTGTACTATGTCTCTCTCTAGTCTACTGTATATCATGCCATGGGCTCTAGGTAGAATCCAATACTCAGCACTGGCTGGATACAGGAGCAGTGAAATGAAAGACAGAAGCCAATAACTAAACTAGTATCTCCAATATATAAATGGTTACATCGTTTTGGGGATGTCTTTGTGAAACCCATGTGTATGTAAGGCAGCCGCTACAACACTAAATTATGTCTTTTATTTATTCTGCTTTATAGCATGAAGTGCTTGACAATAGCAAGTCTCCTGTGTCCATGCCACTTTATCTTTGTTTTCCTGAGAAAAGTTGCAGCAACAAAATACAGGAAATTCTAGTTTGCATCAGATATACAAACCCGTAGCAGCCAATTAAAGAACAGCTTCCATGCTACTTGCTGATTGGTTGCTACTTTTTGACTTTAATTAGGTTATTATATCAATAGAGACGGAAAAAGATACATACCTGAGAATATGACAGAAAAACTATGCATAGCAAAGCGAAAGAAAGTTTCAGCATGAGGCCAACATTCCACAAGCGGTTTGCTAGAAGAGAAGAAAAATGTATTCTCTGTCAGGGAAGAAATACTGAGGCTCATATACACACTGAGCACCTTTGCACATTTGCAGCAACCTATCACAGATTTGCTTACATCGTTCAACATTTAGGAACAGGTCAATGCAAATTCCTGGTAGGCTTTATGGGTAACTGCACAGACTCAAATTTGACCAGTGTTGCTTAAAGAATAACTTTGAATTTCATCTCTCCAATCATCTTGCATCTGTAAAAATATAATGTACCCCAATATAAAATATAAGCATGTCAGATGTTACTGATGGATGCTGCAGACTATGGGGTAGATCTATCAAGGGTCGAATTTCAAATTCAAATTTTCGAGTTTTTTTATGGTCAAAACTGTCAAATTCGACTAGGGAGTTATTCAAATTCGATTAGATTTTTTGAAAAAATGTCAATTTATCATAATCTGGCCCTTTAAGAACTCAAATCTGACTATTCCCCACCAAAAACCTGAGCAATTGCTGTTTAAGTCAATGGGAGGCGTCCAGGGATCAATTTTGAGTTGTTTGCAGCCTTCCTGACATTCTAGTCGAGTTTTTAAAATTCAAAATAAATTCGATTCAAATTCAATTTCAGTTTTCGGGTCGCTTACATTCATCTGAGTTTAAAAATTAAGAATTTTTTTAATGAATTTCAATTGGTTGAATTTTCGAATTTATGGGAGTTTAGAAAAACATGAATTTGAAATTCGTCCCTTGATAATTGTGCCTCTAAGGGGGGAATTCACAAAAGTGGCGATATAGAGACAAAATAAAAGTGGAGATAAAAATGTCGAATTTCACTCCAAATTCACTTTTGTGAATATGACTTTTAAACAGGCAGTTTTCATATTGTTTTCTTAATGCTGCTAAAACTAAAAAATTGTCTGGGAGGCTTTACTTTTCCTTTAGATTTTTATGGTATTGTCAGTCAAATTGCTAATACTGCCTCATTCATTAAGATAAAACTAGCAAAATAACGCAAGTGTGAGTTAAAAACATTTTACATATACAATTGTATAAAACGCACTATTTTAAATTTAATCAGTGGTTTACTTGTTTTGTTAATGAGGCTTTTACACCTATAGGGTTACACAGAAACTTATGCCCGACTATAAAATGGTAATCCCTATAAATATGATATTAATTCCCCAATGAGGCACCTAAAAGAGGTGTAAAGTGAAGATTGGGTGAACCAAAGCAGAGCAGACTATATTAGAATTGATCTGACACATGGGGAAGAGTTACACTGTTTTACTTCATTTTTAAAATGTCGTTTAAAATGTTGTTTAAAAGACAAATTCATAAAAGTGTCGGTAAACTGTCTTTCTTTCACTAAAAATAAAAAGTGGCGCTTGAGTCAGAATTTAGGCGTATTTTTGTTTGTGAATATGGCGAAAGTATTTTACACCAGTTTACCACCATTTTTACACCAAAAATAGTCTCTCTACTTTTGTGAATTCCCCCCTTAGTGTTCTTGGATTGTGCCAGGAGCCCTGGGGTAGCATAAAGAGAACCCCGCAGAGTAAGTACTACTTTAAATTGTAACTCAGTAGTTCTGTGTGCATTATAACATATTGAAAGCATAAGCTCCAAGGGCGTGTATCCCATGTTCTACTGGGGTATTCCTGAAGGGGGTCCTGGCTGCTGTACAGATTCTGACAGACTGCCCCATATAGAATAACCAAGTGTTGTACATTCCAGTTTAAAGCATCCTTACTCTGGCATGTTCACAAGCAAACACAACATTATCATTACAAATAAAAAGAATGGAAGGATAAACATAAATACATTACCAATTGCAGTTTTCTGGAGTATCTGAGGCCAGACAGCCATGGTGACATAGATGAACATGAACCAGAATGTTACCAAGGGAACAAAGTAATAGAATTGGTATGGCCGGTCCATCACTATGCAAAGGACCACTACTAGGAAGTTCAGGCGGAAAAGAACCTGTGTAAGAGATACCAATGAAATTCCAAAATTAAGCTGTGTGACAGAAAGGTGGTAGCTTACAAAGCCATACTTCCATATGCAAACAAAAATGTGATTATGACTTCAAGATGTATTTTGCCAAGAACGACACAAACACTGCATTTTCATGCAAAAATATAAACTCTCTGTTTCATTTACCAATGATGGTGGCACAAGTTACCAAGTACCATTGGCAAGTGCAAGCTTTTCTCCTTAAAAAAAAAACATCCAGCACAAGGAGCAGCGCATAACACTGTCAGATGCATTGAAGCCATGTATTTAAAGGGAAACTAAAGTCTAAAATAGAATAATGCTAGAAATGCTGTATTTTGTATACTAAACGTAAACATAAACTTACTGCATCTGAAGCCTAATTAAACAAATGTTTTATGCTTTCAAAGTTGGCCACAAGGGTCACTATCTTGTACCTTTGTTAAACATCTTTTCAAGACCAAGACTTTGCACATGCTCAGTGTGGTCTGAGCTGCTGCTTAGGGATCGTCAAATTATTAAAACAGCACAAGTCAAATATTATCTGCCATAGAAGTAGATACAGCAAGACTGATTAATAATCTGAATATGCAGACTGCATTGGGCCCTGTTGTCTAATGTGGATTTTATAGTTTTTGTATTGTTTAATAGAAACTTTCTCCAACTCTGCAGAACCAGTGGCTGCAGCAAAATAATCCTCCAAATAGAATCCCATTTAATCGGTTTAAATCTGGCTCCATGATCTTTGTTCGTTGGAAACAGAGGGATATAAAGGCATAAATAAATTCCCATTTTTACTTTATTAACTGAAAAAGAAACCTATCCCCAATAATAAATCTGTACAGTTTTTATAAGAATCCTGACTGTGTGCAGTAAAATCCCCCCCCTGCATTTACTTGCTCTAACTGCTTCTACACCCAGGGTTCCCAAACTTTTTTTTACCCGTAAGCCACATTCAAATGTCAAAAAAGTAGGGTAGCAACGCAAGCATGCAAAATGTTCTTTAGGGGTACAAAATAAGTGCTGTGAATGGCTATATGGTAGAGTCCTGCAGCGGGTCGGGTACCAGCAAAAACCTGCGGTACCGTGCGGGTTGCGTTTAGAAGTTCCAGGTGCGGGTATACCCGCGGGTCAGCAGTTCTGCGGGTTGGGCCGCGGGTCTTCTCATTATCGATATTCACTCCTTTCTTCTGGTCACGTCTACTTCCGATGACATCACTTCCGGTTTACAATGACAGCACTTCCTATTTTACTCCTTTTTTTCCCCTGATCACGTCTACTTCCAATGATGTCACTTCCGGTTTACAATGACAGCACTTCCTGATTCTTGATGGTCAGCGGGTTGCGGGTCCAGGTTGCGGATAAGGTACTTGCAGGTAGGGTCAGGTAGCGGGTCCAAGCGGGTAAGAATGCGGGTTGCGGGTCCAGGTTGCGGATTGCAGGTTGTGGGTCGGGTTCAGGTCCCAAAAAATGGACCCACGCAGGACTCTACTATATGGTATCACCTATGTGAGCTGGCAGCCTAAAGTAGGCTTTGTTTGGCAGTACACCTGTTTTTTTTGCAACCAAAACTTGTTTTGAGGTCACTGGAAGCAACATCCAAGGGGTTGGTGAGCAACATGTTGCTCGCAAGCCACTGGTTGGGGATCACTGCTCTACACGGTTGCCAGCTGCTCTACATGGAAACAAACAAAGCTGGTCGAAGTCAGTTAAGTAAGGTGGGGGACTGCCCCTGCTGTTTGAAAGTATGATCCTTACCCTACAGAGCAGTTAGGGACCGTCTGAAGTTTTATACTTGCAGCAGTCAGAGCAAGTAAAATGAATGGAGAATTTCACCACATACAGTCAGGTTTCTTATAAAAACAGTACACATTTTTTAATTAAAGTATATTGGAGATAGGTATCTTTTTCATTAAAGAAAGTAAAAATGGGATTTTAATTTTTGCCTTTACATTCCCTTTAATGTCACCATAAGCAGGCTTTAGTACAGGGCTTATTAGTGCCTTATATCACCTGAAATTCTGAATTACACACCAGGGAGCATTTCAGGAACTTCCAAGTGCCACCCAACTCCTGTCCCTTCTGTAGGCATTACTGCACGCAGAAAAGTTATGCTGTTAGAATGACATGTGGCAATAGGGTGCTCTGCAGCCATATTTTGCTTCTTGCCCCATTTCTCCTAAACTAGTCCCTATAATAACCCATTGAACAGTCATACCTGGGAAATGCGATAAATTCCAAAGTCGCCTTTAAGCCAAAAATAAGAAAAGTGTCCATATCCCGTCTGGAATAGGTAGGCAGCCACTAAAACTCGGACGTGCATATACACTGGCAGAAACTGTTTTTAAAAAGATACATAAATAAAAACATTTTTGGTCAGATGAAAATCAAGCATGAAAATTCATAAGCTTTCATCAAAGGCTGATTTTTTAGCAAACAATTAAACTACTGTACAGAATATTTTATTTACATTTATTTATTAGCTTCCGGAATGAAAACCTTCTCAGCACAGTGAATCTAGTAGCTCTATGGGCCTGGGACTATAGTTGTACAATTTCCCCATCCCCAGCCACTCTGCTACCTAAAACTGAACAGGTGGCATGAGCTGGCGGAGAGAAGGGTAGTAAGGGAGGGTTGTGGTGCACACCGGGTATCTTCAAAGATTTTTTGGAGGTTGGAGCTCGGCATGGGGTAGTTACGCTGGTGTTTATTGGGCAGTGCTGTCCAACTTTGTCCTTGTTAGGGGGCTGATTATTCATTATACTACATATTAAGAAGTCAGATTACAAAAAAAATTGATGTTACACAAATATATTATTTGAACTTTTAAGCCAGGTTGGGGCAGCGTTTAGCTCACTGCATCCAGATGAATATGCTTCTTACCGGGGCATTTATCATAGAAAGCAATCCTGCATTTATCTTATCTCAATTAGTCTGAAAGTTCTTCAGGGCAGGGACGTTCTTCCTCTTGCTTATCTTAACACTTAGGGGCATATTTATCAAAGGTCGAAGGACGAAGTTAAAAAAACTTCGAACTTTGAATTCAAAAAGACCAACCGAATGGAGGTCGAAGTTTTTTTTGGGTCGACGTGGGCCGAATTCGGCCTACTTCGAATTGTACGATCGTACTTCGATATGCCAAACTCCCATAATTGCCTCCATACAGGTTCTAGGAGGTCCCCCATAGGCTAAAACAGCACTTCAGCAGCTTTTAGGTGGCGAATGGTCAAAGTTGAAGTTTTTTTGAGACAGTACTTCAAAAAAAGTTTTTTTAAATTCGAATCAAAGTTGGACTATTCCCTAGTTGAAGTACACAAAAAATAGCTAGAAATTCGAAGTTTTTCAATCCGAAATTTCACCTCGACCTTTGATAAATCTGCCCCTTAGTGGGTTATTTATTAAAATCCACATTTTTTAAATTAAAAAAAGTCGACCAAACTAGAATCCACATTTGGCCTTATTTATTATTAAAAAAGCACTAATCAATAAGTTTGGGGAAACCCCGAAAAAATTATATTTATTATATATTGTATGTTTTTTTTCTGAGTTTTTTCCCAGAATCATACGTTTTTTCCGGGATTTTTCAGAAAAGCCAGAAAGTGCAAAATTCCAGCTCAGAGCACAGAAACTTCAAAATAGGATAGGGACCTCTTCCATTGACTCATATACAACCTCGGCAGGTCTTAGATGGCGGATTTTCGGATTCTGACTTTTTGCTGCATCGGTTTTTAAAAATCCCGAAAAATTCCATTTATTTTCCCACTAAAAATTTGATCTTATAATGACATGTGGCAATAGGGTGCCAATGACATCAATGTGGATTATGATAAATAGATTATGCTGATTGGAGCAACATTCCAGAGGATATATAATGAAGCAAGATCCTATGTACAAGTTATTCTGAATTGAGAAAGCCAGTTGGATGACTGATGAAACGTCTTCAAGAAAAACACAGCAAGTCCAGTTGATTTGACTTATTTCTATAGATATACCATGCCCTGGATGAATGAGAACTTTCATAAACATTTTATAATAAAAAAAAAAACTTGCATTTTTAGCATTTTTGGCATTTGGTAAATAACCCCCTTAATCGCGAATGTAACTATTTATATTCTAAAATAACATCCTGCATCCATTAGAATTTGTATGCAACTTTTATGCTCAATTTACACACCTTTCTATGGAATAAGTGTATGTATTGTATTGTTGAAAGACAATCTATTCCTTTCGTTGGCACAGAATGATTCTTAAAAGGGACCGACAGCAAACAATTCTCAAGAGGAGCAACAGGATACAGCAGCTTTTAATAATGGGACTTGCCACGTGGAATACTAGCAGACAAATATAGTTGTGTACACAAGTGTAAGCAAATATTTCACTTACAGAACTTGCTCCAGAGATGTGGTAGATCAATATGACAAGTTGCATCCACCCCTTCCATTCATCTGTTTGTTCCCGGTTTAATAATTTAGTCTGGGACAAAATGACAATGCAGTTTTTATCAGAGGAAATATTTCATACACTGTACAGGTATCAGACCTGTTATACTAATGAAGTTTCTGAGCTGTGCTCTAATGAAAACACACAAATTATGACAGTAATTTGAGTACACAAAAAATGTTAAATACACAAAATTTAGCTCTTGCTTGGACTTCTGTGCACTATTTTTTTTTATAGCACAAACAAGATATTTTTGTGCACACAGGCTCAATAAACTAGAGGGAACCTTCATTTGTATTACTCTCTCTTACCAAGAAGCCAAAAAGAACAGGATTGTTAATAGAACTCGTCTTACCAGTTACAACTTCATTGTTATTCTTATGGCTTATAGAAAGGAATGAATAAAAGCTAACATAGTATTCTCTTGCACAATTACAAGTTCAATTCTCCAGGAAAATGTGTCTAGAGAATATAGTGGCTCTTTAAAGGAGAAGGAAAGGCTGGAGACACTTGGGGGTGCCAAACGTTAGGCACCCCCAAGTGATTGTAGCGATTTACCAAAAACCCAGGGCCGGTGCTCCTATCCGGAGAAATCTGCACCGGCCCTGGGTTATAGGAGCGAGCACCACGGAGATATCTACTTCCGTCTTCGCGCAGCTGCACATGCGCATTAGAACTAAAAGCCGAACTTTAACTTTAAAGTCGGCTTTTTCGTTCAAATGCGCATGCTTCAGTCCGGGGAAATGCGCAGCTGCGCAAAGACGGAAGTAGATATCTCCGTGGTGCTCGCTCCTATAACCCAGGGCCGGTGCAGATTTCTCCGGATAGGAGCACCGGCCCTGGGTTTTTGGTAAGTCGCTACAATCACTTGGGGGTGCCTAATGTTTGGCACCCCAAGTGTCTCCAGCCTTTCCTTCTCCTTTAATGACATGTAAGCTCTTAAAGGCAGTTCAAAATGTGCTCTGCTTATACTATGTCACACAAAATACTGGCTACACAAATGCATTATCAGTACATAAACAAAGATTACCTCTTTAGTGTTTTCATTATAAAACACTCCTAAGACAAGGATGTAGATGATTGGGATGAAGAAAGAAGAATGTGTATAAAACTTGTTTTCCTTCATGAACAAGTTTGCTCTGTCACAGAAGTAAAAATAGGCCATGATAAGGCCCAGTTTGCTGAGAGAAAGGAGAAGAATCTCCAGGCTGGAGGCAGCAGGTGTTGCTGTGGCTGGCTTCTTCTCCTCCCCACTCTCTATATCATTGCATAGTTTATTCCTCCGATGCTTGTTCCGCTGGACGACGGTGACCGATACAAAAGCAATCGTGACAAAAATAAAAAAGCATGCGGCTAATTTCTGTATGATGGTAAGGGAAGGAGTAGGCTGGCAGCATGAACCATCAATGGGATTTACAATTTTGTTGCAGAATGCGTTCATGAGAACCATGGCACTCTGTTAAAGAAAAAACAGACAAGGATGAACTATAATATCTAAACATAATTATGGATGCACCAAATCCTGGATTTAGTTCGGGATTCATCCTAGACTTTTTTGGCAGGTCTCAGCTAATTTGAATCCGAACCATTTAAATCATATGACTTTAAAGTAGGATTGCACCGAATCCACTATTTTGGATTCGGCCGAACCCCCCGAATTCTTCTCAAAAGATTCGGCTGAATACCGAACCAAATCCTAATTTGCATATGGAAATTAAGGGTGGGAAGGGAAAAATATTTTTTTACTTCCTTGTTTTGTGACAAAAAGTCACGCGATTTCCCTCCCCGCCCCTAATTTACAGATTCGGATTCGGTCCGGCCTGGCAGAAGGATTCAGCGGAATCTGAATCCTGCTGAAAAAGGCCGAATCCAGGCCGAATCCTGGATTCAGTGCATCCCTTCTTTAAAGCAATTGTTTAGTATAAAAATAAAAACTGGGTAAATAGATAGGCTGTACAAAATTAAAACTGTTTTCAATATAGTTAGTCAAAAATGTAATGTATAGAGGCTGGAGTGACTGGATGTGTAACATAATAGCCAGAAAACAACTTCCTGCTTTTTAGCTTTTCTTGGTTTCCACTGATTGGTTACCAGGCAATAACCATTCAGTGATCTAAGGGGGGCCCAAATGGGTCATAACTGTTAATTTTGAATCTGAGCTGCATGCTAAGGATCAATTGCAAACTCACTGAACATTTATGTCCCATGTGACCCCCCCCCTTAAAGTCGATGACTAACTCAGCATTAGAGCGCAGAAAAGCAGGAAGTTGGGTTCTGTTCTGTTACACAGCCTATTTAACCCGTATTTTTACACTGAACTGTTCCTTTAAGCAACATTTCGGCGCATGCACAGTTGGAGCAATTTTCTGTTTTCTGCACATTCGCCGATACTCATGAAAATTGCTGAATTGCTGCTCTCATTCCAAAGATGGTGCCTGTGAACTCCGATGCCTGAATCTGCACCGAGGGGTAAGTAAACCGTTAGGGGCATTTGCCCGGGGTAACACTTAGGCTGGGGGGAGGAGGGAGGAGGGCCTATGTAGGGTAGGGTTTTTTAAGCTTAGGGTTGAATTCTCCTTTAAATTTAATGTTCTAGCACTTACATCAAATGAGTTCTTATGTCTAAATGGAAAGCTGTCAACACTCAGCTTTCAGATAGCTCTAAATATCACCCACCCTGTTTTAACCGTCTTAAAATGTACTTACTATATCTTTGCTTGGTTCAGGGAGATGCAGACCATCTAACGATTTGGAAATGATCTCTTCAGATATAAGTCTGGAAACACTGACAATTTTTACTTTATTTTGTGATTTTCTGATGGTGCCATTTAATATTCCGGCTGCAATGTCATTATATGCATCAATCCTGTGGTTTGTGATCATTTTGCGACTTTCACTTAACAATGGCTCATATACTGGATCTGCAGAAACAAATTAAGTTTATAAGGCAAGGGACTAAATCCAAAAGAACAATGATGACAAATCCCAATTTTAGATACTCATGTTTTGTTTTTCTAATGAAAAATATTTTAGATTCCCCATGTTATTAAAGCAACTGATAAAACACAGAGAAAAAGTCCTTACAATAATTTAGTTACAGATGTTGCTTTGTTTAAGAGATGCTGTAATACAGATGGGATAAAATAACGGAGACAAACTTTGTTTTAGGTCTAGTAAGCCATACATGTTTCTTTCAAACCGCAGACCAGTCTTTAAAGTAAAAATACTGAAACGCGCACGCTTAAACTTTCATTTATTTATCCTGACCTTGAAAAGCATGATATAAAAGTGCACTGTGTACATGTTCTTATAAATGGCTAAACAGTCTCAATAGACTGACCATTAAGAGAGCTGATCTATGGAATAAATAGTTACATTCTTATGGGTCAGCTGTGATTCATATGTATAACTGTAAATATGTAGAACAATATGCAGTGCACACATATACCCATATTTTGAATTGAGTACATTTATTTTGACATATAGGTCTTGTGTGTGTCTTTCTAGATGGATTTATCAAATAGCATTTTATACTTGACCTAACAGTTGTTCTGTCAGCTCTGAGTAAGTAATGTAGATCACATATTGGCCAGTTTTCAGGATATCCAGAAAAAAATGCCATTGCCATAGGGATCATTGATGAACACCTACAACATGATTGATCAAGTATGATTAAATAAGATGTTGCAAATCTGCTCTTGGCTGCTCATGCCGAGTCTCATACATTTATGCATCATGTTACCTTGCAGGAACCAGTAGACTTCGCCGACCTCAGCCAGGTTTTCCAAAACAGGTGCCACAGCAGTCATGTTCACTTTGTACTGAGCAAGAGATTCACGGCTTCCATTGTTTATCTTTATCGACCACTAAAGAAACATGTAGAGCAAATGAGCGCTAGTTTATTAACATCATGAACAGTCTTTAAGCAGCTGCACTGTGATCCGGATTTGAATGTGGGTTCTGGGTCAAACTACTTTATATAAATCTTCACATAGACCCACACTCCAAATGTTCAGTAAATTAAATTATTTTATTTGCATACATTTTGGAGTGCGGGTCTATGTGAAGATTTATATATATCTATCTCACATAATTATGGATTTATGGACTGCTTCCTGTCATTTGCAGTATTTCTTAGTGAGTTTATATAGTAGGATCAGTTGTGCATTTCATACTTATATATACATATGCAGATCTTTTTTGAATTCAGCTGACTTACCGTGGCAGCACCTGCTATGACCTTTGTAGGCTTTTCCATAGCATTCTGTAAAAAAAAAAAAAAATAATATAAAAAATCAGTTTAGGAAAAAACTCAATAATAACATGCCTATAACTTAGC
Organism: Xenopus petersii; assembly: GCA_038501925.1. Classification (NCBI taxonomy): domain Eukaryota; kingdom Metazoa; phylum Chordata; class Amphibia; order Anura; family Pipidae; genus Xenopus; species Xenopus petersii. The sequence continues at coordinate 134,503,603 of CM076682.1, forward strand.
ATATATTTCACCAAATATCACCATTTAACAAGTTCAGCTGTAATTATCACGAGGACAGCAAGTAGCCCAGCCCTATAGATAAAACTATATATATATATATATATATATATATATATATATATATATATATATATATATATATATATATATATATATATATATATATATATATATATATATATAAATATATATATATATATATTTATCATTTGCCTTATACTTTATATACTTTTTCCTTTATCCTGCTTTCAAATGGGCGTAACCGACCCTGGTAGCAAAAAAACTGGTTTGATGATACTTGAATACTTGAATGAATTTAAGGAAAAATTAACCTAAACATGAATATAGCTAGAAATGCTGTACATTATAAATGGAACTTATTGTACAGAGATGTTCTGTAGCCCTACAACAGTTATGATCCAGGCCGTCAAATTTTAATCTCTGTATTTATTTATTTTCCATTAAAAAAGGCCTTTAAGATTGTTCACATGCACAGTAAACTCTAGTTCTCCTTTAAAACCCAAATGCCTCTCCAAAAGTCAACTAAAACAATACTGTGTGCAATTTGGTTATTGCTACCTACACGTTGCTGTCTAACTTGATAAAGAAGATGCACTGACCTCACTCAGAGACTGGAAGGCTTGCTTCATGGAGTTGTTGACTTCCGGATACCACAAAAAATCCTGAAATAAAAAGAAAACTTCTATAAATTCTGTTGTACCTATTAATTACGATAACGTTGAATAACATTTACAAGTCTGACAACTTTCCAGAATAAACAAACATTCAGCTATGGAATGTGTTTGCGTTAGAACTGTTGGTACTGTAAATCTATTCTGCTGATGATTGTTCCAACAGGTAAACAATCCAGCCATCCACTAATTCTAGTCAGATGCTATAGAAGTAACTTTCAACTAGGGATGCACCGAATCCACTTTTTTGGATTCGGCCGAACCCCCGAATCCTTCACAAAGGATTCGGCTGAATACCGAGCCCTAATTTGCATATGCAAATTAGGGGTGGGAAGGGGAAAACATTTTTTACTTCCTTGTTTTCTGACAAAAAGTCACGCAATTTCCCTCCCTGCCCCTAATTTGCATATGCAAATTAGGATTCGGATACGGTTCAGCCGGGCAGAAGGATTCGGCCGAATCCGAATCCTGCTGAAAAAGGCCGAATCCTGGCCAATCCTGGATTCCGTGCATCCCTACTTTCAACAGACCTTTACAAAACAGACATATAATTCCCAGTCCCCAAATTAAATTGTTTTACTTGAGTGTTATTTACTGTAAATATAAAATTATTGTATTGTGAGGGTATCAAGCAGAGTCAAACAGTAGCATCCCAATGTGCAATTTGGTTGATCAAGAAAATGTTTGCTGTATTATAAGTCCCTTATGAATTCCCCAGTTCTACGGACCAAAAAAGAAAAACACAAAAAACAACTTACAATTTTCAGTGCAGCAGCTTTGTCTTCAAAGTATATGTTTTCATGCTGTAAAGGGGAAGTTGTCAACACAGAAAATGTATTAATTTATGTTTAATAATATGGCATTCCTCACATCTAATGATGTATTGGTATTGAGGAGCTCACCAGTCAGATATCTGCTTTCATTATTCAAATTGTAATTAACCAATTAAAGCATGTTGCTGATCGGTTGCTTTGGGTTACTGGAGTGGTGCATACTGTTGGCAATGTAACTACAAAACACAAGATCCATGTGAAATGTCCCTCTACCCTAGGAAAACTTTTCACTACCAACGTCCCCATTTTTTGGTGGGATCTAATTCAACTGCAACAACATTAGTGGTAACTATCAACTGCAGGTGAATGGGGTGGTTTGGTGTGCTCTGATGCCGTGTTTTGGGGATACTTTCTAACAGGGTGTTCAAAGTGCCTGAGTGCTATTGCCTTAAAGGAGAAGGAAAGCTACTGAAGCAGTTTATTGCCATTAGATTAGCCACAATAGTGCAAGCTAGAACATTTATTCTGCAGAATGCTGTACCATACCCGAGTAAACAGCTGTAGACGTTCTGTTTGTTTAGGATAGCAGCTGCCATATTAGCTTGGTGTGACATGACTTCCTGCCCGAGTCTCTCCCTGCTCATTAATAGCTCTGGGCTCAGATTATAGTAGGGAGGGGAGGAGGGAGGGGGCAAACTGAGCATGCTTAAGTCCTAGCCCTGGAGGTTTATGCTGGAAACAGGAAGTCTGATACAGAAGCCCATGTGTACACAATAGAAGGAGAGAAAAGCGGTTTTTATTTTGACAAAGGACTCGGAGCAGCATAACTTTTAGGGTTTACCGGTGTATTTATATAAACCTTTATGATAAAGCTTACTTAATTTTAGCCTTTCCTTCTCCTTTAACAGAGTCAAAATTTACCTTGTTTCCTTCCTCTTTGTATTGCGGAGTTAGAATCTTCACAAATGCATAGAATAACTGGCGAATCCGGGAATCACCAACGAATGTTACATATTGCTCTGCAAGACAGCTCTTGGCTTCACTAAAACAAAGAAGGTTAAAATGATTGTGATATAACATATAGAGGACGAAACAGAACCCTACAGAAAAACACATACAAATGATTATGTCACTCTATCACAGGGTTTCTTAAAGTGACAGGCTTAGGGAACAGCCTAATTTATTATCATACACTACTTATTTGCACACTTTTGAGACTTGCTGAGAAAAGAGATTTCCCAGTGTATATTATGCAGATAAAAAAGAGAAGCACATACCCGCTCTTGTACTTGTGCATCATGCAGCTGTATGGTTGCCATACATTCTCTCCTAGGAACCGGCCGCTGGATATAAGGTATTCACATGTGCCTTCTCCTGGAATTAAGGGAAAAAGCTATGAAACTCAAAAAAATGTCAAGATGAATGCTGTAGAAACACTGTAACTATGACGAACACACATCAAAAAACAGGGCCAAAGATTTAGAGATGAGGGGGCAACTTTCTATGAAATACACAAAAACCATGAATATCCTGTAAATGATATCCTTATAAACGGTGACTTCTAATGCCATCAGTTATAAATGGTGAGTTCTGATGTCATTTCTGTCACATGACTGACTGAAACTGGTGTATTATAATAAATAAAGTACCCCCAGTTGCAAAACATGAGGATATTATAAGTTACTTCGGAGTTCCATGACCTATATAAAAACACTCGGCTTGGTCATGAAACTCCTTGGTAACTTATAATATCCTTATATTTTACAAGAGGGGGTACTTTATTCATTATATATACTGTATATAGGGAACAGGATAAAGGAACAGGTTATTCGCTTCTAGTCATAGTGATCTAAGTACAGAGATACCTTCTCATTATCATACCTGCCCATTTATTTTTTTCAGTTTGTTGAGCAATGCTCACGTCAGCTTGCACATTCTGCAGGGATAATATATGCGGCACATGCCAGGTCAGTAGTGATAGATACACAGGTCACCCTGAGCCTATATATGATTGGTTGTGCTCTAAGCCACTAACTACTATGTGGGAGACAAGGTGACGGGCAATGGATGACAGTTTGTCACAGTAAACTTAAAAAAAACACCCAGACAGTAAACAGGATTCCAGTATATGTGGACACTGAATAAATGGTTCTGAATAAAATTACTGTGGTCTCTCTCTATTCCCATACTGAATACAAATTATATATCATTAAGAGACAGAGTTTGCTTTGTGTCAGACATCGCCTCAATACTATTTTGGCAGCAAAAGATGGGGGCCTGGTGCTTAGGTCCAGAAGAGAGAGCCACTCGGTGCTTGACCAAAAACCACCCGCCGGGTAAGTGCTGGCCAGAAATGAGATAATTAAAGGCAATTTTAATGAAAACAAATTGGGGATACATGAATGTTATAGAGGAGCCCTTGTGAACAGGCTTTATGACACAGGACTATATAAGTGATCTGAAGAGTAAGTGCAGTTTAATTTGAATTGGCCCAATACCATAAACCCCTCTGTGCTGTGTATGCTGCAGTAGTTACTATGGGTTATGGGAGTGGGGCTCACTTATCAACACTGGGCAAATTTGCCCATGGGAAGTTACCCATAGCAACCAATCAGTGAAGAGCTTTTTAAAGCCAGCTGCAAGTAGAACAATGAATGCAGCAATTTGATTGGTTGCCATGGGTTACTGCCCATGGGCAAATTTGCCCAGTGTTGATATATGACCCCACTATGTTCTAATCATCACTGCTGGTCAAAGCTATGTAATTCCATAGCCCTAGGGTCAGAATCACATAAGCAACTAATCCAAGTGCTTTATCATTTCTATAGTGTCTGCAATGCAGCGTCACTTCCCATAGGACCATTTTTGGGTAATTAATGGCACATCTGGGGCTGCTAGAGTAAAACGTCTGTTTTGTTTTTTTTGCAATTCACAGATCCCTTTGTAATACATTACAGGTATGGGATCCATTATCCAGAAAGCTCTGAATTTTGCAATGGTCGTCTCCCATAGGCTCCATTTTCTCTAAATTTTTTAAAAATTATTACCTTTTTTTCTGTAATAATAAACAGTACCTTGTACTTGATCCACACTAAGATACAGGTATGGGACTGGTTATCCAGAATCCTCAGGACCTGGGGTTTTTCGGTTAACTAATCTTTCTGTAATTTGGATCTTTATACCTTAAGTCTACTAGAAAATCATGTAAAAATTAAATAAACCCAATAGGCTGGTTTTGCTTCCAATAAGGATTAATTATATCTTAGTTGGGATCAAGTACAAGGTACTGTTTTAATAAAGAGAAAAAGGGAATGAGTTTTAAAAATTTGGATTATGTGGATAAAATGGAGTCTATGGGAGACAGCCTTTCTGGATAACGGGTTTCCAGATAACAGATCCCATGCCTGTATAATTAATCCTTATGGTAAGTAAAACCAGCCTATTGGGTGTATTTAATGTTTACATGATTTTCTAGTAGACGTAAGGCATGAAGCTGTAAATTATGGAAAGATCTGTTATCCGGAAATCCCCAGGTCCCGAGCATTCTGGATAGCAGGTCCCATACCTGTATATAATACACTGTTAATAAATGTAATATCAACAAACATACATTAGCTGTCACAGACATTTTCCAGGACTCGGGTCAAGGAAATGGGCTGGACCAAAAGAAAAAAAATAGGGCAATTCTCAAATGCAAAGTTCAAGCATAATTCCGAGATCTAAAAATAAAACCCAGTACATCTCCGCTTTTAGTGACTCTTACTGATCACCTGGTTTCTCAACAAGCAATTACCCAGTCATCTCATTAATGATTGATGCCGGTTATTCTGGTTACAAAAGATTGGAAAAATCGACTCTAAAAGCTCCAACGGAAATACTGGAAGTATTGTATTTGAAATTCAAATATTTACTTCACAGAGAAATGCTTGGTGAAGGTTAGTGGCATGGCGACAAATGCCAATGGATAAATATGTATTCTTTTCACTTGCCTTCCGCACTCCATGGGGAGTTTTTCTCATTAGGACAATTGCACACGTAGCTGTTGGGGTGTTTTTAACTACTTAGGTGTTTCCCCCCCCCCCTCAATAAAACTTTGGCATCAAAAGTCACAACCAACCTGCCATCAAGTTTATGGTACAGATAAGGGACCTGTTATCCAGAATACTCGGGACCTAGGGTTTTCCGGATAATGGATCTTTCTGAAATTTGGATCTTTATACCATAAGTCTACTAGAAAATCATATAAACATTAAATAAACCCAATAGGCTGGTTTTGCTTCCAATAAGGATAAATTATATTTTAGTTGGGATCAAGTACAAGCTACTGTTTTATTATTACAGGAAAAAAGTAAATCATTTTTAAAGATTTGGATTATTTGGCTAAAATGGAGTCTATGGAAGACGGCGTCTCCGTAATTCGGAGCTTACTGGATAATGGGTTTCAGAATAACGGATCCCATACCTGTAATTGAGCGAATATGAGGGTGAAGGCATATTCTCTTGAAAATATGCAAGGGGTAACAATGTTTGTCATTCCTTTCCATGGATCACAGTCAATCTGTCTGTCAAACTGGAAAACTTGCCCGAGCTCAATGTGCCTGTGTAGCGGGTGGCTGGGCAACCCAGATGGGCAAGTGAGGCTGCACAGGGAGCCCTACCACTCCGCATATTTATTCTTATAACAGTGGGAGCAGCCATGATTATTCTAGATCATATCTACATCATAAAGTTAACTCAAAGGTCAACAACCACTTTAAGTCCCTGCTCAGTGTAATGTCCAGTACAATAAATGTGAAAAAAAAAAAAAAAAAGTTTTTAATAACCAGCGCCTACAAATAAACTATATTTACAGCACTGCACAATATGTTGTGGCTCTAAAAATACATGTTAATAATAATAATAATAATAATAATATACCTTGGCAACAAATATCCAAATTTGTAGATTCATGAATGACTTTGGCCCTTGTTCATTTTACCAGTCAAGCGTTAATGGTTAGTTCACACAAGGAGATTCAGGGAGATTTTGTTGCCTGGCAACTAATCGCCCCAAATTGCCTTTGAGTGTCTTCCCATACGCTATAATGAAAAGTTGCCTGCGCTGAAGCACAAGGAAACTTCGGAAAACAAAGTGTCGCGTGTGCTTTAGCGCAGGCAACTTTTCATTATAGTGCATGGGAAGACACACGAAGGCAGTTCAGGGAGATTGTCGCACAGAAGTAGAGGCGATTAGTCGCCAGGCGACAAAATCTCCCCAAATATCCTCGTGTGAACTAACCCTAAACTCTTTATATTGTATTAAGTTTGTGTGTTATTTGCTATGTAAATATGTGCCCTATTTCTATTAAAACAGTTGCTCCCATAATCACACAGTAGCAAACACACAGTTTGTATCAGTGAAGGATAACAACACAAAAACCCTGGTTTTGCACATGATCTAAAGAGAGAACTTTTATTGTTGAATGCCGTTCCCTTATCAGTGATAACAATGACGGCTGCTCCCACTTCTATATCAATACAATTAGCCAGTCCTTATGCAGACCAACCTGCATCAATATGTATTTCTCAACGTGCACAGAAATAAAGCAAAGTCTATCATATAAGTTCTATGATTTAAAAGCATGAAGCAAATACTTATGTTTCCAGTTGACGGTGTGCTGATTTTGATATTTAACACCGTGTAAACATGGGCATAAGGTAAAAAATGTCAAGAGCTGTCGATACAAGTGTGTTTTTGTGCCAAGGCAATCATTTAATTTCAGTGTAAAGAATAACAACAGGGATGGGTTCCACTCCAGGCATTTGTGAGATTTCTAAATATCAGAGAGTACTGGGCTCATACTCTTAAGGTGGCCATAGATGCAAAGATCCGCTCGTTTGGCGATGTTGCCAAACGAGCGGATCTTTCCCCGATATGCCATTAACAGGCATGGCTATATCGGGGGTAATCTGATTGTTCGGCCGTACGGCCGAACGATCAGATTACGATGTGCCATGAGCTCCGGCAGGATCGGTCGGGTCAAAATCAAACCTGACCGATCGACCAAACGACCGATCTCCGCCGGACGAAAGAAGTCGGCACATGCCACACACGATCCGAAAATCGTACGAATCCTCGATTCGTACGATCGGATCTGTGTGTCTATGGCCACCATTATAATTACAATTACTCTTGGGTACTTAAAGATTAAAAAGTAGGTACCCAAACTCTGGGGCAGGTCACACTAAGGAAGCTCAAGACGTGAATTTTCAGCACTGCTGTGACAATGTCGTAATCTGTATTTAACCATATGAGAAAATGGGGTTCTTGACTAAACTCAATAACTTAAAGCGGCAGTTTACCGTTAAATTAACTTTTAGTATGACGTAAACATTGATATTTTGAGAAAATTAGTCTTAGTTTTTTATGGTTTTACAGTTATTTAGTAAGTTTGTTCAGCATCTCTCCAAGTTTGGTATTTCAGCAGCTCTCTGGTTGCTAGGATCTTATTACCCTAGCAACCAGGCAGTGGTCTGAATGAGAGACTGGAATATGAATAGGCGAGGGACTAAATAGGAACATAAATTGAGATAAGTAGCGACTGCAATAAAATTGTAGCCTTGCAGAGCAATCGTATTTCTGCGACCCCCATTTGAAAGCTGGATAGAGGAATTAACTAGTGCTAAGTAAACATGTGAGCATTGATACTATCTAAATATGCTTATAAACAAGTTCATTCAATTTGGCTCTTTTCATAAATTAAACTGTATTAATCTTCTAACAATCATCTATGTGGCACTGACCTCACTTCGGGATCTATTATATATATATATATATATATATATATATATATATATATATATATATATATATATACGCAAAATATACAAATACTAAACATTAAAGAATACAAAAATAACTATATGACTATTAAAACATTCCTTTTCTACTAGAAAAGAAGATACTTAAATACAAACGTTGTAACAGTTGTTAATCATACTTGCAACCATTTCAATGTTTCACTATGCTAGGAAATGCTGATAATGTTACAAAGAAACAAATATGAGTATAGGTGGAAGGTCTGGTTTCATGCTCCCTACATAGCGATAGATAAAATACTGTCTATATTGTATTACAGTGTAATCAGTGCAGAGCTCTGAAGAGGACTGTATAATGAAATAGCTATTGGTGCTTAATCACTCCCCTTTACAACCTATCCATTAATGTTGTTATTAACCAAAATGTGATATGTGGTTATGTTAACCGGTGAATCACCCCTCAAGGGGTCACAGAGACATCCCAAAGTATACATTTAATATGTGTAAACCAATTTCAATCCAACTATTAACCCTGGAAGTGTCGGTTACTACCTGTCCTGTGTCATGACATGTCTTTACGGAATAATTATTTCAAAATTTTGGACACTGCACCCAGGCAAGTTGAACCTAGTTACATGAGTGCAGACTCCTTCAAAGTGATAGATAGATAGATAGATAGATAGATAGATAGATAGATAGATAGATAGATAGATAGATAGATAGATAGATAGATAGATAGATAGATAGATAGATAGATAGATAGATAATCATATATCAGCATAAAGAACATTGAGAACTCATGGGACTTAATTTATGTGCAAAGCTTTAATGGTGTAAGTCGAAGTTTCAGTCCTGTACAGAGGACCTTTATCAAGATATCTTGATCAAGGTCCTCTGTACAGGACCGAAATGTCGACTTACACCATTAAAGCGTTGCACATAAATTAAGTCCCATGAGTGCTCCATGTTCTTTTTTGCCTTTTTCTAGGGGTGAGTGCGCTGCTCTTCAGACTCTGTAGGTATATATATATATATATATATATATATATATATATATATATATATATATATCCAGAATGCTCGGGATTTCCCAGATAACAGATCTTTCCATAATTTGGACCTTTAAGCATGATGTAGAGAGTGCTATTCTGAGACACTTTGCAATTTCATTTCATTTTTTATTATTTATGGTTTTTGAGTTATTTAGGTTTTTATTCGGCAGCTCTTCAATGCAATTTGATAACTATGGTCCAAATTACCCTAGCAACCATGCATTGATTTGAATAAGAGACTGGAATATGAATAGGAGTGGGCCTGAATAGAAGAATCTGTAATAAAAAGTAACAATAACAATACATGGCCTTGCAGAGCCATTTGTTTTTGAGAAGGGAGTCAGCAACGCCCATTTGAAAGCTGCAAAGAGTCAGAAGAAAAAGTCATATATCTATAAAACTATAAAAAATAAATAATGAAAACCAATTGAAAAGTTGCTAAGAATTGGCCGTTCTATAATCTAATAAAAGTTACCATAAGGGTGAAACAATTATAATTAAAAAAGAAAACAAAGGGAACGTAATGGCCATGGCACTAATTGCAGGGAACAGATAAATAGAACGACAATGGTGGGAACCCCTAACAACCAAACCCAGACACGAACGCATGGAGATAAAGATCTGGAGAGATTTCTGGAGATGTTGCCCATGGCAATAAATCAGCAATTAGATTTAAACAGTCACCTATAATTTGAAAAACAAAAGCAAAGATCTGATTGGTTGCTATGGGCAACATCTCCAGAAATCTCTCTCCAATGTTAGTAAACATGCCCCTTAGAAACACATTTATTCTGCACTGTTTTCCCCCCACACACTATATGGAGTGGAGCAGAGCTGAGCGACCCCTTGTCCTGCAGGTGTTTTGGGGAAGTACAACATTAATCAACCCCTCTGGCAAGGAATGCTGGGAGTTGTAGTCCTAGGTGCATGCTGGCCAACCCAAGTATATACCATTGGCACATTGAGGAAGAAAACGTATTTTCTGTATGGCCTGCACCTGTCATTCGAGCGTCTGTAGTGTGTACCTGACAAGTGTAATCATGATGTTGCTGACAGAATACAAGGAAGGCTTAAAGGTTACCTCACGTGACCGAAAGGAAATGTTATGACAGGGGGCGAGGGTCGGAGGAGGGTCGGAGAAGGGGTACAAATGTCAGGATATGCAACAGAAACAAAAGGACATGTAGAAAAACACAAGTGCGAGCAAACATCAAACCACAATAATGGTTCAAGGGCTATTTACAGTGCTGAAAGCAAGTGTCCGATTGGCTGGCGTGGGTGACTAGTAAATAAACACTGTCTATGACAATACTCACACCATGAGACGGTGGCGCAAGGCATTTAAAGGCAAACTGGCACTGAAGGGATTAGAAGGCCTTGGCAGCAGCAGGTTAGTGGGCACAGCAGCAGCCCAGCCCCGGACTTACCTCGGAAGTATCCCCAGGACACGGCATGGCAGACGGAGATTAGAAGCACGGCCACCAAGGACAGCGCTTTGGCATTTCTCACGCTGAAATGCTGATTGATTTCCCGCTTGCCCATATTGTAGGCCAGGGCCGCCATCTTGGCTCCTCCATGACAGCAGCGTGCGATAGAGCTGCCGGGCGCTGAGGGGCAGCACTGCGGCTGGGAGGGAGGGGATGAGGAGGGATGCGGCGGGGGGTCTGCAGTGAGGGAGGAGGAGGCGGGATCCTCGAATGTCAACAGTGCGGATTGCTCCTCCTCTGAGCCGCCTTCTCGCCACTTCTTTGTGCCCCTGCTGCCGGAGATCGGGGATGGCGGCTCTGGAGTGTGTCCCTCGCTCCCCGTGTCACGGCTCCCGCTTCTATTAATGCTCCCGCGCATATCTTCCTTATGCTCGTCGACGGACATAGGTCTAATAAAAACAAAACCACAGTGTCACTGTCACTCACAGCACCAACAATTCACTCGCTATGAGCCCTGGCACAGAATATTCCCTTTATACAGGCTTAACAGGGCATCCTGTACTGGCACAGGAACCACCAGTTCATACGTATCTATACCCACAGCACACGCCATAATATACGCGTAATACACTATCAAACTAAAACTGCACAATACTGACTAGATGTGAGAAGAAATGGCAGCCATTTGATGTAGAATACTGACTAGATGTGAGAAGTAATAAGCCATTCTATGTACAATACTGACTAGATGTGAGAAGTAATAAGCCATTCTATGTACAATACTGACTAGATGTGAGAAGTAATACACCATTCTATGCACAATACTGACTAGATGTGAGAAGTAATACACCATTCTATGCACAATACTGACTAGATGTGAGAAGTAATAAGCCATTCTATGCACACTACTGACTAGCTGTGAGAAGTAATGGCAGCCATTTGATGCACAAGACTGACTAGATGTGAGAAATAATAAGCCATTCTATACACAATACTGACTAGATGTAAGAGGTAATGGCAGCCATTTTATGTACAATACTGACTAGATGTAAGAAGTAATGGCAGCCATTCTATGTACAATACTGACTAGATGTGAGAAGTAATACGCCATTCTATGTACAATACTGACTAGACGTGAGAAGTAATAAGCCATTCTATCCACACTACTGACTAAATGTGAGAAGTAATGACAGCCATTCTATGCACAATACTTAATAGATGTGAGAAGTAATAAGCCATTTTAGGCACAATACTGACTCACGCACATTATCACATGCCCAATTTATTGTCATTTTAATTTTGAGGCTAAACTAAAGTATACATTGTACAATATAAGGGTGCAAATATGCCATACTGCGTATAAAGTGCTGCTCTCTGATAACAGTGCCAATACACAGAATTTCACTTTAAACAAGTACAGTTAAGGTTGCCACCTTTTCTGGGGAAAAAATCTGCCTTCCTGTATTTTTTCCCCTATCAATAACACTGGCAACCATGACATAATTCCATTCACATTGTTTAAGCCTGTTTCAAAATTCAATTTCTAGATACAAAGCCGAGCAGCGAAAACTTGGATTAATTCTGTATTTTATTATTATTTTTTTAAGTATGTCTTTGGTAACTTACTGCTACACATGTCAATTTTGTGAAATCATTAATAATTTTCTGTCAAATAACTGACTTGTCTTAACGTTAAAATTAATAACAAGAATTTGACTATAATAACAATGGCATCAAGCATCATTTTTACCAGGTGGCAATCCTAAATACCATGCCAGAATGGTAACACCACATAGGGTCAGCTGGGCTATATACCAAAACCAATGCGACAGGCACTTATAACAAATAGCATCTCACAAGGAAATGTGGCTCAAGTACAGTGTTCTTTGCACACACTGTAAAGTCAGCAAGGTAAGGTGCCACCATTAGCAATACACTAAAATAATCCTTAATACACAGTGTGCAGGGTACTTGAGGATCAACAAACAGCACAGTCAAACCCTGAAGTCAAAGACAACTAAAACACTGGTGTGATTTACTAACAGTACTGACTGTAACTTGCTATAACAAGTAACAAACCCAAAAGAACACATAAAAAGCAAGTACTTGGTGTTACAGCAACTATACACAAAACAACATTTTATAAGGACTCCCCAAAGTTGGTAGCAAGAATGCCCAGGTAACAAACACTGCCATAACTACCGTAAACGGCTAGACCACTACAGTTCCAGTCTTCAGTTGCTTCAGCATATCCTTTTTTTCTGGGGAGTATCCAGGATTAACACATAATAGTACTCCCACAGAGGTCAGTCGTTTCTTCCCGGTCTGCTGAACTGGCAGAATAATGCTTAATTTAGGCACAGTGTAAGATCGCTCCTTGTTGAGGTGGCTGACATGCACCTGTTGCTGTGTAAGGCTGTTGTGATTTCCAGTCTCTTGTTGCACCCAGGTATAGTTACCTCTGAGCACAGGGGAAAAATAGTGGGTGGGAATGTTGACAGCAGGTTTAACAACTTCACATAATGCTCAGGTTTATGGCTTGCTTATTAACTTAGTACATTGCTATTAAATCATGGCCCATTTGTCAAGGTTCAGTTTCTAGGTAAATGCATCACTTGCTTTTAGTATTGTAGTAGAATACAGACAGTTGGTTATACAACATACACCAGACCCTGAGGTCAGGGCTTTGTGCAGGCCAGTAAAGTTATTCAACTATTATATCTGCACCCCAATTCTGTATGGCCCTTACTTGGTAAACTGTAAGATCCATCCTTTAAATTATTATCCTGAAAATAGAAAAGGGCCTTCTCCAAACTGTTGCCACAAAGTAGGAAGCACAGAATTGTCACAAATATCAATGCATGATATGTTGGCACTCATGACGGCAAGGATGGGTATGTCTTAAATACAGTAGCTCGTTTCAATAATAAGAATGGTTTCCACATACCTGTATTTAGTTTATCACTGCAGCTCAATGTTTGTACTTATCAAATCCAGTTGATCTAATTTAATTTTGTCAAGGAGTATACCCATTAGGGCACAGATTTTTTTTTTAGACTTTTGGCTTCAAGAAACATTGTGGTCCAACATATCATTAGACATCTTAAATCATAACAGTTACAGAGTGTTGAAAATGCAAAGATGTATCCCCACTGATATGAACCTATCTGACCTTTAGTCTGGATCCCATTCTGGATCAGGCCCGGATTTCAGTGTTGGGCACCTCTAGGCTTCATGGTCCTAGCTCCTGCGACTCTTCACACATGGCCTCGCCAGAAATCCGGTCCTGTTCACGGGTTTAGCCTCATCTGGGGTGTAAAAGGGTTAAATTCCATTTTGGGAACCTGTGCATTAAAGAGGTTGTTCACCTTTAAATTATGTTTTAGTATTATCTGGAGAGTGATATTCTGAGACTATTTGTATATGGTTTTCATCTTTTATTATTTGTGGTCGGTGACCCCCATTTGAATGCTGGAAAGAATCTAAAGAATAAGTCAAATAATTAAAAAACTATAAAAAGTAAAATATCAAGACCAATTGATAAGATCGTAGAATTGGCCATTTTATAATATACTAAAAATGTAACTTTATAGTCAACCACCCCTTTACTGTTGACCCCCCATCTGGTTCTCAAGTGAAAGGACTGCAACAATGCTAATTATTGGTATATTTTTTGGTATACTATTGCCTTCAGGATATGGAGTTATATTGTGTCCTGTGTAATTATTTTCATTGTGATGCAAGGCAAAGTTAAGTTGGGGCACTGAGTGCACAGAATATGTGTTTTGATAGCTACATTTGTTACCTATTAAAGGAGAAGGTAAGGCATTTTTACTTGGGGGTGCCAAAAGTTAGTCACCGCAAGTGATTGTATCTACTTACCTGACACCCTGGGCCGGTGCTCCGGGGCCCAGGGTTATTCCAGCGAGCACTACGAAGTGATCATCTTCCTGTTTCTTCTTTCTTCAAATTCCCCTGGGTCTATTGCACATTTGCAGCAGCGAGAAGAAAGAAGAAGAAGACGATCGCTCCGTGGTGCTTGCTGGAAATCCCAGGCTGGTGCTGTTTTCTGCTAATAGGAGCACCGGCCCAGGGTTTCAGGCAAGTTAATACAATCACTTGGGAATGCCTAACTTTTGGCACCCCTAACATGCCTTTCCTTCTCCTTTAAACACCACCTGGTCAGGGGTGGCAGTAGCTCCAGGGTTCCCTGTGCCAGTAGGTTGAGCAGTGCTCAATTTGGAATGGAAGGACTGAGCGGCACCAAGTCCAAATATACAGAAGTGCAGAGAGCTTGTTTTAACAGAAGTACTTTAATGAATGTGGCCTAACACACAACTCACAACGGGGAAATGTGTTTGAGCGCAATTGTGCATGTGGTCATAAATTACCCCTATAGTATTTAAATACCAAAGGATATTCACTCAGATGAGTGATCCCCAACCATCCCCAACATGTTGCTCTATACTACAATTGATGTTGCTCCTAGTGGCATTTTTTTAAATCTCTGGCTTAAATTCAAGTTTTGGAGGCATATTTATATAAACAAGTTTTCTCCAACAGAGCCTCCTGCAGGGTAGCAGTCTACATGGGGCTATCAATTAGCCTATCCCAGCCCTTATTTGTCATCCCCAAAGAATTTTTTTGTGTGGGTCCTCAACAGGTTTTACAGGTTAATCACTCAGATGTAATCACTGTTTATCTGCTTTTCTTCAAATGTTTCATGAAAGCCTGAAATTAATCTGGAAAAAGTAAACAGGAATCTATGTATAAATTTGTTCTACTTCCTTAGTTATTGCTGGAAATTCCAGTTGATCGTGAGGTTTCAAATACATAACAGACGGTTTATATACGTAGATTATTTTCCAGATATCTTTCACTTACGGCATTTCCCCCTATTGTTCTTTAACAATATCCTCTACCTTTATAACATATTTTTGGCGGGTTTCCATGTGAACATACCTACAACAACTCTTATTGTGCCATTCTATTCCTCTATTAAAGGGGTAGAGCTGTTTTGTAACCTTAAGGCTTGGAATCTGAGCTGATATCTGGTTTCTAGCGAGTAATTGCTTTACTAACCAGTCAGCAGTTTGCCAATTGCAATGGAAAGGAAATAGGAGTTAAAACAAATAGAATGTCAATAACATTAATCCCATACATTCAATCAATGACCCTGACAACCGTATAGCATTGTCACATGCAAGCTAGAAATAGGCAAAATAGGAATACTAATAATTAAAGCATACAAAATAATGACTGAAAGCTAACTTAAAAGTTGCTTAGAACAAGTATAACAGGTTAATGGGGTTATATACAGGTATGGAATCTGTTATCCAGAATGCTCAGGACCAGAGGTTAAACAGATCTTCGTATCTACCAGAAAATCGTTTAAACTTTAAATTAACCCAAGAGGCCGGTTTTGCTTCAAATAAGGATTAATTGTACCTTAGTTAGAATCAAGTACAAGGTACTGTTTTACTATTTAAGAGG
This sequence comes from Xenopus petersii, assembly GCA_038501925.1. Classification (NCBI taxonomy): domain Eukaryota; kingdom Metazoa; phylum Chordata; class Amphibia; order Anura; family Pipidae; genus Xenopus; species Xenopus petersii. The sequence goes on from CM076682.1 coordinate 134,519,837, forward strand.
AAAAAAATTGTTTATTTGGATAAAATGGCGTCTATGGGAAAGGGCCTTTCTGTAATTCGGAACTTTCTGGATAATGGGTTTCCAGATAACAGATCCCATATCGGTACTAAGATGTGTAAAGTTTTATACAGGTCTATAGCAACCAATAAGCAGGCAGCATTTTCTGGTCACCAGCACCAGGGATTTCTGCACCTGTGCAAACATTATGCCTTTTACCGCATATGGAGGTAATTTATAGCTGATCTTCCCCTTCAAAAAGATAATAATTATGCCTAGCCCTATTTATTATAGCTCAGTTGTTAATGTAGGCATTGCTCTGTGAGTGGCATACAATTATGGACAGTATTATACGTTTTTATTACTACAAAGGTCACCTTGTCAATGGGTGCACAGGTCACTATCATAATCAGCAGCATTTATATATTATTATTATTTTTATTATTATTATGTTGTCCCAGAATGAAAAAATAACACGACCACAAACATGGGAGCATTTAGCAACTCTACAGAAGCTGTTTTCAAGCACACTTCATGAGTCCTGTGCTTTATATTGCCAGTTTTGTTGCTTCTCTAAAGTCGATGACGTTTGTTTGTCAGTATTATTTCCTTGTACAAGGGCCACAAGTCAGTATTAAGTCACCGCAATTGGTCTTTTTTTTTTTTTGCCACACCTATTATTAAACCATCATTTCATACTCCTATGTCATATAATCCTTACCAATGAATTCTAAATCTGAAATCCAGCATTTTGGAGACACCCTGAAGGCTGCAGTTATGTATATTGGTAGCTGGTGGAACCACATTGTAATGAGATGTACAGCGCAGCACAACGCCTCTATATCAAGCAAGTCTAAAAAGTTGCTGTATACTGACCATGTATAAAAAAATAAATAATCATGGGAGTGTTAAACTTCTTGGAATGACTAAACCCAGTTGTCAAAGCTAAATTCAGTCTCAGAGTTGCCCACTTCTGAATAGCACTGCCTTTTTCATGGAGCTTTTCCTGGTTACAAAGCTAAATGCTCTCAAGACTGCCCCCTACTGTTTCCTATGAACAATTTAATCAGTGATCCCTCTGTAGTACTGCCCTGGGGGTTATAGCTATAGGGCGATCAGTAATCTCATGTTGCTCCTTGCAATTTCTTGTTTGTTTTGGTTTTGAAAAGGTCCAAGGGTCATTTAGGCAGTATTACCTGTCTCAACTAGCTAAACTAGCTTAACATAAATAGCAGTAAGTATATATCATACTCAAATTAAACCTCACCTGTTGTCAGGCTAGTTTGCTAATAATGTATTTGGAAATTGTTTTGATAAAGGGGAAGAAAGAAAGACGGAGGGAATAGAAAGCAAGAGGAAGTTAGGAGCCTGATTCGGTAGAGTTGTTCCAAGTCACTGTAATACAATGTATATTACGACAAATTATTTTGTAAGTCTCTCAATATATAAGCACCATGGGTGCCAAGTCACCCATAGGATTTTGCATGTATTTCCTCAAATTTGTGGATTTCTTACATATGTGCCAGAATTTAGCGCTGTAGATTTCCATATGCATAATGAAAGAAAATGTAATTCTAGACAGCTTTCCAAAATAAATTAAGAAAACACTTTCAGTCCTTTTAAAGTTTTTTTGTAAATGTAATCGCTATTGAGCATTTTCAGAAATAACTTTTTTCTAGAAAGCAATTGAAAAAAAGTATTTATTTCTGATGAAATATCTGGAATCAACTGAACTGAAAAAAAAAGTGTTTGGAAGGTGAACAACCACTTAAGATGGAGTGTCAGTGACACTGCACATGCCGAGTGTTCTTTTAGCAACTGTTGAGAGGCTAAGCTTATGGGTTGTTGCAAATCATTAAGCAGAAAATGTCATAGAAACTGATGCTAGTTTATTGGGAACCTCTTTTTTCAGGGCTTTCATTTTATTATTATTAACATGTATTTATATAGCACCAACATATTGCATAGCATTGTAAATTAAATGTGATTATACAACTAAATCACATGAATTCTATACATAGAACATATGGAGTTACATACAGCACAATCAATACCGGTACAAAAGATGAGGAAGGCCCTATGCAAAAGAGCATACACTCTAAAGGGAAGGGAGTAATAAACAAGGTGTGGGAGTGGGCAAGATCGAATTAAGTGGGTGAGAAATGTGGTACTGTATGTGGTGTTAGTTAAGCAGAGTGAGGGTAGGCTTCTCGAAAGAAGTGCGTTTTAAGAGATTTCTTGAAAGCAGAAAAGTTGGGAGAGAGTCGGACAGACCGTGGGAGAGAGTTCCAGAGGAGGGGTGCAGCCCTTGCAAAGTCTTGAATGCGAACATGTGAGGAGGTAATGAGAGAAAAGTTCAGTAGCAGGTCAGTAGAGGAGCATCAGTAGAGGAGCATAGTAAGCGGTTGAGTGAGTATATAGAGATGAGTTCAGAGATGTAGGGTGGGGCAGAGTTATGAAGTGCTTTGAATGCCAGGGTCATTCATTTGAATTTGATTCTGAAAGGTAGCGGAAGCCAGTGCAGGGATTGACAGAATTGTGTGGCAGAGGAGGAGCGGTTGCTGAGGTGTATGAGCCTTGCAGCAGTGTTCATTATGGCCTGGAGAGGTGACAGTCTCTGGAGGGGAAGGCCAATTAAAAGAGAGTTACAGTAGTCTTGACGTGATATGACGAGAGAGTGAATAAGAATTTTGGTGGCATCTTGGGTGATAAATGATCATATTTTGGATATGTTTCTCAGGTGAAAGTGACATGATTTAATAAGTGACTGGATATGAGGAGTGAATGACAGGGCAGAATCTAGGATAACCCCAAGGCACCAGGCCTGGGGAGAGGGGGTGATAGTGGAATTGTTAACTATGATGTATACTTCCGGGATGTTACTGGTTTTAGTTGGAGGAAAGAGAACCATATCAGTTAGCATTGTGACATCCAGGTAAAGATAGCGGACAAGCAGGAGGAGACGCGGGGTTGAGATCAGGAGATGATAGATCTGAGTATCGTCAGCATAGAGGTGGTAGTGAGAAATGACTGTTGGCTTTAGCGGTTAAAAGGTCATTAGTTAGTCGAGTCAGGGCAGTTTCAGTGGAGTGTTGTGGCTTAAAACCAGATTGTAGGGTCCAGCAGGTTATTGTCAGACAGGAATGAGGTTAGTCGGTTGTAGACTACGCGCTCAATTAGTTTAGAGATGAAAGGTAGCAGAGAGATATGTATTTGCTCCTTGCCAAACATTCCTTTCTATGCGCTGAGCACTGACACGCCCGAGTATAGAAGGTGCTGTTTCAGGTGAATTATGCTGCTTATGTGACATTTGCGCATGTGTCAGTGCTCAGCGCATAGAAAGGAATGTTCAGCAAGGAGCAAATACACAGCCAGTCTCCCTTTATTTCCCGTGCCTGTCTGTGTGGGAGGCGGTGTTACAGAGGGAAAGGAATGTACTGTATGAAGAAACAGGCACGGGAGACCTGAAACTACGGAGGCTGCTTGCAGGGGGGGAGCTTTTTTCGGAGCTTTCTTTGCACTTGCTTGTCTGGGAGGGAGGGGGGAGCTGCAGAAGGAGAACAGCTTTTAGTAAAATGGAATTATTAAAGTTATTAAAGTACTGAGACTGGCAAGGGGGTGTCTGGCTGCAGGGAAGAAAAGGATAAATGCAGCACATTGCGAATAACAGAGACTTTGACTGACCGACCCTGGCTTTCCACAACTTATGATTGACAGCACTGACAGCTAATGAGTGTGAGGACAGAACTGTTATGCAAATAAACCCAACCCCCACCTCAGAGCTGGCCAGAGGCAGGTAGAGAGAAGCTCCTTAAACTTCAGAATCCTCCCTGCATGCCTGTCCTTAGATCCGGTTAGAAGGAGAAGTGGGCGGGTAGCTGTGCCGGGAAAGGAAAATGTGACCCTGCAGGCAAAAGTGTAGTATAGGCTTATACTCGAGTCAATACAGGTTCCCAGTTTTCCTAGGTAAAATTAGGTACCTCGGCTTATACTCGGGTCGGCTTATACTCGAATATATACGGTAGTGTCAATTTTGTTTTTGAAGTGCTCAGCAATATCTTGAGCAGAGACAGATGTGCATGGAGGGGGTGGAGAAGGGGAAAGGAGAGTGTTAAAGGTGGAGAAAAGTTGTGCTGGTTTTTTAGAAAGGGAGTTAATGAGTGAAGTAATGTATGTTGGTTTGGCATGGAAGAGGCTGTGTTATAGGAGCGCAGGGCAGATTTCATTTTAAAGAATGAAGCTTATTGACCCAAAACCTCAAAACTTGTTTTTTAACTGGATATTTATCAGAATTTTATCTGTTTAGATATTCTACTGCAAAACATTATCCTTGTTTCTTTATTCTTTTATAGAGCCTATCATCTATTTTACAGACCTAGATATTAGGACACTAACTTTATCATTCATTTTAATTGACATACCTGTTATTTCCATTTTGTACCTGAACATGTAAAATATTTTCTCTGATGCCGTTGTCCTGGATCCTCAGTGGATGTGCTAACCATGTGCTAAATAAAAATATCTTGCTTTCCACAAAGGATAAGGTACCTTGTATAAATGCATTTACTGTCATAGTTTAAAGCCAGCAGTTTAACAAGAGTGCACCGTGGCCCCCCCACCTGAATAATTTTCAGAGGGGGGTACGGGCCCCCCTTTTGCCCAGTCCCCTCCCACACATCCACGTGGTCTGCTTCTTCTAAAGTTAAAGGGGACCCGTCACCCAAAAAAATTATTCAAAATCCTATTTTATCACATTAGTCAAGCAAAATGAACTTTAATTACACTATATAAATTATTTGAATCTTGCATCCTTCAGTCTGGGATTTCAAAATTATAGCAAGCAGGCAGCAGCCATTTTGTGGACACTGTTATTAAGACAAGCCTTGTATCATCTCAGAATCATGTTTGTGCACCAGAATGGGGGACCCGATGTCCATCCCCATGCCCTGTTTATACAATTAAATGGTAAAGAGAACAGGGGAATGTGTGGAGAGCAGTGACATCTAGGAAGTGCTGAATGGAAAGTGAAAGTAATTGTCTGCCCCGCCTCTATGCCACGGCATAGAGGAGTGGCAGACAATATTTGATTGACAGCTGAGATTTTTAAATGAGCTTACAACAGCTATGAATGCTTTAATAAAAAATAGAGATTGGATTTCATGTTTAATTTGAAAAGGACTTTTATTATACAGATTTTTGTGTCTGGGTGACAGGTCCACTTTAAGGCACTGTTTAAAGCGCTGCGCATTTGATTATCTTTCTGATACTTGGCCCAGTTTCTAAGACTTATACTGTATAAGCCAGCCAATGTGTCTGTTCTACAGCACCAGGCGGAACGAATACATGTTGTTTTAACAGATTATGAACAGTAAAACCTAGCAGGTTATTTTTGCATTGGTACATACAGAGATGTGACAATATCTGATTGCCCTTTAGACTTTACTGACACACTGCAGAGGCTTACTTTGCCAAGAGAAACAAGGAAGAAACCCATTCTTCCTTGCAGCAATAATGAAATGAGTTGGGTGCATTTATTCATCAGAGGTTTATTACTTCTTTTAAAGGAAATGTAAAAGAAGTTTTGTATAAACGGCTGTAACACACAGATTACATTTGTAATTATTAGCCCCATACATGGACAGATAAGCTGATGACTCTGAAAGAGCTGAATTGGAATCTTAAATCTGCCTGTGTATCTGCATTTAAATCCTGGCCTGTTTCAGTCAATGGGGCAAATTTACTAACCTCCGAAAATTCACCAGCGACGGCTTCTCTAAGAGCGCAACACTTCACCAGGTGTAGATTTGCCAGGACAACGCTAATTCACTAAAATCCAAAGTTGCGTCCAGGGCGCCGAATGCTGGCGAAGTTGCGCTAGTGTTACTGCGCCAAGCAAAGTGAAGTTGCACTAGCGTTACGGCGGGAAGTTAAAGTTGAATGGACGTATATGTTGCAGAAAATACATTACACTACACAAGCCCAGGAACCTTAATAAAAGAAAATAGAGTTGTTATATTGCCCTACACATGAGCCCACTATATAGTTTATGTGCCATATGTTAGGAAATGTAGGGGGGAAGCCGGTTACCCCAAAAAAAATTTACGCTCTTTTGCAGCCTATCACCCTGAAAAAAGGAAAAGACGCTATCGTTTTTTGGGACTTAGAACTCCTATCTATTCTATTGCACTTCACCTGGTCTGAGGTGGAGAAGGCAAGTCTGGTGCAAGAGGTAACCTTCAGTAAAATCCGCATCTTAGTGAATTTGCGTAGTTACAGCCATTCTCCAGAGCACAAATTCGCCTGGCGTTAGGGAGCGAAGTACTGCTAGAGTCTATCTCCTTCGCTAGCAAAGTTACGCCAGCGACCGTTAGTAAATCGGCGAAGTTCTGAAAGACGTCACTCTGGCGAATTTTCTCCAGCGTTAGTCACTTCGCCTTTTAGTAAATTTGCCCCTTTAAAACCCTAAGGGGCATATTTACTTGCATGCAAATCTTCACTTTGGAAGGCTCTGCCATACTTCATGCAACTACATCAGACCTCATTTCATGGTGAATACACCATATATTTCAAAAAGCCAAATTTCGTCTCGGCAAGAGAACACTGGAGTACTTTCGCCAGTGATAATTCATCAAGTAGAACCTGGCGAAATAGACTTTGGAGAAAAGGGTGAGAATAAAACGTTTCACACTTTGATAAACTTGTGGATTAACAATCTTCACCTGGCGAAATGGTGCACAACTTCTCTAGCGCTGAGCTGCTACACGAACAAATTGTGTTCTTTGCCTTTAGTAAATTGTTGATGTCCCTAATTTTTGCTTCAGTATATTTAGTTACATAGTTAAATCGGGTTGAAAACAAAGTCCAACCACTCCAAATGAAAACCCAGCATCCATACACACACCACTCCATACTTTCACATAAATTATATATACCCATATCTATACTAACTATATTCTTGTCTATCCAAGAAATCATCCAAGTCGCTCTTAAAAGCATTAACTGAATCAGCCATCACAACATCACCCGGCAGTGCATTCCACAACCTCACTGTCCTCACTGTGAAGAACCCCCTACGTTGCTTCAAATGAAAGTTCTTTTCTTCTAGTCTAAAGGGGGGCCTCTGGTACGGTGATCCTCTTTATGGGTAAAAAGTTCCCCTGCTATTTGTCTATAATGTCCTCTAATGTACTTGTAAAGTGTAATCATGTCCCCTCACAAGCACCTTTTTTCCAGAGAAAACAACCCCAACCTAATAATTTAAGTCTTCCATCCCTCTAACCAGTTTAGTTGCTCTTAGTCTCTGCACTCTCTCCAGCTCATTTATATCCCTCTTAAGGACTGGAGTCCAAAACTGCACTGCATACTCCAGATGAGGCCTTACCAGGGACCTATAAAGAGGCATAATTATGTTTTCATCCCTTGAGTTAATGTCCTTTTTTATGCAAGACAGAACTTTATTTGCTTTAGTAGCCACAGAATGACACTGCCCAGAATTAGACAACTAGTTATTTACAGATCATTAATAAACAAGTTGAAAAGCCAAGGGCCCTAGTACAGAGCCCTGCGGTACTCCACTAACAACACTGGTCCAATAAGAAAATGTTCCATTTACCACCACTCTGTAGTCTATCTTTTAGCCAGTTCTCTATCCAGGTCCAAATACTTTGTTCCAGGTCAACATTCCTTAGTTTAACAAGTAACCTTCTGTGTGGCACTGTATCAAATGCTTTAGTAAAGTCTAAGTAAATCACATCCACTGCCATCCTGGGGGCAGATTTACTAAATGGCGAGTACTTTAGTAAAAAGGACTTTTCGCTGATGTTACCTCTTTCACCAGAGTTGCCTTCGCCACCTCAGACCAGACGAAGTGCATTAAAGTAGCTAGATTTTTCTCAATCTTCTGTAACTTACATTATATTCTGTTAGCTAAGTCCAAAAATCGCTGTCGTCTTTTCCCTTTTTCAGCCTGATTGCCTGCAAAAGACCTAACAAACTTTTTTTGGGTAAACAGTTTGCTCCATACATTTGCTAACATATGGAACATTCATTTAACAGTGGGCTCATGTGTAGAGCATTAGAATAACTTTATTGTCTTTATTAAGGTTCCCTGGACATGTGTTTTTAAAATTGTAATTTGTAAGTATATGCAACATTTACCATAAAGACATCCATAAAACTTTAAATTTCCCTCCCTAAGCAAATTGACCTGAGTGAAAGATCCCTAGTAAGTTTGCTAGGCAGAAATGCACACTAGCGCATCTTCACTATAAAACGCTCACATTGCCGAAGTAATGCTTAAGCGTTTGGCGCCCACGATGAAACGCTGCATTTGCGCCTGGCAAAGTGAAGCGATGGGTGTGAAGCAGTTGCTGGCGACAATTCACCCTTTAGTAAATCTGCCCCCTAGAATCAAGGTCCCTGCTTACCTTCTCATAAAAAGAAATTATGTTAGTCTGGCAAGATCTATTACGCATATAGCCATGCTGGCACAAACTCATAGTATTATGATTTGTTATGAAGTCCAGTATCTTATCGAAAAGCTTTCCTACCACGGACATCAGACTAACCGGCCTATAGTTTTGAGGCTGAGAACGGGATCCCTTTATGAATAGAGATGCCTTTATACTGATGCTCCTTGGTGTGACCTACTTTGCTCTGATTTTCTTAGGAAAACAAAACTGGGCAAACTGTCATTGCAATCACTTCGCTGTTCATTCTTTATCAGTACTGGGAAGCAATATACTGAATTTCTGGTCTATTGCTTATACTTATAACTTAATTGTTCCTTTCTGCTCAATGATAGTTTCTCTCAATGATATTTTGGGTTAGGATTACCCTCTAGTGGAAAGTTGTGGTATGGATAATTCTACCCTGACAGCAGTACCACATTTAACATGTAGAGGTATGGGACCTGTTATCCAGAATGCACGGGACCTGGGGTTTTCTGGATAATGGTTATTTTGCTCTTGGTGCCTTGAGTCTACTAGAAAACCATTTAAACATTAAATAAACTGCTGATTTTGCCTCCTATAAGGATTAAACATATCTCAGTTTAGATCAAATGCAAGCTACTGTTTTATTATTATAGAGGAAATCATTTTTACATTTTTTTATTTTTTTTGGATAAAATGGAGTCTATGGGAAACAGCCTTCCTGTAATTCAGAGCTTTCTGGATAACAGGTTTCCGGATAATGGATCCCATACCTGTACAAAAAAAAATTGAATTCTAGTTCAGCATTTGCCTTCATAATAGACTCCTGCTCATCTGTAAAACAAAGCAGTGGTGTTATATTGTTAATCTAATTATCTTCCTTGCAAGGACCAAACATGGTGTAGCTTTAGTTTCCCTGTTTAGCTCAAGAAATAACAAAAAGACAATTGTCAAATCATGTTTAGCACAGACCTTATTCATTGCACTCATGTTGTAAAAGTGGATATACTGTTTATATATACCTTTAAGTATTCTCTTTATGAGTAAAACAATCGTATGTGTTTGTCTGAGAGTGACTTTATTCAATGTGTAATGAAAATCCAAGCAATATTGTACACTTTTATCACAGTTCTTGATAATTTGTTTCTGGAGCACTATATTTTTTATAAGGATCCTTGGAAAAGGTTACCTCTTTGAAGCAACCTTGACTGCTCCCACACATATGAATAGGCCCCCGCAGAACAACCCATGTCAACCTGTGCTTTGTCATAAAACAACCTTTTGTAATGGCATTTTGGTTGCAAAATCACCTCCTATGTTTTACCCTAGGTAGTTCAGGGGTTGCACTCCTGACCCCTCACATTTCAGATCTAAAGCTTTCACTTAATATCTAAAATGGCAGGGGTTGTTACCTTGGTCGAGCTGTAGGTTAACTGTAGGTTAACTAAATAAGGCAATGCTATTGAATAGAAATGGGCTGCAGCTCACCGTTTAGTTGCTTAGTTCTGTATATCCTGTGGGGTATCCTGTGTCAATCTACCAATAGAATCAATCAAAAGAAATCCAAGTGCAGGACAAATCCACAGCAGTTTTTTTTGACTGCAGAATTTTTATTTGGAATGTGAAGAACACAACATGTTTTGGGCTAGGCCCTTTATCAAGTAAATAAGGCAATGCTACTTTTAGCTTCTAGATCATCAAAATGTATCTTGGGCTCTTCTTGATGTCCCCTACTGCGAACTTACTTTTTATTGGGGACTCCAACCACAGGCTCTGGACATCATACATTCAACCTCCTTTATGCAGGAATTCCAAATGGTTCATTGTGACTCAATCCTCACCTTCCCTTTATGTACTGGGAGTCACCTCATATTAATGGGGCTGTCCTCCCACTCCCTGCTCCTCTACTGGATGGAAACAATATCCTTTGAGGTAAACAATAAGGGACAAGTCTGTTCATAGTCCATGCAGAGAGAGAGACCTTAAAACCTTGGCAACAAAGGTAATTCCCCTATATTAAGCAGGGCATGTACTATGCAGAACTATTTTAAGGTAATGTGTCCCTTAAACTTGTGTAAAGAAACTTTAATGTTGTATGTTCCCACAATATCTTCCAGTGTTCTCTTAACTCTCTTGTAATTTGGAATTATTTTGGTTTCTGTACTCCTCCCCTCTTGTATTTCCGATTGACCCAAGAGTACGAGATGCTCTGAAAATTATCTTTTGACAAAACAAACTACAGATTGGGCATGAAGTATTACATGTTGCATTATAATACAAAACAGAGCAATATCCCAATTTCTTAATCTATCCATTATTCCCTTGTGGCACAGGATTACTAGCAGTGGCTAAACCATGGAATTGTTCTATATCTAGACTAAATAAAGAAATGGTCACATTTCCACTAGGGTTGATGAAAGGATTCTTACAGTCTAATTACCTAAGTTTAAACACTGGACATAAGTGATTTCAGTTTTTCCATAATTTATTTAAACATCTCACACATACAAAAATAGCACAATTTGTTGGAAAAAATATGCCTCTTTCTGCCCAATCAAGATGATGCCACTGAGAGAGAACCTGATTATAAAGAAAGCCATACACAAGGATCTCCTGGGCTTTCCTACAACTTGCTTAGATGTAAACACACCTTTCCCAAATAAACCACGCAATACAACGTTTTACAGAAAAGTGAGCCGTAAGCTTTATTAGCACCACGGAATTTTCGAGCACCTTAATTAGCACCTTTGTGTGACACAGTATGTTCGTAATTGCCTGATGGAGATGTAGATACGCTTTTGTCTGAAGTAGTCAAAACCTGTGGAAGTTGTGGTTTTAAACTTCCTCCATGGAAGATACTCAAAGGCCAAAAAACGGTGCAAGCTTTCACGGTTTTTATTTTGGTTTTTTGTACTTTTTTTGTAAAACAAAGCTGACATTTTTCACAACTTGATGTTAAATTTGTGAAAGATTTGAGAGTCCTCCTTGGTGTGTATTTAATTGCATTGCACGACGCTCGATTCAGTCCATCTCTTTTACCCAGGTTGTTTGCATGTGGACGCATGAAACAATGGGAGGAGTCAGCTTTCAGTAATAAAAAAAGAAAGGGCAAAGAGAGGATATTTTCAAGTTCATTTTAGTTCATTTATTTGAAACACACTGGGCCAATGTCCAAACCAAACTCTTGGTCATCACCACCAATGTCCAAAGGTGCAATGTCAAGGATGGGTAAGCGAGATGGCTTGTTTGTTCTGTATTCTATGACTGTTCTTCCCCATTCACCTGTGTGTTGCTGAAACAGAAAAACAACAACGAGTGTAAGAAACTGTAAAAAACAAACAAACAAAAAAACCCAGACAAGTAGGATTTGGATAAATGATTCCTTAGATTCAATAAGAAGTTTTCTCTATTTATTTTGTATGTATTGCTCTACTGTTGTAGTGCTAGTATAATTACTTCTTCTCCATCAAACAGTATGAAAGTAATGAAAAAACTACTAAAAGACTTTGTATCGTATAGTATTGTAGAACAATACTGTCTAACATCATATTTTTAAGGAGATCGAACCTTTCAATATGAATATCTCACTACAAAAAAGTTTAAAGCATTAGTTATATATATTTATAGATATATTTCCCATAATCTCATAGAAATGCTAACTGCACAGTATATTTCTTATGGCTGCTAAATCTTTTTATGATGAATACAAAGGGTTAGTATATACATAATATAGTTAGAAGAATCATGTATTCTATACAGTAGCTAAGGTTGGGCCTAATTCTTACAACGTATATAAACTTGGGGCTCTATTTAGTCTTGATTCAGTTTGGGTTCAGACAAAAGTTTGATGTTTTCACTATGTTTTCAGGTTGACCTTTTTTTAATGATGTTGAACATTAATTAAAGTCCACCATATAAAGCATTACATTTCTAAGACTCTTAGTTTTACACATACCGTGCAACTATCTTCAAGGACGCTAAAAGTGAATCTGCTGTTGCCCTCTGCGCGTAGTTCAACATCATTGGATCCTTGTAGCAAGATGGCCTTCTTCAGGTTTCCAGTCTGTCCATCCATATAGGCAATGCTGTTCTTGCAGTGGTAGGTAATATTCTGAGATGCGTGATTAGCCAACAAACGCATGAAAGCAAACTGAGTGGCCATGTCCTTGGAAGTGATTCCTTCGTCATTGTATTCAAACTAATTAAGGGAAAGAAGCCAAGAATTATACTACATAATTTGTGCAAAACACTACATATTAATCAAAGTAAAAGAACAATGTCTAACACCAAACTGAAAACACAACATTTGTTCTTCAATGCTTGGGATATCCTGCAACTAAAGTGGGGTTGGGAAACAACTATATTGGTGGCTTGCCTTCAAGGGTCAGTAGACTACCAATGGCAAAGGTCATGCCATAAATCAAGACAGGGTTTGACTGGGCCAGCAGGACACCAAGAGAATGCTATCATGGGCCTGCTCCCCTCTCAAAGGGGAAGGAGGTAAACAGTTGGTGATGCATATGTGTGGGGGGTGGACGTCTGGAGGAGGGCCCTGAAGATTGCAAGGGGGGCCCTTGAAATCGCAGCCCCAGTGGGCTACCAGTGCTCCAAGCCAACACTGAGTGTTTTGGAAACAGCTGCAGAGCAATGGTTGCCATGAGTTACTGCCTCATGCAAATTTACCCAGTGTTGATAAATTAACTCAAAAGTGTTGCCTTGGTGAGTGTCTCTACTCATGCTATCCTATCTGATAGAACTTTTAGAGACTTTCAGGTGGCACACATAAGGACCCAGCCTAGTACTACTAATATTCTTTCACTACTACTGCTTAGTGATTATTGGTGCTGATTACTGCAGTGTAGCTATTGATACTGTTACTGTACTAATGATTCAGCTGTTCTTACATTTATCCAATGTGCCACTCTCCACTGCAGTTAGATACTAACTTTATATCCCATTAACCACTAAAGTTTTCATAATGATACTTCTTTAATGTTGCAACTAGAAGTTATTTAGACTAATTCTGTCTACATTCCAACCTCAAAACAGTGGGAAACTTTCAGTTCTGCTGTTTCTCTGTACCTGTGTGCCACCGTTAATGGTTTCACCAAACCATACATGCTTCCTGTCCGTGGTCTTGCTAGTGTACCAGTTCTTCTGTGAAATGCTCTCTGGGTTGGCATGGATGCAGGTCTCACCAGTGGAGAAATCACAGAATACTCTGATGGCATCAGATGTGCAGCCTTGGTTAGGGTCAATCCAGTAGAATCCTGAAATGTTTTTTTTTTAAAATGAGTTATTAATGTCAAACGTGTAGTTAGATTGAGCGGCGTCCAACTAGTGTAATTTCATTCAAAGTAAAATTACACTAATATATTCTGATCTCTAACATAATGTTTGCATTTCAGTAGCTTTCTATACAAATGTTACCTCACAAAAAAAGTATAAAATGGGAATAACAACATACCACTGCTCCAGTCTGGGTGGCTGAGTCTTAAGTCACGGCAAGTGCGGGCAGGGTTCTTCTTTGAGCCTTCTGGGGTCATGATTGTCTCAATTTGGCTGTTCAAAGATTTCAGAGTGGCATCCACTTCATAATCCTTTGGTCTGCGAGAAGGCTGGTCAGCTCTGAAGAATTCACCACCAAAGCCACCATCATATCCACCACCAGATGAGCCAGGAAGACCAGGAAGACCAGGTGGTCCAGGAGGACCCTAGAATTTTTCAACAGTAACAGATAAGAGAGGGCAAACATTATAATATTGGAGCAATTAAGATACAATCTAAAATATTGGAGAGCTATTTTCTTTTAACAGTAGAATGGTTATAGATATTTCTTCTATACAGTGGTTTCTGCAGCAACCATCTTCTATATGTCCTTATTATTGATAGAGTACTTCTTAAGATTAACATTTTACAGTCAATATGTGTCTTAAATTATTTTACCAAGCAATACCCTTTTAGAGTATATTGAAACAGGTATTTTAATGTCACTTACAGCAGGACCTTGGTGACCAGCAGGACCACGAAGACCAACTGGACCGATAGTACCACTGTGTCCAGAACGTCCTTCTTTGCCTGGAGGGCCGGATGGGCCAGCTGGACCCTAAATAAAATAACTAATCAGTCATATTGGCAATAAAAAATATAATTATGTTGTTTATTACTACATTTTGGCAATTTTACATACCCGTGGGCCAGATGGACCATTGGTACCAGCAGGACCTGTTTCTCCTGGAGAACCCTGATTGGGGAATAAAATGATCACAATCAATCTCTTGCATATATGTAAGCATAAAAAAATCAGATTTTTAAAAATTACAATTCCTTTTGTGAAAGCGTAACAGCCATATCATGTAGAGGAATATCACAAGCTCTCTGTAGGTCATCTGTTGAAAGCTATTCCTTGCAGTGTTTAAATAACTATATTGTAGGCATGAAATGCTAAACCTTTATACTAGTATGGTGTGTTAAAACACCATAAAATTGACTGATTAGAAAGGGAGGACATTCCAGAAATTATTGTTGGGGGTTATAAAATGTTTTTATTTCAAGTGATTTGGTAAATGTTTATTATGTTTTTTTTTAGGGAGAAAGGCAGTTAGGTATCTGCTGGCACAACAACAGTGCTTATATTTAGTAAGTTTTTAGTTAATGATCTTTTGGCCAGGCTTTCCAGAACCATCAATCAAGAAACCAAGGTCAATCTCTGTTATTGATGATAACTGATCGATGACTGCACATCATTGCCCTTATGTAAAAAGAAACATACAGTAATTAGGGGGGCATTGGGATGAGGACTTATGGATCTAAGGGGGTTATGTAATCAGGTCTGGGCTGAAAATAGGCTTAAAATAGGCTTAAAATAGGCCCTGGCATTATACGTAGGTACACAGATGCCAAAACAGGTCACATAGAGGGTTAAACAGTTCCCCCACCAGCCCAATAAATAGTGGCTGTCTGAGGCAAATTACAGCAGCCCCTCTGGCATTTGCCAGAACCCACAGATTGCCAGTCTGGGCCTGTATGTAACATAAGACACTAAGGGGCAAATTCCCTGAGCGGCGAAAATTCACCAGCGACAGCTTCGCAGCCATCGCAACACATCGCCAGGCGTAAATTCGATCTGACTACATCAATACAAGTGTGAAGTTATGTCCAGGGAGCCGAACGCTGGTGAATTTTCGCTAGCGTTACTGCGGCAATCAAAGTGAAGATGTGCTAGCGTTGCCTAATTTGCATATGGCGGGAAATGATAATGTTACATGGACGTATATGTTGCAGCAAATACATTTCATTACACAAGTCCAGGAAACCTTAATAAATAAAATAGAGTTGTTATAATGCCCTACACATGAGCCCAGTATATAGTTATGTTCCATACGGTAACCGGGGAACCCGGTTACCCAAAAATATTTTTATGGACCTTTGCAGAAAAAGACGCCAGCGTTTTTTGCACTAAAATTGAGGAAGTCCTATACACTCCATTGCACTCCAGTGACACTCCATAGTCACTTTGCCCTTCAGGGAATCTACCCCTAAGTTTGCCCAGTAGCAGTAACACATAGCAACCGGTCAGCAGGTAGGATTTACTGGTCAACTGTTTAAAAGCAAACATCTTATGGTTGCTATGGATTACTGCTAATGTTTTTTTTTATGGGGTTCATTTCAGCAGAGTATATTGTTGCAGTGAACCTTGTTTCAATAATCATAGTTACATTTAAATCACAGTTAAATCGGGTGGAAAAAAGACCAAAGTCCATCAAGTTCAACCCATCAAAATGAAACCCAGCATCCATCTATCCATACGCTCACACTGACACCTCAATACATTCACATAAACTATATAAAGCAATATCTATACTACAGGGCCAATTTATTAAGCCACAACTTTTTCAGATCAGGCTTTTTGACACCAAAAAAGTGCAACTATTTTCGGTGATTTATTACTTGACAAAACTACGACAAATCCGAATAGGAAAATACTCCAGCTAAAACCTGTTGAAAACACGTAGAAGCCAATGATGGCTTCATGATTTTAGAGGTTTTCAGATATTTTTTGAGGTTGGCTTTTGTGGGACAATACAAGAAGTCACAGTTTTCACGACTTTTCTGCAACTTTTCCTGTTCATGCTTTTTCAGTTAGGAATTTTTAATAAAATTCATGACATTCGTGGTTTTAGAGTTTGTGAATTTAGTAGGTGTTTCCAAAACCTCTAAAACCACTAAAATTCAACCTTTAATAAATAATTCTCTAATTGTAGATTTTAGTATCAAAATAGCCTTGATATTATGCTTCTGCAAGAAAAAATCCAAGCCTCTCTTAAAGGCACAGAATCAGCCACCACAAAATCTGTGCATTCTACAACCCTCACTGTGAAGAACCACCTACGCTGCTTCAAATCAACTTATGTTATTATTATATGCTATTAACTCATATCAGACAATCCTAAATAGTTTTAGTATTAATTGTTGTACACTGTACTCACAGCAGGACCAGGGAGACCTTGTAAACCATTATGTCCTTTGCGTCCATCCAAACCTCTAGCTCCCTTCTCACCAGCTTCACCCTTGTCACCACGACCACCTTGAATTCCCTGTAAAATGAAAAAAGTTCATGTAATTAATTCATTAATTCTATTTTTGGTGTACAAGTTGTGTTTGGTGTTACAAAATATACTTACAGCTGGGCCTCTGGGACCAGCAGGACCAACAACTCCAGCAGGACCAACAGGACCCTTAGGAAAACCATGAAAATATATTAGAAATGCATATAGCAGGCTTGCTACTGTAAATCATATTTGTTATAAATATAATGCTAAACACATTTAGATTAGCACTGAAGTAAACTAACACAAAATCATTATGTAATAAAAAAACATGAGTATTATAAAAAAAAATGCAAAAATAAGAATAAAAATCGCAGTGTAATAATGTTCAATACACACAGTTCATTACACTTCAAATTTTAATTGTTCATTTCAAGACTAGCAAGAAGATATTTTGAAGGTAGAACCAACATTTTATTGTCAAATTAACTGCTTTATCAGTAAGACGCTTTATTAAATACATGGCGCAATGGCAAATGTGCACTAATTTTCCAGACCCTCAGCCAATTGATGACTGACTAAAGGTCAATAAATTAAATAACGGTTATCACATATCTGTGCATTTTTGTAACGTTTGCACACTTACAGGTTCCCCACGGTTTCCAGATTTTCCAGCAGGGCCAACAGCTCCTGGAGCTCCAGCAGCACCAAGAGATCCAGCAGGGCCACTGTTTCCAGGATAGCCACGCTCTCCCTACATTAAGACACAAATGATAGTAGTCATGCTTTTAATTATGTTCCCTAGAAGAACTGGGCTGCAAATACTTTCACATACACAGTTCATACAATAAGATGAAATTAAGTCAATAAAGCGGTCAGATATTAACCTTATTTCCAGGCAGACCATCACGACCAGATGGACCATCATTACCAGGATTGCCCTATATGATAAAGTAAAAAAAAAAATAGTAAACTAACTCTATGCTGTACAGGATTTTACGTTTTAGTTGAAGTCTTTGTATCATTAAATTAAACCAGATCTGATTGGCTGAGGCTGAACTCATTGTGGCTGTAACTTACATCACGGCCAGCTTCACCAGGAACACCATTTGGACCAGGAGAGCCCATGGGGCCAGAGGGACCACGAGCACCAGCAGCACCTGGAGGACCAGAAGGACCTGGCTCACCCTGTAAAGGAAAAAGGCACATTTTCTTAACTACTATCATATTCTGAGGAATTTAAAGGCTTTTGAGGTATTAAGTTTAAGTTGGTGAAAATATAAAAATAAACTTTTGTTGTTTTATGCCATATACTAACAGTGGAAAATAGTCTAAATTGATATTTGTCAAACTGTGGAGCAGCTGCCACTAAATCTATAATAGAGCCTAAAATGGTATTGTTTATGATGGGATTACTTTTTCTATGAACGTCAGAAATGTACGTGACAGTACTTTTTGCAGACACCTAACTGTAATTTTTGTGGCAATATTTTAATGTATAAGGCCTAGGTGCTGACTGTGATAGGACTGTGAGGTCGAGAACTACTAAATCATGGGTATGTTGCTCTTTGTTTGCTGTAGTTTAGAATGTTGCATGAAATTGAAACAGAACAGTTTCATATAATGGGGCTTCCTTTTTTCAGAAATCAACTTTTCATAAAATATTTATATCATTTAGTCTAATAAATATTTAATGAATAGATAATTAAGCAAGCAATAGGCTCTACATAGTGTTTTGTCTAAGTAATGTTTTCCTAAATTGTGACAATGGCAACGTCCACCTGCTGCCAAGATTTGGTTAGGCAATTTCAACCATACTGCCCTACCACCTGGGCATGTATGGCAGGTCAGGGTTTGTTTTTGGCAGGCCATTTTGCAACCCTCTCAGATTATAGCTGATCGATATGGTTTGAAAATATTCTTTGCCATTGCACCACGTTGGCAGGTGGATGGTACACTGGCAAATAAGATAATGAAGGGTTATGGCTGCTCTTCATTTTTTGCAGTTTCAGCCAAAACAAAGGGTACAATGAAATATTGCCACTGATATGGTATCATTTGAACCATGACCAGTGCATGGCCATTTAGTGTTTCTATTTGAGAATCTGTACTCACATTAGGTCCAGAGCCACCAGGGGTACCACGTTCACCTCTTGATCCTGGAAGACCAGAGATACCAAGAGAACCAAGGACACCAGAAGGACCAGAAGCGCCAGGAGCACCCTGAAATGAAAAGGGAAATATTTGAATCTAATTGTTCACAATGAAGAAATATATATTGTATGTTAAACAATCCCTGCAGTGCATGTTGGCATTCCTCTACTTCTGTAGTTGCTACAAAGACAGAAACTTATGGTTATTAACACCAACTTACTACAGTAGAACCCCCATTTTACGTTTTTAGGGGACCAGGCAAATATTATGTAAAATCAGGGAAAATGTAAAATCAGGTTAAAGTAACTTTTTCTTCAAGTACTGAAATGTTATAAGCATAGTCCGTTTTACTTTGATATACAATATTAACTGTGTTAATAACAAGGGTTAAGCATTGCAACTTTGGGGAGGGACATGTGCAAGGCCTCTCTGTCAGTCACATACACAACCTAAAGCAATAAGTGATTGGTGCAGGAATGTATAAGGGGCAGACTAATTGGAATTGGCCATTTACAGGCAGAACCATGGCAAAATAAACATCTGGTTAGTATTTTAAACCTCTTTATTTTACAAATAATAAAAAACTTACAGCAGGACCAGATTCACCAGATGGACCCTTCTCTCCACTCAAACCTTGTGGACCACCGATACCTTGTTCTCCAGGGCGGCCAACTGGTCCACTGTCACCACGAGTACCTCTTGGACCATCTTTGCCAGGGTGGCCTGTAGGGCCAGAAGGACCAACAGTACCCTACAAAACAACAGTAATGTAGCCATGTATTATTTAATGGAAAGTAGTTAACAGTCATAATAAAACACAAACTGCTTTTTACGTTTCTAATGGACATGAGGTGATAATATTGACTAATATTGATAATGTACTGTGCAGTATTCTGTCACAGTGTTCTGTCGAAATAACCAAGTACTATAAAGATGTACAGGATGTGAGCCATGATATCCTTCCTAAAGTAGCTTTTAGTATAGAGGTTTGTCTTTCTGTAGATACACACAACTTCCTACGTGGCCTATGTGCCACTGGAATTATAGAGTCCGAATTTATCTCAATATTTTCTGAAAAAAACTCAGACCAAATCAGTTTTTTTCACCTTATTTATTAATACACTTTCCCAAAAGTTTTGTTTGCAGGAAAAAAACCAGGAACAATCGAGAAAAAAAACGAATCAGACTAATTGTTCGGATTTTCCACCCGAAAACTCAGTTTTTTTCAGATTTTTGCCAAAAAACACGAAATCTTCGAATTATTGCATGAAACCCAGCGCAGATCTTTGGGACTTCTCCCATTGATTTATATGCAACCTCGGCAGGTCCGAGATGCCGGATATTTGGATTCTGACTTTTTCAATCTTCAGAGTATAATAAATCTCGAAAAATCAGTGTGGTTTTTTTTCCATTAAAGATTCAGATTTTATAGTAAAAAAATTCTGTTTTCGGGTTTTTGGCATTCAGAGTTTAGTAAATAACCCCCATAGTGTGTTTTTCTAAAGAGATACATTTAGCTGAGAAGCAGTATCAGAGACTGGATAGACTTACAGCAGGGCCAGGAGCACCAGTTCTTCCAGCAGGACCAGGGAAACCAGTTGCACCCTGAAATAGAGATATATGGCAAATCAGTATAAAGGTCACTTACCAAATCCTCTTTATGATCGGAATGGAGAGTAAATAAAAGTTGTTTACTTACAGGAGCACCACCATCACCTCGGGGACCAGTAGTGCCAGCTGGACCATTGGGACCCTAGAACGAAGGACAAAAAAAATTGTTAAAATTGATAGAGAAGCACACTGTATGCATATAAAACCATTCACCACTGAACCACAAAAAAAGCAAACATTGTAAAAGGAGTATATTAACTCAAAATTAATATTTACTAGGTTGGCCTGAAACCCACAGATGGGTTCGGGCTGATAACCAGGAATAGGACTGGTACACAGGAGTGTGGTATGCCAGGGCTTTTGCCCTCCTTGTCATGTTTTTGCAAACATCCCATTTTCTTCTGTGACATCAACAGGCAAAACCTGTCCCCTGGTAACCTCTCCTCCTATACAATGCCTAATTATGACATCAGAGGTGATTTAAAGGGGGCCTGTCACCTTAGCAAATTATTCCAAATCTGATTTTATGATGTAATTCAAACAAAACTTCACTTGCACTATAAAAATTATTTAAATCTTGTTTTTTGCGGACACTATTATTAAGACAAGCTTTGAATCATGCCAACATCTTGTTTCATGTACCAGAGTGGGTCACGTGATGTCCATGTCCATGGACTGGCTACACAATTAAATGATGAGGAGGAATGGGGAATGTGAGGAGTGCAGTGAAAACTAGTGCAGAATGGAAAGTGAATGTAATTGCCTGCCCTGCCTATACGCATGGAAGAGGGACAGGCAATATATGATTGACAGCTGAGACTTTTAAACAAGTTTATAATAGGTATGGATGTTTTAATTTAAAAAAAAAATGGGTTTCATGTTTAATTTGAAAATAACTTTAATTATACAACTTTTTATGTCTGGGTGACACGTCCCCTTTAAGTGCTGGTATAAAAAAGCATGGGAAAGCCTCAGGCCAGGTTGGTCATGGGTTGGAAAATCCCTGACATCTGCAGGTAGACAGTAGTAAAGAATTCTAAAAGTATTTAGACCCCAGTTTTGTAATTCGTCTCCCCCTTAACATTTTTTGTATACAGTATGTTAGCTTTCCAAGACATTTTGCAATGTCTTCAATTTTTAATGTTTTACATTTTTAAATTAAGTTATTTTTCTTCTACAGCCCTCAGGCTTGAGATTTAGACTGTTATCTGGCTGAGATTTGTTTTATCACCCAAGCAACTATGCAGCAACCAGGAAGTCAGAATGGCGAATCTATAGGGCACGGCTTTTATAGAAGACCAATTAAAAATGTTTCCATTGTCTACAACCAGATAACAATTTTAGTTGAATGGGAAGGCTTTACTTGTAAAAAAATGCTAAATAAAATAGACCAACTGAAAAGTTGCTTAGAACATGCTATCATTTAATTTTTAGGTGAACTAACCATTCATACATGTAGTTCAAATGATAAAGTGTGTCTAATCATTTCCTGCCTTAGTGCAAGCAGATGTCCAGTAGGCAAATATTAAAGTGTATCCAAGCAAATTCTGATTCTGGGAGGCACATTTATAAAAGGTGTGAGTTTTGTTAAACACCTTTAAATTCGAATATACTTGAAATTTGATTGGGGGTTATTTCATAAAAAAAAAAAAAACCTGAATATCTAAAACTCACACAAATTGTACCGACTCGAAAACTTGAACTCGACTAATCTTGATTCGAGTTTTTTCTCAAAAAAAAACTTGAATGTCAGGATGACTACTAGGGGCAGATTTATCAAAGGTCGAGGTGAATTTTCGATTGAAAAAAATTCGAATTTCAAACTATTTTTTGTGTACTTCGACTAGGGAATAGTCCAAATTCGATTCGAATTTGAAAAACTTTGAAAAGTACTGTCTCTTTTAAACCTCGACTTTGACCATTCGCCACCTAAAAGCTGCCGATTACGGACCTATTCGTTTGAAAACGGACCTATTCAACCAAAAAAAAACCCTTCAACTTAATTTTGGTTGGTCTTTTTGACCAATTTCGATGTTTTTTCAATTCGAAATTCGACCCTTGATAAATATGCCTCTTAATGTTCAAATTGGTCCCTGGACCTCTCCCATTGACTTATACATGAACTTGGCAGGCTTCAGGTGGCGAATAGTCAAATTCAAGTTCTTAAATGGCCAGAGTATGATAAATCTCGAAATTTGAATTGAAACTCAAATCAAGTTTGGATAAGTCACAATTCGAATTTAAGAGTTTTGATCATAAAACAAAAATTTGAATTAGAATATTCAGTTCGACCCTTAATTAAGCTGCCCCTTACAGAGGCTTGGAATAAAGTGTTCATAATGTAATGTTCTGGTAGGGAACCCTTATTAGATGTAACCGATTACTGCAAAAGAGCAGTAATAGTGCTTTTCTATGAATACTGTGATTTTCTCTGTTTCTGTGTATGCAGGCTTTAAGTTAAACCAAATGTTGCCCAGAAATGGCATGGGGCCAAACCCAGAAAACAAAGGATTTAATACTAAATGTGGCTTGTCCATCAAGAGCTGAACTCCTTGTTTCAAAGCAAATTTCTAACCAAGCATAGATCCCTATGTTCTGTGGTAATTGTTCCATTTTCGGTATTGGTAGTGTTACTTACTGCAGGTCCGTGAGAGCCAACTGCACCAAGAGCACCAGGAGAACCACCTTCACCCTTTGGTCCTTTTGGTCCTCTTTCTCCCTTGACACCAGTGTGACCAGCTGCACCCTAATGGGTAAAAAGTACAGCATTAAAGTGATACTGACACTTATAATCTTATAATCACATAATAGATTGGATTCAGCAAACTATATTGCCTGTTTCACTGTCAGTTACTTACAGGAGGACCAGCAAAACCAGTAGTACCAGCTGGACCAGCCTCACCACGTTCACCCTTAAAAAAAAGAAAGAGGAATTAGCATAATGTACATGATTATTATTTATTTATGTCAACATTGCTTTTGCTGTTAATTACAGTATTACTTACAGGAGTTCCACGAGGACCGGCAATACCAGCAGGTCCAGCAGGGCCAGATTCACCCTAAAATAGAAAACAGACAATATTTAGACAAATATATTGCAGGAAGGGATACTGAATACAAAGGTCTTATTAACAAAGGGATAAGACTGATACATGTTGTTGGTATGATTTAAAAACATTACATTAAAGGAGCTAACTTGGCAGATATCATAACAGAATGTATTTAAACAGGTAGTATTTACAAGTAAAACCTTGCAAGTTGTTACTAAAAATCAATTTACATAATCATGTGATCTTAAATCACATCATTTTAAGGGGTTCATCTGGTACTTGGATTCAAACAAATCCTGCTAAAATTGTCTAGGGGCAGATTTATCAAAATGTGAGGATAGAGCTCACCACAAAAAAAAGCACTCCTTTTCTATTCATTCCTATGGGATTATTAAAATTGTATTTATCAAGGGGTGAAAGTTAGAGTTCACCATTTGATAAATACAATTCTAAAGATCCAATAGGAATGGATAGAGAATGAGTTTTTTTTTGTAGTGAATTATAATCGCACATTTTGATAAATCTGCCTCTAGGATTCAACCAAATTCCTATTCCCAAATCCCATAATTAGATCCCTAATTAGCTCTAATTTTAATTACATTTTCCAAAAATCTGGTGTTTATTGTCCTATATTCCAATTTATACATAATAAATAAATGGATTATAGCAGCAATAACTTTTCTGGTTCATATTGCCTTCATTTCATGTTGTGGTTACTGTCCATCAAGTAGGGTGTAAATGTATTTTATCATTACCCGATCACCAGCAGCACCAGCAGGACCAGGAGCACCGGAAGCACCAGCAGGACCCTAAGGAATAACAAAACAAAGAACATGGATTTTAGCCACCGAACAATAACAAACTACAATTAAATCAACAATGTCAGACTAAAAGACTCATCGTTTATTATATTTTAGAGAAATAGCTCTTTTCATTTGCCCAAGTCACTGTCATTTGCTGACCCCAAACACTAAAAGGATCATTTACATACTCAGGAGTAGAGTAGACAGTAGAAATGATAAACTGCATCTAGTCATATTCTGTCTTAGTGCATGCGAATATCCAGTGGGCAAATATAAACAAACTCTGACTCTAACAGAGACTTGGAAAAAAGTGTTTAACGAGGATTAAGTTCTACCAGGAGACCCTTACTAGATGTATCTTCCTGCTACAGTGACGCAAAAAAGAAGTAAGGGTATAATTTTACCTTAAAGTCATCAGATGCTTGTTTTTTACCCATACACAGCACCCCCCCAAAATACCACAATAATTGTGGCTGCAGTTGTGCCCTATGTGTCAAAATGGACAGTACTGTGTTTTCATCCTATTCACTGGGAGTAAGTCTAGTACAGCTATCAACACAATCTGCTGTGGGTACCCTGGTGCTACTGCCAGATACAGGGTGACTGTGACTCCAGGGTTCCCCAGTGTCAATAAGTGCAGTTGCACTAGATTCATATGAAGAGGCAGGACCCATTGGCCAACATATAGAAGTGCAGAAGCATGTGCCGAATCAATAAATGGCTTGACACCAATGTGTGCTCTTTCATTGGTTCATTTTACAGCACCACACTTAGGCATGTGTTCATAAATGGGTGCATAGAAATATTGGATGGAATGAATTAAATAGCCAAAATAATAATATATAAAAACAATGATATAAAACAACAGAGATGGTGTCATATTTTTGTTTTCCAGTTTATAAATCTCAAATAATTACGCAACGGATTGGATTTTGTGTGTCTTGGTTTAGCAAAGTAGAGCCTGATATCATATTTTCTTATATCATATTTTCTTATACCAAAAAAAAAAAAAAGATTACATATAACATTGGAATGGGGATAATCTCAATAATGCAGTGTACTTACACGGGAACCATCTCTTCCTTGGTTACCATATTCTCCAGCATGGCCAGCATCACCCTACAGAAAAAGATGACATATTATATTTACCATATCTATCTATCTATCTATCTATCTATCTATCTATCTATCTATCTATCTATCTATCTATCTATCTATCTATCTATCATCTATCTATCTATCTATCTATCTATCTAGCTATCTAGCTATCTAGCTATCTATCTATCTTCTGTCTGTCTGTCTATCTGTCTTTCTTGTCTGGTTTTCTAGCTCTTTTCATGCCTGAAAGATTAATTGTCTGTAAATGAAATATGTACTGTAAATTTATGGAATAAGCATGCAAAGCGTAACTAATAAAATGTTAGCATCCTTAAATTTAGGTTGATTTGATGCAAATTAAAGTCTGAAACAAATGAGTATATTAAAGATCAGAAACGTATGTTAATTTGCACCTCACAAATGTTTATTATGTGTTAACAGTCCAAATATGATATGTGTAGTAACCTTTAGGAATAACACAGCAGAACACTGAATAATATATGTCTATGGCTTATACTATACTATGGGCACATTAACCATATTTGTTTTAATACATAATGGTCATTGTTGGTACCTTCTCTCCCTTTGATCCAGGAACACCAGCTGCACCTCTCTCTCCTGGGATTCCACCAGGGCCAGATGGTCCAAGAGCACCATTTAATCCAGCTACACCGGGTTCTCCCTAGAACATCAAAGCAAAGCCCAATCAGTTCTCTACTAGACAGAAACATTATATTGCACAGACTACAGATGTATGACCCAAAACTTTTAACTACAAATACAGGTATGGTATCCCTTCTCTGGAAAACCCCATGCCCCATGTATTCCAAATAATAGCTCCTAAACCTGTATAACTCAGGTAAAAATGGGAATTTATTATTAACAAAATGAAGCAAGTGTCAGGAAAGGGTCTGAACAAAAATCCTGCAGCATTTTAAGTGGAAGCTACAGAAGCTTGAAATTGCATTTGTGTATTTGTATAATACAGATTTTGCAAAGAACACAACCATACCTTGGCTCCATCAGTTCCAGGTGCACCAGTTGGGCCTCGGGGTCCAAGAGGTCCAAATGGACCTGCAGCACCACTCTCTCCAGGAGTACCACGTTCACCCTAGGTTTTTTCAAAGAATATTTAATCAGAAGTTAGAGAATAAAATGGCATCAGAGGGCCCTGCTCACAAGAGCTTACAATCAATATATACTGATAGGTGCAAATAATATTAATCTATGATTCTGTTTTCACAGCACATAACACATCCATGTTATAACCTAGAATTACAAATAGTACGGATGTCAATTTAAGGCAAGACTGATAAACTACAATATACATAGGATAAATACAAATTATTGCTTTATAGTTTATCATAAAATACAGTACATCATTTTTTTTGTTGGAAGATCTCAGCCAACAGGTTTTACATAGCCTGACCTCTCAGCTTTTATTAAATGGGAATGCAATCCAATTAAGTGAGATTCATACAACATTACTTTCTGTTTCTATTTCTACCTTCCGAGCCTAATCAATTTGATGAGCTAGAATGCCAGAGAAGCCATAGATAGGCTTTTTCTATATGCTATTTTCATTGCTTGGTAGTCCCGTTTGCATCCCCCGCAGCCTTCACTCTCAATATTCTTGACATAATGTGTCCGTTTTAGTATGGCACGCAGTTCTAAAATTTCTAGGATAAATTTTATAATAAATCTGTATGGAATATTGTGGGCATTTGGCGTCAAGCATACTCCACGTATTAAAAAATGTTCCTCTGGGGCTAACTTACAATAGTAAGAACAATGTGCAAAGTACAGAAGTGGACCCAAATATGTGTTGTTTACCCACAAAGCAGCATTATTTTCCAGAATTCCAGTCTGATTGTAGCCTAAAAAATAAGTGCCATATCCAATTTTTTAAAATGGATACTAATTGGCTTCCACATTGGTCAATCCTTAGTGTTTTGCTGGTGTCAGTATGGGTATGAAGGTATGAATTGCATTAATTACAGGGTTCCCTTGGGTCCATAGACTCTTTGCATACCAGTTGCAATTGCAATTTAATTGCAAGGGAAAATATAGAGAAATGTGGACAGATATAAATGACTTTGTGAATAGGGTTATAATGGATGCTGTTTGAGGGCAATCTTAAGCTTTGCATTTGTGCTAGTAAATGAGCCCAACATATTTGATAAATCAGTGCATGGTCTTTAATATCTAGAAAAGTACTGCCCAAATATTTGGGCCTGTTATAAGTTAAATCATATGTGATAGGCCACATTTATTCATCAATTAATGTCAAACAACTTTATGAGCTTATGGGCACTGAGGATCATAAAAAATCCATCATATAAAATCCATCTGGCCTGTGGGAATCCAACAGAGATGGACAATTATGTTGGCTATTAGAAGGTGCTGGGAATTGCATAGAAACAGTTAATGAGTGGCAGGTTGGAGATCTGTGCTTCATTATATTTCTTTGCTATTATTTACAAAAGTAGATCTGTAAGCTGTACCAATCTGTGTTTCACATATCTGTGTGCAAGTTACTATAACCTGTGTTTTCCACAAATGATTTATACTCACTCTTGTGCCAGCTGGGCCAGCAGGACCAAAGTCACCAGGAGCACCCTAAGAAATGAAAAGAAAATCTGCTTATGAGCTCAGTGACAAGTATTTCCTAATAGCAAATGAAACAGAACTGTTCTAATTTCTAATGTTTCCCTTACATTTTCTAAACAAGGCGACTACAGAGGGAAGTGGGTGGTATATTGATTGTTTTTTTAATATTTATATCATTTTTCCATATTAAACAGGATATAAACATTATGTTCATGATTCAATAAAGTAATAATAAATGCAGAATATATATTTATCTGTTATATCAAGGGTGATTTTGAATTAGGGTAGGGTGATGGGTTAGAGAAGTATAGGTTCCCTCTTGTACTTAGATTTAGGCATAGAAATCATAGTCCTAAGCAATTTTTTTTTAATGAACCATACATCTGTAAACCACAAAATAATTGGGAGCCAAACTTTTCTTCCAGCCTCCTAGGTCCAGTGTATCTCAACTGTATCTCAACAGTGTTAAAGGAAGTTATTTTTGAAGTGTAAGTGGGGGGGCAAAAATAGTGATAGGCGTCATTGCCTTTCGCAGTGTCAGCTAAATATATATTTATTTCAAGTGGGGCTAGGAGCTGCTACCCTGCTCATAGATAATTAAAAGATAACCAATGTCAGAGGATTACTAAAAGTCCTCTGCGCTCAACCCATTATCAATATCCTTAAGATATAATGGATTGAGGTCAGAGTCTCACTGCACCTCCGCTTAATGGTTTAAACATTATTGGTGAGCACAGCTTTCCCTTGTTTGTTACAATTTGAGAGAATGGCATGGCTTAATCCAGTTGAGGAAACATATTGAAACCAGGGTTCTCCCAGGAATCATTAATGCATTTTTCGGATTAAATTGAGCATAGGGACTTGGGAATTATTTAACAGGGGCTATGACTAAATCTCAGTAGTACTCCTACAAGTTGATATGCCACTTTTCTTTCAAACATACATATCTAAAGCTTCTCTGCTCTTAAGGCTATGCCTGTGGTGGGTATAACTTACTCTTTCTCCGGGTTTGCCAAGTTCTCCAGCAGCACCACCGGGGCCTGGAAGACCCTATACATGAGAACAAATGAAATGAAAGAGGATTTAGATTATTTTTCTCTCATATATGTATGGGTGACATTTTTGCACTAGAATACAAGCTTAAACAATATATACACAAATCTTTGTTTGAACAAATATTTAGGGGTCTGTTTAAAAATGAAGCCTGTCACACAGCAGGCAGCAAGATCTTTTATTATATTTGCATAGAGTGCATTGTTACCTGGAAGCCTGGGGCACCAGCAGGACCTTGTTCACCTTTGTCTCCATTATTGCCCTGCAGATTAAAAGCAGGAGTTAAATAAGAACATTAGTCAGAAATATTGCCGGCTAGCTTCACACTAAAATAATTTAAATTAAAAAAGAAGTCTCTACTTACAACAATTCCTGGGGGTCCTTGAGCTCCATTGTTACCATCGGGTCCAGGGGCTCCCTAAATAGATTCAACATAGAACATTTAAATGATGTTGTTGGTCCTTAAAAATTAAACATTATGTTGCAGAACAAGTTATTGTCTTAAATAATAGCACATTTGCCATATTTACAGGTTTAGAAGACAGCAGTTCTACAAAACTAGAATTGAGTAATAGGTATTGTAGTAAAAGAGTATTGTAGTAACAGGTGCAAAATTTGTTGCTCCGCAACAACCACTCAGAAGGTAGCATTTACTATTGGTTATTTAAAGCAAACATCTGAATGGCTGCTACTTACTAGCAAACCTTGTGCTTCTTCTTAAATTAACCTTAGTGTATGTAAACTAAATAAATATGTTAACAAAGAATAAACTAATGTGACACTGCATTAAAAGTCAATATCAAAATGGAAAGACATACAAAATCAATACGACTTTTTATGAATTGCCATTGCTTTTAATATTATTTATGGGATGGGATTAGAGATCTGCTACCTGCAAATCAATTCAACAAACCTATGGCTGTCAAAAAGTTCAAGTTTGCTAAATCTTCTATTTTCTGAAACGTTTGGACATCCCATGCCAGGGGCCTTTCTGAACCCCATCCCACATAATGTGGGCAACTCAATTTTGTGCACTAGAAGAGCCAATTTTCTATTGTCTCTTAAAGCAACCACAGGTATCTTTGGGCCAGTTTTGTAAAAATGCTGCCTGAGCCCAGGTTCTCACCTTGTATCATGGCAGGAGTGGCACTGCCTGTGACATAAATACTAAAAATAGCCATGAATTACACCTTGTACATACAATAGCACATTATGTTTTGTATTATACATACTCTGTTTCCAGCAGGACCTTGGTTTCCCTTATCTCCATTCTTTCCAGGCTCACCCTGAAAAGATAAAGTGAATCATATGTTTTGTTTACTACCAATGTAACACCAGTAATTGAATTAAGCAGTTATCAGCTGCCTTGACTTAAAAAGATATGGATAGGATTTTAGCAGTGCCTTCCCTAGGTCCTGATATCCTAGGGGTGGCCATTTTTTCTCCAAAATTTTCAGGACTACATGGCACTGCAGTAAGTAGGCTCCCTAAAGCTCTTCTTAGGCAAAAAAGCTAACCTTAGGATACTGGGTCCAGGCGATGGCTTTGCAGACATAGTCAGTATCCTATTAAATTAATATTGCTGATATGCTGATCTGTGTATATATATATATATATAGTATATATATAGATAGATAGATAGATAGATAGATAGATAGATAGATAGATAGATAGATAGATAGATAGAGATAGATATATATTTATTTTTTGAAAGGGACCCAGAATGTGCAGTTTTCTCTTCTCATTGATCCTGCCATGACGAAAACAGTGGGTTTCAGACCAGATCTCAAAGAACTCTGGCCTTACTATTCTATTATAAAGACAGCTGTCATCCATAAAGAAGGAAAGGAGACTTAACCATTAGATACCCATTCCTATGTAAAAAAAAAAGTCTAAACAAATTAAATCAATATTTCTAAATCCAAAAAAAAAGTTTATTAAATATTATACATTGTTTGCAGACACAAATGCAAATTAATTTTATTTTTATATTTGTGTCCTTAGTTAGTATATCATTGCAAATAAACAAATGGTCTTAACACTTACAGATGGACCTTTGGGACCAGGGAATCCAATGCTACCGGGTTCACCTCTTGGGCCAGATGGACCAGCAGGACCACTACGACCCTCAATACCTTGAGGACCCTTAAGAAAGAATAAAGAATTTTAGCTACCATTTTCTTTTACAGTCCATATCTTATCTTGGGTCTAATTTGGGCATGTTGATTAAATTGCTACTTTGTAGCACATTTAATATAACACAATAATATTAATTGAAATAAGTTTAATTTTAGGTCTAAAAATGTTTAGAACAATACAAAGGACATTTATACAGAAAGTGTTACACTAGATTACACACTGCTGTAGAAAATCACAAGTATTACTGCAGCTTTTTAGTCATGAATATAAATTGTGTTTATTGTAACTTTACTGACAATATGTTAGAAATGATTAGGATGGGTATATGCATTAACACCACACTTTTAAAATAAAATAGGTATAATATAGGGATAATATTTCCAAAGTATGTACTAAATAATGGAATAACTATACAGAAGGCAGGGGAACATCATCCTAATCTATGTTATGAGTAATGAAATAGCTGCTATCATTTTCTATTCTTCCATGTATGAGTGCCCTGGGGCACCTCCTAAATTCCCTAATATGCCAGAATTGTATATATGTCTAAACAATATGTGTTTTTATGTAATATTTGTAGAATGTTGAACTTACAGCAAGACCTTCCTTGCCAGCAGGACCAGGGCTGCCAGATAAACCAGGAAGCCCCTATAGTAGAGATAAACAAAACAAAACACAAATATATAATTTGCATATTTCAGGTTTCAATTCATGGGAGAACTTAATACGTCATCCACTGCTACATATATAAAAATTCAACAATAACACTGCAAATACATCCCCTCCCTTTGTCAATATTTGAATTTCCTTAAGGTTTCTCCCTATACTTACCTGCTCTGAATGAAAAACCAACCTCCTTCATTAACTTTGTAGCCACTTCCTGAACTGTTCCCACTTCAAGAACAACTTATTTTGCACAGGTGCAATACTTAACCCCATAGTATAGATGATGTTAAATATTTATATAAAAAATGTAGAATGAGGTTCGTCTTTTTTTATTCCACAATAGTTTGCAGCTACTGCCTGACACTGGGCTCTATATTACAGTCTGTACAGAATTGCTCTACAGATAAAGACAAATCTAAGAAACAAATATATACGTTCTGCTAGTTGATAAATGTTAAACACATTGGTTCACCTAACTAGGCACTTTCTCTGTTTCAGTGTGAACACAATTTCTCTTATCTTTGGTGCATCTCTTCACTTCTAACATTTTGATGATCATTTTGCCGTTTTGCATGACATTAACTGATGTAAGCAGTGACTAAATGGACTAGTGAATATACTTAATAGTGTTCTAAAGGTTTACATTTGCATAACATTGAACTTACTCTTGCACCAAGAAGACCAGGCTCTCCAGGGCGTCCAGCATCACCATTTGGACCTCTTGTACCAGGAGGACCAGAAGCACCACGGCTACCAGGAGCACCCTGGCAAGAATAACAATGACATTTTAAAACAGATGAAAGAAAAGTCAAGTTAGGTAACATCCACCAATGACTTAAGTACTAAATCACTTACCATTCCACCAGCTCTACCGTCAGGGCCTGGCAGACCACGAGTTCCAGGAACACCCTAAAATGAATAAACAGAACTATGTCAATATTCACAAAGATGACATAACAGAGTACATTTAGGATTTAGGGTCTCACATTATTTTTGTTCTTGGTGTGTCTGTATGTTACATGCTATACACTATGGCAAAATGCTTTTGGAAAATGGTGATAAACTACCAGGGCTGCCAGAACCTTGCCTCAGACGACATGGAGCAGCCAGTTACCAGGGGAGCTAAAAAGCCGCCTCCAGTAATTTTAAGAGCAGAATTTTTTAACATGGAAATTTGGCTCTGCTAGTGCAGTGAGCATAATAGCGCTCACTGCACTAGCAATGTGGCCCCCCCTGGACCCACTTCAACACTAAGGGGGTTATTTATTAAATTCTGAATGCCAAAAACCAGAAAAAAACTATGTTTTTTTCTATAAAATTCGAATTTTTAGTGAAAAAAAAAACAATTTTTTCTGGAATTATTATACATTGAGGATGGAAAAAGTCAGAATCTGAAAATCCAGCATTTCAGAACTGCCAAGGTTGCATATAAATCAATGGGAGAAATCTGAAGATATCTTGATCTGCGCTGGGCTTTGTTTAATAGATTTTGTGGTTTTCAGGCAAAAATCAGAGTTTTTGGGTGGAAAAGTTTTTTTAATGATTTTTTGGTTTTTTTTCCCTGAACAGAAAATGTATTGATAAACAAGGAGAAAAACCTGTGCGGATTTGGTTGGAGTATTTTTCAAAAAATATTGAGATAAATTCAGACTTTGATAAATGGGCCTCTAAAAGTTGAAAGCATGGAACAGGAGGGGGGGGCGGCATTGGGGCTGCTGCCTGAAACACTGCTGTAAACTACAACATACATAGATATAACCCGAACCTTTCTTCCAGTTAGAAAGGTGTAATTTTTAGATACTATATTTTGCCATGGCACTGACTGAAGGCAAAGATCTGTCAATAAAAACGCAGTGAAATACTTGGTGCACTCGTAATGTATGACTGGCATTTTGGGCTAACTGTCTCCTTACTAATTGATATATATATATAATGATTTCTGCCTTGCATTCTCCTCTTTTGAACTAATAATGAGACTGTGGAGAACATACTCTAATTCCAGCATTGCCAGCAGGCCCAGATGATCCAGCTTCTCCGTTGGGACCTCTCTTGCCTTCTTCTCCAGATGGACCAGCAGGACCAGAGGGACCAGAAGAACCCTTTGTAAAAACGAATGCATATTAAGCTACATGCCTACACCGCAAACCAAAAACAACCATACCGTAGGTAAGAGTTTGGTAAAAATGACTTACAGGTTCGCCCTTGGCACCAGTGTCTCCTTTTCCACCAGCAACACCAGGATCACCCTGCACCAAGAACACAATTATTAAAATCACCACAAAATCATCAAATTATTTGGTTTGCCTTTGTATCCCATTAAAATTTTAATCAAAAAGAAAATTGAGTTGATAAAAAAACCCTGTTAACTCTCCTAGTGCCTATATTTCTGAGTCAGTACTCTTTAAATATAAAACAATATCAAGTTTGCTTACAGAAAGTCCTCTAGCTCCAGCTGGACCAGAAGGTCCTGGGGGACCGGGGATTCCACGTGCACCAGGCAAACCAGGAGCACCAGCTACACCAGGGAGACCCTGTAGAGACAGATCAACATAATTGTTTTGCCTCTCTTCCATAAATGACTTTGGTCAAAAAAACCTCATTTGTCAGATTTTGATACGTACAGCTGCACCTTTAGCACCGTTGACTCCATTAGCACCAGGGTTACCCTAATCAATATAAAACAAGGTTGCGTTAGTAAGAATTTGTAGGCAAATTATTTCCAAAACAGATAAAAGAATGTATCTACTCACAGCAGGTCCAACAGGCCCAAGAGAACCAGGTGGACCTGGTTCACCTCTAGGACCAGCAGCACCAGTGGGACCACTGTTTCCTGCAGATCCAATTTCACCCTGTAATAATAGAGGACAATTATAGATTGCTAAGAATGAAACACTGCCTAAAATGCAAACAGAATTACTATTTCTACAGTAATTACTAGCTGTAGCCAATAACCCCATTTTAAGGAGAACATCTTTTAGATCTAGCACGGTAAATGTTTTTAGTTTTCAAGCAGAATAGACTAGTACATATCAGGTCAAAAACATGTTTCAGTGAAAGGGCTATCGGTTAGAAACACCTATTTTTTAAACATGTCCCCTGTCAAGTGCACATACTGACAGCCACATTGCAAATCGATAGTAACGGTTAGTCCTTTTAAATATGAGTATGATAAATCAGATCCTGACATTGCAAATGACCATCATAGCAAGGGCAAAAGTACTGATATATGAAACAAAATTAGAAACTGATTACTTGAAAGCCACAAGTAGAGGCTGCAAAGCCAGATATCATAATAGAGCAATGAAGCTGCACACCATTTCCTAATAATCAATCCCATATGGGGTCCACTAATAACTGTCCACTACTTGCTAAATAGGTAACATTAGTTACGGCTCCACAGGGTCACCCACATTGTTTGCTCATTTACATATCTGACAATAATATTATTGCCCCTCAATATCTAACCTATCCAAAATTTAGGAGCACTATATAAATGATGCGTGTGGCATATGTGGCTAACACCTAAAATAACGTCATTATTATTTAACACCACTCTTTATAGCATTGTTATTTTACACCACTCTAAACCCGATGTAAGCAATGGGGGAATGGGAAAAATTCAGGCAGCTAATTTCTGTTGTGAAAAATGGTATAAAATATGTTTAAAAACAGTGGCATATTAAGTGAGCATCTTTTTTAAAGAAAATTTGAGATTGGGCTAATGGGTTAAGTATATAATATTTCTTCTCAGTTTTTAAAACATAGGCAGTAGATATTAACTGCTGATTTAGTCCTTCACATCAGCTCATATTAGTATATGGGATCATAATAATCACTTTCAGGTCTCATCAAGATTGTTCAGGAAATAAACAAGAGATAAGGCATACTGTTTAACTTACCTTTGCACCAGGAGCACCAGGAAGACCGGGAGGTCCGGCAGAACCAATAGGACCCTAAAAAAATACAATATGTAAAATGTTAAGGATTATGTAGACATTTCTATTACAACAATACAACAAATCTATTTTTAGCAATGGGTTTGCTGTACGATTTATTTAACAATCAAGTCATGTTATTATGATTCAGTATTTCTGAGCTGAACTACTTCATACAAATTTCCAGTTTGCTTAGAGAATTTATTTGCTGTAATTAGTCAGCTACCATAATGAACACAACAATATTCTAGATTTTCTTGATTTGGGAAGAGGAAAAGGCAAACGTTTACTTACAGCTGGGCCGGTGGGGCCTCCACTGCCATCGCTTCCACGGGAACCCTAAGGATACACAAAATGGATGCTATAAATAGAGAATATGCTAAATGTCCCATGATGCAAATCCTTCTATATAGAAATCTCATCCTGTGCATATTTCAGTTTCTTGTTGCAGGACAGATAATGAGAAGTAATCCATAATTACAGGCTCTTCTGTTTTAAAGTCTTTCTTTTGAATATGGATACACCTCATATGCATTTTTTGCCTTGGTACATTTTTAAGTGGTAAAAATATATGGTTTGTATTTTAGTGTTATGGGAAATGCACTTACAGCTGGGCCAGGAGGTCCACCGCGCCCTCTTTCACCTGGGAGACCACGTGCACCCTAAAAATAGTGAATGAAATGGAAAAACCAGCTATTAGGCCTAAGAAGAAAAAAATCTGTATTTATAAATCAAATATCAGACCTGGCTATTGCATATACATAATATTTACTCTTTTTCCATACTTTATTCACCTCCTGTTTTTTCTAATTTTTGAACTGCCTTTATAAACCCTATTATATTACATTGTCATATTGTGTGCTCTACTTACTGTAAATACTTTTTTTTTTAACCTCTGTACTAATTTGCTTTTCTCCTATCATACTGTATATATGTCCATAGATGAGTTCAACTCTCCTGCTTCTCCCTCCATCTTCTATATAATGTCTGCTAGGACCCTTCAGTTTTAGCTACTTTATTTGCAATTCAGTTATGGGATTGTACCCTTCCTGAACAGAAAATGTTGTACAATAGCTTTTCCAAACATCTCCTTTATGAATATGCCACCCTGTATCTACAGATCCATACTGGTTATGCGAATATCAGAAATAAGTACTTACAGCCTGACCGGGGGATCCGTTTTCACCATTAGCACCAGTTTCTCCCTATAAATGTAAATATGATTAAATGTATTAATGTTAGGTAACACATTTCATATAGTTTATGGAATATTGTTATTTTCTGATTTTATTACTGACTTTCTAATTGTTTTATATGAAGCATATCACTTCTATGATACACTTGTATATCTATTCGTTTTGGATTGGTTCATCCAATGTTGAACTGAGTTAAAATAATTGCGCCAAAAATCCACACAGGATATTACAGTGCCTGGCCCTGCAGTTTCTGATTAAGGAAACCCTGACAATATTATAATATTAGTAACTCTGTTCTGTTAGTTAATTATATTTCATTGTGTTGATATAAGATACACGGGCATTTGATTTTTCAATGCTTTAGAGGAAGCTGCATGCTGTTGAAACTTCTAGCCTGGTAAAAGCCAAATTTCAAATATTAGTGGATTTGACAGGAATTAAATAAGAGACAGACAGACTGACTGAAACAGCACAGTGGTCTGTCAAAACTGCACTGAGGTGCCACACATGCCTAGCCAAGTATCATTTAATCTTTATTTCAATGTTGAAGTGGGGGTTATCTTCTAGAAAAGAAGAACCCTAGGATAGTGCAATGAGACTGTATCTTCCAAACTGAAAAACACTATTAATGTCTGTAATCTTATGGCCCTCCATCTGATCTAATTGGTTAGTAATATAGAGTGGTAGGTTACACCTCCAAGCACTTATGTCCAGATATTTATATATAAGAGTAAGTGGGGCATGCAGAAATGCTTGATAACGTCTTTTCCACAGTGATATGTGAATCACAGGGACACAGATAGGCATTAAGCATCCCTCTGCTGGCTGAAATATGCCAATGAAAAATTTTTAACAGTGCCTTTGCCTATATTATTCTCTGCCTATGCAATTGAGAAACGTCTCGGGTAATGGATAAGGATATCTGGATTAGATGTTTACCTTGACGCCTGCAACACCTGGGGCTCCCTTCTGACCATCCAGACCATTGTGACCCTAAACAAGAAAAAAACAAGAGAAAAATTAAAATAATATATTCACATAGCTCAGAAACTTCTATTAGAAAACGGTCATGTCTCATACTCTGTTCTGTTTCTGTTATTGCTACATCAATGTAATTGGAACACAAAGGGGCCTCATAGAAAACCCAGAGGACATACTGGGAAAACTTGATGTGATTTGTAGGGAATGTGTACTTACACCTTTGTGGCAGAAAGAAACTTGTATAATACTCTAAACAACTTTCATAGTCTGCAGACATTGGGTGTTTTGCAATAGCTAAATGGGGCTTGGACCTTTTTCTGCAATGCCATGAGTTTTTACTAGAACCACTGGCACTTGAATTTTTCACATGTTATATATTAATAAAGTTTTACATCAGGGGTATCTATACTGTAGGTTTGATTAAGTATCAATGTAAAAGGGCTCATAATCTAAAACATACATTTAATACATATCTTCTGCATTAGTGCAGGAACCCTGGTCTAGTGAAGCATCTTGCATTAGCCTTTCATGCAACCATCCAGCACTAACCATCGGACAGCATGCCTGGATACAAACAAATGGCTCTCATGAGAGCATGTCTGAATCCAAGCAAGCTGCCAGACAAAAGCAAAAATCTGTGGCTCATATAATAGCATTCCTTTATCCAAGCAATATGGTTTATATGACAGCATGCCCAAATCCAAAATAGTTAATTAATTTCACATTGTAATGTTGTTCTGCTCTAGATCTTGAGGGCTTTCCAAGCATACATCTACAGGATTAGATTTTTAACAGTTTTGGTAATATTTATAAAACTTACCCTAATTCCTTTAAATCCAGGGAGACCAGGAGTTCCAGGGAAACCACGTGCACCCTGAAAGGCAATATATACATTATACATATAATGTCATAATACATTAAAGTCAGAAACAGGTTGACCTAAGTGCTTGGTGTATTATGCATTTTTTTAATGAATGGTATATTCAGATAGTAATTTTTTGAGACCTAGTAAATATGGCTCCATTTTTTTTTATTTGGGCTGGCATATCTGGGAATATTTTAAGTGTGGTCAGTGGGACTTTCAACTTCATCCTCCCTTCTCATTAGTAATTTATAAATCAGTCTATGGTTTATGGCACATGAGGCATGTTCTCTGCTGAAGTGTTTCCACTAGTGATGGCGCCCCAGCCGTCTCAGATTGTTTTAAAAAGGAAATGCATGACAACACTAGTACTAGTGCTTTTTAACCCAAAAATTCCATAGTAAGTTTTTTCTTTCGGTTCAAATGTGCCAGTATTGGTTCTGTCAGATGTTTCAGATTCCAGTAAAATTGAAGGGGCAGATGCGGGTGCTTCTCTGATGAGAAGAAAGGACCCAAGTGCCATGAGCCTTATAATAATAGCACTGATGGATTTGTCTTTTTCAATAAGCATCCCTGCCTTTTGTCTAATGCCAGCTATCTGACTGGAATAGCTTTGCACAAGGTTCCTAAATTAATTTTAATTATCTGCCCCTACGAATACACAGAACTGAGACATGCAAGTTAGGAGGCCACAACAGTGCCCTGCACCTACTGTCTGCTATATAGCAGACTGTAAGGACATGCATGTAAATACATTATGTATGCCTATTTTTTTGGCTGGCCCAGGTCTGCCCTTCACCTCATTTAGTACCAGGTGCAGCCAATTCCCAGGTAGAAGTGCTATCTGTATTAGCACTAAGGTGAGCTCTCTTGCTCTTCAGCCTGGGAACTTCTGCTTACTGGACATCATAAAGAGACACTTACTGTATATCTGAAGTCCCAAAATACAGTATATGGAAAATGCACTGAATTGTTTGGACAAATTCTTATTGTATAAAAGGTGCATTTTTAAATTACTACTAAAGGGGCACATCTACTTACTTGTGTTCCAACAGTTCCTCTCTCACCGGGTCTTCCAGATTTGCCAGGGTGACCCTAAAAATAAATAAAACAAAGGTTTTTATTTATTCACATACTAGGTCAAAAAAACTATACTATTTTGCAGTAGGCTACATAATAAACCTTGGGGTGATGCAAAAAACTGACTTTGCGGTCCAACTTGTTGAGTGTAATGTATAATATCATACAGGGGTTCATGATAAGCCTGGGGACATGAAAATGTCTTCAAGGGCCACATGTAGCACATGGAATAAGGGATAAGGGATGTGATGTTTTCTTATGCTGTATATAATTTACCATGTTACCGGGCCCAACAACAAAATATTTTTGTTTTTCACGCTGCTCCCACTCAACAGGTGCTGATTACAGTGTTAGGCCCTTATATGTCTCCTGGAAACGTAAAGCCACACATTCATACCCTAAAAACCCATAAAACATTGTTATTTTGCACCAGCTTACATCTTCACCGGGTTTTCCAGGGGGACCAGTTGGACCTTTAGATCCTACAGGACCCTGTGGAGACAGAAATATGATGTTAATAATATGATATTTTATAAGCACCCAAAATGTCACTGTCATAACACAGTTTTACATGACTTACAGGTTGGCCAGGTTCACCAGGTTCACCGGCATGTCCTTGGAAGCCTTGAGCACCCTAAAAGAGGCATAAGGCACACATCAGTCTTGTATGAAGATTAAAGACCAGGCTGTAACATCCACTCACTGAAAAGCTTAATACACATCATATAACAGTGCTCAAGTAAATGCTTGATTAATACTCACAGGGGATCCGGGTGCTCCAGGGGGTCCTCTTGGTCCCATTAAACCCTGCAAAATAAATTAAATGCTGCATTATAAAAACGGCATCATTGAAAGACATATAAGTGTAAAGCAAGGGTTGAAAACTGTAACAATGTACATCAAACTCCATAAATTGTATCACTCTGCAGTTTTGAACACATTCTCCTTTCTTCTCCTAAGCAGTAGTTCTATGATTACATACTACCTCAATCTGAATATATGATATATATTCTGTGTGGTGTGTTTTTGGTGAAGTTTGGTAGCGGTCAGTATTGTAGAGATGAATGAAGGTAGTACACTATTTTTTAGAGAATATGTGATCATTAAATCTCTACTGTCAGTAAATGTTTGATTATACTTACAGATACATTTATTTGTAATCTGTCTATGCCTTACGGGCATCAGAGAACAATAAAGACTAAGCAATGATTTTATTCTAAATTCTACATATAGAATAGTATAGGGCTCTCTATCATAAGAAGGGCATACAACTAGGAACCAAGCAGTACTGAATTTCTGATTAATTATAATGCATTGTGGAATAAAACATGGCAATTTGCACAAGTTTTTTTTACACTTTGCATTTGCTTTATTATTGGGGTCTTCTATCCCTTAATGACCATTATAGCAAATGAAATTTGTGTCCATTAGAGGAATGACAAGAGGCCAAAACTGAGGACCAGTTAGGACAAGGTCTGGGAGATCTTGCTAGATAGATATTGTTAGATATTCCAAATGTTCAGGTCAACTATACAGAGATTTGGAGTGAACACATATAACAATATACACTATGGTTGTTTTGTATTGAAGTTTATGTTTCTATATATATCATTAATATGTCATCAATATTATGCTAATTGTAGATTTTTGTATCACAATAGCCTTGGATATTATGCTGCATATGGATTATTTGTCTGTAAGCCTACAAAATGTATTATTTGTATGTTGTTTTCACAAATAATAATTCTCTGTTGGATACTTTCAGTATGGGATATGATTTTAGAAAGGAGCTTTGCATCCTATGTGCTTATCAACAAATTGTGTACTTCCTGTGAGAGCTGGAGATAAGCTAAGCATGACCACACAGTCAGATCCCTGTGTGATTCAATTAGATGGCCAGTGAACTAAAACAAAGTATAGGATTATAATGGAATCTGGGTGCTGGCCTGGTGTCTATAGCAGGCATTAAGCCCAGAACATATATATCTAATAGGATCACACAACATGTGTTTCAAATGAATAGATTAGGCCCCTTACACATAAAGCAATGGTTAGCTAGTTTGGTTGCAAACATTCAACTTGACCAAGGAACTTAATAAAGAAATGGTGCACTGTGGGCAGTAGTCTCCTTTTCTCACCACAGGTTGTCTGCACAGCTGGAGTAATAGCTATAAGCTAGACATGGCTTTGTCATTTATGATCACAGACTAAATTGTGTGCCACAATGCTGATTTGCCAGCCAAGCCTAGGATTTCAGCTATGTATGAATACAACAATATGTGTATGTGATGTTCACAGTATAATCAAAAACATTATATAATCTATAACATGAATGTCAAAATGTAACCTACAGCAGGGCCAGGTTCTCCGCCAGATTTGGATGAGTCATACTGAGCAGCAAAGTTCTACAAAGACAAAATCAGTGATATTAATGGCAGAATCAGACTTGTTCTAAAACATAAAATGTGTCTTCTCAAATTCGCAGGGTTATTACATTTTTATTTTTTTTAATTTATTTTTTAACTCCCCCTTACCCTTTCCATTGAGTATAGCTTAATGAGTGAAATAATTTAAAAGAGAAACTGCTTTTTTGGTCAGATACACATAAAGAATATTTCCATGCAAAATTTACAGGGAAAGGCTCATAATTTGGATTGGCAAATAGACACTAATGGGCCCAGTTACTAAGGATTGGTGTCCCATTAATTTTCACTACATAACACTGTATGTAATGCTCATTAAATTTTTTAGGGCCTATTAATTCAGTGGGGTGTTCGAGTTCAATGTCAGGTGGTTTAAGAAGTATGTCCTAGATCTCAGACTAATCACATATCTTGTAATATGTGAATTAGAGAGAACATTTGGCCATGTTAAGGGGACAAGATAGCGCTCAAGTAGTAATGCAGACTGAAAACTGAATAGAGATATTTTCTAAGCATTTTTAATTAGCAAAGTATAATAGGTAACTTGCTGTGCCTTGGTGCAGTGACTGGACCAGAACTAGTCATAGATAGATGGTGTGGGGTGTCAGAATGTATGATTATGATACACCTGAGAAACCATGCTTGAATGTTGCCTTGGCTATATACCAGATTTACCAGGCTTTTTGTGTCTACATGCAATTTATTCCAATGGCTGGAATCTTATATCTAGTATAAAAATAAGAATTTCTTACTCCGCCAAGGCCGGGGGGGCCGGGGGGTCCGGGTAAGCCTGGTTCTCCATCAATGCCGTCTCTTCCTGGAGGACCTGCTGGTCCCTGGATTTAAAATGATAATCTTTTATTAATGGAATTTGCATCCTCCTTACCGACCTGGATTAAGACGCATCATTATGTGTGTCTATGGCCTTGTACAGAGCCACTATTTTCTTGATATTTAACTCAATTAAACCTTTGGTTACCAAGATCTACAGAATGTTCCATATAGAATAAAGAGGCACATTCAATACAATGAAACAAACCCTGTCCCCTAATTAATTTCCAGGTTTCCCCATTGGCATCAGTGGTGATTCCCAGTTGAAGTTGTTTCATCAGATGGAATCTGGCCAAAATATATTACCCACCATATGCAGATGGAGCCATTTGCTGGTCATTGCAACTCAATATAACTAGCCATCCATGTTCATTTTAAATGCCATGACAATGGGCACAAGGCAATTTTTGTGTCTGTAACACAAACTGTTGCTCCATCTGTATGTGGGAAGCTTGGAGTAACTGCCAAATATACATATATTTAAGTAGTACCAGTAAATATTGGCCCTTGGAGGAATAATACAGGTATGGGACCTGTAATCCAGAATGCTCAGTGCCTGGGGTTTTCTGGATAACAGATCTTTCCGTAATTTTAATCCTGATATCTTAAGTCTACTAAAAAATAATGTAAACTTAAATAAACCCAATAGGCTGGTTTAATAAGGATTAATTATATCTTAGTTTGGATCAAGTACATGGTACTGTTTTATTATTACAGAGAAAAAGGAAATCTGTTTTAAAGATTTGGATTAATTGAATTAAATTGAGTCTACTGGAGATGGCTTTCCGTATGTCGGAGCTTTCTGGATAACGGGTTTCCAAATAATGGATCCCATACCTGTATGTCCAACGAGAACTAATGATTGCGTGAGTTAAACAAAGTCTCTGTTGACCGATTTGGCCAACAAATCACATAGACTACTGGTGGAAAAGTTTAATTTTATTTCACAATTCTCCATTTACAAATGACAACTTTGCAGAAAAAAAACTATAATTATAAAACAAAAAAAATATACATATTTAATAAATGGTTGGTTACAGGCTTATTAGACAGAACAAATTTAATTTTCCATAAAAAAAGCCTCTTAACGAGGCAATATGTTATTTTATTTGGTAAAGAATGTACACATAAAAAAGAAATAAAATAATAACAAGTAAAAGAATGAATGTAATTATGTGTATAACGTGTAACTGGTGTTTACTGACAGTTTTCCTATTGCCGTAGCAGTGAGGATAAAAGAGCAGCATTGCTTACCCTGTCTCCC
Source organism: Xenopus petersii (assembly GCA_038501925.1). Classification (NCBI taxonomy): domain Eukaryota; kingdom Metazoa; phylum Chordata; class Amphibia; order Anura; family Pipidae; genus Xenopus; species Xenopus petersii. Next base: position 134,564,571 of record CM076682.1, read on the forward strand.
TGTGGGCCTTTGTCTCCTCTGGGCCCCTGTGGGGAAGTAACACACTTACTCGCTGTTCATACGTCACACCAAGAATGCAGACATTACAATAACAGCCAAGCACTTCTAGCTCCCGCCCCCTGCCTGTGTAAGTCCCCTATCTACAGACAGCTTTTGGCTATAGAGGGATGCTGGGATCTGTAGTTCATTAACTGGGTCTCCCTGTATCTCTGTATGCATTGGAAGCTGCTACATCACCAAGCACATGCAGTTGTCCTGTATTATCCCAGTAACAATGCCTATATATATATATATATATATATATATATATCAGAGACATTCAACCTGGGGCCCTCCAGCTGCTACTGAATCACAACTCACCTACAGTCAAATGCTATATCCCTAGCTCAGCTTACCTAATGTTGTCTTTGTTTCAGCTAGTCTTCACTCTCCATTAGCAAGTCACATCTAGAGTTGACTCTCGCTTTGCATGTCTTGTCTAACATTGTTCCCTTAACTTATTCAGAGTTTCCTTTCTCTTTACTAGACTTCTCTCTCTCTCTCTCTCTCTTGGATTAGATCTACTCCAGCATTATGAACAACAGGTCTTCATATGTAACCAAATAGATTTGGAGATACTCTTTGGTGGATATACTAATCCATTTCCATAGGGTTTCTCCCTGTGATGATCCTGTGGCCCTCCAGCTGGTGTAGAATTAGAACTCAGCCATGAAGGGTAATGTTAGTTGTGGTTCCAAACAGATAGAAAACTACAAGTGTGACCTACTTGATTTTGCTAGTACTATGTAAGAAGTAGAATCTTAGACAAGCTTGGGCCCTCCAGATGTTGCAGAACTACAATAAAAAATTCCTCAATGGATAAAGGCTACTGGAAGCTGTAGTTCAGTAATATATGTAGGGCCACTGGTATAAACCTTGCCCTGTATTATCAATAACATATATGGAAGACATGCCACCAGAAGAGGCAGGTGTGCTGGCCCTCAGGCTGGTATATTCCTAGTACAGGTTGAAGAAATCTACATGTGTATAGCATGAGACATGAGAATACCTTCTCTTATAAGGAGGTACACAGTGCATGCCTTGCTATTGAGAAGGGCTGCTTTTAGCCCCAGTATGGTTATTTCGCTCTGTAGCTAAACAGGCAGCCTTAAAGCAGCTGCTAGTACACGAGTTGCCCCTGACGGGTACTGGTGACATTGCACCAAGGCAAACTCCATGTCTTGTAATATTTCCCTGCTTAGATAACAGCATTCCTATCCCTACCATACATACTAACTAGAGAGGAATCAACATTCCTTTGCATAGAATGGAAACTTCCAACCTTCAGTATTAGAGATTCCCAGCCCTCCGGTTATTGCTGAACTACAGCTCAGCGACATCTAGAGGTCTGAGTAATCTATATTACTCTGTGATGTGCATATTGCTACCACCCACCACCCTAAAAAGTCCACTAGTACACATTAGTAATCAGATTCCAGCATGCACGCTTTAGTACGGAACACAAACACAAGAAGTTCTTACCCTCTGAACCTATGGAACAGAAACACAAAGAAAAAAAAAATCTAAAATTAATAAATTCCACAGACATTGCTCTGTACTGACACATGGTTTCCATTACATAACACAGGCATCCCATTGCATCTATTGCTTAATGTCTCTGCAAGCAGATTTTTCCAAGAATGTCCATCTTATCATTCCAAAGTGAGCAATCTGGAAACCCATTCAATGGGAAGAAATACATATATATATATATCAGTGTCCTCAATTTCAGGAATAAAATCCATTGCAGCCAATCGGGATTTATCCAGCCCTGAGATTATCCATAGGCAGTAATAATCCACATTTCCCTTATTTTCTCATAGTATAGTCCACTCTGTGCTGAACAGAACTTGGTTCCCAGATTTCCCATCAGGAATATGTGACTTTGCCATGTTGACCCCCTTATGAGGGAAGCCCCACATGGAAAGCCGGCCCACTCAGGAAGTCTGGGTGGGCTCATGCCGCATGGAGTCTGCTAACAGGACAAGTCCTTACAATAACACACTCATTCAGTTACACTAGGTAAATAAACGCAATTGCGGGAGAGGGGGCAAGGCAAAGTGGGTAAAAAAGAACAAAAATATACTGACCTCATTTACAGCTGGAGAGGAGGAAGCCACAAAAATAGGAAGAAGAAGAAAAAAAAGAAATAAAATGAGTATATGATCCCCAAATTAAAATATAAATGTAATCATTCTGTGATCATGATATTTATATTAACGGCTTAAATGTTATTTTGCTATGGTTATATTCCTCAGATCTGTACTGCAGTCTGTTCTGGCTTCCACTGTGCACTACAACTCCCAGCATTCCTTAAAGGACACTTGCTGTTAGTCTATCTTGGTTCAACAGCACCAAAGACATTGGATATTGTAAGCAGCGTAACCCCTGGGCTGCCCGAAACTCAGCAACATGTTGCTGGATTATGTAGCCAATACACCTTGCTAGAACCAATCAGAAGTTTGCTTTTATTAGCCTAGCATCACTGGGCTGACCACAGCTAATAGGTGATTGGTTTCTATGAGTTACTATGAAAATCACAAAAACATTCTGCACTGCAAAATATTAGTTAACAATTATAATTATAACATGATTAAAATATCAAAATACTAAGCCCACATCTACAGCCTGACGCATTTCACGGCCAAATGGCACTTAATTATAGGCTATAAGACACCGAATTCTATGCAGTGCAGTGGACTTTAAATAAGAATCTGCCAGCAACCAGAAGGAATGAATACCCTTTTATGGGACCTGTACTAAAATGGAGTAGTGAAATTACAATACTTTAATTTCCACTACAATAATTAATCACGAAAAAAATCAAAAAGTGGCATCATTTGTACAAATGTTTCTAATGGCAAACGGAAACTTATTATTAAAAAGTTGTTCACCTTCCAAACACTTTTTTTTAGTTCAGTTGTTTTTAGATTGTTCCCCAGAAATAAAGACTTTTTCCAATCAATTCCTATTATTTATTTTTTACTGTTTTTCCAAAATGTAAGTTTAAAGTTGAATGTTTGTGTCTCTAGTGTTTGAGTCTGGCAGCTCAGTAATTCAGGTGCAGATTCTGAACTGTTACAATTTGGCAACATGTAGTTGATACATTTCTCAGCAGCATCTTTGGAGTATTTGCAACTATTGTATCAATTCTGTAATGAAACCCAGAGATTCTGCTCAGCATGGATAAAGACAAGAAATGTATCCACTAAATGTATCAGTTTAGAACAGTTTACAGGGTCGGCGATTACCTTTGCCAGAGCTGCTTTAGAGGGGGAAAAATGACACTTTACAATTCAAAATTAGAAAAACGGTGACACATAGAAAATAGACAGTAATTAGAAAAAGTAGTTATTTCTGGTGATCTATCTGAAAACAACTAGTTGTTTGTAGGTGAACAACCCCCTTTAAGGAAAACTGAATGTTATTATGAGACTTAGCCACCAGTGGGCGCAGCCAATCTCCATGGTCATTGCAACGCTAGCCCACCTGGCAGTTTAGCAGGGGGTAAAGATATGTCTTAATGGACCAAATGGCAAAATGCCCATTAAGAGCTACAGCATTGGGTTATCCCTGTACATTGTCATTTAAAGACACTCTAAGTATAATGTAAATTTGTGTATATTACATAGTGGGTGAGACTGGACACAGACCTCTATAAAAGAGGACATAGGCCTCTATAAAAAAAACAAGGCAGAATATTGGGGGGGAGAAGCGGAGGTCCCATCTAATGGCACAGATATGATAACTTAACACTGACAGTTAAGTTATGTTAAGTTGAAAAACATTTCAAAAACATATTATATATTATAAATATAGTGATTTAAATTAAGTTAAGTTGAAAAACATTTGGAATCCATGGGGGTTATATATTATAAATATAGTAATTTAATAGAAAAATCATTCTGGGCTGTTAGCTTTTCCACCCAGCAGCCTCTCTAAACATCTCTACTACTTTTTCCTCTCTCTCTCTTTCTCTCTCTGCCAATGTTTTTCCTTGTATCTTGTTTGTATTTTGCAGGGATATATAAAAAAACACACACACGAATCCAGGCCACCCATGTACGTGTGTTATTATAGAAAAAGAAATCTCAGTGGAGTCATTTGATCAAACATCCGATAGTAAAAAAAGAAAAGCCACTCTGATGTGTCCATTTATGGAACAAGAAGCATCAGCGCAACGTCCCAGTGCAGTGTCGTGTAAGAGACACAAGAGGGCGCCCGCTCTATGGCTTGAGGCAGAGACAATGCAAGTGCAACGCCCTGACTTCCAAGAAGAGCCAAGTACCAAAAACTTTTGTTCTGTGCATCCCTGGGGTTTGACATCAATAACGTCCCAGCTGCATCTCCCACTGCCCTGAGCTGACACCCTACTGCCCAAACTAGGGCCATACACCCACCTACTCCCCTACCCACCTACTAATGGGTTTTATTAGCTAATGTTGGACTATAACTCCCAGAAAACAATGGGGGGAGGAGCAGCTGGACACCCAGACAGCGCTTCAGCGAGTAATTATTTGGGATACGTTATTGTATAGGCAACATACATTAATACATACACATACATACATACATACATAAATATACATACATACAGCGGGCACTTACATTGGCATGTTGCTAGGTATAGGGTGACTGCGAGTAGCAGCACAGTCCGCATCTCCACAAAGCTGAGCATGGCTAGCGGCTAGTCATGCAGACTCCTTGTGGTTCTTAAGGCTTGCGCTGTGCTTTCATACACTTCTTAACGGGTAATTCCAAACTTCAGCAGAACCCGCCGCCCGCGACTCTAATCGCATGAAACAGTCTGCACCCATTTATTCGGCAGGAGGTTCCCTCTGCAGCGAGTCATCGGGAGCCTCCCAGCCAATGGCAGAGCGCATTCGCCCGCAGCTCCGCCCACCCGCTCCCTTGGCGGGAGGTCTTGTTCTCCCCATCTCCTCAGCTTGATGCTGGCAGGACAGGGGAAGTGATGACGAAGCGCTGTTGTTAAATTAGTTCCATTCTTCTGAAGACGTGGACACCAGTCAAAAAAATAACTGTATCTTTCCCCCCTTCCTAAAGTGGTTCTCCCCATCCCCGTGGCTACATTGCTGTGCTTGGGGTGGTGCTGGTGGGCTCATTGCTGGAGTTATCTGGGTCCTACCTACTGCAGGTTACCTGTCTTGTTGAGTTACACCTGACAACTATAGGACCAGCCTGGCCTGTAAAAATGCTGCTTGATGCTAATGTTATTTATAAGGAGGACGAATATTAGAAGGCATAGCAGCCATGTTTTTCTAGAAAAGGTGGCAACCCCAATGTCTACCTCTCCTTACACCAACTAAGGCAGCCCCACACATGCACAGGTACATATAAACACATTGCCCCACACATACATACCAACACACAGCCACACAACCCACACATGTATATATAAACACACAGCCCCAAAAGTGTACATTCGAACACACAGCCCTACACACCCCACACATGTACATACCAACATACAGGGACACACACGTACATATGAACACACAGCCACACACATGTACACACAAACACACAGCCCCACAAATATACATACCAACACACAACCACACAAACATGTACACACGAACACACAGCCAGACACACTCACATATGAAGACACAGTCCCACAAACGTACATACAAACACACAGCCACACACACATGTACAGACACGAACACACAGCCACACAAATGTACATACGAACACACAGCCACACACACATGTACACATAACACACAGCCCCACAAATGTATATATGAACACACAGCCACACACATGTACATATAACACACAGCCCCACAAATGTATATATGAACACACAGCCACACACATGTACATATAACACACAGCCCCACAAATGTATATATGAACACACAGCCACACACACACACATATGAACACACAGCCACACAAACGTACATAAGAACACACAGCCACACACATGTATATAAGAACACACAGCCACACACATGTACATGCAAACACAGAGCCCCACAAAGTTACAGCTTTAATTCTTTCCATCCTCCCAAACACATTGCTGTGCTGCCTGTTTCAGTCATACAACACCCCCCCCATCCCACAATACCAGCTGTGCGATGAGATTTTCCAGAGCAGCTTTTGTACAGAGGGGAAGGAGAGGAGTATAATGGATTCACGGGATTGGGCTCGGTCTCTGGAGAAAAGAGAGAGAAGTTGGGGAGCAGTGAGGAGCCCCAGAACTCTTGAACATTTCCCATGTCTATGAGAACACAGTAATCATGACAGGACAACGGGAACCTATTGTATTACAGTAATGGGTGTGTGAGAGGAGACCTCCAGCCTCCCCTCTTTCCTTTATGTGAGATGCAGAGGGGGGAGGCATGGCTGTGCAGCTGGGGAATGAGGCAGCCCCCTCCAGCTATATTCATATTTCTCCCCACTGTCAGACACACATTCCGGCCCAGACACAGACCTGCTCCAACATGTCTCCCAATTGCAGCAAAACCCCGAGCACAGAGGACGTGGCTGCTCCTTACTCACTGAGTACTGTCCATGTTGAATTACCATTGTTCCTCCCCTGCTTCGCTTATTTTAGAGTCGCTTGAATTTATCTACTACCCCGAAAAATAACAATTTCTAGAAGTTCTTTAGGAAGGTCTTTAGGGCATCCATTTAAGGGCAAATACCCTGCACATAGTGAGCAGCACTAACCAGTTCATTTCAGTGGAGAAAAGTTTAAAAAACATTGACTGGACTGGTCTGAGGCATAAGATTTTGGGTTCAGTAAACTCATATATATTTGCTTTTAAACAGATGACCAGTAAATGCTACCTGCTGATTGGTTTCTATAGGTGGGCACAGGCTGCAATGTCCCTGTGCCCAGAGCATCAGAGGGTGTTCTTGTAAAAAAAAAGCTTTAATTCAAACACCAAGGACAATACATACTGTACAACAATTTACATATTTCATCAGCACAGGAATACACATCAGCACAGGAAAGCCCCATTGGTGGCCCACTAGTTGTTGCTGAATTGCAGCCTGAGGGGTGCAGGTTGGACATCCAAATACAATACAATGTTTTAAAGTTATGATAAACCAAATATGTCTTTACCTACAAAAAGTTATGCAAAGTCTTTCAGAATTCAATTCATTGCAATGTTGATTTTTGCGAATGCAAGAAATGGACGAATTTTTGTTACTGTGTTATTGTCGTTTTCGCATAGTGTTTTTGTCAAAAACTGTATTGATATGTGTTTTGCGGCACAAGTTTACAAAGAATATCCTTCTAAAACTGGCCATCCATAGGCAGATTTTATTGCCACCCTGCAAAGCATCTTATCTGCTAACCAATCATTTTAAGAAATGATGGCAAAAAGTAAGTGTTGCTAGCAATTTTAATGGGCCATTACCTGACGAAAACTTACGAAAAGAAAGAAAATAATGTTCTCTTCTCACTTTATCTAAATGTATTGCATATCGAACTTTTGACAAAAAGGCAACACACTATGGGCCAGATTCAATTCAGGAAGAAAAAGGTTTATCACATGAAAAACAAACGATACAGAAAGAGAAAAACTGTTAAACAGCTGGATTTCAGCATTGAAAATGGCATTTATTCATACTTTTTGAAGAAACAGGATAGATGCTCAGAGAAGACCGCCCCTTGCAATTTCCTCGGTCATTGCTTTGATACAAAGTGAAGTTCACTTTTGCATCCTCTTCTTCAGCAATACCAGTGCAATTTATGGAGATGTGCTGCCGGAACGATAGAAGCCTTTGAAGATGTCGGAAGTGACGGAACGCGTCAGGCAGGGCGGAGTACCGTCATCAAGAGTGAGTCCAGGAAGAGATACGCTGTGTGAAACACAAGGTACCTGCCCAAGCGACTCCGTTCTGGAACACAGCAAACTGGACAACCACACTAGTGTCTGGAAAGACTATCAAGCGCCTTATTTCTGGTTTTATGTGAGTGTAACTTTTAAAAAAAATTTATGTATATTAAAGCGATTTTACACTATTAGAAGCGCATCTCTTCTAGTTAATCCGGAAGGGAATCTGGATGATATCAATGGCTGCTATGCTCCAATCTATATAAAACGTCTGTATGTACCCAACCATTTTTGGTGGTGAATTACAGAAGGATAAAAAACGAATGTCACTGGATCCTGCTGAATGAAAGAGCTGGCTATTCACTCGAATGTGTAGATAAAAGCAACCACAAAAGGGTGTTGAAAAAACAAACTAACCTACTACACTATATTGGAAATTTATATTTTTCCCTCCATTTCATTTTCTCTTGTCTATCCCTGAGCTTCCTTGAGTATTTGTACAATTTCACTTTGCGTTCAATTAGTAAAATAACAATTTCAAATCTCTAAACATTGAAATCGCACAATTACCCCTTAAAATACCTCACAAGTAAGAGTTTTAGGTTTCACATGTTGCAGAGTGACACAGCCCCTTGGCTATCTCTATGCTCCAATAAAACTGCAGCCTTGCCGGATGGAGTTAACATTGATCTCTAGCCTTCCAGGCTCTATCTTAAAAGGAATGCAGAGACATGGAGTGGGAGGTGGAGGTGGGGACTGCTGGGTTAAACACTATTCCATATGCATTGGGTGGAAGGAGATTTTCTGGTGCTGGCAACAAGGAATATACATTTATAGCTAAGGATTGGGAGGCCAAAAATCACAGGGTCAGGTTTAACTCTGAATTCTCTACACACAGTGTTGGTATATAGAACCCCACTGTGCAGTTATTTCAGTACTGAGGTTCCCTGTCCTGTGCTGGCAGGGCATCATGTCATGTAATGGTCTAGGCATTCCATTTAATGGAGTTATAATAAGATAAGCAAAACAGCAATTGGGACCCACAATAGTCTTTGATTAAGATGCACATAACAAACATTTCTATTCTTCTACCCAACAAAATAGAAGAATACAAAAGGTAATAGAGAGGATTCATGATATTTCTATGGATCAGACACTCAAGGTGACTGACAAATTTGGTGCTTCTGCATCCTAGAAAGAAGCTTCCAGAGACCTAATAATCAGACAATGATAAGTGGTGAGATGGCCCACAGGGTTAGTGGCTGAGGAGTCTGGCAAGGTTCCATGTGCAGGTGTGTTCAGGGAATGTGTTAAAGCCCAGGGGCAAGTGGGTAGAACTGAGACATGGGATTCCAAGGTGCTGATACCATAGAAGTTTATATTGGCAGTCATGGTTCATACACAAGAAGGTAGGGTTCTTGAACATGGGAATTTAATGCAAGGGTCTGTTTTTTTCTGCTGTCAGATTCTGTGGTTGCACTGTGTATTTATATTTCCTATGGTGATGGTTACTGAGAACCTCTTATCTCAGAATCTCAGCATAAAAACAGTTATTTATTGTTGTCCCTCACCCTTTTTTCCCTTTTCTCAGTTTTTACCTCTCCAACCTCCTTAAGCTTGAAGGAATAATTTTTATGGTGTAGTTGTAAATTACACTGTTTACACTGCAAATAATTCACTTTACCATATAAAGTTGTATTCCTAAACCAAAGTTGTAATATTAATGTGAAGGCAGCCATCTCAGATCATTGTGCCTGATCCTGTGCTTTCAGAAAGGGCCAGCACTCCAACTTGCAGCACAGCAATAAAAAGTGACTGCAGAGCATAAGTCACAAGACTGGGGGATCTGAGAAACTGATAACGTCTAGCCCCATGTCCCTCCTCCCCCCCAAAAAAATCAGTTTGCTCTTTTGAAACAATGATTTCATGGAAACATCTGCTGGAGCAGCACTATTAACAGATGCATTTTGGAAAAAAAAAATAAAGGTTTCCTGCGACAGAATCCCTTTAAAAAGAATTAGCTGGTTCATATTAGTTCAGAAACTGGAGGGGTTGCACTTTCTCATTTTACATTTTCCCTTTTCTCCTTTATCTTTTAAAATAAACCCTTTCACACATTGCACCCTCTTGCCCTAACCTGTGTTGTTCGGTCCAGCACCCCACCTTTCTTACCCCTTCTTGCTTATCTATTACACTTTATCTCTAAGTGTTTTACTTCTCTTAATGAACAAATACATACTGTAGAATGCAGAGGTCTCCTGAGTGAATAAAATGAGAGGCCTGCCATTTCTGGAAGAGTCAGTGTTCATTAGGGACATTACTGAAATAGAGAAGGACAAGATATTGAAGGTCATAAAAGACTGAAGCTGAGCTATTTGGTATTGTTTTAACCAATGAAAAAGTTGCTTACCTTGTATCCTTAGGCTGAAGTTATTGGGGCTTACATATTTATAACAGCAGTAGACTATTCAAAACAAATTGCTTAATTGTTGCTATTGGCAAATGCAGTGGGTCAGCTTGGTCAAATTTGTTTGTAAATCAGCTCCCTGTTGCAAAATTAGGGCAACAATATTCTCTTGCCGCACACCACTTACTTATTTGATTGTACAGGGTGCATTCAATCCCGGACGCTTCCAAGTCCAACATACCTTCCAAGATGCGTGTAAGGATGAAGCACAATAATTTTTTTGTTAATTTTGCCTTGATCACAGAAAATTCAAAAGCACAAGCTTACGGGGCACAACCCCTTCCTCAGGTGCAATACATGTTAATGAACACAACAATCCTTAAGTACTCTACACATATCAAAAATTCATCTCAGTTCACAGTAGTCCTCATGTTTCGTTATCTGAAAAAATTTAACAATATATACAATAATTACAAAGTATTCGTATACCATTCTCCAGTACAAAGTATCAACATTTATAAAAAGGATCAAAATTTATAAAAAGGATCGTAAGCTAAAACTTTCATTTAAACCTAAAGGAGAGAGGAAATTTAGGGCTGGACCACACGATGCATCTTCTTGAGATCCGATGCACTGAGAGGAAGCACATGCGAGGAGACGGATGCGGCAAATATAAGGTAAGTAATAAAAATGACGGACCTTCATGCTGCGTGCATCCGACACAACTGTTGTTTGCGAACGCTACAGGTTGCTTCTTCATCCAACAGTCGTGTCGGATGCACGCAGTGACAAAGTCTGACATTTTGGATCTCAAGAAGACGCATCGTGTGGTTCAGCCCTTAAAGCAAAGACTTGATTGGTATCTATTAGCAGCAGTACTTGTACATATAAATTAAAGACATGCACAGCTTTAAAACATTTATTTGTGCATTTTATCCACAGTTAATACATTTCTCCTCTGATGAAGCACCAAATAGCATTTGGAAGTTGACCCGTACACAGTTCTTACTATAAAGATAGCATGTACCCCAAAACTTTATAATTACATTTTGTCTTACAGCAGTACTTGTAAAATTTAAAATTTGTAAATCTGCCCTACTGTCCAAATTAGGGTTTTGAATGGGCAGTCCAGTTTAAAACTGCCTGTCGGGATTACAGTCTAAAACCCAGGAAGGACTGTGCCCTAAATAATACTCAGTTAGGCAAGTTCTTGTGCTTTTATATGAAATATTATTTAAAGTATTTGATGTTTAATGGTTAACATTTTGATTGTATAACAGTAATCAGATGAAACTCATTAGATTAAGTAGAGAACTCTAAAATAAATAAAACGCTAATGTTCATGTTATGAATTTAGAATTAGATTTCTATATGTTTATAGATAAGGTTAATGAAAATTAGATACAAATATTTATTTTAATGCAGGTAACAAAGTTTCAATGTATGTATCAAGTAAACATTAATATGATTATGCTTTAATGTTGGGTACAAGTACAGTTTATTTTGCATGAATTGTATTGTATAAAGAGTTATTTTGGTACATCAGCGATGATGTCAGCTCCAATTTCTTTTTAATGCTTTACATTTACTGTGTTACAATTGTATACCTATGATTACGTGTCAGGATTTTAAAATGTGAAATAAAGCTGTTTTGATTTTACCGCCACCTGAGGGTCTGCTGAGTGTACTTTGAGTTGTATTGGCCAATTTATGGGGTGCCGCTGCATCACAGCCCCACCCATGACATCCCTAAACATCTTTATTCCATCCCTGAAGCCACTCTGTCAGGAATGTCAGCCTGTCAAAGGCTGCAACCCTAGTCCAATTGCCAGTTACAAAAATAAAGCAAAAATCTCATCGGTCTTTGTAACTTCAAGCAATGTAACATATCACATGTCTGGCAGGGGCAGTTTGGGGGTAAAACTTAGCTATGGGAATATAAAACATATACAGTATAAAGGGGTTGTGAACACAAAAACAAAATATTACCTAATGAGAGAAAATATAATTGTAAACATCTGTAATTACAGTGTGTAAGGATTTAAAGGTACAGTTATTGTAAATGTAATTGCTTCAGAAAGTAGTATCTGTCTGTTCCTTTATATACTCTGCCCTCACTGCTGGTTCTGAATATTGAAGTGATGTAGCTCTCCTCCAGCAGATACTTCATTTTCTACAATTCCTTGCATGCTTTTTCACAGGTATGTTAATCAGCTGGCTTATATTTGTTCAATAATCACAACCAGCAGTGCAGATAATTGCCTAGATCCTTCTTTTAATAGCAATTACAGACTGTAGTTTTTAGTCATGCAATGTGGCCTCAATATGGACCAGTGCTTTTTTCCTGTTTTCCCTTTAACACATTAAACGGATGTAGAATCCATCTTCATGTTTCACGAGTTCCATCTGCAAAATCACTTGACTTGAATTACAAGTGAAGTATTAAACAGGCAGTCATGTTTAAAAAATAAATGAAGAAAACATTACTCAAATATAACTCCAGCATAGTTTGTTGCCATTTAAGGCACATTATTTTATTGCTTTTTGTCTTTAAAGCTCTGAAAACCTAACATTAACCAATAACATCTGTTTTTTAAATATCTCTATGGCTGGGTAGTTTTCTTTTGCCAGAACCTGTACAGTTTCCATAAGGTTTCACTGTTATGTTATTGTTTACTCTTGATTGCTCAGCTTTTTTCTTTTAAATACTCTGCTCATTAATAGAGGCAAGAAATTAAAACCCTGAACTGATGTAAATTATCTCCAGGACACATATAACCTTTCTAAAAATAATTCCTTTTACTTCATGAATTAAAAAGCAATTGGTGTCAGAATGCTAAGCTGGTCTGGCTATACCTGTCTGAAGTGGGGAAAAGTGTTTGCCTTTCTTGTAAATACTGTACATTAGGAGAGAGGAAAATTGTACTCACAGGAATCCTATTGCCCGCCGTAGATACAAGTTCAGCCTGGATCATTGTTTTCCTATGACTCATACAAGGAGAAGCAAGGGGGAGAGAAAGGAAAGCAGAAGAAAAGACCCGGGAAGCTCCGAGAAATCAAAGCACATCCAAGTAAAAAACACACAGAGAGTGTTAAATAAAATATTATTATTATTCAGATCTGAAGGTTAACATTTACATCCTGATAAAATAACACTGTAGAATATCTAATACTGGACAACCCTTGCCCATTTATCAGTGCATGATGGGAGCTGTGGTTCAGCACAACTAGCAAGATTCTATTATTTTTTCTATTACACTATACCATCACTGTGGCTGCGCACAATGCACCAAAAATCATGCTCTTGTGAATGACTATGAAGATTTTCAATTATCCAGGTCACGGTATATCTAGTATAAATAATTCTAAAACAACTGGACTTGATGAGTAATCATTGAAGACATTTCACTACTCATCCAAGCAGCTTCTTCAGTTCAACTGACTGGTGTGGGAAGTCCTAGGCATATAACATCTTCAGAGAAGTGACATTTGAAACTCACAGGGGTGTGATTGCATTTGTGACTGCCATTCTTGGAGTGGAGATTGCATTGTTGGTGGTACATTAAAAAATGCCATTAGCGTTGAACTCCGAGTGTAAAGGTGGCCATAGACGCACAGATAATATCGTACAAAACAAATTTCCGTCCGATATTCGTTGCGTGTATGGTGGAAAAAGAGCCGACCCATATCGGCAGAAGATTTGGATATCGGTCGGCTCGTCAATCGGGCTGGACGGAAAATTTTGATCGGGTGCCTTTGAAGGGACCCAAACATCGCCCATTGTTAGTGCTGAATCGTCAGATACAGGTAGAATTCTATTGTTTCTTCCCTTAAATCTACCTGTATATCTGACGATTCAGCTCTACACGTGTGTATTGAAACGAATGATCTTTCTTGGAAAGATCTTTTCCAAGAAAGATCGTAATTGTTACGTCTATGGCCACCTTAAGTCTGCAGCACCTATTGATGTACTATGCTGTGGGAATTCCGCCAAGTACAGGGTGATGGGAGCTTCAGGATTGCCCAGCATCACTAGGTGAAAAGTGTTGCATCTATTTTAGTGTGTCCACCAGTGGTGTAACCAGGGTCAGACTGGGTCAGTGGGACACCAGGAAAAGACCCAGCCCCTGCTGATCCAGGCCTGCTTCCTCTGCTGGGAACTGTGGGTGCCCATGACCCCCTACCCCATGATCACATCCTCAAGGAGGAGGTAAGAAATGAGGAGCATGATGTTTGGCATTGGGGTTGGGTATAGAGGAGCTGGAGCTCACGACTGAGGTGGGGGCCTGGGGGGCCCTGAGGTGACAGTCCCGGTGGGCCCTGGACACCCCAGTCTGACACTGGGAGTAACTATAGAGGAAGTAGACCTGTCTCCTTTATAGCTGTTCAGAAATCCTGCTCGTCAGACACTCTCCTACTTGAGAGCTAGTGGGAGGGGAACGGGGGACACAAATGGGTGGGGCGCAGTGGGGGGGTACAGGTTGCAGTGAGTGCCAGACCCCTCCATAGATTTTTTTTCTTGTGTCTACAGTGGTGAATAAGGCGTTTTAATTCAAAGAAACCTTTTTGGGCATTATACATAATGTAAAAAAAAGTTTTGCAAGTTGGGTTGTCATACTCCCAAATGAACCAAAAGACAAACAGGGAGAGCGGACTCTAGTCTAAACTTACTAGGGCTAGTACCCTGAGGAGATGTGAGAAATCGTGTTAGCTTCAGAAATCCTGAGACTGAAGTACTTATTACTGAATTTAAATATTACTACAGCAAGATAAATCCAAATAGCAATACTGCTATAAAGCATTAGGGACTGTGATTCTATCAGATTATTCTGATCCATAGGCTACCCTTTGGAGATTAGAACCAATTAAGTTTATGTGATAATATCAGTAAACATAAGCACAGGTCTAGTAACCCGCAGCCAATGAGATACTTGGTTTCAGGAGTTTAAAGTTGGCCATTCACAGATCAATTCCTGACCAAGCTGACAGCTTATTAGTACTCAGTGGGTTAAAAAATGGCTACAATTACTATTATCTAATTGGGCCTTGCAGGCCCAGATTTATGGCAAGGTCACAAAGGACTGGGCCTAGGGCGGCACAAATGAAAGGGTGTGCACCCTGTCCCCTGTGCTCCAGGTGTGGGAACAAAGGAAGCACATGAGCGCAGCCCATGGAGGATCTCAGCCTCTAGGTGCTGAAAAAATCTGGTGTTGATGCCTTGATAATACTGATTGGAAAGGTTGAAAGATCACATTGGGCGAGGGTCACATTGGCAGTAAACATTGGCCATAGGCCTGTTTATATCTTGATCAATATTAGGTGAACCTAGTCCCAATATTCCTATGGACCTAGTGTGACATCAGGCCTACTTTGAAAATTAAGGATTTTGGGCAATTCTATTTTGGAGCAGAGAAAATCACTAGTGTAGAGTTAGCTTTGCTTATATTGGGTTCCTAGTATGGTATATACCAGCAAACTTGCTGCTTGCTGACCCCAGTCTGACAATAGCCTGCAACTGTCTGGTGCAGCCAATAGGACTGTATAACTCCCAACTGTACCGTTTTTCACTGAAGAGTCGAGATTTTGACAGCTCAGCCCGCAGTCCCGGATTGTTACTATAATTTACCAGGCTTCTCTTTGATTTCTGCACTGAACAGCCAGAAAAAGTTACAAAGTTTCTGAAATGTAATTAAATAAGAGGCTTTTGGCAGAGAGCCCAGAATACTCGGCACCTGCTACATTTGTAGCAATTTAAGATAAGCAAAGATACAATTGTAACTATTTAAGATAAGTCGGTCTCTTGGGAGAACTGAGACTCACAGCTTAAAGGGTAATTGTAACTATTTAAGATAAGCAGGTCTCTTAAAGGGCAATTCATCTTCATTAGCAAAACTGTAATAACATAAATCATGACCCTAAAACCCTCAGAAATGTGTTCAAACTTTCCATAACCTGCCAAATTTTGTAAAATGGATGTGGTATTTCAGGGGTGTGGCTATAAAATGGATGAAGTCAAAAAATGTTGCTGTGCTATGCGCAGTTAATCTTTTAGTCCCTCTTTCTATTTTTCAAATGGTGGGAGGTATGTAAATGTAGCAGAATAAAAGTAGAATAACGTGTTCACTATGGCAAATAGCTTGCTACAACTAGACATGTAAAAGGTTGTTTAGAATGAAATAAAAAGCGTTGTAAACTACTACTTCTAACAAGCTGAAAATGCTGTTGTTTCTTAGGGGGGGGGGAGTTTGTGCTACAGGTTGCAGCCATGTGGTTTCCCCCATAGTAATCAAAGAAACCTACATTTAGATTGTATTAGGTAGTGCTTACAGTTGGTGCTTGGGTGCACAGTTTATAGCACAACACAAATTACACACCTGCACATTTTCATTTTTGAAATGGTTATGTTTAAATGGGAACGATGAAAATTAAGTGCAGCTGTAAATCACGCAATTTACTATAGCATGTGCCTTTAAAAAATGAAGCGAACAAAATATCCCTGGTTGCTAAAAAGGTTAAATTGGGATTCCTTAAAAAATGCCTGCATTCCTGGCCAATCTTCTTTAAAATACTCTCACTATTAGTGCACAAGGAGTAGAGGTGACATTGCCTACGGGCTTCTTCATCTGCACTAAAGGCGCATGTTAGCTGCAAGTCTGAGCAGGCAGCAGGACACTATTCTTCTCGCAGGGCTAAGTGCTAACATTTTCCACAGCTGCTTCCAAATCCATAGTTTTCCCCTGCTCCATCCTTTTCCAGATGATTTTGTTTAACTATAAAGGCCCAGCTGAAGTTTCTTTGGCTTGTCTCCATGCTCTCATATTTCTTCATCTTCTTTAAAGGGGCAGTATACATCTATGTGCACATTTCATAAACATGAGCACAATAAATGTGACTTGTGGAAATGTATCCTGCCTATTCTTTTTATTTAAAGCCATTCGTATTCTCCTATTTTTTTGCCATTATAAAGCATTGACTTAAAATAGTTTTTTTTGTCCTGAACTCATTCCTCACTTTAAACAGGGTAATTTGTAAGATAAAAAGTGCTGTATAAACAAACCCTAAACTGTCACCTTAGTCTAATGGCTAGGGATGCACAGAATCCAGGATTCGGTTCGGGATTTGGCCAGGATTCTGGCTTTTTTAGCACGATTCGGATTCGACTGAATCCTTCTGCCCGGCCGATCAAATCCGAATCCTCATTTGCATATGCAAATTAGGGGGTGGGGGAAATCATGTGACTTTTTGTCACAAAACAGGGAAGTAAAAAATGTTTTCCCCTTCCTACCCCTAATTTGTATATGCAAATTAGGATTTGGTTCGGCATTCAGGCTAGTCTTTCGTGAAGGATTCGGGGGTTTGGCTGAATCCAAAATAGTGGATTCGGTGCATCCCTACTAATGGGATTTTTCTCCGCTGGTGTAAATATGATCATAGGGTCTTCTGTCCCCTGTATGTGTGAGCACTGACAGTCACAGGATCAACTGTCAGCATATACACTTGCTTGACAAAGAGTGGGGTTCCGCTCGAAACGTTGCATCTGTGCTGCTGTAAAGAAAATATTTACATGGTGGAGAACCTCTGTGAACAGGTCTTTGGACGTGCACCCAAGAACCAATTGGCCGAAATCAGGTGCGGTTTAATTGTATCTACAGCATATACACTGAGACGGTTTTAGCATGGAAACACTAAAGTATCAATTTTTGCACCGTCAGTCTATCTGTAAGTGCACACATACAAGGGGCAGAAGGCAATCAATTAGTTTTTCTCCACATATGTATTTACTGTGTGTATACACTGAAATTAGATCAAATTAGACAGTCAACAATTTGAAATTCTGGTTTGCTCTTGTTGGTGTAGTCCCCATAGTAAAGGTAAGTACTGTGTTTCCGTGCAGTGGACTGCAGAAGAAAGCCACTGTATAGGATCTTAGTTACAAATACCCCTATGTAAGAATCCTAGGAACAAGCCCCTGCTCTGAAAGCTCACTGTTGTTTGAACAGGACTTTTATGGATAACAGATCTTCTCATCATGGGCATATATATATATATATAAACCTGTCTAAAAAGCAAATACCAGTTCTCAAATTATTGGAGCCCCAACTCTAGCCATCCACCCCTCTACCTGCCATTCTTCTGGCATTCCCTTTCTCCCTTCCCTCTCATGCCACCTGCTTGCTCTCAGGTAGGAGAGCAGATGGGGAGGGGGGATTTATTTACAACTATGGAGGAAGCAACCCCTGCCCCCTGGTCCCCCTCTGTAATTATGCCAGTGCACCTCACCGTACTTGTATGTGTAATGTTATTTTGAAAATGGGGTACTTTGGAACCTTCCTTGTTCTTACTGAACTTGAACTTGGCGACTTGCAACTCCTGGGAAAAAATGTGTTACATGGGAGTCTCTCAGGTGGACCCTCACTGTATTGGTGAAAGAAGATTTAACCACACCGAATTATAGACACAGAATGGAACTCTCAAATATCTTGGCTGCCAATGGTTCTTGCAAGAAACAGTTAATTTGCTGGATGTTACCCAATCTCTTTGGTGTTACTGCTCAGATGGTACAATAAACATTCACTTCTTAGATACCTCAGAAAATTTCATCCTCTTGATGATGTTACACAGGAATAATTTCAGCAACAACCCAAAGCTAGGACTCACTTAAAGGTGAACACTTACTCACAGTGATGCCTTACCCTAGGGATCTCCCAGAGAAAGCTATTACATATGTTTCCCTACACAATCTCCTTCTTTTGGGTCCTACCTCCACCTTTAGGCTCGCCAGCACCAAACACCCCCTCCAGCAAGTGGGGCCCAAAGAGACACAACACAGGGTGACATCCTTATTTAAAAACTAGGAAAACCTGACACCCCTGGCCAACTACAGAACGGCCAGGGAAATAGCTCCTAGTTTAAAAACTTGACCTAGATGTGTATGTGTTTCTTTAAGTATAACTTCAATTTGTATAGTTATTTCAGATGTTTGATGATATTTAATTGGGTCTGGGTGCCCCTGTGATAAGACAATGAACTGTGTATGTGTGATTTTGTCCATGGGATATACAGTAATGGTACAGAACAGACAGAATTACTTTTATGTGTTTGCTTTTATGTGGGGGCTGGGATTACCATGTGAGCATTTAAATATTTGATATGGTTGATAAATGCTTGAAGAAGGGCGTGGATACCTCTTCATATAGAACATATGCCAAAACAAATGCTGATGCTTTTGATATAAGATTCATTTACATCAAATTTAACACAATGTTTTTGGCTATTAAACATGCATTAGATCTTCCATCTAATATGGGAGTGCCAACATATTTTGGACTTCTGGACGCGAGTGGTAAATTACTTAGCGGACAACCTTGATTTCCCAAGGGTTATCTCTCCATCTGTTTGTCTGCTGGGGGTCTTCGAGGAACTGGTCCCAGCCAAATATCCCAGAATTGCATACCGCATCCTCCTCTTTTATACAAAGAAAACTATAGCAATGCACTGGATGGGCAACCTCTCACCCTCTCTTAGAGCTTGGGTGCACCTGGTTAACAGTGTATTACGTCTTTATAAACTTACCTATGAGTCCAGGGGCGCCCTGGCGAAATCTGACAACATATGGGGCCCGTGGGCTGACATAGATCCGAATCCCCCTGATTGAGCCGTGACTGGACAACCCTTCTTGGCAGAAACGATGGAGGTTTAACTCGCCTTGACCTGCCTGATAGATACCTTAGCCATTGTGATATAACAGTACTCCATCTCTTTCTAGTAGCAATGCTTACCCTAGTGTGCACAGAGTCAACTTATGTTTTACACCCACTTTGTGTACCTTACTTGCGTCAGTCTGCTCAACTGTTTGTAATGTATGTATGATTATTTGTGTTCAAAAGGAAATAAAACTTACCTTTCAAAAAAAAAAAAACATGCACTAGAGTTTTAAAGCATCCTTTACACATGGTCAGGGTCAGACTGTGCTGCGGGACACCAGGAAAATAACCTGGTGGGCACGGGCCCTGCCGATCCAGGTCCACTCCCCCCACTGGGATACATGGGCACTGGTGGGGGGTGGCTGGCAGATGCCGAATGGAGGTGCTGCAGCTGGCGACTATGGTGGGGAGCCCCCAGGTGGCAGCCCCGGTGGGCCCGGACACCCATTCTGACACTGTACACAATGCACAGATCAAAATGTCATTTTTGAATGCAGAATATCTTTCCAGAATTCCAGCACTATTGTGCGCTCCTGTTAAAGAAATGAAAATATCATGTACTGTTTCCCTGTACTGGTAACACGGATCTTTATGCTTCAAAAAAACTACTATAGTTAATATAACAAGTGCAGGGAAACACTGCATTATATTTTTATTACTTTAA
This sequence comes from Xenopus petersii, assembly GCA_038501925.1. NCBI lineage: Eukaryota > Metazoa > Chordata > Amphibia > Anura > Pipidae > Xenopus > Xenopus petersii. Next base: position 134,585,205 of record CM076682.1, read on the forward strand.
AACACTTTAATTCTTTTGATGTTCCTGTTCCTTTAAGGCAAACATGGAATCAAGACCAAGTCTAGTCTGGCAATTGTCATTGTACTGAGTATCTTGGGCCAAAGCCTTTTATTTATCCCTTCAAACAGAAGGCGGCCCATGTGCTGTGCTAAGGTTTCACCACAGAAAATAAAGCTCAAGAGGATATAGTCACAAGTTAGTTGGGTAAAAATAAGAGAACAATCTGGTTACAATATGGAGCAATCACTTTCTCTTAGAGTGAGTGGAAACCACAAAATAGGTTTGCACGGTTGTACCCTCAGGATACATTTTGGACAGAATTGTTTGTAACTTTGTACCTGTGTGAGGAATTATATGCTATACTTCACTGTGAAACTGGTCTCTCTACATAGTGGTTGTACACGGAGAGAAGATACAATCCACAAGCCTGTGTTTCTATCAGTTAAAAGCACACATGGTTTTTCAGAACATAACCTTATTGGGCATGGTGAAAATATCAGCAGCACTAATGGCAACATTACTTTATTCATAGCAGCAGAGTATTTCAGAAGAACAGTAATTGTATAAACATGCATTCAAAGTTTTTTTAATAATAAGTAACATCTCCACTGGGCACATGCTACACTATTGATTGCAACTTTATTTTGCAGAATATTTCATCTTATCCTAGATGGAGAAGATTAGCTATAGCCTGGCTATTAGCCATCTCACATTGGACCACTCCAGAAACATTTGAGCCATCTATTGTCCAAATGCTAGCAAACATACCCACTAGACCAGCAGTTGTCAGTCATTCAGTTAGTTTCAAGGATATCTTTGACAACAAATATGTTTTCACCCCCAAATCTCCCCATAATTGACCTTCAAAGTTTATCCTCATTGGTATTTATTCTGAGATCTCCTATCATTGCTCTAAGTCTTCCCCCAAGTGGGCACAACAGTTTGGACACCAGTGCCCTGAATGAAAAAACAAAAAGTTATTTTTTGCCTGCAACAGGTATTCGAGTCGCTATGTCAAACTGAAATTTCCAGTATTAATTAAGGGTCTATATTAACACCAAGGTCACTGTATGTATTGGTCTATTTAATTTGCTCAAAGTGTATTTGCTATTAAGTCTATTTTGGGGATATGGCCAGTCAAACAAAGGGTTAGAGTATATGGAATGCCGCCCCAGTTCATAACTGGCATAACTCCCAACAAAAGTTGTCCCATAACTCAAAAACAATTAAAAATTACAAATTTTCTCAAAAATGGATGTAAGGTTTAGTTTTAAAGAAACAGACCAATATAAAGATCTCATACAAGTATAACTTTGACAACTTTAGGGATATAATTCCCCTTCATTCATACCACATTGGCATTTGGGAATAAGGTACCTTTCTGTTTGAGGTGAAACTTCATAGAAGAGGACTTCACAGTTAACTAGCATCAACCGACGAGCTTAACGCAGAGGACACATAAAGCTGCTCTACCTCCCGCTCCCTCCCTGGACTACGGAACAATAGAAGTACTCAACGCAAATGCATACCCTTGATATCTCTGGGACGGATGTAACCTCCTTTTGTGGGGATGCCACTAGGACTTATTCTTTCGCTCATGAACTCCTTCAGGCTAGGAGGACTTCTATTCTATATTCTTTTCTTTTTCTTCCTTTTCTTCCTGTCCTCTATTCTCGCTCTTACTCTCATTATTCCGGGGTAGGGCACTTGGATTTGTAGGATCCACATTCTCTAATGTAATTTTCATAATATCGTATTAAGCTATACAGATGAATGTATTGAATGTAAACCCTGCCCTTCTTTTTCTTTCTTCGTCTTTCTTCCTTTATTACCTGATTGTTGTGTGTTTTCCTACTTGTTCAATATAAATCATTTCCAATAAACTTGAGTTTAAAAAGTACACATTTTATTCACATTGCCTGCAGACCCCATGATATACCGACTCCATAGCATATTTCTACAAAGTTGAAGCTACTATAGGGAAAGTTATACACTCTCTCAAAGTTTCCATTTCTGATACTCCTTCCCCTTCTTTGAATGCAATAAAATGCTTCAACAGCCATGCAAAAAATTTCTACGAGCCTCTTAGCTGGCCATGTTCACTTCAGGTTCTTTGCTTGACTTGGCACGGGCCCCTATTTATTCTGGAATCATTCATTTCCCCTGGGTTATTTTCAGTCCAGCTAACTAAAACATGCGATTCACTCCAAAAGCTGTGTGTAAGAAATGATACTAACAATGGAAATAGGTGAAAATGAATTCATTTGTTAACTGTAAGAACAAAGCACTTTGTGCCAATTGTGCAAATATTCAGTCTGAAATTCCAACACTGTACAAACTAATAAATCAGGAAATGTTCTGGTAAAGGGCAACTAAAAATTTTCAACTACAAAGGACTCAGCTGTAAGTTTTAAGGATTAAGAACCCAATTTTAAGCAACGTGCACCTGCGTAGTGCATCGGACACAAGTGCACCCTGTATTGACCTAAGGAGCACAACTGTACTCTAGCACTTGCATCTGTGCCACTGGTAAAATCTTCTCGTCAGGAAAGTTCCACTGGTAAATCTTTGTACACCAGTAAATATCAATCTGTTCTATAAAACCAGCAGTTTAGATGCTAATGTGGGTGTACCCCAAGAAAGAACAAGCCCATTCAATATACTGTACATAATTTTAACTTACAGCACATTTATGGAGGTGGAAACATAGTTAGCAGGTCCAAGAACTGTATTTAAAGTAGAACAAAAGCTTAACTAAAGAGGTAGGACAGAAATGTTGTAAATAATGTTTTGGGCTTCTGTACCAGCCGAAGGCAACCACAGCCCTTTAGCAGGTAGCTCCCCATCTTCTTTTCTGCTGATTCACTGCACATACTCTGTGCTGCTGTAGCAGCAGCTTATATGACAGGTGAGCCTAATTTTCCACTTGATAATTTGTGACGACCCTTAAGCTTAGCTTGTCAACAGCTGCTCAGAGCCCACTGAGCATGTGCATGTCACAGACACTCCTAACAAAATCCAATCTGGGAAAATCCTGAGGCCTGGATTATTATTACTATAAAGATGTGAACCTTTAGGCTGGTTCAATAAGTTTAGTATATAAAATATGGCATTTCTAACCATATTCATTTTGTTTCCCTTTAAATAACTCCCCTTTTCTGTATGAAATGACTTAAACATGGTAGGGGTTATCTCTGTGTCTACCTGGGATTCACTCAGGTGAAGAGGGCAAAATTATTGTTTTGGGGAGGTACTGATGGAAGACATTCCATTGGAGAACTTATCATTATTTATGAATAAATAACATATATAGTCTCTTCTTTTGGGGAGATGAAGCCTTTTCCAAATCTTTATCTTTACACTATTATTTTACACCTGTGCCATTTCATATATAAAATATACAGGTAGGTTATACGGCTCCTGGTGAAATTGACCCTTAAATGCCCAGACGGCAGTGCCAAGCAGGTTACCAAGGGCCACAAATAGTCACCCCTGGCACGTTTAAGAGCCAAATTTCTTTTCTAGCTTTATTTGTGTTTTTTTAGTTATTTAGCTTTTTATTCAACAGCTCTCCAGTTTGCAATTTCAGCAATCTGGTTGCTAGGGTTCAAATTACCCTAGCAACTATGGATTGCTTTGAATAAGAGACTGGAATATGAATAGGAAAGGGTCTGAATAAAAAGATGAGTAATAAAAAGGAGCAATAACAATACATTTGTAGCTGTACAAAGCATTGTTTGTTTTAGATGGGGTCATTTGAAAGCTGGAAAGAAACAGAAGAAGAAGGCAAAAAATCATAAACTATAAAAAAAAGAAAACACGAAGACCAATTGAAAAGTTGCTTAGGATTAGCCTCTATTCTAAAAGTTGCTATTGTCTATTCTGAAATTGCCTCACTGAGGCAACTTTGGGCAACTATTGAAAACGCATCACCGTGTATGCATTAGCGCAGGCTACTTTTCATTTTAGCCTATGGGGAAAAACGCTGAGGCAGTTCAGGGAGATAGTTGCTCAAAAGACAAGGAGATTGCCCAAAGTTGCCTCAGTGAGGCAATTTCAGGCAACTATTGAAAACGCATCGCCCTGTGTGCATTAGCGCAGGCTACTTTTCATTTTAGCCTATGGGGAAAAACGCTGAGGCAGTTCAGGGAGATAGTTGCTCAAAAGACAAGGAGATTAGTAGCCAGGCGACAAAATCTCCCTGAATCTCCTCGTGTGTCCTTACCCTAAAGGTGAACAACCCCTTTAAAAAACATTGCCCCTGCTATCACTCCTTTTACCATTTTATTTGAACACAGAGAGCCCTAAGCGTGAATGAAGCATCCCACCTGTTTTGACTTGAGCCAATAGTTCACAAAGCTGGTGTCATTTTACTCCAGAGAAGTGACCCATAACAACCACTCAGCAGCTAGCACTGAGCTTTTGAGGGAAGTACAACTATAGGAAGGGAAATTCTAACATGGGTTATTACTCCAGAGTATAACTTATACCCAAGGCAGCCTTAACGGTGTTCTGTGTTATGACACAATAAGAGGCAATGATTTGAAGGCTGATTGTTTAAGGCTGTGACTCTAAAGTGTGAAAATATTTGCATACCATGGGTACCGTGCCTTGTAAGAGAACCGTTTTCATGTTTTCTGATATTTCTCTTCTCTGTGCCATACAAAGTAAAGAAAATTCTAAGAAGGCAAGTAAAAATGCCTCTTCCTATCCATGTAACACACACCAGATGTATCTCATAAACATGTCTGTGCACAGGCAGAGCTTCCCTCCCCCTCACTGCTGGCCAGTCTGCTAAAATCCAGCCTCTTTCATTTTTATGGTGGAACCTTAACCCTATTTGTGCCTACAGTAGTGTTTTTAAGAGTCCATCACTGTTGTCCGGGAGGAAGCCGTCTGTTTTTTTGAAATATTCATTATAAACCTTGTCCTGTTCTTAGAAATGATAAATTGTAATTTACAGATTAGACAGAGTTGGCTTTAAGTGTCAGAGTTCACAGGTCTTGGTTGGTATAGAGCTGGTATATAATACTTCAAAAAAAAGGGGCTATGTAATGAAAGGTACTAAGTTTGCACAGGAGCAGTAACCCATAGCAACCAATCAGCAGGTAAAATGTACTGGTCACCTGTTAAAAGAAAACATGTAATTGGTTGATATGGGTTAGGGCTCTTACTCACGAGTGGTTGTAGCTGCGCTCCCCTGCATTCCCTTTTTTTTGCGTTCAGCTGCAGGGGAGCGCAGGAATAGACGCATTACATTTTTTCCAAGGGCTGTACTCACACAGGCACGTGTAGGCGCCTAACGCAGGAAAAATGCAGTATGTTGCGTCTCAACCTGCGTTCGGCGCCTACACGCGCCTGTGTGAGTACAGCCCCATTGGAAAAAATGTAATGCGTCTATTCCTGAGCTCCCCTGCGGCTGAACACAGAAAAACGGAACGCAGGGGAGTGCAGCTGCAACCGCTCATGAGTAAGAGCCCTAAGGGCTCTTACACACGGCCGTTCCGACCTGCGCTCCCCTGCGTTCCGTTTTTTGGCGTTCAGCCGCAGGGGAGCGCAGGAATAGAAGCAAGTAATTATTTGAAATGGGGCTGTACTCACTCAGGCGCGTGTAGGCGCCGAACGCAGGTTCCGACGCAACATGCTGCATTTTTCCTGCGTTCGGCGGCTACACGCGCCTGAGTACAGCCCCATTTCAAATAATTACTTGCGTCTATTCCTGCGCTCCCCTGCGGCTGAACGCCAAAAAACGCAACGCAGGGGAGCGCAGGTCGGAACGGCCGTGTGTAAGAGCCCTAACTGCTACTGGGGCAATTTAGTGCCTTTATTACATATGGGGAAAGCATCTATACAGGGAACCAAAATCTTTATTACTTGTGAGCCACATTCATAGGTAAAAACAGCTGGAGAGCAACACAAGCTTGAAAAAAGTTCTTGGGGATGTATATACGGGCCCTGATTGGCTATTTAATAGCCCCTATGTGTACTGGCATTTTACAGGGGGCACTGTTTAGCAGTACACCTGTTTTTTATGCAACCAAAACTTGCCTTCAAGCCTGGAATTTAAACTAAAGGACCTGCTTTGCGGCCACTGAGAGCAACATCCAAGGAGTTGGTGAGTTAAGGTGGCCATAGACACATGGATAATATTATACGAAACGGGTTTTCATTCAATATTTGGTGCGTGTATGGTATATAGGCAGAAGACTTGGATATTAGTCAGCTCGTTTATCTGAAAATTCTGATCAGGTGCCTTTTAGGGCATCTGAATATCGGCCATTGTTAGTCCCAGTGGCGTAACTATGTATCACTGATAGCAACAGCAGATTCGGGTTGGAAGGGATCACACTAGGGTCAGGTGCAGGTTCTATATTTTTCGACCTGCACATCAATAATCCCCTTATGTATTTTGTCCTTAATGTTTTGTTCTCCTGCACTATAATCTCCTTTCACTTCCTTTCACTTCCACACATTGGAGTTTCCCCTAATCACATCTTTTTTTTTATTAATTGCAAAAATATCCATTTTAATCAGTCTAACTAGAATCTAAAAAGTCCAGTTCCATTCAGAAAACTGTTGTGTTCTGTTCTTTCTGCTCATGTCCAGCCTGTGAGTACAGGACAAACTAAAATCAAGTGTAAAGGAGAAGAATAGGGGAAATCAATGAGGTTGTCAAATGTTGCCCCCCCCTTGTGATTTTAAGCACTAACTTAATACTCTGGGTATTTCACCTTCTAGGTGTGCATGAGCAATAGAATGAAAAGCTGAAACTTAATATAAAATCTAGCCTATTTACTTTAATGCACATGCACCAGCCCAGGCGCATTGAAGAGTGAAGAAGTGGAAGAAGACAATCATGGTGGTAATTTATAAGTATGGGACAGTGCAGGTTTCTGCTACCAGTAGCACCAGCAAGGGGTTATCAGATAAGCTATAATAATGACTGGAGATGCCAAGCATTTAACACCTGAAATCTGAAGCTAAAAGGAGAAGCATAAGGTGAAATCACTGAGGAGGTGACAAGTGTTAGACATCCCTATTGATTATAATCACTTGCACATTTCTCCATGTTTGCTTGCTATTTTTAATATCTTTGTGCAGTTCAAGAACTGTTTAAGGCTCCTAACACACACAATGTTTTGACTACCATGGTCCTCATTAGTCAAAAGGCCCATGGTCACCTATAATTACCTCCCATTTGCTTGAATGGACATGTACAGATATTAGAGCTATCAAGCAATGATCACTTGGGAATGCTTAATATCTTTTTATTCAGTGTCCCTCTTTACTGTTTAATGTTTGAGTGGAAGCCATGTTATTGCATCCAACAACATTGAGTAAAGATCTGTGCAAATCAAATAAGGTCTATATTTATTGTTTCACCAATTATCTGTATCAGTATATATGTACAGTGTCAAGCGTATGAAGAATCTCTCCCCAGAGAGATGTTGGAGGGACAATGCCTATTTGCCACCCTCACCTGTCCCTCATGAATACATTGATGCTGAACGCAGGAAGCACTGTAATCATGGAGGTTTATTTCATATAAGTGATGGGGGGGGGGGGATAAAGGGCAAGAAATATAGTGGATTGTACACATTTTTTGCCCTTCAGGACAAGCATATTTTCATTATTATATAATATCCATCACCACAAAAAAAAAAACCCAAAAAACAAAATGATGCATTGGATAAATTCTTCCCCTATTAAGTTGGTGTATGAGACCAGGGTTTCATTGGGAAAAATCTGATAGGATCTGGAAAGTGTCGTGGGAAGCAGCAAAGGACAGATAATTGACCTCTCCAACTGAAGGGGCTGTCATCAATCTTCTTATAAATATAGGAATCCTGGACCATTGTCTGGGTTCTCCAAGGCCCCCAATTGTTTTGAAGAGGACACGAGTGGGCTAGAGGGATGAGGTGCAAGAAGTATGGAGTGGGAGGGCGTGTTGAGGTGTTCATCTTGGTTGGTCCAGACACCCCATTCTGACATTGCATCAATCTATATATTCCTTGATATAGGCACAGTTAGCAAATTGTAAAGACATCAGCTAATGCCAAATAAATTAAATATTTATAAAGGAAAAAACACCTATCCAAAAAACCCTACTCCTATGTTGTCTTGAGAAATGCACCACAGATGCACAGATATAGTCGCATGAAATAAAATTTCATGATTTTTGAACCATGTGCAGTACCATGGCAATTGGTCATTCAGTCGATCGGACAGTTTAGTAGATTTATGTTGGATAACGATAACAGTGTATCTCTGCATGTACAGTATTGCCTATCTGACAATCACTGGATGACAGTCACTACTATTTCCTGGACATAACTTTCATAGATTGCTGTTTGTCAATGAATGACCAGGACATTGTCTGATTGTTCCTGCTTTAATCCTACAATATAAATCTGAATGGCTAGTTTTAGATTGCTATAATGATATGATTGATTGCCATCCGCATGTTTGTTGTACAATGGAAAGTTGTGCTCACCACTAATTTTTAAAATGTTTAGGCGGGGGTGCAATGAGGCTGTGACCACAAAATACATATAGACAAATACAAGAGTCATGTGCACTCAACCCATTATCAATATATTAAGACAGAGTCATTTTGTGCATACTGCTACTAAAAAATGCCTTACCCTTTAAACAAAACAGGGATTGTTTGTCCATATATTGCAATATATTTAAGCTGGCCAACTCTGTCTTAATATATTAAAAATTAGTGGTGAGCACAACTTTTCCTTGTTTGTTATAGTTTATACAGGAGCAGTGACCATCTCCATGTTGTAGCTCCCACCCTTCCCAGCTATAGTCAGGTGATCCCACTGGTGTCTAATAAAAGGGCAGCCAAGTTTGGGAGTTTTACTTTGAAAGCAGCAAGTAAGTTGCAGGTAAAACTTAGTCCCTTTGTAAAATGTATAATGAAGCAATAGAATTCTTAATGAATCAGATGAAAATTGAGCATAGGACTGGCCAGATATAGGATGACTTTGACGTAGTTGGCCATCTTAAATATATTGCAATATATGGACAAACAGTGTTTTGTTTAAAGGGTAAGGCATTTTTTAGTAGCCGTATGCACAAAATGTCTCTGTCTTAATATATTGATAATGGTTTGAGTGCAGAGGACTCTTGTGTTTGTCTGTTGTACAATGTACAACCGTAACTCAGAAATCTTTCCTTTTCTTGAATGTCTTAAATGTTTTTGTGGTGTGTAATAAGCAGCTTCACATATACATGAAACAGAAAGTATCAATTTGGTAGTTAAAAGTAGAAGCAGAGAGATGGGCAGGACATAATGATATAGCAGCCTTACACTAAACATACTGGAGGAATGTTATCAAAATCTTGCTGATGTGGCAAGGAAGATCCCAAAGGCAGAAAGGCACATCTCCTCCTTTGTACAGACATAATACATTGATTAAACGTTTCATTAATAGCTCTGCACTGGGGAATCACTGCTATACAAGGAAAGAATCATGGAATCCTAAGTTAGGTGCATAAGTCCATATTGGTGGCAAAACAATCCTATTGGGTTTATTTCACTGAAAGTATGGTGATCCTTGTTACAGGAATAAAATAGCTAGGTGGCCTTGGTTTGGGTTCTCAGATGTCTATATATAAATGTGCTTGGACGGCACAAAGTGGATTAAGGGTATCAGGTGGTCAGCACCTTAGTTACTCCACATTTATTAAACTCTAAAGTTCCATATTCCCCCCATAATGCAATGCTTTTCCTGCAACTCTAGCAATGTTGTGGGAGCAACCTGGAGTGTTGCTTAGTGCAATTGCAGTCGATTCTCCAAAATAATTGCGTGTGCACTTTGCTGCAAATTGGGTGCAGTTGTGCTAAATATTTTAATTTCCAGTGTTTGACGTGCTGTTTTCATCCGATTCTTTCTTGCGACATAGGCCTGCACCCAATTTGAGACAGCAAGCAGGATGGACTGAGCAGCACTGAGTGCAACTATACTGAAGTGAGCAAGTACCTTTAATGAATGCAGTCTATACAGCTCTGATTCCTTACGTTTATTTCTTATGAGTCACTCACGTAATATTAATCTTACAAATAACTTTATAGCATAATGTAGAATGAATACTGAACCTATTTTGCAGTTGGTCTTTTTTTATTCAGGGTAGTGTAGTGCATAACAACCCATTCATTGGTCACTGGTCACCTATTTGAATGCAAACATTTGATGGGTCATTTGACATAGTAAAATTGTTTTGTTTTTATTACAGTAACATCAGGGATGCACCAAATCCAAGATTCAGTTCAGGATCTGAATCCAGTAACATTTTATGCTTACTAAAGTGTGGTAAGCTTGGGGAAAACACATCAAACTAAGTAAATCAAAATTAAATAAGGCTGTAGACATTACATACTGTAGTTGCTGAGAGTTAAAATAGGCTGCTGTCAGGTGTATACATTCAATAAAAATCAAAAAAACATCCCCAAGCTTTTAGGATGGGTCCTTCAAAACTATGCTTGTTGGGTGCCTTGTAAGTTAGTTAAAATTGTACGAAGATTATTCATTTACAGCATTATGTAGAAAAGATGTTAAAAAGCTGCATTTAGTTAGTATTGCACATTGTTGCCTGTAAATTTCTTGACACGTCAGCAGCAGAGAGAAGAGTATGAGCAACCCGGCACATATTTCCTTCACTCTCTGGCGTAGACTCTGCCTTCTTAACATATGCATCTGCTTTCCAGATGAAATTGTAATAACGTATCTCAGCAATTAATTGTGCTCAGTAGATTGTATAGTGTAATAAGGGAACTTTCTTTCTTCTATCTTAAGTATGTGCACCTAAATTTACAAATCAACAGAGTGTAATGCATGTATGTATAGCACAAATGGAAATTTGCAACTCTAATATTCACTAAATAAGTTCTGTGCATCCCCTACAAGTTTTCAAGGGAAGTAGGACATCCCGTGGGTCTACGCACCCTGGGTCTGTGGAGTGATACACAGGTTAAGGGATGACTGTCTCTAATGATGCTCTTCCAGCATGCTGTGCTTCCAGGTGCACAAATATTTGACAATTATTCTGGTAGCACCATGAGATGTCAGATTTTTGGCCATATAATAGATGTGTGTGTGTGTATATATATGTAAAATATAAAGATATTTTAAGCCACCAAGAAGTTGCATGACCATATACAGGTTATGGAACTCTAATACCCTTTTATTTTAAAAAAGGGGGTACATTATTTATTATAATACACAAGTTTCAGTCGTGAGACAGAAATTACATCACTAAGTGCCTTTTATACAGTGAATAAGGTACCCCATTGTAAAATATAAGGATATTAGTTTCACGGCCATATAAAGAGACAAGGCTGAAGCGTGAGAGATGAACATACTGTAGATATTACAGAGGACAATCCTAGGTATGAAAAGACAATCACATATACACAAATGGATTTGACATAACATAACAATCCTTGTGCAATTCCTGTCACTACTTGCTGGGCTGACGGCCTCCAAAATGATTTATGTTGCTCTCTACTTCCGAATGAATAGTAACATAAAATAATTGGGGCAGAAGAAATGGGGGCCTGATGTTTTTTTTAAACAAAAAGTAGTTTGATTTTTTTTTTTTGTAGTTGTTCACCAGTTTGATTTTTTTTTTTTGTAAACCAACTTTTAAGAGATCTACTGGTGAAAACAGTGCTTCTCCAATGTCCCATGTACAGCTCCTCCCTCACGAGGGATCCGACCAACTCATGGCACTCTGCTATTTCCGGTTCAACAATCCATTCCTTTTGCTGATATGAGCCCTGGTGCTCACACAAGAACCAAAGACATAATATACATGGTGCACATTCAATTATTTGCTCTGATAATTTTATTGTACAGGTATGGAACCTGTTATCCCGAATGCTCGGGACCTGGAGTATTCTGATTAAGGGATCTTTCCATAATTTGGATCACCATACTATAAGTCTACAAAATAAGTTAAACATGAATTAAACCTAATAGAATTGTTTTGCATTCATTATATCTTAGTTGGGATCAAGTACCATTACTACAGGGAAAAATAATTATTTGCTTATAATGGAGACTATGGAAGACTGCCTTTGCATAAGTCGGAGCTTTCTGGATAACATGGTTCCAGATAACGGATTCTATACCTGTATCTAAAAATGTACATTTCACCCCCTCCCAAAAAAACTGAATTCAGAGATATTATGGTAGGGTTAAAGAGAGGTGAGAGAATGAAATTGACTTTGCCTGTGGTTATGTGGTATGTGTCAGACTGACAGATCAGAAGTATCACTCGAGGCCTAGGCAAGCCTGAGCAGGACACACGTGCTTTTCACTTATATCTTTTAAGCGGATTCCAGCTCTGGAAACTGATTCTTATAATCTATAAGAGAGCAAGAAAGGCACTGAAAAAAACATAATTCCTTGCTTGGCAAAACTGTGAATAACCCCTCAGCATGACACCTGTATATGGGTGACCACCCCTCCATAAGTGGTCCAGGGTTAAGGCCAAGTAAAGCCCCAGGCAGGGTGGTGATTTTCACCCCTTACACTTCTATGACATAATAATTAACAAGTAATTTATTTTACCAACAAATGAAAATGTTGGCATCCTGTGGAAACTGTTCGGGTCTAACAGGCCTGTGGCCCAAGTACAGTACAATATAGTGTTTCTCTGCACTCCCACAAATATTCAATTAAATTCAACTTTCATAAAGCACCTTTTGGAGTCTTATAGCCAGTCAAAATATAAATGCATATCACTAGCTGGCAAGAATAGAAATGGCACAGTGTTTTTTTTTTATTGTGTGGGGTACCACAAAAATACAGCCCCAGAATGAAAACACCTCTTGGCATCTCACACCCAAGGTAAAGTGGAAAGTCCCATTTATTGTTGTCATATGTACATACATGGTCAAGCAGGTGGGACAATGCCTCTCAGTTTTCTGGGGGCTTTCTGTTCGAAGTTTAGTCTTCAACAAGTGAAATGCAGCTCAATTGAGTTCAGATCAGGTGACTGACTTGGCCATTCAAGAATATTCTACTTCTTTGCTTTAATAAACTCCTGGGTTGCTTTGGCTGTATGTTTTGGGACATTGTCCATCTGTATTATGAAATGCCTCCCAATCAATTTGACTGCATTTACCTGAATTTGAGCAGACAGTGTCTCTGAACACCTCAGAATTCATTCGGCTGCTTCTGTCCTGTGTCACATCATGGATAAACACTAGTGTCCCAGTGCCACTGGCAGCCATGCACGCCCAAGCCATCACACTGCCTCCTCCATGTTTTATAGAGATGTGGTATGCTTTGGATCATGAGCTGTTCCACGCCTTCTACTTATTTCTTGCCATCATTCTAGTAGAGGTTGATCTATATTTCATCTGTCCAAAGAATGTTTTTCCAGAACTGTGCTGGCTTTTTTTTAAGATGTTTTTTTTTTTTTTTTTTTTTTAGCAAAGTCCAATCTATCCTTTCCATTCTTGATGCTTATAAGTGACTTGCACCTTGCAGTGCCACCCTCTGTACTTTCATGCAGTCTTCTCTTTATGGTAGACTTGGATATCAATACACCTACCTCCTGGAGAGTGTTGTTCACTTGTTTGGCTGTTGTGAAGGGGTTTATCTTCACCATGGAAATGATTCTGAGATCATCCACCACTGTTGTCTTCCATAGACGTCCAGGTATTTTTGCGTTGCTGAGTTCACCAGTGCTTTCTTTCTTTCTCAGGATGTACCAAACTGTAGATTTTTCCACTGCTAATATTGTAGCAATTTCTCAGAGTTTTTGCAGCTTAAGGATGGCTTGTTTCACCGGCATGGAGAGCTCCTTTGACCGCATCTTGTCTGTTCACAGCAAAATCTTCCACATCAAATCAACTCCATGGCTTTTATCTGCTTCATTGATAATGACATAACAAAGGAATTGCCCACACCTGCCCATGAAATAGCCTTTTAGTCAAATTGTCCAATTTCTTTTGAGCCCCTGAAATTAAGTGATTGTGTTAAAAAAAGGCTTTAGTTCCTCACATTTTTATGCAATCTTTTTGTTCAACCCACTGAATTAAAGCTGAAAGTCTGCAGTTCAACTGCATCTGAGTTGTTTCATTTAAAATTAGAAAAAAAATGTCTCTGTCCAACTGTAATTCACTCTACCATATAAAATGTAATTCCTGAACCAATAAGTGTATTTTTTTTAGTTTAATGTTGGTGTGTAGGCAGCCATCTCAAGTCATTTTACCTGGCCATGTGCTTTCAGAAAGAGCCAGTGCTGCACTATGGAACTGCTTTCTGGCAGGCTATTGTTTTTCCTACTCGCAGTAGTAGTAGGTGTCGCAGTAGGACATGGATTTTACTATGCAGTTCTTATATCTACCAGGGAGCTGTTACCTTCCCATTGTTCTGCTGATGGGCTGCTGGAGGAGGGAACGGAGGGGTGATATGACTCCAACTTTCAGTAAAGCAGTAAAGAGTGACCGAAGTTTATCAGAGCACAAGTCACATGATTGAGTGCGCCTCTGAAACTGATAATGTCTAGCCCCATGTCAGATTTCAAAATTAAATATAAAAAAATCAGTATGCTCTATTGAAAAATGGATGCAGCACTATTAACTGATGTGTTTTGAAAAAAACATGTTTTCCTATGACAGTATCCCTTTAATAGCTACCCTTCCCTTCATGTAACAATTCTTCCCCTCCTATTGAGGAAGAAGATTTTCTAAAGATACTGTGGTACAATGCTTGTTATAGTCTCAGCTTTTGGTGATGTTTGCTCCAGTAAACAGTTCGATGATGTTTACATCCAGTTTGTGTCTGTGCTGATTAGGTGTGTCCTGTTTTTGGTTGGTAGGGGCAGGTCCAGACTGAGAATTAAAATAGGCCCTGGCATTTCAGGTACACAGAGGCCCAATCAGCCCACATAGAGACCCAAACAGCCCCCACCAGCCCACTAAATACTGACTTTCTATGGCACCTTATAGCAGCCCCTCTGGCATTTGCCAGAACCCACAGATTGCCAGTCCAGGCCTGGGTAGGGGTAGTTTGGGGAGGAGGGTCACTGAGTAACTGCATAATTGGAAGACCATAGATTTAACAGGAGCTGCCATATTTTTTTTTTCAGGATATACATTGATATTTTATATGTAGTTGTCCTTTAAATCCTGCTCAGAGGACATCTTGTTTCAGGGGCTGCAGACAGCATGAAATCCGCCTGCTCTAGGATTTTGCCTTTTTTTTTGTAAGCAAAAGTGAATGATTCCAACATTATGTCTGGAAACGCTGCCAAGTCAACTACATACAAGGGAAAACAGCTTTAAGTCATTAGGGAACACATTTTTTTCCTGAGGACGCATTAAAGCAGGAACAAAAATACACATTTATTTTCATCCGTGAAACCTATTTTTAATGAACGGTTTCTAATAGGTAAATAATGACAAACAATTGCGCTATAGACAATTCTCTAAGTATTTTATAAAAAGGTCACATTTATACATTTAAAACCATACAAAAATGATTTCCAGCAGTTCAGATTTCCACCCGATGAAATCATCTGCGCCGTGTTAACTCTTTCACTGCCAATCAATTTCATGGCCTTCTTTATGCAAGATTTATGGTTGGTCTCTTTTTGAAAGCAAATCAGATCTAAACATCAAAACGTATTTTTAAAACTGTCTCATCATCTTCATTTAGACTTTGTCATAAGGCAGTTTAGTGCTACAGCATAAATTAGATGTGGCAGAAGTCTGGCCACTGCTGCCTGAATTAGAGTCATATTTTTGGGTGAAGTTTAGGCTTTTTTGTTTCGTCGTCCAGATGCAAATTATTGGGATGGGGAGACCGAGCTGTTACTGTGGGAGGACCTGATACAGGGTGACTCCTGAAAATCTCATGTGACAAAGCTGCAGTTATATATTCATTGTGGCACATCTAGGGGTACTAGGGGGATGTAAAACTGAGGTTTCACTGTATCCTATTTTGGACTTGCTTGTGATTTCCTTGTGTTCACTAAATCTAACTTACTTTTCTTACAGCAAGTACATTAGATGATTTTATATTTGAATTATGAGCACACTGGCCACACGCTCCCACATCAGCACAATCCTGCGCCAGCACCATGATATTTCTCCCAAGCAGAGATTTTTTCCTTGTGTAGTCATTGCCTTAGATGTGTCTGCCACAAGTACATGAATTCCATATGCTTTTCCTGTTCCACAAATGATCTTCTACACAGAGACCATATTTGCATATATTGTTTAAACATATATTTATAATTGATAAAAAGGCCGTTTTCTTACACCACGATGCCTGGAGATCAGACAGTGCTGTGTGGTGTATTAGGTGTATTGTTTTTTGGGTAATTTTGTGCAAGAGTGTCCTTTTACCTTTTGTGGGAGTGTCAGGTTTGTATCCTCTGTTTCGGGGCCTGTAGGGGAGCACATGAAATTGCCAAGGCTGGGTGGAGGAGCAGATAACATTTTTGCGGGGGGCCATGAGCCCCAAAAGTTACACCACTGCCTCTTGTCTAGGTTAGACCAGCCCTAATTTTATACCAGAAGTTGCCTTGTACCCAATGGTCTGTGAATTCCACATCATGATTGGTAAGTGGCTCTTTTACTTAAATAGTTGCAGTGGCAAAATGTTAGCACCAAATTCATATTTTTTAGATTCATCTGAATCCTCCACAAATGATTTGGCCAAATACCAAACCAAAAGTGAAGCCAAACTCAAAAAAATGTTGTTTATGAACCCAGTAAAGTTGTCCCAGTGTTGCCCAGTATGGCTAAGGGCACAGATGTAAAGGAGAACCAAACCCATTTACATGACCATGGTCCCCTGCAGAGGCCTCCCTTCTGCACCACTGACCATTCCTAATACAAGCGTGCTCCCCTGTAAGAGGGAACCCAAGTTAGGGGTGCAATGCATGGGAATTTGTCCCTGTACACATTTCAATTTAAGTTGACCTAAAATCCTACTGATGCCTGATCACAATTCATCACGTTGTATTTAGTTAAATTGCAACAAAAGTGTGGCAGAGTCGTGAATGGCAACACCAAGAGACAGTCCTAGAGTTAGATACTGAAATGTTTGTCTCAATTGGAACCAAAAAGATTGATTGTAGTATGTCATAGAACATCACTATCAGTTTATACATGCTCCTGTACTTTTCATTCATGACATCCATATTCTTATTACAGATATGGGATCCATTATCTGGAAACCCATTATCCAGAAAGCTCCAAATTACAGAAAGGCTATCTCCCACAGACTCCATTTTATATAAATAATTAAAAATTTTTAAAATGATTTTCTTTTTCTCTGTAAAAGTAAAACAGGATCTTGTACTTGATATCAACTAAGATAAAAATAATCCTTATTGGAAGCAAAACCAGCCTATTGAGTTTTTTTAATGTTTAAATGATTTTTTAGACTTACGGAAAAATCCATTATCTGAAAACCCCCAGGTATTGAGCATTCTGGATAACAGGTCCCATACTGTTTCATACCTCCCCGTTTTGACAGCTCAGCCCGTTTCCCGGGTTTTTTACTAATATCCCTAGTTCTGTTTGATCTGCTGCACTGACGTCACGGAAAAAGATACAACGTTTCTGAGATTTAATTAAATAAGAGGCTTTTTGCCCAAAACACTCAGCACCTGCATTTAGATACATTTGTAACTATTTAAGATACGCAAAGATACAATTGTAAATATTTAAGATAAGCATGTCTCTTGGGAGAAATGTGACTCAAACTTAAACTTGACTTAAAGGTCAATTTCACCTTCATTAGCAAAACTGTAAAACATAAAAACATAAAACATGGCCCTAAAACTCCCAGAAATGTGTTCAAAACTTTCATAACCTGCCAACTACTGTAAAATGGACATGGTAATTAGGGGTGTGGCCATAAAATGGGTGTAGTACATCTTTTTGTTTAAATGTTGGGAGGCATGCTGTATATCTAATTATGATTTTAAATACCATTATATTATTGTCATATAATAAGAAGGAGAGATAGATATCCGTCTTTTTCTAGGAACTGGCATTGGGAACAGGCAGACATGCAGCACAGGCAAAGTTCAACCCATTTATCGTGGGACAGTCCTGATTTTGACAGCTCAACTGTATTGTAACTGGATTGTTACTTAAAATGTCCCAAATTTCTCTTTGATCTCATGCACTGAACAGCCTGAACTTTGATACAAAGTTTATAAAACTTTAAATAAGAGGCTTTTGGCAGAGAGCCCAGAATACTGGGCAGCTGCACTTAGGCTATGGGCACACAGGCTGTTCTAAGTGGCTTGTTAGCCTGTGTATTTTTGAGAGAAGCAGATTGCTCCATTGATTGAATTCAATGGAACACACACTGTCCACAGTGTAGGACCGCACACAGGCTGATCGGATTCAAATCAATGGAGCAGGGGCACTGAGCAAATTCTGCTTCTCTCAGCCTGCAAAAAATATGCCACTGACACTGTGTGCCCATAGCCTTAGAAACATTTGTAACAATTTAAGATAAGCAAAGATACAATTGTATCTATTTAAGATAAGCAGGTCTCTTGGGGGTGACGTGACGTGCAGCTTAAAAGGCAATTCATCTTCATTAGCAAAACTGTAATAACACATAAAACCTGACCCTAAAACCCCCAGAAATGTGTTCAAACTTTCCACAAGCGGGCACATTTTGTAAAATAGATGTGGTATTTAGAGGTGTGTAGACATAAAATGGGCGTGGTCGAAAACATTTTGCAAAGATTCGCAAATCTTTTTGTCCCTCTTTCTATTTTCTAATGATGGGAGGTATGTCTCACTACAGTAATCAAAGCGGTGACTATGGATGCCTCCACACAACCCACACCCACAGGCCATGGGGGGTTCAAATAGGGGATTGCATGATGTATGGAGGTTGAAGTTCTTTCCACCCCTCCCCCCAACAACTACAGTATTTTTGGCTTCTCTATATATAAGCCCCAGGGCAGGACATACATGAACAAAGCAGGCAGAATGCTGAGCAACAGGGTAAAGGGAACCTAAAATCAGACAAAGGCAGTGATGTTTCAATTATGCTCCTGTTATAGAACAAACCTAATAAAAACTCTCTTTTTAGTGTTCGCTGATCCTTCCAGAGCCACGACATGCCAGTGTGCTTTAACCCAAACAGTATCTCAGGACCGTCACAACTCCCTGCATCCTTTGCACCTCTATTGTTTGCCTTTATTCCAACAAGAGCTTGGGGGACACTGTCTGACTGACCTAGTGAGGAAACCTCTATGGCAGCTAATTTATTAATCCCTGTTAACGAATAATTATTCTAAAGTACTCTCTTAACAAGGGTATGACAAAATTTGTTTTTTATTAAAATTTCCTCTCAGAACCCTTAAAACTATGGAGTTTGGCATAGACTATATTCTATATGTAGAGACGAGAAATGCCACGTAGAAATTTCTTTTTAAAGGCAAACGCCCGTTTTCCTTGCCTTCTTTTAGTTCTTTTTTTTGTATGTGGTTTTGGGAGTTAATTCTCTGTTGCCAAGATTTGTTTGTCTTTTCCAGTCTGCAATTGTGCTGGCCAGATAAATCACACCATGAGAGCAAAACTAGTTCACAGGAACCCTCTAGTGTTCTAATTGTGCATATGTGAGAGAGTAAAGCAGCTGGGGGATACTGAAACAACAAATGTGCTTTATAGGTGACCCCTTCCTCCCTTTTCTTAGTAAATGTTCACTGTAAAGTTAAGGCTAGCGTCTCAGAATGGGTTACTTAATACATGGTGTTTCTTTCTCAGACCCTCAGATACCTTGCAAGTGGAACATGCTAATTATACAGAGCAGTTATCAGGTCCAGTAAAGCATTTATAGTAATAAAATAATAATAATAATAATGATAAAGCCTTGTACTGAGGGGTAGAGCTGCTCAATGTAACCTCATGGCCTCTACCCACATATCTTCTGTGCCGGCAACACTGGCGCTCACTTCTACATCTGGAACGCTACTCTTATTGAGGAAAAACATGTGCCACACCCAATGACATCAGGGGGAAAATACATAGGGAAAAAAGGGAAAATAGGCAACAGGCATAAGTCAAAATTAGTACCAGATATTACAATGTTATGGTTTTTTTTAACATTTTTTTTTCCATTAAAGGGAACAGAAGAGAGTAAAAAAAAAAGAAATGGATATTGTTCAAATACACATCTCTTCCAATGAGAAATTAAAGGGCTTGTTCATCTTTTTATTCTGAGACAATTGGTTTTCATTCTTTTCATTATTTATGGTTTTGAGTTATTTAGATTTTTATTCAGCAGCTCTCCAGTTCTGCAGTCTGGTTGCAAGGGTCCAAATTACCATACATTGATTTGAATAAGAGACTGGAATGTGAATAGGAGAGGCCTGAAAAGAAAGATGAGTTAAAAAAGTTGCAATAAATCTGAAAGCTGCAAAGAGTCAGAAGAAGAAGGTAAATAATAATAAAAAAAAAACTATAAAAAAGGCCAAATTGGAAAGTTGCTTAGTATTAGCCATTCTATAACATACTAAAAGTTAACTTAAAGCACCACCCCATTAAATCTAAGGGGCAAATTTACTTAAGGTCGAATATCGGGGGTTAATTAACCCTCGATATTCGACTGTCGAAGTAAAATCGTTCGACTTCGAATATCAAAGTCAAAGGATTTAGTGCTATTCGTTCGATGGAACGGAAAATAGTTCAATCGAACGATTAAATCCTTCGAATCGTTCGATTCAAAGGATTTAATCCATCGATCGAACAATTTTTGTTCGACCAAAAAAAGATAGCCAAGCCTATGGGGACCTTCCCCATAGGCTAACATTGACTTCGGTAGCTTTTAGGTGGCGAACTAGGGGGTCGAAGTTTTTTCTTAAAGAGACAATACATCGACTATCGAATGGTCGAATAGTCGTATGATTTTTAGTTCGAATCGAGTCGTAGTCGAAGGTCGAAGTAGCCCATTCGATGGTCGAAGTACCAAAAAAAACATTCGAAATTCAAAGTTTTTTTTCCTATAAAAAGTTCCAGCTGTGGTGCACTCCAGTCAAGTGTTCTCTTCATGCCTGGGTGCTGTCAAATGTATTGTATGTAGTAGTTCCCCATGATTGAGGCACTCCAGGGCTTCATAATGCAGTTTAGAAAAGAAAATTTATTGTCAACGTTTCAGTCCCGTTCTTAGAAAGGCCCAGAACGGGACCGAAACGTTGACAATAAATTTTCTTTTCTAAACTGCATTATGAAGCCCTGGAGTGCCTCAGTCTTGGGGAACTACTATATATCTATATATCTATATATCTATATATCTATGTGTATATATATATATAATAAGTCAGAAAGCAATCATACTCCACACAATAGTGGGTGCTAGGTCTAATTGTAATGTATAATATGCAGAATGGACCAACACTCCAGTTATATATATAAATATATATATGTTTAAACTATTGTTCATTCAGAGCACATCATCCTTGATAAAGGTCCCCAGGTGGGACCGAAACGTTGGACAATGCTGTGTTACAAATAAAAATACTTTAATTCACCTTTACTAGAGTGGGCTGATCCCTGCATCGATTGTATATATGTGTGTATATATATAGATAGATAGATAGATAGATAGATAGATAGATAGATAGATAGATAGATAGATAGATAGATAGATAGATAGATAGATAGATAGATAGATATAATGTAGATGCAATAGTAGGCATAGGGATTTTTATTATAAAAATACACTTACATTAATTCAAAACGTTAACATATCAGAAAATCAAAAAAGCAACAAACCCACCCATACACCCTCCTGCCTGCAGAGTCCATCCCTCTGTCCATAGGCAATAGTCCAAATCACCAATTCGCAAGGCCAAACTTGCAAAGTCTTGTTTTTGTCCATATGGCCTTTATACCAACCCAACACAAAAACAATAACTAAACTCCCCCAGGACATATCTCTGCTCCTACATTGTGCTGTGCAATATCTCTGCCATCACCCTGAGGATAAAAGTTGAGCAGTATCAGAGTGTGGGAGACAATTCAAAACTTCTCCGCAATACCAATCCTGGTCTAATCAAAGCCTTAACTCACCTATTTAATCTTTCGCTCTCAACTGGACTGTTTCCTTCTCAACTAAAACATGCTCTTGTCACCCCCATTCTGAAAAAACCCTCTCTTGATCCCTCCAATCTTGACAACCTCCGACCTATCTCTCTGCTACCTTTCATCTCTAAACTACTTGAGCGCCTAGTCTACAACCGACTTACCTCATTCCTCTCTGACAATAACCTGCTAGACCCCCTACAATCTGGTTTTAAGCCACAACACTCCACGGAAACTGCCCTGACTCGACTAACTAATGACCTTTTAACCGCAAAAGCCAACAATCATTTCTCACTACTAATACTGCTTGATCTCTCAGCCGCATTTGACACTGTAGATCACCCTCTCCTCCTCCAGTCCCTCCAGTCGCTTGGCCTTCGTGACACAGCCCTGTCCTGGTTCTCTTCTTACATCACCAATCGTTCCTTCAGTGTCTCCTACAATGGAGCATCATCTTCTCCCCTACCTCTTTCTGTTGGAGTTCCTCAAGGCTCTGTCCTAGGACCATTACTATTCTCCCTCTACACTTCCTCCCTTGGCAAATTAATAAATTCGTACGGTTTCCACTACCACCTCTATGCTGACGATACTCAGATCTATCTCTCATCTCCTGATCTCAACCCAGAACTCCTAACTCGCGTCTCCTCCTGCCTGTCCGCTATCTCTACCTGGATGTCGCAACGCTACCTTAAATTAAACCTCTCCAAAACTGAAATGGTCCTCTTTCCTCCAAATAACACCAGTAGCATCCCCGAAGTATCCATCATAGTTAACAATTCCACTATCACCCCCTCTCCCCAGGCCCGGTGCCTTGGGGTTATCCTAGATTCTGCCCTGTCATTCACTCCTCATATCCAGTCACTTATCAAATCATGTCACTTCCACCTAAAGAACATATCCAAAATACGATCATTTATCACCCAAGACGCTGCCAAAATTCTTATTCACTCTCTCATCATATCGCGTCTAGACTACTGTAACTCGCTTTTAATTGGCCTCCCCCTCCAGAGACTGTCACCTCTCCAGTCCATAATAAACACTGCTGCGAGGCTCATACACCTCAGCAACCGCTCCTCCTCTGCCTCGCCATTCTGTCAATCCCTGCACTGGCTTCCGTTACCTTTCAGAATCAAATTCAAATTAATGACACTGACTTTCAAAGCACTTCACAACTCTGCTCCACCCTACATCTCTGAACTCATCTCTATATACTCACCCACTCGCTTACTACGCTCCTCTACTGACCTCCTACTCAACTCTTCTCTCATAACCTCCTCACATGCTCGCATTCAAGACTTTGCAAGGGCTGCACCCCTCCTCTGGAACGCTCTCCCACGGTCTGTCCGACTTTCTCCCACCCTTTCTACTTTCAAAAAATCTCTGAAAACGCACTTCTTTCGAGAAGCCTACCCTCACTCCGCTTAACTACCAAACGCAACACCACATACAATACCACATTTCTCACCCACTTACTTCGATCTTGCCCACTCCCACACCTTGTGTATTACTCCCTCCCCTTTAGACTGTATGCCTATGCATAGGGCCTTCCTCATCTTTTTGTACCTGTATTGATTGTGATGTCTGTTACTCCATATATTCTATATATGTAATTTGTGTGATGTAGTTGTATAATCACATTTACTTTACAGTGCTGCGCAATATGTTGGCGCTATATAAATACATGTTAATAATAATAATACCAATATAACAGTTTCCATACAGCGTATAACAAGATGCAAGTTTACGGAGGAAGGTGCACCCATCGCCATCACTTTTCATTTGCCACAGACCTTCTTATCTCATTTTCCTTCAGGAAACTTAACTGAGCCAGAGTTGCCCTAACAATGTTATCAGGAGTAGCACAAGAAAAGCCAAAGGATCTCCTGCACCTATGCTGCCAGATCTGGTACCGTGTGCAGGCAATGATAATGTAAAGGGTCTCACGGTCCAGTAGATGTTGCCTGACAGAAACCCCATAGGCTGACTCTGTATAGGTCAAGTTTCTCAGGGCGGGAACTTTAAGAGCTGCGACTAACTGACCATACACGTCTCTAGTCACAGGGAAACTGACCAGAAAGTGATCCTGGGTCTCTTCCTCTTCACACTCCCAGGGGCAATTTTTGCTGCCAATATTAAGGTAAATTAAGTTGCCCTGGACATACAGTTTCCCTTGGAGTGAAAGCCAACAGTTGTCAAAGAACTTAGGGGGGAGTCTCTTGCCATTAAGATAGAGAAGGCTTTCCTGACGGATGTCACCCACACAGTCTCTCAAAGCGAGAGGAACAGCAAAATAATCCCTGATCACTCTGTGATACAACTGCCTTCAGGATGATGTGGCCAGCTCACCCACCCTGACATCCCACCTTTTTAGAATCTTCAGAGTGAAAACTAGGTGTGATGGGAGGGATCCCTGTACTATCCGAAATCTCTTCATTCTACCGCCTTGAAACCATGTTCCTACAAAAGGCGATACCTAGTTCCTGATACAGACTTCCCACAGGGAATCATTTCCTTGGGCCAAACCCCCAAAGTTAAACTTCAGGAAAAGTGACCCAAAGAAAGCAACTGGGCACAACATGCCCAAACCACCCTCCTTCCGCTGCAGGTACGTTATCCCCCTTTTGACTGGATTCAGCCTGTGTCCCCAGAGCAACTGGAAAAACAGACTGTGGACCCTGGTGTAGAGAGATTCTGGCAATGGATACACGTACGCTACAAACAAAAACAGAGGGACCAGGTAGGCCTTGATAAGCTTCACCTTTTCCCTGTAGGCCAGCCTCCATCCCTTCCATCGCTTGACCTTTGCTGTTCCGGAATCTAATTTCTCATCCCAATTTAGCCTGCAATTGTCTTCCCTCCCAAACTTTATCCCCAGGATCTTTATGTGGTATGGGGCAGTTGGAAATTCAGAGAGCTGGAAGTCAGGCTCACCGTTCAACGTCCAAAAAGCCTCCGACTTGTCACGGTTAATCATTGACCCAGAGGCCTCAGAGAGTAGGGATGGAGCGAACTGTTCTGCGGCGAACTAGTTTGCGCGAACTTCGACCGTTCGCATCCGCCGAACGTTCGCGAACGTTTGGGGACGTTCGCCAATTTGGGTTCGCGCTCGATTAGGTCGAAGTATACTCGTACGATCGAACGATTTAACAATTCGACCGAGGGAATAGTGTCTTCGATTCGAATGGTTCCGTCGTATCGAGCAGTCGAATACGATCGAAGTGATCGTTGCCCCACTTATATTCGAATCGTTCGATTCGAACGTTTATGCCCCACTTCCTTTCTGACATTTTTTTCATACAGGAAGCCCTCCAGTGGCCATTTTAGGTGCATTTTCGGCCTGATTGCGCACTTGCTATTTAGACTGCACAGGTGGAGGAGGTGTTTTAAAGCAATTGAAAAAAAAAGCCTGCAAATGGCTGGGAGGAGGATTGAGGAGGAGGAGGAGCAGGGGGAACGTCTCTCCAGCCCTGGTGAGGTGCCAACTGCGGCTGGATCCCACACTATGTGGGATCTTAGTCGTGGTAGATGGGGGAGAGAGGAGGGCTGGGGGGTCACCAACAGGGGTTCCTGGGTGGAGGAGGAGGTAGAGAGTCAGGGGTCCCGTAGTGGGGGTGAGAGTAGGGCAGGGGGGTCCCGTAGTGGGGGTGAGAGTAGGGCAGGGGGGTCCCATAGTGGGGGTGAGAGTAGGGCAGGGGGGTCCCGTAGTGGGGGTGAGAGTAGGGCAGGGGGGTCCCGTAGTGGGGGTGAGAGTAGGGCAGGGGGGTCCCGTAGTGGGGGTGAGAGTAGGGCAGGGGGGTCCCGTAGAGGGAGGGAGGAGCGTAGGGCAGGGGGGTCCCGTAGAGGGAGGGAGGAGCATAGGGCAGGGGGGTCCCATAGAGGGAGGGAGGAGCGTAGGGCAGGGGGGTCCCGTAGAGGGAGGGAGGAGCGTAGGGCAGGGGGGTCCCGTAGAGGGAGGGAGGAGCGTAGGGCAGGGGGGTCCCATAGAGGGAGGGAGGAGCGTAGGGCAGGGGGGTCCCGTAGAGGGAGGGAGGAGCGTAGTGTAGGGAGGGTGTCCCCCAGCCCACACAGGGAGTCCCCCAGGGCACGCTGCGTGTCTCGCTCACCACCATCTGGGGCACGCAGCGTGTCACGCACCCCACCCAGGGCTGAGAGAGGCTTCCCCAGGAGGAGGCCACAGAGGCTGCCGAGCAGCTCGGAGGAGGAGATGGAGGCACCACCACCAACTGCCTCAGAGAGGAGAGAGGAGGAGGAGGAGGAAGGTGATGATGGAGGAGAGGAGGGCCCCACCAACAAAATGGCCCGAAGGTTTACCGGTGAAGAGAATGGAGCACTGGTGGACGAGGTGATAGCGCGATGGGATGTGCTGTTTGGGAGTCAGTCCCATCGCATCAATGCTGCCAGACGCCAACAACTCTGGCAGCAGGTGACGGACAGGGTGAACACTGTGGGCGCTTTACACAGGGATCGGACAACTGTGTATAAGCGCTACAGTGACCTGAAGCGTTGGCTAAGGGCAAAACTTGTTACCAGGAGAGCGAAAGCCCAGAAGACCGGCGGAGGGCGTGTCCCTCCACTCAGACTTCAACCCCATGAGCGCCGGCTTCTGGACATTTTGGCCAAAGAGGGCAGTGAAGAACTGGACACAGACTGGATACGTAAGTAGACTTTTATAGAAACAAATATCTGACTCCTTTTGTTCCACATTCCCATTATTTACATAAATGTCTAATGTTCCCTTTAGCATATCACTTTGTTGGTAAAATATTGCTTCTGTTTTGCATTAGAGGAGTTTTTGTGCTTTTCTTTACAGCTTTGCTGTTTGTTTATTATTACTAGTTATTAAGTGCAGCTGTAACTGACAAAATGGGGAGCCATTTATTTATTAACCATTTCTCCACTATAGCACAAATGTTTAGAAACTGCTTTAAAGGGTGGTTCACCTTTAAGTTAACTTTGAAGTATGTTATAGAATGGCCAAGTGTAAGCAACTGTTCACTTGTCCTTCATTATTTTTTTAAATTACTCTTTTCAGCTTTAAAATGTGGGTCTAGAAAGAAAGGCTCTACACATTGATTTTTTATTACTCATCTAACTTATCAGAACATCCCCAATTCTATTCCAGTCTCTTATTCAGATAAATGCATGGTTGCTATGCTAATTTGGACCCTAGCAACCAGATTGCTGACATTGCAAAGTGTAGATCTGCTGAATAAAAAGCTAAATAACTCAAAAAACACAAGTATTATCATCTATATAATTCTCTTCTGCTTGTATGATTGCAAATGTATTTAAGTTTTAACCATTCCATCCATAATAGCTGTGCCATTATAGATTCACGTTTAACCACTTCATCTCCCTAGTTGTGCCATTATACAGTAGATTTACGTTTAACCATTTCATCTTCCTTCCTGTGCTATTTCATTGGAGTTAGTATTTCGAATGAGCAATAAAATAGATTTGTAGCATGTGAGAGGTCTGTACACCAGGCTACTAGCCAAGTACACTTGCAATTCTATATTTTTTTGTCTCTTAATACCTTTTTTCTTTCTTTACTCAAAATTGCAGGACCACCGCAAACATCGCGCCCGGACAGTGACCAGGACCAGGGTGATGCTGCTCAGCAACCCCAGGAAGAGGGTGAGACTGATGACTCTGATAGAGCCCCGGAAGCTCAAGGTACAGACATGTTTAATGTTTGTGACAAATGTAATTGCTCCCTGAACTTGTTTAGAGCATTACTAATGTCCTATTTCACATTACAGAACACCGAGCTGAACGCCGCGCCCAGTCGCCAGCCGTGATTCCTGTGGTGCCCCCCAGACGTAAGATCAATGTTTATAACTAATAAACTCTTCCTTTATTTGTCAGTGTGTCACCAAAGATGCAAGTAATGGTTAAGCTGAGGAGAGGTGGTTAGGAGAACAAAATAGGATCAGACAGGGCCACCATCGGGGGGGGCAGTTGTCATGGGCCCGCACGTGTCTATGGGGGGGCCCGGCCATGCTTCACTTATTTGATTATCCGGGCCCCCCTGTCTTCAGCGTACTGCCAGCTCTCTGTGCACGGAAGCTTTTCGCCTATTAAGATTTCCTGTATCCTCATTGGTCCTTTAAGAATAAGGCCCAGTAAATCTGCATTGGGATTGGATCCCCTTAACGGGACTTATTCTTAAAGGACCACAAGGATACAGGAAATCTTAATAGTAGAAAAGCTTCTGTGCACAGAGAGCTGGCAGGCAGTACGCTGAAGACAGGGGGGCCCGGATAATCAAATAAGTGAAGCATGGCCGGGCCCCCCTTAGACACAAAACCCTCACAAGCAATTTTTCATAAAATTTGGGGGTATCTGAACAATTTTTTTTACTTGCAGGGGGGGCCCTTATCACCAATGGCTTTTTCTAACTTGTGTGTGGGGGGGGTTACCATTTTTAGCACTGTTGTCTGTGTTGTTTTTAAACTGTAGTGTGGAGTTGGCGGGATCTGGGGTGGGGCCTAGGCTGGGTGGGCAGGCCCAGAAAATTAGTGTGGATGGGGCCCTGAAAATTTTGTTGTACGGGGCCCTGTGATTTCTAATGGCGGCCCTGGGATCAGACAGCAAAAGCAGAGTTTATATGGGAACCAGTAATAATATCTCCTTAGTGGCTGTTACAATGGAGGGTATGTTTAGTATTCTGAGCTGGGAAGAACTGAGCATGCTCATGAGCCAACAGCCAAAGCAAATTCCTGAGGCGGGGAAGAGTGAGTTAGAAGAGGAGAAGGCATTTAAATGATTAAGGGGATACTGCAGCCTTTACTGTTAACCTTTTAAAAACCAGTAGCACGTGTCTGAAGCTTTAAAAGAGGCCGTTCACTGATTACATTTTTGTTGGGAGCGTTTACATGTCCTTTAAAACAATTTTTTTTGTCTAAGAAAAAACATGTTTTCCAAGCTACAGACTGGTATGAGATTTCCACTGTAATGTTGTGTTTATGCCACCCCCCAGACTAAAACACCACCCCCAATCTAACTTGGAACCTTTTGTAACCTTTTGTTTGTTGTGGGTTATGCACATGTCCAATATATATATTTATATTTGATTTTTCTTGTAGATCGTGCTGCTGCCACAGCAATTGGGGGACCACCACAAGAGGAAGGACGGCGACTGGCTGATCAACCTGCGGCACAACCGGGGCTCGTCAACGTGATGCAGGCCATGCTACGCCAGCAGCGCTACCAGGATCTCAGGATGAGGCGGTGGATGGCCCATATCTATGCAGAGATGTGGGAGACCCGGATGGCCATCCATCGAGGATTCCAGGACCTGGTGGCAGCCCAGTCTCACCGACCAAGGGGCCCTGCTGAGGGTGAAGTCCCTGGTCCACCTGCTGCTCCCCCTCCACCCCCTGAAGCTCCTCAACATCGGAGGGAAAGGGGGCATGGAAGGGGACACAGTCCTGTCCGAGGGGACAAACGTCTCTAGATCCAGTCTGTGTCATTTACCATCTAACACTGACCTCTTTGCCTATTTTCTCCTGGTAACAATCTTTGCCCTATTGACGCTTCAGGTATCACTCTGTCCGTTACCCAGCAATGGGACTGACTCCCAAACAACACATCCCATTGTTTACACTGTGCTCCATTCTCTTCACTGGGGGGTGCCATTTTAACATCTATTGGCACCCTTTCCAATAACATCTGGAAAAGCACTTCAAAACATCTAAGTGCATTTGCTCTAACATATGTATATACGTATGGTGTTATGAGCACCAAGGTGTGCCATATCTTACATCCAATGGCGCCCTTTCCAATAACATCTGGAAAAGCACTTACAAACATCAAAAAGTGCATTTGCTCTAACATATTTCTATGGTGATGCTGCAGTGTTGCCAAACACATTCACTTGGCCCAAAAAATGTTACATGTAAGGATCAATGCATTCCAATCATTGCAAACACATGACTACACTTTTTATTGTGTATTTATCACCAGTGCAGTGTTGCTTCAAATGTTCCATATGCTAATCAAGCGCTGTTTGTATGTGTTTCTCATGTTAGGAGCATTCATGTAACAATGGCCTATGTTCTGCAACTGTCAAAGTGAAAACAGTGTGCCTTGTGCTTTCCACTATGAAGTATTGTTGTCTACCTATGGCCTACTTTGGCTACCCAGCACTCATAATATGTGCTATTGCTGACTACCTCCTCCTCCATCACCTCCTCCACCTGTGGTACTTAAATAGCAAGTCCCAGGTATATGGTATGCCTTAAAGGCACAAAGCGTTGGTTGTTACATTGAACAACTATTCCAACACATTACCTGGCCAGCACTAACCTCATATGTGCTGATACTTTCAAACAGCCCATTTTGTCATATTGACAAGTGTCATTTATAAATCATATTGATTGTTATATTCTGGTTTTGTACGCAGGGCTCCTTAATGCCAAACTTATTTTGTCTTATTTAATTTATGTAAACTTGCCCAGCATGGACACAGGGGCGCAGTATGAATCTCATGCAAGAAATTCTTGCCTGTAACCCTATAAACCTTTTGTAAAGCTCTGGCCTTTAGTGCTCAATGGGGGCTGTTATATATTGAAATGTATGTTGAGACCACAATTCCTTCTGTATGTTACAGATAGGCTACTTTTTTAATTGTTATTAAGAATGCTTATGTGGTGTTCAACAAACCAACAAAGTTTTGTCACAAATCCATATTGTCATTTTATTCTTATAAAAATGTTTGAGATTTTGTCAGTAAACCCACAAAACCAAAAGCTGTGTCTGTTTCTTTTTTCACTTTTGCTAAGGTGGTTTCAAAAAATGCAATACACATGGATAATGTCATTTGAAACATAGAGCAGGTACATCATTTTCAGGGTATATACCTAACAACCCTTTTTTGCAGAGTTAACACAGAGTTCTAAGTTGGACAACAGAAGAAGGGGTTAAATAGGACCAAAAGCCTCATGAACTGACATAAAAGCCCCATGACAAGACCAACATATTAAAGCCAACCAACAGACTTAGGTATTTGTGCATTTCAGTCATTATTGAGTTAATATCAATGAAGGATAAGCCTCACACACTCTGTGGTTGGTTAGCTTTCCATTTGCCAATATTCCCCACAGTTGACAGTTGAAGATCGTCATTAATATGTGGTGCAAGGCCAGGCTGCACTGCAACATGACAAACATAATGGTGAGGTGCAACACCTTCCAGGGCCAATAAAGCACAGCACCCCCAGTGAGTGAGAGGTAAGTGCAATTAGTAGGAGACGTGCCTTTCCTTCCTTATTAGTTAACTGATTAACACACATCCAACCTCAAAGTCAATCAGGTGCCATTAATTACAATCCCTGCTAAAATCACTTAATTGAAGAAAACTACAAGTCCCAAGATGCACAATGCATGTATTGTTACAAGATTGTAGCTAGTCTATGCCAAATACATGCACATTCCTTTAAATGAATCTGTCAAATGGCTTTATAGAAAATATAACGGATAACTTACCCACAGGCCAGCCCTCGGGCTAGGCAATTTGGAAATTGTCCAAATAGGAAAAATGTTGTGTTAGATGGCAAAAAAAAACATGTTTCTGGTGTCAGTATGTCTCTAATGTAATTCAACAAACCTCTAGTGCAGCTAAAACTAAAGCTTAGAATAGTTCGAATCCTTCAATTCGATTACTTCGACAACTAAAGATCGAACGTTTTGCATTCGATCGAATGATGTTGTAATCGATCGAATGATTTTTATTCGATCGATTGCTTAAACCGTTCGATCGTTCGATTAGAAGAATTTTACCGTTCGATCAAATTAAATTCATTCTATCGAATGATCGATCATTCGAATCGCACTAAAATCGGTCTATCGAATGGCAAAAATCGTTCGAATCGTTCGTTTCGAACGATTTTAGCGGGTGTTCGATGTTCGCGAACTGTCCGCGAACGTTCGCATTTTTTTCGGGTGTTCGCGAACGGCGTTCGCGAACACGCCGGCGGCAGTTCGCTACATCCCTATCAGAGAGTAGTAGGGTTAGGACTTGGGAGCAGAGGAAAGACCCGACAGTATGGAGCACCAATGTAAACTGCCCTCCCCTCCAAGTAAAGCACTCATTGTACATGCATGGTGCCTTTTTGGATGCAGGATACTCTTTGTATGTATGTATGTATGTATGAATGTATAACTTTATTTGTAAAGCACTGTTAAGGAGCTGCAGCACTGTACAATGCAAAAAAGTACAATATATATAAAAGTATACACGGGGAAGACAAATCACACAATAAATATACACAGGATTCATATCAGGACAAAGAGCATAAGTGATATGTGATAAGAGACACAGTGGGAAGGAATCAAACAATTTAATCGGTCGATCGAATGATTTTTAGTTTGATCGAAAATGGCCGTATCGAAGTATCAAGTTTTTAAACTTCTAAATTCGACCCTTAGTAAATGTGCCCCCATATGTTGCTTCTCTCACCTGCTTGTGTGATAACTCACCTGGTGGTCTAGTGGCGCCTGTTAGTTAGGGCATGTGTGGTGCGTATTCTCCCTATTTGGGCATGCGCACTGGCATGATGACACCCGCCACGCCGCTCCTCTTCCAAGGCACCTGTTAGGACGCGCATGGCGCACACTCCCTATTTATTGCCGCATGCGTGCTGGCAGATTTATGAAGTGCTTTGAATGTCAGGGTCATTAGTTTGAATTTTAATCTGAAAGGTAGCGGAAGCCAGTGTAGGGATTGGCAGAGTGGCATTGCAGAGGAGGAGCGGTTGCTGAGGTGTATGAGCCTCGCAGCAGTGTTCCTTTACGGACTGGAGAGGTGACATTCTCTGGTGGGGAAGGCCAATTAATAAAGAGTTACAATAGTCTAGATGTGATGTGATGAGTGAGTGCATAAGACTCTTGGGTGATAAATTATTTTATTTTGGATATGTTCCTTAGGTGAAAGTGACATGATTAAATAAGTGACTGGATGTTAGGAGTGAAGGACAGAATCTAGGATAACCCTAAGGCAGCAGGCCTGGGGAGATGGGGTGATAGTGGAATTGTTAGCTATGATAGATACAGTACTTCTCGGATGTTACGGGTGTTAGTTGGGGGAAAGAGAACCAGTTCTATTTTAGAGAGGTTTAATTTAAGGTAGTGTTGTGGCATCCAAGTAGAGAGAGACAGGCAGGAGGAGAGATAAATCTGAGTATCGTCAGTATAGAGGTGGTATTGGAAACCATATGAGTTGATTCGTTTGCTGAGGGAGGAAGTATAGAGAGAGAAAATAATAAGGGGCCCAGGACAGAGCCTTGAAGAACCCAAACAAAAAGAGGTAGGGGAGAAAATACATTATAGACTAGGCGCTCAAGTAGTTTAGAAATGAAAGGTAGCAGAAAGATAGGTCAGAGGTTATTGAGATTGGAGGGATCAAGAAAGGATAGTTTTCAAAATGTATTTTCAGTATATAAATACTGTGTAGATAATGTAAATTCAAATTATAACTAAGGGTAACTTACACCTATACTAAAATGTTTATTTTTCATTTAAAACTAGTTTTTCATTCTTCATTATGGCATACTGTATATCTAATAGTAAAGCTGCAATGCTCTGCAGACCTCTATTCTGTTCGAAAATTTGGCACCAGTAAATGGCATGCAGTAAATTTCAGGACGTGGAAACATATTGTCATGCAATGGAACCTTGTGCCTAGTCCCCCAAATAACAGATGCAACTGCCAAATGTTTAATAAATGCAAGGTGGTTTGGGCACAACCATTGTGTATAGGGCATTTTAATGAGTATAATAATAAGTTGCACCCACATTAGTGGCCTGTTGCCTATAAAGTTGCAGGTAAATCTGTACATAACTTCATTTTGTTATTATAAATGAAAACAAATGCAAAAATAAAACAGGAATGAGCTAGGCGCCATCATGTGGCCACTTTAATTCTAACACTTTGCATGAAGCTTTTGATGCTTTGATTCGAGGAAGCCACTAGAAAGGAGATACATTAAGGGTATTCAGAGGCAATAAAAAAATGTTCCAGGGGGTTCTGATCTGGAGAAATTATTAAGACATGCAAAAAGATATAAGGAACCAAAACACAAGATAATGAATGTACCACTGCTGAAGAATTAGGGATATTTATTCTGGTTATTCCTTTAATTTGCTTTTTATAGCCACACGCAAAACACCCTTTGTCTTCCTGCCACTATAGTGGCACAGAAACAAAGAGCTTATACCTTTTTTTGGAATGATCAATGGAGGTGACATGAGAATTTTTACATCATGGGATCTATTCCCAGAAATGAGAATGTTCTGGCAGCAATTCATTCTACCATGTAGTCAATAAGACAGCTAGTCAATAAGCATGTGACCTAACCTGGTAATTTCTAGTGCAATCTTGGTTTGATTGAATAAAGATCTTTAAATTAACCTCACTCACCAGACAGTGAGAAAAAAACACCACTTAATTAGGTGTTCTGGTCTTTTACTACATGAATACATACAATTTATGAAATGACTTCATTTTTTCCCTTAAAAACATAATTTTGGAATCCATACACACAATAAAACAAAATGACAACACCTTACAAATAAATTCATCAATGCCAAATCAATACACTAGATTAATTGGTTTTGCACCACCCTGTGGATGGATTTACTGTTCCTTAAAAACACAGTTTTTTCCCTTTAATAAAATATAGAGGACACAGATCTTTCAAGCAGATTTTTGAAGGTGAACCACCCCTTTAAGGTTTAGAAAAGGAATTTCTTCCTTGTGATACTTCAATGAAAAATTGGAGATTATAGTGATTGTTATTTAAATATTTGTGAAATTCACCTATTAAAGGGGTGGTTCACCTTCAAACAACTAGTTGTTGTTTCAGATAGATCACCAGAAATAATGACTTTTTCCAATGACTTTCTATTTTCTATGTGTGACAGTTTTTCTAATATTGAAGTGTCAAGTGTCTTTTTCCACTTTCTGAAGCAGCTCTGGGAGGGGGGGTCGCCGACCCTGTAAACTGTTTTATATTGATACATTTAGTTGATACATTTCTTATCTTTGTCCCTGCTGAGCAGAATCTCTGGGTTTCATTACAGGCAGCTGTTAGAATTGATACAATTGTTGCTAATACTCCAGAGATGCTGCTGAGAAATGTATCAACTAAATGCTGCAAGATTGTATCAGTTTAGAGTCTGCGCCTGAATTACTGAGCTGCCAGACTCAAACAGTAAACATAGGAACATTCAACTTTAAACTTAGATTTTGGAAAAACAGTAAAAAATAAATAATGAAAAGTAATTGGAAAAAGTCTTTATTTCTGTGGAATAAACTAAAAACAACTGAATTGAAAAAAGTGTTTGGAAGGTGAACAAGTCCTTTAAACTGAAAGGGAATAAATACACTGGCAAGATTAATACAGAAATCTTCAGAAAATACACAGCAGGCAATACCAGGGAAGCTTCACCAATGAGGCGACTTGAGACTCTTGCCTCAGGCAGCAACGCCCCACTAGGTACCAGGGGCGGCAAAAATGCCGCTCCTGGTACTTTAAGAGCCGTATTTCCGGCTCTGCCTCGGGTGGCAGAGGGGCCAGGATCATCCCTGGGCAATACAATTCTCATATCCAATATTTGTCATCCGAAACATATCATAAAAAGTATCCCATATGGTCAGTTTGTGAGATACCGGAGGAATTGTAGTTTGGAACAGTCCAAACAGATAGGAGATATACTGTATAGTAGGCATTACTCCAGAGATTTGATCAGGACCTCATATGAGAAGGCAAGTAGGACTTCCACATCAAATAGGAAAGGGGTCCCTATGGACATGATGGGGGTAGAAAATACTGTAAAAGAAAAGCAGAGTCTTTTTTGTAACCAAATATAGTAAGAAGTACAAACAGATCTGTAATATAATAAGAAAATACTTACCAGTCTTAAACAATGACTCCAAAATGGCAGAGATTTTGTCCCAAACTGATGTAAAATGTGTCTCCAAGAAAGCACCCACTTTGGGTAAAATATCGTCACCAAGTCAAGTTTCATCGGTTCCAATTAACCCTTTGGGAAATTGGTTATTTGTGCAAGGCACCTATAAATGTGGAGCCACAGTATGTAAAACCTGCAAAGTAATTTCCACAGGCACTGAGTTCTAATCTAAAGTCACCGGGCGATCTTTCAGAATAGAGGCTTTTTAAACTGCAATACGAAAAGTGTGGTATACCTATTGGAATGTGGACACTGTAGGAAACACTATGTGGGCCTTACAATTAGGAGCCTGAAAGACAGAATATGGGAGAGCTATGGGTTACTTCTCCTGGGCAAACTTAGTGCCCTTTAAAACATATGGGGCATAACTGCTAAAACTAAACTTCTCTGCATAGGGAAGACCCATGCAGGGAGATCCATAGACATACACTCTATCAGTGATTTAACCCTCTGGTGACATGCTGGCCAAACAACTTATATTAGCAGTATAAAACTGCTAATTTCACAAAAAGGCTACAGTACAGAGAGTGCAAATTGCAAACGAACTGACAAGGGCACTCTGAGCAATATTAGATTAGAAATGGATTTATACTCTGCAACTATTTCAAATACAGATTTTTATTATGTGCAATTTTTTGATATAACACTTATACAGGATAAGGTTTGCAGCGGGCATCACTCAGCTGGTTAGTCTTCATCAGCACCAGTAGGTGGCAGTGTTCATCTGCAGTAACTACTAATGCTTTTATTGCTTTATAAGTAAAAAAGTCTATTTTCTCTGTCTCTCTCTTTTGGCTAGAATAGAAACTGTGTTTTCCACAATATACAATCCACAAAATGAAGGTAAACTAATTTTTTCTTGTAAATTAAAAAAACAAAAAACTTTAAAAAGAACCTGGAACTCATCCAACCATACAAATCAGTTATGGGCTAACACCAGGGCTAGAGTTAGAGAAGACTGGAATGGGAAAGTATAATTGGCAAAATGAATATCCAGCAATGCACATGAGGAAAGGCATAGTAAAAATGAAGGGTCATTTTTATTATAAAGGTATAGGACCTCTTATACAGAATGCTCGGGACCTCTGGGTTTCCGGATAACAGATCTTTCTGTAATTTGGATCTTCATACCTTACGTCTACTAGAAAATCATGTAAACATGAAATAAACCCAATAGGTTGGTTTTGCTTCCAATAAAGATTACTTTATCTTAGTTGGGATCAAGTACAAGGTACTGTTTTATTATTACAAGGAAAAAGGAAATCATTATTTAAAATGTTAAGTTATTTGGATAAAATGGAGTCTATGGGTGATGGCCTTTACGTAATTCAGAGCTTTCTGGCTAACGGGTTTCCGGATAACGTATCCCAAACCTGTACCATGTATATTCACCAAAAAAAAAAAAACGGCGTAAAAAGCTGTGTAAAATAAATGTTGAATTTATCAAGGCGAATTTGCCGCCATTATTTTACATTGCTTACCGCGGTAGTCACTCTAAGAAAAAACGTGTAAAAATATTATGCTTTTCACAAGATTTTTATCACAGTGAAGCTTGGTGATGTGTTGTGTATTATCTCTCTGCTTTTTACACAGCATAATAAATAAAAGATAAAGAAGCAGGGCTGACCGGCACTCATACGGATCCACAAGACCAGAGATATTCAGTTAAAAAATAAATTTATTGGTAGAAAAGTTAAAATTATAGCTCCATCTCCATCCACCCTACGTGTTTCACACCACTCAGGGGCTGCTGCCTACCTTATATTTATTTGGTCGAGGCCACGATTGGGGTCAGGGGGGAAGGTCAGGGTGCAGCTCCTCTGAAGGGGAGTGGGTCTGGGTTAGAGAGAGGGCCTAAGAGGACCAGGGCCCTCCTGATTATTTTCTGCTGTCCATCCCAGTCTCCTGGAGCTCTTGGCTTGTGCCAGAGGATGGTCATTTGCTGTTCACTGCCTGCCCTTCTACAATGCAGCAAACTGTACATCATACACAACTGCTTTATTTGCTCATAAATCCTTTCATTCTGCCTTTGGAGCACGGATTTACTAGTGCCCATTTGCATTTTCAAATTGCCCTTTACTGTATATCACTGTCATTAGATAGAGATGAACCTGAAAGCAGACCCTCAAGATGCCTTTCCCTGTCTCATATGACACCTCTTCCACAGTATTACTGTATAATATTAAAAAAAAATTATATTTTTAGGGGGATTAGACACAAGTATCAAGGAAATGAGTTGTACCTGAAGGAACACTATATGGAGAACACATCTATAATACAACGGATCTTATTTATGGAGTAATACAGATACATGTCTGCTTTTAACATTTTACAGAAATAAGCAATATACTTGCAGTAGCTTCTACTTTATGCAAACTGCATTATAGAATACTATACAGGTATGAGATCTGTTATCCAGAAATCCATTATCCAGAAAGCTCCAAATTATGGAAAGGCCACATTCCATAGACTCCATTTTATCCAAATAATCCATATTTTTAAACATTATTTCCTTTTCCTTTGTAATAATAAAACAGTACCTTCTACTTGATCCAAACTAAGATATAATTAATCCTTACTGGAAGCAAAACCATAAACCAGCCAATTTGGTTTATTGGGTTGATCCTATACCTGTACTTTCTATAACTACATAAAAGAAATATTAAAAAAAAAAATCTTTCATATGCAGGTCTATGTGTGATTATTAGCTGAGAGCAGTGACTTTTTTTTCAAGTGAGTATTTTATCATAACTAAACACTAAGTGCATGCTGGGGTAGCTGGGTATTGTAATATTAGCTAGGACATTTTCTCTGGATATATATATATATTAGTTTCTCAAGAGAAAACACTGACCCTGTACTGCAGTGATGGTGCCACACACTAGGCACGAGGCATTGTCCAATCATTTCCTTGGAAACCATTAACTAGGACATTAGACATGGATTCTCTGCATTACATCCAGCACATGTAGGTTAGGAAGATCTAAAACCCATACTGACATTTCTATCTAGTTGATGCCTCAATTTACATATTTCTGACAGATCAAGGAAACATAAAAAGGTGACCTGTCTCTGAATGGTACCGGTGGCATTTACTGAAGCCTTCAAATACTTCTATTCTGCAGTATTCTGCAAGAAATATAATAACCACTGAGCAACATATAGACTTTGTTTTTTTTTTTTTTTTCAATATGGAAGTTATTTCAGATTCTAGAAAGTCATCCCACTAGAGAACACATT
Source organism: Xenopus petersii (assembly GCA_038501925.1). Taxonomy (NCBI): domain Eukaryota; kingdom Metazoa; phylum Chordata; class Amphibia; order Anura; family Pipidae; genus Xenopus; species Xenopus petersii. Next base: position 134,624,511 of record CM076682.1, read on the forward strand.
TAATTGCCATGTTTATCTAACATTGTAGTCCTAAGCTTAAAGGGCATGTAAAGGCAAAAAATTAAAATCCCATTTTTACTTTCTTTAATGAAAATATACTTTCATTTTACTTTAATTTAAAAATGTGTACCGTTTTTATAAGAAACCGGACTGTATGCAGTGAAATTCTCCCTTCATTTACTGATGTGGATAGGAATTGTCAGACGGTCCCTAACTGCTGAGCAGGGAAACAATTATACTTATGTACAGCAAGGGGAGCCCCTGCCTTACTTCCCAGCCATGCAGAACTCAAGCAGCTTTGTTTATGATGATCCCTAAGCAGCCCAGACCACACTGAGCATGTGCACAGTCTTAGTCTTGCAAAGATGTTTAACAAAGTTACAAGATGGTGATCCCCTGTAGCCAACTTTGAAAGCATAAATCATTTGTTTGATTAGGCTTGTGGTGCAGTAAGTTCATGCTTATATTTAGTATACAAAATACAGCATTTCTAGCCTAAGTCTAATTTAGACTTTACATGATGCCCTTTAAACACACTAAGAAGTCATCAGCCTAGAGGTACCTACTGGCTACAGTCCTACATTGATGATAAAGAAGCACAGGATATCAGAACCGGTATACAGAAACTGTGTTGTAATGAATAGGGCTTAATATAAAAAATAATATAAATAAAATATATAAAAATAGATAGATATATACATCTATTAAGAATTTTTAGTGCTTGCAAAGTTATTTATAAAAACAATTGCTATTGAAAGCAGCATTGTTTTCAGCATCAGCTCCTGGTTGTTATTTTTTAAACAATGTTGCAGAAATATAAGTTCCCCAACAAAGTCAGGTCTGTTAATCAGCTGCCTTGTCTTACATTCTATCAACAGTCTGAGCCACCAGTGCAGGGAACACACAGAGACACTACTTTCAATAGCAATACATAGACAAATAAATTGTAATGAACGCATATTACGAAGTTGCTTAAAATTATGTTTTCTTTTATCAGGAAAAAATGTTTGGGTTGACGTTCCCTTTAATTAGGAAATATCTACTGCTTTTATTTACTTTTATTTACTGCTTTACTTCTTACTTGAGATACTTGAAAACCAATAATAATTCATTATTTTATTATTTATTTTGTATAATTTTTTAATTATTTGCCTTATTGTTCTGACTCTTTCCAGCTCTCAAATGGGGGTCACTGACCCCATCTACAATACAAATGCTCTGTAATACTACAGATGAATTGTTATTGCTACTTTTTATTACTTATCTATTTATCCAGGTCCTCTCCTATTCATATTCCAGTCTCTTATTCAAATCAATACACGGTTACTAGGGTACTTGGGACCCTAGCAAACAGATAAAAAAACCCATAAATACTAAAATATGAAAACCAATTGCAAAGTGTCTCAGAATATCTCTTTGCATCATACTAAAAGTTAACTCAAAGGTGAACAACCCCTTTAATCCATATTACAGAAAGATGTATATTAGGGGGACGATTAGGGAAAGGAGGAGGTATGGAAATATACAGGAATGGGCAAATAAGTGAAAAAAATAAATAATGGTCCAAATGAAAATATGTATGGGGGGCTGTTGAAAAATTTGGGGATGTGGAATTAATATGAGGGGCCGAAAGAACTAAACTGGCATTAAACAAATAGACTGGGAACACAGAGCAAAGAATGAGATTTGTGAATTCAAGGAATACAATTACTGATACAAATAGCCAGGAAATGAAGGACTTTTAATTCTCAAGGCAAGGACTTGAGAATTAAAAGAAAAAGAAAAAGAAAGGCTAAAATATGAAACAGAGTTTGATGATATGTTACATGTGTTAGTAAAGTGTCAGAAGACAGAACTTCATATAGAATAGCAGGCTATATTATAAATAGGATTCAAAAATACAAATAAACACAGTGTTATAGATTCACCCCAGTTAGGGAAGGTTCATTTCCAGTCTACACTGGTACGATGGAGATGTACTACATACACTCTAGAATTAAAGAAGGTGTTTTAAGGCAGCCAATTAGTGCAATAGACAAAAAAATGTAATTAATGAACGCATGAGGATTTTTATAAATGGTGAATAGAAGAATTTAAATGTAGACTGGCTTGCCCTGTTCCAAATGCATGAAATGTTACATCTAAATAATGTATCAGTTATTAATTGCTTTTTTTCTTGATGCAAAAAGAATTGCATTGGGTTGCTTTTGATTTACTAGGTCTCCAAGTGCTGCAGGAATGTAAATAATGGATTAGCTGCTGAAGACTTTCCTGGATATAAATGCCATTGTGCCTTTTATTTGTTCTGTGTAGGAAACACTATTTCAATATATATTCTAATATCACTCTTTTCTCTTCCCTACTAGTAAAATAAAAAAAAAATCATGAAATGTGTGACTACTGCAACTGTATACTTACTACTATGATACAGCTTGTACAGCAGTAAAGACTCGTCTTCCTCTTGCTTGCTCCTGCTTGCCCCAGCCATACACAATACATAGGCCCACACTGGCCTATACAGCTATAGGATCTGTTATGGGGAAACCCTTTATCCAGAAAGCTTCAAATTACAGGAAGGCTGTCTCCCAATGTCCATTTTATCCCAAAATCCACATTTTTGAACAGGATTTCCTTTTTCTCTGTAATAATAAAACAGTACCTTGTACTTGATCCTAACTAAGATATAATTAATCCTTATTCGAAGCAAAACCAGCCTATTAGGTTTATTTAATGTTAAAAGGATTTTTTAGTAGACTTAAGGTGCTGTCTAGTAAAGAGGAGAAAAACCAATTTAGACTAAAAAACAACCCAGAGCTTTTTGTCCATTTAGACCCTTGGGTGCCAATTCTGGATCCACGATTTAGATTGTGTGGCACCCAAGGGTCTTAATGGACAACAAGCTCTGGGTTGTTTTTTAGTCTAAATTGGTTTTTCTCCTCTTTACTAGACAGCACCTTATGATTCTTATTGCAGAAAAATAGATAATATGCATCCAGATATTGGATATAGTCCTGATAAGATTGATACATATGTTTCAAATGTTTCAATAGAGGTTTGTTTCTATTTATAAGTGCTGTTACAGTGTATCTGCTGTTTCTGGAATCAACAGAAGCAATATGCAACAGTTTTTCATTTTATTTTTTTGGATTAAGTACAGAGAATTTGTATCATTACAATTTGGTGACGGAATTTGTATCACTACAATCTGGTGACACCTAGTGGCACAAAATTATAAGGTACTTTTAAATATATATTTTTTAATATATATATTTTTAGCTATGTATTTTTAATCATGTATTTTTACCATGTGAATTTAATTGCACTAAATGCTTATGGCACATTTTGATGATGTCATGATGACACCCATTTTGGAGGGGATTGTGGGTATATAAATTGTCTAATTATCACAAGTATTTTTACCCTTGATAAAGGCCCCAATGCGGGCCGAAACGTTGGATGCACAGTGATATTTGAATAAAAACATGATTATTTAATTGAATTGGAGTGCTGGTCCATCCTTATATATATATATATATATATATATATATATATATATATATATATATATAGCCTGCATGGCAAAAAATAGACTAAGATACTTGCTGAGAAAATGATGCTTATCGGCACCAGTGTATTTCATGGGCACAGCAATAATTCCAGCCAAAGATAAATTTGAGAAAACAAGATGAGCACGTGGAAGGAGTTTATGTATAGTAAAAGTATAGGAATGTAAATGTAACCAGACAAATGCAGATTTAAGAAGATGTTCAAGGTGGAAATTAAGTAGATTATGCAATTTGTTTTGCATAACATCATAAAAATGAACTGGAAATGGCAAATTTTTCCAGCCATTAAACCAGGCTGATAAATTAACGTATGGTGTATGTTTTACAGCTACCCGACATCCTACTAAATACTCTCTCTGAAAAATGACACCTATGGGCACCAGTGTATATTCCAACACATTATGGCTCATCAGTTGCAAGGGAACAGTCTATTAACTCAGGTAAAGATATCAGCAAGGGTAGATGCTAAATGAACCCACTGACGTAGAAATCAAACCGGTCTTTGAAACATTTTGTATTTGACTGTTTTTCTTAGATGACAGCGCCAGTGAATCTTTTCAATTTCAAATGGCTATCACCTGGATATACCTTTCCTAAAAGACTTTTGAGAATTCTAATATACCAGTCATGTCCTAGACTATAACGAAAACCAAAGAAACGTAGAAACCTTGTTACTTTTATATAACAAGGTTGTGGATGGCAGCAGTAAGGCTCTCACTTATGATTCACCAGTTTAGCCTAAATGCATCAGAACAAAGGTTTACAACATGTTTTTTAAGCTAAAACTGCTTCTCAAAACCTTTTAGTAGACTCACGAAGCTGAAATCCAAAGTGGAATAATGCTTATAACAAGCAGGGGACTCGTCTCCAAGTGCTACTTATGGTTATGGATTCTTTCTGGTCTAACAAAAATGCAGCACAGCCTGGCACGGCAATGGGGAACAAAGCAGCAGAGCTGCAGAGGTGGCATTTATTAAATCTTAAACACTGTGCCAAATTAATGATATTTAATTAAAGGGATACTGTCATGGGGAAAAATATTTTTTTCAAAATGAATCTGTTAATAGTGCTGCTCCAGCAGAATTCGCCACTGAAATCCATTTCTCAAAAGAGCAAACATGTTTTTTTATATTAAATTTTGAAATCTGACATGGGGCTAGACATATTGTCAATTTTCCAGCTGCCCCAAGTCATGTGACTTGTGCTCTGAAAAACTTCAATCACTCTTTACTGCTGTACTGCAAGTTGGAGTGATATCACCCCCTCCCTTTCCCCCCCAGCAGCCATACAAAAGAACAATGGGTAGGTAACCAGATAGCAGCTCCCTAACACAAGATAACAGCTGCCTGGTAGATCTAAGACCAGCACTCAATAGTAAAAACCCATGTCTCACTGGGACACATTCAGTTACATTGAGAAGGAAAAACTGCAGCCTGCCAGAAAGCATTTCTCTCCTAAAGTGCAGGCACAAGTCACATGACCAGGGCAGCTGGGAAATTGACAAAATGTCTAGCCCCATGTCAGATTTCAAAATTGAATATAAAAAAATCTGTTTGCTCTTTTGAGAAATGGATTTCAGTGCAGAAATCTGCTGGAGTAGCACCATTAACTGATGTGTTTTGAAAAAAATATGTTTTCTGATGACAGTATCCCTTTAATAAGATATAAGTAAATAGCACCGTATCTATGATGTAAAAAATGTTTTCCTACTCATATGGAAAATGTATATTGAAACATACTGTATATCATGTCCCCTTATTAATTCCCCCTATTTAGGTAACATAATAAACAGCATGAATTACAGAGAAAAAGTGTTACTTTTGGACACAGGGAAACAGAATGATTTGTGAATCTTTAAAAAAAATCTGGCAGTGTATGTAATATTGTGCTTCTCTTAGGCCAGGATTATAATTATGCTCTACCAAAATTAATTGCTTGTCAGCCATGGTAATGCTATTACTCACATAAACCCTGAAAGAACAAATCAAATGTACAAAAATGTAATGTCCAAAAAATTGGACATGTAGGTCTGAACAATTTTAAACAAGCTTTTGTGCATTTTTACAGTTTCATTTCCTATATCAAAATAATTGCTGCTACAATGGCTGAATATGGTATTATTATTATTATTATTATTATTATGGTATTATTAGCGGATATCCGTAAAGACCCAATAGTATTTATCCTAGGGGACAAAATTCCCAAAATCAAAAACTCAGCACAGAGACTTGCTAACTCTATTCTATCAGCAGCAAGATGTTGTATAGCAAATGGAAGGAGACAATCCCACCAATGGAACAAGAACTTCTGAACTGGATTAGTTACACAAGGAGGATGGATTTCTTAACAGCCCTACAAAATTGACACTGTAGAACAATTTAACAAAATCTGGAACAATCGGGATGTAAACCAGGAAGTGATCTCCAATTGAAAAGCTCCCCTGTCAAGCTTTTTAAAGTTACACCGATGCTAAAAACTACACTTTAAAATATGAATGTACAGGAATGGGAGCTGTTATCCAGAATGCTCGGGAAAAAGGAAATCATTTTTAAAAATTCCGATTATTTGGATAAAATGGAGTCTATGGGAGACGGCCCTTCTGTAATTCGGAGCTTTCTGGATAACGGGTTTACGGATAACGGATCCCATACCTGTACATTAAAAGTTACCTATAGGTCATATTGATTGTTTTTTTTACTGATGACACACTGCTTGACTACAGTGAGCAGGATGAAAATAAAGCAGTAAAGCACAAGGTTTTCAGATTTAACGTTTTTTTAAGACATACTTTTGGCCCCATTTTCCTGATACTGTCATGGGAAAAAAATAATTTTAAAATGAATCAGCTAATAATGCTGCTCCAGCAGAATTCTGCACTGAAATCCATTACTCAAAAGAGCAAACAGATTTTTTTATATTCAATTTTGAAATCTGACATGGGGCTAGACATTTTGTCAATTTCCCAGCTGCCCAGGTCATGTGACTTGTGCCTTCACTTTAGGAGAGAAATGCTTTCTGGCAGGCTGCTGTTTTTCCTTCTCAATGTAACTGAATGTGTCTCAGTGGGACATGGGTTTTTGCTATTGAGTGTTGTTCTTAGATCTACCAGGCAGCTGTTATCTTGTGTTAGGGAGCTGATATCTGGTTACCTTCCCATTGTTCTTTTGTTTGGCTGCTGGGGGGGAATAGGGAGGGGGGGTGATATCACTCCAACTTGCACAGCAGTAAAGAGTGATTGAAGTTTATCAGAGCACAAGTCACATGACTTGGGGCAGCTGCGAAATTGACAAAATGTCTAGCCCCATGTCAGATTTCAAAATTGAATATAAAAAAATCTGTTTGCTCTTTTGAGAAATGGATTTCAGTGCAGAATTCTGCAGGAGCAGCACTATTAACTGATTCATTTTGAAAAAATTTTTTTTTCCCATGACAGTATCCCTTTAAAAACTCAGTTTGTCCCCTGCGAGTTACTTTTCACAAGACATTTTAAGTTTCCCCCCATTTTAAGTTTTTTTTTCACAGTTTACACCGATGTCCCCCCCATTTACGCTTTCCCATAATTTACACTCTAATTTTTATTTTGGTCCTCTGGAAAATGTAAAATGAAGGGCTTTACAAATAAGCAGCAACAATAATATTATACATATCGGTGAGTTGGGCAGAGACTACGAAAAATGGTGCAACATGTAAATGGGAACATTTCCTAAAATGGTTCAGTGGTGCAAAATTAAGAAAGTTGTTTTTATTACCCACAATACATCAATACATCATCAACATCAATTCTTATTTGCATTTTTTGCCATTCAGAGTCTTGTTTTGCCTATAGTGTGACATCTGCAGACTGATGAATTAGGTGCTTTGGCCATCTATTCACACACTATTTCATGATTTAATTGCATTTTTATAGAGTTGTGCGGCGTGGCAGTTTTCATGGAAACTTCTGTGAAGGAAAAGGATGAAAATTCCTATGAACAAGTGTTCAGGATGGTGAAAAAGGCAAGGCACTGTATTAAAAAAGGTAATTTTGTTGTTTGTGGTTTGCCCTAGTGGATTAATTATTGTGAAATCTAATCACACTGGACAATTTTATTGCATTTTTATAGAGTTGCACAATAAGGTAGTGTAAATAATTCTGGGAAAGAGCATTGAAAATGTTGAAAAAGTAAAAAAAAATGTTGAAAAAGTAAAAAATTGTGATTTACTTTAAAGGGATCCTGTCATCAGAAATCATGTTTTTTTCAAAACGCATCAGTTAATAGTGCTACTCCAGCAGAATACTACAGTGAAATACATTTCTCAAAAGAGCAAACAGATTTTTTTATATTCAATTTTGAAATCTGACATGGGGCTAGACATTTTGTCAATTTCCCAGCTGCCCCTGGTCATGTGACTTGTGCCTGCACTTTAGGAGAGAAATGCTTTCTGGCAGGCTGCTGTTTTTCCTTCTCAATGTAACTGAATGTGTCTCAGTGGGACATGGGTTTTTACTATTGAGTGTTGTTCTTAGATCTATCAGGCAGCTGTTATCTTGTGTTAGTGAGCTGCTATCTGGTTACCTTCCCGTTGTTCTTTTGTTTGGCTGCTGGGGGGGGGTTGATATCACTCCAACTTGCAGTACAGCAGTAAAGAGTGATTGAAGTTTATCAGAGCACAAGTCACATGACTTGGGGCAGCTGGGAAATTGACAAAATGTCTAGCCCCATGTCAGATTTCAAAATTGATTATAAAAAAATCTGTTTGCTCTTTTGAGAAATGGATTTCAGTGCAGAATTCTGCTGGAGCAGCACTATTAACTGATTCATTTTGGAAAAATAAAATTTCTCCCATGACAGTATCCCTTTAAGGGGAATTTTAAAAGCAGCAATTGTAATTTTCTTTTATGCAAAGTGTTCCTGTCTAATTCTGTCCAGAAAATCAATCATGTTTCAATGTGATAAGACTCAGCTATTACCGCGCTAAACCCGTCTCATAAATACATATTGATTTTTCGTAATTATGAATGATTGTTGCATGGACGTACGCAAGGCAGCATGCAATATTTTGAAATAGCATCTGTTTGATTTCAATTGCACATTTAATGGAGCCATTTCTTTATTTGTTTTAAATGGCAATAAATTTAATCTCAGACTGAAAGCCTGATATTTTGTCAACAACATATTACACATAAGTAGTATTTCCTCCATGGGGCAATAATGGAAAAGGGGAATCATTTGTCATTCTGTAAATCAAAAGAAGTAGGAGAGTCTGTAGTGTCTGCCTCTGCTTTTACAATTTACAGAATACTAATGCAATGGCTGCATGTCTGCATTAATAAATGACTTTTTGTTGGGGACTGAATTAATAGCTGTCTGGCAAAGCTGCACATTTTTATTTAGCATGCACAAAGCAGAACTAATCTTGAATACATTGTACTGCTTTGTACTCATATCTTATGACACAGACTTAGATATTTGCATTTGTGGGTTTGATCAAGCGAATAAAAGAGTTTCCAGAAAAAAAGACTTTGCTTTCAGGAAAAGTTGCAATAAAGTTGACATAAATGGTAACATGGCATTGCTACGAAGCGGGTTATTTACTAAAACTCCAATTAATCTATTTTTTATTCAAACAGTCGACCTAACTGCCATCCACAAATTGAACTCATTTCTTGATAATTCTTTTTTTTTTGAAAAAGTCAGAGCAACCAACCTCCTCAAGAAATTTGTGTCAATTTGAATAGTACAAGTGACGCTCCAAAAACTGGACTTTATGGAATTGTTGCAGTGAAAACTCAACTTTATCAGATTATCGGACGAAAACCCTGACTTTTATCAGATTATCACAATGTCAAGAAACAATTTCAGAGACATCTCCTATTGGCTTCTACATGACCTCAACAGGATTCGGATTTCTTTTTTCTAAAAGTTTGAGTTTTCCCCTTTAGAAACTCAACCAGAGAAATTTGCGGTTTAATTAATGGGCCCCTAAGTGTCTGACACCTGCCGTAGTGCCCCCAAAAAGATTATTGGGAAGAATGCAACCTGCTGCAAGACGATACCTCCTCCTTAGGACAGAGATCGTGGAAGAGTTTAAGGCAGCCACATTAGTGATGGATAGGGGTGCTCAGAGATACGATGGATACTGTAGCTAGAGGTAATAAAACCACATTTTATATCTTTATCACTTTCTGTTTAATACAGCTTCTTGGTTTGGCTCCAGATATGTATAAGTCATGATATTCTGGTTCTCAAAAGCTGCAACAGTAGATGGCTGAAACTCAACGTTGGAAGCCACTGAAACAAGATGGGGACGTGTTTCCTAAAAATACCGATTTCTTTCCCTTTTTTGGACCTTGCATTCTATGTTCCAGATTGTTAATGAGTCCTACAGGCTGATTTTTCAAGGGCTAAGTGCAAGCAGAGGAGCACTAAGGGACACATAACTAAGACTCCTAGGCCCCAAAACATAAACCATAGGGACCTTTGCACATTGCCCCTTGTGGCCAGATTGAAAATCTGGCACAAGACACAGAGCACACAGTTTATAGGCTGCTTATGGCTCCTGCTTTGTGCATCCTGAATGACATGCAGCGCTCATGTGCTGCATCTTTTGTATGCAGCTTTGCCCAAGTGCATTCTAGCAGTGCAAAGTGTTGCAACTTGGCACACTCTGGGGTGGCAAGGGCAAAAGCAGGACTCATGACTGCAAGTCTGTGAAGGGTAGGAGATTATTTTGAATGTGACAATTAAATATATTTGGTGGCAAGTTTTTTTTCCATTATGCATATATGTAAAATGAGTAAATGGGTGACCATTTCAATTTCATGCTTCTACCTTAAAATATTTTGTAGTTAATTATGGTTAAAGAGATTACAGTGATTTGCATTCATTTGCCAGCCAACGAAGAGGCATGAAATAATCAACTGACGTTCAGTATTAAAAAATGCCAGACAACCAGTTAATTAGTTGATTAGACATTCATGAAATTTACAGCGAAGGGCTTAATGAATAATTTGTGTATATTAATAATGCATGTTTACATAATACTGTACTAAAATATCTCCAGCAACTGCTTTTAGCTCAACATTTTTATATTCTTCCAGGTGAAACCATCTGTTGCTAGAAATGCAGCTGCAAAAGCAGGTCTTCTCCTGAGCAATATAGGCAGAGAGTACAAAATGAACAACAACAGTAAAATAAAGAGCATTAGCTGTTATATTTCTACAGATAGGTGCTTGTAATGGTTTTGGACTTTCCAATGATAAAATGTATCTATGCCAGTTTAATGGCCAGTGTCCAATTCACCATCTTTTTCAACCATATTCAGGACATCATCAGAGCATGCCGAGAGAACAGAACCCAAAAACAACCGTGTGGGAGTGCCAAAATTGCAACTGGAGAGCTGTAGTAGAGTAGAGAGAGAGTTGTAGAGGCATATAGATCGTACTCTCTATTAAGTCCCTTCGGGGGACTTAATAGAGAGTATGATCTATATGCCTTTATTTAGGATGAGTTATTGAGTATATTTTGATTGAGCATGGAGGGGTAGAGGTTGGGTCTGATATTGTTATACTGTAGTGATGCACAACCCTGATTATATCAAATGTCTTTTTTTGACTATATATGTTTGGTCATTTATATGCTGTTGTTGTTATGCTTAGGTTTGTGTAACATTATAGTGGATATATACCATTTAGGGTTGGGGCAGACGGGCAGATTCGGGGAGATTTAGTCGCCTGGCGACTAATCGCCTCTTCTGCGGGGCGACAATCTCCACGAACTGCCTTCCACCTGCTTGCCTCAAGAGGAAAGTTGCATTAGTGCATTAGCGCAGGCGATTCTTCGTTCATGCAGGCTGAAGGCAGATGAAAGGCAGTTTGTGGAGATTGTCGCCCCGCAGAAGAGGCGATTAGTCGCCAGGCGACTAAATCTCCCCGAATCTGCCCCCACTCTTAAAGTAGAGAGATAATGATCAAACAATATATTGTATTCGAAATGAACCACTTTGTACTTTAATTGAACTAATTTCTATACTAATGAGGTGTGTATGTATGACCTATGCCTTTAAATAGGATATGATGTCATTGTAATCACTAATGCTTGAGAAAGAAGCGGGAGCTTCGAAATATTGCATATTATTTACCAGATGGTAAAAGTCTGGACTTTTGTTTGTTATATCATTACAGATATATATATATATATATATATATATATATATATATATATATATATATATATATATATATATATATATATATATACACACACACACATACACAACATAGCCTAACCATTAATATTGAAGAATTAAGAATTCCCACTGCAATAATGCATAAATGAATAATTCTAATGAAAAATATCATTATATGGTGTCAAATAAGGTATTTTTATATATAGTGAATAAAGTTCCCCCTCTTGTAAAATATAAGGATATTATAAGTTACTGAGGAGTTCCATGACCATATAAAAACATGAGGCCTCATATTTTACAGCTGGGGGTACTTTATTTATTATAATACACAAATTTTAGTGAGTCATGTGACAGAAATGACATCAGAACTCACCGTTTATAACTGATGACATCAGAACTCACCGTTTATAACTGATGACATCAGAACTCACCGTTTATAAGGATATAATTTACAGGATATTCATAGCTTTTTGTGTATTATAAATAAATACATTGTAGATTGTTATGTGCAAATAATTTTAAAGTGCTACATCCTTATTTAACAATGTTCTATTAAGACCATTCTTCGGTGAAATAAAGGTAAATTTAAGCTTACAAATGCCTTGCTTTATAAATGCTTTCTGGTACAGGTATAGGATAATCTGAGTATATTAGAAATTGAGTCATATTTATGCTCATACAGAATTCATGTTTCCTAGACCGGTCTGTGATGGTTTGCTAAAAGTTTTAATGGGTACCCACTGGAGTCTGGGCACCTACTTAATTGGAAATATGTTACTGCTTGAATAAATGTGGCTCTTGTAGCAATCGAAGCAGCAGTGTCAACACCTACAGTAATTGCACTTGGTTGGAAATGACTGAAAGGCTGATTCCACATTAATTCATTTCTCAACCAAGAACATAGAACAGAACAAAACTCTGTTCCATTTTCATTGGAAAACCTAAGTACAGTTAGAAAAGCTTAGAAATGTTTTTTTCTTTCTCTTTCTACATAGACTACATTTGAGTTGTGTTTATGCAGAAATAAACCTGAAATCTGAAAAATAGAATAGTCCTGTAATTCCATTGACAAAGTTGTCATTTTGCTCCTAACAGGCTCCTGTGCATCAATGACTTGGCTTTAAGATTGTAAACAAACATCTCATAGTTTTAAGTGGTCACAAAGCTATTTTTGTTTACTTTCCCCTACTGAAATATCTGCAGGATTAAGACCCGAATGTGTGATTTTTATCACAGGGTGGAAATTAGACCTATTGGGAAAAAAAGATATAATTTGATTATTGTGTTTAGTCTGGGCTAGAATATCCAACATCTATTAAGTGACAGCTTCCTGGCTGCCCACCGTTAACCCTCTTAAATATTATGGATTTTTAATGCAGAAAATATGTGGGGCTGTCTCAGATCCCCCCACAACTGCCACAAGGCCCCCTTCGAACCCCTGCCTCTGCTGCAACCCACCTTTAGCTGGCACATGTGCGTACCTTTTTTTGCCGTGGTCGGAGAGAGTGGTTGGCATCAAAGGCAGGGAGCAGGTCTGGGCTGCCAGGGCCCATGAGAGCCGGGGCCCACCGGGTTTTTTCCCAGTGTCCCGCCAGCCCAGTCTGACCCTGGTCCTGACTACTAAGCAGTTTCAGTTTACTTTTACAAGTCACTGAACATCTCACATGGCAAACATTGCAACTGTTAAGGGGGTATTTACTAAGGTTTTACTCAAGTTTAGCTAATTTTTTTATTGAAACAAAGCCTACCTAACGCCCATCCCATTGAACTCATTTATCAATAATTATTCTCTAATTCGCAAGTGCTGGATCGACTTTGGCAAGGAAACAAACTCAGGGGGCTTCGACAAAGAACCACAAGGCTGCATTTTGACTCAAAATCTGGCGAAATCTGTTTGCTCTGATTCAACATTTAAAATGCAGTAAAGAGAGGAGACTACTGCTCCTGGTGTGGCTGACATCAGTCAGAGTATTACAGGTATATGATTTCACCCCCCCCCCATGTGGCACTAGCCTAAGTGCCATAAGGAGCAGAAAGGGCCAGCTTTTGTATTTCTGCGCCAGAATACCTATGGGCATTGTATAGAGCAGTATAGAAAGTAGCAATATGATTTGCCCAGTATTATATTTTTAAAAAGATTGAAGTCTAAAGCCCCTGATAAACGAGCTAGAGAATTGGGTAATTCTGATAAGAAAATACACATAACAATTGGAGATTAGTCAGATTAGGTTTTTACATGAAATATATCCTTGACAAAGCAGCCCCTAAATCCTTCGTGCTGATTTCCCAAAATGTAGGAGAAGGTCAAAATGGTTCTCATTCCTGGAACTGAAGAGATTTTCTGGAACAAGCATGGCTTATGTGATCCAATCACCGTGGTAATGAGTTAAGTGCCGTTTTATCAGCAAATGCAGTGGCACCTTCTGTATTTTTCAAGGATCGAACGTTTAATGTAATTTTATATTGCACACAGATTCTATTAGAACAGAAGAACAGAAAAAGATCTTTTCTTCAACTCTGCCATATCAATATTAAAGGGGAATTCCAGCTTTCAAACCAATTGATAAAGAGGCCCACATAACACAGAAACCCCTAATATACCCATCACAGTATCAAAAAGTATGAATAAATGCCATTTTCTATGCTGAAATCCAGCTGTTTAACAGTTCTTCTCTTTCTGCGTCATTTGAAATCCTGGCAGGGAAGCAGGGACTAAACACTGATGTTACAAATTGTAACAACTTCTCCACAGTTTACAGACAGCATGCAGGAACTACATAACCCACAATGCATTGCACTGTGATGTTCTGTTCCTTATTGAAATCACGTGTGCAGGGAATTGTGGGGTTTGGACAATGCATGCTGAGGACAGATGGCTGTTGATACAAAGTAACATTAGTCAGCCAGCTCAGCAAAGTAGTCAAACAGATCAGCAGGAGAGCAGGGGGATAGGCTTAGGGAACTGTCAGAAACCATGAAAAATCATGAAAAGTCTGCATATTTTTTAAATGATGTATATTGCAAAGTTGCTTGAAATTATCTTTACTTTTCAAAAGGATTAAGATTAAGATTAAGTTATGTTTTTGTGGAGTTCCCCTTTAACTAGCTATCTCTGATTTCATGGTTGCCATTAACAGAGAAAAGTTATAATGTTGGTTTGCTTCATAGTAACGTAGCAGAACGGTTTAATATCCTCATTGTTAATGCCTCTGTAGTGTTGCACTTGCTGGTTAGTGTAACTCTTTCTTGGCATACTCCCCTAGAGTAGGATCACACTCCTGGTGCTTACCTGTGGCCAAACCATGGAACCTTCTGCAGAAATTTGGGAGAGACTGGGAAACCACATCTCTACCGAATGGGCAGAGTAAACTCTGGCTATATGTATCAATTGGCTCACAGTAACATAGTTAATTAGGAAAAAGACAATAGTCCATCAAGTTCGACCCCTACAAATGACCCTCAATGCATATGTATATATATATATATATATATATATATATATATATATATATATATATATATATATATATATATATATATATATATATATATATAGGCCAATTACAGAAAGCACTCATAATTTTTTTATGAAATTAGAAACAACGCTATTTTACTCTTGCAACACTTTGCACCGTTAGTGCTTTCTGTAATTGGACTACATGATTTTTTGGTGAGCACTCGGCCTTTGCGGTGACGATTGGTGAGTGCCGATATGCAGTGAATATTTATATATATATAACAGTAGATATGTGCATACTTATACTTAACTAACTGTAGATCACAATATCTTTGGGTATTATGTTGTCCAAAAAGACATCCAAGGCACTCTTAAAGTCATTACTAGAATTTGCCATCACAACATAATCAGGCAGAGCATCCCACAACCTCACTATGAACTACCTACATTGCTTCAAATGAAAGTGCTGTTCCTCTTATAAAAAGGGGTGGCCTCTGGTGCGTTTATCCTTTTTTATGGTGAAAAATATACCCTTCAATCTTGACAATCTATCCTCTTAGTTTAAACCTTTCATCCCTTTTCCTAGTTGTGTTTCATCTCTCTGCACAGTTTTCAGCTCATTTTACCTTGCATTTGGTCTTATTTAATGGAATATAGTAATATGACTGGTCAGACAGATTGACTGTTCATTGCATTCCATGTCCAAATAAATCCTATGTGTTAACATGATATAAAACTGAAGAAGGGGGCCTCATATGTGCAAGACCATGGCATGCAGGAGCCCAATGTTTTTGCAGAAAGGTAATTTTTGCCCTTTTACTTCTTCTACCAGAGAAGGTGTGTTGCATTTGATTATGCTGCAACTAAACACATAAAGAACACCCAAACAAACAAAGCCACAAATGAACAAGCTTTCATATGTAGTTAATTATACATCTTGGTGATTGTTGTTTTCTTTTCACACTCTAGGTATTTATACTAAAAGTATCCCAGAACATTCATTCGCTCTGTAATTAATGACTATTCTGCGAACAGAAAGATATCCGAGACGAGTGTTTTAATTAGACTTTAACATGAAAAGTGTTAGCAAACATGCCAACTGTTGTGTTAGGGAATAACAATATAAAGGTATATTATCGGGCTGCAGTAATACATACTCTAGAGCCTGTAACTGAGCTTTCTGTAATAACCTGGATAATGAGAAATGGTAATAGAAAATATTGTGCAAACAGTGAAAGACCCGGACTTCTGCAGTTTTGATGCAGAACTAATGAAATATTCACTGCATTCTCTCAACAGGCAAGGACAAAGGTGTAACATATTCTACTGACTAGTTTTATTTTGTGTCAAGGGAAAGTAAAATGGATTTTAACGAAATTGGTCTCTGTGTTGATAGAGTGAGATCAACAACCTTCAAATGGACTGAACAGGGCAATCCAGGTTAGTCAAACAAGTCACTAAAAAGTTATTTGTTGAACAAAGAAAGAAATATTCCAGGGGAAATAGACTAACGACAAAGAGTTCAAGGAAAAGATAAAATAAGAGAAACAAATAAATGAACCCGCCCCGACAGGCACAGAGATTGCTGCTAAATTATTCTGGGATAATTCTTCATTTATCCCTAGGAAAACATGATTTTGCCATGTGTATGTGTACCCCATAGGTTCCTACTATATTAACTTCTATAGGAAAACTACCTTTCAGAATAAAATTTAAACTCATAACTCTGCCCCACCGTACATCTCTGAACTCATCTCTAGATACTCACTCAACCGCTTACTACGCTCCTCTACTGATGCTCCTCTACTGACCTGCTCCTCAACCATTCTCTCATTACCTACTCACACTCTCTCATTCAAGACATCTGGAATTCCCTCCTGCAGTCGGTCCAACTTTCTCCCAACCTTTCTGTTTTTAAAAGTTCTCTTAAACCACACTTATTCAGAGAAGTCTACCCTCACTCTGTTTAGCTATAAAATGCAATAACACATACAGTACTACATCTCTCATCCACTTAATTCTCATCTTGCCCACTCCCCCACCCTGTATCTCATTCCCTTCCTCTTTAGATTGTAAGCTCTTTTGTACAGGGTCTTCCTCATCTTTTGTATCGGTACAGGTTGTTATGTATGTAACTCTGTATTTTCCATGTATGTAATTCGTGTGATTTATTGTATAAACATGTTTATTATACAGTGCTGTACAATATGTTGGCGCTCTAAAAATACACGTTAATAATAATAATGATAGGGAACAGTATTGGGTACAAAATGTCTTTACTACCATTGCTTGATTTGAAACCATAGCTGTTAAAATGTCACATATTAAACACTAATTAAACTACATTTTCTACCTGTGAGGAGTGTAGAGAAGCTGATCCGATGAGACCAGGGGAGAGTTTCTCAGTGGTCTCAGTGTGGTGATCTCTGGTTCATGTTCTGGACTGTACTCTCAATCTGAGAATCCTAGAATATCATAATTCTCTGCAGCGCAAGCAGGGAGAAGATATTTGAATATGAGCCTTTATACAGTAAGTAGACCCCTAACAACAAAGGGTTTGACTGTGATCTTGGTGGCAAAAGAGGTGGGTAGTGTTGTGTCTCTGAAGCGGATCCAGATTTGTCTGTTCAGAGTGAAGACAGCTTCAAAGTGCAAAAAAACAGGAGTAATCCAACATTTTTTGCACACACTGTCTTCCTGCTTTACAGAAATATTATACGTCTTAAAGGAAAACTATACCCTCAAAATGAACACAAGCAACAGATAGTTCATATCATATTAAGTGGCATATTAAAGAATCTTACCAAACTGGAATATATATTTAAGTAAATCTTGCCCTTTTACATCTCTTGCCTTGAGCCACCATTTCGTGATGGTCTCTGTGCTGTCTCAGAGATCACCTGACCATAAATACTTCAACTCTAACTGTAACAGGAAGAAGTGAGGAAGCAAAAGACACAACTCTGTCTGTTAATTGGCTCATGTGACCTAACATGTATGGTTTGTTGGTTTGTTTGTGAGTACAGTGAATCCTACGATCCCAGGGGGCGGCCCTTATTTTTTAAAATGGCAGTTTTCTATTTATGATTACCCAATGGCACATACTACTAGAAAAGTGTATTATAATGACAATGGTTTATTTACATGAAGCAGGGTTTTACATATGAGCTCTTTTATGCAATATCTTTTTATAGAGACCTACATTGTTTGGGGGGTATAGTTTTCCTTTAAGCAGGGCCGGAACTAGGGGTAGGCAGAGTAGGCACGTGCCTAGGGCGCAAAGCTGGGGGGCGCCAGGCACGTACCTGCTCTGTCGCCTACCCCATGTCCGGTCCTCTCATTCCCCGTCTTCTTGCACGCGATTGATGCTTTGCGCACGCTAATTTCCGCTTCTGCGCATGCGCGCTGGCGTTAACACGCGCATGCGCGCTGGCGTTAACACGCGCATGTGCGCCAGCAGCAACTTGCGCATGCGCGCTGGTGTCAACTTGCGCATGCACACATTCAGCCGGCGCAGCCCAGGTTGCCTAGGGCACATGCCCAGTGTGCGCAAGTTGCCAGCTGGCGCGCATGTGCGTGTTAACGACAGCGCGCATGCGCAGAAGTGGAAATTGGCGTGCGCACATGCGCAGAAGCATCAATCGCATGCAAGAAGACGGGGAATGAGAGGACCAGACATGGGGTAGGCGACAGAGCAGGTACGTGCCTGGCGCCCCCCAGCTTTGCGCCCTAGGCACATGCCTACTCTGCCTACCCCTAGTTCCGGCCCTGTTTATGCCCTGGGTCTTTGTATACCTTGCACTTGGCACATTTTTCACAAAAGCTGCTGCTATTGCTCAGACACACTGGGTGCAACATGGTGCCACTAAGCACTCATTAGCATTCTGCAAATAAAATTATTTTCTGTGCCTGTTTCTATTATATAAGGTCCCTTGTTACAGAGATGTACACCCTTTGAAATGTATTTTGCTTGCCAGTTCCACCCCACCCAAGAGACTCTCTCAATGATGCTGAAACAAGATAACTGAATCATATTTAAAATGATCAATTAACCTCTTAATTTATAGGTTAATTGCAACAGTGATTGTATTGCATATTTAGAACGCACAAAACTGGCTTAATGACACCACAGCATCCAACATAATTAGGTTGCAAATGCTTTGTTTGACTGAAATATGTTGCCTATTTTTATATAACTAAGTTTCCAGCTAATTATATATATATACACATACCGTAGTTAATTAACTCTACAGATTACTACTTTACTACTTGCTAAATGTTTGTGAGCTTGAATGTAATGACTTCATTATAATTCTAAAACGCACAGTACAAAGTGTTTCCTCCTTCAGCTGCACTGTAAAAACTGAATCCAGAACACTGCACAGTTCTGCTTTTACCACTTGGTTGCACTGTTACCTCTCTATACATCCCTTCACTGATCTGATCTACAGCAGTTTTAATTTGTTACATGCAGCCCTAATTAAAAAGGGAAAAAAAAATTCTAAACAAAGGATTATTGAAAAAGTAGATTTTGAAGTTTAGGCACTTATGTAATCCCGCTAAAAACAGATCAGCACCTATGGCAGTGGAGAAACCAGAAACAAAATATAATGCAATAGGTTCCAATTCGTTCAAATATTATCAAACATTATCAAAAATTGCATGTAGTATTCACAGGTGTAAACTCTCCTCTCAGTATTCATTTAGACTCCAACAAAAGGATACAGAAATCCCATAGCGTGATACTATTTATTAATAAAATACCCTTATATCGAACTTGCCAAGTATCATCATGCATGCAATAATGTGAAATGCAAAGGGGTTTTAGATTAGTATGCACAAATGGAAAGCAAAGAAAGTACCGTTAAAGGGATCCTGTCATCAGAAAACATGTTTTTTTCAAAACACATCAGTTAATAGTGCTACTCCAGCAGAATTCTGCACTGAAATCCATTTCTCAAAAGAGCAAACAGATTTTTTTATATTCAATTTTGAAATCTGACATGGGGCTAGACATTTTGTCAATTTCCCAGCTGCCCAGGTCATGTGACTTGTGCCTGCACTTTAGGAGAGAAATGCTTTCTGGCAGGCTGCTATTTTTCCTTCTCAATTTAACTGAATGTGTCTCAGTGGGACATGGGTTTTTACTATTGAGTGTTGTTCTTAGATGTACCAGGCAGCTGTTATCTTGTGTTAGGGAGCGGTTATCTGGTTACCTTCCCATTGTTCTTTTGTTTGGCTGCTGGGGGGGGGGGAAGGGAGGGGGTGATTATCACTCCAACTTGCAGTACAGCAGTAAAGAGTGATTGAAGTTTATCAGAGAAGTCACATGACTTGGGGCAGCTGGAAAATTGACAATATGTCTAGCCCCATGTCAGATTTCAAAATTGTATATAAAAAAAACTGTTTGCTCTTTTGAGAAATGGATTTCAGTGCAGATTTCTGCTGGAGCAGCACTATTAACTAATTCGTTTTGAACATTTTTTTTTTCCCATGACAGTATCCCTTTAAGAACAATGGACTCCAACAAATGATTTTTACCAGCTTTTAATGGACTTAATTAATGTTTTATAGTAGATTTCACCAAAGGGGACTGGAACTATCACAACCTGAAGGATATAGAACAATTAAGCAGTAAACGGGTGGAATGCAAGCTGAACTAAACTAGGGCGGTTTGAGATGCAATTGTTCTTTTTACGGGAAGCACGTCAAACAGCTCACGGCAAATCCCAAATCCCTCTTTGGATTTCATTGGAAACCTGCTAAGATCTTATATATGGATGACTGACCTCATAAAACCAAAATGTTTTTTTAAAAATGTTTTATCAATAAATAGTATCACGCTATGGGATTTCTGTATCCTTTTGTTGGAGTCTAACGGCAGAGACACACGGTCAGATTCGGGGAGATTATGTTTTGGTAGCCGAGGATGAGTAAAGTATTACAGTGCTTTATTAGCAGGTTCATGCAGCCATTACACTTCAACAGTAGCTTCAACTCTAATACTTTTAAGCAGTATAGAAAGTACTATGTACACAGTATAACTCTTGTGCACACCTACAGGCCCTTTGTATGAACACCGCACCCGTTGTCAAATCTCCTCTTCTTCGAGGCGACTAATCTCCCCAAACTGCCTTCCTCTACCTTCCTTCCGGCTAGAATGTAAATCTCCAGTGGGCTGGCACTCGGAGCACTTTGTTTTCTGAAGCCTCTTGAAGTTGTCTCATCAACTTCGGAAAATGAATCACTCGGAGTGCCTTCCCGCCGGCTAGAATGTAAATCGCGGGCGGGAAGGCAGGGGAAGGCAATTCGGGGAGATTAGTTGTCCCGAAGAAGAGGAGATTTGTCGCTGGGCGACTAATCTCCCCGAATCTGACCATGTGTCTCTGCCCTAAAGGTATACTGCGAGGAGAGTTTACACCTGTGAATACTACTTGCAATATCTCTAATTACAGTCTTGTAAGTAGGCACTTTGGCCAAATTGGAGAAGGCTGAATAAACATTGGTGCACTGTCCAGGGGAAAAGAAGGTTCATTCGAGGAAACACGCATAATAGAGTGCTTTTGAACACAGGGTGTTACTTGAACTAATTGGAACCTTTTGCACTATATTTTGTTTCTGGTTTCTCCACTGCCATAGGCGCTGATCCGCTTTTATTTGTGACATTTCGTGATTGGATCTGCAAGAGGAATTAATCCTAAAGGAATAACTAACTTTCGTATTCTGTTATTTTATTGTAATACTTCAAATTTGTGGGAGAAATGTGGTACAGGTATTAGATCCGCTATCCGGAAACCGATTATCCAGAAAGCTCCATATTACAGAAAGGCTGTCTCCCATAGACTCCATTTTATCTAAATAATCCAGATTTTTAAAAACGATTTCCTTTTTCTCCGTAATAATAAACTAGTACCTTGTACTTGATCCAAACTAATATATAATGAATCCTTTTTGGAAGCAAAACCAGCCCGTTGGGTTTATTTAACGTTTAAATAATTTTCTAGTAGACGTAAGGTAGAAAGATCCAAATTATGGAAAGATCCATTATCTGGAAAACCCCAGGTCCCGAGTATTCTGGATAACAGGTCCCATATTGTACTTTAATTTAACTAAAACTGTGTTGTGGAAAGGCTTTTTTATGCCAAAGTGTACAAAATTGGCATATCCACATAATGGAGTAAGGCTTTTGTGACCTTCTTACATCAAAATCACTCCACTTTTGTGACCCCCCATTGCACCTTGTTGACATTTTGGTGTAAGGTGATGTAAACATCTGAAAGTGGAGTTAAAGACTGTGAACATGGTACAGTATACGGATGATTTTCTGGCAGTTCATTTTCAGTTCAAACCCAATTTCAGACTCACTTCCCTTTTGTGAACTCTGCCCAAGTGTTGAAAGCAAATACATTTTAGATTTAAATTCAAAGTAATGTGAACTATTTAAATTTGGGCCATAGTATGGTTAAGGGCTCTAACAGATAAACGTTTCATCATGTGTTCCCCCGCAGTGGCTTTTATATGCATTCCATTACAAGGGAAGGACCCAGCATGTTGCATATAAATATATATAAAAGGCAAGGCATAATGAAACAGTTATCTGGAAGAGCCCTAAGGGCTCTTACATAAGGGCGTTTTTTTCCTGCGCTCCCCTGCGTTGCGCTTCCTTCCATTCAACCACAAGGGAGCGCAGGAGTAGACGCACTCAATTATTGTGAAGGGGGCTGTACTCACACAGATGCATTTATGTACCAAACGCAAGTGGGACGCAGCAAGTTGCATTTCATCTGCATTTGCTGCATACCTGCGTCTGTGTGAGTACAGCCCACTTCACAATAATTGAGTGCATCTACTCCTGCGCTCCCCTGCAGCTGAACGGAAGAAAACACAATGCAGGGGAGCGCAGGAAAAACCACCCATGTGTAAGAGCCCTAAAGGTGCCCAGGCTGATACATCTGCTCGTTAGTGAGGTTGGCACATCAGCAGATCAGTGTCTGGTTTGGCCTCCTATACAGGTTTGGAGGATAAGCCATCTCTCATGGACTCCATTTTATCCAAATATTAAAAATGTTTCTGTGTAATAATAAAACAGTAACTTGTACTCAATCCAAACTAAGATATAATTAATCCTTATTGGAAGCACAACCAGCCTATTGCATTTACTTAATGTTTACAAGATTTTCTAGTAAACTTGAGGTATGAAGATCCAAATTATGGAAAAATCTGATAGCGGAAAATCCAGGTCCCAAGCATTCTGGATAATCCCAGAATCTGTTTTTACAATCACAATTGCAGTGTGTAGGAATAAGGCCTGTACGTTTAAGGGGCAGTAAATAACACAGCAAGACAGCATTAGAACAGCTCCGCCATATACTGGAGGAAATTAGCTGCTCTGATAAATTGCTTTTCTCTCTCTGCATTGTGTTTAATTGATTGTGGGCTTATTGCTATTGACTGGCCTCGGCTCATTTGTGTTGAGTGTGATTCAAAATCACAAAAGCAGCGACACATCAGAGCAATTATTGGGCTGATTTGGAACAAGCTTGTGTTTTGTATCCTGCGCTGTGAATCATCGGGTAAATCTTGTGAATAGAGGGAGTATATCATGATGCAAATATCATTCTCTGCTTCATTCTTTATCCCCATCAACTGAACTGTGTAGCAAGTTATGCAACTGGTGAATAATAATCCTACACACTATACAGCCTGTCTCCTGCTTCTGATACATTAATCACCAATATAACCCATGGAAATTCTTGGATATTGGATGCCTGTGACGTGAGACATTTTACAAATGATGATCTTATATAGTGTTTCTATGTGTGTGGGGGGTGAATTGTAAGATATCGACAATGTTCTTCTATTACAAAGGCAAGAACAGCAGCTCAAATACATTCAGTGCGGCAGAAAATACTTTTCATAACATTCCATTTTCTCAAAACCCATTAGGTGCAAAATCAGCAAATGCAATAAGAGAGCAGCACGACGTGAAGTTGCCCGCAGGCAGCCGGCAGTCGCTACTGACAGGCACAAACACAATGACAAATACAGAACACTTTTCCTCATTTTGGCTGCATAAGAGAAAAAACTATAAACTCTTCCATCACTGCTCAATAGAAATGCAAAAAAAAGCCCTGAAAATTCTATTTCCACCACTTATCATCCTTTATCAGATCACTAAACAGACACGTCTCAATACCCTGCGAGCTCGACAGGAGCCATCAGAACGGAACAATATGGGGATATTAAAAAGTAGATGCAAAAAAGAAAACAATCAAGATTTGATACCAGTGTCTCTGTCTTTCCCCGTAATCCCAAGAGCACAATTCCTAAACTAGTCAATAGCACAGATCTGATTTTTGGCTGGATGTACTACATAACATAAATGGACTTTTGTATTTAAAGGGCCATTTCATGAATTTGCATTTGTTTATTTGTTAACTGATTGGAAGTATAGAAGTAAACAACAATATATGTGTTCACGTCTATATCTGCCCACTTCTTTTGTCTCTTTGCCCCCTTCTTTGTCATTCTTTGCTGTGAGAATCTTCTCATAACTATTAGCATTGGCACAGGCCTTGGAGGGCATAAAATAAAAGTGTGGCGTCACATACATGCACCCTAACTTTGCTCACTGGCTTTCCTGCTTCTCACATTGGGGCAGCTTCACTAAGGGCCGTATTTGCGCTAGTGTCTGCTCCGCTCACATCGGCACACTTCGCCAGGCGTAGATTCGCCAGGACAACGCTAATTCACTAAAACCCGAAGTTGTGTCTAGGGTGCCGAACGCTGGCAAAGTAGCGCTAGCGTTATTGCGGCAAGCGAAGCTAGCGTTGGCTAATTTGCATACAGTAGGAAGTTGAAGTTGAATGGACGTATATGTTGCAGCCAACACATTACACTACACAAGCCCAGGGAAGCTTAATAAAATAAAATAAAGTTGTTATATTGCCCTACACATGAGCCCAGTGTATAGTTTATGTTCCATATGTTAGGAAATATAGGGGGAAAGCCGGGTACCCGAGAAAAAATTTATGATCGTTTGCAGCCTATCACCCTGAAAAATGAAAAGTCGCCAGCGCAAGAGGTAATGTTCATTACAATCCGCATCTTAGTGAATTTACGTAGTTATGTCCCCTCGCCAGGCGTAAGGGAGCGAATTACCGCTAGAGTCTATTTCTTTCGCTAGCGAAGTTACGCCTGCGCCTGTTAGTAAATCGGCGAAGTAACGAAATTACGTCACGTTAGTGAATTTTTGCTAATGTTAGTCACTTTGCCCTTTAGTAAATCTGCCCCTTAGACTGTAAACTTTATGGGGCAGGAACCTCCTTCCTTCTGTCTCTCTTACCACATGGCACTTAAGCTGTAACTTGTCCTCCCTATGTGTACTTTTATCTATTGTAAGATTTACAGCAATGCGTTTTCTTTACAGCGTTTTATAAATAAAGTTATGCAGGTATGGGATCCATTATCCGGAAACCTGTAATCCAGAAAGCTCCAAATTACGGAAAGGCTGTCTCCATTTTATCCAAAAATCCAAATTTTTTTAAACAATTTCCTTTTTCTCTGTAATAATGAAACAGTACCTTGTACTTGATCCAAACTAAGATATAATTAATCCTTATTGAAGAACTAAGATATAATTAATCCTTATTGAAGAAAAACAAGCCTATTGGGTTTATTTAATGTTTAAATGATTTTCTAATAGACAACATATTACAGAAACATCTGTTATCTGGAAAATCCCAGGTCCCAAACATTCTGGGCAGTGGCATGACTAGATGTACTGGGCCCCACAGCAAATTAATTTTAGGTCCCCCAACATATGCAGATGTTGTCCTGTTTAACCACTATATAGTGACTTTGCTCATTAGTTTGGGCCTCAGGGGGCCCCCTATACCACCTCCCCGACCCCCCTGCAGCTGCAGGGTCTGCTTCCTCTGTAATTACGCCCATGATTCTGGATAACAGGTCCCATACCTGTACAAACAAACCTTGTAGCTAAATTATTTTGGCTACTCTGCAGTATCCAGGAGACTGGGACAAGAAACCTGGTCCCTGCTACAACAACCCGACAGGTCAAATTATAATAATGAATTACTTGGCCAAGGTGCTGATAGGCAGGGTCCTGGAAAGTGTCTGACAGTAGTTGACAGAATCAAATGTAAATCCCTACCAACATCTACCAGGGAGAGAGCTTTGCTATTCATATGATTAGCCTATTCAAAGCTCTGTCTGTGGAAGGTGTTGGTAGGTTTAAACAAGTGGGTCTGTCTAATATTACTGTTGGACTGACTCCCTGGGGTACTGGGAGAAAACCTGGTAGACTCCAGTCCTTGTGGGCTGCACTGGGCCAGTCATATCTGTAGGTGGGCATGTAGCTTAGCAGTGGGGAGTGGGTGATACGTAACTAGTGTTTGTTATGATGGGGGAACTTGGCGGAGGCAGCAGAGTTGGTGAGCCATTGGCTCTGGCTTTCTGGTGGGCCTGGCTACACTAGGTTGACAATCTGAAAAGGAAGTGAGTTGCCAAAAGTTTTTTTTTTTTGGTCATGAACTAGTGGTCATGGTTTATTAACTCACGGTTACTCAGAGGTTAAAGAAGGAGCACCCATGTGTTATTAGTTATCAGGGCCGGATTTACATGGCTAGCACCCTTAGGCCCACTGTTGTTCGTCACCCCGATCCCTTCCCTCTTATCCGCTCAAATTTTTATCATCGGGACAGGAGCAATGGGGATATGCGCACAGGAAGCACAGAAACGATTGTATCTCCTGTGCATCCCCAGTGTTTCTGATGTGGGTGTCCTGCCATCTTAGGCCAAGGCCTTGGTGGCTTCTCCACAAATCCGGGCCTGTTAGTTATCGACCTCCAGTAAGTGCATTGTAAGCTTTCACCCCCTGTCCTGTGTGGTCATTCACTACTATCTACAAACGCATATTTCAAAATGATAGTGTTATGAACTACAGCCTGAAGAATCATATCCTTGTCTTATACTGTATATTTTTATCTGTCCTTTATATAGTGCCGGCACAATATAGAGATTATACATAGTTCAGTCTTTGCTCTACAATCTAAGGTCTCATTCACACACTATGGCTAATTTGTCAGTAGTCAAGTGTGGGGGGGGGGGGAGGACCCATAGGAGAAAATACAAATCCATAATAAGTCACATCTATCAAAGAAATCCACTGTTACTCAGTAGGCTGAATCCATGGTCATGACAAATGCTTTGCAATACATGGTACTGTATAATTACACTGACATTGACCGTATGATGATAGAGTTTTTTCACAATCAGTATGTCCCAGTTATATACATGCATGTGTGGGTGAGGGGAGAATAAAGCACTGCCCACGTGTTCTTACTGTTCTTATGGTCACAGCAAGGTCTAGGTACATCTCTGAACAAATCAATAAGAGCATTGGAAACGCTCTTAGTCCCTACTTTTAAAAAATGCTTGAGTCACTGAAATGTTTTCAACAACGACGGATTCTGTTTTTCTTCTAGAGCACAATGTAGAAGATTACAAGGTGAAGTAATGTAGGTATTTATTGTATGTCTGTAGAAAACAAATATGCAGTGTGTGTCAATAATGTTTCTGATTCCTTGTCTTTCAGTATCTAGTGACATGCTACTGACTGGCATTAGGTAACAGATCAATTGAAAACCAACCTGTGACCTTATTACAGTCTGATAATAAAATAGGAGTAGGAAGAGCAAGATACATACACATTAATGTAATTAATACTGTACATGTTTGAGATTACTCGCATCACTGAAGGGTAAAGCCATTTGGAGCCAATTTTCAATATGAATGTTTGAATTGGAACAGAATATTACATTGTGCATGCTATATATATATATATATATATATATATATATATATATATATATATATATATAGATATATATATATATATATATATATGTATATATATATATATATAAAACATGGAGGAGCACACCCTAAACTTGTTTAGCAACTTGCCCGGGTGCTGGTAAATAAGGCAAATAAAGTGACATAGTACCGCACCCAATGGGAAAAAAAATCAGACGTTTCGAACACCAACTGTGCTCAAGGATAACAATAAATAAATAAATAAATAAATAAATATATAAATATATATATATATATATATATATATATATATATACACACACATACAGGAGGTATGGGATCCGTTACCCGGAAACTCGTTATCCAGAAAGCTCCGAATTACGGAAAGGCTGTCTCCCATAGACTCCATTATAATCGAATAATCCAAATTTTTAAAAGGGATTTCCCTTTTCTCTGTAATAATAAAACACTACCTTGTACTTGATCCAAACTATGCTATAATTAATCCTTAATGGAAGCAAAAACAGCCTGTTGTGCTTATTTCATGGTTACATGATTTTTTCTTTAGACTAAGAGATGAAGATCTAAATTACGGAAAGACCTCTTATCCGGAAACCCCCAGGTCCTGAGCATTCTGGATAACAGATGCCATACCTGTATATACATATATAATAATAAAATATATGTCATGTTGTAAAAAATAAAATATATAAAATAACCCAGATACACAACAAACCTGAAAAGAACTCATGCTATCTGTCATCTAACCCAAATTTTTGAAAAAATAAATGCTAATGCTAGACCTTAGGTCGGGACCTTCCTCATGGTTACGTAGTACAAGGGTAATATTTATATTATCTCTCTATTATTGTTTTACCATACAGAAACTACTGTGCTAAACAATTGATGTTGAATGACAGAGGCCAGGAAAGATGACTGACAACATTGGAACAACGTGGATCCTCTTTATATCAGTTTGTTCCAATCATTTTAAACAATCTATGCCTGATAAAGATAAATTATCAAAATGTCAATGTAGACACTAACATAAGGACTAGATAATATTGTGTTCAGCAAATTCTCATCAGTTATCTCCTATATTGGACAAAGCTACAAATGGCAACAAAGCAGGTTGTATGATATTTAACTTCATTGACGTTTTTAATTGGAATGGCACTGGCATACACATAAGGATCTATGGCATTGCCCCACCGGAATGAGGCCAAGGCCATAAAAAAAGAAGAGGATTATATTAGGATAGAGCCTGGGATAAAGCAGTTGGGATCTCCATAGATACAATGCTTTTCAATCATAGGGATTAAGCTAAAACATGAATTGCACGTGCTAGGGGGGCTCAGTACAAAAGAAAGCATGACATACATTCCATTGATCGCCTGCTGGTTTTGTGCTTATCTGAGTATATAATATGTGGCAATATGAATTACATTTTAACAAAGGGTGAAAACACCGGGAACATGACATTCTTTGACTACAGCAAGTACAGTGTATGTGAAGAACAGGATAAAGGAAGCTATTCATTTGTTAACAGAAAACACTTGCAAATGAATTCAAATTTGGCTATGGGTCTTAGATATACATTGTCAGGTATGTAGTTTATGGTTAGGCTCTTGCAGGCCTGTCCAAGATTACCAGTGGCTCCAACCGAGACTTAGGGGTAGACTTATCAAGGGTTGAAGGGAAAATTCAAAATTCTGATTTAGTCAATGGAAAACGTCCTGGGATCAATTTGGAGTTGTTTTCAGCCTTCCTGACTTTAGAGTTTTTTTCACAGAAAAAACTTGAATTGAATTGAATTCGATTCTAGTTTTTGGGTCAATCCTATTCACCAGAGTTTGGAAAATTTGATTTTTTTTAATAAATTTCGAATTTGAAGTTTATGGGAGTTTTTAAAAACTCACATGAACTCGAATTTCGACCTCTGATAAATGTGCCTCCCCATTTTGCCATCTCTTTTTTTTCACCACAGGCCATTGATCACTGATCTTTTTTCCCAGGGCCATTTTCATAAATGAGCAAATGGGACATATACCTGGGCAGGTCTGTATCAGGATTCAAAACCTGACATTTCACGAACACAGAAGCCCAAACTGCCCCCCCCCCAACATCCCACTAAATAATCACTGTCTATCGCATCTTACAGCAGCCCCTCTGGCATTTGCTAGATCCCACAGTTTATTTTATATTTCTTTTCTTTATATTTTTACTGTCTTTTGGAAAAAAAATCAAATAGGCGATGCCACTGCCTTATTCCCTGTTAGTGCACATGGAAGGAAGAGCTCAGATGTGCAGGTGTCAATAAAAAACATGGAGTTACCAACTGCAATATTTCTGTGGTGCGATCTGTAGTCAGCTTTAGAGAAAGCAGGGACCTAGTATATATCAAATATATCTCTCAGAGAAGAGCACCATGGATGTTGGGAAGGGCCCCATTTATAAGGACTAGCTAGTGGTAGGTTAGATCCTAAATTTAGTTCAGTGAAAGACAGATTCGAGTTATTAAGTAAAGCAGTCTGATGCTCCAGCAAGTATTTTAGAGGGTTAGTACGAAAGCATGATCCACCAGTTTAATGAGTTTAAGGGTATACGCTCCCTTTCCACCTTTTGATGGCGTTGTACAGACTTTAACTATACGTTGTGGCTTTTAACATCTTGAGAAATTAATTGCAAGCCAATAAGTTGTTGCTACTGGTGGACAAGTCTTTGCATATATAGTATTCAAGCTGTAACCTCTTCCTCTGTACTAACAGCAAGGGACCACCCAAGAGGTTTTGTCATTTTCTGTGAGTAGACCAAGTACATTAGGTTGATTGTGTGTATGGCCAGACCTACAGCCAATCCCTAGATATCTATTGGAAAGATTTAAATTTTTTGGATGCTGACATGTCTGTATAGGGCCCTATCATGATATCATTGTTGGACCACAGGCCAGACAATTGCAGCACCCTAATTTGGTCCTCCATGTCGGTGATCTCAGAAGAAATTTCCATGTTACAAACCATTTTATGGTAAGAAAAATTCCTGTTTGATTTGATGCATGAGGTCCTAGTATGGCTGTAGAGAAATGAAAATCGGTTTGTGCGTGCCATCAGCCAGGCAAGATACAAAGACGCCACAGAATCTACTCAAAGATTATTCTGACACTTCAGTGGGAGACAAATGAAATGTCAAAGAAGCGCAGTTACCGGATCAGCCAATATATAACTCTCACTATATGAACACCTCATAAAATATTTCTTTCCTATCTAAATGAAAACCTTTTTGATACAAGTCATTGCTTGTATAATTACAACTCATTTGGAAAATCCATATGGATAAGTGCAGCGGCTGTTTATTATTTAATGAAAAATAAATGATGTGGTTCAGAGATGATCAATTGGTGTTGCATTCTGGGTCGCTGAAATAAGGTGCATTTATTATTAATATATATATATATATATATATATATATATATATATATATATATATATATATATATATATATATATATATATATATATATATGGGTGATTTTAAGCCAAAAGCCCTGGAGCAATAATGCTATTTTCAGAAAAGCAGAATTTAGAAAATAGCTATATTGCTTAAGATATACAATGTATATTAAATTAAATATATGCATATATATATATATATATATATATATATGCAATCTGAACTTTGTATGATAACCCTTGACCAAGCACCCACCAAGGGACCACAACAGAATGCGGGTACTTTCTGAAACAGTGTATATATATATATATATATATATATATATATATATATATATATATATATATATATATATATATATATATATATTTTACATAGAAGTTACTTTCTCCCTATAGGCACTATAGTACACTGGTTTTTCAGCCATAACACCCGCTATGTAATTAGTACCACTCTGGGTGGTCTAGCTGAATATCTTGGAAGTAACTAGGAGGGGTCTGAGACATTTCTTTTTTGCAACTTATAGGGTTGCCACCTTTTCTGGAAAAAAATACCAGCCTTCCTATATATTTATCTTTTTTCCCTATTAATAACATTGGGCTCAACCATAATTTTTACCGGCCAGGCCAGTAAAATACTGGCCAGGTGGCAACCCTAGGGGGCACATTTACTAAGCTCGAGTGAAGGAATAGAATAAAAAATACTTAGAATTTTGAAGTATTTTTTTGGCTACTTCGACCATCGAATTGGCTACTTCGACTTCGACTCAAACTATTCGAACTAAAAATTGTTTGACTATTCGACCATTCGATAGTCGAAGTACTGTGTCTTTAAAAAAACTTCGACTTCCTACTTCCCCACCTAAAACCTACCGAGCATCAATGTTAGCCTATGGGGAAGGTTCCCGTAGGCTTTCTAGCCAATTTCTGATCGAAGGAAAATCGTTTGATTATTCCTTTGATGTAGAAAACACTCTCCTGTGTACCTTGCCTTACAAAGAGCTATTGTTCATAATTCGGGTGTCTTCTTTCTGTATGTTATCACTGACAATGGCCCTACAGATTGTCCCTTCCGCTATGCCGTCCTCCGCCTTCTTCATATGCAAGTCTTGTTGAAATGCTCTGGGCAAAGGTGGCAGGATGGACTTTGCAGTTTGAGTTAAATGGAATGTCAGATGTAATCAGCTGTCCAAGTGTTATACCCACTTCTCACTCAGTAACCATGTAGTAAAGGAAAGAAGCAAGTAGTACTTATCAGGGCATCTGCATCAGGGCAGCAGTTCATGTGGATCAAGGAAGAGCTAAGCTTTCTTCATTGCTGGTCTGTAGTGTCCTCTCCTAACCAATACCCACATTTTTTGTTTCCTTCAAATAGTTCTGATTTAAAGGTTACATCTTGCAATGCATGAAACATCTCCTTTGGCTATGGAGTGAGGGATGAATGCTGCTGAGATCCATGGGCCTTTGTTAATCAAGGGCAATAGAACAGGAAATAAATGATAAAATATGGCACATTAGAAAGAACTGGTGGTACAAACAATATTTTCTTTGTAGACTTTCTGTATCTACATATTTGTGAGAAACCAATGCTCAATGCTGGGGTGGGGTCCATTGACAAAACATTTACTACAAACTGTCCAGCTTAACAAATGTATTTAAGTTTCTTCATTTAAATTTTATAAATGTCACCTTTGCAGAAGGTTATAACTTCAAATGTTTTATTTAAAGAGATGTTTCCATTGGGTGAGGCTGTGATAAAAGTGTGAGATCTCCTGCCTTAGTAGAGATTTACTTGCATAGCTCTTTCTACTTTGGGCGTATTTAGACTATTTTCAGTGGATCTAGCACTGTTTAAATACAGCAGCAAAATCACCTGGTATGAGTCTAGCCTAAATTGACTCATAATGCAGCATTCCCTTAACTTCTAGCTGGACTAAACCAGACCATGTCCCATGTTAGCAAGCAGGTTCTAGAAATGGGAGGCACCTCAGTCCAGCCAGGAAAGGGAGGGATGGGATTACCTTGAACAGTACAAAGACCACAGGTCCAGGAATAGCAAGATCTTATGAACTGCATCTGTTTGGGGCACTAAATTCTGTCCTCTGATTTATGTTCAGACTGGGGTCCTTACCTCCAAGGTTCCCTTATAAACAATTAAACAATGCATTTGAAATGAACAACTATTTTAACAATCAACCTGTGTTATTGCTTCAAGTAAAGGGAATTCAGTTAATAAGAAAAATGTTTGAATCCATCTGAAATAAACCTAAATAAACAAGATTTTTATATCACCCACAATCTTCTATGAGATTCAACATCCCAGACCAAGTGTCCTTGTTGCCATTCTGGGAAAACAATACTACAGGCACAGACAGTGATAATTAATAAAATGATCAAAATAGTGCATCACATCAATTGGCCAGTTGGATTGATACCAATAAAACTCAAATCTTCCCAGATAGAACTTTGCTCCTAAATCTGCCCCAAAATGTTATTATACTTCCATTTAACACAAGGACCCTAAAAGCTTGGAATGTTCCAATATTGGAATGGGTAAAGTATAAAAAAGATATTACTGTGCATTTTGTTTACTATTATTAACTAATTGTTGCTTGTAAGAAAGTTCTGAATCTCAAGCTTTTTTAAAATCTCCACCTAGAATATTTTATCTGAAACATAAAAGTTGCTAGTTACCAGTTAAGATTGAAGACGACCAAAATGTAATCATCGCGGTAATTAGAGTAAGAATACTGCAGAAAATGAAATGCCTTTGCAGCACTTACAGATAACTAACAGCTACCAAATATAATTACGGAGAAACCATTTAAATCTGAAGATATTACAAAGGCAAGAAAAGCGGCAGTGCATTATTTGATTAAAGAGATATGCTACAGAAATGAAATGACAGGCAAAAGAAACCTTACTATAGATAAAAGCATTAAGGAGCAGGACACAGCGTAAGCCATGGATTATTACCTTAATGACTACTTTCTCCAAAACATCGTCATTCCTCTGTAGGGCACAGCTGGAATGAAACACTGAATATAAGAATTCTGTAATATAACCTTATAAATGGCTCTTAGTGATGTCAACCCTACGCTCATCCGAACCTGTACATTTTCAACCTAGACCCAGCACGAGATTGAGATGGGGCTTGAAGAACAAGCCCAACCCTAAATGTGGCCATACACACACTGATATTATACAAAACATGAGATAGAGGTAGAATTATTTTGTTTCTACCTGCATATCTGACAATTCAGCTCTTATTAGTAATGCCTGAAATGTGTAAGGCATTGGTCTTGCGATGGTCTGTTTTTACTGAACTAAATAAACGTTTTATTTTTTACAGAGCATAGTGTTGCTGCTTCAATTTTTCATTTTATATCTGTGGATCTTTCCATTTGGTTGTGGGAAAGATCATAATTTTAAAGTGTATGGCCCCCTTTTGCTGACAACAAGGATGACATCAGTAGGGACAGGCTATAGAAACTCTATACTACCAAGTAGCAACTTATGGAAACAGTAGTATTTCAGCAGTGACATAAAGTTTATTGGATTAACAGAAAATATACAATATGCATCATAACAAAATTAGACAGGTGCATAAATTTGGACACCCCAACAGAGATATTACATTAATACTTAGTTGAGTCTCCTTTTGCAAATGTAACAGCCTCTAGACGCCTCCTATAGCCTTTGATGAGTGTATTCTGGATGTCGGTTTTTTTGACCATTCGACCATACAAAATCTCTCCAGTTCAGTTAAATTTGATGGCTTCTGAGCATGGACAGCCTGCTTCAAATCATCCCACAGATTTTCGGTGACATTTAAGTCGGGGGGACTTTGACGGCCATTCCAGAATATTGTACTTCTCCCTCTGTATTAATGCCTTTGTAGATTTTGAAGTGTGTTTAGGGTCATTGTCTTGTTGGAATATCCAACCCCTGTGTAAATTCAACTTTGTGACTGTTGCTTGAACATTATACTGAAGAATTTGTTGATATTGGGTTGAATTCATCCCACCCTCAACTTTAATAAAGGCCCCAGTCCCTGAACTAGCCCTACAGCCCCACAGCATGATGGAACCTCCACCAAATTTGACAGTAGGTAGCAGGTGTTTTTTTTTGGAATGCGGCGTTCTTCTTCCACCATGCAAATAACTAAGTTTTTGTCTCATCAGTCCAAAGCACTTTGTTCCAAAATCATCATCATCATCATCATCATCATCATTTATTTATATAGTGCTGTCAAGATACGCAGTGCTTTACTGCAGTTATAGCAAACAGGGAATAAATGGTGGATAACAGACAAGGATTACAGAGTACAATAGGGTTTACAAACTAAAAGGTTAGGGTACAATTGAGACATTAGGATTGTATAAACACTGTAATTTTTGATACAGCAATGATTAAATAAGGTACATCGAATAGGCCTCTTTAAACAGATGGGTCTTTAAGGAGCGCTTGAAAGTTTGGAAGGAAGGAGAAAGTCTGATAGCTTGTGGCAGAGAGTTCCAGAGAAAAGCAGAAGCCCGAGAGAAGTCTTGTAGACGAGAATGGGCAGAAGTGACCAGAGGAGAAGTGAGGCGAAGATCAGAAGCAGAGCGTAGGTTTTGTGAAGGAGTGTATTTGGAGATTAGAGATGCAATATAGGGAGGGGTTTCATTATTAAGGGCCTTGAATGTGAGTGTAAGTAATTTGAATTTGATTCTAGAAGAGATTGGGAGCCAGTGAAGGGACATACATATGGGAGCAGCTGATGTTGAGCGGCGAGCTAGATGAATGAGTCTAGCGGCCGCGTTTAGAACAGATTGGAGTTGTGAAAGGTGACTTGTTGGAATACCTGTGAGGAGTAAGTTGCAGTAATCAAGGCGGGAGATGATGAGAGACTGAATCAGTGTTTTAGTTGATTCTGAACTGAGATAGGGTCGTATTCGAGCAATGTTGCGCAGTTGAATACGGCAAGATTTTGCAAGTGTTTGAATGTGTGGTGAAAAAGACAGATGAGAGTCTAAGATGACTCCTAGGCAGGGTGCCTGTGTGGTGGAATGAAAGGTGGTGTTGTTTACAGTGAGTGATATTTGAGGGACAGGGGAAGATCTTGGAGGAAATATAATGAGTTCAGTTTTAGAAAGGTTCAGTTTCAGGTGGCGCTGTGACATCCAGGAGGAGACAGCAGAGAGACAGTCTGTGACTTGGGAAAGGACAGAATTAGAAAGATCAGGAGTAGACAAGTAGAGTTGGGTGTCATCAGCATAAAGGTGATACTGAAGTCCAAATGACTGAATGAGTTTTCCAAGTGAAGTTGTATAGAGCGAGAACAGCAGGGGGCCAAGAACAGAGCCTCGAGGAACTCCAACAGAGAGTGGGAAAGTAGTAGAAGTAGAGTTAGAGAAGGAAACTTTAAAGGAACGGTCAGACAGATAAGATGTAAACCAAGAAAGAGCAGTGTCCCGAATACCAGCTGAGTGTAGAATGTCAAGGAGGAGTGTGTGGTCAACTGTGTCAAAGGCTGCAGAGAGATCTAGAAGGATTAGAATGGAATAATGACCTTTAGACTTTGCCAATAGAAGATCATTGGTTACTTTGGTGAGTGCAGTTTCAGTCGAGTGTGATGGGCGGAAGCCAGATTGCAAGGGGTTGAGGAGGGAGTTGTGAGTGAGATGCTGGATCAGGCGTTTGTAAACAAGCTTTTCTAGTAATTTGGATGCGAATGGAAGAAGGGAGACCGGTCGATAGTTAGTGGGAGAGCTGGGATCAAGGGAAGGTTTTTTGAGGATAGGAGTGATTAGTGCTTGTTTGTATAATGATGGAAAGGTACCAGTAGAGAGTGAAAGATTGAATAGGTGGGTAAGTGCAGGAGAGAGTGTATCAGAGATTGGGTGGAGAAGGCGAGAGGGTATGGGGTCAAGGGAGCAGGTGGTGGGTTTTGAGCTGGCTAGAAGTTTGCTAACTTCATCTAGAGTTGCAGGGGTGAAGGAGTGCAAAGTAGAAGTGAGTGGACTGCACATTGGTCTGAGATTGTTGTCGGACGGTATGCTCAGCCTAATGAGATCGATTTTTTCATTAAAGAAATGAGCAAGGTCTTGGGCTGTAACATTAGTAGGTGGAGGAGGTGGAGGGGGGCATAGGAGTGAGTTAAATGTGGCAAACAGCTGCTGTGGTTTGGAGGACATAGTAGATATTCGATAAGAGAAGTATTGTTCTTTGGCTAATGATAGAGCTCGGTTATAGCAGGAGAGCATGAATTTGAAGTGGATGAAGTCAGGATCAGTTCGTGACTTTCTCCACCGTCGCTCAGCTGATCTACTACATCTTCTGAGGTACCATGTTATACTAGTGTGCCAGGGTTGGGGTTTAGCTGGCCGGCTGTGACGGGTGGTAGAAGGTGCAAGGGAGTCAAGTGGTGTTGA
The DNA here is from genome assembly GCA_038501925.1 of Xenopus petersii. Classification (NCBI taxonomy): domain Eukaryota; kingdom Metazoa; phylum Chordata; class Amphibia; order Anura; family Pipidae; genus Xenopus; species Xenopus petersii. Next base: position 134,662,405 of record CM076682.1, read on the forward strand.
AAGGGCATAGTTGTAAAGAGAAGCTGCCATATTGGGACAGGAGAGAGTATTAATATGAGATATAGATTGTGCTGATACTGTTGATAATTGTTGTGGTTCAAAGGCATTAAGGTTTCTGTACGTGTGGGTAGAGAGAGATGGTTATGAAGGTGCTGGTGAAAGCAGTATCTGAAAGCAGAGTAGATGATGGTCAGACAGAGGGTAGGGAGAGTTAATTAAGTTGGATGGGCAGCATGAGTGGCAGAATATAAGGTCAAGAGCATGACCCTCGATGTGGGTAGGTGAGTCGGTCCACTGAGAGAGACCAAATGAAGCTGTTAGAGAGAGAAGTTTAGAGGTGGCAGCAGAAGCAGAGTTGTCAATGGGGATGTTGAAGTCCCCTAAAACGAGAGCAGGTGTCTCACTGGAGAGAAAGTATGGAAGCCAGGGAGCAAAGTGATCCAAGAAGGTGGAGTAGGGACCTGGGGGGCGATATATGACAGCAACACGCAGAGAGATTGGATTCTTCACAAAAGAAGTGAAGGAGAGAGAAGTCGGAGTAGTTAGATTTTGAAACCTACATTTGGGGGAGAGAAGAAATCCCACCCCACAGCCATGACGGCCGTCCGGTCTAGGAGTGTGAGTAAGTGAGAAGCCTCCATAGCAGAGGGCAGCAGGTGAAGCAGTGTCTGAGGGGGAGAGCCATGTTTCAGTGATTGCAAGAAGGTGAAGGGATTTAGCTATAAAGAGTTCATGGACTGCTGTTAGTTTATTGCAGATTGACCGTGCATTCCAGAGGGCACATGAGAAAGGCAGGGAGGGTGCTGGCTTTATGTGAATTAGGTTTGCAATATTAGAAGTGCATAAAGTCTGAGAGACTGGAAAAGACCTTGTTGAATGCCTGAGAGTAGGAATAAGTGAGGGTACAAATGAGTGAGTTGGACCAGGGTTTGGGGAGATATCCCCAGCTGCAAGTAACAGTAATAATGAGAGTGAGACAAGGTGTGACCTAGATTTGACAGTGCAAGCAGTGTATTGTTTGATAGCATGAGAGGGGATAATAGATTTAACAATACAAGATAGTGTGCTTAGATTGAGAGAGGGTGATGGAAGCAGTGAAGAGGAGATTTCAATTTCCGGATAGTTTGATGGATGTTGGAGTGCAGAGGATGTATGCAGAAGTATAGAGGAGAGAGAGAAAAAGAAGGCAATCAAATTAAACATAGTTAGACAGTATAATCCGGCTTATCTTGTTGATAGAGGAATTGATGAGCAGTGATGTCCAATGTTTGCTTGGAGCTTCCAATTCAACTCTGATCCAACTGCTGTCCAACTCTGTCTAACTATATGTTGTACTTAAACTTTCTGTACTTTAACTTGATGGACTTAAGTTGTTAAATCTGCCATGGCTCTCCTGCCATGCTCACCCCTGCTATGCTTCCCCTAGAATGAAAATGACTGAGGCTTGTCTAAATGAGCTTTTGCATACAACAAGCGACTCTGTTTATGGTGTGAATGCAGAAAGGGCTTCTTTCTCATCACCCTGTCAAACAGTTTTTCAAATTGTGCTGAATCGTAGCATGATGTACAGATACACCATCTGCAGCAAGATGTTCTTGCAGGTCATTGGAAGTGATTTTTGGGTTGTAACCATTCTCACAATCCTCCACATATGCTGCTTCTTATTGTTCTTGGTCTGCCAGACCTGGGTTTTACAGCAACTTTGCCTGTTGCCTTCCATTTACTGATTACATTCCTTACAGTTGAAAATGACAGTTTAAACCTCTGAGATAGCTTTTTAATAATAGCTTTTTAATAATAATTTGTAAGTAATCTGTAAATTCACATTTCAGTCCAACACAGAGGACCTTTATCAAGATTTCACCTTGTGGGTGATTTGAGTTTTTCAGTGTCACATTTTTTTCTTGCACAAATGCTGGACTAAAAATGTATCCTCAACCTGTCAAACCCTCTTCCTGGCTGATTAGGTGTTATGGGTATTTTGCATTACTCTGTGACCAAGAGAATCCAGGTCATTTATATTGTGTTCCATAGTTAAAGTGGAAAGGAGGTAAGACAGACATGGAGGGTGTGCTGCAATATTTTAGTTAGAGAAGTGGTCTGCGAATAGAGGGACCACTTTTGGGGTAATGAATATAAAAGGTGCAAAGTTTGCTGTGGGTCTAATCAACTATAGCAACGTACAGTAATAAACCTAGTGCTTTTTATTACATATGGAGGGTCCCCAACCTTTTTTACCTGTGAGCCACATTCAACTGTAAAAAGAGTTGGGGAGCAACACAAGCATGAAAAAAATAAGGGCTGTGATTGGCCATTTGGTAGCACCTATGTGGACTGGAAGCCTACAAGAGGATCTACTTGGCGCAATACTTCGTTTTTACGCAATTAAAACTTGCTTGCAAGCCTGGAATTCAAAAATAAGCCCCTGTTTTGAGGACACTAAGAGCAACATCCAAGAGGTTATAGAGCAACATGTTGCTCACAAGCTACTGGTTGGGGATCACTGTTCTATAAGCAGCTATTTGGGTTATGGGATGTTGGTTCTCATAAAGCTGCATGCTAATCAATGGTGCAGACAAGCAATTTTGTTGTCATCTGGTACCCCTGTGTGAGGTGAAGGCCGTAACATTGGAAAGGGATATTACTTTGTTTCTTACAGGTCAATACAAATAATAAATCAGATAATGGCACAATATACCCTTTACAACTTAACTGACCTTTTCAGTGTCAGTGTAACTCATGTTTAAAGGAGCTGAGTATAGCCCTATCTGTTGCACTAATGAATAATCCTTAGCCTCAGAGTTCAGGCAAAGCAGCAAAATAGTACATTTCTTTCCTAAAATGTAAAAGCCACAGATGTTGTTTTGTGTTTCATTGACTATAATGTTACAAAACACACCCAGGCTCAGGTTCCCTGTTTGGGATGTTTAAAAGCATTTTTCTAGTCCAAAATGTCACTGACACTCAACTTCTATTTAACACCTTGCCGAAGAAATATGATGAGTGTGACAAAATGATGCATTAATGGTTCATAAGAAGTATAAACACATCCTTGAATTACACAGAGAAAGTCCATATGCAGCACTTCTACCCATGATTCCACTGGAACACATAAATATAAATACATACAGCTAACAAATACATAACAAGTGAAGCTGAGATACATTATTTAGAGGTGTGACAACTGGCGTTGCATCTTTAGTCATAATAGAATGTAACAGATTATGAATTAGGTTGCTATGTAAACAAACAGGGCTTCATTCATTTCTTCCTTTGGATTTATGCATGCACAGGTATGGGACCTGTTATCCAGAATGCTCGGGACCTGGGGCTTTCTGTATGATGGATCTTTCCATAATTTGGATCTTCATACCTTACGTTTACTAGAAAATCATATAAACATTAGATAAATCCAATAAACTGATTTTGCTTCCAATAAGGACTAATTATATTTTAATTGGGATCAAGTATAAGCTACTGTTTTATTATTACAGAGAAAAAGGAAATCATTTTGAAACATTTGGATTATTTGATCATAATACACAAAAGCCATGAATATCTTGTAAATTATATCCTTATAAACTGTGAGTTCTGATGTCATTGTTATCAACCTTGAGTTCTGATGTCATTTCTGTCACATGACTCACTGGAACTTGTTTATTATAATAAATAAAGTACCCCCAGTTGTAAAATATGAGGATATTAGAAGTTACCTCAGAGTCCCATGACCTGTATAAAAACACTCAGCCTTTGGCCTCATGTTTTTATATGGTCACGAAACTCCTCAATAACTTATAATATCCTTATATTCTACAAGAGGGGGTACTTTATTCACTATATAATGGAGTCTGTGGGAGGTGGCCTTTCCGTAGCTTTCTGGATGTCGGGTTTCCAGATAATGGATCCTATACCTGTATTTCCAAAAGAAAGTAATGTTTTAATGCTGTGCTTTGGTGATGCCGTGTATATGACCTCAGTAAAACTGGAAGTGGCTACTCATCCATCCCTCTTCCATTAAGGTTTACTTAGCTTAACAATGCTATGGGGTTAGTTATGAATATGCTGCTCCTAAAGAAAAGCCAATTGTTTTCCCAATGGGACGATTAAATATAAAGGTTTATAGAATGTTCATCCCTAGGATGATTCAGATGGTTTTCAGGCAAGAGTCACACCCAGTGGCTGAGCTCCAATGACTTCTTTCTATTTATTTCAAGACAACTTTTTTATTATAATGGAACTTCTAAACGTGTAATAGTGGATGAAAAGCTGAATACACGGGCAGAATTAGACAAATCTGGCATTCATTGCCCCACATACACAGAAGGCACGTCCAACCAGGTTTGTATATTGTATTCCTTGTATAGTATATCCATTCTAGCATTTAGCTGATATAGAAAATGGGTCATTTACAACTGCAAGTGATGAGTGAAATGTTTTTGCCTAGTTTTGCCAAGAAAATGACGCCCATTGACTCCACAGGGTGAAAAAAATTGCAGCTTGTCAAAAACTTTTGTCGCCCAATGAGCAAAGCCCAATTTTAAGCACACTGCAGAATTTTTTCCAATATTCTAATGCTGTTGGAGTCCCTATGGGGAGATACGTCTGACAAACAGGGGGTTGTTCTCCTTTGAGTTAACTTTTAGGGACATATTTATACATATACATATTTATCAAGGGTCGAATTTTGAATTGAAAAAACTTTGAAATTCAAAATCAAAACCAAAATTAAGTCGAAGTTTTGGCCGAATAGGTCAGTTTTCGATCAAATAGGTCAGTATTCGGCTGAATTCGAATCATACAAATCTAATTAGTAGCGCATTCGATCAAATTTTCACAAAAAATGTTTTCAAAGTCCACCAATCGACACCAAATAGGTTCTAGGAGGTCCCCCATAGGCTAAAACAGCAATTCGGCAGGTTTTAGATGGCGAATGGTCGAAGTTGAATTTTTAAAGAGACAGTACATGACAAATTTCGATATTCAAATTTTCAAATTTTTTTCAAATTCAAATTGAATTTGGACTATTTCCTAGTACACAAAAAATAGTTTGAAATTCGAATTTTTTTCATTCGAAAATTCACCTCGGCCTTTGATAATGATGATCTGCCCCTTAGTGTAAAGAGTTATATTCTGAGACAATTGGTATTTATTTTTTTTATTATTTGTGCTTTTTTGTAGTTATTTAGCCTTTTATTCAGCAATTCTCCAGTTTGGAATTTTAGTTATATTCTGAGACAATTTGGAGTTGGTTTTCATTTTTTATCATTTGAGTTATTTAGCTTTTAATTCAGCAGCTCTCCAGTTTGCAGCTTCAGCAATCTGGTTGCTAGGGTCCAATTGCCCTAGCAACCATGCATTGATTGGAACAAGAGACTAGAATATAAATAGGAGAGGACCTGAATACAAAGGTGAATAAGAAAAAGTAGCAATAACAATAAGGGGCACATTTACCTAGGGTCAAATATCGAGGGTTAATTAACCTTCGAATATCGAAGTCGAAAGGATTTACCGCTATTCCTACGATCGAACGATCGAAGGAATAATCGTTTGATCGAACTATTAAATACTTAGAATCGAACAATTCAAAGGATTTTAATCCATCGATCGAAGGATATTCCTTCGATCAGAAAATTGTTAGGAAGCCTATGGGGACCTTCCCCATAGGCTAACATTGGCCTCGGTAGGTTTATTGGAAAGACTTTGAATTGATATGCTTAAGGGGTTAAAAAATCCTAGATGGAGTGAATAATAGATTGTGGGAAAAAGGGCGGAGCTTTACACATATATGTGTTTGTCGCACTTGAAATTTTATCCTGATGAAGGGAGGTTAAACCCCCCGAAACGTTGATCATACTAATGTAATGTAACTAACGTAATAGTGTGTGTGTGTGGATCCGTATATCTACTGCTGTTGCTAAGGGACCTGGCCGGGTCAGCGGAGAACCAGCACCACCAGTTCATTAAAAATGAAACAGCAAGAGAGCAGTAGAATAAACACAATATTTTTCAGAAAGGACACCAGGGGGGGATATTAACTGGGGCATCTGTTTTGGTAATTTACACTTGAGGACTTCCCGAAATGTTGTGCATGGGGTGAAATGGTGTCAAGCTGAACAACATGGAATAAACACACAAAAAAAATGTAATCACAAGTGGGTATATGTTTTTTTCTTGTAGTGTAATATGGGCACGTCTCCCACACCGCTTCAGGCTCGGACTGTGCATGTTCCAAGCAGAAATCCAGTACACGTGTTGACAAGTAACTTTGCCTGATTTTGGAGCATGGCCATTCCTTAGCTGAAACTGCCTTAAAACAATATAAAGTAATTGCAAAAATGCTTTATTTTTCATAACTTTTCATATAATTGGATGAATCATAAGGTGCTCGTTTAGTAATTGTAACGTAATTTTACCCCACAGCTTGACATCTGTGCGAGGGCAGGATATAGGAGTGGGGGTCCTGTACGCTATATTTTCACCTCTTCGGTGTTTTTAACAAAATGCCTGAAAAGACTTGAAAATCACTCTGTTAAAACCTCTGCAAATTAACTGGCCAGCCCCCCTGCGTAGGACTGACTGATTTGCATAATATTTCTTAAAGGCAAGCACAGACCAACACTTAACAGCTGCATGCTCCCAGCATGGTGATTGCTCTCGTTTTACTCTTGCATTGATTTGCATAACTTATGTCTCTCATCAATGTTTCATTCAGTTCTAAAGAAGAGAAGTGCATTTTAGAAAACCTGCACACTTTCATAGTGATATTATCCGAATAATAAAGAATTTAAAATGATCTGAGATACAAAGAACATGGAAGCATTATCTAAAGAGATGCACCACTCTACAAAGTCATGACATCCATGTAGGAAGCTTTCTCTTTACTGACGGATTTGTTTTGAAGGGGGGTTTGCGACTAAATGGCAAATTCGGTTAATTAACGAATATTGAGTAGCAGTTTGGTATTGGATCGGAATATGCATTTAGTTAATTTATATTGAAAAAATATACTTTATAATTGAACAAGTCTTTGACAACATGTATTTAGTTAAAGGGGTGGTTCACCTTTTATTATGCTATAGAATGGGCATTCCTAAGAAACTTTCAACAATTCTTCATTCTTCATCTTTTGTTTATAGTTTTTCAATTATTTGCCTTCTTCTTCTGACTCTTTCTGGCTTTCAAATGGGGGTCATTGATCCCATCTAAAAAGCAAATGCTCTGTAAGGCTACAAAGGTATTGTCATTGCTACTTTTTATTACTCCTCTTTCTATTCAGCCCCTCTCCTATTCATATTTCAGTCTCGTATTTGAATCAATGCATGGTTGCTAGGGGAATTTGGACCCTAGCTACCAGATTGTTGAAACTGCAAACTGGAGAGCTGCTGAATAAAAAGCTAAATAACTCAAAAACCACAAATAATAAAAATGATAACCAATTGCAAATAGTCTCAGAATATCACTCTCTACATCATACTAAAAGTTAATTTAAATACGAACAGCCCCTTTAATAGTTAGAATTCCTTGAACGTATAAATGTGTCCAGGGGTATTGCCATCTGCAGTAGAAAAAGCAAAGGCTCTGGTTAGGCTATGTCTGGTTAATAGAAAGAAAGCAACGTTTGGAGCCTCTGAATTGGGCTGCTGTAATACAGTGAAGTGGCAGACCATTCTATGTTTATAAAATGGCACTAAAGCCATATTGTTATAATGAATGGAGTCTGCAGGGACTTTGAAAAATGCCTTCAGCTGCAAAAATATATAAACATTCCTTGGAAAAAGTTACCTTTAATAAGGAGGTGCACTCACCACCATGTTTCCTGGTTTATTGCTTAGAGCACTATGTTATTGTTTGAAACAATTGTATGCTCCCTATTCCCATAATTCTCCATATTTACATTTGCATTTGCTGGATGATATAGTCTACCTTCCCTCTCTTGGTCTGTAGTCGTATGACTCGTATTGTTATACCTCCCCCACTCCATGTGGTATAACAATGGATTCCTTTGCTAGTGAGATGTTTTCAAATGATATGTACTTGGCCCTTTAGCCTTCATGTTTGCTAGCATATGCTCCAAGCACAAAATAAGCATAGACCTAATAAAGCTCCAGTTAAGGGCCACAGGGAGACAGCAGGAGATGCACCTTTGTACAAAGCTGGTCATACATTAGCCGACATTAGTTGCTGCTTTTTGGCAAAAATTGGCTGGTTTTGCTACATTTTTCCCCAATATGCCCACCTTGAGCTGGGTCTGGGCGATATCAGGCTGAGCCAATGATTTGGCCCAAGAGCCAAATGATAAGATCACAGCAATCAGGGTCAGACTGGCCCGGCGGGACACCAGGAAAAAACCTGGTGGGCCTGACCCTCATGGGCCCCGCCAGGCCAGACCCCCTCCCCCCATATTAGGATTCCACAAAAAAAAATTGGGGCCACATCGCCTGCGCATGCATGTTGTGCCGAGTGAGCCTTTATACGCGTGCGCGCCCCATGTGTGCCTTCATGTGTGCATGCCTCACAGTAGGGGGTAGGTGGGAGGCGGTGGGGGCCCTGGACAGTGGTCCCAGTGGGCCCCCCAGTCCAACCCTGATAGCAATGGTAAATACAGGCTGTCCAAGCAAGAACTGCATCGATGAGACAATGCAGTCCTTGCCCTGATGGCACTAAACTGCCCAATATATATCTGTGCATACCTATCAGTCGACTACATTAGAAAACGGGGGCAGCAAACTGGAAAATGAGGTTCAATGTTGATAAATACAAGGTTATGCACAGTGGCGTAACTGTAGAGATCCGATTCCTCTAAAGAAAACAAGAACACCCCCATTCCCCAGCTGCTCTCATACCTGTGGCGGGGTATCGGAGCACAAGTGGGCACAGAGTGGGCAGAGTCAGAGGAGTGGGCGGGGGCAGGGAGTTGGTGGAGGTGGGCGGGAGGATGGGGATCGAAGTGCGCTGGGCCCTTCTGAAGATTGTTTTGCAGGGGGGCCCGATGCATTCTAGTTATGCCACTGGTTATGCACTTTGGCAGAAATAATAGAAATGCAAGTTATATAATAAATGGCAGTTTGGGGGTTTTCTAAATTAAGAAAGAACGGAGGATTTTTTGTAGATAACAGGCAGTGTCATTTTGAGCGTACTACAGCAAATAAAGTTTTGTCTTGCAAAAAAAGGGCATAAACTCAAAGAATAAAAACATCATTTTGCCTCTTTATAGGTCCCTGGTAAGGTCTCATCTGGAGTATGCAGTGCAGTTTTGGACTCCAGTCCTTAAGAGGGATATAAATGAGCTGAGTGCAGAGACATGAAACACAACTAGTAAAAGGAATGAAATATTTAAATTATGAGGGTAGACTGTCAAGATTGGAGTTGTTTTCTCTGGAGAAAAGGCACTTGCGAGGGGACATGATTACACTTTACAAGTACATTAGAGGACATTATAGACAGATCGATGGAGATCTTTTTCCCATAATAAAGACCAAGACACTAGAGGTCACCTCATTTAGAAATGGAACTTTCATATTAGGAACTGGTTCTTCATGGTGAGGATAGTGAGGTTGTGAAATTGCCATAACAGGTGATGGCTGGTTATTTAAGAGGAGCTTGGATGATTTCTTGAACAAGCATAATATCCAAAGCTATTGGGATCTTAAGATGTCCAGTAAGTTTTGCATAGGTATTGGTAGTATATAGATTATATATGTGAGAGTATAGCTAGGTGTGTATAAATATGTGTATATATTTGCACTGGGGTTTGCTTGAAAGGGCTGAACTTGATGGACTTTGGTGGTATTTTCAACCCAATTTAACTATGTAACAATCTGGCTGATATTAGCCCAGGCCTGTTGTTGGCCCCCATACACGAGCATATAAGCTGCTAACTCTGTTCGGAAAGACTGAGTCTGCAGCTTTTATTGACCCATGTACAGGGGCAAAAACAAATCTGGTTGGAGAGCTGACAGACATTTGTTGCACAGGTTTAAAACTTTCTCTCCTGTGGTGTCTGCACAAGCACCTATAATGATTTGGTCGCTTAGTCTCAGGCCCTTTAACTTTTGTTATTATCAATCTTAAAACAAAAGTGTATACCCAGTTTAAGACCCTGTTCAAGCAACATTGCTAATCCGAAGAAAAAATCCACTAATATTTTGAGCTCCAGGCCCACTCAATATACAGTACTGCCAAACATCAAATTTTCATTCCATGCAGGTGCATATCTGTTGTTTATTCTATACATTTCATATACGCAGCTGGCTTTCTCCATGTGAAATTGTAGCTTTCCTTGTCACTTCCATTTGCATAATACTTTGATTTTTTAATAAACATAAATACTTGCTCAGATCTTTGATTCTTGGAATAGATTTGCTACGTAAAAGCCTTTTGCATTCTTTGATGTGCTCTGTGCAAAATAATGTTACATAACAAAATGGACTTGCTATGTCTTCCAGCACAGTATAAATAAAAAAGAAAAGATCGCAAATAACAAAGTTTTACCCAAACCGAAAAAATCCTTTGAAGAGATTACAATTATTGGTTTGAGTGAATTTTATGTTCCCCTAAAACAACTGTTTACAAAGGATTCTGGCTGTTTTGTTGGACATTTTTTGTGCATAAAACGCCATAAAGTGCCGATGTGTTGGAAGGAAATAACCATATAAATGAATGGAATTCTAGTCCGTGTGTTGTGTTGTATAGATACAGGACGAGGCTGCTACACTGGAGAATAAAAACACAGACAACAGTGTGAAGGGCATATAATCCTGCGTAACCATTGTTAGATATTTTCAGTATATTTATCAGGAACTTCCAAAGTGCAGTAGTAGCCACTGGCTTTCATGGAGCTGTAGTTTATAACAGCAGGAGTGTTGCATATTGGGCATCAATTATAATAATTTTTAGTCCCTCAGATGTGTGTTTCTCTTTCTTTCTCTATATATACTGTATATGGGCCACTGATATATAATCTCCATAAAGCAATGAGGAATATGTAGGTGCTATGTAGATAAAGGATAATAATAATACAGGTATGGAACCTGTTATCCAGAATGCTTGGGACCTGGAGTTTTCCGGATAACAGATCTTTCTATAGTTTGGATCTTCATACCTTAAGTTTTCTAGAAAATCATCTAAACATTAAATAAACCCAATAGGCTGGGTTTTCTTCTAATAAGGATAAATTATATCTTAGTTTGGATCAAGTACAAGGTACTAGTTTTAAAAGGAAATTATTTTTAAACTGATAATGAAATGTAATAAATAAATAAATAAATAAATCTCCATTTAAAAATCTGTTTTTAGAAAACATTGAACTGCAACATTCTCATTCTCTCCATTGAAACATTTCCATCAGCATCACTGTGCTGCGTAGCGGCCAAGTTTAAAAGCAATTCCTCTTTGACCACCGACTTGCCAAAACATCATGGAAAACGTTCCTGGAGTAAGGAAACGAAAGTGATTTTCACCCCAGCATTGTAATTGTTTCTTCTATTGCAGCCCTTAAATTGTAAGGTTGGCCCTCAAGCCTCTCTGAATCTTAGGTTGATCTCTCAACATGACTGCGCCACCGATTGATTCAGCCGTGTTCAAGTGAGGATATTCAGAATTCTGCAAACTCAAAATCCTTCCTTAGAGAACTATCATTTTTCGTGACATGTGGGTTTGAAATGACTTCCTGATAGTCTTTCAGGGCCTCCGCAGTGCTGATTACTTTTGTGTGGCCGCTTGTTGCGTGTGCTAGTTTTACTAAAGGGTACATGCAAGAAAATAGCAATTTTCATTTGGTAAATGTTATCGTCTCCCATTTCACACTGCACCTCTTGGCCTTTCTGAAGTGTTTACTGCTACGGAGGATGATTGATCAGCTTCCCCTGAAGAGAACAATTCAATCCATTTCAGTTCTCTTGTGTCTAGAAGCATTACATTCTACTCCCCAAAATTTGTCTGATATCATAATGTTATCTTTATTGATCAGGTCCATTTAAAAAAGAATTGCATCTGCTGTGAAGCAATGTTTGTTCTGTATTTCAATTAATAGATGAAACTGCAAAAAGTTGCTCCTGGTAACTTAATGGAGAAACAACCCCTTAATAAAAAAAAAACCCTAGTTTCAGAGCATTCGCAGTTGTTGAAAATCAGAAAATTGCTCCTCTCTGCCGGTCTCATTCCGAAGATTCCGAAGCAGCTGGAGATGAACTTTGCTGAACAGAATCTGCACTAAGGGGTAAGTAAAGAGTTAGGGGCATTTGCCCAGGGTAGCAGCTAGGCTGGGGGGAGGAGATGGGGGGGGTCTATGTCTGGTAGGGGGGTAGGGTTTTTTTTTTATTAAGGGTTTGTCTCTTCTTTAAAGAGCCGAAATGAAGATTTTTAAATCAGAATTTTGGGTCTTTTAGTAAATATAGCGCAATAGCAAGTTTTTGAAACTCCTCTTCTAACTGACAAGCTATATTTTCCTGCTGACCTCTACTAGGATCGATTCTTTCTAATATTACCTCCCCTTATTTTTTTTTAGGGATGCACCGAATCCACTATTTTGGATTCAGCCGAACCCCTGAATCCTCATAGAAAGATTCGGTTGAATACCGAACTGAATACAAATCCTAATTTGCATATGCAAATTAGGGGTGGGAAGGGGAAAACATTTTTTACTTCCTTCTTTTGTGACAAAAAGTCACACAATTTCCCTACCCGTCCCTAATTTGCATATGCAAATTAGGATTCGGTTTGGCTGGGACGACGGATTCGGCCGAATAAGAATCCTCCTGAAAAAGCCCGAATCCTGGCCAAATCTCGAACCGATTCCTGGATTCGGTGCATCCCTATTTTTTTCAAATAGAAATAGAGTATTTTATATTCCAAACTTGTCTACACATGTTTCTGCATATGCACTGACATTCATTGCATCAGTCATGCCACATGTGGGTCAGATTCCGGCATGGACATATGAAAGTATGCCTTTACAGGTTATTGTAAACAATACAATAGTGAAGAGCTAATTTTTTCACCAGCCATGGATTTGCGGTGAAATGCCGCATTTCACCATCTGTGAATTTTTTCATGAAACAGAGGCAAACATTTCCATGGAAAAATTCGCTGAGACAAAAAAGTTGCCATAAGAAAAAACGCCCATTGACTTTAATGCATTTGGAGAAAAAAGTCGCCATAAGAATAAACGCTCATTGACTTTAAAGCATTTGGATGAAGACTTACAGAGACCAAAAAGTTGGAACAAGAAAAAAACTCCCATTGACTTTAATGCATTTAAAGCTAGAACATTTGTTGCGCGTCAAAAAAAAATTACGCCCATTGACTTCAGAGCGTTTTGCGAATTTTTCACAGTTTCGCTAATTTTTTTTACAGTTCTGCAAATTTTTCGGTAAAGTGAGACGGATTCAATCATCACTATGGGGCCGATTCATGAAGCTCGAGTGAAGGATTCGAATTAAAAAAACTTCGAATTTCGAAGTGTTTTTTGGGCTACTTCGACCATCGAATGGGCTAATTCGACCATCGAATGGGCTACTTCGACCTTCGACTACTACTTCGACTTCGAATCGAACGATTCGAACTAAAAATCGTTCGACTATTCGACCATTCGATAGTCGAAGTACTGTCTCTTTAAGAAAAACTTCGACCCCCTACTTCGGCAGCTAAAAGCTACCGAAGTCAATGTTAGCCTATGGGGAAGGTCCCCATAGGCTTACCTGAGATTTTTTGATCGAAGGATAATCCTTCGATCGTTGGATTAAAATCCTTCGAATCGTTCGATTCGAAGGATTTAATCGTTCGATCGAATGAATAATCGTTCGATCGATCGCAGGATTTGCGCTAAATCGTTCGACTTCGATATTCTAAGTCGAACGATTTTAGTTCCTAGTCGAATATCGAGGGTTAATTAACCCTCGATATTCGACCCATAGTGAATCGGCCCCTAAGTGTTATACTATGGCTCAAATTGCTCCAGTATTTCATTGCTACAGGTCTACAGGTCTACAGGTCTATGTGGAAGCTAATCTTGCAAAACCAGGGTTAATATTGAATTACAACTTAAAGGAAAACTAAAGCTTAACTAAAGAATTACAGCAGAAATATAAAACATTATGGTTTGTGCTTCTATACCAGCCCAAGGCAACCACAGCCCTTTAGCAGTAAAGATCTACTGTATGTTTAAAAAGAAGTTCCATATCACCTTTTCTGCTGATTCACTGCACATGCTCTGTGCTGCTGTCACTTACAGAGCTTAGGGAACAACCCACAATATACATTACACATAGAATAGAAATGTCACAATATAAGGCTGATTAGTAAATAATTCAGATGGCAGCACAAAAACCAGCACAATTGTCATTACAATTAATAATAAGCCTTGTAGCATCAACAATCTTAATTTACTGCTTGATGATTTATTACAGCACCTAAGCTTAGCTTCTCAAAGCCCACTGAGCATGTGCGTGTCACAGACACTCCTAATTGAACTAAAGATGAGAAACTCCTGTGACAACTTTGGACTGGTTCATTACAACTATAGACATGCTGAACCTTAAAGCTGGTTCAATAAGTTCAGTACAGAGCTGTGGAGTCGTCGAGTCAGAAGCAATCTGGAGTCGGAGTCAACAAAAATGTACCGAATGCAACTCCTAATAACTTTACATAAAATTACTGAAAATAATCAAGTCAGATTTAAAAGCTTTTATGAAGGAGAATATGGCATAAGCAATTCTGTTTCTAAGAACAATACTTTATTTAAAGGGGACCGGTCACCCAAACAAAATTATTCCAAATCCTATTTTATCATGTTAGTCAAGCAAAATGAACTTTAATTACACTGTATAAATTATTTGAATCTTGTTTACTTCAGTCTGGGAATTTAAAATGGCAAGCAAGCAGGCAGCAGCCATTTTGTGGGCACTGTTATTAAGACAAGTCTTGTATCATCTCAGAATCTTGTTTGTACATCAGAATGGGGGACCCAATGTCCATCTCCATGCACTGGTTACACAATTAAATCGTTAAGAGAGCTGGGGGAATGCAGGGAGAGCAGTGACATCTAGGAAGTGCTGAATGGAAAGTGAAAGGAATTGTTTGCCCCGCCTCTATGCCTAGGTATAGAGGAGGGGCAGGCAATATTTGATTGACAGCTGATATTTTTAAATGAGTTTACAACAGCTATGAATGTTTTAATAAAAAAAAGAAATTGGATTTCATATTTAATTTAAAAAGGACTTTTATTATACAGATTTTTATGTCTGGGTGACGGGTCCACTAAGTTTGGCTTGTTTTTCACTGCTATTCTACAGCTATTTGCCAGGTTCAATTAATATATAAGTTGTTTTTACTGATTTTGATTTATGCAATTTAACTTTAATTTTTGTTTAGAATTACCAAAGGATGTGGTTTATATTTTTGAGCTTTATCAGTGATAAAATGCAATTTATGCTGTATACTAAACTTTTTTAACTCATCGCTTGTAGGCAAGTTTTGTTGCATAAAAACAAGGTGTACTACCAAAATAGGCCTTCTGTAGGCTGTCAGTCCATATAGGGGCTACAAAATGGCCAATCACAGCCCTTATTTGAAAGTGCCAGGAACATTATTCATGCTTGTGTCACTTCCCAATTCCTTTTACATCTGAATTTTGCTCACAGGTAAAAAAAAGGTTGGGGTTCCGTGTACTGAAGGAACACTAAAAAATGAAAGTGATGACCATATAATAAACTGTTAGCATGCACTGACAAAAACTGTGTGTAAGGCTACAATAGTTTAAAGTATAAACAAACTGCTGTGTAGCCATGGGGCAGCCATTCAAACTGGAAAAAAAAGAGAAAAGGCTCAGGTTACATAGCACATAACAGATAAGCCCTGTCCAGTACAATGGTGTTTTACCTGTTATCTGCTATATTACCTAGGCTACACAGCACTTTTTTATACAAACTATAGTAGGCTTTGTAGAACCAAACACTCCAGTTTTACACGTGATGGGCAACAGTACATTATATTTTAATTACTTTGATACACTTTCAAGTTTTTGGTAAAAACTAGAGGAGTCGGAGGTACCATAAACCGAGGAGTCGGAGTCGAAGGATTTATGTACCGACTCCACAGCCCTGGTTCAGTATATAAAATATGGCATTTCTAACCATATTATTTTTTAGGGTTTAGTTCTCATTTAAGTGACTAGAAGGCCTTGCTGTAGACAAGAATGGAACTATTAATTGTTTTTCTGAAAAAAAAATGTAAAGACTGGGTCAATAAAAACTCTCTACTTGGCATCACTAGCAAGGTAGGTCATACCCTCACATGAACAAATCCTCTGAGTATTTACTTCTAATGGCTTCTCGCAAGACTTTAGCAGTTGTTCCAAGTCTCACTTTTCAGGCTGCAGGTTTATCAGGTGTCCTATCTTTTCCACCACATAAATTGCCCTCATGTTTGTTGTCTCTATGGCAGCACTGGGTCTAATTAAAAAGGGATATTAACTGGGTATTGATCATTGCCCAACCTGTAGGGTTGCCACCTGGCTGGTATTTCACTGGCCTAGCCGGTAAAATACCAGCCAAGGCAAGGGCTGGTATTACAAATTTACCATCAATGTATTAGCCGGTAAATTTGTAATCCCTATTGTTCCACCCCTGACCCGCCTGGGATCTGCCCGGTCCGCCCCTCTCAATTCCCCTACTAGGGTTGTCACCTTTCTAACCAGTGGAGACCGGGCAGGGGGGCGGGGCTCTGACCTAGAGGGGCAAGGCCATGACATCAGGGGGCAGGGCTATGATGCGGAGCTCGGCAACTGGCTGATTGCCGTGTCAATCATGGGGAATCCTGCCAGGTATTCCTTATTTGGAAGTTTTGACCCGGGCAGCACTTCAAAATACCGGGCTGTCCGGGTCAAAACCGGACAGGTGGCAACCCTATCCCCTGCTCACCTAATTCAAGCGCTGCAGTCCCTTCCTGGCCAAACCGGCAGCAAAACTTTGTGACTCCGCCCCTGAAACAGTTCAGTGTAAAAATAAAAACCGGGTAAGTAGATAGGCTGTGCAAAACAAAAAATGTTTCTAATATAGTTAGTTAGTTAAGCAAAATGTAATGTATAAACGCTGGAGTGACTGGATTTTTAAAATAACAGAACAGAACGCTACTTCCTGCTTTTCAGTTCTCTAACTCTGAGTTAGTCAGCGACTATAAGGGGGCCACATGGGACATAAATGTTCAGAAAGTTTGCGATTGATTCTCAGCATGCAGTAGTAATATGTGGTTGAGTTTCCCTCGACCCACACTGACCCTAATACGCCCCTCCTAATCCGAACCCGGCCCAGTCCGTCCCCTCTATTTATAGACCTGCGCCCTTCCCGCGATGACATCATGAAAGGGGCGGGGCAGGTGTGAGTTTATTAACCAAAAGCCGGCAGAGTGCGATCATGGGGGGCGAGAGTGGACAGGAACACTCCAAACAAACCTGCCCGCGAACCTTAGATTTTTTTTGTGGCAGCCAGCCTTAACCCTGCCCCACCCCTGGGGGTGTCCTGCTGGTTTCAGGCACACTTGCACAGCTCACATTCAAAAACAAACAGTTATGACCCATGTGCCCCTCCCCTAAAGTCACTGATTGGTTACTGTTTGGTAACCAATCAGAGGAAACCAAGAGAGCTGCAAAGCAGGAAGTAGTGTTCTGGCTATTATGTTAGACATCCAGTCACTCCAGCCTTTATACATTTTTGCCTAACTAACTATATTAGAAACATTTTTTATTTTGCACAGCCTATTTACCCAGTTTTTATTATTACACTGAACTATTCCTTTAAGAAACTCACCAGCTGTTTCTCATGTATTTTGTAGATTGAAACGAAGCTCCGCCCTTTTCTTAGGCTGTTGCACTGTTCCACACCTCCCCCACAGCTTCAATTTTCATAGCAACGAGTGCCCCACAGTAAAATAAAGCATATGATGGATTAGCCTCTGTAAAAATACTTAAATTTCTTAAATAATTTATATAGACGTCAATAGAAACGTATGTTTATACAGCCAAACAATGAGAAAACCGACAAAGAATGCTTTTTGTCCCTAGCTGTTTGCCGTACCGGTGCTCTAGTCATCACTGCAGATGCTGAAGTGCAGGACACGTAATCGCTAGTGTGTGTGTTGGAGGTTCCTCCGTGGCGGCAGCTTCCTGTTCGGCTGAGCTTTTTCCTGTCATTTGCGAAGGGAAGCGGGAGCAGGTCTGCAGTCATGGACCGGGGCGGGATAAAGCACCGGGAAGGGGGACCGCGAACAGAAATGAGCGGCTACAGTGTATACGAAGAGGAAAACGAGCGGCTGACTGAGAATCTGAAGATGAAAGCCAGCGCTTTAAAATCTGTAAGCAACATTGTGCCAAGCCGTCCAGCAGCTCCCAGAATCCTTTGCAGAGCGGCCTGTGTTTATTGTCCCTAATGAAGAACAGCCGCTACTACCAGCCTTGCCCCATCTCTGCTACACGGGACTTACACTTTATGTCTGTGGGTTAAATGTAACTAAAGACACACATCTGCCCAGCTGCAGTAACCCATAGCAACCAGCAGGAAGCAACTACTGCTCTCGCTTATTGGTTGCTATGGGTTACTGCACCTGGGTAATAATGTTAATGTATTTTATGAACAAGAGTTTAGGCTACAAGGGTTTCTCCATTGTTTGGGGCTGAATCTTTAGTGCTATAATTGGGGCTCCTTTATCAACACTGGGACGATCTATGACCCACAGCATTCCATACAATGGTTTCTGCCTGTTGCTGGATGAAAAAAAACCTGCCATGTCTGGTGCAGAATTGCTCAATATTGATAAATGAATTCCAGCTGCAAACAGCTGTGTGGTGCCCTTAGCGTAGAAGCCCAGGAGGTGTGGTATAGAAAGGCTACGCTCAGTGTCGGACTGGCCCACAGGGATATCCGGAAAAGTCCCGGTGGGCCCAGGTGTCAGTGGGCCCTCATTCTGCTAAATATTTGGCCTATTAGCCTACATGGCCATTCCCCATTTCTATGAGAACAAAGAGGCCAAACAGATGGAATAATAGATAATAGTATGTAAAGAAAAGAGACTAGGAGAATAGAGGTTGAGTGAGGAGAGGAAGAATAATAATACTGAGAGTGGGCCCCTGGTCTAAGGTTTTTGGGTGGGCCCCTGGTGTCCCAGTCCGACACTGGCTACGCTACTGCTTCTGATGAAGTGACTCAGAGGTCACGAAACGCTTCGAGCTACACATTCCCCTGCCCAATCAATATTTCAATTAGGGATGCACCGAATCCAGGATTCGGTTCGGGATTCGGCCTTTTTCAGCAGGATTCGGACGAATCCTAATTTGCATATGCAAATTAGGGGCGGGAGGGAAAACGAGCGACTTTTTGACAGAAAACAAGGAAGTAAAAAATGTTTTCCCCTTCCCACCCCTAATTAACATATGCAAATTAGGGTTCGGGTTCGGTATTCGGCCGAATCTTTCACAAAGGATTCGGGGGTTCGGCCGAATCCAAAATAGTGGATTCGGTGCATCCCTAATTTCAATTAAGATATACAATTTTAAATCATTGGTTCCGATGTGGACATTTTCCGGTTGAGTCCGTACTACTTTTCTTGGACTATACACCAGGTATATAACTAGCTATGCCACACCTACTGGGCTGCTAGTACTATATAAATAAAGAAGGGTATAATAGTATTATGTATTGAACCAATATCACTATCAGTACAGCTCAGAGCCAAATCTATTTAACTGCTTCAGTCTACACGTGCAATTCTCCTCACTACATCCCACAGCTTATGTATAGCTTTATTGAAATATTGATTAAAGCATACCCCCCAAATATAAAAACATAATGGGGCATCCCCAATTCTCCTAAAATATTGTGTAATAGAGAGGCCTGACTATTGCACTTGATCATGCTGATGAGGATAATTACACTTGTTTAAATAGTACTAAGTTCTCTCTATTAAAAGAGGTGCTCCATTACTTATATAGGGAATGTAGTATTCACACGGTTCTGTGATTCTTCTTCTTCAGAGTATTGTGAGAGCTCACTACAATTCTCCCCTAGAGGAAACTGGAGTAGTGGTACATGTATTTAGGACCAGCAGTGAAGGGCCAAGCAAAGGATAGATAAATGCTGCAATAACAATTACATTCACAAATTAGAGATCTAAAATCAAACTTGGATAGAAATGCCATATTTTGTATACCAAAGTAAAGTTTTAGCATCTCTATAACTAAAGTAGTAGTAGAGCAGCGGTTGAGTCCTAAATGTAGGGGGTCGTCACAAATCATCAAGTGGAAAATTAGGCTGGCCTCTCAGAAGCTGATGCTACAGGGCTGATTATCAAATTCCAATGCAAATTGCGCAGGTTTTGGAGATGCTATTTAATGAGAATCTGAATTAATTACTAATCAGCCTTATATTGTGACATTTATATTCTATGAGTACTGTATAGTGTGAGTGGGTCCCTAAGCTCAGTAAGTGACAGCAGCACAGAGCATGTACAGTGAATCAGCAGAAAAGAAGACGGGGAGCTACTGGGGCATCTTCTGAGGCACAGATCTTTACAGCTAAAGGGTTGTGGTTGCCCCGTGCTAGTGCAGAATCTCAAAACATATTGTGCAATATTTCTATCTTATTCCTATGTTAAAGGGATACTGTCATGGGAATTTTTTTTTTTTCAAAATGAATCAGTTAATAGTGCTGCTCCAGCAGAATTCTGCACTGAAATAAATTTCTCAAAAGAGCAAACAGATTTTTTTATATTCAATTTTGAAATCTGACAGCACTATTAACTGATTCATTTTTTTTTCCCATGACAGTATCCCTTTAAGATTTAGTTCAACTTTAAGATCATCATTAACACATATTTATTAATTGCCAACATATTCCATAACGTTGTACAATTAATGAGTGTAACCAATACGACCGGTAGGACCCATGGTGGGGCATTTTTTTTTATCTTCAGAGTAATAAAATGTGTGTTCCTAAGAAATGTCTTGCGGAAACCGTGATACTTGTTTTTGTTTTCCTTTCCCCTGTAGCTTTCCATCGATATTGGAAATGAAGTGAAATATCACAATAAAATGTTAGGAGAAATGGTAAGTACAGTGAGACATCTAATACAAATGTCCCTACATCACTACTGGGTCTTTCAGTTGCAACTAAGGTTGCCACCCGGCTGGTAAAACACCTGCCAAGGCCGGGGCCGGTATTATAAATTTACCTGCAATTGTTTGTTGTTCCAAACAAATTGACTCCACCCTTCCTTCTCCTTTCAGCAAAGTCACAAACAAACTGTGAAATCAGACTGCAGTGGGGTTTTCATTTATTATCAGATTATGCTACTGTTATGATTCACCTATTTGGAACTGCTAACTTTAAATATATAATAACACTTTGTATTCTGTATTTTCTAAAACTTTTCTCAGTTTTGTCCATTACCATTAATGTAACCACCATTTTACCCCTCTAATGTATAGACTAGGGATGCACCGAATCCAGGATTCGGTTCGGGATTCGGCCTTTTTCAGCAGGATTCGGCCGAATCCTTCTGCCCGGCCGAACCGAATCCTAATTTGCATATGCAAATTAGGGGCAGGGAGGGAAATTGCGTGACTTTTTGTCAGAAACAAGGAAGTAAAAAATGTTTTCCCCTTCCCGCCCCTAATTTGCATATGCAAATTAGGGTTCGGATTCGGTTCGGTATCCGGCCGAATCCTTCGTGAAGGATTCGGGGGTTCGGCCGAATCCGAAAAAGTGGATACGGTGCATCCCTAGTATAGACATTGGTAGGAAAGGGAAGAATTTGGGAAAACTGTGTTGTGTTATTCAGCTGAGCCTAATTCTTTTTAATCATTTGGTGTGTTTTACTTTTAGGATTCCGACTTTGACTCAACTGGTGGACTTCTAGGTGCTACAATGGGCAGACTGAGGATTTTGTCCCGAGGAAGTCAGGCAAAGCTCCTTTGCTATATGATGCTCTTTGCCTTATTTGTTTTCTTTGTCATTTACTGGTTTATTAAACTTAGGTGATGGGGCAGTTTATTTTAGTTCATATTGTGCCATCATTCAATTCTGGCTGCCCTCGTGTAGTGAACCATTCATTGATCTTCGGATTGATTGATTGATTTAAGGCCCTACTGAGGAATCGGGCATATTTATTTACAAAACAACCCAGGGAAGCCTGTGAAGCAGATGCAGGAATGAAAATTGGAGCTTTCATTTCCAGACAATAATAGGGGACCACTGTACAACTGTGAAGGAATGTGGTGTATGGCATGTGCTAGAATTACAGAGACCAGATATTAAGGACATGCACCACTGTGGTTTTTTAATATTTCTGGACGAGCATGAAAAATTACAACTGTTCATCTGCAACAGATGCCACTCTTTATTCTTCATACAAAATACTGTCATTTCAAAGTAAAAATGTAATAACAAGTGCCAGATACTAAACTGCTTAGATATTAAACAGCACTTTAATATTTTAGCTCATTTGTCTTTTGGTGGCGTCTCGGTACGTGAAACTGATGCATGGAGAGCATCATGGGATATAGATCATCACAGACACATTTAGTACTTCAGTTGTCCTCAATATTTTGCTAATGTTTTATACTTGAGTTTGTAACTGCTCAGGAGGGTTGCTGTGGCCTTGTCTTATAGCACAGTGGAACTGTGAGGTGCCATTGAGAAGTGTATTCTCTTTACCATGTACAATACCCAACCTCTTGGAGTTCAAATAGATGCCACATTGTATCTCAATTGTTTGAGTTCTGTAACAGCTATGGAATATTCCAGATTTCCCTTTTCCATGTACATCCCCCTAGAGTAGTGAATGTGCTTTCCCTTCTGCCCAGTGTCCCATAAAGTCTGCTTTTATAAATATATGCAAAGAGGATTAATGAGCTTAGTCCAACAGCAAAGGCAGTAATGCAGGATTGAATGGAAGGGACAACAGTAAGGGGCAGATTTATCAAGTTCTAAAAACTCCCATGAACTTGAAATTCGACCAAAAAACTAATACCTGAAACTTATCAAAAAATTCGAATTTTTCAAACTCGGGTGAATGGGATCGACCCGCAAACTCTAATCATTGGGTCTTCTTCCAACACTTTGGCAATTTCCATCACTTTTGGCACATGTGCAGTTGTCACGAACCGGAAGATTGCTCCAACTGCGCGTGCAACTTTGCGCCGCTCTCTTCCCGAAGATTACCTATTCATATTCCAGTCTCTTATTGAAATCAGTGCATGGTTGCTAGGGTAATTTGCACCCTAGCAACCAGACTGCTGAAATTGCAAACTGGAGAGCTGCTGAACAAAAAGCTAAATAACTCAAAAAACATAAATAATAAAAAATGAAAACCAACTGCAAATTATCTCAGAATATCACTCTATACATCATACTAAAAGTCAATTCAAAGGTGAACAACCCCTTTAAGTCAGCTAAAACATTTAAATGTGAAATAAACCCAATAATGGATTTATGTAGCTTAGTTACCATCAAGTGCAAGCTACTGTTTTATTATTACAGAGAAAAAAGGAATTATTTTTTAAAAATATTTAGAAATATTTGCTTAAACTGGACTCTGTGGGAAATGGCCTTCATGTACCTCAGATTTCTGTATAATGGGTTTCTACCCATACCTCTAATACAGGGATTGAGAAAATTGTTGTTTTCAGATGCAAGTCGCCATGTTTTTTTTCCCCCACTAAAGCAACATCCAGCATAATTGTAGCTGCAAGGGGAGTTGTACTAATGCTACATACACATAGGGGGCCGATTCACCAAGCTCAAGTGAAGGATTCGAAGTAAAAAAACTTTGAATTTCTAAGTGTTTTTTGGGCTACTTCGACCATCGAATGGGCTACTTCGACCTTCGAATCAAAGGATTCGAACTAAAAATCGTTCGACTATTCGACCATTCGATAGTCGAAGTACTGTCTCTTTAATATAAAACTTCGACCCCCTAGTTCGCCACCTAAAAGCTACCGAACCCAATGTTAGCCTATGGGGAAGGTCCCCATAGGCTTGGCTAAGTTTTTTTGGTCGAAGGATATTCCTTTGATCGTTGGATTAAAATCCTTCGAATCGTTCGATTCAAAGGATTTAATCGTTCGATCGACGGATTATTAATTAACCCTCGATATTCGACCCTTGATGCATCGGCCCCATAGTGTGGTGTTTCAGCAGCAGTCTCCTCTTATGGGGTGTAAGTGCTATAGAACTAGAGCCATGTTTGACCTCACCAGAATTCTTGCACAGACACACGCCTGCTGGTGGCAATATGGAGCTTGTTGCACAGCTTCTCTCTTTAGCAGCTTTAACACAGCACGGCACTAGTTATCATGTATTAAAGGACTGGAACCGTGCTCATTTATTAATCTCTCCATTCTGACTAACATAATAATGCAGTTATTTCTCTGAGGTTGTCTATGCAAGATGTCATTTGTGCAGCTTTTTAGACACCGTGTGCCGAGTGCTGCAATGTGGGCGTGCGTGAGCAGCTATTAATTATGAATTCTACTTGTCTGGAAACACTCACTAAAAACACTCTCATCTTTACACTAACATGCCAATATAAATTATAAGTGGTGTACATAGAAAATGTTCAGAGGACCCCCAATGTGTGGTATGTGTTAGTATTGCACAGCTTTCAGGGAACATTGCTAATCACTGATGCGTGGGACAGAAAAGGCTTTCTGGACAAAAAATTGTGTGTGCTGGGTGATCCCCCAGAACCTTAGCAGAGCCTGCATAGGGGAATATGAATAAGAGTGTCAAAACAATTCTTTATTTAAATAAATATACTGTTTTTAAAGGAGAAGGAAAGTGCAAATGACTGGAGGGAGTCAATACTTTAAGCATCCCTGCCCAGTGATTACAACTGCCACCTTTAAACTCCAGGCTGGTGTCGGCACCACTTCTCCATGTTATGAAAAGTTGTCAGTCACACGCACAGTATAGTAAATATAGATGTCACTGTTCTGTTCATGTGTGCGCTTCCAACAACCGCAAATGATTATTGGAACCTTTCAGAACATGGCAGCCTAGTGCTGGTAAAATTATACCCCGGGACTGTGTGATTTTCAGCAAACAGAAGCACTGGACTGGGTTAGGGTTAGTGGTTATAATCAATGGTTGCCTAAAATATTGCCACCCTAAACTGATTTACTCTTTCCTTGTCCTTTAAAGGAAAACTAAAGTCTAACTAAAGAAGTTGCTAGAAATGTTGTACATTATGTTTTGGGTTTCTGTACCAGCCCAAGGCAGCCACAGCCCTTTAGTAGGTAAGATTTGTGTCTCCAAAGATGCCCCAGTAGCTCCCCATCTTCTTTTCTGCTGATTCACTGCACATGCTCTGTGCTGCTGTCACTTACTGAGCTTAGGGACCCACTCACAATATACAGTACACATAGAATAGAAATGTCACAATATAAGACTGATTAGTAATTAATACAGATAATTACTACATGGCAGCACAGAAACCACTGCAATTAGCATCAGAATTTAATAATCAGCCCTGTAGCATCAGCTTATATTACAGGCCAACCTCATGTTCTGCTTAATAATTAGTGACGAGCCCTAAGCTTAGCTTCTCAACAGCTGCTCAGAGCCCACTGAGCATGTGAGTGTCACAGACACTTTCCAAGATGGTGACCCCCTGTGACAAGTTTGAAGTCCTGGATCATTGCTGCTATTGACAAGCTGAAACTTTAGTCTGATGCAATAAGTTCATTATATAAAATATGACATTTTTAGCTACATTAATTTTTAGGGTTTAGTTCTTCTTTAATACATATACCTGAGCATTTTTATAGCATGATATAAAGATATAGTTATCAATCGAAAACATTTTTCTCTGTTAAATCTATGTCCAATCTCTTTTCAACACTATATTCCCCGCTATCTCCGGTCCTTGGAACACTATAAACTTTAGAATACATTCATGAGTTCGAAAACAAAATGATCAACTTGGATTGTACAATAAGATCCCCATTGTTGCTACATTTGTATTTAACATGCAAAACTGGCCTAAAGCACCCCAGGCAAACATTAGGCAATAATTATCCAGCAGAAAATGAGGTTGGTCTGTAATATAAGCTGATGCTACAGGGCTGATTATTAAATTCTGATTCTTATTGCAGTGGTTTCTGTGCTGCCATGTAGTAATTATCTGTATTAATTACTAATCGGCCTTATATTGTGACATTTCTGTTCTATGTGTACTGTATATTGTGAGTAGGTCCCTAAGCTCAGTAAGTTCACATCCACTCTGGCACGAACGCACTCGACAGATTTCGTCTCGAAACACAAGATTTAGCCTTTCGCACTGAAATTCGTTGTTCCAGCAGGAAGAGATGGGGAGCAGCTGTGCAGTGGATTCTGAGCCTGCAGATAATTCATATTGTTTGACCCTAGTCTAACAGGGTTGATCCCAGAGTTAATCAGTTGCCCATGTGCTTTGGTAAAAGATTTATGTATTTTTGGCAATTGATAAATAAAAGAAACCTGTAATGGAAAGGAAATCTGATATTCCTTCTGCTTTTCTAATACAGTGTCATTATCTCTGGCCAATAATACCGACTGTCTCCGTTGAATCTGAAGTTAAAGGAGAAAAAAACGTTAGATGTACGATCGTTCAGTGCCCACTAACCTCGCGATAATTTGACGGAGTTGTCCAAATTGTTGTACCACCTGCAATGCATACATATTTCTGAAAAGGAGATGTGGTAGTCGGCTATATCTGTATGTGGGGGAGACTAATAGGCCACTGAAACATTTTACATCTTACGGCCCTTACCCCTATCGCATTTGAAGCTGTGCTCCCCTGCGTTCCGGTTTTATGCGTTCAGCCGCAGGGGAGTGCAGGAGTAGACGTGCTGAATTCTTTTCATCGCGGCTGCACTCACACAGACGCATGTAAGCAAAGAACGCAGGAAAAATGCAACATGCTGCGTCCCAACCTGCGTTCGGTGCTTACATGCGCCTGTGTGAGTACAGCCGCATTGAAAAGAATTCAGCACGTCTACTCCTGCACTCCCCTGCGGCTGAACGCATAAAACCGGAACGCAGGGGAGCGCAGCTTCAAACGCTCGTGAGTAAGGGCCCTTATACATGAAATACTAAATACTTTCAAAAGGGAAAGTACAAAATGATTTTCTCAAACTCGCGTATGTAATCCAGAGTTTATAGTGTTTCAGGGGCTGGAGAATACGGTACTGAAAAGAGATGGAGCATTTTGCACAGAGAACAGTTTTGGATTCATAGGTTTCAGTCTAAATTTCAAAAGGAGTTTAATGAAGCATTAGAATTGGCAACGTTTTTAAAATTAATATTTAGAATGAAATTTTCTGAATATTTTAAAACAAAGATGGTAAAATACTGTATGTTTTAGTAATGACTGCTGTAATTAATGAAAAGTCTTGTAGGTGCAATCATGTTTGACAGCACCTTGAAGTATGTTGTTCCTGAAGACAGAATGACCCCCTATTTGGAAACCTCTAGGTGCAAGCATTCTACATGACAGAGCCCATCTCTTTACATACTACTGCTAATCACACAATTTAATTACTAGGTAATTACTGGGAATCCAGGATTCAGTTCGGGATTCAGCCAGGATTCTGCCTTTTTCTGAAGGATTTGGATTCGGTCAAATCCTTGTACCTGGTCAAAATGAATCAGAATCCTAATTTATAAATTATAATATATAAATTATGGGGGGTGGGGAAGGGAAATCGCTAAACTTTTTGTCACAAAACAAGTAAGTAAAAATTTTTTTTCCCTTTCCCGCTCCTAATTTACATATGCAAATTAGGATTTGGTTCGGTATTTGGCCGAATCTTTCACAAGGGATGCAGGAATTCGGCGGAATCCCAAATAGTGCATTTGGTGCATCCCTATTAATAACTAATGAGAGTTCCTGTCGATCCTATACATTGAGCCATTGTTTTAATGGGGAAAATACACAGTATTTTTTTTAAATGTCCCTGAAGAATAATAATGGTTTAATGTTTCAGGGCAGAATGCCTTTATATACTAAATACTAATGGTTTCTGCTGGGCTCAGTTTGTATCCAGGGGAAGGCATGCCAAGTAATGTACAGAACTGTGGTTTAATAACTGTTTAAGTGAAAGATCTGAACTAATCGCCTGCAAATCAATAGGAAGCCCACAACAGCAGCATTCTCTTTATTCATTTAATTATACCAATACGCTTAATTGATATCTGCACTTTGTCTTCCAGATTAAGAGCTGTCGGCTTTATTAATACCCGAGGTAACCGCACATAGACGCTCTGGAGTTCAATATTTCTTATAAATAATTATGGGCTTTAATATATCTCTGTACTAAACCAGCAGGGCTATTATTCCCCGCTAATTGCGCTGCTCGTTTGGGTGACTCCATATTTAACAGATGGGCTTTCCACAGGAGCTCTCTTTTCAGAGATTAATATTCTAATTAAACAATTATTAAGAAAATGTTGTAAAACTACTATTTATTTATTGGTATAGTTGAATTCTTTCCTAATTAAGTTAAAATGGCCAAAAACGTGGGCAGATTTAAGCTGCTGATTCAGGTAACTGCCCGTGTATGGGGCCCTGCAACAGGCTCACACAACTGATTTTCAGTCAGATGGCGTTTGGGCAGCATTGTTTTTCCCTTAGCATATTCCTGCCATTGTAATCTGATTTTTTGGCCCTATGATTGGATTAAGCCTGATATCCCGGGTATATCAGGGGGAAAGATCCTATAGTTTGGTTATCTTGTCAAAAGAGCAGCTCTTATAGCGTATAGGCCAGCTTTATTTCAGCGTATTTCTCAGCCCTGTGCTACTCTCTATGATTAAATGTCTGTGATCTTTTAGGTTTGGCCTAATGAATGTGCCGGGAAAGGAGCACATTCTCCACCACCCAATATATGAGCACAAGATCAATGGTGGTGTTTCTAGCACTAGATAATCAGTGCCAGGTAAAGACCCCCATTACATATTGCTAGTAATTCAACTGAAATCAGTAATAATGATATGAGGTGCTATGTATACAAGGAGAAAAAGAAGGGGGATTGATCAATGTACATTCCCTGGTCCCCTGTCTCATAAGTAATCTAATATATATGCAAATGCATGTATTTACAAAAACAGGGGTTTTTAGTTATGATCATAAAATTGGGAAGCCACCATACCATGTCACGGTAACCCTCATATGACTGTCCCTAACTATCATGGCCTAGCCAGCCGGGCGCCCTAGGCGCTCCCGGTGCGCATGCATGTGCGACTTAGAGTGAAGAGACGGATGGGGAGGGAGGGACAGCGACTAGGGTTGCCATCTGGCTGGTATTTTACTGGCCTAGCTGGTAAAAATGATTGATCCCAATGTTATTAAAATGGAAAAAAGATATAATAATATATAGGAAGGCCGGTGTTTTTTTCCAGAAAAGGTGGCAACCCTAGCAGCGACGCAGGGGAGTAAGACTGACATGTGTGTACTAGGGGTAGGCAGAAGACAATTTTAGGGGTAGCTGCCCAGCACCCCCCTATCATTGTGCCCTAGGCAGCTGCTTCTTCTGCCTACCCCTAGTTCCGGCCCTGATAACTATTTACCTTCGGTCATAGTATTCAAAAGATGGCACCTCCCTGTATGGAAACATTTATTGGGATGTCTCTTCTGAATTGGGCATTGGTTTCACTGAGGGCTTAGTCCCCCCCCCCCCACCAATAGTTTTTAAAAGAGAGCAATTGCCTAGACCACAGCATTGGTTCTACAGGCTTAATCCTCCCTACTTGTGGCTTTTAAGAGAAATACTGCCCAAACCAACACTTATTTTTAAAGGCACGGGTGTGGGGCTGCTACAACCACATGGAAGCTTAGCCTGCAGCATAACTGCTAGACTTCAGGCAGAATAACTCTACTACAATGCAAAATGCAAAAAAGTGGGGAGGTAAATAGTTAGGGACCGCCATATGGGGTTTACCTTGACATGGTATGGTGGTTTTTCAATTTTATGATCATAACTTTGTAACTAAAAACCCCTGTTTTTGTAAATACCTGCATTTGCATAGATATTGGATTACTCATGAGAGAGGGGACCAGGGAATGTGAATTGATCAATCCCCTTCTTTTTCTCTCTGTTTATAGTTAATTTGGCCATATCAGTAGCACTTCCATTGTATTTAAATATATTTTAGCCTTGGAGTGCTTCCAGAACCCCCCTTTTTTGCTATGTATACAAGGTTCAAGCATTTTCTATAGGATGCAATGGGTGAAAACTGTGCTCTATTCTCACACATTCATATATATGCCCTTAAAGGGCATGTCAAGTAAAAAAATAAAATCCCATTTTTACTTTCTTTAATAAAAAAGAAATCTATCTCCAATATACTTTGATAAAAAAAATGTGTACCGTTTTTATAAGAAACCTGACTGTATGCAGTGAAATTCTCCCATCATTTACTGCTGTGGATACGAATTGTCAGACGGTCCCTAACTGCTGAGCAGGGAAACAATCATACTTATGAACAGCAGAGGGAGCCCCCGCCTTACTTCCCAGCCATGCAGAACTCAAGCAGCTTTGTTTGTGACGATCCCTAAGCAGCCCAGACCACACTGAGCATGTGCACAGTCTTAGTCTTGCAAAGATGTTTAACAAAGTTACAAGATGGTGACCCCCTGTAGCCAACTTTGAAAGCATAAATCATTTGTTTGATTAGGCTTGTGGTGCAGTAAGTTCATGTTTATATTTAGTACACAAAATACAGCATTTCTAGCCTTAGTCTGTTTTAGACTTTACATGCCCTTTTATATCCAATACAAGTGAAATGAGAGCTGGGGAGTTCCTCTGTGATGAGCCCTAAGATAAATCTGCCCGTGTGTTGTCTTTTCAGCAAACTCCAACTCCAATATAAGGCTGGGACACCTGTTCCTAGGATGTACAGGCCAGGAGAATGCCTGGGGGTTTCAGATAATGATTCTACATGGTGCAATGTTTTAAAGCCAAAAGGTACATTACATTTGAATTTTGTTGTGTTATTACCAAATCAGAGCAAAAATTAAAATTACAATTTTTTGATACCTAAAAGCAATGCTGACAGGCCAGAATTTGTGGAAAGGCCACAAAGGCCCGGACCTAGGGCAGCAGGATTTTAGGGAGTGACATGCTGCCCAACCACACCCACATTGGTTCAAAAACATTGGGGATGGGCAGAAGATACAACCATTTCTAAAATTTCCCGCGTGCCAATCCCCATTGCTCAAGTCCTGATTATGAAAATTTGCACGAATAAAGGGGAGGGGCAGGGGCAATGAATGGCAGTGTGTCTAGGGGCGCCCACTATGTAAATCCGGCATGAATGCTGACACATTTAAACATTAAACAACTTTAAAGGAACAGTAACATCAAAAAATGAATGTGTTTTAAAGTAATAAAAATATAATGCAGTGTTGCCCTGCACTGGTAAAACTGCTGTGTTGGCTTCAGAAAAACTACTATTGTTTATATAAATAAGCTGCTGTGTCGCAATGGGGGCAGCCATTCAAAGGAGAAAAGGCTCAGGTTACACAGCAGATAAGCTCTGTAGAACATAAAGGTGTTATCTGTTATCCACTATTTATCCTGTGCCATATAGCCTTTTTTCAATACCCACCATTGCTACTGTTTATATGAACTATAGTAGTGTTTCTGAAACAAACACAGCAGTTTTACCAGTGCAGGGCAACACTACATGATATTTTCATTACTTTAAAACACTTTCATTTTTTGGTGTTACTGTTCCTTTAAATAACACTCTTACATCCTTACATACACAATGCGGCGTGATTGCTATGTTGTGCAATCAATGTCACCATTGTGCCTATCACTTTCCCATTTAAACTGCTTTTTTGTTTGCGCATCACCATCAGTGCATCATTACTCACCCTTATTTCCATCCTGCTGGTATTTTTCCTTTTTTTGCAATTTATTTTCTTTATAGAGAGTAGTCTGGCATGTAAGGATCACTAGAAATGGAATTATAAAAAAGCAAAAAGTAGCAATTCTAAACAAGGGCATTGTGGCACCAAAGGAGGAGTAATGTGCACAAATTGCAGAATCCATTTACTGGAGATTAGTAAAAGAGAAGCAATGCCTAAAAAAGCCTATGGCTAAAAGTACTGTATTTTATAGGGGGTTATTTACCAAAGGTCAATTTTAGAGTTTTATATACATCAAAACTCCAATTGTCTTCTAATTAAAAAAAAAACTCAATTGATCATGTTTTAATTAAAAAAAAAACTCAATTGATCATGTTTCTTTTTCTCTCTGTTTATAGTTAATTTGGCCACATCAGTAGCACTTCCATTGTATTTAAATATATTTTAGCCTTGGAGTGCTTCCAGAACCCCCCTTTTTTGCTATGTATACAAGGTTCAAGCATTTTCTATAGGATGCAATGGGTGAAAACTGTGCTCTATTCTCACCCATTCATATATATGCCCTTAAAGGGCATGTCAAGGGAAAAAATAAAATCCCATTTTTACTTTCAATAAAAAAGAAATCTATCTCCAATATACTTTAATAAAAAAAATGGGTACCGTTTTTATAAGAAACCTGACTGTATGCAGTGAAATTCTCCCTTCATTTACTGCTGTGGATAGGAATTGTCAGACGGTCCCTAACTGCTGAGCAGGGAAACAATCATACTTATGAACAGCAGGGGGAGTCCCCCCCTTACTTCCCAGCCATGCAGAACTCAAGCAGCTTTGTTTATGATGATCCCTAAGCAGCCCAGACCACACTGAGCATGTGCACAGTCTTAGTCTTGCAAAGATGTTTAACAAAGTTACAAGATGGTGACCCCCTGTA
Organism: Xenopus petersii; assembly: GCA_038501925.1. NCBI lineage: Eukaryota > Metazoa > Chordata > Amphibia > Anura > Pipidae > Xenopus > Xenopus petersii. The sequence continues at coordinate 134,695,235 of CM076682.1, forward strand.
GCCAACTTTGAAAGCATAAATCATTTGTTTGATTAGGCTTGTGGTGCAGTAAGTTTATATTTAGTACACAAAATACAACATTTCTAGCCTTAGTCTGTTTTAGACTTTACATGCCCTTTTATATCCAATACAAGTGAAATGAGAGCTGGGGAGTTCCTCTGTGATGAGCCCTAAGATAAATCTGCCCGTGTGTTGTCTTTTCAGCAAACTCCAACTCCAATATAAGGCTGGGACTCCTGTTCCTAGGATGTACAGGCCAGGAGAATGCTTGGGGGTTTCAGATAATGATTCTACATGGTGCAATGTTTTAAAGCCAAAAGGTACATTACATTTGAATTTTGTTGTGTTATTACCAAATCAGAGCAAAAATTAAAATTACAATTTTTTGATACCTAAAAGCAATGCTGACAGGCCAGAATTTGTGGAAAGGCCACAAAGGCCCGGACCTAGGGCAGCAGGATTTTAGGGAGTGACATGCTGCCCAACCACACCCACATTGGTTCAAAAACATTGGGGATGGGCAGAAGATACAACCATTTCTAAAATTTCCCGCGTGCCAATCCCCATTGCTCAAGTCCTGATTATGAAAATTTGCACGAATAAAGGGGAGGGGCAATGAATGGCAGTGTGTCTAGGGGCGCCCACTATGTAAATCCGGCCTTGAATGCTGACACATTTAAACATTAACCAAAAAACTTTACTACTCAACTGCTGCAGTCTATATAGGCCTGTCAAAAGGGCCAAATGCTGGAATATAGCCCCCAACTCTAAAGGGCACTCAATTCAAAAATTCAAAGATATATTTCCAGTCACTTCTCAAAGTTAAAAAATCACTTTTTATTCATCATAAATATTAAAAAAGTAGGCATACAGACCAACCGATACTCCGCGGAGTATCGGTTGGTCTGTATGCCTACTTTTTTAACATTTAAACATTAAACAACTTTAAAGGAACAGTAACATCAAAAAATGAATGTGTTTTAAAGTAATAAAAATATAATGCAGTGTTGCCCTGCACTAGTAAAACTGCTGTGTTGGCTTCAGAAAAACTACTATTGTTTATATAAATAAGCTGCTGTGTAGCAATGGGGGCAGCCATTCAAAGGAGAAAAGGCTCAGGTTACACAGCAGATAAGCTCTGTAGAACATAAAGGTGTTATCTGTTATCCACTATTTATCCTGTGCCATATAGCCTTTTTTCAATTTCCACCATTGCTACTCAGCAGCTTGTTTATATGAACTATAGTAGTGTTTCTGAAACAAACACAGCAGTTTTACCAGTGCAGGGCAACACTACATGATATTTTCATTACTTTAAAACACTTTCATTTTTTGGTGTTACTGTTCCTTTAAATAACACTCTTACATCCTTACATACACAATGCGGCGTGATTGCTATGTTGTGCAATCAATGTCACCATTGTGCCTATCACTTTCCCATTTAAACTGCTTTTTTGTTTGCGCATCACCATCAGTGCATCATTACTCACCCTTATTTCCATCCTGCTGGTGTTTTTCCTTTTTTTGCAATTTATTTTCTTTAGAGAGTGTAGTCTGGCATGTAAGGATCACTAGAAATGGAATTATAAAAAAGCAAAAAGTAGCAATTCTAAACAAGGGCATTGTGGCACCAAAGGAGGAGTAATGTGCACAAATTGCAGAATCCATTTACTGGAGATTAGTAAAAGAGAAGCAATGCCTAAAAAAGCCTATGGCTAAAAGTACTGTATTTTATAGGGGGTTATTTACCAAAGGTCAATTTTAGAGTTTTATATACATCAAAACTCCAATTGTCTTCTAATTAAAAAAAAAACTCAATTGATCATGTTTTCGGCGAGGAAAAATTGATCATGTTTTCGGGCAAAACGCTCAGAATAAACTCGAACATCATGAAGGCTATTAACATCTTCAAATTGTTTAAAGGCTCTATTGACTCCTACATGACCTCGACAGGTTTTAAATGGTGTATTTTCAGATTCAAGTTATTTCCACGGCCGTAATAAATCTCAAAAAATTTAGTTTTTTAGAAAAAAAGCTCGAGAAATTAAAGTTTGCCCAAAAAAATCAACTCTAAAACATAAAACACAACCCGATCCCGATTCTTATATTAAAATATTATAATTCACTCTACCATATCAAATTTTATTCCTGAATCAACAAGCGTATTTTTTCAGGTCAATTTGCCTGGTCATGTGCTTTCAGAAAGAGCCAGCACTTTACGATGGAACTGCTTTCTGGCAGGCTGTTGTTTCTCCTACTCAATGTAACTGAACTGAGTGTCGTAGTGGGACCTGGATTTTTACTATCAAGCAGGGTCGGACTGGGGGGCCTGGGGTCCACCGTGGCTGCTGTCTCAGGTTCCCCCTCCAACCCACTGCCACGCACCCCCCTGCACCTTTTATCTTTTGCGATAAGGCCAGGAGGTTCAGTGCAGCGGTAAAAGGGAGCGGGTTTTTCCTGGTGTCCCACTGTCCCAGTCCTACCCTGCTTTTGAGTGCTGTTCTCATATCTACCATGCAGCTGTTATCTTGTGCCAGGGAGCTGCTATCTGGTTGCCTTCCCATTGTTCTGTTGATGGGCTGCTGGTGGGGAGGGAGAGGTGATATCCAACTTGCAGTACAGCAGTAAAAGGTGACTGAAGTTTATCAGAGCACAAGTCACATGACTGGGGTACCTGAGAAACTGACAATATGTCTAGCCCCATGTCAGATTTCAAAATTAAATTAAATATAAAAAATATATACAGGTCCTCTCCTATTCTTATTGAAATTAATGCATGGTTGCTAGAGTCATTTGGACCCTAGCAACCAGATTGTTGAAATTGTAAACTGGAGAGCTGCTGAATAAAAAGCTAAATAAAAACCACAAATAAAAAAACAAAAACCAATTGCAATTTGTCTCAGTATATCACTCTCTACATCATACTAATAGTTAAATCAAAGGTTAACAACCACTTTAATTCTACCAAAAAAAGCGCACAACGTTTTGGGCATAACACCAGCCCTTTATCTGAGGTTTCTGGATAAGGGGTCCTGGATTAGTCATCCTATACCTGTATTGTATATAAACTGTATGACTCCCTAAACACAAATACAGTAACTGACAGTAGCCCAGAGTATGTGCTGTGATCAGTAGAAAATAATATGTGGAGCTATGAGCTTTAGTCTATGGAGATACAAATGCCTTTTTCAGAATTCTTGGCTGTATTTTACTAATCATATCCATCAATATATCCACAGGCCATCACAGGGGACATTTACAGCTCTCAATTCATTAGTATAAGTATTTTTCAGGGGGGGGGTATCAAAGCATGAAATCTGTTTTACCCTTCGATAAACAGATCCTATACCAGCGAATAAAGTGCTATGGAATTTTCCTCTGGCAAACTATGGGGAGTTGTTTTTCATTCTGATAAATTTACCCCAGACAGAGACATGGCGAGGAGACCTGGAAATATGATAATGGGGCATGAAATATGGGTGTTCATTCCTCAACATATGTTTCTATGAAAATGTCTCTCTTCTGTTCCATTTGTGTGATATATTCTAGTCTCAGTAATTAAAACCATAAAGCTTATGGTTCTTTACTCCTGGCTTGCCCATAGAATGATGAAACATTGAAATACTAATAAGCTATGACATCTCCACAATAGACTAGGGGAATATCAAGTATGCATTAAAGGGGAACTCCGGCTTCCAAACCAAAATTTGATAGAGGCCCACATAACACAGAAACTCCTAATATACCCATCACAGTTACCTGTTTCTCCAAAAAGTATGAATAAATGCCATTTTCTATGCTGAAATCCAACTGTTTTAACAGTTCTTCTCTTTCTGCATCATTTGAAATCCTGGCAGGGAAGGAGGGACTAAACACTGATGTTACACATTGTAACAACTTCTCCACAGCTTACAGACAGCATGCAGCAACTACATAACCCACAATGCATTGCACTGTGATGTTCCTGTGTGCAGGGAAATGTGGGGTTTGGAGGATGCAGGCTAAAGACAGATGGCTGTTGATACAAAGTAACAGTAGTCAGCCAGCTCAGCAAAGTAGTCAGACAGATCAGCAGGAGAGCAGGGGACTAGGCTTAGGAAACTGTCAGAAACCATTAAAAATCATGAAAAAGTCTGCATATTTTTTTAACTGATGTATATTACAAAGTTGCTTGAAATTATGTTTACTTTTCAAAAAGCTTAAGTTATTATGTTTTAAGTATATATATATATTTAAGGGATGCACCGAATCCAGGATTCGGGTTGGGATTCGCCTTTCTCAGCATGATTCCGATTCAGCTGAATCCTTCTGCCCGGCCAAACCAAATCCAAATCCTAATTTGCATATGCAAATTAGGGAGGGGGAGGGAAATTGCATGACTTTTTGTCACAAAACAAGGAAGTAAAAAATGTTTTCCCCTTCCCACCCCTAATTTACATATTCAAATTGGGATTCGGTATTCAGCCGAATCTTTCGCGAAGGATCGGCTGAATCCAAAATAGTGTATTTGGTGCATACCTAATATATATATTCATTATACAAACACTTTTTAGTACATACAAAGAGATGTCACTGAGACCCAGGTACAGGTGTACAACTGTGCAGTGCTTGAGGACCCTCAATGGTCACAACAAATAGTACCAGGATATTCCACCCAAAACAGCATGTTCTCAGTTGAAAGACTCACTGATGAATTCCAAATTAAAATCACAATGTGCAATGCCAATCATCAATCAGCTGGAGTGGTGTAAAGGTAACCACCATTGGACTGGAAGCAAAAATGTGTCCTCTGAAGTGAAAAATGGCATTTCCACCATCTGACAGTCAGAAGTGAGATGATGGGGCTAGGGCCACCCCCTGGTTACTACAAAAGCAAACGTTAAAGCCACAGCATATATTGATATTCTTAACAATATGCTTCCTACTTGGGGAAGGCCTTTTCCTGTTTTCATACAATAATGCTAATTTGGACAAAGCAAGGTCCATATTGAATTTGTTTGCCAAGGTGGAAGTAGAAGAACTTGACTTGCCTGCACAAAGCACTGACCTCACCCAGGTAAGCCTCTGGGATAAATATAAAAGCCTACTGAGCCAAGCCTGATCCCTAACATCAGTGCAGAACCTCAATAATGCTCCTGTGACTGAATAGCAACAATGTTCAACATCTATTGGGAACCTTTCCCAGATGAGTAAAGTCTGTTATAGAGTAGAGTCTGCAAAGGGATAACCCAACTTCATATTAATACCCTTGGTTAATTAATACTTCTGGTCAACAGAAGTAAGTCCAGTACATTCTCATACTATTTCAGTTTAAATAGTGCAACAACTCAGGCAGAGAGTTTTGTCCTCAACAGGTGCCTCTGCTGCTTTCCCCTACTGCGTGATAATTCTCATGATGTTGCCTTTGAAAAGGAAAAGGTTTATATAGTGAATAAAGTACCCCCTTTTGTAAAATATAAGGATATTATAAGTTACCGAGGAGTTTCACGACCATATAAAAACACGAGGCCGAAGGTCGAGTGTTTTTATACAGGTCATGGAACGTCGAGGTAACTTATACTATCCTCATATTTTACAACTGGGGTACTTTATTTATTATAATACACAAATTTCAATGAGTCATGCGACAGAAATGACATCAGAACTCACCGTTTATAACTGATGACATCAGAACTCACCGTTTATAAGGATATAATTTACAGGATATTCATGGCTTTTGTGTATTATACATATATACAGAACTGTATCATTTAGCATGCACCAGACACGTCCAAAAAGCAGTTCTACAAAACACTTATAATAATGCCGTACTGTGAAAATCCAATTCCCCTAATTGTTTACTAGAGAGAAAGCATTTTAATATGCTAGCAGGCTGGAGATTAAGCTCTGAATGTGAGTCAGTCATTCTGGGAGGAATAGCAAAGCCAAGATACAGTATTATACATCTCTATAATTGTATGCACGCTGGAATTTGCCATTTCTTCATTTTTTACAGGAATAGCTTTGCTTGTCTCCCATTCAACCACCTGAGTTGGTTTGAAAACCTCAGACAGCCAGAAGCTTGGCTTCTGCAGGAAATGTATGAAAATAATAGTCTATTCAGTCGATAAAATAAAAGATATGTAGCTAGGAATTTCGGATAGTTAAAGGGGAACTAAAGTCTAAAATAGAATAATGCTAGAAATGCTGTATTTTATATATATATATATATGTAATAAAAAGGTTTTATACTATACAGTATATCTGCGCTCTACATTTTTAATAGCATGAATCAACCTTTGACAGTCCCATCTTGGTCTTATTGATGAGTGTGTTTTAAAGTATAAAAGTGTGTAAGAACCCAACTTAAAGCACACACGTGGTGAATGTAGGGAGTAACCGGACGCCCTATAGTAAGATTGGAAAGTTGTGGAACTACAAGAACCAATAATCTACTACACTTAGATTTCCCTTTAGGGCAGGACTCCACGGATGATTCCGGCACAATCCAACGCGCTGCACAAAAACGCAGGCGTCACTCCGGATGCGACGGAAATAAGGTAAGTAATTCTATTGTCGGATTGTGTCGCATTGTTGATTCAACACGACTGTCGGATGCAGGCGCTGCACAGTCGTTGCGTCGCATCAACAATGCAACACAATCTGACTATAGCATTACTTACCTTATTTCCGTTGCATCCAACGTGACGCCTGCATTTTTGCGCAGAGCAATGTATCGTGCCGGAGTCCTGCCCTAATGCTGCATTCTTGTCTCCCCAAGTTGTTTTAGCGCGGACTCATACGGACTTTAACAAGGTAAAGCAGGGACAAAAATAGTCAGGTCAGGTTTATCAGCGTGACCTATATGTAACTTTTAATGTAGATTGTTTAGAAAATAAATTTTTAGTGTCAGTATCACTTTAAACTACACCTTGGATTTTTTTTTCAAACTTTTAATAAAACACCGCAATAATGTAATAATTACTCAGTAGGAAATTGCTATTTCAGTATTAGTTGAACAGCAGGGGGCAGCAGAGACTGCAAACCCTTCATAAGCCACACAGGTCTGGAATGTCATTTACGAATGGAAATTCAGCTAATATCCCTCCTGCTATCAATGAACCCATCCATCAGTCATCAGCAGAGCTGGGATAGGGCAGGCAGATTCCGGCTGTGCAGGGGTTACACGAGATTACACAGGTTTATATCAGTGAATAATCCGCCAGGTTTATAGCACAACATATTTAACATTACAGAGTAATCCACAAGGTTTAGAGAACAATGAATCTTATTCTCAAGTGAGCTGTTGGGAAAAGCCATGTCCCAGGCTGTCGTCTCATCCATCCATGCCTTGAATACAAACATCATTCCCCATATGTTTTGCCTTCCAACCAATAAATGATAAATCAGAATGTGTTTTGTAATGCCGCTATTGAGATACAACTCATTACCTTCTGAATGAATAAATCACTGAGATCCAGACAAATTAGCTGAGAATTATATGCCTCTCCGTAATTAATTGCATTTTTATATGATTAGATAGGAACAATTCCAAACAGGTGCAGCGCAGTAACTGGACGGGTGTGTAAATATCTCCCAGAATGCTCTATGGGGCAGAGCATAAGGGAAGAAAAAAACAAGCGCTTTATTCACTGGGGCTGAAAAGCCAGTACACATGTTGTGCCTGATTGAAATCTATGAAGCCAGTGGGGTTGGAGTTGGCAAGTAGAAAATGAGTAATGTGTAGCTAGGAGACCGCCTAGGTGAAAAAAGAATAATATGGGTGAAATACTTTATTTGAACTAATTTGCCCAAGTAGTGGCTGGTGATCTAAGAGTAGACTTCTGATGTACACTAACAGCCAGTGGACCAATCTGTACTGGTTATAGAAGAATGATAGTTGTCTTCATATGCCGAGTAGGAATGGAAAGTGGCGGGTATTGTGGAAAGCCCTGCTGAATAAACACAAGCCAATACCTGCTTGAAGTTACCCTGGCCATCACTGTCTCTTCCTAAATAAAACAAAGGTATTCTGGTCACTATAGCCAACTCTCACTTTATTTGCCTTACAGGCTATCTGGCTGCATGGCAGAGCACATATACAGGTATGGGACCTGTTATCCAAACGGCTTGGGACCTTGAGTTTTCCGGATAAGGGACCTTTCTGTAATTTGGATCTTCATACCTTAAACCTGCTAAAAATCATTTAAATATTAAACCCAATAGGCTGGTTTTGCTTCCAATAAGGATTAATTATATATTAGTTTGGATTCAGTACAAGGTAGTACTGTTTTATTATTACAGAGAAAAAGGAAATCACGTTTGAATTCGTTATTTAAAATGGATTCTATGGGAGATGACCTTCCCATAATTCAGACCATTCTGGATAACGGGTTTCCGGATAACGGATCCCATACCTGTACTGGACTGGTGTCTTCTTAAGGGCTCCTGCACACGGGTGGTTTTTCCAGCGAACTCCTGCGTTGCGCTTTCTTCCGTTCAGGCACAGGTGTAGACACACTCAATTATTGTCAAGGGGGCTGTACTCACACAGACGCATGTAAGCGCCAAACACAGGTGAAATGCAACATGCTGCGTCCCTTCTGTGTTTGGCGCTTACATACGTTTGAGTACAGCCCCCTTCACAATAATTGAGTGCGTCTACTCCTGCGGCTGAACGGAAGAAAGCACAACGCAGGGGTTAATTTAATGGCGAGCATCCCCTTTAAACAATGTCTGAGAAATGCTGATATCCCTGATGTATTTAGTTCCACAGAGGAATGCAGCATTTAATGAAGTAGCTGTACTATAATGGTGGGACATGGCAGGGGCAAGTTTCTGGGGGGATTATATTCTCCTCAAGGAGGTCAGACATACAGTACATGCTGTTTACTCTGCATTTATCTGATTTCTGTAAATAGGTTCCTTGTTACCAATAGATCCAGCTTTGGCATTTACTTCTATCCTTGAGTTAAGTCCATTGTAGCAATTAATGTTACAAGACCTGGTTTATACAGGACACTAATTGCATCTGATTAATCCCATGATGTATTTATAATTATTATTCCTCTGACACTGTATATATTGTAGTTATTGTTGCAACTATGAGCCTTCCCTTCATATCCACATTTCAACCTTTGTCGCCTCCTCATTCCAGTTAATCAATTACATCAATTCATATACTTACACCCCCTTATTGATGGATCATCTTTCTTCTTCATCTTAGGGCTCTTACTGACGAGCGGTTGAAGCTGCGCTCCCCTGCGTTCCGTTTTTCTGTGTTCAGCCGCAGGGGAGCGCAGGAATAGACGCATTACATTTTTTCCAATGGGGCTGTACTCACACAGGCGCATGTAGGCACCGAACGCAGGTTGAGACCATTTTTCCTGCACAGCAGAAGTTTTTGAGTCTTTTGGGCAGTGAAGTTCCAACTTACAGCGAAACCATTTTTCCTGCGTTCAGCGCCTACACGCGCCTGTGTGAGCACAGTCCTATTGGAAAAAATGTAATGCGTCTATTCCTGCGCTCCCCTGGGAGCGCAGCTACAACCGCTCGTCAGTAAGAGCCCTTACTAAGGAAGCTGCCAAGGATATCAGGGAAATGAAGAAAGATGGCAGTTTGTTTCCTAAGTATGTGAATAATACAGAGCTCACGTTTGTATAAAGCCAGGACACAGCGGGTACTCATGGAGCTCCATCGGTACATAAGTACAAATAGAAGACTGAATAATTAAAAGCATAGATTAGGTAAAAGAAAAGGCCAGACATATTAGGATAAAACAAGTATTGTACAGGTATGGGATCTGTTATCCAGAATTCTCAGGACCTGGGGTGCTTCGGATAATGGATTTTTCTGCTATTCATATGCCAGTCTAACGTTCAAACTATTGTGTGGTTTCTAGGGTAAACTGGCTGCTGTTAATATTCCAAACTGGAGAGCTGCTGAATAAAGCGCAATGCAGGGGAGCACAGGAGAAAATTGTGTGTAAGAGCCCTAAGAGTAGAATTCCACATGTGATTTTACCTGTGAAACGTTCCATTCCGACGCAATGAGACTAATCACAGGCGTCACGTCGGATGCGCCGAATCTAATGTGAGTAATACAAATGTCGCACATAGAAGCTGATTGCATCCGACACAAGACGACCATCGGATGAAGACGCAACATGCAGTTCTCACATCTGACAGTCGTGTCGGATGCAATCAGCTTCCAAGTGCGACAATTGTACTACTCTTATTAGATTCAGCGCATGCGATTAGTCTGATGGCGTTGGTACAAAAGATATCACCCTTGGAGTTCTACCTACAAACATTAAAGCAAAACAATTCATTGAAGGGGGTTGGGTTTGCACCTGCAATGCTAACAAAGCTGCAATATGGGTAACACCATCTGCAATCAATCAATTGTTACATTAAGGGCCCTTACTCACGGGCGTTTGAAGCTGCGTTCCCCTGTGCTCCGATTTTATGCGTTCAGACACATATAAGCGCAGAACGCAGGAAAAATGCAACATGCTGCGTCCTAACCTGCGTTAGGTGCTTACATGCGTCTGTGTGAGTAAATCCGCATTGAAAATAATTCAGCATGTCTACTCCTGCACTCCCCTGCGGCTGAAGCTGCGTTCCCCTACATTCCGGTTTTATGCGTTCTGCCGCCCGTGAGTAAGGGCCCTTACACTCATAGACACTGATAGAAACTGCAGAAATCTCTCTGTTATTCTTTTTTTTTTTTCATTAGAAGCCTATGATTAAAAGATTCTGAGATGTTAAATCAGAATGTGCAATAGATTCTGCCTCTAGGTTGTTTCCAGTGGACTTCAGTGTTTATCTCAGCAGGTTTAATTTGAATGGAATGGTATTTTGATCAATGATTGCCTGTAGGGTTATTGTGAAAGACAACACGAGTGTGTGGCTAAAAAGAGACTGGCTTTACATTTATCTTGCATTATATAGATGAGCTAGTACTGCTTATTACCGCAATTTATTGCAGCTTTACCCATTAAAGCTTTGCTAAAACTCTATGGGGCAGATTTACTAAAGGCCGTGACTAGCGACAATTCGAAAGTAAATAGGCGATGTTATTGATATTTCTAACAGGCGTAGAGGACAATTCACTAGCGAAAGAGACCGTCACCAGCATACGTTCACACTTTCGCCAGATGACTTTTCTCCCTGGTGAATGGTCGTTACCCTGCGAATTTTACCACTTTCGCTGGTTTCCAACGCAACCGTAGACCTGGTGAACTGATAAAACTAAGCTACATCTTAGTGACATCATATCCTGTATGTCGGAGAGTCATAACAGTTGTACAAAACGCTGGCGACTTTTACTTTTTTAAAGAGGGATTCACTTCAAAAGGCCTAACTATTAAAGTTTTTTGTGTTAACATTTTTTTCCAGACATTTGAGGGCATACCTCCCAACTGTCCAGTTTTTAGAGGGACAGTCCCTCATTTGTACTGGAAAGTCCCGTTTTTCTCTGCACTGAACAGGCAGAAAAAGAAACAAAGTTTCTAACTTAATTGGCTTTTGGCAGAGAGCCACAGCTGCTTAAGTTTGTAACAATTTCTAGATAAGCAAATAAGTAATTGTAAAAATATAAGATAACAGGTCCCTTGGGAGAAGTTAGACTCACAGCTTAAAGGGCAATTCACCTTCATTAGCAAAACTGTAATAACTGGAAAAAAAAAACACAGAAATATGTTCAAACTTTCATAACCTGACAAATTTTGTAAAATTAACATGGTAATTAGGGGGTGTGGTCACAAAAATGGGTGTGGCCAAAAAAATTGCTGCGCTACACGTGCCAACTTTTTTATCCCTCTTTTTATTTCCAAAATGTTGGGAGGTATGTTTGAGGGGCATACCACATTTGTTTTAGGGTGGGCTCATATCTAGGGCATTAGAGGCTCTTTTATGTCTTTATTTTGCTTCCTTCGACATTTGTAAAAAGTGGCCACTTCAAGCATTTGCACCAACATCTCTAATAAAGACATTGATACAAATTTTATGTACCCACCCTATTCAAATTGACCTCAGCGTAAGAGAACTAATGACGTTTCGCTAGACAGAAAGGAACGCTAGTGAAACTTCGCTATAAAATTCTCGCACTGTCGAAGGCTGCGGGGTAACCTGTCTGTGTACCAGGCTAAGGTGTAGGATTGGTCCCTCCTATCCTCTCCTGTAGTTTGGGCAATTTTTTTCCTTGCCTCCCATAGACTCCATTTTATAAAAATAATAAAAAAAATTCAAAAATTATTTCCTTTTTCTCTATAATAAAACAGTATTTTGTACATGGTCCAAACGAAGATATGATTAATCTTTATTGGAAACAAAACCAGCCTATTGGGTTTATTTCATGTTTATATGATTTTCTAGTCGACTTAAAGGAGAATTCAACCTGTGGGGGAAAAACCCATACCCCCCACCCGAGGTAGTCGCCTCGGGGAAATGCCCCATACTTACCCCTTGGCCCAGAATCTTCCAGTGGGTGGGTTTTTTTTCCCCACAGGTTGCATTCTCCTTTAAGGTATGAAGATCCATATTATGGAACGATTCATTATCATGAAAACCCCAGGTCCAGCGTATTCTGGATAACAGGCCCCATCCCTGTATTAAAGAGGGTAATGCTATTCTTCCTTGTTTCTGAGTGGTGCATGCTTCACTAAAGATTTGCAACACCATCGTCCTGAATCCCTTATTTTGATGGCATGTTCCTAGATATGGTCAGAATTAGTGATGGGCGGATGTATTTGGCAGGTGCGAATTCGCACTGAATCTGCGAATTGGAGGCGAATATGATTTTTCACCACCACCGCCGATTAATGGATGCCCAGCGTCAAAATCTGTGTTTCGCGAATTTTTTGCCCGTTTTGCAAATTTTGCGGGAAATTCGCAAAATGGCAAATGTATATGGCAAACCTTTAGGCTTAAATACACAATTCCAGGTATGAATTTTGCATCTTTGAATCCTAGAACTTTGTCTTTTTATGTGTTTTAGTGACAGTTTCACAAGAAAATAAGTTAATTCATTAATGCAGAAAATACAAAAATATATGTTTCTAAATTCCTTTTGAATTTTGGGCTTCATTGTAAAAGCGCCTCGTATACACAAGCATTTTGCTTTGGATAATTAATTAAAATGAGTCATTCACATGTATAAATTTAATCAAAGAAAGACAAAAAAACATATTTAAAAAAAAAAAATTCGGATTTGTCATGTGGTTTGAAGTTGTTCTGATTTGTCTAAACTCCAGACTCAAATGCTTGTAAAACGCAGGCCTTGGTGTAAATGCTTTTACTGAATCGATCTGACAATCTTTCATCTTTGAAAGATGATTTAACAGTCTGGCAAAGATTCACTTTTTACTTGGAAGTGTTCCCATGTATTTGCATATGATTGACAACATTACTTCATCCGCTCCCGCTCCTATCGACAACAGCCTTGAGTCTCTGGAAAAGAAAAGGGAAAACAATAACAAAAACATCTGTCATTAAACTTCTTGCAGACTCGCCTTTTCTATTTAGAGCTGTGTATGTTGAATGCTTGTACCTTATTTCTATAGGTAGAGAGCTAAAGCAGAGAAATACAAACATAGAAGACCAGTACGTTTCACCCACAACACTTTGCAGAATGATTCGAAGATTAGAATAAGGCAAACGCAACTCCAACTTGCCATGATGTTGGTGCAAACCATGAACTCACCAGTCTGTTTCATTCCCTTATCCTGCCACATAGGATTTATCACATAGGATTTATCACATAGGATGTATCGGGCTTCTCCGGTTGTGCGCTTTGAAAATGACCGTCGTTGAGACCAAAATGTCAGTCTCCAAATCAAACCTTTGCCATTTTCCACCATGAGACCTGTGATGTGCAGATTCCTGCTTCAGGAGTGTGTATGTATATATATATTCAGTCACAAGCCGCTGCACTCTAAGCCAGACTTTTCAAACAGTTGTGGGTGCAGAGTCAAATTGTAATAAACTTACCTAGGGGACGCCCGTCTCGCATCGCCTCCGCCGATGCGGCTAGGCCCCAGGCGCCGGCTCCTATGGAGCGCGCGGCGCGCAGCCGCCAGAATTAAAGGGGCAGGCATGCTGGCGTGAGTGCGCTGGCATGTTTGCGCAGGCGCTGACACTGATTCGCCAGCGTCCAATGGCGCCAAATTCAAACAGTTTAAATGGCCATCAGTCCCTTTGTGCCTTGCCCAACATAGGTTCTGTTTATTGTTCCTGGGTGTAATATTCTGTGATTCTTGTTGTGACCTTTGGCTATTCCTGTTTGACTTCCGCCTGCCCTGACCCTTTGCCTTGTTCCTGACTACTCTTTGGATTCCGTTCTGTACTTCGACCCTGTTAGTTGCTGACCTGGCCTGTGACCTCGATTACTCTGCTGCTTACCGATTTTGTACTGCATTCCCGATTGGTTTCGACTCGGCCCGTTCCTGGACTTTGATAACCTTTTAAGTTAAGTTCCCTTGCTCGCCCAGAGTTCTTCCCTCAGTCTCCTCACTATTAAGTCCTGGCGGCATCCGAATAGCAGAGGGCTCCACCCGACGTGAAAGGCGGCGGTTATAGGCCGAAGCGTGAGCCGAGCCCGGGACATTGGGGTTTACTCTGGGTTGTGGGATACTGAACGTTACACAAATAGTCATATATATCTTCACATAGACCCGCACTCCAATTCGTAGTGAATCAAACTTCTTTTATTACATGCATCTGTGCATGCAACGTTTCAACAAACTATCTATATATCTATATATATATATACTGTATATAATTTAAATAAACCATGAAATGCAGCTCATCCCTTCCTTCATTGGGTGCACGTGGTCAGAGTTACAGTTCAGTTGTGCAAAACAGGTTCTCTCAGGGGGTTATATGTTGGAGTGCTGGGGTCAATTTTGTAATTTGTATATCAAGCCTGACCACTTGCACCCAATGAAGGAAGGGATGAGCTGCATTTCATTGTTTATTTAAATATGTTATGGGGAGGTGGTGCTCTCATTAAATGCCTGCTCTCCCAACCCCCCCCCCCCAGCTTAATAGTGTCTTTGGAAGTGATCATGCTAAATAAAGAGAAAAGCAGGTATGGTTTTTCTCCCCCCAAACATAATACTTTTTTCACTTAGGTAGGACTGACGCATGGACACTGCCTTGAAGGGGCGCGACAGCTTATGCCCCATTTTACATCCCCTGATTTTAAGTTTTCCCTCATTTTACATTGTTGTTTTGTGGTCCCACCTTTAGATTATGCATAATACATTTCCCTGATTTAATATTTTCCTGGATTTTACACCATTTCTTTCTGGTCACCTGAAAAACTTAAAATGGGGGTTCTACATATATATGCCAAACAAGTATCTATGTGAGCCTGCAATCTTATTGTTACTTTTTATTACCCTATATATTTCATCGTAATTATAGTACAGTACCGGTATGGGATTTATCTACAATGATTGGTACCTGGAATTTTCCAGATTTCTGGAATATGAAGCAACATGTTTTAAAGAGAAGAAATACCCGTAGCAAATTAACTATGCTAATTTGGCCATGACTGAGCTGCCCATAAAAAACCCCATATATACCAACACAGCACATGTATATACACATACACACACATATGGGATCCCTTATCTGATTTACGAGAATAGACATTTTAAGACAATCATTTTTAAAAATGATTTCCTTTTTCTCTGTAATAATAAAACAGTACCATTTACTTGATAGTATTGTATATACTCGTGTATAAGCCGACCCGTGTATAAGCCGAGGTACCTAATTTTACCTACAAAAACTGGGAAAACTTATTGACTCGCGTATAAGCCTATGGTGAGAAATAAAGCTAAAGACTCTCTGTGTCTCACTTCTGTGTGCTGTGCTCACTGAAACAACACTTCAGTGACAGCTCTCAGAGTCACGTGACTCCCCTCCCCCTCCTCACCTGCAGGTCCTGTACAGAGATCTCCATGTTGGTGAGGTACAGGTAAGGGACTCCACTGCCGGCTCCCTTAAGTATGCTTAAGTACCGTATGCTTAAAGCGATTCTGACACGTTCCTATAAAAATCATAGGAACGTGTCAGTATGAAGAAAATGCTGCACATAAAATATTTCTGCAGTATTATGCTGCACATACACACTAAAATATTTGCTTCACTGAGGCAGGGCTGGGGGCGGAGCGATCCTTATATGGAAGGATCGCTCCACCCCCAGCCCTGCGTCAGTGAAGCAACCCGGAAGATCAGTCAGTGCAGGAACCGATTTGGCTGAGAAAGGTGCGCAGGGCTGGGGGCGGATTTGCGGGGGGGGGGGGCTTTGCAGGAAATATTTTACCGGTACGTGCAGCATAATATTTCAGAAATATTTTATGTGCAGCATTTTCTTCATACTGACACGTTCCTATGATTTTTATAGGAACATGTCAGAATCGCTTTAAGCATACTTCCGGGGTTCTGCAGGTCAGAAGCTGCCTGTCGGAAGCGCATCAGTAACTGATGCTTGTTTTGGGTGCTGAAAAACTCGGCTTATACGCGAGTATATACGGTAACAGCTGCATGGATCCATATTGGTGGCAAAACAACTCTATTAGGTTTATTTACTGTTTAAAGATTTTTTTAGTAGCATATGGGTGTGGTGATCCAAATTACAGAAAGATTTGTCTCTGTGTGTTCCACGTCCATAAGGAGCTAGTCAGGCCATTGTGATTCCGGTCTGAGGAAATGTAGTTTGTGTAAAAAACATATATTTGTTTTTGGAAGTTCAAATAATGTCTATGGACTTTCTTAATATAAGCACAACTAAGTGAGCCCATGTGAAAAAAGGAGGCCAAAAAGTCTAATAAATAATTTATGGAGTTATGTGATAAAATACACTATTGTTTGCCCAGTAGCAGTAACCCATAGCAACCAGCAGGCAGTATTGATTGGTCACCTGTTTAAAAGCAAACATCTTATTGGCTGCTATAGGTTTCTGCTTCTGGACAAATGTAGCACCTTGTATTACATACATTGGGTTATGTAATAAAAGACACTAAGTTTGCCCAGGAGCAGTAAGCCATACCAACCAATCAGAAGGTACAATTTACTGGTCACCTGTTTAAAAGCAAAGATCTTATTGGTTGCTATGGGTTATTGCTCCTGGGCAAATGTAGTGCCTTTTATTGCATTTGGGGGTAGGGTTGAGACCCAACAACAGAATTATTTTGCCATCAAGATGGATTTATGCTAAATTAACTAACATCATGTACAAACTACTGCTGTTGTTTTTTTTTTTTTTAACAGGACCTTATGGCATATGACTGCATTCTGAATTTTGGATGTTTTGTATAATAGCTCACACACCTGTTCATTGCAAAATATTTGAGGGTACTAGGATTTCTACATGCAAGTACTTTTGGGTTGACTGTTCACTTGAATATGTGTAACACTTAAGTCACTTCCATTCTGGACATTTGCAGAACATTCACAAACCCACAAGCTTGATGCCCTCTCTAGTCTGTGAGTCAGCACTTCTGTAACCTCCAGAGAGGCAGGAGTGATTAGTTATAAAAAGATTAGGGATGTTCCAGGATTCAGTTCGGCATTCTGATTTTTTCAACAGGATTCGGATGAATCCTTCTGTCCGGCCAACCTGAATCCGAATTTGCATATGCAAATTAGGGACTGGGAGGGAAATTGTGGGACTTTTTGTCACAAAACAGGGAAGCAAAATTTTTTTTCCTTTTCCCACCCATAATTTGCATATGCAAATTAGGATTCAGAATTCGGCCGACCTTTTGCAAAGGATTGTGGGGTTCGACCAAATCCAAAATAGTGGATTCGGTGCATCCCTAAAAAAGTTAAATTCAGGTGACATGGGAAACAATTAACTTCCTATTAAGGATGCTACGAATCCAGGATTTCGGTTTGGGATTTGGCCAGGATTCTGCCTTTTTCAGCAGGATTCGGCCAAATTCAAGCGGCTGGCTGAACCAACTACAAATCCTTAAAATCTCATTACTTTTTGTCACACAAACAAGGAGGTAAAGTGAGGTTTTAACTGATTCTCCTTAATAATCCAAATTTTTTAATTTTTTTCCCTCTGTTATAATAAAACAGTAACTTGTACTTGATCCCAACTAAGATATAATTAATCTTTATTGGAAGCAAAACCAGCCTGTTGGGTTAATTTAATGTTTACATGATTTTCTTGTAGACTTAAAGGGCATGTAAAGGCAAAAATATAAAATCCCATTTTTACTTTAACGATCTCCAATATACTTTAATTAAAAAATGTGTACCATTTTTATAAGAAACCTGACTGTATGCAGTGAAATTCTCCCTTCATGTACTGCTGTGGATAGGAATTGTCAGATGGTCCCTAACTGCTGAGCAGGGAAACAATCATACTTATGAACAGCAGGGGGAGCCCCCGCCTTACTTCCCAGCCATGCAGAACTCAAGCAGCTTTGTTTATGACGATCCCTAAGCAGCCCAGACCACACTGAGCATGTGCACAGTCTTAGTCTTGCAAAGATGTTTAACAAAGTTACAAGATGGTGACCCCCTGTAGCCAAATTTGAAAGCATAAATCATTTGTTTGATATTAGGCTGTAAGTTCATGTTTATGTTTAGTATACAAAATACAGCATTTCTAGCCTTAGTCTAATTTAGACTTTACATGCCCTTTAAGGTGTGAAGATCCAAATTGTGGAAGGATCCATTATCTGGAAACTCCCAGGTCTCAAGCATTCTGTATAATCGGTCCTATATGTGTATTGATTTAATTAAAGTGCATCTAACGTGCATGCAGGGAATTCTTCAGCGATCATGTTATCAAGAAATCACATTATCACTTGTGGCGGGGTTGGAATCTAGGATTAAAGTGATCACTTAAAAGTGAATGAAACTCTCTCTATATGGAACCCCTTTACACCCCCCTCCTGATCTGCCTGAATACAATGCCAATTGCTGCCTGGTGCCTATAGTGACACTTTCATTTTTATGTGCAGGGAAGTATCTGAGACAAGTGTCAGTAAATGGAAAACAGTTTGAACCGTGTGAATCACTGAGATTCATCTACTTTGGCTGAGTAATGAACAGTAAATCTCTTTCTTAATGCGGAATTGTAAAAGGAGGAATCATCTCTGACAATGGCAAGCAACATTGCAACAGAGAAAACCAAATGCTTTTTGTCAGTCAGAGCAAGAAACAGGTGCCGTTTGTTTAAATAAAAGCACAAGCGGTTCTTGTCAATATAAAGCTATAGAACAATACAGAAAAGCTTTGTAATGAGATGAGGAGTGAGATTGACCAGATATATTTGACCAGACTGCAGCCAGTAACATCTTTACATTGATTATTATGACTGCAGCTCTCCATTTGTATTGACAATTATCCATGTTTCACAAGCTAAAGGAAAGGAAAAGAAAAGAGAGGAGAAAAACACTGACAAAAGTAAAGCTCTTCCTTAAAGGGGTTGTTCACCTTCCAACACATTCAGTTCAGTTGTTTTAAGATTATTCCCCAGAAATAAAGACTTTCTTCAATTACTTTCCATTGTTTATTTTTTACTGTTTCTCCAAAATCTAAGTTTAAAGTATAATGTTCCTGTACTAGTGTCCTGGGCCTGAAGGGGGGCCCCGGCAGTGCTGCACTTTCGAAAGAGCCGGGCCCCCCTTGACAGCGCCGAAGCCATGCGGCCATTTCTGAAGTCCGGAACAGCCGGGAAAAAAGCCAAACAGCCGAAGTCCCGAATTGGCAAAAGACTCAAAGCCGTGAAAACAGCCGAAGTCCCGAAGCAGCCAAAAGACCTGAAGCCACTAAAACAGCTGAAGCCGAACTCCCAAAGCGGCAAAAAGACCCGAAGTCACGAAAACAGCCAAAATTGAAGTCCTGAAGCGGCGAAAAGACCCAAAGTCATGAAAGGAGGCGAAGTTGAAGTCCTGAAGCCATGAGTTCAATTCTACTGAACACCAATTTGTGTTTTTTAATCCCCTGGCCATCAATGTATTATTTTAATATTCTATAGGCCCCTGCCACCAATGTTTTTTTTTTTTTTTTTTAATATTCTTTGGGGCCCAAATTTTTTTTAACTTGTAAGGAGGGCCCTGGCGCCAATGTTTTTTGAAAAAATATTCTTTGGGGCCCAAATTTTTTTTAACTTGTAAGGGGGGCCCTGGCACCAATGTTTTTTTAAACGTTGAAAATTTTGTTGTACGGCAGGCCCGGATTTCTGGAAAGGCCACCAAGGCTCAGGCCTAGGGCGGCAGGATTTTAGGGGACGGCATGCTACTCAACCACACCCACATTGGTTCAGAAACACTGGGGATGCCTAGGAGATAAAATCGTTTTTTACATTTCCTGTGCGCCAATCCCCATTGCTCTGGTCCTGATGATGAAAAATTGAGCGAATAAAAGGGAAACGGGGGAGAACAAACAACAGCGGGCCTAGGGGTGTCCACTATGTAAATCCGACCCTGTGTACAGGGCCCCGTGATTTCTAATAGTAGATCTGTTCCTGTATCTTGTGTTTGAGTCTGGCAGCTCAGAAATCCCAGTGCGGATTTTAAACTCTTACAATTCAGCAGCATCTCTGGAGTATTAGCAACTATTGTATCAATTCTAACAGCTGCCTGTAATGAAACCCAGGGATTCTGCTCACTAGGGACAAAGATAAGAAATGCATCAACTAAATGTATCAATTTAGAACAGTTTACAGGGTCGACGACCCCCCCCCCCCCAGAGCTGGGTTAGGAGAAAAATTACACTTTACACGTCAATATTAGACACAGAGACATCACAAATAGACAGTAATTGGAAAAAGAAGTTATTTCTGTTGATCTAGTGGAAAACAACTAGTTGTTTGAAGGTGAACAACCCCTTTAACTAAAAAGATTGGAGCATTATTGCCTCCACCTTATCTAATTATACACCAGTACTAGTTCATTGTAAACCGTTCTTAATCTGTTATTACAGATAGGTGACCTGCTATCCAGAATGTTCGAAATTTGGATCTACAAAGCCTGCTAAGAAAACATGAACAAATCAAATAAACCCAATAGGTTTGTTTTGCTTACAATAAGGATTAATTACAGGTATGGGATCCGTTATCTGGAAACCCATTGTCCAGAAAGCTCCTCCGTCTCCCATAGACTCCATTTTATCCAAATTTTAAAATATTATTTATTTTTTTCTCTGTAATAATAAAACAGTAGCTTGTACTTGATCCCAACTAAGATATAATTACTCCTTATTGGAAGCAAAACCAGACTATTGGTTTTATTTAATGTTTAATGTACAAAGATCCAAATTACAGAAAGATCCACTATCCGGAACCCCCAGAGCATTCTGGACAACAGAACCCATATCTTTATATCTTAGTTAGGATCAAATACAAGGTACTGTTTTGTTATTACATAGAAATAGATTTTAAAATGTTGAATTATTTGCTTAAAATTAAGTTTATGGGAGATGACCTTCCCTTAATTCTGAGGTTTCTGGATAACTGGTTTCTGGATAATGGACCCCATAGCTGTATAATTATGCCTTATTTTATAAATCTCCAACATATTGCACAGAAGGTATGTTCTTAACTCTTTGTGATAAAGATGAGGGCAAGCCTTTAACAGAGAATTAAAATAGCAAGAAAACATTTACCAGTAATCCTTCCACACAGTGTACTGTATATTAGTGCATAAGTTTAAGACTAATACATTAATTGTACATCATTAGAGCAGGTGAGTGACTTAATTTCATAGGAAACTATATTCACGTACATCAGTATGTTAGCAACATACTGTATAGAAAACAAATCCATGTCAAAACACCTGCCAACAAAAGCAAAATTGAATTTGCTCTTACTATTTAAAGGTTGGTAGAATCAAGGATAAATGACTGCCTATGATTAGGCAATGATAATCACACAGACAATAAGCAACCACACACGGAAAATCTAATATGCAGAGGGAAGTAATATGGACAGAGCAGACTGACTGGCTCATTTCTATAATTCAGAATATAAAGTACAATACAGGAGATAATTGCAGTCCTTGGGTATCGTTAATGGACACTGGGCAGTTTTACAGTAACGCTTATTAACCAGACATTTTCATTAGGTCAGGGTTTCTTTATCTTGTTTGATTAAAGTTGTACCCTTGGCACAAATGATTAGCTATGCCATTGTAGCCTGTGTGCAAAAAACGGTCCTCATAATCCTCACATGGTGGGAACCATGATGACTTGCTCTAAACAGAAGGGTTGGACTGGGGTGCGCAAAGCCCATGGGGGTTGCTATTCCAGGGGCCTCCGCGTTCACCCACTGTCAGCCCTTCCCCACCCAGCCATGTTTTTGACCTGCACATATCCACTACTGTCCTCCAAACCCTCAACCATTTCACAGAAAGCCCTGCCCTTTTCACAACCAAGGGAAAGTTGTGCTCACCACTAATTCTTAAAAACATTAGGCGGGGGTGCAATGAGGCTGTGACCACAAAATTCACATAGACAAATACAAGAGTCCTCTGCACTCAACCCATTATCAATATATTAAAGACATTGAGACATTTTGTGCCCTAAGCTACTAAAAATGCCTTACCCTTTAAACAAAACAGGGATTGTTTGTCCATATATTGCAATATATTTAAGCTGGCCAACTATGTCAAAGTCACCCCTGCTTAATGTTTTAAAAATTGAGTGGTGAGCACAACTTTCCCTTGTTTGTTATAGTTATACAGGAGCAGTGACCAGCTCCATGTTGTAGCTCCCACCCTTCCCAGCTATAGTCAGGTGATCCCACTGGTGTCTAATAAAAGGGCAGCCAAGTTTGGGAGTTTTACTTTGAAAGCAGCAAGTAAGTTGCAGATAAAACTTAGTCCCTTAGTCTAACCATCCAGACCCGCTTCTTTGAGTGGGCGTTTGACAGTACGCTTGCCTGCCTTGTAGGTGGCCCTGACATTAGTTTCCTAACTTTCATTAAACTTTTAAAAGTTATTTCCTGGTTTGGTTTTTATCAGTTACTGAAATGGTGAAAAGCTGCCCCATGTTCCCAATTGAGCGAACATCCTCCCTTATAAAAATTTAATGAAATGTTTAAAAATAAATACAAGCGATAGGGACAGATGAAAGGTAAACAGGTGGGACAGTGGAGCTGATGTCATTTACAGTATTTAGGCACTGTACAAAATGAAAAAAAAGAACATTTTATTATTGTAAATATCGAATGGTAATACAGGTATGGGACCTGTAATCCAGAAACACATTATCCAGAAAGCTCCACAGGCCATCTCCCATAGACTCCATTATAATATATTAATCCAAATTTTTAAAAATGATTTCCTTGTTCTCTGTAGTAATAAACCATTACCTTGCACTTAAACCAAACAAAGATATGATTAATCCTTATTGGAAGCAAAACCAACTCATTGAGTATATTTAATGTTTACATGATTTTCTAGTAGACTAAGGCTAAGGCCACACTAGGCGATAGCGCCGCGATTTGACTCAAGGCGACTTTTCGCCGCGACTTTTAATCCGCAATCGCTGGGGAAACTTTTGCGCTGGCGTCTATGGGGAATCGTGAAAAATCGCCAGCGTAAAAACACACGCGGCGATCTTTTTTCTACTGTCGCTCGAAATTGCCTCGCTAGGCGATTTCGAGCGACAATAGAAAAAAGATCGCCGCGTGTGTTTTTACGCTGGCGATTCCCCATAGACGCCAGCGCAAAAGTTTCCCCAGCGATTGCGGCTTAAAAGTCGCGGCGAAAAGTCGCCGCGAGTCAAATCGCGGCGCTATCGCCTAGTGTGGCCTTAGCCTTAAGGTATGAACCCCAGGTCCCAAACATTCTGGATAACAGGCCCCATTCCAAATTCGGGCTGTGTTCCGCCTAATAAATAGATGATTATATATTTATGTTAACTAAAAACAGGTCTTTCCAGAACAACAGAATACAGACATCCCAGAAATAAGAAAGTTCCCTCCTACGTGACAGTAAATTTGGAAAACTTTACAAAATGTTCTCATTAACCTTCTACTATTGGCTAATTATAAATGTTTCAGTGACAAAGATAATAACATCTTTGATATCTGGAGTGAGCTGAAACTGACTGTTGTACAGAAAACCCCTTATTGCTTAAAAGCAGCGGTTTCTGTTAGTCCTGCTACTGCTGCATCACACGGAAATGCTGAGAGATCACTTTTTCCAGATCTGAGTTTGGGGGAAATGTTAAAATGTTCTTTTCACTCTTTAAGCAGATAGGTTATGTAATCTCCAGCTAGCAAGTGTCAGGCACTGACCGTGACCCGGTATTTAGAGCAACATTCTTCTTAAACAGCCGTAGGGATATGGTTTAAACAACGATTACAATTATTTTTCTTGGCTGTACAATTAGAAATAAAGAGATAAAAAATAACTCATGGAAAGAGGTACAATTCTACCTACTGAGTGTTTTTCCTAAAAATAATTTTGTATGGAAAAATGGAATACATTATAAAAATGTAGCCAGGGTGGTATTTATGATATAGGGTATCACAAAGTAAAATTTCTCAGCTTTTTAGGTGCAGTTCGCTGGAGTGAAAGCAACTACTGTATTACGACTGAAGTGCTTCCTAGTATGTGTGGGTCACCTGACCTGCACCCCAAACATTGACTGACTGGGAGAGAGTATTAGCAAGTGGGTCAAATTCACAAAGATAATTCACTTACTTGTGGTTTGCGAAAATATATACTTAATATTTTTGTAATAAAAATTAATTTTCTTGCCAGTGCCAGTTTAACCACACATCATCCAGTTTGTCTTGGTTTATTTACCCCTTTTATACCCCTCCCATGTCGTAGTTCCCTACATGCTGATCTCCATTCCATTTACCAGAAATGTTAAGAAAACTGTCAATAATAAAAATAATAATAAGTGCAGGAGTAGTTCCCAAAAGAAGGATAAGTAGATCCAGCCTCATACAAGCGAGGTGCTTACAGATTCCATTATAATGGGGGGGCAGCACACAATAGTAAGGGTTTCAGAAGGGGGAAGCAGAAAGCAAAATAGTATTCTGTAGAAGAAAAAGAAACTGAGCAGAAAGCTGAGAGGGTGGAGGAGAAAGAGCAGAGAAGAAAGTAATAATGAGAGTTTTAGCAGTATAACCTGATGGGGTTACTCTTGGCCATCAATATCTTCCTTCTCCCAACTACGTTTTAACTCTGCCTATGAACATGCTATTACCACCAAAGTCTGTATTGTAAATATCAGTTGGGACTGAAATGAAATTATATATACTTATGCACAGCTACTGCACACAGGTAGACTGCATTTGCCTTGGGGTGCCCAGATCTATAACATTTGGATTCAGCTTAATACAAAATATTCCACAAAAGATCTTTCCGAACACTGAAGCAAATCTAAAACCTGACGTGAATATTAAACCCTGGAAAGATAAAAAATAGCATTTTGTGTAAAACCTGGACTCAAAACATCCCCTAATTTTGGCTGGCAACTAAATTTGACATTTGTCATGCATTCATGAAAATTATGCTGTCAAAAGTGGGGGGGGGGGGGGGTCACTTACCGATAAAACCGACTAACAAAAACTTCATTGGTGAAACCCATTCCTCCCCAGAACTGAAGACAGCTGTCACTCAATTCTCGTGCAAGTCGGCCAGCTTTTAATTTAGCCATGGAAGCAAGTTTGGTGACATCATTACCTTCGACATACATTGCTGTGTGGAAAGAAAGTGGTAGATTAGCAAATACATGCTCTGTTATGGTTTCTTTAATCATTAGAATTATGCCGCGGCTGGTTTCTTTTTCCCTTGCCTGAATATAAAGTCATGCTCCCTGTTACCATTGAGAAAAAAAAATTGATTTTTCAATTTCTTCCCTAATTTGTTCTAATGAGACCGGTGACTGACTGTTTTGTTTCTGCTGTGAAGATATTCCATATCCATCAGCTTTTGGTTTTTGTCTTTAGCTTTGCCTAAATAGTTGCTGTCTTTCTAGTTGACTCACCACAAATTTCCATTTATAATCTGCCACAGAAATCCTTTATATAATCCCATTTAAAGGACCCAAACAAGGGTCATGGTCTAATTTTAGGTAAGGCTGGAAGCAAATCAGGGGGACTTACTGGAAATATCAGTTTACCTACCTATGTAGGCTACACATCCTTGTCCTAACAGGCTAACAAGTAGCAGTGGAGGAGGTTTAGAACTCACCACTAACTCTATTTACTGAGTGGCAGACAAGGAAGCTTGAGGTACTCAACATGAGGAAGCTTGAGGTACCCAGCATTTGTTTTAGCTTAAAGGTTCAGGTTTGAAAACTGAAAGAGAAAATACATTTCTGCCTTGATCCAGTTATGATTAATAATCAAGCATTTATTTAATACAAAAAACTCACCAACAGCACGATACAGCAGCGAGCGCAGAAGTTCAACTTCAGTTGCCAATTCTGCTAAGCGAAAGTGTACCACCTGGTTATGCAGCACTGGCTGGTTAAAGACTTTCCGTTGACTGGTATAGTCAATAGTTTCTTGTATGATGTTCTCCATTGTTGTCAGCACTACAACCAGAGTTAAAACATATCAGTGGAACCCACCTACAACTGCATGGAGTATGTAAAAATCCCAAGAACATTTACATGTTTGGCACCATGTGATCCTCAGTGACCTCCAATGCACGAAACCCAAGCTAAAGTGACACTTGACCCTATTATCTGCTATGTAAACATGTGTCCAACAGCCAAAATATAGCTTGAATGCCTGCTCTTAAGGGCACACCTGGAGATTTGGTCACCCGGCAACTAATCACCTCTTCTTTGGGGCGAATAATCTCCCCGAACTGCTTCCATGTGTCTTCCGCCTGCTTCAATGAAGTCCGAAGTCGCCCTAAGTTTCCTCGTGAGGTATATTTTCATTGAAGCAGGTGGAAGACACGGGGAAGCAGTTCGGGGAGATTAGTCGCCCCCAAAGAAGAGGCGATTAGTCGCCGGGCGACTAAAACTCCCTGAATCTCCAAGTGTGCCTTTACTCTGCACAGGAGCTTATTTATATAAACTGTAGTAGTGCTTCTGAAACATAAACATAATTTTTACCAAACAGTAAATTATTTTTAAATGCATCAACAACGTTTACTTTTTGTTTCTGCTGGTCCTTCTATTTCAAGTAATTAGACATGATGGCTATTTTTCAGCATTGCAATCATTTTAACATTCATATATTTCAACAATATCCATCATTTTACATTTATGTGATACACTTGTCTTTTGCATCATATTCGTACGTCCGTTTTTTCTGTGAATACAGCGACAGATGAATGTCAAGCAGAAATATTGCTTTCAGGTTCTTTTTTTTTCATTTGGGTCTTATTCATTCATGAATGTATGAATGCAAGGTTCTCTTATTTGGAAGTTCATACAGCATCTTAGCAGCAGTCACAGACACAAAATACATTCAAGCGTTTATTTATTAGGCCGGAATATATACCGGTACAGAATATGAATTTCTGCCAACAAATTCACAAGGAGGCCTTTGTTTTAATTTTTGGCAGAAGAGTAGCTTGTGAGTAGGTAAGCACCACGTAGTCTATATAGGGGGCTTGTACTGATGGTCCTTTCAGGGAGAACCCAAGTGAGTCAACAGGCACTGGCTATTCATTTGGTGATGCTTTTAGGCAGGAAAGCATGACCACTAAACTGTTTTGTCCATATCTGGGCTGAAAGTCAACAGTAGACCCTAGAACTTCAAGTAAACATAGACCCAAACAGCCCTTTACTAGTCCAGTAAAAAGCACATACAGTCTGGTCCTGATTTTGTCAACAACCCAAATACTGGTTGGAGTGTTCACAGGGTAAAGTAATGGTCATCTAATTTGCAAATTTTCATGGGAAATGATTACAGGTGGAGAGGGCCATTGTAAACACAGTGGTGGTCAGTGGGAGCCAGATGTCCCACATGTTACCATGGCAATCTGCATAAAATAATCCACATTGTCAAAACTACCTGTATAAATTACAGGTATAGGATATATTATGCAGAATGCTTGGGACCTGGAGTTTTTCCTGGATAAGGGACCTTTCAGTAATTTGGATCACCATACCTTAAGTCTACTAAAAAGCATTTCAACATAAAATAAACCCAAAAAGATTGTTTTCCCACAAATATGGATTCATTTATTTATTATTTATTTTTACAGAGTTGCTATCGGAGATGGCCTTCCTGTAATTCAGAACTTTCTGCATAAGGTTTCTGGATACCTGTATATCACATTATTTTTTCATCTAATCCTTAAAAATATATTAGTTGTAGCAAGTGACGAATATTTATATAAACCCTAGATGATCTTTTTCCTTTAACCCTATTGTAAAGACGTTTAGAAATGTCCGGGAACTATGATTCAAGATTTTTTTGCAGACGCTTGATGCCATGGAAATGTTATTCTTTTCTTTCCCAGTTAATCACCGCGCAATCCCTTGGTCATTGTCTGAGGCAGTAAACCACTGGCCACTAATGTCATTGCTCAATGAACAACATACAATTTCAACAGTTATCCAAGGCCTCTGACTAAGTATTATCTGCAGTCTACAATGTAAATATAAAATGCTGGTCAAACTTAAAAAAAAATAAAATAAATTAAGAATACAATGTATACATTTCTCTGTGCAGTTGCTGTTGATCTGAAGCCAAGAGTGAGGGGAAATGACACTTACCATTGGCTGCTCCCCACATGCGCTCCTCTTGGAATTGCAACATCTGGTATGTGAAGCCCATTCCTTCCTCGCCAATTAGATACTTGCTTGGAACTCTGACATCTTCAAAGAATATCTGAGCTGTGTCTGATGATTTCATGCCAATTTTCTCAATTTTTTTCGTAACCTGGACACCTAGACATGAATGCAATTCTATTTTTATTTGCAGGCAAATACGAAAGACCTGAAGGAAATCGTGACATTAGCAAAGAAAATATCACTTCAGTAAGCGTCTGTGTTTTTACAAAAAGGAAGCTCATAATATTATGACAATTACAGCACTGTTGTGCAACGTATATTTTTAATGACTTTGCATTTCCTAAAGAATAAATGAATCTGGCACTCGAGAGACTGGGCTGCTTAACGCTGCTTAACGCCAAAAGCTGGCTGGAGTTATTCACTATCAATATTCATGATATTAAAACCTTCACATTAACTAGTGTGCAGAACTGCATTGTACCGAACGAACTTGATAAGAGAAAACCAGAGCAATTACCCCCAACAATGAGTGGTGTTATCTGAAATGAAACGCGCAGGTGAAACAAAATTAACGGAATGTATAAAACGGTTCTGTTTAGAGGAAGGAAGAAACTCTCGGGAAGAAAAGTCGATAATTACCCTTGGAAGAATGGATTGATTCCTAATGAGAATAACGCAAGACACGAGTGATAATGTCTAATTTATGGAGGAAGAATGAAAAGACTTAATAATAGTTATCCCCTTGGGCAGACAAAGAATGCCTTAGAAGATGTTAAACAGAACAGACAGGTCTTTAAATAGTATTGTGCTTAGAAGTTTTTCACTGTGGTTACCTTAATGTACCTTGAGGAAACTTTCTTCTGCTTCCAAATAAAAGGAGACTAATAATAAACATAAATAAAGAAAGAAAAAGAACTGACCGTTGAGATTGCACCTCCCCATCCCTTAGTCCACAACTCATTGAACCAACTCAAACTTGGTATGGGTCTCAGAGCCGTTTATGAGTTAAGTCAGGAGAATTGAAGTCGGTACCGTTCAAGCCCCCTACCTAACGATTTTTAAAATTGTTAGGTAGGGGGCCTGAACGGTACCGACTTCAATTCTCCTTACTCCGAAAGGGAGGGGAACTCGTGTGGGTGAAGGGGTGGTGATTGGGGAAGCAATCTAAGGGGTACGTAGAACTCCGCAGCCTTTGTTACAAACTGTCGGTTCAGATAGACTGCTTTACTGCACACGAGCTGATGCTTAGCATCGAACTGATTTAACTCTTTTTGCGCCATTAGGAGGGAGTGGGTGAAGGGGAGGTTTCTCTTTATCGTGGCGCTAAGGAAGGATGGTTATATAACCACTAGGTGGGTTTGTGACCCATTTGGCCTATCTTACTGTCACGTACCCTACTTGGACTTTGAGATATCACTAAGCCGTATAGGCGGGTCTGAGACACACTCATCCTGCTCTCTGCTGTGCAATTGGGAGGGATTGAATGTGGGTGAAGGGGTGGATAGTCCTCTATCACAGTTATAAGGAAGGGTGTTGACTTAACTCATAAACGGGTCTGAGACCCATACCACAGGTCTTTGCCTTCCTACCGCGCACCTGTACCCTTCCCATAACCATGTATATCAGTAAGCCGCATAGGCGGGTCTGAGACACATTAAACCCCCACTACCCACTGTGTATTTCTGTCTCCCGTCCGGACGGAATTTTAAATATTTTTCCTGGTTTGAGTTTACATATTGTTTATTAAAATTTACGTTTTAGTTGGTTCAACGAGTTCTGGACTAAGGAGTGGGGAGGCGCAGTCTCAAGGGTCAGTTCTTTTTTTTTTTTCTTTCTTTATTTATCACTTATATTTCAGACCTTGCACACCACCCACTGTTTTTCTTATTGACGGAAGGTGCTCCCTAATCTATATTTTTGTAATAATAAACATATTCTAAAGTCTGGTACTTGACTCATTCCTTAAATAACTTAAAGGTTTTAACTTTCCTAGCACTGTCAGAAGGCTTAGAGTTCCGGTTCAAAACCTTATATATCAATGACAGGACCCGAAGGGTTTGACATTTCACCTATGGACCATATATTTATATGGCCCAAGTGCAAAAGTCCAATTAGCACCCTACTGTTTCTGAGCTTGCACTCAACATAGCATCAACGTAGGCTTCATAGAGGTGTTGTTATCATGATTTTGCCGGTTAGCATTGGAACACTGACATTAAACTTGTATTAATCATAGAAAGAGTGTGTTAAACTGGTGATACAGTATTATCAACTACTTTTTTTTTTAATAAGAAAAGGCAAACACAATATGATTTGAGTGCTGCAATATATTTAATAGGAACGCATGTCTGTATATAGAAATATATATATATGTGAGTGCCGCTACCCTTACTTAGCGGGCACCCAGGTACTTTCCCGAGGAAACGGAGTGCACCTTTGGGACATTGTTTTATTCATATATATATTTATATATATATATATATATATATATATATATATATATACACACACACACACACACAGAAATCCTACTGCCTTCTAAGTCACAGAATGATGTGTGCAACGATAAAAAAAGGTGCAATCTGTAATTTTGCTAAAAATTCTAGTCAGTGAGTTTGCACTTTGTAACAAAGCTAAAATCCGTTAGGAACCACCAGTTAAATGTTGTTATATATTTGCCTCTTATTGTTAAAGTGAACGTTCTCTTTAACATTTCAAGATGCTTTTGATATATTTGCTTTGCAATACAGACCTCACACCCTGCCTACCACATACTTACAATATGCAAGACACCTGTAAAATGTATATTTCTAAATCATAAGCTGAATGTTTGTTCTTTACTTACATATAATTCATATCTCCCCCAGGGCCCATGTTAATGTCATGCCAGCCCTGTTTATGGAAGATAAAACAGATTTAAAACAGAGACTCACCAGGTGTTTTCATAGGTAAACAAAAAAGTGACTTGTTTCTGTGAGGTGGCCCTGCACTTGTGTTGGCAAGCAAGCACATCCAATCAGCCTGGCACCCACTGGTTGTCCACATCTTGCTGCCGTTGATAATGTAATCGTCTCCCTTTTTCACAGCTGTTGTCTTAATACCTAAGGGCAAATAATTCAAACAACTCATTGCATTTATATGTTAGCAATAGTGTCATTAAGCAGAACAAGCCGTCAATCACTCGACTAAACTTTTATTGGGCAAAGATATTGCCTGTTCCGCAAGTTGTTGTTTATGTCAGGTGTGTGACCTCAGTGATCATTATACCCCTTGTGCCATCAAAGGTTCTTGACATACATATTATTGCTAGTGAGAAATCATTTGCAAAAGATTATTTGACCTTGGCAGAGGAGATTTCTCACAGGTGACATCTCCATGTGTGCCAGTGCCCTTAAGCCCTAGTCTGCCACTGCCTCAGGCAAGTACTTGTCAGTCTTTTAAGTGGCAGTAGGTCCACCCCGTGTTGAACTAGAGTGCAATAAACAGAGCTTATGCTGAACATACTTTTTGCCTGCTGGTTTAATCATGATAAATATAGCTTTTTGTTATTTCTTAAAGGGGAACTATGGCGAAAATTAAACTTTGATATAAGCTTCAGCACATTGAAATAAGAAACTTTCTAAATAGAATAAATTAAATATTCTGTACCATTTCTGAAATAATCAAGTTTATCTTCACTATCCCTCTCTCAGCATTTGTTTCTCTATATTCTCTCTTTATGCAGCAGTTGGGTGTCCGATACCGTATATACTTTGAGTATAAGCTGAGTTTTTCAGCACCCAAAATGTGGGTTATACTCTATTCAGTATAAATGTACCTAGCTGAGCGACGCGACTACGGAGCTGCAAGCCTTCTGATGCGGTGTGCCTCTTCCCTGAAGCAGACGGCTGCGCTTCTGGAGTCCTTCCTGCACTTCCGTCGTAACATTGCCTTGCTCCGCCCCTGAACGTGAAGTGAGTGACGGCGGGAATTTACGAAAGTACAATATGGTACTTACCGGTAACCACAATTTTATTTAGTTCAAATACCAATTCCTACATCTCCTGATCCAACCCAAACTGTACCTCCTTTACAATGCCACCTTCCTCATTACATCTAACCCATATGTTTGGCAACACTAAGACTAGAAAGTTTATTGGGGTCTGTAATCAGAGCCTAAACCCACTTTGCATTTTATTTTTAGAGGGCAGGACATTTAAATCCATTTTAAATAGAGATGCACCGAATCCACTTTTTTGGATTCGGCCGAACCCCCGAATCCTTCATGAAGGATTCGGCCAAATACCGAACCGAATCCGAACCCTAATTTGCATATGTAAATTAGGGGTGGGAAGGGGAAAACATTTTTTACTTCCTTGTTTTCTGGCAAAAAGTCACGCAATTTCCCTCCCCGCCCCTAATTTGCATATGCAAATTAGGATTCGGTTCGGCCGGGCAGAAGGATTCGGCCGAATCCGAATCCTGCAGAAAAAGGCCGAATCCTGGCCGAATCCCGAACCGAATCCTGGATTCGGTGCATCCCTAATTTTAAACACCATTGCATTTCTCACCCTAGGCTTATGCTAGAGTCAATACGTTTTCCCAGTTTTCGTAGGTAAAATTAAGTGCCTCGGCTTATGCTCTGGTCAGCTTATACTCGAGTATATATTGACAGTTAGATCCAATATATCTTATAGGGGGCTCCTTTTGTCTAGAAGATGTATTAGAGATAATATATATTGGATCATTCATCTGACACCCAACTGCTGCATGAAGACAGAATGAAGAGAAACAGATGCTGAAAGAGGAATAGTGAATATAAACTAGATTATTTCAGAAATGATGCAGAATATTTAATTGATTGTATTTAGAAAGTTTCTTATTTCAATATAAGAGTGAAGCAACTCCATTTTTGTTCCTTGCAAGGCAGATAATTAGATTACCAGTGAACAGATAATCCCCTGCATAATGTACAGTCACACCAAAGGGGGAAGGGGTGCATACAGGTAATCTAATTATCTACCTCGAAAGGTCCAAATATGGAATAGCTTCAGTTTCCTTGTTTAGCTCAAGAGAAAGAAAAGTACAACTTATGTTGAAAAGAGGGTATACTGCCCCTTTAAATATATTGTACATGAACTATACTTAATTGAAAAGGATCTAGGGGTTTTTATAGATAACAAGTTGTCTAACTCCAGGCAGAATCATTATGTGGCCACTAAAGCAAATAAAGTTTTGTCTTGCATAAAAATGGCATTAACTCAAGGAATGAAAATATAATTTTGCCTCTTTATATGCCCCTGGTAAGGCCTCATCTGGAATATGCAGTGCAGTGTTGGGCTCTGGTCCTTAAAAGGATTTAAATGAGCTGGAGAGCGTGCAGAGATGTGCAACTAAACTGGTTAAGGGGTTTGGAAGATTTGAACTATGAGGGTAGATTGTAGGTTGGGGTTGTTTTCTCTGGAGAAAAGACTTGCGAGGGGACATGATTACTCTTTATAAGTACATTAGAGGACATTATAGACTGCTAGCGGGAGATCTATTTTCCCCTAAAATGGATCATCTGAGCAGAGTCCACCCCTTTAGACTAGGGGAAAAGAACTTCACAGTCAGGACAGTGAGGTTGTGGAATGCACTGCCGGGTGATGTTGTGATGCTGATTCTGTTAATGCCTTTAAGAATGGCTTGGATGATTTCTTGGACAGATATAATATCCAAGGCTATTGTGATACAAAAATCTATAATTAATAATGGTCTTTTTTTCTACCCAACTTAACTATGAATTCTGGATACTTCCCTAGCAAGCAAATAATCAGCCTCTCACTACTTCGTACATATGCCACATATGTCAACTGGCGTAAATAATAGTCCAGAGTAACCGTACACTTGTATTTTTACGTTTTCTATTTTATTGTTATTATAATGTATGCTTCCATATAATCTTTTATTTGACAGGTAAAAGACAATTTCCTCCATTGTGTTCCCTCTTCAACCTATTTGTATGTAAATTGTTATCTGGTGAACACGTGACGGGCAGCAAGCAAACAAACGAGCGGCATTTAATTAAATGCACAAAGGCAGCTACATATTAATTCTGAATTGTGACACTTGCCAATCACTCTAAAAAACAATTAACCTCTTTCCAAATTTGTTTTTCAGTTTTTTTTAAGCATTTCTGGTGCTGCAGAAAATTGAGTCTTTGTACGAGCAGACAGCAAGAACTGAAGTTTCATAGGACCTGGCTGATAGAAAATGCCCTGCAATGATGCCGCAATCTGCTGCAATTCAGAAGCCACATTTTCTTGATATCTGTATATTCAATTATTTTTTATTGGAAAATGTGGTGCCCCTGGGAGATTATCTCAGGAGCCAGGAAGATCTTTGGTTTATTTATGTGCGCTAGAAATTCTCTAACAGCAAATGCCGATGAAGAAGATTTCTTCTCATGGAAATAATTTTCTACATATAATCCATTAAATATTCTCTACTGTTTCTGAAATGATGAATCTTCAGTATCTCTATGTCAGCAAGTTGTCTCTCTTTATATAGGAGACAGAGACAGATTTTGAGTGACAGGTCCAATATATCTTTTTTTTTTGGGGGGGAGCTCTCTTTGCTTAGTAAACGTACATCTGTACTTAATACTGTGCTACTCCCTGGAGGCAAACAACCCATACAGGCAGTATATTTTCAGTCCCATGAAATAACCAATGATAAATCTTTAAAAGGGATACTGTCATGGAAAAAATTTTTTTTCTCAAAATGAACCAGTTAATAGTGCTGCTCCAGCAGAATTCTGCACTGAAATCCATTCCTCAAAAGAGCAAACAGATTTTTTTATATTCAATTTTAAAATCTGACATGGGGCTAGACATTTTGTCAATTTCCCAGCTACCCCCAGTCATGTGACTTGTGCCTGCACTTTAGGAGAGAAATGCTTTCTGGCAGGCTGCTGTTTTTACTTCTCAATGTAATTCAATGTGTCTCAGTGGGACATGGGTTTTTACTATTGAGTGTTGTTCTTAGATCTACCAGGCAGCTGTTATCGTGTGTTAGGGAGCTGCTTTCTGGTTACCTTCCCATTGTTCTTTTGTTTGGCTGCTGGGGGGAAAAAGGGAGGGGTGATATCACTCCAACTTGCAGTACAGCAGTAAAGAGTGATTGAAGTTTATCAGAGCACAAGTCACATGACTTGGGGCAGCTGGGAAATTGACAACATGTCTAGCCCCATGTCAGATTTCAAAATTGAATACAAAAAAATCAGTTTGCTCTTTTGATAAATGGATTTCAGTGCAGAATTCTGCAGGAGCAGCACTAATAACTGATTCAAATCAAGGCATGGTTGTTAGGATCATTTGGACCCTAGCAACCAGATTGCTGAAATTGCAAACTTGAAAGCTGCTGAATAAAAAGCTAAATAACGCAAAAAACCACAAATAATAAAAATTAAAAGCAGTTGCAAATGTCTCAGAACAACCCCTTTAATTGCTTTTTCCAAGGGACCCTAGTTATTGAAGTAGCTCAAAAATGTATGGGTTACATACCATGTTTAATGGACATTTTTTCTTTATAGGAGAAAACTTCACTTTCTTTAGACCAACCCTACAGAATATGGGGACCAATTTATAGGCTGCCGAGCCACAAGTTTAGAATCCCTGCCCTGCAATGCCTTTGTTTTCTCCTTCCATAATACTTCGTCTCCTCGGAAAGTCTTTTTGTCAGTTTCATTGTACATTGCTTTGGGAAAAGCCTACCTGCCAGGTGGTCTGATCACAGAAATGAGCAGGATTAAACGTGCACTTTAACTTCCTTATGTACCATAAGTTTAGCTTTTGTTTGACATAGCATTTAGAAATTTGACATTACTTTAAAGATTTATTTTTTTAACAGGGTGGATGGAAATGGGTCTGTCTAGGTTATCTGCTTTCTGATCCAGACCTTCAGAAGTCTATAGAAGCAATCTGCTCCAAGGTATTGCAATTTATATAGAGGGATGTGATAAGAATGCAGAGAGAGAGAGCTCGTTTTAGTGATGTCTGGAGCATTTTCAGCAGTCATTTCCAAGGATTTCAGATTTCTGCTATTAGTTTACACTGCATGCTCCACAAAGCAGACTAGGTTAATAAATACAAAAATTTATAAATGATATTGTTATGATCTTGTCCCTTTAAGTAACAAATATACAATCTGCTCCTCTCTGGTTCATAGAGACAACATAAAATCCCGTCTGTCATCTGCACTAACCTGCTCTAGGAATATTTTATCCGACTTATTGATTCTCTCCTTATATTGTAAGTAGACAAAATGTGTATGTATAGTTAATTTTAATGCAGGTTTAACCCTCACCACTATGGCTGTATCCCATACAAATTAATGTCCTTGGTGAAATTTCCTTGCAAGGATGCAGTGGGAATCAATTGCATTTTTTTAGCTGCCTATGCCAGTCATGCTCCAAGTCGTGAGTACCGGTATGGGATCCATTATTCAGAAATCCATTATTCAGAAAGCTCCAAATTATGTAATGGCCTTCTCCCATAGACTCCATTTTATCCAATTTTTGAATAATGATTTATTTTTTCTCTGTAATAACAAAACAGTACCTTGTACTTGATCCAAACTAAGATATCATTAATCTTTATTGGAAGTAAAACCAGACTATTGGGTTTATTTAATGTTTACATGGTTTTCTAGTAGAGTTAAAGTATGAAGATCCAAATTACAGAAAGATACGTTATCTGGAAAACCCCAGGTCCTGAGCATTCTGGATAACAGATCCCATACCTGTACCAGAATTAACACTGTGGAGGACACAACACACATAACCATCAGCCTTGAATCAATGAAACTGACGGGGAGTTTAATGGAGATATTATATTAATACTAAGAAACCGAAATACTGTTTGTTCTGGGGCCAGACCCCCTCCCTCTCCCATTTTCCCCGCATCGCAAGCAACGTCGTTTGTGCATGCGCACCGAGTGGCACCTTGGCGTCACAGTAGGGGGGGGGGGGCCTGGACAGCAGTCCCAGTGGGCCCCTCAGTTCCGACCCTGTCTGGATTGACAGATATTTCAATACCTCAATGCATCAGATTTTGCCTTACAATCTTATTTCCATAGTTACACAGCAAGTCAAAAAAAAAAAATATATATATACAGTATATATATATACCCGTATGTCCATTAAGGTACACCCTTCCAAAGCACAATTTGCCGCTGGGGAAATGTCGCCGATGCCCATTAAAGCCTATGCGCGTCAAAAAATTTTTGTTGCCCGGCGAAATTTTTTTGACGCACGTCTTTTTATTTTGACGCACAAAGCCATACAAGTCTATGGGGGTCATTTTTTCTCCCATCCCTATTAAACTGCAATAGTGTTTTCTGGGTTAAAACCCTCCTATGATGTCCAGGGTTTGCTCAGGGCCCCTCTCAGTTCATAACATGGCTGCAGATATATTAAAATGACGCAGCTTCAGTTACTGATTAATAGCTGGGACACCAGACCAAATTGAATTTTCCCTTCCCCTTTTTAGCCTTCCAAGGGGACTAAACCAGCAGTTTGGAATCCACTGGTCTACAGAAAAATGAACAGTTGCCACTGCAGGGGAACAACCCCTTTCTAACCCAGAATGCCCTAATTCATACAAAAGCAAAACCATTTAACAATTATCAAAACATTTTGAAAATACAACTATGTTATAGCTCCAAAGGGAACC
Organism: Xenopus petersii; assembly: GCA_038501925.1. Taxonomy (NCBI): domain Eukaryota; kingdom Metazoa; phylum Chordata; class Amphibia; order Anura; family Pipidae; genus Xenopus; species Xenopus petersii. Next base: position 134,733,600 of record CM076682.1, read on the forward strand.
ATAATCTAATTCCCTCCAAAGGGAACCAAATTCTAATTCATTTTCTTTAGACCCCCATCCAATCTCTTCCTCAATTAACAACTATATGAATGTACACCCTAACGACCCCCATTTAGTTACTTCCTCTGGGAGGCCAAAACATTAAGGGGCAGGTTTATCAAAATATGAGTTTAGAGATTAATAAATAAAAACTCACCCACATTCTATTCATTCCTATGATTTTTAGATTTGCATTTATCAATGTATTTCATAAATACAGTTGAATAAATCTGCCCCTTACTGATAGAGCGCATGATACTGCAAATATGATTCAATTATAATAAAGCTTGTGGGGAAAGTGTACTGCCCAAGATCGATGCTTGGATATTAGCATGTACTGTATATACCACCCATACAATGTGCAGTATTTCTCCAAAAAGCTGTGGTATGTGTAAATGCTCATTGATGACGATTTAAAGGGGTAATTTACCTTTATTTAATTGGCAGTTCTTGCTGTGTATTTTGAAACAGGTATGGCAGATAACAGGTGTTTAGTAGGACTTTTACCTCTTTGGCTCGCTAAAATTAAGGGGCAGATTTATTAAACTTCGAGTTGTATTTTCCCTGAAAATTCGAGATTTTTGAGTTAGTTTTTTTTTGGTCAAAACTCACATTTTCAGGTCAAAAAAAAAACTTGACCCCGGAAATAGCTTGAATCCAAAAAAATACCATCTAAAACCTGTTGAGGTCATGTAGAAGTCAATGGCAGAGGTCCCTTGACCCATTTGAAGATGTTAATAGCCTTTATGCCCCAAAAACTGGAATCATTCAAGCGATTCGAGTTTTTTCATGCCGAAAACTGTACCAATTTGAGTTCTCGGATTGTTAACCCCGAACACACTGAATCAAGTTTTTTCCATTCGAGTTTTTCTTAAATTAGAAACCACCAAGTTGGTGAGTTCATTCGAGGTATAAAAAAAACTCTAAAATTTGACCTTTGATAAATAATCCCTTAAATCAGACAAAATGTTCCCCCTCAACATTGAGGTTTAGGGATCCTTAATTCTTGAATGTAAAGTTGCTTCATATCCAGTGTAGTACAATTTACAGTTGTAAAGTTGCATGGAGTGCCTTTAATTAAGTGTAACAGGTTGTCGCAGGCTCCTGAATTACTTACTTGCCACATCTGATCCAGCCCCTGCTTCACTGACTCCCAGACAAACGACTACATCTCCAGCAATGGTTGGAGCAAGAAACTGACGTTTCAATTCATCACTGCCAAACCTTTGATACAAATAGGAGACAGAAGCAAAATAAAGATTTAGTACATGGTTCTGCAAACTGAAACACACTGTGTAAGAATAACAGTAAAGTTTGAGATAAATGTAACCCACTAAGGTCCAGATGGGGCAGGAAGTCCAGTGATTAATGGCCTTTCATAACTAGCGTTTAGGGGGCACATACAGTATGTTTAAATGTCCACTTTTTCTTTATTTGGTTTCATGGAGGTCACTGGATTGTAATGATTCACCTTAAATGTAAAAAAAACAGAACAATGGCAAAACAATCGTTCAAATCCTCAAACCATCTGACTTCCCAACCTTCCGACCTGCCACTAACCATTCCGGTCAAATAAAGTAGTAAAAGAACAGATCAGCCGATGTTCTGCCCCTGACAGCAATCGTACGAAAGTTATGTCCAACCAAAGCTGGTGACAGTCTCCCTCTGAAAATCATACGATAGGCAATACATGCAGAGATATTATCGGCAGTCGACAGAAATCTTTTAACCTGTCCGATCGACCAAACGAACGATCTCTGCCGGACGAAAAATGTTGGGACTCTCCACACACGGTACGAAAATCGTACGAATGATCGGATCTTTGCGTCTATGGCTTTATGCAGTACCCCTATTGTAAAATATAAGGATATTATAAGTTACAGAGGAGTTCCATGACCATATAAAAACATGAGGCAGAAGGCCGAGTGTTTTTATACAGGTCATGGAACTCCAAGGTCACTTTTAATATCCTCATATTTTCCAACAAGGGCTACTTTATTTATTATAATACACACGTTTTAGTAAGTCATGTGACAAAAATGACATCAATAAGCTTTGTTTATAACTGATGATACGGATAGTCACCGTTTATAAGGATATAATTTACAAAATGTTCATGGCTTATGTATACTATATATGTATACTATATATATATATATATATATATATATATATATATATATATATGTATATATATATATATATAATGTTTCTGCTCATCAAAAACCGTTAACTATTAGTCAAAGATAACATAATTGAACACAAAATGCAGTTTTTAAATGAAGGTTTACGTTATTAAGGGAGAAAAAAAACTCCAAATCTACATGGGCCTGTGTGAAAAAGTGATTGCCCCCCTTGTTAAAAAATAACTTAACTGTGGTTTATCCCACCTGAGTTCAATTTCAAAGGTTATAAAGCCATTTCTAAAGCTTTGGGACTCCAGCGAACCACAGTGAGAGCCATTATCCACAAATGGCAAAAACATGGAACAGTGGTGAACCTTCCCAGGAGTGGCCGGCCGACCAAAATTACCCCAAGAGCGCAGAGACAACTCATCCGAGAGGCCACAAAAGACCCCAGGACAACATCTAAAGAACTGCATGCCTCACTTGCCTCAATTAAGGTCAGTGTTCACGACTCCACCATAAGAGAGAGACTGGGCAAAAACGGCCTGCATGGCAGATTTCCAAGGCGCAAACCACTTTTAAGCAAAAAGAACATTAAGGCTCGTCTCAGTTTTGCTAAAAAAACATCTCAATGCCAAGACTTTTGGGAAAATACCTTGTGGACCGACGAGACAAAAGTTGAACTTTTTGGAAGGTGCGCGTCCCGTTACATCTGGCGTAAAAGTAACACAGCATTTCAGAAAAAGAACATCATACCAACAGTAAAATATGGTGGTGGTAGTGTGATGGTCTGGGGTTGTTTTGCTGCTTCAGGACCTGGAAGACTTGCTGTGATAGATGGAACCATGAATTCTACTGTCTACCAAAAAATCCTGAAGGAGAATGTCCGGCCATCTGTTCGTCAACTCAAGCTGAAGCGATCTTGGGTGCTGCAGCAGGACAATGACCCAAAACACACCAGCAAATCCACCTCTGAATGGCTGAAGAAAAACAAAATGAAGACTTTGGAGTGGCCTAGTCAAAGTCCTGACCTGAATCCTATTGAGATGTTGTGGCATGACCTTAAAAAGGCGGTTCATGCTAGAAAACCCTCAAATAAAGCTGAATCTCTATATCAGATATGCCTGCACTCAATTCAGTGGTATTTATGTGAGGTGCAAGATCAATAAAAAATGTATATCTTACAGAAGGATCAGCACTCTCTCTGATGAAAAAAAATGGTGATTTATTAAAGCATATTGAAATACATTTGAATCAAACTTTTCAGTCCCAACTGGGGATCCTTGAAAAAGGTTAGGATCAAGTACAAGTTAATGTTTCATTACAACAAAGAAAAAGGAAATAATTTTTAAAAATTATAATTATTTGATGGGAGACCACCTTTTTGTTATTCAGATCCTTCTGGATAACGGGTTTCCGGATAATGGATCCTATACCTGTAGAGGAATGCTCGGCTGGGTTAACTTCCCGAAAGGAGGTGTTTTAAGTGATCGTTTAAAGGCATAGAGGTTGGAAGGAAGTTGGGATGGAATTAAAAATAAAACTGATGAATTCCAGCACTTTCCATAGCAGAAATATTGAAAAGCTGTACAAACAGGGAAACCCTTAGTCTCACAAACGCAATATGGGAGATAGAAAAGCCTTTGCTGCACAAAAGAAAATCAATCAATACATAAAACTTTTCCTTTGCAGAGGGAAGCGAATAAGCCTGCTGCCCTTTTGTAAGCACCAGCCAGTTCTGAACAGTGTTCTGTAACAGTTTCTTACTTCCACTAAAGCAAAAAATGCTGTTCTTAAAATTCAATTAAACAACCTTCAAAACGGATATCTATCAGCATTGTCCTGAAGTAAGGTACTCCTCTCCCAGTTTTTAACATCAGTGCAAATAGGATAAAATGTAATTTTCACATACTCCACAAACTCATTGGTATTTTGCAAATTGCTTTGCGGATGTGACCTTTAATGTAAGCGAGAGAATGGAATGGGTCTGAATTAGACAATCCGACGCATCAGATCTTTTACAGAAATGCACACTGATGGAACGGATAGAAAATATCATTTTGCCTTCTACCTTCTTCAGATATTTTCTATTTACTTTTTTACAACCAAGTCTTTGTGGCGTATAAATTAGCTGGGTTTACAGACAAAAGTAGTGAGATCAGTTTGCTACTGCAGCTCTCATACAAAGAATTGATTCTTCACTTTCTTTAGTGAAAAATTATAGCCAAAGTCCTGCGCTACAATACCATAATCTAACAAAATTATATGATGAGTCTAATGATGGGAATTTCTTCCAAATTCCAAAAAAAAACTTCCCGCAAAATTAGCGAAACGGCCAAAAATTCACAAAGAATCTGTGAAAAATTGTGACATTTAAACCTTTTCATGGAAAAACTGTGCAATTCGAACGTTTTCAATAAAGAATTGAGCAATGCGAAAGTTTTGACAAAAAATCCGAGCAATTCGAAAGTTTTAAGGGAAAAATCTAGCAATTCGAACGTTTTCACGGCAAAATCTAGTAATTCGAAAGTTTTCACTAAAATCGAGCAATTCGAACATTTGCATTAAAAAAATCAAGCAATTTGAACGTTTTCACTAAAAAAATCGAGCAATTCGAACGTTTTCACGAAAAAATACGTGAAAATCTGAAATTTTCACCAATGAATTTTCGCAGGAGATGCACGCATTTATTCACTGGCGGCAAAATGCGGAAATTTGCAGCGAATTCATGCCAGGTGCATTTATTCGACCATCACTAGCTGTGGCCAAAGAAAACAAAAACATACAGATCCATTATTGTTTTTCTCACTTTGTTCTATTGTTTTTTTTTTTTGTTTTATTTAAAAAGGGTTGCCCTGTAAAATGTTTACTGGCTAACATGGTACAGCAACTTTGCCTGCAATTGTATAGCTGAGAAATACAGTTTCATCATCATCATCTTCGTGTCATCGTGCTACGTCTGAAACATCAGCAGCACAACTATTGCAAAATAAAAGCCACTCTGGCTCATTTTAGCAACTAATTCATGAAGATAAAGTATGGGATCTGTTATCCAGAAACCCGTTTGATAGCGAACGATCGGCCACACTTCGCGCCACTTTGCCAGGCGTAAATTCGTTACCATTATGCCAATTCACTAAAATGTGAAGTTGCGTCTCTGTAGCTGAACGCTGAAGAAGCATTTCTAAGGGATCTTTCGCTAGCGTTCAATTCTGCCGAGCTGAACTTCGTTAGTACTCTTACACTTAGGTCAATTTGAATAGGGCGGGTACATTTAGGTCATATAGATGTTGGTGCAAATGCTTGAAGTGGCCACTTTTTATTACAAACGTCCAAGTTAGCAAAATAAAGACATAAAAGATCCTCTAATGCCCTAGACATGAGCCCACCCTAAAACAAATGTGGCATGCCCCTCAAATTGGTTACAAAAAATTGTTAACACAAAAATCTTTTTGAATTCGCCTGGCAATAGGGTGCTAAATTGCACTAGCGACAGTATCTTTCGCTAGCGAATTGACCTATACGCCTGTTAGTAAATTGGCAAATCCATGTGGATAAGATTTCTGGCAATTTTTCGCTAGCGATGGCCACTTCGCCCATTAGTAAATCTGCCCCATAAACTCATTGTATCCAAATAATCCAAATTTTTAAAAAGTACTTCCCTTTTCTCTGCAATAATAAAACAGTACCTTATACTTGATCCCAACTAAGATATAATTAATGCTTATAGGGAGAAAAACCAGCTTTTTGGGTTTATTTAATGTTTATATGATTTTCTAATAGACTTATGGTATGAAGATCCAAATTCCGGAAAGATCCGTTATCCGGAAAACCCCAGGTCCCAAGCATTCTGGATAACAGGTCCCATACCTGTACTGTATAAAATTAGTAGTTTGCCATTACTTTCAATGACTCTTTTTGAATCCATTTTACAACCGTTTCACATACAGGTATGGGATCAGTTATCCGAAAACCCAATAGACAGAAAGCTCCGAATTACGCAAAGTCCGTCTCCTATAAACTCCATTTTATACAAATAATCCAGATTTTTAAAAATGATTTCATTTTTCCCAGTAATAATAAAACAGTACCTTGTACTTCATCCCAATTAAGATATAATTCATCCTTTTTGGAAGTAAAACCAACTTTTTGGATTTATTTAATGTTTATATGATTTTCTAGTACAAGGTACTGTTCAATTATTACAGAGAAAAAGGGAAATCATTTTTCAAAAATTTGATTATTTGGCTAAATTGGAGTCTATGGGAGTTGGCCTTTTCGTAATTCAGAGCTTTCTGGATAATGGGTTTGCAGATAACAGATCCCATACCTGTCTAAGCAAATATATAATGAATGTGAATTATGGAGAATAGGTTATGTTTTATACCATATGACAAACTCTCAGGTAGCTGATTTACCATTAACCCCCTGCACCCTTTGTCCTCCAGCATTTCCCCTGACCTCTTATGTTACCATATACCCAGCACAGGGCTGTATCTAAGTTCTAGAGGCTGCTGAACCTGTTTCTTCTTTGATAAAGGTTAATGAAACACTATGACAGTCTTTCTTGTGTAAGATGGAATCATTATAAGTCACCCACACATTCTCAGAATTTACAGGAAAAAGAATATAAAAAAAAAAAGAAAGAAAGAAAGATCTTGCAGTATTGCAATATGATAAGTTGAGTCTACGCTGGGAGATAATTTGTCTGCCTCAAATCCCAACAAATCCAATGTTGTGCATAGTCAACAAACTTGAAGCCTACTGGGTGATTCAGTTTGTGAAAACCCTGTGATGTTCACACTTGTAATCCCATGTATTGTTCAAACCTGTAAGGACCCGCAATGTTCACACGTGTAAGACCCTGCACTGATCACACCTCATACTGTCAGTGCCCACTGTATTTTTTTACAGTGAGGGCTGTGAAGATGTGGAATTCTCTCCCTGAATCAGTAGGATAAGAAGGGGTTGGATGGTGTTTAGCAAGTGAGGGAATACAGGGTTATGGGAAATAGCTCATAGTACAAGTTGATCCAGGGACTAGTCCAATTGCCATTTTGGAGTCAGGAAGGATTTTTTCCCCCTCTGAGACAAATTGGAGACGCTTCTGATGGGTTTTTTTTGTCTTCCTCTGGATAAACTGGCAGTTAGGCAGGTTAAAAAAAGTTAAAAGGTTGAGCTTGATGGATGTGTGTTTTTTTTTAACCTAACTTACTATGTTACCTCATACAGACTGTAGGAGCAGCACTGGCATTGTGTCACTGTTCATAATGCAGTATGTACTGTTCATCTTAGAGTGGTCCTGATTTCCTTGTCTCCTACCCTGCTCTGTCTCTGCCTGCCCTGCTTGTGGGAGGTGAACCTGGTTAGGATCCCCAAAGTGTTTAATCATGGGCTGGGGGTTGCTGTGCTATCTTTAGTGGAGGTTGAGGCATATGGATTTAAAGGGCATATACAGGCAAAAAAATAAAATCCCATTTTTACTTTCTTTAATGAAAAAGAAACCTATCTCCAATATAATTTAAATAAAAAATGTGTACCGTTTTATAAGAAACCTGACTGTATGCAGTGAAATTCTCCTTTCATTTACTGCTGTGGATACGAATTGTCAGACGGTCCCTAACTGCTGAGCAGGGAAACAATCATACTTATGAACAGCAGGGGGAGCCCCCACCTTACTTCCCAGCCATGCAGAACTCAAGCAGCTTTGTTTATGATGATCCCTAAGCAGCCCAGACCACACTGAGCATGTGCACAGTCTTAGTCTTGCAAAGATGTTTAACAAAGTTACAAGATGGTGATCCCCTGTAGCCAACTTTGAAAGCATAAAACATTTGTTTGATTAGGCTTGTGGTGCAGTAAGTTCATGTTTATATTTAGAATACAAAATACAGCATTTCCAGCCTTATTCTATTTTAGACTTTACATGCCCTTTAAAGGTATTCCTTAATAAGGCAAACTTTTTCACACTTGAGTGCAGACCCGGACTAGCAATCTGTGGGTTCTGGCAAATGCCAGAGGGGCTGCAGTAAGGTCCCATAGGCATTCACTATTTAGTGGGCTGGTGGAGGACTATTTGGGCCTCTGTCTTCTTGGAATGCCAGGACCTATTTTGACTCCCAGTCCAGACCTGTATAAGTGATATCTGCTACCACCATTAATGTGGATATTATAACATTTATCTGGTTAGCACTCCTTTAAATCAGAACAAAAAAATCAATTCCCAAATTTAAATAATCACCAGATTATCCTCGGGGGAAATAGTCCGTCCTACTAATCAAACATTACTATGAAATTCACTTCACGTACCGATTATGTAACAACGCTTCACTTAAAATTATCAGGGAAAAGGTAAAAACAGTTGCAGAATGCCTAACAATGTGGATTTCCTTCATATAGAACTCAGCGGCGTGAGGCACTATATTGTATCTATATAGGGTCACTTAATATGATTTAATATGTAATGGCATTAAAAATGTGACAAATGTAAGTTTACTTTCTGCTCAGTGTAAACTTTTGTGACAATTTCTAAATGAATATGAAGGGCTACTCCCATTAATTCCATATCTGAAGGCAGATGTTTTCTAGTGTGATGGACAAAAAAAAAACATGTTTATTGTGCTCTCACTGGAGGTCTGTTTTCATCTGTAACTTGTGTTTTCTTACAAGACAAAAATCTAGGCATGGGAGGTATCCATTGAATACATATTATATATTTATCATAGATTTTCATGTTTGCAGCCCAGCTTCACTGTAGAAAATTAAATATTGACACAAAAAAATTACCTTGTAAGAGCTGGTGTAGCCATGTCTGACTGAACACCGATGGCCATAGGGACCCCACCGCAGCGAATATTGCCAAGCTCCTCTGCAACTGCAATACTATAGGAAAAGTCCAGGCCCATTCCGCCATATTCTGCAAAAGTCAAAACAATTCTTCATGCATTCATTTTGAAATTTTAAACACAGTATCTTTTATATCTGCAAATGATTCCACTATTATGTGTATACATAGAGAGAGAGAGAGAGAGAGAGAGAGAGAGAGAGTGAGAGTGTGTGTGGCGAGGGGGGAGAATTACTTCTACAACATATGCACATTTACTACAATACAAGATTGCCCAAGCTCTTCTGATCTCAGTGATCTCAGGGAATATAAGAGGGCTCATTTATGAAAAGAAGTGCAGCATTACTCACATTGGAATAACATTCACTAACGTACTTACATACAGATAGGTCCATAAATATTTGGACAGACAGCTTTTTTTTCTAAAAAATAGTTTCTAGTTCTGTACATTACCACAATGAATTTTGAAACAACTCAGATGCAGTTGAACTGCAGACTTTCAGCTTTACTTCAGTGGGTTGAACAAAAAGATTGCATAAAAATGTGAGGAACTAAAGCCTTTTTTTTTTTTTTTTAAATAATCACTTCATTTCAGGGGTTCAAAAGTAATTGGACAATTGACGCAAAGGCTATTTCATGGGCAGGTGTGGACAATTCCTTTGTTATGTCATTATCAATGAAGCAGATAAAAGCCCTGGAGTTGATTTGATGTGGAAGATTTTTCTGTGAACAGACAACATGCGGTCAAAGGAGCTCTCCATGCAGGTGAAACAAGCCATCCTTAAGCTGCAAAAACAGAAAAAAAACATCCGAGAAAAAGCCAGCACATTTCTGGAAACACATTCTTTGGACAGATGAAATATAGATCAACCTCTACCAGAATGATGGCAAGAAAAAAAGTATAAAGAAGCTGTGGAACAGCTCATGATCCAAAGCATACCATGTCATCTGTAAAACATGGCGGAGGCAGTGTGATGGCTTGGGCGTGTATGGCTGCCAGAGGCACTGAAACACTAGTGTTTATCCATGATGTGACACAGGACAGAAGCAGCCAAATGAATTCTGAGGTGTTCAGAGACACTGTCTGCTCAAATTCAGGTAAATGCAGTCAAATTGATTGGGAGGCGTTTCATAATACAGATGGACAATGTCCCAAAACATACAGCCAAAGCAACCCAGGAGTTTATTAAAGCAAAGAAGTAGAATATTCTTGAATGACCAAGTCAGTCACCTGAACCCAGTTGAGCTGCATTTCACTTGTTGAAGACTAAACTTCTGACAGAAAGGCCCACAAACAAACAGCAACTGAAAGTCACTGCAGTAAAGACCTGGCAGAGCATTAAAAAGGAGGAAACCCAGAATCTGGTGATGTCCATGAGTTCAAGACTTCAGGCTGTCATTGCCAGCAAAGGGTTTTCAACCAAGTATTAGAAATCAACATTTTATTTTCAGTTTTTTAATTTGTCCAATTACTTTTGAGCCCCTGAAATGAAGTGATTGTGTTAAAAAAAAAAAAGGATTTAGTTCCTCACATATTAAACAGTATTAATTCAATACATGAGATCTGTCAACATTAGAAAAGGCAGTTGTGCTATTTAACACCCAGCTTCTGCTTTATGGAATGGGAACCCTTGTTATATTGGTAACATATATGATATGAATTGTCAGAAGTACAAATTAAGAAAGGAATATAAGAAATAATGATTATATAATGATTGAGAAAATGTAACTCATACCAAACTGATTCCACTGATTAATGGAGTGCCATTAGTACTGCCAAGGATTAAAAATGGAGGGCAAAATGCAATACAGCCTTCTACGCAGTGCCCCTATATTTTATATTATATACCTACTATTTATTTTACAGGTTTAGATCTTACCAGTTTTGCAAACAAATGTTCAAATATTCCGCAATGTAAAAATGCACAAAAACATAAATGTGGCACCTATTACCTATTTATTAAGTTATGTAGAGCCTTATTTATTAATGATTCTAGACATGAAGCTTGCACAAATTTGCCTTTATATCACAGGAAAAGCCATCTCTCATAGACTCCATTTTATTCAAATAATCAAAATTTTTAAAAATGATTTCCTTTTTCTCTGTAATAATAAAACAGTAGCTTGTACTTGATCCCAACTAAGATACATTTAATCCTTATTAGGAGCAAAACCAGTTAATTGGGTTTATTTAATGTTTACTTGATTTTCTAGTAGACTTAAAAGGTCCAAATGACATCAAGATTCGTAATCTGTAAAAATCCCAAATCCCAAACATTCTGTATAATAGGTATTATACCTGTAATAGTAACTTTGATACAATTAACTAAAGTGCAAGGAGCAACACACTATGGATGCAAGCAAAGGAACCCCCCCATTGTGAAGTTCTGAATCTGGAGGGCCCAGGGACCTGTTAAGGAGTTTAGATGAAAGAAAGGGTAGGGGTGGGGCCTTGAAAGGACCCAATGTGTCCATTAATATTACCGATACTATTTCTAATGCCACTAAATGTGGATTCAATGTAAATTGCATGAATCTGGCCTACACATATGTCCATTATAACCATGGTTCCAAACCCACATGGGATGTAATTTGGATACAAACATTCAATCTAGTTTATTGTTATAAAGTGAAATCTATCAGAATTTGTATAAACATTCAGCAAAATAACTTGAATCCATAACTGAGCTCTGTTTAAGTTTACAGCTCTAGTTACCAACTGCAGGCAGTTGAAATGCCCAACACAACAATCTCCTTAACTCTACTAGCCTGGATTGATCAAGCACATCATCTGAACATTAATGAGGACTTTGTTCATCCATCACTAAATTTATAAACGTTTAGGGAGCAATTACAAGGAGGACAATACAGAAAGAGCTGAATATATGGATTTACACATAAGTTAAAAGCAGTCGATTCATTACATGGCACAGTGATTATACTTTACATTGATCAGAACACTCAGTGGAAACCTGGGGATATTCACACCACTTTGATTTATACACTTTTATCCTTGCAGACTTCACATCCAATATAATCTAAGTGATGAATAAAGCAATAAAATTATAATTGACACCATGGAAACACAGCATCTAGGGATTTATGATAAATCCAAGCCCACAATTTCTAGTTCTAAAGAAGACAATCCGAGCCGTGGGCTCTCACAAAAAGAAAAAATACAGCACAAAGTGGGAGAGACTGTTCTTACAGATCAGGGACTCGCGTCTGTGCTGCCTACAAAATGAATCATGTTAACAATTCAATAAACCTGAATGGCAGGCCACTTATCACATAACGGAGTAGACTCCTCATTCAAGAATTCAATGTCACCAAAAGTTCCAGCTGTGTAGCTAGACTGCATGGCAAAATGAATCGCTGTATCAGAACAAAATTTAGGAGCAATGAATGAGCCTTTGCTCTCTGCTACTTTTAAACAAAAGAACAATATAAAAGGAACCTTTGTAAAATAGCACAGAGCTTTTTACTTGGATGCTCAATTTGCAGAGGAGATAAATTATAAACCATTGTCAAGCCCTCAGTTTGGGTAGGTGAATAGATAATCAAAGGTAGGGCTTGATAACTGCAGCTGATCACTGCCTCTCAGGATCGCAGGCAAGTCATAAATAAACTCCATTGATCCCCAACATCTTCCATTGCCCCCACACTTAAGGCCTTGGATTGGGCCTAATAAAGGTAAAGACGTGTCCCAAACATCACTGTTTTTTTACAGTGGATTCCTTAAATATATCAAACTAGACTTAATCCTTAGTGTAAATGTACTCACCCCTTGCTTGTCAGTGGTATGAGGGATTAAAAGAAGGCCTTTTTTAGTCCTGGGGTTTGGAACCATAATGTCTAGCAACAAATATCTTGCAGTTTTCTCTTTTCCCACAAAAACACAAATCGGAATGAAAAATAAAAAGCACCCAAGACAACTAATCAAAATTAAAAAAATAAATAAATACAACCCACTCCAGGCAGAACATTGAAACATCGTTTGTTGGAATTTTAGCAACTTGTATACAGGTAGCTTTTCTGCATGTGTCTACAGAATCCCAGCCCCTCATGGGGGTAGCTCTTGTCTATAATAAGCAATGCAGCCTGTAATAACTATGGCCACTATGATCTATGTATTAAAAGGACAAATGACACATTAGGAAAGTGTCGATTCTGCCCCTCTGAAAAGCACTGATAATGCTCTTCATCTGGATTTCTGTATGCAGTGCAGTTTTGTTTGCAAATATGTATAAGAATATGGAACCAGAGAGTTCAAAGACTGGAGAGTAAATTAAATGGTGCATTTCAGTTCTGAAAAAAAGTCTGGATTTGAAGGTGAAATATAAATATGCATAATCTCTCGCCAGAGGGCTGCTTGAATGAAGGGTATAATTTACAGGTGCAGAAGACGTAAAAATTGGTCATACATGCCCGGATTTGGTAGGGCAATTTGGACATGTATGAGCATACTTCCTAACCACCAAAGCTGGCAGAAGAGGAGCCACAACTCTTCTTTACTTACTATATTTCCTATAGTCCGGGATACTATATTTTGTCTGAGGGATGGTCAGGAGAAAGGTTTCCATTCATTGACATGAACCTTTCCATCTGAAAAGGTTTAATAGTCCCTTAAACATTTCCCTGCCTGAAACAATTACTCATCATCTTTTAGTTTGGTCGTACAGATACTTCTCTGTGGCCATTGGGAAGAGGGCTAACATGGTCATCTGGTGCTGTCACGTGCATCTCATGTATGACCCTAGCATAGCAATGTGGAGAGTTCTAGACCAGCCTACAATCCGCACCTACATAACGTGTAGACTAAAACAAAAAGTTTTAAGCAAACGAGTTTTAGCATAATCTACTGATGTAGAAAAACTAGTGCACCTGAATGAAATGGCATCTAAAGCAAGCTAAAATTAAATTACACTTGCACTTAAAAGATGACAATTGCAAAACAGAGATTAAATAGAAACATGTTATATTTAATCTACACTATCAATTAATTAAGCCATTGCTACAGTAATAATTAGTAATCTATTATACATGCTACAATAAATATCCCAAAAGGGTCCGCCAGGAATGCCTATGAATAATGTGCAATTATCCTATGTGTAAAGTGCACAAAATAGAATTTCATGCTCATCTCTCTTAAGAGAAGGTAATTTCGAGCTTGATTCAGGTTACTTCCACATTGTAACATTTAATTTCCAAATGAATAAAATCTTTGTGGTTGTCATTAAAATAAGATTGGCAGGGTTAGAACTTAACTCACGTTAAACTTTGTAGCATTGTACATCAAAAAGTAAATAAATTACACGGATAGTAAGAACGGAGGCAGTTTTGTTGCAGCATTTTAGGTCCCACGTTTCTGTTGCATAAATAATTCAAATAGGAGCAAATTAACGGTTAACAACTGTAGCCATGGATACCTGATAGCTCTGTTTGGCAATATAGTCAGTATGGGGATGACAATTGCTTTGTATTGCAGTATGATAATAAATCAGAAAAATAATATTCTATACACACCCAGTTACATGGAGCAGAAGACACTTGTTATTCCCCAAATATCAATCTTGCAGTGAATTACATAATAAGCATTGAGCTAAAAAATCAGAAGGAATATGCCTGGAAATCAGTTAAACAGAACAACAATGGAACTTCTATTTCTCGCACCATTGCCAGATGTCTATAAGAAGGTTAAAACTAAGTATGCTTTGACAGAAAGGTCTATATAAATAAACCAGTAAACCATCAAAGTAATGTTGCTCTGTTAAAAGAAACACCTAATTTCTTTCCTTCTATTGTGTACACATGGACTTCTGTATTATACTTCCTTCATTCAGCTTTAACCTCCAGGGCTCGGGCTTGAGCATGCTCAGTTAGCTCCTCTTCCCCTCCCTCCTCCCCTCCATGCTGTAATCTGAGCCCAGAGCTATGAGTGAGCAGGGAGAAACTCAGGAAGGAAGTTACATCAAACCAAGCTAATATGGCAGCTGCTATTATAAACAGAGAGAGTTTCTAGAGCTGTTTACTCAGGTATGGTAAAGCATTCTGCAGAATAAATATAGTGTTAATAAATATAGTGTTATAGCTTGCACTATTGTGGCTAATCTACTGGCAATAAACTGCCTCGGAAGCTTTCCTTCTGCATTTAAAAGGAGAAAAAGGCACAGGTTACACAACAGATAACAGATAAACCTCATTCTATTGGACAGAGCTTATTGGTTATGTGCTATGTAACCTGTGCATTTTCCCATCTTGAATAGTTGCCCCATTGCTACACAGCAGAATATTTATATAAACTATAGTAGTGTTTCTGAAGGAAAACACACATCTTTTACCAGTGCATGTCTACAGTATATATTATATGTTAATATATACTTTCTTTTTTGGTGTTACTGTTCCTAATTGTAATTTCCATTTTATCACTGCCAAAGATCAAAAATATAAACCATATCCTTTGGTAATTCTAAAAAAAAACAAAACTATATATATAAAACTATATATATATAAAAAAAAAAAAACTATATATATAAAAAAAAACTATATATAAAACTATATATATATATATATATATATATATACTAAGTTAAACTATATAAACCAAGCAAAAAATGAAATTGTAATAAAAATAGAATGCAGTGTTGCCCTGTACTGGTAAAACAAGTGTGTTTGCTTCAGAAACACTACTATTGTTTATCTAAATAAGCTGCTGTGTAGCAATGGGGGCAGCCATTCAAAGGAGAAAAGGCTCAGGTTAGATAGCAGATAATCTCTGCAGAACATAATGGTGTTATCCGTTATCCACTATTTAAACTGTGCCATATAGCCTTTTCAATTTCCACCATTGCTACACAGCAGCTTGTTTATATGAACTATAGTAGTGTTTCTGAAGCAAACAGATCAGCAAACAGCCGGGCAACAGTATATGATATTTTCATTACTTTAAAACACTTTCATTGTTTGGTGTTACTGTTCCTTTAATTGTTACTGCTCCTTTAATTGAACCTAGTATATAGCTGTAGAATATCTGTTAATTCAAAATTAACTTCTTAGTTAATTCTTAGAAACAGAATTGCTTCTGCCATTTCCTCCATAAAAACTCTTACATCTGATTTGATTATTTTCAGTACTTGTATTTAAAGTTATTAGGAGTCTGAACATTTTTGTACCCAAAATTGCTCCCGATTCTACAGCTCTGACGGTTACTCCACACACAACCTTTTTTTCCCACAATTATTTCCACCTATTTGTTGGTTTATTCATTATTTCAAATAGTCGCTTTCCGAAGTTGCCTCACGAGGAAAGCAAAGCATTCCAAAGGTGTAGGTGTCAGGAATGCCGGATGGTGCTCCCGTCTTCGGCTGCGTTGGATCCAAGATGGCGGCACCCATGACCCACGTGGTTTGAAGCCGGTGCCTTGACCCCGGCGTGATGACGTCATGCGCTCGGTGTGAAATTTGAATATACAGTATAAGCCCTTCCAGGTCATGGGTTCAATGCCCGATTTTAGGATTTGTTGGGAACATTCCTGGGTGCTTGTTAATTCCTGTTCAACTGATTCCTGGATTTCTGACCCTGCCTGAACCTCGACTTTGCTACTATCTGCCTGCCTTCTGAACTTCTGCCTGTATTTGACTACGCTTTGTTCCTGAACCCTTGCCTGTACCGTGAACTTGGATATAACCGCTAAACTTCCGCGTTGGTCCAGACTACTCCCGCTGGGAGCCGATAGAACATTGTTCTGAGCTAAGCGCAGCTTAGGTTCTGAAGGATATTGGACTAGTAACTTGTACTATAGTAACTACTCTTCCTCCCACAGTTGCTCTCAAATTTAGAAATAAAAGCACTGCAAGCAGAATTTCAGCGTTGCCATGTTCAGTGCAAGAAATAAAAAAAAAACCTTAATATTTCTTTTTTAGCACATGTCCTGTTCAATTAACTCCTGTTGAACTACAGGGTATATTGACCCTTTCCAGACTGCCTTCATTGGTAGATCAACTACGAACTCCAAACAATTTGGTTATCCTCAGATATAAATTGCTTGAAATAATTATGTGTTAATGGGTTTGCTTTCATTTTAAGTTCATAAGAAGATTGATATCATTCATCATCTTGTTCTTACATATGACTTTTTTTTAACAGTCTAAAAGCAAACAATTTGCCTCAAAACGGCAGTCTTCTTATTAGTCCTTTTTGGCATGGTATGGTTTGCTCTTTACCTGATCTCAGATCTCTATTACTTGAAAAGGTATAAATGCCTAACAATTGTTCTACCCTAAAATAAAATGATTTCAGCTATAGCAAAGAGTTTAAAGACAATTTGCCTAAACATTAAAAACTCATCTTCCAAATTAATCTAGTTGGTAATTTGACTTCAATCACTTTTTTGTCCAAACATTAAAATGGACTCTTGTATTGACCTGTATAAAAGAATGCGGATATATGCCATAGTGCTGGCAACAGCTTTAAATAAAACTAAGGATCCATACATTCTTAAGTACAGGGGCCATTCCATTACAAAGCTAAGGGACACAGGATTTTCAGTGATGTTTCTTTATACTATTTAGAGTTACTTTATATATAGTTCAGCTTAAACCTTTGCTTTCAGCAAAATCACATCAAAGCCAGAAATGGCAGCTGCCAACCATGCTAATGGGCTCTGGTATGGGAAGATCAGGGAGCCCTTTTGGGAGTCTGATGGAACAGCTGTGGATGCTTAAATGTAAAGGAAAAAAATCCATTAACAAAAACGAAGGTCTACTGCAACCAGTAAAACATGCAATTCCCTTTTAATAGAGACACACTCTTTAGTCAGGAGCACAAGGTGTAATATTAATCAGATAATCATAAGGTAATATGACAGGAATAAAAAGGTCTCCTTGAATTTCTGACATTTTACAATAATGCCAAAAATATTATGTCCTCTTTACCCATGAAGCATGAAGGTTATTTTCAAAGAGCAAATGTGGGAAATAATGTTTAATTTCTACATTACAATTTTACTGCAAGCTTTCAATAGAAAGGCAAGATTTTAGCTTTACTCTGTGTGACTGAGCTGTCATTCATAAGTATAAAAAGGTATAGTTCAATGATTTATGTCAACCTGTCTTTTTCCTTGAACTCTGATATATTTGTGTGCAAAGTCTCTCTACTGGTAGCAGAACCTTTAGTCTAATACGTGCTTTGCTGGTTATCCAACAAAAAGCACAACATTTGCTTCAAGTATAGTAACCCATACCAACCTGTCAGAGGGTTGATTCTCAACAAAGTGATGCATGCTAATTAATTTGGCCCTATATTAATATAAAAAGCCTTTGTGTTTTCCGCTCTTACCGGCAACAATATGGCAGGCGTCTGGGAATACAAACAAAGATGATGGTGTGGCACTCTACTGACAAGAATCCTGGGTTGATTCATTTAACGTTGCCAGCCCACACTCGAAGGTTGTAGAGTGGATTTACTGGGTTTATCTGATACTGTATCTAAGATCTATTTGGTATCAATTAGAGATATATGTGGGTTTAAGGATTTGGATTTTGTCTGGTATTTTCAAAAAAATCCATAAAATGCTGGCAATGTAACAATGAGCCAAACCGGATTGGAGTTGTCATACATACACAAGCCACTATCACTAACCGTTTTTTTTTTGTTTTTTTTTTGGAGCATCGTTAATAATGGTGTATTTGGCTACAGGGGCAAAGGTTCCATGTGTTCCATTTCCAGTCACAGTGGATTGCAAAACTGTTTAGATTTCTCCTGACAATATTGTTATTTGAGTAATCTTCTTTCTTCTGAAATCTTTAGGGATGCACCGAATCCACTTTTTTGGATTCGGCCGAACCCCCGAATCCTTCACAAAGGATTCGGCCGAATACCGAACCGAATCCGAACCCTAATTTGCATATGCAAATTAGGGGTGGAAAGGGGAAAACATTTTTTACTTCCTTGTTTTCTGACAAAAAGTCACGCAATTTCCCTCCCTGCCCCTAATTTGCATATGCAAATTAGGATTCGGATTCGGTTCGGCCGGGCAGAAGGATTCGGCCGAATCCGAATCCTGCTGAAAAAGGCCGAATCCTGGCCGAATCCCGAACCGAATCCTGGATTCGGTGCATCCCTAGAAATCTTATGCTCACTTAGCAGTGTCAGCATATTCCCTGCTAGCAGCTGGGGAGTGGGATCTAACAGGATTTCTGACACTAATGAGCTTGCCCATAACATATTGTCTAAAGTTGATTCACACATTCATTCATACATTAAAGCTAAGGATAAGGGGTCCCTATTTAGGGGTGGGCAGGCATGAACGGTTACAATTACAACACTGCACTTCCTAAGAATAATGGTCATAGGGATACGGTAGTCTCCGGATAAATTACACGCACGCACAGCAGAGATGGAAAATTGGTCTTATTACTGTACTAATGGCCTAAAATGGTGTTACATTACAGTCTGTGTGAAAAACCACAGGTATAGAAACATATTTCTTAATTGTTTTAAAGTAATAAAAATATAATGCAGTGTTGCCCTGCACTGGTAAAACTGTTGTGTTTGCTTCAGAAACACTACTACTGTTTATATAAATAAGCTGCTGTGTAGCCATGGGGGCAGCCATTAAAAGGAGAAAAGGCTCAGGTAACACAGCAGACAGCAGATTAGCTCTGTAAAACATAATGGTGTTATCCACTATTTAACCTGTGGCGTATAGCCTTTTTCAATTTCCACCATTGCTACACAGCAGTTTATATGAACTATAGAAGTGTTTCTGATATGATATTTTCATTACTTTAAAACACTTTCATTGTTTGGTGTTACTGATCCTTTAAAGGAGAAGGAAAGCTACCGAAGCAGTTTATTGCCAGAATATTAGATACAATAGTGCAAGCTATAACACTATATTTATTCTGCAGAATGCTTTACCATACCTGAGGAACAGCTCTAGAAGCTCTCTGTTTGATTAGGATAACAGCTGCCATAGTAGCTTGGTATGACATCCCTTCCTGTCTGAGTTTCTCCCTGCTCTGGACTCAGATTAGGGAGGGGAGGGGAAAAGGGAAGGGGAGAGGAAGAGAGAAGCAAACTGAGCATGCTCAAGCCCTAGCCCTGGAGGTTTATGTTGAAAACAGGAAGTCTGATACAGAAGCCCATGTGAACACAATAGAAGGAAAGAAATGCTGTGTTTCTTTTGACAGAGTACCCAGAGCAGCACTACTTTGAGGGGTTACTGATGTATTTATATAGAACTTTCTGATCAAGTTTACATAGTTGTAGCCTTTCCTTCTCCTTTAAACAACTGGTAAGTTCTGAAACTCATCACAAAGCAACCACAAGTTGCAGTTTACACCCTAACAGCTCTGGGTTCATTGCAGCTCCGCACAGGAAGTTATTCTTAAGAAATATCACAGATAAAAGTCACTGATGGTGAGGGATAAATTCCTTTCTGATTAAATACATAAAATTTAACCCCATTGTTACCGACTATGTGCATCAACTGCTTTATCAGAATTATGTTTACATGACAATATCCTAAAAGACTGATCAAATCAATTTTATTTTCTAGAATATAAAAGGCTTTAACTAATCCTATATACCTGGTGGTTTATTGACTCCCAGTATCCCAGCATTTCCAAGGATTTTGAAGACCTTGTGAGCTGGGAACTGCCCTGCTTCCTCCCATTGGTTGACATAGGGGTTAATCTCAGTGTCAATTATCTGTAAAAGAAAGAGAATACAGATTCACAATCTCAGTCACATTCTGCCATAACATACATAAAATGCTGTCAGTTTTACACCGGTGCCACCATTTATTTTATACAATTGCTTATTAACATATGAGTAATAAGTAACCATAGTGATGTTTCTGCAACTTGCTAGTTTTAGTGCATTATAATTAATATTCTGAAAGGCATGTGGTTGCCTCATAAAAACAGGTAATTAGTGCCAGCAAGGAATCCAACTTTGCAAATGATATTTTTCTAGTGTTGGCATTAGCAACCCACTTACAATGGGACCAACATTTCAGTTTTAGCAAATACTCTCATTTTAAGACTGAATTTTGACACCTTCTGCCATGCTACTAGTATTTTTTCCTGTGACATATACAATTGGCCCTGTATCTGATAATATGTATCTAATAACAGTGGCTATATGGAATATAAAATTGTTCACCTGCTAAAAATACCCTTTAGTTGGTTCTCCTTAAGGAAGGGGGTCGAGTGGGTTAGAGGAGGAGAAGGAATTCTAAGTGATTAAGGGGATGCTACAGCCTTACTGTTAACATTTCAACAACCAGAGTGGCATGTATCTAAAGATTTCAAAGAGGCTGTTCACTGATTACATTTGTGTGTGTGTGTGTGTGTGGGTGGGGGGGGTACGTGCCCTTTAAAACTGGTGTGCTTGCTTCAGAAATAAGCTGCAGTGTAGCCATGGGGGAAGCCATTCAAGTTTAAATAGGACTAGGTGGCACAGGTTACAACACATAACAAATAAACTCTATAGAATACAATGGATTTTGTTTTCATACAGGAACCCAGAATTGTATTCTCTTTGATGAGCTCTATTGGATGCTATGCCTGCCCTCTGCTTTTAGTTGACAAAACTCTGATAAGCCCTATTTATCAACAGTGCATTGTACCCACTGCCCACCATTGGATAATTTAGCATTGAATGAATCATTAAATATTGCACTGTTAGTAAATCATGAACAACTGCAACAAAATAAAAGTCACATTTCCAGAACATATGTTTACACACCCCTCACCAACCCCTGTGTAATTCTTGGAATTTAGAATATTAACAGGAAAACAATGGAACTGAAAAGATACGTTGGGATGGTGAACTACTTCTTCAACACTTATCCCGTGAGTAATGTATAAGCAGCCAGTAAAATGTGAACAGTAGTGTAGGGCTGTACACATACACTATTGCTACCTGCAGAACAAATTTTAGGTGAAATTTTCTTGTAAATGTATGTCTCTTAATAAAAAAAAAGATTTGCTAGATTTCAGGTATGGCCTGCAGTCTACTGGATATGCTATACACATAGAGGCAGAATATGCTATGTACACAGAGACAGCAAATGGCCCAAATCATGAACATACTCCCTAGAAAATACATATTGGGGGGACAACTATTAAAAACAATCGTATTGTCATCATACTGTAAAAAAAAACATTCTATGTGGGGTGGGTTGGTGAAGAATATTGCTTAATTTCCATGACAATTGATCCCTTGCATTGATTTCTTTGAGACACTGACATTTTGATACTGTGATTTTCTTTATTATTACAAAATAGCAAAATATGGTTCTGTTAACAGATGTTAAAGGTATTTTCCAAAGCTTTTTTTAATCACCACAACATCCAATTACAGTAAAGCTATTTTACCTTCTCGTTGGCAGAGAAATTCAATTACAACGGCTACAGAAGGTAATTGCAGCGGACACAAGTTCAGAGTGCAAGAAACTAAAATATGATGCTGTGCATAACTAAGATAAGATGCTATGTTGTGACCTTTACAATACATAGACTGTATAGCAAGGCTGCTATCTTAAATGACACTTCAAACGGGTATTTGTCATTTGTGATATGCCCTGCTCTACAAATATCAGCAAAGGACCTTTTTATTAGCTGTGATGTTTAATACATTTAGACTTATTAGAAGCTTTCTTTCTGTAACGGCTTCCTTTAGATCATGTAACCAATGATGTTGCAATAGTAATATGGATAACATTCAGCAATCTGATCTGAATCAATCGGAATCACCCACTCTATGCGTGTGCGTGGGGCCCCTAATTTTAGGTCAAAATCAGGTTAAACAATCTTTAGTGATATAGAACCGTGTTATACACAATGACAATCTAATTTTCTTGACACTTTTATATTCCATTTGTCAGCATACATGGGGAATAAATGATTCAATAAAGACATCTTTATTTATATACCTAAAATACAGAGTCAGCTTGTTTAATACTGGTACAGGTATGGGATCCGTTATCCAGAAACCCATTTTCCAGAAATCTCCGAATTAAGGAGAGTATGTCTTCCATAGACTCAATTTTATCAAAATAATCCGCATTTTTAAAAATGATTTCCCTTTTCTGTAAAAATAAAACAGTAACTTGTACTTGATACCAAATAAGATATAATTGATCTTTATTGGAAACAGAACCAGCCTATTTGGGGTTATTTAATGTTTAATTTATTTTCTAATAGCTTTAAGGTATGAAGATCCAAATTACCGTTATCTGGAAAACCCCAGGTCCCAAGCATTCTGGATAATAGGTCCCATACCTGTAACAGACAGAAAATGGAATAGTGGTCTGCACACCTAATCTTCTTCCTGATTGGACAGGTAAACAGGCTGAAAATGAAGTTGCATCACTGTGGGTTGTCATCAATGAACCATAAAAAACCCAAAACTACTCTGGATACCTGTGTGTGCTTTGGTGTACCATTAGATTTTGCCTCTGCCACCAAGATTGCAAGTAACATAGGTTGCAACGGGGCATGGGGTGCAACTGCACCAGGGCCTGCCTACAATTCGGACCTCCAGGGAGTTCACATTGTTGCACACTGCAGTTAGTGGGATACAGGGGCAACTATTAACAGGGGCCGGGTAAAATTATTTTTTTTGTGTAATTTCCTTAAATTAACATTCTGCAAAGCTTTCGTAAATTTAAGACTTATGCGACAACTTACCTAGAAGTTTATGTAACATAGATATGAGTATAAATTAAGCCAAGTTTAATGAATTAAAAACAATCAAGGTCAATTTCACTGATCTTCAAGGAACTGATTTATTTACCGGTACAGGATCAGTTATCCGGAAACTCGTTATCCAGAAAGATCAGAATTACGTAAAGGGCGTCTCCCATAGACTCCATTATAATCAAATAATCCAAATTTTTTAAAATGATTTCCTTTTTCTTTGTAATAATAATACAGTAGCTTGTACTTGATCGAAACTAAGATATAATTAATCCTTATTGAAAGCAAAACCAGTTGATTTATTTAATGTTTCCATGATTTTCTAGTAGACATTAGGTATGAAGATTCAACTTACAGAAAGATCCGTTAACAGGTCCCATACCTGTACTACTTAAATCAGCTGTTTATAATGTGATCTCTTAATGAAATATATGAGCTATCTCCTACATAAAATTACAGCAGTGGAATAAACTAGTTACTGGGCCCCACAACAAAATCATTAAGCTCCTAAACTTAGGGCTCCTAAAGTTCCTGGTCCCCCAGCAGTTGCAAGGTCTGTTTCGGCTATAGTTACACCTTTCTTTTGAGTAAATCAAGTTCAACCTTTTGTTGTAGCAAAACATAGAAGAAGTGTGGCCAACAATGTTGGTATTATGTGCTTGTGTTCACAGAGGGACCCCTGGACAACTTGTATGGGCACCAATAATTCTGATGGTGGCCCTGCTTGGAGGAGGGCACCTTGAGCAGTATAAGAGGTAAACAGAATGGAAGAAGGATGGGTCTATACTAGTTGCATTGCTAACAATTTCCAATGTTAGGGGAAGATTTCTGAAAAGATGTTTTTTCTAAATAACTCATAACAAAAAAAAAAAAAAAGAATCCAATACATACTTTTCTTTTTGTCTCATTTTCCATACTATTTGCACATGAAAAGAATCTGTAGCACTTCTTCAATTAACACAAGACAAATATTTGTCTTCCTGTCTGCCACCTCTCTTTCACTCTCCACTAGGATTAATGTTATGATGCAGCTACAACCGTACATTGTTCCCTGATTCTTATTAAACGTAAGTGCGTGTCCTTATTTTCCCTTTTGTCTCTTTGCCAGACATCTCGGTACTGCAGTAATTTCATTCAATGCTGAAACCTGCAATAGATTCTTTTGTATTATTCGTTAACAGTTTATTTAAATTGGGTCAACAACTTACTGTATACACACACACTGACTTTATATACACTTATCAGAGCTTCCATACTGGTACATTAGGTTGAAGCAGAATCTAAAATGTGAGACCACTAGATGGCGGGGTTCAGTAGAGATCTACTTGCAAGGGTCTCATTTAAAAAGTACTGTACAAAGATGCAGCATGCTTATGAAGGGATTCCAGAGGACACATGGAAAAGGAAGAGAAGGTGATGGCTTTATGTGAATGAGGTTTGCTGGAGTACACGTGCGTAAAGTCGATTGGAGAAGACCTTACGCATCCTCGTGCAAAAGGTCTTCTCCAATCGACATTACTGTTCTTATGCTTGGTTATACCATTAGGCTGAGGTGACAAAGTTTTGCCTTTTATCCAAATTTCAGTGTGACAGAAGGGATAGAACTTAGCAGAGAAGCATCAATAAATAAACTTTACTGTTCTTCCCCGTACCACCACACATCCATGGCATTATTACCGAACAACAGCCAATATCATAAAAACTAAAAGTAAGAAATAATGAACACAAAATTGCAAAAAAAAAAAAAAAAAAAAAAAAAAAGCTCCATGAGAACTCTACATGTATTAGAATCGGTCATCTCAACATAGGGCTCTTTAAACCTGGCATCTCCTAGGACTCCCCAGCTTTTGCGTTCTGAGGGACACAAAAGCTGGGGTGTTCCATTGAAGACCCCTGTGTCATCCACCTCCCGCCTTGTGCTGCATAACAAGAGGGAGATATAACAGTCACTTCAGGGTGCAGCCTATTGTGAAATCGAAGAACCTTTCCACGGTGTAATCCTGAATACTCTACTTACTTTCTATGTATACCAACACAGCATCTTTGATAACACGGCAGTATGCAGAGTGTCGTTTTAACTTGTGTTTAGTCATTAATGAGTTACAATGTTCTAAATCTGTAAAAAATGCATGTACAGGTAC
This sequence comes from Xenopus petersii, assembly GCA_038501925.1. Classification (NCBI taxonomy): domain Eukaryota; kingdom Metazoa; phylum Chordata; class Amphibia; order Anura; family Pipidae; genus Xenopus; species Xenopus petersii. Next base: position 134,759,458 of record CM076682.1, read on the forward strand.
GGGATCCGTGGTCCGGAAACCCGTTATCCAGAAAGCTCCGAATTATGGAAAGACCGTCTCCCATAGACTCCATTATAATGAAATAATCCAAATTTTTAAAAATTATTTCTTTTTTTTCTCTGTAATAATAAACCAATAGCTTTTACTTGATCCCAACTAAGATATAATTAATCCTTATTGGAAGAAAACCAGCCTATTGGGTTTATTTAATGTTTACATTATTTTCTAGTAGACTTAAGGTATGAAGATCCAAATTATGGAAAGATTTGTTATCCGGAAAACCCCAGGTCCCATTCATTCTGGATAACAGGTCCCATACCTGTATTAAAATATAAATCATACCACCTACTGCATGCCTTAGGATATTTCTGACTAAAACGACAGAATAACCAAACCAAAAGGGCTGTTTGTAGAAAATATTATTATAGGGTGAGTATGTTGTACTGTAGATAACATTAGGGATGCATCAAATCCAGGATTCAGTTCAGGATTCTGCAGGTTTCGGCCAAATCCTTCTGTCCGGCAGAGCCAAATTCTAATTTACATATGCAAATTAGGGTCCGGAGGGAAATTGTGTGACTTTTTGTCACAAAACAAGGAAGTAAAAAATGTTTTCCCCTTCCCATCCCCAATTTTCATAGATAATATGTTACATAATTATGTTGTTGGTTAGAAATATATATAAATATATGCCTAGCTCTCCTAAACACTTCAAAATATCATTATTTGCCCCAGTCACGTTCAATTCTATTTTTTTTTAAAAATGATAATGTAGTGCCAGCAGCCCAAGGGGCAGCATGTTCTCCGGTCAGAAGGATACATTCTATCCCAGTGCATTCCCTTGCTGTACTAGGCTCTAGAGAAGCAAAAGAAACGCTGGCATGTATTACAAAGTTGTGCACCTCATGTTCCTTATTATTATTTACTACCAATGAAGCATATTTTGGTCAAACCTAATGTAAACAAGTAAATCATTTTTGGGCACGCCTAAAGTTGCCACAAAAAAGTGTGTTGCACCCACTACAACAATGGGAGAAGATGAGTGAGATTAATGGTGCTATGAGGGAGAGGTGAGAGATTCATGGTGCTATGAGGGAGAGGTGAGAGATTCATGGTGCTATGAGGGAGAGGTGAGTGAGTACAAAATAAAAAATGTTTCTAATATAGTTAGTTAGGCAAAAATGTTATGTATAAAGGCTGGAGTGACTGTATAACATAATAGCCAGAACACTACTTCCTGCTTTACAGCTCCTTTGGTTTCCACTAAGTGGTTACCAGGCAGTAACCAATGGGGCCACATGGGTCATAACTGTTGCTTTTTTAATCTGAATGCTAAGGATCAATTTCAAACTCACTGAACAGTTATGTCCAATGTGGCCCCCCTTATAGTCACTGACTAACTCAGAGTTAGAGAGCTGAAAATCAGGAAGTAGTGTTCTGGCTATTATGCTAGACATTCAGTCACTCCATTATACTTTACATTTTTGGCTAACTATATTTGAACTTTTTTTTTTAATTTTTGCACAGCCTATTTTCCCTGTTTTTATTTTTACATTAAACTGTTCCTTTAAGACATACACTTAAATCCATATGCCTTCTCCTATGTGGATAACACAGCACCCCCAGCACATGATTAAACACCTTAGTGCCTCCTAACAATAATTTTCAAATGCTAACAAACCCCCAAAACAAATACCAGGCTCATGTTCCACAGGCAGAGTATGGCATACAAAGGGAGCATAGGGAAGGCAGAGTATGGCACACCTAAGGAGAATACGACAGGTAGGGTATGGCACACACAGGGAGCATATAGGGCAGACAGAGTATGGCACACACAGGCAGAGTAGGACAGGCAAAGCTTATGGCACACACAGGGAGCATAGCGAAGTTGAACAGAGCAGGAGACAGTTTCCACTGATCAGGACCACTGTAAGATTTCCTACATTCAGTGACACAGTGCTGGTGCCCCTCCAGCAGTTTGTATGAGTGTGAACATGTGAACAATATGGGCAGTTTCAGTCTGTGTGAACAGTACAGGGCCTTAGGGGTGTGAACAATAGAGATGTTACAAGTGTGAACAATACAGGGGAGATTACATGTGTGAACAATACAGGGAATTACAGTCTGAATTTAATTAAACAATGCAGGGGCCAGTTAATCTCTGTAGTGATACCTTTTAAAGTTTACACATGGTAAGCAGACACAGCAGGCAGACTTTGATGTGGGGGCCACTCAAGGGGGGTTTGCAGGCCGCCAGTTGGACAGCCCTGCCAAATGGTATTTTGCCTTACGCGTTTCATACCCCCTGGTACTTAATCATAGGCTGATTCCGTATGTCTGGCACAAAAAAAGTTAGACGTATCACAGGCCAAAGACCAGCACAAAACAGCTCCATCCTGCTGGGCCCTGAGAAAAATGCCGGTTTAATAAAGAAAGATGTTTAAAAGGCCAGATCATTAGTACTTTACCAACATATGCCAATGATACATTACATTCTATAAACATTTTCCAGTAAAATACACACTATTTCTAATGAACTCTAACAGCATGAAATTGTGTTGATTTGATGCAGTGCAGTGTAATTCCTGAATGCCATTTACACGTAATGGCTCCATTGTATCTTATTCCGTTACATGGAGGTCAAGGGCCAAAATCTTACAAAATTAATGCCAGGAGAGGTGTGACGGAGGAAAAAACAGTATATCCTCATTGTTGTCTTTTCCACTGCATGCGTTCTATGCAGGAAATTCCTCTAGATTCACACAAAATGCCTTTGCACTTGTAACCTGAGTCACATCCGTTTATCTGTGTTTAAATAGCCTCCCGTTTCAATGCAAAATGCCTCATCTTACAGTTTTTTCCCCCCATAGACTTCAATCGAGTTTTCAAGTGATAAACTGTGAGATAAGTTTTTCTGAATAGTATTGCATCTCAAATTGAATCTCGACCATGAGTTTTCACGTGATAAAGTTTATTCTGAACTTATTGAATCTGGCCCAATATATGTAAATAAATATATACATATATAAAAACCATACAGAGGTTAAATGGGATCTGCCACTAGAAGAATTAATTCCATAATACTTTTCTATTGTGTTCGACCAGTAGTTTACAGTGTATAAACTAATTAAATCTAAATGATTTCTTCAGTCTTGGAATCCACAATCACAACAAGCAGGCAAACGATATTTTGTGGACATTGTTAAGACAAGCTTTGCATCATACCAAAATGTTGTGTATGAGTTAGAATGGGGGACCCAGGGTTGGACTGGCAAGGGGTTGCGGGTGGCAGGGGGGCTGTGCAAGGGGGTTGCAACTGGGGAGGGGGCCAGTGTATGGGGGGACGTGCCTGGGGCCCTGAGACGGAAACCCTGGTGGGCCCAGAACCCCAGTCCGATGCCCATGCACTAGCTACACAATTACAAATAATTAGGAGTGTGGGCAGCGCCATCTATAGGATGCAGAATACTGTGCTGCCTGAGGCATAGAGATGGGTAAGGCAATATATGATTGACAGCTAAGGGTTTTACATGTATTTATAAGAGACATGCATGTTTTGAATTTGGGTGTATCATGTGAATATTATTTAGCTTTTTTCTGTCTAAGTGACAGGTCCCCTTTAGGTGCCCTATGGTAAGAATGAAGTTATTTTCCTTTACTACCCCAGTTCTGAGGGAGGAAAAAAAGAAACCTTTGTTTCCATCAGAATATGGTATATGGTGTCACTATGCTAGTCTCTGGTGGGACAGAGCAACAAGCCCAAGAACAACACAGTTCTATTCCAAGCTGAACCTGGTATTGTGTCAAGTCTTTAAACTGACAAGTAACAGGTGTTGGACCTCCATTATTCAAAAGGTATATTTATTTTCTGCTAACACTACATCATGTAAACATCTATCTACAATAACAAGAAAAAAAATAAGGTTTGTCTGTTTTTCTAGCTGAGGAAGGTCACATTTTGTGACTAAACATTGAATCATTTTTTATTTAGTAAATACTTTTTTTCTGGTTGTTTAGCCCAGTTGTGTGCAGTGCTTTTTAGTGTGCGCGCACGGGTGTGTGTTTACACACACTGTGTCATCCCTGTCAGTTCACAGACTAGCAAGACTCCTGCCTTTCCTATTAATGGCAGCCAATGTTTTCTTTGTAGTAACAATAATTGTTTAAAGGAAAACTAAACACTAAACATTATGGCTAAAAATGTCATATTATATAAACTGAACTTATTGCACCAGCCTAAAGTTTCAGCTTCTCAATAGCAGCAATGATCCAGGACTTGTCACAAGGGGGTCACCATCTTGGAAAGTGTCTGTGACACTCACATGCTCAGTGGGCTCTGAGCCACTGTTGAGAAGGTAAGCTTAGGGTTCGTCGCTAGTTATCAAGCAGAAAATGAGGTTGGCCTATAATATAAAGTAGAAAGAGTAGGGGTGAGGTCGCGCTTGAATCAAAGAAAATTGTCAGCTGCACCTGTTTAAAGTGGGTCCACTTGTCCACGTAGAATGAAAAATAGGTAGAGAGAGAAGGTGCGCTAAAAAACCCGTGCTTCTGTCATAGGAACCTAATAAAGACAAAAACAATCCCAATGGTGTAGTAGTCCCTTATTAAGTTAAGATATTGAACTAATCAGATCTACTCACAAAGGTCTTGTAATAAAAAATGGATCATAAGTTGGTGACGAAAGGTATCCGTTTTCTTATATCCACACCTAGGGAATAAGTTAAAGATAGTGCAGTATTGTTGTGTTCCCTCTTTTTGTATAGTAGTTGTCCGCACTTACCAATAAGATGCGTTAAAGGAGCGGGTATTATATCTGCCGACAATTACAAGTTGTATCTATACTAGGAACGTGCTTCCTGGTTCGGATAAAGTGCTGTTTGATCTGGCCTCTTGTTCATGAACGGTACGCCTGCTGTGGGTAAAAGCCGTAATAGTGTAACACTGTGTGGATAAAGATGGATACTGCGGTCAGACCGCGCTTACCCGTTTGCCGATTGTAAGCGTACGCTTACAATCGGCAAACAGGGGTAAGCGCGGTCTGACCGCAGTATCCAGCGTACGCTTACAATCGGCAAACAGGGGTAAGCGCGGTCTGACCGCAGTATCCATCTTTATCCACACAGTGTTACACTATTACGGCTTTTACCCACAGCAGGCGTACCGTTCATGAACAAGAGGCCAGATCAAACAGCACTTTATCCGAACCAGGAAGCACGTTCCTAGTATAGATACAACTTGTAATTGTCGGCAGATATAATACCCGCTCCTTTAACGCATCTTATTGGTAAGTGCGGACAACTACTATACAAAAAGAGGGAACACAACAATACTGCACTATCTTTAACTTATTCCCTAGGTGTGGATATAAGAAAACGGATACCTTTCGTCACCAACTTATGATCCATTTTTTATTACAAGACCTTTGTGAGTAGATCTGATTAGTTCAATATCTTAACTTAATAAGGGACTACTACACCATTGGGATTGTTTTTGTCTTTATTAGGTTCCTATGACAGAAGCACGGGTTTTTTAGCGCACCTTCTCTCTCTACCTATTTGGCCTATAATATAAGCTTGTCTGATAATATAAACTTGTCTCAGGGCTGATTATTAAATTATTATGCTAAGTGGACTGGTTTATGTGCTGCTATGTAGTAATTATTAATCAGCCTTATAGTATGAAATTTATATTCAATGTGTAATGTATATTTTGCGTCGGTCCCTAAGCTGAGTAAGTGACAGCAGCACAGAGCATGTGCAGTAAATCCGCATAAAATAATGGGGAGATATTGGGGCATCTTTGGAGGGAGATTTTTACTGCTAAAGGGCTGTGGTTACCTTGGGCTGGTACAGAAGCGTAAAGTACAATATTTCTAGCTTATCTCTTCAGTTAAGCTTTAAGCAAATTCTTTCAGACATGACAAAATAAAAGAGACCTGTATAATATACAGCCTCATTTAGAAAGAAAAAGGAGAGCACTTTTGGGTTGCAGGTCTAGTCACCAATAGCAACACATGATGTTCGATCTCATATAGAAGGACAGTAACTGCAATTTGTTTAGAAATGGAGAAAACACTGAGCCTGGCTTCTCCATACCTTAATATCTTCACTCCTATGGCAATTGCGCATGCACAGTAGAATAAATCTTTTGAGTATTCTCTATTGCGCATTTCCAAACTGGAAGCAAGGGATGCCTGGAACACTGGTAGAAAGGTAAGTTAAATGCCGGCACAGGGTTTAAACTGTTTTTCCAAAGGCCATTGCAGCTCTTTGAAAGCACCCACCTGGGCAAAAAAAAAAAACTTTACATGTTTTTTATTTTTGGTCCCAACTAATAAGAATAACTGCTAGAAAAAATAAACTAAGTTTAACATAAAATCTAAATAACTCAGATCTCTTAAATGGAGCACAGTGTGAAATGTATCTTGGGTTCAATCAGTTTGTTTGATTTATGGAGACTTGTTTGGAATAAAACGGTGCCTCTTTATGAATGTGAACTATTATGAGGTAGGATGTCCCAATACGCATTGTGTATAGCAGTCTTGACTGTCAGTGGCCACGCCAGTTTATGGTGTAAATTTTCCCTATATCAAGTGCCTCGTCTCTGACTGTTATCTGCACACGCAAAACAGTTAGAATTAAACTTTTATAACTTACAACGATCACTTGTCTGTACCTCAGACACATAAGAAATTACACAACTACCATTCTGCATTAAAAGACAAAAGATTTGTAAACTAAGATTAAAATAATAAATTACTATTAAATAAAAAAGCTTGAGGTCTATACTCAATAATGGTGTAATAACGGTGTTGTGATCATCTAGCTGGCCAGCAGGCTTCTGTGTGAGAAGAGCCACGCGGATTATTTTCTGAATAAATAAGTAGTCGGCATATTTATTAAAGTAAATTTTTGTGTTTACATGGATCACAACTGAAGCAGTTCCTTAGCTTTACTAATATATTACACACTGCTTTGACACCAGTTCCTACCACATTGGTGTTACAATGGAATATCCGTATTAAACTCACAATCAAATATCAATTAACAATAATGAATGTTTTTGGACTGTAGGAGGAATCCCACACAAGCATGTGGACAGCCAACAAACTCCATGCACCAATGTAATAATAAGGACCCCAAAGTCTCAAATTTATGCTGATCAATGTGCCATAAAATCCATATAAAAGTTAAGCATCAGACATACCACTGGTAAACTCCTAAGAAGAAATGTCTTTTTTTTTATAAGTCAGTGGACCCAAAATTCCCAAATCCCGCACTACTGTTAGGCCATTATACAGCTGCATTTGCAATGACCCGTGGGAAACATGCACAGCCAGTACCGTGATCTAAAAGTGGGTCAAAAACGGGTCATACAGTTTTATGTACTTGTTTTTTACGCCCAGCATGATCTCAGTTCAACGTGCTCGTGTCTAGGGACTTATTTCCTTCAAACTCATAATTCCCTGGTTTTACACAATGAACAGATGTTACCCTGAAAGAGAAATATGACGATATGTAGAAATGGACAACCTTGTGATTAGGTATTTCCCTTTAAAGGAGAAGGAAAGGTACCAAACCAGTTTTTTTGCCAATAGATTAGCCACAATAGTGCAAGCTATAAACTATATTTATTCAGCAGAATGCTTACCATACCTAAGTAAACAGCTCCAGAAGCTATCTATGTTTGTTTAGGATAGCAGCTGCCATATTAGCTTCCTGCCTGAGTCTCTCCCTGCTCACTTATAGCTCTGAGCTCAGATTACAGCAGGGAGGGGAGAAGGGAAAAGAGAGGGAGAGAAGAGCAAACTGAGCATGCTCAAGCCCTAGCCCTGGATGTTTATGCTGAAAACAGGAAGTCTGATACAGAAGCCCATGTGTACACAATAGAAGGAAATAAATGCTGTGTTTCTTTTGACAGAGGAGCAGCATTACTTTATGGGTTTACTGGTGTATTTATATAGACCTTTCTGATAAAGCTTACTTAATTTTAGCCTTTCTTTCTCCTTTAATGTGAGAATAGAAGAAGAAATGTATCTTTGAATAAAATGTCTTTGAAGTGGCTATTGTTCGGCTCCACTGCCGGTAACCATAGGGATTCCGTAGGAGTAAATGACAGAACATCAGCACATTTCAAGTGAAACACTGCTGACCACCTGACGGTGGGGGCAGAAGAACAACTATCTAACAGCATGGGGGGGATACATGAGAAAATCAAACCCTTATACTCACATCATGTGGCCGCACAACAAAGAAAATAGATATGGTATATTTTATATCAAAGCAATTTGTATTGGTAATTAAATAGACAAATGCCTGAGCCTACATGAGGCTCCATGAATGAACAGCTGACAGATGTGCAAGCTGTTGAAAGCTTTTTGTTAAACTACAACTATAAGCACTGCGTGATAACGTTCTGTTGCAGTACTGTATGTAATTGAAGAAGATATTACGCATCCAGAGGACTGCACAGTGTAGCACAGGAAAAAGAACAAGTGGATAGTGCCTCTACTGATAAAAATTGGCTTCACTTACAAGTAGCTGTATAAAGTGTATTAACATTAAAGTTTGCAAAAAATGTGTTTCTCTGAGCAGCAACCCCTGAATTACTGACTAAATAAACTGCACAGACAGTCTGATGCTCGAGATAGGGTTACCACCTTTTCACCGGGTGGAATCCGGGCAGGGGGCTGGGCCGTGATGTCAGGGGGCGGGGCTATGACGCAATGATCGCCCATTCGCTGGAAATTTCATAGGAAATCCTGCCTGGTTTCCAGTTTTGACCCAGGCAGCAAAAACCAGATTGTCCAGGTCAAAACTGGTCAGGTGGCGAACCTAGCAGGAGACCTGGGTTTTTCCAAATAATGGAGCTTTCTATTATTTGGATCTTCATACCTTAATTCTACTAGACAATCAAGTAAACATTAAATAAACCCAACAGGCTGGTGTTGCTTCCAATACGGATTAATTATATCTTAGTTTATATCAATTACAATGTACTGTTTTATTATTACAGAGAAAAAGGAAATCATTTTTAAAAAATTTGGATAAAACGGAGTCTAATGTAAACGGCCATTCCGTAATTTGGAGCTTTCTGGATTACAGGCTTCTGGGTAATGGATCCCATACCCATAATGTATCAGCTCACAATATTGCCTACAAAGTTGCCCACAGGAGCTGCCCATGTTTTCATTCTGTCAGACCATCAGAATTTCAAATTGTACACATACTGAATAAAGTGAGTAGGTCCCTATACTCAGATTAACAAACAACAACCCAGAGGAAGTACTGTGATCAACACAACAGAAGATGGGAGCTACTGAGGGCATCTTTGAAGGTATACATGGGTTCTGAAGGCCCTGAGCTGATAGACAAGCTTGAAACAAGTCTAATTCTTTGTTGAGCTTCAGTTCTTCTTTATTTAATACTAAACTAAAATAGTGGTCATAGATGTAATCATGCCCTGAATTGCCCTTGGCAAAGTAATAACAGAGCCCTAAAACACATAGAGTATAGAATGGGCCAGCACCAGGGCTGCCATCAGGGGGTACAGGCGTACCGGGCCCAGGCCTGAAGGGGGCCCACTTGTGTTGCACTTTTCAATTAGCTGGGCCTCCCTTGACAGCGCTGAAGTGAAGTCACGAACTGCCGAAGTCCCATAGATCCGAAGTCCCTAAAACCTGAAGACCCGAATGGAGCCGAAGCCACTAAAAGACCCAAAGTTGAAGCCCTGAAGCCGCCAAAAGACCCAAAAGCCACAAAAAGAGCAGAATCCCAGAAACTGCGAAAAGAGCCAAAGCCAAGAAAGGAGCTAAAGTCCAGAAAATACCCAAAGCCACAAAAGGAGCCAAAGAAAAGTGAAGAAGCTGTCATTGCCAAGAACAAGGAAGAAGAACCTACGGTAAATTCCACTGAACACCAATGTGTTTTTTTTTTTATTTTATTAAACCCCTGGCCACCAATGTTTTAAGTATTCTATGGGGACCCTGACCATCATTTTTTTTTGTTTTTTTTTCTATGGGGCCCCTGACCACAAATTGCATTTTTAACTTGTAAGGGGGATGCCCTGGCTGCCAATGTTTTTTTTTTAAATATTCTATGGGGTCCCCGACTACCAATGTTTTTTTTTTAATTTCTATGGGGCCCCTAACCGCAAATTGTATTTTTAACTTGTAAGTTTGGACCCTAGCCATTAATGGGTTTTTAGTGCCCATGTTTGTGTGGCATTTTTGGTGTGGGGGGTCTCTAGGGCGGGGCCTGTGGTGGGCGGGGCCAAGGGGGGCCCAGATATTTTTGCAGAACAGGGGCCCTGTGATTTCTCATGGCGGCCCTGGCCAGCACCAGTGCAGCTGCTGTCTCCTGTCATGTATACAGGACTTTGCTATGCTTTACCCCAACACTTCAGAACAGCTAAGTGAATTCCATGTTCCCACAGTTGCTCTCGAGAACGATTTCTACCCTAACTCCCCCTAACAGTGTCCAGCTTCCAACTAATCCAGCTCCCTTGATCAGCCTCACTAAACACATACCCGGAAGATTGAGACTGTATAATTTATCCATGACCTGGACAAGTGTCTGCTGACAATATCCCACTCTATGCGGCCAGCTTTTCATTCTATATTCCCTGCCAACTCACTGTACCCTTGTATGAGGAGCACTGACGTGGCTTTTGTTATGTGTTAAAAATTGCATGTTATGGGGCTTCAAGAGAAAGGCCAAACTTTACTCCACCTTAACCTTCGAATGACAAAACTGCATTATTGGAAGCTATGACATATATATATATATATATATATATATATATACCATATATATATATATATATATATATATATATATATATATATATATATATATATATATATATATATATATATATATATATACACGTGTAAGCCTTTAATTTACATTAAGCACAAAAGTAGTACTAGCCCACACTCTGCACAGCTATTGATGTGCCTAAACAACAAAGTCTAGTAAACCTTTCTAAACAAAATTTAAGAATACATTTTTAAGTACCCATGTTATAGAACAAAATGTAATCATAACTCTGGAAACGGCATCTTTGTAGGAGTAGATAATTTTACAGCACTAAATGGCCTGGGTTCTGCCTAACATAATTAATACCACAATGGGCTCACCAGTACGTGGGAGTAAAGAAAGGAAAAAATGATGATGTGGGAAAAATGAAGAACATCGGTATTGAAGTACCGTAAGGGAAATTAAATGGAAATAAGCTTACAGAAACATACTTTATAAAAACATGTATATAATTTGAAACACTGATCCTCTCAACCAGTGGTTTCTAAACTGTGGGGCTCAATTCAGGATAAGGATGCACCAAATCCACTATTTGGGATTCAGGCGATTCCCCAAATCCTTGGTGAAAGATTCGGGCGAATACCGAACCGAATCCTAATTTGCATATGCAAATTAGGGGTAGAAAAGCAAAAATTCTTCCTTCATGATGAAAAGTCATGTGATTTCTCTATCTGACCCTAATTTATATACATATGCAAATTAGGATTCGGTTCGGCCAGGCACAAGGATTCGGCTGAATCCTGCTGAAAAAGACCGAATCCCGAACCGAATCCTGGATTCATGCATCCCTAATTCAGGACTACCTAAATCAGCACCATTGGCATGAGGGTGATTGGTCTATCTGCAGAATAGCAGTAAATGATTACTGATTGCTATGGGCTTTCTCTATAATATTCTATTTAAAAGCTGCCTCATAAAAAGATTAGCAAGAATATTCACTAAGCTTATATTCACTGTTATGCATAAATCTGCAGACTTTTTTTTCTTTTTAAATATACTTTACTTTTTAGCGTTCAGATGAAAATAAAGCACCTCTGGGATAGTGGGTGCTTTTCAAAGGAAAAGTAAAAAAGATTTACAGCAGTGTTGTTCATTATGTGTTTATTTCCAGCAAACTATGCTCAATGGGTAGCACTTCTGCCTTGCAGCTTTTGGTCCTGAGCTTGAATCTGACTTGGGTCATTATCTGCAAGGAATTAGCATGCATGATCTCCCTGTGTTTGTGTGGATTTTCTCTAGGTACTGCAATATCCTCGCAAACTCCAAAAACATACAGGCAGGAAAATTGGCTTTTAATTAAATTGACCCTACTGTGTGTGTGCGAATGCTATTTGGACTTTAGACTCTAAGCTCCACTGGATCAGGGGCTGGTCTGTAAAGAACTGCAGAAATGTATTGGTGCTATATAAATATCAGGAAATAAATAAAATACTGTATTATTAAAGGAGGAACTAAACCCTTAGCACAGGGGTAGGCAACCCGTGGCTCCGGAGTCTCATGAGACTCTTCATCCAGCTTGCTGCGGCTCAGTTTTGCTTGTCACATTGTCTATACAGCCCTTGAACCTGCTGGTGGCTTCTTGAGTGTGCTACCACGGTAAGCTAACGGTTAGCTTACCGCGGTCGTACACTCAGGAAGCCTCCAGCAGGTGCGAGGGCTGTATAGACATCCCAGGAGTGACAGGCAAGACTGAGCTGCAGCAAGAAGTTTCATCATGGTCCTTACCACGGTCGAACACTAAAGACAAGGAAGATCAGCATGGAGCTTCAGAAAACAGAAGTCACATTAAACAAATGAGAACACTAGCATTTAATAGGGATAGTCAGGGTTTCATTAATTTCAAAGTAGGCCTACACATACACACTGCTCTTCTGTTTGTTGTATTCTGTTGTTGTAACAGTTAAAATTAAAAAAAGGTTAAAACTTTTAAAAGTTTATAAGCTGTGTTATGTTTTGCGGCTCCAGTCTATTTTTCTTTAGTGGAAGAAGGGGCAAAATGACACGATTTATAGTAAAGGTTGCTGACCCCTGCTTTAGCACGAAGATAACTACTGGCACCCTTTTATATTTGACCCCATCAAACAGCACCAAACGCTCCCCAAATATTTCCAGCTATCACATCTTTAACCTCAAAAGCACAGTAGTACAGCTAAATGTTTGGACCCATTATTTCTGGCTTCCTGCAGAACAGGGGCATTTGCATTGGAAGCTATCCTTGTCCTGGGCTCCATTGCACATGGTCAGTGATCACTGAGAAGGAACTAGGGACTAGAACCTACATGGATTTAAACCCTGCTGCTAGCTTTGGGAAAGATTATGGTGCGGTGTAGGATAATTTAAAGCAAGATAGCACCTGTAGTCCAGCATTCTGGGAGCTGTAGTTCATAAAATCCTCCAGTGAGAATTCTCTCTGCTTTGTCTACCCCTGCACCCTGCTCCCTGTTTTAATGGATTTGTTTTCTCTGCAAGGAATGATCACTTTTAAAACATAATCATATTTCTTCTAGCACTGAACATCTAACTTGATATTTGATTATACGGCCATATAAGCAAGTCTAGAGTGCACGGTAATCTCACCAGGTTACTATATAACAGGAAACGACTGACATAGCACAGGTAAACCGACTGTCACTAGATACTGTCTCAAGAATCTGTAATGAAGTTTAAGAGAGCTAGGGTGCACCAACGCAAGAGACTGCATAAAGGTTTACACCCTCTTTAATCACCAGGTTTCTGAGCCAGTAAACAAACATGATGCAATATAATCAGGCCTTCCATTTGAAAGAAAACATTTATATATGTATTATAGTGTGTTGGGAACAATTTTGCAGCAAGAAAATAAAAGCATCAGTACAGCTGTTTATGCAGAAAACTGTCATTAATAGTTCTGTGGTGTAGTTGTGGGCAATAATTCTCCCATAAATCTATGCGAGTGACTTAGGTACAATATGTGCAGCAGTGTGTGGTGGGGGGGGCTGGCTAATGAGTTTCCTCTACAGAAAAAAAATCAGGATATGTGACTGCCCTGATAAAGCAGGAGTGAATATGCCTGCCGATCACTCACAAAGTCTTCAAAGCTGCAGCTGTGAGATGTGCTGAAACACTACGGATGTGGATGTTTATGCAGCTACAGAAGGGCAAAGTGCAACTGGCATTTCAGGGAGGTTGTCACACACCATGTGAGAAAGCAGCACCCGAAGGAGAATACACAATGCCACACACCCTGCCCGTGGACCCAAACTAAACCATTTACTTGCTGAATGTCAATAAAAAGTTATAGCCATGCAGTAAGTATAGCCTATGTCCAAGCTGTACTTGAACTATTATTCCCTGTGCTCTATAGCTACCTAAGCAATTACACCAGAAATCAACATTGAACAGTGCAAGCACATACAACAATGTAGCACAAAAATCAGTGCAGTCTGCAGCACGAATGAAAAATGACCTCATTAGCTGTTTAGCTCATTGTTTTCATACATTATTCATATGTATGATTTTAAGAGGAAATGTGGCCACTCTAAATCAGGAACTGGAGTGTCTCATTGATGTGATGTAGTGAAACAACTGCTGGAGCCTGGAGGGCCACAGCCTGTGCACCTCCACTACTTTTTAAAAGCATTAGGCAGGGGTGCAATGGTTTAAAAAAATAGTGGTGAGCACAACTTTGCCTTGTTTGTTACAGTTATACAGGAGCAGTGACCAGCTCCATGTTGTAGCTCCCACCCTTCCCAGCTATAGTCAGGTGATCCCACTGGTGTCTAATAAAAGGGCAGCCAAGTTTGGGAGTTTTACTTTGAAAGCAGCAAGTAAGTTGCAGGTAAACCTTAGTCCTTTTTGTAAAATGTATAATGAAGCAATAGAATTCTTAATGAATCAGATGAAAATTGGGCATAGGACTGGCCAGATATGGGATGACTTAGTTGGCCACCTTAAATATATTGCAATATATGGACAAACAATCCCTGTTTTGTTTAAAGGGTAAGGCATTTTTCAGTAGCAGTATGCACAAAATGTCTCTGTCTTAAACATATATATATATATATATATATATATATATATATATATATATATATATATATATATATATATATATATATTCACTTGCCTAGGTGCTGTCTCAAACTTCATACATAGAGATTCCAACAATAGACACACTCCAGGACTTTATAATGCGGTGAAACGTAAGAAAAATTTGTCAATGTTTCGGCCCTATTTTGGAAAGATCTCAAATAGGACCAAAACTTTGACAATACATTTTTCTCTTCACGGCATTATGAAGTCCTGGAGTGCATCTATTGTTGGAATCTATCTCTCTCTATATCAGTGATCCCCAACCAGTAACTCATGAGCAACATGTTGCTCTCCAACCCCTTGGATGCTTATTTTTGAATTCCAGGCTTGGAAGCAAGTTTTTAATTGCATAAAAACTAAGTATATTGCCAAGTGAAGCCTCTTGTAGGCTGCCAGTTCCCATAGGGGCTACCAAATAGCAAATCACAGCCCTTATTTGGCACCCCAAGGGATTTTTTCATGCTTGTGTTGCTTACCAACTTTTTTTTACATTTGAATGTGGCTCACGGTAAAAAAAAGGTTGGGGACCCCTGCTCTATATATGACTAACTGCAGTTTGTGTCAGAGATGCAGAACCCACTCCATCCCTTGCAGCATTTGTTTGCTGTATATGCACCTTCTCATTGTAAGTGCCGTGTGTTTACTCTATAATGTACATCTATGTTCTGATTGGCGCCCGTCACCTTTCTTAAGGTCTCCCTTATGGCAACGTGATCCGGAGTGTAGAGGGAAGTCTGTGCCTGGAGGGTGGACTGGTTGGCAGCTGTTGTTTGTGAGAAGGAGCCAGTGGGAAATCTAGAAAGCAAGCTCGGCCAGCGTCTCAGAAGGGAGGCCCCTTTCAGCGCCATGGTCACACTGCTCCGTCCCCTGGGTGTACGAATGCCTGATAATCTGCAGGATGACAAGGACACTTTCTGTCAATGAAATGGAATGTGTTGGCTACCCCTGCACTACAGCAGTTACAGAACTACAACTCCCAGCATGCCAATGTACACAGTAACAGCAACATTACCAGAAATGGAGTGGAGAGGAAAATTGAAAACCAACAATATGCTAATACCTCCCAGCAGCAGCAGAGGATGCAGAAAGTTGTAGTTCAGGCACAGTAGAGGGTTGCAGGTTGGACACTCGAAAATATCTAATGTCTATTAGCCAAAATAAGATATGGCATTGCCCTGTAATTCTACAGCACTGCCTATTGCCCTCTATGTCCCTGACCTTCACATTAAAGGTTATTGGGTCTATAACCAGTGAGAGAGGGAAATAAGAAGCAGTGCAGCAGGAGGAGCCGCTTCTATATTTATTACTAAGGAAAGTGAAATCGTTACTCACTCTCAAACCCTGGAACTTTTAGTTGTAGAACAGGAAACCACTCAGGAAGGAGAAACCCCCTTCCTCGCCTGGCCGGCTGGTCACGTGATTGTACAGATCGTGTAGTCACGCCTTCTGTGTATAGCCACGCCCCTGGGCGGGGTTTGCTTAGGGAATGTTTCAGCAGGGATAGATTTGTATGAAAGCAATTTCGTGTGACGGCTGTAATTGTCTCCTTTCTGTTATGTAAAGCTGCTAGGAGTTTGGATACGTTTGTCACAGGTTAAGCTGGCAGTAGGGGGAATTACTGGCTTGTTAATGGGGTGACGTGGTTCGGAGCCCACATTTGGCCTGTAGCTCCCCCAATCCTTTGTAGTAGTAACGATGCAGCACGCACCTACTTTAGACGTGGTGAATTCTGTATCCGGAAAGCTCAGAATTATAGGAAGGCCAAATAAACAAAAAAATGCAATTTCCACCCAAAAGTTAAAAAAAAACTCCTACTGGTCATGTTTACAAATATTGGTGATAATTGTCTGGAGATGTTGCAAAGATCTTTCGTCGGTGAACAAATTATCGTTAGTGGGGATCGAACGATCGGGCATCTTATAATTTTTCTTCGACATCAGAAAATTGAAGGTTAAAAAAAATGTTTTCGGCCCCAGCGCAATCTATCTTATGTTTGCAGGGCCAAGCAGGCAGCTACCTCCAGTTTTCCTGGCAATATCACTTAAAATGGTAGTTTTAGTCGATGAACACATCGTACATTCAAACGATCATTTAGAGATAACCATGGTCTCATGATAATGAAAAGATCTTTTAAAAATCTTTACATCTATGGCCAGCTTAACTTGTAGGTGACTAATCGCTGATTGGTTGCCATGGGCAACATCTCCAGAAATCTCTCCAGATTTTTATCTCCAATGTTAGTAAACATGCCCCCTAATAGACCCTCCTTCCCCAGCCTAGCTGCTACCCCTGGCAAATGCCCCTAACTCTTTACTCACCCCTCCGTGCAGATTCTGTCCAGTGGAGTTCATGGGCACCATCTTCAGCCGCCTCAGTAATCTTCGGAATGAGACCGGCGCTTCTGCAATTTTCATGAACTTCGGCTAGGGTCACCACCTTTGGAGGGCCGTGATGTCAAAAAGGGCAGCTGTGACGGTGAAGGGGGCGGAACCGTGGTGTACGATTGGATGGGGCGGGTCGTGGTGTCAAAGGGGACGGAGCCACAGCGCGCGAGTCGTAAATTTGTAATACCGGCCCTGGGCCTTCGCAGGTCTTTTACCGGCTAGACCGGTAAAATACCGGCCGGGTGGTAACCCTAGCTTCAGCGCATGCACAGCTGTCATGAAACAAAAAAATCACTCCAACTGCGTATGCGCTGCTACGCTTGCGTCATTCCGAGGATTACTGAAGAGAAGAAGATGGCTTCTGTGAACTCCACTGGATAGAATCTGCACGGAGGGGTGATTAAAGAGTTAGGGGCATTTGCCCGGGGTAGCAGCTAGGCTAGGGGGTAGGGTTTTTTTTTTACTTTTGGGTTGAATTCTCCTTTAAAGGGGTTGTTCACCTACCAACACTTTTTCAGTTCAGTTGGTTTCAGATAGTTCACCAGAAATAAAGACTTTTTCCAATTACTTTCTATTTTATATGTGTGACTGTTTTTCTAATATTGAAGTGAAAAGTTTAATTTTTCATCTTCTAAAGCAGCTCTGGGAGGGGGGTCGCAGATCCTCTAAACTGTTCTAAATTGATACATTTAGTTGAAACATTTCTTAACTTTGTCCCTGCTGGGTTTCATTAAATCAAATAATTTTAATTTAATAAAACAGTAGCTCGTACTTGATGGTAACTAAGCTGCAGGAATCCATGTTTGTGGCAAAACATTCCTATTGCGTTTAATTAGTGTTTAAATTATTTTGTTTTTTTGCAGACAGAAGGTGTAGTGATCCAAGTTATGGAAAGTTCCCATATTCAGCAAACCCCAGGTCCTGAGCATTCTCGTTAATTGTCAGAACATTTAAAGCAGAATTCCTTTCACATTTTGTGCTGTCTGTAAGAGACCAGATATAAATCCATTGTATGTTGCATGCTCTGTACTTAAGGTTGTCAAACGAGCGGATCTTAACCCGATATGCCCACTAACAGCTGGGCAATATCGGATTACAATACTACGAATGGGCTCCGACGGGTCGCAGGACCACATCAACTAGCAGATGCGGTCCTCGAAAAATCAAACTTGACCGATCGATATCTGGCCGATTTTTGGCCTGATATCAATCAGGAGGACCCGTCAGTGGCCCCCACACATGGGCAGATAAGATGCCGAATCGGTCTAAAGGACCAATATAGGTAGCTTTAATCTGGCTGTGTATGGCCACCTTAAAGGTGGCCATACATGGATAGATCCGCTCGTTTGGCGATGTCGCCAAACGAGCGGATCTCCCTCCAATATTCCCACCTTGAGGTGGGCAATATCGGGCAGATCCGATCGTGGGCCCTAGGGCCCAACGATCGGATCCTAGCATTCACAAATGGGTGGTCGGATCGCGGGACCGCATCAACGAAGAGATGCGGCCGCGATCCGACGGGATTTTTAAACCCATCCGATCGAGATCTGGCCGACTTTCGGCCAGATCTCGATCGGGGAAGCCCCTCGGGGGCCCCCATACACGGGCCAATAAGCTGCCGACACGGTCTGTCGGCAGCTTTTATCGGCCCGTGTATGGCCACCTTTAGTTGTGCCATAGGCTTTGTCTTGTGGCCAAGAAACATAGGGTAAATGCCTACAGTTACAGGTTTAAACAATAGCATGGTTGTTTATCCTTATGCATTTGATCGTAAAGGTTGGTTCTGTAGTGATTTACTGGAAAGGGGATTCTAGAAGCACTGCAGTTTGATATAAACATATTTTACATACACTTATCATATAACCAATTATACTGTAGTGTGTTTTTTATACTTTATATTAGTATTAGTGGGGGGAGCAACATGAGTGCCTTGTTTGCTTCTGGTATATCAGCTGTCAGAATTTTAAAGAAAAACCCTTACCTACTATACATTTGTTTTTAATTTTTTTGAGTGTAGTAGTGCAACAGTGGCTTGTGGGATTTTTTTTCTGAGGCAAAATGGCTTTATAGCCTCTGGCTTAGGCGGAAATGATGGGTTCAGTTGGGGTGAATGCAATGTAATATAATTAATTGTAGGTACTATATTATAATATATACAGTATATAGATATAAAATATATTACTTATATACTTAATAGCCCACATAGTTACAAAGTTATGTGAGCTTTGTTTTTGACCTTTGGCGTACTTGGACTTTATTTGTGTGCATTTTGCGTTTCTACACATAACTGCCACCATTTCTCATATATATATTTTTTATATGAGTTATGAGCTGCTTGCCTGGTATTGCCAATAAATTAATTTCCTACAAATCATCTCTATGGTTTGGAATTACCTAAGCACCTAGTTATTGCATGGGTGGAAAAAATCTGATGACTTGATCCTTCAAGACCAAGTCAGCAGTTTATTGAACCATTTATGGGCCTGTCTGAATTACTGTATATCTCTCCACAAATCTAACTGCTATCAATTGGGTAGGTTTGAAAATCCCTAGAAAACAATAAGACTGAAATATCCAGATTTTTATTTTTTTTGGTATTTGCTCTGGTTATTCAGAGACAGTGCCATACTGATAGATGGTTGTAGTTTGGAGCTGGGGTAAAATGTGAATTGAATGGAGATGTGTGCTCTCTTCAATTCCTTTATGTTGGAAAATCCCTTCAGATGAGAATCTCATTGGTGCATTGGTCCAGGATTCCTCAGTAAGTGTTGGGCACAGAATCTCCCTGGGTGTGATCATACACATGTATGCAGAATCAAGCCCCTGATCCACCCAGCGATGTTCCCATTATGTCAAAAAACCCTCCCGCAAGTCACCCAAACCCTGCCCACTATAACAGCCACAACCACTTCTCTGTAGGCTTCACCCCCTTTTAGACTCACATCTTTTGGGCCACCTCTTAAGTATACTGACTGGGTTATTCCCTGATGATGGCTCTGCCAATATGGATGGTTAGAAACGGATGGCCATTCCCAAAGTACTAGACATAAGCATTAACATTGAATAAAGGGATGTTAGTTACAAGACATTGAGTTGCTGGCTCTGGAAAGCAGTAGGAGTCCTAATTACACCTTGAGAAAAATATGGGTATACTATTACTTGTCCTTTAAATAACTGATTTGAAACACCATGTTTACTGTTAGTATAATAACTGCAGTTGGCAAGCCTAGTTGGCAAGCCTTGTACAAGAAATTACCTGCATACAACAGTACAATGCTCAGTTCTTGATACAATACATTTTCCTGTGTCTTGCTCTCAGGAAATCCCTCTGAGGTCACAGTATGTACTGTAGTGTGTCAGCAGGATACACAAAAAGGAGTGTTACCTCTTTGGGGAGTGGGCCACAAATGCTACCTGGGAGAACGAGAGAACTATGGATAAAGGTTACAGGCCAGACATCCTCCTGTGACAGTAAAAATGCCGTTAATTTTCATGTACAGTAAGTTCTGTGAAAAAGAGGTACACAAATAACTGTTTAATTCTGGAACAAGTAGTAACAAGCTAGTATTCTGTAAATTGGAAGACAAGTGCTGAATTCTTTGTTTTTATGAGCTAACTGTGGTGTAATATGTAGTAATAACAGTATGTGGAAAGGTATTGGACAATATTTCTGAGTGCCATTTTTCTCTTTCCTTTTACAGAGAGAGTCCCTGTGTTCCAGTCACATAGCAGACTCTCAGAAGACAGATGGGGCATTTACAGAAGCAAGTACAATGTGCAAAGTCCAAATCAAAATGTACTTTTTCCTACAGTGCATTACTTTATTCCATAATTCCAGCTTAGTTGAAGTGGCCACGCAGTTGCACCCAATGCATCAAAATGGATGCAATTGCATGAATTGGGTACAAGTTGCATCTACCATCTAGAGTGGGGGTTGTGTTACTGTTTAGTAGTAGTAGTAGTAGTAGAAATAGTGTTTGCGTCACATTCACTGGGTGCAAGCCTTGTGCCCTTATTCAAGCAACCCGTTGTAGGAACCCTTGAGCTACTGCCAAATCCAGGGTGGTAGTAGCACCAGAGTTCCCCAGCATTAATGGGCACCTTTGCTCACCATTTATCAAATGAGGCAGGATGGACACATTGGCAACCATGTAGAAGTTCAGAAGACAAGTACCTTAATGAATTTTACTCTTCATTTTTTCAGTACTGCAACACCTGCACTTGTGGGTGCATTTATAAATGACCCCTCCGATCTATGCATTAAAGTTAGGCATACACATAGTTATAAATTAGTATGAATCAAAGAGATTTTTCAGTACCTGTATGATAAACTATCCCATCTAATATATATATATATATATATATATATATATATATGTTTATCTATCAGTTCATTCATTGGGCAGATTTGAACATTAAAGGGGTTGTTCATCTTCCAAACACTTTTTTTTTTCAGTTCAGTTGTTTTCAGATTGTTCCCCAGAAATAAAGACCTTTTTCAATTACTTTTCATTTAATATTGTTTACCGTTTTTTTCAAAAGCTAAATATAAAGGTTAGGCATGTAAAGGCAAAAAAAAATAAAATCCCATTTTTACTTTCTTTAATGAAAAAGAAACCTATCTCCAATATACTTTAATTAAAAAAATGTGTACTGTTTTTTATACCTGACTGTATGCTTTGAGATTTTCCCTTCATTTACTGCTGTGGATAGGAATTGCCAGACGGTCCCTAACTTCTGAGCAGGGAAACAATCATACTTATGAACAGCAGGGGGAGCCCCCGCCTTACATCCCAGCCATGCAGAACTCAAGCAGCTTTGTTTATGACGATCCCTAAGCAGCCCAGACCACACTGAGCATGTGCACAGTCTTAGTCTTGCAAAGACCTTATTCTAGCCTTATTCTATTTTAGACTTTACATGCCCGTTAATGTTCCTGTCTATGGTGTTTCAAGCTGGCAGCCCTAAAACTCAGTTGTGGACTTACAATTTTGCAACATTTAGTTGATACAGTTTTCAGCAGCATCTTTGGAATATTAGCAACTATTGTATCAATTCTGCTCAGCAGGGCCAAACATAAGATATTTATCAATTAAGGGGCAGATTTATCAAGGGTCGAATTGAAAATTCTAATTTTCAAATTCAACTAAGGCGTTATGCAAACTCGATTAGTATTCTTTTAAAAAATTTGAATTCATGATTAAAAAATTAAACTTTACATTTTAATATTGGGATAACATTCACCCATAGGTAATAAAAAGTAAAAAAAAAAAAAAAAAAAAAAGTCTACTATCTGTAACCAACTGAACTAAAAAAAAATGTTGGAAGGTGACCAACCCCTTTAAATCTGCAAATACTCCATGTTGGTTGGAACAAGGTGCATATACAGAAGTGAAGACCAAACCACTAAAAGTCCACCAAGATGCTTGGATTTTCTGGGGTACTGGGACAATAAAAATGTGGCCATACCATTCTTTCTGCCCACAGTCAGATACCACATTGGATCATGCTGGGTATTGCCACCTTTAAAGGGCCATAAGTCCCATATAATGACCAGACTGATCTGTTTGTCTGTAGTCTGCTTAATAAGATCAGCATTATTTTTAAAATAAATGCAGTTTTGGTTTGTTCACTTTCACGAAATTTTGACAGATTTACAACAAAGCCCATAGCTCTCTGCTGTAAATCTGCAAAGAAAACATTTGCTACTTGGGAAGCTGTGGCTGTGCTGCACAAGCTGTCCGATCTACTGAGCAAAATTCCTATCGTAACAGCAAAACATATTGTACAGTCCCTCTGTGCCTGTAGACTTAGAAAGCATTTAACATACAGTGTCTAAACATTTAGCCCTGAAGGCTATAGATTATTAGGGCCATGTCACACAAGGCCTGTGCTGGGGGAGAAAGTGTTGATCTGCTTCCTTGTTTAGATTTTAGAGCAGTAACATGAAAGCATGCACTTTTGTGCCAAAAATCCACCCCATTTGTGCACTACCAGACCAATGCTATGCAGAAGGAGGTGGATCAGCGTTTTCTCTCCTGTGTAGAAAACGCCTCATGTAGTAGATGCCAAACAACATAACAAAAAAAAAAAGAACAGATTGTGTTCCACTAATCTGCTAGGACAAAGGTACAACTCTTAGAATTAAATAAATAAAAACAAAG
This sequence comes from Xenopus petersii, assembly GCA_038501925.1. Taxonomy (NCBI): domain Eukaryota; kingdom Metazoa; phylum Chordata; class Amphibia; order Anura; family Pipidae; genus Xenopus; species Xenopus petersii. The sequence goes on from CM076682.1 coordinate 134,782,897, forward strand.
CTGCAACTTGCTGCAGTTTTGAACTGAGGCAACTAAATCAGACAGCCATGCTGATTCAGTCTGTTATTGTATATACTTCACACAAATGACTTTGCTTCATTGATTTTCTCTTTTCAAATGTCATCCAACAAAACCCGACAGATGAAATCCTCTGTGTAAACTAGGTCTAACAAGATTTTACAACATTATATAGCGAATTGAATAGCCATCCTCTTTAGTGTAAATTGGGTTTGTTTCGATTGGACATTCTTCTCTTGGCTCTTCTAGGTTTATGGCACAACAATTACTTTAACCCATGTTATTTTTCTGGGGAAAAGTCTCCATAGCAGAACATTGGTAAAATCAAACATTCCCTGGTGAATTGCATGAGTATAGCACCTTCTCTTCACACCATCCACTGCCACCTCTCCTCAAACCTTTTTGTCTTGTGGCTCCTTACCTCTGGAATTCCATCCCTGAATTCCTCCGTAAAGTGTGCTCTCTCAATCTCTTCAAGAAAAAACTAAGAGCAGTGACGTAACAAGCAGTTGCCGGCCACCAAGCAAAACAAATTTGGAATGGCACACCAGCCCTGTTCCTACCCCCATACTTCCTTGCACGCACTCGCGTGTTGCAATGTGAGCATTCTCACTGGGCATCTCTGTAGTTACACCACTGACTAAGAGTCTACCTTTTTGAGCACTAGAACATTAATTTAGTCCTGGTACCTATTGGACAAATGCCTTAACCTTGTGCACTTTTTCCCTCCAATTTGTACCTGTATGTTAGCCACCCACCCACTTAGATTGTAAGCTCTACGGGGCATGGACTTCCTTCCTACTGTGTCTCCGACCATGTAGCGGTTATGATCTGTTTCTTTTTATAAGCTCTGTGTACTGTGTATATTTATTGTATTTGTTATGCACTTGTTCACCCTGTGTGTACTTTTATATATTGTCGTTTTATGCATTTGTACGGTGCTGTGGCTCTTTAACAGTGCTTTACAAATAACGTTATACATACATAGTTGGCCATGATTCTACCTTGAAACTGTATGCAATTGTTCTGATGTGATATTACATATTGTAGCACCCATCCACCAGTAACATTTGCTGAGTATGTGGTAATGCAACACCTGGAGACATTGGTTGGATCCATGTTACGCCTATAATTCCACACAAATACAAATGTGTTGAAGGCCAATGTCTGGCATACAGATCCCCATTTGGACTGATTTGGCATAGCAGAGGTCCATCTTTCTGGTTTGCTGCTTGTCAAGAAATCAACATGAGTTCATGTTTTGGTGAGATGATGTACATAATAATGATGGAGGAGAATCATGACAAAACCACAGTGAAACAGACCATGCTAGTGGAATGCACATGCCACAAATAAACTCAGCTTGGTTTTTAGTATTGAAGGCTAACTCTTGTATCCTGATCCACGTAAAGAACTGATAATGGCGTAGCTCCAAACACAGGTCTAAATCTAATGTATAGTTTTAGTAGGGATAATCCATACATAATGTATTATAAAATATTTTAAGAAAACAGAAAAACAACATGCATGGTTTATCACAGACTGCAACTATATTGGTGAGGGAATATGGACATAAACCTTCTCCCTTTACTTAATCTAGCCATCTCGCACCTCCTTCTGGCAATCCTATATTTTATTGGACTGTTTAATAAAATAAATAATGATTGTAGGTTGATGCTTCTGTATTATTGGGGCAGCTTCAAACATGTTTAGGGTATTTTCAGGGAAATTATCTGAAGCAACATAACGGAAATTATGCGCATAATTTCCATGAATGGAAAAATATATATATACAGTATGGGAATGTATTTTACAATGTCAGGTGCTGAATAAACTAAAGCTGATCCTTTCTGTGTCCTGCTGTGTCCTGGCATAGATACAATAAATCCACCATAGAGTATATTGCCCCATGTAATGTATGGTTGACAGCTTTTATATATACTTATAGTGCAGTTCATTTTTTTTTCAATTCTGTTTCCATCTCTCTGACCATTTTACCATTGACCTTCTTGACGTTTAAAGCATGAAGAATACAAGTCGCTCAAGTCATTTGCTCATAGTGAATAAATGAAGATAGAAAACAAGAAAGAAAACTGCATCTCACGTGCAGCCAAAGGTAACTAACTTCTGCATCCAGTTACATTACTCAGGACACCACTGTACAACTTATTATTTTATTCTATAAAATAGGTCATTAACAGGATTTACAGATATTTTATTAAAAGAAACTAGTACAACCCGCAAAGCAACATGTTACCCCTGGGGCCTAGGACTGAATAAAATGTTATGTCCTCAACGTGGTGCGGTTGGGTTATCGCCCCGAAGCAGTTAAGTGTAGAAGCATAAAGGGCGGACAGTTGTAAGTCATTCTCTTTCCATACAGTGCAGCATACAGGGGGGTTCTTCATGTGCCAGTTGAGCCAGGTGGTCTAAACCAACTTATTTGACTGAAGATTACAGTCCTAAAAGATTTTAGGCAATCACACAGCCTCCTTTCTCCTTGAATGGATTCTTGTCTTCAGGAATACCCTTGACGAGTGGATCTTCTCCAGACTTGTCCTCGATGTAGGTTTTAATTTCCTCACACATTTTGGAAACCTAAATGTAAAAATAAGAGGCCTGATTAGATGTTTAGGAAAGGGACCAGAAACCTTCCTGTCTTTGGGTAATCAATCGTCTTGAGTTTTGTGTCTGCCCAAGAGGAAATGCAGTCTGCTTCATTGTTGCAGGGTGAAAGGAGAGGACAGATTTGTACAGCAAAATCACTGGAAACCATAATTGTTCAAAACATTATTGCATACGTTGCTTGTTCTCTAAGTGACCTGGATAAAGCTCAGAAACATATGCTTCAAATAGGATAAAAGATCTGTACTTATAATAATAGGATTAAGGGTATGGCTGACCTAATCTCAGATACACTCAATTATACTGTAGCTGCACTTAATACTCTACATTCTACATTCGGTGACCTACTAACTTCAGCACTGGTTTATTACTAACACAAAGAGGTCTGTGTTGTTTGGGAAATAGAACATAACTTGAAATGCCAGAATATCAGGGTGCGTGGGGAGGGTTCAGCCAATCAAGAGCCAGCTCAGTGCAACAAAATATACTTTTTATAGCTTTTGGCCACATGCCAGAAAGTAAAAAATCAGTGATAGTATAGTATTTACACAATACAGACCCCCTAGCTAATCTGTTTCTAGTTTATTAGCAGCTGGACAGATATAAGGAAGATAATCAGTAGATGCTGAACCTGCAGCCCTCCAGCTGGTAGTGACAATAACTCTTAGGCTAAGGCCACACTAGGCGATAGCGCCGCGATTTGACTTTTAAGCCGCAATCGCTGGGGAAACTTTTGCGCTGGCGTCTATGGGGAATCGCGAAAAATCGCCAGCGTAAAAACACACGCGGCGATCTTTTTTCTACTGTCGCTCGAAATTGCCTCGCTAGGCGATTTCAAGCGACAATAGAAAAAAGATCGCCGCGTGTGTTTTTACGCTGGCGATTTTTCGCGATTCCCCATAGGCGCCAGCGCAAAAGTTTCCCCAGCGATTGCGGCTTAAAAGTCGCGGCGAAAAGTCGCCGCGAGTCAAATCGCGGCGCTATCGCCTAGTGTGGCCTTAGCCTTAGCTTCCCTAGAGAGAGTACATTTGGGCATACCTATCCAACCTACTGTCTGTTGTTGCACTACAACTCCCAGAAATCCCCCTGAAAGTAGCAACATGTTCCACAGAGCTGTGCACTTATATAACATAGTAACATAGTAAGTTAGGTTAAAAAAATACGCACACCCATCAAGTTCAACCTTTTACATGTATATATTACCTGCCTAAACGCAATTAAACATTACCTTCAATCGTATTCAGTGTACCATATTGTTGCTGCTTGGGATAAGTTGTCGTGAAATAACTTACAAAGTTTCTCACCTAAAGATGTTAGCATGTATAACATTTATATTTTACACTAGCAATAGCTCAGTATACTGTTTAAACAGATATTGGTAACACACAGCAGAGTTTCAAATAAATATGTGCCCTGACTACAGTTTTTATAGTGTTAGCATGACTGCTAAAGGGAAAGTGGATTGTAAGCTCCACCGGTGCAAGGACAAATATATATATATATATTGTAATAATATATATATAACACATCTTTGGCTATCCCTAAAAGTAAATGCAGAATAGGATACAATTCTAAAGAATGGTTTGCTATACACTGTGGACCTCCACAACCAGGGCAATACTACTTGCTTTGGAGAACCGCAAACAAAAACACCCTTCAAACTTTAGTCAATAATAATAATATAATAATAATAATAACATTTAAGTAATATTTATCAGCAGGAAAATGAGATCCCAGCAGACTGAGTTCAGATTTGCAGATCCCTGTTTTTAAAATTTCTGCAAATTGTCATGAATTTTCTTTCCAGCATATGCAGCAATATTTGAATTTAATCAGGCTGCACTGCAGAGTTCGTGGGTGCCAAGCGGCTTCTCCTATTTCTAGGGTGCCTGCAGATCCCCAGTGATGTGTTGCCCGGCTGCCAGACTTTACTCACCAGCTGTCGCTCCAGTTTAACTTCTTTCTTGAGTTGTTCAACTTCCATTTTTAATTTATCCTTTTCTGTTAAATCGTCTATGTTGATGACCGGCATTTTCTGATGGGGGAAAAAAGGTACAATATATGCCGATGAAGTCTTACGTGAACTGGTCATAGTATGTGGCAGTCCCTACATGAGGACTAGTCTCCGAGGACATGAACTTACTTGTGCTTCTGTGCTCCAGAGTCCGAATTCCCTGAAGTAGCTATTTCCTTTCCAACAGCCTCCTCGTCCACCTTCCCAAAGCCAGTCCAACAATAGCAGCTAGCTGTTTTTTAAAGTAATCTGCATAATCTCCGGTAATCTGATTTAATCAAAGTCTGCTATTCCTCACCACCAGAAAACCTATTTTTAAGTAAACACCAATACCAAAGCCTTTCTTAGTCATAGTGATAAATAAAAAATGTGTAATCTGTTCATTTTGTTAGTTGCAATAGTGCAGTGTGTTTAAAGAAAACTAAAATGATATTTCAAGTTCCTATTGGGGTCAACAGGGTGTAATAACTAAATCCATTTATTGGAGAGGCTTTTTAATCTGGCTTTAGAAAAGGAATAGGTGTCAGTAAGGTGACCAGACCTCCCTTTCAGTGCAGGAGGCTGGGGGATTGCATAATATACCTATCAAGAAATTGGTTTAATTGTGTAAATAAATAGAAGCTCTGACCATGTTATCTTACTGCAAGTTGCATTTATCTAGTTTTCAGCGGTAGCCTAGCAAGAGTGACCCCTGGTTACCTGTTTGTTGAAAGAGAAAAGCAAAGGGATTATATATATATTATATATATATGTTGTCCCTGTCGTTGCCCTGTGAACAATAAAAGCCAGCGAGTGGGTCTTGAACTCCCCTCTACAACAAATGTGTCCCTGTGCTGAGCAAGGGGCGTTGACCCTGTGTGCCATCAGCTGTTGTTCCAAAACAGCTGCAGAGCCAAAGTCACAAAGAGTCTGCTGTAGAAGTAGAAAAATATACATGGTTTTAGCAATCCTCGTGCAACTACAGTTCCCAGCATCCCTAGACAGATAATACTGTTTCTTCTCAAAAAATAGTGATGAACGAACACAGGGTGTTGCGCTTCACATAATAGCAAAACCACAAAATGTTTCCAAAATGAGTCAATGAGATGGCAAAATTACATTGCAGTTAAGCGTTTTAAGATCTGCAACAGAATATACATTGCCTTACCTTGTTAGGGATGCGACTGGCCACAATGCTTCATTGAATAAAAGGTTCTCATGTTGCCAAATTCTTCCAAACATGGGTGCATTTATATCATACCATCTAATAACCTCCCTCGCAGTTGCTCAGGCCAAAATTTCTACAAATCATGGTCACTAAAGCCCCCTTTTAATTTCCCGTTAATTTAATTCACTGTTAGTGAATTATAATACCAGCATATAAAGAAAGGCAATCGGCTTGGGTAGGTGTGCACTCAAATATAGTAACACCTTGGGTCTCATTACCTCTTCTCCTTTTAGATTTCAAGTTAGATATAGATTGCAAGCTCTATTAATAATTGTTTTTATGTAATTTGTATGTTGGATATGTGCAGCCTTTTATTGTACAGCACTGCCGAATATGTTGGAGCTTTATAATATGTGTTAGAAATTATAATAATAATAATGAAGCAGCAGATATTGCTGAACTGCAATTGACATAATCCCTTGACAGCCAAAAAGCTGTTTAAGATGGATTCTCTGCAATATACAGGGGCAGGCTACAGATATCTAACTGTTACTCAGCTATAATACCCAGGCATTCATAGATAGATAATGCTACATGACATGAATGACCTAAAACAAAAACTGTTAGTGAGCTGTAGCTTTCAACTCCCTATACAGAAATAATGGGAAAAGTAATTTCTCTGTATATAATGGGACATGTTGACCTGGAAAAAGAAAGTTAATCTGCAGCCCCCGATGTTAAGGAACTATAATGCTAAGCATTCCTAAACAGAATATGCCAGGAAAAGATATCAGGGAAGTGGGAAGTTAGTAGAGGAAGAACCCAAAGGAAACCCAGTGCAGAGGAAATTATTTGAGAGAAAAGAGCAGTTGGAAGTGGTTGCCAAGCACATGTGTTACAGATATATGGATCTGTTATGCGGAAACCCATTTTCCAGAAAGCTCCAAATTACGGAAAGTTTGTCTCCCACAGACTACTTATCAAATAATTTTTTTTTTTTTTAAATTATTTCCTTTCTCTCTGTAATAATAAAATAGTACATTGTACTTGATCACAACTAAGATTTAATTAAACCTTATTGGAAGCAAAACCAGCCTATTGGGGCTAGTTAAAGTTTAAATGATTTTAAGGTATGGATATCCAAATTATGGAACAATCCCTTAGCTGGAAAACCCCAAGTCTCAAGCACAGGTCCCATAGGTCCCAAGGTCCCCATAGGCTTGGCTAAGTTTTTTTGGTCGAAGGATAATCCTTTGAATCGTTCGATTTGAAGGATTTAATCGTTCGATCGATTATTCGTTCAATCAAACTTTTTGCACAAAATCCTTCGACTTCGATATTCAAAGTCGAAGGATTTTCAATCCCCAGTCGAATATCGAGGGTTAATTAACCCTCGCTATTCGACCCTTGATGCATCGGCCCCTTAGAGAAAGCAAAAACTGATTTTTAGAGAAAAAATAGTCATTCAAATCTTAGAGGCCCATTTAATGATGGTCGAATTTTATCTAAATATCTAAATATAAAAAGCATGAATGGAAAGTACAGAATGATCTGAAAAAAATAGCAATATTTCTTAAACCTCTAAAAAAACATTTTCAAAAAAAAGTCCAAATGGCTTAAAAAAGGTCCAATTGGATCAGTGCAACTCCCATTGACTTCTATAGGACCTTGACTGCTTTTACTTCGCAAAATTTTACAGTTTTTTTGTGTTTTTTACACAATAAATATCACATTTTTTAGAGAAAAAAAACACAAATGTTTACATAAAAAATACAATTTGTAAAAAAATCATAGTAAATCTACCCATTAGTTTTGCAGTGCAGAGCAGGTTTGGACTGGGCTAGTGGGACACAGAGAAAAAGCCCAGTGGCCCCGACCCTCATGGGCGCTTGCTGGGGCAGCGGCGTGCGCACATGTGTGCATACGTGCCAGCGCATGCATGCCATGCTCTGAGGTCTGCTCATGCCATGCATCGGCGTCCACACATGCACGCCGTACGTTGCGCATGCTGTGTGGGCCCCCGGAGGTTTGGAACCTGGTGGGCCACCAATTGTCCAGTCCGACCCTGGTGCAGAGTGCAAAGTACTATTTTCAGACACAATATGCCATGTGTTTTTTCCTGCAACGAAGCATTTTTCCAAGAATTCCAGTGTCATTGCAAGTTGCATCCCCCCCTCATAGCAATATATATATATAGTATATATATATATATATATATATATATATATATATATATATATATATATATACACATCGTAACAATATCCATATGTGCATACATCTTGGTTTCCAGGCAAAAGATATCATCTGTTGGCCACAGGAGAGTCCTGGAATTTCTATTGTTCATGAACAGCTTTTTGTTTGCAGTGATTTCTCATCTTGACCATTCAGAAATACTCATTGCATTCAATGAGATATGTTTCAAATACACTGCACAGCAGGGAACTATACAGAAGAAGCTGCTGTAAGGAGTGCTAGCACTATGTAGAAGTCTCCATTAGGTGTATCCTTTTCATGACTTCTTGCCAGGCAACTGCTCCTGTCATGTTGTGTTTGCAATATCATTTAATGTAATCTGTACTGCTTGAGATCACAAAGAGCTGATATTTGGCTTCAGACCAGGCTCTTCCACTTGAAGTGTTTTCACACACGGAAATTCAGTTTTCCTCCAGAAAGCATCCTGTAAAAGCTTCTTGCTTCATGTAGATTAATACATCAAAGTATTTACTGTATCAGGAAATGTTAAAGCTATGTTGAGTACAGCTTCCGGTAACATTTTTATTCTTACACTGATAACATAGTAAGTTGGGTTGAAAAAAGACACATGTCAATCAAGTTCAACCTTTTAACTCGATTTCAACAAAAATATACAGTCACTTTTTGATTAACACTATCTATATAGACAGCAATTCACTTCTAAATGACAATGATTTCAGTGATGATGATTTCATTTGTATAAGCCAATTGTTATATGTTTACACAGTAAAATGTTAACTTACTTTAGTTGTAATGTAATAGGCCCTGCCAAATAATTATTATCCTTGAAGTCATGGAAATTCAATCAAAGGGCAATTAAAATAAAAGGCTGGCATCTATTGCAGTTCCAGCATGCTGTAAACCAAAATGTATGGTCAGATATCCCACCCAAAACATTAGGGATCATTTATAACTGAAAGTACAGTGGGCAACTTATGCTTTTCCCTGCAGTGAGTTGCACGTTAAAATACAGTACTTTCATTAAAGGTACCTGCATCAAAATGTGCCGAACTTCCATATAGTTGTGTTTGACGCTGCACGGTCCTTCCCGTCTTTGGGGCAAATTCACTAAAGGGCGAATTTTTGCCAGTGACCGATTAGCTGCATTTTGCGCCAACTCGTTACCACTACACTAATTCACTAAGAAGTAAAGTGATGCCTCTGCAGCCGAAGGCTGGCGAATTTTCGCTTGCGCTGAATCGGCAGTGCAAGAATTTCTAGCATTCATTTATAACTTCGTTAGTACCCTTACGCATAGGTCAATTTGAATAGGGCAGGTACATAAAAGTTGCATGGACATCTTTATTAGAGATGTGTATTAGAGATGTTGGCGCAAAGGCGTACAGTGTCACAATTTCAAGGCTTCCAAGCAACTGTATTTTGTATTGAAGGGAAAATTTACCCCCTTTCGCTTCGCAAAAAAATTGCTAAATGCATGAATATTTGCAAAATACACTGAAGGCAATAAGAGTTTTTTCATGCAAGTTTTTCCAAGACGTGCAACCTTGTGTTACAATACACTGGAGTCTTTGGGTATCTTTTCACGAAGAAACACAGCAAAAAATTATGTTAATTACTAGAGTCTGTGAAGGTTGTCATTAATCCAGGTCATGGTATATTTTCTTTTTCCTTGAATATGTTTTACTAGTCACCCGACTGGCTTTCTCAGTTCAGAAATACTGAATTGAGAAAGCCAGTCGGGTGGCTAGCGAATACTCTTCAAGGAAAAAGAAAATACATCACGTTGAGTTGATATGACTTATTACTATATGTTCATCACTAGTATTTTGTTCTGCCTGGAGTTCAGAACTTTAAAACCCAGACAGTTGTTGCAAAAAACAGACAGCACCGCCACCTGCCAAAACAAAAGCCACAGAAATAGATATCCCTGATATATTTGCGAAACAATTGTAAAACTTTTTAAATCATAAAGCCCTCCCAATGTTGCATATAAGCCATACTAGGAGCCAAAACCGTACAGTCAGTGACTCTTTTGAGGTACAGGGCCAACATGAACAGGCATATTTGTATGAATGATTGCTGTAATTCAGTGTTTATTCATAAAGAGCTATTATTCAGACTACATCTATCAATCATCTATCCAAAGCTCCTGGATGTGTTTTCACATTTTATTTCCATGCATTTGCTAAAATGAGATATTGAAGCTGGTTTACCATGCAATCCTTCTATTTGTTTATATTTGCCGACATATTTTATTCCATTGATAGCAATGCCTTGTTCCCTTGGTGACTGATCGTCTTCTTCTTCTTGAGATCTTTAAGTAAACACTAATATAAAGCTAATGATTTACCGCTGTGACTAATGTGGTGTTTGAGCACATCCAGGAAATGTGTAACATAGAATGAGTAATTCTGGTAGTATTTAATAAAATCATATACTGTCAATACTCTGCCGCCCATATCTTTGCCCTTACAAAACATGTAATTTCATTAAAAAAAGCAAAGTAATAGTATTGTTGCAGAAAAGGTGTTAGTACAGTAGAAAACGCATTGGCTGTATGAAATTAGTTTCACATAGAAATCTGTTAATGTACTGTATACAGGTATGGGACTTGTTATCCAGAATCTGATAACAGATATTTCTGTAATTTGCATCTTCACACCTTAACTTTACTAGAAAATGATATTAACATTAAATAAACCCAATAAGCTGGTTTTGCTTCCAATAAGGATTAATTATATCTTAGTTTGGCTCATGTACAAGGTACTGTTTTATTATAACAGAGAAAAATGACCAGAAATCATTTTTAAAAATGTACGATTATTTAGATAAAATGGAGCCTATGGAACATGTCCTTTCTGTAACTCAGAGCTTTCTGGATAACGGGTCTGGGATAATGGATCCCATACCTGTAGTTGGTTGCTTACGCAATGTAATTCAATTTATCTTTAATATTCGTTACGCTTTATCCCCTTGGAGTATACCATATCTTTTTCCAAGTTATCTAAGACCTGTTTTTCTTTAGCAAGTAGATTTTTGTTGGAATTATTATATTAGAAATATTCTTATTTGGGAAAGAAAACATTTTCCCAGGAGACAAGCCCTGTATATGAGTAGCTACCTGTGATTAGTAATGCTCACGCATAGTAACACAGTAACATACAGTTACAAAAATCGGCTATCTACACCATGGTACTCTCTGGCACTCATTTCCCTTATCTGTTCTCTTTCTATGTTTCCGGTCTGGCTCACCCACATTGGAGACAAAAAAGGAAATGCCCCCATGTTGACTAAACCCTAGTAGCAGACTATTTAATGTCTGAGCAGGAACACAGATATAAATTGCATCCTTGCACATAACTCTGCTCTCAGAGTAGAAATAGCTGTGAAGCACAAAAGGCTGAACTATTAAGTAAACCAGGGTTCCCCAACCTTTTGAACCCGTGAGCAACATTCAGAAGAAAAAGTAGTTGGGAAGCAAACACAAGCATGGAAAATGTTCTTCGGGTGCCGAATAAGTGCTGTGATTGGCCATTTGGTAGCCCCTATGTAGATTGTTAACCTACATTGAGGCTCTGTTTAGCAGTGCACATGGTTTTTATACAACCAAAAGTTGCCTCCAAGCCTGGAATTTAAAAATAGGCTCCTGTTTTGAGGCCACTGGAAGCAACATACAAATACACAAATATACTTCTTTATACAGTTATTAGGGTGATTTGAAGCCAGAGATGCAAGGGGCTAAAGAGAAATACATGAAAGGGTAACTGTCATCAATAATTATGCAACCAAATTGTAGCAGATACCTTATTATTGTTTTTCACAAAAGGTCGGTAGCTTTTACTATTTAATGCTTACAGTTTTAAAGATAGAAATGGCCTATTCATTGCCACGAACAGGAATCACTGCAGTTGAAATGCTTAAATGCTCACGATTTTGCGAAATTGTGAGATCGAACAGTTTCACCTGCTGTGATTCCTGTTAGCGGCAATGAAAAGGTGTTTTTTTTTCACAATCAACAAGTAGCTAAGTGTGCCATCACCATTTGAACAGGTTATTGAATATCTGTCAGTGACTCATAGCATTTAGTTGCAGTGAGCCACAAATAAATCATTACTTATACAAACTATAAGAAAAGCATGTCTTTGTGAATTGTCTTATGTGATTATTAAGCTTGCACTGCAATGATTTTATTTATAATAATGATAGTTTCCCTTTAAAGGAACAGTTCAGTGTGACAAAACAAACTGGGTAAATAGATAGATAGGCTGTGCAAAATAAAAAACATTTCTATAATAGTTAGTTAGCCAAAAATTTAACGTATAAAGGCTGGAGTGACTGGATGTATAACATAATAGCCAGAGCTTTTCAGCTCTCTAACTCTGAGTCAGTCAGCGACTTGAAGGGGGGCCACATGGTACATTTCTGTTCAGTGAGTTTGTAATTGATCCTCAGCATTCAGCTCAGATTCAAAAGCAACAGATATGACCCATGTGGCCCCCGTTAAGTGAAATGCAAACAAAGGAGAGCACCCACACCTCGCTGTGTACCGACCTTGCCGTCTGTGCTAACACATGCACGCGCCTCCTGAAAACACGCTGGGAGCTGTATCCAATAGGTATCTGAATCATGGAGCACCAGGCAGCATTAGGGTCCTTTTAAAAAAATCCAATTTTATTGATAATGCATCATAAAAGCAATATTAAACAAGAGTGTATCCAGCCCCACTCTCGACGCTTTTCGTGGCCTCACGCCACTTCCTCAGAAGCCCCCCCTTAAGTCTCTGATTGGTTACTGCCTGGTATCCAGTCAGTGTAAACCAAGAGAGCTGAAAAGCAGGAAGTAGTGTTCTGGCTATTATGTTAAACATCCAGTCACTCCAGCCTTTATACATTTCCTTTTTGGCTAACTAACTTTTTTTATTTTGCATAGGCTATCTATTTGCCCAGTTTTTATTTTTACACTGAACAATTCCTTTAAAGGAGAAGGAAAGCTACGGAGGCATTTTATTGCCAATAGATTAGCTGCAATAGTGCAAGCTAGAATGCTATATTTATTCTGTAGAATGTTTTACCATACCTGAGTAAAAAGCTCTAGAAACTCTCTGTTTGCTTAGAATAGGAGCTGCAGTATTAATGTGTTGTGACATCACTTCCTGCCTGAGTCTCTCCCTGCTCTGGGCTCAGATTACAGTAGAGAAGGGAGGGGTGGGGGGAGAGGAGCAAACTGAGCATGCTCTTGCCCAGGGCAATGAGGTTTAAACTGAAGGCAGGAAGTCTGATACAGAAGCCCATGTGCACACAATAGAAGGAAAGAAATGCAGTATTTCTTTTGACAGGGGACTCGGACCAACATTACTTGGGGGTTTACTGGTATATTTAGATGGACCTTTCTGATAAGGCTTACTTAGTTTTAACCTTTCCTTCTCCTTTAAGGATAGGGATAATAATGTCACTCTAAACAAAGCAATGGCTCCAGTACCCACCATCTTTGAGATTCTCTGTTCCGCTATGGCATCAGGTATATTTCCAGTGACCCCCTTAATCAACAGGACCTCACTTGGCTATATACAAAGCTGTCAACATCCCCTATTTTACCCAATTTCCACTCTCTCCCCCCAGTATCATCCTACTGTATTCTACTGATTTTTTTATAAGTTCCCTTTACATTCTGGGTGGGTAGTCTGCAGCTTCAGGAGAGCATTTGCACATGCGTGGTGTCATGTCACAAGGCTCCGCCTATAAGCTATCATTGCAGATGTTTATCTATCGGGCAGATTCACTAACGGCAAATTTTTGCCATTGTCACACACCTTGCACCACTTCTCCAGGTGCAAATGCGCTACGACTACGCCAATTCACTAATATGCAAAGTTATGTCCTGGGCGCTGAACACTTGCGACTTTTGCTATCGTTACATCGGCAGTGCGAGCATTTCATTGCGAAGAGCGAAGATGTGCTAGCGTTAGTTTGTGCCTATCGAAAATTCACTAGTGATCTTGCGCTTAGGTCAATTTGCATAGGGCGGGTAATTTAAAGTTGTATGAAGGTCTTTATTATAAACTAGACATTAAGCCGGTTAAATTAACGGGCGCTAGAACAAATGTAGTCAAACATTCGCCAAAGACGGTCCGTGGGGCACATGCGCAGTAGCGCAATCCCACGGACACAGGGACTGGACGCAGAGACACTTCAACTTTATTATATAGGATGTTGGTGCAAATGCTTGAAGTTACCACTTTTTATTAAAAATGTCCAGGGAACCTTAATAAAGACAAGAGAGTTAATACAATGTCCTACACATGAGCCCACTGTAAAATGAATGTTCCATATGTTATGAAATGTCTGGAGAATATCGGTTACCCAAAAAAAGTTTGTTAGGACTTTTGCAGGCAATCCCGCTTATAAAAAGGTTTAGCCAGCGTTTTTTAAACTTTAATGCATTTTCGGCACACAAGATATGATGTAAGTGACAGAAGATTGAGGAAGATCTAGCTTCTTTTAAGCACTTCACCTGGTCTGAGGTGGCAAAGTTACATTTGGCAAATGAGGGAAGGTTCAGCAAAATCTGCACTTTACTGAATTTGCGAATGAATGCTAGTGACAATCTCTTTTGCTAACGAATTGACTCCTGTCCTGTGCCTGTTAGTGAATAGGCAATTTCCCGGCGGAGTGACTTCCGCCTGAAGGAATGTAAAGGAGCGGAGGAAAATCTGGCGCTCACGTGGCTTAAAATTACACACACCTTGATAAATTCATCATTTATTTTTCACAGCTTTTTACACCATTTTTTCAGATAATTTAGTTTACACATCATAATAAATATTCCCCTATGTGTATATTTATTGTATTTATTATGTTACTTATATTGTAATTTTATATAGTGTGCAGTGCTACGGGTCTCTACCCGCTCTATAATAAAGTTATACACACATACATTTATAATCGGTTATTGATGTGAACTTTCTCCAGTCATCCATTTGTAATTTTAGCTCTATTCTGCTGTTTTGTCTCTCCATACAAGGGAATAGCATCCCCTAGAGGATTTGAGGGGAATTCTTTATGTGATGATGTGATGAGAAAAATCAGGCTTTTGGCAATAGTAAATAATGAATAATTGCAGGTGTTCAGTTAAACATTGAACTCTAACTTTAACTAACTTATATAAAACTTTTCTCTGCTGGTGTATTTCTGAGGCGGAGGAATGCCTTTCACTGTCCTTACAGGTGGATTTTGACCCAAAAAGGTATTTTTGTGCCATTAGCTGTATTTCCCTTATATTCAACCCTAAGGGGGTTATTTATTAAAGTCTGAATGCTAAAAACTTGAAACATTCAAGTATGTTTTTACTATGACATCTGAATTTTTAGTGAAAAAAAACCTCGAATTTTTCAGGATTTATTATACCCCAAGGATGGAAAAAGTCTGAATCCAAACTCCGGGATCTCAGACCTGCCAAGGTTGTGTATAAGTCAATGGGAGAAGTCCCGAAGATATCCTGATCTGCGCTGGGTTTTGTGCAATAATTCAAAGATTTATTGGTTTTCGAGCAAAAATCCAAAAAAATCTGAAAATCCCAAAAATTTGTACAATTAGAGTTTTTGTCAGATTTTTATGATTTTTTGAGTTTTTTCCTGCACTGGAATCTTTTGGGAAAATGTATTGATAAATAAGGGGAAATAACCCATGCGGATTTGGTCGGAGTAGATTTCAGAAAAAAATAAGTGTTTTTTTCGGATTTTGATAAATAACCCCCTATGTATGATAGTGACAAACTGTATTTGAACAAAAACTTGCCAAACACTGCAGGCTAGTGTAGCGGGGATCTCCCCTGCACGTTTATTTCGTCAAATGATGTAACGTTTCGGGGGCGTGCCCCATCATCAGACGTCCGGTATTTGGCAAGTTTTTGTGCAGATATTGTTGGGAGAGGTGCCGACCCCTCCAGCCAGCACTAGGCAACTATTATCAGGAGAGACCCAGGGGAAATAACAAAATATTTTTTGCAAACTGTATTTGAAGACACCATGGGTTGAGGACATGATGCTAGTGTGCAAAATGGCGAGACATTAAAGCTTAAAAGGTCTGTTGTATCCTGATACTGATTTTCCTACCTTGTCTGTTCCAGTACCTAATTACCAACTTTCTGCTTCGTCTTGTTCTCAGTTTAACTTCCTCATTACCACATTTATCTGTAACATTTAAATTAAGGAATAACATGCTTTTCAACAGGTACTGAAAAAGCACCTAGCTACAGGCCCAGACTGGCAATCTGTTACAAATCTCAGAGACGAGTTTCTCACAGAAGAGCTCTGCAGAGTATTTTGGGGGGAAAGAGAGATTCCGATACTCTAATACCCAAGTGGGGGTCTGTGAGTACCCAACTTAATAATTTCAATGGATTTGGGCTGCAGTTTATCTGATCTAAGATTTTCTTAATTCTTGCAGTCCCCTGGGACAACTGGGAATTCTGTTCACCTGTTTTTTCCAACTCTCACACATATGGTACATGGTATGTAACTGAAGCACTAAATACTATGGGGCAGATTTACTAAATGGCGAATTGTCACCAGCGACGGCTCTGCACACTTCGCACCACTTTGCCAGGAGCAAATTCGTTACCACTATGCTAATACACTAAAAAGTGAAGTTGCGTCCTGGGCACCAAACTATGGCGACTTTTCGCTACCAATACTTCTTCAGTGTGAGCATTTCATAGCAAAGATTCGCTAGCGTTAGTTTATACCTAGCGAAAAGTCGCTAGTGATCTTAGACTTTGAATAGGGCAGATACATTAAAGTTGTTTGGACGTTTGTTGGTGCAAGTGTTTGAAGTGGCCACTTTTTATTACAAATGTCCAAGGAACCTGAATAAAGACAAAAAAGATCATATAATGCCCTAGACATGAGCCCACTGTAAAATAAATTTTCCATGGCCCTCAAATGACTGGGGAAAAAAGGTGGCAAAGTCAACTCTGGCGAAAGAGGTGACGTTCAGTAAAATCCGCACTTTAGTGAATGTGCGGTGTAACGACCATGTGAACGAACGCTAGCGGCGGTCTCTTACACTATCGAATTGTCGTCTGCGCCTATTAGTACATTTTGGGAAGTCCCCGGGATGGGATTTCTGGGAAAAGTCGCTAGCAACGGCCACTTCGCCCTTTAGTAAATCTGCCTGTATATACCCTATATATTTCTGTTGCTCTCTTGCTGTACACTTTGAGGATATTGGGAGATCCACATATTCCCAGCAAAGAGACAGAAGGTGTACTTAATATTTTATTCTGGACTATACTGTATATTATTGGAATGGACTGTATATTTTTGAAATGCTAGAGGGGCTTGTAAGGTAGTGTAATGCCTTTTGTTTAAACTTATTGTTCAGTTTGTTAATAAAGTTGGGTTGTGGCATGAAGTGATCATTTGGGAAGGAAATAAGGGGGAGGGGACCATTCTGACAGTGTTAGAATTAGTGAAAGAAGTTGTCCTGGAGCAGGGACAGAGGAGAATGAAATATAACCATATTGGCAATAGCCAGAATGGAGCTCAAAGATTGCATCATCTGTTGAGACAATAAAGCAAAGTGCTGGTTAAGAAGCTGAGCATTCCATACTCTCTTCTCTCTTCTCTTCCATACTCTCTTTACAGACTAAGTTGCAATAGACAGTCACTATTTAGTGGGTTGGTAGGGGACTGTTTGGCTTTTTGGGCCTCTGTGCATACCACATGTCTCACATTTATCGTTGATCTCCTGCACTGACACCAGAAGTATCTGAAACCTAATTAAATAAGAAGCTTTTTGGCAGAGAGCCCAGAATACTCAGCACCTTCACTGAGATACATTTGTAACAAGATAAGCAGGTCTCTTAGGAGAACTGAGACATGCAGCTTAAAGGACCAGTAACATCAAAAAATGAAATTGTTTTAAAGAAATAAAACACTACTATTGTTTATATAAATAAGCTGCTGTGTAGAAATGGGGGCAGCCATTCAAAGGAGAAAAGGTTCAGGTTACACAGCAGATAAGCTTTGTAGAACATAATGGTGTTATCTGTTATCCACTATTTAACCTGTGCCATATAGACTTTTTTCAATTTCCACCATTGCTACACAATAGCTTGGTAATTGCTATTGCTAATGTGGTGCCTCTATTCAAAAAATGATCCCGTTCTCAGCCTCAAAATTATAGGCCAGTTAGTCTGACGTCAGTGGTAGGAAAGCTTTTCGAAGGGTTAATAAAGGATAGGATACTGGACTTCATAGCAAATCATAATACTATGAGTTTGTGCCAGCATGGTTTTATGCGTAATAGATCTTGCCAGACTAACCTAATTTCTTTTTATGAGAAGGTAAGTAGAGACCTCGATTCTGGGATGGCAGTGGATGTGATTTACTTAGACTTTGCTAAAGCATTTGATACAGTGCCACACAAAAGGTTACTGGTTAAATTAAGGAATGTTGGCCTGGAACATAGTATTTGTACCTGGATAGAGAACTGGCTAAAAGATAGACTACAAAGAGTGGTGGTAAATGGAACATTTTCTAATTGGACCAGTGTTGTTAGTGGAGTATCGCAGGGCTCTGTACTAGGTCCCTTGCTTTTCAACTTGTTTATTAATGACCTGGAGGTGGGCATTGAAGGTACTGTTTCTATTTTTGCAGATGATACTAAATTGTGCAGAACTATAGGTTCCATGCAGGATGCTGCCACTTTGCAGAGTGATTTGACTAAGTTGGAAAACTGGGCAGCAAACTGGAAAATGAGGTTCAATGTTGATAAATGCAGGTTATGCACTTTGGCAAAAATAATATAAATGCAAGTTATACACTAAATGGCAGTGTGTTGGGAGTTTCCTTTAATGACAAGGATCTAGGGGTTTTTGTAGATGACAAGTTGTCTAATTCTGGGCAGTGTCATTCTGTGGCTACTAAAGCAAACAAAGTTCTGTCTTGCATAAAAAAGTGCATTAACTCAAGGGATGAAAACATAATTATGCCTCTTTATAGGTCCCTGGTGAGGCCTCATCTGGAGTATGCAGTGCAGTTTTGGACTCCAGTCCTTAAGAGGGATATAAATGAGCTGGAGAGAGTGCAGAGACTAAGTGCAACTAAACTGGTTAGAGGGATGGAAAACTTAAATTATGAGGGTAGACTGTCAAGGTTGGGGTTGTTTTCTCTGGAAAAAAGGTGCTTGCGAGGGGACATGATTACACTTTACAAGTACATTAGAGGACATTATAGACAAATAGCAGGGGACCTTTTTACCCATAAAGAGGATCACCGTACCAGAGGACACCCCTTCAGACTAGAAGAAAAGAACTTTCATTTGAAGCAACGTAGGGGGTTCTTCACAGTCAGGACAGTGAGGTTGTGGAATGCACTGCTGGGTGATGTTGTGATGGCAATTTAACTATGTAACTATGTCAGCGTCGGACTGGGCCGGCGGGAAACCGGGAAAATACCCGGTGGGCCCCGGCCTTCATGGGCCCCCGCCAGCCCAGCCCCCTCCCCCAATGTTCTGACCCCCAAATAAAAATTAATCTGTGCGCCGGTATCGCATGCGCTTTGGTGTTCGCGCATGCGCAGCGGCGTTTGCATACCCACCAGCATGCGCAGAGACGTTCGCGTATGCGCGCTGGCGTGCGCCGAGCCGTTCGCACATGCGCACGGGGGGCCCGGAGTATAGTTACCCGGTGGGCCCCCCCATGTCCAGTCCGACCCTGAACTATGTTTATATGAAAAATAGTTTTGGATGCAACTGAACCAAAAAAGATTCGGCCAAATACCAAACCGAATCCGAATCCTAATTTGCATTTGCAAATTAGGGGTGGGAAGGGGAAAATTCACGCAATTTCCCTCCCTGTGCCTAATTTGCATATGCAAATTAGGATTTGGATTCATTTCGGCTGGGCAGAAGGATTTGGCCGAATCCGAATCCTGCTGAAAAAGGAATCCTGCTGGATTCGGTGCATCCCTAGTTTCTGATGTAAACACATCGGTTTTACCATTGCAAGGCAACACTACATGATATTTTCATTACTTTAAAACACTTTCATTTTTTGTTCCTTTAAAGGGCAATTTCACCTTCATTAGGGTGAAATAATTACACATAAAAACATTATTCTAAAACCAGCAGAAATGTGTTCAAACTCTCCATAACCTTCCAGATTTCATAAAATGGACATGGTATTTTGTAGGTGTGGCCACAAAACAGGCATGGTCAAAACAATTTACCACTCTGCAGGCAGCAAATCTTTTTTCAAATGTTGGGAGGTATGCTCTGTGTACCTCAAATGCTTCAGTCCAGACCTGCTCAGATATGTAGACACGTGTCACATTAATCTCTGGAAATTTAAAGGGGAACAGATATCTATTGGCACTGCATAGGAAATCACGTATCTCCATCTAACATTTAAAAGGATATCAGATTCAGACTTTTACAAACACATTTACTGCAGACTGGTAACATAATGTGCTCCTTGCTGGTATCTAATGTTTTCATAATGTACGATATACCTTATTCCATTTATTGCAAATAACAAGTCAGCATATCAGCATTTTGTCTGCCCGCCACAGCCTGAATTTCCAAACATTTGTATCTTTCAGTCTCCCTGTGTGTGTTCTTTAAAATATTGCACTAAATGACATTTTTCCTTTCCGTTCAGGTCGCTGGAAAACAATAAAGTGCAAACAGATGAGAGGCCGGAATTCGACTGGCGAGGGAAGCCAAATCTAATCAGGTGTCTTGTCCACAGTGAGTTCTATGAGACTCTGGGTGGTACTTTTAAGTGACAGATAAGGATAAAGCCTGAACAAAATAGGAAATTTTGAGAAATGTGGAATGAGATTCAAATGACATTAATGGTGATGTCACTGAAATAGGAAAAGATTTATAAACCTCTCTAGCAAGAGAAAATTCACAGCTCTTCTGTTACTGTTTTATAAAACATTAATAGGATGAATTTATCCATTTGGGTGTTGTCTCACACCATTTTCCATTACAGACAGCCAATGGAATTGATATTTCTAAATGAGATCTGCCAAACAGTAGACGTGTATATGCTACCTGCTTGTTGGCTTCTATGCATGTTGCTAGAATAGAGCAAAAACTTTCAATCTGCTCCCTTTTGGCTTTTGCATGGTACTGGCCCAGTAACATATTCAGCTGATTAGTTAATCATTTTACAAGTAAACTATAAGTATAGGATCCATTATCTGGAAACCTGTTATCCAGAAGTCTCTGGATTACAAGAAGGCCATCTCCCATAGACTTTACCCCCAAAATGAATACTTAAGCAACAGATAATTAATCAACATGTTTGGTTTGTTTGTGTACACAGTGATTCGTAGGATCCCAGGGGGCGGCCCTTAAGGTGGCCATAGACGCAAAGATCCTATTGTACGAATTGAAGATTCGTACGATTTTCAGACCGTGTGTGGAGAGTCCCAACATTTTTCCCAGCGGAGATCAGTCGTTTGGTCAATCGGACAGGTTTGATTTTGTCCCAACCGTCCGGCGAGTGCCCATTGCGCTCTCATCGTAATCCGATCGTTTGACCATAGGTCCGAACGTTCAGATATAGCTATGCCCGTTAGTAGCATATTGGGGAAAGATCGTCTCGTTTGGTGATGTTGCCAAACGAGCGGATCTTTGCGTCTATCGCCACCTTTAGTTCTTAAAATGGCAATTTTCTATTTAGGATTACTCAACAATATACAGAAACAGAAAATATATAAAAATACAAATTTTTTATTAGGACATATTCAAGCCTGACGGGTTTCGAGCCAAGGATGGGCACTTACTCATAAGCTAACGATCTCCCCACCACAGAATACTTTTAAATGGGGGGATAATGATGGTTTACAATTTGCATACATGACATCATAGATTGTGAGAGCCAGTGTATGTAGTGTATGCAAATTGTAGACCATCATAATCCCCCCCCCTTTAAAAGAACCTTGAACTTGCTTGCATAAATTCATATTAATTCCAAAATAAGCCCTTTAAATGTTTTTTAGTGGTCTACAAACATGGTGCTCCAAAATCCAGAAAACATCACGTCAGTACTCTCTTGACTTGACAATGGCACCAAAAACCAAACCAAAAGAAGACTCATTTTAACAATACAGTGTTAATAAAGTGTGCATATCTATTCCTGTAAGTGAAACTTTTACTGTCAACTCCATCCCTTTCATATACAAGACGGATACAGCTAATTCCCAAATGTGTCATATCACCAAATTTAACACACTTTTTTTCTTATGAGATAAGTGATTTGATGGCGTCATACATGGAGCAGTGACTGTAGCTAGTGCCATCTCTATCTTTCACGGGAACCCTTTCTACATTTCCGAGGGAGTGTCACAGGGCCTAGAATAACATTCATAAACCGCATCAAACTCTTGCAAAACTCCCCCTCCCCATGGACATGACGTTGGCTATGTCAGAGTAAGACTCACAGGAGTGTGCTGGAGGGAATGGATAAGTCCCAGAGTGCCTAACCAAATAGTAGTGAGTCACAGCCACTCCCACAGTGAGGGGATCATGTTCTGCCCACAATGCTGGGGAATGAGCTCTCCCCTCATTGTATATAAAAGTCTACAGGAGTGTTGGTGGTGTATAATTCTCTGTCTAGTCTGCCTTGCACAAACATTTGACTTGCTGCTCCTGGACTCTAGAGTCCAGACCAACACCCAGACATGCATGCCTCCTCCTTCCAGGCTCTGATGGCAGCCAGCCTTCTCTTTCAGGTCTTTGGCGCAACCATGCAAGGTGAGAAATATCTGAGCAACTTACTGAGAAGATAGGTAGATCCTGTGATGTCTACATCCATATCCTTGCAATACATGCACTATACAGGAACTCTCTGCATACTGATTAGCTGCTTACTAAGCATAGGGAAACACAACCACGTTTGTACTACAATTCCTAGCTTTAAGGAAATGTAAATCTAAAAATACAATTTTGCAACATTCAATGGCTTTAAACTTTTTTTGTGAATGTAATTGCCATTGAAAGCAGTATTTTTTTTTTCTGCCCCTTGCGGCACTGCTGGTTCCGTGTCTTGAAACAATGTAGCAAACGTCAGCCTTGCATGCTTCTGTACAGGTTTTCTGATCCATTGTTTCTAAAGCCAGAAACAGGGCTGACAATAGAAAGGGGCAGACAGCAGGCAAATGTAGAAATAACTTTAAAACCACCGCAAAGTTTTAATGGATGTGTATTGGAAAGTTTCTTAAAATTAGATTTTTTTTTTTCATTAGGCAGAATTTTATTTTTGGGTTTATTTTTGGGCTAGTGATATTATGTTCCCTATTTAGGAGAGGAGAATTCAATAGTTTTATTTGGGCAGACTGCTTATATTATTTAAATGATGGATTTACAGTTTTTTGCTTTATCATCCCAAGTCTGTTCCTGTGCAGAGGAAAGTCAGTGGCAGAGCCGCCTGCTGAGCCGAATCTATAAAAATGCTGATCACACATTCCTCCTCTCCTGGAATGTTTTGGCTCTGACCCTGCACAGGGGGATGGGGATGAAAATAAACACACAGTTTAACTTTCCTTTATTTTCATGTGACCTTACAGCAAGGATGTTCAAAAGGCATCTCTCGGACTTTGCTGTGCTGCCAAGGGTTGCTGGGAATTGTAGTACATCAGCAGCTTAAGGCAAATAGTAAGGTATCCGCCTTATAACAAAAAAGCTGTGCACAACATGAAGGTGTAACTTCAAGAGGAACTGTAGGAAGATCAGAGCACAGCTCATTATGGACCGGTGAAGGCTTGTTTACTTTTGTGCAGTTCTGCATGGAACATTTTTTGTTGCAGTTTAGCTATAAAAACCTGCAATGGTGCATGGCTGACCCCATATAGCTGTTATTGTTACTTTTATACATTGGTTTTATATGGGTTCTTCTGCATATCAGATTTATTAATGGTCCAATTGAAAATTCAAATTAGAATTTTCACATTTTTTTATGGTCAAAACTCTCAAATTCGAATTGTTATCCAAACTACATTTGAGTTTAATTCGAATTCGAATTTCGAGATTTATCACGCTCTGGCCCTTTAAGAACTCGAATTTGACTATTCAACTCTTAAAACCGGCCATGTTCATGTATAAGTCAATGGGAGAAGTCCAGGGACCAATTTGTACATGTTAATAGCCTTCCTGATATTCACAGTTTTTGTCGGAGCCAAAAACTTGAATCATCAAGTTTAGTCAAATTCTATTTGAATTTGATTCAAGTTTTTGGGTCGGGGAAATTAGTCAGAGTTTTAGATTTTATAAATAAACCCCCCAGTAGATTTTTGAGTATTTTCAATTTTAATAGAGTTTTGAAAAACTCACGTGAATTTGAAATTCGACCTTTAATAAATGTGCCGCCAAATGTCTAATTATAGGGGCCCAAGGCAATATCCTCTCGGCCCTATCCTTAAGCTGGCCATAGATGTTGAGATTTTTAAAAGATCCGATCCTCATCGTGAGACCATCAACTAAAAGACCAATTTGCCAGGAAAACAAAGGGGAGCTGCCTGCTTGGCCCTGCAAACATAGATAGATTGCACTGGGGCCGACAAAGATTTTTTGACCTGGCCGATCAATTTCCTGACAGATGTTGGCCAAAAAATCGGAAGATTTATGATCGTTCGAATCCCACTAACCGCACAATAATTTCGTAGGATTGGTCGGACTTCCCTAAAATCGGTCGTTCGGCAAGAAGAATCGTCGAGTCTATGGGGAGCTTAAATCTGGTCCTGGATAGCCAATCATTTTTTTCTTCTGAATGAAGCAGGATATAGGGGACACAGATGTTGCAAACCCTGAAGCATGAGATTGTAACACAAACTGCTATTGTCTAGTTTGCAAACAGTAACTTGTGGGGAAGAACTTTAAAGCTTTCGGAGATAACTTTGCTTAGAAAGGGTCCTGCACCTAACAGGTCCACCAAGCAGACAGTAGCTCCATCAGTTAGATGCAAGCCCTTTCCCTCTGCTCTGTACAGTCCATATTGTTTTTCCCTAAAGGCTTGATGTGGCCCTCAAGGGATTTTCCTGGGTCCCAGTTCTCGCAAGGGTGCAAGACAATTTTAATGCATGGAATTTTCATTTTGACACAGCCCAGCTGGTTGGCATGTGGTATGTCAGCTAATTGGGGCACACTTTATTATATGAGCACTGAATGAATTTTGATTTGCAATGAGGTATCAGAAATGCCGGTAATATATATAGACAAGTAACACATCTTTTGTTATTAACCAATTATATCTGTGTTGCAGGTAACACCACGGTTTGCTTGTTGCCCCTTGACGAGGGCCCCTGTAAAGCTCTTATCCCACATTATTACTATGATCGATATACGCAGACTTGCCAAGAATTTTTTTATGGGGGTTGTGATGGAAACGCAAATAATTTTGTGTCTATGGAGGACTGTGAAAAATTTTGCTGGAAGATCAAAAGTAAGTCTTTTTTTTTTTTTTTTTTATAAATAATTCTGTTTAGTGCACGGGAATCAGGCTCCAATGTAATGGTTATTAACAAGTTATTGGATGAAAAAGTTCACACGATTAATATTGTAATTAGAGACCTAATTATGCCTTAGTGCAGTATGGAGGCATTAGTGACTTTCTAGTTCAGAGGCCCAAGATTCAGTTCGATCTGGGCATCTGCATATGGTTTTATGGAGCAAAAGAATTGAAATTCAGCTCTAATCCCTGGAAATAGAGGCACAATTCCCACTGTCTGTCATGGCAAAAATGTCCCTGGATTAGATTTGGGAATATTGGTGACTAAGGGGCAGATTTATCAAGGGTCAAATAGTCAGTTCAAGTGTCAAAATTCCCAGATCCAAATTTTTATCCCCCTATTGAATGTAAATTTGAATGTGAGATTTATCACACCTCGACCATGGAAACAGTCCTAATTGGAATATTGGCCACCTTA
Source organism: Xenopus petersii (assembly GCA_038501925.1). Classification (NCBI taxonomy): domain Eukaryota; kingdom Metazoa; phylum Chordata; class Amphibia; order Anura; family Pipidae; genus Xenopus; species Xenopus petersii. The sequence goes on from CM076682.1 coordinate 134,808,853, forward strand.
AACCTGCCGAGTTCATGTTCAAGTCATTGGCAGAGGTCCCCTAAACCATTTCGAGATGTTCATAGCCTTCCTGACATTCAATTTTTTTTCAGGAGAAAAACTCAATTTGTAAGAATCGAATACAATTCGAATGTTTGGGTTGGAAGCATTCACGGTGCACACAAACAAACCAAACAAACCATACATGTTAGGTCACATGAGCCAATTAATGGACAAAGTTCTGTCTTTTACTTCCACGTTTCTTCCTGTTACAGTTAGAGTTGTAGTATTTCTGGTCAGGTGATCTCTGAGGCAGCACAGAGACCATCACAAAATGGTGGCTCAAGACAAAAGATGTAAAAGGTCAATATTTACTTAAATATATATTCCAGTTTATATATAAGAATAAGATTCTTTAATATGTCACTTAATATAATATTAAATATTCATTGCATAAATATTCATTTTGGGGGTAAAGTTATCCTTTAATCTGTCAAATGCTACACAACATGCCATATAAATATAGGATAAATATAATATTTAATACATGCCTTACGTACATCTGTATCTACTGTCACTATCACAAGTTCCCTTTAAAGGAGAACTAAACCTTAATTAAAGAAGTAGGGCAGAAATGTTGTACATTTTGTTTTGGGCTTCTGTACAAGCCCAAGGTAACAGTGGTGTAACTACCAGGGGAGCAGGGGGTGGGATTGGGCCAGAGCCCACACCCCCTCAGGGTCCCCTGGCAGCTTGCACGCCACTGTCTTCTACGGAGTTCCAGGTGTACAGAGGGGGGCGGGGGGCCACGGCTACACGTCTTGCGCCAGGGCCCGCCCCCCTCTAGTTACGTTACTGCAAGGCAACAACAGCCCTTTAGCAGTAAAGATATGTGTCTCTGAAGATGCCCCAGTAGCTCCCCATTTTTTTCTGCTGATTCACTGCACATGCTCTGTGCTGAGGTCAGTAACTGGGTCACAATATTAGGCTGATTAGTAATTAATATAGATAATTACTACATGTCAGCACAGAAACCAGTGCAATTAGCATCAGAATTTAATAGTCAATCACAGACAAGATAAGGGAGCACCACCCATCAATTGAGAAATCCAGCGGATGGTGTGCAGGGTTAAGGAGATAAATATTGAGAAAAAGGAGGAGGAAAAGTTAACCCTTGAGGTTGCACCACCCCATCCAGGAGCCCAGACACCCACGGAACAAGGTTAAAACTTAACTTTTACTGCTAATTGATTAAAAAATATTGGTCCAGAAAAGCATTTAAAACCAAGTTAGACACAGGGAGGCAATGAACCCTGATCAGGCAAAGAGAAATTCACCACCCCTGGGTCAAACGCAACGCTACTGTATAGAGTCTGTAGTGAGCCACTCCAGTTTACACTGAGTAGCTACAATGGCGTGGTGTAATACACAAGTACGGTGCTTGCATAAAGCAAAACCAAAACAAGGGTCTCACAAACTGTGAGCAATATGAGTGACCTCTCAATTTGTTACATCCACCACCCAATAATTCATGGTCTTGAACAGGTCTGTCACCTATTCACCATCAAACATAACCCCCCGTTGCTAGCGAGGAATTGCTATGTCTAGGTGGCATCAAAAGTTGACCCACTGATTAATAATACAGAGTCTATGGCTGTGCTTTGTCGGCGTCAGTTTAAGCTACCCAGGCAGCGGTTCTGTAGATCGCCCACCCCTTCACCCACAGAGATTCCCTCCCATTCGTGGAGCAGAGCAGTGACCTGAAAGATTATTGGTGATTCAGTCACCCTGCCTAACCAAATGCGCATTTTAGTTTGGTTAGGCAGGGTGACTGAATCTACATAAACGATCTACAGAACCGCTGCCTGGGTAGCTTAAACTGACGCCGACAAAGCACAGCCATAGACTCTGTATTATTAATCAGTGGGTCAACTTTTGATGCCACCTAGACATAGCAATTCCTCGCTAGCAATGGGGGGTTATGTTTGATGGTGAATAGGTGACAGACCTGTTCAAGACCATGAATTATTGGGTGGTGGATGTAACAAATTGAGAGGTCACTCATATTGCTCACAGTTTGTGAGACCCTTGTTTTGGTTTTGCTTTATGCAAGCACCGTACTTGTGTATTACACCACGCCATTGTAGCTACTCAGTGTAAACTGGAGTGGCTCACTACAGACTCTATACATTAGCGTTGCGTTTGACCCAGGGCCGGATTTACATAGCGGGCGCCCCTAGGCCCACTGCCGTTTGCCCCCCCTGTCCCCTACCTTTTATTCATGCAAATTTTCATGGAGATTGTATCTCCTGCACATCCCCAGTGTTTTTGAACCAATGTGGGTGTGGTTGGCCAGCATGCCGCCCCCCTAAAATCCTGCCACCCTAGGCCCGGGCCTAGGTGGCCTTCCCACAAATCCGGGCCTGGTTTGACCCAGGGGTGGTGAATTTCTCTTTGCCTGATCAGGGTTCATTGCCTCCCTGTGTCTAACTTGGTTTTAAATGCTTTTCTGGACCAATATTTTTTAATCAATTAGCAGTAAAAGTTAAGTTTTAACCTTGTTCCGTGCGTGTCTGGGCTCCTGGATGGGGTGGTGCAACCTCAAGGGTTAACTTTTCCTCCTCTTTTTTCTCAGAATTTAATAGTCAGCCTTGTAGCATCAGCTTATATTACAGACAAACCTCATTTTCTGCTTGAAATATTGCAACGAGCCCTACGCTTAGCTTCTCAACAGCTGCTCAGAGCCCACTGAGCATGTGAGTGTCACAGACACTTTCCAAGATGGTGACCCCCTGTGACAAGTCTGAAGTCCTGGATCATTGCTGCTATTGATAAGCTGAAACTTTAGGCTGGTGCAATAAGTTCAGTATACAAATTATAGCATTTTTTCCCATATTCATTTTAAGGTTTTAGTTCTCCTTTAAAATATTTCAATTTCAGGCAAGCTGTTCCCTCCCTGGACTGGGCAGTGCCAGGCTGGCATGGAAAGCAAAGTCACTGGCTTCAGACTGATATTAATTGCACTTGTCTGCAATTCCCCCCCCCCAAAAATAAAAAAATAATATATATATATATATATATATATATATATATATATATATATATATATATATATATATATATATATATATAAATGTGAAAAGGCTGCGGCACACACTTACTGGAGTCGAGACCCAGGTGCTAGTCAGAAATTTGTTTTGCATATATATGTTGAAAGCTGACGCACACTGGGATTTTTCAAAAATAAATCATATTTTATTGGATCGACGTTTCGGTCCTCACATGGACCTTTATCTTGATAAAGGTCCATGTGAGGACCGAAACGTCGATCCAATAAAATATGATTTATTTTTGAAAAATCCCAGTGTGCGTCAGCTTTCAACATATATATATATATATATATATATATATATATATATATACCTTACAATCACAAGCCCTGGGGAATACACTCACTAGATGCAAGCACTCTTATCAATGGCGTGTCATCCAAATGTTGTACAAATTCATCAGACCTTTTCTTTCATACGCAATTTCTAAATGACTGTTTTTTTTTTAAATGAAACGCAGAAGTTCCTAAGGCCTGCAGGATGGTTCCTGATGAAGGACCTTGCCGCGGCTACATAAAGAGATACGCTTACAACATGAAGACAATGAGGTGTGAGCAGTTTATATACGGCGGCTGCTACGGCAATGACAACAACTTCCAAGATAAAGACTCTTGTATAAACTTCTGTGCCCCAAGGCGAGGTAAGCAGTCTACTTGCCATGATGACTAATTTTCAAAACTAAGGACTGATGCTCTTTTAATGGGGAAATGTTAATAATTATGTTTTTGGAAGGTACTAAATTCAGGGTTTGACCAAATCCTACTTTTTTCAAGAGTAAGATTTAGCCGGATCCATTGTATTTTGTTGCCAAATCCAAACCCTTATAGGCAATGGCACACTGGGAGATCGCAGGTGATTTTCTGCCTGCCTAGTTTTCAGCTTGGTGGACAGGCAGCAAAACATTTGCCATTAACTCTTCAATGACCAAATGGTAATCACCAGGAGCTTATTTTAAGACACATGTTAGGAAATACTCCCTGAGATATTTTGGAGTGATCCATCAGTGCACCAGCAGAGTCCAGGTAATTACCATTCATGGCAATTTTAATATTTTGCCACCCACCGAGATGGGTTCAGAATTCAGGTCCATTCTTTCTGAATTAGTAATGTTCTATTTATTATTCCACATAGAGAGCAAAGTAAAATCATCTTTCAGCAGTCTTATTTCATTAAAGTATGAACATAAGCTAACTTGACGAGGAGTTTTACCCCTACAGATCCTTTTATCTGTATATTTCTATTTACTAACACAAAGTTGCCATACTGCTTGCTTTTTAATATGAAATCTCATCCTTCGACTCTAATGAAACTGTGCCGCCATTGGCCAGATAACTCACAATCAGGTCATTTTCACATCCTATTACATGTGCTGACTGTTTATGTTAATGGGGTTGTTCACCTTTGAGTTAATGTTTAGTATTAAATTTGTAATTGGGTTTCATTTTTCTATTATTTGTGGTTTTTGAGTTAATTAATTCAGAAGCTCTCTGTTTTGCAAGTTCAGCAATCCATTTGCTAGGGTCCAAATTACCCTTGCAGCCATGCATTTATTTAAATAAAAGATTAGTATAAGAGCAGCCTGAATAGAAAGATGAGTAATAAAAAGTAGCAACAACAATACATTTGTAGCCTTGAAGAGCATTTGTTTTTTAGATGGGGTCAGTGACCCCCCATTTGAATGGTGGAAAGAGTCAGAAGGTGGCAAATAATTAAAAAACTATAAAAAATAAATAAATAACGAAGACCAATTGAAAAGTTGCTTAGAATTAGCATTTCTATTGCATACTAAGAGTTAATTTAAAGGTGAAGCACCCCTTCATATCCCTTGTATGCATGCTCCTGTTTGCCATAAAGTAACCGAGTGACACTTCTGTGATGGGGGCTCTTGTATTTTGCATTCGTAGATGCTCCCAGTTTCTGTTATAGCCCAAAGGATGAGGGATCATGTTCTGCTTCTGTTACTCGCTATTATTTTAACATTGAGAGCAAAGCCTGTGAAGAGTTTGTATATACTGGGTGTGGTGGAAACTCAAACAACTTTATCAAAGTGGAGGATTGCGACAGTGTGTGCAAGAAAGGTACTTGCTTCCTTCATGTATGTTATATCAACATGTTATTTCAGTGGCTACGATCCCTGCTGAGCTAGAGCTTTGCTGTTACTAAATATCTGCTTCCTTTAAAAAAGCACAAATGGTGTTTTTCAAACATTCTGACCACCTTCGTTCCCTATTGAAAATATAGTCACTCTATCCTCCTAAAATAAGGGTTCTTACACACAGGCGTTTTTTGCTTTGCTCCCCTGCATTACACTTTCTTCCGCTCAGCCGCACTCAATTATTGTGAAGGGGGCTGTACTCACACAGATGCATGTAAGCACCAAACGCAGGTGGGACTCCAAAAGGAGTAGACACACTCAATTATTGTGGAGGGGGCTGTACACACACAGACGCATGTAAGCGCCAAACGCTTACATGCGTCTGTGTGAGTACAGCCCCCTGAAATAATAAAAGGTGACCCTTTGTACTCCCTGGGGTGGTCTGTGGTATATTGGTATACATATGGGACCTGTTATCCAGAATGCTTGGAACCTGAGGTTTTCCAGATAAGGGATCTTTCTGTAATTTGGATCTCCATACCTTGTCTACTTAAAATAATTTAAATATTAAAAAGCCCAATAGGATTATTTTGCCTCCAACAAGGATTACATATAAATTAGTTTGAATCAAGTACAAGTTACTGTTTTATTATTACAGGCAAAAATGAAATTATTTTAAAAAATTTGAGAAATTTGATTATAATGGAGCCTATTGGAGATGGTCTTCCCGTAATGTGGAGCTTTCTGGATAGCGGGTTTCCAGATAATGGATCCCGTGCCTGTTTACCCTCTAATAAATGTATATCACTGTCCTATATGCCCTGCTGTAAATTCTTCAAAAAAATTTCTGCCAATTTTTTCCCAGACCGGGGGAAACATACATAAATTCACAGGTGTACAGTATATTCTGGCCAGGTGAAAAAACAGTTTATAGAGGACCTAAGAGCCTGCACTTGTTATATTTACTACTAGAATCCCCTCAGCTGTAAACAAAAATGCATTGTCCATATATTATTGTATATTTAACTGGGTTGTATCACCCAAAAACTGTTTTTACAAAATAGAAATCATTTTAAGAAACTTTACAGTATAAAGTAAACTTTTTCTAGGCTGCTTCATTGTCCCAAAATGTTTGGAATTTATTTTTGTTTCTGAAAAATAAAAAAAAAGTTAAACATAAATTTTGCTTAGTTTCTTTTCATCCTACCAATATCTGCCGTGGTTTGGTGGTTACAGCAGGGTTACATTTGTTGCATGTTCTGAATCACTGGTTATGCACATACTGTATGTGTGTAAACACTATTGAGGGATTAAAGAGAAAGTGCACCCCATAGTTAGTAGTTGTCATATTCCCCTTCTTTTTCTAGACATTTTCAGTAAAATGTGAACTGTGATTCTGTGTAATCTATATATTTGTTTATGCCTGTGCAATACTATTCCTTGCAAGACCAACTAATTGAGCCCATCTATAGGGGTCTAGTGAAACAGTAGCCTTGTACGGCAAACTAATGGGCTGAGCAAGAAAATTGAATTTATAGAGACCCTTTAATCAGTTATTAGTTATTGGGGCCAAAAAGGAAGTTTCTCAAAATTATTGGAAACCCTGTTTTTATCAAGCATAGCAGAAAGTTTTATATTATTACAGGATAAATGGACAGCAACCTATAAAAATGTAAAAACAATGGCCATTATTATTGATATCTCATTGGGCTTGTCAGGCTAAAAATTCCAGGAAGGGACCTCATCCGTCTTCAGTTGGCCCATTTGTATGGTTAACAAACAAGGGAAAGTTTTGCTCACCATTAATTTTAAAACCATTAGGCGGGGGTGCAATGAGGCTGTGACCACAAAATACATATAGACAAATACAAGAGTCCTCTGAACTCAACCCATTATCCATATATTAAGGACATTGTGCATACAGCTACTAAAAATGCCTTACCCTTTAAACAAAACAATAATTGTTTGTCCATATATTGCAATTTAAGCTGGCCAACTAAGTCAAAGTCACCCCTGGCCAGTCCTACGCTCAATTTTCATCTGATTCATTAAGAATTCTATTGCTTCATTATACATTTTACAAAGTTCTACCTGCAACTTACTTGCTGCTTTCAAAGTAAAACTCCCAAACTTGGCTGCCCTTTTATTAGACACCAGTGGGATCACCTGACTATAGCTGGGAAGGGTGGGAGCTACAACAGGGAGCCCACCATTAAGTGGAGGTGCAGTGAGGCTGTAACCCCATAATACATATAGACAAATACACTGCACTCAACCCATTATCAATATATACGGATGTTGAGACATTTTCTGCCTTAAGCTACAAATAAATGTGGACAAACAATCCCTGTTTTGTTTAAAGGGTAAGGCATTATTTAGTAGCTTTAAAGCACAACATGTCTCAATGTCCTTAATATATAGATAATGAATTGAGTACAGAGGACCTCTTGTATTTGTCAACCTGTATGGTTTCCATCGCTGTGATCCAACATTTGCTAATGGCCAGATGTTCAGATCAGCATAATTTTGGCAAAGACCCACTTAACTAACCAAGCGCAGTATAGGCAGCCAGCTCAAACCTTCATGATCATGATTCTGGCCCTAAATACGTTGCTGTTTACGTGATGAAAAAATAAAATGTTTGTGATACTGCGTCTTATGCTTGGGGGGGGTATTGATTTGTATTAGTTATATATTTCTAATTACAAAAAACATTGAACATGTACATATCATCATCCATTTATTGCTGTTTTTGTAGGTACTAAAAGGCCAAGAAATCAGAATCCCAAAATACCTCGCATTCGCAGGCCAAGGATACAGTCATGAGGATGGAAAAGAGCCTTTTGTATAAATTGCATTAGCACCATGTTGGCTTTTTGCAACAGAAATCCATACTGCAGAGCATACGTAGCAACTTTCTGGGACCAAAAAGATTGAGATGGAAGCGATTCACTGACGCTTTGCGTTTAAAGGGAATTTTTCAAGCATATTTGTGCACTTATAGTATTTTTCATTTCTGACAGAGACCAGTGCAATTTCCTAATTGTGCAGCTATTTAATGTAGGGAACTGTGAAACAATATTGAGACAAATGTGACGTATACAGTATAGTGGGGAACAATGAATCCATAAAACACATATAGGTATGGGGTCTATTATCTAGAAACCAATTATCCAGGATGCTTTTAAAACTAGCAATGTGGTGGTTGGGGGATTCCAGCCTAAATTTCAATTAGAGTTGGATTTCATAATACAGTATATATATATTATCTTGCCTAGCTACTCCTGGAAAACCAGTTTTGTTGGGCTTTAAGATGGACTAATATACTGTCCTAGATAATTTTGGAATTATTGCTCAGTAGCTGAAACAACACTGTTATCTAATTTTGGACCTCAAAGGAATGGAGGGGGGGTTTAAACCCAAAAAGTCTGAAAAAGCTGCCTTATAGACTTTAGAGTATTGTTTATTAAACCACTAGTGTTTCCTGATTGGCTGTTCCTCTCATATATCAAGGAGGGGCAAAGTAAAAAAAACTGGCAGGTCATGGATGGCACTGCTTAAAATGGATTGTTCACCTTTAAATTAACTTTAAGTATGATGTAGTGAGTTATATTCAGAGACTATTTGCAATTGGTTTCATTTTTTTTATAATTTGTGCTTTTTCTAGTTAATTTGCTTTTTATTCAACAGCTCTTCAGCCGTTTTAGCAATCTGGTGGTTGCTAAGGTCCAAATTAGCACATTAGCAACCATGCACTGATTTGAATAAGAGACTGGAATATGAATAGGGGAGGCCTGACTAGAAAGATGAGTAATAAAAAGTAGCAATAACAATACATGTGTAGCCTTACAGAGCATTTGTTTTTTTTAGATAGTGTCCGTGACCCGCATTTGAAAGCTGGAAAGGGAAACTAAAAAAAATTAAGGTCAATTGAAAAGATGATTAAAATTAGTCATTTTATAACATAATAAAAGTTTACTTAATGGTGAATCACCCCTTTAAGGCAAGTTTTAAAAACAGGGCTGCAAGTGCTTCCTGTATGAGCTACAGGAACGCCAACGTTTAGGGGGCCGTACAATGATAATGATATGGGATATGTGTAATGAAAGATGCAAAGATTTCTACAGGCCTATATACCTATAGCAACCAAACACCTGGTACCATTAAATTGTTACCTGCTTGAAAATGGACATCTTATTAGTTGCTATGGGGTATTGCACCTGGGCAAACTTTGCACCTTTTATTACATATGGTGGTTGCCTTAAAAGTAAGGATGTAGTGAATCCCAGATTCGGTTCAGTATTTGGCTAAATCTGAGTCTTTTTTCAGAAGGATTCTGATTTGGCTGAATTCAAATTTAAACCCTTAAAATCATGTGACTTCAGATCAAATAAATCAAGGAAATTGCAAAATGATTTCCCATGGGCCACATGGTGCACAGGTTTTTTTCCTCCCTCTTCCCTTTGCACATGCAAATTAGAGTTTGGATTTTCTTTGGCATTTATTCAAATCCCCAAAAAGTTGATTTGGTGCATCCTTACTTAAAAGTGATATTACTACACATGAAGTAAAAGGCATAGTTAGACATGCATGCTGAGAGATGCATTGTGAACAGCTTGAGAGATGCATGTTTTGCAGTCTTCAATCAAGAACACTGTGAATAGGCACTTCTGGAATACACTTTACATTATATTTTATACTTTTTTAAAAATAATATCTGTATGTAATATTTTAAATAAAAAACAATAAACCAGCTTTGGGCCGTTATTTTTGTTTCAGGAACTAGATGGTGTGCACTGCTTATTGCACTGTAGAACCGGAAGTGAAGTCCTTATTGGCGTGATTGAAAAATACAAAGCTTAATGGTTTGGAGCAGCAGTCCCCAAACCTTTTTTGCACTACGGACCAGTTTCAAGCAAGTCAATTTTTATGAAGGCCTGGGGGGGGTGTAGATGCATGGGCGCATTTCAGGCTTGCCAAAATAACTGTCTAAACAATATTTTGGCCCATATCGCAATCAGTAGAAAGCTTTCTGGGCTTTGCACAGCTGTTATCATGGCAATGGTGCATCAGAGGGTACAAGTACATGAGTGTCTTCAACGCGATTCTTGCAGATCCGCCATGGTGCGCCAAAACACAGGCATCAAGTTGGATGCAACGGAAAATAAGGTAAGCAATATCAATGTCGGATGGAGTCGCAGCGTTGATCCTACACGACTGTCGGATGCAGACGCTGCATGATGCGTCTGCATCCAACAATCGTGTAGGATGAACAACATCTGACATTTGTATTTCTAACCTTATTTTTCGTTGCATTTGACTTGACTCCTGCGGTTTGGCGCACTGCGTTGGATCCGTGTAGTAGAACCCAGAGAGCTGAGATTGCAGATAATTAGGGCCTTTTTCATTGTTTTTGAAGCTATTATAGGACCAGAGGAAGCCCAATTCGGCAGAACCCAAAACCCGCCACTAATCTGCAGCCCGGTAGTTGGGGACCCCTGGTTTGGAGAAACAGTTTACAAGGCCAGAGCTGCTTTTGTCCAGACCCTCTACATAAAAGTTTTATCAGGAGCAAATTATCCTGCCTGAATGTATTTGGAGTGTGGGGAAATCAACAAACTCTTTGTAGTGCACTGGCTGAACTTAGGATCATAGTTCTAAAAGAGCCACCTTGCAGGCATTCTATATGTTATCATAAATTTTCTTTTGAAAAAAATTGCTTTTGTCAACCACATGTGTGCTATTTAAGATATCGGCCAAAATACATTTTTCCTTTCGCTTCAGGTCACTGGAATACAATAAAGGGCAAAGAGAGAAAAGGCAGGATTTCCACTAATGATGGAAGCCGAGTCTTAACCTTCTCTTTCCCACAGTCGGTTTTATATGAAAGTCAAGAGATAAAGATGAATTTGAACAAAAAAAGTGAAAATGTCTATTAAGGTGTGAACTAGTTAAATACTGGTGTGGTGCCATGGAAATGGGAGAAAAACTAGAGAGTAGCTATAGAAAATCTTCAGTTCTAATGCAACTTTGTAATCCTCTCTAATGTAATTATAAAATGCATCTTCTAAGCTGTTATGAATTATATTAAAGGATAAGTGAGTTTCACATTCAGTGAGAGCACAGACAGAGATAGAAATCAAACAGAAGGTAGTCTATTCCAGTCAGGTGCTGTTGTACATAGTTGGCGCAATGCTCGGTGCAAAATTGTGTGCGCCAAAATTCTGGGGGAACATTGGTGGTATTGGGTGATATTCACCAGCAGCAGAAGGGAGTAAACATAATGATACAGACAGATTTGAGTCACATTAAGGGGCCCATTCATTACGTTCGAGTGAAGGAATAGAAGAAAAAAAAATTCGAATTTCAAAGTGTTTTTTTGGCTTCTTCGACCATCGAATGGGCTACTTCGACCTTCGACTACAACTTCGAATCGAACGATTCAAACTAAAAATAGTTCGACTATTCGACCATTCAATAGTCGAAATACTGTCTCTTTAAGAAAAAACTTCGACCCCCTAGTTCGCCACCTAAAAGCTACCGAGCTCAATGTTAGCCTATGAGGAAGGTCCCGATAGGCTTGGCTAAGTTTTTTTGGTCGAAGGATAATCCTTCGATCGTTGGTTTTAAATCCTTCGAATCATTCGATTCGAAGGATTTAATCGTTCGAACAATTATTCCTTTGATCGTTCGATCAAAGTATTTGCGCAAAATCCTTCAACCTCGATATTCGAAGTCGGAGGATTTTCATTCCCTAGTCGAATATCGAGGGTTAATTAACCCTCGATATTCGACCCTTGATGAATTTGCCCCTAAGTCTGTAGTAGATTCTCTAGACTTATTTTACTCCTTTCATAAATAATATTAGTGGATCCTCTGAAAAAGAGGAGACATCCCATAAATTATAGTATATGGGCTGCTTTTTATTTCAAACCAGTTGAATTTAAATTTAGGTCAACAAGTGTGTTAGCCCCAGCAGTTGGTTTCACACTGTGCTTTCATGTTTCTAAAGAATCAGGATGCCTATTAGTTGTCAATTGCTACCCCTTACAAGACAAGCAGACATTGTGTTGTCAGGTATAAATCTTTACCCCCCATTAGTAGATAAATCCTATGCGGCATTAGTGACCACATAGATTCAGCCATGAATCAACAGGTTCATTGAAAAGACAAATGAGGGCAGTTTCTAAATATAGGAAAGTCACAGATCCCAGAGACAGGCAACATTAAGGGCTAGTCCACACGGGGAGATAGCGACGCGTTTGCGGTTGCGGCGACAAAGCGCCGCGACAGTCGCCGCGACCGGCGCAGGCGGCAGTTTTGTATGGGCGCCTATGTAAAAACGCCTGTGCTAACCACACGAGGCGATGCGCTTTTCAACAGTCGCCTGAAAAAGGCTTTTTCAGGCGACTGTTGAAAAGCGCATCGCCTCGTGTGGTTAGCACAGGCGTTTTTACATAGGCGCCCATACAAAACTGTCGCCTGCGCCGGTCGCGGCGACTGTCGCGGCACTTTGTCGCCGCGACCGCAAACGCGTCGCTATCTCCCCGTGTGGAATAGCCCTAAGGAACTGCAGACTTCACTGAGGCAGATAATATACAAAGCCTTACGCATTCTGTGCACTAAGGAACTTAGTCATCTCAGCCTATGAAATGTGCATGAAACGTGTAAGGCTTTGTATATTATCTTCAAAAACCCAATACACAAATGCACTCAGATCCTATCACCTTTCTAAATTGATTAATAACATGCAGGCTTAATTCCTGCAGCGCTCATCCCTTTACTGAGTGTGGGGTCACACGAAACGCGTTAGGAAGATATTCCCATATATAAAACTGGTTTACTTCACCGCTGTCTACTGTTGAGTGCATGCCGTAAGGGTATCATATTTGTATATTATCTGCCTAAATAAAATCTGCAGTTACTTTCCTTCATCTGATACCTCCACGTGTAAACTGGAGACATTTTCTTTTATGCAGCTATACAGCAAGAAATTTTCTACAGTTTTTAAATACAGGTATGGAACTTGTTATGCTGAATGCTCAGGGCCTGGGGTTTTCCAGATAACGGATCTTTCTGTAATTTGGCTTTTCATATCTTAAGTCTACTAGAAACTCATTTAAATAAACCCAATAGGCTGGTTTTGCCTCCAATAAGGATTCATTATATCTTAGTTGGGATCAAGTACAAGCTACTGTTTTATTATTACAGAGAAAAAGAAAATAATGTGGATTATTTGGATAAAACTGAGTTTATGGGAGATGGCCTTTCTGTAATTTGGAGCTTTCTGGATAATGGGATCCCATATCTTTATTCCCTAAGAAGGAACCTTAGACAAAAAAACCCTCAATTGCTGTTACTGGTTGCTTTGGTTTTTCTTCCATAAGAATGATCTTCCATTGCTGTAAAAAGTGAGATTCACTTTGAAATGACCTTATTATTACCAGTGCCTGCTGTAAAATGAAAGTGTCCACTGGTGCCCAAGTGTCTTTCTTCCAATTGTTTGTCTTTGGGCAGTTTAGGACCAAGGATAAAGTCTCTTCCAGGTCATTTCCTATAAAGCAGTAATGGGCCTCATGGTTTTTAAAGCTCCCGTGTGAGCACTTCAAGTTCACTGCTAGCATCTCTTCTGTTTCATTGTAATTGATCTCATTCTACCTATGTCTCGGCATGAAAACTAGAAATGTTAATTCAGTCATTCCCTCTGGGAACGATTATTATCCTTTAATATAGAATAAATACACTGAACTTAGATAACACACAGCTCAAGTGCAGCACATTCTACACTTCATAAAGATGACTAATGCTTAAATAGAATGAATAAATAGCTGTATTTTCCTGTTAGAGCCAGTTCTAACATACCTTTATTTTCTTATTGCACAGAGAGAGACTTTGCTTGGATATATATATATATATATATATATATATATATATATATATATATATATATATCTTGTTCTATTCCAATTCCAAGTATGTATCTTATTAGTTCTCTCTGCAATAATAAATCAGTACTTGATGGCAACCAAACTGCCTGAATCCATTTAGTTGGCAACACAATCCTACTGGCTTTATTTAATATTTGAATATTATTTTAGAAGTCTCCTTTACTTGGAAACGCCAGGTGGTCCCAAGCATTCTGGATAATGGATCCCATACCTGCATTCAAAATATAAGTATGTGATTGTGTTAAAGTGATAACAAAGTCATAACTTCAATTATTTGCTCCACCAAAGCCAACAAACACAGATAAACATTTTATGTTCTGATTTGTAAGTTAAACATGTATGAGACCTGTTATGCAGAATACTTGGGGCCTGGGGTTTTCAGGATAATGGATCTTTCTGTAATTTGGAACTTCATATCTTAACTCTACTAGAAAATCATGGAAACATTAAGGGGCCGATTCACAAAGGGTCGAATAGCGAGGGTTAATTAACCCTCGCTATTCGACTGGGAATTAAAATCCTTTGAATATCGAAGTCGAAGGATTTTAGCGCAAATAGTGCGATCGAACGATTAAATCATTCGAAACGAACGATTCAAAGGATTTTAATCCAACGATCGAAGGAATATCCTTCGATCAAAAAAACTTAGGAAAGCCTATGGGGACCTTCCCCATAGGCTAACATTGAGTTTGGTAGCTTTTAGATGGCGAACTAGGGGGTCGAAGTTTTTTCTTAAAGAGACAGAACTTCGACTATAGAATGGTCGAATTGTCGAACGATTTTTAGTTTGAATAGTTCAATTCAAAGTCGTAGTCGAAGGTCGTAGTAGCCCATTCGATGGTCGAAGTAGCCCAAAAAACACTTTGAAATTCGAAGTTTTTTTACTTCGAATCCTTCACTCGAAGTTAGTGAATCGGCCCCTAAATAAACCCAATAGGCTGGTTTTGCTGCCAATAAGGATTAATTACATCTTAGTTGGGATCAAGTAAAAGAGTCTACGGTAGATGGCCTTTCTGTACTTTAGAGCTTTCTGGATAATAGTTTTCTGGATCACAGATCCCATCGTCATTTTCACTGGTAGAGATTTGACAGATTTTATTAAGAATTTGTCATAATAGAAAAAAAATGATTTTGAGGAAAACATACAAAATAACAACCTAAGCACGCACGTCCAAAAATTTGCGGAAACTCGCCACAAATTCATGCCTGGCGAATTTATTCGCCCATCATTAGACATTAATGGGTCCCACAGCAAATTATTTTTCATGCCCCCAAAATGTTTAGAGGTTGACTTGTTTTACCAATATTTATTGAAACTGTATATGAATGGGTAGCCTCATGGGGCCCCTATACCTCCTGGGCTCCCCTGCAGTTGCAGGGTCTGTTTCCTCTGTAGTTACGAACCTCCATATATTATTTGTCAACAAAGGATGTCTGTTCCTCTCACTTGCTCAATGTTGAAAATCTCACTAACCAATATCTGTTTATGCATCTATAGTAAGTGCCCTTGTCCCTTTCGATCTGTGATGCCATGAGTTACAGTCACGGTTACGGGAAATGCCTTATTAGCTGAACTCTCTAGGAAAAGAAGACATTAATCTTCCCTTTTGTGTTAAACATTTAATATTGACCTCACTTAACAGTTTCACTAGTTAACATAAACCTATTCCATACTACTTCTATTCATGATATTGCCCTCTTACCCTAAAGTTGTTTTTTTCTGCAGTGATTTTGTTTATCTACATTATCCTCTTGCTATTCTTATTGTTTCTCTTAACCCTTTCCCTGCCAGCCGTTTTGTCCTAGATGCGAACATCTACTGCCAAGCAGTTTTTAGATATTTTGCACTCTTTCACTTTAAGGGCCTTTCCTGGGGTGGTCTTTTAGTTAACCCAGGAAAACAATATATTGTTTTTTTCAGGACAACCTGAACTTTCACAATATGCAAGAATTTTGGTGTAATTCTACTTCTCTAAAAAAATATTGGATTCTAAGTGTCAAATAAAATGAAAAAAATCATGTTGCACGAAGAACAATCACATATATCAGAAACATCATTCATTTTATGTACGAGAACACAGCCGATTTAGAAAGGTCTATGTCTCCTGAACGCGACAATACCAAATATATATAGTTTTATGGAGATTTCTCACTTGTATAGCTCAAAATCTACAAGCAGTACACAACCAAATTTCCAAAGCAACACTCCCCAAACGGCATACTTTTGATTTCAAGGCCAAACATTCCGCTAACAGTAGGTTTACCCTAGAAAACTACCCATTACTAGAAAGAACAGATTCTGGTGAATCAAAAATGGGTAGAAATATCTTTGTACTCCAAACCACTAAGTTGCAATTGTTTCCTAAAGTTATAATGTTTTATAGAAATTGGTGAATTTTTTGAAAAATGACCTCAAAGCTTCCACTCTACAGCAACATATCTCCCACACATCATTAGGTATCAATGTAAAACACCCCAAATATAAAATCCTGGGTCCACTGAACAGTTTGATGCCCAATATGAATAGATGTACCCAAGCACGTGGCATAGGAGGCCCCAAAAGGAAGACCCCCCGTTTGTTCTGTCATTTCAGATACTGCAAAATCAACACATTTACATCGTTTTGGGGGACGGCAAAGGTAGAAAAAAGTACGTTCACCCCAGAAAACCATATATTTTCGGAAAGTACACATTCCAACGAATCCAAATTGGGTATGCATGTCTTTCTACGCCAAAGTACCAAGCCGCAAATCATTCCTAAATTTGGTGATTTAGGTGACATTTCCAGAAATCACCTCAAAATATCTACTCTGCAGCATCGTATTACCCACATACTTTTAGGTATCAAGACAAATCACCCCAAATATGAAAGCCTAGGGTCCTCTGAACAGTTTGATGCCCAATATGTATAGGTGTACCCAAGCATGTGGCATATAGAGGCCCTAAAATGAAGACCCCCATATAGTCTGACATTTCAGGTACTGCAAAATCAACACATTTACATTGTTTTGGGGGGGCAAAAGTAGAAAACAGTAAGTTCACCCCAGAAAACCATATATTTTCGGAAAGTACACATTCCAACGAATCCAAATTGGGTATGCATGTCTTTCTACGCCAAAGTACCAAGCCGCAAATCATTCCTAAATCTTGTGATTTAGGTGACATTTCCAAAAATCACCTCAAAATATCTACCCTGCAGCATCGTATTACCCACATACTTTTAGGTATCAAGAGAAATCACCCCAAATATGAAAGCCTAGGGTCCTCTGAACAGTTTGATCCCCAATATGTATAGGTGTACCCAAGCACGTGGCATACAGGGGCCCCAAAAGGAAGACCCCCATATAGTCTGTCATTTCAGGTACTGCAAAATCAACACATTTACATCGTTAGGGGGGGGGGGCAAAAGTAGAAAACAGTAAGTTCACCCCAGAAAACCATATATTTTCGGAAAGTACACATTCCAACGAATCCAAATTGGGTATGCATGTCTTTCTACGCCAAAGTACCAAGCCGCAAATCATTCCTAAATTTGG
This sequence comes from Xenopus petersii, assembly GCA_038501925.1. Taxonomy (NCBI): domain Eukaryota; kingdom Metazoa; phylum Chordata; class Amphibia; order Anura; family Pipidae; genus Xenopus; species Xenopus petersii. The sequence goes on from CM076682.1 coordinate 134,826,521, forward strand.
TGCTTTAGGTGACATTTCCAAATATCACCTCAAAATATCTACCCTGCAGCATCGTATTACCCACATACTTTTAGGTATCAAGACAAATCATCCCAAATATGAAAGCCTAGGGTCCTCTGAACAGTTTGATGCCCAATATGTATAGGTGTACCCAAGCATGTGGCATATAGAGGCCCTAAAAGGAAGACCCCCATATAGTCTGACATTTCAGGTACTGCAAAATCAACACATTTACATTGTTTTGGGGGGGCAAAAGTAGAAAACAGTAAGTTCACCCCAGAAAACAATATATTTTCGGAAAGTACACATTCCCACGAATTCAAATTGGGTATGCATGTCTTTCTACGCCAAAGTACCAAGCCGCAAATCATTCCTAAATTTGGTGCTTTAGGTGACATTTCCAAATATCACCTCAAAATATCTACCCTGCAGCATCGTATTACCCACATACTTTTAGGTATCAAGACAAATCATCCCAAATATGAAAGCCTAGGGTCCTCTGAACAGTTTGATGCCCAATATGTATAGGTGTACCCAAGCATGTGGCATATAGAGGCCCTAAAAGGAAGACCCCCATATAGTCTGACATTTCAGGTACTGCAAAATCAACACATTTACATTGTTTTGGGGGGGCAAAAGTAGAAAACAGTAAGTTCACCCCAGAAAACAATATATTTTCGGAAAGTACACATTCCCACGAATTCAAATTGGGTATGCATGTCTTTCTACGCCAAAGTACCAAGCCGCAAATCATTCCTAAATTTGGTGCTTTAGGTGACATTTCCAAATATCACCTCAAAATATCTACCCTGCAGCATCGTATTACCCACATACTTTTAGGTATCAAGACAAATCATCCCAAATATGAAAGCCTAGGGTCCTCTGAACAGTTTGATGCCCAATATGTATAGGTGTACCCAAGCATGTGGCATATAGAGGCCCTAAAAGGAAGACCCCCATATAGTCTGACATTTCAGGTACTGCAAAATCAACACATTTACATTGTTTTGGGGGGGCAAAAGTAGAAAACAGTAAGTTCACCCCAGAAAACAATATATTTTCGGAAAGTACACATTCCCACGAATTCAAATTGGGTATGCATGTCTTTCTACGCCAAAGTACCAAGCCGCAAATCATTCCTAAATTTGGTGCTTTAGGTGACATTTCCAAATATCACCTCAAAATATCTACCCTGCAGCATCGTATTACCCACATACTTTTAGGTATCAAGACAAATCATCCCAAATATGAAAGCCTAGGGTCCTCTGAACAGTTTGATGCCCAATATGTATAGGTGTACCCAAGCATGTGGCATATAGAGGCCCTAAAAGGAAGACCCCCATATAGTCTGACATTTCAGGTACTGCAAAATCAACACATTTACATTGTTTTGGGGGGGCAAAAGTAGAAAACAGTAAGTTCACCCCAGAAAACAATATATTTTCGGAAAGTACACATTCCCACGAATTCAAATTGGGTATGCATGTCTTTCTACGCCAAAGTACCAAGCCGCAAATCATTCCTAAATTTGGTGCTTTAGGTGACATTTCCAAATATCACCTCAAAATATCTACCCTGCAGCATCGTATTACCCACATACTTTTAGGTATCAAGACAAATCATCCCAAATATGAAAGCCTAGGGTCCTCTGAACAGTTTGATGCCCAATATGTATAGGTGTACCCAAGCATGTGGCATATAGAGGCCCTAAAAGGAAGACCCCCATATAGTCTGACATTTCAGGTACTGCAAAATCAACACATTTACATTGTTTTGGGGGGGCAAAAGTAGAAAACAGTAAGTTCACCCCAGAAAACCATATATTTTCGGAAAGTACACATTCCCACAAATTCAAATTGGGTATGCATGTCTTTCTACGCCAAAGTACCAAGCCGCAAATCATTCCTAAATTTGGTGATTTAGGTGACATTTCCAAAAATCACCTCAAAATATCTACCCTGCAGCATCGTATTACCCACATACTTTTAGGTATCAAGAGAAATCACCCCAAATATGAAAGCCTAGGGTCCTCTGAACAGTTTGATGCCCAATATGTATAGGTGTACCCAAGCACGTGGCATACAGGGGCCCCAAAAGGAAGACCCCCATATAGTCTGTCATTTCAGGTACTGCAAAATCAACACATTTACATCGTTAGGGGGGGGGCAAAAGTAGAAAACAGTAAGTTCACCCCAGAAAACCATATATTTTCGGAAAGTACACATTCCAACGAATCCAAATTGGGTATGCATGTCTTTCTACGCCAAAGTACCAAGCCGCAAATCATTCCTAAATTTGGTGCTTTAGGTGATATTTCCAAAAATCACCTCAAAATATCTACCCTGCAGCATCGTATTACACACATACTTTTAGGTATCAAGACAAATCACCCCAAATATGAAAGCCTAGGGTCCTCTGAACAGTTTGATGCCTGATATGTATAGGTGTACCCAAGCACGTGGCATACAGGGGCCCCAAAAGGAAGACCCCCATATAGTCTGTCATTTCAGGTACTGCAAAATCAACACATTTACATCGTTTTGGGGGGGGGGCAAAAGTAGAAAACAGTAAGTTCACCCCAGAAAACCATATATTTTCGGAAAGTACACATTCCAACGAATCCAAATTGGGTATGCATGTCTTTCTACGCCAAAGTACCAAGCCGCAAATCATTCCTAAATTTGGTGCTTTAGGTGATATTTCCAAAAATCACCTCAAAATATCTACCCTGCAGCATCGTATTACACACATACTTTTAGGTATCAAGACAAATCACCCCAAATATGAAAGCCTAGGGTCCTCTGAACAGTTTGATGCCTGATATGTATAGGTGTACCCAAGCACGTGGCATACAGGGGCCCCAAAAGGAAGACCCCCATATAGTCTGTCATTTCAGGTACTGCAAAATCAACACATTTACATCGTTTTGGGGGGGGGGCAAAAGTAGAAAACAGTAAGTTCACCCCAGAAAACCATATATTTTCGGAAAGTACACATTCCAACGAATCCAAATTGGGTATGCATGTCTTTCTACTACAAAGTACCAAGCCGCAAATCATTCCTAAATTTGGTGATTTTGGTGACATTTCCAAAAATCACCTCAAAATATCTACTCTGCAGCATCGTATTACCCACATACTTTTAGGTATCAAGAGAAATCACCCCAAATATGAAAGCCTAGGGTGCTCTGAACAGTTTGATGCCCAATATGTATAGGTGTACCCAAGCATGTGGCATATAGGGGCCCTAAAATGAAGACCCCCCCTTGTATGTTCTGTCATTTCAGGTACTGCAAAATCAACACATTTACATCGTTTTGGGGGGGGCAAAGGTAGAAAAAAGTAAGTTCACCCCAGAAAACCATATATTTTCGGAAAGTACACATTCCCACGAATCTAAATTGGGTATGCATGTCTTTCTACTACAAAGTACCTAGCCGCAAACCATTCCTAAATTTGGTGATTTTGGGGACATTTCCAAAAATGACTTCAAAATTTCGACCCTGCAGCATCGTATTACCCACATACTTTTAGGTATAAAGACAAATCACCCAAAATATGAAAGCCTGGGGTCCTCTGAACAGTTTGATGCCCAATATGTATAGGTGTACCCAAGCACATGGCGTATAGGGGCCCCAAAACGAAGACCCCCATATGGTCTGTCATTTCAGGTACTGCAAAATCAACACATTTACATGGTTTTGAGTGGGGCAAATGTAGAAAAAAAGTAAGTTCACCCCAGAAAACCATATATTTTCGGAAAGTACACATTCCCACAGATCTAAATTGGGTATGCATGTCTTTGTACTCCAAAGTACCAAGCCGCAAACCATTCCTAAATTTGGTGATTTTGGGGACATTTCCAAAAATGACTTCAAAATTTCGACCCTGCAGCATCGTATTACCCACATACTTTTAGGTATCAAGACAAATCACCCCAAATATGAAAGCCTGGGGTCCTCTGAACAGTTTGATGCCCAATATGTATAGGTGTACCCAAGCACGTGGCGTATAGGGGCCCCAAAACGAAGACCCCCATATGGTCTGTCATTTCAGGTACTGCAAAATCAACACATTTACATTGTTTTGAGGGGGGCAAATGTAGAAAAAAGTAAGTTCACCCCAGAAAACCATATATTTTCGGAAAGTACACATTCCCACGGATCTAAATTGGGTATGCATGTCTTTGTACTCCAAAGTACCAAGCCGCAAACCATTCCTAAATTTGGTGATTTTGGGGACATTTCCAAAAATGACTTCAAAATTCCGACCCTGCAGCATCGTATTACCCACATACTTTTAGGTATCAAGACAAATCACCCCAAATATGAAAGCCTGGGGTCCTCTGAACAGTTTGATGCCCAATATGTATAGGTGTACCCAAGCACGTGGCGTATAGGGGCCCCAAAACGAAGACCCCCATATGGTCTGTCATTTCAGGTACTGCAAAATCAACACATTTACATTGTTTTGAGGGGGGCAAATGTAGAAAAAAGTAAGTTCACCCCAGAAAACCATATATTTTCGTAAAGTACACATTCCCACAGATCTAAATTGGGTATGCATGTCTTTGTACTCCAAATTACCAAGCCGCAAACCATTCCTAAATTTGGTGATTTTGGGGACATTTCCAAAAATGACTTCAAAATTTCGACCCTGCAGCATTGTATTACCCACATACTTTTAGGTATCAAGACAAATCACCCCAAATATGAAAGCCTGGGGTCCTCTGAACAGTTTGATGCCCAATATGTATAGGTGTACCCAAGCACGTGGCGTATAGGGGACCCAAAACGAAGACCCCCATATGGTCTGTCATTTCAGGTACTGCAAAATCAACACATTTACATTGTTTTGAGGGGGGCAAATGTAGAAAAAAGTAGTTCACCCCAGAAAACCATATATTTTCGGAAAGTACACATTCCCACGGATCTAAATTGGGTATGCATGTCTTTGTACTCCAAAGAACCAAGCCGCAAACCATTCCTAAATTTGGGGATTTTGGGGACATTTCCAAAAATTACTTCAAAATATCTACCCTGCAGCATCGTATTACCCACATACTTTTAGGTATCAAGAGAAATCACCCCAAATATGAAAGCCTAGGGTCCCCTGAACAGTTTGATGCCCAATATGTATAGGTGTACCCAAGCACGTGGCATACAGGGGCCCCAAAAGAAAGACCCCCATATGGTCTGTCATTTCAGGTACTGCAAAATCAACACATTTACATTGTTTTTGGGGGGGGGCAAAGGTAGAAAAAAGTAAGTTCACCCCATAAAACCATATATTTTCGGAAAGTACACATTCCTGCGAATCCAAATCGGGTATGGATGTCTTTGTACTCCAAAGTACCAAGCCGCAAACCGTTTCTAAATTTGGTGATTTTGGGGACATTTCCAAAAATCACCTCAAAATTTTCACCCTCTAGCATCGTAGTTCCCACATACTTTTAGGTATCAAGAGAAATCACCCCAAATATGAAAGCCTGGGGTCCTCTGAACAGTTTGATGCCCAATATGTATAGGTGTACCCAAGCACGTGGCATATAGGGCCCCAAAACAAAGACCCTCAAATGGTCTGTCATTTCAGGTACTGCAAAATCAACACATTTACATTGTTTTGGGGGGGGGCAAAGGTAGAAAAAAGTGCGTTCACCCCATAAAACCATATATTTTTGGAAAGTACACATTCCTGCGAATCCAAATTGGGTATGCATGTCTTTGTACTCCAAAGTACCAAGTCGCAAGCCTTTCCAAAATTTGGCGATAAAAGCAACTGTTTTTACATTTCTGAAAATCGCCTAAAAATATTGCAATTGGCCGCATTTATCTCACCCAATTTCTTACATACAATTGTAAAACACCATAAATATTGATGCCAAGGGTCTACTGAACAGTTTGATGCCCAATATGCATAGATATACCAAGGCAGCTGGCATGTGCGGACCCCAAATAAAAATAGTGAATATGAGTTTTCTCCGCTGCCGATTCGCCTTCTGTGAACATAGACCCTTGACTTCATATTATTTGCCTCAAGACCCTCCTAACAGCAATGACCCCCCAAAACCATACATTTTTGGAAAGTACACATTCTGCTGATTCCAACAAAGATAACGACGTCTTTCTACACGAAACTACCAAACTGCAAAGCTTTTCTAAACATATAGGTTTTTACAACATTTCTGAAAATCGCCTAAAAATGTTGCAGTTTGCCGCATTTATCACACACAATGTTTTACGTACAAAGAAAAATCTCTCTAAATATGGACGTCAGAGGTCTAATAAATAGTTTGATGCCCAATATGTATAGATTTACCAAAGTATGTGTTGTGTATGGACCCCAAATGAAAAACGTGCCTATGAATTTTCACGCTAGCCAACTAAGCTGCAGAAAAGAGAACCCTAACTGTACGTTATGTGCCGTAAGACCCCCAAACTGTAAAAATAACCCCAGAAACCCATATATTTTTGGAAAGCACATATTTTGGCGGATCAAACTAAGTAAAATCTATCTTTCTATACCAAAGCACCAAACAGCAAAACGATACTAAAGATACATAAGGAACAATAATGCAGGGATAAAATTGCAATAAAACCACAAAAATAGCGTAAATCAATGAAATAACAAAATAATTGTTCTGACAGCGTAATTAGTGGCCGAAATCGATTATCCAATAGTCACGCTGCCAAAATAACACGTTTTTAGGCAAAAAAAACAAAAGATAACAGTATAATGAATTCGTAAAAAAAAAAAAAAAACACCTGTTTGTGTATACATATTTGTGCACTAATAAAAGTTATCTGAGTGTGCAAATACATGTAAATAAGTGTAAATAAGTGTAAATAACTGTACAAAAGGGACCAAGTGTGCTAAAATTAAAAAAAAAAATTTTTAAAAAATTCCAATCTTTACTAAAATGCATACATGTACTGTAAGTATGTGTAGGTGCAGGTAAGTGTGTAAAAAAAACGTGCACTTACCGTTTTTGGAGCAGGAGAATCGCTGTCTTCTTTGGAGGAGTCCTGGCAGCGTGTCTGCAGAGTTGCTGCGCAGCAGGAAGTGCGTGGGCGGCTCTGCAGGCAGGAAGAAGGGTGAGTGTAGTAGCAGACGCTCCATGCGATGCGTCTGCTACTTTGAAGTCGGATCTGCGACAATCGAGTCGCAGATCCGACTTGACAGCCCCCCAGCCTCGTTGCCTAGGGGGCTGTCTTCTCTCCCCACTCTCTGCGGAGGCGGCAAAAGCCGCCGAAGCAGAGAGAGAGCTCAGCTGCCAAAGAACGTACAATGTACGTTCTTGGCAGCCTGAGCATTGGCCTGCCAGCACGTACGCCGTACGTGCTTGGCAGGCAAAGGGTTAAAGCAAAGCGATGTATTGTTGGAAAGTGTGAGTCAGTTATATACAGTAGTTAGTCATATAGTTATAGAGTCATTTAGCTATAGCATTGCAGGCATAACTAACAGTTAAACATAAAGAACTATTATATTATTTTCAAGTAACATTTATATGTGGTTGCAATAAAAAGTATATCTTAGATGGGCTTATTTTAAAGGGGTAGTTCACCTTTAAAGGAAATGTTCAGTATAAAAATAAAAACTGGGTAAATAGATAGGCTGTGCAAAATGAAAAATGTTTCTAATATAGTTAGTTAGCCAAAAATGTAATGTATAAAGGCTGGAGTGACTGGATGTCTAACATAATAGCCAGAACACTATTTCCTGCTTTTCAGCTCATTTGGTTTCCACTCATTGGTTACCAGGCAGTAACCTATAGGTTACTTGGGGGTGGGCCATATGGGTCATATCTGTTGCTTTTGAATCTGAGCTGAATGCTGAGGATCAATTGCAAACTCACTGAACAGATATGTCCCACGTGGCCCCCCTTCACATCGCTGACTAACTGCATTCAAAATTTTTTAAAGTTTTTTTAACCCTAAAATTCGATTTTTGACCAAAAAACAACCTTGAAAACTCAAATATTCGTGGAAAACACAACTCCATCCTTAATAAATCTGGCCCTTAATGTTATTCTTATTGTTTATCTTTCTATATTCATAGCCCATTCTGACTGCTGCCCAGTTACTAGAGTGACATGACAGCTGCACCACAAAAAAATTAATTAATGACAAAAAATAAATAAAAATGCAGACCACGTGCAGATGTTCTTAGAATGCTACTGTTTTCATCATACTAAAAGTAATCTTTTAGGTGAACTGCCCCTGTAACTGCAATTTCAAAGGAAATATATCCATTACATATTCTTAGGCCTTTTGCCAAAACTGAAGTAATCCAAGATATTTGAATATGCTTAAAAGAACAGTATCCACTTTTACTAGAAATTAGCACAATAAAAAAGACATGTTAAAAATGCATTCTGCCTATTCTTTTAATGAAAAAAATCAAAATGTCCTAATTTGTTGCTTAAAAGAACAGTATCCACTTTTACTAGAAATTAGCACAATAAAAAAGACATGTTAAAAATGCATTCTGCCTATTCTTTTAATGAAAAAAATCAAAATGTCCTAATTTGTTTTTTTAAGCAACAATTAAAATGTTTTTTTTTCACTGAACTTCCCCCTCTCGCTTTATAAACACCTCCCTTTCCTAAGCACCAGCCTTTGAGCAGCTCATTATCAGAGTGATTTTCAGTGGACTAGTAATTCATTTTATCTATTTCTTCTTTGCTAGGCAGAACCAGGAAGTGACCAAAAGTACTAAAGTGAAACTGATTTAATTTTCTTCATCAATAAGGGAAATGGATGTTCAGCACAAGCTCATGTTGAGGAGGAGTGTATACTGAAAATAAATTAGGGATGCTACATATCCACTATTTTGGATTCGGCAGAACCTCCGAATGCTTTGCGAAAGATTCGGTCAAATACCGAAACAAATCCTAATTTGCATATGCAAATTAGGGGTGGGAAGGGGAAACATTTTTTACTTCCTTGTTTTTAGACAAAAGGTCATGAAATTTCCCTCCCCGTCCCTAATTTGCATATGCAAATTAAGATTCGGATTCGGTTCGGCCAGGCACGAAGGATTCAGCCAAATCCGAATCCTGCTGAAAAGTCCAAATACTGGCCGAATCCCGAACCGAATCCTGGATTCAGTGCATCCCTAAAATAAATAAACAAACAAACATAGTGCATTCTTATAGATCACGTGCATGTGGTAGTTTGACCTTCAAATTGCATACAACAGCTGCATAACTACAGTGCGCCAGGCCCCCCTGCAAAAAAATCTTTGAGGACTCAGCGCACTGCACTTCCCAACCCACCTTTCTGCATTGCCCCGCCCACTCCCGCCTCTTGCCCACCCGCCCAGCATGGGGCAGCCTGCATCCCTCTTCCCCAGCCAAAGGTAAGTTGGAGGCTGAGGAGGGGGGCTCCATGTAACTGTAGAGGAAGCAGAACCTGTGGTCCGGGTTCCCCTGCAACAGCGGGGTCTGCTTCCTCTATAAGCAACAAGACACAAGGGGGTCATCCTGTAAGTCTCACCCACATGTGCTGCTCCAGTTCTTCTGCAGAAGCACAACAAACTGGCAAGGCTAAGGGCTGGACTTACAGTGGACAGTGATGGATGTGCAGCGGATGACAAATACATCAAGCTTACTTCTCTTTACTAATTGGAAGATGTCCACAGCTAAGGGCTCTGGTACACTCAACTTCAATCAAATTAACTCTCTTAGGAGTGATCTTTATAGAAAAGTTGTGACCAAAAAGCCATTCATCTGAGGTGGAAACAAAGCCAAACAACTCAGCTCTGCACAAAACCACACAGACTTTCTACCCATCATACAGTACCATTGAGGTGTCTGATTGGCCCCCAATTTATTTTGCAGTGGTCACAAATACATGGGCAAAATCATAAATATATGCAGTGAAAAGAACAAGAAATTGTGCAACAGATAGTATGGCCCCCACAGAACCCTTGTAACAGGTTACCAAAGTCATTGCAATAATCTTTGATGGCCAAATTATGCTCAGTATGGAGTAAGCTAGATGTTCTGCATAGGAATTTAGCAATAGATTTTATAAAGAGCAACCGTGCAGCTTTACACCAGCTCTTACAGTTGTTCACAGTGTCAATATTATTATTAACATGTATTTATATAGCGCCAACATATTGCATAATAATAAATAATAAAGGGTCTGTTTACCTTTGAGTTGACTTTTAGTATGATGTAGAGAGTGATATTCTGAGACAATTTGCAATTGGTTTTCATTTTTTATTTGTGTTTTTTCCGCTTTTTATTCAGCAGCTCTTGCAGCAGCAATCAGCAATCCGGTAGGGTCCAAATTGCCCTAGCAATCATGCATTTATTTGAATAAGAGACTGATCTGAATAAATTATCAATTGGTCTTCATTATTTATTTTTTTTATTGTTTTTGAATTATTTGCCTTCTTCTTCTGACCCAGCTTTCAAATAGTGTTACTGACCCCATTGAATACTCTGCGAGGATACAGATTTATTGTTATTGCTACTTTTTATTACTTATCTTTCTGTTCAGGACTCTCCTATTCATAGCCCAGTCTCTTAGTCAAATCAATGCATGGTTGTGAGTGTAATTTGAACCCTAGCAACCAGATTGCTGAAATGAAATTGCTGGAGAGCTTAATAACACAAAAACCACAATCAAAAAACCAACTGGAAATGGTCTCAGAATATCACTTTCTACATGATACTAAAAGTTAATTTAAAGGTGAACAATCCCTTTAACACTTTTGCACAGTTCTGTATATATACCCATAATAACAAATTGATGGAATTCCAAGCTAACAGAGATCTCAGTGCTGCACAAACACAATTCTTCCTACATCCGCACCGAGAGAGAGGATTCCCGTGGCACTGGCAATATCAAATCATTTCTAAAATATTATGTTCAAGCTGTGGTTTGATCTGTAGAAAGTCAAGTAACTGTGGCTTCATCAAAAATGATGTTGGGATCTGCAACAAAAATCAAATAATTATGATTGCCGTTGAAGAAAATCAAGTAAAAATGTGTATTGATTTGCTATGAATTTGCAGCACTTTGGCAAATCAGTATTTAAACTGCAACAAAGTAGCAGTAACATCTTGCAGGCAATTTTCAGTAATGGAATGCCTGTGCTTTTTTTCGAATCCTTCTTTTTAGATTTGTATTTAACATGCTGGGAGAGCAGAGACAGATCAGCAGAATGTTGCCTATTACCATTCAGAACACATCTGTAGTCTATTAGCCTTTGCTAATGTGGAGAAGGATCCATGCCCCTGCATCTGCAGCATTGAAAGCATAACACAATGCACAAACTCACAGCACTCTTGCGTTTAATAAATTGAACTTGGTAAGCTTGTTTTTATGGTAAGCTAGTACAATATTTATGTCAATTAGCTTAAGTGTGTGTTCACTTGAATTTGATTAGGGTTTTAGAAAAGACGCATGAATATTTGAATACAATCTTTCCAAATCAGTATGCCATGTTCCTGTTACATCCACTTCTATATCCCCTACGCAGGTTCCATTCTGATTACTGTAGTCCCCTATTAAAGAACCGCTAAACCCTCCAGTATTAGGGCTCTTACTGACGAGCATTTTTACCTGCGCTCCACTGCGTTCCGTTTTTCTGCGTTCAGCCGCAGGGGAGCGCAGGAATAGACACATTACATTTTTCCAATGGTGAACCACTCCCTTAAACCACTGCAAAAACAAAATAATGGTGTAATGGTCCCTGCTATCAGTGACGTAACTATAGAGGAAGCAGAAGGGGGTAACAGGTGGCCTGGACTGCGGGGTCTGCTTCCTCTATCGATAATAAGAAAACCCCCTCCCCACCAGCCGCTCTCTTAGGGCAGGACTCCATGGACGGTTCCGCCGCAATCACACGCGTCACGTCGGATGCAACGGAAATAAGGTAAGTAATGCTATTGTCGATTGTGTCACATTGTTGATGCCACGCAACACGAATGTCGGATGCAGATGCAGCGTGCTACACGATCCGATAATAGAATTAATTTCCTTATTTCCATTGCATCCGACGTGACACCTGTGTTTTTGCACAGCGCATCAGATCACAGCAGAATTGTCCGTGGAGTCCTGCCCTTACCTGCGGTGAGGATACTCAAGTTGGAACTGAGTGGGCAGAGTTTGATGGGGGCGTGGGCAGAGGTGGGGCGGAGGAGGGAAGTGGGCGGGAGGATGGGGATCGGATTGCGCTGGGCCCCACTGAAGATTTTTTTTGCAGGGGGGCCCAGCGCACTCTAGTTACGCCACTGTCTGCTATAAATAGTTCCATGTATGGCTCTGCTCATCTGGCACTTCTTGCTGTGTAATTATTTTATTAAACCAGATTTACCACACACAATATAGAACTATATTTTGTATGGCAAATCTGGCATGATAATTGCACAGCAAGAAATGGTAAATTGCTATGACTTTCCTTTGAGTATTCTACAATATGATGATGTGACCGTATGTCTAGGAATGGCACCACCGAGTATACCAGCACCTGAGAATTGTGAGTAGTGCTCCCTATTTATATGTATCTGCTCTGGATTCTTATTATGGGACTACAATATAATATATAAGAGTAGATTAAGTTGTGGCCAGTCAGTTTGAGAGTTAGTGACAGATTAGACAAAGCTAGAATGACAAAGTGAGCAATTATTATCTTATCTGTAGGAACACAATGAAAACTGTTATACATGTACTATTACAGGTATAGGATGTGTTATTCAGAAATCTCCAAATCACAACAAGACCATCTCCCATAGACCACAATCAAATAATTCAAAAATTATTTCCTTTTTCTCTGTAATAATAAAACAACATATTGTACTTTACCCTAAGATATTAATCCTTATTGGAAGCAAAGCCAGCCTATTGAGTCTGTTTAAAGTTTAAATGATTTTTGGTAGACAAGATGTATCAAGATCCAAATTACAGGAAAGAGTCAGATGTCATCATTATGTGCACCTTGCCTTCGACATCAACCAATGGGATTTGGCTCATCACTAAAAATAATAATACATTAGCTTTACTAGACGAAATCAAAGGGAACGTTTTAAAAAGTATGATTGATTTATCCAGCCTACCAACTGCTGCTCATGTATTAATCCCACATTCCATCTTAAATATGGTCTTTTTGATTTGTCTGCCTTCCCACAAATAATTAAATGTCGTGGCCTTTCCGCTATTCACTGTAATGCTTACTGTAGGATTGTTTTATCAGTGGCCTTATAGTGCAACTAAAATTCAAGGCTCCCATGTATTGAAATAACAATAAACAAAGTTAAATTGGATGAGACATGGAAAGTTTCTCAGCAGTGATTGATGTGGGCTTTACAGCAGGGAAAAGGGGGACAAAGCTCAGTGTGAATGATGTTAAAGTTATGCGCAGTAATGATGGTTTCAAACAAGAGAATGCTAAGGATGAAGCTGAGTGAATTTAGAAAGATTAGGCATAAAAAAGGAATTAGAAATAATAGTACTATGCAATAGACTACATAATAATTTAACATGGTAAAAAGAGGAAATACTGTACATTTAAGGGGAAAGAAGTCAATGAATGGATCGCACTTTCTTTTCTTAGAACCTGTTTAGATGGATAATTTCAGCTAAAAGAGAACTGGTTGTGCTTTTTTGAGGGCAAAGGTACATGTGGTTGTGATTAGCAATACGTACTGATTTGATACAATATCTTTTTTTGCACCATATGGTTAGTGTGATGACTAACAAGGTGGCAGTCTTTATGCTTCATGACTCGGGTTCAAAATATCTTCGTAAGACAGCAGTCTGACCACGGTGGTCATTGACCCTATCTGGAAACTCTTTCTTTAATTAGCAGACTGACGGAATGAAGAAAGCTAAATCAATTATGTTTTTTGCATGATAATATACCATTCTGTTAATTCCCTCCATTTTGATAGGCTGAATCATTGGCCCATTGGTAGGAGTTTTATTCTGTCCTGTGTTCCTGTGAATATTGTTTTACAAAGGTTAGCCTGATGGACTTGTATTTATTGTTCACTGTCACTTAGTTACTACATTTCTTGCATTGCATTTGCATTCTTTCAGAAGATGTCTTATTATTCCACATCCTTCTTTAATCACTTTCGCTTGGCCAGTGAGGCCTCTTTATACAAAATTTTCTTAATCTAAAGTGATTTACTTCTTGTCAGTCTCCATGTCCCAGTAACTTCCAGCAACATTTCCCAGAATTCTCAATTTAATGCAAGTGCAATAGCAAGCAGGCTGTGGTTCCTGTGCAACAAAAATTGGTCCTTCTTTAAAACCTGGACGGCAAACCAGATTACCCTTATTATGATCTGTCTGTAACAAGATGAAACATTTAAGTGCAGATTACTTTACAGTTTTAAAAAAAGCTTGTCTTCAAACTGAATTTGAGATGTTCTCATTGCCCTGATCAGAAAATGATTTTCTGCATATCCAGTGGAAGTGTAATACATTCAGGTTAGATTTCAAATGTAAAGAGTTAGGGGGATGTCTTTAATGAAAAAGAAACCAATATACTTTGATTAAAAAATGTCTACCATTTTTAAGTATGCAATGAAATTCTCCCTTCATTTAGTTGCTCTGAATTCTGCTCTGAAACTTCAGACGGTCCCTAACTGCTCTGCAGGGAAAGGATCATACTTTCAAACGGCCGGGGAGTGAATTCCCAGAACTCGAGCAGCTTTTTTTGTTTCCCTATAGAACAGCTGGTGACCGTGTAGAGATTTGTATCCACAGTCAGAGCAAATAAATGAAGGGGAATTTCACTGCATACAGTCGGATTTTGTATAAAAACAGTACAGATTTTTTAATTGAATGGGATTTTATTTTTGCCTTTACATCCTCTTTGATGTTTCCAACTCCAGCTGCAGAGACAAAGATCATGGAGCCAGATCTAAACAGATAAACTGGGATTCTATTTGGAGGATTATTATGCTGCAGCCACTGGTTCTACAGAGTTGGAGAAATCTTGTATTAAACAATACAAAAAATATAAAATCCATATTAGATTAGATGACAACACAGGACCCAGTGCGGTCTTCATATTCTGATTATTAATCAGTCTTGCTGTATCTGGTTCTATGGCAGAAATTATTTGACTTGTGCTGTTTTGATAATTTATGTTGATCCCTAAATAGCCCAGACCACACTGAGCATGTGCACAGTCTTGGTCTTGCAAAGATGTTTAACAAAGTTACAAGATGGTGACCCCCTGTGGCCAACTTTGAAAGCATAAATGATTTGTTTGATTAGGCTTGTGGTGCAGTAAGTTCATGTTTATGTTTTGTATACAAAATACAGCATTTCTAGCATTATTCTATGTTAGACTTTAGTTTCCCTTTAAGTGGGTAGTATACAACTATGTTCAGTAGTTGTATGGAATACTGGGGTTAAAAATATGTTCTGTGTGTTCTTCAAATTAAAACTTATTTGTTTGTCATGTGAGGCAACAGAAACCCAGAGGTTGCTCAAGGAACGTTAGGCTTCTACCTATAACTGCCTTCTTTCTCTTTAGAAGGACCAATCAGGTTCCCAGCTGGCTCCAAGTCTTATGAATTAAGGCTCCGGCATAAATTAAGTCTTCTGAAGTAAGTTTTCAGCCTATGATTAAGGGTGTAGAACCTCGAAATGCATAAGGTATTACCTGTTTTTAAATGTGGAGCCAATAAAAACTGGAATTTTACTTTGATTGGAGTACGTGCTGCTGTCTGTTTTTGTGGAGTACTATTACAGTTCCAGTATGGCCCACAGTTCCAGTGAAGGCTCCAAAATATAGTAAAATATAGTCAAAGGATAAATAAGGGAATAACCAAACACAGACAAAAGATCAGGAACAGGTAGAAAATTACAGCCTGGCCAAGGTAATCAGATCTACAGACCAACACGCAAATAGAAAAAAACAAACACAAGCAGATTAGAACACAAACAAAACAAGGACCAGAATATCAGGCAAACTAGACAAGGTAAAGAAATCAGAACAAGGAACAGGGATCCAATAGGACCAGAATCCTAATAAGAAATATAAACTCTACAGGGGTCAACACACAAAAAAATGTAAAAAGAGTGAGGGAAAAACACAAGAATGAAAAATGTACATTGATTGGCCATTTAGTAGCCCCATATGGATTGGCAGCCTACAGGAGGCTCTGTGTGGCAGTACACATAGTTAAATATTTAAATTGGGTTGAAAAAGACAAAATCCATCGAGTTTAACCCCTCCAAATGAAAACCCAGCATCCATACACACACCCCTCCCTACTTTTAATTAAATTCTATATACCCATACCTATACTAACTATAGAGCTTAGTATCACAATAGCCTTTGATATTATGTCTGTCCAAAAGATCATCCAAGCCATTCTTAAAGGCATTAACTGAATCAGTCATCACAACATGCCGGGTGATGTTGTGATGGCTGATTCAGTTAATGCCTTTAAGAATGGCTTGGATGATTTTTTGGACAGACATAATATCAAAGGCTATTGTGATACTAAGCTCTATAGTTAGTATGGGTATATAGAATTTAATTAAAAGGTGTATGTATGGATGCTGGGTTTTCATTTGGAGGGGTTGAACTTGATGGACTTTGTCTTTTTTCAACCCAATTTAACTATGTAACATCCCCCGGCACAACCACAACCACAGTCTCACTGTCCTGACTGTGAAGAACCCCCTACGTTGCTTCAAATGAAAGTTCTTTTCTTCTAGTCTGAAGGGGTGGCCTCTGGTACGGTGATCCACTTTATGGGTAAAAAGGTCCCCTGCTATTTGTCTATAATGTCCTCTAATGTACTTGTAAAGTGTAATCATGTCCCCTCGCAAGCGCCTTTTTTCCAGAGAAAACAACCCCAACCGTGACAATCGTCTACCTTTATAATTTAAGTCTTCCGTCCCTCTAACCAATGAAGTTGCACTTAGTCTCTGCACTCTCGCCAGATCATTTATATCCCTCTTAAGGACTGGAGTCCAAAACTGCACTGCATACTCCAGATGAGACCTTACCAGGGACCTATAAAGAGGCATAATTATGTTTTCATCCCTTGAGTTAATGCCCTTTTTTATACAAGACAGAACTTTATTTGCTTTAGTAGCCACAGAATGACACTGCCCAGAATTAGACAACATGTTATCTACAAAGACCCCTAGATCCTTCTCATTTAAGGAAACTCACACACTGCCATTTAGTGTATAACTTGAATTTATATTATTGTATAACTTGCATTTATATTATTTTTGCCAAGGTGCATAACCTGCATTTATCAACACTGAACCTCATTTTCCAGTTTGCTGCCCAGTTTTCCAACTTAGACAAATCACTCTGCAAAGTGGCAACATGTTTTTTATACAATTAAAACTCACCTCCAAGCCTAGAATTCAAAAATAAGCACCTGCTTTGAGGCCACTGGGATCAACATCCAAGAGGCTTGTGAGCAACATGTTACCCATGAGCCTCTGGTTGGAGTTCACTGATCTACTATGTTAGAGAATTAAAGTAAAGATTTGATTGTTTGCTATGAATAATTCCACAGATACAGTTAGACCTATAATGGACAAAGTAGGAGTTCAGGTTATGGATGTTCTATACATGTGGGAATTGCACTTTGGTTCTGATGCTGGTGACATATATTGACTATATGTACATATATATATTTTATGTGCATAGAGCATTTTTAATGCGTCCTGTAAATACAACAATTTAGTATTTAAAAGAAGAGCAGCAACACTAAAACACACTTAAACTGTATCTAATACATTTTTCCAGATAGCGTGGGGAGATGTTTTAACATGATCTTGGCAAACCTATTAATGTAGCAGAGAAGCACAAAGGGAACATTTCCAACATAAACACATGGAGCAGGTCAGATGCCTGTGCTTGTTGGAAACGTCACTAGGCACACAGTTTGCTGCCAAAACACCCTAAAACATATGAATCTTCTACTCTGCAAGAACTCCACTGCTTCTCCATGTTACTATTACTAGTTCTGTGAACTGCTTATAATTACTTGTCGTGCCTGATTGGAGCTTTTTTTCATGCAGATATTATAAAATAAGTTCAAACTGCATGTCAATAAAACAATTTAAAAGAACCAAACAGTGCAGTTTTATTATTACAGAGTAAAAGGAAAAAATTGTTTAAAATTTGGATTATTTGGATAAAATGGAGTCTATGGGAGATGGGCCTTTCCGTAAGGAGCGTTTTCGGCGCAATCCGACGCTCTGCGACAAAACGCATGCGACAACAATAAGGTAAGTAATATAATTGTAGCATGGTGACGCAGCTTTGATCCGACACAACTGTCAAATGCAGACGATGCACGCATGCGTTTTGTCGCAGCGCGTTGTATTGCGCCGAAAGTGCTTGTGGAGTTCTACCCTTATAGTAAAAATTATGGTAATGCAACTTAAAATGTACATGCTGCATCTAACCTAGTATCCTCTCCTTGAAGCCCTAGCAACTTCATAGCCTTGATTCTGTCACCATGACATTGTTCAAAATCTTTAACTATACTTCTCCACTTGGACCCGCTACACGACTGGACCCACAAGTACCTTATCCGCAACCCACTGCGCAGGGTACCGCAGGTTTTCGCGGGTACCGACCCGCTGCAGGACTCTACCCCAGGCCCCCAGCGACTACGGGGTCTGCTTCTTCTACAGTTACGCCACTAAACCAGAGAGTCTTCTTATTAAGAGAAAAGGTAAATCAGTTGAAAATGTACGGTTAAATAGGATACTGTGGGAAAACTGCAGTTAGTATTTCAGAACTTTCTGTGTTGTATTTTAAACTTCTCTCTGTTACTTAAAGCGAGTAAATTAACATAACAGCCAATTTCTTTAGAGTGAAAAGACAGAAACGCATCTGTCAGCATTTCCTTTCAGTCTGGTAACTTATAACTGTGCAGGTCTCTGGAAAATTATTTTGCCACTCACCATGTAATGGCTGAAAAGTTTTTGTGTTAAGAAAAGTGTTCTTTGGATAAAGTAGCAAAAAAAAAAAAAAAGATTTAAAATAGGCCTAATTCTAAATTGATATATATTGTTATATTAGACGCAGTATAGCAAAAACATGTATTCATGCATTGAGCTGAAAACTTTTCTTTGATTTGTACAAAAATTCATTTAAACTCCACCATCACAGAAGCTCATTTAGAAACTTCTGCAGTACCTGCTATGTTAAGCACATTGGTACTGATTTGGGGTACAACTGAAAGATTGCATATGCTGTACCCCCTTTTTTATGCTTCTAATGGTTAATCCAGGACTTGTGATGGAATTTGTATTGCATTTGTAATGAGCAGCTACATCTTTAAAGGCACCTCAATTTTGCTGATCTGGTATGTGCTTTGGCCAAACAAATAACAAAAATAACCCAAATAATATTGTTGCCTTTCTAGTTCCAAGCTTTTAAGCAAAGCGTAAGAAAGATAGGGAAAAAGGAAGCAAAGGGAGCTTCACTTCCTCATCAGCCAATACACCATGCTCTGGTCAACATTATTAGGAAATTAGAAAAGGGCCTAATGCGTTTTGTGCCTTTTTGGGAACTTACTTATATGAGCGAGTACCCCATTAGGCACAAAGCAAGTTAGACCTTTTTCTAATGTCCAAATAAAAGGTTTTTTTTTTCATTTTGATTACTTTCGCTTTGATTTTTTTGCGGAAGTCTCACGCCACACTCTCAAATTTGCAAACCTGCCCAATCCTTGAACTGACCAATATGCATAATACAGGATATTGGTCAAGGTGGACCCTCATTCTAAAACAGATCCATTGTTTTGTATAATCTTTTATTTTGTAACCCTCTGAACGCCAACTCTGATTGAACTTAATCAAAACCTCTGCATCAGCATTGCTGGAACATGTCTCATAGACTTGCTGTCTAAGCAGACTCTCTGATTTGATTTGCCTAAACCAACAGTTTGTGTATATAGTTGGTAAAAGGGACATGACCACGAACCACTCTCTCTCTCTCTCTCTCTCTCTCTCTCTCTTTATAATTTATTAGGGTGGTCAACCATCTCTTTCAATCCTTTTCACATAGAAACCTAGCTGAATGCAAAGTCAAAGTTCTGGTAGCAGTTTGCTTGCTGAACATACAAATGGGAGTAAATGCTTTTCCTTAGTCTGAATCAAAGTGTCATCATAGACAGGGATAACGTGGGAAGATGTAACTACCAAGGGTGTAACTATAGAGGAAGCAGGGGGCCCATAAGGCCCTAATTCATATTCAATTTCAATAAAACCTTGTAAAACAGGTCAACCCCTAATCATTTTCGGGGCCTAAAAAATAATTTGATATGGTGCCCAGTAATATCTAGTAATGCCACTGGATCCTACATAAATACAAACTAAGATTAGGTTTACTCTATCACAGTTATCCCCAACCAGTGGCTTACGAGCAACATGTTGCTCACCAATCCCTTGGAAGTTGCTCCCAGTGGCCTCAAACAGGTGCTTATTTTTTAATTCCAGGCAAGATTTAAATGCATAAAACCAGGGGTATGTGTATGGATGCTGGGTTTTCATTTGGAGGGGTTGAACGTGATGGACTTTGTCTTTTTTCACCCCGATGTAACTATGTAACTATGTAAACAGAGTCTCCAGTAGGCTTCCAGTCCACATAGGGGCTACCAAATAGCCAATCACAGCTCATAATTGGCACCCCAGGGACTTTCTTCATGCTTGTGTTGCTCCTCAACTGTTTTTGATTTGATTTGGCTCGGGGGTAAAAAAGGTTGGGTATCAGCTGACAGTAACTTAGTTCTTATATATCCCCCCTCCCTGTAGTGAGACTCCATAGTCTTGAGTATTTACAGGTTAAACATGACATTTCTTGCCCTCTGATAAAATATTTAAATGAATTGCCTATTAGAAGTTGGGCAACTGTCACTTAGTGCAAACATATTTTTTTCCAATAAGAGTTGTTAGAGTGCCAAAGTCTTATTTTGAATGAAGCATCTCCCAGGTGGCACAGACTTCTTCACTTAAAGCAGCTGTTATTGTTTTTCATGAAAATTTGTTATGACTCCTTTAAACAAATGCATCCCATTTTATGATTGCCAAGGTTTATTTAATACTTTGTTTGCAGCATCTCTAAGAGGCCACAGAAAGATCATTGAGAGAAGTCATAAAACCTCGATGTGATGGTTAGACTTATCTGCCTTCAAGGCTGAATCAGAATGGAAAAAACTTTCCATTGCATCTTGCTGCCCACGGTGTTGTTGCTTCTCAGGTTACATAAATGTTTATTGTTAGATTTTTTTGAATGTGTTCCATGGCTCTGTGGTTGATATCTGATATGTTTGCATCTCACCGCTCAACAAAAGCTGGAAGTCAGTTAGTTTTAAGTCTTCTGCAGTTTCACCAGAGGCAGTTCAAAAACTTGTAGCAGATAACATTTTTGACACATTTATTTTTAATGTTCCTAAAGCTGCAATTGTATCCATGTCTTTATCTGAGAGTTAAACATTCTTTAAATTATTCTGATTATTTTGAAATGTAGACATAAGATTGACATACGCCTGTTTCATCTTTGTCAAATCAGCGATAGAGCACAATGGGGGGGGGGGTTGCTCATAGACTGAGAATGGGAAAGAGTAGAATGAACTTGTAAAATAATCAGACTTGAGAGCTATTATGATGAACTATGGATATCTAGGGATCAATGTGCCTGATGGGATATAAACACATCTAATACATATAAATAGCTGGAAGACAGTGATTATAACTGAGGAAACTTGTTCTTATTAGTAAATGTAAGGGTAGAACTACACAAGCCATTTTACCTGCGATAGTATCCGTTCCGACGCAATGAGATGATTTGCAGGTGTCATGTCGGATGTGCCTAATCTAAGGCAAATAGGAATGTCAGAAGTTGTTGCTGCGTGCATCCGGCACAACACAACTGTCGGATGCGAACACTGCATGTTGCGTCTTCATCCGATAATTGTGTTGGATGCACGCATCAACAACATCCAACATTCCTATTACTTGCCTTAGATTCAGCGCATCCGACGTGATGCCTGCGATTCATCTCATCTCGTTGGAACGGATACTATGGCAGGTAAAATCTACCCTTATGTAGACTTCCAATTTTCAAATAGGAGGGGGATGATCACTGACCCCATCTAAAAAACAAATGCTCTGTAAAGCTGGCCATAGACGGGCCTATAAAAGCTGCCGACAGACCGATTCGACAGTTTATTGGCCCACATTGGTGTGTGGGGCCCTCAGACGGGCTTCCCCGATCGATATCTGGCTGAAAGTCGGCCAGCTGTCGATCGGGCAGGGCTAAAAATTCCGCTGCATCTGTTCATTGATGCGGTCCAACCGCCTGTGTTGCTTTGCATTATGATACGATCGCCCACGATCGGATCAGCCCAATGTCGCCCACCTCAATGTGGGCATACCGGGGAGAGATCCGCTTGTTTGGAGAAATTGCCAAACGAGCGGATCTCTAGGTGTATGGCCACCTTTAGTCTACAAATGTATTGTTATAGCTACGTTTTATTACTCATCTTTCTATCCAGGCCTCTCCTATTCAAATTCCAGTCTCTTATTCAAATCAATGCATGGTTGCTAGGGTACTTTGCTTCAAACTGGAGAGCTGCTGAATAAAAAGCTAAATAACTTAAATAATAATTAATGAAATACAAATAATAAAAAATGAAAACCAAATGCAAATTGTCTCAAAATACAAATATACAATTGTCTCTACATCATACTGAAAGTTAAAGGTGAACAAACCCTTTAACATTTCTATATTAGCAGGGAAAACTGTATAAGCCGTTTGCTTCTTGGTGTATGGATCAACAACTTAACTACACCCCCACTTTATAAAAAATGTGAGTTGATAGCTATACACAGACATATGTGTGATGTTTGCTTTCAATTTTTTTAGTTAAACATTGCCTCTCACTCAGTTAGTAAACAGCACAACGGGATTATTCTGGTCTGGGACATATTCCAAGTGCATTCCTTTCCATGTGCATCATGTTGCTCTTTGCTTGGCTCAACATGTTTGGGAATGTTTGGGAACTGTTTACAGCTATCCATTAGAGGTAACCTCTGGTCGCATCTGTGTTACAGGGATGTTTTACAGACATCCAAAACTGGTCGAATATGCATTTATGTAAAACCTAGCCTTAAACAGCCTTCATGAGCCTTTTTTTACTATTACTGAGCACAGTGCTAGGGGTAATAGCACACAAACCAGTCATGTGGGATGTGCTTGTGTCTGGCGTCAATACATCGGTTCCTCCTAAGTATTACTGTTAATTGTGATAAGAGACAGTGGTGCAAAGGAACTGCTAAGCAACTGACTGAAGAAACGCTCTCTCCCTCTTATACTCTCTTATACTGTGCTTTACTGCAAGTGGGCTTGCCCAACACTGCCTGTGTGTTAATATCCTTAATGAACTTTATAATTTGAGGGGATGGCCTTCACTTTAAAGGGATTGTTCACCTTTGAGTTAACTTTTAGTATGATGTAGAGCAGTGGTCCCCAACCAGTAGCTCGCGAGCAAGATGTTGCTCACCAACCGCTTGGGTGTTGCTCCCAGTGGCCTCAAAGCAGGTGCTTATTTTTGAATTCCAGGCTTGGAGACACATTTTGATTACATAAAAACCAATTGTACTGCTACCAGCCCTTATTTGACATCCCCATGGACTTTTTCATGTTGTGTTGCTCTCCAACTCTTTTTTTACATTTAAATGTGGCTCATGAGTAAAAAAAAAAGGTTGGAGACGCCTGGTACATTGTAGAGAGTGATATTCTGAGATTATTTCAAATTTTTTCATTTTTTATTTGCGGTTTTTCAGTTATTTTGCTTTTTATTCAGCAGCTCTCCAGTTTGCTAGGGTCTAAATTATACTAGCAACCATGCATTGATTTGTATAAGAGACAGGAATATGAATAGGAGAAGGGCTGAATAGAAAAATGAGTAATAAAAAGTAACAACAATAAATCTGTAGCTTTACAGAGCATTTGTTTTTTTAGATGAACCTCCATTTGAAAGCTGGAGGAGTCACAAAAAAAAGGCATATCATTTAAAAACCTATAAAAAATCAAAAATGTTGAAAAGTTGCAAATAATTGGTAATTCTATAACATACTAAAAGATTACTTAAAGATGAACCACACTTTTCATTTATAGTATACAAGGTCATGTAAGGAAAACTGAATGACTGTTATTATTTGTGCAATTTGCCATTTCCTCTATCTTTCTAACTTAGAAAAAAATTGTGTGGCTGAGAGATGGTTTGTTGGGCTAAATGCAAGACTGGATTTTAACTATGATGCTGATATATTCTTTATAATACACAAGAGCCACGAATATCCTGAAAATGATATCCTTATAAAGGGTGCTTAGTGATGTCATTGGTTATAATCGGAGCTTAGTGATGTAATTTTGTCACATGACTCACTGAAACCTGTGTATTATAATAAATAAAGTACCTCCTCTTGTAAAATATAAGGATATTTGAAGTCATGGAGCTCATTGGTAACTTATAATATCCTTATATACTTTATTCATTATATATTTAGGGCCTCTCCCTCTTTAGTAAACAAATATATAATAGCCACCATTCAGCTCTTATGATCCTAGTGCATGGTAAAGTGTTATTCTATTTCTGGCAAGGTCACAATAATTGCTGTTATTATCTTTTCATATTTTATCAGTATAAAAGCAATAGTGTCATTTTATATATTTTTTTTTTTTACATAAACTTGAATAGCTATTATTTTTTGGGTTACTGTCACACCTTGGAGATATTTCTGCTGTGTGTGCCCCAAACTGGCCATCTTATGGGGGGAAGCAGGGGATTATAGGCAGGATTGGGGAGTTAAAAGTTTCTGGATAGCTAGTACGTAAACAAAACAAACCTCTATAGGTAGAGATATAATGAAGATACAGTAGACGTTAATGTGTGGGAAGGAACCTAACTAAAAGATAGTTCTGCATTTCAATTAGAGTAAACATATGGGGGCAGTGGATTTACCTAATAAACTCACTGAACTATATTCACAGGGCTGCCAAGGATCAGAAAATGATACAAAGCTGATTTGCTTTTCCTACAATTATCTTCTTGTAACTCCTACATTATTAGCTTCCTTGGTACTTGTATCTGCTTCTTCATGCGCACAAATATAATGAATGTTCTGGCAGAATGGAGAAGGGGTTGCTTGTAAAGTGAACCTAAAAGGGGAGATAACATTAGAATTTAATTAAAATTTAAAAAAAAAATGTTTTCATTTTAAGAAAATTGGCTTGACCAAGCTAAAGTTAATGTAAAGGTGAAATTGATGTTTTTATTGAAAGTTTTATTGAAGGTTTGCACCATGTTTAAATACTATAGTCAGTTGATTGCAATAACTGAAATGCCCTGGGTTAATGGAACAGTTCAGTATAAAAATAAAAACTGGATAAATAGATAGGCTGTGTAAAATAAAAAAAATATTTCTAATATAGTTAGTTAGCCAAAAATGTAATGTATAAAGGCTGGAGTGACTGGAAATCTAACAGAACAGAACACTACTTCCTGCTTTTCAGCTCTCTAACTCTGAGTTAGTCAGCGACTTGAAGGGGGAGCCACATGGTACATAACTGTTCAGTGAGTTTGCAATTGATCCTTAGCATTCAGCTCAGATTCAAAAGCAAATTGTTATGACTCGTGGCCTCCCCTTAAGTCTCTGATCAGTGGAAACCAAGAGCTGCAAAGTAGTGTTCTGGCTATTATGTTACACATCCAGTCACTCCAGCCTTTATACATTACACTTTTGGCTAACTAACTATATTAGAAACATTTTTTTTATTTTGCACATACTGTACTATCTATTTACCCAGTTTTTATTTTTATACTGAACAATTCCTTTAAGACCAGACCTCTGTGGAAGTCAGTACAGCAGGACCCTTGGAATGAGCACTAGCTAGTGGTAGAGTAGATTCTTTGTGTAATCTTTCTAGATCTAGAATGTATGATAGGACTTTTTAGTAAATTAGACTCAGGGTAGTATAGAATCCCTTTGGCAGTTCCCTTGTAGGACCTAGTTCTTAGGGGCATGTTTACTAACATTGGAGATAAATATCTGGAGAGATTTCTGGAGATGTTGCCCATGGCAACCAATCAGCAATTAGATTTAAACAGCCACAGCCAAGTTAGAAAACAAAAGCAAAGATCTGATTGGTTGCTATGGGCAACATCTCCAGAAATCTCTCCAGATATTTATCTCCAATGTTAGTAAACATGCCCCTTTGATCCCAAAAGAAGACTTAAGGTTGATGTTACGCCAATTGCACCTATTGTGCCCAATCAGGCCCTGCTACCATTGAGGACCCAAAGTGGAACATTCACTAAAAATCGTAGTTGCGCTGGCGTCCGCTTCGGCCATGCTTCGCCGCACTTCGCCAGGCGTATTTTCGCCAGTGCTCCGCAAATTCACTAAAATCCTAAGTTGCGTTCTGGGGTAGTATAAGGTTTCGAACTTGCACTAGCATTTATTCGCCAAGCAAAGCGAAGTTACGCTAGCGATGGTTAATTTGCATACAGCGCCAAATTCAAATTTCAATGGAAGTATTCGTAGCAGCACTACACAAGCCTGGGAAACCTTCAAAACATCAAATACAATGGAGGGGAGCCCCAAAAATGTTTTCGATCTTTTTCAGCCTATCACCCATAATAAAGAAAATACGCCAGCGTTTTTTGGGACTTAGAAAAAATTATCACTTTTTTTGAAGCAATCCCTATCTACTCTATTGCGCTTCACCTGGTCTGAGGTGGCGAAGGAAGTCTGGCGTAAAAGGTAGCGTTCAGAACATTGCACACGTTAGTGAATTTGCGTAGTTGCCCAAATCCGCCAGGCGTAAGGGTGCAAAGTAACACTAGTGAAGTTATGCCAGCGTCCGTTAGTGAATTTGCGAAGTAATGAAAATGCCCGACGCTAGCGAATTCACGCTAGCGTTAGGCGCTTTGGCGCTTAGTAATTTTAGTGTGGTATGCCATTCCAGTGCCAGACGCCCCCCACCTTGCTTGTCACAGTCATATTATATAAATCACACCTGGAGACAAGAGGTGGGGGTTGAAATAGGAACTGTCACTGTGTCAGTCATGAAATGCTTTGCAGGGGCCACTCTGTGCCATGAAATCCTTGGGGATCAAAGAGAGTCATGAAATGCTTGGAGGCTGGACTGTGCCATAAAATGCTGCGGCTAGTGGAACAAAAGATAGACAGAGGTGATCAGGCAGCAAAGCAGCAGGAGTAAGTAGCAGGAGAGAGAAAAAGACAAGCACTCACCTAGCTTTAGAGCCCCCTTGCCTGCCAGCCAGCAACACCCAAAACCCAGTGTAGGAGGCATGTAAGTATAGGAGGCATTTAAGAACCACTTGTGCCCAACTTATTATGTGGATGAAGCAGCATAATCCTCTGTTAAACATTGGGAGCCTAAAAAAATAATTAAAACAGTCAGAGTGTATGTAAGTGTTCTACCAGAGAGTGCCAGGAGGGTGGCCAAAATGAACCAAACCAAACAATAGGGACCCAAATTCTTCTATACAGAAGACCACAAAAATATCCTTTAATTGATTCACTTGAAAGAAGGTACATAGAGTAAAGAAATCTATGTATATACAGGATATTTATACTGTGGGCAAACAAACAGCTGACAAAAGCAGACCAGATGGTAAGAACAATCTCTCCCAAGGTCAAACCTGGGTGCAACTTCCTTTTAAAGAGGATCAGTCTGCAGTCAATGTATTCAATGATAAAAGGGTCATCAAATACTTCCAGAATCTCCAAGTTGCTGATCTCTCAAATGCACTTGTAGTAAGACCTACGTGTACTCTGTGCAGGTGAGTTGTAACAGTGTAACTTCACTACAGATCTGCAGTCAATAAATACCAATGCATTTTGTTGGAGCCCCAGTCTAACTTCATCAGTGTTGGAAAAAAAGTGAGGCAAAAATTGTGTTGAAAACTGTGGCCAAAATTAACTGGACCTGAGGAGTACATTCTAAAAATCAAAATGTCAATGTTAAACTAGGGGGTTATATAATCTGTACACTCAGCCAGTGACATAGTCTACTATTTGGATTCTGAGGGTGGAACCAGGTGCTCCTGGGTGCGTC
This sequence comes from Xenopus petersii, assembly GCA_038501925.1. Lineage (NCBI taxonomy): Eukaryota > Metazoa > Chordata > Amphibia > Anura > Pipidae > Xenopus > Xenopus petersii. Next base: position 134,854,633 of record CM076682.1, read on the forward strand.
AAATAATTAGTGGCAAAGAAAAAGATTCTCTTTATATGGGGCACACTGGAATTCTCTCACTATATTCTCCTTAGTGGCAGTAAGGAAACGGCTTGTTGGCTCCTGGGGGGCCTAAAGTTGTTGGGAATTGAACATTGCTGCTAGAGAGATTGCCAACCTTTACAAGGTGTGCACCATGGGGGAATTAATATTAGGTGGTTGATATGTCCTGCAAGTAGGAGATGTGTACAGGTATGGGAAAGAAAAAAAAATCTTTTTTAAAAAATTGTCTTTTATTGATAAAGTGGAGTCTATGGGAGACAAGTTTTCCATAATTTGGAGCTTTTTGGATAACAGGTTTTTGCCTAATGGATGCCATACCTGTATCATGTTTTTAAGTCCAATGTGTATACGTTTCTTCAACTCAATTTTAATGAAATAGAATAAATGTTACGTTTTCTTACAGCCACTGGGGAGCATATAGTGGGAGATTTCCAGTGTTTCCCAAAATAAAGAGTTTCTTTTCCTTCTCCAGTAATTATTTGAAAATCAAAATGTGCCTGATGTCTAGCATATGTATATACAGCAATGAAAAATACCAAGCGCAGTATAAAAACACGAAATACATTTTACGTTCACTCTGAATGTTCTCTACTTCTGTCTCTGTATAACGTGATGGTCCAGGTCTGGCTTCAATGTTAATATTTATAGTCACATCACTAAATTCATTTCAGTTTGGGCAATAATCGGCTTCAGAATTGATGTTAAAATGTCCATGAATCATCATGAATAACTAACCTGTGATTTAAGGCACCCGATTTCCTACAATTTGTATTAATCGAATCCCTCGGCCCAGCTCTGCTGATAACCACTAACATCAAACCTTATTTGCTTTTCTTTAACAAACTGCTGAACTTTGATTTTCTTTCTCCATTAGTCATCAAAAGCCGTGATGCAAGAATCCTGATGATATAATTGAGCCTAATCCGCTGCAACGTTAGCAGTGACACCGCAGACAATACTAACGTGTAAGGGCTGCAAAACACTTTTACTTCTGAGTTACTAAGAAGACATGACTAATACATCTGCATTCTGGAATATTTTCTCCATCATTTATTTATAGAGAAAATAACTTTTTGCTCCCCCCCCTCCAGCAACAAGAACTGAAATATTCAAATTAAATTACTGTCTCTGTTCCTGTTGAGAGAGGGACATGTTTATGAATACATTATTATGAATTGCCTCTTTACTGCAAAACTTTGTTTTTAAAAGACTCAGTGTTTAAGAAAACAAGTCTTTTGGCTTTAAAGGCAAAAACAAACCTTTGGCTTTAATGGGCCGCACTAGATAGAACCATTTAAAAAGACACAATAAAAGGGTGGGTCACCCTAAGTTAAATGTAGTAGGTTATAGAGTGGCCAATTCTAAAACACTTCAATCGGTCTTCATTATTTATTTTGTATAGGTTTTTAATTATGTACCTTCTTCTTCTGACTCTTTCCAGCTTTTAATTATGTACCTTCTTCTACTGACTCTTTCCAACTTATTGTTATTGCTACTTTTCAATACAGATCTTTCTATTCAGGCCTCTCTTATTCATATTCCAATCTCATATTCATATTCATATCAACGGTATTGGACCCTAAAAAATAAAATAAAGTTGCATTTAATCACATTAAAAAGGTTGATTGGATTTTAGATACACCTCCATTGACATGCATAAAATCCTGACAGGTGGCAGAGTTTCCATTTTTTTTTCTGTCTTATAAATTGTAATAATTCAAGATTAAATAAATAAATAAAATATAGTTAACCCTTTCAGTACCACAGTGACCTGAGATGCATCACATTGATCTGCTTTATCTGTCTGGAACTTGAGGGATGTCTGAGTGTGCTGTTAAAACGTGACTAAGGTTTTTATATCTGTGGTTTACTTATAAGTTGAAAATAGCTGGGAACACAAAGGATGTTGTCCATTATCCTCCCTCCCCATCCGTTTTTTCCCAGAAGCTGGACTTGATCTGTGACATAGTAAATAGCGGCTGAAACCTTTGTTTGTATAGAATGAGCACATCTGCAGAGCAGCTGTTACCTTTGCCTCTATAAACTAAATGACAGAAGAACTGGAGGGATATACAACCTTTGGCACTGCAGCTGATGCCACCCGGCAAATCACTGAATTCTCCCGGCATGTGTATGGAGAAATCTGCCTTTACCCTCAGGAGTATCTGCTGGGGTCCCAACAAAACAGAGGACATAAGAATTATGGGGGTCATTTATCAACACTGGGAAAATTTGCCCATGGGCAGTATCCCATGGCAACCAATCAAATTGCTGCATTCAATGATCTACTGGCAGCTGGCTTCAAAAAGCTAATCCCTGATTGGTTGCTATAGGTAACTGCCCATGAGCAAATTTGCCCAGTGTAGATAAATGAGCCCCCATGGTGTCATTCTATGTCATTTATAAAAATATACTTATTCACAGTGGCATAACTATAGAGGAAGCAGACACCATAGCTGTGGGGGGACCCGGACAACGGGGTCCGCTTCCTCTATAGACTGAAGAATCCCAAGGAGGTATCAGAATTGACAAGTGGAGGGAGGAAGAAGGCTGGCGGTGGGTGGAGAGTAGGCAGGCGGGGCAGGAAGTAGGTGGGTAGGAGGGAGAGAGGGTAGGCATTGCTGTACGGCAGACCCCACCCCTTTTTATGCAGGGGGCCCAGCACACACCAGATACACTACTGCTTATTCAATATATATATACTGTATATAAATATCACATTCCCATTGGTGTCTGCAAACCTTTCTTAACAATTTTAATGCATTTATTGCAAGAACATTGTACAAAAAAGGGTATCTTTAAAATAGGACTGAATTGTTGGACTTTGTTGTACAATGTGCTTGCAATAAAAGCATTAACATTTCAAGATTCGAATTGAAAAAGACCAACAGAAATTAAGTTTTTTTTGGTCGAATAGGTCAGTTTTCGACCGAATAGGTCCGTATTGGGCCAAATTCGAATTGTACGAATCAAAGGAATAGCACATTCGAACTAATTCGATTCAAAGTTTTTCCAAAAAAAACCCTAGATTTTTCAAAGTCCACCAATTGACTCCAAATAGGTTTTAAATGGCTAATGGTCGAAGTCAAATTTTTAAAGAGACAATACATCATAAATTACGATATTCTAATTTTTGAATTTGGACTATCCCCAAGTTGGAGTAAACAAAAAATAGCTTGAAATTCGAATTTTTTTCATTTGAAAATTCACCTTGACTTTGATAAATCTGCCCCTTAGAGTTAAGAATCTCTTTATATTGTCACATATATATATATTGTCGCTATATATATATATAGTCACAGATACCATTAGGACTGTGGGAGAGATGTTATGATTCAAAGGAAAGTCTTCAAGCCTCCTCATGGCTCTATAAAAAAAACAGCTTGAAATACTCACATAAAACAAATGATTTATTAGGCTTGAGTATCCTCTCAGCTCGGAGCCACTGGTTGGGGATCATTGCTTTATACCAAATGGATAAAAAAGGAGCTCCCATAGCAAATAGTATGCAGTTCCCTTGCATTTCTGTTATTGCTTTGGAGCTGTCTGATGGATCGGCTCCCCTGAATTAGCTTCTTTAATGTTGCAATTTTTGTGTATATGGGTGTCCACTCTCTTCTGTAACTTTCTTCTATATTCAAAGTGAGCCACAGCACAAGGAGCCCTGATGTAAAGCTCCTCTTGTTACTGCCTGTAAGGTCACCACTACCATGACCATACATGAGGAAACTTCATTTGTGTTTGTGATCCTCTCTAACAGTATGTCCATGTCCATTGTTGCAATTGGCGCCACTTCCATGTCAGCGCTGATACCACCTACTGAAATGTAAAAGACAATTAGAAATCACCTTGAAGTTCGCTGACAGATTGTTTGGGCATTGTACTAGTGATGGGCGAATAAATTTGCCTGGCACGAATTCGCTGTGAATTTCCTCGTTTCGCGCCGTTATAAATTTTCGATCTTTGCAATTTTATCGTGAAAATGTCAGATTTTCACTATTTTTTTTAGTGCAAACCTTCACATTTCATGATTTTTTAAGTGAAATCCTTAGAATTTCATGATTTTTTAGTGAAAACCTTCAAATTTCTAAATTTTTTAATGAAACCGTCCGAATTTCAAGATTTTCGTGAAAACGGTCGAATTTGACAATTTTTTCATGAACTTTCCAATTTCACGATTTTTCGCAAATTTGTCACCATTTCGCCCATCACTACATTGTATCTCTTATACAGGGGAATGTAATAAAAGTCACAAAGAGCAAAACAATTCGCACCAATAAGACTAAAAATCCACATCTCGCAATGTAATATTGTTCTTTAAACTGTTATTGAATTGCGAATTTTAATTGCGCATTGCGAATTTTAATTGCGCAGTCATAAGAAGTGCTTGAAGGTGTCGTAATCTTTTGGAGCAAACATAACGACTTTTTCAGTAAGAAGTTTTATTACATTGACTGCGCATTGGCGCAAACTATAAAATTCGCAAGCGGTCTTTCACTGTCGGAAGTGGTCGCTAAACAGTTTCCGGGCTCGCAAAAGCTATATTAAATTCGCACAAAGCAAAATTTGTTCGCACAAAGGCATAACTTTCCGCATTGCGAATAGTTTTTCCGTTAGCGATTTTTATTACATTCCCCCAATAGTCTTTTAAATTATAGTAGGGGCACATTATCCTCCATATTATTATATGGCAGAGGCTGAATCCTTTATTTCTCCATTGTACTCCATTGTAGACTATGAAAAAATTCCCCGTTTGCTCTAGCGGATGTACCAGGCAAGGATCACATCCGATTATCAGTTATTTTATGGCAAAGCATCTCAATGGGTCATAGTACTGGCTATTTACTTTCATTTTATTTTTATTTATTTAATATAATTATTTTTATAATGTACATATACTGTAATTTGTATGTTATAGGTTTTCGAAGCTTTGTTATTTACTCCCAACATAATCACAGATCTGTAGGATTCCACATAATCTAACCATAAACATTTTATCTATGAAGCTTTGAAAGGGATGCTATATACTGCATATCATGAACCTTTAATTTTAATCAAATCAGTATCATAAATAATTATAAATGAAAGTGAAGTAATTATGGTTGGCATAGAGCTACTTATAAATGCTGGAAACATGCCAGACTTCTGCTCCGTGTTCTTGGCTGTTAAAGTGAAATGACTCCATATACATTTTAAAAAATATAATATATTGTTACCCTGCTCTTGTGTGTGTTTTTTTCCAAAGCTCTATTAATATGTATATTTATGTCGGATGACCTATTGTCTTATTTGGTTAAACATGGCTTTAAATATGCCAGAAATAGCCAAATTGTTTTCTGTTTGCATTGCAATTAATTAGTAATATTGTTTCTGTTCTGTACTATTCTATGCAGTCTGCCTATGTGTATATAGTGTAACAACTGTTTGATATTTTCCCACTCTAAGCTCTTGGGAACCCTCTTATTTCTCAACTTCATTCCAGAACCATTATTTGTTAATCTACTCATTCCCCTGTTTATTAATATTCTAGTTAAGTAACTTGCTGGCACTGTATAAATAAATGCTCATGACAATGATGCCGCTCTCTAGTTTCTGTAAGAGTGTAACCTATTCTAGTTCCAGATTTTAGCAGCCTTAGAGAACAACTATGCCTGTATTTATACCATTATCTTTTTTTTCATGTTTAATCATATGTGACTATTATTTCTCATAAACAAGCTGGGGGATGCTTTGTCTAGAAACAAGGTGTTGTCCTGATGGCATGGTTTGTGCATTGCCTTTGTAAAGAGAATGGTCCAATTTTTGAAATATTTCATAGGTGAAAGAGACACAATATAGTTATTGATTGATTGGATTGATTGAAGGACTGAAGGAGGGGACAGCATTCAAAATAATACAAAGGTTCTGGGCCTGGGGAAGTGTGGTGAAAATTAAGCTGTTTGCATCAATACAGATTTCAGGGTTGTTATGGGTGTTGAAGGGATAAGAGGAATTCATGATAGCACTGAACATCCAAGCAGCAAAGGCTGAAAATAAGGAACATGGATTAAGAGATCTGGGTTGAAATAAGCAGGACAAATGCAAAGGTAGTATTGTAAACCATAGGAGAGGCTAAGGAAAGAAGGATACACATAAAACCATAATAATTAGAGATATGAGGTACACCCATAGAATAAGGTAAGGGAGAAGAGAAAGCTCCATTCTAGGAGACATGAATAAAACAATTAAAAAGGTACAAGGAAAATCATTACAGATAACATTAAGAGAATATAGTGATTGGATAAGAAGGGGGTGAACAGTGGTGTCAAACACTTGAAAAATGATAGAGCATTAGTAAGCAGAAGTGGTTTTTAGCTCTAGATAATTGGTGAGTTTTGTTAGAGAAGAATTCTGTAGCCTGAAACCAGATTGAAGGGGTCAAGCAGACCATCATCAGGAAGACAGCAGATACATGTAGTACAGGTATGGGAACGGTTATCCAGAATGCTTGGGACCTGGGGTTTTCTGGATAACTGATCTTTTGGTATTTTGGACCTTTATACCTTAAGTCTACTAGAAAACAATTTAAACATTAAATAAACCCAATAGACTGGGTTTGCTTCCAATAAGGATTAATTGTATATTAGTTTGGATCAAGTACAAAGTACTGTTTTATTATTATTATTATTATTATTATTATTATAGAGAAATTAAATTTCGATTATTTGGGTAAAACGGGGTCTATGGAGAAAGCCAACCCCTAATTCAGAGCTTTCTGTATAACAGGTTTCTGAATAACAGATCCTATACCTGTAGTGGTATAGTTAAAAGAGAAATACAGAGCTCATATGAAGGTTATCAAAACTGGAAGGGTCAAGTAAGTTTTTTGTATAGGAAATATTATTGCGTGGCGGAAATTCCAGTTTAGTGGAAAGGAATAAATAGACGTAGGACAACATTTATTAAAGCTGGAATGGATATTATGGAGTTTTCAGAAAGGAAGGTTGGTTGTTAGAAGCAATGTCATTTTTTTGAGCAGTCAACATAGTAGAAGGAAGGCATGGCGTAGGGGAATGTTAGGAATTAAACGTTGAGTTGCGAAGGATCTCTAGAAAGAAAGTGTCTGATTATGAACAGAAATTGGTCCATTGTTGCTCAAGTGTGTGTTCACATCTGAAAATCTCTGGTTTGAGCTACAGTATTTGCCGTGTCTGGCTTTGTGGTGTCCCTGTGTGATATGATATATCAGGAGAAAGCTCAGCGGCAGAGGGAAGTGTGTTATGATAAATAGTGTCAAAAGAGTAAAAAGAACAAGAGAAATATGTTCTATATGCAGGTCTGAGGTGACTCAGATGAGCTACAGGGAGCTAGCATGGGATTAGCACATAGATAAGCTAAAGAAGGATGTTAGTGACAGGAGTTTAGAGACAGCATGGGCATTAGGGTTATTAATGGGGATATAAAATTTACTAAGACCGATGGTGGTATTACAGGGAAGTCAAGCAACAAAATTGTCTAGAAAGTGGGAGGCTGGTCCAGCAGGAGGATATATGACTGCAATACACAGTGATACAGAAAGAGATTAACTTTATTGAAGAGGCAAACAATAGGAAATGAATAGATGGAAGAACTTTAAGGGGCCGATTCACTAAATTTGAGTGAAGGATTCGAAGTAAAAAAACTTCGAATTTCGAAGTGTTTTTTGGGCTACTTCGACCATCGAATGGGCTACTTCGACCTTCGACTACGACTATCGAAGGATTCTAACTAAAAATCGTTCGACTATTCGACCATTCGATAGTCGAAGTACTGTCTCTTTAAAAAAAACTTCGACCCCCTAGTTCGGCAGATAAAAGCTACCGAAGTCAATGTTAGCCTATGGGGAAGGTCCCCATAGGCTTGCCTAAGTTTTTTTGATCGAAGGATATTCCTTCGATCGTTGGATTAAAATCCTTCGAATCGTTCGATTCGAAGGATTTAATCGTTTGATCGAATGAATAATCCTTCGATCGTTCGATCGAATTTTCTGCGCTAAATCCTTCGACTTCGATATTCGAAGTCGAAGGATTTCAATTCCTAGTCGAATATCGAGGGTTAATTAACCCTCGATATTCGACCCATAGTAAATCTGCCCCTAAATGTGCCTCGGGGAGAAAGGCATCAGGTTATGTGACACCCTGGATTAGAGCAATGGAAAAGTGTCTCACCATCTCATTAATATTTCTCTGGGAACTTCTGCTTCTGGGGTATTTACATCAGTTGAATCCTGAAAAAAAAACACAACTTCAAATTGTAAGAAAATTACAGAGTCATCCCTTTTCAAGCCCATATGGAATTCTAAAAAAACATTTTTGCATGAATCCCTTTTCATACATCTTCCCGAATAGAAACAACTGAGGAAGTTTAGGTAATCCAGGAAAATGAAATAGAAACTGCTTTAATCTAATCCTATATACAATATCTGCATTAAGAGGACTAAAGGTGTGATGTACAGACAGCAAGAATCATGGAATATAAAGTGTTGGACATGTTATTTTTTTTGTGACGTTTGTTCTGCTTGACAGCTTTCTAAATTTGCCCCCTAAATGTGTAACTCTACAAACTGACAGAAGCATAACGTATCCCCAGACTAATTGCCATTAAAGGGTAAATTCACCTTCAACTTTATCCTGACAGTTCATAATAACTCAAACATAATGGCCATTGCTTCTCTTCATTTTACTTTTATTCAGAATTTTGTCTATATGCCACATGCCCATTGTACCCATTATATTGTAGATTATTCATGACGGTTACTGTATATTATACAGGTATGGGATCTCTTATCTGGAAATCCATCATCCAAAAAGCTCAGAATTATGGAAAAGTCATCTCTCATAGACTCAATTTTAAGCAAATAATTCCTTTTCCTCTGTAATAATAAAACAGTACCTTGTACTTGATGGTAGCTAAGCTGCATGAATCTATATCGCTGGCACAACAATTGGGTTTATTTTATGTTTAAATGTATTTAAGCAGACTTAAGGTATTTATTACAGAGAAACAGGGATAGTTCAAATTTAAATACATTTTTAGTATGATGTAGACATTGACATGGTCTTCATAAATGTTGGGTTTTCATGGCTTTGTCTAGCAGCCTTCAGTTTGGTATTTCAGCAACTACCTGGTTTCTAAGGTTCAAATGACCCTAGCAACCAGGCAGTGGTTTGAATGAAAGACAAGAATATGAATACAAGAAGGCCTGCAGGTAATAAATGTAAAAATTACAATAAATTTATAGACTCAGAGAGCTACTGTATACTTTTTTCTGCCAGGGTCAGTGAGTGAGTATTTATTAAATGTTGAGTTTGTGAGTTTTTTTAACCCTGAATAAACTCACAAGTAGGGGCACTTTTATCAAGGGTCGAATATAGAGGGTTAATTAACCCTTGAATTCGACCCTCGAATTTAAATCCTTCGAATCCGAATATCGAATATGAAGGATTTAGCGCAAATCCTTCGTTTGTTCGATCGATCGAAGTAAAAATCGTTCGATCGAACGATAAAATCCTTCGAATCAAAGGATTTTAAGCGATCGATCGAAATTAGGAAAGTGCTGGGGAAGGTCCCCATAGGCTAACATTGTACCTCGGTAGGTTTAAACTGCCAAAGTAGGTAGTCAAAGTTTTTTTTAAAGAGACAGTACTTCGACTATTGAATGGTCGAATAGTCGAATCATTTTTAGTTCGAATCGAAGTCAATGTCGAAGGGCGTAGTAGCCTATTTGATGGCCGAAGTACCCAAAAAAATACTACGAAATTCGAAATTTTTTTTCATTCCAATCCTTCACTCGAGCTTAGTAAATGTGCCCCGTAGTGTTGGGAGAATCTGACCCATTTCACTCAAAAATTTGCAAAATGGCAAAGATTTGTCATACCTCAAATTTATCACATTTATAGGCTAAAAACTCCAATAGAATACCTCCAATTTATTGAGTTTTCAAGCGCAAAAAACCCCTGAAAATTATGAAGGCAAACAACATCTTCAAATGGTTAAAGAGACATCTGCCATTGACATGAATTTGACAGGTTTTAGCTGGAGTATTTTCCAACTCTGACTTTTAGCAGTATAATAAATCTCAACATTTTTTCGTTTTTTTGAGAAAACACAACTCGATCTTTAATAAATAACGTCTTTAAACATGGCAAAGAGACATAAGTGTAAGGCAAATAATGCAAAAACGATTAAAAAAAAACAAAATTCTGAAGACCAACTGCAAAGTTGCTGGGAAAAGTCCATTCTATAACATGCTAAAAGTTAACTTAAAGGTGAACCACCTTTCATTTACCTTATTTTTTTTCGTTTATGTTTTAACAGACCCTTTCATGAGCTTATCTCGTTATAGCTTCTAAACCGCACGCTTATTGCTAGAGTAACTGGGACCATAGTAGGAGTATCTGGTATCAGTATTAAAACACAAATTGAAATAATTCATTGAAAAACATTGTTAATGCAGAGGGTGCAGAGAGTACCATAAGACTGCTATCTTTTTGTATGGAAGCACCAACACACTCAACTGGAATCATGGAGAGTGTGCTCCATACTACCTACATGATCTGTTATCCAGAAACCCATTGTCCAGAAAGCTCTGAATTACAGAAAGGCTGTCTGAGACTCAATTTTATCTAAATAATCACATTTTTAAAAAATATTCCTTATTTGTTATTATTATTATTTATTATTAAACATTTTGTTTAATAATAATAAAGCAGTACCTTGTACTTGATCCAAACTAAGATATAATTAATTCTTATTGGAAACATAACAATCCTATTGGGTTTATTTAATTTTTAAATGATTTTCTAGTAGACGTAAGCCATGAAGATCCAAATTACAGAAATATCTGTTAGCCGTAAACTCCCTTACCTGTAGTACCATTGTTCCATGTATATATACAACTAAATGTATATGTTATAAAAGAACACATTACAGAACAATATAAATGGACATGTTGATATGTAATTAACATTGACAAGCTGGCACAAACCCAATGCACATTACAAAACAATGATGCCCCAGTTTATACTAATGGTATCCTTTGGCTTGATTCCAGTCAAGGAGAAGAGTTGGAGTGACTGAAGTTACTGTTTATACAAGTTGTTCCAGTTAGATAATGATCACAGAGGAGAATAGTGGGAAAGGATTGCTGGCTTCATTTTAATCATAAGCCACAAAGAATGAAGATAATGTGTTTACTCAAAGTAATTATTGCTGTCTTTACTCTTCAATGGCCAATGATGGTGGTGCAAAGCTTCGCTAACAACCAAGGATTAAATCAAAACCTTTAACTACTGCAAATGAGGTTTTGCAATATTACAGGTCTTTTAACAGCCAATTACATAGCTCATCCCTAACATCCTCTATACCCAGAGCTCCTCCATCTGGCCTTGAACATGAATGCATCTAATTCCATGTATCGGTCACAAATCACATTTGTAATGATTGGTGTGCATGTATTGGTGTGCACTGGATTCAATTATTGCAGCGTATAAAAGAATTTGTTAAATAAGAAGAAGTTAACACAGCTGTGTATAGCAGTCACTTAAAGGAAAACTCCACCCAAGAAATGTTTTTGTGTAATGAAAGAAAATAGAACTCAAGGCAACTGTATTGTTAATTAACCATGTTTAGTGGTTTTTGAAGTTTTTTGTAGTGACAGGCGAATTTATTCGCCGGGCGTGAATTCCCACGATTTGCCGACCGGCGAATAAATTCGCAAAACCGGCACAAAAATTATTTTTTTTGGACACCAGCGAATGTGTCCAAAAAACGAGACCCGACACCGTTTTGTGATTCTTTTGCCGTTTCTCAAATTTCGCGGGAAATTTGCAAATTTTTCGGCGAAGCGGAACGCCCCAAATTTGCCCATCACTAGTTATTTGTAATTGCCTTTGAAAACAGTGTCTGTTTGTCTACAGCTGTGCTACATCTGATTTGACTTATTATTATGAGAAAAAAACCTCAAGATGGAATAGAAATGGGTGGATAAAAATAAGAGGCAACGTGTATGAGAACCAATCAGTATGAGGACCATTCACATATGATACATAAAATCAGAAAAGTTCCCTCCTCTTTGAGAATACTTTTCATTATAATACAATCAGTCTCTGGACTGAAATATGATTGGTCAAAACTATGGGAAACCATCATTTACCAACACTGGCATCAAGTATCATTTTTAGCAGCTAGGTAGCAACCCTAGGGGTGGTAAACAGCAACTGATGAATTGTGCTGATTTTCTCTTCCCCCAGAAACTATACAGGTATTGGATTCCGTTATACAGAAAGCTCCAAATTACAGGAAGACTGTCTCCCGTAGACTCCATTTTATCCAAATAATTTTTTTAAATGATTTCCTTTTTCTCTGTAATAATAAAACAGTACAGGCATGGGATCCGTTATCTGGAAAGCTGTTATTCAGAAAGTTCTGAATTACAGAAAGGCCCTCTCTCATAGATCTCAATTTTATCCAAATAATCCAAATTTATAAAATTATTTCCTTTTTCTCTGTAATAATAAAACAGTACCTTGTACTTGATCCAAACTGAAATACCTAGGAACAAGACAGAAGAACATTTTGACTTTGAGGTCTCCTGTTATGTTTAATATTTAATGGTCATCTTTTTCCCTTTTTCTCTTTGTACTATTTTTTGATACATTAACTTTCTATTGTGTATTATGTACTATGTACTCCCTAATTAGGCTAACCTATGTATCTTTAGCCTTGGGGGGGTGTGTCTAAAATAATCATAGGATTTGAAAGTGTCCCATTGGATTAACCCTTCCTCTTGATTGGCTCATTTGGTAGCACCGCCTACTAGTCTCCCGTTGGCTATTTCTCTTTTAAATACTCTGTATGTAATTTTCAATGTTCAGCCTGTGACTAAGTGTCCCTGGTTCTTAATTATGGCCTTGGTTCTTAATTATGGAGAATAAAATGTAAGCCTTTTAACCTTTTACGATCTTACTCCGGCTTTACTAATTTGTGGGTCCAGGCTTGTGCCAGCCTCTTTGATGTTTCCTAATAATAAAATAGTACCTTATACTTGATCCAAACTAAGATATAATTAATCCTTATTGGAAGAAAAACCAGCCTATTGGGTTTATTTAATATTTACATGATTTTCTAGTAGGCTTAATGTATGAAAATCCAAATTACAGAAAGATCCGTTATCTGGAAAACCCCAGGTCCCGAGCATTCTGGATAACAGGTCCCATACTGTACCTGGTACATTATATAAAGAAGCTGTCAGGATTGAGTAGATGGGTTGTTTTATGACAGGTCAAGTCAAATGTGTATTTAATCAAGAATATGTTCATAATTAATAGAGAAAATGAAGCGATCCCTGGGCTAAGTAATAGAACTTAATTATGAATGTCGATCCTCCGTGGGCTGCCCTATATCTCCTCATTCGTATAATAATAATTTATACCTACAGGTATATGTCTATTTTCCAGAATTTTTGGGAAACCAGAAAAGGAACCTTTCCGTAACTTGGATCACCATTCCTAAAAAACTTTTAAACATTAAATAAACCCTATAGGATTGTTTTGCCACTAAGATAGGTCCAGATAGCTTAGCTTAGCAAGTCCCTTCATCAGACATTGGGCACTAGGCGGAACCATAATTCTAAGGGCCAGAGTGTGCTGGTGAGTAATTCGATTCAACCAGATTGCTTAGTTACCATCAAGTACAAGGTACTGTTTTATTCTCAGGAAGATCATTTTTCAAAATTAGAATTATTTGTGGAAAATGTTTTTCCTGTAATTCAGAGCTTTTTGGATAATGGATCCCATACTTGTGTATATGCAAGTAGTGCGACAAAATATGGCTTTAATGTGAAAATTGAAAGGAATTCAAATCTGGCTGGAGAATGCATACAAAATGAAAGATTTGAATCTTGTTGGGACACAAAATGAAAAAAGTCAAACCTATAGGAACAAATAAGGGGGTTGCTTTCAAACAGGAAGCCAGTAAATGCTACAAATCAGGGCGGTAAATCACACTGTTAAAGAAATACACAGTTTGATGCATATGCTGTCTATTTTACACTGCATTTGACATATAATACAGCTTACACATCATAATAACTAGGCCCCTATGAGTATAGCACTGCCAAGCAGGTGCAACCCATGGGCAAAGTGCAAAAAAAACACACCTTGTGTACCCTGCTCCCAGCTTTGTAAATGAGCCCTCATTCCACTGTGAAGATAGATTTTAATAGAAAAAGATACTGTATAAGGGCAGCAGTATGTATGAAGAATTTAAAAGAATGAATAAAAGAGCAGAATAGAAGAGCGTTGAATGCTTTGCTCTAGACCATGATATAAAATTGTAATTATTGTTATTTAAACCAAGTGTTGAACATTTTCTGTGCTTGACTGATTTATTATACCATCCTTGTAAGACTGAAATCTCAAACCGAATTTGGCAGATTCCCTGCTGTATACCTGAGCTCCAGTCTCACTGGATTTGGTTCCTGTTGTATTACGCCAAGACCACAGAAGGCACCTAACAAATCAAATATGCCTTAATAACAATACAAATCTACAAGAAAATCCCCCCAAGTCATCTTAAAGTTTTAATTCACTTTCATGATTATTAACATAAATAAACCCAAAATCCAGTTCTCTGTTAAAAAATGTTTAATCTTCTCAATTTATGGTAAAAGATTGCAGGCTATTCAATGGCCGTTTAATATAAAAAGCAGTTTTAATGGAATTTTGAGATAAACAAACTATAAAAAAGTATAGTTGAAATTAATTTTTAAAGTTAAGCAAAAAACTTTTTTTTATGTATGGGACCTGTTTTCCAAAATGCTTGGGACCTGGACTTTCCAGATAAGGGATATTTTTGTAATTTGGATCTTAAGTCTGCTAAAATGATTTAAACATCAGGGCAGATTTATTAAGGGTTGAGTTGTTTTTTCCTTGAAAATTGGAGTTTACAAGTTGTATTTTTTGGTCAAAACTCACATTTTCGGGTTAAAAAAAAAAACTTTAATTGATCAAGTTTTTTAAAAAAAAAAACTTGAATATTCGAGATTTATTATACCCCGTCCCTGGAAATAGCTCAAATCTGAAAATAAACCATCTAAAACCTGTTGAGGTTCTGTAGAAGTCAATGGCAGTCCCACCATTTGAAGAGGTTAACAGCCTGCTTGATGTTCAAGGTTTTTTTGGAGGGTTTTGCCCAAAAACCTCGAATGAATTTAGCGACTCAAGTTTTTTTTCACCGAAAACTCAGGTTTCGGAACTCAAATTCGCTGAATCTGGTTTAGGAAGATACCATCCAAGGTTATTTGAGTTCATTTGAGGTTAAAAAAAAACTCTAACACTCGACCTTTGAAAAATCAGCCCCATAATAAACCCAATAGAATTGTTTTCCCACCAATCAGGATTAATTATATCTTATTTTATTTTAGAAAGTACAAGGTACAGGTATGGGTTGTGTTATCCAGAATGCTCGAGACCTGAGCGTAAGTCTCCTGTCTACTAGAAAATCATGGAAACATTAAATAAACTTAATACAATGGTTTTGCTTTCAATAAGGATTAATTATTACAATATACTCTTTTATTATTACAGAGAGAATTTTAAAAAAAAATTGGATTATTTGGATAAAATGGAGTCCATAGGGGAGGGCCTTTCCGTAATTTAGAGCTTTCTGAATAACAGCTTTCCGGAGATAGAATACATTTCCAAATAAGAAAAGGTATCACTTGCTTTATTGGCTTCTCTAACTACTCAAATTGTCAGTTGGGCAGTCCATGTATGGGGCCGAAACCATCCGTTTTACGATATGAGAGGAACGTTCAGAGATATCGATGGTCACTGGACCAGACTGTGTATCAGGGTTAATCACTGAATTCGCTGGTAGGAATTTATGTTTCATGACCAATGCTAAGTGACTTTTCAATTGGCCTTCATTATTTATGTTTTGTAGTTTTATACTTTTTCATTAAAGAAAGTAAAAATGGGATTTTATTTTTTGCCTTTAAGTCATAATATTAATTTGGTTTTCCTAAAAAAACATTTTAAAGACACATTGGCTGAATCCCAGTTTTCTATCTTGCTCATATAACAGTGGATCTTAAGCAAGGCGGCATTTCAGTGCTGCCAGTTCGGCAGTAACAGAATGACACTGTTTTGCAGAGAGACTAAGCGTTTGCATGATGTCTTTGCCATTATTAAATAGCTTTAAATCTCTCTAAAGTGATTCTTGTTCGCCTTTAAAATACCAATGGCATCTGAATGGTATTTGACAGAGAGTTTTAATATTATGCACTGACAGGAGCACCGTGCTGCCGTCTCTCTGAACACATTGGGTAACATCTGGAAACCATCTGAATTTGCCATTTTATGAGAACGCCATATATCTTTGGAGGTTCTGCTTGCTCAAGAGAATGCACTGAGATGATTTATTATATCTCTCCCACTGACTTCCATGTATTCTCTATTCAGTCAGTCCATGCCCAATATATTCAGCTGTTACTTTGTTTATGGTCGTTTTTAAGCCTTAGGCATTCTTATTTATGAGATATTTCAAGTCTATTTTTAACCTTTTGGAATATCCTTCTGCTGCTTAAATACAGTATTATATGAAGCTTCATGGGTAATCGTATTTCTGTCTGAATTAGAGGAAACAGCAGGCAATGACAGTTACAGAGAAAAGCACTGTGGGTAATGGAAGTTACAAAGACAGGCCAGCATATTATTATTCATAAAGCTCCTTTCTCTTTACACCTAAAAGATACTTATATGAGTTGATAAATGTGGTAGGAGGACAAAATAATGCAGAAAAAACATATATTTTATGGTTATGAAAAGATAGGCATTTCAGAGCATGAATATGTGTTAAATTTAGTTTTTTTTTACAAAGGTAATATAGTTTATTTTTATACAATACACCTTATATACAGTATCCTTTATGTCCATATAAATGGTGCTTAGTGGTGTTATCAGTTATAGCTGCTTAGTGATATCATTTGTGTCACATGACTCAATGACACTTGTAGTTCTTGCATTATAATATAATTATTATAATAATTATTATGATACAATGTATTGCCTGTTGCCTTTTGAGCCTTTAGCCAAATGCCTGGATATGGTCATGGAACTCCTCGGTGGCTTATAATATCCTTATATTTTACAATAGGGGGTCCATTATTCGCTATGAAAACTGTGCTTAGTGACGTCATAAGTTATAAGCCATTCTTAGTGCATTACAAAAAATGAAGTCTGGAAACCCTTTATTCAGAAAGCTCCGAATTATGAAAAGGCCAACTCCCAATGTAAAACTCCAATATAAGCAAATAATTTTAATCTATAAAAATGTGTTTTTTTTGTAATAAAAAAAACAGCACCTTGTACTTGATCCCAAGTAAGATATAATTAATCCTTATTGGAAGCAAAACATATTGTTGTTTTTTTTAATGTATGAATGTTTGATAACAATTTACTTTTCTCTACTATAAATATATTGTACACTGTCAGTGGTGCTGTAAATTATATACTATTGGTCAGTGGTATAACATTTACATTACTCAATGCTGTGTATACAGTATATATATATATATATATATATATATATTTATATTTATAAATATCTATACACTATATACTATACTATGGGGCTTATTTACTAAAACTCTCTGTGAAAACTCTCACCCTTATCAGATTATCGGACGATAACCCAGACTTTATCGATTTATCCATCGTAGATCACAATGTCAATTAACAACTTCAGGGACATCTGCCATTGACTTCTATATGACATTGACAGGTTTCAGATGCAGTATTTTTGGAATTTCAGCAGCTTTGGGGCATGATAAATCCTAATAACTAGAGTTTTAATTTTCCACAAAAATTCGAGGTTTAATAAATGTTCCCCTATAATTATAGATATAGTGAATAAAGTACCCCCTATTGTAAAATATAAGGATATTATAAGTGGCGAGGCATTCCATGACCATATCAAAAACATGAGGCCGAAGGCCGAGTGCTTTTATACAGGTCATGGAACGCCGAAGTTACTTCTAATATCCTCATATCTTCCAACAAGGGTTATTTTATTTATTATAATAAATTGAGTCATAAGACAAAAATGACATCACTACTCACTGTTTATAACTGATGACATCACTAGTCACTGTTTATAAGGATATCATTTACAAGATATTTATGGCTGTTGTGTATTATATATAATATACATCACATAACAATATTAATATGCCAAATAAAACATTGTAATGAGCTTTCTATGCCTCATGACTGGCACCATCCCTTTATCTTTATCTCTCCAATGAAATGTAATAAATATGTGTCCCAGTGCTGTACATGGACAAAGTTAGGTGCCACTGTCATAATATAAAAGTTAATTTTGTTCTTTTACACGATTGTGGTGCAAACTGAAAATATGAAATAATTTTTTAAAGCAGCTGTGATAGCTAGTTGGATTCTTCTTTAAAACTACAGTAATTGAATAAGGGTAAAAGATATTCGCTGACCTCTTGTGGCCACTTTGAGTTTAAACACAAAACGCTCTTGTGTTATTGACACATTTCAGTTTGGTATACATTTGTATGGTTTATCTATATGGAACACTAATCTGGGCTATCCAGACCACAGATAGTTAAGTGTCCAGCTAAGATAGGAGCATGGGTTACATTGGACTCACACTTCAGGATCAGGGCCTTCGCTAAGTGGAAGCATTCCCAGACAGACGTTGTGTAATTACAACTCCCAGACTACTGTGCATGCAAAATATACAAAAATGATTGGGCGCCAGGAGGTTCTTATGATGCAAACAAAGAAAAGGTTTATTAGTCCAAGACAATGTCCCCAGGTTTACTCACATTTGAATAGGTGTTAGCAGATAATACATCATTTAGAACAGGTAACACAGGAATCAGATGAGGAACAGAACTCCATTAGGCAATTACAGTGATCCAAATTCACCTAGCAAAATGGTCAGGGAGAAAGAGTCTAGCCTGACACCCTATTCGCTTTGATCCCTACCTGTAAGGCAACATCAAGAAGCCTTGGGAAGCTACTCCCTACTACAGATTCTCATTGGAGCTTCAGCTGCTCTTTCTATATATACACTTTTTCTCCTAAAGAGATTATTACAGATCTACCCTGTTCTACCCAACCCTCATTAACGGGTTTCACTGGTCCCCAACTCAATCACTAATGGTGCTGTCCCTTTAGGGCACGTGGCTTTACTGGGCCTTGGTGTACCCAGTAAATTCTACCTGCTGATTGGTTGCCAGGGCCGGATTTACATAGAAGGCACCCCTAGGCCCACTGCCGTTCGTCGCCCTGTCCCCTCCCCTTTATTTGGGCAAATTTTCCTCATCAATGGGAAAATTAAAAAAATTATCGTATCTCCAGCGCATCCCCAGTTTTTTTGAACCAATGTGGGTGTGGTTGGGCTACATGCTGCCCCCCTAAAATCCTGCTGCCCTAGGCCTGGGCCTAGGCGGCCTTTCCACAAATCCAGGCCTGTTGGTTGCTATGGGTTACTGCCCTTGGGCACACTTAGTGCCATTTATTACATAATCCCCATAGGCTTTTGCCTAGTAACTAGGGAGGTAAAGGAGAAGGGTAGGGCTTAAAGGCATAGGGGCGATTTAACCCCTATGGGTCCCTACATATAGAACTAAAAGCAGGGGCGCTCCACCAATGAGGCGAGTTGAGACACTCGCCTCAGGCGGCAGCGCCCCCCTGGTTACCAGGGGCGGCAAAAATGCCGCTCCTGGTAACTAAGAGCCGAATTTCCGGTTTTCAACCCGGAAATTCGGCTCTTCTAGTGCAGAGAGCGCAATTGCGCTCTCTGCACTAGCGTCGTGCAGTGCCACGACCCCCTCCTGCACAGAAAATGTGAGCGCCGTGAGGAGGGGTCAGGGCGGCAACGGAAGGCAGCCTCAGGCGGCATAAAGGCGCTGACTAAAAGAATAGAAGAACATTGTCAAGGAATGATCAGGAGCAGATTAGTTCATATCAAATACAAGGTACTATCTTATTGCAGAGATAAACAGGGCTGCTACTGCCATGAGACAAGATGAGAACCTTGCCTCAGGCAGCAGTTAGTGGCCAGTTACAAGGGGCGGCAAACAGTTTCCTCTTGTAACTTTAAGATCTGAATTTCTGGTTTATAACCCAGAAATTCAGCTTAGTTAGCGCAGGGAGCTATAGCGCTCATTTCACTAGCAATCCATTCTCACCCTTGGACCTGCTCCAATGCTGAAGTTTTTAAGAATGGAGTGGGAGAGGGGAGTGACATTGGAGACAGCCCCAGGAAATCCATCATAATGAAGAGGTGTTGGTTTAAATAAGACCCTATGGGGAATGACATTGCCATATAACAGACAACACTGGATAATGATATAAGATCATAGAACAGGGGTCCCTAACCTTTTTTACCTATGAGCCACACTGAAATTTGAAAAGAGTTGGAGAGCAATGCATGCATAAAAATGTTTTTAGGTTTTGCAAAATAAGTGATGTGATTGGGCTTTTGGTAGCCTCTGTGTGGATTGGAGCCTCCAACCAGGAATCCAAAAAAAAAGTACTTGTTTTGAGGTAACTGGGAGCAACATACTTGTGATCAGCATGTTGCTCCTGAGCCACTGGTTGGGGATTACTGCTATGGAGACTACTTGTTCCAGTTCCCACGGCCTCGGTGACTGTGGAGTCTGCTCAGGTCGGACTGGGCCATTGAGACACTGGGGGGGAAAACCCAGCGGGCCCCTCCTGCCCACGGCAGCCTGTATCACTGCTCGGCTGTGCTACATCCAGGTCTCCTCCTGACCAATCACAGCAGCTGCATGAAGAGAAGGTACCACTGGCCACAGGGGAAGGGGGTAGGAGGGTTGTGGCTGGGGGCCCTTGATGGCGCTGGGTCTGCTTCCTCTATAGCTATACCACTGGCTGTGATTAATTCCAGTTCAATAGTCACCTGGAAGTCTCAGTGCACACAACAATATTTGTATCAGTTACCTTGCCCCTTTCTCTGTTCCCCTGCATGATTGAGAAAATACCTACATCATTTTACCCAGAGGGGAAACATTTACCAAAGAATTTGATGCAAAATTACATATAAATGCTTTGTAAGAGTGAAATCAATTATTGCTGCTTTGGACTTTATATCAAGAGCAAGGGATTCCACAGTGATAAATCCTTATGGTACAGCATTAGTAACAGTAAATTCAATGATTCTATCTCACAAGTGATGCGTAACGGGAAATGTCTGCACTTGTTATAAAATATGGACGATATGTTCTCTTTCCTGAGTTATCAAATATATAATTAGTGTAGTAAAACTGAGTACAAATATATTTTTCCAATTTTTATATTGGTTTTGTAATAATCTGTTTTTAATAGCTTTATCTTCTTACCTATTCATAATTCTTTTGAAAAAATAAGTACAGCAATGGACTACTTCAGTATAAGGGCAACTGACTGTTTGGAGGATCCCACTTACCATAGCAAACAGGCAGTTATTTGATTGACAGAATGGAGGTGCAGTTGCAGAGCCGGATTTACATGATGGACACCCCTAGGGCCACTGCCGTTCACCGACCCTGTCCCCTCCCCTTTATTCGTGCAAATTTTCATCATCTGGACCAGAGAAATGGGTATTGGTGCATGGGAAATTTAAAAAATGAGTGCATCCCCAGTGTTTTTGAGCCAATGTGGGTGTGGTTGGGCACCATGCCGCCCCCCTAAAACCCTGCTGCCTTAGGCCCGGGCCTAGGTGGCCTTTCCACAAATCCGGGCCTGTGGAGGTGGAATAGGTGAGGGACTGGACAGGAACAGGTTAATAGGGGATCTGTTATCCATAAACCCGTTTTCTAGAAAGCTCCGAATTACAGGATGGCTCCCATTCCGACTCCATTTTAAACCAAATAATCCAAATAGTTTAAACTGATTTACTTTTTCCTCTGTAATAATAAAACAATAGCTTGTACTTGATCCAATCTAAGATAAGCGTTATTGGAAGCAAAACCAGCCTATTGGGTTTATTTAATGTTTAAATGGTTTTCTAAAAGACTTAAGGTATGAAGATCCAAATTATGGAAAGATCTGTTACTTGAGCATTCTGGATAACAGGTCCGATATCTGTATGTCTGTCCATCTACTGCTCCCCCTGATTACAAGAACCATTAAAACAGTGCTCTCCTTCTGCCAGGATTCTTTTAGATTGTAAGCTTTGTGTTCGGGCAGGGTCAGACTGGGCCGACGGGACACCGGGAAAAAACCTGG
The DNA here is from genome assembly GCA_038501925.1 of Xenopus petersii. NCBI lineage: Eukaryota > Metazoa > Chordata > Amphibia > Anura > Pipidae > Xenopus > Xenopus petersii. Next base: position 134,876,961 of record CM076682.1, read on the forward strand.
TGGGCCCCAGACTTAATGGGCCCCTGCCGGCCCAGACCCCCTCTCTCAATCTGCTGGCTCTACAATAAAATTAATTTGTGGTGCAGCGCTGCTTGCGCGCCGTGTGGCCCCCTTCGCATATGTGCATGGGGGCCCCGGGTTTGTAACCCAGTGGGCGGCACACGCGGCAACGCAATAGGGGGGGGTCCGGAGGGGGGCCCAGGACAGCAGTTCTTGTGGGCCCCAGGGCCCCCAATCCAACCCTGTGTGCAGATGAATGAATAAAAGAAAAAAGGGGCGTGCTCTCCTAGTATAAGATTAACACGATAATTCTATTATTAAAATCATTCCCCTGATGAAGTCAAGACATTGATAAAACGTATGATACACTGACTGCACTCCTACTGCTGTAACTGCATTTGATTTTAATACGTAATTAAATTGTGCTGTTGATCTTATACTATGAGAGCGCACCCCCCTGTTCTTTCATTTGTTTGCAGAGATTGGTAGTTTGACCTGCTACATTGAAGTGACTGCGCCCAGAAGTAATTACACCTCTATGAAACTGTGCTGTGAAGTTTAAACTGTGCGGTGCTGCTGACGAATTATATCCAGAATATTCATGGACTGTTGTTAAGTAACTAACAAATATTTATAAGATTGCAGGGCCTTCTTTAATGTTTAATATGTATAACACTGCAGAATATGTTGGTGCCGGGTACCTTCCATAGGCTGGAGCACAAAAAAAAAGGTACAACATAATGCGAAATTGCACCACTTCAAACCCAATGTGACCGAAAACATTTTAGAAAGCAGTTTAGTGCGACCCTGGCTTTTGATCCCCACCTTGTATTTGCTCTTTTATTTGAGCACTACCAACCCAGAGAGAAGAATTGATTGAATGCATTCTGCCAAAATCAACAGGTTTCAGCTTTCATTAATTTGTCAATTCGTTAAAACGTACTGGTGTCAGAGAAGTTCTGATAAATGTTACAATTTCATTAATTTGTCAATTCGTTAAAACTTACTAGTGTCAGAGAAGTTCTGATAAATGTTACAATCGATTGAATTGCTGGGAGGCCTCCTGGGTTCCCCACTGTGAAGTATAATAAATCAGCCCAAAATGATCAATAGACTAGCAATAATCAATACTCCTTAGGCAAATCCTGAAAGATAGTGAGAGGCACCTGAGGATCTGATCCTTCTGATTCATCCTTTCTGTTTATTTACACAAACTGATGCGTAAGAGTGCAAGAACGGCATGCTCTAAATCTGCAGTAAATCTGCTTAGCACCAGAGCTTGCATCTTCACTTTAATAACAACGCTTTGCAAAAAGCTCCATAGTAATTAAATCTTCAACGAGGGAGTAATTAGCTGTCAGATATAAATCAACCTAATGTATATTCAGATTGTGGAGTAACAGAGAATCAGAAGTTTAATCACTTGGCTTTAGTCTCCAGCAAATGAAAAGAACAACCTTATAGGGAAAAGTTTAGATTTTAACCAAGGGGGATAAAATATTATGCACCTAAGCTTTTTCTTCTGAAATCTTAATTTAAAAGTGAAAAGTGCAATTGCTTGTTTTTCCAATCAATGCCTGGATAACGCAGGCAACATATAGAAATGAGCAACAGTGAAAACTGTAATCAAAAACTGTTCAACGTTCTGCAAAGGAAAGCATTATTGTATGGCCAAACTGCGTTCAGTCCGATCACTCAGGGGCCGATTCACTAATTTCAAGTGAATGATTCGAATTAAAAAAACTTTGAATTTCGAAGTTTTTTTGGGCTACTTCGACCATCGAATGGGCTACTTCGACCTTCGACTACGACTATCGAAGGATTCGAACTAAAAATCGTTCGACTATTCGACCATTCGATAGTCGAAGTACTGTCTCTTTAAAATAAACTTCAACCCCCTAGTTCGGCAGATAAAAGCTACAGAAGTCAATGTTAGCCTATGGGGAAGGTCCCCATAGGCTTGCCTAAGTTTTTTTGATCGAAGGATATTCATTCGATCGTTTGATTAAAATCCTTCGAATCTTTCGATTCGAAGGATTTAATCGTTCGATCGAATGAATAATCCTTCGATCGTTCGATTGAATTTTCAGCGCTAAATCCTTCGACTTCGATATTCGAAGTCGAAGGATTTCAATTCCTAGTCGAATATCGAGGGTTAATTAACCCTCGATATTCGACCCTTGGTGAATCGGCCCCCCAGTGTCATTTTATTAAATCACTAAATGATGAGCCACATTGGGCTTATTTGGCTCATACTGAATTTATCTTCAGAAATGCGTCTTTGAAATAAGGGCAATCTTTTATTTGCAAATTGTTTAGTGAAACAAAGTATCATTTAGGGGATGATTTATAACAGATTGAGTTGTGTTTTCTCTGAAAATGTAGTATTCGAGGGTAGTTTCAGTAAAAACTCAAATTTTTCGGGTTAAAAAAAACTCAAATGTTTCAAGATATATTATGTCCAGAAACTGCAAAAAGCTAAAATTTAAAACCTGTCGTGGTCATGTAGAAGTCAATGGCTGAGGTCCCTTGAAACATTTGAAGATATTTTTAGCCGTCATGATTTTCAGGGGGTTTTTTTAATGGTTTGTGCTTGAAAATTCGATAAATTCAAGCTTTTTTTTTGCCAATAACGTGATCAATTTGAGTATTCAAGTTTTCATTACATTGGAGTTTTTTCAGAAATAAGCAAACATTCGAGTTGTGAGTTTATTCGAGGTAGAAAAAAAAACTCACAAACCTCACAAACTCAACTCTTTGATAAATAACCCTCTTAAAGTTGCGATTGCATCTTCTTCCTCCCCAGCAACAAACCTTCTGCTACATTGCAAATTTCCTACAATCCTGTCTGTGTCACCACAATTATCTCCAGTATAAAGCCAAAATTATTTGAATTACCACTCAAATCCTTCTGTGCTTCACCAGACATATTTGTATTCTTTACTCTGTTAAGCACCGTGGGACACAATTGTGCTATATAAATAATAATAATGGTGTATGCCACTGGCAGCATTTTCAAAACACTACATTTGAAGCACTGTCCATCTCCCTGAAAGATATGTTGCTCTACTGGGGTTCTACTGGGGCACTCTGGGGTTCTTTTGTATGCTGGCTTGAAAGTCCTGACACCTGTTGCTTAGTGTGCATTGATTTGATGCTCAGTCTGCTAATTTTATCTGCCACCTCCATTTTCTTTGTGCAAAGCCCAAAAAACATACACAATCAACTTTTTTTTGCTCTTTGCACACTGCCTTCCACTATACTTGAGCTGTCTCAGGTCTCCAAGCTCCAATTCAGATCCTTGGCACACATTCAAAAGGGGAGGAAGGGTGGAGGAACATAAGCTTACTCTCTCCCTCCAAAAGGCCACAATAGGGCAGGCAGGAAGGACAGGGCTTTTGTGTGTCCAATGACACTGTTTTCTGCACCTTGTGCCTCATGTAAAGTCTTGCATAAGGTGCAGAGCACAGACAGACCATAGGTAGAAGTGCTCTTGCACCCCTTAGTGCTCATGCACTTCTACCCAGAATCTATAACCTGCTAGAGCTCTTATTGTTATTGCTGTCCTTTATCCTGCTATTCTTGGTACATGGATTTACTATTCTCCCTGGGTACAAACATACCAGTGGGGTAAAGTTAGTCTCACTAAACAAGGACCCATCAGTGGCCATCCATCATGTGAATCTACAGGACACTTTCATGGAAGCCTTAGTTAAGATATTTGAGAATCAGGAGGATCAGCAAGTACACTCTAGCACATTTCCTTAAATCTGGATTACTTTCTTATTGCTCAATTGCTCTTAGTCCTGCTTCTTTTTTGTAGGTCCTCCTTCCTCTACCTGTCCAAGCTGCAGCAGCTGCTCATGTGATCAGTCTAGCCTTGGATTCCTGCTTCATTAAATTATGGAGGGAATCCACAGTCTGTAGTGGCTCAATAAATCAATGGTCCATTCCAGTTGCATCCTTCACAGTTGTCTTCGGAAATGTCTAAGCTTGTCTATTATTGCCCTCCTATCCATTGAGTCATTGGCCAGAGCTGCACCACTCTGCAAGAAAAACATAGTTTTGTGAGGGCCACTCTCAACAATTTTATGTCCACAGTAATAATGTAATAGGCATGTAGTAGAAATAAAAAAGGGTTGATGGGAATTGTTCTTGGCTGGGGCCCATCTGTAATTCTGGTAGGCCAGCTGGATTCTGTCCTTGTGAATGTTTATCATCACCATTTTCCTTCAACCACAAGACTCCACTGACTCTTTAGTTGTATTTCTGTATTCTAGGGCTACATGTAACTATATTGATCATGTTTTTGGTGTAGCTCAGTGTTTCTCATCTTTGTCTCAGAAACTCAGACAATTTAAAGCAGTATCACCCTATTTATTTCCAAGGATTGCGTTGGAACATTTGTTGATTTTGTTGAAATTTTCAGAATGCTCTTACTTACTTTGTGCAGAATTCATCCCTGGAAGTGGCATACACGCTGTTCAATGGAATCTGCCAAACACCATTTAAATCATCTGCTTCTTTCAAGTATAATTAATTCTCATTCAGACAAAGAATATCCATAATAATGGATTAAATTAGACTATTTAATTATAAGATTATATGTGTTCAATATGCATTATATTATGATTAAAATGATTAGTTTCTCAATTACTTTCTTATTATTTTCTGTGCCAAAGTGTATTTTTGCCAACATTAAAATCATTTCACTATAAGAAACTTGCTTTAAATGTATTTGTGTTTCATCTTTTTTGTTCAAGATACTCAGTACATGTAAACTAACCTGCTATTACTTTAGCTTAGCTCTGAACATATGGCAATGCACAAGGCAGCGTAACCAACATCACGTGCAAGTTAATAGAGAATTCAAAATGATTCCACAAATACAATTCATTTAGAATCCAGGTAAGAATGTATTTGCTGTTTATCTAGATTAAAATGTTATGCTAAGCATTATGTCCTTTTATTTCTCTTGGTGGTAATGCCTGAGAATGTAGTTTAAAATGTTGTGCCTACACTTTTCCACTCTCACAAAGTGGTGAGAAAGTAACACCATTTTCATTAATTAGTAGTGATGGGCGAATTTGCGCGATTCGCGCCCAGCGAATAAATTCGCAAAACGCCCGCGAAAATTCGCGGTAAAAATTCGCCGGCGTCAAGAGAATTTTCTCCGAAAAACGGATGCCAGCGTAAAAAATGGGCGCCGGCGTAAAAAATGGGCGCCGGCGTCAAAAACGAGACGCCGGCGCCGTTTCGCGAATTTTTCGGCGTTTCGCGATTTTCGCGCGAAATTCGCTAATTTTTCGGCGAAGCGAAACGGCGCAAATTCGCCCATCACTATTAATTAGGCCAGGTAGGAAGATCACAAAGGAACATACTGTATTAAGATCTTGACCACGGGGATGTTCCGAAGCCCCCGTGTGATTCAATGGTTGGCCATGGGCCTGATAGACTGAAGCCTACAACCAAAGAAAATATCACACTAAATGGGAAGAAGCTAAAAGTCCATAGCCACAATGGCCCTGATCCCTGATAGAAATAACAAGAGAATTGATAACATAAATAATTGAGATGTGGACCAACAGAAAAGAAGCGTGACACGTATATTTTAGTGTGTTGATGACTGGCCTACTATTACCAACAGATCTTCATTTTTACAGACCCTGGCAACCAAACACTGGCTTTCTTGCTTATCTTTCAAAAGAAGTCCTTTTCTATTTATCTTCCAGTCTCTCACTCTGTCGTTGCTGCAGGCAATATGATGTGATATATTCCTTGTTCTGCGGATCTGTGAATTGGTGTGTGTGTATACTGTATATGCATTTCTCTGAATCAGCTTGCACACTTTCTGCCTGGGTGCCTGGTTAAATGACTGAATATTTATTTAAACATAGTACAAAATGCCACCATACATACGGAATGATGAATCACTCATGATATACTGTCAAACATGAACCTAAGAGCAAACCTTAACCCTTCTTGAAAATATTCGCTGATGGCAAAATGCGGAATTTCACTGCAAATTCATATCCAGTGAAAAATTATAATTATCTCTGTATTGATTGAAAGTTTCTAATAAATATCTCAGTTCCTACGTGTGGGCTAATTCTTATTCCTGAGTCCCTGCTTTGTTAGTATTTCCTGACTTTTTCCTAAGTCTTTGCCTTGTTCCTGGTTCCTAAGTTACTGCCTTGTTAGTAGTTCCTGTCTGGTTCTTGAGTCCCTGCCTTGTTCCTAGTTCCTCCCTGTTCCTAGTCTTAGTCCCTGCCTTATTCCTAGTTTTTGTCTGGTTCCTGAGTCCCTGACTTGTTCCTAGTGCCTCCCTGGTTCCTAGTCCCAGACCCTGCCTTGTTCCTAAGTCCCTGCCTAATTCTTATGTCCAGTCCTTGTTTCTTGCCCAGTTCCTATGGATTTCATGGTGATAACTTTAGACCTGTATACTGAATGTTTCCTCTGCCCATTGCCTGCCCTGACTTCAGTCCAATGTACTGACTGTCTCTTTGCTGGACTGTTGTCGCCTGTATTTATCACCATGAGTGACTTCTATTCCTTTCCACATGACCGTAACCAACATATGGGCTCCTAAACTTGATCTATTGTTCCTGACAATTATTGTTTTCTATTATATAAACACTCTACCTAGAAACTCCTAATTATAAAAAATAATATAAATTGTAAGCACAGGGGGTGTGTTCCAAAATGAATGCAATGGATATTGACATAATTCATACACTTGCTTCCAAAAAGTCTGCTGCACTTCCACATAGTTGCCACTGCATCCATCCCGCCTCTTCTTTTGAATGGTGAGCAACTGCACCTATTGATTTTGGGGAACCCTGGAGCAGGACCTTAACAGGGGTAGGCAGAAGAGGCATCTGTCTAGGGCGCAACAATGAGGTGGTGGGTACCTCTTCTGCCTACCTGTGCATAGGCTGGGCTCTTTTGCACATTCACACACCTGCATGGGGGGAGGGGCAAGTTGGGCGCCTTAGTTGCTTAGGGTGCCCGGACAGCTTTGCCTGCTTCTGCCCTGAAGCTACTGTCACCCTGACCTGGTGATAGTTCCATTGTTCCCACAATGGTTCTACCAATAGGAACACTCAGTGAATCTGATGAAAACTTCGTTTTTGAGTGCACACTCCAGAAGAGATGTAACCCCACTGTTAAATTTAAAGATGGAATTGCACCCATTTGCATCAACAGCTTCAGGTGCAATTGCAGTCAATGCAGTTTAGAGAACTACAGCTATTGCACTGGAAAACTGCATTATGGGTAATAACATGCTGATTTGCATACAAAATGACACTTTGCAAACTGCACGTGCATTCATAAAATAAGCCTTTAGTTATTTTATACAGACTTGTTCTAAAAACTGTTTGCTTCTGGTTGATGACTGCCTGCAGGATGATATCCCCCCTGGAAAACATCCTACAGATGGCTCATGTCACTGTCATTCTCTATCCCTGCACATTTAATTCAAGCTCATAAGTGCTGTACCACACATTTACTAATGTCCTGGGAATCTGTTACTGCCGGAAGTACACTGTGGGTTTTTTGGGCGTGACATAGGCAAGTCAAACATTTGGATAAGATTTAGTTGTTTTTAAACAAGAATACCATTGCCTACCAAGAAGGTTGTAGTAAATAATACATGTTAATCAGTAAAACGAACATTAATCTATTATATTTATTTACTTTGGATACTGTGTGCTATATACATATTCATTTCATGTAAAATAATGGACGCAGAGGGTTAACTGTCCATATGGTTGGAAATCCCCTATAAGTGCTATTTCTAAGTTATCTTATCTTATCACACATATATATATATATATGTCAGGCTTACCGGTGAGATCCAGGCGGAGAAGGAGCTGGAGCTGAAGATCTTGAACTCACAAGCGCCTCACACAACCACTACCCACCTGGAATGGAACAGGGAGCAGGGTTGTGGAGAGTAGCCAATGAGACTATCAAACGCGGTACAGAGGATGAGACAAGGCCGTAGTCAAGAAGTCCAAGGTCAGGGCAGGCAGAGAGGTTCGTAACGATAAGACAGGCAGAAGAGTCGAGGCAGGCAGCAGAAATCGTAGTCCAGGTTCAGGCAGGGTCACAACAGGCAATTCAAGAAGTAATAGATGCTAGGGTTTCAGTAATAAACCTAATAACCAGGCAATGTATGTCAGTCTGGATCTGGTTTAAATGCATATCTTTTGGCGCCAAACTAGCGTCCTCACGCTGACGTCGCGGAACTGACGCCAGCACGTCCGTCACAGGCGTTTCCGCCTACGTTCCTGCGCCCGCGACCGTCGCCGACGCCACCGCGTCCGTCGCCGGCGTCCGCGTCACGCGCCGGCGCGCATTACCGCGCCCGCGCCTGCGCCGAACGGAACGCATGCGTGTGTTCTTACATTGCCCCCCATCAAGGAGCGGCCTTAGGACGCGACAACCAGCAGGCTTACCAGGATAGGTTCCATGAAATCTGTCCAACAACTCAGGAGCGTGGATGTTGGATGCCGGTTCCCAAGAATTTTCTTCCGGACCATAACCCTTCCAGCTCACCAGGTACTGGAGCCGTTTGCCTCTTAATCTGGAATCCAGAATCTCTTCCACCTCAAATTCCTCTTGACCGTCAACCACCACAGGAAGCGGTGGGGGAGCCGAACGCCCAGGAAATCGGAACATCGAGACTTTAAAGTCGAGAACATCGAGGTTTTAAAAGAGCAGCATGAAATACAGGATGTATTTTCCAGGATGCTGGAAGCTTAAGCTGGAAGGCCACAGGATTGACTTGGCGGATGATAGAAAAAGGACCCAGGAAACGTTGACCCAACTTCCTACTGGGACAAGACAGCTTAAGGTTAACAGTCGATAACCACACACGGTCACCCACCTTGAACTCTGGGTCGCCTTTCCGATCAGCGTAAGTCTTGAAATTTTGTTGCGCCTTCCTCATGTTTTCTTGGAGCCTTTGGAAATTATTCGATAGAAAAGTTAATCTGTCCTTGACAGCAGGAACTAAAATATCTGAAACAATGGCAGAGGGAAAGGTTACTGGATGAAGACCATAATTTGCGAAAAAAGGGGACTGATTAATTGATGAGTGATGGGAATTATTATAAGCAAACTCCGCCAAAGGAAGAAGATTGACCCAATCATCTTGGAGGTAAGAAGAATAACATCTCAGGTATTGCTCGAGAGTTTGATTAGTTCGCTCGGTCTGGCCATTGGACTGAGGATGAAACGCAGAAGAAAGAGACACCGAAATCTTGAGTGCTTTGCATAATGATTTCCAGAACTGTGATGTAAATTGTGGTCCCCGATCCGACACTACTTCATCTGGAAGGCCATGGAGTCTTACCACTTCTTTAATGAAGGTATCAGCAGTCTCGGAGGCGGAGGGAAGTTTTGGTAGAGATTTAAAATGTGCCATCTTGGTTAACCGATCAACAAAAACAACAATGGTGGAACAATCACAGGAAAATGGTAAATCGGAAATGAAGTCCATAGAAACTGATCCCCAAGGACGGGAAGGCACTGGCAGAGGTTGAAGAAGACCAATAGGTCTAGAGTGAGAGTCTTTAGATCTGGAACATATTTCACATGAAGTAACAAATTTAAAACAGTCCTTAGCCATCCCAGGCCACCAGAATACTCTCTTAGCCAAGACAATAGTTTTCTTTATACCTGGATGACCTGCCAATTTAGAATCATGACTATTTTTAAGAACCTCCAGACGCATTGATTCTGGGACAAAAATTTTGCCTTGATGGAAAAGAAGACCTTCCTTAGGCAGTAACGATGGTTCAGAAATGTTTAAAGAAGCGTCCTTAATTCTATCCACCAGGGTTGGTTGGAGCAGAAGAAAGTTATTAGAATTTAGAATTGTCTCAGGGGCCAAGGAAACCTCGTTTTCCAAAGAAAACATTCGAGATAAGGCATCTGCTTTAACGTTTTTTGATCCAGGTCGGTAAGTAAGATGAAAATTGAATCTCATAAAAAATAACGCCCATCTTGCTTGTCTGGGTCTAAGTCGTTTAGCTGAACGTAAATATTCCAGATTCCTGTGATCAGTAAAAATGAGAATCGGATGTTTAGACCCTTCGAGGAGGTACCTCCATTCTTCAAGTGCCAGCTTGATAGCAAGTAATTCACGGTCAGCCACATAGTAATTACACTCACTCTTGGCCAGTTTACGAGAAAAGAAGGCAACAGGATGAAGGTCCTCTTGAAACCCAGTTCTCTGAGACAACACAGCACCTACCGCAAGTTCCGAAGCATCTACCTCCAAAATGAAGGGAAGGGAAACGTCAGGATGGTGAAGAATTGGACCTGAAGTGAAGAGTGTTTTCAATTTCTCAAAAGCCTCCTGAGCATAAGTAGACCAAACAAACTTTTGATTATTGCGCGTCAGTTCAGTGATTGGAAGAATGACTTGAGAAAATTTTTTTATAAATTTTCTATAGAAATTTGCAAAGCCGATAAAACGTTGAACGGCCTTCTTAGAGGATGGAATTGGCCAATTAAGAATTGCAGAAATCTTCCTCGAATCCATCTGAATACCCTGCGGAGAAATACAGAACCCCAAAAAATCTACAGATGATTGTTCGAACACACATTTCTCAACTTTAGCATATAACTGATGCGTGCGTAGACGGGCCAGAACCTTCTTCACGTGAACTCTGTGTTCTTCCAAAGAATTAGAAAAAACAAGAATATCATCTAAATAAATGATGACAAATATATCGAGGAAGTCCCTGAAGACGTCATTAACAAAATGTTGAAAAGTTGCAGGAGCGTTGCAGAGACCAAAGGGCATGACCAGGTATTCAAAATGCCCGTAACGAGTACGAAAGGCTGTCTTCCACTCATCGCCTTCTCTTATTCGGACCAAATTGTAAGCGCCCCGAAGATCCAATTTAGAAAAGATCTTAGCCTCCGCCAATCGTTGAAATAACTCAGGAATGAGAGGAAGTGGGTAACGATTCTTAACTGTGATCTTGTTCAAATCCCGGTAGTCTATACACGGCCTTAATGAATGGTCCTTCTTCTCGACAAAGAAAATCCCAGCTCCTGCTGGAGAAGAAGACTGTCTAATAAACCCTTTAGCCAAATTTTCATCTAGATAAGAACGAAGTTCCACAAGTTCTGACTCGGATAAAGGGTAGACTCGACCAAACGGAATGTGGGCCCCAGGAAGAAGATTAATAGGACAATCGTAAATGCGATGAGGGGGTAACTTGTCAGCCCCTTTCTTATTGAAAACGTCCAGAAACTCGCAATAAGCTTGAGGAAGAAGTTCATGAATTTCCGAAGTAGGGGATAAAAAACAGACCTTTTTTGCAGAAGAAATACAACGAGAAGAGCAGAAATTTGAAAGAAATTTTACTTCACCGGTCGCCCAATTGATGGATGGGTTGTGCTTCTGTAACCAAGGTAATCCCAGAATAACGGGGAACAAAGGAGAAGACACCACATCAAAGTTCATCATTTCAGCGTGCCCTTTATTCAACAACACAAAAAGAGAGACGGTCTCTTGCACCACAGGGCCTGAGGTAATCAGAGACCCGTCAGCCACACGGAGAGCTACAGGATTCTTCTTGGCTTGGAGCGGAATCTGGAACCGTAGTGCTACTCTATTGTCCAGAAAGCATCCGCTGGCCCCAGAGTCAAGGATTGCTTGGAGTTCTACCCGTTGGTCTCCCCACTGTAAAGACAAAGAGACTGTCAGGAGCGGCACAGGAACATGGCAGGGGGTAAAGTCTTTTTCAAGCAACTTCTTACCCGCTGGGCGGACCGGGCAACCCGAAGCAAATGGCCCGCTTGACCACAGTAAAGACAGAGATTCAGTCTGCGGCGTCTGATGCGTTCCTCCGGAGATAAAGCAGACTTAATAGCACCGATCTGCATAGGCTCTGGGGCTGTACTGAAGACAGGCGGAGGCATGGCTGGAGAAAAGGTGGACGGCATCCGAACTGGAGGAGGAGCAGATGGTAACATCCAGGTCTGAGATGAAAGCCCCGCTTTTTCTGCCTTTTCTTCCTCTCTACGCTCTCGGAGTCTCTGATCCAGTTGGATAGCGAGGAGGATGAGATCTTCCAAACTGTCCGGAATGCCAGTACGGGCCAATTCATTCTTCAACTCAGAAGAAAGTCCGAAGCGATATTGGTTTTTTTCGGCAGGGTTCCATTCTGTGTCATCTGCCCACTGCCGGAACTCCAACGTATAATCCTCAGCAGGACGGACCCCTTGCTTCAGGGCACGTAAGGCAGCCTCAGCAGTAGCGATTCTGTGGGGATCATCGAAAATGACTGCCATCGCGTCAAAAAAGGAATCCACCGAAGCCAAGACTGGACTGTGGCGGTCCATGAGACGAAAGGCCCAGGTCTGTGGTTCTCCCGTGAGAAAAGAGATAATAACCCTGACCCGGGTTTGCTCAGTAGGATAAGTGTGGGGCTTTAGGGAGAACAGCAGCTTGCAGTTACTCCTGAAATTCCGAAAGAGCTTCCGGTCTCCGGCAAACTTCTCTGGAAAGGCCACCTTGGGTTCAGAGATCTCCGACGTGATAACTTGAACCTCTGTTGGCGCAGGAGGAGTGGCAGCAGAAGTGGAAGGGAGAGCGGATGGCGGATGAGATCTGATATGGTCCTGTAGCTGAGCATATCCGCTTTGCAGCTCCCGGACTGCTTGCGTCAGAGAGGACAGCTGCTGGGTTAGGACAGCAAACGGAGAGGCCCCTTCAGCTGGATCCATTCTTTGGCCTGGTTATACTGTCAGGCTTACCGGTGAGATCCAGGCGGAGAAGGAGTTGGAGCTGAAGATCTTGAACTCACAAGCGCCTCACACAACCACTACCCACCTGGAATGGAACAGGGAGCAGGGTTGTGGAGAGTAGCCAATGAGACTATCAAACGCGGTACAGAGGATGAGACAAGGCCGTAGTCAAGAAGTCCGAGGTCAGGGCAGGCAGAGAGGTTCGTAACGATAAGACAGGCAGAAGAGTCGAGGCAGGCAGCAGAAATCGTAGTCCAGGTTCAGGCAGGGTCACAACAGGCAATTCAAGAAGTAATAGATGCTAGGGTTTCAGTAATAAACCTAATAACCAGGCAATGTATGTCAGTCTGGATCTGGTTTAAATGCATATCTTTTGGCGCCAAACTAGCGTCCTCACGCTGACGTCGCGGAACTGACGCCAGCACGTCCGTCACAGGCGTTTCCGCCTACGTTCCTGCGCCCGCGACCGTCGCCACCGCGTCCGCGACCGTCGCCGGCGTCCGCGTCACGCGCCGGCGCGCATTACCGCGCCCGCGCCTGCGCCGAACGGAACGCATGCGTGTGTTCTTACATATATATATATATATATTATTAGAGTTAGTGACCACTTCCTTTAATATAGTGATGATTGGAAAGGGGTGGCTCTTCCTCTTTGATCTCCAATTTTTGGACCAGTGGGTTGTGCCTGGGGAGCCTGGTGTCAACAAGGCCCAGTAAAGAGTTCTACCCTAGAAGAACAACCCTTCTTGATAAAGTTGGGGAACAGGGACCACATGAACAAGGACACATCAATTGCAAGTATGTTCTAGTAGCATCTTGCCTTGCAAGATAGTAAAGCAAAGATATAACAAGCAGCTTTGTGCTCCACCAAAGGATTGTAGCTGGTGGTAGCTCTCCTTAGGCATCACTGTCCCATTCATATTATGGAAGAGAATTGGGCTTAGTATATTACTCCCCAAACCATTTTGCTGCAGGGTAATCTCACTGTTGTTCCTGAACTCCCTTGAGGATATTAGGCCAACTGTTGCCCTCCTAGTATCTCCACAGAAATATCACGTTGCTCAGCTCTAGCCATGACTGTATTTGACTGTACATATCTACCTCAATAGATACTGTGAGTACAAAACCCTGTTAAGTGTTTTCAGTAAACTCTTGTTGTTTCATTTGCTAGGACCTCTTGCATGCTTCACAACAGCAGAGAGGTGTAATTGTACAGCACATCCTCCCCCTTCCTCCTAGAGAAGGCCCAGTTGGGTAAAGGAGGACAGATTGACCAATGTTCTACCGTCACTAGCTTGATAGGGCTCTTTTAGACCAAGATAAGGTTACAATAGTATATCTGGAAATATGAAAACGAAATTTGTATGCATGAAATTGTATAATGTAGCCTTCATAACAGAGACATAAATTAAGCAAGAAAAAGAAAAAGACTGACTTGATTATAGGGAAGATTTTTGCAACAGAACCTGACAAAGTTAGAGAGATTTTAAAGGCTGAGAAGAGAAGATAAAGAGGAAGGCTGATGCAATATAGACAGATGGATCATAATAATAGTGCAGAATAAGACAGCATTTTTCATACTTGAATAAGATAACAAGGGCACTGCTGTAACAATGTACTATTGGGTTGTGTGGAAACTCAATTAACGCTTTGAACGTTCTGGAATAGGAAAGACATTCTTGGTAGAAGACAACAGGGTGAAGCTGGAATCAAACGCCTATGTTAGTGCTTGAACTGATTGTCAGGAGCTGGACCTGGATATGGTAGCAATGCTGGTACTGGAAGCAATCAGGTCCCATATATATATATCCACAAGAAAACATTCCTGTTCTGATTTTTGATTATGTTCTTCTGATGAAAACAAGCAGAGCTTTGCCTTTAGAGTCTTCTTTAATGCTGATTGCATTGTTTCTGTATCATTAGTGAAAATGTATGTTTTTATTTATGGTATTGTAAGAAATCCTAGCAACACAGTATTCTTGGGAGGCTTATTTATCCCAACAAAACAAGTAACATAGTTACATAGTAACATAGTAAGTAAGGTTGAAAATAGACACATGTCCATCGAGTTCAACCCTTTTTTTTTTTTTTTTTAACTACCTATCTGCCAGTTGGTCCAGAGGAAGGCAAAAAAAAACCATCTGAAGCCTGTACAATTGATTCAGGGAGAGAATTCCACATCTTCACAGCTCTCACTGTAAAAAACCCCTTCCGAATATTTAGGCGGAACCTCTTTTCTTCTAATCGGAATGGGTGACCTTGTGTCAGCTGGAAAGACCTACTGGTAAATAAAGCATTAGAGAGATTATTATATGATCCCCTTATATATTTATACATAGTCATCATATCACCCCTTAAGCGCCTCTTCTCCAGCGTGAACATCCCCAATTTGGCCAGTCTTTCCTCATAGCTAAGATTTTCAATACCTTTTACCAGCTTAGTTGCCCTTCTCTGTACCCTCTCTAATACAATAATTTCCTGTTTGAGTGATGGAGACCAAAACTGTACGGCATATTCTAGATGGGGCCTTACAAGTGCTCTATACAGTGGAAGAATGACCCCCTCCTCCCTTGACTCTATGCCCCTTTTAATACAGCTCAAGACCTTATTTGCCCTTGATGCTGCTGACTGGCATTGCTTGCTACAGCCAAGTTTATCATCTACAAGGACTCCAAGGTCCTTTTCCATAATGGATTTGCCTAGTGCAATCCCATTATTGTTTATGAGTCTGTATAAACAAATAACAATAAATAGTAGAATATAACAAATACATAACTAAACCATATTTAAAAGTAAAATAAAAAAGTTTGTCTGTAAACGAGTCTCCTTTAGCTGCCTGCCAGCATTGTCTGTTTGATTGAAAACATCCCTACAGCACTTTCTGAAAACATTATTATTTCTAGCTTTCCAAATAATTCTGTTGGAGCACTTTTGATCCTCAGACCCTTGACCCATTTCTAGTGTTACTCTCGGTGGTTTTTGCTGTTCACCAGATTAAGTGGTATAAACTTTTTTTTTTGCATTCCAAAATATTGAGGAAGCTACTAAATTGCACATCGTTTCTGCAAAACCTAGTGATAGTACCAATTCTGTAAAAGAAGACAATAAAATTAGACTTCTGAGTTGTGTTGCAGTAAAATATTTCAAAGCCTGATTTTCAGCAACTAAATTCTGCATTTGTTTCCTTTACTTCCTCTTGAACCCTTCTTTTGTATTTCATACTTTATCAGCTCAGATGCATGATACATATAACTAGAATCTTCACCCCATTTCTTCCGCCCCTTCTATGCTGCCATTATTGTGTTGATCTGTCCGTGTGTGTTCTTTACTGCAGTATATGTCTCACCATCCATACAGACTCATAAACAATTCCAGACACAGATTAGTATTCTGACCTTGAATGGAGGATACTGTCATGAGAATTTTTTTTTTTCAAAACTCATCAGTTAATTATGCTGCTCCAGCAGAATTCTGGACTGCAATGTATTTCTCAAAAGAACAAACATATATTTTTAGATTTAAATTTGAAATCTGACATTTGGGTCTATTGTCAGTTTCCCAGCTGCCCCCAGTCATGTGATTTGTGCTCAGTCACTCTTTACTGCTGTACTGCAAGTTGAAGTGATATCACCCCTCCCTTTCCCCTCAACAGAAAAATGGGAAGGTAACCAGATAGCAGCTCCCTAATACAAGATAACAGCTGCCTGGTAGATCTAAGAACAGCACTCAATAGTAAAAACCAGGTCCCACTGAGACACATTCAGTTACACTGAGTAGGAGAAACAACAGACTGACAGAAAGCAGTTCCAACCTAAAGTGCTGACTCTTTCTGAAAGCACATGACCAGGCTATACAACAATATTACAACTAAAAAAAAAATACACTTGATGGTTCAGGAATGAGATTTTAAATTGTAGAGTGAATTATATGCAGTGTAAACACCAAGTCACCAAGGAGTTACGTGACCATATAAAAGCACGAGGCCGCAGGAGTCACATGACTCAGAGGTGACTTCTGATATCTTTATAAATTTCTAGTAGGGGATACATTATGCATTATACTCTACATTTTGTGGGGGGGTCGGAGTCAAAATTGTGGTCACCGGCGTCAAATTGTGGTTGTCGGCGTCCAATTTGGCCGCGCCGGCGTCCGTTTCTGACATGCAGCGTCAAATTCAGACGCCCACTGTCAAATTCGAAAGTGCTGCGTCAAATTTGGCGGCCTAATAATAAAGAAATAAAAACAACATCATAAAAATCATGACAGAATCTAATAAAATGAAGGGCCCTGACTGGATGAAGAAAGGTAAGCAGGAAGAGAGGGTGGGGCAACGGGGGGGCTAACTATAAGACAGTTAGTGGGGAGCAAGGAACAGGAGGAGGGCATAGGGGAAGAGCAAGGAGGAAGTACCTGCCTTTTCCGGTGGGAACACGAGGACAAGCAACATCCCACTCGCCTGTCCTGTTTTCGTTGGGTTAAGTTTTGGGAGGAGGATGGAGTTCCTTATGGAGTGTGTTGTTTGTCACAGCTGCAGAGGAACGCTAGCCAGGGGTGGTGGGCTTATGCCCCCAGTTAGGCACAAGTCTGCCAGGTTGATTATGGTCTCCTCGGACAAGGGTCCCAGGACAGTGGTTTTATATTTTTATAATTTTTTTATAATCCTACTTGCCGCAGGTGGCTGGCATGGCAGGTAGCCCAGTTGGTGGTATCTTCTGGTGGGCAAGCATTCCATTTGGCTACATCTTATCCACCATAGATAGATGACTCTTACAAATAAAGTGCACTGATTGGATGCATATAGACTTGTTCCATGAATAACAGTACTATTGCGGGTATCCTGACAAAAACTTGCACTAATACAAGTGCAAATTAGTGAAAAAAATATTGGCAGATAACATGCAAATGGCGCACATCTTTTTCTTTGTGGGGCTGACATTAGTTCTGTATACTGTGTATGCAATAATAGCAGGACCATCAAGTTCACTCTCCACTATTGAGTATGAGTTGTGTGTGCACAGAAGCCAATAAGAAAACCCACAAATACCTGCAATGTCAATGCTCTAATGTGTCTATGGGTGCAATTCATCATAATGAATGATGCATTGGTGCTCACTGTAAATTGCTAAGGAGAATAAGTCATGTAGGCTTCTTTGTAAACAGTGTCAAAGCACACTCAGGTTTGCATTCATTTAAGTACTTTGTTGATAATGAAAATACCAATTCTAATATTAGCCTACCCATCTTTATATTCATCCTCCAGAAAATTAGCTATTAAAACTAAAATTCTTTTTTAGTTTGATGTCTTCCTTGATGAACCAGTTTAATTCTAGCCCCAATAGTAATGTCTCATTGTGTGGCATGTGATAAGGTCAAGCAGAAGGAAAAACCAATACAAGGCAGTAGTTAATGTATGTGTGAGTGAACAAAAATTTGACCCACCCCCTCTACCAGCCCAAATTGGTAACTCCATATATATGCCCGTGTGCAACCAGCCCATCTCTGATGTCATGAAAGGAGGCGGGGCAGGTGTGCACCTATAAATGGAGGCTGCCGGAGATGAAAGCTGGTAGAGAAAGGTTGCAGACGGGGAGAGTGGAAGAAGACCTGCAGGTGTCGAGTCGGCCCACACATCACTGCAAGGCAGCCATTTTTTGTAGATAAATATACAGACATATGGCATAATGTAATAAAATGGGCTAAGTTTGCTATTGGTCTAGTAACCCATAGCAACCACTCAAACAATAAATAATTGATAAGTAACTAGACATGGGCAAACTATGTACCAGGGCTGTTCCCTGAAAGCTTTCTACACAAATATTGAATTCTCCAAGGTAACTGATTCATGTAAACAGCATCAAGCGCCAAAATTATTAAGTAGAAAGCCTAGTAATAATCTGTCAAGCTAAAAGGACACATCATTGGACTATTGAGAAGTTAACCTTTTATGATGTTTTCCCAATTCAGAAAATGCTGCATCTTACTGGTGACTGACAAAGTTCCAATGCGCACGCACACACACTTTGAGGCCATAGCACACAGCAAATTGTTGTGGGCAGTGTCTGACCCACCGGGGCTTCCAATTCAGGGGCCACCCATACATCTCCCGAGGCCCAGGGCCGGAACTAGGGGTAGGCAGAAGAGGAACCTGCCTAGGGCGCAATGATGTAGGGGCCCTGGGCAGGTGCCTGTTTGAGGGTCTTCTGCCTGCCCCTAGTCTGGCTGCACACCACTCTGCCGCTCTCGTCTACTGCCTCTCTCCCCTTCCCTTCCGCATCCCGCATTCTGTCCTTCCATATCCTGGAGAACCTGCCCTTCCGCATCCCCTCTCTCATGGCACATGCGTGCTCATGCGCACATGCAGAGGGGTGTGGTTAGCCAAACTGGTTGCCTCCCCCCCAGTTGCACAGGCCCCACGCGTACCTTCTGCTACTCTTGCACCATGATCGGGTCAAGACGGGGGTCAGAGAGCATTGTTTACAGGGTTTTTTCCTGGTGCCCACGCCGACCCAGTCTGACTCTGGTGGTACACACAAAGAATTTCATGTAAAAATACAAAATTTTGTATCAGTTCTGACCTGAGCACATGTTTTTTACTAACTGCACACACAGGTTTAAATTGTGTGCACAAAAGGAGGATTTACAGGAAACATTAGTACCTGGTTATTGTTTACGCTAGGATCCGTTCACAAAATTTGTGAAATGGCAAAAAAAATGCGAAACAAATTGAAGTCAATGGGCGTCAAAACTATGTTGACAAGCGAAAATTTACACGAGCGGCAATTTTTATACGCGCGGCTATTTTGTCCAAATGCATTAAACTCAATGGGCATCTGAATAATTTTGACATGCACCAATTACACCAGCAAATTTTTGCCACAGTTTCGCGAAAACATTCATGGGCCGCGAAATAGGAAAATTTGCCGCAAATCACCTGGAGCAGATTGCCTGGCGGCTAAAATCACCCATCATTAGTTAGGATGAAAGCAAATGTGCCAGCTGCCAGGGCAAGTAGACTGGCATTTTCATAAGTTTTGTGCAGAGTTGCATATTGCATTGCATAACAGAATTCAGACTTTATGGGGCCTATTTATTAAACCTTATTAAACTTTATTAAACCTTATTCTGGTCAAGTTTTTAGACAAGAAAACTCGAATTTTTAGAGAAAAAAAATAGAATTTTTTAAAGATTAATTACACCCCAAAGCTGCTAAAAATCAGAAAATACTCCAGCTAAAATTTGGCGAGGTCATGTAGATGTCAATGACAGATGTCCCTGAAGTTGTTTTTTGACTTTGTGATCTGTGCTGGTTTCCGTACAATAATGTCAAGACTTTTCTGCACCAACTTTTTTGAGCTGATTATTTTTGATAAATGAGTTAAATTCATGGATGACTTTCTTTTCATAAAAAAATTGTTAAATTTGAGTTTTAGTAAATAACCCCATAGATGGCCCTTATTTCCCATAATTACCTGACAGTATGGTATCCTGAGATAGACTTTTTCCATTAACTTAATGCAAAGTTCCCTTTTAAAGTGTTTTTGGTAGCTTGCATGACCTGCCCTAGGCTCAGAGGCTTGTTTTCAATTGTTTTCAGTCTAAAGAGAGAATCACATAGAAAAAACGTATGTATGAAGCATTTAAGACTTCTGATATTAATGTATGCAGTGTTTGGCCTTGTTTATTTCCATTTTGTACACCCAAAGGTTTGAAGGATGGCCATTTCCATGCCATAAATAATCATCAAAAACGAGAATATATTTGTGAAAAAGAATTTAAACCTTGCTAAGATGAATACAAATTGTTTTAGGTTACTAGAGAATAATGAATAGGAATAGCAGGCAGGTGGTCATGGAGCAGGCTCTCATTTATAAAAACATGTCGGAATGTGACAGCTTTGCCTTTACTAAATAATGTAATTTTCTTCTCCAAATATTAAAAGCCATAATTGTAGCATAAGAACAAAATAACATAAATGATTCTTGGCCAATAGTGAGAAAAGGGAAAAAAACTGTTTTCAGTAAAGTACTAGCACAATCAATTTCTCTTTCTACAGGGATAAAAGTCTAAATACAGCTAAGATATTACCCAACACTGATAGTAAATACACTCTATTTACTAACATTTGGATTTCCTTCTTTTTCACAAATTGTATTTTTTTCTCTAAAAATGCAAGTCTTTAAAATTCTCTAAAATGCTAAAAATTCAAGATTTATTAAGTATAAAAACCACAAAAAACTTTAATACAAGACTTCTCCAAGTGGAAGCAGTTGATGTCCCACAGAAGGTGATGGGAGCTGCGCTGATCCTATTGACTTTTCTTAGCCATTCAGACACAGGTTTTTGGATTTTTTTTTCTGCTGATATTTATCCAAAAAAACTAACATTTTTAGAGGCTAAAAGATACTTTTTTCTATTCATATATTCCTTTTATAATTGGATCTTTTAACAACTGTCATGGCATTCGTGATTTTAGAGAAATAGAGTTTAATCGTGGTTTCAAAATGCTCTAATATCACTTAAATTCGACCTTTAATAAATGGGCTCCCCATGTAAATATGTAAAGGGCCCACTACACTCACAGGTCTTAGCAACAAAACAAAAATGTTTTTATTCAAAACCCAAAGTTTCGGTCACATAAAGTGACCTTCCTCAGAGACAAATAAAAAGCACATGTATATGCAATAAGGATGCAACTCAGCACATTCACACAAGGCTTAATGTCCTGGTTCTCTGCAACCATAAGGAATTTGTGATTCATTTAATACCCTCATTTAGCATTTGGAAACCCATGTGCTGTTTCTGTCTTATTGGATATATATATATACATATATATATATATATATATATATATATATATATATATACACACAATCTTTAAACCTTCCGCACACCTTTCACTGGAATTGACCCAGGTGCTACCAAACAATGCTGTATTATGTAGT
Source organism: Xenopus petersii (assembly GCA_038501925.1). Lineage (NCBI taxonomy): Eukaryota > Metazoa > Chordata > Amphibia > Anura > Pipidae > Xenopus > Xenopus petersii. The sequence goes on from CM076682.1 coordinate 134,898,677, forward strand.
CCACAAAAAATGGTGCACACCAGGATTTCTTCCATGTTTTTATTTAGTACATTAAAAACCGGCCAACATTTCAGGCGTCTTCTAAGAGCTTTATATATATATATATATATATATATATATATATATATATATATATATATATATATATATATATATATATATATATATATATATATATAAAGCCTATCCTTATTAGTGTTAATTTAGTGTTTTATCCTTTGTAAAGTTTCTTTACCCCCAAAGTCTACAAATAGTGTGGAAGGGGGAGTTGAATGCTTTCTTTTCTTTTAGCTGGGCCCTTGCAAGGTAGTCGAGGAAAGGTTTAGGTAGCTGAACTTTAACAAAGGTTAAAGGAGAAACAAGCCCTTTTACCTCCCAAAAAAACACTACCCCCTACCCCACGTAGACCCTCCTCCCCCCCAGCCTAGCTGCCCCCTCTGGGAAATGCCCCTAACTATTCTTTCTTTTTTCAATTATTTTTATTAGCATATTTAAAAACAGAAAGAACAAAGAGCAGCAAAGCAATAGCTTAGCATAACAATTGTCGATTACATAATAAAAAGAAATATCATGTAGCAATTCATTGTTAACAAAACATCAACCCCTAACTATTTACTTACCCCTCGGAGCAAAGTCACAGCATCAGAGTTCACCGCAGCCATCTTCCGGGTCTTTGGTAAGCTGAGACGGAGCAATTTACCGGTTTGCGACAACTGCACATGTGGCTTAATTGTGCCGGAAGAAAACACGAAGACCTGGAAGATGGCTGCGGTGAACTCAGACAGTAAGAGAGTGAAGGAATATTATGACAAGTAGAAGTGATCCCCAGTTAGTGGCTCGTGTTGCTCGTGTTGTTGTTTTAAGTGGCCTCAAAGTAGGTGCGTATTTTTTTAATTCCTATTGAGGCAAATTTTGGTTGCATTAAACCAGATGTACTGCCAAACAGAACCTCCCATAGGCTGCCAGTCCATATAGGGACTACCAAATAGTCAATTATAGCCCTTATTTTGCAGTCCCAGGAACATTTTTCATGCTTGTGTTGCTCACTGATTTTTTTTATAACTGAATGTGACCCACAAGTATAAAAGTTTGAGGATCCCTGCTTTAGACCCTACACTTAGGCAGGTGTCACCTAAGTTCTCTGTCCACAATACTTTTCCTTAGTGCTCTTGCTAAGCTGGCCTGTATAACTCATAATTTCTATAAGTGTAGTATGACAGTGTAGTATGACTGGTCTCCTTACTGTCCAAAGCTTGATACAAGGTCCTTATGCTTCAGGCTCCCATTACATCTTCCCTGGTGCTATATGGAAACCAAAGAGCCATGTGCTCTTCAGGAACTGATCCCACTGGGAAAATCTTCTGCCCACAAGGCATATATTCCAGACTCATGAGGTATTAAGCCTTTGGGTGCCCCACATACATTCCACTGAACTAAATGAGTAAGTAGCTTTTAACTCAGTAAATAATCTCTTGATGAATATAATGCCACCTTAAAGGGATCCTGTCATCGGAAATCAGTTAATAGTGCTACTCCAGCAGAATTCTGCACTGAAATCCATTTCTCAAAAGAGCAAACAGATTTTTTTATATTCAATTTTGAAATCTGACATGGGGCTAGACATTTTGTCAATTTCCCAGCTGCCCCATGTGACTTGTGCCTGTACTTTTGGAGAGAAATGCTTTCTGGCAGGCTGCTGTTTTTCCTTCTCAATGTAACTGAATGTGTCTCAGTGAGACATGGGTTTTTACTATTGAGTGTTGTTTTTAGATCTTCCAGGGAGCTGTTATCTTGTGTTAAGGAGCTGTTATCTGGTGACCTTCCCATTGTTCTTTTGTTGAAGTTTATCAGAACACAAGTCACATGACTTGGGGCAGCTGGGAAATTGACAATATGTCTAGCCCCATGTCAGATTTCAAAATTGAAAATAAAAGAATCTGTTTGCTCTTTTGAGAACCGATTCATTTTGAACATTTTTTTTTTCCCTTGACAGTATCCCTTTAAGTCTGCCATCATGAATAATATCTATGGTACATCATTAGGTTGAAAGACTAATGTATCCATTAAATGTTTTCAGCTTTAAAATGATAGGATTTTCCAAAAACACCAAAGGTTACCATTTATGTTTAACAAACCCCATTAACCTATAATTTCATAAAATAAGGCAATCTCCATTAAACTGGGGAAAAAACAGATGACATCCCTAAAGGATGTAGGGTCTGCAATAGAGTTCATTTATCATGAAATGGTTTCTAATATATAAATACACACTCACATTCATTCTGTAATTTCCTCTTAGTGAGCTCTTATTGCCCTTCACAAATGCTATTTTGGATCACCAAACCATAAGGGAAGTCTGAAACTCTTCTAGCATGACATATTTATATTGAAGGGAGATGAGAATTTCTGGTCTGTGTTTTCTGCATTTTAGCTTGTCAGCATTTCTGTAAATCAATTTCGGTGGAATGGTACTTCATGTATCCCTAAAACATTTCCATCTTCCTCAAACCTCTTCTTCCCTACTTTATAGCCTTCCTCTTATCCTTTTCCACGTTTCTTGTTTAACTCTGTCTAATCAGGGAATTAAGTTCAGTTTCTTTACCATGCAATTTTCTATTTATGATTACCCAATGGCACATATTACTAGAAAAGTATATTATTATGAAAATGGTTTATTTACATGAATCAGTGTTTTACATATGAGCTGTTTTATGCAATATCTTTTTATACAGACCTACATTGTTTGGGGGGTTTCATTTTCCTTTAAAAACTAAGACCTCAAAGGCTCATCTGAAAGGAAATTAATAGTAACGGGCAACAGGATTTCACAACGAAAATCCAAATAATGTGATAAATTAGTTATATTACCATATTCTGCTTCTCAAAATGAATTGCTTAACCTTTTAATGTGAGTCATTTTGCTGTAGAAAGCTGTATTCCTCAACATTAGCCAATAAACATATATGAATACATCTTTCCACAATCATCCATGCAGCTGTAACTTCAGTCTTCAAGTAGGCAATAACACAAAAACATACCTACAGGATATTTGGAAAATTAATATCTGGGATATGGGTGCACAAGGGGCAGAACGCAGCACTGGCAGGTGCAAGACAACTCTGTCCTTACCGCCAGCCATAGACATGCAGATTAAGTGACAGGTATAGTGGACACCTACAGTATGTGCTTTTCCTCACCTGCCCCTCATGTGCTCCGCGAACACGAGCAGTACTTTATTCATTGGCAAAATGCAGTTTTCCCAGGTACGGAGCACAAAGTGCAAAAAATATGGTAAATTTGCACCCTTCCCTGATTGTAGTAAATGACGCCTATTTATACAATTGGGCTCCTATCATAGCACTTGTAAAATATATAAATAGCTATGGAGTTTATAGCAATGAAGTTCTGGGTTAGCCTTTGATTCCATGTATGTTGCATATTGGGCAGTCTTTATTCTTGGCTGATCGACACAGTTTGATTAGATAAATTGTTTAGTGGGGGCAAACACACATCCCAATGAACATAACAGTTAAATGGAAAATGATACTTTTTTGGGCCAAATTATACATTTTACTTATTTATGACCTATATTTACATCACTGTATATCCATTGTTTAGGAACAGAATACGCTTTAAAGCATTGTCAAAATGTGTTACCTTACTAATACTCATTCCAACAGAAAGGGAAGACTTGTAATTTTGTTTTGCATTTATTTTATCAAATGTGCCTGCATTTTGCTTTAGATTGGTAAAACAACTTCCATGAAAATAAGCTTAAATTAGATTTTTAAAAAGTCTTTGAGGGCACATTTCATATTAAGGAGGCTATTTATGAAAGGTCCCATTTTAGAGTTTTTCATATCTCGAATGAACTCAGAACGCGAATGGTTTCTAATTTAAAAAAAAAAAAACAAAAAAACACGAATCAGCGAGTACAGGGTTGTACAACATGAAACCTCAAATTAATCAAGTTTTCGGTGGGAATTCACTTAAATCATTTTCTGCCAAAACCCTCCGGAAAAAAAAACGTAACATCATGAAGGCTATTCATTCAAGGCCATTCAAATGGTTTAAGGTACTTTTAAATGGTGTATTTTTGGATTTGAGGTATTTCAAGGGTCGGAGTATAATAAATCTTGAAAAATTCGAGTTTTTTTTTTAATCTGAAAAATGGATTTTTGACCAAAAAAAACCTTGAAAATTCGAGTTATTGTGTAAAACACAACTCAAACCTTAATAAATCTGCCCCTAAATGTGCCGTTACAATGTTTGTCAACAATAACAAATCTAATCATAATGAAGATTAAGAGAGAAATGTTCTGCACAAAATATATTTCAGAATTCAGGCCTTGAAGTCTGAGCAGATTGGGAAAGATAACAACAAAGGGAGCTCCATTAAATATCACCAAAACTCAGTCACTGTTACTCAACAACATTGATATATTTGCTACACACAGTACAGTAAATCATTTAAGGGTAGGGTTCACAGGTCATGTGGTTTATACTGAGCAGTATTTACAGTCCTGGTTTCAACATCAGTTAAATGTGATTTTTCTGAAAAGAGGCCTGCATGTCCCCACATGTCAACTGTCACTGCATGGATCATAAAATGATTAACAAATAGGTCTTAGAGGTTAACTCTTCATGCATAAATGTCTCTCAGTGGAAAGCAGCAATAGTAGACGGATCCAAATAGAATATAATATTTACATCTTACTGCTTCATTGAGTTTTCCAAGGCTCAATGCATCCCTAATGTTTAGAGACCAGTTCAAGAGTTATGAGGTCAAGGAAGTGCCTTCTTTGGAAGGTAGAAGGTCTGGGGGTGAGTTGCAATGATCACTCTAATGTGTTCTCTAAGCATTTTGTTTTATGCCACTACTTCAGTAAAGGCACTAGGGTTGTTGCTGAGAATTACATTCAACATTAAAGAACTGTATGGATGACAGAATATAATAGTTATATTGGGGATACAGTACAGTAGGCAAATTAGGAATCTCAATTGGAAATACATTTACAGCACAGTAAGTCCAGCTGTGTAACTATAAGAACCTATGACTTTAACCACACCACAACGAAAGACACAAATATAATTAACATTATATATTGCTTAAAGGCCTACGTGAAATACTAATGACTTAAAGTGAATAACATAGTTACAGATTCAAAATTACATACAATAGGCTGAGGGAAACTAATTTAGCTCCTATATTACTAGCGGATACAAGACACAAATCAAGGTCACAGAAGGAGCAGACCATATTAATGAAAATGTTATTTCACAGTAAATTTACATGAAACAGATGCAAATCTATCATAGTTAAGAGATTTCTCCTTCTAAAGGTAAATAAACCACAAGTCCTCAAAATAACTACATCAGCAAATTAAACATTATTTGATAAGAATACCAAAGTAAACGTGGGAAAACATAAAGCAAGATAATCAAAATGCTTCCAACTGGTAGATCCAAAAGATATCTGTATTAAGAAACTTCAGATTTGAAGGCTTAATTACAAAGTGCTACCACAGTTGTGACCAGGAAAAATGGTTCCAGTGGTTGTGCAAATCAGCACCCTTAATTAAAGGTATGTCAATAGACAAATTGTCCTTGCACCTAAGGAATTGGGCATATTCATCATTCTTAGTAATGAGCTAAACTGTCCCACTTGACACAATGTGTGTTTATTTTTCCTGCATAAAAATCTTTTCTTTTTTTTTTTGGTGAAATAAAATTCTAAATTCTAAATTCTAGCACTGATTCATGAAAATGTGTGCCACTCACAACAATATGAATTATACTGCAAACCTGTATCAGGCAAAAAAATGTGCTTATCCCTCGTCATTTTCACACCATCTGCCAGAATTGAGCTATCCCCAATTTTAGTGCAATAGCACCCAATTTGTGTTAAAGGAGAATCTCCCTCACGCTGGAATTCTGTGAAAAAACATTGCATTATTTTAATACTGTATATAATGTTATAGGAAGAGGTCACACCTCTTGAAAAAGTGTGTGTATGTGAACCCGAGAAACTCGTCGGGGATCATGGCCATATAAGTATTTTAAATTATGTTTAAAATATTTAATAAACATATATTAAATGGACTGTTGCATTCCAATTAGGGATGCACCGAATCCACTATTTTAAGATTCGGCTGACTACCGAAACGAATCCAGACCCTAATTTGCATATGTTAATTAAGAGCAAAACAGGGAAAAAGAACTGTGCATGCAGCGAGCATTTAAAATTCTTTTGACTTCCTTGTTTGTGTGACAAAAAGTCCTGTGATTTTTTTGGATTCGAATTACGTTTGGTCAGGAATGTGGATTTGACCAAATCCAAATCCTGCTGAAGAAGGCTAAATCTTGTTTGAATCCCGAACCAAATCCTGGATTCTGTGCGTCCTTAATTCCAACCACATCTGATGTTTGGATCACAAGAAAGAGAGAATTCAGAACCTTTGAGTAGTATGAGGTTTTGTGTACTGTAGACAATTAGGCAGTTTTTAATGAATATACTTCTATTTTCTGATTTTTATTCATGGTGCAGATATTACAAAATTACTTTTATGCTGAAATATTAAAATGTAGGACTATCACTACCTTAAGAGGGCTTTTTTTTATTTTTTTTTTCTCATAAATGTATCATATATTCCTCTTTTCATAGCTGCTTGGGGCAAATGACAGAAATGTGTTACCAGATGACCTTGAAGATTAATGTTCGTTCCAATTATCCCTAACCTTTAGATTCCATTTAGTAATGCCATGTCTCTTCATAATCTGTAAAATTCAATTAGTAGCTAAACAAAACATTGCAGGAGATGGGTGGGCTGGTACAGGCATCCACAAGCTGATTAGAGCACTGTTTCCAAAATATTAAATGAGCCTGATATTGCATTAGAAAGGAAGGGCTGGCAAGTGTATATTATTCTGTCAAGTCTGATGTTTATGGCTGAAATAGAATCCCAGGACCTTCCTTATGTAATAATACAGCTCACTTCAAATGTTTTTTACAATTGGCACTGTCTACAGTAGATATATTTTCCAAGTGTTCCTGTAATCAGCAAATATTGTACTATTCTAAAAAATGTTATCACGCCAAGGTGGAAAATTATTAAGGCACCAACACTGACCTTCTGGAAACGTTCTAGGGGGTGACCAGACAAATTTATTAGCTCTGCCCAATACCGTAGCCGACTTAGAGTAGCGGCCACCATGTACCTGGTGGGTAGTGAGAGAGTTAATAGAACCTTTATTGACATGGAGCAGTACTCCTATGTGTTTCCGTCTGTAAAAGTAACATTGGCCTATACTGCTATCCACAGTACTTGTATTTTACACTACTACAACTGTACAGTTTTTTTTACTTTATTCCTTCCTGTTTCCTATGTTATGCATAAAATAGCACAATAAAAACCTTTAAATTAACAATTTAAATTGTCACTAAACTTGGAAGGAGAAGAACAGGGTATGATGAGATGTGAATGTAATCCAAAAAAGAAATCAATCGGCAAAGTACATGCTTGCCAAAACAGTGAGAAATGTATGGAGTCACAAGAAAGAATGGCATACTAATGAGATGAAATCCAATGTATTTAGTCCAAGGACATCCCTTTGGGAACTGATTCCATTTTAGCATCATTACATTTTATCAGGGAGCAGACCTATGTATTGAAAGGCATTTTATGGAGGGAAATGTGCTAATTATACCTGTATTATATCTCCTGCAGTGCCAGGGTTAAGCAGCACTATGATATTTACTGGCAACGTTACAGCAAATGAAGGCATGTGGATTGGTCTGTTTCTTTTTGCTTGCTCTTATTAGTGAGAACTCACGGGACCTGCTCTGAATATGTCTAAGTGTCAGCTGCCAAGGATCAATACAAGCTGTAACCATCATGATACTTTTATTAGTATTAGTCACTTGGTAAATGACACATAAACTATGCCACCATGGAAGAAAATGGTAAAGTTGCTGTAGGTAGTAGTGAATTATTGATTAATTATTACAGAGAAAACGTAAAATCAATCAGAATTATCTGATTAAAATGAAGTCTATAGGAGATGGACTTCCTGTAATTCAGAGCTTTCTGGATAACGGGTTTCTGGATAACGGATCCCATACATATAATAATAGTTTTAGTATAAGTGTAATTTTAGTACGACCAAAGTAATGTCATGTGCTTAAAGGGGACCTGTCAACCGAAAAAAATATTTAAAATTCTATTTTATCATGTTTGTCAAGCAAAATTAACTTTAATTATACTGTATAAATTATTTGAATCTTGTTTCCTTCGATCTGGGAATTCATAATTATAGCAAGCAGGCAGGAGCCATTTTGCGGACACTCCTCTAAGGCATAGAGGAGGGGCAGACAATATTTGATGGACAGCTGAGATTTTGAAATGAGTTTACAACAGCTATGAATACTTTAATAAAGAAAAGAATTTGGATTTCATGTTTAATTTGAAAAGGACTTTTATTATATAGATTTTTATGTCTGGGTGACAGGTCCACTTTAAGACATTTTAAGAATATCCTTAAAGGAACAGTTCAGTGTAAAAATATAAACTGGGTAAATAGAAAGGCTGTGCTTGAAGTTGAAGTTTTGCAGTTGATCCTCAGCATTCAGCTCAGATTCAAAAGCAACAGTTATGATCCATGTAATCCCCTCAAGTCAATGATTGGTTACTGCCTGGTAACCAATCAGTGGAAACCAAGTGAGCTGCAAAGCAGGAAGTAGGGGTCTAGCTATTATGTTAGAAATCCAGTCACTCCAGCCTTTATACATTACATTTTTGGCTAACTAACTATATTAGAAACATTTTTTATTTTCACAGCCTATTTACCCAGTTTTTATTTTTACACTGATCAATTCCTTTCATACAACATGTATTTTGGTTTACCATCTGCTTACTTGGGAACCCTCCATCACAGAGGCAACCAAAGGTCTCTCTGTCCCTAGTGCTAGAGTTGACTGTACATAAGGGCAGAATTTTGGGATAATGTGAAAGCAAATGTATTAATTGATGACATTGTAAACACAAGTCCAACAGGTTTTAAACTTTACAAGAGAGGAAACAAGTTATATTACTAACAGGTTTGTATGTGTAATAATTGCAGCACATGATGGAACGCAACCTGGTCTGTTTCAACTTATAAATGAGCACACTCTTTCTCTTATGCCCTGCTTCAAGGGTTTTTAACCCCAAAACTCATAATTTACTACATAATTAGTTTTAGGTTCTGCACATAGCGAGATACACCAGATGTTCTGATTGGTTGTCAGCTGGTCATTGGATTTATATCAATTAGTGTTGGAGTAAACAATAAGTAGCTAATAAGCTACATTACAAATGGCAGAGGAGGAAGGGAAGATATGGGATTAAAACTGCAGGTTTGTGTACACATTGACAGTAGGGGAATTTGTCTACCACTATATATATATATGCATATACAGGGTGCATTTTGGATAGAACATGCTAAGTATTTAAGTATTCGACTATATCTATACTAGAGAAAATACATAGTATGCCATAGGACATAAGATGATGAGTTTCTGTTGGAATCCTGTTAGTATTTTGGTCCCAGTTAGTGGTAATCTGTACATATACGTTAATTACTTTTAGAGGGTTATTTACAGATCCTCACCAAACATTGGCATATCCTAGAACAGGACCACAATCTCAAAACAGCAATTGGGGTCAAACCAACTATAACCTTTAGACGCAGTAAGAACTTTAGAGATAGGCTCATCCGGAGCCACTATTGCAATACACCCAATTCTACCTGGCTTGCCAACAAAACAAAGGGTTGTTATAAGTGTGGGACCTGTAAAGCATGCCCATGGATAAGAAAAGCAACTAAATTTGAAGGGAGATCTGATATAAAGGAGTATCTTATCAATGAATTCATTAATTGTAAGACGAAAGGGGTCATTTACGTCATGAGTTGTGAATGTGGCAAAAATTACATTGGGAAAACCAAACGTGAACTGAGACGGAGGATCCTTGAACACGTAGGTGACGTGATACACAAAAGGAATACATCAGTCGCCAACCACATTAACGAATACCATGATGGCAACACCTCAGCCATGAAATTTATAGGTGTTGAACACATCCAACCCACCACAAGAGTAGGAGATATAAATAAAAAACTTTTACAATGCGAGGCACGCTGGATATACTGGTGCCAAAGTAAATCACCAAAGGGCTTAAATGAGGGATTCACATTTGCACCATTTCTTTAATGCAGTCAAAACAACTGGATCTGATCTGGGAACTATGTGGATTTAATATAATTTAACTTAATTTAATTCAAATAAATAAAAAAAAATATTATGCATTTCTAGTTCTCCTTCCATTATATTTAGAACTACACCAATACTTATAGATTTAATATACTAACACAATTTGCCTCCTTTCATATATTGGTAATCATCTGCAGGCTAAGTCCATCAAAGTAATTACTATTGAATATGCCTTTGAACCGATCTCATAACTTTAAGAATACTAGAACCATAGTGTTTTTTGACAGGTTCCTTTGCTTGCCCCTTAAAATGAATGTACTGGCAAAATGTATTGGCAACTGACTCCTGTTTCACTAAGGGATGAAGCAGCAAGACGCGCACTTCCGCCAGCACACATGAATGACACGGACGAATGACCGGAAGTGACGTCACATAAGTACGCGAAACCGGAAGTGACGTCACGGACATGCGGAACGCAGTAACTTGCGCCTGTAGCCTATTTAAAGGGGAGAAAGGAGCGCGACCAGCACTTATGCCCCTGACGAAGCTGCTTGTCAGCGAAACGCGTAGGGTGGCGTAGGTGGAAGGTGGTGTGAATAGCGCCCACTCTTCCCAACGTAGCTAGGTAGAACTCGGCTGGGGAAAGGGTGGAAGGGTGGGAACCAATACTACTTTCTTGGTGGCATACTGATGATTGCACCTTTGAGCAGCTATTTGATAATGGGTATTTAAACCTATGACTAAATACTTTTTGTATACCCACCACCTTTCTTACCTACGCAATGAGATTTTAAATGTGTGTTTTTTAGGGACAAGGTCCCGCACGGCGTAGTGTTGTTTCCACGCTGTGAGTGTGTGTGCTGGTGTGGCCAAACTAATAATACTTTTTAAACGGTTTAAATTAAAAGTTATGTTTTAATACTTTGTAGCAACCTTTGCTTGAACTGGTTGGCTGGCTGCAGCTGATCTGGAGGGGTGTGTCACTCTCCAGCATTCAGTGTAGCTGTTTGTTTTGTCTGTTTTGGCTCATTTAGAGCATTACCAACCTACGGGCTAAAGGCTACAATCCAATCTCACAGGCTCCGACTATTCTTTTTCTTGGTTATTTACTAAACTCAGAATTTATCTCATGTTTGATTAAAAAAAAAAACAGGACCAACTCCCATGCTCGATTTGATCTTATTTATTAATAAAATAACCCGAATTAATTGGATCTTGGAAAAACCTTGATAAAATCATGGGAAAACCCAAATCGCTCTAATTTCTCTGGCTTTCTTCCTGAATCATTCAATTTTTTTGAGTGTTTGCCGGAAAACCCAGAAAAGTAAGATTTTCGGGCTAAACCCAGCGCAGACCCTGATAACTTTAAATTGAGATAGGTGCCTCTCCCATCGACTTATACAGGACCTCGACAAGTCTGAGATGGCGAATTTTCAGATTCAGGCTTTTTGCAGCATCAGGTTATAATGAATCTAAAAAATTGGAGTGTTTTTCCAAAAAAAATTAAAGTTTTTGGCCCAAAAAGCCCCGACCAGATAAATTTGAGGTTTAGTAAATAACACCTTAAAAGACAAAGAAAATTCTATTCACTGGGGAAGGGTGGGTGGTAAAATGTTAGGCATCCTTCACATAAAAGAAACGCTGGGTTTATTCTTGTGCCGGTGCACCTCTTTAATAACAGCAAAATATTGAATCCTCATCCTGCATGGCTGCTTGGCTAGTTAGCGATTCATTTAGATGCATGTTGCATGGCTGCACAGAAATCAGTTCAGTATGAAACATGCATTTAAATGAATTGCTTATTAGCCATGCAGGATACGGATTTAGTATGCCAGTGCTCCAGTTAGGAAAACTGCATTGGCCCAAGAACTTTAAATTGCAGCACTGCTGCACCCAATAGGATATAGCAGGTTTATTAACATGATATGTTGCAGCAGTTTTGGTTTGTTACAAATATGTTCAGGATTTAAGGCTTTTTAAAAGATCAGATATTTTTTTTGGATATTATTTCCTTGTATTTAAATATTTAAGATACTATAGGTTACTACGATTGCATTTGGGTTTTGTTAGGGGAGAGTGCTGTCATGCTTGCTTTTTAGCTGTAGATGTGAGACAGGGAGAAATGAATTCAGATAACATTCATACTATCATATAGATGTTGTATTTAATTTTAACGATGACCTATATTCCCTACTGTCTAGACATGCACACCAATAACATTATAAAAATGATTTAATCAATGCAAATAGCTTCTATTTCAAGTGGCCACTGATACATTTCAAGGTTTATTTCAAATGTCAGAGCCATGTCACTTCCGAGGTACAGCCAAAGGGACATATGGTATTAAGAAGAAAATGATGCAGCACAGCAGTAATGGGAATTCAGAAGTGAGAAACAGAAGCAGAGGTCAGGCAACCGACTGAGACAATAATGGCAGTGAGTCAGTAGGGACTGCAGGCAACAATGGGAGCTCAGCATGAGTGCAGGAAGCACCTACATATCATAAACCGGCCATACACAAGCCAGGAACATAGTGAGGAAGGCATGCATGCAAAGGCTTATGTACCTTGTACCACTAAAACATTCCTCTACATAAGAAGCAAGGGACTTTGCCTCGGTTATTTCTGTACTGAATAGCAAAATAAATAGTTCCATATCTGACAATATTTATATACCAAACAGAATGTTTCTAAATCAAATGATTGATTTCCCAGCTCTCTGACATATTTTTTTTTCCACAGGGTTAAAACCCTGTGGAAGCAAAAGCAATGGCTCAACAGGGTGCAAAAGGGTGTCATTAAAGGAACAGTAACGTCAAAAAATAAAAGTGTTTTAAAGTAATGAAAATATAATGCAGTGTTGCCCTGCACTGGTAAAACTGGTGTGTTTGCTTAAGAAATGCTACTATTGTTTATATAAATAAGCTGCTGTGTAGCAATGGGGGCAGCCATTCAAAGGAGAAAAGGCTCAGGTTACACAGCAGATAGCAAATAAGCTCTGTCTGTCTAATGGTGTTATCTGTTATCCATTAGTTAACCCCTGCCATATAGCCCTTTTTCAATTTTCATTGCTCCACAGCAGCTTGTTTACATGAACTATAGTAGTGTTTCTGAAGCAAACAGATGCAGGGCAACACTACATTATATTTTCATTACTTTAAAACACTTTAATTTTTTGGTGTTACTGTTCCTTTAAGTACAGAGCATTACGTGCTCTGATGTGGGCCCTTCCTCACTTACAAACAGGGCTGGGCCGCGCCGCACAGGCGCCCAAGGCAAGCCGGCAGACGCGGCGCCGGTTTAGCCCAAGTGTGCATGCGCAAGGATGGCGCTCGCGTGCGCATGCGGTGGTTTTTACTTCTTTTGCTCTTCTGCGCATGCGTGAATTGGTGCGAATGTGCGCATGCGAAAAGAAATGTATTCGCGCACATGCGCAGGAGCGCAAGAATACGTAAGAACCGCAAAGAGTCGGGCACTGGACTGGGGGTAGGCGACAGAGGAGGTGCGTGCCTGGCGCCCCCCCAGCTTTGCGCCCTAGGCACGTGCCTACTCTGCCTACCCCTAGTTCCGGCCCTGCTTACAAATCTGAATGGCATAAAAGCCAAGAGCTGTCCAAAATGGATGCACACGTTCCATCTCGTAGTCCTTCCATCAAGGAAGGCAGAAATGTAATAATAGGTGATTCATTTACAGTGAAAAGACTGGCGCCTAAAGGAGGGAAACCATAGCCACAAGTCTTGGGTAAAGCTTTTATGGTACAAGAGGTACACGCATTATTTACCAAATAGGCACTCACTGCCCCATGCCTTGGGGGCAGCTTTAGGGGGCAGACCTCAAATGTCTATATGGTAAATGAAATTTTTAGCATAAAAAAAATCCTCTGCTGCTGCTGCTGAATACTTCCCTAGGGGGTACATGCAGGCCTCAGAGTGACATCATGTGCAGTGCTGCATCCATAAGTGATGTCATGCCCATGTGCAGTACAGCATGATGTCACTTTCATCAGTGTCACTGTGCATGTGCCGATGGGGCGTGCAGATACAGCCTTGGGTACACACTCTATGACCATGGCCATATTTATCAATATTTACATTGTCATGGAGAATAAAGGGATTCACCCAAACACCATGGGGCACATTTACTTTAAGTGTGGATTCTCTCTTCATCTAACTTCACCGCAGTTCCCCTTGCATCACCAGGTTTATTTTCACAGCACATATCTATATTTACTAAAGTAAAAAGTTCACTTTTTCAAGAGAAATGTGGGGAATTTTCTCCTTGCAAAAATTCTCTGCGACAATTCGCCAGTATATTTCCCCATACAATAGTAGTAGGAAAGCGAATTTTCGCCATGGAGAACAGTAGCATTGAAAGGGCAATGCTGATTATGATTTAAAAGGGGATGCTCTATCTTTATAATGGGCGTTCGCCAGCCTGAACCTTGCAAAATACACTTTAGCAAAAAGTGTAGTATTTGAAATTACCGTATTTCAGCTAGAAAATTCACTGACAAAATGGTGCAAAAGTTCTCTAGCACTAAGGTTTTTTCGCTTTTTCACTATTTAGTAAATAGGCAATGTTGAGGCGAATTGTCTTTTTGGCAAATGTTCTCTACACATCCACAATTCACCCTTTATTAAATGTGCCCCCTTACATGTACTCTATATCCAGCCCACATTCATTAAGGAGCCCGCAGCCATAACATTCTTTGCATATTCTGTTAAGTAACAAATGCTGCTTTTTATATGTTTAATCACTTTTAATAGACTCTAATAGGCTTTTTGTTTATATTTTATTGAATAAAACTATCAATATTATTTGAATACACTATTGGGAAAGAATCTGTGTGTATTGCTAAATAAACATTCGTGATGGATTACTTAGCATGTGATGATAATTTATTGCTAAATAACTATGCCTGAAGTAATGTTCATTCCCAGATTAGTTTTGTGGGAATATAAAATACAACTGCTTTACAGTATTTTCATTTCACAAAGTCTCTGTATTATACAGCGATGGACACAAAGAAAAGACACCCAATGCATTTGACAGACTTTGACCATTTCATAAATTTTTGCAAATATACCTGTAGTTTTGCTCATCACTAATGGCTAGAACTGTATAATTCTCCATTCTTGTCTGGGTTACTGTTTAGACAATGCAAATGATACAAGCTTGCTTGATAATATCTGCAAGTGTACGGCCAACTTAATTACTTAATTAATTTGCATGTGTTGTCGCAATCCAACCCTGGAAGGAATGCCTCCTCTAGTGTTACTTTTGGGCCTCTCTTCTGTCTGGTTCCCTGTGTTTCCATATTGCAAACTCTTGCAATATCCAGAAAGCTCCAAATTACAGGAGGCCATCTCCCTAAGACTCCATTTTATCCAAATAATCCAAATTTTTAAAAAGTATTTCCTTTTCTCTGTAATAATAAAACAGTATCTTGTACTTGATCCAAACTAAGATATAATGAATCTTTATTGGAAGCAAAATAATAACTGTTATTGATGCTGCACAACCAAAGTCATACCATTTTCACAAAGAAAAGCTTGCACAGAAATGTGTGCAATCAAAGTAGAAACTATTTTCTCCTGCAGTACTAAAATCTGGGGAGAAACACTGCATTGTGGGTAAAAAAAAAACATGGAGGATTATGCATCTGTTTTTTGAACTTTATATATTGTACATTTTTATATATTAGCTTTAAATGTGTGCAGTCCGTCAACGTAGGTGGAAATAATGCATTAGCACTGGATACTATTTGTGAGCCTAATGTTTAGGTACATGGGCATTTGTGAATAGCATTTCATTCTGTGCTTGATTTTGCACATGAATGAGCCTTAGGGGCCGATTCACTATCTTCGAGTGAATGATTCGAAGTAAAAAAACTTCGAATTTCGAAGTGTTTTTTGGGCTACTTCGACCATCGAATGGGCTACTTTGACCTTCGACTACGACTATTGAAGGATTCGAACTAAAAATCGTTCGACTATTCGACCATTCGATAGTCGAAGTACTGTCTCTTTAAAAAAAAAATTCGACCCCCTAGTTCGGCAGATAAAAGCTACCGAAGTCAATGTTAGCCTATGGGGAAGGTCCCCATAGGCTTGCCTAAGTTTTTTTGATCGAAGGATATTCCTTCGATCGTTGGATTAAAATCCTTCTAATCGTTCGTTTCGAAGAATTTAATCGTTCGATCGAATGAATAATCCTTCGATCGTTCGATCGAATTTTCTGCGCTAAATCCTTCGACTTCGATATTCGAAGTCGAAGGATTTCAATTCCTAGTCGAATATCGAGGGTTAATTAACCCTCGATATTCGACCCTTGGTGAATCGGCCCCTTAGTGTGTTGCTCAAGCCTCTTATTTAGGGCAAGGTCACACTTGGTATTTTTACATTGCGTTTTTAAAAACGTGCAGCCAAGTGTAAATACGTACAAAATGAAGCCCTATTGAAAATAATGGAATCCGCACTATAGCAATTACCATGGGGTGTTTGCAAGCCAACACCACGCAATGACCGCAGAAACGCCAATATGCCAAGGAAACGCCATATTATTGAACTCTATGGAAACCGCAGGTTTGGAAATACACTTCGCTGAAATACGCCGCATATTTTCAATATGATTGCTAGATGGAGTGCACATATACGTATTTACAGCATTGTATGCTGGTGACCTAATTACGTATTGACAATCAGTACAGCTACATTTTGCATGTAAATTGCTTTTCTGCTAGGCTTTTTTTTCACAAAGGTTTACTAAGATTCTTCTGAGTGGAATATTGGGGAACGAGAAAACAACAGAAATGCATGTTGGAAAAAGAAAACTACAGGCTGAAAAACGTATTGGAGTACCGGCATTTTTACAACGCAACGTAAAAATGCCACGTGCTACCTCGCTCTTAATAATCAGCACATAGAATCTGCAAACTGCTTGTAACTTTGTAACAAACACAATGATGGTTCTTCTTCAATAACACAGCTGTGTAGAAGAAGAGGGGGCAGATATGACACCAGTCCCTGTCATTTATTATGTGATTAATGGCGCGGGTTCACTGCTTACATAAATATATGACAGATGCTTAAGCTTTAAGTCTGTCTTTTATTAAAAGGGTGCTTCATTTTACTGTTATGTACTACTGGGCACTGGATCAATATATATTGCTAAATAACTTTGCTTGAAGTAATGTTCTATTGATTCCGTTTTCCCTCTGTGCTCTGGAAATATATACTTTTTACTATGCTCTTTGTAGATCACTTATTCCCTTTTGATTTTCTGCTAGAGTTTTTTTTAGTTAACTAGTAGAGCCCTGGAAGTATTATATTTCTCTCTTTATTATGGCCTACTGTAGCTATATAGTTAAAGGGATTCTGTCATGGGAAAATGTGTTTTTCTTTTATAAATTGCATCAGTTAATAGTGCTCCTCCAGCAGAATTCTGCATTAAAATCTATTTTTCAAAAGAGCAAACATCTGAAATCATGAAATCTGACATGGGGCTAGACATGTTGTCAGTTTCCCAGATGCCCTCAGTCATGTTCTGATAAATTTCAGTCTCTCTTTACTGCTGCACTACAAGTTGGGTGATATCACCTCCAGACCCCAGCAGCAGAACCAAATAACAGCTCACTGACGTCTGCATTGCATTGCAAGTCCGGCTAACCCAAGCCACGACTCCTTCAGGTACCTTGAGTAGGAGAAACAATAGCCTGTCTAAAACAAGTTCCATTCTGAAGCACTGGCCCTTTCTGAAAGCACATGACCAGACAAAATTACCTGAAATGGCTGCCTACATACACACTGGTATTACAACTAAAAAAATACATTTATTGGTTTGAGAATAAGATTTAATATGGTAGAATGAATTACCTGCAAAGTACACAATGTAATTCAATAAGACAAATCATAAACCATTAAAATCATGTCAAAATCCCTTTAAGTTTGTTTTATCATCAGGATAACTCACTGTAATTAATTGTCATTCTCAGCAGTCTCACATTTTAAAGTGGTCTTCCAGTAGTAGATATACCTGAGGCTCTGTTACCCAACTGATCATATCACAGGGCAAACAGTTGGATTTTGTCTCATTTGGCCACCAGCAATAGGGCTGGGCCAAGCCAACTGGGTGCCCTAGGCAACTCGGCTGGCTACACCAACTCACGCTGCCCCCAGGCGCATGAACGAGAGATCAATTTAGCGCATGCACTCGAGCGCAGAGGCAGAGGAGGAGAGGCAGAGGGGATGGCAGTGGAGGGAGGGAAGAACGTGGGAGAGGGGATGACAGAGGGTAGCAGAGAGGAGGGCAGGGGAGGAAGGAGAGAGTGGTAGAGGGGAGTGAACACGGACTAGGGGTGGGCAGATCCTGCCTAGGGCACCCTACCTCCCATTGTTGAGCCCTAGGCAGGTGCCTCTTCTGCCTACCCAGAGTTCCGGTGGTGACCAGCACAGATGGTCTCACCATGTAAAGGAGAATTCAACCGTTTTTTTAAAAAAAAAACTACCCCCCACCCCACGTAGACCCCCGTAGAACCTGGTCTTTCAAGACACCAGTTATAGTGGTCATACCTGAGCAAACTTTCCTGTTAACCAATGGATCAGCCCACAGGGCAAGCATCTGGATTTTGTCTGGTTTGGCCACCAGTATAGGTGGGTAAAATATAATTTATCAAGGAATAATTAGTAACCTCTAATGTATTTCTATACACCACCCATCACAAGAGTGACTGGTTAAACTGCTGTGCTTGTGTACTCAGCTGTAGTCATATATAGGAACTTAATTCATCAATGTCTTAAAGGAAAACTATACCCCCAAAATGAATACTTAAGCAACAGATAGTTTATATCAAATTGAATGACATATTAAAGAATCTCACCAAACTGGAATATATATTTACATAAATATTTCCCTTTTATATCTCTTGCCTTGAACCACCATTTCGTGACTCTATCTGTGCTGCCTCAGAGATCACCTGACCAGAAATACTACAACACTAACTGTAACAGGAAGAAGTGAGGAAGCAAAAGGCAGAACTCTGTCTGTTAATTGGCTCATGTGACCTTACATGTGGTTTGTATGTGTGCACAGTGAATCTTACGATCTCAGGGGGCGGCCCTTATTTTTTAAAATGGCAATTTTCTATTTATGATTACCCAATGGCACATACTACTAAAAAAGTATATTATTATGATAATGGTTCATTTACATGAAGCAGGGTTTTACACATGAGCTGTTTTACTCAGTATCTTTTAATAGAGACCTACACTGTTTGGGGGGTATAGTTTTCCTTTAATACCTTTGTACAAAACTGACTCATCAGCACAATAATGTGCTATTTCTAAAACATATAACCAGTTACTTAACCATATCAAATAAAATAATGTAGGTCTCATGAGAACTTCTTGCTAACACTTAACATCATCAGAACTAACAGAGAGGTAGCATTCCCATTACACTACTGTAAATGATTGCTATACGCTCCTGGTATCTACATAATAAAGTGATATCGACCAGTTTTTGTATGTAATTTGTATGATTGATGTACACACCTTTTGATTGTACAATTTGTAGTTCTGTGGTTTTTGTTTGTACTTTAGAATTATAGTCTCTTGTATGGAAACCCATTTCCATATTATGGGAAGGCCATCTCCTGTAGGTCCATTTTACAGGGCATGTAAAGTCTAAATTAGACTAAGGCTAGAAATGCTGTATTTTGTATACTAAATATAAACATGAACTTACTGCACCACTAGCCTAATCAAACAAATTATTCATGCTTTCAAAGTTGGCTACAGGGGGTCACCAGCTTGTAACTTTGTTAAACATCTTTGCAAGACTAAAACTGTGCACATGCTCAGTGGGGTCTGGGCTGCTTAGGGATCATCATAAACAAAGCTGTTTAAATTCTGCATGGCTGGGAAGTAAGACGGGGCTCCCCCTGCTGTTCATAAGTATGATTGTTTCCCTGCTCAGCAGTTAGGGACCGTCTGACAATTCCTATCCACAGCAGTAAATGAAGGGAGAATTTCACTGCATACAGTCAGGTTTCTTATAAAAACGGTACACATTTTTTATTTAAAGTATATTGGAGATAGGTTTCTTTTTCATTAAAGAAAGTAAAAATTGGATTTTATTTTTTGCCTTTACATGTCCTTTAAGCATATAATTCTAATTTTAAAAAATTATTTCATTTTTCTGTGTAATAATAAAATGGTACCTTGCTCTTGATGGTAACTAATTTTTAAATGTTGTTTAGCGTTCACCTTTAAATTAAATTTTAGTATGATGTAGAGATTAATATTCTGAAAAAAATTGTAATTGGTTTTCATTTTTTATTATTTGTAGTTTTTGAGTCTTTTACCTTTTTATTTAGCATCTCTACAGTTTGCAATTTCAGCAATCTGGTTGCTAGGATCCAAATTACCCTAGCAACCACATGATTATGAGACAGACTGAATAGAAAGATGAGTAAATAATTAAAAGTAGCAATAACAATAAATGTGTAACCATACAGAGCATTTGTTTTTAGATGGGGTCAGTGACCCCTATTTGAATGCTGGAAAGAATCAGAAGAAAGGAAATAGTTCAAAAACTATTAAAAAATAGGACCAATTGAAAAGTTGCTTAAAAATAGCTATTCTATAACTGAAAGGTTAACCACCCCTTTAAGGTATAGGGATCCAAATCACAGAAAGATCACTTACCTGAAAGATCCTAGGTTTAAAGCATTCTGTATAATAGATTGCATACCTGTAGTAATAATAATAATATTCTGTATAATGCAAAAGTAGGTGTCTTAAATATAATTCATACTTATTGTTTTCAATATAATTATTCTGGTGCAGACCACTGTTACATCAGGATTCTGTGTAATATTAGCCATGATTCATTTGCCCAACCTTGACATACTTACTACAAAAAACTGGAATTTTTAATGCCGGTGTAATTACTAGGGTGCACTAAATCAATGATTTTGTTAAAGGAGAAGTAAAGCTAGCAAAGCAGTTTATTGCCAATAGATTGTCCACAATAGTGCAAGCTATAACACTATTTATTCTGTAGAATGCTTTACCATACTAGAGTAAAGAGCTGTAGAAGCTCTCTCGGTTTGTTTAGGATAGCAGCTGCCATATTTTCTTGGTGTGACATCACTTCCTGCCTGAGTTTCCCTCCTTACTCATAGCTCTGGGCTCAGATTACAGCAGGGAGGAGGAGAGGGGCAAACTGAGCATGCTCAAGCCCTGCCCTGGAGGTTTAAGATGAAAACAGGAAGTCTGATACAGAAGCCCATGTGTACACAATAGAAGGAAAGAAATGCTGTTTCTTTTGACAGAGGACTCAAAGCAGCATTATTTTGAGGGTTTACTCGTGTATTTATATAGACATTTCTGATAAAGCTTACTTAATTTTAGCCTTTCCTTCTCCTTTAAGGTTTTTGCATTTTGACAAATCAAATCAGAATCCTTATTTTCACATTCACGTCTGAGCAAAATCCAAAATATTCCCTTGTAGGTACTAAAATTCACATGGCTTTATGGTTAAACACATAGGGGCTGAGTTACTTGAACTTGTCCTTATTGTCTGATCTAACTTGAGTTAACTTCTCTTTCTTTGCAAAGAAGGGCAAAGTGCAGAAAACATGGGGGCCTGTGCCGGCTTTTTCCACTTTTCAACCTGCTCTGAAATGGATAAATGAACGCTCAGATGTTATACCCTGTATAGCTGGGTCACTTTTTTGGTCAGTTTTTTTATATGTTTTAAACAGTGCTGGATTCGAGCAGAATCTATAGGGTAGGACTACACAGCCGACTTGGATTGCGTTTCCATCGGATCACAGCTTGCAGCATTTGCATCCGACAGTCGTGTCACGCCGGATCACCGTTGCGACACCATCCAATTTTATATTACTTACCTTGTTTCTGTCGCATCCGACTTGACGTGTGCGTTTTGTCGCTCAGCGTCAGATCGGACGGAAACACAAATCGAAAGTTGGCCGTGTAGTCCTACCCACACACTTTAAGAACAAATGTAGATGCCTTTCAGTTAAATTTACCTGAATGCAATTAACTAATGAGATTCAATTAAAGCAGAAGAGTTACCCAATAAAGTGAGTTTACACACGTATGATGCTATTTGGCATACTGATGAACACTGAATTTTGTCTTGAGAAAATAACAGTAACTCTATTATTTCCATTCCTTTCATCTGTTCAGCAAGAGTTGATGCCATTTGTGCTTTATAGTCTACTCTGTGTAGAACTCAGAAAAATAAAAAAGTGTTGCTGGGTAATCTGCCTTATTCCTTTGAAGTCTTTTCATACAGTATACAGTAACAATTTGTGCTTATACCTACGTAGAACAATTTTCAATGGTACTAAAAATTCTATTACTTACAAAACTTTTATATTCCCCTTATTGCTCCCCCCAGCATCCTGGAGTCTTTTTTCTCAAGGTAAAAACATTTTGAAGAAAGCTTTGCAATTATGGACTTGGGTTCCTTCTACGTTTTTATGATTAACCATCAATGTGCTGAACATTGATTCAGATATTGTGTGAGTATGATTCTGTGCCATTTCAGCTCTATCTACAGTTACAATAAACATGTAAGCAAAATGAGATGCAAATACTCTTGACAAAGCAATGAATAGATGGGTGTTTTTTTTTCGTGGGAGCCTACCAACAGAATGCTTTCTCAGTGTTGGACTGGGACACCAGGGTCCACCCAAAAACCTTAAACCAGGGGCCCACCAAAAAGCCTCAGACCAGGGGCCCACTCTCAGTACTATTATTCTTCTTCACTTCACTCAACCTCTATTATCCTAGTCTCTTGTCTTTACATTCTATAATCTATTATTCCATCTACCTAGCCTCTTTGTTCTCATTGAAATAGGCAATAACCATGAAATAGGCCAAATGTTTAGCAGCATGAGGGCCCTCTGACACCTGGGCCCACTGGAACTTTTCCCGGTATCCCTTTGGGCCAGTCGGACACTGGGCTTTCTATTAGAAAATGTATAATTATATATATGAATATGTTTAACAGTTGGTCCCTTATGAGGGAGGCTAAGCCTCTCTAAATTGTCTTTATTTTCCATGTATGGTACTATTGCTTTTGAGCCGTACATTGTAGAGAGAGAAATGCTTGACATGCCAAATGTTCCTATTTGGTGGGATGTGGAGCTGAGAGATACCTTCCCTTTGTTCCCAACTGTGACAATATATCTTGAACGGTTATACACTGCTTCCAGTTATGTAACTTACTAAATGAATAGGATATATGATCTTTAGGTATATTTTACATTCTTAAAGAAGATATCCATAACACATTAAGGGAAAGTGTGGTGACAAATTGACTATGCCTTTTCCTATGTACTGAGCTAACAGATGGTGATTAATATATAAAGCCTTGTATATGTACAAATACATTGGTTTGCTTTATTTGATGGGTATGGATATGGATATTTAAATATTTACAAACTGGGTTTAACTTAAAGACAACTGAGGTTACTAATAAATGAAAATAGTATGCATCAACATGAATTAGATAATTGTGTAGGGCTGGCCAGACTAGGGATGATTTTGATGTAGTTTGGCCAACTTATATATATTGCAAAATATGGACATCAATCCCAGTTTTGGTTAAAGGGGAGGGCATGTTTAGTAGCTTGTGGTGCTACAGGAGTCTTGTGTCTCTGTTACAGCAGGGGAAAGCAGGTATACTATGATTTGTAGTGACTCCACCCAGGCAGGGTCGGACTGGGCAGGCGAGACACCGGATGAAACCCTAGTGGGCCCAGCTCCTGCACTTCCTGAACTACCCCCGCCAGATCGCATAAAGAAACGATGTGTAGGTACACATTGGCGGGAAGGGTAAGGGGGACAGAGGTTGATTTGCGGTTGGGGCCCATGCGAATTTGCGGTGGTGGGTGCCCCTGGGGATTTTCAGCAGGGCTGGAGGCCAGTGGGAGGAGGGGCAGTGGGCCCTGGTGTAGCAGCCGCGGTGGGCCCAGCCCCCCCAGGGTCAGGACAGACTGGGCTGTGATACCCCTCCCTGGGAACTTCCCTGATCTGCAGTCACACACACACAGAGGAAAAGTTTATGGGGTTACTTGCAGGACACTGGACCTTTAAATAACCATTAGGGCTTTAGCACACTGGCCTATTCTTCGGGGCGACAATCTCCCCGAACTGCCTTCCCCCTGCTTTACGCCTGCTAAAATTAAATATTGGCTGCTGCAATGAACTGTCGGCACTTCTGTTTCCGAAGTCACCCGAAGTTTCCTTGTGAGGCAACTTCGGGCGACTTCGGAAATCGAAACGCAGCGAGTGCATTGCTGCAGGTGATTTTCATTTTAGTAGGCGGAAGGCAGGGGGAAGGCAGTTTGGGGAGATTGTCGCCCAAAGAAGAGGCAATTAGTCGCCAGACGACTAAATCTCCCCGAATCTGCCTGTGAGCTAAAGCCCTTATACTTACAGCCTGCCAGCCAGGAGTAACTTTAGTTGGTTTTATCTCTGAGCTGCTGAGGGGAGTCCCCACTTATGTTGCAGTTTCTTCCTGAGACAAACTCCCTTTGGATTTCCATGCCCTGAGAAGAGCATGCTTTAATTCTCACAGCCCTGACAATGATCCCCTTTTCTTCCACACCCTAAATAGAGCACACTTTTCTGCAACGCAGGACCACTCTGCTGCTTCTCTATTCCAGCACTTCCTGTGCAGGCCTTCCTTCCTGTCAGCTCAGAGGGGTGGGGGAATGGTGGGGGAATGGTGGGGGACCCCCTCCTCCCCTCCCCATCCTTGCACAGAACAACAGAGGAGATACAAATATACATAGCTCTCCTACAACATATTATATACAGTATACAGCTAGTATTGGGCATAGTAATAAATCGTAGATGTGAATATTAATAAGAACATTTTCTTTGTACACCTTTAGGCTTTCATGTAATCTGTGTTTATCCAATATATGTGCAGGAGATTTGTAAATGGAATTTTTTATGAGGATAATACATTGTTTTCATTTGAAAAGGTTTGAATAACTGATTACTAACCTGACGCTGACCTAACCAATGGTTGTTTGGTATCATAGTTTAATGTATTTTTGTAGAATTCACCTTTAAGTTAAATTTTATTATGTTATAGAATGACTAGTTCTAACCAACTTTTCAGTTTTTCTTTCTTTTTTTTGTTTATAGTTTGTTTAATCATTTGTCCTTTTCTTCTAACGCTTTCCAGCTTTCCCATGGGGGTCACTGACCCCATCTAAAAAAACAACTGCTTTGTACGGCTACACATTTATTGTTATTGCTACTTTTTATTACTCATCTTTCTATTCAGGCTCTCTCCTGTGCATTTTCCAGTCTCAAACCAGTGCTGGGTTGCTAGGGTAATCTGGACCCAAGCAACAAGATTGCTCAAATATCAATCTGGAGAGCTGTTGAATAAAAAGCTAAATAACTCAAAATCCACAAATGTAAAATAAAAAACAATTACAATTGGTCTCAGAATAGCACACTCTACGTCATTCTAAAAGTTTACTTTTACGGTGAGCAACCCCTTTAAGTTCAGAATAGGTAACCCTAGGCTTATCTTCATACAAAAATATTGCTAAAACAATGCATTTATGTCTTGGATACCTGACACCATTCAGGTACTTTCAGAGGTACAAATATTAAGAATTTGCTGTAGTTAAAGGGCATGTAAAGGCAAAAAATAAAATCCCATTCTTACTTTCTTTAATGAAAAAGAAACCTATCTCCAATATAGTTTAATTAAAAAATATGTACCATTTTTATAAGAAACCTGACTGTATGCAGTGAAATTCTCCCTTCATTTACTGCTATGGATAGGAATTGTCAGACAGTCCCTAACTGCTGATCAGGGAAACAATCATACTTATGAACAGTAGGGGGAGCCCCCGCCTTATTTCCCAGCTATGCAGAAATCAAGCAGCTTTATTTATGACAATCCCTAAGCAGCCCAGACCCCACTGAGCATGTGCACAGTCTTAGTCTTGCAAAGATGTTTAACAAAGTTACAAGATGGTGACCCCCTGTAGCCAACGTTGAAAGCATAAATAATTTGTTTGATTAGGCTTGTGGTGCAGTAAGTTCATGTTTATGTTTAGTATACAAAATACAGCATTTCTAGCCTTAGTCTAATTTAGACTTTACATTCCCTTTAAGTCACAACTATTTTTTCCCTTTCTTTCTTTTCCCACAAGTTTCAGGATACAGGAGTATTTTTTGTCAAGATTAAAACATGTAGCAGCAGGCCTTGCAATTATCGACTTCAATTCATACAAAACTTAATGGTATTTTGTTGAGGTGCTGCACTTTGTATATGATACTTTAGGGCAAATATAATTTTGTGCCATTGTAGCTCTGCCTACAGCAAAATAGACATTTACACAAAAAGTGAATACAAATAAAGAGAAGCATTGTATAACACTATGTAATCACAAAATATCCATGAACCATTGCTTCCAAGAAAAATTTATTTTTTTCACCAGTGGCAAGGCTAACATCTACACATGTATCGCTTGCTGGGAAAGAAGTAGCTTAGCCAGCCTTGAGGCTACACAAACCCATCTGATCTTGCATCTCTTCTACAGAAACCATTGTCCCTGTGCTTCTGGTATATCTGACTAGTTTTGCTTATGTAGGTTTAAGCACTGATTCAATGATGTTTCTTGCTGACATTATGCATCAACAAGACAATGCTCCTTGTCATAAGTGCATAGTAAGCAATGGCAGTATCAGTCAATACAGAACAGTATAAAAGGAGGGGGTTAGTTTACCATGTCTAAATATCCTATGTGCATTAACATTCTTAGTTATAGCTGTAATTGTTCATAACTGTATATATGGGCTCATACACTTAAAAACGATTTTTTTGCATAGTGAAAAAAATATGATTCTAAGCAACTTTACAATATTCTTTAATTACATATTAACTGTTGTTTCAAAGTTATGGATAAATGTCATTGCCATTAAAAGCAGTGCCTGCCTGTTTACATTATCTGCACTCCTGGCTCCAACTTCTTAAACAATGTTGCTGGAGGAGACCTGACCTTTGTTACAATGTTTTAAGAGCCAGGCCCAGATAATAGAAAAGGATAAACAACTACTGCTTTCAATAGCATTTTTATTTACATATACAGTAGAACCCCCATTTTACATCCCCTGATTTTAAGTTTTCCCTCATTTTACATTGTTGTTTTGTGGTCCCACCTATATATTATGCATATTACATTTCCCTGATTGGATTTTACACCATTTCTGGTCCCCGGAAAAATGTAAAATGGGGGTTCTACGGTACAGTTAAAATCATTTTAAGATTTTTTAATAATGTGTATTGGAAAATTCGAATTACATTTATTTTATAATGCAGAAAAAAAAACATTTTTGGATGGAGGACTCCTTTAAAGGAGAAGGACAGTGTTCTTGCACTTGGGGTGCCAAATATTAGGCACCCCAAGTGATTGTATTGACTTACCTGAAATCCCGGGCCGGTGCTCCTATCATCAGAAAACTGCACCGGTCCAGGGTTCTTCTAGTGAGCACCACGGAGCGCTTCTCTTCTGTCTTTCTCTTTCTTTGCGCAGCTGCACATGTGCAGTAAAGCGAAATGCCAAACTTTAACTAAAAAGTCGGCTTCAGGTAACTAAATACAATCACTTGTGGGTGCCTAACATTTGGCACCCCCAAGTGCAAAAAGATTTTCTTTCTCCTTTAACTAAAGAAGGAAGGGATACATATTAGGGATGCACCAAATCCACTATTTGGGATTTGGCCGAATCTCCGAATCCTTGGTGAAAGATTCGGCCGAATACCGGAGCGAATCCCAATTTGCATATGCAAATTAGGGTCAGGAAAGGAAAAAGTGGGAAAAATCCTTCTTTTGTGACAAAAAGTCACGTGATTTCCCTACCCGCCCCTAATTTACATATGCAAATTAGGATTCGGATTCTGTTTGACCAGGCACAATGATTCGGCCGCATCTGAATCCTGGCCGAATCACGAACCGAATCCTGGATTCAGTGCATCCCTAATACAAATGGAAGAAGATGTGTTATCTTTTGCCATTCCCATTGTACTATTGTATCACAGCATGCCGTACCACATTCTGTTACATTATGAAGGTGCAATCAATTTAGGGGTCTTCTCTGCTTTTGCCACCATGTCTTCTTTTAGGGCAATGGCGTTCAGCTCAGATCAGCATTACTGAATCCCTGGTTAATGCTTGTTGTGCAAAGAAAACCCAAATATTGTGCATTGATAAGGGAAATAATGTCTCACGGGCCTCTCTCCTATTGACATTAACAGAAAGTGCAGTACTTGCAATGGGACCTCAATTTGATTTTCATGTGAGCAATTCAGTTGCTTGAATTATTATGATTTTTACTATAAAATTATTGTGCTTATTCATTTAAAGAGTTGGTTCACTGTTACGTTAACTTTTAGTATGTTATGAATGACCAGTTCTAAGCAACTTTACAATTCGTCTTCCTTATTTACTTTTTACGTTTTAAAATTATTTTCATTCTTTGAAGGGGGGATTACAGACCCCACCTAAAAATCAAAAGCTCTGTAAGACTACAAATGTATTGTCATTGCTATATTTAATTACTTACTTTCTGTTAAGTCTCTCTCCTATTCATATTCCAGTCTCTTATTCAAATACATGTATGGTTGCTAGGGTAATTTTGACCCTAGCAATGTGATTGCTAAACTGGAGAGCCGTTGAATAAAAAATGAAATCGCTCAAAAAACGCACATAACCGAATACAAAATGAAGACCAATTGCAAATTGTCTCAGAATATCACTCTCTACATTATGCTAAAAGGGTGAACAACCCCTTTAATTACTGCATGAGAACTAATTTAAAACCAGCATTGTGTTGCATGTTGCAGTATGATGTTATTTACATCTCCTTCATTCACTAGTGATGTGTAGCAAAAAATACTGGGATTTGTGACAAGAGCCAGAGAGGCATGGATTGGCTTCTCTCTTCCCAGCGGATCAATTATATTTAATCAAAATATGTAATTACAGTTTCTAGCTGAGGAAGATACACATTCATCCAAGCATCAGGTTTGCATTAGATGCTCTATCGATTAGTTAGGAATATGAATTTAGGCTAAACAATCTCAAATGTGTATCTTGTTGCATAAACTATTAAAATTACATTACGCCAATCTGTTTTTAGCCCAGTTATGGATCTGCTCAAAATCAGTATGTACAGGACGATTCTCACAAGTTAAAATGGATTTAGACTTACAGAGATATCACTGCGCTTAATCTAATCAGCTCGAGTGCATGCCGCGATGATCCGCTTCCCTAAGTAATGTGGGATATCTATGGAACTGTAATGTACTATATACTGTAGCTCCCTCACAACACATTGCTGAAAATAAAGTCTACTAATAAGATATGTCCCAAATCTGCACA
This sequence comes from Xenopus petersii, assembly GCA_038501925.1. NCBI lineage: Eukaryota > Metazoa > Chordata > Amphibia > Anura > Pipidae > Xenopus > Xenopus petersii. The sequence continues at coordinate 134,928,377 of CM076682.1, forward strand.
GGATTTTTTTACAAATGTTTTTTTACAAAAAAATATACATTTACAAATAAAGATATAAGATTCCTCTGTAGTGATGGGCGTATCTGACCCATTTCACTTCACTGAAAATTCATGGAAATTTGGCAAAATGCATTGAAGTCTAGGGTGACATTTTTTTTCGCCCATGGTCGTCATTTTCGCAGCGGAACTTGGTGAAAAATGTCTCTCATCATTTGGCTTTGAAGTGAGATCACTCCTGTTCCATACATGTTTAACACAATTGCTCTTTGCCAAATGAAGTTATCTGCATATTTCTATATTAACCAACAAAAACAATGTATGTCCTTCAAAGGATAAGTAAACCTTTAAAATAAATGAATGTAAAACTGGTGAGGGGTCTAATGTAATATAGTTTGCAATGTATATTCATTATTTAATTTGTTTTTATTCCAAGATATTAAGGGATAAATGTACTGTTAATATGAATGAATTTTGTTACAACAGCGCCACCTGCAAAATTCGCAAATTTTCTGGCGAAGCGAAATGGCGCAAATTCACCCATCACAGCTAATCTACACAATAATGTCATTGTATTTTATAGCCTCCCCCCCCAAAAATAAATTGAATTGAATTTATCAAGATCACTTATTTCAATTAGGATGTTGGTAAAATTATGAGCTATAGTGAGGGGCAATATCTGTGGCATTTCGCAGAAAAATTTGAAAATTTACCGGAAAATTAACTAAACACATTGATGCATGACAATTTTCACGTGAGTGACAATTTTTATCCCAGCGACTATTCTGTCCAAATGCATTACAGTCAATGGGCATTCAAGACAATTTTATGCGCGTGACAATTCTAACGCCAACTGTTTTTTTTTTTGTTGTGGCGAAATTTCACCGCAGTTACTTGTTGGCGCCAAAATGTGGAAATTCACCACAAATCCATGCCTGCCAAATGTATTCACCCATCACTAATAAGCTGTAAATATGCAAACACTGAAAACTTTTTTTGCCGTAGGAAGTCTATTTAAGGTTCTTCTTGCTTTGTATTGGGAAATGTTTGGAGATCAAACTCATGTTTTTGCCAGCCAAGATCTTGTGATATTTTTATCACAGCAACATCTCCTGGGCTGAAAATTAGCCATGGCTCAAGGAACTAATAAGTAACTAGGACTATGCCAGCTATGTAATTATCATTGACATTCGTTGCAGAAATTGCATTGGTTCAGTATTAATTAAACCAGTTATATTCATGACCGGAAAAATGTCTGTCCCACTGCAGTTTTGTTATTGCTTCTTCTGTATTGAGTAACCAGAAAATGATATTTGCCAAGGCTTACATAAACAGCTCTGTGTCAAACATGGTTCCCAGCTAAAGCCATGACTGCCTGTGCTACATTGCAATTGTTCTGTATTAGCTGCATTACACGCATTTATATTGGGTGGCACATATGTAACATTCATGAGTCATATAATGACTTACACTGTTGCCATGGGACGGCTATTTTCTACACTAATATGTATCTATACCACCTCCTTAAAAGTGTTTTCTTCTTATAGTTCACTAGCCATAAATAACCTGTTAAAAAAATCGTATAAACAATGCTCAGCGAGGTCATCATTCACTAAGGGGGTTATTTACTAAACTCCGAATGCAAAAATCACGAAAAATGTGTGATTTTTTTTTTATCTCCAATTTTTCTGAATTTATTAAACTCCGAGGACAGAAAAGTCAGAATCTGAAAATCCGGCATCTCAGACCTGTCGAGGTTGCATATAAGTCAATGGGAGAAGTCCCAATGATTTTTTGATGTGTGCTGGGTTTTTGGCAATACTCCGAAGTTTTCTGGCAAAATTCTGAATTTTCAGGTGCAAAGTCCGAAAAAATATTTTTTCACGCAAACAAAATTTTCGGGAAAGTGTATTAATAAATAAGCCCAAAAAACCTGTGCGGATTTGTGAGTTTTTTTCAGAAAATATTGAGATAAATTCGGACTTTGATAAATAACCCCCTTACAGTATTTTGCCATTTCTGTCACATGACATGCTTGACTGATTTAGCTCAAGAAAAAACAAAACCCATAATTTTGCACTGATGTTAAAGGGGTGGTTGACCTTCATGTTAACTTTTGCTATGTTATAGAATGGCCAGTTCTAAGCAACTTATCAATCGGTCTTTCTTATTTTTTTTTTTAGTAGTTTTATAATTATTTGCTGCCTTCTTCTGACTCTTTCTAGCTTTTTTTTGACCCCCATCTTAAAAACAAATTCTCTGTAAGGCTACACGTTTATTGTTATTGCAACTTTGTATTATTCATATTTCTGTTAAAGGAACAGTTCAGTGTGAAAATAAAAACTGTGTAAATAGATAGACTGTGCAAAATAAAAAATGTTTCTAATATAGTTAGTTCGCCAAAAATGTAATATATAAAGGCTGGCGTGAACAGATGTCTAATAAAACAGCCAGAATCCAACTTCCTGCTTTTCAGCTCTATAACTCTGAGTTAGTCAGCGACTTGAAGGGGGGCCACATGGTACATTTCTGTTCAGTGAGTTTGTAATTGATCCTCAGCATTCAGCTCAGATTCAAAAGCAACAGAAATGACCCATGTGGCCCCCTTCAAGTCTCTGATTGGTTACTGTCTGGCAGTGCCGGGCCAGCGCGGGCAGGCGCCCTAGGCAGCCTGGGCCGGCAAAGCGCCCGATACACTAGTGCACATGCGCTAAAAGACACAAGTGCGCATGCACGAAAAAATACGAGTGCGTATGCGCACTTTAATTTTTCTCGCATGCGCACTAGTATTTTTCGTGCATGCACACTAGCGCAAACACGCACGTCGGCCACAGCAGGGACCGGACTAGGGGATAGCAGAGGCAGAGAAGGTGCGTGCCTGGCGCCCCTCCAGCATTGCGCCCTAGGCACGCGCCTACTCCTAGTTCCGGCCCTGCTGGGGGTAACCAGTCAGTGTAAATCAAGAGAGCTGAAAAGCAGGAAGTAGTGTTCTGACTGACATGTTATATATCAAAAAACTAACTATATTAGAAACATTTTTTATTTTGCACAGCCTATCTATTTACCCAGTTTTTATTTTTACACTGAACAATTCCTTTAAGACCCTCTCCTATTTATAGGCCAGTCTTTTATTAAAATAAATTCATGGTCGCTATGGTAATTTGTACGCTAGCAACCAGATTGCTGAAATTGCAAACTAGAGAGCTACTGACTAAAAATAACTCAAAAATCCCAAATAATAATTGTCTCTGAATTTCACTGTCTACATCATACTAATAGTTAAGGCAAACAACCCCTTTAAACAAGGGGGTATATTGCCTCTTTAATTTTTTAAACATTGTATCCTGGGGAATGTACTAGTTCTGCAGCATACGGAATATTTAAAGCTACCTACTCCTGGTTTATGCTTAACCAGGCAATTGATTGTTTTTGCAGTGTGCAATGGCCTGAAATTTGTTTTTAGCAACCACATTCTGTAAGGAACCCTAGTGACACATTACACATTAGGCGGTCTGATACATGTTTTAGCATGCAGTTTCCTGGTAATCCAACCAGGATGTAATACCTCTGTGTTATGGCTCTACATCCTTCTTAGGAACATTTGTCATCCAAATCTGTCCCTGTAGGACGTCACACTCTGGGGGTTTCAACTTCTTCGTTAATTTCACATTTGTTAAAAAAAAAAAAAAAAAAAGATAGATTGTGTCTTACATGCATTTTCCAAGGCATTTTGATCAGACAAGGTTACTTCAACCTCCTGTATTACTTCCATACCCTGGTAATTATAAATATGTTGATCTATTATTTCCAAGCACAGTCTATTTAATAACTCAATAAATGTGTATAGTTGTTCTCTATTATGTTTCTATCTTTCCACTGTTTATCCGGTATGTAGTCCCTGCTTTACAGTCTTCATCCAAATTCACAGTTTGGTCCATTTGTTTTGTTAACTATGATAGAGTTGGAAGATTTCATTTACCCATATTGATTTGTTCTGTATCTCATATGGACTATTTTTTCTGGCTTTTTAACAGCTTCCTCTTATTTTTTACATTCTGTTTATTACATTTTCTTTAGCATTTTCCTGTAGTAAGCCACCATGAAACCTGACCAATGAAATATGAGATTATTCACTTTTATAAGACAGCTTTACTCATAACTTTGTACTCTACAAAACCATATGGAGTGCTCCTCTGTCAGGAAATCATGATTTTCTAGACTTTCAGACTCAGAACAGCTGCTTTACATACATTAATTTTATAGAGTATTGTGTACTGGAACTGGTTAAAGATATCCAAGAGTGAACATCTAGTTTAACTCCCCTTGCACTATAGCACTATAAAAACAACCCCCTGCAGACTCCTCCAGGACCCCAACAGTTTTCATTTTAGAGTATTGTTGTTAACATGGTTGTTAATTTAAAAAAAACATATATTAGGCTGTATGCAAATGGGAGCTTGCATTTTATCAATTGCATTTATTTATTGCCTTTAGATGTATATCTTTCTACTATAATTGCGAGGTTTGCTAAACCTGTATTAATCTATTTTTCTTGTAGGTTCTTTGCTTCCTCGCTGATTATCGCTTTGGCTGTATTAGTTCAAACTATCCTTAGTTCAGTACAACCCATGTTGATCTCTAAAGTAATCCTGCTAAAGCAACTTAGTCATTGTCTGATATTATCAAGCCATTATCTCATTTCAAAGCATAACCTTGGTTGATGACAATTTATTTTAAACAAGCTATGATCTTCAATTCTATTGATTTTTTTTTTGATTTTTACACTTTTGTTACATTTTTGAAATTCCATGTGTTAGATCATTGTGTATGGTCAGTTACAGACCATATGTATAGGCTGTATAGAAGACATATCTCCCGTATTTGTTATTTTATGCATGAAACATTCCAATGAGGCAATTCCAAAAAACCCACTAGGAAAAAAGGTTAGAAATTAAGTTAAAGTTAAGCTTTCACGAAAGATTATATTTTTATGGAAGTCCACTTTTAATTTTTTTTTGTAGGTTCTCTAGGTACAAAAGATGATCACAACAATATAATGAGTAAACCGAACTTAAAGCAATCCTGACATACAGAGTACTAATTATCCCAAATAATGGTTATATTTTATTTATGCTTTTGAGGTCCAGACTGTGGAGGTCCCTCCTTAGCTCATAGGATGATTAGAGATATAGGAAAAACATTGGTGTATCAGCCACTGTTCTAAGAATATCTAGGACACCAAATAAATATACATTCCAAATCTTGGCATAACTGAACTTTAGGCTGGGTTATTACGTTTATCCAGGAGGTCAAATGGGCTTTATCTCCAAATCTCACCAAAATGTTTCAAGTTCAGCCTAGCTTTGTATCCATACTGTAAAAAATGTAAATTCTCCTTCTCTTTTTTTAAACCATCTACTGATTTGAAATGCACATTCTTTAAAAAGGACACTGTGGGGTCGATTTATCAAAAAATTGCAAAGATATTCCAAGACATTCAATATTTTCCCAGTTATTTATGGGCAACTACTGTATCACGAAAATGAAAATTTAATATGAGCTTCATCGTACTAAAATAAGAAAATTTCCAAATATAATCAATTACAGATTTTGACTCTGAAATTATCAAATTCATATCCTCCCATCCATTCCACTCTATTCTCTCTTCATGCATGTTAGGAATAAATGCAGCCTTTTACCAAGAAGATGTTACGGTAGCACTCACTCTTTTAAATTTAACAGACATAGTCTCACTCTATGTGCAGGACTGGTGCCAAAGTCAGTGTCACGAATTGGCACCCAAAATCCAGAACCAATGCTAGGCTCCCTGGTCTCGGCTCTTGCTTCCACCTTTAACAGCCGTCTTTCACCTTGGGAGGAGCCCTCGGCTAATCGGATGCAGGTCCGGACTGATATTTACAATAGGCCCTGGCATTTCAGGTACACAGAGGCCCAATCAGCCCATACAGAGGCCCAAACAGCCCCTACCAGCCCACTAAATACTGACTTTCTATGGCAACTTATAGCAGCCCCTCTATCATTTGCCAGATCCCACAGATTGCCAGTCCGGGCCTGATCGGATGCCGCCAGGTCTTAATAGGAGAGGAGCCAAGGGAGGGTTCTGGACAAGCAGAGAGGCACAATCATTAACAAAGTCTTTTGGGCAAAAGGTCACAATACAAGGAATGGACAAAGACGTAGTCAAACAGGCCAGGTCGGTGCAGGCAGAATTCAAGCGGAGTCAGACAGGCAAAAGGTCAAAACCAGGAGATTAATCAGAATAGTCAGGAAGTACATTTTTTAGCACTAATAGTACATGTTTTAGCACTAATAGTTAAGGCTAACAACCACTTTCAACAAAGGGGGTATAAATGTTGTATCCTGGGGAATACAACGGATTACAGAAGACAGAATAGTCGGTTACCAGGCAGGGGTCAGGATCACAGAAGTCAGAATGGCCAATCAGGCAGTGGTCAAACAGGAATCAGATACAAGCAAAATACAAGATAGCACCCAGGAACTCACAGGACATTAACCTATAACGGGCAATGAATAGGACACCAAGTCCCCTTTAAATAGTTTTGAATTTGGCGCCATGGCACGCTGACGTCATTATGCCAGCGCCAATGCGCCTATAAATACAGGAGATGCGGGCCACGCGTGCACTAAGGAACCGCCTCAGAAGAGGATGGGGGACAGCTATTCTCAAAATAGTATGTGGTGTTATCCATAAAGTTGTGCTTATTGTACATTGTGATTATACTCTGAAGAAGTGATCAATGTGGATCACAAAACACATCAGTAATTTGTAACTATCGTACTATGCCATTGCAGACTGCTTTTAATGAGAAATAAGATTTAAAAAAAATCTTTATCGCCAATTTGAGGAATCGTGGTGTTGATCTCGGTCAATAGACTTTTGAAGCTGTTGGCATATGGATTGCAAAATAATACAAAATAATCCAATGTGTGGTTTTATGTTCCCAAAAATAAATTTGTATTCAAAAAAGACCCCACTGGTGGCACACGGTACGTTTTGGGGGAGATTAGTCACGCAGCAACAAATCTCCTCTTCTTCCGGCAACTAATGTCCCTACAATGCCTTCCCACCATACGTAGCGATTTGTTTTCTGAAATTGCCTCACGAGGAAACTCGGGGCAACTTCGAAAAACCAAAGCGATACGCGTGCCATCCCGCTGGTGATTCACATTCTTGCCCTAGCTGGAAGACATTGCAGGAAGAAGAGGAGATTTGTCGCAGGGCGACTAATCTCCCCCAAATCTTACCATGTGCCCCCAGTCTTACTCATTATGTTATTGCTATTGGCATATGTTTTCAAAATAGTATGTGGTGTTATCCATAAAGTTGTGCTTTTTGTGCAAAATAATCCAATAAGTGGTTTTATATTCCCAAGAGGCAAGGTAATGTCAAAAGTGTGAGAGGGTCCAAGATGTGGTGTTCTTAATACTCATCTCACAAAGAAACAGTCTGCTTTCTATTTTAAATGGAATACAAATAACCATAATTAGAAAATGTGGCACAGGAAAAGGAGGTATCTCATTTAGTTTGATGACCATCCAGCTGGGAAACCGAGAGCTTGAGTGGTGCTCCAAAATAATAAAGTATATAGCTCATAGTTGATAGTGTGGTCCAGGTGCACCAGACCCACAGCTTCAGGGAGCAGCAAACCAATGTGTACAGCAAAAGAGAAAGGGTTATCTGGCACTCAGAGGAATCCACAGGGCCAGTAATATAAGTTAAAGGGATACTGTCATGGGAAAACATGTTTTTTTTTAAATCAGTTAATAGTGCTGCTCCAGCAGAATTCTGCACTGAAATCCAATTCTCAAAAGAGCAAACAGATTTTTTTAAACTCAATTTAGAAATCTGACATGGGGCTAGACATACTGTCAGTTTCCCAGCTGCCCCAGTCATGTGACTTGTGCCTACACTTTTGGATGGAACTACTTTCTGGCAGGTTGTTATTTCTCCTACTTAATGTAACTGAATCAGCCTCGGTGGGACTTGGCTTTTGCTATTAAGTGTTGTTTTTAGATCTACCAGGGAGCTGTTGGGAGCTGCTATCTGGTTACCTTCCCATTGTTCTTTTGTTTGGCTGCTGGGGGGGGGGGATATCCCTCCAACTTGCAGTACAGCAGTAAAGAGTGACTAAATTCTAAGGAAACAGGAGGTGAGCAGGTCCCACATGGTAAAATAGGCATCAAAAGGACATACAATAGCTGAACTTGAGGCCAAGTCAGGTTATTGGTTTGGGACAGGGCCAGTAAAACAAGTAGGATTTACAAAAAGTCAGAAGCTAAGATCTCAGGCTCAGAAGGCACAAGGCATGTAGCTAGCTTATTCCCTGACTGCCTTTTGGATGTAGAGCAGTCCTCCAGGACTTGTTAATAGGGATGTCGCGGACTGTTCGCCTGCGAACTTGTTCGCGCGAACATCGACTGTTCGCGTTCGCCGAATGTTCGCGAACGTCGCGCGACGTTCACCAATTTGGGTTCGCCTTAGCTGGCGCTTTTTTTTGCCATTTCTCCCCCAGACCAGCAGATACATGGCAGCCAATCAGGAAGCTCTCCCTCCTGGACCACCCCCACACCCCCTGGACCACTCCCCTTCCATATATAAACTGAAGCCCTGCAGTGTTTTTTCATTCTGCCTATGTGTGCTTGGAAGAGCTAGTGTAGGGAGAGAGCTGTTACTGATTTCACTGATTTGAGGGACAGTTGATAGTAACTTTGCTGGCTAGTAATCTACTTGATACTGCTCTGTATTGTAGGGACAGAACTCTGCAGGGATTTGAGGGACATTTTAGGTTAGGTAGCTTTGCTGGCTAGTAATCTACCTTCTACTGCAGTGCTCTGTATGTAGCTGCCTGCTGTGGGCACTGATCTCTTCTGATCTCATCTGCTGACTGCTGTAATAACCCAATAGTCCTTGTAAGGACTGCTTTTATTTTATTTTTTGTTTTTTTACTTTGCTACTATAAGAGCCCAGTGCTATTAGTCTAGCTGTGTTGGGGAGTGGGACTGGTGTGCTACTGTGCTGCTCCTAGTAGTTCAGCACCAACCAGAGTAATTTTTTTTTTTTAATATACATATATATATTTTTTTTATTTTACTTATCTTACTGTTCTTTTACGTGTCCAGTGCTGTTTGCTGTTCTTCATAGTAGTGCACCAATAGTAGTGCAGTTGCAGGCATTATTTGCCCAGTGTGTTCTTCAAACAACTGCCACCTAGCTGTGTGAGCTTGTTCACATTCTGTCTAAATATCAATAATAATACCGTCTCCAGAAACACCACCCGAGTGACGTTTTTCAAGCAGCAATAATATATTCCGTATCCACTGCTGTAGTGTATACGTTGACCTTGCAGGCATTGTTTCAATTAGTTTGCCCAGTGTGTTCTTAATTTTCAAACAACTGCCACCTAGCTGTGTGAGCTTATTCACATTCTGTCTAAATATCAATAATAATACCGTCTCCAGAAACACCACCTGAGTGACGTTGTTCAAGCAATAATATATTCCGTATCCACTGCTGTAGTGTATACGTTGACCTTGCAGGCATTGTTTCAATTTGTTTGCCCAGTCTTTAACCAAGTGCCACCTAGCTGTGTGAGCTTTTTCACATTCCGTGTCCAGAAACATCACCTGAGTGACGTAGTGTGATTTCTGCCCTTTACAGCACAAAACGCAGCGCTGTGTCAACAATGTATTTTTCAGATACATTTTTGCCCTTGATCCCCCCTCTGGCATGCCACTGTCCAGGTCGCTGCACCCTTTAAACAACTTTAAAATAATTTTTCTGGCCAGAAATGTCTTTTCTAGCTTTTAAAATTCGCCTTCCCATTGAAGTCTATGGGGTTCGCGACGTTCGCGAACCGTTCGCATTTTTTACGCAAGTTCGCGAATATGTTTGCGAACTTTTTTTCCGACGTTCGCTACATCCCTACTTGTTAAACATGTTATTTACTAAAACTCAAATTAATCTCAGTTTTTTATGAAAACAAAATTGACCTAACTCCTTTCCATGCATTGAACTCATTTTGACAAAATCGATTTGTATTGTATAATTGATGCTCCGAAAACTCGTCTTAGCATTTTCTCTGTGAAAACTTGACTTTTCCAGATTATCGTACAAAAACACTGACATCTGCCATTGACTTCTACATGACCTTGACACGTTTGAGATGGAGTATTTTCAGATTCAGATTTTTAGCAGCTTTGTGGTATGATACATTTCTAAAAAATTTAGCTTATATTTTTCCATGAAAAATTTGAGTTTTCTTTATTGAATATTCCCCTCATTGGTCAAAAGAATAGACCAGGAATAACCACAATAATGCATCGTGTCTCAGGAAAGTCAGACATTAATGGAGTAATAGACCCGGGTTCCATTCTCTGAACAGGTAGAGATGTTGAATCACAATGTGGTAAACAAAGGAGTCACTGTTATAAGAGGTACAAAACTTGCTCCAGGTCTAGTAAAGTAAATGTAATGTAATATTTGGTCTCAAATAGCTTATATGTAATTGCCACCTGGATGATGCAGGTTATTAGACCTTGAGAACACCTGCCACTTTAGTTTCCTGCATAATGTATCATGTTATAAAATACAATAGAACACTGGCTTTTATAAACATTTTTCTATTCGTCCTTGTGACAAACTAATGGATTTGTTTGTACACTGGAAAGTTAAAAATGCCATGTTCTACAGTATGTTTTGCTACGTATATAAATACATAGTCAAACTGGGATGCCCATAAACACACAGATTTAATAGTACAATAATTGCTGCTTACGCACAGGATTGTCAAGAGCAGGAATGATTTGCTAAGGCACTTAGAGATAGCAATGTTGCAGTAAACACAATACCGCAGGAGACATAATAAAGAATCAATACATTGCTAATAAAAAAGCCAGAATATTTAATGGCAAATGTGGTACATGTCATTTACTGCAGACTTAATAGCATAACTACAGGCAATACCATGTGATTACTGCTCCTAACGGAATTACTAGAAAGACAACGGGCAAAACAAAGTCCAGGCATAGAGACCTCATAATGGTTTTATTTACAAATAGAACTCTCGGAAATTACAACCTTTTTATTTACAAGGAGCTGAAGCAACATACAAAATCAATGTATTTGTAATACATACACAAAGGTGCCCCACCGGGCAAATTACTGCAATAGAAATACCACCAATGTGGAAGAAAGGGAATGGAAGCACACAGTTGTCCTTTTTATTCACTGAAAAATTCTCTACAATCCTTCAAGCTTCTTTTATACCAGAAAAGGTAATTTTACTTCAATGTCATTATTATTAATGTGCATTTCTTTTAAGGGGAGCCTGAATGGTTCAGATACAACATGCCTCTCATAAAGACAAGAGATGCTCACTACCCCCTGGTATATCTGTGATGCTTCTTGAACAAGCAGAATTGTGGCCACAAATAGAACAGAGCCAAGGTAGGAAATGCTCTAAATCAGTGATCCCCAACCGGTGGCTTGTTGCTCACCAATTCCTTGAATGTTGCTCTCAGTTGCCTCAAAGCAGGTGCTTACTTTTCAATTTCTGGCTTGGTGACAAGTTTTGGTTGCATAAAAGCTATTATTTTGAGCCTCTTGTAGGCTGCCAATCCACATATGACCACAAAATAATCAATGATATCCTTTATTGGGCACCCACAGGAACTTTTTGAATGCTTGTGTTGCCTAAAACCCCCCAGAAAATGTCTGATTTCGGGCTAAACCCAGGGCAGACCATGAAAAATTGAGATAGGTGCCTCTCCCATTGATCCCCCAGGTCTGAGATGGCGGATTTTCAAATTCTGGCTTTTTGCAGCATCGGGGTATAATAAATCTCAAAATATTTGGGTTTTTTTCCTCTAAAAATTTTAATTTTCTAGTTAAAAAAATTAGATTTTAACATTCGGATTAATAAATAACCCTTATTTGTAGCAAGGGCCAGGGCTAGTGGTAAGAGTGTATTTTACAAAGTGCAGGGAGGGTACAAAGTACAAAGAAAAAAGGCACAAACGACCTTATTTATTGCACTGTGGTAGTCACTTGTGCGCACTGCTTGCATTCAGCAAAGGGAGGAACCTAAGCATTGCCTCTCTTGTCCCTTACACATCCCCTAACTTGGGAGTCTTCCTACAACATGTGCATGTAGGAATTTGTTTATGCCTTTTTTTTGTTTGACTTAATGAATATCAATTTATTCAGGGTCCTTAAAAGGTAACTGTTAAACGGGTTTTTATTTTCAACCTATGTAACTGTAAAGTTATGAAGGGAGTCAAATTTTCCTGAAAATCACAGGAAATTCCAAACTACTCAGCAGTTAATAAAACTTGCTAAAATTGAAAAATATTTTCATTGGTGTCTAAAACTAAAGATTTTTGCATTTCTGTGCAGTCTTAACTGCCATGCACTTTCAACCCGTGGATATTCTAAAAGAATGCAGGACAGATATGTGCATAAATCAGAGGAAAATGCAGCTCTGGAAAGAATTTTGGCATTTCTAACATTCCTATGGAAACAGCCAAAAAAAAGCTTCTTGTATTATATTAGAAGCGTTTTCAGTTACAGGTTAATGGTGTGATATATTAAGTGCAGCATTTATCATTTTTGGGCTGCTAAAAGAAACATCAGTTGCACTATTTTACATTTATGTGGATTCAGCTGGGCTTTGTCATTTACTCAATTAAGCATACAGTAGCTTTTTCAGTTATTTGTTTTAGTTTGATTTGCTTTTATCTAGGTGCTGTAGAGGGGAAATATAATATGTTATCAGTGGAATTAGGGGTTCTCATTTAGTTTATTTTTTCTTAAAGAGACACTGACACCAGAAAATAACCTTTTTTAGATCCATCATAACATTGTCTTTGAATGCTTTTTATAGTTTTGCCATAAAAGTATTCCCCTGATGCTTTTACATTACTTTTCCTACCCCCATGTTCCTTTGTTAGAGGGCTGCCATATTTGAGCTTCAGCAAGTCTGTTAGCATTAGAAACTCTGACAGGTTGAGAAGGGACAGTCAGGTTGACAAAATGGTCAGGTTTAGGCAATTCAAGTAACAATTACTTAAAAAAGCTGAACTATGATCAACATGACCTATAGGTAACTTTTTATTTAGATTAATATTTTGAAAAGAAACTTTTTAGTGTCAGTATCACTTTAAGTAATAAGTATGTCATTTTGCATAGATAATATATTCACAAACAATCAGCTAGACCCCCCTCCCCACAAAAGTCTTTGGAGGTTTCTGGTGCATACATGAGCCCCTACCTGACCCTTCCTTCTATATGAAGTTCCTGCATCTGATGAATACAAAATCCAGAATATCCACATGTATGAATGTAAGTTAGTTGAGAAAATGTGGACAACGTGACTCCATTTTATCCAAATAATAAAAACGTATAAAAAAGATTTCCTTTTTCTCTGTAATAATAAAACAGTAGCTTGTACTTGATCCCAACTCAGATATAATTAATCCTTATTGGAAGCAAAACCAGCCGTTTGGGTTTATTTAATGATTCTCTATTAGACTTATGGTATGAAGATCCAAATTATGGAAAGATTTGTTATCCGGAAAGCCCCAGGTCCAGAAAATTCAGGATAACAGGTCCTGTACCTGTATTTTGTGTTGCTAATTTTTGTTGATAATTAGTAATAGGCGAAATTCACGAAACGGTGAAAAATTTGTGAAACGGTGACAGCGTCTCGTTTTTGACGCTGGTGTCCATTTTTTGGATGCCGGCGTCCGTTTTTTTGGACGCCGGTGCACATTTTTTTTTTTTATGCCGGAGAATTTTTGCAGCTGTTATGCAAATTTATTCGCCAGCGTGGAATCAAGAATAAAGCAATTTTTATAAATCTCTCAACCAAGATGAAAGTTTTAGAAATAATAATAGTAATACATGATATTCATTCTTTATCTATCCCTGCTGAGCAAATAACCTTCAAGGATAAGTTAGGACATAGAGAAACACACTCCCCCCCCCACTCCCCTTCATTGTTACTATTAGTTATGGGAGAATAAATTTGGCAGGCGTGGATTTGCAGTGAATTTTCACATTTGGCGCCAGCAAATAAATATACCAGCAAAAAATCTGCAGTGACAAAAAAAAGATAGTCATGTGCATAAAAAATGTCACTCTCCAAAATTAATCAGATGCCTATTGACTTTAATGCATTTGGACAAAATAGTTGCGCGTATAAAAATGGCAGTTTTCAATGCGTTTTGCGAATTTTTAATTTTCAAGAATTTTTCGGCGAATCGGAATGCCACATTCGCCCATCACTAGTTACTATATTATACAATACCATTCTAGACAAATCTGTGCTTCCTACTTTTTAACAGTTACTGTATGGGGAAGGTACTTTCCTGCTGCAGTACAATAATGCTGCCATGAACAAAGCAAGGCCTATACACAATGGGTTTGCTGAGATAGAAGTGGAAGAACTTGACTGGTCTGCACAGAGCCCTGACCTCCCAACACCTGTGGGATGAGTTGAATCATTGACTTTGAGCCAGGTCTGATGGCCTAACATCAACCTCTTAAGTATGGCTAGAAGCTAATCACACCAATCATTTTCCAGCTTTTAGTGGAAAACCTTCCCAGAAGAGCAGAGAGCAAAGTCTGTTTTAGCAGCAGGGTCGGGCCAAGGGGTAGACAGAGTAGGCACGTGCCTAGGGCACAAAGCTGGGGGGCGCCAGGCACGTACCTGCCCTGTCGCCTGCCCCATGACTAGCTGCATCTCTCCTCGTGTATGTGCGCTTCTGCTCATACGCGCACAGCGACTCGCATTTCTGCACATGCACGCACAAGGATGCACTCGAGCGCCAACTTGCGCATGCGCACAAAAATACCAGTTCACGCATTAGTGCGCTCAGCCAGCGCCGGCCCAGCCAGGTTGCCTAGGGCGCTTCTTCGGGTCTGGCCCGGCTCTGTTTAGCAGCACAGGGATGACTGGCATGATAATATTACACTTGGTTTTAGAGTGAGATGTTGGAAACACAGGTGATACATACTTTTCAGCAATATTAATTTGTTTAATATTAATAGTTAATTCGCTAAGCAGAACAGAGTTGCGCTAGCGCTGGCTAATTTGCATACGGCGGGAAGTTAAAGTTGAATGGACGTATATGTTGCAGCAAATACATTACACTACACAAGCCCAGGGAACCTTAATAAAATAAAATAGAGTTGTTATTTTGCCCTACACATGAGCCCAGTGTATAGTTTATGTTCCATATGTTAGGAAATGTAGGGGGGAAGCGAGTTACCCCAAAAAATGTGTACGCTCTTTTGCAGCCTATCAACCTGAAAAAAGGAAAAGACGCCAGCGTTTTTTGGGAAGCAACTACTTAGGAAGTCCTATCTACTCTATTGCACTTCGCCTGGTCTAAGGTGGCGTAGGCAAGTCTGGCGCAAGAGGTAACGTTCAGTAAAATCCGCATCTTAGTGAATTTGCGCAGTTACGTCCCTTTGCCAGAGCGCAACTTCGCCTGACAGGTTGAGTGCGAATGAGCGCCAACGTCAGTCTCTTTCACTAGTGAAGTTACGCCTGCACCCTTTAGTAAATCGGAAGTACCGAAATGACGTCACGCTGGCGGATTTTCGTCAGCGTTAGTCACTTCACCCTTTAGTAAATTTGCCCCATAGACAAGCAGCATAAAGAAGTTCCAGGCAAATTTACGACAGTTATGCATTTAGATACACTATTGACTAACTGATGCATGGCACACTCCATACAATATGAAATTTCTAGGTCAGGCATGACAAACTATTTTACTATATAAATGTAGTGTCGAGTTCTGCCTTGTTACTGGTTCTTTTCCAATGAAACACAGCATTCCTTCTTCATTGACCTCCTTTCTGCAACAATCTTTAGGTGAATGGGCAAAAATGAAAGTTTATATTCACTCTAGAAAATAAGGTTACGTTTGTCAAAAGTAGCTCATGTTTTGATACCACAGGGTTAGATCATAATCGGCTCCGATGCTGCCATGCAATTTTATTGTTATTGATGACCTTTAAAATCAAAGGCTAATATCACATTGGTGGAAAAATATCTGTGGTCTCCTCTTGTGGCTCTGATAGTTTTTAATGGGGTTGTTCACCTGTAAATTAACTGTTAGTATGATGTAGAGAGTGATATTCTTAAACAATATGCAATTGGTTTTCATTTTTAATTACTTGTGGTTTTTTGGAGCAAACATGGGCTAAACTTTAAAGGGGTTGGCCAAGTTTGACTTTTAGTATGATGTAGAGAGTGAGATTGGAAACAATTTGCAATTGCTTTTCATTTATTATTTGTGATTTTTGAGATATTTAGCAGCTCTCAAGTTTCCAATTTCAGCAATTTGGTTCTAGGGTCCAAATTACCCAACAACCATGCATTGATTTGAACAAAAGACTGGGATATGAATTGGAGAAAGATGAGTAATAGAAATAAGCAATAATAAGAAATAAGCAATAACAATAAGTGGCACATTTACTTAGCGCGAGTGAAGGCTTAGAAGGAAAAAAACATCGAATTTCGAAGTTTCTTTTTGGCTACTTCGACCTTCAACTACGACTTCGACCCGAACAATTCGAACTACAAATCGTTCGACTATTCGACCATTCGATAGTCAAAGTACTGTCTCTTTGACCACCTACTTCGCCACCTAAAACCTACCCAGCACCAATGCTAGCCCATGGGGAAGGTCCCCATAAGCTTTCTAAGCATTTTTTGATCGAAGGAAAATTGTTCGATGGATGGATTAAAATCCTTCAAATCGTTCGATTCGAAGGATTTAATAGTTAGATTGCACGATTTTTCCTTTGATCCTTCAATCGAACAAAATGCGGTAAATCCTTCGACTTCGATATTCAAAGTCGAAGGATTTAACTTCGATGGTCGAATATCGAGGGTTAATTAACCCTCGATATTCGACCCATAGTAAATGTGCCCCCAAATGTGTAGCTTGACAGAAAACTTGTTTTTACATGGGGTCAGTGATCCCCCATTTGAATGCTGAAAAAAGTAAAGAGAAGAAGGCAAATAATTAAAAAAATATGCCAAATAACTAATAAGGGCCAATTAAAAATGTGCTTAGGATTGGCCATTCTATAACATACTCAATGTTAACTTAAAAGGAACAGTAACACCAAAAAATGTAAGTGTTTTAAAGTAATGAAAATGTACTGTTGCCCTGCACTGGTAAAACTGATGTGTTTGCTTCAGAAACACTACTATAGTTCATATAAACAAGCTGCTGTGGAGCAATGGCGGAAATTGAAAAACAGCTATATGGCACAGGTTAACTAATGGATAACAGATAACACCATTAGACAGACAGAACTTATCTGCAGGGGCGTAACTACCGGGGGAGCAGGGGGTGCAAATGGGCCAGGGCCCGCACCCCCGCAGGGCCCCCCGGAAGATTGTGCGCGCTGCAGCCGGCTGGAGTCGGCAGCAGCGGCACAGAAAAATCGCACACATGAGGGTGGGGGCTGGTCTGCACGGCTCGCACCAGGGCCCGCCCCCACCAAGTTACGTTACTGCTTATCTGCTATCTGCTGCGTAACCTGAGCCTTTTCTCCTATGAATGGCTGCCCCCATTGCTACACAGCAGCTTATTTATATAAACAATAGTAGTGTTTCTGAAGCAAACACGTCAGTTCTACCAGTGCAGGGCAACATTGCATTATATTTTCATTACTTTAAAACACTTTTATTTTTTGACGTTACTGTTCCTTTAAAGGTGAATCACCCATTTGGGGAACAGTAACACCAAAAACTGAAAGTGTATCAAAGTAATTAAAATATAATATAATACATTTAATCTGCATTGGTACAACTGGTGTGTTTGCCTTAGAAAGACTACTATAGTTTATATAAAGAAGTTACTGTGTAGCTATGGGGGCAGCCATTCAAGCTGGAAACAAGGCATAGGTTACACAGCAGATAACATATAAAACACCAATGTATTGGCCAGAGTTATCTGTTATGTGCAGTGTAACCTGTGCCTTTTCTCCTTGTTTCCAGCTTGAATGGCTGCCCCAGCAGCTTATTTATATAAACTGTAGTAGTCATTCTAAAGCAAACACACCAGTTTTATTAGTGCAGAGTAAAAGTACGTTATATTTGAATTACTTTGATACACTTTCAGTTTTTGGTGTTACTGTTCCTTTAATAGGAAATGCAGGTATGACAGTTTTTTGCTCTGTTTTTTGGACACAACTGCACTCAGACCTTGAATGCAACATGCAACCGTATGCTACGGCATTTTTACTTAGCCATATAAGAACTGATTCTTTACAGTGATTATCAGTAATTACGTTCCACAAGAAAAATAGATGAAAAAGTACACTGCTAGGAAAATGCCATGAATCTATAGGCAGAGGCATCGAAGAGCATAAAAGACATTTACAAATGTTGTGGATAACCAGAAAGAAATGCTAAGCACAAAATAGCATCAAAGTTCGAGGAGAAAAAAAAGAAACATATCACTCTTCATGGAGCAAACTGTCAGCCTTCTCAGTAAGAATCCTGTACTCGTACATTGCTCTTACAACCTGTTCTCTGTATAACCAAAGTCTTTTCAGAAACACAGGTAGCAATAAAAAGCTATGTCAAGGTGGTAGGCTTTAGGAATTACTCCCAAAATATTCAGCTTGAGAATGTTAGTCTCATTTACATTTTCCATTAACACTGCTAACACTGTATTCTCTAGCATATTTTACAGAATATGTCAGGCTATGTTTCTTATAATGTACATTGCGTGAAAGTGTTGCTAAAAATTAGAAAAGGTAGTGTGCAGCAATGAGACAAAAGGACACCACTGAAAGATGAAAGGCACACTAATGCACTTCTTTAAAGTATTTCCCTTCTCTTTCTCTAATGGAAATATTGCCAGTGGAATGAGGGATTATATCTCAGTTGCTAGTGTTTCTTTGTATCTTTAAATAGGCTCCTTACTTTGGTCTATGATTTTGGTAATAATATAGTTACTATAATGGATTTTTCCTATTATCCCCTCTCCCTAAATTTTAACCCCAGTCTAATGTTTATCATAGTCCATAGACTTCAGGATGCTACGAGTGTTGGGGCATTCGGTGACCCCCCATTTGAAAAATGGAAAGAGGCAAATAATTAAAAAAAACTATAAAAATAATTTTAAAAACTATAAAAAATAAATAATGATGACCAATTGAAAGGTTGCTTAGTAATGCCCATTGTATAACATACTAAGCGGCAGATTTCTTTATGGTCGAATTGAAAATTCTCATTCAAATTTTCACTTTTTTTTTATGGTCAAAACTCTCAAATCCGAATTGTGAATTATTCAAACTAGATTAGATTAATTTGAATTCAAATTTCGAGATTCATCCCACTCTAGACCTTTAAAAACTTGAATTCGACTATTCTCCCCCCAACAAGAGAACAGGCTGTGTCAGGCCTCAGCTCCAGTTGGAGAGCCTTTGTTAGGTATTATTCTATAATTAATATATTATCTATAACATATAGGGGCAGATTTATCAGGGGTCGAAGTGAATTTTTTGGATACTTCGACCATCGAATAGGATACTACGACTTTGAAATTACTTCGATTAAAAATCGAGTAAAAATCGTTCGAATATTGGATAATCGAAGTACTGTCTCTTTAAAAAAACTTTGACTTCAATACTTCGCCAAATTACCTTCTACAATCATTTTCTAAGTCTTTACACATCGAAGTAAAATCGTTCGATTCAAACTATTTAATCGTTCAATGAAATGATTTTACTTCAAACATTCAATTGCAAAATTCGTTGAAAAATCCTTCGACTTTGATATTCGAAGTCGAAGTATTTAAATTCGACCCTTGATAAATCTGCCCCATAATTTATTAATATATTAATTCTTAAATATTATATAATTGATACATAAA
The DNA here is from genome assembly GCA_038501925.1 of Xenopus petersii. Taxonomy (NCBI): domain Eukaryota; kingdom Metazoa; phylum Chordata; class Amphibia; order Anura; family Pipidae; genus Xenopus; species Xenopus petersii. The sequence goes on from CM076682.1 coordinate 134,948,321, forward strand.
CATACATAGTAATACATAATAATAAACAAGCAGAAATGAAATATAAAATGCAGGAAAGTCAAATGACATGTACACTAAATGGTAATTATAACTGGGTAATAATAATAACTGGGTGAATAATTGAGACAAGAAGAAATTTCAGGAGACAAGAAGGAATTTCACAAGATGAGATTCTCTGAGTGTTTTGTGTTGCTCTTGGCTGCTTTTACAGCTGGGTTTTATTTTAAACGCTGCAAATACTTCTAGACATGTTTTCTAACCAAACCATATAATAAAGTCGTTGTAATGAGTTCTATGATTTTTGTCACCTGGGGGCTCTGCTTTGTGGGGGTCTGTTTAAACTGTTATTGCTCTTGAACTCAGCATCACTCAGTCGAGGGGATCTACTGTTACGCAACAAGAAAATTGATATATATAGCCACAGCTTAATTGCTTCCAAAATTCATATATTAGTTTAATGTTTCTTTAAGTGCACTATTTTTTTTTATTTACTGTAAGTATTCATTACTGTGAATGATGGATAATACAGTAGAACCTCCTATTTTACGTCCCCGGCTGGGCGAGCATTTCAACATGAATTTTCGCTAGCGTTCATTTCTGCGTAACGAAATGTCACTAGCACTCTTATGCTTAGGTTAATTTGAATAGGGCAGGTACCTAAAAGTCGTATGGACTTCTTAATTAGTAATGTTGGTGGCCACTTTTTAAAACAAATGTCCAATGAGCCATAATAAAGATAGAAAAGATCCTCTAAGGCCCTAGACATGAGCCCACCCTTAAACAAATGTGGCATGACACTCATAAATCTTTAACAGTTTGGACTTTCGAAGGCAATCCCACTTTAAAAAAAGAAAAGTCGCCAGCGTTTTCTTACAACTTTAATGCATTTCCGGCATACAGGATATGATGTCACTGACATCAGTTCGCCTGGTCTGAGGTGGCAAAGTAAACTCTGGTGAAAGAAGTAATGTTCAGTAAAATACGCATCTTAGTGAATTTGCAGAATTACAACTGTTCGATAGAGAGAAAAGTCGTCTGGCGACATGATAGGAACTAAGGCTAGCAAAGGTCTCTTTGGCTAGTGAATTGTCCTCTACACTTGTTTGTAAATTGGTGATGTTCCTACTGGTGAGATTTCTGCCAATGTTCAAGGCCACTTTGCCCTTTAATGAATATGCCCCATGGGGTCAGCACAAAGATGGGACTCATTTATCAACACCGGGCAAATTTGCCCACGGGCAGTTACCTATAGCAACCAATCAGTGATTAGCTTTTTAAAGCCAGCTGCAAGCAGTACAATGAATGCAGCAATCTGATTGGTTGCAACGGGTTACTGCCCATGGGCAAATTTGCCCAGTGTTACTAAATGAGCCACCCCCAGTATAGCAACACTTACACCCGCATGGCAGGGTGCAAAGTGCAAAAAGCATGGGGAATTGCACCTGTCTTTTGCAAGAAGTAGATTGCAGCATATCTATCCATAATAAAATACATGTTTTTTTACTGTACCTCTATTTTCTTAGTAGCCGAAACTGTAAGCTCTTGGAACAAAGCTCTCCTTATTAGTTATTGTAGAGGTCACTGTTTCCTCAATGTAATTTCCAGAACAGGCTCAGTGCTCAACAGTTACTTGATCATCATTGTGTAATAATATTTATAATAATAATATTTTGTGGTATTAGGATGCCAGAAGCCCCATCATTAAGTTTTATAATCTGTATGCTATTTCCTTACAAATTACTACTCAACACATAGAAGGTCATATACCTGCAGAGCAGAATAATAGGGTAAGAATAAAAAACCTGTAAACCTTTTTGCAGATTGATGCCTACATCGACAGCCCAGAAATGCAATCAGTTAGCAAGGCCCTTGCCAAAATGTTCTTGGCAACAAGTTTCCAGACGTTATGTCCATGATTTAATATATATATAAATATTTATATTGGTAGTAAAGAACACATTACAGCCAAGATCATTGGAATTTCTCCTACAGCATATTAACATATTAATATGGAATATTTATGAAGAACTGCTAACAAAATCGGTAAGGAGTCAAATGTCATTTAGCAGTTTATATATCAAGTAACTTTTTGAAAAAAACGTAAATTGCAGAGGTGTGATATGGGTTACTTTTCACTAGCTTTTACTTCCTTTCAACAATTTTTAACCTAAAATGCCATCAGGGATAGCAGGAATAAAATGATTGCATCAAGCTAGATTTTATTTGTAATTAGTTTCTGACTTGTTTGTATTTAAGCCTTTTCCTGTTCATCCTTTATCCTGGTTGTTATGGTCAGTGAGCTCAGCAACCAGGTAGCAGTTTAAATCATTCCTTTAATGCAGGGGTCTCCAACCTTTTTTACCCATGAGCCACATTTAAATGTAAAAGATAAGTTGGAGAGAAACACAAGCATGAAAAGAAAGTTGCTGCTCAGAACTCACTGAGCATGTGAGTGTCACAGACACTTTCCAACATGGTGACCCCCTGTGACAAGTTTAAAGTCCTGAATCATTGCTGCTATTGACAAGCTGAAACTTTAGGCTGGTGCAATATGTTTAGTATGCAAAATATGGCATTTTTAGCCATATTCATTTTTAGGGTCTATATCTCCTTTAATGCCTTCCAATCTCTTTAAATGCCTTCCACCCTGCAAAGGGTGAAAAATAGTTGCTCTTATTTTTCATATCCCATGTGCCCAGCATGGTACCCTTATCCTATTAAATAGGACAGAAGTTATCAAGAGTTACAGTACATCAAATCAAGGACAACTTCATCACTGTAAATAATCTAAACATACCAAATTATTTAACCATTCAACTCAACATTCCTGGCATTCAAGTATTTTTAACAACTTTGTAAATAAATGAAGGTCTTTGGCAACATCAAATAAATTAACCCTGTGTATGGGGGGCAAATATAAGACCCCTATGTAAAAGTCTAAAATGTCTCTCCTCTAGTTGGAACTCTCTCACTTCATGCTTGTTCAGAGCCATTTCATCTTTCAATACATTTAATTATATTAAACCACAAAATATCAAATAAGAACAGTGTACACAAGCATGGTCTTACTAGGGGCAGATTTATTTATATTGAATGGTAAATTTGAATTTTTTAATTTTTTTGTGTCAAAATTCACAAATTCAAATTTAAAAGCACCAACTCCAATGTAAATTGGAATGAGAGCTTTATCACACCTAGGCCATGGAAACAGTTCCAATTCGCCACCTAAAACCTTGTTGACCTATTTAAAGATGTTAATAGCCTTCCTGACATTCGAGTTTTTTTGGAAGACAATTTGAGTTTCAAATACGAATCAAATTTTTGGGTATTTTAGATGTATTTTAGACGTTTGAATTTTTTCATAAATAACCTCCCATTCCATAAGTGAGTACATTTGAATTTATTAGAGTAAGCATCAATTCAAAATTCGACCTTTGATAAATAACCCCCTAAGTGTGAGTAAATATGAGTTTAATACAGATAGTGTTATATATATATATTACAAATTACATTAAAGGAGAAGGAAAGGTTAAAACTAAGTAAGCCTTATCAGAAAGGTCCACCTAAATATACCAGTAAACCCTCAAAGTAATGCTGCTCTAAGTCCTCTGTCAAAAGAAACACAGCATTTCTTTCCTTTTATTGTGTACACATGGGCTTCTGTATCAGACTTCCTGCCTTCGGCTAAAACTTCCTTGCCCCGGGCATGAGCATGCTCAGTTTGTTCCTCTTCCCTCCCCACTTCTCTGCTGTAATCTGAGCCCAGAGCTATACGTCAGCAGGGAGAGACTGACAGGAAGTGATGTCACACCAAGCTAATACTGCAGCTGCTATACTAAACAAACAGAGAGCTTCTAGAGCTTTTTGGTAAGGTATGGTAAAATATTCTACAGAATAAATATAGCATTCTAGCTTGCACTGTTGAAGCTAATCTATTGGCAATAAAATGCCTCTGTAGCTTTCCTTCTCCTTTAAGTAAGGCAATTACCATTTACTACAGAAACAGAAATAATTTCAATAAAGCCTAAAAGGAAAATGAAGGAAAAACAACTAAAACATTTTCAATACTCATCTTTCTATTCAGATCCTCTCCTATTCATATTCCAGTCTCTGTAAGCGGGCCCGAAGGCACAGTAATAGTGTAGACCAAAGAGGAGACCAGACCAGGTTCGAGGTACAAAAGGGTTTATCCAAAGAATCGTCAAAATACAGGCAAAAGGTCAGACCAGGCAGAAGACAAGCAAAATCGAAGAACAGGCAGGAATCGGTACACAAGAATCAATAATAATAACACCCAGGAACTCTGTAGCAGGAACCTATAGTTGGGCAAGGACTGGAAGGGGAAGTGAGTTTAAATAGTCCCAGGGTTGGCGCCAAATTTTGACGCGCTTGCGTCAGACGCAGACGCCAGCGTCCTCACGCTGACGTCTTGACGCCGGCGTCCGTTCCGTCGCCGACGACCAATCCTGGACTGGGAAGGAGATGAGGTCATAGACCTGTGCCCGGCAGGAGCCATGTGGAGAGGCAGGCGGTCGCCATCTTGGACGCCATCTTGGAGACTTGGAGTAGATTCCATTACAGTACCCCCCTCCTTAGGGGGGGCCTCAGGACCACCGAGTCTAGGGGAGAGAGGGAATAATTTATGGAACCTACGAACCAAGATGGGCGCATGGACATCCGAGCTCTTGACCCAGGAGCACTCTTCGGGACCGAACCCCTTCCACTCGATGAGATATTGAAGAGTGCCCCTGGAAAGACGAGAGTCCAAAATCCTCTTCACTTCGAATTCCTGGTGATCGTCAACCAGGACTGGAGCTGGGGGAGAAGAAGAAGACAGAGACACAGCAGGCTTAAGGAGAGAGACATGGAAGACATTCGGGATCCGCATCTCTGGGGGGAGTTGAAGACGAACCGCCACCGGATTGATGATTTCAATGACAGGATAGGGACCGATGAATCTGGGACCAAGCTTTGGGGTAGGAATCTTCAGGCGGATGTTACGGGTGGAAAGCCAGACTTTATCACCAGGAGCATAGGGTGGAGCAGGAATCCTCTTCTTGTCGGCAAACCTCTTTTGGATCAGGGAGCTCTTTTGAAGATTAGAGGCAACAGCAGCCCAAATCGCCATCATGTGGGCAGCCTGGTCGTTGGCGGCAGGAACGTTGGTGAGGAGAAGATCCTGGGGAAACGCCAATGGATTCTGACCGTAGACACAGAAGAAAGGGGACTGATGAGATGAAGAATGCAAGGCGTTGTTATGGGCGAACTCAGCCCAGGGAAGGAGATCCGACCAATCGTCTTGGCACAGGGAAACATGGCAGCGAAGATACTGTTCCAATGCCTGGTTCACTCTCTCAGCAGCTCCATTGGATTGCGGGTGATAGGCAGAAGAAAATTGTAAAGAAATGTTGAGAGCTTTGCATAAGGATCTCCAAAATCTAGAGACGAATTGTGAGCCACGGTCAGAGACGATCTCGGCAGGAAACCCATGGAGACGAAAAATATGATGGATGAAAAGCTTGGAAAGTTCAGGAGCAGAGGGAAGTTTGTGGAGGGGAATGAAATGAGCCATCTTGCTAAACCTGTCAACGACAACCCAGATGACAGTGTGACCGGAGGAGACAGGTAGATCCACAATAAAATCCATGGCAAGATGAGTCCAAGGACGAGATGGAATAGGTAATGGAAGAAGGAGACCTTTAGGGGGAGAATGTCCAGACTTGGAAATGGCACAGATGGTACAAGAAGAAACAAAGTCTTTGACATCTTTCCTCATGGATGGCCACCACACAAGGCGAGAAAGGAGTTCGGTAGTCTTCTCTACTCCGGGATGACCAGCCTGTTTAGAACTGTGAGCCTGGGATAGAATAGACTGGCGACAATCAGGAGGAACAAAGGCAACCCCTAGGGGAATATTGTCGGGAGCAGAAGCCTGAGCGGAAAGGATTTGTGAGGCCAAGGAGGGAAATAGGGCAGCGACGATCTTGGAGGAAGGCACAATGGGTTCAGGATCTTCGGAACAGGGAACTTCAGGAATAAAACTTCTAGACAAAGCATCAGCCTTTCTATTTCTAGAGCCAGGACGAAAGGTGATGACGAAGTTAAAACGGGAGAAGAACAGTGACCATCTGGCTTGTCGAGGATTCAAACGTTTGAGGGACTGGATAAATTCGAGGTTCTTATGGTCAGTAAAGATGGTCACGGGAATGGAGGATCCTTCCAATAAATGTCTCCACTCCTCCAGGGCGAGTTTCACTGCCAATAACTCACGATTCCCCACATCATAGTTCTGCTCGGAGGAGGAAAACTTCTTAGAGAAGAAAGCACAGGGATGCAACTTCCCGTCCAAGGATGATCTCTGTGACAAGACAGCTCCAGCTCCTACATCTGAGGCGTCGACTTCGAGGAAGAAGGGAAGAAGAAGATCGGGGTGTCTGAGAATAGGTGCAGAAGAAAAGGCAGTTTTCAGGGATTCAAAGGCTTCCAGGGCTGGAGGAGGCCAATGCTGTGGTTTACCCCCTTTGCGGATGAGGGCCAGGATAGGAGAGATCTTGGAAGAGAAACCTTTAATAAATTGTCTGTAATAGTTGGCAAAGCCAATAAATCTCTGGATAGCCTTGACACTTGTGGGGAGGGGCCAATCAAGAATTGCTGACACCTTGGCTGGATCCATCTTGAAACCCTGCTGGGAAATGATGTACCCAAGGAATGGGATGGAGGACACTTCAAACAAACACTTTTCCAATTTAGCGAAGAGATTATTCTTTCTGAGACGAAGAAGAACTTCCTTCACTTGGGAGCGATGCTCGTGGAGATCTTTGGAAAAGACGAGAATGTCATCCAGATAGACAACAACACTTTGCCCCAACAGGTCTCTGAAGATATCATTCACGAATTCTTGGAAGACCGCGGGGGCGTTACAAAGTCCAAATGGCATGACTAGATATTCATAATGCCCATCTCGGGTATTGAAGGCGGTCTTCCATTCGTCCCCTTCACGAACTCTAATGAGGTTATAGGCACCCCGAAGATCCAGCTTGGTGAAGATCTTGGCCCCTCTTAACTGATCGAAGAGTTCGGAAATTAGGGGGAGAGGGTAACGGTTTTTAATGGTGATTTTGTTTAACCCCCTATAGTCAATGCATGGTCGCAGACCTCCGTCCTTCTTTTCGACAAAGAAAAATCCAGCACCAGCAGGGGAAGAAGAAGGGCGGATGAAGCCTCTTTGGAGATTTTCCCGAATGTAGGTCTTCATGGCAGCCGTCTCAGAGGGGGAAAGAGGATAGGTGCGACCCCGGGGAGGCATGGAACCAGGAAGAAGTTCGACCGGACAGTCATAGGGTCGATGAGGAGGAAGGATCTCTGCAGAGCCCTTATTGAAGACATCAGCGAAATCTTGATAGATGGAGGGAAGGGTCAACTTGGAAGAAATAGAAGAAACCTTGATAAGGGGTACAGCAGGCAAACAGTTCTGTTGGCAATAGGGGCTCCAGCGGGAGACTTGAGCGGAGGACCAATCAATGACCGGATTATGGGTGCACAACCAGGGGAGCCCCAAAACGAGTGGAGTTGAAGGGCAGTCGATGAGTAGAAAGGCCAATCTCTCCAGATGCATGGTGCCCACTCTAAGAGAAAGTTCAACGGTGGTTTGAGAAATAATGGCTGAAGACAGAGGGCGGTCATCAATAGCCAAGACTCGCAGGGGAGAGGCCAAGGGTTGTAGGGGAACCGCATAGCGAGCAGCAAAAACTCTGTCCAAGAAATTTCCAGCAGCACCAGAGTCCAGGAAAGCTTGCACTGGGATCTTCTGGGAACCAAATTGGATCTGTGCCGGAAGAAGGAAGCGTTGAATAGAGGGTTGGGGAGAATGACAAACACCACCCAGATAGGTCTCCCCAAACCTACCTAGGTGCTGGCGTTTCCCGGCTTCACAGGACACTCATGGGCGAAGTGTGATTTGCCCCCACAATACAGGCATAGGCCGGCAGCCCTTCTCCGTTGCTTCTCCTGTTCGGAAAGACGAGCCCGTCCGATCTGCATGGGTTCCTCAGTAGATGGAGCAGAGGAAGCAGAAGCCGCAGGAGTAGGAGAGGGGAAAGCAGAAGCCGGATTGAAGAGTAGAGGTCTCTGGAAGCGAGGAGCCAGGGTGGATTGGAACCGGGGATACCTCTTCGGACGCTCTCTGTCGAGCTCGAGTTGAAATTCCCTCTGTCGGGTGTCAACCTTTATAGCCAACGCCACCAGATCCTCCCACCGAGAAGGAATTTCCCGGGAGACCAAGTCGTTTTTGATCCGCATGGCTAGGCCGTTGTAGAAGGCGGCATGGTACCCATCGTTGTTCCAGGTGGTCTCCGCCACTAGGGTGCGGAACTCAATAGCGTACTCCGGAACAGAGCGAGTGCCTTGCTGGATCTGGAACAGGCGAGCAGAGGATGCCGTAGCTCGGCCAGGGGCATCAAAGACAACCCGAAGTTCACGGATGAAGGCACTGGCGTTGTCAATCAAGGGATCCCTCTTCTCCCACAAAGGTGATGCCCACTCCAAAGCCTTCCCCTGTAGGCGAGTAATCATGTACCCCACTTTAGCTTGTTCGGATACAAACTGACCTGGCAGCAGGGCGAACTGAATCTCGCACTGGTTGATGAAACCTCTGCATGCATCAGGATCGCCGCTGTAGAGGGGAGGCGCAGGAATGCGAGGTTCCGAAGACTGAAGTGGGCTTGCAGGAATGGCCACAGGGACCGGGGCCACAGGAGACAATGCCGACAACTTGTCCAGGATAGCTTCAAGAGCCTGACCGAAGTGTGACTGCTGGGCTTCGTAAGACTGCATGCGGGAAGCCAAACCGCGGATAGCGCCACCGACATCAGGTGGAGCTGGAGTCTCCTCCGAAGGGTCCATGGCCCAACTATACTGTAAGCGGGCCCGAAGGCACAGTAATAGTGTAGACCAAAGAGGAGACCAGACCAGGTTCGAGGTACAAAAGGGTTTATCCAAAGAATCGTCAAAATACAGGCAAAAGGTCAGACCAGGCAGAAGACAAGCAAAATCGAAGAACAGGCAGGAATCGGTACACAAGAATCAATAATAATAACACCCAGGAACTCTGTAGCAGGAACCTATAGTTGGGCAAGGACTGGAAGGGGAAGTGAGTTTAAATAGTCCCAGGGTTGGCGCCAAATTTTGACGCGCTTGCGTCAGACGCAGACGCCAGCGTCCTCACGCTGACGTCTTGACGCCGGCGCCCGATTATGACGCCGGCGTCCGTTCCGTCGCCGACGACCAATCCTGGACTGGAAAGGAGATGAGGTCATAGACCTGTGCCCGGCAGGAGCCATGTGGAGAGGCAGGCGGTCGCCATCTTGGACGCCATCTTGGAGACTTGGAGTAGATTCCATTACAGTCTCTTCTTCAAATCAATGCATTGTTGCTATAGTAATTTGGCCTCTAGTAACCAGTTTGCTAAAACTGCAAACTGGAGAGCTACTGAACAAAAAGCTAAATAACCGAAAAACCACAAATAACAAACAATGAAGACCAATTGCAAATAGTCTCAGGATATCACTTTCTACATCATAGTTAACTCAAAGGTGAACAACCCCTTTATTAAATAGGCCCTTTACATTTAGGACACATGTTACTATGATGAACTATAGTTCTAAAGTAGCTTGGGTATATTTTCATTTCACCTTCCTTAAATGTATTATCCAACTGTAGCCATCCCCTACTTTCCTTGACAATTCCTTGACAATTAGCTCCATTAAATATTATACCTGATCCAGTTGTTTTCTATTTTTCAAATGAGCCATGTTGCTGTGTAAAGCCATTTCTCACACATTAGAGATCTTTATACATTCTGTGCGAGTTTTGGTTCAGTGCAAGAGGTCAACGTGAAGCAATCAAATGGTTATAATTATGTATTTAAAGAGAATAGTTTAAGGCTGGTACAGGTTACACAGACAGTTCAACAAATACTTCTCCCCTCAGTGCATCCTGGAAATCAGGAACTTATAAATTATGATTAAATAAGCATTCAGTGTTTAAATGTACAGAGGCTGGCAGATGGATCAGCCGTAATGAACAATACGGGTTAAACTATGTTTACACCTAGTTTCACAGATGCTACGATTAAAATAACATCTTATATTGTGCCAGTAATTATAATGTTGCCATTTAAGGCAATAATAAACAGGCCTGCCTATCATGAGTGAATAAAATGCACCAGGACACATTTGTAACATAGAAATAGTATCTTTTTTTTTATTAAGGGTCAGGCTCTTAAATTTCTGAAATGACTGAAAAAGAAATAAATCCTGAATGGGTAAACCCTGAGCGTAATTACTTATTTAAAATAGAAACAGATGATGTGGGTATCTGTAGCAAGACACCAAGCACTATGGCCACAGTTCAGAGTAGGCAAACACTTTGGGGCAGATTTACTAAAGGGTGAAGTGGCTAATGCTAGCGCCAATTCACCAGCGTTACTGCCGGCAGGGACTTTGCCGGCTAACGGGGGCAGGTGTCACTTTGCTATCGAAGGAGATAGACACTAGCGAATGGACGTTACTCCGCAAATTCACTTAAATGCGGATTTTACTGAACTTTACCTCTTTCGCCAGACTTGCCTTCGCCAGCTCAGACCAAACAAAGTGCAATGTAGTGCATAGAACTTCCTCAATCCTCAGTTACTTACACATTTCTAAATGGAAAAACTTCTAAGTTCGCTAATACGCTGGCGTATTTCCCTTTTTTCGGGTGATAGGCTGCAAAAGTCCTAAAAATTTTTTTTTGTGTAACCGGTTTCCCCATACATTTTCTAACATGTGGAGGGCATTATAACAACTATATTTTATTTATTAAGGTTCCCTGGACATGTCTAGTTATCAGTGTCAATGTAATGTATAAGATGCAACATTAAACAGAAAGACGTCCATTCAACTTTAAATTTCCTGCTGTATACAAATTAGCCTGAGCGCAAGACCTCTAATGAACAGAATTGAATGCTAGTGCATCTTTGCTTTGATTTGCTTGCATTACCGAAATAATAGTAGCGAAAATTTGCCAGCGTCCATCAGCCAGGACGAAACTTCACATTTAAGTAAATCTGCGTTGTCCCAGCGAATTTTCGCCTGGCGAAGTTTTGCTATGGGTGCAAAGCAGTCACTGGTGTATTAACGCCACTTAGTAAATTTACCCCTTTGTGCATTGAGAACACCAACACTGACTAACAGGACAACCAAAAGCTCAAATCATCATCATTTATTTATAAAGTGTTACACAGTGCTTTACATTAGAAAATGAACAAGGAACAAACAGTAAATAAAAAACAAGGCTTTACAGAGTATGATGGGATTACAGACTAAAGGTTTAAGGTAACATTGACACGTAAGGATTTTAGAAACAAATTTGTGATTTATAATACCTTATTGGCTGATACATTGAAGAAGCTTCCCTAAACAGGTGGGTCTATTGGGAGCTTTTGAAAATCAAAGACTTTGATTTTCAAAAATCCACTACTGGCAGGCCCTGGTCATTAGATTCTGATAAATGTCAGAGAGGCTGAAATATAATAACACTGACAGTAACAATTTATTGGGGGCTGTTTGGGCCTCTGGTTGCTTCAAATGCCGGGGTATATTCTGAATCTCAGTCTGGATATGACTATTGAGACATTCGTTTTAGGCATATGTACTCAGTTCTAGTCACAAGCACCCCTGTCTTCTACAGTACATGTCTGAATCGTGGGCAAATCTGTTATCCAGAAAGCTCAGAATTACGGAAAGGTTGTCTCCAACAGACTTCATTTTATCCAAATAATCTAAATTTTTTAAAATGATTTCCCTTTTCTCTTTAATAATAAAAGAGTACCTTGTACTTGATCCAAGCTAAGATATAATGAATCATTATTGGAGGCAAAAGCAGCCTATTGGGTTTATTTAATGTTTACATGTTTTTCTAGTAGATGGTAAAGAAGATCCAAACTATGGAAAGATTCTATAATTGGAAAACCCCAGGTCCCATACCTGTATATAATACACAAGAGCCATGAGTAGCCTGTAAATGATATCCTTATAAATGGTGCTTAGTGATGGAATTGGTTATAATCAGAGCTTAGTGATGTTATTTCTGTCACATGACTCACTGAAACTTGTGTATTCCAGGCCTAGACTGCCAATCTGTGGGTTCTGGCTAGCAAATACCAGAAGGGCTGCTCTAGGTCACTATTTAATGGGCTGGTGGAGGACTATTTGGGCTTCTGTGTATTTGGAATGTCAGGGCCTATTTTGACTCCCAATCCAGACCTGGTGCATTCTACTAAATAAAGTACCCCGTGTTGCAAAATATGACAATATTACATATCACCTTGGAGTTCCATGACCATATATTTTTATGTTGTCTTGTAACGCCTCAGTAGCTTATAATAGCCTTGTATTTTACAAAAAGGGGTACTTTATTGACTATATAAAAGATTTAAGGCCAGATTCTCAAAAACATTTATTATGCCTGGAATAGTGTATGGTTGTCACTGGACTTTTTGTGTTAACCAAACTTTGTCGGTAAAAGAACCAAAAATACAGTAGTATTACTACTGGGGTGCGTGGGGGGGTGCAATTTCCCCTGGGCCCACACCTCCTAGAGCCATGATAAGCATAAAGGGGTTGGAGGGTGGGGGGAATTTTTGTGGTGGATGGACCAGGCGCAAATCCGAAGGGGTGGCCCCTGGGTGCACATCATACATCCAGGCTCAGCTAAATATACCACTGCAACAATAAATATTCTTACAAAGACCTAGTTTATTAACCACAGTTTATTTTGTAATGTTAATATCTCAACAATTCCAACAATATCCCCATGCAAGCATAAGCCTTAATGTTTGAACACGCACTTAAACTGATCCAAATGGGTTTTTTACCCAGCAGGTATAGTAGGGATAGATGGTGCCTGAAACATTGGGACTAATAGCTTTGGCAATAGGAAGGTGGCTGTGAGATGGCACATATGGTAGAGACAGAAAGTACAGAGGATAATAACCATCGGACCATATGTTTGCCAGGGCTACAAAATATACAATAAATAATGCAGCTCTGCAATCTCTGTCCAAGGCAACTGGTTAAAAAATAAATCTGATGCAAGTTGCACCTTTATCTGTAATATACTTCAAGCTAAAACGAAACGTGTAAAGAAGACGCCAGTCGGGTACCAAAACTCTTACTAGTTCCATTAGTAATGTAAAAATAAAGACAGCATTTTACGGAGGACATATTCTAGAACTGCAATGCCAGAAAAGAATTCAAATGGGTTCTTATTGCAGTAAACTCAAATTCTATTTCCAAATAAAAATAAATCCAGATAACCTTGTTAAAAGTAGCTTGCCATCACCAATACATCACCAATACACTGCAAAAGGAAGCTGCCGAATAATGTGCTCTTTTATGACATTTGGTTGTAATAGGCAACCGCTAAAGAAGAATAAAAACCTGAAATTGAAGCAGATGGAACATGTCAGTGTATAATTCCTATATATTTATTTTTATTTATTGCAATGTCTGCGTTTGGAATATGACTGTATTATAAATATGTACAGCACTGCATACACAGTAATGATATATAAGTGAAGAGTTACAGACATGTTAACTCTCCCATATTATTGAGGAATCACCCGTATTTATAGCACAGGAGGAGAGAATGGGGCATGACATGGGCATAATAGAACAGGGGCGTAACTACAGAGGAAACAGATCCTGCGACTGCAGGGGGGCCCAGGAGGTATAGGGGCCCCATGAGGCCCTAATTCATATACAGTTTCAACAAATATTGGTAAACCTCTAAACATTTTGGGGGCCTGAAAAACTATGGGGCCCAATAATATCTAGTTATGCCACTGTAATGGAATATGGGTGTAACTGGGCATGGCCAATTATCAAGAAGACATTCTTGGAGTTTGATGTCTCTGAATATACATATATACTCGTTAAGTTCTTAGTAAAACTTCTATACTTTGCTGCCAACCTGAAAATAGCAATGAAAAACTTCTGCGAAATAATGTACAAGATTACAATGAGAAGATGTTAGTGCAGCATTATGACCTTCTGCTTGTTCAACTGTTTCATTGCTGGTGGCCTTTGTTCTTGCCACGCCACATGTTGCCAGTATACACGGGGAGGCCTCTTGTCAAAATTTGGATTTGTGATTTTTTAAAATTTAAATAAACTTGAAGTGTTACCAAATTAAAGCTTTTAAATGCCAAAGTTCGAAATTCAATTTTTTTCAATCAAGCATTCCAGTTTTGGAAAATCGAATTAAAATTTGAGAGTTTTAGTGCAAAAAAAAACCTCTGATCACAGCAAAAATTCGAATTTGAACCCTGATAAATCAGCCCCTTAATGTGGCATAGATTAAAAGGCAAACTGGAAACAGCACCGGCACAATGGTACAAGTATAGGATCTGTTATCCGGAAACCCATTATCCAGAAAGTTCCACATTACAGAAAGGCCATCTCCTGTAGACCCCATTTTATTGAAATAATCCAAATTTTAAAAAATTAATCCTTTTTCTCTGTAATAATAAAACAGTACCTTGTATTTGATCCAAATTAAGATATAATTAATCCTTATTGGAAGCAAAACCAGACTATTGGCTTTATTTAATGTTTACAGGATTTTCTACTAGACTTAAGGTATGAAGATCCAAATTACGGAAAGATCCATCATCCAGTAAGTCCCAAACATTCTGCATAATAGGTCCCATACCTGTACTTTCATGTTTCCACTGCAGATTCTATGTTTGCAGAGTTTAACAGGCTTTTATGTTAGGCTTTGTGCTAAGAAGGATCTTATTAATATTTTTACACTGATTTCTCCTCTGATTTGTTGATGTAATTGAAAGAATCAAATAATCAAATAAATGTACACCCTTATTAATGCTTAATAAGTTTTTTTCCTGACATTTTGATTTTTGAGCTATTACAGTTTTGTTTCATATTGATACTGTAGCCTGTCCTGCGGTGCCTCCTTTCCAAAGCTGGATCCGTAGCTACATGGAAAATAGTGATGTACAGGTTGACCTCCATTTGGGAGGCTTTCGGTTGAAATTTGGCCAACCATTGTGGGTTAAGGTTGGGTGCAGGTCAGACTGGTTAAGTACACTCCTCTTCTGCTTCAGAATATTCCCTGTCTATTAACATGTGCACATATGTAGCGTACAGAGCGGGAAGACGTGGTACAGGGTTGGCGTAGGTCCTTAAATGGCCACATTCTGTAGGTTTGGGTCAGGTTTGGGTTGAGGCTTTGCCGGTTAGGGTCAGTTGTAGGTTGAAATTTGTTGTATTCAGTTGTACATTATGAATTAAATTAGTTATATTCAGATATACATTATGAAATACATCACAACTTGGAATAAGCCATTCCTAGACCAGCACGTCCCTTCGTGATGTGGTGTCTCGTTATTTTATATTATTTATATATTTTGTATAGGGGTGCACCGAATCCACTATTTCGGATTCGGCCGAACCCCTGAATCCTTCATGAAAGATTGTAGCGAATACCGAACTGAATCCAAATTTGCATATGCAAATTAGGAGCGGGAAGGCGAAAACATTTTTTCACTTCCTTGTTTTGTGACAAAAAGTCACGCAATTTCCCTCCCCGCATATGCAAATTAGGATTCAGATCGGCCTGGCAGAAGGATTCAGCCGAATCTGAATCCTGCTGAAAAAGGCCGAATCCTGAACCAATCCTGGATTCGGTGTATCCCTAATTTTGTATCATGTGTATATAAAATAAAGAGACACCACATCAAGATAGGAAGTGCTGGTCCAGGAATGGTTAAATAATTTGCTTGTAATTTTCCTAAAAGAGCCATGTGCGGGTCAGGACAAACTCAACCTGCAATTGACTCTAACCGATATATATATATATATATATATATATATATATATATATATATATATACGAAAGAATGAAACCGCACTCCTAGGGTTTTGATGAAAAAACGTGGTAAGTTTTATTTCAACGTTTCGGCTGCTACAATCGAGCCATCTTCAGGAAGACTCCGGTTTCATTCTTTCGTTTGTATGCTGTATATAATCAGCACCCAGGTAATTGTTTGGTTGTCCAGTGCACCAGCTCTGAACTCTACATATATATATATATATATATATATATGACAGCAGTTTTCTGCTTATGGCATTACATTATCAATAAGTTTACAGCTTAAAAGCCAGAAGAAAAAGAAAGCAAGACAAAAAACAAATTGGGATCAATGAGCTGGCTCTTTAATGAAGGCCCCTCTATATAGTCCCTCTGATTATCTACTTAGCCCACATCTCATTGGTCCCAGTGGAGTTGCAGTTGGATCAGTCTTATTTTATATACATTTGCACTTCTTAAAACAGAAGCAAGCAATCAGCCATTGCCAAAGGCACATAACACATTTATACAAGCTGTTTTTATCTTTCAAAGGAAAACAAGAGAAAGACAGAATTTTCTCATCTAAGATGAATCGAAGACTGAAAAAATTGATTTATTCATCTGTGTAGAAATATATCCTAATAATTCTAGGGATAACATTTAATGATGAACAGTGCGCAACCATGGGAGTTATTAATAATCTTCTGCTTTGAAAAGTAAATAGGCTGATTATGGTTTGTTCAATACGAGATAGAGGAGGTTACGGCACCTTTGATATTAAGCAGGAGACACCCTGGGGTGCATTTTTGTGTCAATGGTGTGTGAGATGAGCTTTGTTGATGTGGACCACTGTGGGGTGTTTGTAATCTCTATTAGAAGGGCTTTCAGCTGCTCAGACCTCAGCATGTAATTTAGAGACGGCATCCACATTGTCTGTAGCTGTTACCAGGCTTGCTGCTGTTGTAAAGCATCTGGGACACAATAAAAACAGAGCAAATCTTTCTGTTCATATAACTGCTGTATATAATTATGGTATGGTACCTGTTTTCCAGAATGCTGGGGTTTTTCGGGATAACAGATATTTCCGTAATCTGTATCATCATAACTTAAAAGAGAACTAAACAACCTTTCTAATAAAAACCCCTACCCCCTACCATCCATAGTCCCCCCTCCCTGTCCCCCCCTGCACAGGTGTTCACACACATAAATGCCCCATAGCTGGTAATTACCCTCATTGCAGAGTCAGCACAGCGGAGCTCATGGGTGCCATCTTGCGGCCCACTTAGTTAGGGGTGGATCTTCCTCTATGGCTTCTAGTTGCTGATCCAGCTGGATGCATGGAGGCCAGCAAGGTCCAGTAATGCCATTTTACCCTAGCGGGATCTGAACCTGTATGAGGCCAGTTAGATATAGGATACTACCTTTCATAGTACTCTAGGAGAGTAAGATAGGTAGGTTAGATAGCATGAGCAGCCTGTGCTCCTACAACAGAGGTCCCCAACCTTTTTCAAGTGAAGGAAGGTGAGGCAGAGCACACTCCTGAAACTTATTATAATGAGACCACCTGGTGCACAGTGTTAGGAGCACGGCATCCTCCAGTGAATCCTCAAATAGAAAAACATTGGCACTCAAGGAAACTTCAATGCAGAGTTACCCCTTGCTGGTTTATTAGGTACGAACGTGCAACATTTTGGGGCAAGCCCCTTTATCAAGCATACTACAATGATCATTGTGCAGACAATATAAGGAGTGACTTATTACAATAAATTAGCATACAAAATTGAAGACAACGCCCTTCATCTTGCAATTGCGTGTATAGTCCCATAAAACATAGTGTTAAAAAAGTTTCAAAAATGTCCATGTATAACATCAGTAAACAAGCTGTAATGATGAAAGGTTAAACTGTGCAAAGCAGATTAATTCCTCCCATGTGTTATAAAACTGTGTATCTAAAAAAAGATAAAAAGATTACAAAATCTTCAGGCCAATGCCTGTTCACTAAAAAGATAGAATGTAACATATCTAAAACAACCTGCTAACCCTGATAAAGATAAGAATAGATTACCTGTCCCTGCAGTATACAAAAGCTCTTTCTTATCTTTAAAGAGACAGGAAAGGTATAACATTATTTGTAACAAATCTATTAACAAGACATCTACATAATTGCTTAAACAAACGAGGATAAATTGTATTCCTCATTGAGACCTTTCGGACTTCTGCACTGAAGCAGCCAGATCCAGTAGCACTCTCTTTGGAGTAGCTTACGTTTTTTGTCCTGCCCCTGATTTACCATTACTTTTTCTAAAATTTGCCATCTTAATTATGCCACACGATGACCCTGTGTGAAAAATTTTTTGCCAATAGTGTTTCCCTTTTTATTTTTGATGTATCCTTTTCTTTCTGTTTACTGCCTGGAGTCTGTGGGGTTTGTGGTTTGTAATTGCGTATCATGCATCTGTGTTCATTTAGCCTAGCCCACAATTTCTACATGGGAAAGTCCCATTTAAATTGGATTTTTCAATCAGATTTCCCTTTATTTGAAATGTTTTAGGTTTAATTAAATCTCCAATATTCTTCCCATGTCTATAGGAAAATAAGGGATGACTGTTGGAATAAATGGCCATATTTAGGATCAGTGCTCAAAATTCCCCAATATTTCATAATTATCTTGTGATAGGCTTTAGAGTTGCTGTCATAAGTAGATACATATGGTATTCTCTGTACTTTATTGGGAACTACTGATTTTTTAAAAGTAATTGTTTCCTGTGCATACTCTTTACTTCATCCCTGAAAGCTTCTAAACTAATTTTCTCATAGCCCCTTTCAACAAATTTGGTTAAAATTTTATTGGGCTCAATATCATATAAATTATCATCGGATGTAATACGTTTTACTCCTAAAAATTGACTCTTTGGCAGTCCTTTAATAAGACCTGGTAGATGGTAAGATGCGGGTCTCAACAAGTTATTACAATCAGTCGGTTTTGTGTAAACCGTAGTTATAAATTTACCATCCTTGTGGTAACATTCACATCTAAAAAGTGTTTTTCAGTGGCATTTACTTCCATAGTGAATTTAATCATTGAATGTATGCTATTGAGATGTGTTAGGAAGTTGTTACGGGTCTGAATGGATCCTGACCATAGAAAAAATGTATCGTCAACAAAGTGCATACTGTATATGCATGAATATGCTAAAAAAAAAACTATTAGAAAAAATAAAGGTCTGTTCGAAATGATCCATGAATATATTTGCATACGCCGGTGCCATGTTGGCACCCATGGCACAACCCTGCTTCTGTATATAAAACTCATTCTCAAATTGAAAATAGTTTTTTGTTTAGACATATTCCAATAGAGCACAAACAAAATGAATCATGTGATTTGGTAAAGTGCCTTTAGTGAGGTATACCCGAATACTCTCTTGATGAGGTATTGATGTATACAAATCTTGTACATCAAGGGACACAATAAAAATTCACATGATGGTAAAGTAATGTCCGCAAGTCTGTTTAAAAAGTCTGTAGTATCCAGCAGACAAGGTTGTAAAGTAGGTAACACATCTTGCAAATATGTATCGATATACACAGTTGCCAAATTGACCCAACATTGGATACTACCGGTCGTCCCGGTGGGTTAGTCGGGTGTTTATGAATCTTAGGAAGAAAATATATTATTGGAACTTTAGGATTAGTTGTTATTAATAATTGGTAAATCTCATCGCTGATAACACCTTCCATTACGGCTGTATTCAAAAAGATATTTAATTCACTTTTAAATCTGAAAATGGGGTCCGAATTTAATACATTATAGTGGGTGGTATTGTCCAAGTGGCGTTTAGCTTCTGCTCTATAGTCACTTGTATTGAGAACAACAATACCACCACCCTTATTAGCCTTGGTAATAGTGATGTTAACATTCTGTTGCAAGGTGTTTAAAGCAGCTTTTTCACTTACAGACCTATTACTTACATACTGTTTAGAAACGTTCTGCTGTATTTTATTCATTTCAGAAGTTACAATTGATTCAAACGCATCAATGCAAGGGTAATTGCCCGGAGACATGAACTTACTTTTTACCCCCAACTTACTTTTAAGAGATAATAGCCTAGAATCTAATTCCACAACATTATTCTGTTTATCTGAAAAAAACATTTCAAGTTTCAGGGACCTTGTAAACCTAAATAAATCAATCGAAGCATCAAAGGCCGGAGTTGTATGTGTAGGAACAAATGCTAAGCCTTTCTCTAAAGCAGTCAGTTCACAATTGCTCAGTTCATGATTGGAGAGATTAAACACCGAGGTTACCTGCGGTACTGTCTCTTGTGTTTGGTCCGTTGGCTGTAATTTCGGCTTCCGTTGTCCCCTTCATATCTTGCGCCGCGTTTTGGTTGGCTTGCCCCTAAAAAAGGAACTGAAAGATTTTGTGAGGAGGCCGGTGAATCTTGTCTGCCATCCGACGTTCCAGTTGACGATCTGTTGGGTGAGGAAGCCTCTGAGTGCCAGTGGTATCGGAACCTCTGTCTTGTATCCTTCCAGGTATAGACTTCCCCTCTCTCGTAATCTCTGGTGTCACGGGTGAATTTCTGGAGTTTCATCTGTAACAACTCTTGTTGTAACTAGAGATGTCGCGAACTGTTCGCCGGCGAACTTGTTCGCGCGAACATCGGGTGTTCGCGCTCGCCGGAAGTTCGCGAACGTCGCGCGACGTTCGCCATTTTGGGTTCGCCATTGTTGGCGCTTTTTTTTGCCCTCTCACCCCAGACCAGCAGGTACATGGCAGCCAATCAGGAAGCTCTCCCTTGGACCACTCCCCTTCCCTATAAAAACCGAAGCCCTGCAGCTTTTTTTCACTCTGCCTGTGTGTGCTGAAGAGATAGTGTAGGGAGAGAGCTGCTGCCTGTTAGTGATTTCAGGGACAGTTGAAAGTTTGCTGGCTAGTAATCGTTTTGATACTGCTCTGTTATTGGAGGGACAGAAGTCTGCAGGGGTTTGAGGGACATTTAAGCTTAGGTAGCTTTGCTGGCTAGTAATCTACCTTCTACTGCAGTGCTCTGTATGTAGCTGCAGTGGGCAGCTGTCCTGCTTCTGATCTCATCTGCTGACTGCTGCAATAGCAATAGTCCTTGTAAGGACTGCTTTTATTTATTTTTTTGTTGTTTTACTACTACTACTACTACTACTACTACTACTACTACTATAAGAGCCCAGTGCTATTAGTCTAGCAGTGTTGGGGAGTGGGACTGGTGTGCTAATCTGCTGCTCCTAGTAGTTCAGCAGCACCAACTTTAATTTTTTTTTTTTAATATTCATTCTTTTTTTATTTAACTTTTTTTTTATTTTACTACCGCTGTAGTAGTGTATAAGTTGACCTTTTAGGCATTATTTGCCCTGTAGGCATTTTTTGCCCAGTGTGTTATTCAACCAACTGCTATCTAGCTGTGTGCCCGTGTTCACATTCTGTCTAAATATCCATAATATTACCGTCTCCAGAAAAAACACCGGAGTGACTTTTTTCAAGCAGCCATAATAAATTTTACGTAATCCGTATCCATCGCTGTAGTAGTGTATAAGTTGACCTTTTAGGCATTATTTGCCCTGTAGGCATTTTTTGCCCAGTGTGTTATTCAACCAACTGCTATCTAGCTGTGTGCCCGTGTTCACATTCTGTCTAAATATCCATAATATTACCGTCTCCAGAAAAAACACCGGAGTGACTTTTTTCAAGCAGCCATAATAAATTTTACGTAATCCGTATCCATCGCTGTAGTAGTGTATAAGTTGACCTTTTAGGCATTATTTGCCCTGTAGGCATTTTTTGCCCAGTGTGTTATTCAACCAACTGCTATCTAGCTGTGTGCCCGTGTTCACATTCTGTCTAAATATCCATAATATTACCGTCTCCAGAAAAAACACCGGAGTGACTTTTTTCAAGCAGCCATAATAAATTTTACGTAATCCGTATCCCTCGCTGTAGTAGTGTATAAGTTGACCTTGTAGGCATTATTTGCCCTGTAGGCATTTTTTGCCCAGTGTGTTATTCAACCAACTGCTATCTAGCTGTGTGCCCGTGTTCACATTCTGTCTAAATATCCATAATATTACCGTCTCCAGAAAAAACACCGGAGTGACTTTTTTTCAAGCAGCATTCTTATATTTTACGTAATCCGTATCCACCGCTGTGTATACGTTGACCTTGTAGGCATTATTTGCCCTGTAGGCATTTTTTGCCCAGTGTGTTATTCAACCAACTGCTATCTAGCTGTGTGCCCGTGTTCACATTCTGTCTAAATATCCATAATATTACCGTCTCCAGAAAAAACACCGGAGTGACTTTTTTTCAAGCAGCATTCTTATATTTTACGTAATCCGTATCCACCGCTGTGTATACGTTGACCTTGTAGGCATTATTTGCCCTGTAGGCATTTTTTGCCCAGTGTGTTATTCAACCAACTGCTATCTAGCTGTGTGCCCGTGTTCACATTCTGTCTAAATATCCATAATATTACCGTCTCCAGAAAAAACACCGGAGTGACTTTTTTTCAAGCAGCATTCTTATATTTTACGTAATCCGTATCCACCGCTGTGTATACGTTGACCTTGTAGGCATTATTTGCCCTGTAGGCATTTTTTGCCCAGTGTGTTATTCAACCAACTGCTATCTAGCTGTGTGCCCGTGTTCACATTCTGTCTAAATATCCATAATATTACCGTCTCCAGAAAAAACACCGGAGTGACTTTTTTTCAAGCAGCATTCTTATATTTTACGTAATCCGTATCCACCGCTGTGTATACGTTGACCTTGTAGGCATTATTTGCACAGTGTTTTCTTCAAACCGCCATCTAGCTGTGTGAGCTTGTTCACATTTTGTCTAAATATTGATAATATTATCGTCTCTAGAAAAACCACTTGAGTTACTTTTTTTCAAGCAGCATTCATATATTTTACGTAATCCGTATCCACCGCTGTAGTAGTGTATACGTTGATCTTGTAGGCATTATTTGCACACTGTTTTCTTCAAACTGCCATCTAGCTGTGTGTATTATCGTTTCCAGAAAAACCAACTGAGTTTTTGTTGTTGTTGTTTTTTTAAAAATAATGCCAGGCAAAGGCAGGCCGCCACGCAGAGGCCGTGCTAGGGGCCGTGCTGCTATGCAATCCTGTGGCCCTAGCAAATTGCCCAGTTTTAAAAAGCCAATGACCCTGAACTCCCAAAATGCTGAAGAGGTAGTTGACTGGCTTACACAGCACACCCCATCCTCTACCGTTTCTAACTTTACCACAACATCCTCCTCATCCTCCACTGCTATGGCCACCCCACGTAACACTTCCTCCACCACCGGTGCCCCATCTTCACTGGAGTCAGAGGAGTTATTTTCCCATGAGTTTCTTGAACTGAGTAATGCGCAACCATTATTGGCAGAAGAAGATGAAGGAGATGAGGACGTTACACCAGATTTAATTCTGGCAGAGAACACGACAGAGATGGACATAATGATGAGTGATGAGGAGGAGGAGGAGGTCCCCGCTGCTGCTTCCTTCTGTGATGTGTCAGAAGAAATTGATGCATCTGAGGAGAATGATGATGAGGAGATTGATGTTTTGTGGGTGCCTAGTAGAAGAGAGCAAGAGGAGGGTAGTTCAGATGGAGAGACGGAGAGTCAGAGAGGCAGTAGGAGAATAAGACTTAGAAGAAGCAGGGAGGCCAGCCCGCAGGGATCAGTAGGGCAACAACATGTATCGGCACCTGTGTTCAGCCGGCCAACGCACCCGCCATTGCCGCCAATGCCGCCAACTTCTACTGTTACCGCCAGATCGCAGACTTCCAAAAAGTCAGCAGTGTGGCATTTTTTTAATGTGTGTGCCTCTGACAAAAGCATTGTAATTTGCAATGAGTGCAGTCAGAAACTGAGCCTTGGTAAGCCCAACAGCCACATAGGTACAACTTCTATGCGAAGGCACATGAGCGGCAAGCACAAAGCACTTTGGGAGCAACACCTCAAAGGCAACAGGCAAACTAAAAGTCACACTCCTTCTGGTCCAGCATCTTACTGCTCTACCTCTGCTCTCCTTGACCCATCTGAACCACCCTCCACTCCGCCTTCCACCTTGACCACCTGTTCCCATTCCCAGTCATCTGCCACCAGCCAAGTTTCTGTGAAGGCCATGTTTGAGCGTAAGAAGCCAATGTCTGACTGTCACCCCCTTGCCCGGCGTCTGACAGCTGGCTTGTCTGCACTCTTAGCCCGCCAGCTTTTACCATACCAGCTGGTGGACTCTGAGGCCTTCCGCAAATTTGTAGCAATTGGGACACCGCAGTGGAAGGTACCCAGCCGCAATTTTTTTTCTAAAAAGGGAATACCACACCTGTACCAACATGTGCAGAGCCAAGTTACCGCATCTCTGTCACTTAGTGTTGGGCCAAAGGTCCATATGACTACTGACGCATGGTCCTCCAAGCATGGTCAGGGCAGGTATGTCACCTACACTGCCCACTGGGTGAACTTGGTAATGGCTGGGAATGGGAAGCAGGGAATGGGTAGCTCAACAACAACAACAACAGTGGAGTTGGTGTCACCGCCACGGATTGCACGCGGTTCTGCCACCACCTCTACTCCTCCATCGCTCTCTACCTCGTCTTCTTCCTCTTCTTCTTCTTACTCTGCTGCTGGGTCCTCCTTCTCCTCCTCCACACCTGTGCACCCCCAGCTCCCCCTAGGCTATTCGACGTGCCAGGTACGCCGTTGTCACGCTGTCTTGGGGATGACGTGCCTGGAAAGCAAAAACCATACCGGATCTGTACTCCTGTCATCTCTGCAGTCACAGGCCGATCGGTGGCTGACCCCACACCAACTGCAGATCGGAAAAGTGGTGTGTGACAATGGAAGCAATCTGTTGGCAGCGTTGAGACTGGGAAATTTAACACATGTGCCCTGCATGGCACATGTGTTAAATTTAATAGTCCAACATTTTGTCTCCAAGTACCCAGGATTCCAGGACGTTCTCACCCAGTCCAGAAAGGTGTCGGCCCATTTCAGACGTTCCTACACAGCCATGGCACGCCTTGCTGACATTCAGCAGCGCTACAACATGCCAGTCAGGCGTTTGATTTCTGACAGCCAGACTCGCTGGAATTCAACGCTCCTTATGTTGGAACGTCTGCTGCAACAACAAAGGGCCGTCAACGAGTACCTTTTTGAACTGGGTGGTAGGACTGGATCTGCAGAGCTGGGGATTTTTTTCCCCCGTTACTGGGTGCTTATGCGCGATGCCTGCAGGCTCATGCGACCTTTTGAAGAGGTGACAAATATGGTCAGTCGCACCGAAGGCACCATCAGCGACCTAATACCCTTCGCTTTCTTCCTGGAGCGTGCCGTGCGACGAGTGACAGATGAGGCTGTAGACCAGCGTGACGAGGAGCTGGAAGCGCACGATTTATGGTCGCAATCACCAGAACGAACCCAGGCACCTGCTGCAACGCAGGGAGAGGTGCCAGAAGTGGAGTCAGAGGAGGAAGGTGGCTTTGTGGAGGAGGAGGAGGAGGACCAACAGGAGCAGGCTTCCCAGGGGGCTAGTGGTGACCTTTTGGGGACCCCTGGTCTTGTACGTGGCTGGGGGGAGGAGACCGTGGATGATGCAGTCCTTGATAATGAGGAAGCGGAGATGGATAGCTCTGCATCCAACCTTGTGAGAATGGGGTCTTTCATGCTGGCATGCCTGTTGAAGGACCCCCGTATCAAGAGGCTTAAGGAGAAGGACCTGTACTGGGTCGCAACGCTACTAGACCCTCGGTACAAGCATAAAGTGTCAGAAATGTTACCAACATACCACAAGTCCGAAAAGATGCGGCATTTACAAACCAGCCTGCAAAACATGTTGTACAATGCTTTTAAGGGTGATGTCACTTCAGGAACTCATCAACATTCCAGGGGCAGAGGTGCCAGTAATCCTGCCACGAGCACACCTGCAAGGACAAAGCCCTTTGGCCGGTCTGTAACGTCAGACATGCAAATGTTTTTCTGTCCAAGGCAGCGCCACAACCCTTCGGGATCCACCCTCAAAGAACGCCTCGACCGGCAGGTAGCGGACTACCTGGCATTAACT
The DNA here is from genome assembly GCA_038501925.1 of Xenopus petersii. Classification (NCBI taxonomy): domain Eukaryota; kingdom Metazoa; phylum Chordata; class Amphibia; order Anura; family Pipidae; genus Xenopus; species Xenopus petersii. The sequence goes on from CM076682.1 coordinate 134,974,332, forward strand.
GCAGATATCGACACTCTGAGGAGCGATGAACCCCTGGACTACTGGGTGCGCAGGCTTGATCTGTGGCCAGAGCTGTCACAATTTGCCATGAACCTCTTGTCTTGCCCAGCCTCAAGTGTGCTCTCAGAAAGGACCTTCAGTGCAGCAGGAGGGATTGTAACTGAGAAGAGAACTCGCCTAGGTCACAAAAGTGTCGATTACCTGACCTTTATTAAAATGAATGAGGGGTGGATCTCGGAGGGTTACTGCACGCCGGAAGACTTGTTCTGACTTCTATGCAGCTGTCCTTCTCTTCAAGCCTCATGACTCCACACACAGCTGTCCTTTAGCGTCCTCCTCCCTCCGCCACCGTTACAAACTAGGGTGCAAACCCTACTGGTTTAATTTTTTCTGGCCTCTGTGCTTCAGTGGCTGCAACCAAAAAAACTGGGCAAACAATGTCTACAAGGTCAACGTATGGCGAAAAATGACTATTTTCAGCATTTATATGGCATATTTTTTCTGGCAACTGTGCTTCAGTGGCTGCGTCCAAAAAAATGCATATTTTCTGCATTTATATGGCATAATTTTTCTGGCCTCTGTGCTTCAGTGGCTGCAACCAAAAAAATGCATATTTTCTGCATTTATATGGCATAATTTTTCTGGCCTCTGTGCTTCAGTGGCTGCAACCAAAAAAATGCATATTTTCTGCATTTATATGGCATAATTTTTCTGGCCTCTGTGCTTCAGTGGCTGCAACCAAAAAAATTTATATTTTCAGCATTTATATGGCATAATTTTTCTGGCAACTGTGCTTCAGTGGCTGCGACCAAAAAAATGACTATTTTCAGCATTTCTATGGCATATTTTTTCTGGCCTCTGTGCTTGAGTGGCTGCGGCCAAAAAAACTGGGCAAACAATGCCTACAAGGTCAACGTCGTTGACCTTGTAGGCATTGTTTGCCCAGTTTTTTTGGCCGCAGCCACTCAAGCACAGAGGCCAGAAAAAATATGCCATAGAAATGCTGAAAATAGTCATTTTTTGCCATACCTTGACTCAACGTATATGGCAAAAAATTTATATTTTCAGCATTTATATGGCATATTTTTTCTGGCAACTGTGCTTCAGTGGCTGCGACCAAGAAAACTGGGCAAACAATGCCTACAAGGTCAACGTATGGCAAAAAATGACTATTTTCAGCATTTATATGGCATATTTTTTCTGGCCTCTGTGCTTCAGTGGCTGCAACCAAAAAAATTTATATTTTCAGCATTTATATGGCATAATTTTTCTGGCCTCTGTGCTTCAGTGGCTGCAACCAAAAAAATTTATATTTTCAGCATTTATATGGCATATTTTTTCTGGCAACTGTGCTTCAGTGGCTGCGTCCAAAAAAACTGGGCAAACAATGTCTACAAGGTCAACGTATGGCGAAAAATGACTATTTTCAGCATTTATATGGCATATTTTTTCTGGCAACTGTGCTTCAGTGGCTGCGTCCAAAAAAACTGGGCAAACAATGCCTACAAGGTCAACGTATGGCAGTTGTTTAAAGAGAACAGTAGATTACTAGCCAGCAAAGCTACCTAAGCTAAAATGTCCCTCAAATCCCTGCAGACTTCTGTCCCTCCAATACAGAGCAGTATCACGCAGATTACTAGCCAGCAAACTTACTATCATCTGTCCCTGAAATCACTAACAGCTCTCGCCCTACACTATCTCTTCCAAGCACACACAGGCAGATTTTTCAGATACATTTTTGCCCTTGATCCCCCTCTGGCATGCCACTGTCCAGGTCGTTGCACCCTTTAAACAACTTTAAAATCATTTTTCTGGCCAGAAATGTCTTTTGTAGATGTTAAAGTTCGCCTTCCCATTGAAGTCTATGGGGTTCGCGAACCGTTCGCGAACCGCTCGCAATTTTGCGCAAGTTCGCGAATATGTTCGCGAACTTTTTTTCCGACGTTCGCTACATCCCTAGTTGTAACTTCTCCATTTTCACCTCGAGTTCTTTCAACTGTGTACTGTCAGTCTCCACACTTGTCTTGAACTCCTCCCCTGCAGTGTGTAGCTGCTACTTCAACTCCCGTGTACCGATCTGCAACTGCTGCACTGTTAAGGTGATCAAATCCAAGCTGCAGAGGCTTAAAATACCGCTCCATTTCTGCAGAAATTCTGTATTGTCTTTGAATGAGGCAGCTTGTAGCATGATCTGTAGTCCTCGAGGAATGCGATGAGCCTTGACGTACTCTGCTAAAGAAGCCTTATGCATTTCCCATGATATCTCTCACCGCTTCAGTTTCTCTAGCTTGCGTAGCAAATCTGTTTCACCTTGTGTGGCCGTAGCTGGCAATGGTTGTGCGGCATTCAATATTTTGCTCCTTTCAGCTTCCGTGAAGCCAAATGTGTCTGCTCGACGATCAGTTGTAGAAGCAATGTCCGCAAAAGACATATTGTGAATACTGGGTGGTGCTGATTGCTTCGTGCCGAAAAACACTCAAGTGAAGGAAGGTGAGGCAGAGCACACTCCTGAAACTTATTATAATGAGACCACCTGGTGCACAGTGTTAGGAGCACGGCATCCTCCAGTGAATCCTCAAATAGAAAAACACTGGCACTCAAGGAAACTTCAATGCAGGGTTACCCCTTGCTGGTTTATTAGGTGCGAACGTGCAATGTTTCGGGGCAAGCCCCTTTATCAAGTATACTACAATGATCATTGTGCAGACAATATAAGGAGTGACTTATTACAATAAATTAGCATACAAATTGAAGACAACGCCCTTCAGCTTGCAATTGCGTGTATAGTCCCATAAAACATAGTGTTAAAAAAGTATCAAAAATGTCCAAGTGCAACATCAGTAAGCAAGCTGTAATGATGAAAGGTCAAACTGTGCTAAGTCAAACCTTTTTCACCTGTGAGCCACATTTAATTGTAAAAAGAGTTGGGGAGCAACACAAGCATGAAAAATGTTCCCGGGAGGTGCCAAATAAGGGCTGTGATTGGCTATTTGGTAGCCCCTGTGTGGACTGGCAGCTACAGGAGGCTCTACTTGCCACTATAGTTCATTTTTATGCAATTAAAACTTGCTTCCAAGCCTGCAATTCAAAAATAAGCACCTGCTTTGAGGCCACTGTGAGCAACATCCAAGGGGTTGGGGAGCAACATGTTGCTCATGAGTTACTGGTTGGGGATCACTGTCCTACAAGGATCATAGCAGGGAGTAGCTTCCTTAGGCTATAAGATTGCCTACAGAGAAGGGTCTGCAGTGGGATAGGGTATGAGGTTTAGAAGTGTTCTCCCTGATTACTTCACTGTTCATGATCCAGATCACTTTTGAGGTACTCCTGGCTAGATGGTTGGACTTTACTGCTTGACTATGCCCCCTGGGAGTTCTACTGTGTTGTCTCTGCTGGACTGTCCTAGCCATCTACTGATTATATACATTTGCCTCTATGAATGTGAGTGGTCCATCATCTATTCCTTTGTATATAAACTGTTCCTTTGTTTGCTGCAAGAACCTCCTGGTGTCCTTTCTTTTATTTTTTTGCACAGTAGCCTATGGGAGTTGTAGTTCCACTACACCCGTAATTTCGGGAATTTATTTGGCGGTGGCAAAACGTGGAAATTCGCTATGAATTCGCACCTGCCGAATAAATTTGCCCTTCACTACCAATAAGGATTAATTATATCTTAGTTGGGACAAGCACAAGGTATTGTTACAGAGAAAAGAAAAATAATTTCTAAAAATTGGAAATTATTGGCTTAAAAGAGAGACTTTGGGAGACAGCCTCCCTGTAATGCAGAACTTTCTGGATAACCGATTTCTGGTTAACGGATCCCATACCTGTATTCCCAACATTTTAACGGTTGTCTGCATTATCTGCCAAATAACAAATAAAGATAAATAAAAGATAAACACGTTTCGTATATAATAAAGTGTTTCAATTTTAATTTGATCATATTTGAATATAATGTGCTTGCGTCATGTCTCTTTTCAGTATCAGGCACACTAAATTACAGACTGGTTTATACATGGTTTATATAAAGGATCATCTAATATCATTCAAAAAAAAATTGTTAGCCAATGTGATTGCCTTGTGGAGCTGAGGGGGTTACCTCCTACCTGATTACCATTTGTTTCATTAACTCAGCCCCCGTTGTGTCACAGTTTATATCACATTTAAATGATGTGCCAAAAATCATAGACTTACTCTTGCCAGGAAGTTAATGAAAAAGAACTTAGAACATTTTTCCTTAAGCTTTACCCAAATGAAGCTGCAGAATCTGCTTTGTAACCCAGTTATGCATCTTGTTTTAAATACTTTTTGTATTGTAGCAAGAAAGGTAGAAAGAAAGGTCACTGGTTTCAGGGAAGTCAAGGAGATCATGAAGACCCACCTTAAATAGCATGGGAACATATTTCTGGGATCATTTCAATCTCTCTAAAAAGTATTTCAATATTAAATAAACCAAAAAGGATTGTTTTGCCGCCAATTAGGATGAATTATATCTTAGTTGGTATCAAGGACAGGTATGTTATCCAGAATGCTTGGGGTCTAGGGTTTTCGGGATAACAGATCATTCCTTAGTTTGGATCTTCATACCTTAAGTCTACTAGAAAATCATGTAAACATTAAATAAACCCAACAGGCTGGTTTTGCTTCCAATAAGGATTAATTATATGTTAGTTTGGATCAAGTACAAGCTACTGTTTTATTATCACAGAGAAAAAATTAAATACATTTTTATAATTTGGATTATTTGGATAAAATGGAGTCTATGGGAGATGGCCATTTGATAATTCTGAGCTTTGAGCTTTCTGGATAACAGGTTTCCGGATAACGGATCCCATACCTGTACAACATGTGGGTGCTATGTGCTCATTGCATTCCAATAAATCTGAAATTACCACTTTATTTTTTGCAGCTCTAGCACTGGATGACATTTTGCTTTTAACTTGTAGAACCATGGACTCTGGAGGAGGCATTTGGAGCATCATATCCCTAACCCCCAGTTTTTCTGCTTCTCTATGGAAAGAGCATCTGCTGCGGCAAATTAAAAGCCTCTGAACTGGGCATCATTAGATCAGGAAGAGTTTAACAGCAAGGACATTATCTAGGGATCTGAATTTATTTATATCAGCTATTATTCACATCAGCAATTAGCTCTCCAAAGCAATAGGTTAGCCACTCAAATTTCACTGATGCAAAATTTTGCCTTGTACAGTGTTTCTGAATACAGATTCATTCTGAACTAATGAACCCTCTCTGCAAGGAAAAAGAAAAATACCTTTTTACTGTTTGAAAAGTTGATTCATTTTTTTTTTGTTTTAAGAATATACCCTTGTGTAAAAGAAAGAAATGAAATCGGAAGCAGATAAATATACAGGCAGCAGGTAATAATTAAGAGAAAGCAGTTATCTAGATTTCTTAAATCAGAAGGGACACAGTCAGCATTTAATAATTACACAGCATGTAATCTGAACAGGAACGGCTCAGTCACTCTGGTGAAAATAGGAACCGGGAGCAAATTACTAAAGAATGTAAAACAAATGTCCTTAAATATTCAGCATTCAGGTATATGAAGAATAATAGGTACAAAATTAAACAAATACATTATACGGTACAGAGCGACAGGGGTTGAAGTGGCTGGATTGGATCCAATTATAGGCACAAAATGTGTCAGGCTTGTTTCTCTGTTAGACTGTAGAATAAACCGAATTTAAAGGGGTTGTTCACCGTCAAACAACTACTTGGTTTCAGATAGATCACCAGAAATAACGACTTTTTCCAATGACTTTCTATTTTCTATGTGTGACGGTTTTTCTAATATTGAAGTGTAAATTGTCATTTCTCTCCTTCTGAAGCAGCTCTGGGAGGGGGGGGTCGCCGATCCTGTAAACTGTTTTAAATGGATACAATTAGTTGATACATTTCTTATCTTTGTCCCTGCTGAGCAGAATCTCTGGGTTTCATTACAGGCAGCTGTTAGACTTGATACAATTGTTGCTAATACTCCAGAGATGCTGCTGAGAAATGTATCAACTAAATGTTGCAAAATTGTAACAGTTCAGAGTCTACGCCTGAATTACTGAGCTGCCAGACTCAAACACCACAGACACAAACATTCACCTTTACACTTAGATTTTGGAAAAAACGTAAAAGATAAATAATGGAAAGTATATGAAAAAAGTCTTTATTTCTGGGGAACAATCTAAAAACAACTGAATTGAAAAAAGTGTTTGGAAGGTGAACAACCCCTTTAATATGTCTAAATAACATAAGTACCTATGATTAAGGGATCTATTCCCGAAACGCATTAGGTTTCACAGCAGCAACCCCAATAAACCTTTTCCAGAAGTGCCGTCTGCCTGTCTTGAGTCTATTGAATGTTAGCAGTGGGGACACTGATTGATAGAGCACCTGGATAAGTGTATGCGGTGAGCAGTAGCGGTCCTTTACCTTTTGTTTCCAATATTCATATATTTACACTGTCTACATAAAAATAAAAGGGTCAAAATTAATATTCATATTCATATAGCTGCTGAGTAGGGCTTAGTAGCTGTTAGTGGGGTAATTGCAAACCATTTGAGTTTGGAGCGGATGAAGTGCTTGGCCCTACAGACAATTATGGTCGCATTCCCTTTACTAATGGTATACATATGTACATATATTATACATTCTCTATTTTCATCTACATATAGCAATATAGCTGGATATAGTTGTTGTGTAGGCCTAAGTTCTGCTAGTGGAGTAATTATGGGGATCTGAAAAGATATTAGTGTGCAGTTTTTTCTAGTCATTAATTGTCACTCTAATGTTACCTTAATGTTACTGGCCATTCATTTTCAGTTACCTTATTTATAACCAATTCATAGGATTATTTCATAATATGTAACCAATGATTTTTCTCTCTCCACAGAAAGAATATTCAATCTACAAATCAACAACATTTTTGACATACAAATCAACAGAATTTTTGACATATAAATCAAGAGATAGAATTTTTGACATATTAATCAAGAGAAAGAATTTTTAACATACAAATCAACAAAAAGACTAATCGACATACAAAAACCATCATGTTTCGACGCATATGCAGTATTTTCAAATGTTTTACGAAAGTAAGAGTTTTTTTTATACTCATATTCTAGATTTTTAGTTTGTATGGAAAAACTGTGTAAACTGTTAATGACAAACTATAATGCATGTGATGAAAATTAAAATTTCATCAAATATACCTTTGAAAACAAAAGTGCTATAAATGTTATTTTCCTGTTAACTCAGGGGTCCCCAACCACCGGGCCACGAACAGTCCTGAACTGGCCCGCTGAATAATTAACACATCGCTCATAAATTGGACTCCGACCCCTCCATATCCCATCCCTCCTGACCCGCTCCCTGACCCCCCGGTCCTTGGAAAATAATTTGGCTCTTTTTTGACCAAAAAAGGTTGGGGACCCCTGTGTTAACTGATTCAAATTTGAGTTCACTGGCATAACTATAGAGGAAGCAGACTCCACAGTGGTGATGGGTGGCCCAATAAACAAGGGGGCCTTGACTATGGGGTCCTCTTTCTCTATAGCTGTTTAAGGCTGAAGAAATCCCCCCAGCCACTCTCCTACCTCCAGCCAGGTAGCAGGGGAAGCAGATGGATGGGGGACATCAGTGGTGGCAGGAAATGTCAGCCAGGGGTGGTGAGTGGGTGGGTGGATAGTTCTGGGAAGGTAGAGCTCTGCGCTGGACCCTCCAAAGATTTATTTATGGGGGGCCCAGAGCCAGCAAGTTATGGCACTCTGAGTGATTTAGTGAATTTGTTTCCCCATGCTATAATAACAAATAAAAAAACAAACAAATACAAAAAGTATTGTAGAAGTGATACCTATGTTAAAGCTAAAACAGCTGCATGGTGGGATGTAGCTTTATGATAATTTTGCATATATAATAGGAAAATATTCATGATTACAAATGGGGATGCACTGAATCCAGGATTTAGTTCGGGATTTGGGCAGGATTCTGACTTTTTCAGCAGGATTCCGTTTCGGCCCGGCCGAACCAAATCTGAATTTTCATGTGCAAATTAGGGGCGGGGAAGGAAATTGCATGACTTTTTGTTACAAAACAAGGAAGTAAAAAATGTTTTTCAATTCCCACCCCTAAATAAATATATATATATATATATATATGCATGTGCAAATTAGGATTCGGATTAGGTTCGCTATTCAGCCGAATCTTTCAAAAAGGATTCAGGGGTTTGGCCGAATCCAAAATAGTGGATTCAGTGCATCTCTGATTACAAATTTCATATATCTTTGGTTTTGGGTAGATCTAAACCAAATCCTTTCATTACTCACTGTAAGAAACAGCTTATAATAGCCTTATATTTTGTACACTTTCTGCATATCTAATATTAACTCATACCTTGTTTTCTGTATTGCTTTATAAGGAAAATGGTCTCAGAGGTTGGGAACTGCTAAGTTTCCTAATTCTAACTTCTAATGGACCTATTCATTTAGTTACACCTTGATCATTGCCTCTAATATTCAAACCTATTTTCTTTTGCCAGGTTAAAGAAGAGAAAAATGAAATCATTTTGGTAAGTAGAGAAACTTGTCATACATAAACGTTTTGTTAAAGATGTAGGATAATGTAACAATTTTAAATATACATTTTAATAAAAAATATAATAAAACTTAAAAACACTCCAAACCTTCTAGCAGATATAACACTATGAACTATGATCCATAGCCGCTTAGCATATGTTACTCCAAAGGAGCCACATTTGTTCAGTTAATTAGATTTTGTTAAATTACAAGTCAGACTTATCTGTGGATCAGTAGCCTTAGACACCAACTCTACACAAATGTATCTAACATTTCAGTTGATTTACAGATTTGACCATTGCCACTTACATACCAACATTGATCTGATTGCTAAGGACCCATTTCATTGCTAATGTATAATTATCCTTTTCTTTTCCAGCAAGGGGCAGTCCAGTAACCCCTTGCATTTTTATGAGAAAAGAGATGCCAACCGTCCATTCATTTATACTCAAAACTATATCTCATAGTATAATGTGTCTTTTATCTATCTTGATCAATAATCTCTTACTCTCCTTTTTTTTAATTTAAAAAACAGGTACTACCGAAGATGTACACAGAAATGCCCTGTTTGGTAAGCAAATAATAGTTTATTATTAGTTATATTTAAATAATATTAAATTAAATAAAGCAACATTACATATATGAACTGTTCTACTTTGCTGTCTTAAACAGGTGCAACCGACTGGATATGGCAATCTCCTCTGCCAGGTAAATATTTAAAAAAGGCTAACTTAATTTAAAAAAACAAACCCATAATATTATGAAAAGTATATTTTCGCATTTTCCAACAAACAATTGATTTTATTTATTTTTTTTCTTTCAACTAGGAACCAGTAGAAACCGGTGTTAATAATATCAGTGAGGTAAGTAGGAAAACATGAAACTTTGAAAATACTTTGTCACATTGCCATATGCAATAAATATTAGTATAGCAACAAATGGATTAATTGTATGTTTTTATTCTTAAACAGAAACAACCTGAGGAAACCATTACCCATGCCATTTGCCAGGAGACAAATATTGGCCATAACAGCTGCCAAGAAGAACCTGATGAAAACAATGGTCATGACATCTGCCAGGAAGAACCTGAAGACAATATTAGCCATCACAGCTATCACGTAAGTCGTTTTAAATGAATTAAAAAAAAACACAACAACATGCCTCTTCCCCAACAATAAATGGCTTTTTGCTTAATATATTTTAAAGCCTTCTTTAAAAAGCCTTCATTCTTTGTAGAGCTCAATTAATTATCTTACATTTGCTTAACAGAATCAATCATGTGATCCATGTGATCAATAAACTTCTATCTCTTTTCCAGGAGCAACCTGAGGAGCCTGGCACAGAGATCAGCCAGGGTAATGCCTCAGAGGAGGAAGAAAGTCTAGAAGAAGAAAGTCTAGAAGAAGAAAGTTTAGAAGAGGAAGAAGAAAGCAGTAATGATAATCTGTTTCCATTTCTTGAGGTATGACTTTTTGCTAAATATATTTTAAAGCCTTCTTTGTAGAGCTCAATTAATTATCTCACATTTACTTAACAGAATCAATCATGTGATCAATAATCTTCTATCTCTTTTCCAGGAGCAACCTGAGGAGCCTGGCACAGAGATCAGCCAGGGTAATGCCTCAGAGGAAGAAGAAATTCTAGAAGAACAAGAGGAAGAAGAAAACAATAGTGATGACATGCTTATATCTAGTGGGGAAGAAGAAAGCATTTGTGATGATCTGTTTCCATCACTTGAGGTATGATTTACTATCAAGGACATTAAGGGGCAGATGTATCAAGGGTCAAATTTCGAGGGGTTAAATCCCTCGAAATTTGACTGGGGAATAGAATCGAATAGGCAATTGGGCGAATTTACGCGCCGGTGAATAGTCGCACGATCGAATATTCGCCCAGCGAATAATCGCACGATCGAATATTCGATCGAAGGATTTTCATTCAATCGAATGATCGATCGAATGCCTTTTTATTCGATCAAAAACTTAGAAAACAAGCCTATGGGACTTTACCATAGGCTTTTAAAGCAATTCGGTAGGTTTTAGGTGGCGAAGTAGGCAGTCGAAGTATTTTTAAAAGAGACAGTACTTCGACTATCGAAGGGGCGAATAGTCGCAGCGTTTTTGCGCTCGACTATTCTACTCAGGTGAATTGACACCAATTCGATAGTCGAGGAACACAAAAAACTTTTCGAAGTTCGAGCTTTTTTCCTTCTATTCCTTCACTCGAATTTAGTGAATCGGCCCCCTAGGACATTTTGTGCATTGAACTGATTGATATATTGGGACATGTTTAGTGTAACGTTTATTTAGTATGGTTTTGTTTAGGCCCACTAATGTCTGGGAACCTAAAAACCAAATTGCAGTTTAAATCACCAGTCCAGCTCATGGTAAAACACTTTAAGAACTATATATATTTGGAGTGTCCACATAAACTGCAGTGCCCAGAGGGAAGCCATCAATGCTTATCAGTACAACACCATGCTGCACACATTACATGGGGAAACCCACAAACGGGTCATTTTTCTTTCTTTGCAGCTCTGGAATACATTGAAAACTTTGAAAATACATTTTACTTTTATTAAAGTTGTCTTTGAGTTAGAACTCCTGTTATATCTCTCTCTTACCCAGGGGAAACCAGAGCAGAATGTAGAAACTGCCACAGACAACTGCCGCGTAATTGAATAATGGGAATTATAAAAAACATTTACCTTGTCATAAATGCATGTTTTTGCACCTTCTCTATCAATCAGAATTGATCTGAAATGATCTTTGTCATTCACTCTCTCTCGTAAGCATCACCAACCAGATAATCACAGTATTGATGCTTGAGAGCAAAACATACGGTATAGATGAGCGAATTTTTGACGCCCATAGACTTTAATATATTTTGGCCAATTTCAACTGCCGGCAATTTTTGGCAAAGTGAAATGGGTCAAATTCGCCCATCCCTACAATCAAGATATTCACATAACACATTACCAACTTTATTTTCCAATACTGTGTCACATTGCCATATGCAATAGATATTAGTATAGCAACAAATGGATTAATTGTATGTTTTTATTCTTAAACAGAAACAACTTGAGGAAATCATTGCCCATGACATCTGCCAGGAGGAACCTGAGACAAATATTGGCCATTTCCAGGAGCAACCTGAGGAGCCTGGCACAGAGATCAGCCAGGGTAATGCCCCAGAGGAAGAAGAAAAGCTAGAAGAACAAGCAGAAAAAGAAAACAATAGTGATGACATGGTTATATGTAGTGATGAAGAAGAAAGCATTATTGATTATCTGTTTCCATCACTTGAGGTATGTTTTTCAATCAAGGACATTAAGACATTTTGTGCATTGAACTGATTGATTTATTGGGACATGTTTAGCATAATGTTTATTTAGTATGGCTTTATTTAGGCCCACTCATGTCTGGGAACCTAAAAACCAAACTGCAGTTTAAATCACCAGTCCAGCTCATGGTAAAACACTTTAAGAACTATATATTTTTGGAGTATCCACATAAACTGCAGTGCCCAGAGGGAAGCCATCAATGCTTATCACTACAACATCATGCTGCACACATTACATGGGACATTGTAGGGATGAGCACATTTTTGAAGCCCTAGACTTTTATGCATTTTGGCAAATTTTCACTGACGGTGAATTTTTGGCTAACGAAATGGGTCAAATTTGCCACCCCTACAAACAAGATATTCACATAACAGATTACTAACTTTATTTTCCAATACTGTGTCACATTGCCATATATAATATATATATATTAGTATAGCAACAAATGGATTAATTGTATGTTTTTATTCTTAAACAGAAACAACCTGAGGAAATCATTGCCCATGACAATTGCCAGGAAAATCCTGAGACAAATATTGGCCATTTCCAGGAGCAACCTGAGGACACAGAGATCAGCCAGGGTAATGCCTCAGAGGAAGAACATAATCTACAAGAACAAGAGGAAGAAGAAAACAATTGTGATGACATGCTTATATCTAGTGGGGAAGAAGAAAGCAGTAGTGATAATCTGTTTCCATCACTTGAGGTATGATTTGCTATCAAGGACACTAAGACATTTTGTGCATTGAACGGATTGATTTATTGGGACATGTTTAGCATAATGTTTATTTAGTATGGCTTCATTTAGGCCCACAAATGTCTGGGAACCTAAAAACCAAACTGCAGTTTAAATCACCAGTCCAGGTTATGCTTAAACACTTTGGGGTAAATTTATCAAAGAGTGAAGTTCCGCAGCTCTCAATTCATTGCTATGGGATTTCGAAAGGCGTATTTATCAATGGGTGAAGTGAAAGTTCACCCTTTGATAAATACGTCTATAAAAATCCCATAGAAATGAATGGAGAGTGGCGGAAATTCACTCTAGTGGCGGAACTTCACTATTAACTTCACTCTTTGATAAATATACCCCTTTAAGAACTATGGGGCCGATTCACGAAGGGTCGAATATCGAGGGTTAATTAACCCTCGATATTCGACTGGGAACTAAAATCGTTCAACTTCGAATATCGAAGTCGAACGATTTTGCGCAAATCCTGCGATCAATCGATCGAAGGATTTTCCAGTTGATCGAACGATTAAATCCTTCAAATCGAACGATTCGAAGGATTTTAATCCAACGATCAAAGGAAAATCCTTCGATCAAAAAATCACGGGCAAGCCTATGGGGACCTTCCCCATAGGCTAACATTGACTTCGGTAGCTTTTAGCTGCCGAAGTAGGGGGTCAAAGTTTTTCTTAAAGGGACAGTACTTCTATCGAATGGTCGAATAGTCGAACGATTTTTACTTCGAATCGTACGAATTCGATCGAATTTAACCAATTCAATGGTCGAAGTACCCAAAAAATACTTCGAAATTCGAATTTTTTTTTATTCTAACCCTTCACCCGAATTTCGTGAATCGGCCCCTATATGTTTTTGAAATGTCCACATAAACTGCAGTGCCCAGAGGGAAGCCATCAATGCTTATCACTACAACACCATGCTGCACACATTACATGGGGATTGGGGACCCCCACAAATGGGTCCTTTTTTCTTTACCGCTCTGGAATACATTGCCCAAAGTTTAAAGGTGTTATTTACTAAACTCAATTTTTTTTCTGCCTGAGTTTTTTTGGGCAAAAATGTTAATGTTTAGAGGAGAAAAAAACGCTCACCATTTCAAACCTGTCACTGTTGTGTATAGGTCAATGGGAGATGTCCTTTTTACAATTTGAAGGTATCGTGGTCTGCTCTGGATCTTGTCTGGTAAACCAAAAAAATTGGATGGGAGTTTAGTCAAGCTTAGTTTAATACAAATTTGAGTTTTAGTAAATAACCCCCTAAAAGTCTCACACACATTAGTTCTATTAGGCAAACCATAACCCATATACATAAGAATAATAATCTTTGTAATAGTTATATCCACCATTAACAACACTGTTTGGGCACAAGGCCTCTTTGCGATACTAAATATAAATTAAAAAACTGCTTAACAAGGAACACAGTGAGGAATCTTATGGGGATGCCTCTCAACCTGAACAAACTAAATGAGCAACAAACTAAAAAGAAAAGCTTGCAATATGTATTCTTTTTGTCTATTTACTGAGTTAATCTAAAATAATGTTTTCCTTTACCAGGTCTGCAATGAACATGGATTTGACAAACTATGCCCGGTATGCAAAAACATTTTTTACATTAGTATCCCTGTTTTCAGCCTTCTCCCTCTATTCTCCCCCCACCACCTGGCATTATATTGTCTTATTTTCAAATTTTGCATTTTACTTTTTTTAGGACCCAACTGGCTGGATAGACCTCGAACAATGTGTTGGATCAGGAGGATTTGGAGTAATCCATAAGGTCAGATATGAGATTTTAAGATTGTAAGGGGCGGGAATGACCTACCTTTTGTGGCCCTTAACATCTCAATGTAATTCTATATATTGTATATATTTATCTATCTAGTATATAAATATTCATACATATGTCATGTATCACTAAATTGCCACATATGCCACATTTTAAGCAGGATTCATATTTCCTTTTGGAGTTTGTTTTTTGTTTCTGAGACTGCAAAGACCCATGTCGTTATACTCAGGTACTTTATCAAATGTAAGTCAAAATTCACCACAAATCTGTTTTCTTTCAGGCATGGCATTTTAAGGAAAAGAAAGAAGTGGCCATAAAAGTGATAAAAGACCTTAGGGTAATGTATATTTCTTACTATTTAATTTATATGTAACAATACTATAAAGTAACCACCCCTAACAGAAGGGGATTTAAATCACACCAAATCATAACAAAAAAAATCATAACTCAGTTCAACACATTGCCAGTAAACACATGGGGGCAAATTCACTAAGATTCGTAGTTGCGCCAGGCGCAACTTCGCCGCACCAGGCGCAACTTTGCCGCGCTTCTCGGCACTTCGCCACACTTTGCCAGGCGTAGTTTCGCCAGCACTCCGCAAATTCACTAAAATCCGAAGTTGCGCACAGGGGTAGCATAAGATTGCGAAGTCGCGCTAGCGTTGATTCGCTAAGTGAAGCGAAGTAACGATAGCAAAGGTTAATTTGCATATGGCGCCAAATTCAAATTTCAGTGGAGGAATACGTATCAGCACTACAAATGCCTAGAAAACCTTCAAAACATCAAATAAAAAATTTATTTTTCCCTACACATGTGCCCACTGTATAGGTAAGTTGCCATGAGTCAGGAAATGTAGGGGGGAAGGAGGGGAGCCCCAAAAAATTTTTAGATCTTTTTCAGCCTATCACCCATAAGGTAGAAAACACGCCAGCGTGTTTTGGGACTTAGAAAAAATTTTGACTTTTTTTGAAACAATCCCTATCTACTCTATTGCGCTTCGCCTGATCTGAGGTGGCGAAGGAAGTCTAGCGTAAAAGGTAGCGTTCAGTACACTGCGCGCGTTAGTCAATTTGCGTAGTTATGTCCGTAGCGAAAATTTGCCAGGCGTAAGGGTGCGAAGTAACACTAGCGAATCTACGCCAGCGTTCGTTAGTGAATTTGCACAGTAACGAAAATGCCAAACGCTAGCGAAGAAACGCTAGCGTTCGGCGCTTCGGCGCTTAGTGAATTTGCCCCATGGAGCGGCATAGAAGAGAAAGAGGGGAAGTTAGTATCTATGATTGAGAGTGGACGCCATTACAGCACGTCACAGAGAGACTTAAGTGAACTGATAACCTTTACTAGCTTTACGCATTCAGAAGCTTCTGATGAAGTGACTCCAGTCACGAAATGCGTAAAGCTAGTTCCCCTGCCCGCTTACACTTTTGTACTCTTAACATGCATTAATAATGTTAACTGGCTCTATCCAAGTTTGGTTTCCTCGAGTTCTGATCCGGTGAGGTCATCCCTACTATCAAGTTTGGTTGGGAAGGTAGTATCTGTGGTGTTGGCACTGTGGTACACTGATGGCAAACTAATGAATTCTATGTTTTACAACAAGGATTAAATAGTTATCAAGACTAATTTAATGATCATTATTTCTGTATCTAGGATAATGAAGAGATCCTTGCTGAACTGTACGTACTTGAACGCGTTTCTGGCCACGACAACTTCCCTGCCTTTTATGGAGCCTTTTATCTACGGCCCAGCATTTCAAATGAAGAGGCGCTATGGGTAAGGATATACTTCTTAAATAAAAGCACACAATGGTCTTGCATTGCACATGCCAAGAAGGAGAAAATCTCAATCAAAGTTAATAAATATAACACTGATTATTTCAGACCTGTTACTGCTACTGATTACTAGGAATGTTACACAGACAGATAGATAGATTTTAGGCGACATATATATATATACACTATAATAGTTATGCCCTGTATTTATATACACTATAAATAAAAACATTTTATTTCTATTCTAGATTGCTATGACAATGTGTGCTGGTGGCTCCGTAGACGCCTTAATTAGGAGCACGCCCAATAGATCCTTGGATGAGACCTGGATTTCATACATATGCAAGAAAGTTTTACAGGTAAGACAGATGTTAACCCCTTGCTTTTCATAATCTCTGCTCACCGACTTTGCATCCTATTAATTCTAGAATATAAAAATATAAACATGTTCATCATGTTTGCTTTATTCATCTTTCTAGGGCCTGGATTACTTACAGGAACTGAACGTGATACATCATGATCTCAAGGGCGCCAATATAATGTTAACTTCTACGGCCCGTGTGAAGATAAGTAAGTGATGTTTATTATCTATAGGAAGAATGGGTGCCACAAAGCAAAGGGTACATGTATTGCTCATCTCAATGCCTAGCTTTTCTTAGGCATCATAAAACTTTAAAGGGGATCTCTACCCAAAAATTGCACCTTTGCATAATTCAAAAATATCATTGTAAGCATCGTTCCAATATACAGTCATTAAGAATGTTTAGTGTTTTATTTGTCTCTGCTTTTACACTCTCTTTGCACCTGGTTCAAAATCAATAGTCAGCACCAGACAAAAGAAAATACTGCTTCCCAAATATATTTCCATTTGGAATAACTGTAGCACCTTTCTGTATTGTCATAGATGTTATTACTGCGTTGTACAAAGTAAATTCATGCTTGTTTCTTTCAATTTCAGTTGATTTTGGCCTTGCCACAATAGGGCCCATCAGTACAAGTAATGCAGGAACCCGCTGTTGGATGGCACCTGAAGTCCATGCATGTTTTACAAGAAGTGTACATTATAACTACAAGGTATAATTAATAAAATAGTTGTCATTTAGTTCAGTTTTCAGTGATTAAACAAAATGCACTCTTAAGGCAGGAATAACAAATCCATGCCAAATGTAATTTGTAGAGCTTTTTTCTACCAGTAGAGACTCTTGAAAATGTAAAATCATAAATGTTTATAGTTAAAGTCAGCTACTCAGGGCCGGATTTACATAGCGGACGCCCCTAGGCCCACTGCCATTTGTCGCCCCTGTCCCCTCCCCTTTATTCATGCAAATTTTCATGGAGATTGGATCTCCTGTGCATCCCCAGTGTTTTTGAACCAATGTGGGTGTGGTTGGGCAGCATGCCGCCCCCCTAAAATCCTGCCACTCTAGGCCCGGGCCTAGGTGGCCTTCCCACAAATCCGGGCCTGCAGCTACTGGAAATGTTTCATAGTAATACAACGTAGCTTGGCTCTAAAGTATTAGTCATTTAGCTTCTTATATTGACCCTGAGACAGGATGAGGAGGGATAGTCAGTAGAAGTATCTTTATTTTCTGTAACAGTGATTATAATTTGTTTGCTAAATGGGTGTTGCTTTTTGTTTTTATTTTCTAGGTGGATGTGTGGTCTTTAGGAATCACAGCCATAGAAATGGCAGAATACAATCCTCGTAAGTAATCTTAAATAACATTTTGCGTGCATTTATGTTCATTTATGGAGGAGTGTTTTTAGGAAGGTCAGGGGGTATCACCTATTCTATAACATTGAAACATGTAAATCGGCCATAAACCAGAGAATTTTTTCTGTGTTTTTATTATAATGCTGTCTTCTGTAATTTGCATTAGTTACTTTTCTTTTTAGTGATACACTGGAAAGCAAGATATAACTTCTTGTTTCAGAGACAGGAGCAATCAGATAAAAGATTAAGGGGCTGATTCACTATGGGTCGAATTTCGAGGGTTAATTAACCCTCGATATTCGACTAGGAATTGAAATCCTTCGACTTTGAATATCGAAGTCGAAGGATTTAGCGCAGAAAATTCGATCGAACGATCGAAGGATTATTCTTTCGATCGAACGATTAAATCCTTTGAATCGAACGATTCGAAGGATTTTAATCCAACGATCAAAGGAATATCCTTCAATCAAAAAAACTTAGGCAAGCCTATGGGGACCTTCCCCATAGGCTAACATTGACTTCGGTAGCTTTTATCTGCCGAACTAGGGGGTCGAAGTTTTTTTTAAAGAGACAGTACTTCGTCTATCGAATGGTCAAATAGTCAAACGATTTTTAGTTTGAATCCTTCGATTCAAAGTCGCAGTCGTAGTCGAAGGTCGAAGTAGCCCATTCGATGGTCGAAATAGCCCAAAAAAACTTAGGCAAGCCTATGGGGACCTTCCCCATAGGCTAACATTGACTTCGGTAGCTTTTATCTGCCGAACTAGGGGGTCGAAGTTTTTTTTAAAGAGACAGTACTTCGACTATCGAATGGTCGAATAGTCAAATGATTTTTAGTTTGAATCCTTCGATTCGAAGTCGTAGTCGAAGGTCGAAGTAGCCCATTCGATGGTCGAAGTAGCCCAAAAAACCTTCGAAATTCGAAGTTTTTTTACTTCGAATCCTTCACTCGGATTTAGTGAATCAGCCCCATAGACTGTGTCTTTCCTGTATCTCCTTAGGCTAATGGCAAATAATGTGTTTTCTCTGCTGCTGAGAAAATGCAGATACAGCCATATACTGCCCTATATGTCCAATATCTATATGTCTGTCACTGTGCACACGCTATAATAATTCCAACCAGACTGCATTTATTTATTTGTTATGTATGAGGGTAAGGCCACACTGGGAATTTTGGGGAGATTTGGTCGCCTAGCGACTAATTGCCTCGTCTTTGCAGTGACCCATCTGCCCAAACGCCTTCCCTCACTCTGCGCCAGCTAAAATAAAAAATGCCGGCGCTAATCACATGCGCCGATTCGTTTTTCGAAGTCGCACGAAGTTTCCACCCTTCGGGCGACTTCGGAAAACGAACCGCCGCGTGTGGTTAGCGCCGGCATTTTTTTATTTTAGCCGGCGCAGAATGAGGGAGGAAGGCTTTTGGGGAGATTGGTCGCTGCAAAGACGAGGCGATTAGTCGCCAGGCGACCGAATCTCCCCAAAATGACCAGTTTGGCCTTACCCTTAAAGAAGGAAATTATTATCTCAAAAAGTTAAAATAAATCATCGATTGGTTCTGATAATAGAAACTCATCAGAATATTTGATGTAGTCACCCTCTACTGTACAATGCTGCAAAATATGTTGGCCCCTTGTATATTTGTAAGAATAACAATAATAATATTGTGTTCTCTTACACTTACAGCACACATTAAACTCCGTGGTACTGAGCTTTCCGAAAGGATTATGAATGGTCCAGCTCCAGTTCTAAAAGAGGATATATGGTGAGTCATTTTTTTTTACAGGAATAGGACTTAAGGTGGCCATAGACGTTACAATTACAATCTTTCCTGGAAAAAATCTTTTTGATCGATAAGCCAACCCATATCCTTCTGCCAATATCGGTTGGCTCGTTTCCCACCATACATGCACCGAATATGGTACCAGAATTTTTTTTGTACAATATTATTGATGCGTCTATGGCCACCTTAAGTAGTGAGGGTGGGGGAATGGGAAAACAGACACTGGAGCACAAGGCCGGGGAAGGTGTTAAAGTGGGAAAGAGATAAGTTCAATGAGCTCAAATGTAAGTGTCACTACTGTATCCACTCTATCCATTGCTGTGATGATGGGCTGTGTTCAAGTTATTAGTATTCTTTAAGAGACATCACCCTTTTTATAAATTCAAGAACTTACACTTTGTTGGCCCAAATTATTCAATGAAAAGAAACATCTCCCATTTTAATTCCCTATCACCCAAAAGACTTCAGTGTCCTTTTTGATTAATTCTGGCTCTGTGTTTTATTACATCATCAGTAACACTTCTGCCTTGTTTCTTTCCCCCCAGGAGTAGTAAATTCCAGAGATTTATTAATAAATGCCTTCAGAAGGATCCAGCCAAAAGACCATTCGCAAAGGAACTCCTATTAAACAGATTCATCACATATAATCGAGATGAAGACGAGGTGCAATATAGCATAGCAGAGCATATACAGAAAGGTAATGCAAATAACTGATATTCTCTACAATCAAAAAGCAATTACTGGGAAATGTTTAAGGTCAATGTGGTTATTCAAGGCTTTAGGTATTTAAGGATTCCTATTTTGATCACTATCCAAAAAATTAGGAATTTTAGGGAATTTTCATTTTCAGGTGTAATTACTAATGGTTTTAGCTCCAACCAGTTCTGCTTTAAATGGTGAAAGTTTCTATCAATTACTAACTTAGCTAGCAGTTAAGGAATCACATTATGGCCATTTTTACAGTGCCCTATCATGTGCATAGATATAAAACACAGATCTTCTTGTCTAACATTAAAAACATTTTCTCCTAGGAGCAAAGAAATAAGACATTCAAGTTAAAGATTCTCTTGCAACACCTCATTAAGAAGACTTTGTCAAGACTTAGGAAGGAAATGGAAGAACAATATATAAATCCCAAAATGGATTCTACCCTTGCAAGATCTGAAATATGGCTCCTTCATTATGTTCCCAAAAGGGAAAGGAGGGAAAGGGTTGGGAACACAATGTAGGAGCCACAGTCCATCTACTTTGGATACTTTACCAAATGTTTATTTTTATATAATCTATTTAAATGTATATTTATTTTTATATATTAATAAAAATAATAAAAAATAAGCGTTTGAATAATTAATATATAGTGTAAGAAAATGGGCTGTTGAAGAGTTGCATTAACTGTAAAGGAGAGGGAAATGTTTTAGAAAATATCAACTGGGAAAAAAGCAATTAGGAGAATATTATTGTGGATATAAACAACTGCTAGTACTTGTTTCATAATCTTCGGGAAAATGTTGTACTTTCAACAGCTTATGATGATAGTTATGGATTTTGTACACCTTCTGTAAATTATATAGTAAATTAACTTTTTGTGAATTGGCGCAAGAAGTGCAACAGTTTTTGTGCAAGCACATATCATGGTTGTGCTTGGAAATAAGCCCTAATGTTTTATAATTGATGGGGTAAGAATGATAGCTCTTTGGGTGTAACTCACTGAGCCAAAAAATTCTAACATTAATGCATACACATGTAACACTACTAGTAAATTAAGTGTCACGATTCTCTAACTATGAGCTGTACCCCAATACTTTGCTCTGGATGAGACCTCAATTCTCACGAGTTAAGACCTCAAAACAGTGTGCAGTCAGGGTGTAGTACAACTGTAAATAGGTGCAGTGCACAATAATTGGGCACCAGTGGTTTTTGCAACTTAACCAGAGCACATATTTATTGAACAGGATAGTCCACAAAGAAGTGTACATAACCAAGCAGGAAGATAGAGCAACAGTTGATAAGCATATACTCGCAACACCAATGGTCAGTATTAGTCCCTGCAGGGAAGAGAACATACACAGTAGCAATGAAGGTACACCTAGCCTTCAGACTTTTCTCTAAGTGGAACCTAGGGGAATCACTGCATCCCTAAGTCTATTCACTTAGTTAGTGTTGGACTAGGGGGCAAGGGGCCCCCCACCATGCCTATGGTCCCTCACCCCAAGCGTAAAGCACCCTCTGGCTCCCCTCCTTGAGCCACAACCTGCCCCCTCACGCATACCGTCTTTTTAGTATAGCCATGCTGAGAATCAAGGAAGATAGAAGCCGCTTCTGGCTTCCTCCAAGGATCGAGTCTGGACCAGCAGGGCCCACGAGAGCTGGAGCCCACTTGAGTTTTTTCTTGGTGTCCTGCCGGCCCAGTCCGGCACTGCACTCAGTACTTGGGCAATTGGTACCCGGGATCTTAATCCCATTTACACTCCTCGTCTGAGCCTCAGGCTGCTCAGCTAAATAGCCTAACTATCTGTCACTCCTAGAGTGACCTCTTAAGGTGAGTAGCCTATCCTTACTAGATCTGACCTTTCTAGGTTCCACTTCTCCTTTCCTGCCTGCTCAGGCAAGGGATTAACAAAATGGACCCTGATGAGGGGGCTGCCATGTTTGTGCTGCAGTGGTCCATTAGCATTAGAAACTCTAACTGACAGATTGTGAAGGGACAGTAAGGTTGTCAGGCCTATCAGCAAAAAAACAAGCAACATGACTTTTATTTTAATTAATATTGTGAAGTGTAGTTTTTTATTGTCAGTATAATTTTAAAGAATCAGTCAGACAAATAAATGTTATGAAAGTACCCAATGAATGAATGAATGAATGAAAGAAACACATGTTGATGGCACTGGTATACAGGCAAAATAGGTAGATGACAAATAGGTAGATACAGTGTTGATACAACACTTTTATGTGCAAAGTGGCAGCTCCTCTTAATACAATGACTGAAACCATACAGGATGGCATAATTTATCATGGAAAAATACAAATAAGATTTTATGGGGCATAATTACTTGTATATACCGGGTCTCACTTCCCACACTAGGAGGCAGCCAGCAGCATTTCAGGGGCTGAGATGCCACCGCCCCCTGACCTAGCAGAGCCGAATGTCTATGTTAAAAAACTGAAACTTTTAAATTTACCAGAGGTGGCTTTTTGCTGCTCCTGGTATTTGGCCATTCCATGCAGCCTGAGGCAAGTTGCCTCATTGCAGGAGTGGCCCTGGAGGCAGCAAGCAAAAAACTAGTAACAAAAACATAAACTTAATTTGTTTTCTCATAACAGACTTAGTTGCTACACAAGCTCTAAAGATCAAACTGCAGTACTGCGCAAAACATGTAAATTAGTCCCTGATCAAGAGATACCAATAGTCTTTCTGTACAAGAGGTCGCATTTGCAATGAGCCCTTACAAACACGGAGAAGTTGTTTCGGCATGTATTTAAGGCATGTTGGCTCAATGAGTAGCACTGTTGCCTTGCAGCAATGGAGTCCTAAATTCCAACCAGGGCAATATGTGCAAGATGTCTAAATGTTCTCCCAGTTCTCATGTCTCCGTGGCTTTCCTCCCTATACAGGTTAATTGACACCTGATAAACTTGTCCCTATTGTGTTTGAATGTGATAGGGGCCTTAGATTGTTGGGGCAGGGACTGACGTGAAGGGTGTACATTTGTCACCCATGTTTACACCTGACACATTTCCTTGAATGCTACTGACAATAAAGTAAGTTGCTGATAGGAAAACATATGCTGCATTTCAATTTCCAAAGTAGCCCAAACTTTCCCTGCAAGTTTATTTGACTGAAACAGACACGGTACAGTCATTTGACACACTTATGTTGCTACATTGTGAAAAACACCAAGGGCTCTAATTTACTAATATGTCTTATAAGATCCTACCATTAGCTAGTCCTCATTCAGCGGGTTCTGATTTCCATGGCTTTCACTTAGGTCTGGTTTTACCCCAGGGCTCTATGTTCACTGTAGCCTGCCCTATACCAGGCTTGAACATATCTACCCCCTACAGTAATGAGAGCAACGAGACCCTGCCCTGTATTTAATGAGGCAGATGGACAAGGCAGGTATTAGGTGTAAGATTTCAATGAGCCGGAGCACATTGTGCCTCACTCTTTACAATACAATGTACACAGCCTAAGTATATTTTGATGAGAGCACTATTATAATGCTATGGACAGTGAGAGTAACTAAACACCCATGTTTTTACCATCCTTCGATTGAGGTGAATTATCTGTGACAGTGAAACATTTGCTTTTAGGTTATCCAAAAATCAGAAAAAGATTGCTGAAGTGGATTCTTGATCCAATTTACATTATCCACATTTCCAAAGCCCTAGTTGAACCTTTTTTGTCCTATACAATATTTAAGCCAATGAGAACAGATGTGTCTGGAAAGGACATTTGCACTCCACCCAAGCAATTGCATTTAGACATTTACACATTTAGCTGTAAAGTCAACTCCAGCAAGAGACAGGTCACCGTGTACAGTTTTTCCTGTAGAATAAATTTTAGGTGGCAGTAAATTTTAAAAGGACCAACAAAATGGTTCTTAAGTGAAACAAGTGCACTAAAAAGAGTAATTTACAACAGTTGATCCAGGATCCTATGAACTGTAATCAGTAACAGTCGGCGAGGCATAGCATAGTGACCCCTGAGCTACAGAAAACATAAATGAAGATGTTTAAATGGAAATATTATGGTCCAAAAAGCAGGATTATTATTATTAACATGTATTTATATAGCGCCAACATATTGCGTAGCACTGGATTCTTAATTTGTCGTAAACTTTAAGGCAAAACATCAAGTAAATTTCTGTGCCATATTGGTGGCTGACAATGTAGACTCCCAAGCCTCCAATATAATGAATGGATACCAAGTTCATCTTCTCCATCTTGATCCTCAGTCATATCATTTGCAAGTTGCAAGACTTATTGTGAGACAAGGGTTCAATGAGTAGGTTATTTTGACTCTCTAAACTACAAAGTGAACTTCTAGAAATACATGCTACAGAATTTGGAACAAATTGGTGGAATGGTTTTCGGGAAGAAATTCATTTAAGTGAGAAACCGTAGGATTTATAGACTTTGTACAATCCGGTCTGGATGGAGGTCTTATTACAGGTGCCTTTGGAGAAGAGACTATGAATTTTTGCAAAAACAGACAAAAGTCTGTTGACCGCCGAACGTATTAAAAAATCTGGCATGACAATGTAAAAGCTAAAGCCTCCATGGGACTTGATAACAATATTTAGGTTATTACCAGAACTTCGACTATACCATTACAAGATGTTCACACTAAGTTACCAAGGGACATAACTTTCTACATCGTTATTGTGTCAGCTAGACTAATCAGATGTAAGGGCACAATTCATAGTCAGTGCTCTGTCTACTTCTTGGGTAGTTAAAGGGGAGGAGGGTTCCTTTGAGGTGGTAGTAGAGCTGCAACATGGTCCTGAACAGACACATTCATCTCTATATAAACAACGTTAATAATACTCTGTCCAATACGCTGTCCCTTAGTATAATCCCAATTAGTTACACACACATTAAAAATTCTCGGGAATCAAATGCAAAAAAGTTATTCATATGAAATGTATTTATACATGGGTTGGTGGGAACGGATCCAGGTCATTAGAGATGAAAATCCCAGTAGCGACTGTATCATTTGGTACGGTTGCAACATTGATGATGACTGGATATGTTTTTGGAATACACTAATAATTGTGCATATGATTAAGGGCAGCTGTGCCCGAAACACGTCAAGCTAACCATGCAGCGTGTTCTTAATATGGATTAATAAAGATTTCAGATTTTAACCAATAATCTGGGGTGTGCGGAACTTCACCCCTTTTCCAATCCCAAGATTATTTTGGTAATTTCTGTGGTGCATGCTGTTTATGCATAGCAGGAATGAGGGAAAGGAATGCAGCCTGTTCTATTTGAAACTGTGAAGATTGAAAGTGGAGATCAGCCCATTGTGTCAGCCCTTTTTCCAGAATCCCGGAAAGAGAAATTACACTACATACAAAAAGTATGATCGAATTTTCCTAGTTAAAGGGATACTGTCATGGGAAAGAATGTTTTTTTTCCCCTAAAATGGATCAGTTAATAGTGATGCTCCAGCAGAATTCTGCGCTGAAATCCGTTTCTCAAAAGAGCAAACAAATGTTTTTATATTTAATTTTGAAATCTGACATGGGTTTAGACATATTGGCAGTTTCCCAGCTGCCCCCAGTCATGCGACTTGTGCTCTAATAAACTTCAGTTACTCTTTACAGCAACCCCCCCCTCAGCCTAACAGAGCAATGGGAAGGTAACCAAATAGCAGCTTCCTAACTCATGACATAATTCATTTAAAGGAAAGACAAAGGGTCCCCTGCACTGCCCCCTCTCCACCAATATGGCTCTACCCCCTGTAATAATGTTGCTGCTTAACTTCTGGTCCCCTGCTCTCGGGTGGTGGTTGCACTGTATATATTTATATACATACATGAGAAACTGGGGCATTGTTGAGTTTGCAATGATGAAAGAATCCAAAAACTTTATTGACCTACAACCTGATTATAATATGCCAGATGAGAACCGATATTGTACAGAAAGTTGTACAGAATTTTTACATAGAAAACTTTACATGTCGGTACCATAAACATTTGTCCAGTAATTCTACATCCACTGCAATAAGGAATGCTTGTCAGCTGCAACTGTTACCTCCTTCCCGCCGGAGCACCATTCACAGTAGCGGGATTTCCCAATCACTTTCCCTTTCCTTAGGCAAAACGAGGCTGATCCGTGACTTCAATGTAACACTAATATCTGATCAGAGTGAAATCTACATCAAACAAAAGAACGTAACTTTAACAGCAGACGAGAGCAGGGCTTGCCCAGTAATTCCAGCCCCAGGCCACCAGAGAAGATATACTTATATTTATTTATATATTTCATTGCCCTTTGTTTACTCCAAGCCCTGCCATTATTATTTGTACAAATAATTTATTCCAATATAATGTCATCATCCTCTGCTTGGGAAAGTTAGCAGCAGTTACATTAGGGCTAAAATAGAATCACAGAAAAAAACCCTAAGAAAAAACATCTTAAATATCAACCAAAAAAACCTAGTGCATTCCATGGACAATAAAATAATGGGATTTGCAGGAAATCAGTGAGAAATTAGGAAATAAAATATTGCGGGAAGATCTTAATGCAGTGTTCTAAGACGGTTTCCGTTAGGGAGGCAGACTCCTGCCAGACGTAGAGTGCAACACAAACGACCAATCATGATTCCTTATGGATCTTCCCACAATAAAGAGATAATTTGCTCTATTGAAACATTAATTGGGACCTCAAAACCGTTACATCTTTTCCCCCACACAAATAAGCCTTATTATATACTGCTCCCCCCACCACTTCATGGTGCCAAAGCCTTTCACGGTGAAACCCCAGCTCTGTGCTGGAAGTGATCCTGTTGAAAGGCAGAGAGACAGAGAAAGAGAGAGACAGAAATTGAGAGAGAGAAAGAGAGAGAGAGAGAGAGAGAGAGAGAGAGAGAGAGAGAGAGAGAATAAATACCCCTAACACAGAGAGGCAGAGAAAGAGAGACAAAAAGAGAGGAAGACAGAGAGAAAGACAGAGAGACACAGAATAAATACGCCTAACACAGAGAGGCAGAGCAAGAGAGAGAGACAGAGAGAGAGACAGCTAAAGACAGAATAAATACCCATAACACAGAGATGCGGAGAAAGAGAGAGAGAGAGACAGAGGGGGTCATTTATCAACACTGGCCAATTTTGCCCATGGGCAGTAACCCATGGCAACCAATCAAATTGCTGCATTGATTGTTCTACTTGCAGCTGGCTTCAAAAAGCTAATCACTGATTGTCTAGTATAGGTCAATCTAAAAACAACTGGACTTGCTGAGTAATCAATGAAGACGTTTCACTACTCATCCGAGCAGCTTCTTCAGTTCAACTGACTGGTGTGGGAAGTTCTCGGCATATAAACTCTTCCACTAATAGTATAATAAATAAAGACAGAGAGACAGAGAAAGAGAATAAATACCACTTACACAGAGAGGCAGAGAAAGAGAGAGACAAAAAGAGAGACAGAGAGAGAGAAAGACAGAAAGACGGAGAGAGAGACAGAGATTAAATACCGCTAACACAGAGAGGCTGAGAAAGAGAGAGACAGAGAGAGAGATAAAGACAGAGAGACATAGATAGAGAAAGAGACAGAGAAAAAGAGAGACGGAGAAAAAGAGAGACGGAGAAAGAGAGAATAAATACTACAAATAGCCAATCACAGCACTTATTTGGGACTTTTTCATGCTTGTTGCTCCCAAAATCTTTTTACATTTGAATGTGGTTCCCAGGTATAAAAGGTTGGGGACTCCTGCTCTAAAGCAATCTTGTCAGTGTGTCTGTGTGTGTTTTGTTTTATCACAACCCACATTTTGCTCAGATGATGGCTACCTACCACCCATCTCTTTCAGCTGATTTGATCTTGGAAGCTAAAAGATTTTGCTCCACACAAGCAGTTATTGACCAGACATGATTCAAGTTGTGGACTGGTTTCTAATCAAAATGAGCAGGGATTCTGAAACTTTGGCACAGCAACCAAACATGAGTCTCCAAGATCCCTTTCTTCCTAGAAAACATGCTGCATTTATGGTTCTAACCATTTTTTGGTCCCTAAAATGATTAACAAACTTAATCTGTAAAGGTTATGTATTTGGAAACCGTTACTGGCCTTGGGAGAGTATTGGAGATCTCCCAGTGTGTCCCACCCAAGGACAATTCCCATCAGCTTTTTCTTATTCCCACCATAGGTCTATATGACCCCTACGTGCCCCAGTCTGACTGTAGTAAAGTATGACACATAAGTAACCAGACTTAACCTAGTTAAGTTATAGTGTAAATTAAGATTGGTGCTATCTACAGTATGAGGCAGCAAACCTGGGCACTAAAGCAGCACCATTGAAAAATGGAAAGAGGGACGAAAAGATCTGTGGCCACACCCCCTAAATAGCATGGCCATTTTATAAAATGTGTCAGGTTATACAAAGTTTGAACAAATTTCTCTGGATTTTAGGTACATGTTTTATGTGTTATAACAGTTAATGTAGGTGAGAGTCCCCTTAAAGCTGCAAGTCACTGTTCTCCCAAAAGACCTGCTTATCTTGAATAGTTACAATTGTATCTAAATGCAGGTGCTGCGTATTCTGAGCTCTCTGCCAAAAGCTTCTTATTTAATTACGTTTCAGAAACATTGTAATTATTTCTGGCTGTTCAATGCAGGAGATCAAAGGGAAATGTAGGACATTTCAGTAACAAACCTGGACTGTGTGCTGATATGTTAAAATCGGAACAGTTGGAAGATATGCCAGCAGACCAAATCCACAGGAAGTTGTTGGCTTATGGCTTAAGAGTGAGTGCCTTCCCTTCCTTAGGCCTAAAAGACTAGTGTCCTCTCCCCCATGAAATCCTACTGTTGACATAACGGTGCCATGCCTACTCCTGTGCTCCTTCAGTGCCCCTTCTGCCAACTCCTCTACAACCTGCCAGAGGGCTCAATTAGTTCTTGTTTGCTGGCCTGCCCTGTCCTGTTTCTGTCTGAGCACAAAGGTGAAAAGTGCTTTTGTGCCTTTAAAAAAAACAAACTTTCTTCTACCCCGGGCCACCATCAGGGGAGTACAGGCGATACTGCAGTCAGGGGTCAGTCAAACAGAGGCCCAAAGGTAAAAAGCACAATGGGAAGGGTTTGGACGGTGCAGGGGTGGAGTTTTATCATACTTCAGGGGTGACCAAAGTAGATCTAGGCATGGCCATAGATATGAGAGGGAATCCTATGTTTCATTGAGGCCCCATTTTGCATGTATATATTGGAAATTCAGATCATCCAGGGGGCCTAGGAGACTAGTGGGCTAATAATTGGGCCACTGTAGGGTGTGGTCCCTACTACATTATTAGTATGTGGCCCAATGATTACTGATGGTGGCCCCACATTTACCCCCTACACCCCCTGTTCTTTGCAACTTCTTCTCCTAATATTGTATCTCTCTCTCTTGTGAGCAAATTCATAATGTAAGGGAATCAAAACACATTTTTTGTATGATTTTTTTGTAAGATTAGGACCTTGCAGGAGGGGTGCAGAGGCTTTTCTGATCTAAATGTACAAGGAGTCATTTTACTGCCAAGGTGTATAATGAATATACAGTGTATTAATGAATAAATGACATTAATGCAGGTAATTGGTATACAGTCGGAGGTGAGAATTCGTTAACTGAGATTAAAAATCAAAGTCATAATTAATTAATTAATAATTAATAATTCATAATTATGAGTTTTAAAAGTCATAATTCATTAGATTTTTTTTTTTTTGCTGGCCCCAGTGCTCTTCCGTAGAAATGAGAATTCATCCATTACTAAACAAATAAAAATCAAATGCTAGTGCTAGTGCCTTCATTTTCCTGCATTCCACCGCAGGACAAAACACAGCCTAGTCTTTCTTATGGGCCTGTACTAACAAAGGTGCATCCAAGCCCCAAATGCAGGTGGAATGGAACACAATGCAATGCATCCACTTTATATTGGCAGTCTTTCCATCAAGTATTGGGTATATTTTTATACATATGCTCCTTGTTCTCTAAGGAGGGAAATAGTGTTCAATACCACAGTGAAATAAGGCCCAGATTTGTGGCGAGGTTACAAAGGCTCGGGCCTAGGGCGGTAAATATTTCAGGGGCGGCATACCATCCAGCCTCATTATGAGGAGCTCCAGTGACCCACCACATGTGCGCACGCCTGCGTGGTTGGGTATCGGGTGCACGTAAAAGTGGGCGGGTGCTAGGACCTGGCAGGCTAGGAGCGCCGAAAAAGGAAATCTGGGCCTGAGTGAAATACCACCTTGAAGATACTGATAAAAGACACTTTTAGGAAGATACATCTGCTGTTGAAGATCACAGAAGGACTGTAGTCCCCCTTTATACAGACATTGAAATGGTACATGTCTATAAGAACCCCATCGAAAAAGCTTTAAATGCAAATTTAATCGCTCAAACATTGAAACGGGGTCACAGGAGATTTAACGGTGGTACTACAGGCACTTTTAGTTGCTATGCTATCAATACATGGGATGCTATAGGTGGGACATGGTTTACATTCACATGCTTAAATGGGTGCTAGAGATCCCATTATTGGGGGGATTGTCACAGGATAGAGATAACCTTGTTCAATTTATACCCAACATTTACCTATATCAAGTGTGTAACAAGATTTAACCTGTTCCAAAGCAGCGGCATTGTAATAGTTAATTATGATTGGGAAGTCTATTCCCCGGGGTTGTTCACCTTCAAACAACTAGTTGGTTTCAGATAGATCGCCAGAAATAACGACTTTTTCTAATGACTTTCTATTTTCTATGTGTGATGGTTTTTTTAATATTGAAGTGTAAATTGTCATTTCTCTCCTTCTGAAGCAGCTCTGGGAGGGGGGGTCGCCGATCCTGTAAACTGTTCTAAATGGATACATTTAGTAGATACATTTGTTATATTTGTCCCGCTGAGCAGAATCTCTGGGTTTCATTACAGGCAGCTGTTAGAATTGATACAATTGTTGCTAATACTCCAGAGATCCTGCTGAGAAATGTATCAACTAAATGTTGCAAAACTGTAACAGTTCAGAGTCTGCACCTGAATTACTGAGCTGCCAGACTCAAACACCACAGACACAAACATTCAACTTTACACTTAGATTTTGGAAAAAACGTAAAAAATAAATAATGGAAAGTATTTGAAAAAAGTCTTTATTTCTGGGGAACAATCTAAAAACAACTGAATTTAAAAAAGTGTTTGAAAGGTGAACAACCCCTTTAAGTTTTTAGACTTTTTTTCCTTGCGTGTCTGTTCACCCTATTGTTTACTCTCTTAGCTAGCGGCTCTCAGCCTGCTTCTGCTAGGTATGCACTAATTGCACAATTCTAGGATTTGGATGAATACCGAATCCTCACAAAAACATTTTGCTGAATACTGACAAATAATCCAAATCTAGTGAAAAAATGTTTTGGATTTAGGAGTGTGAGCATCACTAGATTTTCAAGTAGGCCATTTAATTGAATGAGAGACACTGCCATATGTGTTATAGAAAGGGAACTTGTGAAAAGGAGTTGACACAAGACACTTTGCTCCCTCCCTATGATCGAGATGGTTATAATTGACAGTTTTATTGGGTTAAGGTCAGGGCCGCCATTAGAAATCACGGGGCCCGTACAACAAAAATTTTGGGGCCCCCCTGGGCCCCGCCCACGCTGACGACCAAGCTCCACCCCATATCCCGCCTACTCCACATCGCAGTTAAAAGACCACAGAAAAGTAACCCCCCCACACAAGTTGTAAAAGCTATTGATGGTCAGGGCCCCCTTATAAAAAATTGGGGCCCCAAAAAAAAAATTAAATTTTTTTTTTTAAAAAAAACATTGGTGGCAGGGGCCCCCTTTTAAGTTAAAAAAAACTTGGGGCCCCAACAAAAAATTTTTTAAAAAAACTAAAAAATAAACAAACATTGGTGGCAGGGGCCCCCTTATAAGTTAAAACTAATTGGGGCCCCAAAAAAAAATTTGAAAAAAAATTTATTTTTTTTTTGAAAAAAAAAAAAAAACATTGGTGGCAGGGGCCCCCTTACAAGTTAAAAACAAATTGGGGCCCCAAAAAAAAAATTTGAAAAAAAAATATTTTTTTTGAAAAAAAAAAAAAACATTGGCGGCAGGGGCCCCCTTATAAGTTAAAAACAAATTGGGGCCCCAAAAAAAAATTTGAAAAAAAAATAATTTTTTTGAAAAAAAACAAAAAAAAACTGGTGGCAGGGGCCCCCTTACAAGTTAAAAAAATTTGGGGCCACCAAAAAGAAAATTAATTTTTTTAAAAAAAAAAAAACAAACAAAAAAATACAATGGTGGCAAGGGGCCCCTTACGAGTTAAAAAAAAAATTGGGGCCCCAAAAAAAAAGTTTTAAAAAAAAGATTGGTGGCAGGGGCCTATAGAATATTAAAATAATACATTGGTGGCCAGGGGATTAAAAAAAAAAAAAAACCACAAACTGGTGTTCAGTAGGATTGAACTCATGGCGTCAGTACTTCAACTTCGCCTCCTTTCGTGACTTCGGGTCTTTTCACTGCTTCAGGACTTCAATTTCGGCTGTTTTCGTGACTTCGGGTCTTTGCGCTGCTTCAGGACATCGGCTTCGGCTGTTTTCGTGACTTCGGGTCTTTTCGGCGCTTCGTGACTTCGGGACTTCGGCTTTTTCCGTGACTTCGGGTCTTTTCGGCGCATCGGCTTTGGCTTTTCGGCACTTCCGCATTCGGCACGCAAGAGGCAAGACGTACGGCTCGGGCGCTCGTAAGGGGGGCCCGGATCTTCAAAAAATGCAGCGCTGCCGGGCCCCCCTTCATGCCCGGGCCCGGGACGCTTGTCCCCCCTGTCCCCCCCTGATGGCGGCCCTGGTTAAGGTAATAGACTTGCACCTTTTATTACATTATTTTGTATACTTTAGGTTATTGGGGGTGCTGGAAGTTTCAGTAGTCCTATGTTTTTTTTTCTGATAAGAAACTCACAGTGAAGGACTGAAACAGTGCCCTCCAGGTGGACAATTAATCAATTTATCCCAAACAATGGTAGAATACTTGCCGATATTTGGGAATGGCTAGAAAGCATTTCTAAGATATGAATGTAGCCTTGCTGTATTGAGAACATGTGAGTAGTGTTTATAAACCGAAAACAGATCATAAATAAGAAAAATAGAAATCATAATGAAATTCATGCCCTATGGCTTCCTGTGCTGCCAACTGTAAGGGACAATGCTCTACCCTGTTAGAGTCTTTCCTGGAATTAGGGCAATGCAACGGCATTGGGGGTTTGCTGTGCAACTTAAAGGGGTGTTTCATCAAAACATTAAGGGGGGAATTATTAAAACTCTCAAATTCGAATTGAGAATTATCCGACTCTATTCAAATTTTAATTCAAATTCAAATTTTCAAGATTCATTATCACCTGCTGGCCATAGATTTAAAGTTTTTTTAAAGATCCAATCGTTATCGTGAAAAGTTTAATTGTTTAAATGTACGATGTGTCCATCAACTAAAAAGACCATTTCAGGCGTTAACCAGCAAAACTGAAGAGTAGCTGCCTGCTTGGCCCTGCAGCCATAGATAGATTGCACTGGGACCAATAAAGATTTTTAAACCTGGCCGATCAATTTTCTGACAGATGTCGGCCGAAAAATCGTAAGATGTACAATCGCTCGAATCCCACTAACCGCACGATAATTTGACAGATTGGTCAGACTGCACTGAAATCGGTCGTTCACCAAAGAAGAATCGTCGCGTCTATGGGGACCTTAAGGCAATGGGAGAAGTCCAGGGACAAATTTGGACATGTTAGTAGCCTTCCTGACATTTCGAGAAAAAAACTCAAATCGAGTTTAGTTGAATTTAATTTGAGTTTTTGAGTTGGTAAAATTCGTCCGAGTTTTAGATATTTGATTTTTTTATATAAATAACCCCCCAGTAGAATTTCGAGTATATTTGAATTTAAAAAAAACTCACATGAATTTGAAATTCGACCCTTGATAAATTTTCCTCCCTGTTTTGGCTAATTCTAGGCAAATTTTCAATTGATCTTCATTTTTTCTTTTGTATAATTTTTAAATTACTTGCATTTTTCCTCTTACTCTTTCCAGCTTTCACATGACCCCATCTAAAAACAAATGCTTTCTAACACTACACATTTATTGCTTTAACAAACAAGGGAAAGTTGTGCTCACCATTAGTTTTGTAAACCATTAGGCGGGGGTGCAACAAGGCTGTGACCACAAGATACATATAGACAAATACAAGAGTCCTCTGCACTCAACCCATTATCAATAAATATTTAAGACATTGAGACATTTTGTGCATACTGCTACTACACATTTATTGCTATTGCTAGTTTTTATTACTCATCTTTCTATTCAGACCCTCTCCTATTTACAGTCTCTTATTCAAATCAATGCATGGTTGCTGGGATTATTTGGACCCTAGCAACCAGATTGCAGAAATTGCAAAGTGGAGAGCTGCTGAATAAAAACTGAATAACTCAGAAACAAATAATAAACAAATAATAAACAAATAATAAAAAATAAAAAACAATTGCAAATTGTCTCAGAATATCACTCTCTACTTTATATTAAGGGGCAAATTTACTTAAAGTCAAATATCGAGGGTTAATTAACCCTCAATATTCGACTGTAGAAGTTAAATCCTTCGACTTCGAATATCGAAGTCGAAGGATTTAGCGCTATTCGTTTGATCGAACAATTGAACGAAAAATCGTTCGATCGAACGATTAAATCCTTTGAATCATTCGATTAGAAGGATTTTAATCCATCGATCGAACGTTTTTCTTCGATAAAAAAAGCTAGCTAAGCCTATGGGGACCTTCCCCATAGGCTAACATTGACTTCGGTAGCTTTTAGGTGGCGAACTAGGGGGTCGAAGTTTTTTCTTAAAGAGACAGTACTTCGATTATCGAATGGTCGAATAGACGAATGATTTTTAGTTCGAATCAATAGATTCGAAGTAGTAGTCGAAGGTCAAAGTAGCCCATTCGATGGTCAAAGTAGTCAAAAAAAAACATTTGAAATTCGAAGTTTTTTGTATTCATTCATTCACTCAAGTAAATGGGCCCCTAAAAGTTCACTTCAAGGTGAACAACCACTTAAGCTGGGAAAAAACATGAGGTTTTATTTACTTATGCTTGGGACACACGTGGGTGCAAAATGATGCCCTTTATTGCTCAGTCACTCAGTGTCTGGGCATAGCTGTGATCTGCACTGCATCTGAACAGTGCTAAAAATGATGTTTTCAACCATATATTGCACTTCTGTTGTCTGTACTACACTTTGTAAACTAACCCCTTGTAATATAAAGAGCTGTTTTGGAAAGAATATACATCTCTAGGTTAAAATCTTCCAAGCTGCTAAACTAGATTTTAGACCTGAACTTATGTAGTCCTTGTATGTCTGCTGCAGCTCTATAGGGTGCAGTTTGTCCCAAATACATTCTGTATACAAAACTATCCCTAATACACAGATGGTCACAAATACTTATATACCATGAGAGACATCCATTCTGTGTATTAGGGATAGTTTTGTATACAGAAAGTATTTGGGACAAACGGCACCCCATACAGCTCTGCATTCCCTAACTCCTGCCTGTGCCTGCAGCCTGCTGACAGTCAGTCTTACTGACGAGTATTGGATTGTGCAACACTTCCAAATTCATTTAAATCAGAACTAAAAGCTTTGCATTTTTTTGTTTCAATGCAGAATTTGTTTTTATAAATGTGGTACATACAGAAGTAACGGCGATGCTCAGCAATAATGAGTAGGTTTGAAAACCCAGGAGACCCCTGGAAATGCAGGAGGGATGCAGACCCCAACTGAGTATGGAATAATGTATATTAAAATCAAATATATCAATCAAGAATACGCAAACTGTGGCCCTTTAGCAAATGTTAAATCATAACTTTCAGCCTTCAACTGTTAGCCAGATGCTGGGAGTTGCAGATAGATGAGGGGAAGATGGGCTGAAAGGTGAGGACAAGGACATCTTGCAGTATGTCATGGAATGCAGAGCATAGAAAACTAGATCAGGAAATACATGGCCCAGACCCGGTGCCTTTCTACAGTTTTTCCTGATTAGATTTTGTTTTGTGTAGCCATATTTGTGGT
Source organism: Xenopus petersii (assembly GCA_038501925.1). NCBI lineage: Eukaryota > Metazoa > Chordata > Amphibia > Anura > Pipidae > Xenopus > Xenopus petersii. The sequence continues at coordinate 135,010,858 of CM076682.1, forward strand.
GACTTTTGTAATACTCAGTACCAGTCCAGTTACCTAACCAGAAGCAATTTTGTCAATAATGCATGTGAATTTTGTGAAATGAATTATAAGTGCTGGAAAAGGATCCTTTATCCGTTCACTGGCAGGAACCAGGACTTGGTGGCCAGCGATTGGTGGCCAACGATTGAGCTCGCAGGGGAAGGGGGACACGTGTTCGCAGGCGGGCACTAGGGCCCAGGGGGCCTATGGGCTCTAAAAAAAGAAAATCCTGATTACAGAAAGTCCAGTGCCCATACATTTCCTTATCTTTATTAATAATAAAACAGTAGCTTGTACTTAATCCCAACTAAAATATAATGAATCTTTATTGGCGGCAAAACAATCCTATTGGGTTTATTAAATGTTTAAATTATTTTTAAGCAGACTTAAATAAAGGTATGGTAATCGGAATTATGGTATGGTGCCACGTATTCCATACAATAGATGCTATACCTGTACGTATTTACATTTGTATGATGCTGCAGAGATAGGCAATGTACCTATCTGGGTTTATTATTTATTATTTATGGTCATGTGCCACCTTTATGTGATAGTTGCATCTGTAATGTTCCTTGCACATAAGACATATCCATAGAAATGGAACCAATGAGACAGAACTGGTAGTGTGCATGCTGTGCTGTATTTGTCACAGGTAGCCTGTATTTCTATAATCTAGGCAAACTATTTCCAGTTTGTTAAAGGGGGTTGTTTACCTTTAAATTAACTTTTACTATGATGCAGAGAGTGATATTCTGATGAAGTTTGCATTTGGTTTTCATTTTTTTTTTATTTGTGGTTTTTGAGTTATTTAGCTTTTTATTCAGCAGCTCTCCAGTTTGTAATTTCAGCAATTTGGTTGCTAGGGTCCAAATTACCCTAGCAACCATGCATTGGTTTGAATAAGAGACTGGAGTATGAATAGGAGAGGCCCTGAAAAGAAAGATGAGTAATAAAATGTAGCAATAACAGAATATATCTAGACTTACAGAGCATTTGTTTATTTAGATGGGGTCAGTGACCCCTGTTTGAAAACTGAAAAGAAGAAGTCAGAAGAAGGCAAGTAATACAAAAACGATAAAAAAGAAAAAATGAAGACCAGTAGAAAAGTTGCTTAAAATTAGCCATTTTATAACATACGGACAGTTAACTTAAAGGTGATCCACTCCTATAATAGGGGGACTCGTTACTGCACCTTCAATCTAAGTAATAATGCCAGTTTGTGGCCATTATTTGTGTTTTTTTTTGAATAATGCAATACATGAGTTAACTCATTCTAATAAGGCTCATGATAATAGTGATTATAATGTATTAATATTACATTGGATATATAACATTACAAACATAACCAGTAATGCTTCAGTTTTATATATATATATATATATATATTTATACATATATATATATATATATATATATATATATATATATATATATATATATATATATATATATATATATATGATATTACTGTGCTTTTATTCCAGACTATATAAAGTTTATAAGAACTGGAGGACATAAATGAAAGAATAGCAGAGACAAAGCATTTGTTCAGTAAAGAGAAATCTCCCCATGAATCCAGCATTATCTCATATTCTCCTGCATCAAAGTTATATGTCAAGGGACTGCAAATCATATATAAATAGATGTGTCATTCCTAATACTGAACCATGAGTAAAAAGACTTTTATAGCAAAGTTTCTGAATCTGGGCCATTAGGCCATGTAGCGCGGCGGGTTTTTAAGAACATTGTCACATGAGAGTGACTTGTTCCTTCCCTGGCACAGGTGAGCTGTCAGCAAGACTGAGAGTTTGACTGATCCCCAGCGCTGTCCTGGGAACATTCCCTTAAATCTATATTTATTCTAACATCGCAGTCATTGTATTTCTGTCGTCTGTGGCTTTTCTTTAAAATGGATTGTTTATTAGGTTTTTTTATCGTGATCTTACTGAAATACTCAAAGGGGTTGAATAATTCTGTAGCAAGAAGGGAACAGTGCTTTGCTGAATAAATCTACATTGTACAATCTATTGTAACAATAAAAATAAGTAATTCTATAAAGCAGTGGTCCCTAAACTTTTTTGGCCAAGGGACCGGTGTAAAGGAAACATTTTTTTGTCAGGAGGGGTGGCCGGGAGGGGTCAGGAAGGGTCGGGGGGTTGGGAGGGGTGGGTCAGGGGGTTCAGGGGGCCAGGGGCAACTGTGAGTCCACTTCAGGCGTCCATTGAGGGCTAGGTTCAGGACTGTCCTGTCCAGTTCTGGGCCATGGCCTGTTGGTTGGGGACCCCTGTTGTAAAGCGAAAGCATAGAGTGGTATGCAACTGTTCAGCCTAGAACACACTCATGCTAGTGGGTTACTGTATAAAGCAGCAAATAATGATACCTTCTGGCACTCAGGAGCCACACATTGGCCATGCAACTCCCCCTGCTGGTCTCAAAAATAGGAAACTGAAGCCTCCAAGTGTCAGTTATGTGGTGTTTATACAATTGGCCTGTAGGTGTCACTGTGCACATGAGTTGTGCTGTGCATGCACAGTACTTTCTATACAACTTGGGATGTTAGAGTGAAGCTACTGTTTATGTGTAATGGCTGCATGAACCTGCTAATAAAGCACTATTATACTCTGCTCATTCTCGGCTACCAAAACATAACAGATTGGCGACGAGATGTCTCTTCTACCTCTGCAGCAGCCTGCAGCTTTTCTCCAAAACCCTGGTGAGCCTAACATACCTTTTACTTCTTGGATCTGTATGTTTGAAAAATACATTATTGCTGCTGAACAAGGGGAGATTTCTGCTGCTAGAAAGCATGCTTTACTTATTCACTGCCTGGGAGCAGAGGGACAGCATATATTCTATACATTACCATTACCTGATGAGAATTTATTATGTTTTGGTAGCTGAGGATGAGTAGAGTATAACAGTGCTTTATTAGCAGATTCATGCAGCTTCACACTAACACCCAAGCTGTATAGAAAGTACTGTGCATGCACAGCACAACTCATGTGCACAGTGACACCTACAGGCCACATATTGCCCCTATAGTAGGAATGCGTTTGGACAAATGTAATAAACAACATCAATGCATCTTAAAGCAATGATATACATTCTTCACATCACATAGTCCTTGGTCCATTCAGGTAGTTTTCTGATTCTCAGTACAGTTACAGTCTGATGCTTCAGCAGAAGAAGAGGAGCAGTCCATGAGTATTTTAACTAAATGCATTTGTATGTATATTTTTTCTTTATAAAGTGCTACTTGCTCTGCAGGGTAGATTTATCTTTATTGCCCCCTAGGCCCAATTGCTATGCTGCCCCCCTCCAGCCATGCACTTTCAAAGTTATTAGCTCCATTCATAGGTATTACTGATGTTGAAAGGTATTACTGATGATGATTTTTCAGTGAGGATACTGTAATTGTCCCATAGATAGGGCACACAATTTACTTACAATCCACTTGAGTTCTGCATCTGAATAATACTTTGGTCCTAAAGAAAAACATAAAGGCCGCACCCATGTCCGGAGGAGGAAAATCAACATAAATCAGCCTAGAAGTGACAGTCAGCAACCAGGGAAATCCTTGTCTTATTTTTTTAGGTGGATTTAAAAAAGTCTACGATTAATGCATTCACCGGCCCCTCCACCACGATCCTTTGTTATTACTAAGGTTGTTTTCTGTGAAAGAGGATCCGACTGCGACCAAAGCAATTCAGTTGCCTGAAACCTGCTGCAATGGAAAGGCTTGTCACAGATCTCAGCAAGATGAATTCCGTAACTGCTGAAAATCATGCATCTGTCTTAAAAATCACCACTTGAAGGGCAAGTCAACCCCAAAATAAAAATTTGTATAATGAAAGAAAACATAATTCGAAGCAACTTTCCAATACACATTCATTAAAAATGTTCAGTTATTTGTAAAAACAATCGATATTGAAAGCAGCATTGGCTTAACTCATAGTTGCAAAAGTCTTAGTTCCCCAGCAAAGACAGGTCTATTAATCAGCTGTTAGTCAACAGTCTTAGGGCAGAGAATAGAAAGGGACAGACACTGCTTTCAATACATATATATAATACATATAATACAAATAACTTAAAAAACATAGAACATTTGTAATGAATGTATATTGCAAAGGGGCAGAGAGATTGATAGCTTGTTTAAAGGGGTTGCTCACCTCTGAGTTAATTTAGTATGATGTAGTGTAGTCTGAGACAATTTGCAATTGGTTTTAATTTTCATTAGACATAGTTTTTGAGTTATCTAGCTGTTTATTTAGCAGCTTTCCAGTTTGCAGTTTCAGCAATCTGGTTGATAGGGTCCAAATTCCCCTAGCAACCATGCATTGATTTAAAAAAAAGATTGGAATATAAATAGGTGAGGCCTGAATAGAAAGATGAGTAACACATGTAGCAATAACAATACATTTGTAGACATACAGAGCATTTATTTTTTTTTTAGAAGGGGCCAGTAACCCCAGTTTGAGCTGGAAAAAGCAAGAATAAGGTAAATATTAAAAAAAAAAACGATAAAAATAAATAAATAATGAGGACCAATTGATGTTTCTTCGAATTGACCATTCTATAATATACTAAAAGTTAAAGGTGAACCACCCCTTTAATCCTTTTTCTCTTGTGCTTTGTGGTTGAACAGGAAAATGAGTGAAGCCTGCAGGTGCTTTCCCATTCACTCAACTATCTCTGCATTTAGCTTCCGTCCTCATCCGCCTAAACTCTCCCAAGCTGAACCCCTGCACTGTATCATCTCTGTCCATGCACGCTCTGATTGACAGCCTTGTGGGCGTGGCTTCCTGCTCTGCACAAAACCGACAGCTACAGGGTCCTAATTCATACGAGTGACCGGGAGTAACTGCCCAGGGTACTGAAATGTTATGAGATTCTATTGGATTTGGACATGGAGTCATTTACTTTCGCAGGGTCATTGCAGCGGGTTTCTACTACACTGTTTTAGGAGTCAGAAGTAGACTAGAAACAGTCCATACAGGTGTTTTTGCCATTTTATAACAGCAATCGGAGTTCTCATAAGGTGTGAGGGTTAATAACTCTTGCTGAGGATTAAAGGCATCTCATTTCAGAGGACAGTTATTCAAGTGACACTCACTTCAGTGCCTTGACACACTCTTGTCACAATAAATGGCAATAATCATATCTCTATCCTTAGTACAATAATATGGCAAGGTATAAATCCCAAGAGCACAGCCATTTTTGGGTATATCCTGCATACGGGGGGCTCAGAGCCAATCCACTGGAATACACAGGCTCAGCAGTGTATGGATTTGGGCTGAAGGATATATCATAGCTCAGTATCTCTATGAAAGTGTCCTGCACGGGCTCTGGCAGGCAAGTGAGTAGGCAAATATCTGCCAAAATCTAAAATCCAGACAGCCCTGGGGATGGGACTTGGTGCGGTGCATAATCTGGAGCAGCCGCAGGGTCCTAATCTGTACTCTGTCTTTTGTTTTTTTTTGTATTAGCATTATAGTGCACCAATCCTCTATTGGGCTTACTTTCTTTTCATTCAATAAGAATTATAATTAGTGGCTTCATTTCAGCCTTTTTGCCCGTTTAAATATCAATGTGGGCACAATGCCCGCCTTCTCCCCATACAATTCACCTTGTCAAGGTGCATCAGGGTGCCATTCATTCTTTCAGTTCAAATACTCTCTGTCCCTTAAAGTCCCCTGACACATCTTCCTTGTAGCTCCTGTCATAAAATATTCTAATCCCTGTATTCTGATTATGTATGGCACCTTTACAACACACTGTCTTGGGAGTCTGAACAGCAGAACATGTCTGGAACCATCTAATATATCTCATCTCCATTTCCAAAACTGTCCCGGTGCACACAGTGACCTTATGATCATACTGGCAGATCTTTAACCATTTCATAGCTGTTAGCTAACAAATTTATTTTCTTGCTTATATATACTGTATATATATATTTTTTATATATATATTTATACGTACATATGATATATATGTATATATATATACCCAGCAGCACTTATTTCTTACTGCAGTTCCAACTACAGAACAAAGGTATAGCTGGAGATGAAAGGCAGGCACTGCCCCTTACTGCGTTGCTCCCAGTCACATGCACATGCCCAAATTACACCAACTGTCTTGTGATTTTAAATTGTCCATCTCTGCAGCTTTTGTGTTTGCCTCTTTACTTTTGTCAGCTACATGCATGCATATCACTGTAATCTGCTCCCCCAATGGGCTGGATTACACAAAATGTTTACAAGTTCCCTCTGTAGACTTAAGTCAGGGTCGGACTAAGAAAAAAACCTGGTGGGCTCAGCCAGACTAGACCCCCTCACCGTGCCTCTCCCTGACCTCCCCTCCTGGCTTGACTGCCTCCTGTCTTGCAGGAAGAAAGGTACGTGCAGCGTGGGGGCTGCTGGGAGGGTTTGCACTTGGGGCAGGGGACCATCAGAATGGGTTGTGCCTGGGGAGGGGGCTTCTGGAGGGGGTTGTGCCTGCAGCGGGGGCCACTGGAGCGGGGTTGCACTTAGAGCAGGGGGTCAGGGGGTGGCTTGGGGGCCCCTGACATGGCCACCAGGTAGGCCCCACACCCACAGTCCAACACTAACTTTGGTGCATTTTACACAGTCTCTCTATGACCTGCAAAGGAACCACCCATAGCCAGGAACTCCATTTCCACAATATATAAAAGATCCCTCAGTGCCGTTGCAATATATTACACTATTCCCAGAGTACTTTCAGGACACTGCACAAGTCCCCTTTCTACCTGCAGTGCATTGCAGTGTACAGTACAATATCCAGTGCATCACACATGCTCAAATGCCCATCTATTTACATACCCATTTGCCGTAGTCTCATCCAGACTTCTACCACTATGCAGCTGTTTGAAAATGACTTCATTGTATTTACCCTAATGAAAATTATATAATTGTGGTATTAGAAAAAGAACTAAATTAAATTTGCAACTAGTATTTAGTCATACCTACAGACATCTCTTACCAGTATAGTCTTGGAGCCCATTGTCCAGTCGGCATTTTACGTAACTTGGCACTTTGGAGAAAAAACTGTATAACCTGTTATTACTGTCAAATAACTACAGTTAGTTTGTGCTGCTGTGCTCTAACATGCTTCTGTAGTTAGGGTTTAGTTAACAAACTTGACATACAGTATATTATGAGGTAAAGGGGTTGAACACAACTGTAACTACAGACTACACCATATAACATATGAACCCATACTATGAAATTAAGCTATGAATAGTTATAGCTACAGAATGAATGTTTAAACCTAGCCTTTGATTATTGCTATTCATTATGACAAGAGTGTGTCAAGCCACTGGAGTGAGTGTCACTTGAATGACTGTCCTCCGAAGTAAGATGCCTTTAATAATCAGCAAGAGTTATTAACCCTCACAGACACATTATGAAGACTCTTTTTGCCATTATAGATTTGGTTGGATGAGTAGACAACTGCCTGCGCTTATCACCAACCATGCTGGTGTCCTTGGCACCTTGTCTGCCAGACTTGTTGGAAATAATTGGAAATAGAGAATCTTATAGGCGAAGCCACATGGTGGCAATGTCTGACACCCATATATCTTTGTCAAGACTGAAACAGTGATAAGCCTAAACTGAGTTAAAAAGAGATATTTAACTAGGCTTCCATTTACCATATCAGTGGAAAATTGAGCATTTGAGCTACTCGGCGGAGGTCATTTATCAAGCATTGCACAAATTATTCACCAGGGTTTTAAAAGTTTTAATAACCATGTAACAGGGAACCCACTTGCTCTGTAAATGACTCCTCACCATCTTCCAGGACCCCAACCCCCCCGAATGCTTAAAGGGATTGTTCATCTTTAAATTAACTTTTAGTATGACGCAGAGAGTGATATTCTGAGACAATCTGCAATTGATTTTGATTTTTTATTATTTGTGCTTTGGCAGTTACTTAGCTTTTTATTCAGCAACGCTCCAGTTTGCAGATTAAGCAGTCCAGTTGCTAGGGTCCAAATTACCCTAGCCACCATGCAGTCATTTGAATAAAAGACTGGAATATGAATAAGAGAGTGATTAAATAGAAATTTAAGTAATAAAAACTAGCAACAACATTACTTTTGTTGCTAGTTTTTGACCCCCAAATGGGGGTCAATGACCCCCATTTGAAAGCTGGAAAGATTTAGAATGGCCATTCTATAACATAGTAAAAGTTAACTTAAAGGTGAACCACCCCTTTAAAGGGGTGGTTCACCTTCCAACACTTTTTCAGTTCAGTTGGTTTCAAATAGTTCACCAGAAATAAAGATTTTTTCCAATTACTTCCTATTTTCTATTTTTGATGGCTTTTCTAATATTGAAGAGTAAAGTTTAATTTTTCACCTTCTAAAGGAGCTCTGGGAGGGAGGTCGCCGACCCTGTAAACTGTTCTAAATTGATACATTTAGTTGATACATTTCTTATCTTTGTCCCTGCAGAGCTGAATCCCTGAGTTTTATTAAAGGCAGCTGTTAGAATTGATACAATTGTTGCTAATACTCCAGAGATGCTGCTGAGAAATGTTGCAAAATTGTAACAGTTCAGAATATGCACCAGAATTACGGAGCTGCCAGACTGAAACACCAGACAGGGACATTGAACTTTAAACTTTTTTTTTTTGGAAAAACGTTTGCGTCCCCATTCAACTACACCAGCTGCGCCGGCGTTTTTCGCTGGCACGCTGGGAAGGCGGGCACTAGGACCGCGCGTCCGCCTGGTCGGACCGCGTGGCCTAGGGTCGGCCGGGTAAGAAATCCGCCCCTGAATAAATAAAAAATGGAAAGTAATTGGAAAAGGTTGTTATTTCTGGTGAACAATCTGAAAACAATTGAACTGAAAAAAGTGTTGGAATGTGAACCACTTCTTTACGTCAGTTGGAGCATGATTCAGTATACTTTATGTTGGTGTAAGCTTTGATCAGCTTTGATTAAGCTAGAATTGTCCTTGTCATTACCCTCCAGAGATTGGACTGTCAGCTGACCCACACAACAAATGAATACTGTAAGATTCCCCCAAAAGAAACGTTATGTAAACTTTTCCTTATGTTTCGGCCACTACTGTTCCCATGCCCTGTGGAAGTGAACTAGTGATACTATACAGGCAGAGGAATTCTCACTTGGGAACATGGATCAGACTCCTCACATCTCAACACTAGATATCTCATCTATTTCATGTATCACAGCCACTGTAGTGCTGATCCCAATGGTCTAAACAGATTGGATGCTGTCACACAAACACACTAAGCAATTTTCTAACCTACAGACACAAACAGCAGGAAGGCAACCTTTATTTATACAGCACAACTTGTATATACTGTACAGCCAGGAGGTACAGAAAGTACAACATACAAATGTTAAGATACACAGGCGGTCCCTGTCCTGTAGAGCTTACAATCTAATTACACTGTATTTTAATTCTAACTAATTCCCCTTTATAACTAAGCAGTTTGTACTGGTCAGAAATCACTGGCATCTAGACTGTGCAAATAAACCCATTGTGAATACATTTGTCTACAGGCTGTGCAGTGATTTATGCTAAAAACACAACAATGTTCCATTTAAATGACTGTTGCGCACAGTATGTGCCCTGTGAGTCAGGTAATGTCAAAATAAAGGTCTCTGCATTTGTTTATATATTATATTTATATATTATAGTGCAGAGCCCTCTCACACAGTACAGAGTCTTCTCATACAGTGCAGAGACATTGTACACTGTACAGAGGCTTTCCGCACAATACAGAGCTTTTCTGAACAGCGACAGCACCATTCCACGAGTGAGAATAGAGGTCATGAACTAAATTATCCTCCGTGAGAAAAAATTCTGCCCACCCGACCCTAGTAAACATCTCTCAATTCACATGCTGTCTCCCAACTATGTATCCATGCAAGAAACTGAAGGAGTTTAGGACCCTGCGGCTGCGGCAGATTATGCACAGCACCAAGTCCCGCCCCTAGGGCTGTCAGGTTTTTAGACTTTGGCACATCTTTCCATACTCACTTGTCTGCCCGGCGCTGTGCAGGACACTCGCATACAGAGAGACTGAGCTACAGCCCATATCCATACACTGTTGAGTCTGTGTATTCCTGTGTATTCCAGCGTATTCCAGTGGATTGGCTCTGAGCCCCCCTGTGTGCAGGATATACCCAAATATAGCTGTGCTCTTGGGATTTATCCCTCACCCTATTATTGCGCTGAGGATACAGATTTGGGAATTGACTGTGAGAAGTTCATCTGAGGAGTATCACCAGCGATAGCCATACTGCGCTAATTGACCAACATACTGTAAGTTACCCCTAACTTTTCTCTTTAGCATCAATGTACTGTTAGCATCAGTTCTGTGAATGAAATGTACAAACTAGGGGGATAGTGTACTAGTAATGTGCTCATGAACAAAACACCAGGGGGATAGTGTTCTACTGATGTGCTCAGTGAAAAAAACCCACCAGGGGGATAGTGTACCAGTGATATACACATAGGCAAAGACACCAGGGGATAGTGTACTAGTAATGTGCTTATGAACTAAACACCAGGGGATAGAGTACTAGTGAAGTGTACCTGGACATAGACACATACCATGGGATAGTGTTCTACTGCTCATGGAAAAAAAACACCAGGGGTTGTGTACCAGTGATATGCACATGGACATAGACAAAAAGAGATTGTGTACTAGTAATTTGCACATGGACATAGACAACAAGGGATAGTGTACTAGTAATTTGCACATGGACATAGACAACAAGGGATAGTGTACTAGTAATTTGCACATGGACATAGACAAAAAGGGATAGTGTACCAGTGATATGCACATGGACATAGACAAAAAGGGATAGTGTACTAGTAATTTGCACATGGACATAGACAAAAAGGGATAGTGTACTAGTAATTTGCACATGGACATAGACAACAAGGGATAGTGTACTAGTAATTTGCACATGGACATAGACAAAAAGGGATAGTGTACTAGTAATTTGCACATGGACATAGACAAAAAGGGATAGTGTACTAGTAATTTGCACATGGACGTAGATACCTGAGGGTAGCGTGCTAGTGATATGTACATGGACATAGACACCAGGGGTAGTGTGGTGCACATAGTGTGAAATGTTGTGAAAAGGTGCTGCTTCCCTAACTAAAACTGTGATGTTCACCCCTACCAATGTGGAAAATTGCCCGGTAGTGACTACTTAGAATGGATCCACCATTCACATGAAATCCAGCGTCAGTGGCAACCATCTGTCAAAAAAATCCCATTCACTCCCTTATAAAAGTCAGTGCTCTTCCAGCTACTGCACATCTGCACTCTCGACCAATTCCCGAAAATGTGTGGGGCACAGATCAATATTTGTCATTCCTTGGGAAAGCAGCGCAGCTTTACTCTTAGCAATTGATCTGCAGTAAAAGAATTCTATTCACTGGAATGAAGGATTAATGTAGTCATTAGCACAAGTCATTAGGGGATTCTGGAAGCAAGGTGACAATTATATATTGTGTATTCCCCCCCCCCCATCGGGCACCAAGGTTAAATTGCCGTTTCCAACTAGCATGTAGTTCCAGACATGTCAAAGTGGCAGGTCATTGCTATTTTATTACTGGTTCTGGAAAAAAAAAACTCATTGTAAGACCTGATATATTTTTATATATAATTATTTTTTAAGGGTTCTTTCAATAATTTGGATCATCAGGACCTCCTGATGGCGGCTCACGTTTAAGAGCCGAAACGTTGAGAATAAACATCATATTTTTCACAACACCTATGAGTGCGGTTCCCTTACTGTTTATGATATTATGATATCATTATAATTATGACCAAGTAAAAGCATTTCATGGAAGTTACCTGTGCTTTGGTCCTACAGTCTAACCCCCTGTCCCCCACACCTATGGCTTTTTTATAAGAGGATTTTGCATCCCCCATAAATATCATTGATAGTTATAAACTTTGACTGACAGTTCCATTTTTTGTTGTTTTCTTTAAACATGTAACTGAGAAGAAAAGATATAAGCTAATATTTAAAAGCTTTTATCATTGTAAAGTAGTTTCTGCCTCTACCCCCCGCCCAAATACAGAAAATGCCATAATTACCTAAGAAGACACTGAAGCTGTTTGTAAATTCCTGCTGTGCCATCCCCCTAGGACCCAATATTTAAAAAAAAAAAAAATCATTTTGGGCTGTTATAGCTCTGAAAATATGGTGATTTTAAAAAAACGTTCCATCCTGGGGTATGGAATAGCAGGAATGTCAAAATAGTGGTGCGTCCCTTTAAGCTGAATTAACTATGGAATACAGATATCGATGTGTAGTGTACTAATCACTAGAACAGGCTGAATCTTTCTGGCATCTACACAAAAACATGCAATAATAATATTTATGCTCCCTGTGTTGCCATAAATAACACAGGGAAACAAATTGTAATTAGAAAATACTGCTGTTCCTATGGAGGCCATTTATAAAAACAACGTTTTGTTACTTATATGTATACGGTGATAATTTTAACCCTTTCAGTACATGTCTCTGATACTTATTTTGTTAGATGCACTGCATATTAAAGACCCCAAAATCATTTGTTATAGTTAATTAAAGAAAGGGCATTGAACATGTTATCGAAAAAAAAAATATGTTATTACCAATGAGATTTGCTTAAGGCTTATGTTAGTTGCTAATTATGTATATGCATTCTGTATGCATTTTATCAGCTTCTAAATATATGTCTCCTCAACCTCTCAAATCAGTTCCCTTCAGTTTTCAAGCATGGAGATTTATATAGAATGACCGTCACCATATGGTCCTCATATCTATACGGGGATCTGATGGACCTTTTAATTGTTGATGTTTTCTATAATTAGTTCTTCCAGTCCTTAAACACTATCTCTGCTCTGTGGAACAGACACACTTAAATTAAATATACCCTACATAATTCATTAGCTCTGTCGGCTATTAGGTGTTTAATATCGAACATTGGAGAACTGTTAACTGCATAGAATGTACCTATTGTACCGATATGGGACCTGTTATCCAGAATGCTTGGGACTTGGAGTTTTCCAGATAAGGGATCTTTCCCTAATTTCAATCTCCATACCTTAAGTCTACTAAAATAGCATTTAAACATGAATTAAACCCAACAGGATTGTTTTGTATCCAATAAGGATTTATTATATTTAAGCCAGGATCAAGTGCAAGCTACTTTTTTGTTACTACAAGGAAAAATTAAATTTGAATTATTTGATTATAATGGGGTATATGGGAGATGCCTTTCCATAAATTCTTTCTGGATAACGGGTTTCTGGATAAAGAATCCTATGCCTGTACTGCAAATAGTTGCAGCTACTGATGCAACCTGCTAATTACTGCATTATCCAGCCTGGCAGTACTTGCAGGGTTCCTTAGCCTCCTTTCTGTTCATTTAGGTGCTATTCATCAGAGCAGAATGAATGAGTGCATTGGTGCGCTGCAAGTTGCTGGAGAATATTGTCAATGTCCTTGCAATTAAGTCTCCAAACTAGCACTTTGTACCTGCCCCTGTATTCATAAAAAAGCCGTAGAAAATGAGGTGTTCAGTTATTTAAAAATTTGATCTACTGTACATAGAGCATGCACACAGGCACATTTCAGACGTTTTTTAATGCATCTGGAACATATTGTAATACTTGTGATTGTTTATTCGAATTATGCCAATCTGTTGTGTCCATGTAAACGCATCATGTATATTGTTATAGCATTTGACACACATCCAGATTAATATTGGGGGTATGAAATATTGTGATAAAAATACATTTGCATATATATGCACTTATACATGCATTTAGGTACACATATACATGCTCTATGTGTACATAGCCATATAGTGCACACACACAAAATATAACTTCACTATCTTCCCTGCTCTCTAATGCTATTTTCTTTATAGTCATTACATGCAGCATAAAACATCCCCTTGTTTGCATTGTCACATAATGATATCACACAGGCGAGTGCACATGCTTGATTCTGTAAGTGTGCCATTTATAATGTTATTCGCGGTGTCCCCCCTTTGAAACTCTGCACCGGGTGAAATGGCAATTTGTGTCGATAAGGTTGAGATAATGGCTTTTTTAGCTGCTCTGTGCAAATGGCATGTTACATGCAATTCTTCTGAAATATTAAAGCAGTTGTTACTGGGATTACCGCTGGCAATGTATTGCTCCCTACACTAAATCTTGGCCAAGTAAGGTGCGTTTTAGCGCTGCTTTTTAACAGTTCAGTGATTCCCCATAAATGTATTGTACCTGTATGTGACCTAAAACCTTAAGGATTGGGGAACAGCTTGACCTTCTTTTATTTTTTATTGGCTTCACTGCAACTCTCATTATATTTTAAAAGGGGTTGTTCACCTTTAAATAAACTTTTAATATGACACAGAGAATGATATCCTGAGACAATTTGCAATTGGTTTTACTTTTTTATTATTTGTGATTTTTAAGAAATTTTGCTTTTTATTCAGAACCTCTCCAATTTGCAATTTCAGCAATCTTGTTGCTATGGTCCAATTTACCCTAGTGACCATGCATTGATTTGAAATACAGAATATGAATAGGAGAGGGCCTGAAGAGAAATATGAGTAATATAAAGTAGCAATAACAATACATTTGTAGCCTTATTTTTTAGATGGGAAAGGTGACCCCCATTTGAAAGCTGCAAAGAATCAGAAGGCAAATAATTAAAAACTATAAAAAAGAAAAAATTAAGGCCAATTGAAAGGTTGCTTAGAATTAGCGGTTCTATAATGTTGACCACCACTTATAGGATATACATTATTAACATATTACAATACACATGTCCTGAATCCCCTTTGCTAAATGAAAGGGTCCTGGGATTTTTTCTCCATGGCAGTGCCTCCACCTAGTGGGATCTGGGGATACACCTATGGGTGGTCCCACTAGAAAACAAATAATACAAACCAATGCAGTAAAATAGATAGAACTTTATATAAATGGAAAATCACAATTTACATATCAATAACCCCAGCCCTGGGGATCCCGTGTAGTAGTTTAACTCCTGGTACAGTCCTTACCAGGCAAAGTTCCACTCTCCACTCCGGGTGGATAAAGAGAGCCACAGTCCCTTTTCTCCAAAGAGCTCTTAAACCTTCCCCAGGTAGCGCTACCTGCCCAAATACCTCTCCTGTTGGACAGAGTTAGTAGCTCCCATGTAGCAGGCACACTCATAATACCTGTCCTCACAAAGGGGACACCCGCTGGAGCCTTTCAATACTCTCCCATATGCAGGACTCACACAGAGCTGGTACAGGAATCCACAGCATCTCAACATCCTCAGGCCGGACTCCAAGCTATCCAAGCCAAGCACACAAAGATTGCTTTAAAGGGCATGTAAGTCTAAATAAGACCAAGGCTAGAAATGCTGTATACCTATAGCCACCATCTTGTAACTTTGTTAAACATCTTTGCAAGACTTAGGGGCCGATGCATCAAGGGTCGAATATCGAGGGTTAATTAACCCTCGATATTCGACTGGGGAATGAAAATCCTTCGACTTCGAATATCGAATAGGATTTTGCGCAAAAAGTTTGACGAACATTCGAAGGAATAATCCATCGATCGAACGATTAAATCCTTCGAATCGAACGATTCAAAGGATTTTAATCCAACGATCAAAGGATTATCCTTTGACCAAATTTAGCCAAGCCTATGGGGACCTTCCCCATAGGCTAACATTGGTTGGTTAACATTCGGGAGCTTTTAGGTGGCGAACTAGGGGGTTGAAGTTTTTTCTTAAAGAGACAGTACTTCGACTATCGAATATGGTCGAATAGTTGAACGATTTTTAGCTTGAATATTTCGATTCAAAGTCGTAGTCGAAGGTCGAAGTAGCCCAAAAAACACTTCGAAATTCGAAGTTTTTTTACTTCGAATTCTTCACTGGAGCTTGGTGAATTGGCCCCTAAGAATGTGCACATGCTCAATGTGGTCTGGGCTGCTTAGGGATTGTCATAAACAAAGCTGCTTAAGTTCTGCATGGCTGGGAAGTAAGGCGGGGGCTCCCCCTGCTGTTCATAAGTATGATTGTTTCCCTGCTCAGCAGTTAGGGACCGTCTGACAATTCCTATCCACGGCAGTAAATGAAGGGAGAATTTCACTGCATACAGTCAGGTTTCTTATAAAAACGGTACACATTTTTTAATTAAAGTATATTGGAGATAGGTTTCTTTTTCATTAAAGAAAGTAAAAATTGGATTTTATTCTTTTGCCTTTACATGCCCTTTAAATCTTCAGCTCCTAGCACTATTTGCAATGCGAGCACAACAAAGCCCTCTTTACTGGAATCCATTCACAGGCAATGTCTGTCACAGTCTCTTTGCTGCCCCTGAGCTCTAAACCCTCCAAGGTTGAGCTCACAAGGCTTGGGGCCTCATACCCCAAGCACACCACAGGCCTCACCATTCCTCAGGTCCCTACATCTTTGCCACAGTCTATGCACTCCCAACTGGATTGTAGACTGAGACTGAGCACATGGCAGCTCAGCTTTACAAGCTTCTTACACAACAGCTACACCTTTTGGCCAAATCTAGAACTGCTAGGGCACACAAGGGACAAGAGACTCGCTCCCCCTCCCTTATCCAATATAGGTCCAACACTTGTGGAATTTTCAGACCATAAGGGAACTTAACCCTATGGATCCCTACATATATAATGAAAAACTACTCAGAAAAGCAATTTAATATACTGCATTTAGTCTATTTTTATTAGCGTTGTCATATGTTGTTAAACTCTTTCAGTTTCTTGCATGAATACATAGTTGGGAAACAGCATGTGAAATGAGAGATCTGCACTAAGATGGGCAGAACTTTCTCTCACGGAGGATCATCCAATAAGGAGTTCCTGTGTTTGTGGTTTCTACCTTGGCACCCAATAGGCGTGCCTACCCATGTGTTTGTGTACTCTAATGGAATCATTAAAAGGTGTTACCAGTTAACCTTTTAGTGGCTGCTATATTTAATATGCTCATAATGGGCCTAAATATTACTATGGGTTGGGCTAGAAGCAGTATGGCTTGCCCCAAATCCATGTTTATTGCTGACAACAGGCACACTGGGAGACGCAGCTGCAGATATTGGGTAGCCCATGTGGCATAACAATAAATGGGTGAAAGGAAAAAGAGGCAATTGAGAATGCAGTGGAGATATATGGTTATACCTGAGATGGATCTGCACTGTGTGGAATGGCTCTGTATTGCATGGAATATCTCTATACAGTGTGGATTCCTCTGCACTATGTGGATGGATCTGTGCTGTGTGGGAAGGCTCTGCACTGTGTGGGAAGGCTCTGCACTGTGGCTTCTATGTAGATATTTAAATCCAGTACATGACGTTGTGCAAGGTCACTCGGAGGGTAGAAAAGTGATGCTCGGATAATCGTTATATACTAGCATGAATGGCTTAGCTTTTGACTCGTGAAAGGAAACAATTTCTCTTTCATGGTCCTTTGGAAGCAATAAGATATATTCCCAGGAATTGCTTGACAGTTTCCTTTTGTGTGCAACTGAATGAGTCTGAGCAAAATGCTTGTTGTTTAATGGGAAAATACTCCAAGTGAGAGGGTTACAATCAGTTTATATTTCTGTAGCTGTTTAGAACAGCACACTGACTTGTTTATTCTACAACGCTGTGTTTTGTGCTGATTTATATTTTTATAGAGGGGATAGAGGGGAGAACTTTCATACTGGTTATGTTCCTAAAATTAATCCCATTCTTTGACTCCAGAGGCACATTTTCAATCAATTTTAGTGCAGCTAATAGTCCCTTAAATGTGCGAGTGTGTTTTACACCCAATTCATCAAGTCATAATATATATATAAATGCAGATACCTGTATTTTAACATTACCTGACTCACAGGGTACATACCGTTCACAACAGACTTTTCAATGGAAAATTATTGTGTTTTTAGCATAAATCACTGCAGTCATTGCACAGCCTGTAGAGAAATGTATTCCCAATTGGTTTATTTGCACAATCTAGGTTCCAGTGATTTTTGACCATTACAAACTACTTTCATATAAAGGGGAATTAGTTAAATTAGAATTAAAATACAGTGAAATTAGATTGTAAGCTCTACAGGACAGGGTCCTCCTGTGTATCTTAACATTTATGTTTTGTACTTTCTGTACCTCCTGGCTGTACAGTATATAAATCATGCTGTATAAATAAAGGTTGCCACCCTGCTGTTTGTGTCTGCAGGTTACAAATAAAGATGATGATTGCTTAGAGTGTGACAGCATCCAATCTGTTAAGAACATTGGGATCAGCACTATAGTGGCTGTGATACATGAAATAGATGAGATATCTAGTGTACAGATGTGAGCAGTCTGATTCATTTTCCCAGGTGAGAAGCTCCTTGTGAAAACGAGTCCTTTATTGGCTAACTAAGGTGATAATCACAGCAAACTTTTAGAACACTTCACTTCCTTTCTCCAAGCTGATTACTGTTTACTGTGATGTTTGTATATATATATATATATATATATATATATATATATATATATAAAACACGCTGTACAGATTTTGTTATATATATATATATTATATTTTGTTGTATAAAATATATAAAATATAAAAATATATATATATCTCACACCTCCTAACTGTCCTGTTTTTCACAGGACAGATACGATTTTGAGAGCTCAACCCGCAGTCCTGAATTGTTACTGAAATGTCCTGATTTTCTCTTTGATATCCTGCACTGAACAGCCAGAAAAGATACAAAGTTTCTAAAACTTAATTGGCTTTTGGCAGAGAGCCCAGAATATGTGGCTGGTGCACTTAGATACTTTTGTAATGATTTAACATACGCAAAGAAACAATTGTAACAATTTAAGATCAGCAGGTCTCTTTGGGAAACTGACTTGGCGCTTAAAGGGCATGTAAAGGTCAAATAAATAAAATCCCATTTTTACTTTCTTTAATGAAAAAGAAACCTATCTCCAATATACTTTAATTAAAAAATGTGTACTGTTTTTATAAGAAACCTGACTGTATGCAGTGAAATTCTCCCTTCATTTACTGCTGTGGATAGGAATTGTCAGACGGTCCCTAACTGCTGAGCAGGGAAACAATCATACTTATGAACTGCAGGGGGAGCCTCCGCTTTACTTCCCAGCCATGCAGAACTCAAGCAGCTTTGTTTATGAAGATCCCTAAGCAGCCCAGACTAGGGATGTAGCGAACGTCGGAAAAAAAGTTCGCGAACATATTCGCGAACTTGCGCAAAAATGCGAGCGGTTCGCGAACGGTTCGCGAACCCCATAGACTTCAATGGGAAGGCGAACTTTAACATCTAAAAAAGACATTTCTGGCCAGAAAAATGATTTTAAAGTTGTTTAAAGGGTGCAACGACCTGGACAGTGGCATGCCAGAGGGGGATCAAGGGCAAAAATGTATCTGAAAAATCTGCCTGTGTGTGCTTGGAAGAGATAGTGTAGGGGGAGAGCTGTTAGTGATTTCAGGGACAGATGATAGTAAGTTTGCTGGCTAGTAATCTGCTTGATACTGCTCTGTATTGGAACAAAAAAATAAATAAAAGCAGTCCTTACAAGGACTACTGTTATTGCAGCAGTCAGCAGATGAGATCAGAAGCAGGACAGCTGCCCACTGCAGCTACATACAGAGCACTGCAGTAGAAGGTAGATTACTAGCCAGCAAAGCTACCTAAGCTTAAATGTCCCTCAAACCCCTGCAGACTTCTGTCCCTCCAATAACAGAGCAGTATCAAAACGATTACTAGCCAGCAAACTTTCAACTGTCCCTGAAATCACTAACAGGCAGCAGCTCTCTCCCTACACTATCTCTTCAGCACACACAGGCAGAGTGAAAAAAAGCTGCAGGGCTTCGGTTTTTATAGGGAAGGGGAGTGGTCCAGGGGAGAGCTTCCTGATTGGCTGCCATGTACCTGCTGGTCTGGGGTGAGAGGGCAAAAAAAAGCGCCAACAATGGCGAACCCAAAATGGCGAACGTCGCGCGACGTTCGCGAACTTCCGGCGAGCGCGAACACCCGATGTTCGCGCGAACAAGTTCGCCGGCGAACAGTTCGCGCCATCTCTAGCCCAGACCACACTGAGCATGTGCACAGTCATAGGGGCAGATTTACTAAGCTCGAGGGAATAATTCGAATGGAAAAAAATTCGAATTTCGAAGTATTTTTTTGGGTACTTCGACCATCGAATGGGTCAAATTCGATCGAATCGAATGATTCGAGCGATTCGAAGTAAAAATCGTTTGACTATTCGACCATTCGATAGTCGAAGTACTGTCTCTTTAAAAAATACTTCGACTTCATACCTCGCCACTTTAAACCTACCGAGGTTCAATGTTAGCCTATGGGGACCTTCCTCAGCACTTTTCTAATTTTTCGTGGTCGAATAAAAATCCTTCGATCAATCGCTTAAAATCGTTTGAACGATTTTTATTCTATTGTTTTTTAACCCTCGAAATTCGACCCTTGATAAATCTGCCCCATAGTCTTGCAAAGATGTTTAAAAACGTTACAAGATGGTGACCCCCTGTAGCCTACTTTGAAAGCATGAATCATTTGTTTGATTGGGCTTGTGGTGCAGTAAGTTCATGTTTATATTTAGTATATGCCCTTTAAAGGGCAATTCACCGTCACTAAGAATTTGTTAAATTTGCAGTGATTGCTGGTCTGTTGCGTCACAAAGATTACCGATTTGTAGTGAAATGGCCTCAGTCAAAATCTGTAGCTTTCTGCCTTCCTGAAAGTACCAGTACACCCCCCTCCTCGAAAAATGAGCAATGCAGAAAAATACAATTTCTTGGTGCAATTATGCTTACACTTTAAACTTTAAAACCACAGACGTTTTTAAATTAAAGGGGTTGTTCACTTAAATTTACTTTTAGTATAATGCAGAGAATGATATCTGAGACAATTTGCAAATGGTTTTCATTCTTTATTATTTGTTCTTTTTGAGTTCTTTAGCTTTTTATTCAGCAGCTCTCTGGTTTGTAATTTCAGCAGTCTGGTTGCTAGGGTCCAAATTACCCTAGCAACAATGCATTGGTTGAGAAAGGGTCAGAAGAAGAAGAAGAAGAAGGCAAATAATTAAAAAACTATAAAAAAGAAAAACTGAAGACCAATTGAAAAGTTGCATACGACCATACAAAAAGTTAACTTAAATTTGAACCACTCTTTAATGTGTATTGGAAAGTATTTTAGAATTGTGTTTTCTTTCATTAGGCAATAGGCAAGATTTTATGTAAAGGTTAATATCCCCTTTAAAAAAAACGTGTTAGGAATAAATGGGATTGTACTGCCTGTTTGTGTCTCACAAGATTGTATGTCTCGAATTCTCATGTTGAAATGTGGATGTTTATTTTGTCTTTCACAGTATATAATTAATGGAATTCACCTTATGATTAGGGATGTAGCGAACGTCGGAAAAAAAGTTTGCGAACATATTCGCGAACTTGCGCAAAAATGCGAGCGGTTCGCGAACGGTTCGCGAACCCCATAGACTTCAATGGGAAGGCGAACTTTAACATCTAAAAAAGACATTTCTGGCCAGAAAAATGATTTTAAAGTTGTTTAAAGGGTGCAACGACCTGGACAGTGGCATGCCAGAGGGGGATCAAGGGCAAAAATGTATCTGAAAAATCTGCCTGTGTGTGCTTGGAAGAGATAGTGTACTACTAGGAGCAGCAGATTAGCACACCAGTCCCACTCCCCAACACTGCTAGACTAATAGCACTGGGCTCTTATAGTAGTAGTAGTAGTAGTAGTAGTAAAACAACAAAAAAATAAATAAAAGCAATCCTTACAAGGACTACTGTTATTGCAGCAGTCAGCAGATGAGATCAGAAGCAGGACAGCTGCCCACTGCAGCTACATACAGAGCACTGCAGTAGAAGGTAGATTACTAGCCAGCAAAGCTACCTAAGCTTAAATGTCCCTCAAACCCCTGCAGACTTCTGTCCCTCCAATAACAGAGCAGTATCAAAACGATTACTAGCCAGCAAACTTTCAACTGTCCCTGAAATCACTAACAGGCAGCAGCTCTCTCCCTACACTAACTCTTCAGCACACACAGGCAGAGTGAAAAAACGCTGCAGGGCTTCGGTTTTTATAGGGAAGGGGAGTGGTCCAGGGGAGAGCTTCCTGATTGGCTGCCATGTACCTGCTGGTCTGGGGTGAGAGGGCAAAAAAAAGCGCCAACAATGGCGAACCCAAAATGGCGAACGTCGCGCGACGTTCGCGAACTTCCGGCGAGCGCGAACACCCGATGTTCGCGCGAACAAGTTCGCCGGCGAACAGTTCGCGCCATCCCTACTTATGATTTCTTCTGTACAAAATGTAGAAGAACATTACTGGCTTTGGGGTTGGAACATAATGCAGCATCCTGATTGGTAGATCTTTCTAAATAATAATTAGAGCACGTATGTGCCCTTGTGTCTAGAATGAACAAATAGATAGCTACAGAGAAGAGGAAAGAGAAATGAGGCAGATTTCAGTGAAAAATGAATCAGTTAATAGTGCTGCTCCAGCAGAATTCTGCACTGAAATCCATTTCTCAAATGAGCAAACAGATTTTTTTATATTCAATTTTGAAATCAGACATGGGGCTAGACATATTGTCAATTTCCCAGCTGTCCCAAGTCATATGACTTGTGCTCTGATAAACTTCAATCACTCTTTACTGCTGTACTGCAAGTTGGAGTGATATCACCCCCTCCCTTCCCCCCCCCCAGCAGCCAAACAAAAGAACAATGGGAAGGTAACCAGATAGCAGCTCCCTAACACAAGATAACAGCTGCCTGGTAGATCTAAGAAGAACACTCAATAGTAAAAACCCATGTCCCATTGAGACACATTCAGTTACATTGAGAAGGAAAAACAGCAGCCTGCCAGAAAGCATTTCTCCTAAAGTGCAGGCACAAGTCACATGACCAGGGGCAGCTGGGAAATTGACAAAATGTCTAGCCCCATTTCAGATTTCAAAATTGAATATAAAAAAATCTGTTTGCTCTTTAGAGAAATGGATTTCAGTGCAGAATTCTGCTGGAGAAGCACTATTAACTGATGACTTTTGAAAAAAACATGTTTTCGGATGACAGGATCCCTTTAAATTATAATAATGCTTGAAACAGCACTATATACTGTTGTGTGTACATTCATTAAATTAATTGACAATACTAGGGGCAGCCTGCCTGCCAGTGAGTAGTGTTTGTAGAATACTGTTCAGCTGTCTATAAGTACATTGCAATTCTTTCTATCAAGGGTTAGTGGTATGATTGTTACTCAGTTCTCCCAGACTGCAGTGCTGTACATGGAAATGTATTATCTACAATTTAACATATGTCAATGCTTAGTTTGTGTGTTCTTTATTGTATAATAGAAGACAAGCAGACTTGGTGATAGATTTAATTTTCTCAAAATAAAAACAATATTATCTAGCAAACATTATTTACCATATCAAGTGGAAGTGCATAGTACAGGTATGGGATCCATTATCTGGAACCCGTTATCTGGAAAGCTGTGAATTACAGGAAGTCTATCTCCCATTGACTCGGTTTTATTCAAATGATTAAAATTTTTAAAGATTATTTTGTTTTTCTCTGTAATAAAACAGTAGCTTGCACTGGATCCCAACTAAGATATAATTCATCATTTTTGGAGGCAAAGCAATCCTATTGGATTAAATTAATGTTTAAATGTTTTTTTTTTGTAGATTTAGGGGCAGTAAACCATAGCAACCAATCAGCAGGTAGCATTTACTGGTCACCTGTTAAAAGGAAACATCTTATTGGTTGCAATGGGTTACTGCTCCTGGGCAAACATAGTGCCTTTTATTACATATAGGGATAAAAATCCCTATTACGGGTCTGTTGTATCATAGTCCCCATCCCAACTTGTCTTTTGCCTTAATATAGTCGCGCAGGACCCCCTCAGCAGATTTTCAGTGGAACACTGTTTCCTCCACTGGTTATATACAGTATCAGCGAGAGATGCCATATTAATTACTTTAGCTAAGAGTTTCCCCATAGGCACTGCATTAAAAAGATATACAGGAGTCCTTGTTATACTGGTATCTATTGAGAAACGCCATTGTCAAGGCAAGCAATATGGCCCCTCCTATTCATGCTTGTCATTACTAAATGGCAAGCTGTAATCTAATTTTATTTCAAGTAAAGTGACAGTAAGATACCCCCTGTTGGTAAATAAGGTAACTTGTAATATTACTATGTCAGTTAATAACAAATTTCCCAGTTTCCATTTGCACTTACACACTGTCTACATGACAAAGCTGCTCCCAAGAAAACAACGTATTGGGGGTTAATTAATAACAATGCTACCGTTACTAGCATTTGAGATCATTTATTGCATAATGTCCTTTCATCTAATCCTAGCCTTATTGATAAGCAAATCTGTGGCCCACTGTCCCATGAATATGGCATGCCAAACTGTGTGCCTCGGGGGCCCATAACCAAATCATAATCTATTTAATGACCGATACCAACTTTGCCAATTTGTCTGTGAAGGTTCTCATTAATCCAGATCAAGGTACAGATATGGGACCTGTTTTGCAGAATGCTCGGGACCTGGGGTTTTCCGGATAACAGATCTTTTTGTAATTTGGATATTCATACATTACCTTACATCTACTAGAAAATCATGTAAACATTAAGGGGCAGATTTATCAAGGGTCCAATTTCGAATATAAAAAAGTAAAAAACTTTTTTCGGTGAATAGACCGTTTCCGTTCGAATTTGAATCATATAAATCGATGTAATATAGTATTCGATCGAATTAAAAAGTCCACCAATTGACTCCTAATAGGTTCTAGGAGGTCCCCATAGGCTAAAACAGCAATTTGGCAGGTTTTAGATGGCGAATGGTCGAAGTCGAATCTTTAAAGAGACATGATAAATTTCGATACAGTACATGATAAATTTCGATATTCGAATTTTCAAGTTTTTTTCAAATTCAGATCGAATTTGGCCTTTTCCCTAGTCGAAGTACACATAAATCTGCCCCTTAATAAACCCAATAGGCTGGTTCTGCTTCCAATAAGGATTAATTATATCTTACTTGGGATCAAGTACAAGGGACTGTTTTATTATTACAGAGAAAAAGGAAACCATTTTTAAAAATTTGGATTATTTGATTATTATGGAGTCCATGGGAGACATCCATTCCGTAATCAACTGGACATGTTGTATTTTCTTTTAAAGGCATTTCGCTAGTCATCCGACTGGCTTTCTCAATTCAGAAATGAAATACAGGGAGTCCAGTATATTTGACTTATTACTATAGATACACTCTGCTAATGGATTGGTTGGAAACAGATAGACTGGCTTATTGAACAATGTAGACGTCTCAAACTTGACCAATCAATGCTAATTACTGATGTGGGTTAGTGCACTGTTGAGCCACTGTAAGATATTGAAACACCCAGTGTGATGAATTAAAAAAGTACATTGCAGACACTCTTATTTTGCATTAACTGACAAGGTACACATAGTTCTAGGGTAGCTGTAGCAAGCTTGGAGAGGTTTTGGGTCACGTATGTAATATTCTACTGATGCAAAATACAGATATACTGTAATTATACAGAGATGATCACAAGTATATAGCACTGCCATACGCCCACCCAAATGGGCACTTCAGTTTTACAATTTAATACGAGATTTTACAATTTAATACTCTATGCAAGGTAATCTCGCATAGAGTATTTATATGCCTACATCTACGTTTATATCTACATTTTCTGTATTAATTGTATGTATTTGCTGTAGTTCCACTGGAGTATCTTGAAGGCTGATTTTCCTGGCATGATAGTGATAGGCAGGGGAAAAAAAGCTCAATCTGGGCCCAGCCATAAACCTTCATTTAAAGGGTTTGTTCACCTTTGCGTTAACTTTTTGTAAGTTGTAGTAAATTATATTCTGAGACAATTTGCAATTGGTTATTATTTTTTTTTTTATTATTTATCATTTTGGAGTAATTTAGCTTTTTAGTCAGCAGCTCCCTAGTTTGCAGTTTAAGAAATCTGGTTGGTATGGTCCAAATTACCCTAGCACCCATGCATAAAGGACTGGAAAATGAATAGGAGAGGGCCTGAATAGAAAGATGAGCAATACAAAGTAGCAATAACAATTGATTGATAGCTTTAAAGAGCATTCGTTTCTTTTAGATAGGGTCAGTGACCCCCATTTGAAAGCTGGAAAGAGTCAGAAGAAAAAGGCAAATAATTAAAAAAATAACATTAAATTAATAAATAATGAAGACCAGTTCAAAAGTTGCTTAGAATTGGCCATTCTATATAAGTCAGTCATGGTGTGCAATATGTAGCACCATGTGACATTCACTAATACTTTGTTGCCCTAGTCCTTGACCATAAACACATATATATAACTACATATATATCTACTAAATGAATAAATAGGGCTTATAAATAAAGGGTAGGGGCAAGCACTGGTGTACTAATGAGCAAATATCTTCCACGAGTACCTACGTTGTACAAAAGCCTGTTGTTCCTTGTGTGGTTGTGTCTTTGTTAACACATCCAGTACAAGGTTCAGAGCACAACATCGGGGTATTCTGTAATATAGTGACTTTACAATGTGACTTTCACTTACAGGTGCTTCTTCTATCACCAATGAAATGGCATGCTAGTTAGGGATACACATGTAAACACCTGTGGTCCTCCGAAACATCTACGCTGACATGGCGGGATTAAATTGCACCTCTTTGTGCACTACTCACTGTACGGTGAAACTTTTCATGCCCAATTTCAGAGGCATTGAAATGGGCCTAAAATCTTCTTAATATTCCCATTTAGCAAATGAGCCCTAATCTGGTCTAGACTAAGGGGCAGATTTATCAAGGGTCGAAATTTGAATTAAAAAAGACCAACCAAAATTTATTTTAAAAAATCCAAGTTTTTTTCTGGGTGAATTAGCGCAATCGATCGAATTCGATTTGAAGTTTTTCCAAAAAAACTTGTTTTTTTCAAAGTCCACCAATTGACTGCAAATAGGTTCGAGGAGGTCCCCCATAGGCTAACACAGCAATTCGGCAGGTTTTAGATGGCGAATGGTCAAAGTCGAATTTTTAAAGATCAAGTACATGATAAATTTCGATATTCTATTTTTGAAATTCAAATCGAATTTGGACTATTCCATAGTCGAAGTACACAAAAATTAGCTTGATATTTGAATTTTTTTAATTCGAATTTTCACTTCAACCTTTGATAAATCTGCCCCTAAGTATTTAAAATCTCCACCCGAAAAATGAATCTTAGAAAACAGGAATGGGACCTCTTATGCAGAATGCTGGGCACTTGGGGTTTTCCCGATATTTGGATATCTATGCTTTAAGTCTACTAAAAATTTAAAGATTAAATCCAACAAACTTGTTTTGCCTTCGATAAGGATTCATTATATTTTAGGATCGTACAAGGTACTGTGTTATTATTACAAAGAAAAATAAAATTATTTAAAAAAAAAATAATTATTTGATCAAATGATTGAGTCTATGGGAGATGGCTTTCCCATAATTGGAATCTTACTGGTTAATGGGTTTCTGGATAATGGATCCCATACTTGTATTCTTTTCCTTGCTTTATGTCAGCCTTGAAACATCATATCTGATTACAGTCTGTTAAGATAGCAATTTAATCAGGGTATCAGCCATATCCAGTAACAATTAATCAGACACATTTTGTGCTGTTATTAAACCTCCTGGCAACTCCAACCGACACTTTTCATTTAATGCCTTTTTTAACGGAGCTCCAAGCTTGCAGTGAGCATAATCCCGAAATAGTAAATTAATTTCATTTCCTTGCCAATATCCAGCGGATACAGCATTTTTGCATACATTCAAAGATGTAGTCACCACAGTAACAGTCTAATCAGCTGGTAGGCTGGTAACATTGATGCTAGTTCTTTGTAGAAAATAAACTAAATAACTGTATGTATTCTCCCACAGAGCTGATTTTTATATAAGATCAGCCAATCAGTGGATTGTACCATGAGAATGTTTCCCCCAACCCCACAAAAAGTTACTTCCTATTTTCTAGTCATATCTGTCATATCTTTCTGTTCCTTTTCCTCTAACATTGAAAATTATGAAATACACCTGTATATACATACAGTATAATATATACATATACACATACATACAGGTTTAGGACCTGTTATCTGGAAACTGATTATCCAGAAAGGTCAGAAATATAAGCCATAGACTTCATTATAATCAAATAATTCAGATTTTTAAAAGTAATTTCCTTTTTCTCCATAATAATACAACAGAATCTTGTACTTGATCCCAACTAAAATAGAATTAATCCTTACTAGAGGCAAAACAATTCTATTGGTTTGATTCATGTTTAAATGTTTTTCTAGAAGACTCAATGTTTGGGAAAACCCCAGGTCCCAAGCATTCTAGTTAACAGGTCCCACATCTGTGCATGTATATATATATATATATCTATATATATATATTATAGCAGCTTACTGGCTCATGAGGAGCTACGAGAGGCTTCTTCGACTGACATCTGGCGGGGGGGTTATTTATCAAAGGTCAAGTGTTAGAGGTTTTTTATTACCTCGAATGAAGTCGAAAATCAAATGGTATCTTATTTAAGAAAAGAATTTAATGTGAAAAACCCGATTCTGCGAGTTCAAGTCCTGCAACCCGAAAACTCGAATTGGCCCTCTCCGCTGCTTTCGTGGCCCCCCTGGACCCCCTCCTGTGCAAAAAGGTGAGCACATGGGGGAGGAGGGGGGTCGGCAGCAACAGCCAGCTGCCTCAGGCTGCGGAGGGGCCAGGATCACCCCTGGAGCTTTGCATTTACCAGTTTCTGTAGGATAAGAATAGCTTATCTATTTTACTTATCTACTCCTACTTCCTTTTGCTGCTGAAAGCCATTAGAAAACACTTTGAATTTCTCTCTAAATCTACATTGTCATCTTACACTTTTAGAATTTCAGTAATAAAATCAGAAAAATAGATCAGCCAAATAGAAATATTTCTGTGCCATAAAGTAACCGTTACTATTAAAAAAAACCATATTTTTGTAAAACTAGTCAATTGTTCCCTAGAACTCCTTTGGAATCAGCCTCCTCCTCATTAGTACTCCCCTGTTATTAAGAATGTTTGTAACTAATTACTAAAAGCAATTTAGTTAAGAAAGTCTTAATGACTTTATTTTTAGGGCACTGGCACATGCAAAGATTTGTCGGCCTCGGTAATTCTGTGCTACCGCAGGCAACAAGCCTCCTGAAAACACTTTTCAATTGCTTTCTGTTTGAATTGCGTGCAAGTAAAACATATTGCGGAGATCCAGCTTTATCACAGGAAATTGCCTTCTTTCGCATTTTTGCAATTAAGCCGGATCGCCACAAGTAATATGTTTCACTTGCAATGATCCACATGTAAAGCAATTAAAACGAATTTTTCGGGAAATTTGTCTCCTGTGTTAGTGCAGATTTTCCCCGACTAATAAATCTTACCGTTAACCATTGCCCTTAAAGGCTTTAGGGATAAACCGAATCCAGGATTCAGTTCGGTATTCGGCTTTTTTCAGCAGGTTTTGCACTTATAGGGCAAGATGGATAATGTTGTTCATACCTAGTAACCTGTGCCTCCCAGCATCCTTTCTGAGAGTTAGCTTTGCAATGATGTGAGAAAACCTAGTAAGGTAGAACTGCTTTATACTCGCAACAATGTTTCCGCTGAGATGTTATACTGTTTCTAACACTTTGGCTTAAAATGTCTTTACATCCTGGAGCCACAGACTATAGAAAAGCAGCAAGTTAGAAACTTGGTAACCGGTATTACGGCAGATGTCAAGTCTTGTTTGCCAGTGGCATGGAAAGTTGTCTTGAAATGAAAAAATGATGGTCGGATAGTTTTCTAGGTCTCCTGCCCTCCTAAGCACCACATCCTTATGTACGCTTCATTTACTCATGCCCTACAATCTCACAAATGGCACAAGTGGGCATCTGAATGCTGCGGGCAAGGAAGGCTTTGCCAGATGATTCCAGATTCTGGAAGGTCCTGTTTTCTTAGGGCTCTGTGGGTGCTGCAATTATATGCCTTGTGCTGCCACTGTAAAAAAACACAAAAAGTTTTATTATTATAATGGTGCTCTATTGAACTAACTACTGCATCCCTGTTCTGTCCTCACTCCTGCAATTACCTAAAATATCAGCTAACTACCTATACAAGGCTTGCTTCTAAAAATGCCTTATTTGGCTGTAATATCTTAAACATGTATGGGATTTGTTATCTGGAAAGCCATTATCTAGAAGGTCCTGAATTAATGGAAAGCCACCTCCCATAGACTCAATTTTTATGAAATACAGGTATGGGATCTGTTATCCGGAAACCCATTATCCAGAAGGTTCTGAATTACAAAAAGGTTGACTCCATTATAATCAAATAATCCATATTTCTAAAAGGAAACCCATTATCCAGAAAGTTCCGAATTACAGAAAGGTTGCATCCAATAGACTCCATTATAATATAAATAATCCAAATTTCTAAAAGGGATTTCCTTTTTCTCAGTAATAATAAAAGTGTGCCTTGAACTTGATCCAAACTAAAGTGTAATTAATCATTATTGGAAGCAGAATCAGTCTATTGGGTTTATTAAACATTTACATGATTTTCTAGTAGACTTAAACGATGGAGATCCAAATTACAGAAAGATCTGTTAACCCCAGGTCCTGAGCAAAGGTCCCATAATTGTAATTTGAAACTTTAAAATGTTTCCTTTTTCTCTGTAATAATAAAACAATACCTTGTACTTGATCAAAACTAAGATATAATTAATCAAAATCAAAATCAGCCGATTGTATTTATTTAATGTTTAAATTAATTTTAAGTAGTTTTAAAGTATGGGGAGCTAATTGACGGAAAGACCCCTTATTTGGAAAGCCTCAGGTCCCGAGCATTCCGGATAACAGGTCCCATACCTGTAGTTTTTGGTAAGCCGAGTACCTGGCTAGGTTGGGTTATCTATCAGGCTCCTGTCTTCAAATGCAGTTAATATTACCTCTGTTGTCATTATTATACAGGTATGGTATCCGTTATCCAGAATGTTCCAAATGATGTAAAGGCCATCTCCCATAGGCTCCATTTTATCCAAATAATCCAAATTTTTTTTACTTTCTCTCTTAAAAAATAAAACAGTACATTGTACTTTATCCAAACTAAGATATAATTGATTCTTATTGGAAGCAAAACCAGCCTATTGGGTTTATTTAATGTTTAAATGATCCGTAATCCGGAAAGCACCGGGTCGCGAGCATTCTGGATAACAGGTCCCATACCTGTAAACATTAAATTGTTAAGAATTAAGGTATATGTATTAAGAATGCAAATTACATACAAACACTGATCGGTTTATGCAATCAAAAATTGTCTGGTATTCAAAAATAAGCACCTGCTTTCAGGCCACTACAGGCAATTTCCAAGGGTTTGCTGAGCAACATGTTGCTGTGGAGCCAGTGGTTGGGGATCACTGTTTACATGTTGAGCAAACTGGCTGTCTCTCCAAATCTCATCCTGCTGCCCCCAAGGGGATCGCCCCTTTGGAATCCCAGTTTGGGAATCACTGATCTGGGGTTTCTAGTCTTCTATATGTCTAATACAATTGGACCCAACTGAAGAGACTTAAGGTTGAATATCACGTTTTTATATTGAAACTGTGTTCTCCTGTAGCATGACATAAAGCAGACTCCGGCAGCAGGAGATCCATAAATAAATCAATACCTGAACAGAGAACAGACAAAGATTAGTCCTGCAAGAATTACTATGAGCTAAATGCCGTATTTAAACATTTAGACCATTGTGCTCCTAATTCCCCTATCTATCTATCTTCCTTTTACAGGAGCTGATTAGACCTATTACCTCCACTTTTATATCCCCCTAACACTTGGCAATTTAATTGGGCAGCCGCATGTTTTTTTTTCCTATGGAAATGTCTCGGCACAGTGGCGTGAGCCTTCTCGGTGCGCTCGAAAATCTGTGTGGGGTTTTAGCAATTTTTACACCTACTGCTTAGCTCTCAAGTGGCTTCTCCATTGGGAAAACTAAAAGCTCCTTGATAGAAATGACGGAGAAAAGGATCATAGCCCTTTTAACATGTTATAATTGAAAACCAGCAATTCCTTTATTAATATTTAAGCAAGCCTTATTAATACAAGAGCCTGTATCAAATTAATTTAGTGGATTATTATCTATTAAAAGAAGAGTATTCCCTAGAATGTTATGTTACACTTGAGGAAGCTATCACATTGTTGTATTCTGCTAACGGTGTAGTATTTTCACTTCTAAATGCTATAAGGGCAATAGCTGTTGAATGTAAGGTTTATATTTTAGATATAATACTTTTTATCCAGGATAATGTCCTAATGTAGGCAATGAAAATAGAGAAGAAAACGAAATTGTTACATTTCTTCCCTGTTGCAAATTTCACTTAATGAATGGTCGCCTACCTATAGTTGTGCTTACTGACCAGACTTTTAAGTAAACACCCAAAGAGTTCCTCAAGGAGCCATTCTAATTAACCAAAGTCACAAAGTGAGGCATTATTCTCTGAGAATCACTAGAAAATGGTTTGGCAGATTAGGGCATGGGTGGGATTTGAGTGGGTGTGGTTTATACAGTAAGATAAGAAAAAACATAACTGTTTTAGTGTTTATTTAAGGAAGAATTGGTTGTATTAAAAACACTTGCAAATATGTATTTGATTGTTGCTACTTAGTAGCAACATCCGACATGCTAGGAATCTCAAGGGGGTACCTAAAACAGGAATAGGTTTGAGTACCGGTAACCCACATCCAGCATTTACAGCTCAAAATGCAATTAAGCAGATAATGAATTAAAAAAAGATTGTAGGATCTCATTAACTACACATACAATGCAACCCTTTACATTCCATCTGCAATTAAAGAAGCAGGATACAAAATTAGCTTGCAGCAGTTTACAAAAAGCATTATTTCCAAATTTAACAAAGAATTACAGAGAAACGCAGGTTGGCAGATGCTAGGATATTGTCTAGGGATGCACCGAATCCACTATTTTGGATTCGTCCGAACCCCCGAATCCTTTGGTAAAGATTCGGCCGAATACTGAACCAAATCCGAATCCTAATTTGCATATGCAAATTAGGGGTGGGAAGAGGAAAACATATTTTACTTCCTTGTTTTATGACAAAAAGTCATGCGATTTCCCTCCCCACCCCTAATTTGCATATGCAAATTAGGATTCGGTTTGGCCAGGCAGAAGGATTTGGCCGAATCCTGCTGAAAAAGGCCAAATCCTGGCCGAATCCCGAACCGAATCCTGGATTTGGTGCATCCCTAATATTGTCACACTCCATACAATAAACGAAATTCAGCAACAGATGACTCCGCATACTAGTTGACATAGAAGTTACCAGCAGATGGCAGTATCCAGACGCACCAATACTGTCCCCTTTTAGATATTTTACATATATATACACTTGTGTATTTATATTTATGTCTGTGCTTTGCAAGAATAACTCTGGGACAAAAATAAATAGATGATGTCTAGTCCTGATTTTCAACTGCACCTCTGTGAATGTTTTGGAATTTCTGATACTGGAGTTCAAACACTGCAGAGGCACTAGACTGCCTGACCTCAGCCTCCCTATTAGTTACACACCCATATGGGCAGATGGGAATTTCTCTTATTCCAAACAGATGGGGCTTTCTTGTCACTACACTAAATAGATCATTGACTGTGACAAAGCTTATTTGGATTTCTCTCCTTTTTTACACAAACAGAAAGTGGTAATGAGTTGCTGATTGGTCAGAAAAAGTGAATGCAGATGAAAAGTGCGTATGTTTGTTTTTGCCTGGAGAAAACCGTATTCTTCTCTGTGTTCGGAAAGTTGTAGAAAGAGTCCTGGCATCTGTTCCACATACTCACCGCTGCCCATTGCCTGACTGCTTGACTCTTGACTTCTGCAAATCATCTGGAGTGTAGCTTGCATGTTTGTTTTGTTCCAGAAATATAAATAAAGATCTGAAAAACGCTGCTACAGAGAAGAACCAACAGTATTTTCCTTGCTGCAGCTCCACTTCACTTCACAGGGCCTCTGTGCTTGCTATATCAACTGTGTTATGTATTCACAATTCCCAGTTTTGAATATTCTAAAAGATGAATAAATATCATATTGAACTATCATTCCCAGGATCCTCAGATGACCAACCTGCAGGATGAGATTACCCTAAACTGGACATTAGCTGCAGTTAAAGGGTCTGTTCACCTTTAAATTAATTTTTAATATGATGCAGCAAGCGATATTGTGAGACAATTTGCAATTGGTTATCTTTTTCTTTATTATTTGTCGTTTTTGAGTTATTTAGCTTTTTATTCAGCAGCTCTCCAGTTTACAATCTAGTTGCTAGGGTCAAAATTACCCTGGCAATGATGCATTTATTTGAATAAGAGCCTGGCATATAAATAGGAGCCTGTAGAGAAAGATGAGGAATAAAAAGAGGCCATAACAATAATTTTGTAGCCTTACAGAGTATTTGTTTTTAGATGGAGTCAATGACCCCCATTTAAAAGACGGAAAGAGTCAGAAGAAGAAGGCAAATAATTTAAAAACTATAAAAAGACCATGAAGACCAATCGAAAAGTTGCTAAGAATTAGCCATTCTATAACTAATACTAAAAGTTAATGTAAAATGGAATCACCCCTTTAAGGATTTGAATAATTAAAATATGCCAATTTAAAAACTACAATTCCTTGGGATTTATTGTCAGCCAAGAACTTACAAAAATCCTATTGTAGGCAGGCATCAATCTGGAACACCACAAAGTATAATCCAGGAGCCCAAAATTCAAAAAATACAAAAAGTTTTTATTTTACATTATGTTTAAAAATAAAAGAGCCTTACGCGTTTCGTGTTATCCAATGACTTAATCATAAGCTATGATTAAGTTTTCTTGAATGACACGAAACGTGTAAGGCTGTTTCATTTTAAAACATAATGAAAAATAAAAACTTTTTGTATTTGCATGATTTTTGGACTCCTGGATTATACTTTGTGGTGTTCCGGATTGATGCCTGCCTATTATTGAATTTTTGTGACATACTCCCCCTTGCTGAAGGTCTTGGGCATGAGCACCCAGACCCACCGCGGAAATCGATAAGCTTATCCCATAACTTAAAGATTCAGACTTCCTGTAATAGTGGAATATATGGATTTAAATCAGCCAAGAACTTAGTTTTGTTTACTGGCAGGTGCAGCTTCCATCCAGGCGTACAGAGGTCTCAGTCCACACACTATAGTAAAAAAATTGGATTTCCCAGAGTATTAAAGGAAAAATCAGTAAGTGCGGTTGCCTTGGAAATCCCTGTAGTAAAAAAGTACTGCACTCAGTATATTCTTGATTCCAGCATTTTCATCACTTTTGTTCCTTATTGTTGACCTACTGTACATAAAAAAGAATAAAAGGTGGTTTCTAGTATGATATCTGTCCTTTTAAGTTATCAGTTGGATACCATATAGAATTAGCCAGTTTATAGCTGCCTCAAAGCTCTCAAGTGCATCATAGGAACTGCGGTCTTTCCATGAATGCCAGTGATAAAAGCATTAGTGACTGATGTGCTAAAAGCAAGAAGAATTTACTGAACTTTCTAACTACATTTTGAGTGATGCAATGCTGGCTGCTCCAGATGACAAGAATAGAAGGTTTAACAGTGATGAGATGGGATTAACTCCGTCTTTTATGTTTCCAAATCAGTATATTGTTTACCATAAAAAAGAATGTTCCCCTGCAAGAATGTATAATGATCCTTATAAATTACAGCAGGAGTACTTTATTCCCTACGGAGCATTACTGTTCTAGGAAAAAAGTGTTCTGTATCATTATTCATTCGGTGAAAAGGGAAACCGTAGCTGAAATATTGTTCCCATATGACAACAGAATGAGCTGAATTGAAAGGCAATGGCTGTAACCACAAATATATGCTGACCAAGAGGGGCAATGGTAATTGGTACATACCGCACAGATTTATGAAGAACAGATTGCTTATTTAGCGTAAAACAAATGCTCTTCTAGTGAAATGTTACATTGCGTATTGGCAACTTTATTCCTTATGTCAATATCTATTTTAGTTCTGTTGTTCGGTTTTGGAGTTCAGAGTCTTGGGTAGATGTGGTTGGAAGTTGGATTCAGTTGAGAACTTGGATTCAGTTAAAGCAGAACTAAACCCCCCGTACCAAAAAAGCCCCCATAACTGCCTGGCATTGCCTCCCCCACTCCTCTCCCTCCATGTACTGTGCATTATTAAAAAAAAAACTGACCCTAAAATGCAGAGCAGCGCCGTGGATCTCCAGGGCACCATCTTCCACCGCTTCATATTCTTTCAAGACTCAACGCTGACATGACACCTGCAGGAGCATGCGCAGTTGGGCCAAGTCAGGAATAGGCTTTAAAGGAAAACTATACCCCTCGATCAATGTAGGTCTCTTTAAAATATATTGCATAAAACAGCTCATATTTAAAACCCCGCTTCATGTAAATAAACCATTTTCATAATAATATACTTTTTTAGAAGTATGTACCATTGGGTAATCATAAATAGAAAATTGCCATTTTAAAAAATAAATGCCGCCCCCTGGGATCTATTGATTCACGGTTCACACAAACATACCAAACAAACCATACATGTTAGGTCACATGAGCCAATTAACAGACAGAGTTGTGTCTTTTGCTCCCACACTTCTTCCTGTTACAGTTAGAGTTGTAGTATTTCTGGTCAGGTGATCTCTGAGGCAGCACACAGACCATCACGAAATAGTGGTTCAAGAGATGTAAAAGGACAATATTTAGTTAAATAGATATACCAGTTTGGTAAGATTGTTTAATATGCCACTTAATATGATATACATAAATTATCTGTTGCTGAAACATACCTCCAACATCAAGTTAGAAACTTTGTTTCTTTTTCTGGCTGTTGTGCAGAGAAAAACTGGACTTTCCAGTACAAATGAGGGACTGCAGGTTGAGCTGTCAAAAGAGGGACTGTCCCTCTAAAAACAGGACAGTTGGGTGGTATGCTTAAATATTCATTTTTGGGGGTAAAGTTTTCCTTTAACTGAGCATGCTTAAATTGACGTTGAGTTCCGAAACCCTTTACAATGCGCTGCTCTGCATTTTAGGGTCAGATTTTATACCTGTTTTGAGGGCAAAAAGAGAAAAGTTACTTTCTGCCCTTAAGAGCGGAGTCAAAACAAATCAGCAGCCGAATGAAAAGCACCCTCTGTATAAATATCTACCTCTTATAAAACTCTAACAAGCTTGGAAAGAGAGGGGCTTGTTTATACAGAGGGCTTCTCTGCGGAATGGTGATTTGTTGTCCAGGGCATTACATAAGCCACACACACACACAACCTACACCCGGTAAAATATTGGGCAGGTGGCAACCCTAAACATCTAAATGCAGGCTATAATTATGAAGGCTTGGATTCTAACAAACTTACTGGCCTTGAATGGGTCACAGCGCATCCCTTTAGTTGTGAAATTGTTTATTCTTGCCCTACACTGGCTTGTAATGCATAATGTGGTTTATCTGGTATAAGTGGACCTCAGATATAAATAATATTGTCACTTTCTGAATTTATGGACCATTGAAATAAAAACAGGATTTCAGGGGTTAAAAGCAGTTGACATTATTTCTATGACTGTTAATTCCATCTATTGTACAAGTTAGATCACTTCTGAGCTATACATGAATACCAGTGTTTCATTCGCTAGGAATTACTTCATTACCTTCTCTTTGTAAAAGCTTAGATGTTCTTTAAACAATAAAATATTAGTTTTTAGGAATTATTAGCTGAATCACAAAGCTGGAAATGGTTCTATTATCTGACTTCCATTTGCATCATAGGCCTTTTATTACATTCATTTAAACATAATACATTTGAATTACATTTGTGATAATCTCTTCGATTAATCTATTATTTGCTATGAATTTGGAGCAGGTGCTTTTTGGTAAAGGTTTGCCATAGAGGTGTTATTTTACTAACTGTAACAGTAGCTGCTCAGCAATTAGGTAGGATTGATCACCAGAAAGAACACTAAGGAAAACAAAAGGTCGCTTGGTTGCTGTGGGATACCATTCCTGAGCAAATTTAAGATTTGTTTTGTGAATTCCCCTTGAGTCTATAAAAACATCTATATATCTTCTGTTTGAAACAAGGATGGTTTAAAACATGCAAATCCTTTTACACTGCTTCCTTCTGCCAACTATAAGTATGGTTTTTATGCTTCCTTTCCTAATCATGGAATCATATCTGTAATCCCCATTCTCTAGATGGAATTGCCATGTAGCATTCCTCCCAACTGTCCAACCCCGTGGTTTTGCATTGCATTCTCAGGGGAATATTTATCAAGGGAATTGAAAAAATTCCGAAATTCGAATTCAAAAAGACCAATTGAAATTAAGTCAAAGTTTTTTTTGGTCGAATAGGTTAGTTTTCGATCGAATCGGTCTGTATTTCGGCCGAATTCGAGTCGTACGAATTGAAGGAATACAAAAAAAAGGTTGATTTTTCAAAGTCCACCAATTGACTCCAAGTAGGTTCTAGGACGTCCCCCATAGACTAAAACAGCAATTCGGCAGGTTTTAGATGGCGAATGGTCGAAGTCAAATTTTTAAAGAGATAAAATATCATAATTTATCATGTACTAATTCTTGAATTTTTTTCAAATTTGAATTGAATTTGGACTATTCCCTAGTCGAAGTACACAAAAAATAGCTTGAAATTCAAATTTTTTTCATTCGAAAATTCACCTCAACCTTTGATAAATCTGCCCCTAATTGTCTTGCTTACCTGCCAGCCCCCTGAGAGCTCATCACAATTTTGTGAGATGAGACTGAACGTCACTCCTAACATTATATTTGTTATGTGTTCTAGTCGAGAAATGGGTAAGGTGTAACTGACCTTTATTAACAGCTTCAGTCAGCCATTACACTTTATCAGGAACTACAACTCTAACACTTTTAGCAGCATAAAACGTAACCATTTCCATTACTGATTCTGCCTTGAACTTGAACTTTTTCCAACAAACACAGTGTAGGACGGGGGTGCCAGGGGCGACCAGAAAGCCATAGGCTGAGGGCCCACTTTCCAAACTATTATACCTCCTCTCCTCACTCAACATCTCTACATACTATACTTTATTCTTCCATTATTACAGGAGAACTAAAGCCTAACTAAAGAAGTATCCTGGAATAAGCAAATGTACTGCACTTCTGGTAAAAAGTGTTTATTACAGCAGGCTGCTTGATATACCTAACACGTATCAGGAACAGGTCCCTGAATCATAGGCTAAGCCTATGATTAAGGGACCTGTTCTCGAAACTCGTTAGGTGTATCAAGCAGCCTGCTGTAATAAACACTTTTTACGAGAAGTGTTGTCCATTTGCTTATTCCTTGATGTGGACACAGTGGGGACACTGAGGACTGAGCACCTGGGCATTGGGTGAGCTGGAGCGGTCTCTTTGTGTTGTGCTTTACTGACAGTAACTAAAGAAGTAGCTAGAAATGCTGTACATTATGTTTTGGGCTTCTGTACCAGCCCAAGGCAACCACAGACACCTTTAGCAGTAAAGATCTGTGTCTCCAAAGATGCCCCAGTAGCTCCCCATCTTCTTTTCTGCTGATTCACTGCACATGCTCTGTGCTGCTGTCACTTACTGAGCTTAGGAACTTACTCACAATATACAGTACACATAGAATAGAAATGTCACAATATAAGGCTGATTAGTGATTAATACCGATAATTACTACATGTCATCTCAGAAACCAGTGGCATCAGCTTACAGATGAAGCCACTTGGATTTGTGAGTTAAATGCGTCATGACTCAGGGGTAATTGAAGTAACTGTGTTATCTTAAATCATCTTAACTCATTTAATGCATTTAACCTTTTCATTAGCATACCAAAGCTCCATTGTTCACAATGGTGAATGGTTTAATTAGATGGGATGTTGTGACGCAGTTTTCTGTGTTAAATGAGATAAATGGGATATCTGTGTTTAGTTATTCTGTGTCAAACAGACAAACCAAAGTGGCTGCATCTGTATATTACAGGCCAACCTCATTTTCTGCTTAATATTTGCGACGACCCCTAAGCTTAGCTTCTCAACAGCTGCTCAGAGCCCACTGAGCATGCGAGTGTCACAGACACTTTCCAAGATGGTGACCCCATGTGACAGGTTTGAAGTCCTGGATCATTGCTGCTATTTACAAGTTGAAACTTTTGGCTGGTGCAATAAGTTCAGTATAGAATATATGGCATTTTTAGCCATATTCAATGTTAGTATTTAGTTCTCCTTTAAGCCTCTTTGTTCCCATAAAGAAATATGGAATGACCAGGAAATAATGGTTATAAGCAAAAGGCCCACTGACACCTGGGCCCCCCGGGAGTTTTCCTGGTATCCCAGTGGGCCAGTCCAACACTGAACAAACAACTTTGTTTCCTCTCAAAGCTCTTCTTTACATGCTCAAGTGGGTTATGTGCTGGCCAGGTTGTAATGATCAAACACAAGACCAGGAAATACAGCAGTTCAAACTTCCACCAACTGTGTTTATAGATTATCCTACAAAACTTTATTGAATATAGGTTATTGCCATGTACTAAGCTTTTGCTTTAGTAGTGTTCTTAAGAGTATTGGATTATGCTTGCGTTTGGTTTAGCAAGTGCATAAAATCAGCTCAGTGATGGTATAAACCTCTGTGAATATTCACTTGTTTGGACATTATTATTATTAACCTTTATTTCTGTAGCACATTGGTCCCTGCCCCTTTGAATCTCAAAATATAAGGTCCCTATCACATACACAAACACAAGGGTCAGTTTTAGTAATGGGCGAATTTCTCCCACGAAATTTGCGAAACAGCGAAAAATTGGCAAAACGTGTCGCCCATTAAATTCAATGGGCGTCGGAATTGTTGCTGGCGTCAAAAAATATTTGCCCGCCGGTGAATTTTCAGATATTGGCCAGGTCAGATCTGACCCCCAATGCCAGGGATGGAACTAGGGATTCTTAGAAAAGGCGGTTTGTGCTGAGTGGTGAGCTTATTGGCATGTAGACTGAGGGAGTTAGCAGGGGATGCCATGCTGTTTGGGTGGTGGTAGGCAGGGTGATAGGGTAAGTAGTATTCCTTTGGGTGCTAATACATTTTGGCCATACTGTACCAGGTGCTGCATTTCTCATGCCATGAAGTAACACTGTTTGCACATGCCAATTTAAGGCATTTTTTAACCCAATTTTGACAGGTTAAGAAGAAAAAAAAATCTGCCATAAAACTAGCACTCACTGCACAACTGTAAAGTCTGAGAACAGGTTTCCAGCACTAAATTCCCCTTGCTTTGCATTAATGATTTTACTTTGTTTTGAAAGCTGGGAAATAAAAGTAAACAAGAACTAAAAGATTTCTAAAGTTATAACAGAAAAAAAATGATAATGAGATTATTAGTGGAATTTCTAAAAAGGTACATTTGAGCTGCAAAAACAGCAACTGAGCAGGGAAGAAATGAAATTACGCTACATGGCAGATATTGATTATATTTGACTTGAAAGAATAGAAAGGGTATTTTCAGGTTTAATTCAATTGGAATGAATTGTATCTGAGTTTATACCTATTTCCACTCAAGACAAAGGAAATATAGGGATTAGTATACTCCTAAAAGTGCATTTATGGCTTTATGGCTGTATCGTGTGATCATTAGAATTATCCACATGTTGCCTTTTTGCTCCGGTTCTTAATCAGCTTAATATTGGACTTTACTGGAACTAATCAGTATGCACCATAAAATGTATGTGTTATATGTTCTAAGATGTACTGAACTGAATTAGGGATATTATTAAGGATTTGGTGAGAACACAGTGAAACATAACATTCTCTATAATATCCCACAATGTGTAAAGGCTTTTGTTTTATTCTTTTTCTCAAGATAATTGAGTTTTTAACCTTTCACATGTTATATATGCCCCTAGTGAGGATTTAGTAAGCTCTACAGTCTAAAGGTGCCCATAGACATAACAATTACGATCTTTCTTGGAAAAGATATTTCCAAGAAATATCATTCATTTCAATACACAGGTGTAGAGCTTAATCGTAAGATATACAGGTAGAAACAATAGAATTCAACCTGTATCTGATGATTCAACACTAACAATGGCCGATGTTTTGGTGCCTTCAAAGGCAACTGATCAGAATTTTCCGTCCAGCCAGATCAACGAGCCGACCCATATCCAAGTCTTCTGCCGATATCAGTCGGCTCTTTTCCCACCATACACGCGCCGAATATCGTACGAAAATTTGTTTTGTACGATATTATCTGTGCATCTGTGGTCACCTTAACTGTAACAGGAAGAAGTGTGGAAGCAAAAGACAGAACTCTGTCTGTTAATAGACTCATGTAACCTAATAGGTATGGTTTGTTTGGTTTGTTTGGTTTGTTTGTGTGCGAAACCTATGATCCCAGGGGGCGGCCCTTCTTTTTTAAAATGGCAATTTTCTATTTATAATTACCCAATGGCACATACTACTAAAAAAGTACATTATTATGAAAATGGTTTATTGACATGAAGCAGGGTTTTACATATGAGCTGTTTTATGCAATATCTTTTGATAGAGACCCATGTTGTTTGGGGGGGTATAGTTTTCCTTAAAATAAATACTTTTTCTCTTGCATATTCATTCTTTACATTTTTTGCAAGGATGTAAATCTTTTCTGGAAGCACCTCATTCTGC
Source organism: Xenopus petersii (assembly GCA_038501925.1). NCBI lineage: Eukaryota > Metazoa > Chordata > Amphibia > Anura > Pipidae > Xenopus > Xenopus petersii. The sequence goes on from CM076682.1 coordinate 135,053,727, forward strand.
TGCTCCTTGTGCACACTGGTCTTGTCCCTATGAGTTGTGACTGACAGTTTGGAGATCAGAGAGTTCAGCCTGACAGCAAATTTCACATCACGGGGGGCAACTTTCATTAGCCATGTAAGGACATGTATCCACATAATCAACCTATGGGCCTTCCTATGTGTTCCTATGTGACGGAACTAGGGTAGGCGGAAGAGGCATGTGCCAAGGGAATAAGTTGCATTTAGAGCCCTGTGCTTACCCCCTGCTCAAGGCACCTTTTAAGTTCAGGGCTCTCTGGAACCAATGAGCACTCCACAATCCTCTTGCATGTGAATTTACAATCTAGAGCAAGTCATTGTGCAAAGGGTAGGTACAAGTTCATACTGTATGGCAATCTATGGGCTGCAGGTTGGTGCCCCTTAGAACTGTAATGAACCCTTATAATGAGTCTGGGTTTTGTAAAAAAATAAATGAGTAACTTTGAATACTATTATGAGGAAAGGTGATTGTATTTCTTAGCCACCAATATTTTTCTTTTGCTTAATACTTAGTATTCCAACTACAGACTCAGAGTTACAGCAATTGAGGGTGGAGATGGCATTTGTGCAGTCACACAGACCCTGTTGTGCTGGGAGGGGTTTGGAAAAGCCTCTTATATGGGTTTAAATAAATCGGAAAGGTTCAAAACACTAATGTAATACAGAAGCTCTATCATGTATACAGTGGGGCTCATTTATTAAAGCAGCGCAGCGCATAAGTGGACGCAAAAGATTTCCTGCGCCATCACGAGCGTGATCGCTAATATATTTGCGTGATATTGCGCATAACACAGAGCTTTTGCGATGGTTTTGTTTATGCGCATTGCGCAAAAGATTGGGCATTTATGTCGCAAACGATGCCGTGGTTGTTAGGGGCGTGGCTGTGGGCGTGGCTACAATGCGCTTGCACTGCGGCCGTCGCAGATTTGCATCTGTATATGTGCAAAACTGCACCCGGGCAACAGCACCACAATTTTTACGACTGCCTCTTCGTGGCGTAATAGTAACGCTCTTCAAAATGCGCATTCCTGCCCAGCTGCGCTAGTATATTCACATTTTTGCGTTTCATGTTGCTTAAAAGAGAATTTTATATATGTGTGCAGAGCCACACTACTAAACTGGGTTCTGGCAAATACAATGGTGCTGCTGTTGGTGGGGATGTTTGTTAACTCAAAGTTTACTCAAAGATGAACAACCCCTGTAAAGTGCATATTAACCATGCCTTCCACCCAACATGTTTATATTGACCAAGGTTCCTTTAAGGGTATCAGGTAGGCTAAACACCTTTGCAACCAAACAAATATTAGCACAGAAACAAATGCAGATGCGTCTAAGTGAACGCAATATGCGCAATATGTGACACAACTAATTAAAGCAGCGCATTCATACATGAGCACAACTAATCCTTACCTTTGCGGTATCTTCCTGTGCGCACAATTTATTATAAGCACTGCGACAGCTGATACGCAGTTTCACACGTCGCACCTGTCTGTGTCTACATTAGCGCACAAATCGCACTGTTAAGGTATCGTGCGCTACATTATTAAATACTCGCATGCGCTGGGCAAATGTCAGGCCACTGCGCTCTTTTTAGCGCTGCGCTGTGTTAATAAATGAGCCACAGTATGTCCACAATGGACATCTACAGTCTAGTAAGACTCGTGGCAGCATCAGTTTCCCGTTGTGTGAAAGCCTAAGTTACAACTCTGGAAAAGTCATGGCAATGAGAGGGCTGGAATCACTTTAATATTTGTTAAATGGCCCTTTCTTATACAGAGAATAGCTCAGCGCTCGCCTTGCTCAAGTAAAAATGAAATGTCACATTTGAAAGGGGTAATTATCAAATGACAATGTTTTTCCATTAAATGCTTCAGGAACCATTTTAGTTCCGCAATGAAAGTTAATATTTTGCAGATATTAAATTATTCCATTAAAAAATGTGATAAAACAAATGCAGTTGTAATAAAGCTGCAGGGAATTCTTGCAAAGCGTAACATTTCTGATTCCTAATGAAATATGACAGAAGAAGAACGTTTTTTATTTTTACAGGGTACATGTCGATTTTATTCTCTAGGTCTCGACTTGGATAAAAAACAAGGAAGTTCGAAAACCGTCACTGAGATCTGAATGCAGGAAAATATGACAATCACCTGCTCCCTTGAAAAGAGATCTTAAAAAAAACACAATTATGGTTTTGTCTCTGTAATTTTAAGACGTGGGAGTTTAATGATTTTGCTAAGTGGCTTTAATCACACTGCTTCGGTGTGTTACCACATAGAAATTAGTAAGTCAGGAAACAAAAGACAAGGGGGCTCATTTATTAACACAGCGCATCTCTAAAAAGAGCGCCGTGGCCTGACATTTGCCCAGCGCATGCGAGTATTTAATAATGTAGCGCACAATACCTTAACAGTGCGATTTGTGCGCTAATGTAGACACAGACAGGTGCGATGTGTGAAACTGCGTATCAGCTGTCGCAGTGCTTATAATAAATTGTGCGCACAGGAAGATACCGCAAAGGTAAGGATTAGTTGTGCTCATGTGTGAATGCGCTGCTTTAATTAGTTGCGTCACATATTGCGCATATTGCGTTCACTTAGACGCATCTGCATTTGTTTCTGTGCTAATATTTGTTTGGTTGCAAAGGTGTTTAGCCTACCTGATACCCTTAACCTTTTAAGTGCCAGCAGAATTTCACATTTTGGTTACGCGAAATGCCAGCCGTTTTTGAAACATTTTGTGCTCTCTCACTTTAGGGGCATTTTCTGAGGGGAAACCTATAGTTTACCTAGGAAAACTATACATTGTTTTTTTCGGTAGAAACTGAGCTTTCTAAATCTGCCTGAGTTTTCATGTATTTACACCTGTGCAAAAAAATTTATAGTGCTAAATACCAAAAAAAAATGAAAAATTACCATTTTTCATCGTATATCAATTTATACCAGAAAAATATTTCATTTTACGGATGAAAATCCAACTGATTTGGAAAGCCTTATGTCTCTCGAACGTGCCAATACCAGATATGTATAGTTTTAGGGAGATTTAGGATTTCTGTACAGCAAAAACTCCCGGCAGTATATTACCAAATTTTGAAAGCACTAAGGCAGAAAACGGCATGCTTTAGATTCCAAGGCAAAAAATCCTGAAACCGTAGGTTTACCCCAGAAAACCATACATTTTTGAAAAGTACACATTCTGCCGATTACAAAATGGGTAACTATGTCTCTCTACTCCCAACTACCAAACATAAAAGCTTGTCTGAACATAGCGGTTTTTCAACAAAAAATTCAAAATTCTGAAAAATCATTTCAAAGGTTTTATTTTGCTGCTCCGCATATCCCAAACTATATTAGGTACCAAGAAAAAGCACCTGAAATATGATTGCCAGGGGTCCACTGAACAATTTAATACCCATTATGCATAGGTTTACCAAAGTATCTGGCATTTAGAGACACCAATATGTAGTTAGCACATCCAAATTGTTCAGGACTTTACTTCAGCTACTGAGAAATCAACACATTGACTGCATTTTTGTGGGGTAAAAACACAGAAATATATGTTTACCCCCCAAAACCAATATATTTTTGGAAAGTACACATTCTACCGAATCTAAAATGGGTACCCATGCCTTTCTGCTCCAAACTACTGAGTCGCAAGGCTTTCCCAAAGTTGTCGGTTTTGGTGAAATATCTGAAAATTGCCTCAAAGCTTCAACTTCCCAGCACCATATCACCCATGTATCGTTACGCACCAAGAAAAAGCACCCTAAATATGATTGCCAGGGTTCCTCCAAACAGTTTGGTGGCCATTGTTCATAGGTTTATCAAAGTATCTGGCATTTAGAGGCCTCAAAATGAAGTTAGCGCATACAAATAGTCCTGTGGGTAACTTCATCTAATGAAAAATCAACACATTGACTGCATTTTTGTGGGGTAAAAACACAGAAATATATGTTTACCCCCCAAACCCATACATTTTTGGAAAGTACACATTCTACTGAATCTAAAATGGGTACCCATGCCTTTCTGCTCCAAACTACTGAGTCGCAAGGCTTTCCCAAAGTTGTCAGTTTTGGTGAAATATCTGAAAATTGCCTCAAAGCTTCAACTTCCCAGCACCATATCACCCATGTGTCATTACGTACTAAGAAAAAGCACCCTAAATATGATTGCCAGGGTTCCTCTGAACATTTTGGTGGCCATTGTTCATAAGTTTACCAAAGTATCTGGCATTTAGAGTCCCCAAAATGAAGTTAGCGCATACAAACAGTCCCGTGGGTAACTTCAGCTAATGAAAAATCAACACATTGACTGCATTTTTGTGGGGTAAAAACACAGAAATATATGTTTACCCCCCAAACCCATACATTTTTGGAAAGTACACATTCTACCGAATCTAAAATGGGTACCCATGCCTTATTGCTCCAAACTACTGAGTCGCAAGGCTTTCCCAAAGTTGTCGGTTTTGGTGAAATATCTGAAAATTGCCTCAAAGCTTCAACTTCCCAGCACCATATCACCCATGTGTCATTACGTACTAAGAAAAAGCACCCTAAATATGATTGCCAGGGTTCCTCCGAACAGTTTGGTGGCCATTGTTCATAGGTTTACCTAAGTAACTGGCATTTAGAGGCCCCAAAATGAAGTTAGCGCATGCAAACAGTCACGTGGGTAACTTCAGCTAATGAAAAATCAACACATTGACTGCATTTTTGTGGGGTAAAAACACAGAAATATATGTTTACCCCCCAAACCCATATATTTTTGGAAAGTACACATTCTACTGAATCTAAAATGGGTACCCATGCCTTTCTGCTCCAAACTACTGAGTCGCAAGGCTTTCCCAAAGTTGTTGGTTTTGGTGAAATATCTGAAAATTGCCTCAAAGCTTCAACTTCCCAGCACCATATCACCCATGTGTCATTACGTACTAAGAAAAAGCACCCTAAATATGATTGCGAGGGTTCCTCCGGACAGTTTGGTGGCCATTGTTCATAGGTTTACCAAAGTATCTGGCATTTAGAGGCCCCAAAATGAAGTTAGCGCATACAAACAGTCCTGTGGGTAACTTCAGCTAATGAAAAATCAACACATTGACTGCATTTTTGTGGGGTAAAAACACAGAAATATATGTTTACCCCCCAAACCCATACATTTTTGGAAAGTACGCATTCTACCGAATCTAAAATGGGTACCCATGCCTTATTGCTCCAAACTACTGAGTCGCAAGGCTTTGCCAAATTTGGCGGTTTTGGTGAAATATCTGGAAATTGCCTCAAAGCTTCAACTTTCCAGCATCGTATTGTCCATGTATCATTACCAGCATAAAGCATCCTAAATATAAACATATGGGTCTACTAAACAGTTTGATGCCCAATGTGCATAGATATACCAAACTATGTGGCGCACAGAGACCCCCAAATGACAATATGTATAGACATTTTCACGGCTGACGCTCTGGCTGCTGCAATATGAGCACCTGGAGTGTGTATTATGCGACATTAGACCCCCCTAACAGTACAGAGACCCCAGAAAACCATATATTTTCAGAAAGTACACATTCTGACGAATCCAATATGGGTAAATAAGTGTTTCTACTGCAAACTGCCAAACTGCAAAGCAATGCTGAACATAACGGTTTTTATCAAATTTCTGAAAATCGTCACAAAGCTTGAATTCTACCCCATTATATGCCACACATTTCGTAACGTATCAGCATAAAACATCCTAAATATGAACGCCAGGGGTCTACTGAACACTTTGATGCCCAGTATGCATAGATATACCAAACTATGTGGCGCACAGAGACCCCCAAATGACAATAGTGTATATACATTTTCATGGCTGACGCGCTGGCTGCTGCAATATGAGCAACTGGTGTGTGTATTATGCGACATTAGACCCCCCTAACAGTACAGAGACCCCAGAAAACCATATATTTTCAGAAAGTACACATTCTGACGAATCCAATATGGGTAAATAAGTGTTTCTACTGCAAACTGCCAAACAGCAAAGCAATGCTGAACATAACGGTTTTTATCAAATTTCTGAAAATCGTCACAAAGCTTGAATTTTACCCCATTATATGCCCCACATTTCATAACTTATCAGCATAAAACATCCTAAATATGAATGCCAGGGGTCTACTGAACACTTTGATGCCCAATATGCATAGATATACCAAACTATGTGGCGCACAGAGACCCCCAAATGACAATAGTGTATATACATTTTCACGGCTGACGCTCTGGCTGCTGCAATATGAGCACCTGGAGTGTGTATTATGCGACATTAGACCCCCCTAACAGTACAGAGACCCCAGAAAACCATATATTTTCAGAAAGTACACATTCTGACGAATCCAATATGGGTAAATAAGTGTTTCTACTGCAAACTGCCAAACAGCAAAGCAATGCTGAACATAACGGTTTTTATCAAATTTCTGAAAATCGTCACAAAGCTTGAATTCTACCCCATTATATGCCACACATTTCGTAACGTATCAGCATAAAACATCCTAAATATGAACGCCAGGGGTCTACTGAACACTTTGATGCCCAGTATGCATAGATATACCAAACGATGTGGCGTACAGAGACCCCCAAATGACAATAGTGTATATACATTTTCACGGCTGACGCGCTGGCTGCTGCAATATGAGCACCTGGTGTGTGTATTATGCGACATTAGACCCCCCTAACAGTACAGAGACCCCAGAAAACCATATATTTTCAGAAAGTACACATTCTGACGAATCCAATATGGGTAAATAAGTGTTTCTACTGCAAACTGCAAAGCAATGCTGAACATAACGGTTTTTATCAAATTTCTGAAAATCGTCACAAAGCTTGAATTTCACCCCATTATGTGCCCCACATTTCGTAACGTATCAGCATAAAACATCCTAAATATGAACGCCAGGGGTCTACTGAACACTTTGATGCCCAATATGCATAGATATACTAAACTATGTGGCGCACAGAGACCCCCAAATGACAATAGTGTATATAAATTTTCACGGCTGACACGCTGGCTGCTGCAATATGAGCACCTGGTGTGTGTATTATGCGACATTAGACCCCCCTAACAGTACAGAGACCCCAGAAAACCATATATTTTCAGAAAGTACACATTCTGACGAATCCAATATGGGTAAATAAGTGTTTCTACTGCAAACTGCCAAACTGCAAAGCAATGCTGAACATAACGGTTTTTATCAAATTTCTGAAAATCGTCACAAAGCTTGAATTTTACCGCATTATATGCCCCACATTTCGTAACGTATCAGCATAAAACATCCTAAATATGAACGCCAGGGGTCTACTTAACACTTTGATGCCCAATATGCATAGATATACCAAACTATGTGGCGCACAGAGACCCCCAAATGACAATAGTGTATATACATTTTCACGGCTGACGCGCTGGCTGCTGCAATATGAGCACCTGGTGTGTGTATTATGCGACATTAGACCCCCCTAACAGTACAGAGACCCCAGAAAACCATATATTTTCAGAAAGTACACATTCTGACGAATCCAATATGGGTAAATAAGTGTTTCTACTGCAAACTGCCAAACTGCAAAGCAATGCTGAACATAACGGTTTTTATCAAATTTCTGAAAATCGTCACAAAGCTTGAATTTTACCCCATTATATGCCCCACATTTCGTAACGTATCAGCATAAAACATCCTAAATATGAACGCCAGGGGTCTACTGAACACTTTGATGCCCAATATGCATAGATATACCAAACTATGTGGCGCACAGAGACCCCCAAATGACAATAGTGTATATACATTTTCACGGCTGACGCGCTGGCTGCTGCAATATGAGCACCTGGTGTGTGTATTATGCGACATTAGACCCCCCCTAACAGTACAGAGACCCCAGAAAACCATATATTTTCAGAAAGTACACATTCTGACGAATCCAATATGGGTAAATAAGTGTTTCTACTGCAAACTGCCAAACTGCAAAGCAATGCTGAACATAACGGTTTTTATCAAATCTCTGAAAATCGTCACAAAGCTTGAATTTTACCCCATTATATGCCCCACATTTCGTAACGTATCAGCATAAAACATCCTAAATATGAACGCCAGGGGTCTACTGAACACTTTGATGCCCAATATGCATAGATATACCAAACTATGTGGCGCACAGAGACCCCCAAATGGATATAAAGTAGATAAAATTTACAAGGCAAAACAAAATAAGGCAGTAAAGAGTGAAATGCAAAAAAATCCAATAAAACCACAAAAATCAATGTTTTTTTTCCAGACTAGTGTTATCGGCCGTCAGAATCACAGTTTGAATATTTTAGCTGGGCCAAACAGGTTATACGGCTAGAAACAAGTGAACACAACATACGCAGAGCTGAAAATGCAATAAAATGGCTAAAAATGCACCAAAATACCCAAAATTGCAATATAATCACCGAAATAACATAAAAAAGATATTGCACAGTACGGTTAGCGAATACGCTATTCGTAATGGCAATAAAACATTTTTTTCAGCCAAAAAAAGAGACGATGCGATAAGAAAAAAAAAAAAAAGCCACAATGCCATGTATGTGCGTGTGCGTGTGTACAAATGGTAAATTACATGTTATGTGCGCGTGTGTGCGTGTGCACATGTGTGTAAGTGCAGTGAGTGTAAGTGACCCCCCCAATCCCCAAAAATGTATGTGTAAGTGTGTGTAAGTGTGAATCTAAGTGTGTATTACTGTAATAAGTGTGTGTTGGTGTGTTTGTGTGTGTAATTGTTGCACTAACCTGAAAAAATCGCTGGAGACTGTTGCAGGCGATCAGGAAGACTCCCTGGAAGACATCTGCCTCGTGGTTCCTGTCTGTGTGCTGTGGGGGCGGAGATCGTCGATCCGGTGCAGGCTGCAGCAGCAGGACACGTAAGTAACACGTGCCTGCTGCTGTTTTTGGGCCCCTGGGCGATCGCGCCCCAGGGGCCACTCGATCCCCTGCTCTGCTCGTTGCCTAGGGGCAGGGGATCGAGCAGGAACGGAGCGAGCGGCTCTAACAGCCGCTCCTCCGCTTCTGAACCCGGAAGTGCTGCAGAACGTAGAATCTACGTTCTGTGGCATTTCAAGTACCTTTGCCACAGAACGTAGATTCTACGATCTGTGGCATTTAAAGGGTTAAAGGAACCTTGGTCAATATAAACATGTTGGGTGGAAGGCATGGTTAATATGCACTTTACAGGGGTTGTTCATCTTTGAGTAAACTTTGAGTTAACAAACATCCCCACCAACAGCAGCACCATTGTATTTGCCAGAACCCAGTTTAGCAGTGTGGCTCTGCACACATATATAAAATTCTCTTTTAAGCAACATGAAACGCAAAAATGTGAATATACTAGCGCAGCTGGGCAGGAATGCGCATTTTGAAGAGCGTTACTATTACGCCACGAAGAGGCAGTCGTAAAAATTGTGGTGCTGTTGCCCGGGTGCAGTTTTGCACATATACAGACGCAAATCTGCGACGGCCGCAGTGCAAGCGCATTGTAGCCACGCCCACAGTCACACCCCTAACAACCACGGCATCGTTTGCGACATAAATGCCCAATCTTTTGCGCAATGCGCATAAACAAAACCATCGCAAAAGCTCTGTGTTATCACGCAAATATATTAGCGATCACGCTCGTGATGGCGCAGACAATCTTTTGCGTCCACTTATGCGCTGTTCTGCTTTAATAAATGAGCCCCAAGGAGTCTTTAGTCATGACTTGCATTGCTTCCCCTTTGTCCTAGTGAATTTATGTAGTATGGTCTTAAAGTGGACCTGTCACCCAGACACAAAAATCTGTATAATAAAAGTCCTTTTCAAATTAAACATGAAATCCAATTTCTATTTTTTATTAAAGCATTCATGGCCGTTGTAAGCTCATTTAAACATCTCAGCTGTCAATCAAATATTGTCTGCCCCTCCTCTATGCCATGGGCATAGAGGCGGGGCAGGCAATTACTTTCACTTTCCATTCAGCACTTCCTAGATGTCACTGCTCTCTCCACATTCCCCTGTTCTCTTTAACATTTAATTGTGTAGCCAGGGCATGGATATTGACATCGGGTCCCCCATTCTGGTGCACAAACAAGATTTTGAGATGATGCAAGACTTGTTTTAATAACAGTGTATACAAATTGGCTGCTGCCTGCTTGTTATAATTAGGAATTCCCAGACTGAAGGAAACAAGATTCAAATAATTTATACAGTGTCATTAAAGTTCATTTTGCTTGACTAACGTGATAAAATAGGATTTTGAATAATTTTTTTGGGTGACGGGTCCCCTTTAAATAGACAGGTATGTACTCACTGTCACATTAGGAGTTATTGTGTAGAGGAGGTTGTTTCACTGATAAAGTCATGGATGTCTTCTTTATAAACACTTTCCTTCTACAGCATCTTACTTCTTGTTTGAAGAAAGTCAGGAATGGGATTTATGTGATCCTTAAAGGGACAGGAACACCAAAAACTGATTTCCCTGAAGATTTTTCTCAACAACATGATTCGTGCAGGTTTTTCGTCCGATAATCTGATATGACTTTTCATGGTGATAATTCAATAAAGTTTCGTTTTTGGAACGTCAAATGTATGATTCGAATTGACCACACATTTGTCCCACCATTTTCGAGAACAATTATTGATACATGGGTTTTGTGTTGTCAGTTTCCCAGGTGCCCTCAGCCATGTGATATCAACCCCCTTTCTCCCTCCCCCAGCATCCCATCAGCAGAACAATGGGAAGGTAACTAGATAACAGCTCCCTGAGACCTGCAGTGCTAAAAATGCTCCCATGCCCTACCTAGTGGTAGATGGTAGTAGTGAACAGCACTCAATAGTAAAAGTCTGGCTAATTCAAGTCACAACTCCTTCAGTTACATTGAGTAGGAGTAACTCATCTCAAAGTAGTTCCATTGTGAAGTGCTGGCTCTTTCTGAGAGCACATGCCCAAGCACAATGAACTTAAATGGCTGCCTACAAACCAATATCACAGGTGAATAAAATACATTTATTGGTTCAAGAATAACATTTTAAATGGTAGAATTAATCATTTGTAATGGACACAATTATGAGCTATGATGAGCAATGAAACAGCATACTGTTGTAAGGGGTATAAAACAGAATGAGCTCCAACACACCTCCAGATCCTCAATTCTTCCAAATTAACAAGCATTGCATTAATATGACATATTTTCTGTACTTGAACTTATTGTTCCTCAGTACTGAATAAAATACATCATGATAATGTAGTGAGTATCATGAGGGACTCTGAAAAACAATTAGCACAACAAATGTAATGGCTTCCCATTACTTACAGTATATGTTTAGTTTAAATGAAAAAAAGCTTAAGAGAAACTAGGGGTGTTTAATATACAAAAGACAACTATAACAAGTTATCCATCATGGGCCCAACAATACATGGTTTCTTTGAACAGATTTGATGATATACAGTCATATGAAAACGTTTGGGAACTCCTCTTAATTCTTTGGAGCTTTCAAAGTAGCAACTTCCTTTTAATATATAAAATGCCTTATGGAATCAGTAGTATTTCAGCAGTGCCATAACATTTATTGGATTAACAGAAAATATGCAATATGCATCATAACAAAATTAGACAGGTGCATAAATTTGGGCACCCTAAAAGAGATATTACATCAATACTTAGTTGAGTCTCCTTTTGCAAATGTAACAGCCTCTAGACCCCTCCTATAGCCTTTGATGAGTGTTGGATGGTGGTATTTTTGACCATTTGTCCATACAAAATCTCTCCAGTTCAGTTAAATTTGATGGCTGCTGAGCATGGACAGCCTGCTTCAAATCAGCCCATAGACTTTCGATGATATTCAAGTCGGGCTACTGTGACGGCCATTCCAGAATATTGTATTTCTCCCTCTGCATAAATGCCTTTGTAGATTTTGAAGTGTGTTTAGGGTTGTTGTCTTGTTGGAATATCCAACCCCTGTGTAACTTCAACTTGGTGACTGATGCTTGAACATTATCCTGAAGAATTTGTTGATATTGGGTTGAATTCATCTGACAAGGGCCCCAGTCCCTGAACTAGCCACACAGCCCCACCAAATTTTACAGTACATAGCAGGTGTTTTTCTTGGAATCTTTCGACGTGTAAATAGCTTTTTATTATGACCAAATAACTCATCAGTCCAAACTACTTTGTTCCAAAAGGACTGTGGCTTGTCTAAATGAGCTTTTGCATACAAGCAACTCTGTGTTTGCGTGAGTGCAGAAAGGGCTTCTTTCTCATCACCCTGCCATACAGATGTTCTTTGTGCAAATTGCGCTGAGTTGTAGAACGATGTACAGATACACCATCTGCAGCAAGATGTTCTTGCAGGTCTTTGGGGGTGATATTTGGGTTGTCTTTAACCATTCTCACAATCCTCCGCATATTTCGCTCCTGTATTTTTCTTGACCTGCCAGACCTGGGTTTTACAGCAACTGTGCCTGTGGCCTTCCATTTCCTGATTACATTCCTTACATGTGAAACTGTCAGTTTAGACCTCTGAGATAGCTTTTTGTAGTCTTTCCCTAAACCATGATACTGAACAATCTTTGTTTTCAGATCTTTTGAGAGTTGCTTCGGGGATCCCATGCTGTCACTCTTCAGAGCAGAGTCAAACAGAAGCACAACTTGCGATTGGCCACCTTAAATACCTTTTCTCATGATTGGACACACCTGCCTATAAAGTTTAACAAGCTAATCCAACCAATTTGGTGTTGCCAGTAATCAGTATTGAGAAGTTACATGCATTCAAATTAGCAAAGTTACAAGGGTACCCTTATTTAGCACAACCAGTTTTTCTCATTTCATATAATTTCATACGACTGAATACTGCTTCACTAAAAATCTTTGTTCAGAAACACCCCGGTACTCAGATGTTCTTGTGAAATGAAAGTCATACCACTGTTATCTTTTTTGTTGAAAATGGAGTAAATTATTATGCAGGCTGAGAAGGGTTCCCAAACTTTTTCATATGACTGTAAATCCAACTTGTTCACAGAGATGGAATAACCACAATAACTATAGCCACTTCAGTATACTGTATATAATATCTATAACGGTCAAATGTAAGGAATATTTTAATAATAAATTGCAGCAGATGTTTTACACAATATTCCAGCCCTTTTTTCTACTGGTTGTCTTCTGCAGAAAGGACAAATTAAATTCTAACTAGTCTTCCAAAACAGTCTGTCTTATTATCCATCATACTGTGTATTGCCTGACAAATAGTGAGCAGAAAATTCCTCATCTTAGAAAGAGGAGCAGAAGAGGATTAAAGTGTTAAGAAGGATATAGAGTTGAAAGATGCAGAGATTATAAATCTTTGGGCTGAGAAGAAGCTGGAGAAAGTCGTGTAATGAGGGAACGTGGGCGTAATGCAAGATAAAGGAAGGCTCTTGTGGGAATGCAAACTAAGACACTGAATTGAGCTGCAATGCAAACTTTGCAGTGCCATTCATTAAAATTTATTATATACAACACAGGCTTCTATACGATCAGAAGGTCAGATAATGATTACTCTGTGGGAATACAATTTGTATTGCCTTATCATTTTACATTGTAATGGCCTACATTCAACCCTTAATAGGTCATTTAATAGTATTCAGTTTCCATTCTTCATTCGCTTTTACCCAATTTACAAATTGGATCATAGACAAGCTTCCTGCAAGGTAGCACTGGTTCAGATTGAAACCATGGCAAGTCAAAAGAAATCTAAACGTGGCATCAAGTTATAGGAAATGCACAAGGGTTTTCATTATATGCCTGCACTTTTGCTACATAAAGTTATGCTCTTGCCCAAGTCCTGTATCTGTAAGAACCCACAGCAGCATGATTTACGTACATTTTGTTGTAGTTCCCCCAGTTGCCCACTAGCTTTTGAATGGTAAACGTTATAATGTGCAGGGTCGGACTGGGCTGGTGGGAGACTGGGAGAAAAACCTTGTGGGCCCCACCTACCCAGGCCTCTGCTGTGGTCCGAACCTGGACTTTCATCGCTCTTCTAAAGGTGTAGACTTTAGTGACTGTAGTGGGAGGTCTAAGGGCCCTGAGGTGACAGTCCTGGCCCCAGACATCCCAGTCCAACACTGCTAATGTATTCAGTGGCTCTTCTGTCGATTTCAAAGTTTGTCAGATGCAGAGTAACAAAGCAGTTATTGGGTATTGGGTTGGAGAACTTATCTGGGATCTAAGTTCTTCACTTTGGAAATCATACTATTCTTATTTCATACTTTTATAAAGCATTCTGCCTGGCTTTTTATTTGTCACAACTTTTCTCCACGGCAAGTGAAAACCTTTGTTACCTATGAGGGATTGAAGAGTGTGATATAGACAAAATCAGCGAAAAGCAAAATGTTTCTGAAATTAAAGGGGAACTCCAGCTTCCAAACCAAAATGTGATTAAGAGGCCCACATAACATATATCTGTCACAGTTACCTGTTTCTTCAAAAAGTATGAATAAATGCCATTTTCTATGCTGAAGTCCAGCGGTTTAACAGTTCTTCTCTTTCTGCATCATTTGAAATCCTGGCAGGGAAGGAGGGGCTAAACACTGATGTTACAAATTGTAACAACTTCTTCACAGTTTACAGACAGCATGCAGGGACTACATAACCCACAATGAATTGCACCGTGATGTTCTGTTCCTTATTAAAATCACATGTGAGGAAATTGTGGGTTTGGAGGATGCAGGCTGAAGGACAGATGACTGTTGATACAAAGTAACAGTAGTCAGTCAGCTCAGCAAAGTAGTCAGAAAGATCAGCAGGAGAGCAGGGGGCTGGGCTTAGGGAACTGTCAGAAACCATTAAAAATCATAAAAAGTCTGCATATTTTTTTATTGATGTATATTGCAAAGTTGCTTAAAATGATGTTTACTTTTTAAAAAGCTTAAGTTATGTTTTTGTTGAGTTCACCTGCAATGAAAATTATATCAGAGTAATATGTTTTAGGTAAATGACTATTTCAGTGTCTGTTCCATATCTTTTCTTCCATTTCTGATGCTTTGCAAATAAGCAAAATATTTTTTTCCAGTGGATTATAAAAAGGACCTATCACTGTTCATTTTGTATTACTATACTTCTAGTGGATACTTCTAGTGGAGGAGTTTACTAAAACAAGGCATTCTGGGTAGAATACTCAAAGCAGTGTTACAATCTGAGCATGCTCCTGAAATTTGCATATTAGAGTCTCTGTTAGAGTCTCAATATGGCCTCCTTCAGTGAAAGAACCCATTTGACAAAGTAAGGGATTTTTTTAAAATCTGCAGTTTTTTCAAAAAACTATATATGTAGTTTGATTAAACGTGTTTAGCTTGTACTGGTCAGATTGTTAATATGTGTTTCATTTTGGCTGTGATAGGTGCCCTTTAAGGACAAAACATAAGATTTACAGGTATAGGATATGTTATCCGGAAACCCATTATCCATAAATTGGATTTATTTAATGTTTAAATTATTTTCTAGTATATTTAAGGTATAAAGAGACAAATTATGGAAAGATCCATTAGCCGTAACCCCAAGGATTATAGCATTCTGGATAACAGGTCCCATGCCTGTATTTTCAAATACATATCTAGATAGATTGACACTCCACCTTACGTGGTGGCATGCAAAGATCTGTCTATTGTAAACCATACAATAAAAACATTTTGGACAAAACCGAGACAGTAGAAGAAAATGTAATTAGGAGACAAAATAAACAGACAAACAAAATAAACAAGCACAGAGAAGGTTTTATTAATGAGTCTTTCTCTTTGCAAGTCTGCGCTCCATTGATTTTCTATATTTAATTCCGTGAAATCATGAGAAAGGCTCCATGGCGCAACTGGATATTTTTTTGTGAAATATTATTCTTACAGGACTGTACTAAAAAGGAAGCGAAATCAAAATTTTTTATGATTTAAAGGAAATATCCAGGAAGTTGATTCTGTGTGGCATGTGATGCTTATTATCTTAATTACCGGTATAGGATCCATTATCCACACAGAATTATGGGAAGGCCATCTCCCATAGACTCCATTTTAATCAAATAATTCACATTTTTAAAAATGATTTCCCTTTTCTCTGTAATAATAAAAGAGTAGCTTGTACTTGATCCAAACTAAAATATAATTAATCCTCATTGGAAGCAAAACCAGACTATTGGGTTTATTTTATATTTAAATGATTTTTTTGTAGACTTAAAGTATGAGGATACAAATTACGGAAAGATCCCTTATCTGTAAATCCTCATATCCCGAGCATTCTGGATAACAGGTCCCACACCTGCATATTAAAAACAGTGGGAAAACAATATGCCATTGCACTAAACAACTCCCGTAAAATCGGCTGTGGTGGGCAAAGCAAATAGAAGTCAAAGAGGTGCAACACATTTCTAAATGATTAATGTAAATCAGTGTCATTAACTGTACAGCTGAATGGAATGTTCATGAATGAATAATTCTCAGAAATCAATAAGAATTTGCAACTTAAGTTTTAATGAGCGGATATTCATTGATTCTTTTTTTCTCTAGCTTTCTTACCACTATGAATATATTGCCTTACATCCTCCAAATACAGCTATGGGGCCTGTTATCCAAAATTAATTAACTAATTTACTACGGTTCGAATTTTCGAGTTGTTTTTCGTCACAATTTTGTGTTTAAAACAACCAACTTCAATATTTATCATCCCCCTACCCTGGAAGTAACTTGAATTCTATAGGTCACCACCTAAAACCTATAGGTCATGTAGAAGTCAATGCCAGAGGTCCGCTGAACTATCTGAAGAAGTTAAGAGGCTTCCTGACATTAAATTTTTTTTCAGAGGAAAACTCGATTCAAATTTGAACATTCAATCGAATTTCAGTTTTTTCATAAATAAGGTTCCATTCAAGTTGTGAGTTTATTAGAGCAAATAAAACTCACGTAAGCTCTAAAATTCGACCTTTGATAAATGATCCCCATAATTAAACCCAATAGGATTGTTTTGCCTTAAATACTGGATATATTAGTTTGGATCAAGTACTGTTTCATTATTACAGAGAAAAAGGAAATAGTTTTTTAAAATTGTAATTATTCTTTTATAATTAGTGATAGGCGAATTTCTCCCGTTTCGCTTCACCGTAAAATTTGCGAATTTCTGGCAAAATTTGCAAAACAGCGAAAAAAATCGAGAAAAATCGTGAAATCGGAAAGTTCACGAAAAAAGATGAAATTCTAACGTTTTCACGAAAAAATTGAGCAATTGGAACATTTTTATGGAAAAATCGAGCAATTCGAATGTTGTATTGAAAAAAATCAAGCAATTCAAACATTTTGATGAAAAAAAAAATTAGCTCAAATTTTTCAGTGGTGGTGAAGCACAGAAATTCGCCACAAATTCGTGCCAGCCGAATTTATTCGCCCATCACTAATTATAATGGAGTCTATGGGAGATGGCCTTCAGACAGTAATGAAATGTATATGATTATTCCTGTACTATATAGGGTTGCCACCTTTTCTGGAAAAAAATACCGGCCGTCCTATATATTTATATTTTTTCCCTATTAATAACATTGGGATCAACCGGTATTCTTACCGACCAGGCCGGTAAAATACCGGCTAGGTGGTATTTTAGTACTATACCTTTTTAGCCATGACAAGTTTAACATCAAACAAAAACATAATGTACCCAAACACTAGTAAATTGCATTTATTAGCATGCAACATAATTAGAATACTAAGGGAATGTAATAAAAATCGCTACCGGGAAAACTATTCGCAATGCGAAAAGTTATGCCTTTGCGCGAACAAATTTTGCTTTGTGCGAATTTAATATAGCTTTTGCGAGCCCGGAAACTGTTTAGCGACCACTTCCAACAGTGAAAGACCGTTTGCGAATTTTATAGCTTGCGCCAATGCGCAGTCAATGTAATAAAACTTCTTACTGAGAAAGTCGTTATGTTTGCTCCAAAAGATTACGACACCTTCAAGCACTTCTTATGAGTGCGGAATTAAAATTCGCAATGCGAAATTAAAATTTGCAATGCTATAACAGTTTAAGGTACAATATTACATTGCGAGATGTGGATTTTTACGGGGGAATGTAATAAAAATCGCTAACGGAAAAACTATTCGCAATGTGAAAAGTTATGCCTTTGCGCGAACAAATTTTGCTTTGTGCGAATTTAATATAGCTTTTGCGAGCCCGGAAACTGTTTAGCGACCACTTCCGACAGTGAAAGACCGTTTGCGAATTTTATAGTTTGCGCCAATGCGCAGTCAATGTAATAAAACTTCTTACTGAAAAAGTCGTTATGTTTGCTCCAAAAGATTACCAGGGGAATGTAATAAAAGTCGCAAAGAGCAAAACAATTTGCACCAATAAGACTAGAAATCCACATCTCGCAATGTAATATTGTTCCTTAAACTGTTATTGCATTGTGAATTTTAATTGCGCATTGCGAATTTTAATTGCGCACTCATAAGAAGTGCTTGAAGGTGTCGTAATCTTTTGGAGCAAACATAACGACTTTTTCAGTAAGAAGTTTTATTACATTGACTGCGCATTGGCGCAAACTATAAAATTCGCAAACGGTCTTTCACTGTCGGAAGTGGTCGCTAAACGGTTTCCGGGCTCGCAAAAGCTATATTAAATTCGCACAAAGCAAAATTTGTTCGCGCAGAGGCATAACTTTTCGCATTACGAATAGTTTTTCCATTAGCGATTTTTATTACATTCCCCCATACGACACCTTCAAGCACTTCTTATGACTGCACAATTAAAATTCGCAATGCGCAATTAAATTTCGCAATTCAATAACAGTTTAAAGAACAATATTACATTGCGAGATGTGGATTTTTAGTCTTATTGGTGCGAATTGTTTTGCTCTTTGCGACTTTTATTCCATTCCCCTGTTAGTCTTATTGTTGCAATTTTTTTTGCTCTTTGCGACTTTTATTCCATTCCCCTCAAAATACTTAATAAATCTCAGATTTTTCCTTCACTTTTGCAAGCAGGGCCGCCATCAGAAATCACGGGGCCCCGTACAGCAAAATTTCTGGGCCCCCCAGTCCCCGCCCACACCACAGTAAAATGTCCACAAAGACACAACCGCTTAAAATGGTAAACCCCCCACTCACAAGTTATAAAAAGCCATTGGTGGTCAGGGCCCCCTTATAATTTAAAAAACAAAAAAATTGGCATCAGGGGTCCCACATAAAAGTTTTTTAAAAAAACATTAGCAGTCAGGGCCCCCCATAAGTTAAAAAAAAACTACTGGCACCAGGGGCCCCATAAATGTTTTATAAAAAAGCATTGGTGGTCAGGACAGCCCCATAAGTTAAAATAAAAACTATTGACACAGGGGCCCCGTAAATGTTTTTCTAAAAAAACATTGGTGGTCAGGGCCCCCCCCATAAGTTAAAAAAAAAATCAGTGCCAGGGGCCCCCTACAAAAAAAAATCATTGTATAAGTGGGCATTGCACACAGTTATATAACAGGATCCAGGTTTCTACTGATACCAGCACTAGGCAAACTCTGT
Organism: Xenopus petersii; assembly: GCA_038501925.1. Taxonomy (NCBI): domain Eukaryota; kingdom Metazoa; phylum Chordata; class Amphibia; order Anura; family Pipidae; genus Xenopus; species Xenopus petersii. The sequence goes on from CM076682.1 coordinate 135,073,287, forward strand.
ACACAGGCTATGTGGTAGCGTGAATATATCACACTACAAAGAGTCATAGTTAGGCAAATATTAAGCACAACATACACAGCACTGCTTTGTCTCTCTCGTGCTCTGTTTCTCTGCAAGCTCCAGGATGCTGCTACTCAGCTCTCTCTGTGCCATAGAGAAAAAAGCCCAAACAGGAACGTGTGCTTACAGGGGCGGGACATAAGGAAGGGAGACGCTGTCATTGGCTGAAAAGCACTGGGGCAGGGCAAGATTGCAGAGTTAGAGATCGTCTGCCAATTTCATACTGCTAATGAAAACTTCAGTTGTGCATTGTGTCACAGCTTGAAATTTAGTTTACTGATCGTGGAACTTGCAGATAATCCCTAACTTTGCACTTCTCCTCCACATACAATTTTCGGCACGACTTCGGGTCTTCAGCACAGCCGGGCCCCCCTTTAGCCCCGGGCCCGGTACAGGTGTACCCCCTGTACCCCCCTGATGGCGGCCCTGTTTGCAAGTGTTTGTGGCAGCACAATAGTGGCAGCCATTAAAGGGATACTGTCATGGGAAAAAATGTTGTTTTCAAAACGCATCAGTTAATAGTGCTGCTCCAGCAGAATTCTGCACAGGAATCCGTTTCTCAAAAGAGAAAACAGATTTTTTTTATATTTAATTTTGAAATCTGACACGGGGCTAGACATATTGTCAGTTTCCCAGCTGCCCCCAGTCATGTGACTTGTGCTCTGATATACTTAAGTTACTCTTTACTGCTGTATTGCAAGTTGGAGTGATTTCACCCCCCTCTACCCCCCCCCAGCAGCCTAACAACAGAACAATGGGAAGGTAACGAGATAACAGCTCCCTAACACAAGCTAACAGCTGCCTGGTAGATCAAAGAACAACACTCAATAGTAAAATCCCGGTCCCACTGCGACACATTCAGTTACATTAAGTAGGAGAAACAACAGCCTAAAGTGCTTGCTCTTTCTGAAAGCACATGACCAGGCAAAATGACCTGAGATGGTGCCTACACACCAATACTATAACTAAAAAAAATAACTATGTAACTATGTAACTTGCAGTTCAGGACAGACATTTTATATTGTAGAGTGAATTATTAAAAGTGTAAACAGTGTAATTTAGAAATAAAAACAACATTATAAAAATCATGACAGAATCCCTTTAAGAGTGCAACTGATGCTGCAGTTTTATTTTGCATAGAAATGGCCTTGCAGTGAGACAGGGTTGACATAATCTTTGATTAAAACCCCAGGAGCTTTGCTGGTGTATAGGCCACACAGAGATCCAAGTGCAGGTTTAGCAAACATAAATCTGTGCTACATTTCAAAGTGACAAATCAATTACACCCTTTTGCTCTGTAGCCTGACATGCTATTAGTCAAGTCGTATTTTACACCATAGAAGACAGTCCACCTTTAAAGCGAGAAGGCTAAAGAGAATTTCCATGACAGTTAATGATTTTAAGAATTGGACTTAATAAACTTTATTGTGATTAAAATCTGATTCCATTTCTTAGAATTTGTTTGCCTCAACAATTTATGCATATTTTTTTCAGTTTCTGACATAAGGGGGTGCAATATCTGCACACAGGATAATTAAGGCAGAGTATTATATTCAAATTATATTATGAACATTATGGATCATTTATTTAACCTGTTGCAGTTTGCCGTAGTCCGTTGCATGAAAAATCCCATTGACTAAAGGTATTACGTCATAGCCCCCCAAAGCACTCCATTTAAATTACCAAACCAGTCTTTTGAAAAGGAAGCCTCATTATTGTAAGCAGGCAAAAAGAAAAGAATGGATTCAGAATATCAGCCTTCTCCCTGCTTCTGTCAACATGTGTTGAATACTGTTTGAGCTTCATGGAAGAAATTTAGAATTTTGGTCCATCTGGCCTGGCCTAATCTTGGATTACTACTAGATTTCCAATATTTCCTGCATTTCTTTAGGAACAATATGTCAATATAATAGCTGGAGGTTGTTTAAAGGACATCCCAGCATCAAGATAATATCTGAGTGCAGTATGCTGTTTATGGAGGCTGAGGATTGCTATGCCCTTATTATTATAAGCTATGCCCTTATTATTATAAGTCACTCCTAAAATTAAGATCATTAAATTAAAGATATATTAAAGTCCAAATGTTTTTTAGGCTTTATTGGGTTCAATTCTGTGTCTAATTTTGTGCCTGGCACTTTATTCTTTTGCTTACCAGTCCTCTTCATTACATCCTTCTGATGCTTCTAGACCTGTGATTAGCAAACTTCTTCAACTCAAGTCCCACTTGAATGTCTAACCTTTTGGTCAGATACTGTAGACCCCTTAAAGGTCTAAAGTCAACTTGTAAAGTGTGCACAGATATAGAAATATATGGGAGCTAAAACATATATTCATCCCAAATCTTACCCTAACTGGGAAATTTCAGGTGTATCTAGAAGATGCAATGGCCCTTCTCCCTAGTGGTGTAATGATGCCCCTCTTTTCCAGTCTACTCCCTTCCCCAGCCAAAATCACAGGACTCCTGTGATTTCAATTTCACCAGGGAGGAGCAGCTTCCTAGTTGGAGAACCATTGTTTTAGATCAGGGGTCCCCAACGAATCATGTGCCACATTTAAATGTAAAAAATAGTTTGAGAGCAACACAAACTTGAGAAAGTCCATGGGGATGTCAAATAAGAACTGTGATTGGCTGTTTGGTAGGCCCTATATGGACTGGTAGCCTACAGAAGGCTCTGTTTGGCAGTGCACCTGGTTTTTATGCAACCAAAACTTGCCTCTAAGCCAGGAATTCAAAAAGAAACACCTGCTTTGAGAGCACTGGGGGCAACATCCAAGGGGTTGGTGAGCAACATGTTGCTCGCAAGCTACTGGTTGGGGAACACAGTTCTAGACAAACATTTCCCATAATGGAATCTGCATATAAGGAAGTACAAGTACTCTGCTTTGACAATTAAAAAACGATACTGACGCATTCCTATTAAAATCATAGGAACGTGTCAGTATCAAGTAAGTGCTGCACCCGCAATAGTTACCCTGAATGCCCCCCTCAAAACCGCCCCAGCCCCACCAACCTCCATTGACCCAACCGTCCAACAATGCTAAAAGATCTTCTGTGCAGTTTCCTATGAAAGGATCGCTCCGCCCTCAGCCCATTGTCACGGAAGCAACACAGAAGATCCGTTAGTTGTGTCAGTGGGTCAGCTGTGCAAATGTTCGCGGTGCTGGGGGGGCTTTCAGGGGAACTATTGCGGGTGCAGCAACTACTTGATACTGACACGTTCTTGTGATTTTTATAGGAACGTGTCAGTATCGCTTTAAGCAACTTTGTTATTCCATATTCTAATTGATTTTCTGCAGTTAGAATATGGAATGTGGTTTTTGGTATCTACATGGAATCTTCAGTAGTCATGTATCGTAATCAGGATTTCATGCAGAATCTTTAGTCTTTCAGTTCCCACGACATTCCTATTTACTTCATGATTTCAATTCATTGTGCTCTGCATAGTCAACATGTGTTATGTAGTCTACATACAAAAGCTGAAAGGAACTTGCTTGCTCACGTCAAAAATATCAAGCTTAGCTTGGTCCTTTGGCTACTCTTTTCCATATTTTTCTATAATCTCTAGATTAAATGGTATAGGAAATAAATTCACTGGTTTGTTGCAGTATTTGTCTGTCCTTCGGTGACTTACAATCACTGGTCAAGTGCTTGATAAAGTTGTTTCGATTTCTGTTGGAACAGTATTGACAATATTTAGCTTTTCACATGTACTGTATCATATCATCCCGTTTTATGAGTCAATCTATGAATCCGCCATTTTTCACCCTAAACAAACCAGCAATACAATTCAGCATATTGTAATAGAATATCAGTTATAAATCTGCCATAATAGGCAGCATGTGATTCTTTCAAAACAAAAAAGGGCAACTAAACCAAACCCATTTTCGGTCTCAGATTCTCACTTTCTGTATTGCTCAGTGTGCACTAATTTTGGTCATAGCACATCTTAAAGTAGTTCTACTCCCAGACATACACAAAGGGGCAGAATTATCAAAGTGTGTAATAAGAGCTCATTATAGAAAAACTCATCCCTTTTGTATTCATTCCCAAGGGATTGTTAGAAGAGTATTTATCAAATACAATAAATGGTAACTTTCACCCATTGATAAATACATTTCTAAAAATCCATAAGGGATGAATAGAAAATACCCCCACCCCCAATGTCCCAGGTATACTTCCTTCAGTAGCACATATTGGTAGAAGAAGTATTGCTCGACCATTCTTAGCGAGTAAGCACACTTGCAAAAGTGTGACCAAAAAGTAAACACTTTAAAGGAGGAGAAAAGTTTCAATCACTGGTGATTGCTGAAAAGTACCCCAGACTGGTGCATTTTTCTGCTAACAGGAGCACTGGCCAAGGGTATCAGGTAAGTGATTACAATCACAGGGAGTGCCTAACATTTGTCACCCCCCGCAGTAATTAAAACTTTATTTCAACTTTAATTTGTCAAGTGCAGTGATCAGTTATGATAGTAAAATTTAATATAGCTCCCCTTCTGATTGTAATCAATAAGGGAACTATTAGCCATACTACTAGCCATACTAGCCATATACAAGCCCTTATTCGTCACTAAAGAAATCTCAGCTTTTTTAATTCTTAAATCAGTGCTGTCATTTTTTGGTTCCCAAGCACTCTTTTAAACACATTTTAAAATATCTCCATCACCTAAATTGCATTTTCATTAATAATCCGTGGATCATTGTACTGATGTGGTGTATAATTACCTTTCAAAATATAAAACCCAATTATACTCAAATTTGTACGCATGATGAATATTTAACCATACTGGAAATATTAAAGTTTTGTCAAAGAAAATACTTGGCTCAGACAAATCATTCGACTCATTTTCCCCCAACACACTACCATTTAGTGTATAACTCACATTTATATTATTTCTACCATAACCTTGCATTTAGTAATAAACATTGAGGGGGTTATTTACTAAACTCTGGTCTGGCTTTTTGAGGCAAAATCCAAATTATTCAGGTTTTTTATTTTGAAAACTCAAAGTTTTCGAGATTTATTAAAGCACAATGCAGCAAAAAGCCCTAATCCAAAAATCCACAATCAGAGGTTGTGTATAAGTCAATGGCAGAGGTCCATATCTTGAAATTTATGTGGTCTGTGCTGGAACTAGCCCAAAAATCCAGCATTTTTAGGGTTTTGCATCAAAAATCCGAAAAATTCTGCCTAGGGATGGGCGAATTTGACCCGTTTAGTTTTGCCTAAAATTCGCCGGCAAAATGTCACAGACGCCCATTAAAGTCTAGGGGCGTCAAATAAATATTGTTGCGCAGCGAAAAATTTTTTTGACGCATGCCACCATACAAGTCTATAGGCGTCATTTTTGCGGCGAAACAAGTCAAAAAAATTCGGCCATCCCTAATTTTGGCTTTTTCGCGAAAAACCTGAAAAAATCGAGCGATTCTGAAAAAAACTCCGATTTTGGTTTTCACTCGATTTTATTGAGATTTTACCTCTGAACTGCTGCCCAGTTTTCCCATTTAGAAAAATCTCTCTGCAAGGTGTCAGCATCCTGCACAGAATTTATAGCGTTGCACACTACAAATTTATTTAAAGTTTACAGTTTTTTAAAACTGTTCTGTTTCATTTTTTTTCAACTGTGATTGCTAATTACACAATAATCTAATTAGGCAACTGCACATAATGTGGCATCTGTTGGGTTTCTGTAAATTGTGCCCTGACAGGTCAGAGTCTTATTTGGAAAGTGTATAATATATTACAGATCTTGAGATTAAGGACAAGTGCAATCAAATGATTATGACCTTGACAATGGTGCACAGACAATTAAAATGTATCAAGATCCTGGTATAAAGTCCAGATGGCTCTATTTGAATATTTTGTTTTAAATGGAATTTATCCCTTCTTGCTACCAGTGTGCGCTATATCAAGGTAAGATAGGGGGAGATTTGTGTAATTTGGATCTCACTACAAAAACATTTAAACATTAATTAAACCCAATAGGATTATTTTGCCTCCAATAAGGATTAATTATATCTTAGTTTGGATCAAGTACTAGGTACTATTTTATTATTACAGTGAAATTGTTAAATATGTGAATTATTTGATTAAAAATGAGTCTGTGGGAGATGGCCTTCCCATAATACAGAATGGGTTTCTGGATAATGGATCCCATCTTTGTACAATGTCAAGTAACAAGCAAGCTTGTTTAGAAGGCTCACTTTGATAGACGGCACCGACAAGTATAAATATACAATGTGTCACCTTACCTTTGTGTTCTAAGTATAACTCAAGTCCCTCTGAATAAATTGTACAAGATGCTAAACTCAGATTAATAAAACATTTGTTGTTTGTAATTTGAGTCAATAGCATTTACTGTAGTTCTAGGATTGTTTTTATGACCTAACAACAGAACTTTCCATCAATTACTTGCTTGGCTGAGCACCCCTGGGCGAAGTCTCACTACCGTTGCATTCTTTGATAACAGCAAATCATTATCATCATCACAATTATTGACAAGACCTAAAAATACTGCATTTTGCTTGCTCCTGCTCATGTGTATCAGCTAGCTTAGAAATATGCACTTTGGGTAAAGGGACACACGTGGGCATATTTATCAAGGGTCAAATTCATAGTTTATAAAAACTCCCATGAACTCGTTATTCTAAAAAAAAAGTATAAAAAACGACAAATCGAAATATCACATTTTTTAAATTCCGGGTGAATATGATTGACCCGCAAACTCCAATAGAAATCAAATCAAAATCGTTTCGAGTTTAAAAAAATTTGTGTTTTTTTCAAAAGTCCACCAAATGACTCCAAATTGATTGTAGGAGGTCCCTCAAAACACCAATTTGCCAGGTTTTAGATGGACAGTAGGTGATAAATTTCAAAATTCAAATTTAGACTATTCCCTAAGGGCTCTTACTCATGAGCGTTTTTACCTGCGCTCCCCTGCGTTCCGTTTTTGGCGTTCAGCCGCAGGGGAGCGCAGGAATAGATGCATTTCATCATTTAAAATGGGGCTGTACTCACACAGGTGCGTGTAGGTGCCGAACGCAGGAAAAATGCAGCATGTTGCGTCTCAACCTGCGTTTGGCGCCTACACACGCCTGTGTGAGTACAACCCCATTTTAAATAATGAAATGCGTCTATTCCTGAGCTCCCCTGCGGCTGAACGCCAGATAAATTTTAGGTTTAATGAATGGGCCCCTTACTGTCATTTAACAAAACAGATGCTATAATTCTTACACTACAGGCTACTAATTTAGCCAATTAGTAAATTCCCCCCAATAGTTGATATTGCACAAAGGGATATGACCATTGTCTGGCCATTGGCCGACATGTAGGATCTTGTGAGGTACTTTTGACAGACTCGCCCAGTGACTGCAGTCCATCTGTCATGATCGAAGGTTCTGTCCACCAATGTCCTCCATCACCATAGGGCTTACGCTTTTCAGAATATTGTGTTACCACCAGTCCTAGGCTTGGGCCAAAGCAATGAATAGTGATGCTAGTTAAAGTGCTAATGAAATAATGATATTTGTTACTAATTTGACTATGGGGTAGATTTATTAAGGGACGAATTCGAATTTTCCATTTTTTTATGCTCAAAATTGTCAAATTCGAGAGAGTTATCCAAACTCGATTCTGCTTTTTTTAAAAAAAATTCTAATTTGATTTTCAGGATTTATGATACTCTGGCCCTTTAAGAATTCAAATTTGACTTTTTGCCACTTAAAACCTGCAGCATTGCTGTTTAAGTCAATGGGAGAGGTCCAGGGATCAACTTGGAGATGTTTGCATTCTTCCTGACATTTGAGTTTTTTCTGAGAATCGAGTTTTTGGGTCGTTTCAATTTGAGAGTTGGAAAAATTTGATTTCAGTAATACCTTTTGATTAGTCAAATTTCGAATGTATGTGAATTTTAAAAAACACACAGGAATTTGAAATTTGACCCTTTATGAATGTGCCTCCCCATGTCCACCAAATCAAAATTTCAGGATGGCTCCTACTTCACTGGACATTTTTTATTACTAATATAAAATATAAGAACGCTAATGAAAATCAAGCAACTCCCCTATACTTAACACTGCAAGGGCTTGTATGGAGCTCTCTTCTTCACTGATAAATATCTTTATTTTACATTCTTGGCACTGGCAATGAAAATAAATGAATGTTTTTGAGAGCGCCATGGTACACAACACTTAAATCAAAATCAGATGGCATGTTCTTAGATATGGAATTATGTGTGAAAGATACACTTGGAATTTTAGCAAACCCACATGTAGAGACATTCAAAAGAGTGTTTGAATTTATTATTTTTATTAATTTATTTTTTACAAATTGGAATAGATTATTTGCCCTCTTGTATTTATTAATTTAAGTGGAACTTATCATACTTATACATATCACCAACTGGTTAACTTCCTTTCAAATTCTTATTCAGAATTGTACTTTAATTGGCTTCCCATGAAGCCTGCCGTAGGATAGAGACACATGACAGTCATGCCCCATATCTGGGAAGTCGAACGTGTGGCATAAGCCCAATGTTCTGTACTGGGGCTTGTTTTAGTTGTCAATTGCCCTTAGCTGGCAGCAGCTTTCTTAATATTTATCGCTTATTACACTGGCGTATAAGGCAGCAGCAAAATATTTCCACTTACGTCTGTCTTTGGACAATTTTCGTACCTTATCTCTTATATTTGTAGCTAGTTCTTAAGTTCTGCATCAACTGTAAAACACAATTGCACTGTAGGCCAACCTCTCTTGTGTCTAGTAAAGGCCAATGTTACTGGAGTCTGTATTGCACCACAGTACATGTCCAACCCACATCAGTGCGCTTCTACCTTTGGATTATGGTGTTGGCCATATCCTCTGTATGACACTGAGTGCGAAGGTCATTGTTTGAAATCTTCTGTGGCCTGGAGATCTGCAGAATCCATCTCAGACTAGTGGTAGGGAAGGCTGAAAGTTTGGCTAGGTCACTTTCTGCCGTAAAGCAGTGTTGACAAGACACAGCTCTCGTAAAGGCATAGTTTTGTGTTAATTCTGTATTGTGTGGACTTCCAATGGATTCTGATGGCGGCCATGCCCACTAGGTAATACTGAGTACAGAGGTTATCGTTTCAAATCTTCTGTGGCCAGAAGATCTGCAGAATCCATCTCAGGCTGACAATTTGGCAAGGTCACTTTCTGCTGTAAAACAGTGTTGACAAGACACAGCTTTGGTACAGATGTAGTTTTGTGTAATTCTTACAAACATCATAGTACATCCAAACAAAGCATGCCTACACATTAAACAATTGAATATCCATCCCCATTATTACTGAACAATGGCATATCTGTGTGACTGAAGGGTGAGAGGAGTAGAATTCACTAATTTACCCATTGACATTGTGTGTTTTCCTTGTTGAAACCTTGATAGGTATTTGATTCTATTTTTATTAGATGTGTTTCTACCAGTGTACCAATATTTGTATTTTGTCCATTAACTCAGAGACCTAACATTGCAATTTACTCAGCAATCTCTTTCTTCATGCAGGAAATAGACCCAGATTTTGAGTGACAGTTAATGCAAATACATTGATGTGTGCCCTCCCTTGTATAGATAGTGTAGTAGAGCTAACTCTCTTTGAAAATAGCCCATTCTGACTCAAAGATAGATTGCTGAGAGGGGGATAGTCATTATTTCAGAAATAGCACATCATTTATTATAAATTGAATGGGATGAAGCGTGTAGTAAATATTAATTTTTGTAACAGATAAAAAATTATAGCATTTCTTCAACTAATATTACTAATATTCAACTAATATTAAATTGATTTTTATTGCCTACTGGTGTATAAATATATCCATCTATCTCTCCATCTGTGTATCTCTCCATTACCATAGGAACGACTTCTGAAACTCCATGACCCCTCCTCTGCATTTATTTTTCTTCTGTTTCAGTGTTGGATTTAGTACAGAGATAAAACAGCAGCAAATGAGAAAGAAGAACACATACCCCAATATGCTGCTTTTTGTGCATTTGCCATTAATAAAGTTGCCAGATGTCCCTGTTTGCCAGAGATCGTTCCGCTTTCCAAATATTTGACCCAAGGAAATATTTTCTCTGGAAATGTCCCAGTTTCTTTCCAAATACACATAAATATCAAAATTTTCCAAAGCAGCTGCTAAAATGGTGCAGCAAATCTTTCATTGGTTACTTAAGGTTACAGCTCAATGAAAGCTTTTTACATTCCCAATTATTCTTTATAGGGGCAATGCAATAACAACTGCAATATTCGCCAGTGTCAATAGGTGTGCTCATATATGATTCATCAGGGCAGACTTTTGTGCTTAGCGCAACTATACGGAGCATATACTGTACTTTTATTATTATAGACCAAAAACACAGGATTTTACCTAAATATAAATATACATCTTGTTTTATAGAAGACGGTGCCATTTTTAAACATAAGGCAAAAAGGGAAATTACTTCCCCATACAAAATTCTTAAAATAATCATATTAATTGATATTGTTTCTGTTTCTGTGATCTTATGTAGGCTACTGCATTCAAGAATTTAATATTGGGCAGTCTTTTTGGTTTGAATAGAGTAATTTGATTTAACTGTGTTTTCTAATGGAATGAAAATTCAGATCTGTGACTTCACAATGTTGACTTTAGTTATTGTTCCATCTATCTGGAATAGAGGGTGACTTGTAAAGGCATTGTTATAATTGAATTCAAATGTGGGAAAACAGTTTACCTGATAGTCAGCAAGGGTTGTAGTAGAAGGATGGCATTGGCCAAACAGGGAGTACAGTTGCATATCATCATGCTGATGCTAACACAGAATTATGCTTCTGCTAGGGCAAGAAATTTGGAAGCTGACAAGCTCACAGATGAAACATCAGTGCTCCCTTCTTTCATGCCAACCCATTGGCCTGCCTCATGTTGAGCCGGGGTAGAATCCTTCATTAGGTCCTGTGGAATACCTGCAAAGTGGTTGGGTTTTGGGTGGAAAGACCACGATTGTGGAAAGACCATAGGAGTGGTCTGTGTGTACCTTGCCTAGGTACCAAAGTCAATTGCAGGCTCACATTGCTCCCACCTCCCCACGTTAAAAGTGAAGTTTTCCCCCCTTGACTTGGTTGATCCGCCTCCAGCATGATGTCGCCTCCACCCACCTATTATGTCACCAGTTTACACAGGTCTGGTTAAAGTTTTGGCCAGGTTCCGGAAGGCTCTGGCAGGTCGGGTTATGCATTAGCGGGTCTGGGTTGAACAAGGGTCTGCCAAACTGGACCAGTGCCGGACTTTTTGCCAGGGCCATCACCACAAATCATTGGACCCCATACTAAATAGTTGGAATGCCCTTCTCCCATTAATCCTAGGTTACTATCCATCTACCCATCATGGGCCCTGTCAACAAAGGGGCCCTTCTAAAAGCAAGCTTGCCTATATAGACCATCCCCAAACCCACCTTGATCATGACCCATTACACCCAAACACTCTCCAACTGCTTGCAATCTACTGCACATTCTGATGTATACATCTCGTTTGAGGCTTGATGACACCCACTATGGCTGAATTTGTGTGCATTTGTGTAGGTGTTGCTGTTGCTGTTTATTTTAGAAGAGATATGTTTAGATGGAAACTTGTTTTCCAGCTAGATGCAAAATGTGTGGACTTTGTCTGAGGTCTGCATTTGTATTTATCTTCTTCCAAATAGCTGTATGATGAAGAATCATTTATTTTGATGTCATGTGCTGATGTTCAGATGGAGTAGATGGAAAGCAGATTTACCAAACAGCCCTAAGAAGATGTCATTTTTGTGCATGAAGAATTATACACTGAGAGCATCAGCTTATGTGCTAACACATGATTTGAATTTTCAAGGATTTGGAAGGGATTGATAAGGATGAAGCAAACCAGTGACACATTCTTTTCATGCTAGCAAAGGGAGGGGGCTACAATATCCAAACCCATTTTCAAAAGCCACAACAAATGTTGTTCACTAAACACTCATCTGGTCTAAAAGATCTTTCCGATTCTTATGCAACTCAGTGAGATGTTCCACCAAGTCACTTTATTTTTAAGCAGTGGTTAGTGCTGGTCATGGGTTTGATTCCATCCAGCTTCTCTGGTTTGACCTTGTGGTCCAGAAAGAAAAGCTAGCAGGGGAAAAGGATCTTTTTCTCAAAATGGCTAATTTTATAATACTGAAGTAATTGATAAAAGTGCTCAGGAGTCCTTTAGATAGTTGTCTCAGAATAATCACTACATATCTACACTTTTGAGAAGACTTTTCCATTAGATGCAGCCTTTTGCTTCCCCTGTTAAAGTGCCACCCAAGGAAGCTCCTTGATGCCCTCTACAGTTAATTGGAGGACTAAGCCTGCAGTATCTTCACCTTCATGCACATGGACTAGACCACCTCTGTGTAATAAAAGCTTGTGCCCTTATGTCTGAACTTCTTGATGACTTCTAATATTCTTTAGTTTTACAGAAGCGGATGCATATATCTTTTTTAATGCTACAAGATAAGGTCCTGAGAAAGGCAATTACTTCCTTGTGGCATGACAGATACGGCTGTCATTCATCATTTATCATACATCACTCTGATATATCATCACAGTAAAATTGTACTCATGCATCAATAGAACTCATTAAATAATAGAATGTCATCTTGCTAAATCAATACGGCAATATTGCCCAGTGTGAATATGCTGGTGTCATTTATAGGCATCGCTGATTGAAATTGATTGAAATGAAATCAATGTGTCACAGACTAATGCAACCTGTAATTATCTTGTAGACATATGAATTATATGTTAAACATTTCCATATGTGTATTTTATAGAAATGAATAGTGTAGCTATGTACATACTGTTTGTATTTACAGTTAGAACTATAATTCATGTGCAGTTAGATGCTAGTAAATGCAACCTGCTGTAAATTACTAGACCTGGTTAACTTATATTGTACTACCCTATTATTTCTCTTTAGCTAATGCCAAACTGCAGTGTTGTCCAAATATTTTGAAGAAGTAATAGACTAATATTATTGTAAGGTTTGGCTTTAGCTATGGGTGCAACTGTTACATTGGAATGCTCAGACTATATGAGTTTCTATCAATGAATCTGCTTTAAAGGATCCAACTATAAATACGTTTTTTTTTCTTCTCAGAGAGGTACAGTAAACTGTTTCTTTCAAAGCCCTCTTTGGATAGACAGGTCCCAAATAATGCCATGGCTTTCTAGGTCATGCCTTTTTGTAGTCGATAGTATGGGGATTATAAAAAAAATAAATAAATAAACTGAACGATCTGATTAGGAACCTTGTGACTTGTCAATGGCAACTTGAAGCAAATGACAACAAACTGTGTCAGTAACAACATATAGATCAACAGCAATAAGAGAATAATGAATACTTCCATTACACAGAGATCATTTTAAAAATTGTCCCAAACTTTGACTTTACCATAATACATATTAGGAAAGATTTAATCCGTTGAAAAAACTTAATCAATCAAGTCTATGGGGAAATCTGTAATTAACTCTAAGTATTTCTCATTTAACAACTTCTACCCGGTTATTCAATAATTTAAAGTCATTTATGCTCTTATGCTGTTATAGTTTGTTCTGTTCCCTTGTCCAGTTCATTTGTACATATATCTTCTAACTATAATTGCTCATTGATTTAAGGGAGAAGGCCCATTGATTGTGCTTTCTTCACAGGGGGTAAGTGGAAAAACATTTTGACCTTATATCACCACAATGGATTACATGTAATTATTCTGGAAATCTATAAATCCTGCAAATCCATACATTCCCAGAAGTTGTAGTATATTGCTTTATTGTATCTGGGATGTCGGCTGTTCTCAAGTCAACAATACATTCATTAGAAAGACCAGTAGAACAAAGGTAGCCACATCGTTAAGCTTAGGTTCACATATCTGCCTCTCCATTGTAATTTCTTGACGTGCTAAGGAGAATAATAATGGGTACAGGTCAAATGAGACTTTTGTATTTATTTATAGCTCTGGGATCACTTGGCTACAGTTTGGAACATCAGTCGGCCTCTAACATGCTTTTCTGCTAAAACTCAGGACTCGTTTAAAAGGGATACTATCCTAAAACATTTATTTTAATATGTGTTGTTTATGTATGCTAAAAAGTTACTATAATTTTATATGTATTTATATTCATTCAAGGTTTTAACTTCCCTGGACCCAGAAATTAATAAATACCAGAAGAAGATTGACTTGATTTGTCCTCTATACCCGCATGTTATCCCAAGCTGCTACTGTAAGTACTCCTTAAATATACTAGCTCTTGAAATGTATTCTTTTCCTTATATTGTATTCATCATCAGTGATTGACAGATTCTGCTCATTGTATGTTTGCTGAATGGGGACAGTTTTATGTTGTTCATGAAAAATGATCACTCCATCGTATTGTAATGGTGCTTGCACAACTATATTGCATGGACCCAGCATGTTATTTGGAACTTTTCTTTCTTAGCATGGGTTCTTTTGTGAATTCAAATGTTATGTGGCCATACATTGGCTTCCTTTTATATCACTAAAGCAGAAGGCAATACTTTCCAGCTTGGGTTGAAAATGCATTTAATGCAATCTGATTCTTGGTGTAGGTAAAACTAACTGTGCCCTATCTATTCCCTCTTGCCTATAGTACTCAGTTGCATTTAAAGTAATAGATGAAAAATAGGGAAAGGATGTGATAAATTATGATAGCAAACAAAATGATTTCAGTGTCTATAATTTAGGAGGAGAGCTCCTTTGGTACAATATTGTTTATCACCTTTAGAAAGCAGGTAAAGCTGGTCTGTAATATCTTCCAATAAAAGAGTAAAATATATATATACTTGTTATCCAGAATGCCTGGGACCTGGGGTTTTTTGGGTTATAGATCTTTCCATAATTTGGAACTTCCTACCTTAAGTCTACTAGAAAATCATGGAAACATTAAATAAATCCAATAGGCTGGTTTCCTTCCAATAAGGATTAAGTATATCTTAGTTGGAATCAAGTACAAGGTCCTGGTTTATTATTACAGAGAAAAAGGAAATCATTTTTAAATATTTGGATTATTTGATTATAATGGAGCCTGTGGGAGACGGACTTTCCATACTTTGGTGCTTTCTTGGAGAATGAGTTTGCGGATAACGGATCCCATACTTGTACATTCTATTAGTTTCTGACCCTGCCAAGAAATGATGTCCCCAACAAGTACAAAGTGTCATGTGGCCATCCTGGTTTATATAAATGCTTGTTTTGGGAAGTACCCTTTTGGGGGAAATGTGAATAAAAATGTACATGTCACAATGTAATATTCTTCAATAGGCTTTCAATGCATTGTGAATCTTAATTTCACATTGCAAACCTTTAACACCTGCTTGAAGGTGGTATAAACTTTTGGAGCAAACGTTTTCACTAAGAAGTTTTATTATATTTACTGCACATTGTCACAAACTATTTAAAATTCACAATCGCTATCCTACTGTCGCGCAAGGGGCAAAATGTTTGCAAAGGCAAAATTGCATTGCCAACAAATTGCAAATGATTTTTGCCTTAGCGACCAATATTACATTTGTCTCTTAACGGATTTCTACAGAATGTGATGGTAGTAGAATTATTGGTGGGATGGACTGATTTTCTTAAAGGTCTCAAGATAATGGTTTTCGCCTAAAACTAGCCAAAAACATACACCTACCTTTACAAGAAGCTACAGTGTCTGAGGACTAGTCTTATTTTCCTCGGGCGGAAATAGCAAGTATTTCAAAGAAATTGTTGATTTTCTGTTCAGCTGATTCCTGATAAATGTAAAATCTCCTAACATGAGTTACGGACCATTCCTAAGGTTAACATCCAAAAGTGTTCTGCGAAGTTGCTTAGCAGTGGCGAATTAAATATCTAACAGTAGCAGAAGAAAAGTAACATTTTTTAAATATGGAAGGGAAAATGTACAGTAGCAGAGAAAGATAGAACTTTTATGGTAATCCATAAGAGTTTGCGATAAAGCACAAGTATACCCAGGAGTCATTACTGCTTGCAGATTCCCTCTAGCCACTAAGAGGTTTAACTGAGGAACAGCAACACTCTGGAAAATTGAAACCTGTTTGACAGTTTTTTTTTTTTTTTTGCAATTATTTCTTTTAACTGGGATGTGAGAAACTAATGGAAGATATTAGGTATTCAGGAAAGCTTCTGCACAAATGAAACATCTGCTCTTATGGGAACAGAAAACTTTGCAAATGTTATTGTACTGATGAAAAGATACTTTCAGACAGTGTCTATGCAGCTTGGAAAGATCTGGCTATTAAATACCTTGGAGGAGATTTATTAAATGTAGATGAAAGCCTATGCTATTGCACCATGAGCTATAGTTCTTGCACCAACTGTCTCTATGGTACCGGAGCACCCAGGACTGACTCAACAGATGTACTTTGGTTCAGCAGCAATAATCATCTAGACCTTCCAAGTTATACCTAGCAACTCCCCAATTTCTAATCTTAAAACAGATTTTTAGAACTTATATAAAATAACTACTTATACCGGATACTTGTTCCACGACTGTTTATCAATTGTTCTTTATTTACTGTGCATTAATCTTTTCTAGAAAGTGATAATAATCATCTTCATCATCATTTATTTATGTAGCGCCAACAAGATACACAGTGCTTTACTTTAGTTATAACAAACGGAATAAATGGTGTATAGCAAACAAGGGCTACAGAGTACAATGTTTTATAAACAAATTCACTAATAGTCTAATCAGACTTATTTCTTCATAAAGAGTAAAGTACAGTGCAATCACTTAGAGGTCCCAATTAATTTTACCGGCTACCAATTGATTCTCTACTTCAGAACTTTTTTGTCAAAATGAACTGTGATTTTTAAGTATCTACGGCACTTTAAATTTATGCTAAATTATTTAGAATATTGATGATATAAATCTACTAATTGCATTATTGTAACAGATTGATATTAATTTTTATAATTAACTTGAGTCAAAGACCAAGTGATTGCACTGCACTTTACTCTTTATGATGAAATAAGTCTGATAAGACTATTAGGGGCAGATTTATCAAGGGTCATATTCCAAAGTGAAAAAAACTTCGAAATTCGACCATCGGATAGGGTAGTCCAACATTCGAAGTCGAAGGATTTTTAAGATAGTACGGTCGTACTTCGAATCGTACGATCGTACGATTTAATCGTACGATCATACGATTTTACAAAAAAATCCTTCGACTTTTCAAAACTTAGCCAAATACTGGCTGTGGGTTCTAGGAGGTCCCCATACATTGCAATTTGGCAGGTTTAAGGTGGCGAAGTGTCGAAGTCTAAGTTTTTTAAAGACACAGTACTTCAATTTTTGAATGTTCGAATTTTCGACGGTTTTTCAATTCGAATCAAAGCCGAATTTGGCCTATTCGATGGTCGAAGTACCCAAAAATCAAAGTTTTTTCATTCGAAAATTCACTTTGACCTTAAATCTGCCCCTTAGTGAATTCGTTTATAATTATCACTTTCTAGAAAAGATTAATGCACAGTAAATAGAGAACATCTGATAAAAAGTTGTGGAACAAGTATCCGGCAGAAGTAGTCATTTGATATAAATGGGGTTCCTTTCTTCTGTTTTAAGTAATTTATGTATGACGTGTGTCAGACCCCAATTGTGATCAAAGGGTTTGAATTCTAATTGGTGGGACCAGGGTCATTACTAAAACTTCCTTTCAATTGCTAATCTTGTGATGCTCAATTTTAGGTGTCAGTGTGCTATGGACTGTTATTTTATGAAGCTTAGCGCAGGGGGTCATTGGAAGTCATGAAAACTTTAGCATAACTGACATGGCTATTTTATTGTGCATATATTATTTATGTGGATTCTTTTCAAAATGTGGTCTTTTGCTATGTTTCAGTTGTATTTAAAGGAACAGTAACACCAAAAAATGTAAGTGTTTTAAAGTAATGAAAATAAAATGTAGTGTTGCCCTGCACTGGTAAAACTGATGTGTTTGCTTCAGAAACACTACTATAGTTTATATAAACAAGCTGCTGTGGAGCAATGGAGGAAATTGAAAAACGGCTATATGGCGCTCAGCGCTCCTCTTGATGCTGACGAGTCATGTTGTGGTCTGCATCTCCCTAATTTCTGCAGCTGAATGTTAGGGATAGGTAGCAGCAGGAGATGGGACACCTCTGCCTGCCCATCTTGGATCGGGTGCTTCTTAACGCAGACAGTGCTTAGTGAAGGGGCAGAATGCAGTGGGCAAATGGCAAAAAACCTGATGTGTAGATGCTTACATCTAGTGACAGTCCCTGGGACAAAAAGTCTTGTTAGATGAGCACTAAGGGGCCTCCTACTGAAACCTAGGGGCACATTTACTATGGGTCGAATATCGAGGGTTAATTAAGTAAAATCCTTCAACTTCGAATATCAAATTCGAACGATTTACCGCAAATATCAAAATCGAACGATGGAAGGAAAAATTGTTCGATTTAACGATTCGAACGATTTTAATCCATCGATCAAATGATTTTCCTTCGATCAAAAAAAGCTTAGAAAGCTTATGGGGAAGGTGCCCATAGGCTAACATTGATGCTTGGTAGGTTTAAAGTGGCGAAGTAGGTAGTCAAAGTTTTTTTTAAAGAGACAGTACTTAGACTATTGAATGATCGAATAGTCAAACGATTTTTAGTTCGAATCGTTCGAATCGAAGTTGAAGTCGTAGTCGAAGGTTGAAGTAGCCTATTCGATAGTCGAAGTACCAAAAAAAAACTTCGAAATTCAAAGTTTTTTTCATTCTAATCCTTCACTCGAGCTTAGTAAATGTGCCCCCCTAGTGTTCTATCACTTGTGTCTCAGGGAAAGTAAGCAACCTTTATAATATCATGTGTAGCAGGGTATACCACAAGAAACCCATTTCCAAGCTGCTTGAAAGATACGTAGCGGGTTTTCAAAAACCCCAAAGATAACCTTTTTAAGGGCTTTTTGTTAATAATATTCCAGTTTCTTGCAGAGGGGATAGAATATCAAATAGGTCTGTTCTATCTTCAGAGTAGAAATAAGCCACCTGATGAACAGACTTCCACTCAGGATTCTATGCTGTAAAAAAAATGAAAGCTATTGAAACCATATGTGTTCAGAAGTTCTATGCTATATGTTATCCTTTGTCAGCCTATGCTTGGCTGGTACAGGCTGGATTTGATCTTTTATCCATTAGGTAGAGTTCTCATAACATTCCACCAGCAGCTTCATATGTTCTAGCCGTAAGTTCTTTTCATCACAAGAGTCTAAACAACGGGGGAACATATTTGACATTTTTCTCTTAGTTTGTGGATCTCAAGGATCCTCAAGGTTGTGTTCTATATTCACAAGTCCCTCTACTGACATATTTTTTATTAATGATGTGCAAACTGTAGCTTTCCGAGTATTAGGGATAATTCCTTTGCACCTTGGGGGTGTTGCTAAAATACTGTCAATTTCTGTTTACAGTATCAGGATGATATGATATAGCATTTCAGCTTATTCTGACAGTATCCTGAGTAATGGCTTAAATCGTATTTTGGATTAGTTTAGTAGGACTATAGCAGGGATTGACACCTTGCGCAAATTCAGGTGATGAGAAAATTATCTCCAGCTGTTCTGTTATGTCTTTCTGGAAATAAAGGAGCAGCAGTCTCCGTAGCAGCTGGAGAGACTCTTTTGGTTGGATCAAACACGTATCCTTGTCAACAGACTCTTTGGACTCTTGGTGAGTCTTTAATCTGCACTTAAAGGCAATCAATATGGTAGCTTGGCTTTGTATTTAGACTCCTCTGGGGTGAATCTTGTGTGTTTCATGTGGGCCGTGAATAATATTCAAATGAGTTGCTTAGTACATTCAGTGCAAAGGAAGGTAAACAAAATGCTTTATTCACATTTTTACAGAAGGTACATTCATTTTAGTTACAGTCAAACATCTGCTGCTTATCCACTTTCGCAGCCATCACAATCATCTCCTGCTAATATATGTTAATCTCCTCTACTCCTGACTTAATACATCTTATTGATTTTAGGTTCTGTTCATCCTAGTTACCTGCATCAGCTTTGTGTATTTCTGGCATTGTGCTGACACAGTATACTTCAATAAGCAGCCCCTGAGATAGTCGGATTTCTTTACATATTCACGTGTTCCATTAATAACGACAGTATCAGTTTAAGCAGAACTAAGCAAATGGACATTACTGACGCAGCTCTGTTTCTGTCTTTAACTGTTTATCTGCCTTTTTTTTCCAGTTGAGTAGTTTTGATCCAATGAAATCCCAGGAAAAATCTGTGGCTGGTTCTGTTGGTGCAAGCTGCTTTTAAAAAGAGATCTTGATGAGACCACATTTTCTTGTAAAAGTAGTAACAGTGGTTGCATCAGATCAGTGATCCCAAACGTTTTTTTAACCATGAGCCACATTGAAATGTAAAAAAATGTTGGAAAGCAACACAAGCATGCAAAAAGTTCCTGTTTGTGCCAATTATTGGCTATAATTAACTATTGGTAGCTCCTATGTCAACTGGTAGCCTACAGGAGGTTCTGTTTGGCAGTCCACCTGGTTTTCATGCAACCAAAACTTGCCTCCAAGCCTGGAATTCAAAAATAATCACTTTGTTTGAGGCCTCTGGGAGCAACATTCAGGGTTTGTGAGCAACATGATCCTCACGAGCCACTGGTTGGGGATCAATGCATTACATTTTCAAGTGATCACTAAATGAAAAGTAACATAGTAATATAGTAAGTTAGGTTGAAAAAAGACACACGTCCATCAAGTTCAACCTTTTGATTTTTTTTAACCTCCCTGTCAGTTGATCCAGAGAAAGGCAAAAAAAACCCCATCTGAAGCCTCTCCAATCTGCCTCATGTGGGAAAAAAATTCTTCTTGACTCCAAAATGGCAATCGGACCAGTCCCTGGATCAACTTGGACTATGAGCTATTTCCCATAACCCTGTATTCCCTCTCTTGCTAAAAAGCTATCCAACCCCTTCTTAAAGCTATCTAATGTATCAGCTTGTACCACTGATTCAGGGAGAGAATTCCACATCTTCACAGCTCTCACTGTAAAAAAAAACCCTTCCGAATATTTAGGTGGAACCTCTTTTCTTCTAATAGGAATGGGTGACCTTGTGTCAGCTGGAAAGACCTACTGGTAAATAAAGCATTAGAGAGATTATTATATGATCCCCTTATATATTTATACATAGTTATCATATCACCCCTTAAGCGCCTCTTCTCCAACATGAACATCCCCAATTTGGCCAGTCTTTCCTCATAGCTAAGATTTTCAATACCTTTCACCAGCTTACTTGCCCTTCTCTGTACCCTCTCTAATACAATAATGTCCTGTTTGAGTGATGGAGACCAAAACTGTACGGCATATTCTATCTAGATGGAGCCTTACCAGTGCTCTATACAGTGGAAGAATGACCCCCTCCTCCCGTGACTCTATGCCCCTTTAATACAGCTCAAGACCTTATTTGCCCTTGATGCTGCTGACTGGCATTGCTTGCTACAGCCAAGTTTATTATCTACAAGGACTCCAAGGTCCTTTTCCATAATGGATTTGCCTAGTGCAGTCCCATTAAGGGTATAAGTGGATATTTTTACATCCCAGGTGCATGACTTTACATTTATCAACATTGAATCTCATTTGCCACTTAGCTGCCCAGATTGCCAGTTTGTCAAGTTTGTTTTGCAAGGATGTTACATCCTGGATGGAATTAATTGGGCTGGATAGTTTTGTGTCATCTGCAAACACTGATACATTACTTATAATCAAGGGTATCCTTATGGCAGTGGTCAGTGAAGTTGGGGGGTGGAGGTAGGGCAGTTGGAGTAAATGAGGGATAGTTTTGACACACAATTCAGAGGAGAAGTAGGGGGTTGAAGGACAGGGTGTTTGATCCACATGTAGTTCACAAGAACATATTTGCCAGTATGGTTGTAAATTTGCTATGGAAGGCAGCTCTAAACTAGCATGTATGGAAATGTAGGTTTTAGTAATAAGGAATTCAGTTAGAAAGGTGTATAGGGTAGTGTGTCACATGCAGAACTGTCTGTTGTTTGCCTGGTGCTAGGGTTTGGCATGTGGTAGTAAGTAAGTGAATAGATTTTTGGGAGGGGCTGAAAAGACCCAGTGGTCTTGTTACACATAAGAACTAGTGACATTGTTAGAGAATGGCAGAAATTCCTCAAAAATGATTTAAAAAAATAGGTGAGAAGCTGAGGGCGAGAACTTATAGGGTAAATAACACAAAGATATTATCTTGGGCACATGCTATATTACAAGAGCAGATGGTGCTGAGAGAGATTAATGCATGACTATGTTTTGGTGTAGGGAGATGGGCTTTGGTTTAAGAGAACAGGGCTAATTTTTCCACCGGCTACAGATTCTTTGCAAGAGATGGACTGCACCTCAGGGATGATAGGCTAGATGTTTTGGGGGGAAAGGATGGGTAGAAGTTTGGAGAAGATTTTAAACTATGTATGGGGGGGAGGAACAATGAGAAATTTTGTGGAAGGTGGGTTAGAGGAAGATCCTGGCATAATAGGTAAAAAAAGGGGACATAGCTTTGAATGGCGGTATCATTAATAACAGGAAGGACCTGAGGTCTTATATACACAAATTACAAGTTAGTACCAATATTAAAATAGGACCTGTTATCCAGAATGCTTTTGAAGTAGGGTTTTCCGGATAAGGGGTCTTTCCGTAATTTGGATCTCCATGCCTTAAGTCTACTTAAAAATTGAGTAAGCATGAAATAAACTCAATAGCCCAATAGTATTGTTTTGCCTCCGAAAAGGATTAATTATAGTGGTCAATAAAATGCTAAGATACGTTTTTCAGTTTGGCTTAGTGCGCCTTCACTTTCTGTTGTGAGTTATAGTGACACCATGCCAGGTATCTAGGGTTGGTGACTGGTTTGAGCATAAGCAAATAAATTACGGTTGTGGTGTGTAAGTATGGCTTCAACACTAGAAGTAATCATTTATTAATAGTGAAATTGTTCTTTCATATTTCCTTAAAGAAAGAGTATATTGACTAACCCACTAAACAAGCTCTGATGCCATGAATAGTAGGAAGATTTTTGCCATGAGATACTACAAGCTGAATATTTTAATCTCATCAAAACCTTTCATTTTGATTGCCAACAATCATATGTTTGATTCAGAATATCACTTTATATCAAAACTTTCCCTGGTGAGCAGTGCCAGAAGGTGAAAATACCTTGAGTTCAATTAAGTTTCTTGCTTTGAGATACAACGCCGTTCTTTAAAATATTTTTTTATAGGGCTTTCTCCACCAAATCATAAATATGTATAATCTAATGTTCCATTAAACACAGTAGACTGGTCGGAGCTGTGTGATCAAAGTCAGTACAATTAATAGAATATAAAAAAAGTAGTATATCAATTTTCATATTTTATTTCCTTTTTCCTTTGGTTTTGCCAAAACCATCTGAGCACGGCATTAAAAAATTACACCGAGACACTGAATATACAACTTCTTTTCCCATTCAACAATATCGCTGATGTTGCGTTAGATCCATTTTCGTATTTCCTTTCCACCTTGGTTAGAAATAGCAGTGACCTTTCTGTCTAAAAAAATTGTTTCCAGATTTGTCAGGATTGTTATTCATTAGATGTGAACTCAGAAACACACCGATGAATTATTTCCCACCTGTGCATTGTAAAAATCATTTTTAGATGAATATGCAGATGATATATATCGTGTCTTGTAGAACCAATCTCAATCTTCATTACTTTCAATGTGTATTAAAAGGAAAACCGTTATGACTATAAATAATCCACTGATGAATAGTGAATGCTTAAAAAAATCTGTTTTTATTATTTTCTTACAGTTTGTAGATGTAATGATTTATTGGTAAGTTCTTTAAAATAAGGTTTATTTTTCAGCTGCAAATTCAACTATGCTGTGACTTACTGACATTTAACCTGCTTTAAGTTGTTGAATCCAGTATGTGTCAGTAATTGCAGCTCTACTAACATGCTTGAGTTGTTACAGTTGGAAACATTTTAAAGTTAAGAAAGCACACTAATGAGCCATTTAAGTCTCCAAAACTGTAAGAAAAAAAGTAATAGAAACCTTTTGGAAGACATTATTCAGCATCTACTTCAGTTTGGGTGCATGTGACATGACACTTTATATGACCAAAAGAAATGGGATATTTTATATGCCACCAGAATCCAAAAATGCTCATAAAATTGCATCTCCCCCGCATTTACACTTACTGTCGTGTTCAAAACTGTCTTTAAAGGCAACATCAGCTCAAGGAGTATTCATTGAAAGCACAAGTGTTTTTATGTAAGGGTTAGCATGCCAAACATCACCCTGTACAATGCCATGAGCTGGCAGGAGTGTTATAAAAATCTATGCCATTAGATGGGTTTTCTGAAGAGATTATCATCCTTCACATTTGGTAGACTAGTTTGATGAATGCCAACAGGACTTCCACCTGTCTGCCTGTGAACTTGGCAACCAACTGTAAACTTGGTGGAATAGTGGTCTGGGGTGTTTTTCACTGTTTGGGAACCTTAAGCTTACAGCATACTATTGCATTCTTGACAAGTCCATGTTTTCTACTTTGTGGCAACAGTTTTGGAAGGATTCTTTCCTATTTCAGCATAATATCCACATACACAAAGTATGCTCTGTACAGAATGGGTTTGCTGAGATGGAAATGGAATAACTTGCCTGACCTGCACAGGCCCTGACCTCAATCCAACTGAACTCATGTGTGCCATCTAGGCTTGATACCCAAATATCAGTGACCAATGCTTTCAGGACGAAGCTGAATCAAATCCCAAAAACAGCGTTCCAACATGTAGTGGAAAACATTCCAAGCAAAGTAGAGAAGGTTATAACAGCAATATTATATGAAATGTTGGACAGGTATCCAGATATTTTTGGCCGTAGAAAGTAGAGTCCATTCTGAAAGTCTTATGATTTGTCTGTAAAGTATTTGTATAATTGCCATGTCTTTATTAGATGTTTTAGAAAGAATACATTATTAGTAATATTAAATTAATATCATAACCCCTGATGAGAACACGGTTTATCTAAAATAACCACTTTTTATTTCAAAGGAACAGCTAATTGTAAATGCAAGCTGTTTAATTGACATATACTCTTTCAGTGAAGCCTGACTGCGTCTTGCCCGATCCCATACTAATTAAAGTTGTTGAATTATTGAAAGCAACACATATTTCTTCTAGACTTCAGAGAACTAGGAGGCAACTGAATCACAGACTGCTTTGCTAAAGGCTAACTATTTAAGATTCAACTGCTGGAAACCTTGATTCTGGATTTATCTTATTTTTAAATGTGAGGCATGGTGGCCCAGTGGTTAGCACTGCTGATTTAAGCACTTGATTTCTTAGTTTTATTCTGAGCTGAGCACTGTATGTACAGACATTCTATCTTCTCGGCATGTTTTCTTGTGTTTTTCCAGGTACTTTGGTATTCACCCACATATTGACAGGTTAATTGTCTCTTAATGAAATCAAGCCCAGTGTGCTTTGTGAATATTTGTAAGATTAACAGTGTTAGGGCTCTTACACATGGCTATTTTTGCCTGCGCTCCCCTGCATTACGCTTTCTTCAATTCAGCCGCAGGGGAGCGCAGGAGTAGACGCACTCAATTATTGTGAAGGGGGCTGTACTCACACAGATGCAAATGCAGATGGGACGTAGCATATTGCATTGCACCTGCGCTCGGCGCATACATACATCTGTGTGAGTACAGCCCCTTTCACAATAATTGAGTGTGTCTACTCCTGCGCAAAAACGGCTGTGTGTAAGAGCCCTTCTGGACTTATATGAATGATAAACAATATCTGAAAAGGGGATCTGTCATCCAGACATAAAAAGCTGTATCATAAAAGTCATTTTCAAACTAAACATGAGATCCAAATACTTATTTTTAATTAAACATCCATTTTAAAAACTCATCTGTCAATCATATATTGCCTGCTCCACCTTTGGCCTCAGACAATTACTTTCCCTTTCCATTCTGCCCTTCCTAAATGTCAATACACTCCCCACATTCCTCACAGTCTAAAAAGTAGCCTGTGCATGGATGTGTGCATCAGGCTAGTGCATAAACAAGATTTTGGGATGATGCAAAGTTTGCCTTAAAAACAGTGTTCCCAAAATGGCACCTCCATGCAGGCTGTGATTGTGAATTCCAAGACTGAAGAAAACAAGATTTAAATAATTTTTATATAGTGTAATTTTTCTTGACAAATAAAAGATAATGCAAATCTGTGAATGTGCAGTGATAGGGCTTAGTGATAAAATATCAATAGCGGCACTTCCAATGTTCAAACAAGTAACATATTTCTTGGGAGTAGGTGCCGTTGTGATGCCACTAGAGCGATAGAGAAATGGCCAACGTATTCAGTATTTTTCCAATTCAGCCACTTCCAAAACTACCAGTATGCCATTGCATGCTACATAGAAATGGAAATAAAATGAAGAGCCTGCTATGAGAATTAATATGTTGCTTTATGCTTCTGGACAAATACAAACATTATTAAAATATCTTTCTCTGTCACCCCCATAGAGATAACATTTTATGGTATTTAGCTCCAAATGTGTTAAACTTTGCCCAGAAAAGAACTGATAATTAATATGGTTTGTCCCATTAAATTAAGAAGAATAAACATAATTTCAGCGCAGTACAATATTTGAAATCCTTGAAGCTTATCTTGCCATTGTTTGAATATGTTTATTGTATAGCAGAGTGAATAGCTATTGAGTGCTGTCTAACAAAAGATTCTGTAAATATAAATCCACCATTAACTGATGTTTAGATGATTTCACACACTTAAATTGCCTGAAATATGGTTCCAGTGCCCCTTGACTCTGATAGCATTGTATTTTCTGCATCTATTGTCTCCCAATCAATGTTCAAACTGCTATTTATTTCTCATGTGTCTTTTTATTCAGTGGAGCATTAAAGGACATTTCCATCAAAGAAAGCCAAGCCATTTCATGCCTTGCAAAACTATTCACCACCTTTGCCGTGAAACCCCTAAATGCACTCTAATGTAAACTGTTGTCTTTAGAAATTAGTGAATGGTTAATTGAATGGATTTCCTGTGTGCAACTAATGTCAAATGTTCTTAAAATGAACACTATTGTTTCTGGAGGGCCCCAGAGAACATGTCTAATCAAATGAAGTACCATAAAGACCAATGACCTATTAAAATTAGTCTGGAATATAGTTCTAGGGAAGAACCAAAAAAGGGTTGGGTCTTGAAATGATTAAAAATGAATGGCAAATTAATGGCAACTAAAATTCTACCTAGAAAAGGCTGTCATCCAAAACTCATTCACAGGGTAAGGAACTCATATGTTGAAAAACCACCAAGAGGCCAATGGTAATTCTGAATGAGTTGGAAAGTTAAGTAGCTACAGTGGGATAAACTGTCCATGGGACAACTATTACCTGTATTACCCTCCATAATGCAGTGGTTTTTGCAAGAGTGCATTGTTAAAAAGCCAATGCTAAATGAAAAACTCCTATCAAAGTCTTTTTAGAGACATCTAACCAAAATTAACCACCATCTCCATCCCTGTGATGGAAGTAGCATCTTGATGTGGGGATGCTTTTTATTCAAAGGGACTGAGAAACTCGTTGGAATTGAGGGCTAGATGTTGTACAATAGATACAGGACAATTCTACAGAAAAGAATGTTTCCATCTGCAACAGGGCCAGAAGTTCAAATTCCATGAATGAGAATGAACGTAAGCACACATCCAAAGCTGCACTGCAGTGAGTCAAGTTGACTTTAGTATGGTATCATTCTATATAACCTTTCAATTGGAGTTAATTTTTTTCCTTTTTGCTATTTTTGTATGATTTGTCTTCTTCTTCAGACTGTTTTCAGCTTTCAAATGGGGCCACGGACCCCATCTAAAAAAAACAAATGCTCTGTAATGTATTGTTATATTACTAAAAACTCATTTAAAGGTGAACAGCCCCAGACATCTTTTTTTAATGGAGAAGCAGTGGCAAGACTTTAATATTGCTGTTTCCCAGTGGACCTCATACAGCATGATAAACATTGACAAATGTTTCCAAGAAAAGTGTGTGTGTGTTTGTGTGGATGTGGAATGCTTGGATCTTGTGGCTTTCCAGATAAGGGGTCTTTCTATATTCTTTTTCTATTTTTTTATATTATATTAATACTCAACTTAGTCATGTTTCCATCAATGTGGATTTATGTTTGCACAGTCTAGGAAAATGTTTTGAAATGTTTTCAGCTACTTTCTAATTTTTATGTGTGACTGTTTTTCTAAGACTGAAGTGTAAAGTGTAATTTCTCACCTTGTAAAGCAGCTCGGGGGGGGGGGGTTGTCAACCCTGTAAACTGTTCTAAACGTATACATTTAGTTGAAACATTTCTTATCTTTGTCCCTGCTGAGAAGTAGTGATGTGCGGGCCGGGCCAATACCCGCGGGACCTCCGGTTGCGGTTGGCAGGCGGGTCCGGGTTAAAATCTTCTTCCTGCTCTCCCCATCCGCCTTGCACTGGCAGTCTGCCGGCTTTTGACTTCCGCCATGCTTTTTTTTTATAGACGCGCACCTTATCACCCCGCCCCTTTTTGTGACATCATTGGCAAGGCGGGTCTATAAAAGGAACCTGGAAGTCATGGGTGGGAGCGGGTGGAGGGAGGGAGGAAAAACTCGACCTGCACATCACAACTGAGCAGAATCCCTGACTTTCATTACAGGCAGCTGTTAGAATTGATACAATAGTTGCAAATACTCCAGAGATGCTGCTGAGAAATGTATCAACTAAACGTTGCAAAATTGTAACAGCTCGGAATCTGCACCTGAATTACTGAGCTGCCAGACTCAAACACCAGAGACAGGGGCACTCAACTTTAAACTTAGTTTTTTGAAAAAACTGCAAAAAAAATGGAAAGTTATTGAAAAAAGTCTTTATTTCTGGGGAACAATCTGAAAACAATTGAACTGAAAAAGTGTTTGGACGTGAACAATCCCTTTAATGTAAAGAACATAACCTAACAGATAAAATCAAAAGGATCGCTCTGTTCAACATACATATACAGATACTACCTCAAGCCAGCTCAACTGGAATGTTCAAACCTGCCTGAACCACAAACAATTTAATGTCAAAAATATATCTGTTAGGATTGTCTTCCTAACCTACTCCAAAATCAATACGGCCAGCTTAAAAGTATGAGAATAAAAGACACAGCAAACATATACATGTGCCAATGTTTTTTTTTAGAAATATTTTTCCTACAAAGGCTTAATTTGTAATCATTGTTTTAAATTTGGGCTGTTTTATGTGACATGTTTTTATAGAGATATATTATGTACAGGAAGGTAGTTTCCCTTTAACATCCACTATGCCATACTGTCTTATTAGAGGAAAAAACACTATTAGAATAGAATGTTTTTTATATTGCCTATAGCATTCAAATGATTTCCAGATTTATTTGATCTTCTGCTTGACAGCTGCAGTCGCCTGGAGGTGATACGCTCTGCATTAATGTGCTAAAATAGCTCCGCCGCTCGCAGTGTGCAAGGGCAGCTGTAGGAGCAGTGCCATTTACAAAGCGTCTTCATACAATCGGCTGAGCCTCTAGTGTTCATTCAATGTGCCAGTACCATGTGTTTGCTGTACATTTCTATCATTATTTTAGTTGCTATTTATTCCCTCCTCATTT
Source organism: Xenopus petersii (assembly GCA_038501925.1). Lineage (NCBI taxonomy): Eukaryota > Metazoa > Chordata > Amphibia > Anura > Pipidae > Xenopus > Xenopus petersii. Next base: position 135,103,107 of record CM076682.1, read on the forward strand.
TGAAAAAATAGTCAAACATATTCATCTGGCACATGCTCAAGATCAAAGGGAATGTGTGAAAATCAATGAAACCAGGAACCCATGGAGGAGGATAAGACCACTAATTACCAATATGTTTCTTTCCCATATGGACACACAACACACACTAGAAACCCCTTTATGCTATAGTGACCTGTCATACAGTTTTTGTTTGTTTGTTTTTAATTACAATAGATATTCTAATATGGCACTTTTATCCACTTTTCCAGGGGAACGACGATGGATTCATCTAACATAAAAGACAAAACCGTGAGAAAACACATAGAGCACTGCTGCTTCTTGGTAATTGTTGTCATTGTAAGTAAATTTGTTGACTGGAGAGTGGCAGAAGCATTTGGGAGAGATGTTGCTATAATTGGTCACAACAATATATAGAACAATTAAGCTGAACTCATGTGTCACCGCTGTTTTGATAAAAGCATTATTAATGCATTGATGGAAAGATACTGTTATGATTTATTCCTATTGTATGTTTTCTTTTAATATTAAAAGAAAAGGTTAATAAAACTAATTAAGAAAGGAAGATATCCACTGAGACATACATTGTGTGGCAATAATAAATATCTACACCAAGAAGAATATATTAAAATCATTTTATTTCCCTATAAAAGGTTTATTTCCATAAAATGTATCTTGGAAATGTTTAATGAAGGAATACTGGAATGTTGCTTAGAATTTCATGTCTTTTATTAGGCAACATGTTATTTTTTGACTTGTATACCATTTAAAACATGTTATTTTTTGACTTGTATACCCTTTAAATATCTCCACTTTATTTTTTAAACAGAATAATGACAGACAGACAAAAAGAAGTTTCTAAATGTTTTTGAAAATGAGTTAATCCATTACTAACTCTACAATTTACTTAACATAACAAAATGTGGTTATCATATACAAGAATGAAGAGCATGATCAGATTGTTCAAAAACATGGAGTATAAACATTACACCCCACACACATTGATGTTTTAAATTAATATCTGATTGTTGAGCATTTTAGTGATACGTGCGGAAGGCGGAAAAAATTATATCAAGGCAGTAAAAAATGGGTCCAGGTTCAGGCCAAGGGTCAAGGGCAGGCGGCAGACAGAGTGTATCAGAAACAGGCCAAAGGTTAGGACAGGCAGAGTCAATAAACAAGCCAAGGTCAAAACCGGGAGATCAAAAATCAGAGGGAACAGGGACCAGATAGGAACAGAACAGGAACAAGACAAGATTACCCGGAGCAGGATCAGGAGCAGAAACAGGAGCAGAAACAAGAACAGGAACAGGAACCAGATTGTCACGACACAGGACTTGAAGTTAGCAGGAAGGCCAATAATACAGCCCTGGGGTATTTGGGAATCAGCCCTCAAACTAGCAATTGCCCTCAGCTGGATAGAGGGTGTGGACTAGGGAAAACTGCAAAAGGCAGCAAAAAAAAGGCATCCCGTCAGAGCCAGGCTGCCACCGCACTGCCTCCATTGTCTCAAGCAGGAGGAGAAGTTCCTGGAATGTAACAGGTCCCTCGTTTGAAACCAGGGAGTTCCTAACATCACTGACCAAATTACTGATTCTGAATCTGACTGCGTAGTGTGAATAAAGACAGGACACCTATTCTGCTACTTTAGATACTAATCAGACTACTGAGTAGAGATTCACATAATCCACTTTTATGGGGAATCGGAACCCAACTTTACATACATAATTCAGGATAAGGAAGGGGGAAAAAGGAAGTGGAAAACATTTTTGCAACTTCCATATTCATGTGACCTGAAGTTCCATGATTTTAAGAATTCATATTCAGTTTGACCAGGTACTTGGATTCGGCAGAAGCCTACTGAAAAAGTCTTGGATTCGGCAAAATCCTGAAAAAAATCTGGGATTCCTACTAACAGAAGAAGGAAGTCGGTTTCTATGATTAATAGGAAGGTCAAGGCCCAAACAAAGGCTTTCTAATGAATGTATTTGCAATACAGCTTACTAGTTACTAGTTATTAGTTACTAGTTACTAGTTATTTCAATGCTGGGGCTCTCCTAATACTGTTTTGGTGCAATTGATTTCACTCTTAAGAAACAACATGTATCAGTGTCCTTTCTGATTTAAGGGAATTTTTGGATGTGAGTTGCTCTATCTGCAAATGAGCATATAAGGTTATCCACTGCTTACAGCTGATATGCCAACAGCCAATCAAAAGGATACGCAGTGATCCCTGCATAACATTGGGCAACTTCGAAGGCTCCCCAACCTCTTTCCACTGTAAAATCCCATAGGCAACTAAAGCTTAAATGCATTCTTTCTCAGTAGTTACTTTAACTGGCACATTATCCCAAACAGAAAACCTCTCAAGTCAGATCTTTTAACTCAGACTAAGGGCAGAGACACACGTGGAGATTTGGGGAGACAAATTGCCTCTTCTTCGGGCAACTAATCTCCCCAAACTGCCACCCGGCGATTTAGATTCTAGCAGTTTGGGGAGATTAGTCGCCCAGAAAAAGAGGCCCAAATTTTCCTTGTGAGGTAACTTCAGCGACTTCAGAAAATGAATCGATCCGTGTGCCATCCTGCCGGGATTTCGATTCTAGCCGGCGGGAAGGCAGTTTGGGGAGATTAGTCGCCCGAAGAAGAGTCTATTTGCCGCTGGCCAACTAAATCCCCCCGAATTTCCATGTGTGTATCTACCCTTAGGGGCAGATCACGTGCAATTTTTTTTTTCATAAATGCTAACGAGATAAAATGTAACAAAATATTCCTGTGCGTGTTGACTTCAAAATGGAAAATACATTCTAGAGGTTTTAAATAGAAAGAAAACAGAACCTAAGCAGCTGGATAGAATTTGTATTTGCACAATGGATAGGGGCAGATTGGAATTGAAAACTTGCTATTTATAACTTACTTGGTGAACTAACCCTTTAAAAGTCAAATAAAGAATACCCCCTTTCCTCTATCACTATATGGAAACAGATAAGAAGTTAGAACCTACAGAACATTGTACATTACTGGGTAGTGACAGAATTAGAACTATTAGGGCATAATGATTACAGCATCTGTAACATCTGGTCACATCTGATGAGTGACAGCGCTGGAGGGGTATAGTAAATACAGTATTTGCTGTAGCGTTTACATTAAATTATATGAAAAGGCCTTATACACAAGCCAGATTTGCCTAGTGATGCATCTGTCCTCACATGGAATCCATAATGATGAATATTTATTTAAGTGCTTGTTTAAGGAAATAAAGAATTCTAACGTATGCAAACAGGCTGTACCAATTTTATACCAATGCGTTATCCCATAGTAAACAATTGGAGATTTTATTTTACCTGCAGCAGATATTTAAAAGCTAATTTCTGATTGGTTGCTATGGGTTACTGCCCTTTTTCAAATTTGTCTAGTGTTGGTAAATGGGATCAAATAATTCCTTTCAAGCGGTAGAATAAATAAAGGTGGGGGAGGCGAAGGATAAAAGAGGAAATAAGGAGAGAACGTGTGAACCTTATTGAATTTCTTAATTAAATTGACAAATGTCAGCTGATCCTTATCTCAGTCTCAATAATAGGCAAAGAGAGTCTAAAAAAATACTGTTCATTTATTGCACAGTGTTACAGCTTCATTATATTTGCAGGGAAAATAGTCTTTTTTTTTTTTTTTTTTAAACAATTTTTGCACATTTTACAAAATCACCTGAAATTGGAGGCATCCTGCCTGTATCTTAAATTCATCTATTTCTATTATCATGTAAACCTGAAATCAGCATCTGATGCCCTTTTTGTGGAACTATTCCACCAGCACAATAACATGAACTTCAATTTGCTAATTTAGCTCTGACCAATAGGAAGTGCTGCCACATGTATCCCGCATCTACATTTTTGGGCCATTTCACTGCTTCTCCCTGTCACTCATATTCTTCCTCAACCTATTGCGAGAAGCTTGGCACACGGGCAATTGGGAGTATCATCGGGCTGCATGGGACATTCTTACGTATATCAGTGTAATATGCCTACATTGTGTGCCACAAATATATTGAATTGAAGTATCTGCTCATGAATAATCAGGTCAGTCTGTGGAAGCTTGGGCAAGTGGACCTCATTCATGCACCTTACGAGCCATCATGTTGCCTGTCTTTTTTTTTTTCAGTTTTGACCAATTATCTATAGGGAGTTCCTCACAATCATAGAAAATCAGACAGTTTATATTTAAAAAACTAGAGAATGTGTGATTGGGATAATGTTTCTAATCTTTTACAAGGTCTCTTGGCCAACGACCTACCTCATTGCCGGCTGTTCCCTCTTTGTTCCCACACTCATATATCTTTCATTTTTCTCTTTTCCCCAACTGAGCATCATTGCCTTTACTTTTCTTACTAAAGAAATTATTTAGAGGGATGGAAGAGTCAAGAAAATATTGGGAATGGGGGCAAAAGGGTTCTCCCTTTCTTTCTCAGTGTTCCCATTCCCTTTATTTCCTTGACTCTTCCATCCCTCTAAATAATTTCTTCACCTCTTTACTCCTTTTCAATATATTTGCTCACCTCTTCCTTCCTAGTCAACATTTTCTTCCTTCCTTAACCCCACTCATTTTTCCCAGCTAGCCCCCACATCTCCTTGTCTCCTCCACCTCCCCCTACTCTAAACTTTAAGAGCTATGAACATTGTGCTATTTGGGAACCTTACATTTATGTTTCAGTGAATGTAGGCATCTCTGTGATGTACTATTTAGACTAAATGGAGCAATATAAAAATATGAATATGTGAATGCAGCCAAATGTGTCTGATATGTCTAATGATAGTGTCTGTTTCTGTAAATAGGTTTATTCAGCACTCTTTTTTTTCTTTGCTACAAAATGATAAATGGAGCTATATTTGTATTTTGTAGACTAATGCAAATATAAAGTATGCAAGCTAAGTTCCCTGTATATACAGAATTGTACGGTGTTTATTGTCGTGCATCTACTGAAAAGAGAATGTAATTTTATATAAACGGTATTAAGTTGCTGGGCAAGCTTTTTATTAAAGTTAAACAAGAAAACTCTACATCTGAGCTGAAGCTTCTAGTCTTATGCATGTATTGCTTTTTTTCTGCCCCCCACCCATTCATTAAAAAGACTTTATGAGTACAGGTATGGGACTTGTTATCCGGAATGCTTGGGACCTGGTGTTTTCTGGATAACAGATCTTTCTGTAATTTGGATATCCATACCTTAAATCTACTAGAGAATCATGTAAACAGTAAATAAACCCAATAGGCTGGTTTTGCTTCCAATGAGGATTAATTATATCTTAGTTTGCATCAAGTACAAGCTACTGTTTTATTATTACAGAGAAAAAGGAAATCATTTTTAAAATTTTGGATTATTTGTATAAAATGGAGTCTATCAGAAATAACCTTCCCATAATTATGAGCTTTCTGGGTAATAGGTTTTCAGATAACAGATCCTATAATTGTATGTAGTCCGCATGTATCCAAGAAGATAATAATGAAAAAATATAGATGCATGCAGCTATGGGTTCACTGATCAAGAAACGTGTTATCTAGAAAGCTTCAAATTACATATAATCCATCTTCTATAGAGGCAATTATTACATTTTTATTTCCTTTTTTGTAGTAATAAAACAGTACTTTGTACTTGAACGTAACTAAACTGTATTAATCCATATTTGTGGCAGAACAACTCAATTGGGTTTATTTAATATCAGAAGATTTAAGTTGTGGTGATTAGTGATGAACTAAATGGCAAAAAATTAGCGTAACGCATTGAAGTCAACTTTTTTTATGCTCAAAATTTTTTTTACACGCGTAACCGTTTCTCTTGCTGCAAATGCCTTAAAAAGTCAATGGGAATTTTTTCTTGTGACAACTTTTTTTTGTTTCTGCAAGTCACTGCCCACTTTTCTTATGGCGACTTTTTTGTCCTAATGATTTAAAGTCAATGGCGTTTTTTTCTTATGGTGACTTTTTTGTCACTGCGACATTTTTGTGTTACTTTTTTTTGCGGTGAATTTTTGCTGCTGTTTCTATATAAAATTCATTGATGGCGGAATATTGCCGGAAACCATTAGCTAGCGAAAAAATTCGCAAATCACTGGTGGTGATCCAAATTCCAGAAAAAAACCTTATCCAGAAAACCCCAGGTTCTAAGCATCTCAGATTATAGATCATATTCTTAGCTTATATGTTTTTCCTTTTGACATTGAATCAGCCTCTTCTGGTTTGATTTGTGATACTCCCTGCATAGAACTAAACTTGCAGGAAATGACTTGCTTCTTTATAATACAAAAAATAAGGACTGCCCATTAGAGAACCACTTTTACAAAAGGCACAATTGGTTGGCAAATCATAACACAGGACTTATGTTGGCCATTCATTCTACAAAATACACCAGAACTGATACACTAGGAGAGATCTAAACACTGTTGCTCAACTCAGTTGTTGGTAAGGTTGGCACTCTGATAGTATGTTACTGGCCTAAAAAATAATGCCAATAATATCAACATACGGTACACAACCGCCAAATAAGGATTCATATCAAAATGCCTTGATTACATTTAAAAATGTTAACTTTTTTAATTTCTCAAATGAAATTATACATATTAAGGTCTTTTTCATCTCCAATGTCATTCTCAACTGTATGAGTCTTATTTATGAAACATCTGTGCCTACATTTGTGTGGCCTACCTCTCACAAGGCATGAGCACAAGTAAGCGCCAAAGTAGAAGTGTAATTGAGTGATAGCCAATGTTATGCTTCTGCCAGGACCCAGACTTATTTCTCCCTTGGCCTATAGATTACAGGTGACCAATGCTGTTTCTGCGAATCAGTAGTTTTTCAGCTGAATGTAAGAAGTTTCCAACTCTAATCTATAAGAGTGCACAGATCTCCAGAAGACCCATAAATACTTTCATAATACTTCTACCGTGCACACCATAACGCACCATGAAGCACTGGTGCTCACCATGCCCAAAACATCTCCAAGTTGCAGCACAAGGAAGTATGGAGGTACATATATTTCTCATGGTGGGACAGAGCCCTACAGGATTTATTAGCTGTGCAAAGAAAACCTCAACTTTTTTAAACAATACCCTTAAGTGACTAAGGGATCCTCCACAAATACTTGTGTATTTTTCCTTGCAATCAGCTAATGAATTGTGTAGGGCTTTGGCTGGCCCACCAAGAGAAATATTGTGCCTCCATACCTTATTGTGCTGAATTAATAGTAGATCATGGCCTCCTGAGAAACCATATAACTTGGTGAGAGGCACCAATTAGTGAACCTATAGTTAACCAAAGGCTGGACAGGTGGTTGTAAGTATCAGCATGGCTGGGGCCATCTCCATCTACAAAACATATTGTAACGCTGTTCAGGTCACTGTTGGGTAACTGGAGCCCTACTTTCATTGGAAATGAATGCGCATCTTAAAATGATCATATTATTTTAGTTTGCTCTTAGAATAATGAAACAGTTGCTTTGATTTGGTTACTGCGTGTTCACAAAGGTTAGAGTCAAGTTTATGATACATTAATGCAAGAAAATGTATTTATGAATAATAAAAGATATTTTTGGAAACTATATTAATGAAATCTATTAACTATTAACCTTTTTGTTAATAGATTTCCTTTTTTCTATTAAAAGATTCATCTGCGCCGAGACAATAATCGTGGTGGCTTAGTGGTCGTATGTATGACGTCATTTGCTTGATTATTTAGGAGTGACATCATATGTACGGCTGCTAAACTGCTACATGATACGTCTGTCATGGAAAAGGAAAGAATCAGATTTGATCATTCTGTGCATATATTTCTATTCCTCTTTTCTTTATTCTATTGTCCTCCAAGTGAACACTATAACACTTATTTTATTGAGTATGAGTTTTTCCCAGTGATAATCATTGCTGCTCAAAAAAAATACATTTTGTAAATCTATAAGCAACTAAAAATGTAAGGATTTTAGCTGTGATTATAATGTTGTGTTCACTAAGCTTTTCTTGCTGTTGCCTGAGCTACTCCACAACGAATAGTACAAGGATCATTGTGCAGAAAATGTTCAAGCAGCTTTAATTGCAGTAACTCAAGTCATCTATACCATGACAGGTAATGAAGGCAGATTTGTACAGTTTTTAGCTGTACGTAAATTGCAGAGCATTACCTAGGGTGGTTATTTAGTAACTTCTGAATGCAAAAATCCTGATATATTTGTGATTTTTTTTTTATAAAATCGGATTTATAAAATCACAAATCTTTCAGAATTTATTAAACCCAGAGGATAAAAAAGTCAGAATCAGAAAATCCGGCATCTCAGACCTGTCGAGGTTGCATATACAGTAGGGGGCCTATTTACTTAGCTCGAGTGAAGGAATAGAATAAAAAAAACTTTGAATTTCGAATGATTTTTTTGGCTACTTCGACCATCGAATTGGCTACTTCGACCACGACTTCGACCTTGAATCGAACGATTCAAACTAAAAATCGTTCGTATATTCGACCATTGTAGTACTGTCTTTTTAAAAAAAACTTCGACCCCCCTACTTCGCCACCTAAAACCTACCGAGGTGCAATGTTAGCCTATGGGGAAGGTCCCCATAGGCTTTGTAATGTTTTTTTGGTCAAAGAAAAATTGTTCGATCGATGGATTAAAATCCTTCGAAACGCACGTTTCAAAGGGTTTAATCGTTGAATCGAACGATATTTTGTTCAATCGTTCGATATTCGAAGTCGAAGGATATACATTCGGCAGTCGAATATCGAGGGTTAATTAACCCTCGATATTCGACCCTATGTAAATCTGCCCCTAGGTCAACGGGAGAAGTCCCAATGATTTTATCTATGTGCGCTGGGTTTCGTGCAATACCCCAAAGTTTTCAGCGTTTTTGGGCAAATAAGCATAAGAAATCAGGGTGAAAAATCTGAAAAAATTGCGAAAATGGGATTTTTTTCCGCAAAGTAATTTTCCGGGAAAATTTAATAAATAAGAGCAGATATGATCGGAGTTTGTAGCAGAAAATGCTGAGATAAAATCGGACTTTGATAAATAACCCCCCTAATGTAGGGAGGGAAAGTTGTTTACTACATCTTTATCATGTTATATTTTTATTAAATTGTTTAGTTTATGACTTGCTACGATATATTTATAACCCTGAGAGCTCTAGAAGACAGAATCATGCTTGAGATGAGGACATAGGTTACAGGAATCCTTTAATGTATTATTACCAAACCTCTGTATAATGAGTGATTGACAGATATAAATCAAATGTCACATAGTTACATAGTTAAAGAATGTTACATGTTAAAGAATACATTTGTAGATAAGTATTTGTATTACCTAAGGTCTTAGTCACACTATTAATATAAAAAAAAAGGTTTTTCTTATCTGATGCTCTCATTTTTTTATTTAATGTTTGATGTTCCTGTCACCTTCAACCTTCTCTTTTAATGTTTTCTCCAAATATGATTATAGCAATGTAACTAAAATTCCCTGTTTGAAAATATAGGCCCTTGCACAGACATTGAATTGCGTTATGTATACCGTATATAAGTATGTACAGTATATATTGTATGTTTGTAGTTCATTGGCCAGATCAGTTGCACTTACATTGTACTCAGGTATTTTACTTAGACTTGAAATGCTCCCACAAAGTCAGTGACACCTTCATAGAAATTTTGTATTTTAGCAGGTTATTTATGCAAGGTTTGTGATCTTTGTAAAGTTTTTTTTATACTGCAAATGAACTCACAGCTCGAAAGTTTTGTTGAAACGTCTTCAAATGGTTTAAGGGACCTCTACCATTGATTTCTACATGACCTGGACAGGTTTTAGCTGGAGAGTTTTTAGATTTGAGCTATTTCCAGGTTTGGCTAAAAAATACCTGCACAACTCAATTTTTTCAGGTAGAAAACAAATCAGCTTTGATAAATAACTCCCTTAATGTTTAAATTATTTTGTAGTAGACTTAGGGGATTTATCAATGGTTGAATTTAGAAGTCATGGGAGTTTTTTCAAATTTTTCAAACTCGTGTGAAAGGGATCGACCCCCAAACTTGAATCGAATTTGAACCGAATTTGATTCGATTTTTTACTCAGAAAAAAACATGATTTTCAGGATGGCTGCAAACAACTCCAAATTGAACACAGGACATCCCCATAGGCTAAAACAGCAATTTGGCAGATCCAAGGTGGTGAATAATCGAATTTTAAATTCATAAAGTACATGATAAACTTAAAAATAAAAAAATCGAATTTGAATTTTTTTAAAAACTCAAATTGAATGTCAACTATTCCCTAGTCGAATTTCACAGAAAAAATAGAAAATACGAATTTCAAAATTCAGAATTTGATATTCTAATTTTCACTTTGACCCTTGATAAATCTGCCCCTTTAGGTATAAAGATCCAATTTACAGAAAGATTAGTTATCCGGAAAATCCCAGGTACCGAGCATTCTGGATAACAGGTTCCATATCTACTGGATAGGTCCTCAATTTTATATTTCTATTAGACAGAAACAAAAAACCAGATCAACAAAAATGATGAAACAGTGGCCCATTAATAAGTGAGATGAAGTAAAAACATGTAATATTGATGAGGCCTACTAATACAGGTATCCTGTTATCCAGAATGCTCGGGACCTTGGGTTCCGGACAAGGGGTCTTGCATGTAAATTGGATCTCCATGACTTAAGTCTTTAAATATAATTTAAATATTAATTAAACCCAATAGAATTGTTTTGGCTCCAATAAGAACGAATTATATCATAGTTCGGATCAAGTACAAGTTACTGTTTTATTATTACAGGGGAAGATAAAATTGTTTTAAATCATTTTTGCTAATGGAGTCTATGGGAGACAGCTTTCCTGTATTCAGCGTTTTTTGGATAATGAGTTTCTGGATAACGGATCCCCTACCTGTACACGTTACCTGTTATTGTACCTTTCAGTTATAGATTTATGTTGCAGTTAGTGGTTTACTGTATTTATGCAAACTTACTACAATGGCTTTCAAAGCATGTTGTATCGTAAATAAATCATAGCCAGGAGCCACTAGAATGTGCTTCACTTTCATATTATAAGGAGGAAATCCCCAGAATTGTATTTCATTTGCCTTGGAAATTGTGACAGATTTTCCTACGTATTATTGCTTTAAGGGATCCTGCAGGCAACAAGTGCGTTCATAAATCCTGCGAGCATGTTGTTGTTAGTATGTTAACATTGGATGAAGCTTTTATAGTGTGAGAATTTGTTTTCCTTGTGATACTGATCCACTTTCCTTTACATACAGAGAATGGTGCCAGGTTTTGCCTCCACGGTGGACCCTACACTAATGCCCATAGTAAACGAGGAATATATATCAAGGCAAAGAATAATTAACTCACAGTTCAAATGTTATGAGAAAATGAAGAAAGATTCTCCGTATTCAAAATCAGGTAAATAGTTTTATTCTCTCTAAATGTGTTTGCCCCTGTCCTTTATGCTTAGAAAACACATAGCTGCTTATTATACACCCCTCGAGTCAGCAGATTTTATATAATAGCGTTTCCCCTTTAAATGATAATGTTACTGAGAGCATGGAGTATTAATTATATATACAGAACAGTTATGTTCTGTTTGGTTGTATATACAGTATATATAATATGCACAGGAATGGGACCTGTTATCCAGAATGCTCAGGACCTAGTGCTTTCTGGGTTAGGAATCTCGCTGTAATTTACATCTCCATAAGTCTACTTGAAAATCACTGAAACATTAATGAATCCAAATAGGATTGTTTTGCCTCCAATAAGGATTAATTATACAGATATGGGACCTATTGTCCAGAATGTGCAATACCTGGGGTTTTCCAGGTAATTCCGTAATTTGGATATTTATACAGATGAAGCCACTTGGATTTGTGAGTTAAATGCGTCATGACTCAGGATTTATTGAAGAAACTGTGTTATCTAAAGTCATCTTAACTCATTTAATGGCTTTAACCTTTTCATTAGCATACCAAAGCACTATTGTTCACAATGGTGAACGCTTTAATTAGATGGGAAGTTGTGACGCAATTTTCTGTGTTAAATTGGATAACTGGGATTTCTGGGTTTAGTTATTCTGTGTCAAACAGACAAACCAAAGTGGCTTCATCTGTACTTTAAGTCTACTAGAAAATCATTTAAACATTAAATAAATCCAATAGGCTGATTTTGCTTCCAATAAGGATTAATTATATCTTAGTTGGGATCAAGTAAAAGGTTCTGTTTTGTTATTACAAAGAAAAAGGTAATTATTTTAAAAAATCTGAATTATTTGATTAAAATGGAGTCTATGGGAGATGGCCTTCCCGTAACACAGAGCTTTCTGAATAACAGGTTCAGGATGACGGATCCCACACCTGTACCATATCAATGTTTATATCGACATGGGTTTGATAAAAATATATTTTAATGTATCTATGTATTTATTTATTTCAAGCATGTTTATTACAAATTTATTCCTCAATAATATTCCTTTTGCAAGATCGGTTGGCCCCATGTTGACCAGAGCTCAGATCTGTGTAGGGGCAGATTTATCAAAGGTTGCGGTGCGATTGTACGATTTGAAGAACTTCTACCCCACAAAAACTTCGACCACCATTCAGTTGGTCTTTTTGAGTTTTTTTTAACTTCGACCTTCGACCCTTGATAAATCTGCCCCTAAAGGCAGTTAAAAGTTAAAAAAAACTTTGAACTTCGAATTCAAAAAGTTTGAAGTTAAAAAAGCTTCAAACTTCGAATTCAAATAGACCAATGGAATGGAGGTTGAAGTTTTTTTGGGGTCAAAGTGGCCCGAATTCGGTCTACTTCTATCTACTACGATTCAAAGTTTTTTTAACTTCGAACTTCGATCCCCCAAACTCCCCTAATTGCCTCCCTACAGGTTCTAGGAGGTCCCCCATAGGCTAAAACAGCACTTTGGCAGCTTTTAGGTGGCGAATGGTCGAAGTCGAAGGTTTAAAGAGACATATCTTCGAATTTCAAAGTTTTTTCAAATTCGAATCAAAGTTGGACTATTCCCTAGTCGAAGTACACAAAAAATAGCTCAAAATTCGAAGTTTTTCACTTCGAAAATTCACCTCGACCTAAATCTGCCCCTAAGTGTTTGAAACCAACGTGACAATTCCAAAACAGATAGAATGTATGCATTGACTCTTACTCAGTGCAGCTTTCCATCAGCAGGATTAACCTTATATGTGACAGTAAGCTTGCAAAGAAGAACTGCTGGCATTTATCACTCAGCGTTAAACCATTCGTTCCACCAAAATTTGCTATCAGTAAAAGCTGCCTCAAACAGCCTGGCTTTGGAACAGTTCATGTGTTGTGGGGGCACCCATCTGTAGCAAAAATGTATAAAATAAATACACACAGATGAAAAATCAAGATTTATGGTTATTGGTTACATTTAATTGACTATAAAAATTTAAAAAAAAACATATACAGATCCCATTTAAGATAAGCATGAAATACCATCCTGTATCTTTGAATGATGTAAATGACTTCTACATTCACTGCATATGCTGGGAAGACAGTAACAAATCTACAAACTACCCTGTTCTATAAATGTTCAAAGGACCAGTATCAGGGGTACCCAGACTTTTGTGATATGGGTTCTGCTTTATCCACGACCCCATTCATGATTGGATACTGCTACAGTGGCATGTTAAATTGGTGATTTTGGCCCTTTTTTGTAGATGCTCTAACAGGTATCAAGTTATCTGAGGAACATTGGTCTTCTATCTATAAATGAATCCACAAATCTTTTAAATCTTCTAAAACACAAGATTTTGCATATAAATTTATATCACAATAGTACTACACACCGGTTAAATTGAAACATTTGTTTCCTGAATCTCAGGACAAATGTTGGAGATGCCATAAAGACATTGGCTCCTATACTTGCTCCTATACTCCTTTGCTATGTATCTGGTACAAGTGTGAAGATCTAAGTAGCTACTGGAAATAATAATAATGATAGAGACGGTCAAGCAGGAAAAGATTTCAAATGATTTTCTATCTAAGTTGATACTCAATTACGACCCCCTGACAGATACCGTATATACTCGAGTACAAGCCGAGTTTTTCAGCATCCAAAATGTGCTGAAAAAGTCTACCTGGGCTTATACTCAAGTCAGTAGGCAGTAGCTGAGATTGCAGTCACTTTTAATCATTCCTATACCAACAGTTCGCTTTGGGAGAGACTGCAATATCGCACAGCGCCCTCTGTTGGTTATATGAAAGAATAACAGTGCGCCCTCTGTTGGTTATGTGAAAGAATAACAGTGACTGCAATATCACACAGCACCCCCTGTGGTTATACCAAAGATTAACAGTGATGGCAATATCACACAGCACCCTCTGCACATGGTAGTGGGACAGTGGGACAATGCACAGTTTTCCGTTTGGCAATTCTCTGTCACCATCAACTTTGCAAAGAAGTCCGGTTGATCGCTGGGAGTCCCTTTGGCGGAATGTGCGCTGCTGGTAGACAGGGCTGTAGTTGTGTCTAGGCTTATACCTGAGTCAATATGTTTTCCCAGTTTTCGTAGGTAAAATTAGGTATCTCGGCTTATACTCGGGTCGGCTTATACTCGAGTGTATACGGTACTATGATAAAGAATCAATTAATTCTTTTCATGTTGCAAACTGCAAAAGCAATTATACCAAAAAAAATGGAAAGATAGAAATCACCCTACAATCCAAGACTGATTTCTCCTTATGGAAGAAACACGGGAAATGGAAGAAATAACTGCAATGATTCGTCACAAAAATCATAAGTACTGGCAGACCTGGTCTCCTTGGATAGAATATCTTAATTTAAAGGAATTGTTCAGTGTAAAAATAAAAACTGGGTAAGTAGGCTGTGCGAAATAAAAAATGTTTCTAATATAGTTAGTTAGCCAAAAATGTAATGTATAAAGGCTGGAGTGGCTGGATGTGTAATATAACAGCTACAACACTATTTCCTGCTTTTCAGCTCTCTTGGTTTACACTGACTGGTTACCCTGGTTACCAAGCAGTAACCAATCAGAAACTTGAGTGGGGGCCACATGGGTCATATCTGTTGCTTTTGAATCTGAGCTGAATGCTGAGGGTCAATTACAAACTCACTGAACAGAAATGTACCATGTGGCCCCCCTTCAAGTCGCTGACTAACTCAGAGTTATAGAGCTGAAAAGCAGGAAGTTGGATTCTGGCTGTTTTATTAGACATCTGTTCACTCCAGCCTTTATATATTACATTTTTGGCTAACTAACTATATTAGAAACAGTTTTTATTTTGCACAGCCTATTTATTTACACAGTTTTTATTTTCACACTGAACTGTTCCTTTAAAGGAGTGATAGTTTTTAAATATTTAAGAAGTGTGGAAATATGGGGCCAAAAATAAAAACTGCAATATCTATACTGATGGTTGAAACCATATAATACTCTCTCTAGTTTTCTTATTTTCTTTATTTCCTTCTTCCTTTCTTCTTTTTTATTTATCTTTTTTTTCTTAACAATTGTGGTTTGTAGAACTCTGTATGTGTAATATATAGGGAAGGAAAAGGACAAGTAGCTAAATCTCTCCCTTGTTTCCTTTATTCCCCTATACCGTTTTTTTTTCTGTATGCCTTTTGAAAAATTTGTATAAATAAAGAATTTTAAAAAAAAAGCTCTAACAGATTACTAACAGTGGAAAATGTTAACAGACAAAACCTGAGTGTATTGCTGGTTAAACATTACCGGATGGCAAATGGCATGAAAACTGCAACTGGCTAAATTATGGCTAATAGTGGATTGTTTTCTCTGTTTTCTGCTCATGCATGGGTCACTTACTCAGACACACACATCAATGACCTGTATGGACAGATTTGTGTTTCTCTTAAGCACACTCTGTGATATCAGATGCAGACACAGCATTGCAGCTATGTGAATAAGAAACATGACGTGTGCTTCCATCACATTCTTCTCTTGAATGTTTTATCTGTCCAAGTCCTCACATTTTATATTTATTTTTACCCCCTTGTTTTATGTCCCAAATGCCTGCTTACTGAGGCCAACGTGAGTTTATACTTAAGCTGCTGAGTGTCAGCTGAGAGTTCCATGACAATACAGGCAGCTTCTTGTGGACCATGAGCCAATGGGAAGGGCGTCTCCCATTTTATACAAATAATTCAAATTCTTGAAAATAAATTCCTTTTTCTCTGTAATAAAAAAAAGTACCTTGTTTTTAGTCCAAATCAATATATAATGAATCTTTATTGGAGTCAACACAAGCCTATTGGGTTTATTTAATGTGTAAATGATTTTTTAGTAGACTTTAGGTATGAATTATGAAAAGTTCCATTATCTGGAAAACCCCAGGTCCTGTGCAATCTGGGTAAAAGATTTCATACCTGTAGTACGTTTTGCAAACAGCCAATCAAAATCCCTCCCATCTACCTTAAAAATAAGTAGGTACAATCAACATTGCACACCTTTGCCTCCAAACCGCCCTTCCACTTTTTTTGGAAACCTTTTTGTTTCTGGCATTAAACATTTTTTGTTTGAGTTAAATCTTCACTCTGCTGTGTTCCTGGCGAGAGGAAGAAGAAAATGAAGAGGAAGAGCAGGCAATATCCAATTCATCCCCAAACTCCCATAATCCCCCACTGGAAGCTCTAAAGAATTTTACTCATTTATGAATTCTGCGCCTTTTTAATACAGATTTATAATGGGGGCATCAATAGTCTCATATAAGCTTCACATTTGCAGAATCAGTACTATCCCTGGCTAATTTTCTAGCCTTGCCATCAATTAATTTATTTATTCTCATGTTTCTTCATCTTATTCCACAAGTACACCTCGAAAGATTGTGAATTCGACTAAATAAAAGCTCTAAGCTCACATCCATCCATCTTTATTTCACCTATAACCCTTTTCTTTTCATTAATTATCAGCTGTATCAGGGTTAGAAAACAATCAGTAATTGCATTCCAGCTTATATTAAATTCCTCTGTATTATTCATCAATTTTAGAAATGTGCATATTCTCAATCCTATTGGTACCTTCTAGCTCTTCTATATTCCACCATAACTTAGTCTCGCTGCTCAGGTTACATTCTCCATTTCCAACTATACTCTCTGGAATCTGTAGGCAGTTGTGTGACCACATTGTTGCCAAAACACTTTCATCAGTCACAAGATCATCAACCTGCTCCATCATATCTTTGTAAGTCAAATACCAGACCAAAACAAAAAAGGAAGGTCTGTCTAAATATACTGATGCTGATGCCTATACAAAAAACTAAGCTAATAGAGGTCAATAAACACCAAACAGCATCCAGCAAAGAAATCATATGGAAATCAATGGATCAAAAAAAAGTAGTAACTCATAAGGGGTCATTTAATGAAATTAATTAAATGAAATTAATTAATGAAATTAATTGAAGTACAAGTATGGGACCCAGTATCCAGAAAGCTCAAGAATTATGGAAAAGCCGTCTCCTATACTCCATTATAAGCAAATAATTCTAATTTCTAAAATTCTTTTTCTCTTTAATAATAAAACAGTACCTTGTACTTGATCCAAACTAAGATATATTTAATCCTTATTGGAAGCAAAACCAGCCTATTGGTTTTATTTAATTTTTAAATTACATATTAGTAAATTTAGGGGGTTAATTACTAAAACTCGTTTTCCTCGTTGGGCTCTTTGGGGCAAAAACTAATCAGTAATACTTATTTGGCATCGTTGTATGTATGTATATGTGTATGGTTTTATTTATATAGTGCTACTTATGTACAGGTAGGGGACCCGTTATCCTGAAACCTGTTACCCAGAAAGCTCTGAATTATGGAAAGGCTGTCTTCATTTTATCCAAATAATCCAGATTTTTAAAAATGATTTTGTTTTTCTTTGTCATAATAACAAAATGCACCAAACTGAGATATAATTAATCCTTATTGGAAGCAAAACCAGCCTATTGGGTTTAATTAATGTTTACATTATTTTCTAGTGGAGTTGAGATATGATCCAAATTATGGAAAGATCCATTATCAGGAAAACCCTAGGCCCGAGCATTATGGATAACAGATCTCATGCCTATACACAGCTTAATACAGCATAATAGCAAAGTAATAGTAATAACAAACAGGGGTCAATACAATAAATACAAATAAGTACAGTTCATTCACTAAAGATTCAAGTTCCAAGTGTTAGAGACAAGCAGAAGGAGACCACTGCCCCATAGAGCTTACAATCTAAGTGGGTACTTACAGAGGAGAAGTAGGAGAAAATTAAGTGCCAGTGTGTTGGCAATGACTATATAAGTGGCAGAAGTGGATAGGGTGCTATGTCAGTGCTCCAAGACGAAATTTTAGATCGGAAGAGACTGAGGAAGGAATCTCATAATTTCTGCCCATGGTAAATGTACACACTGTCTTAATGTTGCCAATGTTTTACTTTTCAGGCTTATATTGCAATCGCACTTGGGATGGATGGTTATGTTGGGATGATACACCCGCTGGAAAAAATGTCACCCAGAATTGTCCTGACTACTTTCCCGATTTTGATCCAACAGGTATGGTGTGTTTTATTACTCCAGAATTTTCTTTTCTTTTTAGTAAATGTGTGTGTTTCTTTATCCCATTATATAAAATGCATCTAATGGTGCTTCTGCTGTTTCAGTGTATGCGGCACAGCAAGCAAGGCGTTGATTAGATTTGATTTACCGCTTGCAGAAAAGGGAAGTTTGTTTCCATATTAAAAGAGCAGGAACAGTAAAGCAGAACTGATTAAGAAGCTGGTACACAATCCATATGCACCAGAGGGTATTAACTAGAGAACTGGATAGTGTGCGAAATTCTATATTCATTAAGAAGTCTGCGTGTTACATGTTCAGAAAGGGAAGCAATCATTTAGCGGGCATTTTTGATTATCTTTTAAATGTCACAAATTGAAATCTGCAATATAGCTTCACCCTGCTGCTAAAGGGAATCATAATAATTAGGCCTATAATTTAATGACATGGTTGTACATATGATGAAATAAAAGCTGACAAGCTTGCTATTGGTCTTGTAACCCATAGAAACTCGACTCAAAAAAAGCTCATCACCACTTTTGTAGATAACAAGTTGTCTAATTCTGGGCAGTGTCATTCTGTGACTACTAAAGCAAATAAAGTTCTGTCTTGCATAAAAAGGGCATTAACTCAAGGGATGAAAACATAATTATGTCTCTTTATAGGTCCCTGGTGAGGCCTCATCTGGAGTATGCAGTGCAGTTTTGGACTCCAGTCCTTAAGAGGGATATAAATGAGCTGGAGAGAGTGCAGAGACTAAGTGCAACTAAATTGGTTAGAGGGACGGAAGACTTAAATTATGAGGGGAGACTGTCAAGGTTGGGGTTGTTTTCTCTGGAAAAAAGGGGACATGATTACACTTTACAAGTACATTAGAGGATATTATAGACAAATAGCAGGGGGCCTTTTTACCCATAAAGAGGATCACCGTACCAGAGGCCACCCCTTTAGACTAGAAGAAAAGAACTTTCATTTGAAGCAACATAGGTGGTTCTTTACAGTGAGGACAGTGAGGTTGTGGAATGCACTGCCGTGTGATTGTCAAGGATTAGGTAGGGGGCCCTGTGGAGACTGATGGGGAAAGGGAGGCAGGAGCTGTATGTGCCTAGGGAACACGTAAAGGGAAGGCAGGAACAGGTTGACGAGAGCGAAGAGTCAGACTGGATCAGGGGCAGATCAGGACTGGACTAGGCAGGAAGAAGAGGGCGACGACTCAGGACAGGAACAGACTGGATGGGACAGGACGGTGCGGGCGTAGATCAGATCAAACTGGGGATAGAGTGCTGGAGAGGACTGGGGATAGAGTGCTGGAGAGGACTGGAACACAGGATAGCAAGAGAGGACGAGTGAGATGAGGGGTACAAAGTACAAGACAGGGTCAGGAAGCAAGAATCAGGAACAGACGAGGCAAGGTCAGTACAAGGTGAAGTCAGGGCAAGGTACAAGGTGGAACAGGAAGCAGAAATCAGGAACAAGCAAGGCAGGGGTCAAGGTCAAGGATGAAATAGTTTAAGACAAGGTGAAAGGTAAAACTGGAGCAGAACTGGGAGGGAAAGACCAGGCAGGAACAGAACAAGGAAGGATAAGGAGGAAAGGTTCAAGGTACAGAACAAGGCAAGAAGGCAAAAGCTGAAACCCTTAGCTAGGGACAATGCCACACTGCTAGTTACGGCAACAATGCTCTGGCAAGGTGTGTTTGGAGGGCTGACCTTAAATAGGGCAGAGTCATACCTGATTGGCTGATTGTAACTAATCAGGCGGCAGCTGGGCTGGGGCTGAATAGGCCAATCAGGCTGCAGCTGGGCTGGGGCTGCAGAGGCCAGGTAACATATAGCGAGCAACCCTACAGGCTGCTCACCTGGCCAAATGGTTAAGGCATCAAGCCAGAAACCCTGGCTCGAATCCCAGCAATACCTGACAGTGATGTTGTGATGCTGATTCTGTTAATGCCTTTAAGAGTGACTTGGATGATTTCTTGGACAGACATAATATCAGAGGCTATTGTGATACTAAATTCTATAGTTGGTAAAGATATGGGTATATATAATTTATGTGAAAGTAGGGAGGGGTGTGTTTATGAATGCTGGGTTTTCATTTGGAGGGGTTGAACTTGATGGACTTGGTCTTTTTTTCAACCTGATTTAACTATGTAACTATGTAACTATATGTAACAACCATCAACATTCTTTTTAAATATGCAAATGCTTGAACTGAACCCACAACTCAAACACTGCCAGGCAGCAATGATAAGCAGTGTGCCACTATACTAAGTTTTGTTTGCAGAAAAGTCAATGTTTTTGATAGTTTTTGTATTATTTATATACACATTTGGCCACATTTAATAAGAGCGTGCAAGAAACCAAATGCAAGCATTGGCTTAATTCACCATGTTTTTCCCATAATGCAACATTTTCTCGTAGAATCTCAGCTTTAATATGCCTGCCTCTATGCACAAGCAAAATCGTTATACAGGCACCCTATATGGACTTCTATGTAAGCCTCATGCAAGTTGTGCTGGAACAAGGATGAGGCAGAGCACACGCTTCAATGCTTTTCCAAAGGATAGCCCGGTGCATAGAGTAGAGGGTACGGCAACCCCCAAACAGATACTTCAAGTAAAGATACACTGGCACACAGGGCAATTGCAGTGCAGGGTGACCCCTTGATGTTTATTTATTTATTTTGCACGTCCGCACAAATAAACAGCAAGGGGTTACCCTGCACTGCAATTGCCCTGTGTGCCAGTGTATCTTTACTTGAAGTATCATACAAGTTGTGTCCATGTCATCATGTGCATTCTCTTCAGTCCTCCAGTAGTGTACTTAGCATGAAGATAAATATGCCATGGGCACAATACACAAAATATACTTTATGCCTAGTGCCCTTTTGGCTAAGATCAAGTGTAGGTTATGTTCTTAGGAGGGGAAACTGGTTGCTCCTCCATACCTTGATTCTCTGGCCAAAAGGCAGGCAGCATGAAAGTCTGAGGTGCACCGTAGCATGGCAGCGACCCCAGGGCACCCGAAATGGCACAGTGAGGTGGTGGCTTCTGGAACACTAGTAAGGCACTTTAGCGCAATGGCACTTTATGTTTTTATGCTGCACTTGCGTTTCCACTGCCCTGCCTTTTGGCTTATGTAGAGAAAATCGTTATAATTCTGTCCGCTGGTCCGGCCGTATTCATGGCACATTTTATTTTATTTATTTATTACACACTCTCCATATGTCATTTTTTTACCCATTTTTTAATATGTGTTTATTTACGCTATGGTTTGAGGGTGCAAGTTGAGGGTTTGAGGGTGCAAGTTGCCCTTAATTGGATTGCCCCACATACCTAGAGGAGGACCATGTGGCAATTATGTTCTGGTCCTCCCTGAATCTGACAAGACTTCGGCCTTTGACAAACAATGGAAGAAGCTTTGGACAAATCCAGGCGAAAGGGACTCTCCCTAGCAGTGAGGCAAATGAAAGTCTGAAGACCCTTGCCCCTAGGTGCCTTTTGGTGCAGTGGTCGTGAGTAAAGGGGCCCTCCCTAGCTTCAGCGAAGGAGGGACCGAAGACTTGTTTTTTCACAAGTGCCTTTTGGCATTTATATTTTAGGGAAAGGCCACTTTTGCATCCTTTCTGCACTTTTACACTTTTTTTGGCATTTGGTGATAGAAAGCACTGATCTTCAGCTTTCAAAAGTACTAATCTAAATTTTAAAAAAATACAATCCAGGGTTCCATTGCTTTTTATACCTCTGATCACAGCACCTTGCATGTAATAGGAACAAAGAAGCTATGTTCAGACTCTTTCAGTCATTCTATACAGAAGGATGAGTTGCTATAAACTAAACTTACTGTAGGTAGAGATGTATTCAGCTTAGTTTGCTCATGAATAAAGAACATTCTGAGATCTTATTTTCACTTCATTAATTATCATCTGTTTCAGCTCAGCTCAATGGAAAACACATTAATATAGACCTGGCAGTAACAGCCACCATTTGAATTCATAAACTGTTCATGAAATCTGCAGTGAAATCTCCAGCCCCTCGGTAAACCCGTATAAATGGTTTCTCCCTTGATGCTGTCCAGACCTTTTAGTTTTTTTTCCAAATCTTATTTTACTGTTTGTTGCAGATACAGTATCAAGCCACATGTCTAGGGGCATGTTCCCAGATGGTGTACAAAGATGGTACATCAATTGACTCATACAGTTCATTGCGTTTTCAAATGTTATCTGTATGTCTGTAAGTAATATTGCAATTATTGAATTTGTGCGGTATCCAGGAAAATTGACCTGTTCACTATGTTAAATTTCTAAAATATTTAGTAACTTTTAATACAATATTACATCCTCATTTTAGACTGTCAGTTGAAATGACAAAGAAAGACCCAAATAAATATGCTTTTTATGTGTTTTAGAAGTTTTATGGTATTAGTGCCTAAGCACGATGCATCTGATGGTGAGCGCTATACATGGGCTTCACCTGGATGAAGAAAAGGGAAGAAAATCCCTAAAGTTAACTGGAGGGTTTTATTTAACGAGGAGTTCAATCTGCTCAAATAATCAAACACATTTCCGTGTCTATCTTCATTTATTTCTTTATTTTAGATAATAATTGTTAGATTGAGTAATATGTTATATGGTTAAGTTGGGATTGCCAACTCCATCAAGTTGAACCCCTCCTAATGATCCCCAGTGCATATATATGAACATACTCATACAGGCCTATCTATAGACTCAGATAAATAATTACAGTATATGAACCAATATTAATACTAACTAGCTGCTGAACTTACGGCGCCTCTGGAATCCTTGTAAAGTGAGCTGCATATCAGCGCATGCGCCAGAAGTGACAGAAATTGCAGAAGCGCCGGAAGAAGATCCAAAGATTACCAAAGCGCCGGAAGATGGCGCCTGTGACAGTTCTGTTCCTCTAGACTAAAGGGGTGGCCGCTGGTCTATTTATGATGATTATTATTATTGTTGACGTCTATTGTACTTGTAAAGACTAATCATGTCCCCTTGCAAGGGCCTTTTGCTCCAGAGAAAACAACTCAAAACTTCTACCCTCATAATTTAAATCTTCCATCCCTTTAACCAGTTTAATCGCATGTCTCTGCACTCTCTCCAGCTCATTTATATTCCTCTTAAGGACTGGAGTCCAAAACTGCACTGCATACTCCAGATGAGGCCTCACCAGGGACCTATAAAGAGGCATAACTTATGTTTTCATCCCTTGAGTTAATGCCCTTTTTATGTAAGACAGTACTTTTGCTTTGGTAGCCACTGAATGACACTGCCCAGAATTGCACAGCTTGTTTTCCACAAAAGTCCTGAAATCCTTCTCAGTTAAGGAAACCCCCAACTCACATTTATGTTATCTATACCAACATTGCATTTGCAGTCAGTGAGTTCACTGGTCTAACAAAATGATTTCAGGATGAAGACAGGAAAGTTGGCACAACCTGGCTGAGAGGAATGATATATCATCCCAATCGCATAATACTATTATAACTCTAATAGTCCTATATCATTTTGTCCTAAATGTGACGAGACTAATGTGTCAATTTTTCATTATTTATGGTCCTGTCCAAAAATTAACCTTTTTTGGAGGGAAGTTACTAATTTTTTGAATTCTAGACTGAAGATAAAAATTAAACTATCTCCGTGTATTGCTTTACTGCATCTAGATATTAATATGCTTTCTGCAAATCCTAAGTCAAATATTATCTCCCATGAAAGTAAATTATTGACTTCCTTTTTTCTAGCTGCTTCTAGGAAAGCTTTATTTCATTTCTGGTTACAAAAGGAACCCCCCTCATTATCGGACATCATCTCTTATATGAATCAGCTTACTTGGCAAGAAGCCTTAATAACTAAAACTAAAGGAAGTATTTCCAAAGATTCTTTTAGGCTGGTTTGGTCTCCTTATTTTGAAATCTGTAACTCCAATACTGGCGATCAAATAATGCGCTTTCTTCAATAGTTAGATGACCTATCTGACACTCCAGATGATAAATGGGCTTTTTCTTTTTTTTTTATTACTTGTGCATCTACTGGCTTAGTTCATTTTTAGTTCGTTTTTTGTTATTTTTCATGAATAGTTTTGATACTATCATGCCATTGTCTCCTTTGCAACATATTTTCTTCATCTGCATAACATTTGTTGTCATTTTGATTTCATTTGTTTAATATGAAAATCAAATAAAATATTTTAAACACAATACTATTATAACAAGGACATATGTATTTAGACTTATATTGTGTTATCATAGGCTAGCCATGGTTGGGTTTATTGTGAGGGTAGGTAGGGTGTTTGCACGGGTTCTATAGATTTAGACTGCACTTGATGAACTAAGCAAAAGGTTGGTGGAGGGGCTGAGAGAGTTTTTTTTTGTGTTAGCAACCTGTATCCTCTACCTTAAAGGAAATGAAAGGTATCTAGTAGATTTTAGAATTCTAATATAATCTCTCAAACTATACTACTTACTTACCATGATACCATTAATCCCCTTTAATGCCTGGCAGTAGTAATATACCATAATCTCTGTAACAATTTTACATCCTCCATAAATGTATACTGCACAAGTAAATATGGATTCATCAATTAAGCATGTTTATACTGTGCAGCTTCAGATGGATGAATTGACTGATCACAGACCGGTTATTTGTTTCCACCACCATAGCATTAAGTGGTGAATGTTGGCAATAGCACATAAAGATTATTTTATATAAAAAACTGGCTTTGTGTTTCACATCTCTGACACACCTGCCTGTGAGACAAGGAAGGATTGACTATTTGTATCACAATTAAAAGACTTTGAGGGATCCAGTGTGCTGGATCCTCTTTCTGTTTATCTTTAGACCTGACTCTGAACCTCTATTACAGTTATGGGACATATTATCTGGAATGCTGGGGACCTGGGGTTTTCTGGATAACAGATCTTTGGATAATTTTGGATCTTCTACTAAAAAATCATGTTCATATTAAATAAATATAGGGGTTTCTTCCAATAAGGATTAATTATATCTTAGTTTGAATCAAGTACAAGGTGCTGTTTTATTATTACAGAGAAAAAGGAAATCGTTTTTAAAAATTTGGTTTATTTCAATAAAATTGAATCAATGGGAGAAGGCCTTTCCATTATTCAAAGATCCGAATAACAGATCCCATACCTGTACATGTTTGTGCAAAGTCAACTAATGGCACAAGTATGGCTTGTGGTCAGTGGGACTATTACCCAGACTATCACTGAGCGTGAAAAACCAATGGAGAGTAATTTGCATATAACAGTCATTCTGAATTTTGGCCCACTTATACAAAAATGATCATAAAAGTGGGTTTTGTTTATTTATATTGCTTGTGTTAAAAAAAAAGGATGGCGTATTCTTTCCCTTTAGAAACCTTTAGCCGCAGTGCCACATTTTCCTCAGATTTGGAAATAGGCTACATTTTTTCCATGGGCTGCAACAGAGCGGTTCCAGTGCAGATTTGTGCTGCAGATAAATTGCTGTGGTTTGAAAGGGAATTAATTTTTGCTAAGATTGGATATTTTATGAAAACAGCTATGCGGCCCATTTAGCACATACCTGTAGATTTATTTCATAGCTTTAATAGTCTCTACAGTCTCTGCTTTTGGTCACAACATGTACAGCAACCTGGGCAAGCAAAGAACCCCAACAGTGTCCAATACGCTCCGTATTTGTCATTAAAGCTTTTCACTCTACTCAGTCTCATGCCAATCACACACATGTATGTTGAACCAGCACGTGACTAGTGTACACACACTCACAAAAGATAAAGAGATTACTCTACATTTGTACTCTCTGGGATTAGAGACAAAAGCAAAGGATGACATTTAATGAGAGGTAGATTTGAGAGGTGCTTTGTTTGCACAGAACTTCTCCTACAGGGGCATTCAAAACACAGCAACAAAAGGACTTTTGACTTTACTACTCATTTGATTGTGTGTCTGATACATATGGCAAATTCAAAAGTTGATTTAAAGGAGAAGTGAAGTCATTTGCCAATAAAAAGCTTCCAGCACAGCACTGCTCCCCAAGAACATGGGCCAGAAGACCAAGAATGGACTTGTTTCCCTGTATTGACTGCCGATTAGCACCATGCATACTGATATGGTATTGACTTGCAGTGTGCAGTACACAGATATGGTGATTTCAACCTCGGGTACAAGGGAGCATGGCTGTTCCTGCTCCATGGGGAGAAGGCCCTGTCCTGGAAGCCTATGATTGCAAAATGACTTTACTTATATCAAAATAAAGTGGTGTTTTTCTTAGTAAACCGATTAAAAACAACTCAGTGGAAAATGTGTTGCCTGTTTGTCTTACAGATGGTGGTTATTATAAGTAATACGTGATGTTCTAGCATGCTGGCAAATTCAGCTGTAAGCGCATATCATTATGGGCATGACAACAACGGTGATACCCTTAATGAATTACTGACATAAGGACACTGAGGTGCTATCTTCAGGCAGAAGTCAAAAGTACTACAATTAAAAGGCAAAATCAAAACAGTGACAGAGAGGGGGAAAGCTGAAAGTTCACTGAAAGTTTAAGATAAAAATAATATTGGATCAGGGTAAATATGAAATATAGAGGCAGAGGTTCCAGGTCATTATTTCCAGTGCCAAGTTGTTCAGGTCTGAATGGAAGGATGCTAGAATTCTAAAATATGTATCACATAAACTGTAATACTATTTTGTTTGTTATCTTTGCCAAATGGTATGTATTTATGTCTACATAGAGAATGACAATAGATATTTATTGCATTGGTGAGGTCAAAGTCAAAATGTTAAATAAAGTAACAGAAAAAATATGAGAAGAGTTTGCCAACTGTCAGATCTGGAAGCAGTGTTCCTAAAATGTGCTAAACAGGTTACCCAATCCAAGGATTTGTGTTTACATACCATCATGCCCAAAATGAGTAGCACGCTGATGAACCGAACTTTAATAAGTGGGGGGGTAAGTAAGCTATGATTGTGACCCATCTACCCTATGTGCAATAATAGAAAATATTCTTATACATGGCTTGGTGAATCTTACTTATGGACCAGGAGTCCAAAGAGTGTAAGTGGACACTGGATTTACTTATGTTGATTTATATATGCTTGAGATTTGAATTGCAAGCTCTTTTGGGTAGCATTGAGCATAGTTACATAGTTAGTTACATAGTTAATTTGGGTTGAAAAAAGACAAAGTCCATCAAGTTCAAACCCTCCAAATGAAAATCCAGCATCCATACACACACCCTCCCTACCCATACCTATACTAACTATAGAGTTTAATATCACAATAGCCTTTGATATTCTGTCTGTTCAAAAAATCATGCAAGCCATTCTTAAAGGCATTAACTGAATCAGCCATCACAACATCCTCCGGCAGTGCATTCCACAACCTCACTGTGCTGACTGTGAAGAACCCCCTACGTTGTTTCAAATGAAAGTTCTTTTCTTCTAGTCTAAAGGGGTGGCCTCTGGTACGGTGATCCACTTTATGGGTAAAAAGGTCCCCTGCCATTTGTCTATAATGTCCTCTAATGTACTTGTAAAGTGTAATCATGTCCCCTCACAAGCGCCTTTTTTCCAGAGAAAACCTTGTCAGTCTACCTTCATAATTTAAGTCTTCCATCCTAGTCTTAATTCACCAGTCTCTCTGCACTTTTCCAGACCTCAATGAATCCTGAAAAATTAAGTAAAGAGGTTTGGCAATCAAAGAGCTAAGGTCGCTAAGTACCCTGGGATGAATACCATCTGGCCCCGGACCTTTTTTTAATCTTAACATGTTCTAGTCTCTTTTGAATTTGCTCATGTGTGAACCATGCATCATTAGTTATATTACTAGAATTGGGACTATTAAGAAGGAGACTGTCGTTAACTGGTTTCTCATTTGTGTAGACAGATGAAAAATATGAGTTCAGAATCTGCGCTTTAATTTTGTTTTCATCAACCAGCTGACCCCCCTCTGATAGTAAAGGTCCCACCTCTTGCTTGCTGCAATATCCATATCCATATCAATTTTAGCTTGCCTTATAGCTTCTTTGCATGAATTATTGGCCTCCTTGTAGCTTATAAATGATTCGGCTGTCCCAGCTAACTTGAAAGCACATCTTTTCTTACCCACCTCAACACCAACGCTTCTATTGAACCAAAAAGGTTTTGCTTTGCAACGACGTTCCTTGCTTACAAGTAGAATATACTGACAAGTATATTTATCAAGCAGCATTTTAAAGACTTCCCATTTTTGTTCTGTATTTAACCGTGTGAAAAGCATTTCCCACTTAATATGTTGCAGAGATGCCCTTATACTGTCAAAGTTTGCACGTCTGAAATTTAGTGTTTTAGTTACTCCCTTATAGAATTGCTTCTGCAACAGAATCTCAAAGGAGACCATGTTATGATCACTATTCCCTAAATGCTCACCCACACACATGTTAGAAATTAGTTCAGTATTATTAGTTATTACAAGGTCCATTGAGTTATTCCTAATAGGTTCTTGTACGAGCTGGAATAAAAAGTTGTCATTCAGCATATTTACAAACCTACTAGCTTTTTCTGTCTTGGCAACCCCATTACCCCAGTCTATGTCTGGATAATTGAAGTCACCCATAGCAACAACTTGACCCAGCTGTAAAGCCGCTGGGCTTCATACTCGTCACTTATACAAGGTGGTTTATAGCATACACCAATGATAATTCTCTTCTTTAACCTTTAGCATCGTCAAAATCTCTACCCACACGGATTCCACTCCCTCACCAGTGCCAGCTATGGTTATTTCTTTAGTGGATGGCTTTAATTCAGGCTTTACATACAAACACACTCCTCCACCCTTTATAATCCCTCTGTCCCTCATAAAAAGGGTGTAACCATTTAAATTCACAATCCAGTCACATGTTTCATCCCACCAGGTCTCAGTGATACCAATTATATCATAATTTTTAGAGCATGCAATTAATTCTAGGTCTCCCATTTTACCAGACAAACTCTGTGCATTTGCCAGCATACAGCGGAGGTTACTACTTATACTGAAATTTGCATTACTTAGTGGCAATAGTAAACCTGTGGATATTCAAATGTTTTGATGTAGTAGAAATGCAATGACACCTAACTAAATTCATACCAAGTCCTGCTGGGAATTATGGCAAAAAATAAATTATTATTATTTTGCAAGTGAAACTGTACCCTATAATAGCTAGACAAGGTTGAAAAGTGGGAGAATGTTCTGTTGGTTTCCTTAGTAACACTGGTTTCCTTATCAAGAAAATTATTTTGAGGAACAATTTCTACTACTGATTTCTAAAACCCATTTACAAATAATAACTATGAATGAGATGTCTGCTAGGTGAATGCATTCACAAAAGTTGAAGTAAAAAAGAAAAATGCTGAAAGAAAGCATGAATACTACAATAGTGAGTCTTACTACATCAGCATGGTAAATTCTGTCATTTTATTTATTCTAGAAATGGTAAAAATACAGAGTTATGTGTAAGACAGTATACATTAATTTACCTTTTTGAAGGGACCGACTCATTCTGTCAAGGTAAACAATATTTACGGTTTCTATACTGAGAACCCTTTGCTTACCCTGCCAGTGAGTCTAACCACATTGGTATCAGCCAGAGCTAATGCAGATATACCAAGCAACTGTAACTAATAGATATTGCTAGCATTGAATGTTAATAACCCAGAAGCTTGGTTGGTTACATTAATTTTAATATAATGATTAATGATGTGACTATATGAGAAACCAAAATATGTCATTAATGATAGACACCTGGAATTTCAAAATATCTCATAAGGGTTATTCATTAGCAAGTACTTAAATATAGGAATGGTGATTGAGATGGTCCAAGCATATTGTATATGTTTAACTAGATACTGCTCTTCTGGGAAGTAGCATGTTCAGGATTTCCGCAGCATTTTGATCCTGTAGGAGCATTTAATTCTATTTATACCAATGTAGGGGACATGAGGAATCCTTCCCCTCTTTGTCTGCCTGTGACATCATCCAGCCCAGTTGCATGCTGGATAGTGATCCAATTGGTTGGGAACCCCTTGGGAGAAAGGGTGTTCCTTACTTTGGAGCCAAATGCACGGGGTCTTCCTGAGAGCTGAGCAGAGCGAGTAGCTGTAAGACTGTAAGGTACAGAGAAGAAGCTGTTGAATCTGGGGAGATTGAGCCCAGCCTGTCCCCTGCCAAGCTGTCAGAAACTCAGAAGGAGAAAGGTGCCACTAGTGAGATTGATTCTGCTACAGAGCTGTGTGTGATCTCCAGTGTGATTTCCTCTGAGAGCACCCCGGTGAGTGAGCCACCCAAGGGAGGATACTGGCACGGAAACCACTGTGGGGCCCCACACTGAAGACAGGTTTTGAGTATTTACCTGCTACGAGGGAGCTGCTGCCAACTTCAAAAGGGAGAGGTTCTTTTGGGGAATAAGGTAGCACTACCTGGGGAATAAGAGCTCTGGGGAAGGGACAATCATTTGAACTGCTTGGTTATAAACCCCTTCCGGAGGATTGGGACTGTGATATTTACCAAGAACTGTGTAAAGCAACATTTAAGCACCTAATAGTGGCTTAGATAGTGTCCCACGTGCCCCAGTGTAGGAGTGAAGTGTGTATTAGTTGCCCTAGTGTTAAACTGTTTATATAAAGTTTATATTTGTTCATTTGCCAACTGTGTGTTTTATTATTCCTAGTGGAACCCCCCCCCCGGGGTGTGTTCATCAGTGCTCCCTAGGTGGAAGCACTGCGCTGTAATTCCCAGTTCCCAGTACTTTTCATATGCAAAAGGTACACAGGGTCCCTGGATTGCCACGGGTAAGTTGCTATTTAAAGAGACAGTAACCAAATAAGGGTTATACCAATTGAGGCATGTGACAAATAATAAAGCTTGTTTGAGCTCCACAATTTTCTTTATCCTGTTGTCTCATGCATGCACAGCAGCACAGCTTATTTAAATACAAATGAGACCAGCCTGTGCCCCCTTAATGCACTGAACAAAATGTGTATTTGAGTCAAAAATGTAATTTCTAGATAAATTGGCAAACTTCATATTTACAGCATAGTGTATATATACTGCAAAAATAGGATGCTTTACCGAGATACCAATGATTGTCTGAGCCGCTATGGATATGTTTTGTAACATACTTCATTTTCCAGGACGTTCCATCATTCCTCTGTACTCTGCTGTTTACATTGGCAGTTGTTACTATGTGAATTATTTTATCTCATCTACCTGTCCATATTTTCTTTGCATACTTATATTCATTTGTATTAGTAGTAACGTCATAGTAAACTCATGTGCAGACTATAATAAAACCGTAACTCCAACTGCCAGATTTTCAGAACTTGGCTCAGCAACCAATAAAGGAACCAAATAAACATACATAGTTGCCTAATGTTTTACAGGTATGGGATCCAGAAAACTCCAAATTATGGGAAGGTTATCTCCCATAGACTCCATTTTATCCAAATACTCCAAAATGTCTAAAAGGATTTCCTTTTTCTCTGTAATAAAAAAAACAGTAGCTTGTACTTGATCCAAACTAAGATATAATGAATCCTTATTGGAAGCAAAACCAGCCTATTGGGGTTATTTAATGTTTACATGATTTTCTATTAGACTTAAGCTATCCAAATTATGCAAAGATTAGTTATCCGGAAAACCCCTGGTCCCGAGCATTCTGGATAAAAGGTCCCATACCAATATAAGGAAAGATATAATAAATATAATGGGAACATGTTTGTGTGATTTTATGAAGATTGTAGATAGCTGATGTTATTGAATCATTAGACTTGATGCCACCACCTGCCCTACGTGACTTTTAAAGGTACCAAGAGAAGCTTTTTGCTGCCTTGCCCCATGGCAGGAGAAGTATTAATCATAATGATCCAGATGAAGACTCATGACATGACATTGTGCCATGAGACATCTGCTATGTCAACAAGTAACTGCCAAGTCTTGCACCAAATCTAAACACAGGTGCCAGTCTTGAACGGCATGGAAAGGCCTGTAAATTATTCCAGAAATATATATGGCAGGGTGTGGATCGGAGCGGCTTTTCTTTTTTCTTTTCCATTTGAGAGGAAGCCTAATGGATACATTCATAACGTATGAATCACTATCCTCCTTCACAAGTCAGGCTTATAAAAATACAATTGGCTGAGTTGGAATCTTTCTGTTTAATATGCTTCATTAAAATATGACAGTTATTTTTGTGTTGGCGTGCTGTAATACTATGCTTTCAAAAATGCTTTAAGGTTTAGCGGTCATGATATTTATCGCAGGTCACTCCATCATTTCAGCACGTGTATAAATATTTATATTGATTGGAACTGTTCTGGCTCCCCAGACCTGTTTGAAGACCCATCCAAATAGCATTACTGCCTCGCCAAGCTACCAGTCTGTAGTTGCGGATGGGTGTTGGAAATGCATCACTTCTAAGGTTTCCTGATCAAGTAGAGAATAAGGAAAGAATTTGTTTGTCGTGAATTATTTTAGTACTTGGGGCATGACATTTTAGGGTTCATTTAGAATTACTCTATATTCGTGTCATCAAGCTGCTAAAAATATCCAGTCTTGTATGCGAAATGTATTGAGTGTATTGAATGCCCTTCAATCTGGAGTCTAAGCCAGTAGGAGACTATGGTGCATACATATTTATAAAATTGGCACTAAAATAGAATTTTCTGCTCTGATTTGTTATACTGCAGATCACTGTGTCAAAAGCATCATTCTGTATGTGGCCAAAACTATCCATTTTTAGCCAAAACTCTCCAGACATTCAATTAACTGTCTAAAATTACATTTCCTGAGTTCCAAACTGTCTCCAGAAGCAGTGACCACACAGGAATTGTTTCTTGGAATGTTTGAGTTTTTATGGGTGATCAAAGGCAATCAAATCTCTTATATAGATGTATAATGCCAAGCGTCAAAATAAGGGGTGTAACTGTAAAGGTGACCTCCATTGGGAGTGGTAAATGGCATCTGCCACCTGGCAGTCTGATGGAACAGCCTGGGTTTGGCCCAAACCACAAGGACACTACCTGTATGAAGAAATTTAGTGGGGGAAGAATATGGTTCTGGGGCTGTTTTTCATGATTTAGGCTAGGGACTGTGATAATGGAACCAAAGCATAGCTACAGTGTGCAATGGGATTATTTACATTTGGTTTGGGAATGAGATGTTGGGCAATGCTGTGAGTAACATTTTTGCAGAAAGAGCTGATGAAGTGGCAAGGAGCCACAAAACGCATTAAGCGGGCAGCCCTCATGGGAGATATGCTGCTGGGATTTTTAATGGATGTATAGTAAATTTTGAATATTTTTAAATCTATATCCTGGCTCTACGGTGCTCCGTTCTTGAGTAAGTATAGCAAACTTGCATAGAAAAGGCTTTGTTAATAACTGCTTAAGGCAAGGACATTTCTTACTAACCATGGCAAATGCTATACACATTTACTACACTTGCATGGTTTGTTGCCTTTCACTTTATTGTATAATAAAATGTTGGTGGAAATTCCAGGTAGTCCAGCAGACTAGATTTAATCGAGCTAACTGCCTTACCAAATCTGAGCATGTATGGTCAAAAGACCATGGCCAGGTAGAAAATACAAGCAAAGATCCGATTGGTTGCTATGGACAACTACACTGATGCAATTTCTCACATATCTTAGTTAATCAGCACCTATATGCTTAACTTGGAGCAGTACTCAGTAGCATATACAGCCCCTCTACACAGCTCCACTGTCTGTTAGTTGTTTAGGAGTAGCAATACCTAAAATGTACTTGTTAATGTAAAGTGTTATTTCATTTACAGAAAAAGCATCCAAATACTGTGATGAGAATGGAAATTGGTTCCAGCATCCTGAAAGCAACCGCACTTGGTCCAACTACACGCTCTGCAATTCATTTACCTCCAAGAAGCTGAAGGTGAGATTATCATGGCTGCATTCCCTGCATTTATGCATAATGGTAAAGGTGTGGCTGTTGGAACCCCAAATAACAAGTGTTTTTTTCCGGTAATGTAATCTAGGGCATCATAGAGAGAGAGAGAGAGAGAGAGAGAGAGAGAGAGATCATTAAAGTACATAGAGAGGTAACTGACTGACCAGGTTGGAGATAGAAATCAAGGGGCCCAAGGCATTGCAGAAAGGTTGGGTCCAAACTGAGAAGTAAAAACTAATGTACTGTACCTGAAGGATGTCCAGCCTCTAGTTTCCATTAAAAATTGCAACTCAATTCCAAGGTTATTTAATAAATGGTCAAAAAGGGCCTTTACTCACTGCCCATCATCAACCATTGGATGGCAGACCCCACATTTTAATCAGCTGATTTAATCAGCTTCTACTGGAAGAAATGTCCCTATGAGATTTTTCTAATAAAAAATCTGGTATCTTTAGTAAAATGATTTTTTTTTCTATTGGTGTCCCATGTAAAGATGAGACTTAAGGGTCTGTGTATTTTTTTTTCCAGCAATGAGTACACAATTAAGAACCTCTTGGTTTATTCTTTTATTGTCTTCTTTATTATATTCATGCTCACCTGCTTGAATTACTGCCACAGATTCCTTATGGTGGCTGTGGGGCCCACCAATCAGATCTTTGCTCTGGGCCCACTTGTATTTTAAACGGATTCTGTCATGATTATTATGGTATAGTTTTTATTTCTAAATGACACTGTTTACACTGCAAATCATTCACTCTACCATATAAAATTGTATTCCTGAACCAGCAAGTGTATTTTTGTAGTTGTAATATTGGTGTGTAGGCAGCCATCTCAGGTCATTTTGCCTGGTCATGTGAGCCAACACTTTAGGATGGAACTGCTTTCTGGCAGGCTGTTGTTTCTTCTATTCAATGTATTGTAACTGGAACAGTCACAGTGGGACTTGATTTTTATTCTCATATCTACCAGGGAGTTGTTATTTTTGTCAGGGAGCTGTTATCTGGTTACCTTCCCATTGTTCTGATGATCGGCTGCTGGGGGGGATGGGAGGGAGGAGATATCACTCCAACTTCTCCAACTTGCAATGCAGCAGACTGAGGGCTCCTGGGAAACTGACAACATGTCAAGCCCCATGTTAGATTTCAACATTAAATTTAAAAAAAAATCATTTTTTTCTTTTGAAAAGAAGAGCAGATTTCTGCTGCAGAGAACTAGTAACTGATGCATTTAAAAAAGAAAAATGTTTTCCCATGACAAAATCCCTTTAAAGTGGCCCAGCTCAGCATCCTACCAGTTGGAGTTCATCAAATGTTATGAGACATCTTCCATGTCTTTAGTAAAACCTTCTTAGATGATTATGGGTGGCAGGGCAAAAACTCTTCCTGCCCTGCCCTATCACAGCATGGAGTTCTGTTTTCTAATGTCGTCTGCTTTGGTGTAAGGTGGGAAATTATATGTTGCTTTAATTGGTAGACATACTTAATTAAAAATAATATTATTCAATCTATTCATCCAGCATCCAGTAAATAAACTATATCTTGGCAGCAGCAATTCTGTTTTATATAAGAAATGTGTTTTATTCTATAGAGCCATGAATGACATATTTCTAAAGGAATTGTATTCTACTCAGATACTGTATCTATTTTACTCATCTGATCTACTAGCTGCTATTCTACTGTGGGCCTTGGGCCTATTGGAACTTAAATGCAGTCCCCCTTGGCTACAAAGCAACTAATATTTGCAGGCTATATAAGATATTCCTATGCAAACATATTAGATATATTTAAAAGCACATAAAACCATTTTTGTTTAGGTGTCACTGACCTTTCAAACATAGAAAGGTATTAGTAGCCAGCTATAAGTAGACCATGTAGCCCTAACATAACTTATTTTATACCCAGAACATGTTAGTAAAGATCGAGCCAACCTAAAAAGCCCCCAGTACCTGTCCACTTGTTCTTGATGGTCTTTGATTCTATCACAAGAAGGGCATGTGTAGAAGCAGCCCATATATATATATATATATATATATATATATATATATATATATATATATATATATATATATATATATATATATACTGTAAATATATATATATATATATATATATATATATATATATATACTGTATTTATAGATATTAGTGGATACTTATTAGTTGCTTTGAGAGTTGCTCAACAAAATTTATCTGATTATTGTACTGGAAAAACTTTTTCCACCAGGATGAGAGGGTCACTCTATGTTGAGTGGTTACAAATATAACTTTTGTACAATAAAAATTGCTGCCTATCAGGGATGAGAAAATGAAGCAGCAGCTTTGTAAGCTTTGTTATTCGTTTGGCTCACCATAAAATCTGCCAAAACAAATATTTTTCTAGAACTGATATTTGGGAGATTCGATACATATCTGCCAGTCCTTAGTTATTCTTTTTTTATGCAAAAACCTGTTAACATGTGTGGTCTGTTGGATTATTTGAAAACCAGCTTGCTGATTCAACTTTATTATTACTTTAACCATGACACATGGAAATATAAACATATTCTAGTGAAGGAAGCCAAATAAAACCTTCTGAGTCCAAGGAGAAGGCTAATTTTCCTTTTTTTCCCCTTTGTTATAGAATGCACATTAGGTTTTTCTTTTATGTCCTTTTATATTCTCGATTCATTTAATTTTGCCAGGAATTGTATGTTTCTTGTAATCGTCACTCTGTACATTGTCTCTGTGTGTATTGTATAACTAGAGTGACAGGCTTTGATGTATGCAGAATCTAAAGAAGTGTATTGTAGCTGGGTTGAAGTGCATAGGGGGGGCCCATTCATTAAGTTCGAGTGAAGGAATAGAAGAAAAAATACTTCGAATTTCGAAGTGTTTTTTTGGCTACTTAGACCATCAAATGGGCTACTTCGACCTTCGACTACGACTTCGAATTGAACGATTCGAACTAAAAATCGTTCGACTATTCGACTATTCGATAGTTGAAGTACCGTCTCTTTAAGAAAAACTTCGACCCCCTAGTTCGCCACCTAAAATCTACCAAAGTCAATGTTAGCCTATGGGGAAGGTCCCCGTTCGATCAAACGATTATTCCTTCGATCGTTCGACTAATTGCGCAAAATCCTTCGACTTCGATATTCGAAGGCGAAGGATTTTAATTCCCCAGTCAAATATCGAGGGTTAATTAACCCTCGATATTCAACCCTTGGTACATTTGCCCCTTAAAGTATTTGTCTCATGAATCCAAAGCAGCAAAACAGTAAAGAAAGGTGTATATAGAGAAGGTATATAGGTATATATAGGTATATGCATACAGTATGCACTAATTTGGTCAGAACTTTTGGCCAATTTTGAACTTTACTGCTTGGACTTCTGAATGGCATGTCAGGGCCAACTAATATCACTCAGTAAGAAATTCAAATTGAAAGCCATATGTACAGATTTACTTTCTGGAGGGATGAAGAGCCAGCAGATAAAGAAGTGGAAAGACCTACAACACCCCAACTATTGTTAATGATATATGTATAGATAACCAAAACATACAATATCCAACTATTACTGGGGGAAGATCAGGTGGATAAACCAACAGTTGGACAGGTAATGGGCCACCCTTACTGCTTGACCATGTGTGCATGTATGGCCAACATGGGGATTGGTTTAAACTAATCTTCCTGAAATCCCAATCGAAGTCAACCGCCATTGTCTTTTTTTTCACCATATTTCTGAGAAGGGATACAGATCCAGTCATTTAAGCAACTGATTAAACAAATAAATTAATGCTACAGGTATGGAACCTGTTATCCAGAATGCTCCGGACCAGGGGTTTTCCGGATAACCGATCTTTCTATAATTTGGATCATCGTTAAGTCTACTAAAAAAATATGAATTAAACCCAGTAGGATTGTTTTGTCTTTAAAGGGGTTGTTCACCTTTCAGTTACGTTTTAGTACGATGTAAAGAGTGATCTTCTGTGACAATATGCACTTGGTTTTAATCCAATACTACTTGCAGTATTGCGTTATTTAGCTTTTATTTCAGTGGCTCTGCAATTTGCAGTTTCTGCAGTCTGGTTGCTAAGGTCCAAATGACCCTAGCAACCATGTTTTGATTTGAATAAGAGACTGGAATATAAATAGGAGAGGACCTGAATAGAAAAATGAGTAATAAAAAGCAATAACAATAAATGTGTAGGCTTACAGAGCATTTGTTTTAAGATGGGGTCAGTGACCTCCATATAAAAGCTGGAAAGGGTCAGACTAATAATTAATAATAAAAAAAACTATATAAAAAAAAAATAACGAAGACCATTTGAAAAATTGCATAGAATTGGCCAACCTATTGCATGCTAAAAATGAACTTAATGGTTGACCACCCCTTTATTATGGATTTATTATATCATAATGAAATGGACGGCCAACTGGACAAGGCTTTATTGGCAGGTAGCTATACAATGACTATAGCTACCTTCTAATAAAGCCTTATCCAGATGTGCCGTCCAATTCTTTGAGTTTTGTCATATGCTACAGTAAGGGACACTGAGGACAGAGCACCTGGTTGGGGGAAGAGCGGAGAGCTGGAGCGGCCCCCTTTTTGTTTTTTCATTAATTATATCATAGTTTGGATCAAGTACAAGGAACTGTTTTATAATTACAGAGAAAAAGGGGGGAAAACATTTGGATTATTTGGATAAAATGGAGTCTATGGGAGACCACCTTTCTATAGTTCAAAGCTTTCTGGATAACAGCTTGTGCCTATTTAGTTAGGGTCACTGACAGTCTGACAGAGTTAAGGAGCCCCAGCACACTGATCACATTTTTGTTATCATAAATAAAATAATAATGAGATGCAAAGGAATATTCCTCTAAACATGTCATTCTTCCATCACTTATTTCTATCTCTTCTAGATGGCCTACATACTTTACTACATGGCGATAGTAGGACATGCCTTGTCAATCGTTTCATTGTTGATTTCCCTTGGAATATTCTTCTATTTCAAGTAAGTGCCTCCCGAATGCATGATTATGTTCAGCTGCATGCACACTAATGTATAGTGATGGCTATAGAATAGACGTTTTAAACTATTGCTGTATTTGATGGTTAGGCACTAGTGTCACATAAGGAATCTAACACATTTATCCTTCCTCTGTGAATACCACTAGCTCAAATATTGAAGGGATAAGGAGGCCCAGGTGGAAAAAGGGAGTCTCCTTGTGTTATAGCCCCAGGCAGCCAGACTGTATGAGTGATAATCACCCAGGGCACTAGCAAAAGCAAAGCGCAAAGGAAGAAAGTCAGAGGAAGCACTGGCATAGTACAAGTTGTTTTTATCTTTACATTTCTTTTAAGCGGTAAGGAACTGAATATAGAGTAGAAAATAGTGTTCTTTCCTTTCAACTATTGTGTAAAAGGTTCTAGTTATATCCCTGAGTCAGAAGAAGGCAAATAATTAAAAAAATATTAAAAAAGGAAGGCCAACTGAAAATTTGAATAGAATTATCCATTCTATAACATTACAATGTAACCTAAAGGCGAACCACCCATTTAAGTGTTTACAGGCCAATGTTGGATGCTTTGGTACTCCGTTTCTGTGATACTTAAATACTAACAGGCACTAATAAGTGGGAATACATCATATTGTAAAATGGATTTGTAATGCCATGTGGGGCTATTTTAAGATAAAATAGGCTATGTCCAGCTAAAACAATAGAGTATTTGTGACACTAAACTCACTAACATACTAGTCTGGGCCTTTGCTATGTGGAAGATATGGAGAGGTATACAGTAGTTGATCTGCAACTCACATAGGCTGCTGTGTTCAAATAAAATAATAGGGATGCCAAGTTTATTGTCCAAGAATGTATGTTCCCATACAGTGAAATGGATCAGGGAGACTACTGTAATTGAATCCCTATCCAGCTCTTTTCCCTTCACTTAAGGCAGACTCAGAGCCTGGGGGGGAGCTAATCAAAACTACAAATCCTTGTTGGAGCACAGACTGCTCATTATATTCAACCTCTCTGTCTCACTCTACTAGAGAGTGCTATTACATTATATATCCTGTCACTGGCTAGCCTCGTTCATGGGGTCCCTTCTCCCAACTTTCCCTTGAGGTAAGGTAGGGCAGCACATCTTTACTGGGGCCTTGTTAATCCCATTCTCCCTGGAACA
Source organism: Xenopus petersii (assembly GCA_038501925.1). Lineage (NCBI taxonomy): Eukaryota > Metazoa > Chordata > Amphibia > Anura > Pipidae > Xenopus > Xenopus petersii. The sequence continues at coordinate 135,143,789 of CM076682.1, forward strand.
CATGCAGCTGGGTCAGCAACTGAAGGCAAAATAGAAAGATCCATCCCAACCAAACATTATATTAAAATGTGGCAGAAAGTGTTTATTGGCCTATTGGCCAATAATAGAAGCATGTCAATTATATAACTAGATACACGGGCATCTACCTAGCAACTAGGAAGTGTAGGGATTTTAATCCAGACTGATTATTCTAACTACTGTATGGATGGATTATTCTTATTACTAATTTCCAGCGGTATTGCATGTGCGGTATATATGGCTGTATTAATAATATTCTATTTTTATATTTTAGGAGCCTGAGCTGCCAGAGGATAACGCTGCATAAAAATTTGTTTACCTCTTATGTTTTGAACTCGGTGTTTACAATTGTCCATCTTACAGCGGTAGTGCCAGATACAGATCTTGTGAGAAGTGATCCTGTAAGTATCCCTTGAACTTCATTGTTTTATTGACACTGTTCATTGCTTCATTTATATTGCAGAATATAGTATCGTAATGGCTACTGTACAATGTGATGAATTTAAGTGTGAGTAGGGGCAATGGGGGAAATGACTGTTATCATTAAGCTACAGGTGTGGGATCAGTTATCCAGAATGTCAAATTTGAAATAATTCAACTATATTAGAAATTATGTCTTTTTTCTCAGAATATGTTCATGGTACAGGGTGGTGTTAGTAAATGGATTGACTTTTTACAAAAGTAGAGGGATTTATTGAGGGGGGGGGGTCATTTTTAGTATAGAACAGAGCTTTGTAAGGAATAATTGGAAAATTGGCTGATAAACTCAGGAAGGGGTGGGTTAGGAAAGGGAAGAGATGGAGCAGTCAACAGGATTTGGTTGTGTACCATTATCAGCATTAGATTTTTGAGACTATTCTGTTCATACAGAGGGAATCAACTGACTCTTATTTACTAGTGGTACCAGTTAATGTTGGAGTGCTAATAAAATAGAATTGGTCCCATTAGATCCTATACACTAAGGACTTGTGCTACCCGTTCTCTGTTCTTTGTTTTGCAGTATTTACAGTCACAGGGAAAACCTGTAATTCTAAGCAGGCATTAAATACAGAATTCTGTTTGCCAGGAAATTAATATTTAATATGGTGCTGTTTTTTTTGTTTCACTAAAAAAAAACATTTTTCACTGGGTGTACAGATATGGTGACTTGAAGCTTCCTTTGGTATGTAGCTGCTTGTCATATAGCAATTTTGATGTCTGGGAAAGGTATTATGCAAGCTTCAAATCTCTGGTTAATTCTGCAACCATTCCCCACTCTCATTACACTGCCCACTCATCCTGTCAAATGTCAGTATTCTAACGGATCATAATATTGTCAGCACATATATCTATCAGGCCAGAACTCTGATCAGTAGGGAGGCAAGAAATATTAGCTTGATTCATAATGGGGCAGAATGACCGTACATCTGCTAAATATATAATTCACATTCCTAATCATTGGAAATATGCAAAGTAATTTAAATGATACGGATCTAAATCATCTCAGAATGTAAAGTGCAGAGCTGTGAATAATCTTCCTGCAGACCAGTGCAGCAGGCTATAAATACAGCAAAAGCCCGATGTACACTAAACCAAACTATATCATTTTGGGGGGGGGCAGGGATGGAGCGTTTTACCGAAAATGCACTAAGTATGCAAATACGCTATGAAAATGGCTTTATAGCCCTATTACTATTAACACTGCTTAAACATCATTATCTTGTGCTACTGTTGTGCATTTTAACTGTGCGGAAAAGAAAGCTCCATCATTTTAGCCTTGACAGATACACCAAGATCACAAAAATGATACCTATATTTAGCCCTTGAATTTGGAGTTTTACAGCATTGCCATTAAGCATGGTTGCCAAATGTACTTTGTTCTCAGAATAATCTTGAATATTTCTGTACATCATACAGGTTGGGATGTCCTGAGCAATGTAATTTTTAACATTTAAGATTATCGATGAAATTGATTTGTGATGCTGGACATGACGTCTTCCTTCGGTTGTACCTGGTGCCCATTGTTTTGTAATGAGTTAATATTATATGTACGCCTCCTCCATATCTACTGCATGGGTCCAAACTAGTCGAATCCATGTTGTATCCCGGGAGCAGCAAAGGAAAGGCAGATGGTGATACGAATATCATTCACATAAATCATAAACATCACTTTAAGAGAAACTTTTTCCATGAAATGCTTTTTTTTTTTGTTTTACTTTTCCTCTTTCATTCTTGCCCTCCAAGGAAATCTCCTCTGTCGAAATTATTGTTATTACACAAAATGTAAAAGCTGTCAAGAGTAGAAAACCATGCATTCTCTAAAAATAGCTATTGGAAAACACATTTTTTCCTACATTCTCAGTATTATTCTCAAACTGGCATATAAAAGGATCCTTTTAAAGAATAAAGCCTGAAGTAAAAGCTATCTTTATAACTAACAGCATGTCTTAATCTATTTTACTGCATCTCCCGGTTTTCCCTTTCATGGTCTTTTATTTCATTCTCTGACAGCTCTTCTCTCTGTGATAGTGGTATTATTTCAGTGGCAAAGTATTTCCAGCTTATTACTTATTACTATTTATTTTCATGTGTTTTTGCTGTAAAAGAAAGTATTATTGTTTTTGTTTATAAATCCTATATATAAGATAACATCCACTAGAAGGGCTTATACATTATACATTAAGATTACATAGAAATAGTAACCAATACGAGAAGAAAAAAGGGTCCTGTTCATTGCATCTAAAATGAGATGGGGTTATGAGACATAAGGTACAGGGTCGGGCAGGGGTAAGAAAAGAGAGAAATTGGGCATTTGCACTTTTATAGGGCTTAAAGGAGAAGGAAATCCCCAGGGCGCTAAACCCCTCCCCCCCTCCCCTGTGCTGCCCCCCCTCCCTCCTCCCCCCTGGCCTACCTGTCCCCCTGGGCAAATGCCCCTAACTTTTTACTCACCCCTCTGCGCAGGTCCTGTCCACGGAGTTCGCAGTCGCCATCTTCTCCCACGCGCGTCTTCTTCCTGCTCTGACCGGCGTCTTCTGGCGTATGCGCAGTAGGAACAGGTACCGGTACGGCTCTACTGCGCATGCGCCGAATGTCACGAAGTTTTCCGATTTCACTTCGTGACATTCGGCGCATGCGCAGTAGAGCCGTACCGGTACCTGTTCCTACTGCGCATGCGCCAGAAGACGCCGGTCAGAGCAGGAAGAAGACGCGCGTGGGAGAAGATGGCGACTGCGAACTCCGTGGACAGGACCTGCGCAGAGGGGTGAGTAAAAAGTTAGGGGCATTTGCCCAGGGGGACAGGTAGGCCAGGAGGGAGGAGGGAGGGGGGGCAGCACAGGGGAGGGGGGAGGGGTTTAGCGCCCTGGGGATTTCCTTCTCCTTTAAAGTGTATTAGGATGGAATTGGAGAGTTAAGGAGATTGTTTGAAAGTTGAACGATTGAGAGAAATTTTGATTGATTGTGGAAGAGCATTCCTGAGATGGGTAGTAGTTCTAGTGAAATCTGGAATGAGTGTATGTGAAGAAGTAATGACCTCAGTAGTCAATGGTTAGAGAATAACAAGTGGTTAGGTTAGGTAACTTAAGGAATATAGAGTGGGACAGACTTGTGAACTGCTTTGAGGGTTGTGGTCGGTCGTTTACATTTTATCCAAGAATTGTAGTGAAAGGCAGTGTACAGATGGGCAGAGTAATAGTGAGGTTGCTGACTACAATAGAGATTTCTGGAATGTTATGGGTGGTGGAGGGGTAAAGAGGACAATTGTTATCATAGATAAATGTAAAGTAGGACAGAAACGTCCAAATAGAAATGGCTGACAAACAAAAAAGAGCCTGATGTAAGAGATCTCGGTAGAGGTTAGGAGAGAAGATAAATGTGTCATCAGCATAGAGGTGGTATTGGAAATCATTTCAATTGATTAATTGGCCAAAGGGAAGAAGCATACAAAGAGAATAATAAAGGGCCTAGGACATAGCTGTAGGGACACATAGGGTTAAGTTCCTTAATGGTCTGAAAATCCCACATGGTTTGAAATCCCCTGCTGTGGCCAGTTAAGCGTAGGGCCTAAATTGGATAAGGAAGGGGGAGTGAATCTTTTGTCCCTGTGCATTAGTGATATACGGGTTGGGTTTTTTGCACCAACTCTTCCCCTCTATTTATAGGCCTGCACCACCCCCCCAATAACATCACAAAAGGGGCAATAAAAATAGAAGCTGGAAGCGGCCCCCAAAGTAAGTGCTGAGGTTGGCCCGAACCCGCAGATCCGCAGGTAAACCCTGTACCATGATCCCTGTACCATGAGCTTTGGTTTGTGCCTTCTCAGTGCCGTGTCCCTGCCTTGTTTATCTGCCATTTTATTGTACACAATATATTAGCCATTGGGAAATATTATGCGCTAGTAACGTACCCTTAATGACCTGTACTTTCCTACTTTTAGGACTACTTGGTCTGAAACAAGGACCTAAATAGTCCAAAAGCTCATACTCTATAATGTGCTAAGTTAGCAATATAAAGGTATCACCTACTTTATATTTTCTGGTTTTGCTCTATGGCTAACACAGTACAACACTCAGCTACTAGTAATTTCCTTCCACATTCTTGCTATGAACATGTAGGCAGCTGATCAGAAGAGGCAAGATTTGCAATAAAGGGTGCCCAGATGAGCACAGTTACCTGTCAGAGACATTTACTAGCACTTGCCTCTAGCACTAATTAGTAAAGTGAAGTTTTCCATTGGATACTCTGATTTAGCCTGTATGAAAAAGAAACTGAATTTGGAAATAAGTCTTTCTCACTGGCCAGCTGTATGCTCAGAACATTACATAGTTACATAGTTAAATTGTGTTGAAAAAAGACAAAGTCCATCAAGTTCAACCCCTCCAAATGAAAACCCAGCATCCATACACACACCCCTCCCTACATTTAATTAAATTCTATATACCCATACCTATACTAACTATAGAGCTTAGTATCACAATAGCCTTTGATATTCTTTCTGTCCAAGAAATCATCCAAGCCATTCTTATAATCAGCATCACAACATCACCCTGCATTGCATTCCACAACCTCATTGTCCTGACTGTGAAGAACCCCCTAAATTGCTTCAAATGAAAGTTCTTTTCTTCTAGTCTAAAGGGGTGGCCTCTGGTACTTTATGGGTAAAAAGGTCCCCTGCTATTTGTCTATAATGTCCTCTAATGTACTTGTAAAGTGTAATCATGTCCCCGCGCAAGCGCCTTTTTTCCAGAGAAAAGAACCCCAACCTTGACAGTCTACCCTCAAAATGTAAGTCTTCCATCCCTCTAACCAGTTTAGTTGCACGTCTCTGCACTCTCTCCAGCTCATTTATATCCCTCTTAAAGGAGAAGGAAATTCCCTGGGCGCAAAAACCCTCCCTCTGCCCCAGTGTTGCCCCCCCTCCCTCCTCCCCCCTGGCCTACCTGTCCCCCCGGGCAAATGCCCCTAACTTGTTACTCACCCTTCTGCGCAGGTCCTGTCCACGGAGTTCACAGGCACCATCTTCTCCCAATCGGTCTTCTTCCTGCTTTGACCGGCGTTTTCGGCGCATGCGCAGTAGGAGCATTTATCCGGTACAGATCTACTGCGCATGCGCCAAAAGTCACGAAGGCTAGGTGAAATATTTTGATATTCGTGAGTTCATCACGAATTGGATTTTTCTGTTTTTTATCAGTTTAGCATTGGTTTAACAGCTTAGCAAATCAACATACAAGTCAATTCATCCCCAGTATTTTGCCAATTGTCAACAAATTGTCAGTAGCATGCTGGAAAATTAACAGCTAATCTTTTATTTAAATCAATGATAGGCAGCAAGCGTATTTGGCCCGAAAGACCCGAGAAGTGCGTCACAATTTATTTAACCCTTTTGTTAGACACGGATAGCATAAGGACTACATTTTCCAGGGAGTAATTAACATAGCTTTACATAGAAAAGAGAGAGAATGATGTGGCTAATTAGGGTCTTGTTTTTAATTTTATCTCCGTTTCACCAAATTAAAGGATGAGAGGAAATGAGGAATACGAAATAATATGCCCCTGCTGTGAGATAGCCTTTTATTATATAGCAGGAGGTATATTATTTTTGTATAATGCATATTTCTTAATTGTTTCCTTAAACTCATTGATAACATCTAATATGCTTGTATTTCATAGTAGCTGGCACATTATCCCAAAATGGTAGGCTAGACCCTGGGGGCAAACCTTATACAGTAACAAATAATGAAACTACGCTATTATGTGGTTATTCAAGTTCTCTAAATTAATTAGTGTTTGCAGCTTCCTTGTTATCCTTCCCTCTGGATGGATTCCAAAACTGAACTTGTGAACACTAGAAAGGAAGCGCACAAAAAATGAAAGCGCATATACTGTAGTGTAGTATATCCACTCAGTTGAATAGAGTGAAGTGCTCAGTAAATAGTGACAAACGTGACTATACTAAGTGATTCAGCCTAATCACAGGAGCAAGTTGAAAGCGGGCTTAATACACAGTCCCCACCGGGGCCATTGATCTGATATGCAACAAAGGATTGGAACTTCAGGGATGTGTGTTTCAATTAAATGCAGGAAACCCAGATTATTTAGAAGATAAAACTTATATAGTGCAATACATTTATTAAAATCCACTTAAAATATACAAGATCTACTTACAGACAGGCAGTAGAAATTCAGAACATATAAAGTCAATAGAAATGAATGGAGAGTGGCGGAATTTCACTCTAGACGACTATGGAGATCTCTAACGTCACTCTTTGATAAATATACCCCTAAACGATGAATGCCCTGAGATTTATTTAAAAAATCGGAATAAAAGAAAGTACAAACTGAAAATTCTGCGCCAAAAAATACAAATACCTTAAAAACCTCTAAAAAATTAGTTTTTATGACTATTCTTAGCAAAAAAAAAAAACAACACGAAAACTGAATTGATTTAGAGTGGTCCAATAGGACCAGCACAACTCCCATTGACTTCTATAGAACCTCAACAGCTTTTACCTGGTGAAGTTTTGTATTAGAGTTATAGAGGTTTTTACTTCATAAGTCTCAAATTTTTAGAGCTTTTTAAAAAATGAGAAAACCACAAATTTCTAGAGATTCGTTACAAGAAATTATGGGTGAGAGTCAAATTGAGGAGAAAAAACTTTTCTCCTAATTCAGTTTTTTCCCATAGCCTTCAATAGAATGAGATACATTTTTCTTTTGCATCTGGCTCTATGGGGACATCTGGAATTGATTAAGGAGATAAGCTTTTGTCATCAAATTGAATCTGGCCCAAAGAGTAAAGACTGGGTCAGACTGGGAACTCCCTGCCCCTGCTACAAAGTCCCCTCCGGGCCTGCAACTGTAACCCACCTTCAGCCCCGCCACCAAGGTGTACGCTTGTACCTGGGGGGTTTTTTTCTGCCGCTGGGCTGGAAACAGAGTTGTAGGCAGGAGCAATGGACTCAGGCATTGAGTGGGTCAGTCCGACCCTGGGTAAAGACCAAGAGGCTAGGCAACTATTTAAAACTAACATATTTTAGATGATATGTTCCTGTTGTAAGGCACTGTTATATAGGCATAAAAAGATGCCTTTATGTAGCAGGTTATATGCTGAGATTCGCAGAGCAGTACATTGTGGAGCCTATCAACACTCTCGTTAATCTGAGCTCAGGATCACTTGAATATCAACCCCTGCTCATTTGGCGAGCTGACTTGGTATGATCATTTTTGGCTTCATATTAACTGTACACTAATCCCCACTTGTGTTTTCCAGGTAAGCTGTAAAGTGCTCCAGTTTTTCAGCCAATACATGCTGGGATGTAATTATTTCTGGATGCTTTGTGAAGGAATATACCTCCATACACTGATAGTGGTAGCAGTTTTTGCAGAAGAACAGCATTTACATTGGTATTATCTGCTCGGCTGGGGTGAGTAAGACGCTCAGAATGGTGATTGTCATTAATTAATGTCCACAAGCAAAATAATGTTGCATGTGTAGCCCTGAATAATTGTGTTTATTACAAGACAATATCTTTATAGATATTCACATATTCCTCAGCACTGTATATGGCTAGTAGGGATGCACCGAATCCACTATTTTGGATTTGGCTGAACCCCTGAATCCTTTGTGAAAGATTCGGACTGAATCCAAATTCTAATTCATTACAAAAGAATAGCAGCTCTAGAGTTTATGTATGTGTCATTATCCCTTTAATACTGTATATGGTGATCCAAATTACATAAATATCCAGGTCCCTAACATAATAGATCCCATATATATATATATATATATATATATATCCCAACTGTCAACTCTAACTGCCCTGCCTGCTGTGTGAACAACTTACTTCTCGCTTTGGAACAGGACTTGAAAATATGGATCAGGATTGTATGGATCCTGAAAAATAAGCACAAGATAACAGCTGCCTGGTAGATCTAAGAACAGCACTCAATAGTAAAATCCAGGTCCCACTGCAACACATTCATTTGCATTGAGTAGGAGAAACAACAGGCTGCCAGAAAGCAGTTCCATCCTAAAGTGCTGGCTCTTTCTGAAAGCACATGACCAGGCAAAATGACCTGAGATGGCTGCCTACACACCAATTTTATAACTAAAAAAATACAGTTGCTGGTTCAGGAATTAAATTTTATATTGTAGAGTGAATTATTTGCAGTGTGAACAGTGAATATGAAGATTTTCATTCATCCAGGTCATGGTATATCTAGTATAGGTCAATCTAAAAACAACTGGACTTGCTGAGTAATCAATGAAGACGTTTCACTACTCATCCAAGTAGCTTCTTCAGTTCAACTGACTGGTGTGGGAAGTTTTCGGCATATAAACTCTTCCACTAATCCATTTACAATGGCTCATTGTAACTCTTCAAAGAGGTGACATCTGAGGAAATTCACAGAGGTGTTGATTCTGTGTAGTTGTGATAGGATTATCCAATGTGTCATGCAACTCCTAGATAGAGGTGTTACTTGTGAGAGTTGCATGAATGGACGTGTGAAGTGTTCTGAATCCGCCGGGGTACAGATGTTAGAACAGCATTGTATGTAGCAGACAGGTGGTGTCGAAGGCCCCGCCTCTGTTCAGAGATGGTCTCTCCACCTTGGCATGAATCGTCTCTTTCACGCCTCGTTCAAACCAGCGGTCTTCTTTATCCAAGATTTGGACCTTGCTGTCTTCAAATGAGTGTCCCTTGTCTTTTAAGTGTTGAAAGACAGCTGAGTTTTGCCCTGTAGAGTTCTCCCTCCTGCGCTGAGCCATTCGCTTGGAGAGCAGTTGTTTTGTCTCCCCAATGTATAGATCTGTGCACTCCTCGCTACACTGGACTCCGTATACCTCATTGCTTTGTTTTTCTTTTGGTGTTGGATCCTTTGGGTGTACCAGTTTTTGTCTCAGTGTGTTGCTAGGTTTGAAAAACACAGGGACATGGTGTTTGTTGAAAATCTTCCTGAGTTTCTCTGACACTCCAGCTACATATGGGATGACTATGTTTCGCCTACTATGTGTCTCCGGGCGGTTATTTCTATTGGTGTTCCTGTTGTGTTCCTGTTATCATAGTCATCCTATATGTAGCTGGAGTGTCAGAGAAACTCAGGAGGATTTTCAACAAACACCATGACCCTGTGTTTTTCACAGATGTCACCTCTGTGGATTTCTTCAGATGTCACGTCTTTGAAGAGTTACAATGTGCCATTGTAAATGGATTAGTGGAAGAGTTTATATGCCGAGAATTTCGCACACCAGTCAGTTGAACTGCAGAAGCTGCTCGGATGAGTAGTGAAACGGCTTCATTGATTACTGCAAGTCCAGTTGTTTTTAGATTGACCTATACTAGATATACCATGACCTGGATGAATGAAAATCTTCATAGTCCTATACAGTGTTAACAGTGTAATTTAGAAATAAAAAACTACATCATGTCTAAATCATGACAGAATCCCTTTAACTCTTCTTGTAAAAATACTATTTGTGGTGATGGGCAAATTTATTCGGCAGGCGCAAATTTGCGCGAATTCCCACGATTCACCGCTGGCAAATAAATTTGCGAAAATTCGCCGGCGTCAAAAAAATGGACGCCGTCGTCCGTTATTTTGGACGCCAGTGCATTTTTGCCAGGGAAAAAACGGACCCCACCGTAAAAAAAACAGATGCCGGGAATGTTTCGGGAATTTTTTGCCGTTTTGCGAATTTCGCAGGAAATTCAAAAATTTTCCGGCAAAGCGAAACGCCCCAAATTTGCCCATCACTAACTATTTGGCTACAAAGTAATGAGTAGACAACTAGAACTAGAAGAGAAAATCTGCTTGATTTGTATAGAACTTTCTTGTTAAAAAGCTACATTTTGTTCAGAAGGCGCAGACGCTCTGGCTTAATTCCCTATGAAATGATTTTTCCTCCAGGCAATGAATAAATGTCTTAAAGATTACATAGGGCTAAGATGTGGCGTAATGTAGCGGGGGAAGATATCAGGGGAAAGGAAACACTGTCTGTATTGAGTTGAAGTGCTTAATAAATGATAGCATTATATCTGAGATGATAAATGGGCACTAATTTCTCTTATCATCTGTAATACAAATTAGAGAGGAACAAGCTCAGTTAACATAGATGTGTCACTATCACTTTAACTCACAGATAAATGGACCTTGACGCTTGATTAAAATCGTTTTATACAACGCAGTATTTAATTCCTGTACCTCCCCACTATTATTTTATCATTAATAATAAAGAATGTAAAATCAGGGAAATGTATTATACCTATATAAGTTTAGGTGGGACCACAAAACAACAATGTAAAATGAGGGAAAACTTAAAACTAGAGGATGTAAAATTGAGGTTTCACTGTATTCACAAATCTACAATATACAATGTATTTTGTAAGAACCAACCAGACTTTATAAATTGACTCCAATTTCCTCCTCCATGGGACCACTCTAAATTAGTTTTAATTTTTTGGCTTTATATCTCCTTTAAAATTATGTAGATAAAAGGATTTTATTTACTGTAAAGCTATTTCATTTAGTCTCATCAGTAAATGTGATATCGTTCAGCTCATCTTGTGATAATTATGGAAATAATGTATTTAGGCTAACAGTAGAAGTAACCAACTTTCAATATTCAAACTTTATGTGAGTAGCTTAAAGGGCATGTAAAGTCTGAAATATAATAAGGCTAGAAATGCTGTATTTTGTATACTAAATATAAACATGAACTTACTGCACCACAAGCCTAATCAAACAAATAATTTATGCTTTCAAAGTTGGCTACAGGGGGTCACCATCTTATAACTTTGTTAAACATCTTTGCAAGACTAAGACTGTGCACATGCTCAGTGTGGTCTGGGCTGCTTAGGGATCGTCATAAACAAAGCGCTTGAGTTCTGCATGGCTGGAAAGTAAGGTGGGGGCTCCCCCTGCTGTTCATAAGTATGATTGTTTTCCTGCTCAGCAGTTAGGGACCGTCTGACAAATCCTATCCACAGCAGTAAATGAAGGGAGAATTTCACTATATACAGTCAGGTTTCTTATAAAAACGGTACACATTTTTTAATTAAAGTATATTGAAGATAGGTTTCTTTTTCATTAAAGAAAGTAAAAATGGGATTTTATTTTTTTGCCTTTACATGCCCTTTAAAGGTGCCCAAGAACCAATGTCTTGGAGTTGTAGTTCAGCAGCAGTTGACCTATTATCTCCTGTACTGAATATTATTCCCTGTATTGTGTGTGTACTTGCTTCTGGCTGCAACTAAGTTTTGTTACATGTGCGGTCGTGAGTTAGTTTCTCCCTGCTGTAGTGAATTCAGTGGTTGCAGTGGGATTAGCAGCAGCCTGCTCCATCTGAATTCAGTTCTTTCACTATGTTTGTAAATGTTTATTCCTGCCATTTCTGTAACCATCTGTAATCTGGTAATGCAGTTTAAAATTTAAAGGTTACTGGAATGAATTCGGTCCTCACAAAACACAAGAGCTGGGCTGAATCAAGACCTTTTCTAAAGATCTTTTGGATTTGCTGCCTGGGAATACTTAATCCACCATGCAGCTAATGAAACATTTATATTGGTTAAATAGGAAGTTCAGCAAAGTCCTACCAAAATGGAATGAGTTTGCAAGAAACACTTTTCTAAATGTAATCTTGTAGCAAATGTTGTAGCTATCTGCTTTTGAACTGGACAGCCCAGATTTTGTAAGGGTTGTCTGGTTTACAAATTTGGAAATCCGGACAGGACTCTCCTTAAATGACGTTGTGATGAGCCAAATGATGATTGCCGCATCATAGCCCTATCCCCTGATATCGTGAACCATCCCCTGACATTACCCATCCCCCCTCCTGAAGTCACCCTCCCACCCCCTGATGTCATCTTCTTTCCCCTGTCCGGAGTATATACAGTATAATAATTGTTATTGGAACAATAAGATTTTAGGCAAGGAAGAGCCTTAGAGGCAGAAATACTGCTCAAGTGAATTTTATTTATGTTTCACACAACATGTTTCGAGCCTCCTGGCTCTTTGTCAAGTGACACTTGACAAAGAGCCAGGAGGCTCGAAACATGTTGAGTGAAACATAAATAAAATTCACTTGAGCAGTATTTCTGCCTCTAAGGCTCTTCCTTGCCTAAAATCTTATTGTTCCAGTTTGAAGTGTACCCAGGTGGAGGTACTTAACAAGGATTGAAGCCAACGAACTGAATGCATTAGGGTCACAGGTAACAGTCACCAGACTGATTTGATAATAATTGTTATGTTTTGGTAGCCGAGGATGAGTTGAGTATAACAGTGCTTTATTAGCAGGTTCATGCAGCCATTAAACTTATACTTTAAAACAGTCTAGAAAGTATGTACACAGTATAACTCTTGTGCACAGAGACACCTACAGGCCCTTTGTGTGTATATATATATATATATATATAGATATATATATATATATATATATATAGATATATATATATATATATATATATATATATATATATATAGTATATGCAGTGAATACAACAAGAGTCACAGCCATTCAATTAAATCAGTTTGCCTTGACATGCCTTTATTGTTACCTCTATCAGGGTTCCCTTTGGTGCCTGCGTCTATTCATGCGTTTGCAAGAACAAAGTATTTTGACGACAAGTGAGTAATGCACTGAATCTATGTAAAAGCCTTGCCATATATATATATGAATTTGCAATGCTTTATAATAATGGTAATGTGCTTTCTTTCAGCTGTTGGATGAGCGTGGAAACCCACCTGCTTTATATTGTTCATGGCCCTATCATGGCTGCACTACTGGTAAGTTTTATTTTTTATGATATTTTTGGCTCACACCTTCTCTGTGGTTTCATAGCCACTCCTATTTTTATTTATACTGATATGATATTTCCATGGGCAAAGACCCCAAATCACTTCTCTTAAAGGATAACCTACCTATATTTTTCTTCTGAAGGTATAAATAAAAATGGACCTTCACATGAACTTGCCCAACAACCTATTGACTCTGTTGAGAGGATAACCCTCTATAGACCATTGGGAATTGCAGGGCTAGGTTGTAAATGGGTTTAAAGGGATACTGTCATGATTTTCATGGCATAGTATTTATTTCTAAATTACACTTGTTTACACTGCAAATAAAAATCTCAGGTAATTTTGCCTGGTCATGTTCTTTCGGAAAGAGCCAGCACTTCATGATGGAACTGCTTTCAGATACGCTATTGTTTCTCCAACTCAATGTAACTAAAAGAATTGCAATTAGACTTGGATTTTTACTATTGAGTGCTGTTCTTTTATCTACCAGTGAACTGTTATACCTTACCATTGTTCTGCTGAAGGGCTACTGGGGGGAAAGGGAAGCAGGTCATATCACTCAAACTGCAGTGCAGCAGTAAAGAGTGACTTAATTTTATCAGAGCACAAGTCACATGGCTGGGAGCACTTGGGAAGCTAACAATATGTCAAGCCCCACATCAGGTTACAAAATGTTTTCTGGAGCAGCACAATCAACCAACGGATTTTGAAGAAAACATGTTTTTCCTGTGGCAGAATGCCTTTAATTTCTTTGCCTTCTTCTTTTTCACTGAACATTAAAAGTATGGTAGTGACATGACCTAGAGGCTTTATAAATATACCCATAGCAACCAATAAGCAGGTCAAATGTTTAAAAGCATTATTGGTTGCTACCCATAGCAACTTCACCTGGAAAAACATATTCCTTTTATTATATATGGAGAAAAATATTGGAATTGCTGTGATGGGGACTTTTGAAATGCAATTTCTAGTTTGCACCACTGCGGTCCAGCTGCCCATTCGTGTAATAGTGCCCAGAGAGAGTTGGTCAGTGATGGCTGCCCTGAATTTAGCCACAGTACACAATTCTATGATTAGAAATCCATTTTTGTTTAAGTGCTCTTACTTATTTTTTTCTGTTTGTAAGGGATGAAGAAGGATTCATTACTCCTTACAGTCAAAATGTTTGCATTACCCTAATCCTGTGCTAATATTTGTCTTGTTTTGCCCCATTAACTGCCATGAGAGCTACTTGACATTGTTTAAGTGCACAATCCAAAATAAGAACAGATGCCAAACTTTGGTACTGTAGAGAGGCATGAGAATATCCACTAATTGTATGCCGGCTTTAGCTTGGCTCAACTAGACAATTTAAGATAAAGCTATGGATGGTCTCAAGCTCAATTTGGTTTGGTATCAATTAAAAATACTTGTACATAAAATATGAAGTTACCATTCAGACAACTTGTTAACTTTTATGGTCTTATGTTTAACTAAGTGGTTTGACTTAAGCAATGTAGGACTCTTAGTTGATTTGATTTGTACTTAACTCACTTTCAAATGTAGAAAATAAGCCAGATGTTTACTCAGAAACAGTTTGGGATTAGTTTATTGAAAATATCCCCTAAAACCCTACTAGTCCCGCCCATTTCCTTTTTTTATACCATCTGACGTCACATCTGGTATTTACTCCCCAAAAGAAACACTATCCAGTGATGTGGTCATACCATATGGCACACCATATTTCCAACATAACAATCAATGATGATGTTCATGTGATTCAATGGAGGTCAACCGATTTATGTGCCCTGTCCTATCTCTTCTAGTGTTTATCCAGGTTAAGTGTATCTGTTTATATTGTTTATTGGATATCCCTTAACTGTGTACTTTGTCTTTTATATTCCATTATCTGGAGCACTAGTGAGTTTGCCATCATTTACTCATGTATAGGTACACAGAAATGGCTACAACTAAACAATGACCTTGAGAGAAAGAATCCTTCAGAAAATGCTTGTTTAAACTCTCAATACAAAGAGTTGATGTCATTAAAGTTCTAATACTGTACTTCAGAATACATCTCATACAGTACTTAAAAATAATGTTTTGGAATAGTGTTCTGCTCAAGTAAAATAGATAAGGGTTTCGTTCAAAAGGAAAAAGAAACAAAAATCTTTCTATAATAATTATTTTGTTATAAGTTAATAACTATATACTATTGTGGTTCTGTGATAGAAGGAAGTAAGAACATTGGAATGCTCCTATTTCAGGATTCTTTTGTATTTTAGTGGTTTTACCAATCATGAAAACCTGGGGAAAATGTATTGAACTAAGGCAGGCAGAGGACTGTTTTCTGGAGAGTTCAAATTCCCTTTAAATCTCAAAAACTATACATGTGCTATGCCCACACAGGAAGTACAGGACTACTGTTTATAATGAATACATTTCAAATAATAAGTCCAAACCAACGGTTTCACTTTCAGTCCCAAAAGCAGGTCAGATAAAGTTATCCTTTAAACTTCAGAAGCATGGATATGTGAAATAACCGTCTCTCAACGGAAGCACAAATAGAATAGGGAAAGAAAAACAAAAGGAAAAACAATATATGTTTATAATGAGTTTGATTGTGATCCATGAAATTGTGACAAAACGTTCAGCTATAAAGATATCTATAATAATTAATTCCATAATAACCAAAGACTGGACTGGTGTTAAAAGAATTACAGAACTCACATAAGCACTGGTAAGAATAATGGAGTTGGAAACATGTGAATGAAATGAGGGTAGGAAATCGGTTATGGAAGGGAAGGCTATCTTATTTCAGATGGAGAATGAACTATATTGGTTTTTGTACAATGTGCTATAAATTCATTGTGTGACCTTCAAATATGGGTTTCTAGGTAATACAGCCGATGCATTCCGTTTCTTAGTTTAGATGTTAACCAATCAGAGCCATGAAAGAATGGCATATATGGGATAAAGTGATATTTAAACATAAAAACATACAGGAAAACCCCTGATCCTGAGAGTCTAAATCTTTTGTTTGATTGGCATGTACAGTGTTTGTAGAAATAACACACTGAGGCAGTTTGCCTTGGCATTTATCGGTTATTGGAGGTATCCTATTGCACACCATGTATTAAATGTAGAAACCTAATGTACAGGTATCTCTAAAGGTTTTTCATTCATCCACACTTGAAATATCATATCTAGCATTGGTAAATTCAAGGTAAACTGCTTCTGAGATTAAGATTACATTTAAGTGCTAAATTTAAGAGACATGAGGAAGGAAGTATCTGCCCCATAGATCTTACAGTCTACAAGAGAAGTCCCTGATGAATAGATTTTACAATCTTCGAGAGAGGTCCTTGCCCCAAAGATCCCACTATATGCAAAAGAAGTCCCTTCCCCATAGATCCTACAATCTACAAGAGATTTCCCTGCCCCATAGATCCTACAATCTACGAGAGAAGTTCTTGCCCCATAGATCCCACAATATGCAAGAGAAATCTCTGCCTCATAGATCCTACAGTCTACAAGAATAGTCCCTTCTCCATAGATCCTACAATTTACAAGAGAAGTCCTTCCCTGTAGATCCTACAGTCTACAAGATAATTCCCTGCCCCACAGATCCTACAATCTACATGAGTAATCTTTTCCCCATAGATCATGCAATCTACAAGAGATGTCCCTTCGCTGTAGATACTACAACCTACAAGAGAAGTCATTGAACAATATATCTTACAATATATGAGAGAAGTCCCGGCCCTATAGATCCCACAATCTGCAATAGAAGTCCCTGCCCCATAGATCCTACAGTCTACAAGAGACGTCCCTGCCCCGTATATTCTACAATCTAAAATAGTAATCCCTTCCCCATAGATCCTACAATTTACAAGAGAAGTCCATTCCCCATAGAACTCTCAACCAACAAGAGATGACCATTCCCTGTAGATCCTGCAGTCTTCAAGAAAAGTCCCTGACCAATAGATCATTCAATCTATGAGAGAAGTCCTACAAGAGAAAGCCCTGCCTATAAATCTAACAATATAAGTGGGTGTTTGATTTGAATGACTGAAGGTGTTAGATTAAAACTAAAACACACAAAATATGTGACAATCACTAACACTGATTCTTGTCTTATTTTTATAGGTGAACTTGTTCTTTCTTCTGAATATTGTCCTAGTACTTGTAACAAAGTTAAGAGATACTCACCGGGCAGAATCCAACATGTACATGAAAGCAGTGAGAGCCACCTTAATCCTAGTGCCCTTATTAGGAATCCAGTTTGTTATCTTCCCATGGAGACCGGATACTCGCCTTGCTGGAGAGATCTATGACTACATAATGCATATATTAATGCATTACCAGGTATCAATGGCTTTCATTTATTGTGCTGTGCACTAAGTTATATTGTCTGTCCCAGTTTTGCAAGAAATCAGTATAATATTGCAGGTTTCTAAAAAGTAAAATAATTGAGTGAAGTTCTTGTTACTTTTTACTCAATGAATGAAATTTGCTTAAAGGACTATTTTGAGATTTTACAGTACATCAGGGTAGTTGCTTTATTTTGGCTTCCTAGAGATATTCATGATAATCCCAAATTATGTTGGTAAAACACTACACACAAGCACACTTACACACACACACACTCAACCATGGAAGCCCACTTTCTATTAGCTTTAATATTATTGGTGTCACGTATAAATAATCTGTAAGAGGTTATAAAGTGATCGATTCCGAGTAAATAAATCCACTTTCACTGGGTTCTAATCTTCATTCACATTCCTATGCAGTGCACGTTTCAGATTATTATACTTCACAGAAAGCATTGATAGAAGTTGTATTTAGCGAAGCACAACCCAAGCTTCAGCAAAGGTCATACAAAGCTTTAATGCTGCATTTAATATTATCTCCTTCCCAATTCCCTCCAATGCAGTAACAAGTAGTGGAGCTATAAAACTGCCAAATAGAAGAGAGGCTTTTACATGAGAATACTGTACTTTACATTCAACTAAATCAGACAAAAAGAAATACATTTAAGGTAAATAACGGGACACCCACTTCCCTTGTTATACTACAAGATTATGCTATAGTTTTTTTTGTGACTTTGAGATGGCAACTAAATATTGAGCGAAGGTAGTCAACATAATCACCCTTTATGAGAGGTTAATCCCAAGTCCAGCTTTTTTATTTTACTATTGAATGTAATGTTTTTTACCATGTACTTACACTTTGCAAATAGATATCTGAATTATAAATATGGTTTCAGTAGGGCTTTTAATGGATTATAATTGCTAATTCTGCCTATTTCTATTATATTACTATAAGGTGCACTTTACTTTTGACATGTTTATGTTCTTTATGAACAGTCCAGGAACGCTTAGAAATGTATGAATTATAATCCTTTACTTTGTGTAATGGCTAAAGTACACAAATAGTTCTTGGGGGTAACATTCTGCCTTTTAATCTTCCTTGTAACCTTCCTTATACTCGGTAAGGTACTTAAACATTCAAATATCTGATAAGAATGAAGAACATGTCCTGTCCAAATGTGGCATAATATATTGCATAGATGATCATTAGTCCCGATTTAAAGCATCCTGATCCCTTTACATGGTAATTTCTCTGTTTCACCCTGAATATATCTCAAGTTTTAGGTTGGTGGAAAGCCATCTATCTCATACACATGAATGATCTACTCTTCCTACTGGGATCAATTACAATGTGCCTAATTAAATATTGTATTGGTATACCCAACTAAAACATATTATTAATCCATTAGACTCCACTTTTCAATGCAGAACTGATACTTTATGGAAAACTTGCTGTCAACAAGCTGGTAAACGCAAAGGTAGTTTTCCCTAACTGTACAAATTTCTACACTCCCAAGATTATAAAACACCCCTAAAATATATGGTAGAATGGGAAAGGGATGTTGGTTAACCTATCCCACAAAACACGTGGAATTAAGTATAGGCAGCAGGGCAGCAGTTTCTAGAATCTCCCCAAATTTGGATCAAAGAATCCATATTAAAAATGCTTTCAAGGCTAGCTGTACAGAAGAAGGAACAATACAATCTTAATACATTTGGGGGACCTGCCCTGTAGCCTCCACATATTGGACAGTGGGTTTTCATCTAATACAAAAAGTTTTAATAAACCAATTAGGGATACACCAAATCCAGCATTCGTTTCGGGATTTGAGTCAAAGTGCTCAGTCTAATTGAATCCAAATCCAAAAGTTCACGAGACTTTTCATCACACAAACAAGGAAGTCAAAATTTTCTCTTTCCCTCCTAATTTACACATGCAAATTAGGGTTTGAATTTGGTTTGGTTCGATTTGGAGCATCCCTAAAACCAATATGAATAGTTTTTTGCCCTCCCAAAGCCAGGATCTAGATAAACCCCCAAACAAGTTCCTGGCCCAGATACTGGCTGTGGCAAGAATTTGACCAAACAATGGTTCCTAAATAATATCAATATTCACTGTATTGTGGACAAGGTTGATACAATACAGAACCTACAGTATTTTAGCTATGGTCATTTGTCTGTTCTGTATCCATTATTGTTACTCTTCAAACTGCCCAACAGCTTGAAATACGACTGCATCCAGTACTACTGTATACTATAGTTCCTTCATTTTATGTTATGATTAGTATTCCCTATATTAGCCATCTCTTTCCCTTTGGTGGCCATTACACAGTATTTGTTCAAAATATTGTATATAGTTTAAGATGTTTTTTTTGACTACTTATTATAAATCTTAAATAGCAGATATTGGGCATCTGTTTAAAATGTTCTGTTTTTTTTTTAAGGGGCTACTTGTTGCAACCATCTTCTGCTTCTTTAATGGAGAGGTAAGTTGCAGATTATACCATAAAGCCATAGACCTCATTTATTATAAAAATGCATTCAGTACGCCTACACAAACTTACATGGATATTGCATTAGCCACCCACTCTTACTTTGACCCAGAATGAACCCAAACCAACAGGGAGCTCTCAGTAATGGTAAAGCAGTGAAGGAAATCAAATGGACTGATACACTGTACGAGGTGATGCTTTATCTGCATAGGGGAAATTGGGTGAATGGATAAGCTAAGCTGCAATACCAAGCGTGTTTTGTTTGAATGGCTTCAGAGCAAGAGTTGTTAATGAAAAAAAGATTTTTCACTGGAGGATATCTGATTTTGCATATAAGGGACATATAGCAGGATAAGGATCATAGCTTAGTTCAGTCCTGTGTCCAATGGTGAATTCAAGCAGCAGTCTTTAGCTAAGTATTAACTTTAGCCGTGTCTTCCTGGGCTTCTGTGTATGGAGTACAGCTGCAAGGAATGTTATGGATCTGAGATTTACAGCTTCCTCAGTAGAGGCCAAAGGAGGTTAAAGGATAGACCTTCTGAGTTCGGGTCTGGTCATGATTAAGACTAATGAATCCCCGATAAGATAGAACTTATGACTTGCATGCCATCTTTTTAAAATACAAATATAAATGTGTTATTAAAAAAGTGCAAAACTTCAGCCCTGATCAAAGCTCCTTCATCCTTCAGCATATTAAAAATGCAGTGATTATTTATTAGGGATGCACCGAATCCAGGATTCTGCCTTTTTCAGTTGGATTCGGCCGAATCCTTCTGCCCGGCTGAACCGAATCCGAATTAGCATATGCAAATTAGGGTCGGGGAGGGAAATCACGTGACTTTTTGTCACAAAACCAGGAAGTAAAAAAGGTTTTCCCCTTCCCACCCCTAATTTGCATATGCAAATTCGGATTTGGTTCGGTATTCGGCCGAATCTCTCGCGAAGGATTCGGGGGTTCGGCCCAATCGAAAATAGTGGATTCGGTACATCCCTATTATTTATATTTATTATATATATACTGTATCTAATGGGAGAGTACAAATGTAGAATGCAAGTTGCAAGACCAGATTTCTATCAGCATCAACCCCCTAAAGGTTTTGCTTCTGCTATAAAAAAAAAAGCTCCCACTACCACTAAAACTCATGTTCTTTCTAAGTAAGTGCATGCGGACATTGCAGATTCTTTTCCAGTGGGAGAAAATGGGATGTATGATCAGCAGATACACTGATCTGCACTCACTCCCCTTTCCTTTTAGACGGTGAGCTCTTTTGAGCAAGGTCATTCCTATTACTAGTTTTTAACTACAACGTGTAACCTCTTCATTGTTTACATGCAGAAACTGCTGTCTTACTTTTGTATCTCCCTACTCTATAAAGTGCTGGAGAAGATGGTTGTATATAGATCATAATAAACACAGGGCTGATACTTATTCCTTCAGCTCCAAACATTATTCTTGCACAATAGAAAATAAATGTTATATGGGGCTGTTTCTGCGTATAGGCACAGGCCAAGAAACAGCCCCTCTACGCATATCTGAGGTCACCTGTGAGTTCACCAGGAACCGTCATGGGTGCAGACACATGGAACGGATTTTGAAATTCTGCACCTAAGGTAATAAATGTCACTGTCTGTCAAAATGAGCGTCACGTGTGAAAATTCTTCACCCTGGTCTCCCTGTGATAATGTAAGACTACACATCTATGCAGTACATACTTATAGTTAAAACGTATATATTTCTTTGTGTCTGCTCTTCACCAAGTACCTGCTGGATGACAGCCAGCTCTGATCCAGTGGAGCTGCTAGTTTATAGCAGGACTTGAAGGACTTTAGGACACATTCACATTGCAAATTAAGGGCAATGTTTGTTGCTCAGTTTATCGAGCAGCTTTATTATGATAACACATTGTCATTACATTTTATTTGCAAGGCGGGAATGTCCTTCATAAACAGAAGGCAAATAGTCTTAGTTCTTACTTTCAACTCTTCCTCAAAGTGAAATTAAAGGGGACCTGTCATCCTAAGAAATAATTCCAAATATTTGTATACACAATCACAGCACGCAGGCAGGATCCATTTTGTGGACACTATTTTAAAGACAAGTTGTGTATCAGCCGAAAATCTTGTGTATGTGCCCGAATGGGGGATCTTATGTCCATACAAAGTGCCCTAACCAATTATAGAGTGTGAGGAGGGAGGGGGAATGTGGGGAGAGCAGTGACATCTGGGAAGTGCTGAATGGAAAGTGAAAGTAATTGTCTCAGGCATAGAGGTGGGGCAGGTAATATTTGTTTGACAGCTCATATATATAAACGGCTTCCGGACAAATCTGCACAGGTTATTTTCCCCCAAAAAAAATTCAGTGCAGGAAAAAAACTAGAAAAAAGCGTGACAATCGTCAATTTGAATCATTTTTCGGATTTTCCGTCCAAAAACTTGATTTTTGCCCGAAAACCACAAAATCTTCGGATTTTTGCACAAAACCCAGTGAAGATCAGGATATCTTCAGGACTTCTCCCAATGACTTATATATAACCTCAGCAGGTGTCAGGATGGCAGATTTTCGGATTCCGACCTTGGGGTATAATAAATCAAGAAAAACTCAAGTTTTTTTTCACTACAAATTTGAATTTTATAGTTAAATAAAAGGCAAATTTTTCCAGTTTTTGGCATTGGGACTTTAATAAATAACCTCCCAAGTGTAGTAAATGCAATTGTAATTCTGTGACCCTGATGAAAATTATTATGGATAGAAGGTCGCTGCTTATAAAAGTAGTTTACTGTTATAACAAGCAAATAACATTTGGATCAACCACTAAAAATAGCATGATTATAAATTATAAACACAAAGGTGCCTACATTAAGGGGCCCATTTACTAAGGGTCGCAGTGAATTTTTGAATTCAAAAACTTCGAATTTCAAAGTAATTTATGGGTACTTCATCCATCGAATAAGCCAAAATTCGATTTGAATTGAAAATACTTCACAAATTCGACCATTCGAAAATCGAAGTACTGTCTCTTTAACAACTTCGACTTCGCCACTTTAAACCTGTTGCTGTTTAGCCTATGGGGGGAACCTCCTTTAACCTATATGAGCCGTTGGCTACGTTTTGAGAAGTAGAAGGTTTTTTTGTATGATCGTACAATTAAATCGTATGAATCTAACGATTCGAAGGATTTCATCGTGCGATCGAACAATTTTAATTTTAAGGAAAAAACCTTCGACTATCATACTACACCTATTCAATGGTCGAATTTTGAAGTTTTTTCACTTCGAAATTCAACCCTTGATAATTCTGCCCCTAAGGTGTGAAATTCGACCATCAAATAGGTGTAGTACGATGGTTGAAGTCGAAAGGTTTTTTCCTTAAAATTAAAATTGTTAGATCGCACAATGAAATCCTTCGAAACGTTCTATCCATACGATTTAATAGTACGATCGTACAATTTTACAAAAAAAACTTTGACTTCTCAAAACTTAGCCAACGGCTCATATAGGTAATAGGAGGTTCCCCCATAGGCTAAACAGCAATTCGGCAGGTTTAAGTGAAGTATTTCAATTTGAATCAAATTTTGGCCTATTCGATGGTCGAAGTACCCAAAAATTCGAAATTCGACGTTTTTGAATTCGAAAATTCACTTTGACCCTTAGTAAATGGTAGGGATGCACCAAATCCACTATTTTGGATTCGGCCGAACCCCCGAATCCTTCATGAAGGATTCGCCGAATACCGAACCGAATCCGAATCCTAATTTGCATATGCAAATTAGGGATGGGAAGGGGAAACATTTTTTACTTCCTTGTTTTGTGACAAAAAGTCACGTGATTTCCCTCTCCGCCCTAATTTGCATATGCAAATTAGGATTCGGTTCGGCCGGACAGAAGGATTCGGCCAAATCCGAACCCTGCTGAAAAAGGCCAAATCCTGGCCGAATCCCGAACCGAATCCTGGATTTGGTGCATCCCTAGTAAATGGGCCCCTAAGGGTTACAGTTTGCACAGCCCCGATGGGTCTGCTTGGTGTTTGTCACACACTGATTGCACATTGTGAAGTTTTTTTCTAGGCATAAACACAGTAAAGAACTTTGACCTTGTTTACAAACTAACATGATATTAATAGTCGGTCCGCGATTATCATTGATTTCTCCGGCTCCAATTACTGCAACCAACTGAAAGTTGTCGTGTTTGTTTCCGAGGCAATTACAGAACGTGCGTCACTTAATGTTTGCTCTTTGCCTTGCTCAAGGATGACTTTGGGCTGTAAAATGATTTCTCCCTAATTCAATCTTTAAACAATAAGCTGTGTGTAAATAAGGACAATAAGAGGTTTTATATTTTATGTGGGAACATTATAAAATCATGAACTGTTTATAAAAAGGCTTTCGTTTATATATTAAAGTTTATAATATTATGTGGATTATTTAGCCTCTGGTGCAAAAAAGGATATTTATTACATTCAGACGTCAATTTTAATGTGGTTGTTAATATGGTAGTTTATAGTCTGACACATTGAACAAAGGTCTGTAGGGGGCTGCGCATCTGTGTATTGTATATAAGAGATTTCTGCAGTGATTTCTTCTAGGGATCACAGCCTTCCTAAAGCTGGCCATAGACGCAAAGATCCGATCGTACGAATCCTCGATTCGTATGATTTTCGGACTGGCGGAGATTGGACAGGTTAAAAGATTTCTGTCGCCTGCCGATAATATCTCCAATTTTCAGAGGGAGACTGTCACTAGCTTTGTTGGACATAACTTTCGTACGAAACATCGGCAGAACATCGGCTGATCTGTTCTTTAACTACTTTACTTGATCGGGAATGCTTAGTGGCAGGTGGAGAAATGGGGAAGTCCGATCGTTCGATGATTCGAACGATCGGATCTTTGCGTCTATGGCCAGCTTTAGGCTGGCTGCAATGCAAAATATGTAGTAAATCCTTAAAGAGGTACTGAATTCAGAAAATAAACTTTTTTTATTATCTATCATAACATTGCCTTTGAATGCTATTTATAATTTTGCCTTAAAAGTATTTGCCTGATGCTTTTACATAACCTTTATAGGTAACTTTTGGGGGCAGATTTATCATGGGTCGAAGTGAATTTGAGGGAATTTTCGAAGCTAAAAAATGCGAAATTTGAAGTAATTTTTGGATACTTCGACCATCGAATAGGCTACTACGACTTCGACCTTCGATTCAAAATAAAATCGTTCAACTATTCAACCATTCGATAAACGAAGTACTGTCTCTTTAAAAAACGTCAACACTTCGCCAAATTAAACCTGCCGAATTGCTGTTTAGCCTATGGGGGACCTCCTGTGTGTTTTTTTAAGTCGAAGGATATTTTTGAAAATCGTACCATTGTACGATAAAATCGTTCGAATCGTTCGTACGATGTATAGAATCCTCCTACTTGGAATCCGAATGTCGCAGGATTCTATTTGATGGTTGAATTTCGAAGTTTTTTCTACTTCAAAATTCGACCCTTAATAAATCTGCCTCTTGATGTAGATTAAAGAAATTTTTTACTGTCAGTTAAACTTTAACTACAAGAGCATTCAAACACTGTAGCTACTTCCATACAGCGATAGACCGTTTATACATATACTAGTCTGCAGGGCGTATCTGAACTAGAACAATAAGACATCTGAGAGGTCATTTATGAAACACATACGCATGAAACAGATACGCAAAAGAGAATCGCTTGGAGATGCTCCTTTCCTATACAAAATGGCGGCTGTGAGCATTAACATTGGTAATGGTGATATGCATAGTCTAGTGATTACATTTGTTATGAAATACGTTTGCTTAGAATTGTTAAATAAATAATGATTCATAAGATCTCATGGTGCTCAGTAATGTCCGTGTAGTAATGTCTGCATCTGGAGATAATCTGGAAAACTGCATTTCATTCCATGGCATGTAGGAAGCAAACAAGGCACAGATACTGTAGCACTAGTGTTCACTTACAGAGCATTGTCTAAAAAACGACTATAATTAGATGTTGGAGTTATTTGTGTATTCTTGGAAACTCTGAGAGCATGTATATATACATTCCTTATGCTAATTCATTATAATAAGAGAAACCCAGGTTTACGATTTCTTGGTGTCTTAATATATCGATAGCACCCATAAATGAACAACATTTCCCTCTTTCTTTTAAAGAGACCAACGTCAGTATATTGATACAGATACAGCCTCTAGTTGCACGAGTAAATGGCCACACGGACTAAACACTTAAGGCAAATAGAAAACCTGAATGTACAAGTGCTATAATATTCCTGATAGATAACAAAAATGGTTGAACGACATACACCTAAGTAATCAGCAATAGTAGATAACAGAGTGAATGAGCGGAACAGATACATACACATGGCTTAAGATTTGGTCACCTTGTCTTATTTCAACATTTCCAGCTTTAAACAATCTCACCCTCCCGGAAGACAATTTATTCAACATACATTTATTGCTTTATTCTAATTTTCTTTGCAATTTGCATAAACCTCATCTATCAAGACTAAATATTTATATTTCTTGAAGCTATCAAGGTCAAAGAAAGGTTTACATTTGAATAGTAGGATAAGGATCTCCAGATGCCATCAGGACCATGGATAATTTCTGATTATGCGGTTCATCCAGCCGACAGAAAATGGAGGTCATCATATTTCCTCCTCTCATGCAGTTGAATTTAGGTTATTAAGCCTCCACTGAAATTGAAAGTAGATATACAGCCTACTGGAAGTTAAGCTGATTGGATTCGTAGAATCCAAGGGTATATGATTATTAGATATTTTACCAACTGTTGCAAAGTCTGATGAGCCGCACAAAGTACAATGATGGAATTTGATGGCAGTAAAGAAATCGTTGATCTTGTCTGCCCAAGATGGCAGGATGTGGGTATAAGAAGAATGGAATGTTTATTCAGGGAGTTGTCTTGGTTGTTCAACTAGTGGTTCCTTTAAGTGTTCTCCATGCACCTTCACATAGTGCTTCTCTATACCGAAATAATTTATATCTTATATTCTACTTAATTTCTGAAAAGCCCTTTTTTTAGTTATGTTTCTTTGTTTTATCATAGTAACATGATTTTAAAGAACTGTATAATGAGAAAACTGACTGGTTCAGCACTTGTATTACTGTTTCAGTTTTTGTTACAACTATGGCTATCATTGCATGGTAAGCATTGCCACCAACACTAAACTAAAGCAATTGCCTGCTCTGACTTTGAGAGCTTCTCTTTGCCAAAGACTGCCAATGGGAGATATATATCCTATATGTAGAAGTTTCAAAGTTTTCAAACGCCCTCCTGTCTGACTCAATACCCAAAGAGCCAATATTGAGCGGCACTGTTGTAGTACCAGCACTAGTGCTACAACAGTGCCGCTGACAAACATTTTAGAAACTTTTAAATGTATCCCAATATAATAGGAAATGTTGCATTCAGTTATTGTTTTTGGAGTCAGTTGGCATTTATGTTTATATATTTTATAATATTATATATATTATGACAACAGTCCGCAGTGGATTGAAACGCGTTGATATGAGTTTGGAGGAATGAAGACTGGTGAATTTTTCACATATTCTTGCCATGAGTGCTTTCTACTATGTAAATATATATGTATATATCAGGAAAGTATAGAACTGACAAAGCTTTTAATTGACTTTGATCAATGTATCAAACAGTTGTACTCTATTCACTAAGCTCCAGGAAACAGTTTAAGAAATTCAGAGATTCTCATTATTTTCTTTAAAAACTGTAGCTGTTGTTACCACTCGTTAAAAAAAATAGCATATAACATGTCTTCTTCTTAAGGGCAGCTTTATAAAACAATCAAGGTTGTAAACGTAAATGGTGAAAAACACACATGCAAATATGCTCGTAACTTGGCAAGTAAAAGCTGGCAAGTTACGATAAGACAACTTTATTCATTTTCCAAGTCTTTTTAAATATTCAAAATTCTCAGCCTGATTGGAACAGCTTATTCTCATTGGCGTGTGATTTTTCTTCTGCGTCAAAACACGAACAGGACTATTCATTTTGAGGTTTTCATAAGCTAGCACTCGAAAAAAACTTGCATGTAAAAAAAGTTGTGAGTTTTGTTGCACAAGTTTTTTTTTGACTTTGAAAATTAGTAAATTGGCCTTTTTGATTTTTTTTTATTTCTTTTAAAGTGAACCAAGACTTCTACTGCTATTTCCTGAGGTGTTTTCGGAATACTAAGGGATATGTTTATTTTGTATGGTTATCTTGTAATCCATTTTTGGCACACAATTTTCATATTAAAGAACTGTGAAAGGCTTAATCTTGAGCACAGCAAAAAAAACCTGCAACCGCCAGAAAAACCCTTAAAGGAGAAGGAAAGCTCCGAGACAGTTTATTGCCAATAGATTAGCCACAATAGTGCAAGCTAGAATGCTATATTTATTCTGCAGAATGCTTTACTATACCTGAGTAAAGAGCTCTAGACATTATCTCTGTTTGTTTAGGATAGCAGCTGCCATATAAGCTTGGTGTGACATCACTTCCTGCCTGAATCTTTCCCTGCTCACTTACAGCTCTGAGCTCAGATTACAGCAGGGATGGGAGGAGGGAGGAGGAGAGGAGCAAACTGAGCATGCTCAAGCCCTGCCCTGGAGGTTTATGCTGAAAACAGGAAGTCTAATACAGAAGTCCATGTGTACACAATAGAAGGAAAGAAATGTGGTGTTTCTTTTGACAGAGGACTCAGAGCAGCATTACTTTGAGGGTTTACTGGTGTATTTATATAGACCTTTCTGATAAAGCTTACTTCATTTTAGCCTTTCCTTCTCCTTTAGCAACATCAATATGATGGCATGTTAAAGACACACTTCCCATTGGCTCCTGTGGAATCTCAGTAGGTTTTCAATGGGGAGATTTTATTTCTTATAAATCACAGAAAAAAATGGTTAGTGCAGGAGCATTTCATTTAGGGGCACATTTATTATGGGTCGAATATCGAGGGTTAATTAACCCTCGATATTCGACCATCGAAGTTAAATCCTTCGACTTCGAATATCGAGAGTTGAAGGTCGAAGTAGCCAATTCGATGGTCGAAGTAGCCAAAAAAACTTTCGAAATTTGAAGTATTTTTTATTCTATTCTTTCACTCGAACTAAGTAAATGTGCCCTATACTTTGAAAAAAATTCACTCTGCATTTCCATAACTCACAACAAAGCTCCCCATTGCAAATACGTATTAATATGTTTTCCCCTAAGTTACTAGTCGCTTATAAGAATGTAGATAAGTATAAGAAACAATACATTGTTTGTTATAGTGTTCAGGATTTTGATACTAAAGGAAGTAATATAACTTTCAAGATTTCGTGAGCAATTGCAAAAAAAGAAGCACTTAAAAACATGGGGCCTTCTTATCATTAATTTCACAAAACTTTTACAACTTGTATATTTTTTGTACTTTTATTAGGACTTCAATTTCCTTGGACAATAAGAATAGTTTGAAGCTGAGGTATATGGCCTATAGCTATTATGTTGAAATGTAACTATTTTATCATAAAAATGGCTTCCATGAAAAAAGCAAAAGTAGCTTGGCGTGTTACTGTCAACATAGGTAGCGTTTTATTGTTTGTCGTTAGTTTTTTAGTTAGTTTTAAACCCACCAGGTAGCATAGATGTGCTTTTTTTTCTTTATAAGTAACCCATGTGTGTTGATTCCTAGGTACAAGGAGCCTTGAAGAGACAATGGATGCAATACAAAACCCAGTGGGGCCAAAGAAGACGAGAACATTGTTCCATGCGCTCTACATCCTATACTGCAACGTCCATCACCGAAGTTCCCATATATCTCTATCATCATGATTCCAATAGTGAACAATTAAATGGGAAGTATGGAGAGGAGTCAGAAATCACTGCATTAAACTCTGGAGATACATATGCTTAAATCTACCTATTTGAAGACAGACGAGCTGCTTTCAGAGCTCTTTCAGCTCTGTTCCTTTCTTGAAATCAAGCCTCCGCCAAAAATGTCAAAAAGACGGCTACTGCCAGGATCCACGATGGTTTAGTAGAGAAAATAACTTTGAGGTTTAATGATATAGTAGCAAGGGCTGCTGCTGGAGTAGCACTAACTGGCATTTTGATAAGCAATGGGCAGGTCCAGATACAGTAGAAGGAACCAGATACAGTAATTCATGGACTCTTATAAATGGGTATCCATAGAAAGCCTTGCAAGTCAGAAATGCATTATTATGTCAGCCTTGACTAAGAGTATATATTTTTTCTGCGGGATGACAATATCGACATGACTCTCACACACACACAAACATATTTTTAAAGCCTGTCTCGATTATTTAATATTTATTAGATTTGCGAAAGCGGATAACGATTTCTCCATTCAAGTCTTTGTAAAGCACAGTGCACAATTTGAAGTATTAGACATCGGTGCTAGATGACAGCTAGAACGAATGGTCTCTGTGATCATTTTTTTTCTTTTTTTAGTTCCTTTTGGATACTTTTATAAATGGATGTTTTTTTTCATAACATGTACAGAAGTCATAATATATGAATTGTTGATGGTTATTATTACATGATAATTCATGGCCATATCTTATAAAGAAATACAACAAAAACATTTACGACACTTGTTCAGCAATGAAAAGTTATAATTTTATGAAATATCGAGGCTGTGGAAATACATGTGTTTTATTACCTGGAATTAATGGACATGATTTGATGAATGTGTTTTACTGGCGACTTTTTTGTTCAGAATTAAAACGATCCAAGGGAATATTTTCCGAAAAAAAGTTTTTCTTCTGCTGGTTGCAAACAGCAAATAGCTTTTTTTTCATTATGTTTGACGAGGAAGCTTTTCAGAGACATTTTTATAATGAAAATAAACAAAGATGGTTATTTTTATTAAATGTATATAAATACAGTATAGAATTGCTGAATATAAAATGGTGAGAACACAAATACTATATAAAAATATTCAGTCAGTGATATTTAACTACTGTATCATATGCACCTAATTTTCAAAGATTATATTTTAATTTCCAGGTATTTGTCTTTCAATTTTCACTCTGGTGTCCATATCTCAAGGTTCATTGCTATGTCCAAGGGCTAATCAAAATGAATAATTTAGCTGGTTTCAATACCAAGTAAATCTTTGCAATAGAATTATATTTATAGAATGCATTTATTTTAAGTATATTTTGTGAAAAACATATGAAGTAATGCTCACACAATGTCAATTGTTGAAATATGATACGAATCCAAGCAGAATGTATTGTAGTTTCTTAAGCATCTAATCCATTACAAGATACACATAGAATAATAGACTAAAATAATTGAAGGGATTAATAAAGTAATTAAACTGATTTAGTAATTCTAAGGGGCAGATTTATCAAGGGTTGAATTTCGAGGGTTAAAAAACCCTTGAAGTCGACCCTCGAAGTAAAATCCTTAGAATTCGAATATCGAATTCGAAGGATTTTAGCGCAAAAGGTTCGATCGAACGATGGAATCCATTCGAATCGAACAATCAAATCCTTCAAATCGAACGATCGAATCCTTCAAATCAACGATCGAATCCTTCGTATTGAACGATTTGAATCGATCTATCAAATGATTTTTATTCGATCATAAAAAGTGCCCAAAACCATCTGCAATGTCCCCATAGGCTAACATTCAACTCGGTAGCTTTTATTTGGTGAAGTATTGAAATCGAAGGATTTTTTAAAGAGACAGTACTTCGATTATCGAATGGTCGAACATTTTACTTCGAAATTGGAAAATTTTTGCATTCAAACTATTCACTCAAGCTTAGTAAATCTGCCCCTAAGAGTTATCAATTTCCAAGTTCAGCTTTTTCAAGTTTTCTGTGGCAAAAATCGTGAATACAATTTTGAGTTTCCAAGTTTTCGGAACTCAAATAAATGAATATTAGCAGAATTAAAGCTATTTATCAATTTAAGTTTTTGAGACCATTTTGAAATTTGGCAGACTCGTTGAAAATGGGTAGAAATAAATAAATGCTTATTCAATAGTTTCATATTTTCGAGTTTAGAGAAAATTTTACTTTTCATAAATTAGCCTCTAGGGGTTTTTTTTTGTTTTTTTAAAACATGGCTCGATAATGTATTTTCTATCTGTAAAAAACATAAAATGAATGAAGAATAAATTAAGTATTTTTGAGGAAATATTCATCCATTGGCAGGTATTCGCTATAATCAAGAGCTTGCACACAAATGCCATTTTCAAATTATTATTATAACTGTTTAATTAAAAAAAATATACCGTTTCATTTGATTGAATATTATAAAATATTTTAATTAAAATAAGGAACTTATTCAAAATGAATAATCTAGCGGGAATCTGATGTCAGTTTAGCTATCACTATTTACAGAAAATGAGCACAATGCCTGCTTCGTTCTGGCAGCTGCTTTCACAAATGTTTGCTTTACATGGAAATGTTCGATAGATTTACTTACTGGTGGTAATTATATGGACATATCAAAAACTCAGTAAAGCCATAGAATATTTTGACAAATTACTGCAAGTCAGTTCAGTTTCAGTTGCCCTTCACAGTGAGGTATATAGTTACATGATGTTATTGTGATGTTTGTTTTTCTGTTCTGTAGTAAATGAATATGAAAATATTTTGTACAATAAAACAAAAGGAAATCAAGTTTGATGATAATTTGTATGTGTGTAAGACTGGGGAATGGCTTAATAAAATATTTAGAAACTGTATTCAGTAGTGGCAGTGAACAAAAATTATTCAAAGAAGTGTTGATTAGTTGTGATGGGCAAATCTGACCCGTTTTGTTTTGCTGAAAATTTCCCAAAATGCATTGGAGTCTATGGGCAACAAAATTCTTTTGACGCAACAAAATTTTTGACCCATTGGAGTCTATGGGCGTCATTTTCACACCAGGAACACCAGTTCCTCTATTTTTAAATTAGATAAAGGAGTGCATTTATTAACGTCCTTGAGTAAGCAATAGTTTGAATAGTATTCTTGATTGCCTAAAATTAATTGAGGTGTCAAGCTTAACAGAACATGTAGGGGGTTAGGGAAGGAGGAAAGCAGTGACAAGCTCAAAACATAAGAGACTAAGGAACAGTTTCCTTAGTTTTCCTGCTTTGCAGCTCTCTTATTGGTTATTAGTCAGTAACCAATAAGTGACTTGAGGGGGTGCCATATGAGTCATAACTGTTGCTTTCTATCTGGCCTGCATGCAAAGGATCTAAAGCAAATTAACTGAACATATATGTCCCATCTGGCTTCCTTTAAAGTTGCTGACTAACTAAAGAGTTAGAGAGCTGCAGAGCAGGAAGTTCTGGCTATTATGTTTAGGGATGCACCGAATCCACTTTTTTGGATTCGGCCGAACCCCCGAATCCTTCACGAAGGATTTGGCCGAATCCGAACCCTAATTTGCATATGCAAATTAGGAATGGGAAGGGGAAAACATTTTTACTTCCTTGTTTTCTGACAAAAAGTCACGCAATTTCCCTCCCTGCCCCTAATTTGCATATGCAAATTAGGATTCGGATTTGGTTAGGCCGGGCAGAAGGATTCGGCCGAATCCGAATCCTGCTGAAAAAGGCCAAATCCTGGCCGAATCCCGAACCGAATCCTGGATTCGGTGCATCCCCAATTATGTTAGACTTCCGCTTACTCCAGCCTTTATAGATTGTTGACTAATTATATCAGACACATTTTTTATTTTGCACAGCCTATCTATTTAGCCAGTTTTTATTTTTACAGTGAACTGTTCCTTTAAGAGCTGTCCTTGCATTGTTACTCCAATACATTCTGAATACAGAATGTTTGGGAAACGGAACCTACTTCTGCTACCGCCGCAATAAATCTAAGAGTCATACCTAGATAGTGCCTCTTTCGGTCTAAACGCAGCAGTCTCCTACGATATTAATATTTTAGATGTTATATGCAGCGGTAATATCAAATTAAATGTATAAGATGCTATGCACGGTGGATTACCATTGTCTATGTATATAAGGCTGATACCAGTACACAACAACACACCACCATATTATTTTGTGGGATTGTTCGGCTAATATATTGCCGCAGAGATTTCTTTTAAACTCACTATCCTGTGGCATCTCGCCTACCTGTACGTATTTTTAATGGTGTTAATCTGGACTTCTTTCTCTTTCTTAATGATATTTATTAAAAGTTATGTTTTAATACATGTTGTGGGGTAGACATATGACTGTGTTTTTGGACTAAGAGGGATGGGAAGGTGCAAAGCAATAGGTCAATTCTTTTTCTTTTCCATATTGGTTTAATCATTTGACCTTGCACACCATCGGTTGTTTTCTATTTGATGGGAGGTGCTCCCCAATACTCCTTAATTATTGCTTTAGAAGACATCCAGATCCCGTTGAGACTGACTTTGTGTAAGTGTGGTGCCTAGTAGCTATTTTGATGACTTGAAAATTTAGTCATGTCCAAAACAAGGTATTGGTGGTATCTGATGGCATAAACCAACTGTCAGATGCCATTATTATCTGCCACTTTCCAATCAACCAATAGGATGGGAGCGACTTCATGTTTAACTAAGGAGCTGTCCGGGCATATATTTGGACAAAATTGGCAAAATGGGAGCCTTTTTATATGTAGAACATTTGTAGCACAGTAGAAATTAGCTTTTCAAAAAGTTAATGTATATGCTTAACCAAAATGTAATTTCCCCTTCTTTGAAATTTCAGTGTTCTCAAGACTTTTAAGAAAACAAAACACTGACTGACCTGATCCCCTCTAGTTCCACATGGACTGACCCGTTCCTCTCTGGCTCCACATGGACTTACCTGTTCCCCCTTTAGTTCCACATGGACTGACCTGTTCCTCTCTGGCTCCACACGGACTGACCTGTTCCCCTCTAGTTCAAAATACTGTAGATTGACCCTAAGACTAATGAAGGAAAAATAAAAACTGTAAAAGAAGAAAAGACTCCCATTTTCTTTTTAGGCACCTCATGATTAGTAAGAGATGAACACGGTTTTTCTCTTCCTGCAATAAACCTTAAAAACAGTTTCAGTAAATAACCCCTGTGTAACAGAAACATGGGTCACTTTAACATTGATTATTTAACACGGGGTCAGGGTACTGTCCAATTGATTTCAATAGGAATTTCTGCTAGATTGGGTAAAATAAATTGTATACATTTTTGTATAAAGTAAAGAAAAATTATATATATTTATTTATATACGCGTGCATACTGTATGCATCCTAATATATATATATATATATATATATATATATATATATATATATATTTTAGATAAAAAAATACACAGTTTAAATAAAAGATCAATATCTTTCCCTATATATAGATTACCACATTCAAAGGGCTTAGTCATGTATCTGCATTGCAATAATATAAATCTGAGAATGGAATGTTTCATGTGAAGGTAATACAAATACTGTGCCATGTTTCATCTGCAGTGAATAACACAGACACGGGGATCAAATTGATTTATTTCTAATAAAATGAGACGTAAATGGGAACATTCACACGTCGGAGGATTCGTGTTTAAATAGGTAAGACAGCTGTAGAAAGATGACCTACCACTCTCTTACTATAATACAATATCCATTTGAGTTTGCTCTCTGCATACATTTTGTCAGTCCTATTAAGTATATACACTTACCTTAAGCTTAGCCAGTTAAAGGAGAACTAAAGCTAAACTAAAGAAGCAGGCATTCTGTACATTATGTTTGGGGCTTCTGTACCAGCCCAAGGCAACCACAGCCCTTAAAGGGGAAGGAAACCTAGTCGGCGCAAACGCCACACACCCCTCCCGTGTGTTGCCCACCCTCCCTCCTCCCCCCTGGCCTACCCGTCCTGCTGGGCAAATGCCCCTAACTTGTTACTTACCCTTCTGCGCAGGTCCAGTCCACAGAGTTCACCGAAGACATCTTCTTCCCCGCGATCTTCTTCCTGCTGTGAACGGCGTTTTGGCGCATGCGCAGTAGGATCATTTCGCCGGTATGGATCTACTGCGCATGCGCGAAAAGTCACGCGCATGCGCAGTAGATTGTACCGGCGAAATGATACTACTGCGCATGCGCCGTTCACAGCAGGAAGAAGATCGCGTGGAAGAAGATGTTGTCAGTGAACTCCCTGGACTGGACCTGCGCAGAAGGGTAAGTAACAAGTTAGGGGCATTTGCCCAGCAGGACGGGTAGGCCAGGGGGGAGGAGGGAGAGTGGGCAACAAACGGGAGGGGGGGTGGGGGGTTTGCGCCGACTAGGTTTCCTTCCCCTTTAAGCAGTAAAGATCTGTGTCTCCAAAGATGCCCCAGTAGCTCCCCATCTTCTTTTCTGCTGATTCACTGCACATGCTCTGTGCTGCTGTCACTTACTGAGCTTAGGGACCCACTCACAATATACAGTACATATAGAATATAAATGTCACAATATAAGGATGATTAGTAATTAATACAGATACTACATGGCAGCACAGAAACCAATTTAATAATCAGCCCTGTAGCATCAGCTTATATTAAAGACCAACCTCATTTTCAGATTGATAATTAGTGACGACCCCTAAGCTTAGCTTCTCAACAGCTGCTCAGAGCCCACTGAGCATGTGAGTGTCACAGACACTTTCCAAGATGGTGACCCCCTGTGACAAGTTTGAAGTCCTGGATCATTGCTGCTATTGACAAGCTGAAACTTTAGGCTGGTGCAATAATTTCATTATATAAAATAAGGCATTTTAAGCCATATTCATTTTTAAGGTTTAGTTTTCCTTTAAGTATGACTGTTGCTGTGTGAGGGTTGGTGTAATATGCTAATAGGAATTACTGAACAGGCCAGGCACATTGAAAATGCACAGTGAATACTAAAAGTCATTATGACATGTACTGTATTAGGGAAGATCATACCATTAATTTGCCTTTTCAGTTCCAGTCCTACATATTGTATGCCTCTCAGTTTGTCGGAATAAACACAAACACAATAATGTAAATGTGCCGTTTTACAGACCATTAGGCAGAATATAGTACTGGTTTATGTGAATCACAAAGCATAGCCAGGAGCTTTCTATTATAGTGCCAAATGCTAATTTTGAGCGTGACTAAATCTTTTTAGATAAACATTACTCAATATCATTAGGATTTAGCTGTGTTCAGATGAGCCATGTGATTTGTGATCCATAAGGAACCAGGATTTTTATCAACAGAATTAGCATTCATTCTTATATTTAATCATAGAAAGGGCTCTTATCACTTGGACAGACAAGCTAAAATTACTTTTTGTGCATTGAAATTCACTCAAGTACAAAATGGGCTGAATGCAGTATCATAGAGAGTGTATTAGACTGGACACAGTTAGGGGCCGATTCACGAAGGGTCGAATATCGAGGGTTAATTAACCCTCGATATTCGACTGGGAACTAAAATCGTTCGACTTCGAATATCGAAGTCGAACGATTTTGCACAAATCCTGCGGTCGAAGGATTTTTCGTTCGATCGAACGATTAAATCCTTCGAATCGAACGATTCGAAGGATTTTAATCCAACGATCGAAGGAAAATCCTTCGATCAAAAAATCACAGGCAAGCCTATGTGGACCTTCCCCATAGGCTAACATTGACTTCGGTAGCTTTTAGCTGCCGAAGTAGGGGGTCGAAGTTTTTCTTAAAGGGACAGTACTTCGACTATCGAATGGTCGAATAGTCGAACGATTTTTCGTTCGAATCGTTCGTTTCGAAGTCGAAGGTCGAAGTAGCCCATTCGATGGTCGAAGTAGCCCAAAAAAACTTTGAAATTCGATTTTTTTTTTATTCGAACCCTTCACCCGAATTTCGTGAATCGGCCCCTTAATGTATTGTTATATAGTGAATAAAGTACCCCCTCTTGTAAAATATAAGGATATTATAAGTTACCCAGGAGTTTCATGACCATATAAAAACACAAAGCCGAAGACCAAGTGTTTTTATACAGGTCATGGAACTGGGGGTACTTTATTTATTATAATACAAAAGATTCAGTGAGTCACGTGACAGAAATGACATCAGAACTCACCGTTTATAACTGATGACATCAGAACTCACTGTTTATAAGGATATACTTTACAAGATATTCATGGCTCTTGTGTATTATATAGTTATAAACAGGGCCAGATAAACGGTAACTTCTCTAGTGAAGGAGATAGACTAGCGCCACTTCGCACTCTAACGCCAGGCGAATTTTCTCTCTGGTGAATGGACATGACTACGCAAATTCACTAAGCTGCGGATATTACTGAATGTTATCTCTTGTGCCAGACTTGCCTTCGCCACCTCAGACCAGGCAAAGTGCAAAAGAGTAGATAAAACGCTGGCGTCTTTTCAGTTTTTCAGGGTGATAGGCTGCAAAAGATCGTAATTATTTTTCAGGGTACCCTCCTTTCCCCCTACATTTCCTAACATGTGACACATAAACTAAATATAAGCTATACACTGGGTTCATGTGTAGGGCATTATAACAACTCTATTTTCTTATATTAAGGTTCCCTGGGCTTGTGTAGTGCAATGTATTTGCTGCAACATGTACGTCCATTCAACTTTAACTTCCCACTGTATGCAAATTAGCCAACGCTAGCGCAACTCCGCTTTGCTTGCTAAATTAACGCTAGCGAAACTTTACCATCGTTCATCGCCCTGGACACAACTTTGCATTTTAGCGGTGTCCTGACGAATTTTCGTCTGGCGAAGTGTGGCGATGTGAGCGAAGCCGTTGCTGGCGAATTTCCGGAAGTTAGTGAATTTGCCCCTTAGTATGTAGAGAGCAATATTCTCAGACAATTTGCAATTGATTTTCAGTTTTTGAGTTATTTAGCTTTTTATTCATCAACTAAATTTCAGCAATCTGGATGCTAGGGTCCAAGGGACCCTAGCAACCATGCATTGTTATGGATAAGAGACTGGAATATGAATAGGAGAGGCCTGAATAGAAAGATGAGTAATAAAAAGTAGCAATAAAAATACATGTTTTTAGATGGAGTCAGTGACAGTTGCTGGTGAATTTCCGGAGGTTAGTGAATTTGCCCCTTAGTATGTAGAGACCGATATTCTCAGACAATTTGCAATTGATTTTCAGTTTTTTATTATTTGTGATTTTTGAGTTATTAAGCTTTTTATTCATCAACTCTCCAGTTTGCAATTTCTGTAATCTGGTTGCTAGGGTCCAAATGACCCTAGCAACCATGCATTGGTATGGATAAGAAACTTGAATATGAATAGGAGAGTCTGAATAGAAAGATGAGTAATAAAAATTAGCAATAACAATACATGTTTTTAGATGGAGTCAGTGACCCCCTTTTGAAAGCAGGAAAGAGTCAGAAAAGACAGATAGCTCAAAAACTAGGAAAAGTTGAAAAGCTGCTAAGAATTAGCCATTCTATAACAATAAGGGGCACATTTACTTAGCTCGAGTGAAGGAATAGAATAAAAAATACTTTGAATTTCGAAGGTTTTTTTGGCTACTTTGACCATCGAATTGGCTACTTCGACCTTCGACTACGACTTTGAATCGAACGATTCAAACTAAAAATCGTTTGACTATTCGACCATTTGATAGTCGAAGTACTGTCTCTTTAAAAAAAACTTCAATGTTAGTCTATGGAGAAGGTTCCCAAAGACTTTCTTTCTTTAACTTGTAGAGGGCCCTGACCATCAAAACTTGTAGGGGGGGCCTGGGCACCAAAGTTCTTTATTTTAACTTGTAGGGGGCACTTAATGTTTTAGTGCTTGTGTCTTTCGTGGCCTTCATACTAATGGGTGAGGGAGGGGTGGCGAGGGGGGCCCAGAAACTTTTGTTGTGCTGGGCCCCGTGATTTTGTGATGGCAGCCCTGATCCCACATTACAAAGAGATTTTCTCCTGTTCAGGAATTTATACATTCAAGGGAAAGATTGGGCTGATATCCCTTACGGTGGTGGGACCCAGCCTTAAAGGAATACTGTCATGGGAAAACATGTTTTTTCAAAACACATCAGTTAATAGTGCTGCTCCAGCAGAATTCTGCATTGAAATCCATTTCTCAAAAGAGCAAACAGATTTTTTATATTTAATTTTGAAATCTGACATGGGGCTAGACATATTGTCAATTTCCCATCTGCCCCTGGTCATGTATAGTGAATTATTTGCAGTGTAAACAGTGTAATTTAGTAATAAAAACTACACCATAAAAATCATGACAGAATCCCTTTACGTTTTATTGTCAATTTAGTGTTATGAAAGTGGAGGTGGGCATTATAGCAGAATATTTGCAAACATAAAACCCTGAGCTTGCTGATGATTAAAATATACTAGGCACATACCAGTGACGTGTATTTAGTGTTAACACTTAACATCAGGGCAGCCACTAACTCTGCTGTGATTATGAGATGTTTAGATTCTCTCCCTACACCATCTCTTAAAGGGGGAACAAAATGGAAATTTAATATAAGTTTCAGGGCTCTTTCTAAATATAATCAATAAAAAAATGTTGTTCTGTTTCTAAAATATTCAATTTAATATTCACTATCACTCTCTCAGCAATCTGTCTTTCTTCTCTTTGTCCTCATATAGAAGGTCAGACTTTGATTGACAGGTAGGTCTAATACATCTTTTAGGGGGAATCCCTTTCCTAGCAGATGTAATAGAGCTAACTCGAATAATCAACTCCAGCACAAACAAAATAACCGACTCCGGCACAAATCCCGCAAGGGCACCAGCAAGGGACCAGATGTAGGGATGCACCAAATCTAGAATTGTCCACAAAAGATACCGATCTGAATTAGTACAGCAATTTATATAGAATCTGAAGAAAATCTAAGAAAACATATCATCATATGCATACCTCCCAACTGCCCCGTTTTTAGAGGGACAGTTCCTCTTTTGACAGCTCAACCCGCAGTCCCTCATTTGTACTGGAAAGTTACGTTTTTAACAGCCAGAAAAAGAAACAATGTTTCTAACTTAATTGGCTTTTGGCAGAGAGCCCAGAACAGCCGCAGCAGCAGATAAGATAATTGTGTAACAATTTCGAGGTAAGCAAATAAGTAGTTGTAACAATATAAGATAACAGGTCTCTTGGGAGAACTAAGACTCACAGCTTAAACGGCAATTCACCTTCATTAGCAAGGAGGTATGACCACAAAATGGGCGTGGTCAACAAAAATTTTGCCGCGTTACGCGTGGAAGCATTTTTATCCCTCTTTTTATTTCCAAAATGTTGGGAGTTATGTCATATGATATATATTGCCCTCAAGCTTTGTCTGGCAAAGCACTAGGAATTCAGCAAAATCCTTGAGTTGGTAAATATCTAGACAGAGGTCAAATATCATGAAGAAGGTAGCAGCAGTCCTAACCTCTGTGGTATCTGTACTAGATTTCGATTCTAAATTATATACAATATTTGAAAATATTTAAATCTGTTTTGTGTACTTATGTGCCATCATGATTGCCAGTGCCATACGATCCATTGTGCGGTGCTCGATTTCTCCTCCCTGGCTATGTTTTTATAAGGCAGAGAATTGGTAAGTAATTTCTTAATAAAGACTGTGAATTTAAAGTTAAAACTGCCTTGGTGTTTTTTTCCATTAAGTAGAAACGAATTTTATTAAAAAAAAAAAATTATGTTACTGGTCTTTTAACTTCTTCTTGTTGGGTTTATCTACTATGCTTTCATTTAAGAATCCAAGTTTAACTATGGGGGCTATTTAATAAAATCTGAATTTATCTTATAATTAGAATAAAAAAAAGCTTGGACAAACTCCCGTGCCCCATTTTGCCTGATTTATTAATAAAAAATAACTCAAATAAATCGGATTGGGAAAAAACCTGATAAAATCGAGTGACTTTTTTCCAAATTGCTCGATTTTTTCTGTTTTTTTTGCCTCGAAACCCAGAATTTTTTAGGCTAAACACAGTGCAAATCACAATATCTCCTAATTGGGATAGGGACATCTCCTATTGACTTATACATGCCCTTAACAGGTCTGAGATTATGAATTTTAGATATGGGCTTTTTGCAGCATCGGGGTATAATAAATCTCGAAAAATTCAAGTTTTTTTTCCAGGAAAAATTCACGTTTTTGCCCAAAAAAAGCCCGACCAGATAAATTCGAGTTTAGTAAATAACCCCCTAAGTGATTAACTAGCCAGACATGCATGGCTGCACTACTAATCTGAGCTGGACCCAGTATAGTTTTTGATTGATGACAAAAGTTCTGTATACTGGAGGTTGGTTTCCTTTTCATGGTCCTTATAGTTCTAGGATCATCTAAGTTAATCAAGGCACCTGTTCCAGTATTTTGGGTCCACCCTTAGAGGACCAGCCCCTCAGTTAAGGAACCAGTGTTCTTTGTTTGTTTTTTACAAGTGATTCCATAAATCTACGCTAGCATACCCTTCTGTACTAGCTACGATTTGGCTGGAACTTTTGAGGGTATAGTGACTTTTTAACTCTTGGAGTTATGGACTAAAATGTGGCGCACACATGTATTATCTGTCTATTATGACTGAACACACTTTGGCTCTGTTAGAGTTCTTCTTCTCATTTATTTTGTGGGTAGTAGGATAGCAGGGAATAATAGGCATTTTAGTTACACTTACCTATGTGGGATGATCAGGAATCAAAAGGTCACACATGAAATATAGAATGTAAATAGCAATGAATTAGAGGGCAAGTTTTTGGGGTTGGGGTTGCAGGATTTATATATATATATATATATATATATATATATATATATATATATATATATATATATATATATATATATATATATATATATATATATATATATATATATATTTTAAAGGGATACTGTCATGGGAAAAGATATTTTTTTCAAAATGCATCAATTAGTGCTACTCCAGCAGAATTCTGCACTGATATCTGTTTCTCAAAAGAGCAAAAAATTATTTTTATATTTAATTTTGAAATCTGATATGGGGCTAGACATATTGTAAGTTTCACAGCAGCCCTCAGTCATGTGACTTGTGCTATTCAGTCACTCTTTACTGCTGTACTGCAAGTTGAAGTGATATCACCCCCTCCCTTTCCCCCCAGCAGCCTAACAACAGAACAATGGGAAGGTAACCAGATAACAGCTCCCTAACACAAGATAACAGCTGCCTGGTAGATCTAAGAACAGCACTCAATAGTAAAAAGCCAAGTCTCACTGAGACACATTCAGTTACATTGAGTTGGAAAAACAACCGCCTGTCAGATAGCAGTTCCATCCTAGTGTTGGCTCTTTCTGAAATCACACGACCAGGCAAAATAACCTGAGATGGCGCCTACACACCAATATTATAAATGAAAAAAAATACACTTATTGGTTCAGGAATAAAATTGTATATGGTAGAGTTAATTATTTGCAGTGTGAACAGTGTAATTTAGAAATAAAAACTACACCATGATTTTTTTTACTTTATTCAGAAAAAATAAAAATAAAAAAATGATTGCAAATTGATTGCTTAGATTTCTTTCATGTACAAGATATTGTAAGTAAATGTTAGAGTCTAGTCCATCGATGGCTTTTAAAAAGACACCCAAAAAAGTCTCCTGCTCCTCTTCAAGAATTTCAGCAGAAGTGTGTTAGTTTGTAATGCAGTAAAGCTTGACTGCACCGGGATGTCATTTGTATGTATGGGAAGCTACATCAAGCAAATTCTCAATTTATTTCTCCTTCAACCTTTAAAATTGCTTTTAAAGATAAGATTTGTTTGCGTAGTTGGTAGCCAAGGATGTGACAGTTGGCAACACTCTGAGTAAACAATGGTTTCTCCAGATAAGGCATCCCCCTGAATGTGCCATCTAAGCATTTTGACTGCAGTGTATAATGATTATGTGATCGATCCATTGTTTTAAGACAAAATGTTGTTTGAAAGAAAAGGAGAAAAAGCAAGGAATTCAATTCTGAAAAAAGGTGAATGTGCACAAGATATTCACTGATTCTGCTTGATATGGACAGCAGTCTCATTCAGAAACAGGAAGAGACTACGCTGTTTTTCTGTTACTTTTGGATCATTTTTATTCTTTGTAGCCGACTTTCTATTAGGGTTCCCCCTTTTTTTTAAATAAAATACCAGCTCTCCTACATTTTTATTTTGCCAATATTAATAACATTGGCCTCAAACAGTATTTGATTTAATACATAAGAATATTCTTAGTCACCTTGGAGTTTCACGTTAAAGGAACACTTCAGTGTGAAAATAAAAACTGTGTAAATAGATCGCTGTGCAAAATAAAAAATGTTTCTAATATAGTTAGTTAGCCAAAAATGTAATATATAAAGGCTGGAGTGAACAGATGTCTAATAAAACAGCCAGAATCCAACTTCCTGCTTTTCAGTTCTATAACTCTGAGTTAGTCAGCGACTTGAATGAAGAATGATTAATTTCTGTTCAGTGAGTTTGTAATTGATCCTCAGCATTCAACTCAGATTCAAAAGCAACAGATATGACCCATGTGGCCCCCCCTCAAGTCTCTGATTGGTTACTGCCTGGTAACCAGGGTAACCAGTCAGTGTAAATCAAGAGAGCTGAAAAGCAGGAAGTAGTGTTCTGACTGACATGTTATACATCAAATCACTCCAGCCTTTATACATTACATTTTTGGCTCACTAACTATATTAGAAACATTTTTTATTTTGCACAGCCTATCTATTTACCCAGTTTTTATTTTTACACTGAACAACTGAAGTA
The DNA here is from genome assembly GCA_038501925.1 of Xenopus petersii. Taxonomy (NCBI): domain Eukaryota; kingdom Metazoa; phylum Chordata; class Amphibia; order Anura; family Pipidae; genus Xenopus; species Xenopus petersii. The sequence continues at coordinate 135,188,613 of CM076682.1, forward strand.
TTAACATGCTAGGGATATACTGAAACCATCATTTTTGGGATTTCTCTACAAAAGATTCGGACAAATACAGAACTGAATCTAAATCCTAATTTGCATATTTAAAAGTTAAATGATAATAAAAATAACATTCGTTAGATTGATTTCGGCAGATTTATCAAGGGTTGAATTGAAAATTCAAATTTCAAAATTAAAAATTCAAATTTGCAAGTTTATTTTAGTTTATTATATTCGACTAGGGAATCGTCTAAATCGAAATTGGAATTTTGAAATTTATCATGTGCTGTCCCTTTAAGAATTCGAATTCGACTATTCACCATCTAAAACCTGCTGAATTGGTGTTTTAGTCTATGGGGGACACTTGTTTAAAGAAAAAATTGAATTGAATTCGATTCGAGTTTGTGGGTCTATCCTATTCACCTGAATTTAAAAATTTTTTTAATACATTTTGATTTTTTTTGGGGTCAATTAGGTCCGTTTTCGATTGAATAGGTCCATATTCCGCCGAATTCGACTCATACGAGTCGAAGGAATAGCCCACTCGATCGAATTAGATTTGAAGTTTTTCCCAAAAAAACTTAGATTTTTCAAAGTCTACCAATTGACTCCAAATAGGTTCTCGGAGGTCCACCATAGGCTAAAACAGCAATTCAGCAGGTTTTAGAAGGCGAATGGAGGAAGTCGAAGTACATGATAAATTTCGAGATTCTAATTTACGAATTTTTTTGAATTGAATTCAAATCGAATTTGGACTACTCCCTAGTCGAAGTACACAAAAAATAGCTCAAAATGTTAATTTTTTTAATTTCGAAAATTCACCTCGACCTTTGATAAATCTGCTCCTAGGTTTTTGTACAGTTGATTAGAATATATAATTGCTCTTCTGTTTCAACAGAACTATACTGCAATCATTTCCCCACTTTTTTTGTATACATAAAGTATGTAAACGGCCACATTGACTAAAAATCACAACAGTCTGGTTAACAGAGTAGATCTGGCAAAATCCATTATTCCCTATGGCATGGTAAAGAACTTTAAGGAATAATATGTTGGATATTTGTGGATTTTAAAGGGGGCTTGCCACCCAGACATAAAAAGCTTTATAATAAAAGTAATTTTCAAATTAACCATGAAACCAAAATTCTTTTTAAAATTCTAATTAAAACATTCATACCTATTATAAACTCGCTTAAAAATCTCAGCTGTCAATCATATTTTGCTTGCCCCTCCTCAGTGCCTCAGGCATAGAGGCGGAGGAGGCAATTACTTCCACTTTCCATTCTGCATTTCCTCGGTGTCGCTGCTCTTCTCACATTCCCCCTCCTCACCATCTAATTGTGTAGCCTGTGCATGGACATGGGTATCAGGTGCCCCATTGTAGCTCATAAACAAGATTTTGGCATGATGCAAAGCTTACCTTAATAACAAAATGGCTGCTGGCTGTACGACGTGATTGTAAATTCCAAGACTAAAAAAAACAAGATTGGAATAATTTATATAGTGCACGAGACATTTATTTTGCTTGACTAGCATCGTAAAATAGGAGTTGGAATTATTTCTTAGGGTGACAGGTTCCCTTTAATTAATTTTTTATGCTTTGATGACACTGCCATTCTATTTTGACAGCCACTTCCCTTTCAAAAGCTTTGCCAGAAACAGCTTTAAGCTTTATAAATAACATCACGGGCACAAACTGCTTTAAAGCATCAAAAGAGTAATAATTACTACTTTAGTGCTTAACGAACATGCCAGATTTGTTCAAAGGCGCTATTGACAGAGAAACTTGACAGTAATTAGCTTTCTTGTGAATACAGGGAACAAGACTCTGTGCTAAAGGAATATATGTTAATACTCATACAGTTGCACTACGCATTAGAAACTTTATCAAGACAGCCTTAATAATATTGGCCTGAAATCAGCAGTACTCTATAATATACTGTATAGCCATGTTAAAGGCCAGGGAAGTACACAGTATCATGTCAGTTCCAGGTAGGAGGACATTACATATACAGGTATTGGATCGGATATCCGAAAAACCGTTATCCAGAAAGCACCGAATTATGGAAAGTTTGTCTCCATGTTATACATATAGGGGGGTTATTTACTAAACTCCGAATGCAAAAATCCCAAAAAATTCATGATTTTTTTAAATATAAAATTGGACTTTTAGAAAATCTCAAATTTTTTAGAATTTATCAAACCCAGAGGATTGGAAAAGTCTGAATCAGAAATTCCGGCATCTCACACCTGTCGAGGTTGTATATAAGTCAATGGGAGAAGTCCCAATGATTTTTTGATTTGCGCTGGATTTCGTGCAATACCCTGAAGTTTTTGGGGTTTTCGGGCAAAAAACATAAGAAATCACAGATTTCAGGGGAAAAATCTTGCACGCAAACAAAATTTTCGGGAAAGTGTATTAATAAATAAACCAAAAAAACACGTGCGAATTTGCTTGGAGTATTTTTCAGAAAATACTTAGATAAATTCAGACTTTGATAAATGACCCCCATAATGTACATTTTTACAAAGGATTTTCTTTTTCTCTGTAATAATAAAGCAGTAGCTTGTACTTGATCCAAATGAAGTTATTGGAAGAAAAAAATAGCCTATTGAGTTTATTTAAAGTTTATGTGATTTTCTAGTAGGCTTAAGGTATGAAGATCCAAATCACATAATGACCCATTATCAAAAAAAACCCAGGTCCTGAGCATTTTGGATAACAGGTCCCATGCCTGTATATCAATATCACTGAGACACATCCAAGCCAAGTAGAAGGGTAATGGAGACAGTTCAATATAAGAGAAAAGGTATGACTGGTGGTTCATCACTGTGAGATGCCGTAAAAACTTAGTACAAGTGGTTCAATATCTCTGAGAAGGTTACAGTAGGTTGTATAAATCACGGTCCAAATAGAAATTTAGTGCAGATGGTGGGAACTTGAACTTGAAAAGAACTTGCAGCAACTCTGTATTCTGGTGCAAACAAGGTAGCAAGAAAGAACAAGGGCAGATTATGTTGCAATACAGATGTACACATGGTGGATTGTGCATCTTCCAAAGTCAACGTCTGGTTTGGATCTACTGTATACCCACTGTACTTATTCATATAATAGTAGACAGACGTCTAAAAAGGCTTACGTCACAGTGTCACTACACAAAGGCTAGCTTATTTAATTTGTAAATGGCCATCAATCTCACAACAATATCATTGCATAGTAATAGGGAACTCTAAGGGGCAAATTCATCAAGGGTCGAATTTCGAGGGGTTAAATCCCTCGAAATTCGACTGGGGAATAGAATCGAATAGAATCGAATAGGCAATTCGGGCGAATTTACGCACTGGCGAATAGTGGAATTGGCGAATATTCGCCAGGCGAATAGGCGCTTGATCGAATATTTGCTCGAAGGATTTTCATTCAATCGAATGCCTTTTTATTCAATCAAAAACTTGGAAAACAAGTCTATGGGACTTTCCCATAGGCTTTTAAAGCAATTCGGTAGGTTTTAGGTGGCGAAGTAGGCAGTCGAAGTATTTTTAAAAAAGACAGTACTTCGACTATCGAATGGGCGAATAGTCGCAGTGTTTTTGCGCTCGATCCAGTACTTCGACTATCGAATGCCGAATAGTCGCAGCGTTTTTGCGCTCAATCTATTCGAATTCTACTCAGGTGAATTTACGCCAATTCGATAGTCGAGGAGCACAAAAAAACACTAAAAATTTGAAGTTTTTTTACTTCGAATCCTTCACTCGAGCTTGGTGAATTGGCCCCTAAATGAAAACTAAACAATAAAAAGTAGTACAGGTATGGGACCTGTTATCCAGAATCCTTGGGACCCGGGGTTTTCCGGATAACGGGTTTTTCCGTAATTTGGATCTTCAAACCTTAAGACTACTACCAATAAGCTGGTTTTGCTTCCAACGTAGATTAATTATTTCTTAGTTGGGATCAAGTTCAAGGTACTATTTTATTATTACAGAGAAAAAGGAAATAATTTTTTAAAATTTGGTTTATTTGATTATAATGTAGTCTATGGGAGACAACCCTTTCCGTAATTTGGAACTTTCTAGATAACGGGTTTCCGGATAATGGATCCCATACCTGTAGGACATTCCATTTCAAAGATATTTTCCATTGTCACAGACTGTTTCACACAATAGTGAATGACTGTCACAGATTAACTTTTCTATTGGTCTTCATTATTTATTTTTTATAGTTTTTGAATTATTTGCCTTCTGAATGAAGACTTGGCGATCAAAAGGGGGGTTGTGGGAGCACGCCTAATGCTAAGTAAAAATGTATCAAAGTATAAGGGACGTGCTACTGACTTGGCCAAATTGATCAGTTCACATTCCCTGGGCCCCTGTCCAAGTAATTCAGTATATATGCAGGTGTTCACAAAGACAGGGGTTTTTTAGTTACAAAGTTATGATCATAAAGTTGATAAGGCGCCGTACCACTGACTGAAGACTCACTGACCCTATATAAAAACAATTACTTTTTTTTTTTTTACAAAAAAATCTGAATATTCAGTGGGGATTTTTTGGAGATTTATTACACCCAGAGGATGCAAAAAGTCTGAATCTGAAAATACTCCATCTTCAGCCTGTTGAGGCCCTGTTGAAGTCAATGGCAGATGTCCTATCTGCAGTCTGAAGATATTACGGTATACGCTGGGTTTCACGAATTTCACGACTTCATGAAAAATTCTTACCTTTCAGGTGACAAATCGAAAAACTTTGATTTTTTTTTTTAATGAAAAATAAGGGTAATTCGCTGATTCTAGCTCTGACTTTTTTTATTTATAATATCAGAAAAATTCCCTAAAAGTCAACTAAAATGTGAACAACCCCTTTAACCACCCATGGGTAAAAGTGAAGTGATTTAACTCTTTACCAAACTAAAAAAAACCCAGTATATTTGAGTTCAGCAAAGGAAAAGTGCTCTGCCAAATTTGAGGTTTAGGGTAAATAACTTTTTAGTTCTATCCTAAAACCAGCTCTGACAATGATTCCCTCTCCCCTCAGTCCAGCCTTTTCATCTCCTACCAGTAGTATATCTCCTACCAGTAGTAGACCTGCTATTAATTTTGAGCTGTACGTTTAATGAACTATAACATATGCCTTGCTGAAAGCTGATGGAACAATAAAACACTTTTGCAGCACTTGTAAGAGGAAATGTGCTTATTCAGTGAATTTCAAATGAAGCTGTGTTTTTTCTGCATCTAAATTCAATACGTGTGATTCAGAACGTGATTTTGAGCGATTTATATTTTAGAGCAGTTTCTGTAAACTGGCAAATGCTTGATGTTTTAAGTCATTGTATTAGGAAACTGTACAATATTCAATACAACATGTTAAGTAACACTTTAAACAGCTGCAAAGTATCCATCAAAATACCAATGTAACTATTTCATCCGGGCAAGTAGTATTATTTATCAAACAGACATTCCTTCAGTGAAAAACAGCTTCTATGCTTTATTTAGTAAATTGTTCACTAAAATGAAAGATAAAGGAAGCTATTTTTGTTACCTATGAGAAATGACTAAAAAAAGTGAAAATGTCACTATTAAAGGGGAAATATACTCAACTTTAGGTACAAAGTGCTTTTCTGAGCACTTTTGCAATTTACATTACTTTTTTTAAAATTTCATGATACATGTTTAGGGTCCATTATCTGGAAACCTGTTATCTGGAAAGCTCCAAATTACAGGTATGGGACCTGTTATCCAGAATGTTTATTAAGTTTTCCGGATAATGGATTTTCTGTTATTTGGATCTTCATACCTTAAGTCTACTAAGAAAACCATGTCAAAATTAATTAAACCCAATAGGCTGGTTTTGCTTCCAATAAGGATTAATTATATCTTAGTTTGGATCAAGTACAATGTACTGTTTTATAATTGCAGGGACAAGGGAAATCATTTTTACAATCTGGATTATTTGGATAAAATGGAGCCTACGGGAGAAGGCCTTTCCATAATTCAGAGCTTCCTGGATAATGAATCCCATACCTGTACACAAAGGGGGTTATTTATCAAAGTCCGAATTTATCTCAATAGTTCAAACTCCGATCAAATCCCCTCTGGTTTTTTTTACTCTTATTTATTATTGCATTTTCCCAAAAATTTGCTTTGTGGGAAAAAATCCGATTTTCACTAATTTTTCTGACTTTTTCATCCGATTTTCAAGATTTTCACAGTTTTTTTGTAATTTTTCACCCAAAAACTTCAGGGTATTGCCTGAAACCCAGCGTAATGACATCAAAAAGTCATTGGGACTTCTCCCATTGACTTATATGCAACCTTGACAGGTGTGAGATGCTGGATTTTCATATTTGGAATTTTCCATCCTTGGGGTTTAATAAATCCCGAAAAAATCGTGATTTTTTTTTAAAAGTCTGATTTTATATACAAAAAATCAAAATTTTTTCATGATGTTTGCATTCGGAGTTTAGTAAATAACCCCCAAAGACTAATGAGAAACAAAATGTGCAAAATACAACTTTTGAGTCCATTTTTGGAAATGTATAATCCACTAAATTTAGGAAAGGTTCTAAATTGATCTTGAGAATAGTAAGGTTTCTGTTCCAATCTAAAACATAACTTTTATTGCATTAAGGATTAAAAAACAAATAAAAACAAATAAAAGAAATGAAAAACCTGAATATATATATATATATATATATATATATATATATATATATATATATATATATATATATATATATATATATTATTTTAAAACCAATAAAAAAGGACATTCTTCCCATAGATTGATGTATTGTGAAAGCCCAGCACTCAATTAACCAACAAAAGAATTGTAAAGAGAAAACAAGAGTATAAAAAAGGTAAATGTTACAAAGGTTTTCCCATAAAAGTGAAGCATTAACGGGATGTTGACGTGAACCTGCTGGAAAATTGTGTTTTTGTGTATTACGCCCCCCAACACCCTTTTAAACCATCACAGAGTCAGTCACTGAATTTTCCTAATTCAATATGAACATTGGTTATGGCATTCATAAAGTCCTAATTACATTCACACACAGTCGGTATGTATTTGGTACATGGCAGGAAACCTACAGTATGCAGACACAGGGAGAAAAGGCTAAAATGTATTTATCTGGCAAGATCTACTATGCATATGCTATGAACTCATACACCCATATGTAATAAAAGACACAAAATATTCCCAGGAGCAGTAAACCCATAGCAACCAATAAGATGCTGATTGGTTGCTATGGGTTACTGCTCCTGGGCAAATTTAGGGCCTTTTATTACATAACCACCATAGTATTGTGAATTGCAATGTATTCATGTATATTGATGGGCAAATAAATTTGCCAGGTGCAAATTTGCAGCGAATTTTGGCATTTCGCCACCGACGCATAAATTCACTAAACTGCCATGAGAATTCACTGGTGAAATTTGGACGTGCGTCAGAATACAGCCCTAAGGATGTATAATATTATAGAGGCACTGGGAGACTCCACTAACTTTAAAATCAGGTTAAATTAACTGTCCGTGGCCCGGCAGACATAAGGAGGAAGACGAACTGAAGGAGGAGGGGCTAGTTAAAATAAATGGTGTAATGTGTATTTATATAGAGAAGGCACATATAGAGATATATTAAATCATTCACATTTGGTAACAGTCTAGAGTCACCATGTAACATTGTTACATCATTAACATTATTACATCACAAATAAGCCATAACAACTGAAAAGCAAAACCTTAATTTTTTTTTCAAATTTTTTTCTTAAATCTCTGTAAAAATCAAAATTCTCTAATGTCAAATGTGGAGCCTCGTATTTTGAGATTCAGACTGAGAATCAGATGTCTATTCCAGCTCCCTACGGTCTTGGGCAAATCTCAAATCTGAGCCTCTGGCATAACAATAAGGCTGTATGTCTTATGAGCCACGAGCGCATTCTCTGTACAGCACTTTAGAAATGAGTAGCACAATATGAGTACTATTTACTGGCAGCTATTGAAAGCATAGGATATAAGCTGGGGTTTTTAGGTATACATGGTTTTTTATGGGGTTTCCGATATATTCCCATAGCTTGACAAAGATTTAGCACATTTCGGAGAAACCTTAAAATATTGAAAATAGGGGCAGCTGTTAAATACAGGGTCATTATTTGTTTTCTCTTAGCACTCTGTGTCCAAATAGTGAATGTAAGTGTTTTATAAAGACTAATATAGAGAAAATACCCAAAAATCCAGTTTTCTTAAAGATAATTTTTTTTTTTATTTCAAATGTGTATTTCAAAATATTTCAATACAAATTTTGTCACAAAGATGTGACAATACAATAATGCTGTCCTGTTGGTCAGTATAACATTCCATGTTGGACTGGGGTGTTCAGGACCACCGGGATTGCCACTTAAAGGGCCCTCCACCCCAGGTACCCCAGATAGCTATTAGTGGCTAACTAATGGCTGCTCAGGCACCAATAATATATGTTTTTTCATCCTTCTAGTAGTTATCTCCATAGGTGGGGATTCTGTAATCTGATCAACCACAGCAGAGGTCATTTTCATAGACAAGGTCTCTGCATCACCAGACTTTCCATTTAGAGAAAATATCTATATTTTTTGTATGTCCAAAAAGATATTTCAAAAAAGATATTGCTTGATTAGCAATATCATTGTTTTCCGTAGTTACAGGTTCCTTATTTCCCTCATTTTTCTTTGGTTGGAAGTCATGTTGATATTCCAAGAGGTCATTCTTATAGACTGGCATTCTGGACTGAATGTTTTCTTGAATCCATTGTATAAAATGCTGGACGGAGATGTATACTCCATTCCTATGTGGCTGACCACAGAGTCCTCCCCAGCTTACTATTCCAACTACATAATAGATAGCTGCTCTCTTCTTTTTGCACATCAGCGGTCCACCGCTGTCACCCTGGAAACAATAATAAATAAATAATAAATAAGTAATAAATAATAAATAAGGCAACACTATCCTGCCTAGCATATTATTGATCCACAAGGAAGCCCAAGAATACTAATTTTCCCACTTTATTAGACGGGATACGAAAATTCCTTCTTAATAGTGATGGTGAAGCCATGGATTCGCGGCAAAATTCAGAATTTCGCCATGTTCTCAGTGGAAAATTCACAGGGAAAAAACGCTGTTGACTTTAATGCATTTGGAGAAAAAAAGTCACCATAACAAAAAACGCCCATTGACATGAATGCATTTAGAGGGAAAAAAATGTTTGCGCCTAAAAACGTTTTGCAAATTGTTTCGCTAATTTTTCGGTGAAGCGAAACAGGACAGAATCGCTCATCATTACTTCTTAATTATAAAAGGGAAATTAGACCGGTCCCTGGGATGAGCATTGTAGACAGTGTTGGACTGGCCCACCGGGATACCAGGAAAAGTCCCGGTGGGCCAAGGTGTCAGTGGGCCCTCATGCTGCTAAACATTTTGCCTATTTCATGGCCATTCCCTATTTCTATGAGAAAAATAGGCTAAATAAATGGAATAATCGATTATAGTATGTAAAGAAAAGAGATTAGGAGAATAGAGGCTGAATGAGGAGAGGAAGAATAATAGTACTGAGAGTGGGCCCCTGGTCTAAGATTAACTGGTGGGCCCCTAGTCAAAGGTCTTTTGGTGGGCCCCTGGTGTCCCAGTCCTACACTGATTGTACAGTACATGATGCGGTCAATAGCCCTGCATTTTCCCTTTTAAGAAGGTGTCCAGCCCTTTCTGGAAACTATCTATTATATCCGCCGGTACTAACACTGATATAATGAATAAATGCTCATTTTGGGAAAGACCCTTGTACCAAAAATGTAAAAGCTTTGTCTTACCAGACAGACGTCGCTGCCTCCTTGCTCGTGCCCTGCACAGAGGTTGTAATCTTTTATCCATCCGTTGTACCAGTTGCTTCTGTTGCAACGCTGGTTATCAATCAGTTCCACAGAAGCTTCATGCAGGATAGATGTTCTTGTTTTATCTATTGATGGGGGGGGGGGGTGACATGATCAATGTGAGAGCTCAAGTTTGGGACATCTTGACATATAAACTATTTACCCCGTGACACCAGTCTGAGAACATGCTAATGAGAGTAATTGTGCACTCTATCAACATGCAAAACATTTTAATTGTCGATTAATCTCAGGTATTAAATACAATACACATGGAACTAGCAGATAACAAAACCCAGCATCGACTTACATTCTTCCTCTAGAACACCCCATCCAGCAACGTAGCAGTCATCCATGTTATACACATTAGAAGATTCCGGAGGTAAACAGGCCGGCTGTATATAGTCGCTGAATTCAACTGGTTCATTTAACTGAATCAGGGCGATGTCATTTTTATTTGTTCTGTTGTCAAAATCTTCATGCTGTATCCATTTTCCAATAGTTCTCATTTGCACCTCTGGTCCCAGTTGCCTCATGTCATTTGCTCCAAGCACAATTCTTACTAAATGGTGGAAACTGATGGAGTAAGAGAAAAGCACGTCATTTCCAATGCACATTAACATATAGGCGAACATTGTAAAACCATATCTGGAATATTATTATGTGTGTATGTATGATGGCCTGCTGATCATGACCGATATCTATGCACCAGCCGCACATTATTTGCCTTTTTCTTCGGACTCCTTACAGCTTTCAAATGGGGGGTCACTGACCCCATCTAAAAACACAGATGCTCTGTAAGGCTACACATGGGGAGGCCCATTTATCAAAGTCCAAATGTATCTCATTACTACCAAATCCGCGCTGGTTTTTCCCCCCTTATTTATCAATACATTTTCCTGAAAATCTCCTGTGCGTGGGAAAAAAACGTGAAAAAAAATGAATCGCACAAATTTTTCCAGATTTTTTTCCCAAAAAACACAAAATCTTTGGATTATTGCACGGAACCCAGTGCAGATTAAGATATCTTTGGGACTTCTCCCACTGACTTACTGTACAGTATATGCAACCTTTGAGTTCTGAGATGCTGGATTTTCGTATTTGGACTTTTTCCATCCTCGGAATATAATAAATACCGAAAAATTTGGGATCGGATTTTATAGTAAAATAACACATTTTTTGGACTTTGGCATTTGGAGTTTAATAAATAACACCCTTATTGTTATTGCTACTGTATTACTTATCTATCTACTCAGACCCTCTCCTTTTCATATTCCAGTCTAGTATTCAAATCAGTGCATGGTTGCTAGAGTAATTTGGACCCTAGAAATCAGATTGCTGAAATTGCAAACTGAAGAGCTGCTGAATAAAAAGCTAAATAACTCAAAAAACACAAGTATAAAAAAAGAAGGCCAATTTCAAATTGTCTCAGAATATCACTCTCTACATCATTCTAAAATGTAATTTAAAGGTGAGCAACCTCTTTAAGCATAATGTTCCAAAAACACCCCAATGCTGCATTATTTCTTATCATCAACAGGGGAATTACTTACCGTTTTTTTTTTGTTTTTTTTAAAAATGGTTTTTTTATTAAATTTTCTAGGTGCCTACATTTATACATATCCATATTGCAATAAAGTATCAACACAATGATGCCCTTTGTATTACAGTACAAAGTAACATTTGGGGGGTTATTTACTGAACTCCGAATGCAAAAATCATGAAAAGTTTGTGATATTTTTTTATAAAATCTGACTTTTAAAAAATCAAAACATTTTTGGAATTTATTAAATCTGGCTTCTCAGACCTGTCTAGGTTGCATATAAATAAATGGGAGATGTCCCAATGATTTTTTGATGTGCGCTGGGTTTCGTACACTGAAGTTTTCAGAGTCTTTGGGTGGAAATCCTGAAAAAATCGTGAAATTCATGAAAATCGGATGAAAAAATCCAAAAAAATCGTGAAAATGTGATTTCTTCCAGCAAAGCCAATTTTCAGGATGTAAATGTAATAACAAATAAGTGTAAAAAAAAAAAAAACCAGAGCGGATTTGATCGGAGTTTGTAGCAGAAAATATTGAGATAAATTCAGATTTTGATAAATAACCCCCTAGGTATCAGACATTTTAATCCAGTTTGACAGTCCCAGTGGTAGTTCCTGGTCCTTAGTGTTAGGGATAAGTATGTAGTAATATATTCATTGTCCCGTTTCCTATATTATGCACCGTAGCATTGCCAGGTAACCTGGTCTTAACTAAAACTTTAAATTGTTAAATAACTAGGTATTTCCCCAAGAGTACCTGGTCTGACTTTGTAGTATATTCCCAGATCTGCTATCTAATTTTACCATTACTCTATGGTACCACTTGTCCTTTATCCCTGCGTATGGAATCACTTACCGCTTTAGATCGAAAAAGCAATGGGCTGCTGTTACGACCCAACGATCATTCAAAAGTGTTCCACCACAGACAGTCTTGTAGTTGCCAGTTTCTAATGGCATCTGGAAGTTGGCTAACCATGGCCAACTCCCTGGCTGAGCAATACTTCCTCTGATTATACGGCGAACTCTGTGATGATTTTTAGCTAGAAGTCGAATTCCACAGGCTGTGTGAGACAAAGGGAATATAAAACATTAAATTATATTTGACAACAATGCTCCAGGAAACAAGGAAATTTAATTTAAATCATTTAATCAGCCACATATTGTTGCATTTTCTCATGAACTACTGCTCTTATTTCAGGTTCTTTTATTATTCCTGAGAGGACTTTTTACTCGCTTCAAATAAAAGGAAAGTAAAGCCAAACATAAAGGGGCAGAATTATCAAAATGTGAGATTAGAGCTCACCGCAAAAAAAAACCAAAACCTCACACACTTGCTATTTATTCCTATGGGATTTTTAGAATTGTATTTATCAATGAGAGAAAGTTAGAGTTAACCAATACACTTTTAAAAATCCCATACGAATAAATAGAAAGTGAGTGAGCTTTTTTTTGCAGTGAACTCTAATCTTACATTTTGATAAATTTGCCGCTTAAAGGGGTTGTTCGCCTTTAGTATGATGTAGTGAGTGATATTCTGAGAGTATTTGCAATTGGTTTTAATTTTTTATTAATTGTGGTTTCTGAGTTATTTAACTTTTTATTTAGCAGCTCTCCAGTTTACAAATTCAGCAATCTGGTTGCTAGGGTCCAAATGAGCCTAGCAACCATGCACTGATTTGTATAAGAGACTGGGATATGAATAGGAGAGAGCCTGAATAGAAAGATGAGTAATAAAAAGTAGCAATAACAATAAATGTATAGTTTTACAGAACATTTGGTTTTAGATAGGGTCAGTGACCCCCATTTTAAGCTAAGAAGAATCCAAAGAAAAAGGCAAATAACTAAAGAACTATAAAAAATAAATAATGAATACCAATTGAAAAGTTGCTTATAGCATACTAAAAGTTAATTTAAAAGTGACCATCCCTTTAAAATGTCATTCTAAGCCTTCCGGTATACATCAAAAAAATTCAGTGCTTTTCAATAGTTCATTGTAAATGTAATTACAACTGAAAGCTGTATTGGTTTGTCCCTCTTCTGTACTGCTGGTTCAGACTCTTGAAAGAGCATAGCAGAAATCAGCTCTCCTCCCTAGCAGTGGACATTGAGATCCTGATACTTTTAATAGCAGTTACATTTGCAAATAACTTTTTAAATGAATTAAATTATACTGAAATCACATTTTCTTTTATTTGGCATGCTTTTATTTTTCAAATTACACGCTATTTAAATAAAAGCATTCAAAAAACACCAATAATAATGAAATAATAATTTAGCAATTTTTGCTGCAGTTGTATCAAATATATTGTGTCTATATTTAATGTAAAATATCTTACAGTACTATATATATATATATCTATAGTATCAGAGTATCAGGGAATCTTTATGCCTCGAGTTAAATTAAGTTAAATAAGCTATCTATTATATTTCCTATTGCTATCCCCACCCACAAATACTCACTGTTAAGTATAGAGTTTTCAGAAAAAGATATAAAAAGCAAAAAGTGGAGTAAAAGCATAAGCAGATGCATGCTGACTGATGCTCTCCTCGCACTCAAAGATTTCTAGGAGCAAGCATGTGTTAAACTCTTTTCACAAGAAGCTGTCATTATGACATCACAATGAAGAATCGTGGTTCAGTCCTAAAGCACTGAGAACTGAACTCCATGGAATAAAGATGACATCACAATGAAAGGAATCCTAGTGTAGTCACAAAGCAAGGACTGAAACCAGAGCTCCATCAGATTCTATATATGTACTTGAAATGACATCAGATTGCAATATTTTACAATTCCTAGGACTAGCCCCTCCCAGAAATACTCACTATCAATTATGGCATTTTCAGACAAAGAAATAAAAAGCACAAGGTTGAGTAAAAGCAGAAGTAGATTCATTCTCCTCATGCTGAAGCTTTCTAGTGGCATCTATGTGTTTTTAGTACTTTATGAGATAGCATTTACTTGCAAAGCATGTGAAATTCTAGCTTTAATAATTAGATTTTTTAAATTCAATTAAAACCAATTAATTTGTGGTATATGTGTGTAAAGCTGTTTTTAAAGATAATGTCATCATAGTGAAAAGGTGCAGCCAAACAGTACTGAGTAGTGATCTGTCCCGTTTCCCCGAATAATTTGCGAAACGGCAAAAAAATTTGCGAAATGGTGAAAATTCACGAAATGGCGAAAATTCATGAAAAAACACATTGTAGTCAAAAAGTGTCAAAATAATTTTGAAACGTGACAATTTTTGACTAGAACAACAATTTTTATATGCGCAACTATTTTGTCCAACTGCATGTCAAGTCAATGTGCGTCTGAATAATTTTGACGTACGTCAATTTTTATGCGCACAACAATTTTGCAGCACGCCAATTATTTTCGACATGCAACAATTTTGTTTTGTCACAGCGGATTTTTTTTCAGCGAAGTTTTGATGCAGTTTCGCAAAAATATCTGCAGTGAAACTCACGAATTCACCGCAGATCCATGCCTGTCGAATCACTAGTACTGAGAATGAAATTTAATGACATAAAAATATATATTATGGCCACATTTATAAAATTGCGACTTTTTCGGGTCTGGCTTTTTGATGTCAAAAATCCATAAAAGTTGTGACTTTTCCAGGATTTATTATGCGTCAAAACTACAACAATTATGAAGATAAAAACATTTCGGCTAAAACCTGTCAAAATCATGTCAAAGTCAATGGCAAATGTACCTTTTACAATGGGAAAATCTTTCTTTGATTCTTGGTTTTAGAGGTTTTCAGGAGTTTTTGACGCTGAATTTTGTGTGACAATACGAAATGTTGTGTTTTTTTGTGACTTTTCTGCAACTTTTGCCATTTGTTTTATAAAAAGTTTTATAAAAAGTGAGTTTTGTCGTGTTTTCAAAAACCTCTAAAACGACTAAAATGATGTTGATAAATAGGCCTCTAGGTGTGACTTTTATTAAGCATTATGCCTCAGGCATCTATGTGTAAAGGTGTTTCTACAAGAATAGAACTCAATTCAACACAATTTACCTGAGCTCACATCAGATGTACAATAAAGGAGATTTCATTCAACATTTCGGCCTTAAATCAGGACCATTGTCAGGATAAGGAATTCAGATCGAATTAACAAATAAAATCTCCTTTTTGCATATTATACAAACCCTGAGAGTGGCAGTTTTTACCTTTTACATATTTGTCACTTCGCATCCAGGTGTGGAGTGCACTTACTTATAACTGTATATATATTTATAGTGAATAAAGTACCCCCTCTTGTAAAATATAAGTATATTATAAGTTACCGAGGAGTTCCATGACCATATAAAAACACAAGGCCAAGGTTTTTATACAGGTCATGTTACTCCGAGGTGACTTATAATATCCTCATATTTTGCAACAAGGGGTACTTTATTTATTATAATACACAAGCACCACTAATATATATATATATATATATATATATATATATATATGTATAGGTATGGGACTTGTAATCCAGAATGCTTATGAACTGGGGTTTTCTGGTTAACAGATCTTTCCATAATTTGGATCTTCATACCTTAAGTCTACTAGAAAATCATGTATAAATTAAATAAACCCAATAGGCTGGTTTTGCTTCCAATAAGGATTAATTATATCTTAGTTGGGATCAGTAACAATGTACTGTTTTATTATTACAGAAACAAAGAAAATTATTTTAAAAAATTTGGATTATTTGGATAAATAATAAATTGGATGGGAGACACCCTTTCCGTAATTTGGAATTTTCTGGATTACAGGTTTCCGGATGATGGATCCCATACCTGTATACAGTATAATATACAGTATATATATATATATATTCTTATCCCTGTAAGGGCAGAAGCACAGAGCCTGTGTCTGTGTGCTGTAAGATGTTACCTAGCAACCAGATGTTCAGTGCAGCAGGAAGTGACACAGCAGCTGGTGAGTGGCTGGCAGGAAGAGGAAGTTACAGAGACTGGCAAAAGAAGAAAGCCTGGCATAGAGAACCACATGGTGGACAGAGAAAGAGGCCAGAGAGCTGCTGGTGGGACCAGAGAGCTGAGAGGCTGCACAAAAGGCATTCATTTGGATCGGGCTGGCACAGGGAAGCCACATACTGTGCCTGGAAAGACAAAGAGTGTGAAAGGAATACAGAGTGGATGAACAACCAGCAGGAGATTCCTATCTGAACATCCAAAGGGGCTGGTTATCACACTGTATGACTGAACGTGCTGGAGTCGCCTGAAGAGAGCTCTAAAGTAAAGTATCCAAGGAGGATTTGTGTGAGTATCCTGTTTAAAGGGACAGTACCCTAAAGAGCGCTGAAGATAAACACTGTTTATTAAAGGACATTTAAGGACTTTGCTTTTTTAGTTATCTAGGCAGCTTTGTGCTAGCAAGTTAGTTAGTGAGGCCCTATTGCCACCTGTTAGGAGTGCTGCATGTACTAGTTGGCCATATACACACACATATATATATATATATATATATATATATATATATATATATATATATATATATATATATGTACAAAAATAAGAATGAATGAAGCAGCACTCGAATAATGCAAAAAAGTGTATTAAAACGTTTTTTTTAATACTTTGTTAATTTGGCTTGATAAAGGGCACACAGTCTGTCCGAAACGTCGCTATGTGATGTACTAACTTTTTAATACACTTTTTTGCATTATCCGAGTGCTGCTTCATTCCTATTTTTGTATATTACGTGGGGACGAGACGGCGTCTCCTAAGGAGCGAGCACCGAGCGAGTACACTGCTTGTACGCTGATGAGAGTGCTGGAGAATACCTTCTTTATATATATATAACCTTTTCGCCACATACGTATAGATTTATAAATTTGTTTTCTCAGCAAACTTTTCTTTTATGCTACAAACAAAACGCTTGTGATTTTGATTTGATAAAAGATTACACCAAGCTGAGCACCTAACAGAAACCAATCAGCCAACCCAACCTCTGAAAAATAAAAAGGCTACTCATCAAATGGATATTTTTAAATGTCTTTTACAATTTGGCGTATTTTCTTTTCTCTTTTTTTTAATCACTATGACAGCTTCCCATTAATAAAGGAAATTGAATCGTAAACCATCAGCACGGATTTGTAAAAACTGGTCAGGTCCACCAGAAAATATGTACTCCAATTTTTCAGAGTTTCTGTTTTATTATTTTTTATTTGTTCTTTTAGGGTTTAAATAAGTGTTATCGTTACCTTGGCTGACAGGCAATCCATTTTGGCTGAGTATAATTTTCTTCCTGGACTAGCAGAAGTACAATATTGCAAACACAACCAGAATTGCTAAAAGGACTTCCAAAAAAAATTCAGCAGTAAATTTTTTTTCAAGATATTTTAAATAGTCAAATTTGTAAGTGAATGGAACAATGAGATTGAGTTATATTATAAAGAATACAGTAAGCACTCTTTCTTCAGGTCCCAAGCATTCTGGATAACAGGTCCCATACCTGTATTTCGTAAGTATCTAATGCTAGGTGGGAATTACTTTCTGTAGCCAACTTTGAAAGCATAAATCATTTGTTTGATAAGGCTTGTGGTGCAGTAAGTTCGTGTTTATATTTAGTATACAAAATACAGCATTTCTAGCGTTAGTCTAATTTAAACTTTACATGCCCTTTAAGTCTCCTAGAAAATCATTTAAATATTAAATAAACCCAATAAGCTGGGTTTGCTTCCAGTAAGGATGAATTATATCTTAGTTGGGATCAAGTACAAGGTACTGTTTTATTATTACAGAGAAAAAGGAAATGATTTTTAAAAATCTGTATTATTTGTATAAAATGGAGTCTATGGGAGACAGTCTTCCCATAATTCAGAGCTTCCTGGAAAATGGATTTCCAGATTACGGATCCCATACCTCTACAACATGGTTGTATTTCTCCATCTGATAGCCCATAAGTAGTCAATTGACAATATGTTAAAAAGTGATTTGAATTTAAGACATGTTTATACACAATATATAAATAAGATCGTAATATTCCATTAGTTTTGGGGATTTAACAAGAAGACAACAAATACTTATTTTTCAGTAATGCAGAGGAGCAATATGGCCAAGCAATGACTATTAGCAGTTGCAGAGCTTGGCAAATTTCCATATCTCCTTTGAGAGAGTCTCTGATATTAAATTGACCCAACCCTATCTCTCACTTTAATGGCAATAGATACCTAAACATAGTGTCTCACTCACATACATTAACCTATATTTCCAGGAATCAAATATTGATTGGACCAGAGAAAATCCATTATCTTTAAGAAGTCCACAGAAAAAGTCTAAAAATGTTACTATCTACCCAACATGCTAAAGTGGAATTAAAAGATAATCTGCACATGATGTAACTGGTACAAAGAATCAATACATAAACAAATCAATAGAACTTTCTTTTCTTTTATGCCAATCAAAGCTAAAATCGGGAAATTAAAGGGGATACCGTAACAACATTCATATTTAAATATACAGCATAAGTAAATGTTAAAAAACACATTTATAATGTAATTTTCTTTTCTGTTGATCAATGACATTTTCTATTTCCTTTGTAGCAAATATCAGGAGCCCTATCTTGTTCTATCTTTTTGCAAAAGAAAATACAGCAATTTTTTTATCGCTGCATTTTTTTTAGATAAGAAAGAAAAATGCATTTGATATAAGAAAAGACATGCATAAACACCTATTGCAAAATTTGCCTGTTTCTTTTTTTTTATCAAAGCAGAATGGCCCAGGTTTGCCCATCACTACTAACTAGTTATTGGTTGCTGTGGCTTGCTAAATCACCTATTATAATGCTCGCTGGGGCTCATTTATAAACACTGGGCAAATTTGCACCTGGGCAGTAATTCATGGCAACCAATCAAATATTTCCTTTCATTGTTTAACCTGCGGCAGGCAGAAACTGATTGGTTGCTATTGGCCATTGCCCATGAGCAAATTTGTTGTAATTAAGATGTTCCCCTGAATAAAGCTGAATACCCCCAGTCCACTTTTATGTTTTTTTTGTAAGTGGTAACATATTTTCTGCTCTCTTTATCTAAAGAATTCGATTTTTTTCCAGTTTTGTTACACGTGACTTTGTACATACAGCTATATGCAAGCACCAATACTCTATTTATAAGAAATTATTGAGTAGCCAGATTTAAAGGTCAGTTCTAAAGCCTGAAGCCATTGAAGCTGTAAAACCCACAATTCAGAATTTAATCAGATTCTGATGCAACAAATAATGACTGCCATGCACTCCTGACACTGTTGATAAGGAAATAAAATAGAAAATAGCCATGGAGTATTATTAAACATTCCCAAGGCTATAATCTTCTATATATCATATTCAAATGATATGGATTCTATAAAACATTGATGCAAAAATCAGACATTTTAGATTATTAAAAAAAAATCAGTATTCTGAGGCCTTATGAATGAAAATATTTTCAAGTGTGCTGTGATATAAAATCTACCCCCAGAGCATATAGCCGCATATAAGAAAAACCATTAAAGCTACAGTGACCAAAAAATAAATGCTCGGGACAGAGGGCAAGTACTAACCCATTATACCACCTGAGAACATGCAAAGGGTAATTTACAAATGCCCTCATAAGCGTGGGTGCTCTAAAAAGCACAAAAGCTAGAAAACATATCG
Source organism: Xenopus petersii (assembly GCA_038501925.1). Lineage (NCBI taxonomy): Eukaryota > Metazoa > Chordata > Amphibia > Anura > Pipidae > Xenopus > Xenopus petersii. The sequence continues at coordinate 135,208,683 of CM076682.1, forward strand.
ACATAATAAATGAATGTAATGTGGGAATCAACTGATCCTCAAAGCTTCCCCCACCCCCAAAGACAGAATTCTCAATGCCAAACTCAATGAGACACCATGTTCCATACAAAAATAGTTTGGTTATTAATCCTGATCCGATTTCTTTAAAACAATTACTAATGAATAGCATGTTACATGAATAGAGGGTGATTTATTAAAAATCTAATTTTTCTAATTAAAAAAAAAACTCCTGAAGGTAGGCTTATTAATTTAAAAACAAATTTTAATAACATGTAAAACATGAAAAAACAAATGAGAAAAATATTTTTTTTTTAAAATTTTAACTATTTGGATAAAATGGAGTCTAAAAGAGATGACCTTCCTGTAATTCGGAGCTTCAGATTTCCAGATAAAGGATCCCAAACCTGTAATAATAATCTGAATGTTACCTTTAATGCAACTAGATTGAATAAAATAAGGTTATTTATATAATGAGATTCCCTTATAAAAAGTGGAAAGGGGTAGAGGAGAAATACCAGAAGTGATTACCCACTTTTCAGATTACCATAAGGGTCTAAATGCATTCAGAGCTTTTTGTATCGAGCAGTCATAAATAAGTGATCTAGGTCACACTAAACTGAAGACAGGATTGATTTTCTCTATAACCAGAGTGACACTGAGCGCACCTAATGAGGAATGAAATGTTTGGACTCTTGATGTCTAATGTTTAATGCAATCTCTAAACATTTGTAGGGCATCCCTTAAAGGCTGAATTAAAAGTAAATGGTGGTGGATAATGGAATATGACCTCATTCTATATTGATAATACTGTTCTTCTATTGTCGGTGAAAGGTAATGGCAAAGGTTTCTTTCGAGCTGTGAGTACTGGAGGTATTCATACCCCCCCAGTGGATTTAGTATTGCTATGTTACAATTAGTGTTAACCCCTAAAGTGGAAGAGTAATTGTGGCTGCAATTGTTTAATGGAAAAATGAGGATAGTCATATAGAGGCCTTTTGCATAAATGAATGAAAAACATGGTGATGTAATGGGCTGGTGAAGCCTGTTTTGGTGATAAAATGGTTTAGCCAATCAGAATGCAGCTGACCAGAGCCTACTAGTGTCTGTAGGGAATGATATAGGCAGGGAGCAACTGACATATGTATCTTCTTCTATAGTCTCCATTCACCCCTGTGAGCTGTGGATATTTCTTATATGGGATGGTTATTTTGGGCCAAGCAGCTGGAGCCATGGATGGATGCATGCATAATTCCTATATACAGTATAGCACTAAGATTTTTCTTTCACTTCTCCGATAATCTGGCCCATAAGATTGTGACTTGACTATCCAAGTCATACACATATTGTGGTAGAATGATCAAAGAAAGGTGTAAAAGGTGAGTCTTGCCTTTAATTCCTCCCCAATAGGAGATGAAAGCTGCAAGGGAGATGTTACTAAACAGAGTTCCTCTGTGGCCCTGGAAGCTATAGAGTTCTGGAAGGAACAGGCAAGCCAGACAATCCATTCCAGTGGCCCAGTTCACATGTTGGAGTTCACTTTCTACAGGAAGGCTGTCCTCTGGAAAGGTATTTAATTGTAGAAAGAGTGTTAGGAAGGTCTCTCAGAGCAGGGCACAGAACAAGAGAGGTTACCTGTCTGTGTTAGGAACTCCCAGAGGGAGACTTGACCAGGTGACTGAGAGTCTAAAGTAATTGAGGTGCTGTCAGAAGGTGAGACAGGCCAGAGGCCGGTGAACTGATATCCGAGGAGGGGAGAGTCAGCAGGGCTTGGTAAGAAGCCTGAATATTCCAGAGTGTGGAAGCTACCCTGTATGGTGAGAACCCCAGAGTGGATTAAAGTCTTGGATGTGTGCTGCTAAAATGCTAATGAACTGTGTTCCTATGATTTTATGTTGGGAAGAGTTTGTCTAAATAAACCTGTGTTTTTGAATGACGATGTTGTGTCCCTGTCTTTATGCTTCTGATCCTCTGCTTACCTGCCTACCAGCTTGTCACAATATTTAACAAAGAGAAAGCAAGGATGGCTTCCTTAGGAGGACTGGAAGCAGTGGCTGGGAGCAGTTAGGGTGAGATTTGGGAAGAATATCTATCTGATCTTTCCAGATATTTCTAGAAGCCCAGCCTGTTGGCCACTGGTGTGAGATTTTTGAGTAAACACTTATTTACAGTTACTAGATATTCATGTATTGTCCATTTATCTGTAACCTTGTTATGAGCTAAGGTCCGCCCAGGACAAATTTTCCACCTCAAAGACAGGCTTGACCCAAAACAATTCAAAAACCGTTGCTCTATAGAGTTGGTATAAATATATATTCCGGTAGTTGGATATGGACAGAGCTCCATAAATGTATTATTTTACTGTCACATCCAATCCACATTAGTCACCCGATTTCCCTGTGGCATATAATTCATGTTCTATCGCTGTGGAAGTCCCTGGCACTGGAGATTGGAACTAGAGATTGGCACAGTAGAGCTTTCCAATATTCCCCTGCAAACACACAGAGACAATTGAATGGAACGATGTTTGTTGGTAGCAAAGACATCTCATTTGAGCATTCTGTAGGCTTGTAAATTGGGCAAGTTGTAACATTATTTCAAAATATCAATTCATTTCAAAAGTCTGTCAGTCCATTAGTGCAGCTATTTGCAACACTGTTTTGGAGCTGCACCACTCACTGAAACACAAGGCACTGCCTCTTCCTTCTCTGCTCAGGCCTGGCAAGTTACAACTCCCTGTAACTATCAGCTGGAAACATATTACACAAGAGTCTCTCTCAAGTGGGCCCTCGTTGTATGGAAGGATTTCCACCGTGACCTGATTCTTGAATTTCTTGGGTGCCAGTGGTTCTTAAAACAACAAGTAATTATTTACTGAAATATACTGTTTATACTTTCCTTGATAGGAAAAGGCATTAGTAAGAGCTAGCAGTACTACTCACTAGTGTCCAGTCCCAGAGTAAAAGGCCCTCACAGTGGTGCTCCTCTAGCAATGTCCTGAGTTCCTATACTAACAGGTTACACCCAGGTCACTAACCCATTTGCTCTCCTTGTTGGCTGTCCTACTAGCTGCTCTCAACCTGATTTTCATTCTTAGAATGAGCTTTAACAGGATCTAACAACACATTAGCTAGTCCCACCTTCACTCCTACTGAAGCCTCCTATGTCAGTCTTTTTATCGCCATCCACACCCTCCAGCAGTCCACCCACCTAAAGAGATAAAACCTCATGGTTCAACTTCTGGAAGCCCAAGGCAATAAAGAGTTTGCATGGCAAGCCTTAACCTGGAAAAGAAGACCTCTTTCCCTGGCCAGCAATGGGTTAAGCTTTAAAGGGGTTGTTAACAATTTGAATAAGAGACTGGAATATGAATAGGAGAGGCCTGAATAGAAAAATTAGTAATATAAAGCAGCAGTGATCATTTGAAAGCTGGAAAGAGTCAGAATACAAAGTTAAATCATTTTAAAAAAAGTATAAAAAAGAAAAAACTAAGGCCAATTTAAAAGTTGTTTATAATTAGTCATTTTATTAACATACTAAAAAGTGAACCACCCCTATATGGGGCTTCTCTAAGTAACAGTGAGCAATATCTTTACTCTCCTATGTATAAAAACTGACAAGCGCAGAAACACTATTTGCTCTTTTATTTACTTTTAGATATTTACATATTTTTACAAATGTCAAGGTATGGGACCTGTTATCCAGAATGCTTGGGATCTTTCGGTATTTTGGGTCACAATTCCATAAGTCTGCTAAACAATTATTTAATCATTAAATAAACCCAATAGGATTATTTTGCCTCCAATAAGGATTAATTATATCTAAGATTAAGTACAAGGTACTGATTTATTATTACAGATAAAAAGGAAATCACTTTTAAAAATGTGAATTATTTGTTCAAAACGGAGTCCCGTAATTCGTAGCTTTCTGGATAACAGGTTTCCGGCCGATGGATCCCATACCAGTATTTTCAATATTATGCATTGTGCCTGCATCAAATCCTTTAAAGGTGAAGAAAGTAAATAGCAAAAAGTTATAAAACCAGGACTTCATCTAAATGTAATTTATATCCCCTATAAAAATATCACTTCAAAATAATGTAAGATTTCATGCTGCGTTTTAGGTTATTCCTGTTCAGAAAGCTGTGCAAGTCGCTATTACTTGTGACTAATTTGTGTAAAGATAAAAAAAAGCAGTGCATTCAGCCATCAACAAAGCTGCAGTGTTTATGAAGAACTTCTAATAAGGAAGGTGCCCTTGTAGCAGTACAATAGGCCAAACGGACAGAGGGCATTGATCATCTAATCAGATACGATGCTCTTCATTCTCCCTAATGAAAGAGACGACTGTCAATCAATGCTTAGAAATCCTAAGGTCACGGCATGCAAGACTATATAAAGCCTAGGTTCCACCATCAGCAGTACTCTGTAACGTGCATTTATTACTATTCCATCTTCATAGTCGGGTGCATCTGCTGCCAACACATATCATGTCATTTTCTGGCATTTTGTTAATTCAGCAGCCAGTGTTATACAGGAGTCGTATCAAAGTCATACAATGAAACCAAGAGCCCTGACTGACAGACAGGGGACATATTAATAGAGCAAAACGTAAAGAGTACTAGGTTTTATATAAAATATATACAGGTATGGGACCTGTTATTCAAAATTCTGGGGACCTGGAGTTTTCCAGATAACAAATCTTTCCATAATTTGGATCTTCATACCTTAAGTCTACTAGAAAATCATGTAAACATAAAATAAACTCAAGAGGCAGTTTTTCCTCCAATAAGGATTAATTATATCTTTGTTTAGATTAAGTACAAGCTACTGTTTTATTATTACAGAGAAAAAGGAAAAACTTTTTGGATAAAATGGCATCTATGGGAGACTTCCTTTCGGAACTTTGTGGATAAGGGGTTTGCCCGATAATGGATCCCATTTATATGTGTATATATATATATATATATATATATATATATATATAGTCAAATACAAGAGTCCTCTGCACTCAACCCATTATCAATATATTTAAGACAGAGACATTTTGTGCATACTGCTACTGAAAAATGCCTTACCCTTTAAACAAAACAGGGATTGTTTGTCCATATATTGGAATATATTTAAGCTGGCCAACTACGTCAAAGTCATCCCATATCTGGCCAGTCCTATGCTCAATTTTATCTGATTCATTAAGAATTCTATTGCTTCATTATACATTTTACAAAGGGACTAGGTTTTACCTGCAACTTACTTGCTGCTTTCAAAGTAAACCCCCATACTTGGCTGCCCTTTTATTGCATTTATTGCACCCCTGCCTAATGGTTTTAAAAAATAGTGGTGAGCACAACTTTCCCTTGTTTGTTATAGTTATACAGGAGCAGTGACCAGCTCCATGTTGTAGCTCCCACCCTTCCCAGCTATAGTCAGGTGATCCCACTGGTGTCTAATAAAAGGGCAGCCAAGTATGGGGGTTTACTTTGAAAGCAGCAAGTAAGTTGCAGGTAAAACCTAGTCCCTTTGTAAAATGTATAATGAAGCAATAGAATTCTTAATGAATCAGATAAAATTGAGCATAGGACTGGCCAGATATGGGATGACTGTGACGTAGTTGGCCAGCTTAAATATATTGCAATATATGGACAAACAATCCCTGTTTTGTTTAAAGGGTAAGGCATTTTTCAGTAGCAGTATGCACAAAATGTCTCTGTCTTAAATATATTGATAATGGGTTGAGTGCAGAGGACTCTTGTATTTGACTATATGTATTTTGTGGTCACACCCTCATTGCACCCCCGCCTAATGGTTTTAAAAAATAGTGGTGAGCACAACTTTCCCTTGTTTGTTATATATATATATATATATATCATTGCACCCCCGCCTAATGGTTTCAAAATTAGTGGTGAGCACAACTTTCCCTTTTTTGTTATATATATATATATATATATATATATATAAAATAATGCAGGTGGTGTCCGCACTGTGCCCCTGGTTCCAAGGTTCGGGTGCTCGGTTAAATGGTTTATTTATTCAATAATGTAAAATGAACCCGCTCTCCAGTTTCTTCAAAAGGTGCAAAAAACTTTTATTATTGCAACATCACTGGTGCATCCAATGATGTTGCAATAATAAAAGTTTTTTTGCACCTTTTGAAGAAACTGGAGAGCGGGTTAATTTTACATTATTGAATATATATATATATATATATATATATATATATACCCACATGGGATCCATTATTGGGGAAACCCCTTATCTCCCATAGATGCCATTTTATCCAAAAAGTTTTTTCCTTTTTCTCTTAATAATAAAACAGTACATATATGAAGAAAATAATAAATGCTATAAAAGCAGGCAGGCAATCAAAAACTCTCTGAAAGGCTAATTTTAATCATTTATTTGGCATGGTGGTCAAAAAGAGACAAGCCTGATACATTTCATGTTTATAGGAGGAGACACCGCTTAGTAAGTTCATCCTATAGGCACCAAATGCATCTTATCACCACCACTTTATCAAAGAGTGAAAAATGGCGTTTTCATTCTTTGATAAATGTGTCCCCTTGTAAATACATTACAAATAATCATTGGCTTTGAGCACACATTTTCTCCTCTTTTAACTTCAGTAGGGTTCTAGTCATTATGTGCAACTTAGTCATTGTGAGCAAAATGTAGCAAAGTGCTGCTGGCATAAAAACACCATACAATTGTAATGAGTAATACTGATGGCAAAGGAAAGCAATGACATATGTGGGATATTACCATGGAGGATATAACGTAGATAACAATGTTATAGGGTCTAATGTTACTTTATAATGTAGCGCCCCATTCTGGATCTGGCAAGATATCTGTAGGTGAAAAAACAAACTGGCGCTCTTCATAAATTGGTGTATTTTCCAAGATGCACAGTAGTGTAAATACAACCAGAGAATAGACAACAATGTGAAGTCAATACACCGGTCTTTGTTGTACTGGCATTTTAGTAAAATGCTGATGTTTTGGCGAATTTTCATTTTTGGTGAAAGTTTGGCATATTTGGCATTTTGCAGTGTACAGGCATGGGACTTGTTATGCAGAATTCTCTGGAACTGGGGATTTCTGGATAATGGATCTTTCCACAATTTGGATTTTCATAATGTAAGTCTACAGAAAATCATGTAAACATTAAATCAACCCAATAGGCTGGTTTTGTTTCCAATAAGGTTTAATTATATCTTAGTTTGTATCAAGGACAAGATACTTTTTTATTATTAAAGAGAAAAAGGGAATCGTTTTTGTCAATTTGAATTATTTGGATATGGGAGACACGCAAAAGGGGAGTATTAAGATCTAAGAATTAGCTTTCTGGATAACGAATCTCATACCTGTAGTTAAGACTCCCCTTTTTGCGTGCGTCTATCTGTACCACCTTGCATTGTTTTATTGCAAATGATAAAGCCAAGCAAATGGTCAATAGTGACTCCGCTAATCCCGGGACATATTTCCCAATCAGCCAATCCTGACGCTCAAAATCCGCCCAGGGAAACATTGCCTCCCGCCTGCCTCTCCTTTCCCAGACAGACATGTGTTTTTTTTCCCCTCACAGATATTATTAGAAAAATATAAGAACAATATTGAAAAGCTGAATCTTGCTGAGTTTTCAGATATTTCAATCCAGAGTGTGTTGGCCGTTTGTCCATGTGTAGACACTAAATCCTGAGAAGTATGTACAGGAACCTCCAATGCAAATGTAGAGCTGCCACATTTCCAGCTATTAATCTCCTTACCAATGTCAGAGCATGAAACGGAATATCTAGAACAAACACACGTATCAGGCTCAAACCATTCCTCTTTGTGTCAACGAAAACATCTCTGGAAACAAACCGATTGTTCCTTTCAGTGCCTTTAACCCTTCCCATGCCAGATCTCCATATTAACACCCATTGCAGCGTAGGTTAAATTGAAACCCATAACCTTTATTGAATAAGGATTTATTTCCTAATAGGACAAAGAATACCTTGTAGTTAGTGATGGGCGAATAAATTCGCCAGTTGTGGGTTTGCGGCAAATTTCTGCGTTTTGCCGCCAGCGAATAAATTTGAATTCGTAGACAAAAATCCGCTACTAAAAAAAAATTGGCGGGCGTCATAATTGTCTCGCACATAAAATTGTTGCACGTCAAAATTGTTCAAACGCCCATTGACTTTAATGCATTTGGACCAAATAGTCGTACATATAAAAATTGTCACTTCAATGCATTTCGAGGATTTTTCACCGTTTCGTGAATTTAGTTATAAATTCACAAATTTTTCAGCGAAGTGAAACGCCACCGGTTCGCCCATCATAATCATTGAGCTACAAAATGTTAAAAATGATCCTACGTGCTTGTAAACGGACGGAATTGGCCAGACGCTAGGGGAAAAGCACACGGTGGTGTTTATTGGAGTTGCCTCCTGTAAAGTAACTTCATACACAGTTGCCCAGCACAGCTGCACTTCATGAAGCCAAAAGCCTGATATTAACAGCATTAAACTACTCATATCTCAGAAATCCATAAGTGATTTACAAAGAACAAATGAATGCTCAGAGCAAAAGTACTCACAAGAGCATTCCGAGCAGCTAACATTCATGTTCTTTCTGGGTTTGGATCCCTTAAAGGGATCCTGTCATCGGAAAACATGTTTTTTTCAAAACGCATCAGTTAATAGTGCTACTCCAGCAGAATTCTGCACTGAAATCCATTTCTCAAAAGAGCAAACAGATTTTTTTATATTCAATTTTGAAATCTGACATGGGGCTAGACATTTTGTCAATTTCCCAGCTGCCCCCAGTCAACCTGCAAATATGTCAATGCTGACATGTCACATATGCTTAAAGGTGGAGCTACAGTGTATTGTTACTTGTTTAACATGCATTATGCAGTAACTGCAGCACTCTGATGATTATTCAATGTTATAATTTTATTGGCTCATTAGCTCATTGTACATGAGCTAATGAGCCAATAAAATTATAACATTGAATAATCATCAGAGTGCTGCAGTTACTGGATAATGCATCGTATTCCCTTGACCCGAGGCAGGTTGGGCTAATCAGTGGAATGTGCCAAGGTTTGAGCGCTCCGTTTCTGTCTGGCATATAAAAAGACGAGACTGAAGTCCGAGTGTTTTTATACAGGTCATGGAACTCATGGAATTTATTATAATACACAAATTTCAGTGAGTCATGTGACAGAAATGACATCAGAACGCACCGTTTATAAGGATATAATTTATATGATAGTCATGGCTTTTGTGTATTATATTTATATATACAGTAAATATACGGTATATGTGTAAAATCCCTTTACATGATTTTGTGCATGTCAGTGGCAGTCTGCATTATTACAAACCCTACTGAATGAACCATGACAAATGTATTGTTTGTCTTTATTTCCTAAAGATGGGTTTATCCGTCCTTCCCTGTGGTTATGATTATTGTGCCATAATGGATTGTAATGGGAGTTCCTACTGGGACTTGATCACAGGACCTATAAAGGCAGCAAAGCTGTATTTACTTTGTTATATTTACTGTGTCTCATAAGAAATCAAATCCATTTATAAATACCGATGGCAAAGGAAAGCAATGACATATGTGGGATATTACCATGGAGAATACAAGTAGATAACAATGTTATAGGGTCTAATGTATCTTTATTATGTAGCGCCCCATTCTGGATCTGGCAAGATAACTGTAGGTGAAAAAACAAACTGGCGCTCTTCAGAAATTGGTGTATTTTCCAAGGTGCTCGGTAGTGTAAATACAACTGTCAATAAGCAAAAAATGTGAAGTCAATACACCTGCCTGTTGTACTGACATTTTACTAAATTGCTGATGTGGTGAGTTTTCATTTTTGGTGAAAGTTCGGCATATTTACTGTCTCACAAGAAATCCATTCAGTGTCCCTGAGCAGTGCCATTGAGTAAATATTTGTAAATACTGCAGAAGTTGTAATGGTAACATTCAACCCCACATTTACATGAACTGGTTTCCTGAGATAAATGTGACTTGTGCTGCTTACAAGCTTGAGTGAAGGGTAACTAAAGAAACTGCAGGGATGATTGAGATTCATGTAGAGCATGTGGCTCTATAAATGCACACAAAATGGGTGGCAAAGATGCAGGTTAATGGCTGCAAATAAGTGAACAGTGATCATATCTTGGGTGCAGTGAAGTGGAAATGCGGAATGGTATATAAGCGGAATATATTATACTGAGTAACATATGGTTGTGTGCCATCATAGTGTTGACTCAGCACTCATGTCAGGTAAGGCATATTTGATTGGGGGTGCCAAAAGTTAGGCACCCCTAAGTGATTATATATATTATTATTATTATTAACATGTATTTATATAGCGCCAACATATTGCGTAGCACTGTCAAGTAAATGTGATTATACAACTACATCACACGAATTACATATATAGAATATATGGAGTAACAAACATCACAATCAATACAGGTACAAAAAGGTGAGGAAGGCCCTATGCATAGGCATACAGTCTAAAGGGAAGGGAGTAATACACAAGGTGTATATATATATATATATATATATAAAAATATATATATATAAATATATATATATATATACTTACCCGACACCCCAGGGCACTGCTCCTATCAGCAGAAAACAGCACTTCCAGTGAGCACCACAGAACGATCGGCTTCCTTCTTCTTCTTTCTTCAAATTTCCCGGGGCAGACGTATGAGCAGTAGAACAAAATAGCCGACTTCTTTGTTAAAGTTCGGCTTTTTTGCTGTACTGCACATTCGCACCCAAGTGAAGAAGCCGGAAGCCAATCGATCTGTGGTGCTTCTTTCCGGGAAGAGCCCCCAGACCGGTGCAGTTTTCTGCTGATAGAAGCACCAGCCTGGGGAGAGAGGTAAGTATATACAATCACTTGGGGGTGCCTAACTTTTGGCACCACCACGTAAAGAGGCCTTTCCTTCTCCTTTTAATGGGGTCTATGGGAGATGGCCTTCTCATAATTCAGTGCTTCTGCATAACAGGTTTCTGGATAATACATACCCATACCTGTATTTATAAAGCACAGCTCTTGGTTTTTATAAAACAGAGTTAGACAGAGATGGTGAGCTCTGTACAAACAACTCCCTCCCTTCCCCTCTTTGTTAATACATAAACAAGAAATCCATTATTCAGGGGGTTTAGCTGTGCACTGTTTACCTGTTTAGCTTAAGAAGTAACACAATACATAGGTCTTAATATAAACAGAATATACACAGATAATATGTTTGATTCATTAAAGTCATGTTGAACAAGAAGATAATGTTCCCCTTGTTTAACCTGGGATTGATCACCATCCTATCACTGTTGTGGCTACATGTGTATACATTAAACAATGTTGACATGGATGGGGGGAGAACCAACCTGTACTGAAAATATTTGAAAGAACTTGAGTCAATAATAGGAAAAGCAATTCATTTTGGGAAATGTGCTTCTGTATGAAAGAAACTTCATATGGGATTTTCTACTTTTTAGACAGGGTGTGATTGATTTGATGTGAAGAAAGGAACTTTTCTTGTTTTACATTTGAAGGATTCTGGTTTGTTTTATTTACCTCTGTCATCCAGAGAGCCCCTGCTGTCTATCTGATTCCACTTGCATGTCAAGATTAAAAGGAAGAAATATACAGTATTTGTCTTGATGAAATCCATAGCCATCTGGCCCTCCGGCTAGTTACAATGTTGAACAGCAGGTGGGGAAAAGAAGAAAACAACTGCATTAACAGCACGGCTCTCATACAGCAAGATGGAGAATAAAACAGATCTTTAGTATTCTTTTAGTTTGCTAGATTGGTTGGATACCTACAATAGTTCAGGATATTGTTCTTCATTGAGAGAGATGCTGCTCTGCTCTTACTCTATCCAGCCATTATAATCATTATCATCCACAGGCTGGGGGATCCATAATATTCGGTACAATCTTTTCTTACCACAAACTGGTAACAGAAAGTGTATTGAAAAAAAGACTAAAGAAGTCATACAGGTAGTAGGCTACATACAGTTGATCATAAAACAATGCACATAGCAGGTCTAAGCAGTGAATGGCTTAAAGAGCAATATGACAATCTTCACAGACACACTCATGCTATCGTAATCCTCTTCTCAATGCAGGGGAAGTGCTCTTGCATTTTCATTAACTGAGGGCTACTTTAGTGTGTTCAATGGCTCAGAGCTAAAGACTAAGCATATTAGATGCACCACTTTTTGTTCTGTGTTCTTTAGCAGCTAATGGGGGGATTACACTTCCTCCTATATTCATTTTACCTGGACATAACTAGGCAACAAGGCAATCGTTACACTGTAGCGCTATATAAATAAATGCGGCTTATTGCGGCCTGTTTCACAACATTTCAAAATAGAAACAAGACTGGCCAAGCTTATCCATGTATGGGGACCATTAGTGTGCTACACAGTTGGCTAGAGAATGAGAAGAAAGATCCACCAATATCAGTGCCAGGGAAAATAATGTTCATGGATCTAGACGCCAAAAGGCTGTTCTTGCTCCCTATATTTTTCATGCCTGGTATTGTGGAAACTGCAGTTTGCAAATGAACACACACAGCTCACCTGAATTTGTGATGTCATTGGGTGCACCAAACTCAGCATTGGCTCATTTGCTCCGAAATTAAGCGCAAAGACATGTGGCAATTGTGACAATTTTTTGCACTTTTTACACTGCCTTTCCATAGGTACCGTGATTTGAAAAATTTTGAGAACTAAATTCTTTGGAGTTTTGTTTATCATTAGCTGAGCTTCCAAAGTAGCAACTTCCTTTTAATATATACTATACATGCCTTATGGAAACAGTAGTATTCCAGTAGTGCCGTCAAGTTTATTGGATTAACAGAAAATATGCAATATGCATCATAACAAAATTAAACAGGTGCATAAACGTGGGCACCCCAACAGAGATATTAAATCAATACTTAGTTGAGCCTCCTTCTGCAAATGTAACAGCCTCTAGACGCCTCCTATAGCCTTTGATGAGTGTCTGGATTTTGGATGGCGGTATTTTTGACCATTCGTCCATACAAAATCTCTCCAGTTCAGTTAAATTTGATGACTGCCGAGCATGGACAGCCTGCTTCAAATCATAGATTTTCAATTTTATTCAAGTCGGGGGACTGTGGCGGCCATTCCAGAATATTGTACTTCTCCCTCTGCATAAATGTAGATTTTGAAGTGTGTTTAGGGTCATTGTCTTGTTGGAATATCCAACCCCTGCGTAACTTTAACTTTGTGACTGATGCTTGAAAATTATCCTGAAGAATTTGTTGCTATTGAGTTGAATTCATCCAACCCTCGACTTTAACAAGGGCCCCAGTCCCTGAACTAGTCACACAGCCCCACAGCATGATGGAACCTCCACCAAATTTGACTGTAGGTAGCAGTTGATTTCTTGGAATGCAATGTTCTTCTTCCGCCATGCAAAGCGATTTTTGTTATGACCAGATAACTCGATTTTTGTCTCATCAATCCAAATCACTTTGTTCCAAAATGACTGTGGCTTGTCTAAATGAGCTTTTGCATACAACAAGCGACTCTATTTGTGGCGTGAGTGCAGAAAGGGCTTCTTTCTCATCACCCTGCCATTCATATGTTCTTTTTTGCGCTGAATTGTAGAACGATGTACAGATACACCATCTGCAGCAAGATGTTCTTGCAGGTCTTTGGAGGTGATCTTTGTGTTGTCTGTAACCATTCTCACAATCCTCCGCATATGCCGCTCCTGTATTTTTCTTGGCCTGCCAGACCTGAGCAACTGTGCCTGTGGCCTTCCATTTCCTGATTACATTCCTTACAGTTGAAACTGACAGTTTAAACCTCTGAAATAGCTTTTTGTAGCCCCCTAAACCATGATACTGAACAATCTTTGTTTTCAGATCTTTTGAGAGTTGCTTCGGGATCCCATGCTGTCACTCTTCAGAGCAGAGTCAAACAGATGCACAACTTGCAATTTGCCACCTTAAATACCTTTTGATTGGACACACCTGCACAAGTTCAAGACTTACCGAGCTAATCCAACAAATTTGGTGTTGCCAGTAATCAGTATTGAGCAGTTACATTAATTCAAATTAGCAAAAATTACAAGGGTACCCATATTTTACACAGCCAGTTTTTCAAATTTGAACTGAATACTGCTTCACTAAAAATCTTTGTTCAGAAAACACCCCAGTACTCAGATGTTCTTGTGAAATGAAAGACATACCACTGTTATCTTTTTTGTTGAAAGTGGAGTAAATTATTATGCAGGCTGAGAGGGGTTCCCAAACCTTTTTATATGACTGTAAATGATCCCTTATATATTGTACTACAAGCTCCTGCTCTTAAGTCTGTCTGCTTGCATTATTCTACACGGTGGAAGAGAAAAGTGAAACAGGCAAAGTAGAAAATGAGGTCACGTCCGAAATGAAAGAAACCTAATTTATAATCAGAATAATTATAGCACAGTTAATGGATATGGATTGCAGGTTCACTCAGACAGAAAACAGCTCTCTCTGCACATAATCTATTTAGAAGCAAACACCTAAAAAATGTCAATATAGAAAGAATTATTACTTATCATCTCTGATTCATGGTACAGACTTTACAAATGCAAGTGCATCGAAACTAAAATGAATACAAGGCTGTACCTGTATTAAAGTACATCTTTATAGTTGTGTTGACACCAGTGTGTTCACCCCAAGCCCTGCTTAAGTTCAAGTGCCACTTCAGCCTATTGACGCTGTAGCAATTGATCCCTTGAAGTGTGGCAGTAATTCCAGGGTTCCATCACCATGCTGCAGGGAGCAGCAGACTTGCATCCAAAACTCACACTCTTTGTGACAGAAAGAATATTGGAGCCACATCTTGCACCTAATCTGCGGCAAGGAGCAAGTTCCATCATCATTGACGCATACGAAGCAACTGCATTGAATGCAACTCCCTGCAAGGCAGCAATGACCAAGGAATTGTGGGAAAACAGGTTGTATTGTGAATAAAAAAAAATGGCAATTGGCAAGTGAACACTGCACATGCTGTCATAAATGACATTTTTTTTATTCAATAAACTGCACATTTACTAACTATACCTGAAATATGTAGATTTATTAGGAGTTGGTTGTAAACATATACCTTGTTGTTTATTAGTTCAGCTGCTATACACGGCTGCATAAAATCTAGTACAGTCTGCAGCATGCATTGGAATTAATTAAGGCATTCAAGGGGTTAGGTAAGAAAAGGCACCAAGTTTGCCCAGGAGCCAGAGTCGGACTGGGAGGGACTCTGGGCCCACCGGTGTTGCTACATCAGGAGCCCATACATCCTTCTGAGCTGCCTGACCAATCGCTTCCTCTTTCGGGCGACTAAACTCCCCCAACTGCTTCCCCGTTTTCCGCCAGCTAGAATGAAAAAACGCCTCGGGCATGGCACTTGCGGCGCTTCGATTCCGAAGTCGCACGAAGCTTCCTTGTGAGGATTAGTTGCCGGGCGACTAAATCTCCCCGAATCTCCAGGTGTGACCTTACCCTTAAAGGGCATGTAAAGGCAAAAAAATAAAATTCCATTTTCACTTTCCTTGAATGAAAAAGAAACCTATCTCCAATATACTTTAATTAAAAAATGTGTACCGTTTTATAAGAAACCTGACTGTATGTAGTGAAATTCTTCCTCCATTTACTGCTGTGGATAGGAATTGTCAGACGGTCCCTAACTGCTGAGCAGGGAAACAATCATACTTATGAACAGCAGGGGGAGCCCCCGCCTTACTTCTCAGCCATGCAGAACTCAAGCAGCTTTGTTTGTGTACCTGTAGAGCAGTCGGCGATGGTATAGAGATTTGTATTGGATTTTATTTTTGCCTTTACATCCCCTTTACTATTTCCAACTCCAGCTGCAGGGACAAAGATCATGGAGCCAGATTTAAACAGATAAACTGGGATTCTATTTGGAGGATTATTTTGCTGCAGCCACTGGTTCTGCAGAGTTGGAGAAAGTTTGTATTAAACAATACAAACACTATAAAATCCACAGATTACATGACAACACAAAACCCAGTACAGTCTGCATATTATGATTATTAATCAGTCTTGCTGTATCGGCTTCTGGCAGATATTATATGACTTGTGCTGTTTTGATAATTTATGACGATCCCTAAGCAGCCCAGACCACACTGAGCATGTGCACAGTCTTAGTCTTGCAAAGATGTATAACAAAGTTACAAGATGGTGACCCCTGTAGCCAACTTTGAAACCATAAATCATTTGTTTGATTAGGTTTGTGGTGCAGTAAGTTCATGTTTATATTTAGTATACAAAATACAGCATTTCTAGCCAGTCTATTTTAGACTTTACTTCCCCTTTAATTCTTCAACCAACAAAATCAGTATACACCATGACAATTACACTGTTTTTTTTAGCCAAGAGTGTTTTAGTACATAGTCAGGTTTTTATTACATATGGTCATGTAGTCCAGGACGGGTTCAACTGCCCTGTAAGGCAAGTCTATTTATTACAGACTTAACACATAACACAGCTGGGGAGAAGAAAATGAATCATAAGAGAACAACATGTGTAATAATCAGAGGAAAGAATCAAAAATCACACGGCCAATGCTGTCTCATTTCTATAAGGACTTATAATAATAGGAGTAACTGTACAGAATCATTTCATGTAATAATTGTGGTGTACACAATAGATTCATTGCATTGTATACAGCAGTATTTATTTAACAGCAGATATTACAGAGAACACAAAGACATACCTATTTGTGCAGCAGAGAAGTGTGGAGTAGTAACTGCTTTCTAATAAGTTTCTATAAACCACGATGATCCTAGAAATTTGGATTTAAACTAAATAGGACATTGAATTTGTAAGACGGTATTTATGCTCAATTAAAATCATTATTAATGAATATTTTACAATACGGTTGCTGGCGGTGAGCTGCAAAAGTCATTGTTTTCGAGAAAGTCTGTGCACTAATAAGAATATGCATTAATAACATTGCTTTATAGTGCAAATGGAACAGTCCGACAGTGCGGAATTCTCTACATTATTTTAGCTCACTGAATTTGGAATAGTGGAGTATGGGAAGATTTCGGACAGTGACAGTAATTAAGTCTTACCTCTATGTTTAATTGGGTGGCGGTTCAGTATGCAGTTCATTCTGAATTTAAATAGTATATTAAAAGACTGGGAAGGATTATTTATCATGAAGTGGAAATTCCTGCAAGTTCAGGACTTATGGGGCATGTTTACTAACATTGGAGATAAATATCTGGAGAGATTTCTGGAGATATTGCCCATGGCAACCAATCAGCAATTAGATTTAAACAGCCACAGCCATGTTAGAAAACAAAAGCAAAGATCTGATTGGTTGCTTTGGGCAACATCTCCAGAAATCTCTCCAGATATTTATCTCCAATGTTAGTAAACATGCCCGTATGTCATTTTATTCTAAATTGTGCAGGAGAACAGAGTGATCCTCTGGCCACACAGGTTATAATTTACATTTAGGGGCAGCTTTATCAAGGGTCGAACTTAGAGTTCATGGGAGTTTGTAAAAACTCCCATGAACTCGAAATTCGACCAAAAAAAGACCAACCAAAATTTATCAAAAAATGTGTATTTTTCAAACTCGGGTGAATGGGATCAACCTGCAAAATCGAATTGGATTCAAGTTTTTCTCTCTCTCGATTTTTAGGAAGGCTGCAAACAACTACAAATTGATCTCAGGACATCCCCCATAGGCTAAAACAGCAATTTGGCAGGTGTCGGGTGGCGAATAGTTGAATTCTTAAAGGGCCAGTACCTGATACATTTTTCAAAACTCTAATTCAAATTTTTCTATAAAAATCGAATCAAATTTTAACTATTCTCTAGTCGAATTCCACTCGAAAATTCTAATTTTCACTTCAACCCTTGATAAATGTGCCCTTTATAGTTTTTTATTGTTTACAAACCAGAAGATATCTACTGTAAGTCGTTGGTTGTGGTTTGGCTGGCATTACATTGTCCCCCCCTTTAAGCGTAAGTGCTTCATTTGAAACATCCCCAAATGCAACGTGCTATATCACTTTAAACGCTAAAACTGGACTGAAAGGATTTCATGAAGAGCAGCAGGAGACAGTAATCAACACACATCATTTTTATATTATATATGAATTAAAATGAAAAAGACACCCTTATCCATTGGTGATAGAATGTATTCACTGTAACAGCTGGGCATGCATCCCGTCTGGTAGCATGAGTTTTGGGAGAGAGGGTTCCAGGGGCGACTATCTTTTCGGCCTGTCAGTATCATCGATAGCGGAGAGAAGCTTCTGCCTGGCCTTTTTATTGATATGGGATCCAAGGCAAACGTTCACCAGGTTTGTCAGCTGCTTGGTTGAGTATTCCTAGGGTGACACAGAACAGAAGTAGTGAACATTTGAACAGATGATCTCACAGGCAGTATTACCACTATGCTGTATACACGGCAATTGTACCCAGTGTTAGTAAATCATCCACAATGTCTTAGGAAAGCTACTTGCACCCAGCCTTGCACTGAGCAAAACTCACACTAACACCAATAACAGTGAAAGTGGGTTATTCAGGGAGCTAGAACATTCCTTTCTGGCACTTTTATAAATAAGATTATGGTATGTCCTGCTGGACAACCTAGAGGGAGATACACCCCTTAAAAACTCAGAAACACCAGTACTTTAGAGCAGTCTAGGACCAGGCAAGTCCTGTGGTGCAAGGTTAGACCTTGAACTCACAAATGGGAACCCCCAGTGAATGACAGTTTTGCTGTCCTTTTATTCCTATTAACATATATTTGCCAATGCACATTACAGAAGGGGCAAGACAGTGCTGTGACAGATATGTAAAAAAATACTAATCATCTAATCTCTTTATAAAAACTAAAATTGAAAAGTTAAAGACATATCCAATGGCTGCCTATCCAGACAATATATACATGTAAAAGCCCAGTGTAAAGGGCAGTTAGGGTGAGATATGGGATGAACACATAGGGGCCGATTTATCAAGGGTCGACTTTTGAATGGAAAAAACTTCGGAATTCGGATTCAGAAAGACCAACCGAAATTAAGTAGAAGTTTTTTTTGGGTCGAATAGGTCCGTTTTCGATTAAATAGGTCCGTATTCGGCAGAATCTAAGGAATAGCGCATTCGATCAAATTCGATTCAATTTGATTTTTTAAAGTCCACCAATTGAATCCAAATAGGTTCTAGGAGGTCCCCCATAGGCTAAAATAGAAATTCGGCAGGTTTTAGATGGCGAATGGTTGAAGTCGAATTATTAAAGAGACAATACATGATAAATTTCGATATTCAAATTTTTTCAACTCTAAAATTCACCTCGACCTTTGATAAATCTGCCTCTTATTTGCTGTCCAAGATATTGTTTATCTGCAGCTGAATGACTGGCACACCAGTGTTTTTACATATATCTTTAACTTGAGCTAAGAAGGGCCCTGATCAAAGATTGGACCTGCAAAGGGATCTTCAAATGCAAAAGTCTGACAACTACTGTTTTAGATAAATGCAGGGAACAAATTAGCATAAGGAAGGTTATCGGTATACAGTAGGCAGCAGACACAATTTAATTAATAGGACAACTCACAGATCTTTTTAAACAATTCCTTTTGCATTTGTCCAATGAAAGTATTTAACATTATAAATACTCCCCACTTGCTTTGTTTTTTGTAGCTCTTGTGAATGTGTTACTGACTAAGCGGACAGGCTCAGTGCTTGCCAGCTCTCCATAATGCACTGGCTATTTTACCAATGAATTTATTGCATTATGTTAACCACATACAAAGCGCAAGATCCATTAATCTAAAGCATTTTATCCCTGTGTCTGGCTGTGTTGTTTTCACATGTGTGTTGGCAAAGTTTACTGTACGAATCATTTTTATATGGTTTTGTGCTCATTCAACATTTTCTGTAAGCAGTTGTCAGCCCTGCAATGCTTATTTAGTTATATGACAACGTATCACTTTCATGCTAAATGTTTATGGAATATATTTTACTTTAATGTGCTAGGGATCAAGGGAAAGAAAAACATGATAGCAGGAGATTAGCAGCCAATATTGAGCAAATTTCAGTATATACTGAGCGAATTACATGATATAGTGAATAAAGTACCCCCTCTTGTAAAATATAAGGAGTTTCATGACCATATAAAAACACGAGTCCAAAGGCCATATTTTGGAACTGGGGGTACTTTATTTATTATAATACAGTGAGTCATGTGACAGAAATGACATCAGAACTCACTGTTTATATTATTATTATTATTATTATTATTAACATGCATTTATATAGCACCAACATATTGCGTAGCACTGTAAAGTAAATGTGATTATACAACTACATCGCACGAATTACATATATATAATATATGGAGTAACAAACGTCACAATTAATACAGGTACAAAAAGGTGAGGAAGGCCCTATGCATAGGCATACAGTCTAAAGGGAAGGGAGTAATACACAAGGTGTGGGAGTGGGCAAGATCGAATTAAGTGGGTGACAAATGTGGTATTGTATGTGGTGTTGCGTTTGGTAGTTAAGCAGAGTGAGGGTAGGCTTCTCGAAAGAAGTGCGTTTTCAGAGATTTCTTGAAAGCAGAAAGGTTGGGAGAAAGTCGGACAGACCGTGGGAGAGCGTTCCAGAGGATATGATTTACAAGATATTCATAGCTTTTGTGTATTATATATATATATATATATATATATATATATATATATATATATATATACACATATATAGGAGGGATAGTAGTATAAGCATAAACTATAAAAATGGAAAAAGGGTGAAGAAAGATATGGCTCCTCTTCAGGAATGTGTCTCTGCATGGTGATACTGCAAAGGAAAATGCTTTCCCCAGACTGTGAAAACCCGGCACATAATCATTTATTTTTGTTTGTTAGCCAGAAACCTACATATTCTGTACTTTCATAGTGTACATGTTATATGTTACAATGGCAGTCATGGCATACAGAAAAGACTATTGCTTGAATTCACAGCCGAGTGAACCCATTTCCACAAGGGATGTAGCAGATTAAGAAAGGAAGGAAATTCTGGTAGTTCCCTGCTTTTTGTTAATATAACCCCCATAAAGTTGTATATAGGTCATTACTCTCAGTGACGGCTTAACAAACGTTTCTGGCAATGGAAAACTCTGTTTTAAGAAGACAAAATGCAAAGCATTACCCTGTGCTCTTTGATCCAGCGTTCCATGTCATTTTCAGTTAAGTAATAGGCCTTAATATAGGTCTCCACAAACTCCTTATCAGGAATTGGCCTGATGTCTGTGAGTTTTTCAAGTTTCATTAGAAACTGCTGATAATCCAACTGCATTAGAGCCCGGCCCTCGTTGCTGCACTTCTTCACGTTGGCATAACTATGGATAAAAGACAATAATGATAGGTCAAATTGTTAGGGTGAAGAAACAGGTACAACAAAAGAATAAAGACATAAGGAAGTAGGGGATTTGAGTTACTTTTCATATTATGGTGGCCTTTGCCTTCATCATTTAGTTACATCAAATAGCCTATATGCATAGATGTAATTAAAGAAAGTGGGAGGGCTCCACTTATCACGGTGTGTACTGTGTTACTAATTATTATAATATAATATTAAAGGATAAGGAAAGCTAGCAATGCAGTTTATTGCCAATAGATTAGCCACAATACTGCAAGCTATAACACTATATTTATTCAGTAGAATGCTTTATCATACCAGAGTAAACAGCTCTAGAAGCTCTCTGTTTGATTAGGATAGCAGCTGCCATATTTTCTTGGTGTGACATCACTTCCTGTCTGAGTTTCCCTGCTCACTCATAGCTCTGGGCTCAGATTACAGCAGAGGACTCAGAGCAGCATTACTTTGAGGGTTTACTGGTGTATTTATATAGACCTTTCTGCTAAAACTTACTTTCCTTTCCTTCTCCTTTAAACCCTTATACGCATAATTGTTAGAAGAACTTCATAACTAAGAAGAACTAAGCGACCGTTACATACTTGATCTTGACTTGATACAAAAGTTAAAAATATATTGGCCTTTTACTGTAACAGTTTTCGTTTTTTTTCTTCCTGGCAGCCCTGATTATATTATCGCTTGTGTTTTCCCCAAGCTCACACACCACTCTGTGCTTATCATTTAGGACAGCTCCTATTTAAATTGTCGACCAGAAAGCAGCACTTCTGACACAGGCAAAGGAACATTGTTTTTAGAGTAAATACCTCTATACCAGAATACAGCGGGAACAATAATATTTATTTTAAACCTGCAGCCTATAAGAAACAGTGATTTGAATACAAGTAATAAGACTGTAGTGGAAAAAGGAGCGTTATTGGTCTATAAATGTGCTTCAATGGCTCAGCTCTCTTCCTAATTTAGGGATTTTGCTTTTCATTCTGGAATATGACTATTAGATTGCCTAGCATACAATAAACTCTATAACACTTTATTCAACAGTCGATCCTTCAAGCAGATGAAATGGCATACATTAAGATAAGAAGAAAAGTGGTTTCTTCTTAAAGCAAAAAAGTGGGATATGTGGAAGCACTCCAAAGCCAAATAAAAATACAATGGAAGTGCAGCTGATCTGGCCAAGATAGTTACAAACATACAAAAAAGAAAAAATTGATCAACGCACATTCCCTGGTCCCCTGTTTCACAAATTAATTAATTGAAGTTAATGCATGTATTTTGCAAAACAGGGATTTTTAGTTACAAAATTATTATCATAAAATTGATAAGCCACCATACCATGACAAGGTATCATCTTAAAGCACAAAGAAAACCCTCTTTGCCAAAATGTTACATACCCCCGAGGGAATAAAATCACTAGGTTTGTTGCTGGGTCTGGTTCTCCAGCTAGGAAACTGCACCGGCCATCTTACTTTACTTGCCTGGTTCCCATTCAGACTTCAATATCTGACAGAGGGACACCTGGAACGCAAGGTAAGAGTCTACCATGGCAATTTATATTTCACTGACTATTGCAATTATTTTCAGGAGCACTGGCCCAGGGGACATACCTAAATACTCACTGGGCTATGCCTAAACTTTTGGCAGCCCCAAAATAAATATTATAAAGGGTCAAAAAGTGATAAAGGGTTGCAGGGTTACAAAAATGACTTATTCAAAGTTGATCCAGGGAGTAAGGCAAATTTGAGGGTTTGAGGCTTTTTACCTTCCTCTAGGGCAACTAGTAACTAGGTAGGCTCACTTAGAAAATAAAAGTTGAACTTATTGGATGTGAGTACATTTTGAACCTCATCTACTATATATGTTACCATGTAGAGTATGTTACTAAGCAAATATAGAACCCCTGGTCACTAGCAAGGTTTAACAACTTTTCATATACCGTATATACTTGAGTATAAGCCGAGTTTTTCAGCCCCCAAAATATGCTGAAAAACTCTACCTTGGCTTATATTCGGGTCAAGCGCAAAAACGAATAGTCGCTGGCGTCCAAGAATAGTCGCCGGCGTCCAAGAATTGTCTCCAAGAATAGTCGCCGGCATCCAAGAATGGTCGTTGGCGTCCAAAAACGAGACGCTGGCACCTCCAATGGGAGCAGAAACCCTTAATTTTTTGATTGAAACTTACCAGAAGCTGCTGCATTTCTCACCCTAGGCTTATACTCGGCTTATACTCAAGTCAATAAGCTTTCCCAGTTTTTGGAGGTAAAATTAGGCACCTCGGCTTATACTCAGGACGGCTTATACTCGAGTATATACGGGATGCCAAATTTTCTTCCTAAAATGAGAATATAGTATTCTATAAACAGACTTTCCATTTCACAAATTGGTCATGTTTGAATAGAAAAAGCTGCTCACCCTTCCACCAGTGTTCTATTTGCAAGACGAATGCAGTGCTCCCAGAGAATATTGGAAACCGGCAAAGGTATCCGGACATGTTTGGAAAGCTCAGATAGCTTCTTATTAAACTGTTCAAATTCCTGGAAAAATCAATGTTCTTGTTACAAGTGTATAAAGATAATGTGCATAACTGGAGTGAGTAATCAAGCAGGTGATATAATAACATTTTAATTAGTAAAGGAGCATGTGGTGAAGGAGGCTAAATCAGTCGACTGCAGGCAGGCAATCAGCAGAGTACCTTCAAAAGAGCGTCAACATATAGGTTATGTTGTGACATGATTTCTTTTACATCCCATTTCACATTGGCCATAAGAAGCAGTAATTGCTCATAGTCGATAGCTTTGGCAGCAACGATCCAGTAAATTGGCTTACGGAGTTCACTGGCTGTAGATACAGTCTGGAAAAAAAAAATCATAAAATGCAATCAATGGTGCAAAGCAAGAGTAAACACAGAGCATACAAGGGTCAAGGATGGCAGAAATGCAAGCGGATGCATGTATGATAAAGGAAAATAATACAATTTAAAATAGATTACTAATACAGAACAAGAGAGTAACATATTATAAGTAAAATATGTGGCGTTTTATTGGAGGAGGTACAGTACATGGCACCTAAGTGAGTCAACAATGCTGTGTCTGGTTGGTTCTTTGCCTCAGTGATTAGGGATGGGCGAATTTGACCCGTTTCGTCAAAAATTCATCGCCGGCGAAATGTGACAGACACCCATTAGAGTCTATGGGCGTCAAAAAAAATGTTGTCGTGCGGCGAAATTATTTTGCCGCTCGTCTTTTTTTTTTGACGCACGGTGCCATACAAGTCTATGGGCGTCATTTTTTCAGCAAAACAAGGTGAAAAAATTCACCCATCCCTATCATTCTGCCGGCATATATTATCTGTGGTATCATGAGTCCATTTTATGCTTATTTTTATTAATAGGGGTACACTGAAGGTTTGCACCTACGGTATTCTAATTTTTATACTTGCTGCATAGCAACAGAAGTACTCAATATTAGTACAGATATTACTACTATATCTACTATATGGAATTCTTAGGATCTGAGGTTTTCCATATTTGAATCTCCATCTCTTAAAACTCTTAAAAACACTTAGGGGCAGATTTATTAAGCTTCGAATGGTACCTTAAATTTTGTTTGTGCGTCAAAACTCACAAATTCGAATTCAAAAGCATCAACTTGAATGTAAATTCGAATGTGAGATTTATCCCACTTCAACCATGTCAACAGTTCTAATTCGAATATTCGCCACCTAAAACCTGCCAAATTAATTGACAAGTCAATGGCAGAGGTCCATTTGACCCATTTGAAGATGTTAATAGCCTTCTTGACATTCAAGTATTTTTCTGAGAAAAACTCGAATCGAGTTTCATTGGAACTCAATTCAAGTTTTCCGGTCAGTAACCTTCGTTTGAATTTTAGACATTCAAGTTTTTTTAATATTCAGCTTTGAGCCAATTTGTATATATTAGAGTAAAAAAAAAATTCATCTAGATTTGAAATTTGACCATTGATAAATCTGCCCCATAGACATTAAACAATCCAGCGCAATCGTTTTGGTGCTTAAAAGGAAATACAAATAGAATTATTTGCTTATAATGGACTCCATGGCAAAAGGCATTCCTATATACAGTATATATATATCTATCTATATCTACCCCACCTGAGGAAGGTTCTTGTATTTGAACCGAAACGTCGAATACATTTTTCACCATTTTTTGCATCAATAAGTCCTGTGTTGTGCGGTTTATTGGGATCTGTTTATATCTATATATATGTATATATCTATATATATATCTATATATATATATATATATATATATATATATATATATATATATATATATATATATTGGAGATTTCTGGAAAATGGGTTTCTGGAAAATAGATCCTATACCTGTAAGTGGTTTTATTTCTATGAACGCAATCATACATGCTTCTCTCTATTTACCTTACCTATTTCTTCCCTAATGATATACATAGCAGGGCCATGCAACCCTAAGAGACTTACTGCTTTCTTAACATGGTTGAGTGATAGGGAGAGATATACTTGGTTGAGTAATATTGCAATAAAGGTATGGGACCTGTTATCCAGAATGCTCGGGACCTGGGGGTTTCCGGATAACGGATCTTTCTGTAATTTGGGTCTTCGTGCCTTAAGTCTACTAGAAAATCATGTAAACATTAAATGAACCCAATAGGCTGGTTTTGCTTCCAATAAGGATTAATTATATCTTAGTTGGGATCAAGTACAAGCTACTGTTTTATTATTACAGAGAAAAAGGAAATAATTTTAAAAAATTTGGATTATTTGGAAAAATGGAGTCTATGGGAGACAGCCATTCCATAATTCGGAGCTTTCTGGATATCGGGTTTCCGGATAAGGGATCCTATACCTGTACTAAGAAATATACCCTTAATTTCCCATTAACGTTCCAGAATTTTTTTAGTGAGCATAGAGAATAAATTTCATACAAAAATATCTGTAAGAGAAAGTTTAATACTGAATGAATATGGTGAATATCAGCTAACAGCTCTAATTATGGAAGAGTCTATGATGTGCTGGCACAGTGAGCAGGTTCAGTCTAGTCAGCAGTAGAATTTGGCCTACGAATACAACATAGCAGACAAGTGAAGGAGCTAAATTCTTTTTGTACATGTTGTTAGCCAAACAATGAATTATTTATTTTCTAACCTCACTAACAGCTTCAGCAAAATAGACAAATAAGAAGCCCTAGAACATTCTCGAGTAGATAAATGGTGCCAAGAATAGTGTTCATATGAGTAAAAAAAGGGAAGCGGTAACAAATGAAACCATATCAAGAATATGTCACTGCCATATCAGGGAGAGACAGAAAAGCTTAAGAGCAGGTAACACCTGGCATAATAACCTGAGAGTAGAACTGCTGAAGAAAAGGCTTTTTAGCTGCTGGCATCACAGAATCAAGATGTGTCTGGAGAAATTCAAATTGTTCAGCCAAGAAAACTCTGAAAAACAAACAGTAGACAGTTATAAATGAGTCAACGCAGTATTGGAAAAGCATTAGTGTCCTATGATGGTTTTAATGGACTGCAAATACCCCATTGCATGACATTGACAAGAGCGACTCTGCAAATCCATTGGCTGGTGGTTGTTCATCTTCGTTTTCTAAAAGTGCCATAGCGTCAGGCCCATTGCAGTACATTCATTTTTGTTGTTATTTGGCTTTGTGTTTAGAATCACTGACCTGCTGAAAGGTATTCCAGTGTAGGATATCTATACTAGGAGTAACCTTGAATAGTCACAAAAAAAACAGCAAACGTACACAGATGTTGCAATGTCCATTAAATATTTTATTTAGGTAGCTACTACAGGATATCCTGAAATTAATAATCTTTTTAGCCATCGACTTTTCTGCAAAGGTTTCTAGTAGAGTTGTGAGGTTTCTTGAAAGCATTTCATCACTCATCCAAGTGGCTTTTTCAGTTCACCTGAGTGGTCACTTCACTTATACAGAGTTCGGGAGCAACACAAGCATGAAAAAAAGTCCTGGACATGCCAAATAAGGGCTGTAATTGGCTAATTTGTTGCCCCTATGTGGCCTGATAGCCTACAGGAGGCTCTGTTTGGCAGTAACCGTGGTTTTTATGCAACCAAAATTTGCCTGCAAGCCTGGAATTCAAAAATAAACACCTGCTTTGAGGCCACTGAGAGCAACATCTAAGGGGTTGGTGAGCAACATGTTGCTCACAAGCCACTAGTTGGGGATCAACCCCCCCCCACCGACTACCCTACATAGTCCCCCCTCCCTGCTTACCCCTGAATTTCCTCTAATTCATTACTCACATATCGTTGCAGATTAAGTGTAGCAGAGCTCATGGGTGAAATTTTCCGACTCTTCTGTATTCTTCGAGTCAATTGCCGTCACTTTTGGAGCACGTGCAGTTGCTATGAACCGGAAGACTGCTCCAACTGTGCATGCGCCATACTGCGTTCACTTCCCGCAGAAGAGCCAGAAGATGGTGCCCGTGAGCTCCGCTGCACTTACTCTACACCTATACGTGAGTAGTGAATTAGGGGCACTTTCAGGGGTAATTACCTAGGCGGGGGGAAAGCTGGGAGGGGGACTACCTAGGGTAGTCTTATTGGAGGGGTTTAGTTCTCCTTTAAAGGAGAACAGTTCAGTGTGAAAATATAAACTGTGTAAATAGTTAGTTAGCCAAAAATGTAATAAAGGCTGGAGTGACTGGATGTCATAATAGCTTTTCAGTTCTACAATTCTGAATTAGTCAGCGATCTATTTATCCAGTTTTTATCTTTACACTGAACAATTCCTTTAAGGTATCCATCTCCATTAAATATGCCAACCATTCAAAGATGAGACCATGATCCCATCTGTAATTATGCACATAATGCCATGTCAAGGCAATTACGCTATATCCTGGTGCAGTATTTTAAAGGAGAATTCAACCCCTTTGTTGCCCCCCCCCCCGGGCAAATGCCCCTAACTTGTTACTGCCCCCTCCATGCAATTCCTCTCCTGTTGAGTTCACGGCAGCCATATTCGCCGTATGCTCTTCTTCCTGTATTTGCCGGCATTTGGTGGCACATGTGCAGTAGAGGGATTTACCGGTAAGGATCTACTGTGCATGCGCCCGAAAGTCACAAAGTTTCTGATTTCTTGTTTCGGAAACTTTGTGACTTTCGGCGAATGCGCAGTAGATCATTACCGATAATGGCATGCGCCAGCAAATGCCGGTTAATACAGCGCCGATTCGAAGCTAATAGCCGCATGAGGCGCCTCGCAGTAACGTCAGTAACAAGTTACGTGCATTTGCCTGGGGGGAGGTAGGTCGGGGGGAGGAGGGGCTACACAGGGGAGGGATTTTAGTGCCGACGGGGTTGAATTCTCCTTTAAGACTATAGCATTACAATGTTATAAGTAACGGACAATACTCATATAAGTCTTTTTTCATCTACCTATCCTTCTTGCTATTAGGTAATGTAGAGTAGCTTATAAATTAGAAAGTTTATGAGTTAAATGCCTTTTCTGATTAACTACGAGCCTGAACGACTTGCATTATCTAGATATGAGCTTGGTTCGCTATAATTGCAAAGGCAAAGAGAAGCCACTTCAAATATACACACAAAATGAGAAATTAACACAAACAACAGATGCTTTATAACAAACAATATGCAAAAGCTGGTTAATTTACAGTGCCGATAACACTTCTGCCATCTGTAACAAAGTTGCTAATTCTGCACTGAATGAAACCGACGGAACGATGTAAATGAAGCTAATTACCCATTCTCTGTGATGTGAACAGGTCAGACCATAGTTTCTAAATTAAACTGACAGTAGACCGTTTGTTGTGTCATTTATAATAGTTGTAAAATTCTGCAAATTGGTGGGAACTGTAGAAGGCAATTTTATGAGCCCTAACAGCTCCATTTTAGGTGAGGATGCATATCAGCCAAGCAATTTAAGGCCACATATATCATTCTGTTGTTATTCTATAGGTAAATCCCATGTCACTTTAATTCTGACTGCAGTACAGATGACCTCAGGGAGATTCTTTCAAGGACAACCCTGGAAGAATATTTATGTATAAGGACATTAAAAGCTTTTCAGCAAATCAACATCATGTTTAATGCATGTGTTTTAGCGGCACTCTGCATTAGCAGTATGTAATATATTAAGCAGTTAGATGCCAATGCATTGAAAGACTATCAGCATAAAGAAAACCATGTATTTGTTGCCAAGATACTCTACACAGTAAATTGTACAATGCAAGATTATCCTTAGGTTGGTGTGAACCTTCTTATTTAAAGGCTAGGGTCATAAAAAATAAACACAATGCACTATTTTTTTTTTTCAGTTTGCAGGTTTATTGTGCTTAGATATAGTAAGAATACAAACAAAGCCAAGATCTACATGCTCAGTGACACATCGCCTAGTGTGGCTAAGACCACACTAGGCGATAGCGCCGCGATTTGACTCGCGGCGACTTTTCGCCGCGACTTTTAATCCGCACTCGCTGGGGAAACTTTTGCGCTGGCGTCTATGGGGAATCGCGGCGTAAAAACACACGCGGCAATCTTTTTTCTATTGTCGCTCGAAATCGCCTAGCGAGGCAATTTCGAGCGACAGTAGAAAAAAGATCGCCGCGTGTGTTTTTACGCTGGCGATTTTTCGCGATTCCCCATAGACGCCAGCGCAAAAGTTTCCCCAGCGATTGCGGATTAAAAGTCGCTGCGAAAAGTCGCCGCGAGTCAAATCGCGGCGCTATCGCCTAGTGTGGCCCTAGCCTAAGAGCTATGTAAATCGTTGAAGAAGCACGATTAACACAATGAGGAAAAATTACATCCTGAACATTATATATATATACTCATATGTAGAAGGAAAATGAGAAAGATTATAGATGAAAGAATAGAGAACTACAGATAATTTGTACATGGATCGTACTAAGAACATAGATTTGGTACATGGTGTTATAATGGGTAATCAACCCTTAAAAGGAATAATAGACTTGTCCTAAGATAAAAAAAACACTGTCTGGTCTTAAGGGAATATCACTCCTGTATGTCCTGGGTAGGATGCCAAGGATCCCATATTTGTGCGCATTTGAAGCTGGCTTCAGGTGTATATGCCGCCATTCTCTCCATGCTCTCTCTAACCTTTAGTTGTAGGATGAGATGGTGTATATTTGGTGTTACAGGCTGTTTCCAGGTTTGTGCAATCAGTGTGGCAGCTGTATTGAAAACATGGAATAATAACTTTTTGTTATGTCCCTCTATACGTTCTGGAACGATTTGAAGAAGAGCTATCTGGGGCTGACTTGGGAAGGTGTAACCTAGACATTGTTGAATCAGGTTGAACGTTTTGGACCAAAAAGGTTGAATAATAGGGCATAACCACCACATATGTAGGAAAGTCCCAACTTGTCCACAACGTCTCCAACATTGGGGTGAGTATTGAGGGTTTATGGTTGCCAGTCTGGTTGGAGTAAGATACCACCGATGCGTGATTTTGGTATGTGTCTCTAGGTGGTTAGTGCAGGCCGTGGCGCCTTTAGACGCTGAGAGACTTTGTTGCCATTGGTCAAGGGAAAATTGAAGTTGGAGGTCAGTCTCCCATTTTTGCATGTATGGGAATTTAAAATCCTCCGGAGTTTGCAGTTGCTGTTTATAAAATTCCGAAATGATAGCTTTACAGTTCCAAGCTTTGCCACATAGACGCTCCATGTCCGTGTTGTACGGGGTATTAGGTGCATATGAGGTTGCGGGTCTCAAAAGATGTGCCAATTGAAGATAAGCATAGTGTTGAGACCGTGGTAAGTCAAATCTTTCAACTAGATCCTCGAACCGCTTGAGAGAGTTTGCTAAATAGAGTTGGCCAATATTCCGGATCCCTCTGTTCTCCCACTCCTGGAGGTTGATGTTCGGAATTATATATTTCAGCACAGTAAGTGGGGTTAACCTTGACGGGAAAACGCTAACATTGAATATCTAGTATAGGTCAATCTGAAAACAACTGGACTTGCTGAGTAATCAATGAAGAAGTTTCACTACTCATCCGAGCAGCTTCTTCAGTTCAACTGACTGGTGTGGGAAGTTCTCGGCATATAAACTCTTCCACTAATCCATTTACAATGGCACATTGTAACTCTTCAAAGAGGTGACATCTGAAGAAACTCACAGAGGTGTTGATTCTGTGTATAGGATTATCCAATGTGTCATGCAACTCCTAGATACAGGTGTTACTTGTGAGAGTTGCATGAATGGATGTGTGAAGTGTTCTGAA
Source organism: Xenopus petersii (assembly GCA_038501925.1). NCBI lineage: Eukaryota > Metazoa > Chordata > Amphibia > Anura > Pipidae > Xenopus > Xenopus petersii. The sequence goes on from CM076682.1 coordinate 135,240,387, forward strand.
TCCGCCGGGGTACAGATGTTAGAACAGCATTGTATGTAGCAGACAGGTGGTGTCGAAGGCCCCCACCTCTGTTCAGAGATGGTCTCTCCACCTTGACATGAATCGCCTCTTTCACGCCTCGTTCAAACCAGCGGTCTTCTTTATCCAAGACCTTGCTGTCTTCAAAGGAGTGTCCCTTGTCTTTTAAGTGTAGAAAGACAGCTGAGTTTTGCCCTGTAGAGTTCTCCCTCCTGTGCTGAGCCATTCGCTTGGAGAGCAGTTGTTTTGTCTCCCCGATGAGTGGAAGAGTTTATATGCCGAGAACTTCCAACACCAGTCAGTTGAACTGAAGAAGCTGCTCGGATGAGTAGTGAAACGTCTTCATTGATTACTCAGCAAGTCCAGTTGTTTTTAGATTGACCTATACTAGATATACTATGACCTGGATGAATGAAAATCTTCATAGTCATATCTAACATTGAATCTTTTAGCTAGAATGTCCCAGTAATAAAGTGAGAGTTGAGTTGTTGGTAACAGCATTAAGTTCCTGGGTCTGTTACGTTTGGGAAGCCAAAATAACTGTATCAAGTTCTTGTCTCTGGCTAAACCTGTTTCCAGATCAACCCAATTTCTCATATTAGCAGGGGAATGTAGGCGGACCACCGTTTCCAGAATTGTTGCAAAATAGTACAATTTAATATTAGGAAGTACCAATCCACCGGATTTCCTAGAGAACTGGGAGCAACTGAATGCTATTCTAGGGGGCTTATTTGCCCAAATGTACCTATTAATAACAATGCACTATTTTTTATGATTAAATATAATAATTTACACTGAAGCCTTGTTAAACCTATATGAGAGCATGTTTATTGTTCTAAATACTATAAACCAGCAGTTATGATTAATAAATAAAAAGATGTGGTGTGGCGGTGCTTCTTGAACATCTAGGGGCTGATTTACATATTAAGGTTCAAATGGTAGATTCGAATTTTCTAATTTTTTCACAAATTCGAATTTAAAGGGATCCTGTCATCGGAAAACATGTTTTTTTCAAAACGCATCAGTTAATAGTGCTACTCTAGCAGAATTCTACACTGAAATCCATTTTTCAAAAGAGCAAACAGATTTTTTTTAAATCTGACATGGGGCTAGACATTTTGTCAATTTCCCAGCTACCCCTGGTCATGTGACTTGTGCCTGCACTTTAGGAGAGAAATGGTTTCTGGCAGACTGCTGTTTTTCCTTCTCAATGTAACTGAATGTGTCAGTGAGACATGGGTTTTTACTATTGAGAGTTGTTCTTAGATCTACCAGGCAGCTGTTATCTTGTGTTAGGGAGCTGCTATCTGGTTACCTTGTTCTTTTGTTTGGCTGCTGGGGGGAAAGGGAGGGGGTGATATCACTCCAACTTGCAATACAGCAGTAAAGAGTCATTGAAGTTTATCAGAGCACAAGTCACATGACTTGGGGCAGCTGGGAAATTGACAATATGTCTAGCCCCATGTCAGATTTCAAAATTGAATATAAAATAATCTGTTTGCTCTTTTGAGAAATGGATTTCAGTGCAGAATTCTGCTAGAGCAGCACTATTAATGGATTCACTTTGAAATTTTTTTTTTACCCATGACTATCCCTTTAATGTAAATTCGATTGTGAGATTTATCACACCTCAACCATGGAAAACAGTTCTAATTTAAATATTCGCTACATAAAACCTGCCGTATTCATCTACATGTCAATGGCAGAGGTCTGTTCACTCATTTGAAGATGTTCATAGCCTTACTGACATTCAATTATTTTCGGAGGAAAATGTAAGTCTTGTCCGTATTCGATTTGAATACAAATTGAATTTTCAGGTCGTTCCCATTGGATCATATTTTAGACATTCAAATTTTTTCATAAATAACCTCCCATTAGAGCTGTGAGTACATTCGAATTTACTAGAGTAAAAAAAAAAATCACATCAATGAGAAATTCAACCTTTGATAAATCTGCCCCCTAGTCTATATAAAAAATAGGGCATAATTCCATAAGGAGATATAACAATATAAGTCAATGGTCTCGTATTATGCCAAATGCATTTAATGAAGGATTTTAAATAAGTAAATATATATAAATAAATGTACAAACCTCTGTTCACAAAATTTTAGTCACCTACCGGTAGTTTATGTCATATAGCACTTACAATATAATCTCTAAATTCTGTGGGGTAGAAAGATAAACAGGATTTGCCCAAGGTCACATTGACGTGACAGAGGAAGTGAATGCCGAGTTCTTTAATCAGATGCCGTTTCAGTGTCTCTAGGGCTCATTTATTATTATCCTTGCTGCAACTACAAGAGCACTAATAGGCTCAGAAGCATCCCCCATAGTATTTATGTATTTACAACTTATATGCCTTCATGCATCCCTGCCCCTGAAGAAAAAAAGCACTGCTTAAATATAGGGAGTCCTGTATTCAGTGTCGGACTGGGCTGGCAGGATACTGGGAAAAAACCTGGTGGGCCCTGGCCCTCATGGGCCACCGCCAGCCCAGACCTGCTCCCCGATCTGCTGGCCTGGAGGCATCTGGATGGATCTGGCATCTTCCGCGTGAATGTGCGTCTTCTCGTGCGTTTGCACAAGTGTGCAGAGCGTCTTTCAGGGGAGGGAGTTTGGAGGTTGGGAGGGGGCCCTTTGACTGCCAGTAGGGCCCTTTTGCTTTGCAGTCCCGGTGGGCATCCAATGCGCCAGCAGCCTTTGCTCTGAAATGCTGAGTGCAGAGACCCTGCGACAATTCAACTAGTGTTATAGTCAGTATACAAAGTGCTAAAACATGACACAAAGGGGCATATTTATCATGCTGTGTAAAATTCACTTCCGGAGTCAAGTATTACTGGAGAAATCATTGGGCAGTTGGAAAATAAAAGCAAAGATCTCATTGGTTGCTATGAGCAACATCACCGGTAAGGTTTCACTCCACTTTTTACACAGCATAATAAATCAAGCCCTAAGAAAAAAATATTTTATGCCGTTTGTTATGCGGCGAAGCCTGGTGATGTGTGGTGTATTACCCCGCTGTGTTTTTCACAGCATAATAAATATGCCCCATAGTGTCTGTTATGTCTGTCTGTTCCGCATTACGGAATGGCCATCTCCCATAGACTCCATTTTAATAATTCAAATTTTTAAAAATTATTTTCTTTTTCTCTGTAATAATAAAACAGTAGCTTGTACTTGATCCCAACTAAGATATAATTAATACTTATTGGAAGCAAAACAATCCTGTTGGGTTTTATTAATGTCTAAATTATTTTTTGTTAGACTAAGAGGCACATTTATCAAGGGTCGAATTTAGAATTCATGTGAGTTTTTTTAAACGCCCTTAAATTTGAATATACTCGAAATCCAACTGGGGGTTATTTAAGAAAAAAAAATCAAATATCTTAAACTCTGAAAACTTGAATCGAATTTGAATGTCAGGAAGGCTACACACAACTCCAAATTGGTCACTGCAACTCTCCCATTGACTTATACAGTAATTTGGCATGTTTTAGGTGGTGAATAGTCAAAATCGAATTCTTAAATGGGCCAGATGGGTATGATGATGATGGGTATGATGATTCTTGAAAATCTAATTTAAAAAAAAACTTGAATCAAGTTTGTATAATTCCCTAGTCTAATTTGACAGTTTTTACTATAAAAAAAAATTGAAAATTAGAATTTTCAATTCGACCCTTAATAAATCTGCCCCCTAATGTATGAAGATCCAAATTACAGAAAGATCCCTTATCCAAAAAAACAGTGGCATGACTAGATGTTCCTGGGCCCTACAGCAAATTCATTGTAGGGCCCCCAACATATCCAGAGGTCGTCCTGTTTTATCAATATGTATTGAAATTGCTCATTAAAGGGTATGCAAAGGCAAAAAAATAAAATCCCATTTTTACTTTCTTTAATGAAAAAGAAACCTATCTCCAATATACTTTAATTAAAAAATGTGTACCGGTTTTATAAGAAACCTGACTGTATGCAGTGAAATTCTCCCTTCATTTACTGCTGTGGATAGAAATTGTCAGACGGTCCCTAACTGCTGAGCAGGGAAACAATCATACTTATGAACATCAGGGGGAGCCCCAGCCTTATTCCCAGCCATTCAGAACTCAAGCAGCTTTGTTTATGACGATCCCTAAGCAGCCCAGACCACACTGAGCATGTGCACAGTCTTAGTCTTACAAAGATATTTACCAAAGTTACAAGATGGTGACCCCCTGTAGCCAACTTTGAAAGCATAAAACATTTGTTTAATTAGGCGTGTGGTGCAGTAAGTTCATGTTTATATTTAGTATACAAAATACAGTAGATCTAGCCTTATTCTATTTTAGACTTTACATGCCCTTTAATGAGGGTCTCATTAAGCCCCTATACCTCCTGGGCCCCCTGAAGCCGCAGGGTCTGCTTCCTCTGTAGTTACGCCTCTGCCCAAGGTCCCAAGCATTCTGGATAACAGGTCCCATACCTGTATTTCGTAAGTATCTAATGCTAGGTGGGAATTACTTTCTTGATAATAACTAGGATTGCCACCTGTCCAGTTTTGACCCGAACAGCCCATTATTTTTAAGGGCTGCCCGGGTTAAAACTGCCTGCTCGGTTTTCCTTATTCGGAAAACTGGGCAGGATTCCCTTGATTGACGCGGCGATCGGCCAATCGCCGCATCATAGCCCCCTGATGTCACGGCCCAACCCCCTGCCCGGTCTCAGATGCACTGAAAGTTGGCAACCCTGATAATAACAGTGGGCTAATGTCATGAGATACAGCTGCAATGTATTTTTCATTTATTCTTCCCCTTAACTCTTAAATGAACCATATTAAGAGGATAAAAAGAATTGAAAGATCAAGAAATACATAGAAATCACACAATGCTGACGCTGTTGGGTATGTTTTTAGTAGCAGATAAATAAAAGCTTAAAAGATGAACTTTCACAGGTTACACAACAGCAAAACAAGCAAGAGAGTTCAAGCAGAGAAACCTTTAGCCTCAAACATTTCCCGATTGTTGTTGACAGGCAGACTACACTTCCTCATATAGGAGCTTGACCGCTGACATTGGATTCTGAGAATGCTTCAAAAGAAATGTAGGGAGCAGAGTTAACTGTGGCATGTCACATTCATCAGCCATAAAAAAAAGCCTCTGACCTTATCAACAGAAATTTCCCATTATTAATAGGAAAAGATGCCCTCCTGGGCCTCTCAAATTGATCAAGTCTTTCCAACAACAATAAAAAAAAAAAACGCCAGCTTATCTGCCGCAAGGCTTTTATTTCTGCGGAAATGTCAGCCAGAGAGAGAGAGGAGTTCAGAATTTTCTTTCCACCCTTTTTTTCAGACTGAAAATGTGGAAAATGCAGAGTTGTTTGTGTGAGGCTGACTAGCTGAACTTGTTATGGCCTGTCTGTCATAATATCAGGCACCTTGGATCTGTCAAAGCTCTCATTTTATGCAAAGCTGAAGAAGAACCCTAAATACATTTCCGATGCTCAATCCATGCTAAGTAAAAGGAATGGAAGAAAAAACACATCTATACAACTTAGGGCAGAGGCACACGTGAAGATTTGGGGAGATTTAGTCGTCCGGCGACAAATCGCTGCTTCTTCGGGCGACTATTCTCCCGGAACAGCCTTCCCACCCGCTATAATCTAAATCGCCAGCGGGATGGCACTCTGATCGCTTCGTTTTCCGAAGTCGCCTGATGTTGCCTCACAAGGAAACTTCGGGCGAATTCGGAAAACAAATCTCTCAGAGTGCCATCCCGCCGGGGGTTTCGATTCTAGCCAGCAGAAAGGCAGTTGGGGAGATTAGTCGCCCAAAGAAGAGGCGATTAATCTCCCTGAATCTCCACGTGTGTCTCTGCCCTTAGAGGCACATTTATCAAGGGTCAAATTTGAATTTATGCGAGTTCAACCAATTGAAATTGATTATTAAAATCCTTTTTTTTTTTTTTTTTTTTAAGTGGGGAACTTGAAGCCTCGAATCGAAATTGAATCAAACTCGATTCAAGTTTTTTTTCTGAAAAAAAACCTCAATGTCAGGAAGGCTGCAAACATCTCCAAATTGATCCCTGGACCTCTCCCATTGACTTAAAACAGCAATTTGGGAGGCAAATAGTCGAATTCAAATTCTTAAAGGGCCAGAGTATGATAAATCTCGAAAATCTAATTTTTTTTAAAAAAAGAAACTCGAATCGAATTTGAATAACTCCCTATTCGAATTTAAGATTTTTGACCATAAAAATTTTCAATTCGACCCTTGATAAATCTGCCCCTTAATGTACGTGTATGTAGTAAATTCAATATATTTTGCTACTGATATGATTTCCACAAAAGAATAACAAAATAATAGAGACTTTTTCAGTTTAAATGAATATTGGTGGAATCTTTTTTTTTTTTTTTTTAAATGAATACAGGTATGGGATCCGTTATCCAGAAAGCTCTGAGTTACAGAAAGACCATCACATAGAGACTCTGATTTATCCAAAGAAAGGTATGGTATTCGTTATCCGGAAACCCTTTATCCAGAAAGTTCCCCATTACTGAAAGGTTGTCTCCCATTATAATCAAATAATCCAAATTTTTAAAAATGATTTCCTTTTTCTCTATTATAATAAAACAGTATCTTGTACTTGATCCAAACTAAGATATAATTAATCCTTATTGGAAGCAAAACCAGCTTATTGGGTTTCTTTAATGTTTTCATGATTTTATAGTGGACTTTAGGTATGAAGATCCATATTACAGAAAGATTCCTTATCCGGAAAACCCCAGGTCCCAAGAATTCTGGGTAACAGGTCTCATATCTGTACTGGAATGACTACATGTGAAATGCATTTATTTTGCAGATAAAATCGTAAAGCGAAATATTCTCATATTACATATGAGTTTAGTCACATCATTTTCATTGAGCTTGTATTGGCCACAGAAGTTTTGGGATCACTGAACTGAGAGCCTCTTCAGGAATACACGGCCATTTAAAAATACCTTCCCTTCCTATAGCTGCTTCTCCTAGACCTAGATTCTAATAGAAGATGACAGACAATGGGGCTTGCAAATGGGATCGCTAGGACACGCTGAAAACATCAGTAATGATTTATGTCCACCTGACAGAGCCTTATATTGCCAAAGGCAGACCATTTACCATTCAATAAATTCAAAGAAGCTGTGGAAGGTGTAAAGTATTTACACAGCGGCAATCTAAACACATAAGGTGGTTCCTAAGGGTAATGTCACACCTGGAGATTCGCCTGGCAACTAATCGCCTCTTCTATGGGGGGACTAATCTCCCCGAACTGCTTCCCCCTGTCTTCCGCCTGCTACAATGAAAAAACGCCTGCGGCATGGCACTCGCAGCACTTAGTTTTCCGAAGCTGCCTGAAGTTTCCTCGTGAGACAACTTCGGAAAAGGAAGCGCAGGCGGAAGCAGTTCGGGGAGATTAGTCGCCCCAAAGAAGAGGCGATTAGTCACCAGGCGACTAAATCTCTCCGAATCTCCAGGTGTGACCTTACCCTAAGGTGGTCATAGGTTTATTTAATGTTTACAATATTTTCTAGTAGTGTTAAGGTATCAAGATCCAAATTAGGGAAATATCCATTATTCGGAACACCCCAGGCCCCAAGCATTCTGTTTAACAGGTCTCATACCTGTATTTAAATAAAATGGAGTCTATGAGAGATGGCCTTTCCATAATTCGGATCTTTCTGAATAACAGGTTTACGGATCCCATACCTGTATTGACAATGCTAAATTCTTCTCTGTTTTGGTGTCCATAGATTATTTTAGGGCACTATAAGGGCAAATGATGGCCATTGTTACATACATTGTGTAAAGTGTGGCCAGATTATGATTGGGCTGGTCTTGAAATTAAATTCGACATTATAGCATGTACTATGTGTGAACATCCAATTTAAAGGAAAACTATACCCCCAAAATGAACACTTAACCAACAGATAGTTCATATCATATTAAGTGGCATATTAAAAAATCTTACCAAACTGGAATATATATTTAAGTAAATATTGCCCTTTTACATCTCTTGCCTTGAGCCACCATTTTGTGATGGTCTCTGTGCTGCCTCAGAGATCACCTGACCAGAAATACTTCAACTGTAACTGTAACAGGAAGAAGTGTGGAAGCAAAAGACACAACTCTGTCTGTTAATTGGCTCATGTGATCTAACATGTATGGTTTGTTGGTATGTTTGTGAGTACAGTGAATCCTATGATCCCAGGGGGCGGCCCTTATTTTTTAAAATGGCAATTTTCTATTTATGATTACCCAATGGCACATACTACTAGAAAACTATATTATTATGAAAATGGTTTATTTACATGAAGCAGGATTTTACATATGAACTGTTTTATGCAATATCTTTTTATAGAGACCTACATTGTTTGGGGGGTATAGTTTTCCTTTAAATAAAATAATATTAAACTTAAAAGGAATCAGCAGGACAGCACTTGGTTCTGCTAACCCTACTTTGAAATAAGAGTTTCGTTTCCATTGGCTTTGCATAAATTTCCATACATGGAACGTACTCATGAAAAATAGTATAATGTGTGCAGAGCTTTAATAGCACGTTTGGAATAAGCATTGCTTCAACATGCAATTATTGAATTTAAATAACAGGTCAGTAAGATGAAATAGGCTTTTGTAATGTAAAATGATATAAAAATGTCTTTCTTTAATATTGATACATATAAAGTGATTTGCATAATATATCTAATACTGCTTACAAGACAATGTATCTGCTCTTATTTGCAAAGAGATTGACAAAATAGCTACAGTATTTGAAAATTTTAATTAATTTCAAAGGAACAGGATAGAGTCCGGTAGACTATCTATTGGTTGCCACTCACAGAGAGCAGTACACCGTATCATGAAACCTAGCAAAACAACACATTCTCCCTAATTTATAATTAAATACCGAAAAGCTTCAGCAAAATTATCATATCATAACCAGTGCTTGAATTGGGGCGGGATGCGGTGGGATGGAATCCCGTTACTTTTTTTATAGTGCTAGTTTCCATCCCGGTGGGCGGGATGGTAAGCTTAATAATACCGGAACCTTTTTTTTTTTTGCGCTCTTTTTAATGAGTGACACATGCTCTGTCCAATTATTTAGAGAGTGCCAACTGAAACAACAGCCTATTGGCTGGGCGGGTCTTAAATATTAACAAATAGCGCCTCAGTTAGTGCGTAGGAAGGCAGTCGTGTGCAGCAGATGAAGTGTGAGGGCTGGACCTGGGCAGGCCTGGCGTGCCGAAGAAAAGATAACTGTAAGTTATATTTTGCTGCCCTTGCTACTACTTGTTTCATCGCAGAGCAGACACACCCTTCTTCTATTTTCATTTTTACAACTCCCTTTCAGAAAATTGCGCAAAACATTTATTTATTTGCGGAAAGTAATTTACTCACAAGGGAGACAAGTTATTGTGTGTACTGTGTATAATCAAGGATGGTTCACTGCAGTCTCTTCAACACGATCCCTGTTTTACTTCCACTATCTATAAATAAAACAGAGCCCTGCAACTGTCCCTACTTACAAGACCAAGGATTTGGCGATCTCATCTATTAGGTAATAGTGTTAGCGGTTCTCCGGTTCTGCGGCTCTTAGTCCTCACTGTGCACATGGCCGATCTCAACAGGGCTTAAGATGCAGTTGGCGGTCTTCGTGGAGCTTGCTTACAAATTTGTAACAACTATTAGCGTGGTTCACGAAGACCGCCAACTGCACCTCAAGCCCTGTTGAGATCGGCCATGTGCACAGTGAGGACTAAGAGCCGCAGAAACGGAGAACCGCTAACACTATTACCTAATAGATGAGATCGCCAAATCCTTGGTCTTGTAAGTAGGGACAATTGCAGGGCTCTATTTTATTTATAGATAGTGGAAGTGGAACAGGGATCGTGTTGAAGAGACTGCAGCGAACCATCAATGAATGCAATGCTGCAATGGGGGTCTGGCAGGGAGGGGAATACACTGACAAGGTGATAGCAGTAGAAGCTCCGCGCAATTCACCTGCCTGCGGCGTTCCACACAGCCGTAGGGCAGTTGCACGTGTGTTGTGCTGAGCTCAGCTTCCTGCCGATCCGCTCTCCTGCAAAGGCCGCCTGTGGGGTCAGTTCCCTTAAATCATTTCTCTCTCGAGTGCAATGGTGCCCCCTCCTTGGTTCTCTCACTGATACAGCTTGTACCGCAGTGCACTGCTACCGGCTGCTATACAAATCCCACCATGCCATTGCTTCCATGAATCTGCTTAGCTGCCTGCAACGGCATAACAATTGCAGGGCTCAGTTTTATTTATAGATAGTAGAACTGCAATGGATCGTGTTGAAGAGACTGCAGTGAACCATCCATGATTATATAGGCAGAATTACTTGTCTCCCTTGTGAGTAAATTATTTTCCACAAATAACCAATTTCTATTGAAAGTATCACACCATACAGATTTTCTTTTATTTAGGTGTAAAGTGAAAGTCTGCCTCTATAACTAGCACACTGAAACCCTTTCCAAAGGGATCTTCCCTTTTATTTTGCTAATGTGTCATTTATGCGCAGGGATACGATTTAGTAGTTGAGGGAGTGGCACTGGGTGAGCCTGGCACTTTAACAGTTGTCAGGTTACAGGGAACTGTGAGTGGGAAAATTATGAGATTATCCATCTATCATCTATCTATCTAGTACAGATGAAGCCACTTGGATTTATTTGTGAGTTAAATGCGTCATGACTCAGGGGTAATTGAAGAAACTGTGTTATCTTAAGTCATCTTAACTCATTTAATGCATTTAACCTTTTCATTAGCATACCAAAGCTCCATTGTTCACAATGGTGAATGCTTTAATTAGATGGGATGTTGTGACACAGTTTTCTGTGTTAAATGAGATAAATGGGATATCTGTGTTTAGTTATTCTGTGTCAAACAGACAAACCAAAGTGGCTGCATCTGTATATATCTATCTGTGTATCTATCTAGTATCTTTATCTATCTCTTTCTATCTATAGATAGATATCTATCTAGATATCTAGACCTTTGCCCAGTTTGGACACCCAGGCTTTAGAAGGGTGGTTCACCTTTAAGTTAACTTTTAGAATGACAAATTCTAAGCAACTTTTTAATTGGTCTTCATGATTTATTTTTTATAGTTTTTTTTAATTATTTGCACTTTTCTTTGAGATTCTTTCCTGCTTTCAAATGGGGCTCACTGACTCAGTCTAAAAAACAAATGCTCTCTAAGGCTACATATTTAGGGGGTTATTTATCAAGGTCCGAATGTTCCTAAGTATTTCTAACATAAAAATCAGATCATCTCCTACTGCCCAAATGGACCTTATTTATTTATTAAAAAGCCTGAAAAAATAGCGTTGGGCAAACTTCGGAGATTTCCACGAAAACGCCTAAATGTTCAGAGTTTTCACGCAAAAACGAAGATTTTTTTGTAGTTTTCGGAGATTTTGCTCAGAAACCACAAACTCATCGGATATTGGTACGGACATCAGCGCAGACACGGCAACCTTCCCCATTGACTTATACAGGACCTCTAGAGCTTTTAGATGCCGGGGTTTCGAATTCGGACTGTTAAGATCATCAGGCTTTAATAAATTCCGAAATTATACGAATTATTCGATTATTTGGAGCTTAATAAATAACCCCCTTATTGTTATTGCTACTTTTTATAACTCATCTTTCTATGCAGACACTCCCCTATTCATATTGCAGTCTCTTAATTAAATCAATGCACGGTTGCTAGGGTAATTTGGACCCTAGCAACCAGATTGCTGAAACTGCAAACTGGAGAGCTGCTGAATAAAAAACTAAAATCAAAAACCACAAATAATAAAAAAGAAAGCTAATTACAATTTGTCTCAGAATATCACTTTCTGCATCATACTAAAAGTAGGGATGCACCGAATCCACTTTTTTGGATTCGGCCGAACCCCGAATCCTTCTTGAAAGATTTGGCCGAATACTGAACCGAATCCTAATTTGCATATGCAAATTAGGGGTGGGAAGGGGAAAACATTTTTTACTGCCTCGCATTGTGACTAAAAGTTATGCTATTTCCCTCCCCACCCCTAATTTGCATATGCAAATAAGGATTTGGTTCGGCCAGCCAGAAGGATTTGGCCGAATCCTGAACCGAATCCTGGATTCGGTGCATTCCTAACTAAAAGTGAACTCAACGGTGACCAACCCCTTTAATTAAAACCAGGCCGATACAATCCTTTGCCTCCCCCAGGAGGACTATATCAGTAAGGTAGCCCATTATTTTGATCCTGTCTAGAGTGCCCAAGATAGCAGCAAATTTTGGCCTGCACATGGCTACCTATTTAGCGTTCATATTTATTAATCAGGAGGGTTCAGGGCAAGAAGGATATAGAATATTTGTCATAAACAGGCAAAAACTAAGAAAAACATTCAGATGCAGATGATTGGGAATGTTCCCCCCCCCCAACAAAACAGGTTTTTTTAAAAATCAATCTTGTTTTACTTGGGGGGAACAAGCCACCCTCCATGGTCTTTTCTGTCTAGAAAAGCAGAAACTTTTGGTGGTAGCATTTTTTTTTTTTTTGGTAAAAAAGAGATTGTAGGAGGGTGCAGTATTTTCTTAATAAAGAATGGATGATGCCTCAATTTCATGTATAATCTGTAATATATGTAATAAGCCACTTAGTTATAGACAAAAAATAGTTCTAACTTTGCATAATGAATAATGAAACCAATTTATAAGGATGGGAGTCCCTCACAATCTGTTATACCCTGTCATGGAGCTGCCCATCCTTAATTACATTCCTGGGGCAGATTTATTGTTTAAGGTTGGGTTCGGGTATATTGACTTGTCTTACATCAATATGCCCACACCCAACATTGCATTGATAATAAATCTGTTCCTAAGTAATTACTTGCAGGTTTGTTGCTAGCAAAATGCTTCTGGTAATTTCAAGGATATAGATATAAAAGCTAGGATTGGATAAAGAAGTACCCCTCAACATTACTATCTTAGGTTCAACTCCTACTTTATTTCTGATGTGAACGTGAAAAATAGATACGATGGTAAGACCACCTTGAAACAGAACTTTAAATAAGGGTTCTGCATAAGAAAAACCCTGGTGAAGTAGTTTACACACAGGTTATTGCTGATTTGTATTTATCTCACCTCCAAGATCAGTTATAATACTTTATTATAAATGTATTACATGTAATAAGCTAGCATAGCTACAGTCAGTATACACACAAAAACAATATACCTAGGACCAGCACTACATTTTTTTTCAGGCAGCTCTTAAAAGAAAAAAAGATATCCATCATTGCAGACAACAAAAGAGCAGGTTAGAGAAGAGGAAAGGAAGAATGGGTCGAAAAGTTACTTACAAGGATTCAGTAGCCACAACTCTTTCAGAGAGACCATACAACGTACCACTGTTTGTTAAAATGACCATGTGGCTAAGGTGTGGACTTGGCACTTTCTCCTTTCTTTCTTCAGAAGAAACCAGTGAGCCAACGTTTTCACCAGAAACTTCCTAAAAGAAAATATTTCTCAATTAAAAAGTAAAATTATAACGATAAATATATTGAAATTTGCTTATTAATATTACATGAAAGGGATATATATCTTAACAATGATCCGTACACATACAGTACATGTAATATGTGTAAGACTGAACAGCTGCCACACACACTGAAGGCCATTAAAATGCATTTTCTTCTTTTAAGTTAACATTTGATCAATAAGTCCCTATTTCCTTTTTTGTTAGTAGCGACTTGTTAACAAAAATCTCTATTTTCTGTTAGATTTTAAAATCAAGGCATCTTTAAGTATTTGTAAATATACAGGTATAGGATCCCTTATCTGGAAACCAGATATCCAGAAAGGATATCATAGACTCCATTTTATCCAAATAATGCAAATTTTTAAAAATGATTTCCTTTTTCTCTGTAATAATAAAACAGTACCTTGTACTTGATCCCAACTAAGATATAATCAATCCTTATTGGAGGCAAAACCAGCCTATTGGGTTTATTTAATGTTTAAATGAATTTCTAGTAGACAAGGCATGAAGACCCAAATTACGGAAAGATCCATTATCCGGAAAACCCCAGGTCACGAGCATTCTGGATAACAGGTCCCATACCTGTATTTGTACTAAAAGTCCATATATTATTAGAGGCACTCTTTCCCTTATGTCAGCAGCTTCCCTACTTGCAGTAGAATTACAACCATCTAAAGTCTAATAGAAGCTGCCATGTTATATAATATGGTATTGGTACTCCTCCATTGTATTCTTTCATTTATGTGCATTTTGCTTCTTAACCATATCTTTATTTTTTTTTTTTTTTTTTTTCTCTCTCTCTCTCTCTCTCTCTCTCTCTCTCTCTCTCTCTCTCTCTCTCTCTCTCTCTCTCTCTCTCTCTCTCTCTCTCTCTCTCTCTCTCTCTCTCTATATCTCAAATGGACTCACACTCAAATGTCAGTGAACCATTATTTTTTATTAATCATACTTGTATATCCAACGTTTCAGCCCACATTAGGGCCTTTATCAAGGACCAACGAACATCCACAAGTCTTACGTCCTCCACATCGCTAACACCCCAATTTATTCACGTTCAACCAAGTGCAGGAAGTTTCAGTTTGCTAATCTGTTACCATCAACAGGTTTTTAAGTTATATATATATATATATATATATATATATATATATATATATATATATATATAATCTTGAATTAATGTTTTGAGCACAAATAGAGGTATGATTGAGACTAAAATGCAGTATATTCTAGCTGTGGCACTCTGCATGAGCACTGCCTCGAGTTACACAGTAGGTATTCTACAAATATACATAGAAGGAATACTCAACGCGCAATAAGGTACTGTATTCCTTCATTCATTTCTCCTTAAAGGAAAACTATACCCCCCAAACAATATAGGTCTCTATTAAAAGATACTGAGTAAAACAGGTCATGTGTAAAACCCTGCTTCATGTAAATGGACCATTATCATAATAATATACTTTTTTAGTAGTATGTGCCATTGGGTAATCATAAATAGAAAATTGCCATTTTAAAAAATAAGGGCCGCCCCCTGAGATCGTAAGATTCACTGTGCACACATACAAACCACATGTAAGGTCACATGAGCCAATTAACAGACAGAGTTGTGCCTTTTGCTTCCTCACTTCTTCCTGTTACAGTTAGTGTTGTAGTATTTCTGGTCAGGTGATCTCTGAGGCAGCACAGATAGAGTCACGAAATGGTGGTTCAAGGCAAGAGATGTAAAAGGGCAATATTTATGTAAATATATATTCCAGTTTGGTAAGATTCTTTAATATGTCATTCAATTTGATATAAACTATCTGTTGCTTAAGTATTCATTTTGGGGGTATAGTTTTCCTTTAATAAGGAAATCACACACACTGATCAATATAATCCCATTTAATAATCAAAAGAAAATTGTTGCCCATAGACTTCAAATAAATCTGGTAAATTTTCGCCATTTCACTAATTTTTACCAAACGGGTCAGATTCGTCCATCACTAATTATAACAACTACAGGTATGGGAACTGTTTATCCAAAATGCTCAGGACATGGGTTTTTCTGGAAAACGGATCTTTCCGTAAATTGAATCTCTGTACCTTAAGTCTACTAGAAAACCATGTAAACATTCATTAAACTCAATAGGCTGGTTTTACTTCCAATAAGGATTTATAACATCTTAGTTGGGATCAAGTACAAGGTACTGTTTTGTTATTACAGAGAAAAAGGAAATCTTTTGAAAATCCTTAAAAACCATTTTTAAAAATTTGAATTGTTCGGAAAATGGAGTCTATGGGAGATGGTCTTTCCATAATTCTGAGCTTTCAGGATAACGGGTTTCTGGATAACATCTCTCATACCTGTATACCATTTTACGACTAAACAGAATGAAAACAGACATAATTTACAGAATGACTTGACCCATAAAATTTTTTTATTCAAGTTCAAAGTCTGTTTTTTTAAAATATAAACCCTCTACCAAGAGCAGATTATAAATCCAAACTCCATTCCCAACCTTAAATGTTTGCAGTATATCATATTTATCAGAAAATGCAGGTGCAAGCATATTTATCAAATCAATGATGGCCGAAATTGAAAAATTCTATATGTCAGCCATCAGAAAGGATATCTTGCTTCATACCTAATAGAAAGTGTTGTATTCGTATCACGGGTATTTGTCAGATTAATGTGGAACCCTCTGATAAGCATGACAACATAGTGATGAGAAATGATGTGATTGAGTATATGGAGAAATAAAAATTGGTACAGGAAGACTCTAAGAAGGTTTTACTGTGTCATAAATCGAAGCTGATAATTATTGTGAAACCCTCGGATGGCCTCACTGTATGCAGGTAAGGAAAACGACAAGGCATGTACTGTATATAAGGATGACATAATATGAAGATAATGAATTAAACTGCAGCTTAAATCTCGAAGCAACTACTTGAAAAAACCATTTCCAGATAATTCTATTCCACATTCCATATCACGTTGAAATATAAATAACCATGACAAAGTATGTAGTATAGATCTTTTAAGCATTAACAAAATTATCATAGTGCATAAACAGTAGCACACAGTTACTCTGTCCTGGCTTTTTTTTAGCATTGTCAGTAAAAAGGGCCATTGTTTTTATTATTATTAAAATATACATTTTGCAGTTGAATAAATGGTGTATAATGTTTATTAAAGAATAGTTTAAAAAGCTATTTTTGTGTTTGGATAAAGGACTGTATTTTCTGTGACACATAAACTATAGTGGTATGTAAGTTTGGCACACCATATCTACCACACCAAGTGCTCACTGTGTGACAGCTGCCTGACAACACATAAATACCGTATATACTCGAGTATAAGCCGTCCCGAGTATAAGCAGAGGTACCTAATTGTACCTCCAAAAACTGGGAAAGCTTACTGACTCGAGTATAAGCCTAGGGTGAGAAATGAAGCAGCTTCTCGTAAGTTTAAATCAAAAAATTGAGGATTTGTGCTCCCATTGGAGGTGCCGGCGTCTCGTTTTTGGATGCCGGCGACCATTCTTGGATGTCCGGGATATTCTTGGAGACTATTCCAGTCAAGATTCCAACAAGCTCTTCTCAATACTCCTGGAATCCTAGCTTGAAAACTAATTAGGGTGGTAGGACAATCAATCAAATGAGCCCAATCTGGATAGCCAAAAGGGTTAAATATCCACTGGTTTGAGGACTTGCCAAAAAAGCACATCCTTTAATTTAAATGATGTGTTTTAGACTAATATAAATAAAATGTAGTACTGTTGCCCTGCACCAGTAAAAATTGTGTTTGCTTCAAGAGTACTACTATAGTTTTAATATAAATAAGCTCCTGCTTAGCCATGAGGCATGCATTCAAGTCAAAATAAGGCTAAATGGCACAGGTTACATAGCAGATAACAGATAAGCTCTACAGAACACAATGGGTTTAGTTCTTACACAAGAATATAAACTGAAGTCATATGTCATTTAGGACTATATAATGAATATCTCTTTCCTATCGAAAAGGGCCTTTATTTCCAAAACAAATGGTTTATACGTAAATTCTTGATAAAAAGATACAAACTTTACATGTAAAGAAATATATCTTCAAAAGCACTACTATAGTTTATATAAATAAGCAGCTGTTTAGCTATTGATATAGAGCTAAATGGCACGAGTTACCTAGCAGATAACAGATAAGCTCTGTAGAATACAATGGGTTTAGTTCTTACACAGGAAAATAAGCAGGGCCATATGACATTCAGGACAATATAATGAATATCTCTCTCATACAGAATAGGACAAATATGGGTTATTTGTAAATTCTCAATCAAAAGATAGAAACGTTAAATACAAATAAATATGTCTATATTCACTTTTTTACATTACTGACCCACTGAAGCAATGTTGTTCCAGACCTGCCTTTGACTCCATACATGCACTGAACTAATTCCAGTAAGTTTGGCCTTCTGTTTTAGCTAATCAATTTCAAAACGATTAGACCAGGGGGCTTGTCAGTACAGTCTTGGTCACTGTACAAACACCGACATTTGATCAGAATTTGAATTGTATGAAAAAGCGGAGTTTGACAAATTGCAGTCAGCGTTCATGTTTTATTAATTCACCTTTTTTTTTTTTGTAGAATTAATACTGCAATTTTTTTCCTCCAGGAAAAATCACCAAGATAGAATACTAGGAGAGTTGCCTCTATAAAAAGTCTATGCAAATGGTGATGCTTATTTATTGCCTCAAAGTACATACTCAATTAATCTCCTTTATGCTTTAAACTGTTTGACCAATTAGCCTTTCTTAGGGATTACCATGTAGTTATTTTGCCTGAATAAGGCACGAGGCATAAGACTTGGGGAAGGAACAAGCACTTTATATATAAAGAAATTAACAGTCATAAAATAATGGTTCTACGTTTAACGGTATCGTAGCAATCACCAT
The DNA here is from genome assembly GCA_038501925.1 of Xenopus petersii. Taxonomy (NCBI): domain Eukaryota; kingdom Metazoa; phylum Chordata; class Amphibia; order Anura; family Pipidae; genus Xenopus; species Xenopus petersii. Next base: position 135,258,874 of record CM076682.1, read on the forward strand.
ATGCTTTTCCTAATGTATGAAATAGGATTAATGCCTGGGGCAGGAATGCACAGATACAGACACATCTATTTTTAACTAATAAGAGTTTCAGGGCTCCTCGTTTCTGGCGTGTTACTTAAAACAAATTGTCTGCTGTCAGAAAGGGAGCTAAATAAATAGAATGTGCAATGACTGCATTATGTGATACAAATGCCCTGATGGCATATCTAATCACACATTTTTAAGTGGAAAATATAGTAACTAGAATTTTTTTATTAGAAAATTAGGTCAAATTCCTTCATTGCTCTTCCGTTCAATAAAACCAGCTTATTATGCAGATCACAACTGAATGGCCATGGAGAAAGAGCACCTTTGCTGCAGTTACTGCACCTTTGGCTTAGTTGATACCTCTGAAACCTGTGTGATTGGTTTAGAATTTATATTGGTCTATAACAAACAATCGATTGTCAGAACAGCAAAAATATAAATGTAGGGGATATGAAGCACTAATTGTTCAAGTTTTTTAGCCAATTATTAAGGGAAAAATTCTGAAAACCTCTAAAAATCAGATTTGATTAACAATGGACAAATAGGATAAGCGCAATTTGTATAGGGAATGGCAAATGTCAGTAAATAATAGGGATGCACAGAATCCACTATTTTGGATTCGGCAGAACCCCGAATCCTTCCTGAAAGATTCGGCACAATAACTGAACCACATCCTAATTTGCATATGCAAATTAGGGGTGGGAGGGGGATAATTTTTCTACTTCCTTGTTTTGAGACAAAAAGTCACGCAATTTCCCTCCCCTTCCCTAATTTGCATATGCAAACTAGGATCCGGTTCAGTCAGGCAGAAGGACTCAGCCGAATCCTGCTGAAAAAGGCCGAATCCCATACCGAATCCTGGATTCGGTGCATCCCTAGTAAATATGCCCCTTAGTGTGGGAAGGGGAAAAAATCTTTACTTCCTTGGTTTGTGACAAAAAGTCACGCGATTTCCCTCCCTGTCCCTAATTTGCATATGGAAACTAGGATTCGGTTCGGCCGGGCAGAATGATTTGGCTGAATCCAAATCCTGCTGAAAAAGGCAGAATCCTGGATTCGGTGCATCCCTAGTAAATATACCCTTTAGTGTTGGGTAGTGCCCTAAATGACCACCAATTATAGGGAATCAAGTAGAGGGTCAAGGGAAAATACTCATAATGAACATTGTGTACCATGTGCTATAATATAATGCAATGTAATATAATATAATGCAAAGTTCAAACTTTGCAAGCTGCTTTTGGGTACGCAAATGAGCCCTAAAATGTTTTTATACAGAATATCAAGTGGTCAAGACAAATACAGATATTACTTAAACAAATTGTTGAATTTATCTCATTAGGTATGATTGTGCACTTCTGCTCTAAATGGCAGGCACAGCATCAAGCGCACATTTTGGGCAGTCGTGACACATGACATGCATTTAAATGTAAACAGCCAATTTCTGTTTGTTATGTTATTGGGCGAAAGTCATTTCAGCTGCCATTTTTTAAACATTCTGATGCATGCTGGCTTTTAAAACTTGCAATTTGTCGCTCCCTTATTCAAGAAGGTGGTAATAATCCAACACTACTTACTAGTGCCGATTCTATATTTCATAGAGTAAGGAGTGGCTGGTTTTAAGATTTGTAGCTGATCATTTCAATTCACGGAGTGATCCTTTAAGTTAAAGGCTCATTTATACAGATAAACAGAAGGGAATAATGGCATATTTGCTTTCAATGCCTCTAAACATAAGTGACTAGCTGTAGCATCTCCTTTCATTACATCACCCATGGCAGCTATTGATTCTAGTGCCCATGTTTCATAGAAATGGAGACATCTAGAGTTCTCTTGGGATAAACATTTTAATCTTCATTGACGGAGTGACTGATATTTTCTTTACTGGCAACACATTGACTGACAAAAGAGGCGTGTTTTTTGGGCACGAGTCAAGAAGATAGATACTATATTACAAGAAAAAGTAACAAGTTCTCATCTAGTATTGATGACTGAACACTTATGGGACTTATCTGTCAAATGGAACTTGTCCTTCAAGTTTCCCTATTAACTGATGCGTTTTGAAAAAAACATGTTTTCCCGTGAAAGAATCCTTTTAAAGAAAATCCTAAAGGGAAAGTCAAAAAAGGCTGAAATACATAGCCTAAAAAAGACAGAAAAAAATTAATTATGAGCAAAAAAAACCGGAGAAAATTATTATCTAGAAACTCCTGTTTTTATAATTGTAATGAATATTTAAAGTCAAAACTCCCATTTTTACTGAAATTTGGATCAGAAAGACTTGAGCCTTAGTAAATCTGCCCCTTGCTCAACAAGCTCACCTTTTGCATACATCTCTTTCCTTCCATTTTCTCTTATTTCTTTCCTTCAACTTCTATTTTAGGTTTACATTTCCTAACTGCTTTATATATGTAACAAACTTACTTGTAGAAAAGAACTATTAGCTAGATGCAAGACATAAAGATTAATCAGTTAAAGTAGCCATCTACAGGCTGATCTCCTAGGCTCTCTTATCATTGACCCCGTGGACAAACAGATGGAAAGCATACATGGGGCTACACAGTTTGGTTATTTTCCTTTTGTTCCAATTGAAAAACACAAGGAGGTAACAAGGACTTCGGTCTCTGCTGACACACTATGTACCATCAGACATGGTACACTGACAAATCTTCTAACACAGTATATGGATATTGGTTTGGATAAGACATAGGCACAGATAATAGATAACTGCATGACACTTTAAAACCATTTAATCTGCGCATGTATGGACACCTATATAGTTTGCTTTCTACTATTCTACAGAAACTGGCCTGTGATGACTATTTGTCATGCTTAAAAAGCAAAATACTATATTATTGTTGATATTATGCATTTCAGGCATAGATTCATTAGAATGGGTAGGACCATATCCAGAATAAAATCAGCAATAGCATCATACAATTTCTTACCATGTCTATCAGACTTTCTTGAATTCGGTTGAGTGTTGTTCTAAGTCTGCTGCTGCTGAGACCAAGGCCTGTGGATTCGTACTGCAAGAAGGAGTATATTCCTTGTCTATAAACTGGTAAAACGCTATATAATGTGAAGCCATTTGGCAGAAGATAGAAACATGGTAAATAGTGAATCAATGATAAAGCTGTCAACAACAAATATTATGTTAACACTCGAACACTTTGATGCCTGTACTGAAGATGCAATCCACCATAATCTTTTAGTAAGGATTGTGACATTTGTGGAAATAACTCTAAAAGAACGGATAGATTGACGAGTGTGTTGGGACAGGTATCTGTGATGTGCTCAATGATATGTCAACATTTTTATATTCTTCTTTGCAAAATTATTCAGGTGTTCCATACAATTGGAAATGATGTGGATGTTTAAGGTAGACCTTGCCATGAATGAAGACCTTTACTTCCTAATTGATGTCCTACGGAAACAAACTGCAGTAGGTGTTCTGAGCACCGCTATAAGCAGCAGTGATTAAAGAAAGGCCTATTCACTGGGGGGGGGGGGGGGGGGGGCAAAATGTTACGCAAAATCTCTAGTTTTCTTCTCTGGGCTGGTGCTCCTGCTCCCAAGGGATAGGAGGGCACGGACTGAGGGGTGTGATATGTAGTAGTCCCTACTCGAGCCTGTCTCTTACATTTAACTTCTTAATTTACTGTGACAGGCAGAGGGCAAGCTTGCCGGGGTGAGAGTAGCGTTGCTTTATGGGTGGACTGTGCACCCCCCCATGTGCTTTCAAGTTGTGACCCTTATCTCAGAGTCTTACAGCTGGGAAAGAGAGAGTTTTGGGAGCTCATTATCTACATTTGAATAAATTGATCTTTTTTATTCCACTAGGGAGGTAGGGGGCAGAACAGGGTAAAACAAACCAACTTTTCTTTAGTGTTTTATAATAGCAATGAATTAGTGAAATTGGGATCTATATTTAATTAAAAGAAGAGTCAGAACTTGGTGGACGAGTGTCTTTTTTTCCAAGGAAACGACTATAGTGAACCAAATAAAAGTTGTACAAATGTCAATGATCTAACAGTTCACTTACCTATATGGTATTTAGTTTGCAGGGCAATATGGTGATCTCTAAATCCCTGGCAATTGCAAATCGACTTACCGCATCATTCCTTCCAAAGAAAGTATACACCGCATACAAGTAGTAATCAAACAGCTGTGACATGCAGTGGATGACATCAAATGCAATTGGTTTTAATATTGTCATCATTTGCATATATTTCCCTGAAATGATAAATACGGTTTAAATTGCAAGCTGAAATATGAATATTTTATCTTCAGTACCTAGAAATACTTGGGAACACAGCACTGAACATTGTTACAATGCATTTATAATTCATTCAGTGGTATATGTTCTATAAATAGTGCAGGAAAACATATATTAAATGCATAGCAATGTTTAGGGGGCCAGGCTTTAAGAGATAAAAGAGAAAGAATGCCCCTACAGTGTTCATACCCAAAGTCTACTAGAAAATCATGTAAACATTAAATAATCCCAATAGGCTGATTCTGCTTCCAATAAGGATTAATTATATCTTAGTTTGGAAACAGGAAATCATTTCTAAAAATGTGCATTATTTTAATAATATGAAGTTTATGGGAGATGGCCATTCTATAATTCAGAGCTTTCTGGATAAATGATCCCATCCCTGTACCAAATTTGTAATCTCTTTTAATGTTTCAAAAGATTGGATTTAGATGTGGTTTTAATGATATTCAGAGAAAGTTCTTTGCAAAAGAGAGAGAAGAAAATATTAAAACTAAGTCTTAGAAAACAAAGCATGTGCTGTAATATTAATCACAGTTTAAGCTGGGAGAGCTGAAGAAATGTGCAGTAAACAGACAAGGCAGGCAGACTTTACATTTTTACATTCAGAAGTATGAATCTTAAGCCCCTTTATGGGGAAAAGGATACCTGAGAGGTGAATCAGCTCATAATTCAAATGCATTTAGTCAAAGTTACATTATTTATAGGAAAACATTAGGCAGGAAAAGGCAATCCAATAAAATATTGCTAGTAGGAAAACAAATAGCACCTATCAAGTAGGGGCCTCATGATGTATGGCTATGGCCTGGCCTTTTCATTGCCTTGGGCCTAAATGTATGACAAAAATTCCTTTGTTGTAAACGTATATGTTGCATATAATTCATTATTCGCACTGTTAGTGAAAATACATTGATTTTTTTTAAAATTCAGTTTGTAACAAGGTCAGTAGCATCTTCAAAATTAGTTATGTTCCCACAACTCCCTAGCATCATGGAATAGTACATGTTGGGCAAAGCATTAATAATTACACAGCAGACACTAGAACAGGGTCAGACTGGGGGGGCAAGGGGCCCACCAGGGCTGTTGTTCAGGGCCCCCCCTTCGGACCCCGCTGCTTCGCCTCTAAGTTGGAGAACTAGAGCCATAACAAAACCTCTTGTCACTTAAGGGGTTGTTCACCTATAAATTATTTGTGTGTGATATAAAGAGTGATATTCTGAGAAAATTTGCAATTGGTTTTCTTTTTTTTATTTGTAATTTTGAGTTATTTAGCTTTTTATTCAGCTACTCTCCAGCTTGCAATTTCTGCTATCTGGTTGCTATTATCCAAATGACCCTAGCAACCATACATGGATTTAAATAAGAGACCGGATAGGAATAGGAAATGGCCTGAATAGAACGATGAGTGATAAAAAGTACCAATAACAATATATCTGTAGCCTTGCAGAGCATTTAATTTTTAGATCTGGTCAGAGAAAGCTGGAAAGAGTCAGAAGAAGAAGGCAAATAATTAAAAAAACTATAAAAATGAAAAAGTGAAGACCAATTGAAAAGTTGCTTAGAATTAGCCAAACTATAACATACTAAAAGTTACCTTAAAGGTGAACCATCCCTTTAAAGCAGGAGTATACCCCCTTGTACAACATGAGTAGAATGAATTGGGCTTGTGTTTTTGTTTTTTTAATTATGACAATTGGTCTTTGCTAGGTAAATAATTAGATTACCAGTGCACAGATAATCCTGCTAACGAAACAGTCACAACAAAGGAGGAAGGAATGAGGTTGTATACTGTAAACTAGTTATCTACCTCACCTAGATATAATCATATTTTTGCAAGTTTTTTCCTCAAGTATTCAGAATAGAAAATTAGTGCTTAATATTAACGTATATTGGCTTCTGTAAGCATGCTAAACTGATTTAACTGAGATATAATTTGATGACTTTAGAGTAAAGATCTGCCAGGCTTACATTTCCTCTCTTCGTTCAGGCCAGTGATTAAAATGATGAACAGCTCTTAACTCAGTACATGCATTAAACATTTTTATATGCTGTCATGAGGTTAATAAATGCTAAAGGTGCAATACAATCATTTTAGCTGGACTCGTTTTGTATTTGAGTCACTAGAACCTCTAGTTACTATGACCTCCAAAGTCACTGACAATATTAGCAATGGGATTATGTATAATTATGTATTTTATTAGCTAGAGAGTAATTACAGTCCAGGCCACACATCTCTCTCAATCAATATTACATTGAGTATTCTAAAATTCTTTTATGCCATTCCAAGTCTTGTGCCTACAGAAACCATTAATGTAAATCTTCATTAATATTTAAGCCAATAATTATTTTTTTTGGCTAAAAAGTGTAGTCAAATATGTTCCCATAAAACACTCCCCACAAAGATGATAAATTCTATAGATACATGTATAGATATATTATTAAATATAAGGTATTTTAAGGGGATTGCTTAAAAACCAAATACCCCTATCCATGTGCTCAACCGTGCCTGAATCTATAAGGGCAATGTAATAAATCATCTTAAATGTAATCTTTGCCTAGTAACCCATAGAAACAAACCAGCAGGCAGCATTCACTGGTCAGCCGTTAGAAAACAATTTTCTGATTGGTGGCTGTGGTTTACTAGATGTGAGAAATCATGTTTTTTTCATTACATTAGCCCAATGTATTTCTATTGCAGCACTTCATTTTTAAAAAGTAGCAGATAAGTAGCAGTGGTAAGATTATTAAAAAAAAAAAATTACAAATATGTAAAAATGTTGTTCATAGTGGATCTATATTTCAAAAGTCATCTCGTTTCCAGTTATAACAACAGATAGATAGAGATATCCTAAAGTAGGAATTCTGTGGAAACTGCAAGTCTAATGATTGTGAAAGTCTTCTTTTAATCTGATTTAGCTGGTTCTAGTAAATAAAGGAAAGTTGTCCACTTACCGACAAGTCTTATTACATTCAGTGTAGTGTTGGTTAAAATCGGTGCATTGGCCTTGTTCAAACTATAATCTGATCTCTTTCTGCTCTTCAGAGTTTCCCTTGAAACACTTTATTGAAAGAAAAAAAAAAATATTATAAAACATTCAGAGTCCGCAGGTCTCCCTCGTCTTGTCCCTTGATTCAACTGGCCTGCCCATAAATATTATCATCCCACTCCCAATGACACCTGTTCCAACCCCCTCCTTGTTTGGAACAGTATCCAATCAAAGGTGGCAAACCTAGCTGAGCTTGGAATGGGCTTAGCTAGAGGGGTTCACAAAAAGAGACACGCTAGGGACCTACCGTTTTCAAGGTCAGAGGAGCACCAGGCCTAAAACAGGGGTCGGTGTGAATGTGTGTGTATTTATGGACACTGGGTTTAATTTGGCTGGTTGAACTTGATGGACTTAGTTCTTTTTTCAACGCAATTTAACAATTTAACTGTGTGTATACTATGAAACTTTTGGAAAAAATAAAAACAACTAAATATCAAAACAGTTTTTTTCTAGGTGAGCTGTCGTTGACACTTATGATTACCGAAAATCGGAGAATTAGGTACGAATAAGATGTTGTGGGTGCTGTCATTGAGGGTTTTCAAAGCAATTTGCATTGAAATCTATCTGCATTATTATAATCTGGGATTACGAACAGACAAATTGATGACTATTTATATGGATAATGCCGAGATGAGCCTTAATATTTTGGGAAATATTCATTTTAATTAATGTCATTTGTATACATATTGCATAAATCAGTACCTGTTGGTGTTGTCAAAAAATTAACATGATGATGTGGAAAATACAAAGGAAAAAATACAAATGTCAATATTTTACATGAAACTCTATGGGGGAGATTTATCAATTTTCGAAGTAAAAAAAAAATCAAAATTCGAAGTAATTTTTTGGATACTTTGACCATCGAATAGGATACTACGACTTCGAATAGAAATAAAATAGTTTGAATATTCGACCATTCGATAATCTAAGTACTGTCTCTTTAAAAAACTTTGACTTCAATACTTCGCCAAATTAAACCTGCAAAGTGCTATGTTAGCCTATGGGGACCTTCTAGAGCAGTTTTCTAAGGTTTTTGAAGTTGAAGAAAAATTGTTCGAACAAACGATTTAACTTCAACCGCAAATGGCCAAATTCGATGAAAAAAAAAACGACTTTGATATTCAAAGTAATTCAATTCGATGCACGAATTTAGAAGTATTTTCAACTTTGAAATTTGACCCTTGATAAATCTGCCCCTATTTGTTTTTATGTCACATGATAAACTCAGTGTGCAGGCTATGAGAAGATTTGTGGTGGTAAACATTTTTTATTGCTTTTGCGAATAGTGTAGTCTCTAGCCATAATGTGCAATACCTTTTGTATATTATTTCAGTGATTATATTACATTTTTGGTGGTTTTGATGCATTTTTAGCCATTTTATTGCATTTTCAGATCTGCATAGGAATTGCTCGCTTGTTTCTATCCATAAAACTTACTTGGCCAAGCTAAAATTTTCAAATTGTGATTTTGACAGCTGATTACAATAAGAAAACCATTGAATCTTTATAATTGGAGAAATTTATCTTGGCGAAAATACGCTCCTGTGCTCCAGGAGAGAGTTAATCTGGAGAAGAGAGATGAATTTACTCTAATGCAAAGAAAATTTTCACCACTGTTAATTCTCCAAAACTTGGTCTATTCTCCTTTTAGTAAATTGGTGATGTTGAAGTAAATCTTCCTTTTTGGTGAAGCTACACTGCATCTACTGATACTGTTTGTGGCCTGGGACGATCCTGCCCAATTTGCCGCCCGAGGCGGCCTTAGTTTTTGCGCCCGCCTCTCACCTTCAGTGCCGGACAGGTACACGTCGCTCTCTGCACTAGAAAAGCTGAATTTCCGGGTTGAAACCCGGAAATTCGGCTCTTAGTTACCAGGAGCAGCAGTTTTGCCGCCCCTGGCAACAAGGGGGGCGCTGCAGACTCAGGCAAGTGCCTCAACTCGCCTCATTGGCGGAGTGCCCCTGCTTGTGGCCTTGCAATATCTGGGGCGATTTGTTACATGATAATGCCCAAATGCATTTATTAGATTTAACATACTGGAAAAGAAGAGGGAATACTGCATTATCTTTTTTATACTGTGACAGCTTGCGGATGGAACATTAGATTTAATATAACAAACCATATGCCGAACATCACGACACTTAGGGGGTTATTTATCAAAGATCGAATTTTAGCTTTGCTTTTTTAGACCTCAAATGAACTCAAAACTGGAATGGTTTCTAATTTAAGAAAAAACTTGAATGCAAAAAAGTGAAATTGGTGAATTTAATTGATTTTTCGGCAAAAAAAAAAAACACGAATTGCTCAAAATGGTCGAGTTTTCGAGTGAAACCCAGCAAAAAAACTCGAACACCATGAAGGCTATTAAGATCTCAAAATCAAATGATTAAAGGGACCTCTGCCATTGACTTATACATATAATAAATGTTGAAAAAGTTGAGCTTTTTTAACCCGACAAATTTGAGTTTTGACTGAAAAATACCCTCGCAAACTTGAATTTTTTGTGTAGTCATTGCACCCAAATATAGGATACTGCAACCATGTTACCTTTTTGTGGGAGCATCTCCTGTCTGCTCATCAATATAATCTCTTTTCAGTTCTTCAGGGACATCACTATCACTATCATATTCCTGATAAGCACTCTTTTCTAGCTCATCTGATTCATACTGAAAACAGAAGAAAAGGCTAACATAATTTTTTTTTAAAAAAAAAATTCAATGAAGAAATTTTAAAGACAAAAATCAGTTACAAAATCTTGTGAAGTACAATTGAAATCTTACAGTAGTAGAATTTAGATTGGGGGAAGTGAATTAGGGCATCTCTTAATCTGAATAATTGCAACTCACATCCCCATTGTACCCTGACAACCTGCCTTTCTAATCTTGTTGGTTTGTTTCTACCCTTTGATTCATTCTCTTAAATAACCATCTCCACAAATCTCTCTCACTTTATATTCAACCCTTTTAAACTGCATGTTTACTGCTTAAGTTCCCTACATACAATCTTCTACCCACCAACTCAACCTTTTTAATAAATTAACTTCCTATTTTCTCAGTATACGGTTCTGCACACCTTACCCTTTTTATTTGAGCCTTCTTTAATCCCTTTCAAGGGTCCTTATACAGGGTATACACCTATATACACATTTTTATCAACATAAACCAAATAAATAGTACTTAAGCTGAAAATAGTTTCTGCCTGTTGTTTTAAAAATGCATATTAAAAGTACTTTTATTATATATTATTAATGGAGCATTACGTCCACAGTCTAACTGGAGATCATATGATCTACATAAACAATCCCTGCTCTTTACCCTTTGTTGAGAATGTTTTGTTTTACGGATAATTATGCAGAGGGATTATCTATGCATTAGTTATCTATATTATCTACCTCTCAAGAAGGTACCTCTGGACTAGCTTTAATGCCTCTATACAGCTAAACTATTAACAGAATCCATGGTTTTTCTATATGAAAAAAACTGGCAAAAGTATTTTAGCATTGAGCTCATGATGATCTTTTCAAGCAAACCTTTTATAGCTCAATTTTCCCATCAGTCCTCTCTTCAAATTTAAAAAGCAATTGGGTTGTATTTGCTAAACTTTGTAATAAAAAACAAATATTAAAAAAGGTACAAAATCCAAAACTTTGGTACACAAAATTAACATATTTACAGCTACAAAACATCTTTAGGTATTGCATTAAATAAGCAATAAAATAGCCCTGAATTACCATATATTGAGGTTTTGCAAAAGCCTTGTTTTTCCACTGTTGCTAGTTAAAAGCAGAACCCTTACCCCATTTGCAGCAAGAACATCCTCTGTGTCATCATCTTTTATAGCAGCCTGTATCTCAAAGGGATTTCCTCCATTTGTGTACTGTTCAAATAATGACACTGCTGCCGATTCAGCGGAAGAGGTTTGCTTACTTGGCGACATAGAAGGGGAGCGAGACTGTCCCAAGCATTTGAATTCCTGTTGAAGAAGTACATTTTGTAACTAAGCACAGGTATTCATTAAAAATTATTGACGTATTCTGAAAACTCTTTATCATTAACAAAAGGGCTGCTTGAGGTACAATTATATCACTAATTATGAAAGATAGATAGATAGATAGATAGATACTATATATCATATCAATAGATACATTGTGTGCAACTTACTGTAATTTTCTGGCAATGCCTCATCATCTTGGATAGGCAGATTTATCGGAAATTACATTTTCAAAAAAAAATCTTGAATGAATCTTGAAATCTTAAAAACTCTATTGTGTAAAAATATGTAAGTACATTGAACACGGTGAAAACACATTCTACCCATCGTTTTTAATGAGTCAAATTTCAAATTGATCTTGAAAACTGAACTGAAACTGAAAAAGAAACTTAAAATTTGCTAATAAGCAAAAGGGGACATATAGGGCAGCCACCATTCAATGTTCCCTCTAATTCCTTCTTGGATTTATGTGCGGAAAAAAATTATCTTGTGCGCACATTTTCAACTTTTGTGCACAGTTTATAAACACTGTGTGCTCAGGTCAGAATGAATACAAATGTTTGTGTTTTCACACAAAATTCTTTATGCACACCACAATTTGAGCTATAAATACAGCAAAACCTTAATTTTACATCCCCTGATTTTCTTTCCTCTCATTTTACACCAATTTTTGGTCCCACCAATATATAATGTATATTATACTTCCCACATTTTACATTTTCCCGGTTTTTACATAATTTTTTGGGTTCCCCAATATGGGGGTTCTACTGTAGCTGTGGTGATTTGACTCAACTGTGCAGTAGCAATAAACCAACACATTATTCATATTTCTCCTGCTCATATCTGGTTTCATATTTTGCCTCCTGAAAATGACTTGGAATGAGGTTTCATAACCCAAAATGAACATAAAGAGTCTCCTCCTAAATAGTTTTTTTCGGTCATCGTGACTTATACCAATTTCATTCTACAACAGTAGCCCAATAAATAATATCATATCAAACTATACACTGGCAGAAGTATTTCAGACAGATTAGGTTACTCATAAATGCTTTAGCATAAGCACAGGGTGACTTTGTTCCAGTCATGAGAATGGTGCAAGATATATACAGTATAGTATTACATTCTTCCTTGCTGTCAGCAACATGCTCAGGGATGAACTGCAACACTAGCCAAGAAAAGCTAGACAAGCAAGAAGTCAGTGGAGTCTCACTGTGGAGCCGAGTACACAAAGACTAAGCCATCAACCCTGTTTGGGTAATACATGTCATTTGCCACAAATTCTGCTGTTAAATTACTTAGTTTGTCTTAATATATAATGTAAATATTTAATATAATAAGTCAGTTTGTTGGTATCAGGTCTAGTAATCCATAACAGCAAATCAGAGCTTGGGTATTAAAGAGGAGACTAGTGAATTCTACTTGCTTGATTGTTATCAGGGTTTCTGGATAACTAATCCCATATCTGTACTAATAATCAAAATTATTTATAATCAGCCTTATATTGTGCCATTTATATTCTATATATACATAGAATATTGTGCTTTGGTCTCTAATGACTGCAGCACAGAGCACGTGCAGTAAATCAGCAGAGAAGATAGGGAGCTACTTGGGGCATCATAGAAGGGCTGTGGTTGCATTGGGCTGGTACAGAACCCATAAAACATAACGTCCAACAATTCTGTCCAACTTTTATAGTTAAGCTTTAGTTCTCCTTTAAATACATGATTAAATCACAACTAAAATACTTTTAACTGATCAAAGTGAAGTTGATGTGTTTGCAGCAGCAGCCTTGATTTTCTGCAGAAGCCACGGCTGCTTATATTGTGAAGCCTGTTTTGCAGCTATAAAAATAATATCTTAATATCATCTAGTAATCATAAAGCATGTACAAAGAGAAAGCAAAATGCATGATTCACCACCGTCTCTATTTCCCTAATTCTTCCATACATTTTACCAAAAGAAAATAATATGGATGTTATCACTGTGTCTAAAGGTGGCCATACATGGATAGATCCGCTCGTTTGGCGATGTCGCCAAACGAGCGGATCTCCCTCCGATATGCCCACCTTGAGGTGGGCAATATCGGGCAGATCCGATCGTGGGCCCTAGGGCCCAACGATTGGATCCTAGCTTTCACAAACGGGCGGTCGGATCGCGGGACCGCATCAACGAACAGATGCGGCCGCGATCAGACGGGATTTTTAACCCCATCCGATCGAGATCTGGCCGACTTTCGGCCAGATCTCGATCGGGGAAGCCCGTCGGGGGCCCAATACACGGGCCAATAAGCTGCCGACACGGTCTGTCGGCAGCTTTTATCGTCCCGTGTATGGCCACCTTTAAGACCAATTTATATTTTAATCAGCCATATTCCATGAAACCGAGACAGTTGCTTATGAAAAGAAACAAGGCAAGAACAATACAATTACAAACAAAAAAAGTATGTTTTTAAATCTGATTTTGCTAAACTGCAAATATCAAAACTTCAAAAAAATCTGTGTCTCTATGGCCCATTGTTGCAGGCATATATGTGTCAAGTGTTTTCTACATAAAAAATTTAAATTGTTTGAGTTTGTCCCTGTCTAAGATCAGTTGGTTGTAGGGTTTTTGGTAACCTCTTTCCAGCTATCATATTACTGGTTAATTAAGCTTGTTTGTCAAGTAAAACGTTAAATGTTTGGTTAATGTATGTGTGTATTCTAACTTGTTCCCCAGAGGTGACGCCAAATCCTTTTCAAGTGGATTGCTACGACTGAGAAGTGGCCATGCCTCAAATTGCTCCAGGAAAGTGTGTCTGAGTTGAAGATATTGGTAGTGAAAAAGTTACACTCTAAGTGCTCTAAGTTGCTTATATGTAGACAAGGTCCCTTCCATCTTCAATTGCTCTTTAGGGTTCTTTTGGCAGAGTTTGGAAAAACAGCGAGTATGCAATAGCCCAGAGGAGTGCATATATTAGTTATATACTCTGTTTGGGGTTGTTAGGATGGATATTTGAAATACTGATAAACAGGTTAACGTGTGCAGTTTTGAATAACCTCCAAGGACCCTAGACTCAAGGCATGTAACTTCAAATTCCATGGATGGGCAAAATCCCTATTTCTGGGGCAGCAAACAGAAACTATGTAAACTGGGAAGTGCTAATTACCCCTAAGTTGGAGAAAGCTATGTTATATCTCACAAGAGTCTGAACAGAAAATATAATTTAAGTAAAAAGGAAATGAGAGAGAATAATAAATATACAGTGAGCAAATTACTCACATGTAGTTGTAAGATGCTAAAACTTGACTTGACAGGACAAAGTTCCCAGGTCTCATTTTCAAGGAACATCCTTAGTTCTTCGAGGCGCGTTCTGAAAAATAAAATTCTGTTTATTAAATCACAAAAAAAACCCATGCCAACAGTTAATTTCCGAGAACACCTCATGCATAATCTGTTTGGTGCCGAACATAAATAAATCATTGATATCATCCCAATGTCTTAAACAGGCTAAAAAATAATCAGTAATTCAAGGGAAGTGGTGAGCAGACTTCAGTGTTAAAGGCTACGAAAATGTATTGACTTTCTAAATGCAGCTCATGCACTTCACAAAATACAAAGTAAAATATGAATCATTAAACTTTCATAAAACTCCCAGAGACTTTAGATCCCATGGGTTTACAACACAGTATGACTAATGTATGTGGGATAACTTAGTAGATAATTTGAAAAATTGACAGGTAATATTTTTTCTAAATAAACATAGTAAAGCTTTAAATATAAATCTTTTATTGCTTTTTACACTTGATTATAAAGCAAAACTGTGTTTTTTTTTTTTATTCTGTCCCCTTTTCAGCAGTATTTTTAGCATAAGAATACTTTAATTGGGTTACTACGAACTCAAGCTCCAATGAATTGGTTCCAGTTGCAGAATTCAGGAACATTTAGATCATATAGCTGGCCACACACACACACACACACACACAAAGTTTTCATGTAAGTTAATCAGTTGACGTATATAATTTGGACCTAAATTCTATAAACATCAAGCTAAACTTACTGGTGTGTGCCTACCTTCAGTGACCTAAGGTCTTACTTGCCAAAAACTTTATAGTCATTTGAAACATCTCATCCCTAACCCTAATACACTGGCATCCCAGATATCATATATACAAATGACTATATTGCCCTTTCCTCAGCAACAATCCAAAAATGCAATTGCCTGCCTTGTGTCTAGGGTCTTTGAAAACCCTGTTAAATTGTCTTTAGGCCCGGCCAAGCCACCCTCTCAAATATCTATTTTAACAACCCCCTTCAAAACATGTAAATGCAAACTGTAACATTCCAGTATTGAAAGTCAGGGCCACACATGTGGAATAAGGAATCTACTAAGGCCTCATCACAAGTTGCCAAACAGTTTGAGAATGACTGCTTTCCACATCACAAATGTATCATGAAATAAAAAGTGGTCAATACACAGGTATATAATTAATTCCTCCTGCTTTGTTTGACTTGTTTCTTTAAAAGTGTTACTTATCAGTTTCAGTCTTGCATTAACCTCCATTGTCCATATTTTTTTTTATGGGCTTCCATAGTTATTCTAGTATTATAATACATGTAAATAAGCCAGAAGGATCATGTCCTAGCAACTGGGGGGGGGGGGGTAAAGAAGGGCAGGCTGACACAGGCATTCATAGAGTATCATTTTCCTGGTATCATGGCAGCAAGAAAACCTTAGTGAGACTTTTAGGATATCCACAACCAACACTGAAATCATATTAAATTACTCTTCTGCTTTATGTATTTTTCTAAAAAAAACTAGATAGATAGAATGCAGGTATTTATGTCATGTTAACCTAGAAACCTGAAACTGATTTTTTAAAATTCTGTCGCATTGTTTCAGGCAATGTTATGCAACCTACTACACCACTTAAAAGTCCATTCAATGAGTGCAGTGGATTACTGTAAGATCTTCTGCAGAATTAAACAACAGCCCAGCGGAATACAGAGCTTATCAGAACAAGCTTAGGAAACCAATAAGCAGTCTATGTGCATGAGGCAAGTGATATGACGGTCAAGCTGCCAAATCTGTTCTTTTATACAATTTCTATTCTGTTTTTCTATTCTCTCTACACTTCTATTGTGACCTCCGTTCCCTAAATGTCATTGACATTTATATAATAATGATTCAATAAAGTGGAACACATGACAAAAGAAGAAAAAATGAGGCAGCATAATATTCTTTTCCAAAAGTAAATTCTCTTCTTTTATCTATCTGAGAAAAGAAAGGTTTAGAACATAATAGTGTCATTGATGAAAGCTAGCTGCATGTATTTCCATCTAAACTTAAAAAATGTGTTTTACTACCCCTAGTACAGGAGAGTGCCTAGACCAGGTGGGAACATTGTCTTCCCTTGGACCAGCTTGACATTGCATCTAAGTTACTGACTGGTAATGTCCAATTTAGATTGTCTTAATAAGAAGCAGAATTCACGGTCTGCCAGCTGTGATAGCTTAGGAGCATTCCATCAGCCTAGCCTTCAATATGCTCTGATGGGTCACACCTAAATGATCACGATGAAAGCTATTTGAAATGTCTTCTGTTGGCCTGGAACATTTGAACTATCCACAGAGTTTTATTGTTAGGAGGACTATAATATCTCGGTTACAGTACATTCGCTGAAGGCCTTTCTCTGTGAAGCCAGGTATCATATGCTAGTTAAACCCGTACAGAGACTATGAAAATCTCTTTACTTAGAGGCCTATTTAAAGCTGCACATGCTTTTCAGCACAAGCAATCATTAAGGACTCTTTAAGCAATCTTTTGCCTGAACAGGCTTATGGAGTTAAGAAAAACTATGGCAGCTTTTAGGTGCCGAAGACTTTCTTCATTCCAAAAGACCATTTGGGGTAAAATGATGGAAATTACCGAAGTGTTTTCCTTTGGAAATTCAAGTGCCAAAAAGCGTTTTACACAGCAGCTCTTCAGTTTACAACTTCATCGATCTGGCTGTTAGGGCCAGAATTCCCCTAGCAACCATGCATTGATTTGACTAAGAGACTGGAATATGAATAGGAGAGGGCCTAAATAGACAGAGGAGTAATCAAAAGTAGCAATAACAATACATTTGCAACTGGAAAGAGTCAGAAGAAGAAGTCAATTATTAAAAAACTATAAAATAAATAAATAATGAAGACCAGCGGAAAAGATGCTAAGAACTGGCCATTCTATAACATAAACAAAGTTAACTTTAATATGAACCATCCTTTATTTTTTTTAACTCTTTATTTCGTCGATTTTGCCACAAATAATAATCATAATAATCATAACAGAAGGGAAAACAAAAGAAAATAAAAAGTAAAACAAATATAAATAAAGAAAAAATGTGGAACAGGTTATCCAAATGCAATAAAATATCGCAGAGCTACACAGGGTGCAGTGATACAAAACTTTGCTTCGTGGAATGGGAGCACAAGGCGGCCCCACCAAGTGTGTTTTGTCAGCTTAACTTCATAAGGGCCTGTGCATTTTGGGGTCTTAACCATATCATGTAACCTAGTGTCCAGCTTTCTATGCTCTGCCTCTGTAGAGCTACACATTAAGATATAGCTCCAGATCATGGATTCTTTATGTCACTCAGCCGTTGTGGGAATGTTAGGAAAGTGGAATATGAATCACCCCTTTAAGGGAGACCTTCAACTTTCAATGAGACTTATCATATAGAATGGCTAATTCTAAGCATTTTTCCTTTTTCATAGCTTGAATTGTTTGTCTTCTTCTTCTGACTCATTCAAGCTTTCAAATAGGGCTACAAATGTGTTGTTATTGTTACTTTGTTTTACTTATCTTTCTCTACAGGCCCTCTCCTATTCATATTCCAGTATCTTGTTGAAAGGGTTGCAAGACCCTAGCAGATTGCTGAAATTACAAACTGGAGAGCTGCTGAATAAAAAGCTAAATAATTCAAAAACCACAAATGATAAAAAAAAAGAAAATTGTCATTATCTATATTATACTAAAGTGAAATTCATCAAAAGGCAATTTTATCAAAATGTAGCGAAAGTTTTTTTTTGTAAACTCGATAAATTCGAGTATTTGGGTTTTTGGGAGTATTTGGGTTTTTTACATTCAAGGTTTTTATAAATAAGAAAACATTTGAGATTTATTCGAGGTATAAACAACCTCACAAACTCGACCTTTGATAAATACAGTAACCCCCTACAAGTCAATTTAAAGGTGAACAACCCCTTTAAGTTTAATAACCACAAAGCTCAATAATATTCTAAAATTGTATAGAAATGAATAATGAACACATTGTTATGAACTGATCTGCTGTGACTTAAACGTGGAAAAAAATTATGACAATCAGAAAAGGGTTTAGTAACTGTTGGATCTGCTGCCAATGTTTCAAGAGTCCCCAAATTTCCAATTTTTTTTAATATTAACTTTCAAATTGTAGATTGTATAGTAAACAATGTACCCCCCCCCCCCATTGTAAAATATAAGGATATGAAAAGTTACTGAGCAGGTCCATGTCTACATAAACCAAAGGTCACATGATTTTAAGCCCTGAAACTCTGAGATGACATTTTACAGCCCTATTATTTTACAACAGAGGGTAAAGTATTTATTATACATGTTTCCATGAGTTTTGACATGTGTTATCAAGTTCTGCTGATATGAGTGATAAGAGTTAAGTATACATTTTACCGTTTATTCAAGGCTTTTGTGCATTATAAGATTCTAAATGACAGGAAGTCATAATAATATCAATAGCTTGTGTATGATGAAATAAACCAATTTAATACATAAAAGTTCAAAATCTAGATTATGAAAATGCAGAAATCTTACACACATAACTGTTAATAATCACTTCTTGCTGTGAAAAATCCCCTTATAAGTATCAAATTCCAGCATAGACGGCCACTGCTAAGTAGTAGATCCTCTTGAATAAGCATGAGAAAATCTATCATTTTTGACAGTGGAATGCTTTTAGAAAATCAATTTCAGTGTTAGATGAAACCAATAATTTGGAACAGAAGAGCCATGACTGCAAGAATAGGTTTAGAATTCTGCTGCACAGCTTTGCATGGGAACTTAGCACAGAAAAACACATTTAATGCAAAATATAATGTTTATATGATTTTTTAGATTTCAGTTTCTATAAAGTTTAAAGGAGAAGGAAAGCCCCAGGGCGCAAAACCCCTCCCCCCCTCCCCTCCGTTGCCCCCCCTCCCTCCTCCCCCCTGGCCTACCTGTCCCCCTGGGCAAATGCCCCTAACTTGTTACTCACCCCTCTGCGCAGGTCCTGTCCACGGAGTTCGCAGTCGCCATCTTCTCCCATGCGCGTCTTCTCAGCGCCGGATTTCAGTGTGCGGCGCCCCTAGGCCGCGCGGTCCAACCAGGCGGCCGCGCGGTCCTAGCGCCCACCTCACCTCCCCAGCGCGCCGGCGT
The DNA here is from genome assembly GCA_038501925.1 of Xenopus petersii. NCBI lineage: Eukaryota > Metazoa > Chordata > Amphibia > Anura > Pipidae > Xenopus > Xenopus petersii. Next base: position 135,278,645 of record CM076682.1, read on the forward strand.
TTTTTCGCCGGCGCAGCTGCTGCAATTGTATGGGGACGCACGCGTCCCCATAGTGCGGCTGGGCGGCATGCCACCCCTATTTTTTTGCCGCCCTAGGCCCGGGCCTATGCGGCCTTGCCGCAAATCCGGGCCTGCGTCTTCTTCCTGCTCTGACCGGCGTTTTCTGGCGCATGCGCAGTAGGAACAGTTACCGGTACGGCTCTACTGCGCATGCGCCGAATGTAACAAAGTTTTCCGATTTCACTTCGTGACATTCGGCGCATGCGCAGTAGAGCCGTACCGGTAACTGTTCCTACTGCGCAAAGCCAGAAAACGCCAGTCAGAGCAGGAAGAAGACGCGCATGGGAGAAGATGGCGACTGTGAACTCCGTGGACAGGACCTGCGCAGAGGGGTGAGTAACAAGTTAGGGGCATTTGCCCAGGGGGACAGGTAGGCCAGGGCGGAGGAGGGACGGGGGGCAACGGAGGGGAGGGGTTTTGCGCCCTGGGGCTTTCCTTCTCCTTTAAGGGCATAGCTTGCTTTGCACACCGAAATGTCTATGTGGGTTTATATTTATAGAAGCTACTTTATTGTGTGGCACAGGTTTTCACACTGCTTCAAGCCATTCTTAAGTAATATTTATTTGGGCCCCTTATCTCAGTCTCAAGATATCTAGAAACTTTCTTTTAAATGTCACTCTGTTAAGTTAAAAGATTATGTACTCCTCAACTATTATGACAGCAACTTTTTGCCCTTTATTTCCTGAATTAAAAATCAGTAAGCACAAATTCTTTGAGGAGAGGATGTGTATGGATTGAATTGTGATAAACTGCAACACTAAGGGGGTTATTTATCAAAGGTCGAGTTTTAGAGGTTTGTGAGGTTTTTTATACCTTGAATTAACTCACAACTTGAATGTTTTCTAATTTTAGAAAAAACTTGAATGGAGTAGAACTCGAATCAGTGAATTCAGGGTTAACAACCTGAAGATTTAAATTAAATGAGTTTTCTGCGGGGAAAAAAAACTAGAATTGCTCAAATTAATTGAGTTTTCATGGGAAACCCATCGAAAAAAAAAACCAAATATCATGAAGGCTATTAACATCTGCCCTTGACTTCTGCATGACCTCAACAGGTTTTAGCTGGAGTATTTTCGGACTGTAGCTATTTTCAGCTTTGAGGTATCATAAATCTAATTTTTTTTCATTTTAACCTGAAAATTCGAGTTTTGACTGAAAACTACCCTCGAATACCTATACCTAAAATTCAAAATTTTTGGGAAAACTCAACTTTAGAAACATTTCTTTTTTTTCTCTGAAAAAAAAATTAACTTGATATTACAGAAATCTTAAACAAGGGAAAGTTGTGTTCACCACTAATTTGAAAAAACCATTAGGCAGAGGTACAATGAGGCTGTGACCACAAAAGCTTAAAATATATTGCAATACATGGACAAACAATCCCTGTTTTGTTTAAAGGGTAAGGCATTTTTCAGTAGCTGTATGCACAAAATGTCTCTGTCTTAAATATATTGATATTTAATGATAACTGAGTGCAGAGGACCTCTTGTATTTGTCTATTACAGAAATCTTTTCAGCATAAGGGTGATTTGAAAATCCAACCACTAGATATTTTTCCATAATGAAACAATGGGAATATGCACCATAATCCTTTAAGGACTGCATATTTCAGTTAGCTGTACTGTATTTTCTTTAAGTATTAGATAAAAATGTGTTCAAAATGTATCATTTACTAAAGGACTAGTGTATGTATAAGGCAACACAAATACAAACATTAAACAATGAAAAGTCAATTATTGTACTTCACCTATTTAAAGAATCAAACCAGCATCTTCTTTGTGTGTTACAGTGTAAAGCTACGAACAGCAAAATACCAAAAGAATTCAACTATATTCCGGCAAACAAGATGAAGCTGCAAATTAATTCTTGCATCTATCAGAAGCAGACATATCTATTGGAAAGTTAAGGTGCCCATAAGAGGTATCCTGCCAATAGCCCCTGGTCCAAAATAATTGACTGCATGGACACCTTTCTATTGTTCCAGATGTGATGACTGATGGTGACTGAGTCACCATACACTGGCAGATATGGTGAGTTATCAGATAACATATTACCAATATGCCCAAACCACCCAATATCGATTGTATGAGGAAAACAACTGGAATCGGCAGGCCACCATAAAGCTACCAAAAATACATTTTGCATGATATTATCAGTATGTGGATTAAAAAAATAGAGACAATTGAGTAGAATTCCAACAGATATTACATTTACCTGTGATAATTTTTAAAGTAGTTGACACTTTGTTTTCTAATGGACTCTTGTAAAGCCTCAGATTTACTCCCGCAAAACTCTTCCCCAACCTGCATTAACCTGAAAGATAATACAAACACTTGGTTATGGTCTTGTACTCTCTTCTTGATTTTAATATTTGTATTACTTATTATTAATTGTGTGCTTTCAGTCCACAAAATGCAGCATTTTTTTTTTATTGAGAAATTATTTAACCTTTTTTTCCCATAATTGTGTGATTTCAGTCCACAAAAATGAAAAATGTTTTTATTATAATTCATAGATGGACAAATCATTTGGGATTTGCAATTATGTAAGACAAGATTATATAAGTCATTGATACTGCATATGAATAAAGACATTAATGGTGATTTTGATGATAAAATTACCTGCTGATTATATCTAAAACAAAGATAAAATCATCATATTTGAAGTTGGACATGTCCGTTCCAAGAAGATACGTTTTGACTTTTAGTTGAACATCCTGAAAACCAATAACAAACAATAAAAAAAAAAGAAGAAAAGAACATTTATCTGTCAGACACTTGCAGGGTAACCTGTCAGATGTTCCATCAGTCAAAAATAAATAAATAGTCCGCAAACACATTCTTACAAAAGCAGACTTTTTCCTTCTGATGCTCAACAGAGCAGAAAGAGAACATACTGAAATGTCAGGAAAATAAAAGAAGGTGAAAACACCATGTAAAACTAAAACTTAACAAGGCACTTTATTCAGCTTGAGCTTTCAGTGTTCTCCTTTACCTTCCATTACATGGTTTAAATCTCCATCAGGTTTTGTTGAAAGTTGCTACATAAGAGTTTATAAGAGTTTATAGAAAAAGACAGCTTTGAAGACAGATTTGAAATGTGTGAAATATGCTGCTTTTATTTCTCCCAGGAACAGATTTGAATTTTCTTGTTCAGTACTGCAATACCTATCTTGTTCAGTACTGCATTTCTTTAGCCTTGAGATGACAATGAAAGTCAAATTTGTTTTGAATTTCCCTTCTACAGTAAAGAATTAGTATCTTGGTCTCATACATCATATTATGCATTTGTTTTGCACATCCTGTGCCTAAGTAATTTACAAAGTTTACATATTGAGTGCTTTGTCAATGAGTATTTTGGTAGGCACAGGATTCATAGGCTGGCAGATGAAAACACACGCGGTCTTTCATCCATCTAGCTACTGGCACGGCCCACTAGTTTCTTATATCTAGTCCAAGCAATCACTTCTCCATGCAGAAGACAAGGACATGTACGACCTCGAGTCTGAGTTCAGGATCATTATCATCCTTCTAGAGAATCAGGTCTATTTTTGGGAGGACAATAACATTAAGCTGCAAGGGTACTAGGAAAGAAGATTCTTAGGCAAACAGGTATGTAATGGAATTAGGTTCCAGAGAGAGCAGAAGTAGGCTCCACAGAGAGAAGACGTTAATTCCATTAGCTTTTAACCAGTCTATACATAAGGGAATCTCACATTTATTAACATGCGGGGATACCAGCTGGTTTTAGTGATACTAATAGGATTCCTATATGATTAGTATAACTTTTACTCATAGGACATGCTCCTGTTTATTTTGATATATGGAAAACATACGTTTCAGAATGTTAAGCCCCTTTGCTTTGTGATATCAAACAAACATTGCAATCATTTCTATGCTGCAGGGTGTACTGAGAGGTGTAGCACTCAAAGGCTTGTGCCCAGGGCGGCAGTTTTAGGTATTTTATGTTTTTTATTGAAACCTTTACAACAGAATATTAATATAACTTAGACTAACATGTCAGCCAATAATATCATACTCATGAAGGACCAAAATCCCCCCACCCCCCAGTCATCTGGCCAAATGTCCTGGTGGAGTGCTTGACAATGGGACAAGGAGAGGCAACTATGGTGAATAAAACTTTCAGAAAAACAAGTCACTTCCCATGCTCTCGGATACTTTCCTGTCAAATTTGGCAGCAGAGGCAGGGGGTAGGGGGCTTCCTTAGGTAGAATGTGAACAGAAGTGACATCACATGCAGGCACGTTGCATAGTAACATATAGTGATGTGATTGTGCATGCATGGATGGCCACTCACGGGTCCAGTGCATAGGGCAGCACTGGACCCAAATGTGCTACTGGGCATACTGTTAAATTTTTGCTAGACTGAACAAAATCCATTAGAATAATTGTATATAAGCAATCCAGTAACAACACAACCAATCAAAGGTTGTGATTTCATTTGGTAAGCTTTAGTAAGTAACGTGTGGGGGCATGCACTTTTACTTTATTTGTTCTCAGACTATAGAGTCACTCTTCCTATTTAGGTGACAAAAAGTGGATGGGGAGAGGGTAACCTATTCTGTGATACACTGCATGGTCAAATGTGGCAATGTAAAATGACAAAGAATTTGGGTTTATAGTAAAATGTTTATGAAAGAACCATTCTGGATATCCATATATAAATCAAAAATAATGTTGAAACATTTTCACCACATTTTGCCCATATTGCCATGAAAATTGTCGAGATGCTTTCTTGGTTTAATCAAGGGACATCACAAACTACTGGAACTACTACTAATACTACTAAGTTATACCAAACATATGTTTTCTAGGTAAGAGGCAATACACTGTCACTTTTGTCCTATGAACATAAAAGCTTTATCAGTTTCCATTATAATTTATCACCCTTCTGAATATCTACAGATGGAGACCTCAACAATGTCTCAATACTTACATCTGCTGCAAAGGTCACAAAGAAGATAACTTTTCAGAGCAGATATCAGCAGCACACCGTGGATATGTTCATATCCACGGTGTGCTGCTGATATCTGCTCTGACTGGATAATTTGGCCCTGTAACAGGCGTGGGACCTTCAGTACAGCACCTGGTACCGCATAGGTATGTGTTCAAGGCTTTAAGCTCTCCACCTGAGTTTCTAAAGAAGATAACTTTGTGAAGAATAAATTACAGTAAGGTATGGCGGTAAATGGTATATATATCTTAATTGGGCAATTTGCAACTACTTTTAGCCTCAATGTTCAAATAGGCAGACATTGTTCCTGCATATAGAGAATAAGAATCTGGCAAAGGTCAATGCACCAGATAAGCATGAGCAGAAATTAAGGAACAGAAGGACTTAATAGTTATAGATGGCCACATATTTTTTTTTTTCATCACTTCCCATAGCCTTTCTGTAGTGTTAAAATTCCCAGGCAGGTTGTATAGCCTAGAGGTCCTGGAGGTAACATTACATCATTTAGGGGCAAGCAGTCAAAAATTGCCTTTTATTATAAAGGAAACGTTTTAGCAACAATACCCTAGGTTAACCTATAGAAAAAGACCTTGCTTGGGTCAGGGCGAGTAGCTCTAAACAATGATCAATAACATAATCCAGAACAATTAATTATTCTCTGACTCTTATTTAAATTGCACTGATAAATAATGTTTTCAAGTAAACTTCTTCTATGGGCTTTACATTTACAAGGTATCCAGTGTTTGTTACTGCATTGCTTTAGCCACAGGACTTCTATTTACGCACATTGTAATGCCATATACAATATAGGTCATATAATTCACATGCCTTGATGAAATGTATGAATGTTGGATCACGTAAGGTCAAACTAATGTTTTGCGGATGACAGGGCAGAAACATACTGTATTCATCATTCAAACTTCTACTATACCTGTCCCAACAATTATGCCTCTGTCAAAATAATTAAACCTTGTTTCTCTCGCAGTGATAGACTAAATATTGGGCAAGGGGGAACACCCTGCATTTATAATGTATGGCCGTATGTATGATGTAATATTATCTAAATAACATAGGAACTACAGCTCAGTGGAATAATCTGCTTTTAATATACTCTGTATGACTAATTGCTCCATATGGTTTCATTATGTAAAGAACTAATAAGACACCTTACATGCATTACTTATGAATTATTGGTATCAATAATACAAGTTATGATTAAAAATATACCCTTCCATAAATTAATCCACATTTATCCAAATCTAAATTATTTCTACAGTTAAAAGAGGAACAATATCCCAGCACTGAAGTTTTTCTCTGCATTCTAGCTACCAATATTTATCAGCAACCACTAAACTTTATTAGGTTTGCTAGTTTGTATTTAGAAAGACACAAATGGGAAAACAACCTGCCATATGCGCGACAGTCCATGCTCCAATTTCTTTTTTATATAACTTCGATCAAAGTTGGTATCTTCTGTTCCACTGACATTGTTCATGTCTGAAGAAAAAATGAAAGATGTTAGAATAACCAGAATGTTTTCTTTACCAGGCATAACATTAAGAAGCCTGTATTTCTTTTTTTGTGTTTAAAAAACACAATCTCTAAAAAAACACATCTCTAATAAAAAAAAAATTGCCAAGTAAAAGCATAGAAGTTAATGGAAGCTGCAATGACCCAACTGGACATTTTTTAGCCATTCACACTTCTAGACGTTTCAAAGTTTTTTGTATTTTTTAGCACATTGTTCAGATTTTTTTTTCGTGCTTTTTATACTCTACCTTTTGACAAATTACATGGAAATTTTGATTTTAGAGAAAATTAATTTTTTCGTGGTTTCAAAAACCAATAAAATGAGAATGGGCCTCCCCTTGATGCAAAAATATATACATTAAGTACAGTTGAATGTAAAAGTAGGTCATCCCTTGCCGAATTACATATTTAATAAAAAAATAAAATAAGAAATGACTACTAGATACCTTATTAGACCTTAATAACTATTAGGAGTTGTCACCTGTTGACAATTGCACAGCCTAATAAAATCTCTGATGCAACAAACTTTGGGCTGCCACTCAACAACGATGGGCTCCTCCAAAGAATGAGGACCTGAAAAACTAAACTATACTAAAAAAAAAACTAAACTATACTAAAATGTATCCATCTCCCAATTTCCACTGTCTGTGGACCACAGGGACTGCAAAGAGAAAATCTGAAAATCATAAGTACCATGACTTGATGCATTTTTAAAATGCATTAACAAATTTATATTCAAGTATTAACATATTTAAAACTCAATTTTAAATCCCATAATTTTAACTTCCATATATCATAATTCATAATCTCATCAAACACTGCATATTAAAATGGCATTTATAGGTGAGATCCTAACCAATTTGACATAATAAAAAATAAAATAAAGAAGCAAAGGCATACTTGGCAAAAACATTCCAGAAATTGTCTGAGATTGCTTTACATTATCAAAACAGTACTCTGATGTATTCAGATGTTTCATATCCATATTCAGAGATGAAACATAACCCCCAGTGATTTATTAAACTGAGCTTTTAGTGAGATCTAAAATGAAAGCTTGCCATAGAACAGCTTAATATTCCAAAACAGTGTCAGTTTAAAGTATGTGACATTTCAATTTCACTCATGGTATATTCTTCTTTTTTGGGGGTTAACAGTTTATAGATTCAGCAAAATGTATTTATATGGTTGGAACAGTGTCTATTCTACATGATTTCTAAGGATATCAAATTCAATTTTGGAATCAGGATTCCTAGGTACTATTTTATATTGAATGGCTCAAATATATTGAGCTCTTTTGCTACAAATATTAAAGACTTCACACTATTTTTACCCCTCTAAATCAAGTTAACCCAATGATGGCCAAAGTAGCTTCCTCCCACCATGTGCTCCATTTTGGTGCAATTCTGAATAGTACAGGCAGAGTGCAAGTGTGTTCATAACATGCCAGTTTGTGACCATTATTTTGCACTTTGTCCCCTGCTCTGCGCTTTAAAATTACCCCTTGTGTGCAGTGGCACCCTACATCTTGAATATGAAGTCACTTATTTCCAAGAAAACAAGACTTTTGCTTAGGGAAATTACTCTTTTTTTATATTGAGCCTATAAATCACACTATTGTTCTTTGGAATCTTCCAGTGAGAGCTGGCTAAAACCAATGTATCAGAGAAGTAAATAACAGTTCCAGGACCTACACCACAGGCTCTATTGTCCCAATTCACACATCTCCTCAGCTCACTTATCACATCATTAATGTGTTTTTATACCAACCTATTTTAGCCTCACTGAAACTCAATGTACAAACTTGGAGCCCTTATCGACACTCTTGGTTTGGTAGGATTGCTGCTATCAAAATCATGTTCCTCCCATGAATTCTATAGCCAAAAACTGTATTGGATAAACTGTAATCTGATGTACTGAATTTAATCTGGGCAGAGGAAGTACTATTTGTACATGAAACTCAGGGAGGGCTTGGAGTTCCAAACCTATCCAACTATTATAAAGCAACCCACTCAAACATGCAAGGGAATGGGTAGAATATATTCCATTAACTGAATGTTCTAAACTGGAATGCTTTATTACATTCCATTATCCACATTCTGACACTGCGGCAAAGGGCATTAACTAAGCACAACTTGCTTGTACAACCTTCACCAGTGACACCTATCTTGGAGAACCTGGACTTTCCTTCAGAATCAGAATAGGCAAACCTATTTTAGCTGAACACACTGTTTCATCCAATAAACAGAAAGTTAAAGGGATCCCAGGATTTCCACTGAGACCTAAAAGTGAATGTGCTCTCTAGATTCAGATATCAAATAAGACATTATGCAGTCATATGAAAAAGTTTGGGAACCCCTCTTAATTCTTTAGAGTTTTGTTTATCATTGGCTGAGCTTTCAAATTAGAAACTTCCTTTTAATACTGTATATAACATGCCTTATGGAAACAGTAGTATTTCAGCAGTGACAAAGTTTATTGGATTAAGAGAAAATATGCAATACGCATCATAACAAAATTAGACCGGTGCATAAATCTGGGCACCCCAACAGAGATATTACATCACTACTTAGTTGAGCATCCTTTTGCCAAGGTAACAGCCTCTAGACGCCTCCTATAGCCTTTGAGGAGTGTCTGTATTCTGGATGGCGGTATTTTTGACCATTTGTCCATACAAAATCTCTACAGTTCAGTTAAATTTGATGGCTGCCGAGCATGGACATCCTGCTTCAAATAATCCGATAGATTTTCCACGATATTCAAGTTGGGGCCAATCCAGGATATTTTACTTCTCCCTCTGCATAAATGCCTTTGTAGATTTTGAAGTGTGTTTAGGGTCATTGTCTTGTTGGAATATCCAATCCCTGTGTAACTTCAACTTTGTGACTGATGCTTGAACAATATCCTGAAGAATTTGTTGATATTGGGTTGAATTCATCCGACCCTAGACTTTAACAAGTGCCCCAGTCCTTGAACTAGCCACACAGCTCTACAGCATGATGGATTGTCTCATCAGTCCAAAGGACATTGTTCCAAAATGACTGTGGCTTGTCTAAATGAGCTTTTGCATACAACTAGTGACTCTGTTTATGGCGTGAGTGCAGAAAGGGATTCTTTCTCATCACCCTGCCATACAGATGTTCTTTGTGCAAATTACACAAACATATGCCTAAACATATGCAATAGGTATAGTAACTATTATGTTGCGTGCCAGCTTTGTTATAAAATGGCATTGCTGTAATTAAGGAGGGTCGGGCCCGGATGCAGGCCATGCAGCCGACCCCCCACCCCCTATGAACACCGTTTTTCGTCACTATGAGTCAAAAACATGGGACTGGTAAAGAAAATACAATTTTCTTGCTGTAAGGCCTTGTGGAACCTAGTTTAGTTTTAATCCTTTCCACCCCTTGAATCAGCAGAGATAGTTTAAGTGCAGCTAATTACTTTGGTATAATGCGCTCACCTTGTTCTTTCTCTCCCTCCCACAATTGCTCTAGTTTAAAATTGGCAAATTAAAACAGCTCTCCAACTGCGCTTTAGTCTACAATGCAGCTTGTTGTTTTGTTTATTCTTTTAATTAAAATATGCAGAATCTTTTTCAGACACAAAGCATTTTATTGCGGTTCATTTTCTAATTCAGTTGTAAAGTATATTGCCTTTCTCATGCTAAAATGATGTTTAACTGCAAGGAAGAAAAGAAAAGTGCACATAAGATAAAGGCCTCACTAATTTTTTCCATCCCAACCGTTTATTAGTTATCAATCAGCCCTATAGTATCACTAACAAAATTTTACAAATCATTTTACACTAGAATCCTACATCAGTTCCAGTCCCTGCTGATACCTGTAATGTGGTAGGGTTTAAGTTGGGAAAACGCCTATCTCCCAACCCGGCAAGGGGTGTCAGGTAGGATGTGGGCAGCATATTCTTTATGTTTGTTTGGTGATTTGTCCAGATGTGTTCTCACATTGATGTCACTTACAGGATTACACAGAGCTCATAGGGGGGTTGAAAAGTTTATTTTCTTTGTATTCAGGATAGTTCCGATTGCTTTGTGAAAATAATAACGCATGGGTCTGCAAGTTGAACTGGATTGCTACCTGGGTCTAGCACGTGCCCTTCTAACTAGACCCTTACAGTACTCCATTTTACAGCTCTTTAAATAGAAGACATGTTTTTTAAATATTATCCAGCAGTTAGACAGACTTGAAAGGGAACCATTTTCATTCCCCCTGTGCAAGCACAGACATGTGATATCATTCATCCTACTATGCTGGTTTTGGAACACACCCACTTGTTATTTGTACCACAGAGGCTCACTATATAGAGGATCTATGGGGAGCTCCAATAAAGTTGTCATTATGGGCACATATTTTGAGGTTCTAGTTGTATTTTCCATGAAAATTTGAGAGTTGGAGTTAATTTTTTTGGGGAAAAACTCACATTTTCGGGTTAAAAAAAAAACTGTTTTTTTCAAGATTTATTATACCCCGACCCTGGAAATATCTCAATTGTTAAAATACAACATCTAAAACCTTTCAAGGTCATGTAGGAGTCAATGGCAGGGGTCTCTTGAACCATTTGAAGATGTTAATAACCTTCATGATGTTCAAGTTTTTTTCCGAAAGTTTTGCCCAAAAACGTGATTGATTTGAGGTTTTTTTCACCGAAAACTCTATCAATTCAAGTTTTTCGGGTTTGGCAACTCGAACTTGCAGAATCAAGTTTTTTCCATTAGACCATTACAGTTTTTTCTTAAATAAGATAGATACCATTCAAGCTATGAGTTCAAGGTATAAAAAACTCTAACATTCAACCTTTGATAAATAACTCCCTAGGTGTCACTGTAGTTTTTCTTAGCACACATAAAAGGTTTCACGTAAGGAAAACAAAGTCAATATAAAATGATTAAAAAAAAGACAGAAATATTTCATTATATTTCAGGCAGGATAGAAGCAAGTGAAATATAACAGGAGTTCAATTTACAAGTCAAATATCTAAAAGGATGCTGAAGGAGCTCAATAGAATCTATTTTTTCTGTGCAGTTTGGATGAAAGATTTGAAGCTGTTTCTTCACAGATTGCATCAAAAGGCAAAAAGATAGCTGTTGTTGAAGTTTGTAATCATATTTAATATCTACTTTAAAATCAAGCTGCAAGTTAATGTAAGCACTTCCCAATAGCTCCACAAATAACATGCATTTGTACTGAAATTTATGTGGGGAGGAAAGCAGCAGATACAGCACTGTAACACATATTCCACATAATAAAGCAATTTGCCACAGTCCATAGACATTAATTTTATATTACCGATTCAAAAATTGCACCTGCTCTTTCCACAAAGTTAGCCAGTAACTGTATTGTAAAAACTGGACATATAATTACTTTAAGCTCATTCACCCAAATATTTAAAGGGATACAAGTTATTAAAATTAAGAAGGGTCTCAAAGTAAAAGACGGAAGTTAGAGCAATGTACTTGTATGTAATTCTCAATGGACAGTACCCGTTACTATTAAAAGGTACCTCAGATTTCCTTGACTTAAATAAAACCATTAACAGTAGGGGGTATTTTAATCCTTGCATGAGAAATATCCCAGTTTTCTGAGTACCGTATATACTCGAGTATAAGCCAACCCGAGTATAAGCCGAGGTACCTAATTTTACCTACGAAAACTGGGAAAACGTATTGACTTGAGTATAAGCCTAGACACAACTACAGCCCTGTCTCCCAGCAGCGCACATTCTGCCAAAGCGACCCCCCAGCGATCAACCGGACTTCTTTGCAAAGTTGATGGTGACAGAGAATTGCCAAACGGATTACTGTGTGCATTGTCCCACTACCATGTGCAGAGGGGTGCTGTGTGATATTGCCATCACTGTTAATCTTTTGTATAACCAATAGAGGGCGTTGTGTGATATTGCCATCACTGTTAATCCTTCATATAACTAACAGAGGGTGCTGTGTGATATTGCAGTCACTGTTATTTTTCATATAACCAACAGAGGGCGCTGTGTGATATTGCAGTCACTGTTATTCTTTCATATAACCAACAGAGGGCGCTGTGTGATATTGCAGTCACTGTTAATCTTTCATATAACCAACAGAGGGCACACTATTATTCTTTCATATAACCAACAGAGGGCACACTGTTATTCTTTCATATAACCAACAGAGTGTGCTGTGTGATATTGCAGTCTCTCTCCAAGTGAACTGTTGGTATAGGAATGATTAAAAGTGACTGCAATCTCAGCTACTGCCCACTGACTAGTATAAGCCGAGGTAGACTTTTTCAGCACATTTTGGATGCTGAAAAACTCGGCTTATACTCGAGTATATACAGTATAACATCAACCTCAGTCAGCAGGACCAGGACTACCCAGTAATATCGATATCATTACATATAATGAAGTTCTCTCCCGTCCCGAGAAAATTCTCTTTTTGCCAAGCTGGAGAAGTGTGTATTCGAGGTGCCTAAGATTCCCTTCCTATGTTACATTATCCCTCGTGAGGGATTTGAGATAGATCATTCTAAAGTCACGGCAATCCAAGACTGGCCTCTCCCTACGAGCACCAAGGCCATACAAAGATTTGTCAGTTTCGCTAACTACTACAAATAATTTATCAAGGGGATCTCCTCTCATATAGCTCCTATCTTGTATCTCATCTGAAAGGGAGGAAAACCTAATGCCTTGCCCCCTGAAGCTCTGGAGGTCTTTCAATCCCTGAAATACTCATTTGCCTCTGCTCCTGTCCTTTGACATCCTAACCTTCTACAACCGTTCTTCATTGAAGTAGATGCTTCCGACGTCGGGGCTGGAGTTATCCTCTTTCAGTTATCCTTCGGAAGGATGTGAAAGACTGTGTGGCGGCCTGTGCCATTTGTGCCTCTTCTAAGTCTAGTCATTCTTGCCCTAGCGGGCTATTGCAACCTCTACCCATCTCTTCCATCCTTGGACTCATTTAGCTATGGACTTTATTATCGATTTACCTTCCAAGGGGAACACTATAATATGGGTAGTTGTTGACCACTTCAGTAAGATGGCACACTTTATCCCTCTTCGTAAACTTCCCTCTGCCATTCTCAGTTGTTCATTCAATATATCTTTCGACTTCATGGATTTCCAGCGGTGACTGTATCCGACCTAGATTTCCAGTTTGTGTCCAAATTTTGGCGACCTGGGTATCACCCTCCAATTCTCCTCTGCCTATCACCCTCAATCCAACAGGGCAGCAGAGAGGGTAAGCCAAGCACTGGAACAGTTCCTGAGAAGTCATGTATCACTCTGTCTGATTTGGCCGATCTACTCCCTTGGGCAGAATTCTCTCATAACAAACTTATGGCATGACTCCACTGGTAGATCGGCCTTCTTGACAGTATATGTGTAATATCTGCAAGCCTTCCCTCAAGACTTCCTCTTGTCTGATGTTCCAGCAGCTGATGATCATGTAGCCCACATGTCTGCCATTTGATCAGCTACCAAAGCCAATTTGGAGAAAAGTTCCTTGTGCCACAAAAATTATGCTGGAAGATGGAAAACTTATCCTTTATATAAAGTTGGGGACAAAGTGTGGCTTTCGACAAAAAACATTTATCTCAAAGTTCCTTCCCCCAAGTTGGGTCCAAAATTTGTTGGTCCATTCCCCATTGTGGAGATTGTTAATCCTGTGGCTGTCAAACTTCAGCTTCCCCCTGAGATGCGAATCCCTAACGTGTTCCTTCTATCTCTGGTGAAACCGGCAATCGTTAATCGCTTCTCGTCGGAGCAAATCTCCTCCTGCTTCTGTCTCCGTGGATGGATCTTGACGCCGGTGTGATGACTACACACGCCTGGTGCGAAAATTGAAAATAAAAGGACTTCCAGGTCACAGGTTCAATGCCAGATTATAGGAATTTCTGACTGGGTTCTCTAAATTTCTAAATTGTTGTTTCCTAGATTCCTGACTTCTGTTTTTACCCTGATTCTTCCTGCCTGCCCTTTGAATTTGACAATGCTTTTACCTGACCTCTGTTGGATCCCGCTAAACTTGGACTTTTACCCGAGCTTGCTCCTTGGTCCGGACTTCTCCCGCTGGGAGCCGATAGGCCCCCTGACAGCTTACCAATCTGGAAACTCTGGACCAAGTCAGCAGCTTGCTGGCATATCTATGGGACCAGAACTGTGGGCTCTACCTACAGATGCCGGGTCACAGCTCAGCACAATATAAATCAGGCTGACTGGAAAATCCAGTTAGGCCATGGATCAGGTCCTTTTCAGACTGCATGACTCCTAATATGAATTGCTTCTACGACCAGGGACCAATAAATCAGGTAAAGTTGGTAAACCACCGCGGTAGTCAAATTGGGCAAAAGATCAAAGGAGTAGAGCAGGTACAGTATACAGTACCACTTTGCTCACATATACCGTAGCAACTAATTAGAACTTTCATTTTATAACTAATTGCTTATTAAAGGAAAACTGTATCCCAAAAATGCATACTTAAGCAACAGATATTTAGTGGCATATTAAAGAATCTTACAAAACTGGAATACATATTTAAATAAATATTGTCCTTTTACATCTCTTACCATGAGCCACTATTTTGTGATGGTCTGTGTGATCCCTCAGAGATCACCTGACCAGAAATAATGCAGCTCTAACTGTAACAGGAAAAAAATGTGACAGCAAAAGGCAGATCTTTGTCCATTATTTGTTTCATGTGACCTAAAATGTTTGGTTTGTTTGTTGCACTGTGAATCGTAGGATCCAAGGGGCGTCCCTTAGTTCTTAAATTTGCTATTTTCAATTAAGGATTACCCAATGGCACACACTACTAAAAAGTATATTATTATGAAAATGGTTTATTTACATGAAGCAGGGTTTTACATATGAGCTGCTTTATGCAGTACATTTTAGAGACCTACATTGTTCGGGGGTATAGTTTTCCTTTAATTATTAACAGTAACTGCGCTGGTACAAAAATGGAGTCTTGTGGCATGGCCCTCTAACCTTATGTCTGAATAACACTATGTCTGTTCCCTTTGAACGTATTTTCTTTTAACTGTCATATATTACAGTGCTAAGGAAAAGCCTGGCAATATAATAATATATAGTATAATAATATAACAATAATAATTACAATTTGCATTTTTTAAAATATATAATTAATCACTAAACCCAATCTAACTCCAGTTCTTAGCTTGCTTTAATTTCAAGGTCTTCTTTAATAAGTGACTGTTGTTTGAAACGTTGCATTTATGTACACATTAAAAGCTTTAGCCCAGTATTAAATTGTAAAAGATTTTAATTCAATGGGATTATTCAGGCATCATTTAAATGTAATAGGTCTGTGTTTCATTTTGAATACTATTAATTGTGTGAACGCAAAAAATAAATAGTTTGTAAAATCTATCTTTCAATGTTTAAGTGCTTTGTACAAAAGAACTTTTATCAAAACTAATCATCATCCAAACCACTTAACACCCACAGCCGTCTGGGCACACACAGAGATAAGGTGGGAATGTTCTTTACTGGGCAGTACAGATCCTGTTTTCCCTCCCCCTGTAAAACAGCAGCCACAATGAACTGAAAACACCAAAGCTTAATTAAAGTACAGGTTTGTGGTCCCTTATTAAGAAAGCTTTGAATTACAGGAAGGCCATCTAACAGAGAGTCCAGTTTAAGCTAATAATTATTTTTTTTTAAATTAATTCCCTTTTCTCTGTTATAATAAATAAGTATCTTGTACTTGATGGTAATTGAGCTGCATGGATCCATATTGGTGGCAGAACAATCCTACTGCGCTTATTTAATGCTTAAATGATTTTAGCAGACTTAAAATTTTACCAAACTCGAAGGTTTGCTCAATTATTGAAACATTTGAATTTTAAAAAATTGAATCAGATAACTGACATTACAGGTCAACTTAATGTATATTATAAAGCCACGGGTCCTGGAAATTCTCCACTAATTATATATTGTTAAAGTTACTCTTGTAATATTAACTTACCTGGTGTAAGTGGTGATATTTCACGCTCATATTTCTCATGCCATTCCATAGTTCGAAAGTAACTTAGCATAACTTCCCAGAGTGCTTTGCAGAGGTCAGAGAGGCAGGGAATGTAGCTGTCTGAGGTTATATGCTATAAGGGAAACAAAAAATATATCATGCATTAACAATGGTGACCAATATCAAAGCATTTTTTGGGATAAAGATTAATAGGAAGACACTAGAATGGTCAACTATGAACAAAAACAGCAGATGTATCTGATAACTTAATAAGTGATGATTGTACAATAATATGGTAAAAGTTATTGAAAAACGGTGCCCAATTAGTTATAGCTAAGGTTTGACCGAGGTCAGTTTGAATTAATTCATGAAAGTGTGTTTTTCTATAGAGTAAAAGTACCCTGCAAAAACTAATAACTAGACAGTTGGTCACTCCAAAATCTTTTATTTCTCACCTCCTA
Organism: Xenopus petersii; assembly: GCA_038501925.1. Taxonomy (NCBI): domain Eukaryota; kingdom Metazoa; phylum Chordata; class Amphibia; order Anura; family Pipidae; genus Xenopus; species Xenopus petersii. Next base: position 135,295,655 of record CM076682.1, read on the forward strand.
CTAAGTATTCAGGTTTGTGCGATTGGTAACTGATACAGTAAGTGGTACCCCACTTGGATAACAGGTCTGCTCTTTGCCGCTAGTAAGCCTTAAATTAATGCAACTCATATACTTAATTAGTGAAATTAATACTTAACTACAAATCAATTAAATTGATTAACTATGAGAAAAAAGCCCAAAATTATAACCTTATATATCCAAACATTGGCTCCAAATTCATAGTGAAAGTACAAGTGCATAAATTGAGAAATAAATAGCTCCAATAAACAATCAATTAACTCCGAGTTTGTAGGACTAAATTGCAGTGCAAAATTTGTAACTAACTATTCCCAATACATTGGAATAATGCCTTGCTAAACAGATTGGGGTGTTATGTTTGCAAATGAGCCTTAATATATGGAATATTTTGAGTAAATTATCAGACACAGTAATATTATGTCTAGAGCCGACATTCCAATTGTACTATGTAAATGGATTCTGGCATGTTTAGATTATTCTGACAATTTTTTAATATCTAAAGCTGGCAAAGCATCATATGAATTACAGCCCGGCAGCACAGACACTAGAGATATCTTTCAATCAGGTACTACAAAAGCAATTTGATAATTCAATGAATTATTTTAACAAGTACAGCATATTTGCAAACTGAGATAGTATTTCATACAGAATGTGCAGGGCTTCAGTAGGGGGGTTAAATGTTCTGCACTAAAATGGCTATTATCCTGTCATCGGAAAACATGTTTTTTTTTTCAAAACGCATCAGTTAATAGCATACCTCCCAACATTTTGGAAGTAAAAAGAGGAACAAAAAATATTTTTTGCACGTAGCGCAGCAAAAATTTTTTGCCACACCCCTTTCTGTGGCCACACCCCATAATTACAATGTTCATTTTACAAAATTTATCAGGTTATGAAATTTTAAAAATAATTCTCCTTATCTGAACTTTTTTTTGTGTCTCAAAATTGTTATAAAGTATCTTATTTGCACCTTTTACCTGTTCTGGGCTCTCTGTTAAAAGCCAATTAAGTTACAAATTTTGTTTCTTTTTCTGGCTGTTCAGTTCAGAGAAAATAGGGACTTTCCAGTACAAATGAGGGACTGCAGGTTGATCTGTCAAAAGAGGGACTGTACCTCAGAAAAAGGGACAGTTGGGAGGTATGGCTAATAGTGCTGCTCCAGCAGACTTCTGCACTGAAATCCATTTCTCAAAAGAGCAAACAGATTTTTTTATATTCAATTTTGAAATCTGACATGGGGCTAGACATTTTGTCAATTTCCCAGCTGCCCCTGGTCATGTAACTTGTGCCTGCACTTTAGGAGAGAAATGCTTTCAGGCAGGCTGCTGTGTTTCCTTCTCAATGTAACTGAATGTGTCTCAGTGGGACATGGGTTTTTACTATTGAGTATTGCACTTAGATCTACCAGGCAGCTGTTATCTTGTGTTAGGGAACTGTTATCTGGTTACCTTCCCATTGTTCTTTTGTTTGGCTGCTGAGGGGGGGAGGGAGGGGGTGATATCACTCCAATTTGCTGTACAGCAGTAAAGAGTGATTGAAGTTTATCAGAGCACAAGTCACATGACTTGGGGCAGCTGGGAAATTGACAATGTCTAGCCCCATGTCAAATTTTAGAATTGAATATAAAAAAACTGTTTGCTCTTTTGAGAAATGGATTTCAGTAAAGAATTCTGCTGGAGCAGCACTATTAACTGATTTATTTTGAATTTTTTTTCCCATGACAGTATACCTTTAAAGTATGGGATTGTGCAGCACTGGGGTCCTGGCTAATGGCATGCCCTGAGCAGCTATCCCTCTCCATAGCAACTTCATTAGTAATTTTGGGCTTGTGGGGTGGTGCATCGATCCAATAGGCTAAATACATTTTTTTTAAATGGGTATTCAGTGAAACAGATCTTTGCACTGCCACCTCTAGCCTGACAGGACAGCAACACATCAGTGTATTGCAGTAAAGTAACATTTAACTCTGACACAGGTAGGTGGTATCATAAGGCTGTGCGAGTCTATCATAGTGACGCTACACTAAAGGAAAAAGAACTTTCATTTCCAAAACATCATTAACAGCGCACTGAACTATTCAATTTTATGAAGCCACAGATATGACTTGTAACAAATCCATTTACCTTCAACAAAATAAATACAATAGGTTCAAGAGTCACATATGCTGTAGTATGGAACCTGAATGCTTTGGACCTGTGGTTTTTCCAGATAAGGGGATCTTTATGTAATTTGAATATCCATACCTAAAGTCTACTAAAGAATCATTCAAACTAGAATTACATCTGAACTCATTATTAGGGGTGATCGTGTAGGAGTATTGGGGTACCTGGTCAATGTACCGGTATACTAATATACTAACTGTATACACTGTACGGAGATCACTGTTACTGATTATGGAACCATGATGGTCTTTTTGATACTTGTTACTATTATGAAAAAATGCAAAATAAAGACCTTTAAAAAAAATCAATCATTTAAACATTCATTAATCCCAATAGGATTGTTCTGGCTCTAGTAAGTATTAATTATTTCTTAGTATGGCTCAAGGACAATGTACTGTTTTATTCCAACTGAGAAAATCTAATTAACTTTTTAAAAAATAAAATTATTTGATTAAAATGAAGTCTATCAGAGATGGCCTTCTCATAATCCTGAGCTTTCTGGATAATGGGTTTCCAAATAACAGATGCCTGTGTATACCTGTATGAAATCTTGACAATGTCAAATGCACTTGTCTGCATGCATCAGAATCAATATTAGTATATGCAATTAAAAAAATAGGATAATGATCCTATGATCTTTCTTTTCACTGTTGATAAGCTTGGAGTTTTAATGTTAATAAACCCCTTTATATTTAAAATATAGTTTTGATATGTTTTGAAGAGTGTTGCTTTATAGCCATCAGATAAATAAATGTCACAAGACTGTCAGAAAAATAAAACTAATTACCCAGTCAAGCAAATAGTATTTAATGGTTTCTGGGCAACCTTTATCTTAACACAAAAGTGTCAAAAACACTTAACACTTTGAATTTTAAATCCAATAAGATCCTCTTCAGAATATAGCATATTTTGAACTATGAAAGAGTTTTACTGATTACCATGATGTCACAGGTCTGTCAAGTGCTTAAAAGGGATGTAAAGGGAAAGAGATTGTGTACTTTTTTATGGACAATTTTCATTTTATGTTACAAAAACAGCTGTACAGGTATAGAATAAAAGATCCAGAAACCGGTTATCCAAAAACTTTGAATTACAGAAAAGCTGTTTTATACAGACTCCATTGTACTCAAATAATTAGAATGTCCTTTTTCTCTGTAATAATACAACCTCCTTGTACTTGATCCCAACTGAGATATAATGAATCCTTATTGGATGCAAAGCAATCCTATTTTTAAATGATTTTTTAGTAGACTTAAGGTATGGGGATCTTAATTACGGAACTATCCCTAATCTGTAAAACCACTAGTCTCAATCATTCTGGATAACGAGTCCCATACATGTAATTCTCAGCACCAATGATACTTTGTGAAGCACAACATCAAGTTTTAGCCACCACTGGGTATAGCTGGAGTCCTGAAATGAGCTTCTGCATCAGTGCAGTTAGTAAAGGTATAGGATCTATTATGCAGAATGCTCGGGACCTGGGGTTTTCCAGATAAGAGATCTTTCTGCAATTTTGATAATACCTTAAGTCTACTAAAATCATTTAAACATGAAATAACCTCAATATTATTGTTTTGCTTCCAATAAGATGAATTATATCATTGTTAGGTTCAATTACAAGGAACTGTTTTATAATTACAGATAAAAAAGAAGTCAATTTTAAAAAAGCTTTATTAATATGGAGTCTATGGCCTTCCTGTAAGTATTCCACACAATAGATCCTAGCTAGCATAATTTTAGATCCCATATCTATCTATCATCTGATATTGTTCTAAATTGTTGAATTTAGAACAATATCAAACCCTCCACCAAAGAGCCATGTGCGCCTCTGTGCACATACTCCAACAGTGTTTTTTTTTTTTTCCTTGGATTGGAATAAACATTAAACATACCCAATAGGCTGGTTATGCTTCCCATAAGGATTAATTATATCTTAGTTTGGATCAAGTACAAGGTACTGTTTTCTGGAGTTTGTACTTGTACTTTTATTGTATTCTGCATTGATATTCATTATGTTTTTGCCCACAAAAAATACTGTGTGCAATATTTTCAATTGACAGTCACTGTGCAACATATGCAAACCACTTATACTTGCATGTTTTTTTGACCAGGGACCTCTTAACCTCTAGTATCCATTTATTTCTTGTACAAGCTGTGGACTATGTTGGTGCTTTATAAATACATGATAATAATAATAACCACTGATAGAATATACAGATATATGATATATCCAGAAACCTGTTATCCAAGAAAGCTCTGAAACAGCGGAAAGGCCATGTCTATAGACTCCATTTTATGCAAAATTATGAAAATTTATAAAAATGATTTCCTTTTTCTCTGTAATAATAAAACAGTACCTTGTACTTGATCCCAACTGAGATATAATTAATCCTTAAAGGGGCTGTTCACCTTATTACAGTTTGGAAACAAATAGATATAGCCATTAAATCATATTTGCTACACAGTCTCTTCTCTGTTCCAGGCAGGAGACTCACATTGGTGGGAGGCGAGGCAACTATTGCTACTGGACACTGGCTCTGGCCACATTGATCAGATTAGCTAAATTGCGTCGGCCAATCAGATCATGTATATGCCAATGAAATGAGCATGCGCAATCTATGCCTTCACTTCCTCCACTTCTTACTGCACTTTTATAACGTCTTTCGGATGTGGACAGGACCTTATACAGACAGGGTATCGGTGATGCCTCTGGCTAGGGCGGAGAGAAGAGAACTAAGAATTTATGCAGCTCTATCTTTGCAGGTAGCTATTTTGAAAAAAAAAATGTAATTAAACAAAATATGATTTATATGACTGTGGCTGTTTAGATTTCCAAACTGTAATAAAGGTGAACCACCCCCTTTAATATAAGCAAAACCAGTCAATTGGGTTTATTTAATGGTTAAATAATTTTTTAGTAGACTTAAGGTATGAAGATTCAAATCACAGAAAGATCCGTTATCCAGAAAACCCAAGGTCCCAAACTTTCCGGATAACAGGCCCCTACCTGTACAGAGACAGGTTTCATAACAATAGTAAAAGTAGCTCTGCCCACTAGTCCATCCTTATGTGCAAGTGATTGCAAAGCTATGAACAAGGAACAAAGTAGATCCCCATCACAAAAGGATATGCCTACAAAAGGCAATAGTTGCCTCTCCTGCTGTACTGAGCACTAACGCCCATCGCTCTCGGGTCAACCATTATCACAGTACACGGCTTATTATTAACCAAAAGTAGAGTAAAAAATTGCTTCAGTGTATTAAAGAGTCATACCATGCAAAGGTCTTTGTATGGAAGTTTCTGGAATTTTGTATCTGTGTTTCCAGCACACAATTCCACGTATCCGAGAACTACTTGAAACACTGTATTATGGATGGCTTGTGTGAAGTGCATGTGCAGTTGATCCATGGCAGTCTAAAGAAATGAAAAACAGAAAATTCATGTTTCCTTTCATACATGTTCATTTTACATGCTGCAACAATCTCAAGAAGTATGCAACGAAAAGTCAGCAACATTTTCAACTATATTTTTTTACCCACTGCCTACCTACCATCAGGCACAATTGTGTACTGTTTGCCCCTAGAGTAAACTTTCCTGTGTTTTGTTAAAATACTGTAAAAAAAAAAGCAACAAACAAGTAAGATAATACTTAATTAAATATTTACAAAAAATCGAAACAATTGAAACCAGTTTTATGGGTAAAGGGACTCCAAAATTTCCTAGCCATGTACAATACACCTGTCCAAAAGCAAAGTAGCATTATTTCGCATTTGCACTGTATATACAGCAATCATCTGAATGGGAATTAGTAGAAGCTGTTTCTATAATGAGTGACCGCAGGTGTTGAAAAAGATAAGCAGCCAAATACAGATTTGGATTCTGATTACTTTGCATTTTCAGAGCCATCAAAAAAGCGCTCCGTTTACCGTTTTCAGTTAAACTATTGCGATTGAGATCTCAACAATGAACTTAAAGGAACAGTTCAGTGTGAAAATAAAAACTGGGCAAATAGATAGGCTGTGCAAAATAAAAAATGTTTCTAATATAGTTAGTTAGGCAAAAATGTAATTTATAAAGGCTGGAGTGACTGGATGTCTAAAATAATAGGCAGAAACCTGCTTTTAGTCAGTGACTTGAAGGGGGGCCACATGGGCCTAACTGTTCAGTGAGGTTGCAATTGATCCTCAGCATTCAGCTCAGATTCAAAAACAAACATTTATGGTCCATGTGCCCCCCCCCTCAAGTCACTGATTGGTTACTGCCTGGTAACCAATCAGTGGAAACCAAGAGAGCTGAAAAGCAGGAAGTAGTGTTCTGGCTATTATGCTAGACATCCAGTCACTCCAGTCTTTTTACATTACATTTTTGGCTAACTAACTATATTAGAATCATTTTTTATTTTCCACAGTCTATTTACCAAGTTTTTATTTTTATACTGAACAATTCCTTTAACTGGGCCATGGAATCTTAAATAATGGCAAGCAGCAAACATGAACACCATACATACATGTCTCACAGGCAGGGGTGCACCGTGATGCACTGCCCCACAAGTTACCAGGGGTGGCAAAAAAGCTGCTCCTGGTAAATTTGAGACAGATTTCTGGGTTAATTAACCGGGGATGGTTTCTCCACCTTGACATGAATCGCCTCTTTCATACCTCGTTCAAACCATAGGTCTTCTTTATCCAAGATTTGGACCTTGCTGTCTTTTAGCTGGTTTGAACGAGGTGTGAAAGAGGCGATTCATGTCATGGTGGAGAAACCATCCCTGAACAGAGGCGGGGGGCTTCGACACCATCTGTCTGCTGCATACAATGCTGTTCTAACATCTGTACCCCGGTGGTTTCAGAAGACTTCACATATCCATTCATGCAACTCTCACAACTAACACCTGTTTCTAGGAGTTGCATGACACATTGGATAATCCTATCACAGTAACTACACAGAATCAACACCTCTGTGAATTTCTTCAGATGTCACCTCTTTGTAAGAGTTACAATGTGCCATTGTGATTAGATTAGTGGAAGAGTTTATATGCCGAGAATTTCCCACACCAGTCAGTTGAAATGAGTAGTGAAACGTCTTCATTGATTACTCAGCAAGTCCAGTTGTTTTTAGATTTACCTATACTAGATATTTATTCACTATATTTAATTCTAGTATGTAAAACATTAGCATTGGCATGCAACTATTGCCTTATGTACTTTACATGCATTCAACAATAATCTTGCTGCAAAAGTTACATTCGTTGCATTCCGAAGTCTTTGACCTAAAATGAATGTCTAAAAGATCTCCATAAAAAGACTTGTTTTATGACATTACGGGGGCAGGCTGTATACCTGGCAAACGGAATAGCCTGCACAGGAGGTTAAACTGTTCTGCATACTCTTTGAATAACAGACAGCTCCATCTGCGCAATGAATCAGGAAACCGATTAAAGATAATTTTTTAGAAGATAACATTCAAACATGGATTTATGAGCGGTGCTGGAAAGGGCTAATAATGATTATGTGACTTGCTACTGAAGGCTTGTTAGATTATATGAAGGGGGAAACTTATACATCTGGCAAAAGGTTAAACTGTTCCGCATGTGATTTAAATAACAAGACTGCTGCATCTGTGCAATTCATCAGAAAACAGATTTAACAATGCGTTTACGGAGATAATATGCTAAAGCAAATGTATTACTGGTGCTGGAAAAGCCTGATAATGATTATGTGGCATGCTAAAATGCTTGTACAATAAGAATCACAGTGTAGAGCAGCGCATGTTAATGAGGGCTTCAACTGAAGGTTTGGGACCCTGTACTAATTCCCTCACATATCAGTAACACTCATGATGCAGGTTTGTACATATGAGGCTTGCCTGATAGAAAATGGTGACACCATGGTAACCAATGTTTAGGATTTCGGATTTAGTTCTCTACCACAGATTTCCAAACAGGGGTGCTTGGAGCAGTGGCTGGGAGGTGCTGAGCTAATGAAGTACATTTAGAGGACCATTTACTAAAAGGTAGATTTTTAGTGGTATTAGAGCTTTTTGAAACCACGATTAAACTCTCTCTTAAATCACAAATGCTATGAAAGTTATTAAGAAGATCCGAATGAAAAAAAGTACAAACTAAAATTGCTATCAAAAAAACTTTGTGAACCAAGAGTTTTTTTGAATGAATGAAAAATTCATACGATTAATGTTTTGATCTCTGAAAACCTCTAAAACCAAGAAAGAAAGGCTGATCTTTGCAAGAAAAAAAGGGAATTTCTTTTGACAGTTTTAACTTGCCATACTTTTTTACACTTATATTTTTTTACACTTAATATTGTGGATTAAGTAAATATACGAACATGTGTTCAATTGCAACAAAAAGTACGATTTGGAGAAAAGAACATTCTACAAACTATCATAAATCGGCCCCTTAGAGTGAGATAATGGAGAATTGCTGTTTGTTTATCTAGATACCCCTTAAAGCCTGGCTAGTAGATCAATCAGGGTGAAATTGAGAGTAAACAATTATATGCTGCCCTAGACTTTTCTGTGAGCTAAGGGGAACCCTGAAGATAGATTGGTTCTCCAAGGGGGTTTGAATGGCACATTCAGGCAACCACTATCCTATACTGTACTGTGTTTACCTGATCATAGTGAGTGCCTTTGTCCATGTAAGGATGGGCTGCACTAGAGTGCTATTATTAAACTTTTGTGGAGGGGAGAAGATTGAATAAGGGGGATCGTCTTAGAGAAAAGTAGTTAAAATTAGCTGATGGTGGGGGTGACCCATAGGTCTTAGGCTAATGCCAATTTTGCCCATTTATTAAAGTAACTCTGATTGCAGAAGTACAAAGAGCAGCTGCAATAAAACTAAGCACTGCCACACTTGCATTTGAACAATTGAAAGATTTTAACTATTGGGGCAATAATCATGATCTTCATTGAAAACAAGCTTGAAGCATCCCTATGCCCTGCTACTAGTGGGGGAAACTATGTGCAATAAAGAGAGGGCAATAATAAAGCTAGGGATGCCCAGTATCCACTATTTTTGAATTGTCCAAATCCTTTGTGAAAGATTCGGCTGAATATGGAACCAAATCCAAACCCTAAATTGCATATTCAAATACTACCTTGGGTATACCCTTTGCTAGTAGAGTAAAGTGAAAACTACTATAGCTGTAAAATGAGAAGGGGATCCTTTCCGCATGCGAGTGTAGGAATCAATGGGAATCAATTTCCCTGGACAGAATACCTTTGATTCCCATTTGACCTCCACACAATCGCCAGAAGGCTGAAGCAAATACACCATTGCAATTTTTACTTTTCAATACCCTTTGTTTATAGGGGATTGTATTCCACAGAATGCATATGTATTAAGGTAGCATGCAGCACAAAAAAATGTAGGTGTGAATTTAGCACTTAGAACAACTTTTAGAGTATATGTTGACATTTTACTCACAAGTACTACACTATATTATTTGTCTGTTTTTCCCCCCTCAATAGTTTTTACCTTTGAGGTATTCAGCAATCCTATCTTGAAAAGCAAATAGACCATTGCAAGTAGACTTTCAACTGCTATCTTCTAACCTCATTTTCAATTAATATTGTTATTGCTTTGTCTTAAAGAGCTGTTGGTTCACTGAGTAGTTATGATTTCTGACTTTTCTCCAAGAAAATTTTTCCAAAATATAGGAAGCCAAAAAGATTTGTAGGGCTTTGCATCTCCTGTTCTTCCTTTGTCTTTATATTGGTTAAAGATAGCTGAACCTTGCAAATAATTTCCTCATTCAAAGACAGTGAGTAACAAGGTGTGCCTAGAATATACCCACCTGTGTTTTGCCCAGCAGTCTGTAAGCTTGCTGCACTTTGGTGTAGTGAGCAACTTCGAAGTTCTTGCAAATCTTTGAGAGAGCAACATCTAGTTGTTCCTAAAAAAACAATATACACATTAGAGTGCCAAAATTATTGAAATTAAGTTTTGCTTTGATTGCTACTATAAAGTGTATGACCAATCAAAGATTCAAAAACATTAGCACAATGAGCGTAAATGTAATTATAAGCAACTTCCCAATATACATTTACAAATTACATTTACTGTGCAAAAAAAAAAAAAAAAATATATATATATATATATATATATATATATATATATATATATATATATATATATATATATATATTATTTGGGTTGCCTCTCTCTTTGTTGAAAATGCTAACATAAAAACACATTTTACTACAGTTCAGTAATACTACTCTTATATAAAATCATTAGTATAAAATATCCATCTTGATTATCTATTTTAATTTTTGTATTGTGTGAAAATGGCTGCTATCATTACAAACAGAAATTCTCAGCCTCTTGCACCAAAATGCAGCTGCATCCACTTTAAATTAATATCCTTGGTTTGGGAATGAGATGTTGGATAGCAGAGATCCAGGTAGAGATATATTGTGTGAAACATCAATTTTGCATCTCCTGATTTTAAGTTTTTCCACTTTTTCCACCATTTTTTGTGGTCCCACCTGGCAAAGCTCAGCCATGGCTGCTGGGTGGCTCATCATTATAAACAAAGAAACAAGTGGAGAATCCAGTAACCTAAATGTAGCATGTGGTTTTTATATAATTAAACATAGTTAACAGCATTGCGAAAGTAATTAAATCCATAGCAAAATGAATACTGTTTGTTTTCAACTGCCACAATGTTTTTTTTTAATATTCGATCATGTCATACTTTAGCACTAGTCAGCTATTGAAATTACTTAAAATTAGGGATGCACCGAATCCACTATTTTGGATTCGGCCGAACCCCCGAATCCTTCGTGAAAGATTCGGCCGAATACCAAACCGAATCCGAACCCTAATTTGCATATGCAAATTAGGGGTTGGAAGGGGAAAACATTTTTTACTTCCTTGTTTTGTGACAAAAAGTCACGCAATTGCCCTCCCCGCCCCTAATTTGCATATGCAAATTAGGATTCGGATTCGGTTTGGCCGGGCAGAAGGATTCGGCCGAATCCGAATCCTGCTGAAAAAGGCCGAATCCTGGCCGAATCCCGAATCGAATCCTGGATTCGGTGCATCCCTACTTAAAATTAATAATTACTGTCTGCATATTCTTTTTTTATGTGTCCTTTATTCAAGAAAGTATGGCTCAGAAGGAATAAAGGTTAAAAAGGCTAATATGAAAACAAGGTTGGGGCAGGTGGTTTATAAAAGGGGTTATTCACCTTTCAAACACTTTTTTTCAATTGTTTTCATATTGTCCCCAGAAATAAAGACTTTTTTAATTACTTTCCATGTTTTATTTTTTACTGTTTTTCCAAAATCAAGTTTAAAGTTTGATGTCCCTGACCCTGGCAGCTCAGTAATTCAGGTGCAGATTTTCAATGGTTACAATTTTGCAACATGTAGGGGGTTATTTACTAAACTCCAAATGCAAAAATCATGAAAAAAGTGTTTGTTTGTTTTTTTATAAAATCATGCTTTTAAAAAATCACGAATTTTTTGGAATTTAGTAAAACCCAGAGGATGGAAAAGTCCGAATCGGAAAATCCGGCATCTCAGACCCGTCAATGGGAGAAGTCCCAATGATTTTATGATGTGAGCTGGGTTTCGTGCAATACCACAAAGTATTCCGATTTTTCGGGTTGAAAATTACGAGAAAATCGTATGGAAAATTCTGAAAAAATTCTGAAAATCTGATTTTTTTCTGCAAAGCAAAATTTCGGGAAAATATAATAATAAATAAGTGTTAAAAAACCTAGCGGATTTGATCGGAGGTTGTAGCAGAAAATATTGAGATAAATTCGGACTTTGATAAATAACCCCCTTAGTTGCTACTTTTCTCAGCAACATCTTTGGAGTATTAGCAACTATTGTATCAATTCTAACAGCTGCCTTTATTGAGTCTCAGGGATTCTGCTCAGCAGGGACAAAGATAAGAAATTTATCAACTAAATGGATCAATTTAGAGCAATTAAAAAGAGTCAGCAACACCCCCTCCCAGAGCTGCTTTAGAAGGTGAGAAATGACACATTAACTTCAATATCATAAAAACAGTCCAAATAGAAAATAGAAAGTAATTGGAAAAAGTCTTTATTTCTGGTGAACAATCTAAAACCAACTGAACTGAAAAAAATGTTGGAAAATGAACACTAGGGGGCCAATGCATCAAGGGTCGAATATCGATGGTTAATTAACCCTCGATATTCAACTGGAAATGACAATCCTTCGACTTCGAATATCGAAGTTGAAGGATTTTGCACAAAAAAGTTTGATCGAACGATCGAAGGAATAATCCTTTGATCGAACGATTAAATCCTTCGAATCGAACTATTAAATCCTTCGAATCGAACGATTCGAAGGATTTGAATCCAACGATCGAAGGATTATCCTTCGACCAAAAAAACTTAGCCAAGCCTATGGGGACCTTCCCCATAGGCTAACATTGGGTTCGGTAGCTTTTAGGTGGCGAACTAGGGGGTCAAAGTTTTTTCTTAAAGAGACAATACTTCGACTATCGAATGGTCGAATAGTCTAACAATTTTTAGTTTGAATCCTTTGATTCAAAGTCGTAGTCGAAGGTCGAAGTAGCCCAAAAAACACTTCGAAATTCGAAGTTTTTTAACTTCTAATCCTTCACTCGAAGTTAGTGAATCGGCCCCTAAATGATAATAAAGGCAATCAAACCACAGTACATTAATGTAATAGCCTCTGTATGTAAGTATGAGTTGTATGTAAATCGGATATTTGTAATCCTGTATTACACTGTGTAACCAAAAAAGTCGTGGTGATGTTTACAAAGCAATTAAAAATTAATACCACCTTCTAACAGTGAATCTGTATAATGTCTTTTTACTCAAGGCCATGCAGAAATAACTCTATAACTGTCAGTAAAACAAAGTAACCGTCTATCCACTTGAAAAACGTAATACAATCACAAAGAATCTAAAAAATGGGAAGCTCTGCAACTGGATCCTAGCTTAAAGGGCATGTCCAAAATAGACTAAGGCTAGAAATGTTGTATTTTGTGTACTTAATATAAACATGAACTTACTGCACTACAAGCCTAATCAAACAAATGATTTATGCTTTCAAAGTTGGCTACAGGGGGTCACCATCTTGTAACTTTGTTAAACATCTTTGCAAGACTAAGACTGTGCACATGCTCAGTGTGGTCTGGGCTGCTTAGGGATCATCATAAACAAAGCTGCTTGAGTTCTGCATGGCTGGGAAGTAAGGCGGGGGCTCCCCCTGCTGTTCATAAGTATGATTGTTTCCCTGCTCAGCAGTTAGGGACCATCTGACAATTCCTATCCACAGCAGTAAATGAAGGGAGAATTCCACTGCATACAGTCAGGTTTCTTATAAAAAATGGTACTCATTTTTTAATTAAAGTATATTGGAGATCGGTTTCTTTTTCATTAAAGAAAATAAAAATGGGATTTTATTTTTTTTGCCTTTACATGCCCTTTAAGCTCCATTTGAACATGGATATATAACACTGTGATTTGCATCCACCACTGCCTGCCAAACATACAAAATGTTACCAATATAAAAAAAGCAACATATACAAAGCGGAAATGCGAAGGCCCACAAACTTTTATTCCATACCACTAATATACAAATATAAAAAAGCTTATGCGCCTTGCGAGACACCAACTCTGCTTTATTTTCATTTAGAGAGGTTGAGGCAAACAGTTGCAAACACTTGGCAAAGTAATTTAAAAGTTTTGGCACATTGAAAAAGATAGGAATCAATGGCAAACAGTTATGCAAATAGTTCTATTCACATCTCATTCCACAAACACCACAAAAAAGAATGAATTTAGCTTTTAATGGGCGCCAAGCTCCCTTCACTGGAAATCATTGCAAGGCTTCTGCAGCTGTACATAAACTATAAATCCCTTATATCCCCCAGAAGAGCATGCAGTTTAAACGTTAAAGGGAACAGGATAGAAGAGCTTCTTCCCTCAGGAGTTCTTTTTAAAAAAAAAAGTGTTAGGTTGGAAGACAGAAAACAAATCTGAATAAATCAGTGATAAGCTTGTAATCACACCGGAACATTTTGAAATGTTTTAATTTCATGGCTGCCTAGCAGATAGCTTTTAATTTAGATGGCATACAACTTTTATACTGTAACAACATCAGGTATGACAGATCATCTTCTGTTAATTAAATTAAATCAAGCATATGTTCACATAGGACACCGAATACAAGAACACTTAATGAACTGGTTCACATGATGTTTCAATAGTCTAATATATTCCAACTTTCTAAAATTATTAGCATAAAAGTATTGAAATGACAATGAAAAAAAAAATGTAGAGAACCGATTTACAGCGAATATTTACAAGAACAAACACACTTTTGCAATCTCAAGAGTAATGTTGGAGCAAAATGCACACCAACTCCACAGGGAAAGCAACTAAAACTGAATATGGAAAAGAAAGGGCACCATTCTGAATTGGTTGCCATTATAGAAAAATAAACTGCAATAAACAAAGACTGATCTTTTTCCTATATTCTGTATTGATAAATATTAATAATGAGATGCTTACCTCAATTTGTTCTAGAGTATCTTGCAGTTTTGAGTTCAATTCACTGAAACAACATGAAAACAAATTATAAGTGGAAGTTGTCAGTGTTGGACAAGGGGCCCTCCAGAAAACCATAGACCAGGGGTTGATTATGAAGTAACATATATTCTCTTTACATGGCAGCTCAGAAACCACTGCAAGAATTTATGAATTAGCAATGTAACATCAGGTTTTATTGCTCTGAATACAACATCAATTATGGGGATAAATCTGTAAAATATTCTACTGCTTTCCCTCAATAAATACATTAACAGAGAAATCACTATTAGTCTTACAAGTGTTTAGAATCATTACGGTTACATCAATCCCATTGTCTCCATAGAAAAAGATGCAACCAGGAGAATACATGAACAATTAACAGTATATTCATAAACAGATGGTGAAGCGCATTCCTTATAGGTAACATTTCTACTGCTACAGAGTCCAAAATTTACCGCATTTTGGATGACACTTTGCATTACACATAAAGCCAGTGTAAATCCATTCACCTGACAAATGGTTTGTGTGTTTAAATTGTGTAAAGAGTTTGGAACTCAGCAATGAGTTTACAAAAAAGAACATGATTTTAGAAGGGGAATCCAGATATTTTGGCCATAAAATGTACATAAATATCTTTCCACACCATAAAGCCTAGGCACAAATTGTGTTTTGTCTCGCCAATGTAAAAATGACTGCAAAGAAAATGTCAATTTACCCTTCACACTGTACTTGTGGGCACGAATAGGGATGGAATCCACCAGAGCAAAAAAAAACTTTCCTCCTTAGTTGTTGCATACAGTGACTAGAGACAGTTTGGATGATTAGTATTAGGAAATAGGTATGGGACCTGTAATGCTTGAGACCAGGGGATTCCTGGATAACAGCACTTTTTAAACTTTGGATCTCCATACTTTAAGGGGGTTATTTATTAAAGATGTTATTCACAGTTCTGGTTTTGAAAAAAACTCACCTTTTCTGAAAAAAAAAAAAAAAACACTTACATTTTTCAAGATTTATTATACCCCAACCCTGGAAATAACTTGTGAACACACCATCTAAAACCTGTTGAGGTCATGTAGAAGTCTTTTGAACCATTTAAAGATGTTAATAGCCGTCATGATTTCAGAGGGTTTTGCCTGAAAACTCAACCAATTTGAGCGATTCAAGTTTTTTCCCACCAAAAACTCGATTAGAGTTTTCGTGCTGTTAACCCCGAACTTGTCGATTCAAGTTTATTTCCATTCCAGTTATTTCTTACATTAGAAATCATTAAAATTCGACTATTGATAAATAACAATCATTTAAACATTAAAAAAACCCAATAGCATTGCTTTGCTTCCAGTAAGGATTAATTAAATCTTAATTGTAATGAAGTACAAGATACAGGTAAGGGACCAGTTATCCAGAATGCCCAGGACCTGGGGTTTTCGGGATAATGGGTCTTTCTGTAATTGAGATTGTCATACCTTAAAGGGGAAGGAAACCTAGCCGGCACAAACCCCCCACCCCCGTCCCGTTTGTTGCCCACCCTCCCTCCTCCCCCCTGGCCTACCCGTCCCGCTGGGCAAATGCCCCTAACTTGTTACTTATCCTTCTGCGCAGCTCCAGCCCAGGGAGTTCACCGACGACATCTTCTTCCACGCGATCTTCTTCCTGCTTTGAATGGCGCATGCGCAGTAGGATCATTTCGCCGGTACGATCTACTGCGCATGCGCAGTAGATCCGTACCGGCGAAATGATCCTACTGCGCATGCGCCAAAACGCCATTCACAGCAGGAAAAAAATCGCGTGGAAGAAGATGTCATCGGTGAACTCCCTGGACTGGACCTGCGCAGAAGGGTAAGTAACAAGTTTGGGGCATTTGCCCAGTGGGACGGGTAGGCCAGGGTGGAGGAGGGAGGGTGGGCAACAAACGGGAGGGGGGTGGGGGGTATTGCGCTGACTAGGTTTCCTTCCCCTTTAAGTTCACTAGAACATCATGTATTGCTCATGGCATTATGAGCAGCAATCAGCATGGCTTTATGAAGGATAGGTCATGTCAGACAAATGTGATTGCTTTTTATGATGAGGTAAGTAAGATGGTGGACAGCGGGGGGGCAGTAGATGTGATCTATTTGCATTTTGCCAAAGCGTTTAATACCGTGCCCCACATACGACTGCTTTTTAAAAGAAGGTCTGTTGGGCTAAATGAAGTCGTTTGCACATGGATAGGAAACTGGCTACAGGATTGGGTACAGAGGGTGGTTGTTAATGGTACATTCTCTACTTGAGTAAGGTTCTTAGTGGGGTCCCTCAGGGCTTGGTATTGGGTCCACTTTTTTTTATTAATGACTTAGGGGAGGGTATTGTAAGTAATGTATCAGTGTTTGCAGATGACACAAGATTAGCGAAACGGCTGAAGATGGCGCCCATAAACTCTGATGCATGAATCTGCACCAAAGGGTAAGTAAAAAGTATGAGGCATTTGCCCGGGGTAACTCTTAGTCTGGGGGGAGGAGGGGGGTCTATGTAGGGTAGGGGGGTAGGGTTTTTTTTTAACTTTTGGGCTTACTTCTCCTGTAATTCAGAGCTTTCAGGGTAATGGGTTTACAGATAACGGATCCTATAACAATATTTGCTGAAAATAGGCTCTTGGAGAGATGACCTTCCGGCTATTTGGAGCTTTCTGGATAACAAGATTTCAGATAAGGGATCCCATTATCTCGACTTTTAAAACAACAATTATGCGAATGAAAGAGTTTACAAGAAGTCAGATAAGTTGCAGAAAGATTTGATGAACTTATTTCATTAACAAGTGAAGACAGCTATAGTTTTTAAAATTGCATCAAATGCAAATGTTTTCTAACGGCATCAAACCACCTTGAAATAAAATACAGCCATATTTGTAGCTTCAGCAAAGTGTAAAAGAGCTGTTGGTCGGATGTACAGAGCTGAAAGATGAGAGAGCTGGTTTAGAACTATCCACAGGGGCTTTGTACTGGAGTTTCATACTTTCTGTCTGATATTGGAAAGTCTAGACATACTGATAGCCCCGCCACCAAAATCCTAATTAAACACCGCAGGAAATTGACTTATCTTTCCTACTTGAATAATTAACACTTATTATGAATCCTTTCTGATGAACATTTCTGATGTGTATTTTCTACATCAATAGGAATGAGGTCTTATTGTCCTTCATATTCTTTCACATAGAGTTAATCTTTTATCCATAAGAAGGAACCCCCAGCCATTTCACATCTAGCAGAGCAAAATTCTACACTTGCCATACACCAAGGTACCATAATTGTGTCAGGAAATATTATTGCTATTAACCTTTAACAGACATAGATCTAGTAAAAAAAATTGAATGCTCAGGAGTTTTCCGGATAAGGGATCTTTCTGTAATTTGAATCTACACACCTTAAGTCTGCTAAAAATCAATTAAACATTACATAAACCCAATAGGCTGTTTGTTTCCAATAAGGATTAATTTTATCTTAGTTGGGATCAAGTAAAAATTCTAACTATTTGGTAAATGTAGTCTATGGGGCAAATTCACTAACCTGCGGAGTTGCGCAAGCGCAGGCTTTGCCGCACTTCGCCGCACTTTGCCAGGAACGTCAGGTGCCGCTAATTCACTAAAATCCGAAGTTGCGCTCAGGGAGGCGAATGGTAGCGAAGTTGCGCTATCGTTAATTCGTCAAGGAAAGCGAAGTTACGCTAGCGATGCCTAATTTGCATACGGCACCAAGTTAAAGTACAATGGACGTATATGTAGCAACAAATACATTACACTACACAAGCCTGGGAAAGCTTCATAAGATAAAATAGAGTTGTTATATTGCCCTATACATGTGCCCACTGTATAGTTTAGGTGCCATATGTTAGGAAATGTAGGGGGGAAAGAGGGTACCCCCAAAAAAAAAATTACAATCTTTTTCAGCTTATCACCCTTAAAAAAGGAAAAGACGCCAACGTTTTTTGGGACACTTCACCTGGTCTGAGGTGGCGAAGGCAAGTCTGGCGCAAGAGGTAATGTTCAGTAAAATGCGCAAATTAGTGAATTAGTGTAGTTACGTCCCTTCGCCATAGCGCAACTTCGCCTGGCGTAAGGGTGCGATTTAGCGCTAGAGTATGTCCACTTCGCTAGCAAATTTACGCCAGCACCCGTTAGTAAATCGGCGAAGTAACGAAATGACGTCACGCTGGCGAATTTGCGCTAGCGTTAGGCGCTTCACAATTTAGTGAATTTTCCCCTATGGGAGATGGCCGTCCTGTAATTCGGAGCGTCTGGATAACAGGTTTCCAAATAATGGATCCTATACCTGCATATGCAAAAACCATTCTGAATGCCATTTCCATCACTTCAGGATCACTAATATTTTTAACATTTTGCACCCTTCCAAAACATTTGACTGCTCCAAGTAACTTACAAGGAGAAACGTTGGGGAGAAAAATTCTCAAAAAATTTCTTAGAAAGAACATAGATCTAGTAAAAAAAATGTTAATACAGGTATGGAACTTGTTATGCAGAATGCTCAGGGGTTTTCCGTATAAGGGATCTTTCCGTAATTTGAATCTACACGCCTTAAGTCTGCTAAAAATCAATTAAACATGACATAAGCCCAATAGGCTGTGTTTGTTTACAATTAGGATTAATTATATCTTAGTTGGGATGAAGTAAAAATTTCAATTAGTTGGTAAATGCAATCTATTGGAGATGGCTGTCCTGTAATTCAGAGCTTTCTGGATAACAGTTTCCGGATAATGGATCCTATACCTGCATATGCAAAAAAAATGCCATTTCCATCACTTTAGGATGACTAATATTTTTAACATTTTGTACCCTTCCTAAACATTTGACCGCTCCCAGTAACTTACAAGGAGAAACATTGGAGAGAAAAAATGCTCAAAAAAATTCTTAGAAAGAACATAAGGGACTTGCTTTAACCGGATTGATAAAACTGAAGCGATCCCGAGGCAATACATTCATTATTTTCAAAAGTAAAATAATGAACATTTCTTTCGTGCAATGCTATATCCCTCTCGGGCTGGAGTGACTCAAAAGTATTTTTAACATGGCGACAACATTGTTCATTCAGCTCAAAGCAACAGCTTAATTAGGAATAAGCAGATCTAAGTACATGACTATCATCATGGATCATTACATTACATCAACTTAAATGATAGGAAATCGACACTGAACGATAATTGTTTAAGGCAACGGGAATACGGTGCAACGTGTCTCCCCAAAAACACTGAAATGTTACATACAGGTATGGGATCCGTTATCTAGGAACCCGTTATCCAGAAAATTCCGAAGTACAGGATGGCCGTTTCCATTTTATCCACATAACCAGATTTTTAAAAATGACTTCCTTTTTCTCTGTAATAATAAAACAGTACCTTGTACTTGATCCAAACGAAGATATAATTAATCCTTTTTGGAAGCAAAACCAGCCTATTGGGTTTATTTAATGCTTAAAGAGATCCTGTCATCAGAAAATTAATCCTTTTTGGAAGCAAAACCAGCCTATTGGGTTTATTTAATGCTTAAAGAGATCCTGTCATCAGAAAACATGTTTTTTTCAAAACGCATCAGTTAATAGTGCTACTCCAGCAGACTTCTGCACTGAAATTAATTTCTCAAAAGAACAAACAGATTTTTCTATATACAATTTTGAAATCTGACATGGCACTAGACATTTTGTCAATTTCCCAGCTGCCCCAGGTCATGTGACTTGTGCCTGCACTTTAGGAGAGAAATGCTTTCTGGCAGGCTGCTGTTTTTCCTTCACAATGTAACTGAATGTGTCTCAGTGGGACATGGGTTTTTACTATTGAGTGTTGTAGTGTCTTAGATCTACCAGGCAGCTGTTATCTTGTGTTAGGGAATTTTATTTAAAAATATTCAGATTTACAATAAATCAAACTAGAAAAAAGTTACAATCAGTCACATATTACATTTTTCATATTACATTTCAGCAAGAAAAACAAAGTCCTTCCCACATTTTTTTTATGTGTATCTGAAATTTCAAATTCTTTTGACTTCATAAAAGTGACATCGATTGCCTCTGTTACCGCTTCTACTGACATTTCAATCTGACTTGTAGTCATTCTGCACCTCATATGCCACAGGTGATATCGTATTACTGCAATAATGATGTACAAAGTGTTTTTGTTTCTTCCACCAGTTCTATTACCACTCCGTAAGAAAATTCTGCAAAATCTAAATCTTTTATTAGATTTAGGTTCATACGTCTTGCCACTTTTTCTCTTAATGAGCTAGAAACTGGACAATCTACAAGAAAATGCTCTTGAGATTCATCCACTTTACATCCCCATGGACACTCTCTGTCTACCACATTGAGGTTTTTAAATTGCCTCTCACATACATCTTGCCCTGTAACGACAGCCATGCAGTGTCCCAAAATTTCCTTGGCATTCTTTTATATGTAAGGAACTTAATGCTTTCTGCCAAAGTCTCTTCCGGGCAATTTTTTACTCCTATTGGAGATGCAAAATGTAAGTCTATAACTTTCCAATAGAGCAATTTTCTATGCAATGATCTTAATTCATCAGAACTGATGTACCATTTTTTTACTGTTTTAACCGCTTGTCGCAGATAAGTGGGAACAAGGCCTCCTCTTATCCTTACCTCCTTCACTCTACCACCGAGTAGCCAATCTTTGATGAAAGGTGATGCCCAATCTCTTACACTGACTTCCCACAGAGACTCTTTCCCCTGCACCACCCCTCCAGAGTTAAACTTTAGGAAGATGGTGCAGAAGAAAACCACAGGACACGGCATGTCCAACCCTCCCTTTTTCTTCTGCAGGAAAGTAATCCCTCTTTTTACTGGGTTGAGCCTACTTCCCAAAAGCATTTGGAAGAAGAGGCTCTGGATCCGGGCATAGAAAGATTCTGGCAACAAGAAGACATAAGAGACGAAAAGGAAGAGCGGAATCAAGAAAGTCTTAATAATGTCAATCCTTTCTCTATAGGTCAGCTTCCAAGCTTTCCAACGCTGAACTTTTGCCAGAAAAGTATTCCGTTTTTCTTCCCAATTTACCTTATCAAGATCTCCCTTCCCAAATTTGATCCCTAAGATTTTAACTAGATCTGAGGCTACTGGGAATTTCTCAAGTCTAAAACTTGGTTCCCCGTCTAAACTCCAAAAAGCTTCTGATTTTTCATGATTGATCTGAGACCCTGAGGCCTCAGATTAGCTTCTGATACACTCCAAAACCTTCCCCTCCTCCTCCTCAGGTTTTGATATTACTAGAGTTATATCATCCGCGTAGGCGAGGGACTTAAAGGATTGGCCCAATGGAAACGGAACTTCCCCAAGCCCACACTCCTGCAGTCTCCTCAAGAAAGGATCCAAAGAGAAAACATACAGGAGCGGGATCAAAGGGCACCCCTCTCACACCAGCCTTCACCGAAAAGTCCTCGCCTTTCCAACCATTAATCAATGGAAAGCTTTTTGCCTTTTTATACAGTACTTTAATCCAGTTTATGAATTTTTCCGTAATACCGTATCTGTGCAAAACCGCCCATAGATATTCATGATTGACTTTATCGAAGGCTTTAGCTTGGTCTAAAGACAGAAAGTATCTACCCCACTTCCAAGCTTTACATCTCTCCAGTGCTTCCCTTAGTGAAAGAATAGCCCCAAAAATACTTCTACCTTTTATTGAGCAGAATTGAGATGCAGATAAGAGAGGACCTGCCACCGCACCCAACCTCTGTGAAAGTATTTTTGCCAGAATCTTCCTATCACAATTAAGAAGGGCAATCGGCCTCCAATTCCCAATGTGCCTTGAATCCTTCCCCTTTAATATCAGAATCAGAGAAGAAGACTGCATAGATGGAGACTGATGTTTTTCTGACAGCCATGCATTAAAGACTTGGGCCAACACTGGAACCAGATCTTCCTTAAAAGTGACATAAAATTCCGTGGTGAACCCATCTGGTCCAGGGGCCTTCTTTTTCTGTTGTTTATCAATTGCCTGTCTTACTTCTTCCTCTGTGATCTCTGATACCAAAGGGGATAGGTCCAAATTAGCAGTCTCCACAACCTCCAAGATACCCTCCCTAGAATTTTCTAACTTACCCTGGGGGTCATAAAGACATTCGACCAGTTTCCTCTTAACAGTCTCCTTACAATTCTGAAAAGGGTCTGGGGAACAAGATTTCCCATAGTCCCTCTCCAGAACCAGGGACTTAAACCGGTCATACTGATGCTGTCTCAACAAATATTTAAGCTGGTTAACTTTTTCTCCCCCCTCCCCTTTCGAAATACAAATTTCAAGTTTCCTTCTCAAAGATTGACTTTTTCTCTGGCCCTCCCTTTTTTAAAAGAGGTAGAAGCGAAAAAGGTACGGAAAGAATCCTTAGCCGAGTCCCACCAATCCACAACAGAATCAAAAAAATCTATTCTGGTTTTTTGCAATTCCAAAAATTCCTTAAAAGCAACTTTCGTCTCCTCCTCCTCTAGTATCTCTTTGCCAAGTCTCCAAAGACCCTTTCCAAACTCCAACCCCCCCACTGTACCATAATGAAAGTACAAACCCACATGGTCAGAGAATTCAACTCCTATCTCTCTAAAGTTAGAATGAACTCCACCTTTTTTAACAAATATAAAGTCTATCCTACTGCTTCTCTGACCGCATCTGTATGTATGGAGGCCTTCCCTCCCATTGCAAGTAGCCACATCTTCCATACCTGCATCATAGAACAAGTTTCTAAAAAATAAACTTTCATATTTATTAATTTTGCCAGTTCTATCCTTTTCTCCTAAGACTTGATTAAAGTCTCCTGCGAATATTATTGGGATGGATGTGAAAAGGAATGGCTTGATTTCTTTCAATAATGATCTTCTTTCATAAATTGTATGTGGCCCATACACATTGATAAGTCTAATCAATTTATTTTCAAATGAAATATCTAATATTAGACATCTGCCCATTGAAACATCAATTATTTTTTTAACAATTACATGCCTGTTGCCTTTAAATAGAATGCCTACCCCCCCCCCCGCTGGTTCTGTGCCCAGGGACCAGAAGGATAGGCCTTCCCTCCATTCTCTCTTTGCCTCTTTTATATCATTTAGAGATGAGAGTCTTGTCTCTTGTAAAAAGATGATATCTGCATCTATGGGGCAAATTCACTAAGCGCCGAAGCGACAAACGCTAGCGTTACTTCGCTAGCGTTACTTCGCTAGCGTTTGGCATTTTCGTTAATGCGCAAATTCACTAACGAACGCTGGCGTAGATTCGCTAGTGTTACTTCGCACCCTTATGCCTGGCGAAGTTTCGCTATGGACGTAACTACGCAAATTCACTAACGCGTGCAGTGTACTGAACGCTACCTTTTACGCTAGACTTCCTTCGCCACCTTAGGCCAGGCGAAGCGCAATAGAGTAGATAGGGATTGCTTCAAAAAAAGTCAAAATTTTTTCTAAGTCCCAAAAAACTGGTTTCTACATTATGGGTGATAGGCTGAAAAAGATCGAAAATTTTTTTGGGGCTCCCCTCCTTCCCCCCTACATTTCCTGACTCATGGCAACTTACCTATACAGTGGGCACATGTGTAGGGCAAAACAAACTTCGCTTAGCGAATCAACACTAGCCCTGAGCGCAACTTCGGATTTTAGTGAATTTGCGAAGTGCTGGCGAAACTACGCCTGCGAAGTGTGGCGAAGTGCGGCGAAGTTACACCTGGAGCAACTACGAATATTAGTGAATTTACCCCTATATCTTTAAGATATTCATATGCAACAAAACGAGTTTTCTTATTTTTGATACTGTTCGTATTTATGGTAAAAAAATCAATTGATAAATCAATTATTGCTCTTTTTTTTAGGGGCATTACTCTCATCTCCAACTCTCTTGACCTGTACCCTGGGGCCAACATTTACCTCCATCATCTCCTCGTCATCTAGGGACTCCCATTCAAGTTCTTGGGACACCTCTTCCTGATCTTTTTTACTTTTTTTCCTGCTCGTGTCCTGTACTTGATTTTTTCTTTTTTCTCTCTCCTCCTCCATTTTTTCCAACTCTTCAACCTCTTCCCCCCATGATTTTTTTCCCAGAATCTCGTACCTGTTTTGGCTCTCAATTGTCATTTTGCAGATTACATTTTTTTTCTCAACTTTCCTTGCTCTGGTTTCCCTCCTCACCTCTCCCCTTTTTATATTTTCCCTTCTCACCTCTTTCCATTCTCCCCCTTTCTGTTGTTCACTAGGGGTTGGGATAACGTTACTCTGTGCTGCAGTTTCTGCTTGTTTACACACTTGTATTTGTTTTTCCGGGACAGTTTCTACCATATTTTCTTTTAATTGTTCTTCTATGTTAGGACATGATTTTTTTACATTCCTCCAGGCTTCTGGGCAGTTTCTGTAAGCATGGCCGGTTTTTAAACAAAGATTGCATTTGATTTTTTGCTCACATTCTTTACTAAGATGTCCTGTTTCTCCACAAAAGGCACATTTTTTAACACTGCATTTACAAGCCAAATGTGTTCTAGCCCCACATTTAAAACAGAGTTTTGGTTGTCCCACATAGAAGCAAACTCCCCTGTCTTTCCCAATGAAAAAGGATGTAGGTAAATGCCTTTGTATATAACCTTCAGAATTTAATTTTAACTGTACTTTGTAGCCACCTACCCAGAAACCTTCCTCATCATAGATCTTGACAAGAGGGGATACAACAGTACATTGTCTCTTTAACCAGATCAAAACATCCTCCTGGTGCACAGTCTCATTTTTCATCAGAATAGTAACATTTTTATACTCCAGCTTGGAAATTGGGATAACTCTAAATTGTCCCCATTCCTTAGCATTCCTTGTCAAATTGTATTTCCGCCAAAACTCCTCTAGTCCCTGCGACAACTTAAAGCTCAAATCAAACTCCATGTCTGTAACACTTATCATAGCATAAACATCCTCCTCTGAGAAACCAAGTACCGTATATACCCGAGTATAAGCCGAGTTTTTCAGCATCCAAAATGTGCTGAAAAAGTCTACCTCGGCTTATACTCGGGTCAGCGGGACCCGAGTAGCTGAGATTGCAGTCACTTTTAATCATTCCTATACCAACAGTACACTTGGGGAGAGACTGCAATATCCCACAATGCCCTCTGTTGGTTATATGGAAGAATAACAGTGCGCCCTCTGTTGGTTATATGAAAGAATAATAGTGACTGCAATATCACACAGCGCCATCTGTTGGTTATATGAAAGAATAACAGTGACTGCAATATCACACAGCGCCATCTGTTGGTTGTATGAAAGAATAACCGTGCGCCCTCTGTTGGTTATATGAAAGATTAACAGTGACTGCAATATCACACAGCGCCGTCTGTTGGCTATATTAAAGAATAACAGTGACTGCAATATCACACAGCACCCTCTGTTGGTTATATGAAAGAATAACAGTGCGCCCTCTGTTGGTTATATGAAAGAATAACAGTGACTGCAATATCACACAGCACCCTCTGTTGGTTATATGAAAGAATAACAGTGACTGCAATATCACACAGCGCCATCTGTTGGTTATATGGAAGAATAACAGTGACTGCAATATCACACAGTGCCCTCTGTTGGTTATATGAAAGATTAACAGTGACTGCAATATCACACAGCACCCTCTGTTGGTTATATGAAAGAATAACAGTGACTGCAATATCACACAGCGCCCTCTGTTGGTTATACGAAAGATTAACAGTGATGGCAATATCATTGTCCTTCCCTGCATGTCCAGAGTTATCCAAATGAGTACTTGCCACAAAAAATCCACTTATATTTCCCCCTTTTTCTTTTAATGAAACAGACCTCAGATCAGTGTCCATAGTCTGCCTCTCATTAACATAAGTCTCTGAGCTCCCTTGCCCCCTCTCAAAAACTGCAGCTCCTGCAGCTGCAGTCACATTCTTTGCAGATTCACTCACCCCCTGTCTGGTGTCTGTAATTGATGTATCTGAGATCAGACGAGACCTTGGCTCTTGCAGGGCGCTCTCTGCCACTCTGTGTGCGATTATGCTGGCTGCTTCCTCCATTCTGCCAGATGACTTGAACTCTCGCGGTGCTTTCCCCGAGACTTCGGTCATTTCCGCATTTGTCTCCTCTGCAGAATTGCTATGGCTTCCCACAGCAGCTCCTGCATTCGGATCCTTCTCTGGATGGCTGCCAGCACCAGTTTCAGTTTCTCCAGCTGAGAGACCACTTTCGTCCAAAGCAACTTTCAGAGCCTTCCCTTTTGCTGCCTTTTTCATCCGGTCTCCAGGTACTGCTACATTACTCTCTGCAGACCTCCTTCTACTTCCCAGCCTGGAACGCTGCATGTTCCCAGGGGGTGTCTCTGTTTTTTTTCTCACCTTGAGGGAAGATAGCAGACTTCCCAAGGTTTTTTAAGTGAAAAAAAAAAAATCAAAAAGTCCAAAAAATAAGCACGGGGTGAAATTAAGGGGGGAGGGGGGAATCACTCCAAAAAATGAAAACTATCCTCTCCAGACCAGCAAGGGCCTGGGGATACACACTTCCACAGAGCACACTCACAGCACGTCCTCACAGTTTAGTATAGCTTATTGTGTGCTTGTGTGAGGGAGCTGCTATCTGGTTACCTTCCCATTGTTCTTTTGTTTGGCTGCTGGGGGGGAAAAGGGAGGGGGTGATATCACTCCAAATTGCAGAACAGCAGTAAAGAGTGATTGAAGTTTATCAATCATGACTTGGGGCAGCTGGGAAATTGACAATATGTCTAGCCCCATGTCAGATTTCAAAATTGAATATAAAAAAATCTGTTTGCTCTTTTGAGAAATGGATTTCAGTGCAGAATTCTGCTGGAGCAGGACAATTAACTGATTCATTTAAAAAAAAAAATAGCAGAAATATGTAATAAATGTATATTGCAATGTTGCCTAGAATTATATTTTCTTTCATTAGGTCATTTTTTTAGTTTGGGGTTGACTTGCCCTTTAAGGTATGAAGATCCAAATTACAGAAAGATTCGTTATCCGGAAAACCCTAGGTCCCAAGCATTCTGGATAACAGGACCAATACCTGTACTTTATTTACTTTACATTCTCTAACACTTAACCCAAGGTCTGCCATTTGTATTAAAACAATCCTGCAATGTTCCAGGGTTGTAGTACAACAGCTGAATTGCTAATTGCTTGGAAATCCAGTAACTTTATTACAGGCGAAATGATTACACAGCAGTAATCTACATTTAAAAAAAGTAAATAAACCATAATAGTACATGAAAGATTAGAAAAACACAGGAAGGACAGAATGTTCAAATGAATGTGGGCTTTTGTGCTTTATCCCTATCATAAACATAAATGTTAATCAATTTCATGATCCTGCAACAGTCCCCTGTTTGGTTACTATGAAGTGCTTTATTAAGACTTCCTTTACAGTTATAAGAGTTACGCCACTGCACCCATATCTTTATAAGGGGAATTTACAAGTGAGAATGCAACTGTTTGTATTGGACTTATAAAGAAATGCCGCACTAATTAAAAACTCTATACACTTTAAGCCAAGAACAAATAGCTAGAAACAGATCTGTACTGCACCTCTGGGTTTTCCATATACAAGATATTTCAATATTGATGGAGGACCATGTCTTAAAAAGGTAGTTAAGCTTTAACTTTTTGTATGATGTAGACAGCAATATCATGAGACAATTTGCAATTGGCCTTTATTTTATAATTTGTTGCTTTTCAGTTATTTTGCTTTTTGTTCAGCAGTTTTCCAGTTTGTTATTTCAGCAAATATCTGGTTGTTAGGGTCTTATTTTTTTCTAGCAAACACGCACTGGTCTTAATAAGAGACTGGAATAAGTAGAGGAGGTGGACTGAATAGACATATGTAATAAAAAGTAACAAAACAATAAAATTATAGCCTCACAGAGCAATAGTTATTTGCACTACTAAACCCCCCTAGCCATTCACCACCCTCCCCAGTCTCCTCTGTGCTCCTTCTCCCCTGTGACTAATGAAGTTTAGTCACTTCCCACTTGATCCCATTCCTATCAAACTTCTCTGCAATGCCAATCCCGTTCTAATTAAAGCCTTAACTCGTCTGTTTCATCTCTCACTCTCAACTGCAGTCTTTCCTTCTCAACTAAAACATGCACATGGCACTCCCATTCTAAGAAATCATTTCTTGATCCCTCCAATCTTGGTTACCTCTGACCTATCCCTTTGTGATCTTTCATCTCTAAACTACTTGAGTGCCTAGTTCATAACAGACTAACACCATTCCTCTCTGACAATAACCTGTTGGACCCCCTACAATCTGTTGGCAACAACATTCCACTGAAACTGCCCTAACATGACTAACAAATCAACCACTTCTCACTACTAATACTGCTTGATCTCTCAGCTGCATTTGACACTGTGGATCATTCTCTCCTCCTCCAATCCCTCCATTCATATGGCCTTTGCGACACAGTCCTGTCCTGGGTCTCTTCTTACTTTAATAATCTTTCCTTCAGTGTCTCCTACAATGGAGTAACGTCTTCTTTCCTACTTCTTTCTGTTGGGGGCCTTTATTATTTTCTTCCTCTCCTGATCTCAACCCAGAGCTCTTAACTTGGATCTCTTCC
Source organism: Xenopus petersii (assembly GCA_038501925.1). Classification (NCBI taxonomy): domain Eukaryota; kingdom Metazoa; phylum Chordata; class Amphibia; order Anura; family Pipidae; genus Xenopus; species Xenopus petersii. The sequence goes on from CM076682.1 coordinate 135,324,996, forward strand.
TACCTGTCCACTATATCTACTTGGATGCCACAACACTACCTTAAATTAAACCTCTCAGAAATAGAAATGGTTATTTTCCCCAACTAGCACCCGGTACATCCCATAAGTATCTATCATAGCTAACAATTCCACTATCACACTGTCTCCCCAGGCCTGCTGCCTTAGGGTTATCCTATATTCTGCACTGACCTTCACTCATTATATCCAGTCACTTATTTAATCATGTCACTTTCACCTAAGGAACATATAATACCATCCAAAATACAATTTACGCATCCTTTAATGCTTAAAGGAAATGTAATGTGCGTGAATAATGTATAAATGTGTTGACTGCAATTTCAGATCAGTGCATGTCAATCATTCTTATATTTAAATTGGCATGTTGCTTTAAGCATCCCTTTGGACTGACATATTTAATAGTAATATACTGTCCTTGTATTTGTGCCTATGTATGTATCAAGCATCTCTAACAATTGCTAAGGCTGTCTGAAGCCAGTGAATTAGACAGAAGGCAGTAGCCTGCAGAGATGTTAAACATTCCAGATGAAGGTCTCAGAGTGCTTCCCACTTGCAATCATTTTGAGACCTAAGGAAATATTGCTGTGTCACACTAATAAAACAGGCAAGAGATGAAGAGTGACAAGGAGCTTCATTATCATTGCAAAAGAACTGCAGCAAGGGATGACTTTCTATCTCACAACAAGCTTAACTGCTTTTTATTGTCTGCCACTTTCCTAAAATTTTAGTTTAAAAAATGTTTCCTTCTTCCCTCAAGTTTCTCATTAGCAGCTTTTTAGACTTTCTAGGCTTTTACAATAAAATGTATTACTTATACAGGAACTGGTACAGTACAGTACATTTAGCCAATAATGAGCATGCAACCTGAGAATTACAGACCAACTGTTAACAAATCACTATATTAATATTGCTGACTTTTATAGTTTAGAATGTCAGTGATCAGGCTTATCTGACCTAAAGAAGATTTAATTTAATTTTAAAACCTAAATTTTAGAAAAATTGTAAATAAAAAAAATATACAAAAATAGAAAGCATATAAAATTATTTGTTGGGTACAACAATTTGAAAAGTATTGTTTTGGTAAAAAGTGTATTGACCCTATAAGTTATAAAATGGTTCAAATAAATTTTCAAGCACTCGTTTCAACTAAAACTAACCCCTTTAAATACCCTGCTTGGTATTTAAAGGGGTTAAGAACCCCCTAACACAAAACTGGTTGGTTTACTGTACCTCAAGCAGAGCGCAGAACAAGCATATAACTTAGAGCTGAACTGTGCGGCTACAGTCAGTCTTTTACAGTCAGTCTTTACTGATTTTGGCAGTCTACCTAATACAGATATCGATCGGTCATCTGGAAACCTGTTATCCAGAAAGCTCTGAATTACAGGAAAGCCACCTGCCATCGACTCATTTTTAACCAAACAACTCAAATTTTTAAAAATGATTTCCTTTATTAACTCCTCTGTAATAATAAAGCAGTACCTTGTACCTCCCAACTAAGATATAATTAATCCTTATTGGAAGGCAGAACCATTCAAACTGGGTTTAATTAAAATGTAAGTAATTTTTTTAATAAACTTAAGGTATGGAGATCCAAATTACCGACCCCTTATCCTAAAAACTTGAGGTTCCAAGCATTTTGGATAACAGGTTCTATACTTGTAACTGTCACATTACATTTAGGGTGGTGACACACGCTAAGATTCTGGGGAGATTAGTCTCCCAGCGACAAATCTCCTCTTCTTTGGTGCTAATAAATGTCTCACAATGAAACTTCAGTTGACATTGGAAAAGGAAGCCCTCCGAGTGCCATCCCGCCGGCGATTTACATAATAGCCGACGGGAAGGCTTTTCAGGGAGATTAGTCGTCCGAGGAAGGGGAGATTTGTTGCTGGGCATCTAAACTCCCCGGAATCTTAGCATGTGTCACCACCTTTAAGTACAGAAAATTGCCCCCCCCCCCCCATTGGGGTAATGCTGTGATGAAATGCGGCTGTTTCGGGACACCACAAGTTATGCAAAGCATCCCTTAGCTAGCCAACTGTCAGGCCTGAGGTTTTTCTATAACTAGTACACCACTTTAATCACCTAGGTCCACATTTTTTAGTAAAGCCTTGAACAGATATAAACTTTTCAGCAAGCAAGATGTGTTGCTTTCAAGAACATTTAAGCTGCAGCTCAAACAGCATTTTATGTATGAATATACTTATTAGTGCTACTTCTATATGCAAATCTGGTCACTTTCACAGTACCTTAATACAAACATGGGCAGCAAACATTGCAATAAATATACACGGCTATATCATTCATATCATTCACACTGTAATAGTCTGTGTCACGTGTACGTACCTTATACAACTGTAGTGTCTAAAGGTGCTAGCTGCCTTCTGGCACTCCAAACAAAGCTGAATGGCTCCAGGATAGTCCTCCTCCTTCAAATCAAAATTACAAATACATTAATACAATATTACAATTGCTCTAGGTTGCAATAGACAGATTATACACTCAGTGCAACTTGTTCTAGCACACATTGTTTCAGTTTTCCAAAAGGCATCATTTTTCAATCTATAAAAAGGGGTTTTGCATAATTAAATAAGATGCCATTCTAAGCAACTATGCTAAACAACCTAAGGTTTTTATTAACAAGTTAAGCACAAGTTATATGGGTCCGATGCTTTTAAACAGTTCTTCTCCAGGTCATAGAGACAGACCTGCTTTCTTTTGCTAATACACTGATAGATAACATTAAAACGAATGAAAATTGTTAAATATTATATAATAGGAAACGTTACAGAACTTTTTCTCATTATGCATAACACTGGTGTTGGATGAAGGGCCTCTTTAACACATTTTTATTGGACAGATCTGCCAAGAATGAGATGGAATGTGACAGACTTTTGGTTATTGGTAGATCATATCAACATATAACTATTGGAAAGTTAAAACATACTGACCTCATATCTATAGCCTAACGAGTTTCATGCTTACTCAGCACTTAATTATAGGCTGGGTAAGCATGAAGCATGTTAGGCTATAGACACGGGGTAAATATTTGTTTTAACATGTTTGGAAAAATAAAGACTTTGTAGATTTTTATCTGTGCAATAGTTATATATATATAGATATATAGACGGCACTTATGTATGGTCACTAGGAGAACTTATACCACAAACCGAATTGTTATGATAGTGGGACTCCATGTGGTCAGTATGTGAATCCTATTAGTAGTTCAAAACCATTTCTCTTATGTCTGGCCCAGTATTATCTATCACCTGAGTAATGGAAAATAAAACAAATGTTTATTTTGCACTAATAACATATAAATGAGGCAGGACAGGTGGGGTGCTTATGTGTCACCCCCATGCCCCTAAATGCTATTACAGACCTGTGTGAGAGTGCTTCCTGCTGGCAACAATAGTGATCAGCACCTATACCAAAAAAACCACGGCAACATAGCACCCTGGAGCCATTAGCATCGCATTTATTTGGCCATTTCTATATCACAGTAAACATCAGGTTAAGATGAATGCAATATAAATATGTGCAAAACCACTTAGGATTTTTATTGTATAATTACCTCAAGCATTTCACTTAGGCGAACATCTGTTCTTTGCTGCCAAACAAAGATGAAAAGAGGATTAGATTTCTTTCAGAAATGTTAGTAGAAGATATAGGTTGTAAAGATGTGCTTCATTACCAGTGTTTTAATCGTTCTCAGAGACTTCAGTAGGCCAATCAACTGCTGCCTTTTCCTTTGGTTTGCAAGAAGCCCCAGGCTAGCTTGAGTAAATCCTTCCTTTGCCACATTAAGGTGCCTGAGAGAAATGAAAAGAAAATTGGGTTACAAATCGTAACCAATATGCACATGATACTCTACGTTGCTATTTCATGCCTTATATGAGCCATTGAGCTGCCACCATCATCCCATATAACTCATGATGTTGCTAGGACTTTGTTGGACAGGGGATACACAACTATACATTTTACACAAAATATACATTTTACAGGACAAGCTTAAATTCTCTGCCAGAACTAGTAAAAACATTTTCAACACAAGCCCCATTTTATTGGGCTGATATCTTAAAGATAACTAAAAATTTCGACCAACACTCTCATTTTACTGAATAACAAATAATACGGTGAAAAGGTATTTGTGATATATTTTTTTACTTCAAAGCACCTAAAATTATTTATTTAATTTGAACATGATAGCATCTTCTGTCGGGATTGCTTCTCTTCAGCAGGTTCTGGATATCTTCGCAAAACAGAAAGAAGTATGACTCCTAAATAAAATTAGCTCTAGTGGGTAATAAGGTCCTTACATTATAAACTCCACTGTCCAGGCACTGATGCAATTGATTTATAATATATGTAAAGCACTGTGGAATAAATTGGCGCTATATAAAGTATAATAATTGTGTAAAATACAGGAAAATACCTCAAGAATGTTTCAATCTGCTAAAAAGCTAAGTAAAAATTCATCTTTCAGCAGGACACAAGGTTTAAAGTGGTGTTAATCTGGCAGCAGATAAAACTAGGAATGCACCAAACCCACTATTTTGGATTCAGCGAACACCCAAATCCTTCGTGAAAGATTCAGCCAAATACCGAACCGAATCCTGATTTGCATATGCAAATTAGAGGTGGGAATTTTTATGCATATGCAAATTAGGATTCAGATTCAGTTTGGCCGGGAAGAAGGATTCGGTCCGAATCCGAATCCTGCTGAAAAAGGCAGAATCCTGGCCGAATCCCGAATTCGGTGCATCCCTAGATAAAACTTCTGATGCCTTCTGCCAAAACTTTAGTATGAATTGACAGACAAAGCACACACAGGCCAGATTCTGGCGCAGCAACGCAAAAGTATTCTCGTGTGCACCTGCATGGGGTGCATATTAAAGTCAGGCTGAACGCATCAGATCTGTGTCTTCTCCTCCAACGCTACCAGAGAAATCACCACATGTGACAGTAGCCTAAAACTTTATGGCAGGTCAGTGTATAGCTGAAAGCTAACAGCATACAAGGGCACAGAATAGTTTTTCTGCAGTTTTCATTATTTTTACCTTCTTCCATTAGTGCAAATCACAGCAGCTAGCTGAAGGCCTGTCTGTAGTGATGTAACACGTTCCAGTTCCTGTGAGAAAAAACACTGTTCACAAGGATTCTTAATTTAACAGATTAAACCATATTCATACTTACAGGGCGTTTCTCTGGCCTTTACAAAATAGCTTTGATTTGACTTTTCATCTTAATTCTATCTTTAATTATTTTTATTAATTTATTTATGTTTACTAAAGTATGTATCTGCCATTCTGTCATGATTTGAAATCTGTCATTGGAACCAGTTAAGTGAACTCATCAGCAACTTTATCCACAACCATAAACGTTATGTGATGTCATCCAAGGCTGGGGAGAAGGCAGAAGGCAGAAAGGGAGGCAGAGATACCTATTTTGTGATCTGCTAACCCTAGCCATAACCGTATTTATCTAAGCACATTGTGCCCAAGATATGCATTTTCTGAGAATACCTGCAGAATACCAACCTGCTTCAGAACTCTACACATAGGGGTATATTTATCAAAGAGTGAAGTTAGAGATCGCCACAGTCTGCTAGCATGAAATACCACCTCTCTCCATTCATTTCTAGGGGATTTTTAAGGGGGTATTTATCAAATGGTGAACTTTCACTTACACCCTTTGATAAAAACACCTTTAAAAATAATGGAGAGTGGCATAATTTCACTCTAGCGGACTGTGGCAATCTAACTTCACCCTTTGATAAATATACCCCTTAGAAGCAAAAATATTAAAGGTCGAGTTATATTTAACCCAATAAATTTAATTTTTTGAGGGTATTTTTTAGTCCACACATGAATTTTTGAGTTAAAAATAAAAAAAAAATTCCAAGATTTATTTTTCTGAAGCTGGAAATAGCTTGAATCTGAAAACACTCCAGCTAAAACCTGTCAAGGCCATGTAGAAGTCAATAGCAGAGATCCTTTGAACCATTTGAAGATGTTAATAGCCTTCATGATGTTCACTTGAAAACTCAATCAATTTGAGCAATTCAAGTTTTTTCCTGCAGAGAACTCGATAAAATAGAGTTTTGGGGTTTGTCACCTAGCATTCACTGATTTGAGTTTCTTCCTTTCAAGTTTTTTCTTATATTGGAAAAAATGTCAGCTCTAAAATTCGAACTTTGACAAATAACTCCCTAAAACAAAGGGGTATATATTCACTAAAGTGTGAAAGTTTTCGTTTACCAAAAATGAAAATTCCCCACAACATCGCCAATTTACTAAAAGGAGAAAACAAGTTTTGGAGAATTCACCTCTCTTCTCCAATGAACATTCTCCCACTTACTAAGTGGACAAGAACAAAGTCTCGCCAAGAGAATTTTTTCCAGGTTCAGGCTGGAGGACTACCATTGTAAAGATTGAGCAGCCACTTTTGCATCTCATTATGAACATCACCTCGTCTGTGCTAATTTTTCTTCATGGTGAAAATTCTCTACAGGTTTTCCCCCACTACAATTGTATGGGGGGGGGGAATATACTGGTGACGTTTCACAGAGAATTTAAGCCAGGAGAAAATTCACAAAGGTTCTCTTCAAAAAGTGTGTAGTTACGATTTTTAATAAGTAGGAGATGTGTTGTGAAATTATGCCTGGTGAATTGAGGTGAACTTTGGAGTAGAATATTCATATTTTAGTAAATATGTCCCCAAGTGTGATAGCTGCAGCAGAAACAGTGTGAGAGTATAGCCTTGGTAAGTAATGGGGGCTGACAGAGATGAGATTGAATACACTTAACAGGTGATTGTGAATAAAATGTAAATTTTTAAAGGGATACTATCATGGGGAAAACGCATCAGTTAATAGTGCTGCTCCAGCAGAATTCTGCACTGAAATCCATTTCTCAAAAGAGCAAACAGATTTTTTTTTATAATCAATCTTGAAATCTGACATGGGGCTAGACATATTGTCAATTTCCCAGCTGCCCCAAGTCATGTGACTTGTGCTCTGATAAACTTCAATCACTCTTTACTGCTGTACTGCAAGTTGGAGTGATATCTACCCCCCTCCCTTTCCCCCCCCCCCCAGCAGCCAAACAAAAGAACAATGGGAAGGTAACCAGATAACAGCTCCCTAACACAAGATAACAGCTGCCTGGTAGATCTAAGAACAACACTCAATAGTAAAAACCCATGTCTCACTGAGACACATTCAGTTACATTGAGAAGGAAAAACAGCAGCCTGCCAGAAAGCATTTCTCTCCTAAAGTGCAGGCACAAGTCACATGACTGGGGCAGCTGGGAAATTGACAAAATGTCTAGCCCCATGTCAGATTTCAAAACTGAATATAAAAAAAATCTGTTTGCTCTTTTGAGAAATGGATTTCAGTGCCAAATTCTGCTGGAGCAGCACTATTAACTGATTAATTTTTTTTCCCATGACAGTATCCCTTTAAGGAAGAAGCGTTTTGTTAATTGGAAATGTGCTCAGAGGCGCACGTTCAATTCCAGAATTTGTCCCTCGAATTTTAGTCTACTTTTCCTTAATATGGATTCTTTAAAACTTGCATGAAACTGTCACTCTAACTTTTCTATATCCATGTCAGCAATGAGATCAATCTTTATAATCATCATGATACCTGTCCTTAGGTTGTTAATGACAACAGAGCTCAGATGAATAAGCATGAAGATAAGGAATGCTCTTGGTATAATGTATGCATATCTGTCATCTGTTTACCGTAGGAAAAATTGAAGATATAACCTACCTATTAATATGGAATAGTTCTCCTTAGAGGATTTACTGGCATAATGGTTAGACATGGGATGAAATTATTCTGCTGATCAATAACTTTCAAGGTAAATTTATACTCTGTTCTGCGTTCTAATAAAAATTAGATATTTATTCTTGAAAATCTGCTAATCTAAATGGAATATCACTTGTCACAGGAAGCAGCAAAAGTAATTGATAGAAAGTGAAGTGAAATTGCAACTGCTTCTAAATAATAATATATTCAAACTGGAGTTAATAAAAATGACTATGGATGACAGGTGCTTTGGTGTTGAAAAATATTTAGTTAAACTTAATAAGGAATTCTATGCTTCCTTCAAGCAAGAAAATAGATAAAAGGATGGACAGAAGATTCAGATAGTAATGACATTATGAAGCAAAAGAAGGTAATAATTAAGTAGTACATCCTAGAGAAAAACCAAACTTGTAAAGTGCTATGTTCACACTAAACAGAACAGCAGTCGAGCTGCAGAATCATATTGAAGATAAAATGAATAAGGGCTTCAAAGCTAATTTTCTGTCTGAAGGTTTTAGTTAGAAATAATGATGCAATATACTCCAAAGAATGTTTTTCAGATTTATACTTTAGTATCATACGTAACAGGCCAGGTTATGCATGCAGCTATTCATACATTGCCAGGTTAAGGCAAACCATATATATAAGAATTCCTTAAAGGAGAACTTAACCCTAAAAAGAAATATGGCAAGAAAGGCTCAATTGAATATACTGAATTTATTTCACCAGTCTAAAGTTTCAGAAACTCTATAACAGTATAGCAGGCCTTCAAAGTTGTACACCGGGGGTCACCATCCTGGATTCTATTAGGAGTGTCAGTGACTCGCACATGCTCAGTGTGGTTTGAGCTAAAGGGTTGTTGCAAATCATCAAGCAGAATATGACAGGGCTGATAATTAAATTGCACTTGTTTCTGAGTTGCCATGTAATGTGAATCTTAATTAATCAGCTTTCACTAATTATATTTATATTCTCTATATACAGTATATTGTGATTCAGTCCCTAAGCTCAGTAACTGACAGAGCTTGTAAAGTGAATCATCAGGGAAAACAAAGGTAGCTACTGGGGGCAAATTCAGAGGCACAGATCTTTACTGGCGGCCTTGTGTTGGTATAGAAGCCCATTCAGGCCCGGATTTCGGCCTTTGGCGCCCCTAGGCTGCAGGGTCCTAGCGCCTGACACCCCCACGAGTGCACACATGCGCTGGAGCACTTTGGATTACACTTACAGGAGTACTCGTCCCCAATGCTCCTTAGATTATGGCTGAGAAACATGCTGCTCCTAAAATATTGCTACCAAGGCCTTTGTGGCCTAGTCACAAATCCAGGCATAAAGCCAAAACATAATGTGCAGCATTCATACCGTTTCTTTGTAAGCTTTAGTTCTCCTTTAAGAGGTGTTCAGAAATCTCCAGTCACTGGGAACCTTGCACAGTTCTAACAACACTTTCTTGGCTGTTTCACTTAGAAAATTAATTAATTAATGTGACAAATTATAAAAATCAAAGAACAAAAATGCAGGAAAAGATCTCTGCTTCTGGTGAGAAGATTCTGCGAGTAATGTTAAAGGATTTTAAAACGTATTGACCCTCTACTGTATTTAGGAATTTAATTTAGTATGAACATAAAAATGACAGATAGTAAAGTGTGTGCCAAAAATTGGAATTGCAGTTTGATCTCTCCCCTGGATAAATATAGTAGATAAGGAGACAAAGGGACTATTAACAGCCTGAGCTGCTTATATTGAATATTAAGAGTTTATTTTTTGATGTATCTATTTTTATATCAGTCTGTTCTTTTAGACCCTCGCCTATTCATCGAGAAATCGCCATACGTAAGAACACCAACTGATATTAACCATTCATTAAAGAAAGAGGAAAAAAATATTTTGCATTCATTTATTTTTACCTTGACATATGCAGGTTGTTTTTCAAGAATCAGATCCGCAACTTTCTTGGATACCTACAAAACACATGTACAGTATATCGGAGGCATTAATGAGGGAAAATGAAGTCAGCATTAGCAACCACTTGACGAGATCCAGTAATTTGGAAGAGAGCACTAGATTTTAGTAGAGTAGCCTGCATTTCCGATTCATTATTCAAGTGCCAAATGAATGGCTGCACTACAATCAATGAAAAGAAGAAGTAAAAGTAACTTGTATTAGAGAAAGTACAAACACAAGAAGACATTGTTATTTAGCTTAGTAAGCAGCTACACTGCCCACATTTTCTTCATTATACATCATCATCATGTTGTGTTTGAAAATCAGAACTGGAGCACATCATATGTGGTTTTATAAACAAAAACATAATAAATTCATACCATTATGACGCAAGCCCTTTGTGAAACATCCCACATTGTGCCTTAGGGAAGTGTCATTTGCAAATAATCATTTATTTCTCTAGTGCTAAGCCTTTAAAGAACACAGTTCCACTATTTCTACTTGATACACTTGATTATCCATATAAGAATACAGGCATGGGATTCATTATCCGGAAAAACCATAAGCTCCGAGTTATGGAGAGGCTGTCTCCCATAAACTCCATTTTATCCAAATAATTTCCTTTTTCTCTTTAGTAATAAAACAGTACTTTGTACTTGATCGAAACTAAGATATAATGAATTATTAATGGAAGCAAAACTAGCCTATTGAGTTTATTTAATATTTACATGATTTTCTAGTAGACTTAAGGTACAAAGATCCAAATGACAGAAAGATCAGTTATCCAGAAAACCCCAGGTCCTGAGCATTCTGAATAACAGGTCCCATACCTGTATAGGGATCTCCCTGTAAGCATAGGGCACAATAAATGCACAGCGGATTGCCACAGGGTGCAAGGCTAAGCCACAGAGGTATACAGGAATGGGACCGGTTATCCAGAATCCTCTGGACCTGGGGGTTTCCAGATTTTTTTTTTCTACCTCAGATTAACTTACAACTCGAATGTTTGCTTATTTATGAAAAAACCTGAATGTAAAAAACTTGACAGAATGCAACTGGTGGAAAAAACTGGAATACCTCAAATTGATCGAGTTATAGGCTAAAAAAACCTCGAACTGGTTGCGGTTTCAGCACAAACCTGAAAATCATGAAGGCTTAAAATCTTCAAATGGTTAAAGGGACCTCTGCCATTGACTTCTAGATGACCTTGACAGGTTTTAGTTGGAGTATTATCGTATTCGGACATAATAAATCTTTCAGGGAAAAACACAACTCAACCTTTAATAAATAACCCCCCAAGTCTTCTAGAAAATCATGTAAACATTTAGAAAAAAACAATAGGCTGGTTTTGCTTCCAATAAGGATTAATTATATCTTAGTTTGGATCAAGTACAAGCTACTGTTTTATTATTACTGAGAAAAAGGAAATCATTTTTAAAAATGATTTGGATAAAATGGATCCTAGGGGAGACAACCTTTCCATAATTCTGAGCTTTTAGGATAGCAGGTTTCCAGATAATGGAACCCATACCTGTATCAAGTACTCTGCTCTCTGAAACTATACACGATATTCATGCACTATGACCCTGGCTAAAAGAGGGCCCGACCAGAGTGGCCCAAAAGGTGAAATGGAGATAAAATGTAAACTATAGGAAAAGCTAAATCACTGGGAAGTGATCTGTTGATGATAATTACAAACTTAGACCCCCAGGCCAGTGCTCCTCGTCTCTGAAAATGGCACCAGCCTGTGGTACTGTTGTAGAGAACACCAAAAAGTGATTTTGCCTCTGGTCTCTGCGATCCTCAGTCTTGCCCTGGGGTGTGCACATGGGCAATAGAGCAAAATATGGACTTTGTTGTTTTTATGCTTCATCTTTCAGTTTCAATGTAAATTATTTGCTCTGCTCTGTATTGGTTTTATGCTTCAGCTTTCAGTTTCATAGAGCAGAGCAAAAAACTGAACCTGAAAGTTGAAGCAGAAACACAACAGCAGTAGTGAGGCTTGCAGAGAATGAAGGCAAGATGGCACAGGAGTGCTTCTAACAATAGTACTGTACATTTTTCATCAAAGAGGAGCACCAGCTTGGGGCTTGAGGTAAGCTATTATATACACAGTGGGGTGCTTAACAAACTGGCACCGCCGGTGATTGAGCATTTCCTTATGCATTAAAGCTGCTGCTCATGGAAAATAGTACAGCCACTCTATGCTGGTGTTTTATATATATGTCCCTATAAGTTGGAACAGAGAATTAAAAAAAAAGAATATATATATATTTGCCCAGCGTTTATAAATGACCCAAAATTCTTGGTATAGTGAATGACAGGCCACTGGCTGCAGAAATAATTTCATTTTCTAGAAGCTCTCTAAAATATACCACTACAACAATAGAAGTTAGCGTGTCTGCTTGAAGCCCTTCCAGATACGGCAGTGCTATAAACCATTTAGATCATAAGGAGAAGGTGCTATAAATCATGCTAAAATACACAGAACACTGGCAAGATGTACAAATCCAAACCTCCTAAAAACTCTAGCAAAGTAAATAAAGCACACGGCTACTTTATAGGGAATGCACGCAGCACCACAGAATGCATTTCATCTCAGATTTAATCAACTATAAACAAAGGTATGAATACTGAATTTGAATTAAAGAGCACAATCCAGGGACCTGATATGCCTTATCTAGTGTAGACTTGTTTACATAGTTTCTGTTCCTATTTATTTAAACTATGAAATTCTGATGTCAAGGGCGGATTTTGGGCCTTAAATGCACACCAACTGATGCTGCCCTGAGTCTCTTAAAGGGGAGCTATTGCGAAAATGAAAAGTTAATATTAGCTTCAGCAAACGGAAATAAGAAACTTTCTAAATACAATCAATTAAAAGTTCTGAACCTTTCGGAAATAATCAGGTTTATCTTCACTATTCCTCTCTCAGCAGCTGTTTCTCATCATTCTGTCTTCATTCAGGAGTTGGGTGTCAGATGAATGATCCTTTTGCCTAGAAGATGTATTAGAGCTCGCTCTATTAATATCACCAGACATCATGTCTCTCTACATGCAGAATCTGTGCAAAATGCAGTTATTTTGTTTGTACTGGAATCAGTTATTTGAGTGAGCTCTAAAACATCTGCTAGGAAAGGAGCCCTCCTCTATAAGATATATTGGATCATTCATCTGACACCCAACTGCTGAATGAAGACAGAATGAAGAGAAACAGATACTGAGAGAGGCAAAGTGAATATAAACTTGATTATTTCAGAAATGGTACAGAATTTTTAATTGATTGTATTTAAAAAGTTTATTACTTCAGTATGAGGAAGCGTATATTGAATTTTCACTTTGCAATAGTTCCCCTTTAAGCAATGACACTGGCATCTGCTAATCACAGACATGTCAACTCCCCTATATTTGTTGGGAATCTCTCAAACTTAAGCTCCTCTCCCATGGCCTCCCTCAGTAACAGCTCTGTCTCCTGCTGTCAGTAATTTGCACCCAAGACCATACCTACAGGTACCTGCTCCATTGAAATGCATAGAATAGTCACCAAAAATCCTCTGATATCTTCCAAAGCAGTGGAGCAGGGAGCATGGCAAACTAGGGTTTATGCTATTGATTTATTAAAATCAATACAAGGAACTGTCTTTTAGCTACAGATAAAAAGTAAATCAGTCAAAAACAAGAAATAACATGTGAAATCTATTAGAGCTTTCTGGATAATAGATTTCTTACCTGTACAGGTATGGGATTTATATTCTGGATAACCAGCACCCCCAAAGGTCCAAAATATGGCAAAGCCTTTTCTCTTAGTGTCGTAACACTATCTAATTTTTTAACTAATTTGTAATAATAATAATAATAATTAAACAATACCATGTACTTGATGGTAGTTATCCTACCATAAACCCACGGTAATGGCAAAAACTTACTACTAGATTTTTTTATTGTTCTGTTCAAATATTTTAAGTATTTTAAGTAGCCTTAAAGGAAAGTTGTAATCACCGAGTGGGTGCGACATTTTAGGGGTGCCGGCCCTGGGTAGGAAGTAAGCGACTGGAGTCACTGGAGGTACAGTGAATGTTCTCTGAGCACAGTACCTGTATATTCTTCCAGTTTTCCAGTCACCCTCTGCACCTGTTAAAACTGGGCAAAGCATAGTACAGATATTGGTGAAGTTCTGCACTGTGACTCCCCAATGGAGAAGCAGGCAATGCCTGGGAAACTGGAAGAATATGAAGGAAAACTACCCCAAGCTGTGACTAGGATCACTAGGGTGCCCAACAAAGTGGCACACCCCAAATGACTCTTAAGCACTATCAACAAAGAGTATGAACAAAGTTTCTTAAATTTAAAAAGCCATAGTGTCTCAATTATTATTAACAATTTGAATTTGGTCCAGCTGAATATTAAAAACTGTAAAGCCGATTCAACTGATTCCCAAACAAATTCCTGGATTTAGTGGGTCCCTAATCTAAAATGGCAGAAAGCATAAAGTGATAGATTCATCCTGTAATGGACTATAGAATTTTCATAACCTGTGCACTGTGGGATTATACCCCTATAGACTTTGCCTTTTATATACACTGCTCTCTGGGTTCATTTTTCATATACTCTGCTGCCTGCTATGTACATGCCACAATGCTTATTAAGGAGTAAAACTGTAATTTTCAAAAGCACGTCTTAATAAGTAAAGCCCTTAAGGGAACTTGTCACACCATTTATCTTACATAAATGCAATATTTATTTGCCTGGCATTCTACTATAAATTGTTTTAGAGCTTGGCAGATTAGTATTGTGTGTACTGGCTAGAAAGCACTGATAGGTCCAAATAAAAATTAATATATGTCTGTTTATGCTTTCAAAGGCCAAGCCAGAAGAAATAAAACATGAAGTTATTGCTAGCACAGCACTGTATAACTAGTCAGACAATAATGTGACAGCTGAATAAGCTGGCTGGCCTCACTTATTTAAAGAAGAACAAACGGTTTTACTTACTGCAGCTTGCTGGTGCTTAAGTTTGTCTCTGTATTCTTCCACTTCCTGAAGATTGAGAACCGGGGGTAGTTTCTAAATAAAAAATAAACATGATAATACATTTGAAATGCTGCAGAGACATTTCTGCAAGTCAATAATCCGGTAAGGTTTCCTTTGATTTTACAGGCTATGAAAAACCTGATGGTCTAGAAAACTTGCCTCATGTTCTAAATAATGCATCCGTAATATGAACATGGGAAATTCTATCAAGCTGTATCTATTGAAACATTTTCTACAGTTGAAGCCAGTCACAATGCAAGAGACCACATCTCCATCTTGACCAAACATGGAAAAACTACGTGGATCCTTTCCGACATTGTGGAATGTCCCCTTGCATCACTCCTGGAAACAGGACAATAAAACCTGTAGATCTCACCTTCCAAACATTTTTTTCAGGGATTCTGCTCAACAGGGCCAAATATAAAAACCTTTTAGGGTGGTGGCTGACAGGGCGATTAGTCACCCAGCGACAAATCTCCTCTTCTTACGCGGCAACTTTGGGTGACTTCGGAAATGCAAATCGATCTTGGCGCTGATTCATATTTTAGCCGGCGGGAAGGCAGTATGGGGAGATTAGTCGCCCGTACAAGAGGAGATTTTTCGCTGGGCAACTAATCTCCCCGTCTGCCAACACCCTTAGGGCAGAGACAGGTGGAAAATCAGAAGGGGAAGGCAGGTAATTTAAAAACTATAACAAATAAAAGATTAAGACCAACAGCTAAGAATAGAACATTCTATATCATACTAAAAGTTAACTTAAAGGAACAGTAACACCAAAAAATGAAAGTGTTTTAAAGGAATGACAATATAATGTATGGTTACCCTGCACTAGTAAGACTGGTGTGTTTGCTTCACAAACACAACTATAGTTTATATAAACAAGCTGCTGTGAAGCCATTCAAGCACAGGATACACAGTAGATAACAGATAAGTGCAGAAGAATCCCATTTAATACAGAGTTTATCTGTTATCTCTTTTCTCCTTTTACCGCTTTGAATGGCTGCCCCATGGCTACACATCAGCTTCTTTATATAAACTATAATAATGTTTCTGAAGCAAACACGCCAGTTATGCCAGTGCAGCACAATAGTGCATTACATGTTCATTACCTTTTTTGGTGCTACTGTTGCTTTAAAGGTAAACAGCCCCCTTTAAGCCAAGAGCATGTGCATAAAATACATCACACCTAGGCCATTGGAGAAAAGTGCTTAACAAAACAACCTGGAAGGTAAATGAAGACTAAAAGGGGATGCTTAGATTAAAATAATAGCTTGGTGGCATGGTTGTGTAGTGGGTAGCTTTGCTGCTTTGCGTTGGAAGGTTCTGGGTTTGACTCTAACCAGACTTGGACAGGGAAGAGAACGATAAACAATCTCTGTAAAGAACCAGTTAATATGACTGTACTGTATAAATAAAGGCTATTAATATAACTAATAATGAGCCAGAGACTTCTCCAAAACAATTAGCACTTGCCCTCTTAGATAGAATTTAGGCCCAGTAAAAATAAATAAAAATAAACAATAAAAAAACAAGCTTATGGTGAAAATTGAATGTGAAGTGACTGTCTTATTTGGGGAAGCCAAAAGTGAATGGAATGATATCGCTGAATAGATATTGTTTTATATCAATTTACCAAACAAGTATCATAGGGAATTCCTAGTAGCAGGGCAGTTGATGTGCAGCAGATAGGGTTCTTCTGAGCACACCTAGGAAAGTGTCAGCTGCTTGTGCACGTCACTGCATAAAATGAGTCAAAGACCGGGGAACTGGATATAGCCCTGCATTACATCAAACAATATATCCACAGCTGAATTACACGGAGGGATTTAGAAGTGCAGTCATATGGAATGTCAGAATGCAGGAGAAACATGGTTACTAATATACAGTGTATAATATTCCTTTGGTACCCTGCAGCGGGGGTAACATACAGAGAACAAGCTCTTTAAAATAGGTGTAAACATTATCATTTCAGCCACCCTTTTCTAAAATCAAATGTACAAATATCAGACTGTTGCGCACAGATTGCAGTAACCAGTTAGCTACTGTTAAGTGTAAAATGTAATTTTGGGCATACAGTATTTCAGTTAACTGGCCAGAAGGAGCACAATCCTTTGACTTTTAGGGATTATTACGGAAACAGTGTGAGGACCGCTTAGATTGATGTGGTTTTTCCAGGGAGGATAATATCTTTTCAGGCAAAGTTGTTTTCCATTTTGCTAAACGAGCAAATGGGTTGTTCACCTTTAAATTAACTTTTAGTATGATGTATAGAGTGATATTCTGAGACAATTTGCAATTTTTATTATTTGTGGTTTTTGAGTTACTTAGCTTTTTATTCAGCAGACCTCCCGTTTGCAATTACAGCAAGTCCAAATGACCCTAGCAACCATGCACTGATATGAGTAAGAGACTGGAACATGAATAGGAGAGGCCTCAATAGAAAGAAGAGTAATAAAAAGTAGCAATAACAATAGATTTGTAGTTTTACAGGGCTTATGTTTTTATATGGGGTCAGTGACCCGCATTTGAAAGCTAGAGTCAGAAGAAGACAAATAATTCAAAACCTATAAAACAAATAATGAAGACCAGTTGAAAAGTTGCTTAGAATTAGCCACTCTATAACATACTAAAAGTTAATTTAAAGGTGAACCACTCTTTTAAGGAAGTACCACTTGAGATATCTGATTTCTGGTATGGGCAGCACAGTTCATGCTAAGTGACTGGTGGCACTTTGATCATCAGACATTTGTGCCAGTCAGATGGTGAACTCTGGCCTGAAATGTTCAATAAAAGCCATGATTTATGACAAGTCTTCAGAGCGTGTTCCCGTAGCTTGGGATGACTTTGATTAATAAATATGATTCCTTATTAAACCTCCATTCAATCACATCCAATTTTACTACAAAACAATAGGGCCAAATAAAATGGAACTAAAATCCTCAGTGTCACTTCAAGGCTACAAGCAGAGCATATTATATGTTTTCTGATTCACTTGGCTTCCTACCTCAACTGACCGAATGAAAATAACATGCAATTTGATTTTTATTTCCACCGTCAGCTATTCAATTTGATTGAAAGCCCACTTTCCAAAGGAAAATCGCTTCTTGACAGATGCATGGAAATTGGTTGGCATTCAGCTTCTATTAAGATAGGATTCTTTTTCCCAGCCCTCCAGATTAGACTAGGTTTGTGCTAGACTTTCCACTGCTTCTGAAGTGAAGATGGACCTCCTGGTGTGCATGCAGCATTGACACCTCTATAGGAAGGCATAGCTGTACATAATGTGCCTGCAAAGCACATGGGAGTAATAGGTTTAATGGTATGCCTGCAGGCAACACACAGAATGTGTATGTATGTTAAAAATGCTACATACTGCGGTGCAGAGGCTGTTATGCATTAAACATAGCTCTGGATGGAGGATGCTTAGGAAAATAAAGTCTGCCCTTCATCAGATATCTTATTTTTCTAAGCTGTCCCATGCCATTTCAGTAGGCAGAAGTCTGCTTTATGCAGTAATATAGTAAGGAACCGTCAGCAGTACAGGCAGTGGATCTGTTATCCAAAATTTTCAGGAACTAGGGTTTTCCAGATAAGGGATCTTTCTGTAATTTGGATCTCCATACTTTAAAAGAGTCATTTATCAAAGGTCGAGTCAATTTTTACGTGTAAAATTTGAGTTCTCAAGGGTATTTTTCACTCAAAACTCAAATTTTTAGGTAAAAATTGACTCGACCTTTGATAAATAACTCCCTTAAAGTATGAAAATCCAAATTACAGAAACATCCCTTATCTGAAAAATCCTAGGTCCTAAAAATTCTGTTTAACAGTTCCCATGCCTGTACTTTTTGGAGCTGGAAATCGAGCTTAAATCTGAAAATACTCCAGGTAAAACCTGTCAAGGTCATGTAGGAGTCAATGGCAGAGGTCCCTTGAACCATTTGAAAATGCTTGTAGACTTCATGATGTTTTTTCTACTGGGTTTCGCTTGAAAACTCTATTAATTCAAGCAATTAGTTTTTGTTGTTTTTTTTTTTGCAGAAAACTTGATCAATTCATATATTTGATCTTTTCACCCAGACTACGCTGATTCGAGTTTTTATGTTGGACGTTTTTTCAGAAATAATAACCCATTTGAGTTGTGAGTTTATTTGAGGTATGAAAAAAACCTCACAAACCTCGAACATTTGATAAATAAACCCCTAAGGGGTTATGTAATAAAAGGCACAGAGTTTGCCCAGGAACAGTAAAGGTGGCCATACACGGGCAGCTAAAGCTACCGATATCGGTCGTTTGGACCGATTTGACAGCTTATATGCCTGTGTATGGGGTCTTCCAACGGGTCTTCCCGATCGATATCTGGCCACGATATTGATCGGGAAGGTTTGATTATAAAACCGACCGACCGAGCCCCTTGGCGTATCGTAATTCGATCGAATTACCCCCGATATAGCCATGACGTTAGTGGCATATCGGGGAAAGATCCGCTCGTTTGGCGATGTCGCCAGACGAGCGGATCTTTGAGTCTATGGCCAGCTTTACCCTTAGTAACCAATCAGCAGGTAGCATTTACTGATCACCTGTTTAAAAGCAAACAACTTATTGGTTGCTATGAGTTACTGCTCCTGGGGAAACTTAGTGCCTTTTATTACATATTGGGGTAAGTCTACTAAAAAAATCAGTTAAACAATAAATAAACCCAATTGGATTGTTTTGCCTCCGATAAGGATAATTTCCATCTAAGTTAGGATCAAGTGCAAGATACTGTTTTATTACAACAGAGGAAAATGGAAAAACACTTTAAAAATATTAATTATTTGATTAAAATGGAATCTATGGGAAATGGGCATCCAGTAATTCAGAGCTTTCTCGATAATGAAAGCTCACATTGCACACATTGACCTGGCATCTGTAAAGAGAACCGCCTACTGTTTTTTTATTGGTGGGTGGGTAGGTCAGGCAGAAGAGACTGCCGCTGGCCGCAAAGGTTTTCAGAACAAGTGAACTGAGCGGATGTGTGGGGGAATACAATGAACTGCAAGGTAACGGGTAGTAAAGCATCAAAATGGGTAAAAAAATTAATTGCAATTACAAATAGAATTATAATCATTCCCCAAAGCCTAAGAAAGATTATAGATTTCTACCATAGATCCCCTTTAAGCTTTAATTCTCCTTCAAAGGGGTCACAGGGGAGAATTTCCCATGTTCGTTCTAATCCTCAAAGCAACCCTTTGCCTTTCTAAGTATAATATCCCCTTTTTACTTACCTCAAGCTCATATTTTACAATATCAAAAGAGTCACTGGAAAAATATATATCTTCGATGCTGTTAATTAACTCCTGTTGTTTTTGGGGATCTGTGGCCCTTTCGCGTAGTTCTCGTAGCTCCTCCTTTATTAACAAAAAAGCACAATGAAAATTAGTCAGGCAGGTGCACAAGCCACAGAATAGGCAATGTTTAAAATCATGTGATGCTTAGATAAATTAGCAACTAACGAGACATCAAGTGGAAGAATTAACTAAATAATCAGTTAGAATCCATTAAAACAATACTGAGCATCCTGTAATGAGATGAGCTACAGAGAGTACCGTAATAGTAGAGCCCCATAGCTAGCTGTAATGAAGCAGAGAGACAGCTGGAGAGTCACAGTGTTGCTGGTACACAGTCTGGCGAATAGTCAAATAAAATGCATACAAGATACAGTTAAAGAGTAGCATTATTTTTGAAAAGAAAGGTATGGTTTTTCTATTAATGTCATCAGCAACTTCCTCTAAGGCAGTAAACCCTGTCTCACGAGAAACATGTTGCTCCCCAACCCATAAGATGTTGCTCCCATTTCTGCTGTAGCTTACTAATGACCGGTGGAGGCATAAGTATAGGGAGGGCTTATGTCTTTGAAACATTGAGTTTATAATGAGACATGACTCCAAACTGTTCAATCAAATCAAATAATTTCTGCAAGGCAAAAATGGGGTTAGTCACAGTTAAGGCAATATCGTCTGCAAACAATAGAATTTTATGTTCTTGCGGTCCTATAGTGACTCCTATGATGTCACATGATTGCCTAACGGCTTGGGCTAGTGGTTCTATGCTTAAGACATATATGATGGGCGAAAGGGGGCACCCTTGCCTAGTTCCATTAGTTAACAAGAAGGGGTCTGACAAGAACCCATTCACATTTACTTGGGCGGATGGGTCCAAGTATAGAGCCATGATAGCAGTGATCATTGGGGGTGGTATTCTGAAGGTTTCCAAAACTAGTTTAAGATAAGTCCACTAATGCCACTATACATTTTAGAAGAAGCAATACCAGATCTGACGCTATCTCTGTGGAAAACCCTAGGTATAAAGAGAATGGGACACTTATACGACCAGGACAGTCTGGCTACTTTCCCAACCTTACAAAACAAATATAAGTTACCAAACTCGCAACTTTACACTTATATCAGATTAAGATACTACCTCCATGCGCATAAGTGGAACTTGGACACAATCCGGGAAACAGAAAGGAACACAGAAACTATATCAAGTGCTACAACAGAAAGACTCGCAGATACCATTGTCTACAGATATCTGGCGATGGCTATTCCAACGCTTAACCATCATGAACTGACTATTAAATTAATGTATAGGTGGTACATGACCCCTGAAAAAATCCATAAAGCATTCACTAACACTCCCAACACTTGCTGGAGGTGTTGAAAGAACGAAGGAACCTTCCTTCATATATGGTGGGCCTGCCCCATAGCATTGGAAACTGGGGGAGAGTAAATATTATTCTAAGAGGCATTACAGGCGACCAAACTGTCCTTAGCCCGGCAATGGCCCTCTTAGGATATGAGACGGTACTAAGAGACGCAGCAACACAAAGAAATATTACACAACTTATGCTAGCCATCAGAAGTTTACTGGCACGAAATTGGAAACAGACCAGCCTCCCGCATCTTGCACACATACAAGCTGAAATAAACAGCATGGACCTGTATGAACATACTTTTTTCTCCTAAAATCATCTGAGAATAGGAAAAAATCTATTGATAACTGCTGTGCCATAGAGTCTCCGCAGTCTCCTCTCCTTTCTTCTCTTCCTTCCTTCCTCTTCCTTCTTTCCTTTCATTAAATAATTGTAAATTGCAAAAATTGTTAATTAAAGAAAAAAATAAATGTTGCTCCCATTGGCCTCAAAGCAGATGCTTATTTTTGAATTCCAGGCTTGGGCTTACTTTTAAATTCCTGGCTTGAACTCAAACTTCAGGCATAAAAACCACGTATACTGCCAAACAGAGCCTCCTGTAATCGGACAGTCCACATAGGGGCAACCAATAGCCAATCACAATAAATTAGCAGTATCAATAAATGTGAAGCCTTACAGAGCATTTGCTTTTTAGCTGGGGTTAGTGACCCCCTTAAAAAAAGCTAGAAAGAGTCAGAAGAAAGCAGCAAATAATTCAAAAACTAGAAAAAAATAATTATAAAAAGTTGCCTAGAATTCTATAACACACTAAGAGTTACTTTAAAGGTGAACCTATAAAATATAAGAATATTATACATCACCAAGGAGTTCCATGAACATATAAAGCCCAGAAGGCCATAGATCTCTAAGGGGGGTTTAATATTTATTTTTTAAAATAGTGAGTCGTGATATAAATTACTACTCACCATTTATAACTTATGACATCAGTACTCACCTTTTATAAGGATATAATTTACAAGATATGCATGGCTTTTGTGTATTATATAGTGAATAAAGTACCCCTTTTGTAAAATATAAGGATATTATAAGTTACCGAGGAGTTTCATGACCATATAAAAACATGAGGCCGAAGGCCGAGTGTTTTTATACAGGTCATGGAACTCAGATGTAACTTATAATATCCTCATATTTTGCAGCAGGGGGTACTTTATTTATTATAATACACAAGAATTAGTGAGTCATGTGACAGAAATGATATCACTACTCACCGTTTATAACTTATGACATCATTACTCACGGTTTATAAGGATATCATTTACAAGATATGCATGGCTTTTGTGTATTTTATGGATATAATACACAGAGCCATAAATATTCTGTACATTGTATCCTTATAAATGGTGCTTAGTGATGTCATTGGTTATAATCCGAGCATTCTGTCACATGACTCACTAAAATGTGCGTATTATAACAAATAAAGTACCCCTGTTGCAAAATATGAGGATATTAGAGGTCATCTCGGAGTACCATGACCTGTATAAAAACACTTTGCCTTTCTCCTAATTAACTGATAATATCCTCATAGTTTACAAGAGGGGGTACTTTATTCCCTATATATTTTACAGGATATTCATGGCTTTTGTGTATAATAATAATAATAATAATATAATGATGTAATACAAAGAGGTTTATGGACTCTGTGAGCAGGCTGTAGGCCATAAAAATTCAGTCTAGTCCAGACAAACAAGTCTCTAGTCTGACATCCCTTCAGAGACGGTTTTATGGGTATTCAGGGTAGGAAACGAACCTAGGGTGCAACTTGAGGAGGGGAACGATTCAGAGGGGAAAATTGCTCTGTTTCTGCTGCAATGTGCTTCTGCATAGAACAATGGGGATGGGAGAACTAGCAGGAGTGGTAGAGGCAGCAGCAAAGGAATTGGCAAAGAAGGGGGTCAGTGGTGGCAGTGCCAGAAGTACCAGAAGGGAAGGAGGATGGAGTTGTGTCTAGTAGGAGTAGGGTGTGAAGTTTGCCTTGGGCACCCGAATCTCTTCGCCCAGGTCTGACAGCCCCTGAATATTTTGTAAAAGTTGTAAATATATATTTTATTTATATAATAAATAACACCAGTTTGGTTGAAAATCACATTATCACCAAAGAAATGGTGATATTCCAAAACATATTGTTTACAATAACAAGTCACAGACTCACCCAAGCTTCCCTCTCAAGCTGTCCTGGAGGGGCTGACGAGGATACCGTGTGCCTAAAATTATATGCAGGGCTCCTTGGCTGCAGTAATCCAAGACTGAAAAGAAATGAAGTGGCACAACGCCTCGTAGGGTAAAAAAAATAGTTTATTAGATCATAAAAAATATGCCTAACGCGTTTTCCCAAAATGCGTTAGTCGTCTCATATACTCCACCTACCATATTTTTTCATGATCTAATAAACAGTTCTTTTACCCTACGAGGCGGTGTGCCACTTCATTTCTTTTCAGTTTTGGATATTCCACACCTTTAAAAAAAAAATTGCTCATCTCTCCCTACAGACAACCACCCTTGTATAATTGCTCCCTGTACTACAAAGAAAGGCACATGAAATAATGCAAAACATCACATATATTTTACAGATGGCCTTAATCTGGTGAATATTTGTTTTTATAGCTTATGCAAAATCTTAAACTACCACTATAGACTATATGCATTAGAACTCCATTTTAGATACAATTTGTTCTACAGGTTTTTAATGAGATTTTGTAGAAACTGCAGTTTTTTATGCGCTACTGCCCCCTGCTGACTGAACAAACCTCCAACTGCACCGCAATTCACTTAATTAGTAATTCAGTGTAAGGCCAATAATGAATGAAGGCTTTCTGTATGTTGCCTTTATAAAATATGCTCTTTGACAACTCAACAGTTTTTGTATGGGCTATTCATTGTAACACATGATTTTACTTTTTTTTTTTAAATAGAGCAAAATACAGAATCATTTGCACTGCTCTAGTCTAATACAGTAGCTCTTCTGATGTTGAAAAGTTTTCAGAATTCAGAAAGGAAACCAGTATAAGGTGAATGCTTTTTAAAAACAGGCACTGGGGGGAATACAAACTACAGTATATTCAGAAGATATGCATAATGCAGGAGTCACCGGCTAGCTGAGAGCAGGCTGCAGCAAATGATTACTGGAAATGAAAACAGCACAAGTTTTCTATGTACAGGTATGGGATCCATTATCCAGAAACCAATAGAAATGTTTAGCCAGAAGTGTCTCTTTTTTAGTCTTGCCCTTCTCTTTGATTTCACTATTACTATCTGTTTTAAAATTTCGTATAACCGATTTGGGTTACATTTAACTACCAATATCAAAGGTACATTTCCCTGCAGGCAATGTGGTCATTGTAATGGGATTATTGCTGGTGATGCGGTGATGCGGTGATGCACCCATCATTGGGTACTAAACACCAGGTTAACTGCTTTTCCACATGTGACAGCCAGAATGTCATATATTGTATAAAATGCCCGTGTGGTAAGTCCTATGTAGGACAAACCACTAGACCGATAAAAATGTGCCTAAACGAGCACAAATTGGTTATACGAAATTTTAAAGCAGATAGTAATAGTGAAGTCACAGAGAAGGGCAAGACAAAAAAAGAGACACTTCTGGCTAAACATTTTTTCTCCCATGGTCATCAAGTGTCACAAGTTAGATGGCAAATATTGGAAAAGGTCACCGCAAGGCAAGGGCAGGATATAAAAAGGCTGCTTCTCCAAAGACAATGTTTTTGGATTTGGCTTCTTCAAACTCGTCATCCGAAGGGACTTAATGAGGATTTTAACATGTCATGCTTTTTGTAAAAAAAAAAAACTTTGTTCAGTTTCGTTAATTTTTAAATTATATCTTTTTTTCTTTTACAGATAATCACTCAAATGGCAGCGTAAATTGCAAGCAGGGTCAGCGTCTCTTTTCCCTGTATGGGGTAAGATCTAATTTGGAATAATACCCTGCAAGTGTTATTTTAACCACTTATGGCTGCAGTGTGATATAGTAAATATTAATGTAATAATCTTTTCTGACTACTCATTGTATTTTTGTTCCTTCTATTGAGTACACTTCTGTGGGTATTAGTTTTTTTATTGTTTGATTTTGATGATACATTATGTATTGTACACTATTTATTGGATTATTTTAACTATCTAAGTTTTTAAAGGCGAAGGAAAGGTAAAATTAGAAAACTATCCCAAAATGTTGCCAATTACCCCCTGTCCTGAAACACTGGGTTAGATTATGTCTGTGTGCCTTTTAAATGCTCTGCTCACATTCCAAACTTATCAACATTTCAATAACTTTGAGGGCGCCATGTTCTTAACCCTATACGTCACTTCCCTATTAAACTTATATCCTCACTGCCTTCCCTGTGCTTGTAACATCGTTGGTTAAACACACAAATAAATGAAATACTGATTACAGACCTCAGTCAGACAAAACAGGCAGCCTTTCCTCCCCCTTCCTCCCCTGTTCGCAAAACTATTTTGTAAGCGGAGCGGGAGTTTAGAACAGCATTGCGTCTCTATATTTACGGAAGCTCTCTCGCTCAGCGTACAAGTGTTGTGAACAGGGGAGGAAAGGCTGTGTGTTTTGTCTGACTGAGGTCTGTAATCCGTATTTCATTTATTTGTGTGTTTAGCCAACGATGTTACAAGCACAACGTTTAAATAGGCTGTTAGAATGGACCATGCATAGATCGTAATGTCGTTTGGGTGTCATGTGACTTGTATAGCTTCTTGCACAGGGAAATGTATCTGCGCATGCACAGGGCACGGAGTCATGGTTGTGTGCATGTGCATGCCCTGAGATGGGGATTTTTATTAAGAGACTGGCGTTATATACTTTCAATCTACTTGGCAATAATTTGGAATTCAATTTCAGATTAATTTCACAAGGAAACTAAGTTGGAGATACGCTTCTGGTAAGCAGATCTTAACATACTGGCCAGTACTTTGAGCTGTATTTGTATTTTGACTTTAGTTCTCCTTTAAGATGTGTTCTTAACTTACACCGATTGGACAATCAATTATGACACGCTAATTGAATAATGCACTGCTCTATTTACTTGCACTTTGTATGTGGATCACGTATGCTTGACAAAGGGGTTTTACTCCCGAAACGTTGCATCGCACTCCGCTTTGGAATAAATTTTGAAGATTTCCTATAGTCCTGTGTGCCGTTGGAATTCCTTTGCTGTACTCTGCTGTGGGGCTTGCTGAACCTCTACCAGTGTGCACCAGGCATATTGTTGTTCTCTATTGGGTGTGCGAGATCCTGCCTTGTTCCTAGCTCACCGTACCAGAGGCCTCCCTTTTAGACTAGAAGAAAAGAACTTTCATTTGAAGCAACGTAGGTGGTTCTTCACAGTCAGGACAGTGAGGTTGTGGAATGCACTGCCAGGTGATGTTGTGATGGCTGATTCAGTTAATGCCTTTAAGAATGGCTTTGGTAATTTTTTGGACAGACATAATATCAAAGGCTATTGTGATACTAAACTCTATAGTTAGTATAGGTATGGGTATATAGAATTTATGTTAAAGTAGGGAGGGGTGTGTGTGTATGGATGCTGGGTTTTCATTTGGAGGGGTTGAACTTGATGGACTTTGTCTTTTTTCAACCCAATTTAACTATGTAACTGTTTGTGCTGCAAACAAGTTAACCATGCTGTTTGTCAGTAGAACAGTTTGAGTGTTAGAGTGTGTCGCCATCGTGCTGCCTACAGAGACCCACTGGATATGTTCTGATGAGTTCCTTGTGCAATGAGCTTTCCAACCTGCCCGATTTTTGGCCACATAACAGTCAGGAAGGCCCTTCTGTGGGCCCCATATCAGGGCCAGAACTAGGGGTAAGCTGAGCGAGTACCTCTTTTCTCTGCTTACCTCTACTACAGGCCCTCATCCCCTGGCTGCCTGCTCAACTCTTGATCATTTAGCCAGCAACAGTGTGCATGTGCACTCCACCATCACACATGCAAGCTTCCTAGCCTAGGGCACCTGGCCGGCTAAATATGGCACTGCCTCATACACAGGCCAATAAGCTGCAGGCTCAGTCTTGAGGGACAGGGTTGGCGGCCTTTTTTTCAGGCTGTATATGGCCAGCCTAAAAGCATAGTGACATTTCTCAGGTTTTAGCATAATTGAATTCTTCATCAAAGTATGCCTAAATGTCCTTTACACCATCTTCCTCAATGTGACCTCTATCTTTAAATGCTTGACTGAAAGGAAGAATCTGTCAGCACAGTTAAATGGTGGTGTGCTTATACTACACAGAGTCAGGGTTTACAGCCTCCTCATCACAGTGCTGCTGCTTCATTTCATGTTCAGGTATGTGACTATACGTTAACAATTCACCGCGGTACAGGAGATTTTCAGAAAGAGGAGTCTTAATTTTTGTTGTGAGATAAGAGAGGCTGAAAGCAGTGGTACTCGCCCCCTACAGAAAGTAGTATCCTTCTCCATATGAGGAAGTGGAGTGTTTTAAAACAATATATTTAACTAAATTGTGGGTTTACATCAGTAATTTTGTGTTTAAAAGTTATTATTGCCATCAAAGTAGTCAAAACTAGAGGTGTCACTATCACTTTAAGTCAAATACAGAGTATAAAGGAGAATGGTAAAAAGTCTTGAGCAGAGGAGTATGGTAAAAGCTATGAATGCTCACCTTTGTAGGCGTCCGCAAGTTCTCAATTGGACTAAGGTCATGGAAACTGTCCTGTGGACTTTTGGAGCCCTTTAAAAAAAAAGAAAACAGTTGGAAATATAAAAAAAGATGAAACATTTTCATAGATAAAATACAATGACAAACTTTTCTTAATAGAAAGTATAGTAAAGTGTTTGTAAAGTGTCACCTGCATCCTCACTGTGTATTTAAAATCTCATATTTCTAATTGGGAGATAACTATAAAACAGTGAAAAAGGAGGGAGAAACTGCCATAATGAATTTAATCCAAAAACACTTCATTCTAAGCCAGCGACTTCCAAGGGTGCAAGAAAATATCATCTGCCAATACACCATATAGGCCGTGCTGCACCAGTAGAGGCAGAAGTGACGTGAAGCCCATGAAAATATTTAAAAAATATATATTTATGTCTATTTGAAGTGGTCAGTAGTACTTTTTTCCCCACACATTCTTTTTATAGGATTTTGATAATATCATATAACATATAAGTATTAGCACATAACATCCTAGGATTTACATTAAGTTGTGCAAGGGGGGGCACCAACATTATTAATAATTTTCCAACCAAGGGGAACAAAACCAAAAAATAAAATCTTACTGAGTTACCATCAGAGCACATTTTTCAATTGATATGTATTTTCTATTATGAAAATCAGCAACCCTACAGCTGGCTGATTCTAGAGTTGCATAAAAATGTCATAGACATTTAGGGGCAGATTTATCACGGGTTGAATTTCGAATTTGAAAAACTTCTAAGTAACAGCGCATTCGAATCACAAGATTCAAAGTTTTCCCCCCAACGAAAACTTTAATTTTTCAAAGTCCACCAATTGACTCCAAATAGGTTCTAGGAGGTCCCCCATAGGCTAAAACAGCAATTTGGCAGGTTTTAGGTGGAGAATGGTAGAAGTTGAATTTTTAAACAGACAATACATGATAAATTTCGAAATTCGAATTTTCTAATGTTTTTCAAATTCAAATCGAATTTGGACTATTCCCTAATCAAAGTAAATAAAAATTAGCTCGTAATTCGATTTTTTTTTAATTCGATTTTTTTTTAATTCGAATTTTGCCTTCGCTCTTTGATAAATCTGCCCCTTAAGGTAACTGATATTTTGACCTTTAAAGAGAGCTGTAGAACTGGAAGGCTGTTATTAAAAGGTCAAAATTGTTTAAAATGTGAAATAAATCAAAAACTTAAAAGAGTAAATTAAAATTCATCTGTTGCTGGAAAGTTTTTCCACCCCCCCCCCCTCCCCCACAGCATGGCTGCAAGGTGACAGAGCCCACATTTAGGAGGTTATTTATTAATTATCTTTTGAAAGATTCAAGTTCTTTTTACTACAAAACTCAAATTTATTATGCCCTGATGCTGCAAAAAGCCTGAATTCGAAAATTCGTCATCTCAGAACTGTCGAGGTCCTGTATAAATCAATGGGAAAGGCACCTATCTCAATTTGACGTTTTCGTGGTCTGCGCTAGGTTTAGCTAAAGAAAAAAAAAATCAGACTTTTTTTTGGGGGTTTTGGACAAAAAGAAAATCGAGCAATTTGGGCAAAAAAAGCCAAAACAATTTATGCAATTCGGAAAAAGCCTGAAAATTTTAGTGATTTGGGGATTTTATTGCGTTTTCCGCAATCCAATTAAAGAGGTATTTTTTTAATAAATAAGCTAAAATCAGGCATGGAATCCTGTGAATAAAATCCTATTCATATTCCAGTTTCTTATTCAAATCAGTGCATGGTTGCTAGGGTAATATGGACCCTAGTTACCAGACTGCTTAAAATGCAGATTCAAGAGCTTCTGAATAAAAAGCTAAATAACTCAAAAAACCTTCAATGATAAAACAAATTAAAACAAATCGCAAATTATCTCCGAATATCACTCTCTACATCATACTAAAGGTTATCTCAAAGGTGAACAACCCCTTTAAGGATCACTGGTGACCAGTTTGTTTTAAGATTGTCACAGACACAGTACAGAGAGAGTTGTAGTTCAGCTGCACCACCAGCCTCTCCTCAAACACTTCAGCAGGGGGCTTAGTTCAGTAAGAGGAATGTGTAATGCATGTTCCTTGTGTAAAACAGCAGTGTCAGGAAGGGATTCCAAGTGACACACACCTTTTTATCAGAACACAGATGAACTAGCCCTTTACATACTGTATCTGCTGAATGTGGGAATAGCAATGTCTACACAAACTAATAATAGTAATACAGGAAGCCATAAGATACACTGACATGAATGAAACATTATACTGTACATTTATTAATTTACTTTAAGCCTTGCTGATTGCCAGTATAATCAGTACTCAGTATCTGCAGAGCCAATCTCCCCACTGACAGGCTCCCTGTGTTCCCAGGCCAGGCTTCCTACCCACACTGTCCCTGCATGATATTCTCCCCCCGCAGAGCAGCCCATACCTGACGGGTCATTAGTGACTTGATCTTCTGCATGTCCGACCCGACACTGATCTTCCCTCCAGCAGGTTAGAAAGCATAAAGATCAGACAATTCTACACTCTATTCAGCTACAGCCAACGAGCAGCCATACTGAATGTCACGTGATTCAACAGGAACTGGGAGTTGACAATACCGAGCTCATCTGTGGGAATTGTAGTCCAGCCAGTGCAATTGCAGGGGAGGAGGTCTTTGAAATGAACCACATTAACCAGCATGCACTGCTCACAAGCCTGTCAACAGAGCCATGTAGACATCTCTGAGGAAGGAATTGTAAATCTGTAGGTGACTGCGAGAGCTGGAGAGTGAGGCTGTTGGGTGGCTGGTGCATACAAAGGAGCAGTGGGAATATTTAAAAGCACTGAAGTGACTGTCAGCGAGTTATGACTGTGAAACATGTTCAGATCCAACCCCCTCCTGCTTGCTAGTGGTTTCTCCCCACTCGTCTCATGTTCCCGCTGCTGCTGCTTCTTTCTTTCTTGAGTTCTTTACTATTGTTCCCAAACCGTCAGAACTTTTCGTGTTACATCTTAGCAATATGTAATAAAAACAAATACAAATGAAGAAAGAGAGAAGAGAAGTAAAAGCTCAGTTAAAGTGGTGGTTCAGCTTTAAGTTAACTGCACATGCAGCACCCTCACAAGTTTAGTTATAAGAAGCCATTCAAGTTAAAAAAAAAAAAAAAATAACATTGGTGGCCAGGGTCCCCCTATATGTTAGAAAAACACATGACCAGCCCACTTAAAAGTAAAGAAAAAATTGGGGTCAGGGTCCCCCATAAAAGTTTTAAAAAATTGGTGGCCAGGGGTTTAAAAAAAGTGGGCTGGTCACGTGTATTTTTCTAACATATAGGGGGACCCTGGCCACCAATGTTATTTTTTTTTTAACTTGAATGGCTTCTTATAACTAAACTTGTGAGGGTGCTGCATGTGCAGTTAACTTAAAGCTGAACCACCACTTTAACTGAGCTTTTACTTCTCTCTTTCTTCATTTTTATTTGTTTTTATTACATATTGCTAAGATGTAACACAAAAAGTTGTGACTGTTTGGGAACAATAGTAAAGAACCCAAGAAAGAAAGAAGCAGCAGCGGGAACATGAGACGAGTGGGGAGAAACCACTAGCAAGCAGGAGGGGGTTGGATCTGAACATGTTTCACAGTCATAACTCGCTGACAGTCACTTCAGTGCTTTTAAATATTCCCACTGCTCCTTTGTATGCACCAGCCACCCAACAGCCTCACTCTCCAGCTCTCGCAGTCACCTACAGATTTACAATTCCTTCCTCAGAGTTGTCTACATGGCTCTGTTGACAGGCTTGTGAGCAGTGCATGCTGGTTAATGTGGTTCACTTCAAAGACCTCCTCCCCTGCAATTGAACTAGCTGGACTACAATTCCCACAGATGAGCTCGGTACTGTCAAGTCCCAGTTCCTGTTGAATCACGTGACATTCAGTATGGCTACTCGCTGGCTGTAGTCGAATAGAGTGTAGATTTGTCTGATCTTTATGCTTTCTAACCTGCTGGAGGGAAGAACACTGGCCGCCAATTTTCTCTAATTTTTATGGGGGACCCTGACCCCCAATATTTTTTTTACTTTTAAGTGGGCTGGTCACGTGTGTTTTTCTAACATATAGGGGGACCCTGGCCACCAATGTTATTTATTTTTTTTTAACTTGAATGGCTTCTTAAAACTAAACTTGTAAAGGTGCTGCATGTGCAGTTAACTTAAAGCTGAACCACCACTTTAACTGAGATTTTACTTCTCTTCTCTCTTTCTTCATTTTTATTTGTTTTTATTACATATTGCTAAGATGTAACATGAAAAATTGTGACGGTCACTGCTGTTTTACACAAGGAACATGCATTACACATTCCTCTTACTGAACTAAGCCCCCTGCTGAAGCGTTTGAGGAATGGCTGGTGGTGCAGCTGAACTACAACTCTTTATTGTGTCTGTGACAATCTTAAAACAAACTGGGCACCAGTGATCCTTAAAGGGGTTGTTCACCTTTGTGATAACCTTTAGTATGATGTAGAGAGTGATATTAAGAGATAATTTGCAATTTGTTTTATCATTGAAGGTTTTTCGAGTTATTTAGCTTTTTATTCAGCAGCTCTTCAATTTCATTTTAAGCAGTTTGGTAACTAGGGCCCATATTACCCTAGCAACCATGCACTGATTTGAATAAGAGACTGGAATATGAATAGGAGACAGTCTGAATAGAAGAATCAGTGATAAAAAGTAACAATAACAATATATGTGTAGCTTTACAGAGCATTTGTTTTTTTGAGAAGGGGACAGCGACGGCCATTTGAAATCTGCAACGAATCAGAAGAAAAAGACAAATAACTATAAAACTATAATAACTAATGAAAACCAATTGAGAAGTTGCTTAGAATGGATCATACTATAACATAATAAAAGTTACTTTAAAGGTGAATCACCCCTTTAACTGTGACTAGAATGTTTATTGAACAGCCAAATAAAGCATTTGAGCTACTTCCATAATGTGCAATATTGACGAGGCAATTAGATTCTACAGTACAGATATGGCAGGCGTTTCAGTTGTGCTCATCCACCAGTACAAGATAGGAAATAGAAAGACATGAAGGTTTATTTCACCTTTGTATAATGGATCCCCTCCAGCGATAATGTCCCAGCGATTAATACACGCCGGGGTCCCTTTTCAGCTGTGGCCCTACACTAGGAAGGTGTCACCTGGGAAGTACTAATTTCACACTGCTTTACTAGCTAGCCCTGTCTGTCTGACACTTCTTGAGTGTTCTATTGCAGGAGCTATCACTTACTTAATTTTTTCACTGGGTTCCGATTTCAATGACGTGTTGACTAAAAGCTCAGTTAAAGTGGTGGTTCAACTTTAAGTTAACTGCACATGCAGCACCCTCATTCATTTTTATTTGTTTTTATTACATATTGCTAAGATGTAACATTAAAAGTTCTGATGAGTTGGGAACAATAGTAAAGAACCCAAGAAAGAAAGAAGCAGCAGCGGGAACATGAGACGAGTGGGGAGAAACCACTAGTAAGCAGGAGGGACGGAGGTCCTGAACATGTTTCACAGTCATAACTCACTGACAGTCACTTCAGTGTCTCTTATTCAAATCAGTGCATGGTTGCTAGGGTAATATGAGCCCTAGTTACCAGACTGCTTAAAATGCAAATTGAAGAGCTGCTGAATAAAAAGCTAAACAACTCAAAAAACCTTCAATGATAAAACAAATGAAAACAAATTGCAAATTATCTCAGAATATCACTCTATACATCATACTAAAGGTTATCTCAAAGGTGAACAACCCCTTTAAGGATCACTGGTGACCAGTTTATTTTAAGATTGTCACAGACACAGTACAGAGAGAGTTGTAGTTCGGCTGCACCACCAGCCTCTCCTCAAACACTTCAGCAGGGGGCTTAGGTCAGTAAGAGGAATGTGTAATGCATGTTCCTTGTGTAAAACAGCAGTGTCAGGAAGGGATTCCAAGTGACACACACCTTTTTATCAGAACACAGAAGAACTAGCCCTTTACATACTGTATCTGCTGAATGTGGGAATAGCAATGTCTACACAAACTAATAATAGTAACACAGGAAGCCATAAGATACACTGACATGAATGAAACATTATACTGTACATTTATTAATTTACTTTAAGCCTTGCTGATTGCCAGTATAATCAGTACACAGTATCTGCAGAGCCAATCTCCCCACTGACAGGCTCCCTGTGTTCCCAGGCCAGGCTTCCTACCCACACTGTCCCTGCATGATATTCTCCCCCCGCAGAGCAGCCCATACCTGACGGGTCATTAGTGACTTGATCTTCTGCATGTCCGACCCGACACTGTTCTTCCCTCCAGCAGGTTAGAAAGCATAAAGATCAGACAATTCTACACTCTATTCAGCTACAGCCAACGAGCAGCCATACTGAATGTCACGTGATTCAACAGGAACTGGGAGTTGACAGTACCGAGCTCATCTGTGGGAATTGTAGTCCAGCTAGTGCAATTGCAGGGGAGGAGGTCTTTGAAGTGAACCACATTAACCAGCATGCACTGCTCACAAGCCTGTCAACAGAGCCATGTAGACAACTCTGAGGAAGGAATTGTAAATCTGTAGGTGACTGCGAGAGCTGGAGAGTGAGGCTGTTGGGTGGCTGGTGCATACAAAGGAGCAGTGGGAATATTTAAAAGCATTGAAGTGACTGTCAGTGAGTTATTACTGTGAAACATGTTCAGGTCCTCCCCCCCCCCTCCTGCTTACTAATGGTTTCTCCCCACTCGTCTCATGTTCCCGCTGCGGCTGCTGCTGCTTCTTTCTTTCTTGGGTTCTTTACTATTGTTCCCAACCCGTCACAGTTTGTTTCACAGACAAAGTAGAGAGTTGTGGTTCAGCTGCACCACCAGCCATTCCTCAAACACTTCAGCAGGGGGCTTAGTTCAGTAAGAGGAATGTGTAATGCATGTTCCTTGTGTAAAACAGCAGTGACCGTCACAACTTTTCGTGTTACATCTTAGCAATATGTAATAAAAACAGAAAAATTAAAGTGGTGGTTCAGCTTTAAGTTAACTGCACATGCGGCACCCTCATAAGTTTAGTTATAAGGAGCCATTCAAGTTAAAAAAAAATACTGCTGGCCAGGGTCCCCCTATATGTTAGAAAAACACGTGACCAGCCCACTTAAAAGTAAAAAAAAATTAGGGGCCAGGGTCCCCCATAAAAGTTAAAAAAAATTGGTGGCCATCTCAGAGATGAGCTCGGTACTGTCAAGTCCCAGGTCCTGTTGAATCACGTGACATTCAATAGACCATTGGTGTTTAGTGGAACTTATATTTAAAGATCTTCTTCAGGCTCCTTTCAATGGCTTCTCCTCTTCTTTGGTTCCTTGCTGCAACTTTCAGCTCCTTGTGGCAGCTTTCAGCTCCCTTGTGTGGATCGTGGTTCCATGCAACGGCTTTGGCTCCATTCAGCGGCTTTCGGATCCATTAGGAGGGCCCGGCTAATCCGGGAAGTGCAGGACAGCTGGGCCCCAATAAATGCTTAAAAACCAAATATAGTGATAGTGACGAACTTCAATAATACACAGTGGGTTGCTGCAAAAAGGTGCTGTTGGTTTAAATAAACAGCGCCTTTTTGCAGCAACCCACTGCGTATTATTGAAGTTCGTCACTACCACTATATTTGGATTAATCTGCTTCATTGGACGGAAGTATTTGAGATTGAACTGAGACGTTGAATCCTACACTCTATTGGATTTAAAGCTTAAAAACCATGAGGCACAGTACAGCTATACCCTCTGTGTTCCCCCTGATGACGCCCCTGAATGTTCATAAATAATTTCCCGGTGAAAGTTTTGCAGTCCTCAAAGTGCTAAATCTACTCACATTTGTCAATACAATGAAAAAATATGAGCCAGAAACATTAACCTCCCTAAAGCTAAGCTATTACAGTCCCGGGTACCACTGCAATAGTACTTGCAGTTTCTGATAACTGGTGTTCCAATAGGGGGAGCTGATCCTGTTGTTAAGGACCCTCCATCCCTCCTCTGAGCTCCACCTGCAACCCACACTGACAGTGTGGGTTGCAGGATTACTGATTTCATGCATGTTCAAGGGGGGATCTGTGAGACCATATTCACCTCACCTGCAGTCTCTAAATGCTGCAACCAGTCACAATACATTTCAAAATCGAGTGATTCCATTTAAATTGTATCAACCTTAGGCTGCATTTGTAACAGGGAGGGTGTCTAGTGTTAATGTTATTTTTGTTACTTTTATATTTATATTATAAAGATTCCAGGTTGGGGTGTATTATCTGAAGTCAGTGTTATCTGAGGTTGAATATCAGCAGAGCATTGATCACTACGGTGCTACCTGGGTGGTATTTCACCTGCCTAGCCAGTGTAATAGCTGATTATTCTGCCCCTCGCTCACCCCAATCTTCCTTAATTTCCTGTTCCAGCTCCCTCTCCGTCCCTGGTGGCTGCTCTACAACCCATATCCTTATGCCACCGACCCACATTTTTCTGTAGGGGAAGGTAAGTTTCCTGGGAAAAGTTGTCACCCCCTAGGGACCACTGACCACCAATACATTCGGGAGACCAGAGTCAAACTAGACTGGGAAAACTCTTGGTAGGCACAGGTGTCCGTGGATCCTCCTTCTTAACCACCATGTGGCCTTGTATGTCTATATCTTGGTCATTTTTCATTTCTGTATGAGTAAATAAAGAGGCTGAGTCAGGAAAAATGCAAACATAGCTTGAACAGTGAGCCCTTAGTCTAAGGTTTCTGGTGGGTACTGGAAGCTAACTCAGACTGAGGGAGACTATGGTAGAAGTAAGTGGAGGCTGTTCTATTACAGGTTTGTGCTCCCCACATTTCCTACAGAGGTATTGCTAGAGCATTTGGAGATAAAGCAGTAATAATTTCCTCCACACTATGGATGGTACATCTGGGAGTTTGCCCCAAGTTTAAACCCTACACACCTGCCTGCCCCTACCTGCTATGCGTTGCCATTGTCTACAAAAGTAACATATGTTTTTCCATAAGTCGTGTAAATTGTGTATATTTAGAGCCACAATGATCTTGTTGTGGTGCCCAATAACTAGTCATTCCACTGCTGTAAAGTTCATATAGGAGATAGCTCATATAATTCAGTAAGAGATCCCAATATAAACATCTGATGTTATTGTATAAGTCACTCATATAAATAGTTAAAACAATTAATTAATGTGCTAATATGTCAGTCAGTTCATTGGAGGTCAGTTAAATTTATTTAATTTATTGATGGCCAGTAGAGTTTGCCACAAATTATTTAGTGAATAAAGTACCCCCTCTTGTAAAATATAAGGATATTATAAGTTACCGTGAAGTTCCATGACCATATAAAAACACGAGGCCGAAGGCCAAGTGTTTTTAAAAGTTTATGGAACTCCGAAGTAACTTCTAATATCCTCATATTTTGCAACTGGGGGCACTTTATTTATTATAATACACAAGTT
Organism: Xenopus petersii; assembly: GCA_038501925.1. Classification (NCBI taxonomy): domain Eukaryota; kingdom Metazoa; phylum Chordata; class Amphibia; order Anura; family Pipidae; genus Xenopus; species Xenopus petersii. The sequence goes on from CM076682.1 coordinate 135,362,689, forward strand.
TCAGTGAGTCATGTGACAGAAATGACATCAGAACTCACCGTTTATAACTGATGACATCAGAACTCACCGTTTATAAGGATATAATTTACAAGATATTCATGGCTTTTGAGTATTATAGAGTTATATCTGCTGTTTATAAGGGGATCTCTTGATATGAACTATTACCAACATGAACAGCGATAGAATGGCCAGTTATTGGGTGTTACAGCAAGATCATTGGCAATTTACGTAACTTAGGGAAAAACTTACATTACTTTTGTAGAAACTTACGTAACTTGGGTATCAAGCAAAGATATCACAGAGCAGTGTGACAGGGGCAGGTAAGTGTGTTGGTTTTAAATTTGGAGTGAGCTCCACTGGCCCTCATTGAATTGGTTGACTTATTAGCACATTAAGGGGCTGATTCACTAAGGGTCGAATATCGAGGGTTAATTAACCCTCGATATTCGACTGGGAATATTGAATATTGAAGTCGAAGGATTTAGTGCAGATAGTACGATCGAAGGATTATTCCTTCGATCGAACGATAAAATCATTTGAATGGAACGATTCGAAGGATTTAAATCCAACGATCGAAGGAATATCCTTCGATCAAAAAAAGTTAGCCAAGCCTATGGGGACCTTCCCCATAGGCTAACATTGACTTTGATAGCTTTTAGATGGCGAACTAGGATGTCGAAGTTTTTTTTAAAGAGACAGTACTTCGACTATCGAATGGTCGAATAGTCGAACGATTTTTAGTTTGAATCCTTCGATTCGTAGTCGTAGTCGAAGTAGCCCATTCGATGGTCGAAGTAGCCCAAAAAAAACTTTGAATCCTTCACTCGAAATTAGTGAATCAGCCCCTAACAGAACTATTTATATGAACTACTTAAGATCTATTTACTGAATGGTATGAGCTATCTTCTACGTGAACTATTCAACAGTGAAATTGCCAGTTATTGGGCCCCACAGAAAGATAATTAAACCCCTAAACTCTGGGTGCAAGACATTTTGACATCCTGGGCTTCTTATAGTTCCTGGGTAGTTGCACACCTTCATTTCAGTAAAATGATTTGTGAGTTTGTATCATAGTAGCTGTGGATGAAAAAAATACATCCATCAAGCCCATTTGTCCTTGCAAAACCCACCTACCCATGGATGTCTGTAAGAGGGGACAGTTGCCCCACCCTGACTTCTCCAGCTAGTTCCAAGAAATTGATTTTAAATTTAGTTGGCAACAACACAAAACATTTTTAAACTTTCCCCATTATATTTAGCTTACTTGCCCCTCTGTGGACATCCATGCACCTACCTGCTAGTTTATCGTTTGTGTAGCACATACAAGGAGTTTGGCCAAAATGTTCATACTGTTCACGTCTGTTGACGGGGGACTCCATATAAATAACTTCTATGGGACCCCAAAGTTTCTGATGTACACACTGATGTTTCTACTTTGTGCTGTGGCAAATGTGTGAAGTGGTTTCAGTCTATTGTGAGTTGATGGGAATATCCATTTAGTTTATAGCCCTTATATTATTTATCCCAAGGTCTCAAGGTAAAAACACAGGATTTTCAGCTTCCAATAAGGAAAGAGTCAAAAGACAAGAGAGTTTTTTTTTATTGCTTCTTCTTTTCAGATATTTTTTACTTAAAATGTAAATTGCTCTTTCAAGAAACCAATACAGATTACCCATTCTAAAAGGTAAATATAATGTCCCAGCTTGGGGGAGAGGACTATAACATTTGCATTGTAGAGAAGGCACTCAGTGCAGTCCTCAGGCAGGTTTGTTAAAATTCAAAGTATATGTATTGTAGTACAAGGAGCATAAACAGCCTTACGCATTTCATTTTCTCGCAACACTTTATCAAAGGTCGAAGTGAAAATTCGAAGTAAAAATTTTTTAATTTCGAGCTAGTTTTGTGCACTTCGACTATTGAATAGTCCAAAAATACTATTCGAATATCGAAATTTATCATATGCTGTCTCTTTAAAACTTTGACGTTGACCATTCGCCATCTAAAAGCCTATGGGGGACCTCCTAGAACCTATTTGGAGTCAAATTGGTGGAATCAAAGTTTTTTGGGGCAAATACTTTGTTTTGAATTCGATCAAATGCGCTAAAACATCGATTGAACGATTCGAATACAGCCTATTCAACTGAAGTTAAAAACTTTGATTTTTTTTTTTTTTATAAATTTCGATTGGTCTTTTTTTATTCGAATTTGAAGTTATGGGAGTTCAAAAAAAACTCCCATTACTTCAAATTCGACCCTTGATAAATCTGCCCCTAAATAATAGGCTATTTTGAGAACATGAAACATGTAAGGCTGTTTATGCTCCTTGAACTTCAATAAATATACTTTGAATTTTAACAAGTCTGCCTGGAGGCCTGCACACCTAATGCCTGCTCTATGTCCATATAGAGTACCCTTTTTGCTTAATATTGGCAAACTGTATGTATCATAGTTCATTATTTTATTTCATTCTGATAATTGATGTATTTAGCGATCTGATATTTATTTATTGATTTAAAAAGAAGGGTAGAGGGAAGTAAAAAAAACTAGAAACAAGTAAAAACCATAATATTTATCTTCAGTACACTATGCTATTATTGCTATTTGAGGTATGGAGCTGGAGGAGCTTGTTGTACATGGCTAAGAGGCATATTGTGTTTGTCAGAATGTGAAATAAAGCTAGTCATACGTAACCAGAGGGAAATTCCACCACTCTCTGTTCACATCAGAGTTTTAGGGATCTGGTGATGTCATACACAGAAGTTTTAAATAGTCGGCGTTGAAGGATAGCACATTGCCTTTAAAAAGCTTTAGCAAAACGTGCTTCAGCACAACGATAAAATGATTTATCTTTTGAGCTCTACACCTTAAAGGAATTGTTCAGTGTAAAAATAAAAACTGGGTGAATAGATAGGCTGTGCAAAATAAAAAATGTTTCTAATACAGTTAGGGGCCGATTCATGAAGCTCGAGTGAAGGATTCGAATTAAAAAAACTTTGAATTTCGAAGTGTTTTTTGGGCTACTTCGACCATCGAATGGGCTACTTCGACCTTCGACTACTACTTCCACTTCGAATCGAACGATTCGAACTAAAAATCATTCGACTATTCGACCATTCGATAGTCGAAGTACTGTCTCTTTAAGAAAAACTTCGACCCCCTACTTCGGCAGCTAAAAGCTACCGAAGTCAATGTTAGCCTATGGGGAAGGTCCCCATAGGCTTGCCTGAGATTTTTTGATCGAAGGATATTCCTTCAATCGTTGGATTAAAATCCTTTGAATCGTTCGATTCAAAGGATTTAATCGTTCGATCGAAGGAATAATCCTTCGATCGTTCGATCGCAGGATTTGAGCTAAATTGTTCGACTTCGATATTCGAAGTCGAACGATTTTAGTTTCTAGTCGAATATCGAGGGTTAATTAACCCTCGATATTCGACCCTTAGTGAATCAGCCCCTTAGTTAGCCAAAAATGTAATGTATAAAGTCTGGAGTGACTGGATGTCTAACATAATAGCCAGAACACTACTTCCTGCTTTTCAACTCTATAACTCTGAGCTAGTCAGCGACTTGAAGGGGGGACACATGGGACATAACTGTTCAGTGAGTTTGCAATTGATCCTCAGCATTCAGCTCAGATTCAAAAGCAACAGTTATGACCCATGTGGCTCCCCCTCAAATCACTGATTGGTTACTGCCTGGTAACCAATCAGTGGAAACCAAGAGAGCTGAAAAGCAGGAAGTAGTGTTCTGGCTATTATGTTACACATCCAGTCACTCCAGCCTTTATACATTACACTAACTATATTAGAAAAAAAAAATATTTTGCCCAGCCTGTCTATTTACCCAGTTTTTATTTTTACACTGAACAATTCCTTTAACGCTTTTTGCTTTTAGCAACATGCATTCTGGTTTTTAACCGTGTAATGGCTTGGTTTTTTTCATTTCATTTTTATTATTATATTTATTATTATTATTCATAAACAAGTCAATACTGAAGCAGTACATAAATGAAATTCCAAAAATTGAATGTAAAAGCACAAAGATACAATAGCAAATGATGCTCCTCAAGGACAAACCAAGAGCAATACAGATCTAACAAAAGATCATAAAAGTAACAAAATAAAATTACATTAGAACAAAGAAAAAGAAATAAATACATGAAAAAAATAAAAACAATAAAGACAATAAAGCACTTAGAACACTGTGTGGGAAATAATTAGAAACATTTCCAGGAAATATTTTGACTATTCAGTTCCTTATTCAGAAGATCTTGTGAATCCCAATTTAGTTAGCAATTCTGGGTTTATCAAATCGGCTTGGTTTTTTCATTGTCTCATATCTCCTTCTCCTTTCTGCTCCTAGGGGATCTTGGATTTGTGTTTTTTTTTAGGGAAGTCGGCCATAAAACAACAGATAGGGAAGTTAATAACTGTGACCACAGTCCTTGATACTCTGACTTCTCCATCTTTGTGGTGTCCCATATGTGATATCCCAGTGCTGGGTGTTGTGGAACTGGAAGAATGCACACAAAGATGCCAGACTGCAGGGTAGAAGTCAGCTTTATTCCTGGCTGCTCTCTCCACACTGTTTGCACTTCCCCTTCCTCACAGAAATGGATAGAACAACATTACACAATAGTTAGCAAAAATTGAGATAGATCTTATGGGACAGCTCCACCTTCTATGAATTTCATTTTTTCATTCTGTTTTCAATTAATTTGAGCACGAGGTCTATTAAATTTGATTGGATCAACTACTTTTTATAGCACAAAGTTACTTTCATTTTTAACCAATTAAATCAAATTATATCTGGCACTTTATAGAGGGGGGAACTTGAGTTTATATTTATTCATTCTCCTCTGATAAAAGCAAAAAGCACTTTCCTTAAATACAAGAGAGACATGTATTGAGCAGCATCATTTATTTATTTGTTTTAGTAATTTATTGGTTAAAACAATTTAGCATTAATTGAGTTGGTGGTTTAATCACCTTTTGGTATAAGCACAGAGCACTTTTCATTAATATAAGAATGATAAGCATACTTTTTTCTTTTAATTCTTTATTTATTGGTTAAAACACACATTCCTTAATAACAGTCAACGAATTCTGTAGCAATTGATTTGGAGGGTCAATTAAATGGTTTAATTTAATCAATTGTTATTAATCATCATACACACTAATTCATGACAATTTTATTAAGAATAGACTAATCAACCTGTATAGAATTCTATCATTTGGGGAAATACGGGGTATTATTTATTTTAGACATACTGAGTCAGACCCCTGTATAACACCTACTACAGAAATCAAGCTATATTGCAGGTATCCTCATTGAATTCAGAAAAATATGTATCTTAGTCATGTACAAATAACTATAGGTGCTCACTAAATTGTTCTTTGTGTGCATGGATTACATTTTAACTACTCCTTATCTATGTCTATTGAGATTTTCATTCATCCACATCATGATATACAGTATCTAATAGAGTTAAAGGCACAGTAACATCAAAAAATAAAATTGTTTTACAGTAATGAAAATATAATGCTCAGGTTACACAGCAGATAGAAGATAAGCTCTGTAGAACATAATGGTGTTATCTGTTATCCACTATTTAACCTGTGCCATATAGCTTTTTTTCAGTTTCTGCCATTGCTACTCAGCAGCTTGTTTATATAAACTATAGTAGTGTTTCTGAAGCAAACACATCAGTTTAACCAGTGCAGGGCAAAACTACGGGGCACATTATCAAGGGTCAAATATCGAGGGTTAATTAACCCTCGAATTCGACCCTCGAAGTTAAATCCTTCGATTTCATAGGATTTAGAGCAAATCCTTCGATCGATCAATCGAAGTAAAAATAGTTTGATCGAATCGAACTAATCGAATGATTTTAAACGATTTTTCTTTGATCAAAAAAAAGCTTAGCAAAGTGATGGGGAAGTATGTAGTCAACGTTTTTTTTAAAGAGACAGTACTTTGACTATTGAATAGTAGAAGGATTTTTAGTTCGAATCGTTCAAATCAAAGTCGAAGGTCGTAGAAGCCTATTCGATGGTCGAAGTACCCAAAAAAATACTTTGAAATTCGAAGTTTGTTATATTCGAATCCTTCACTCGAGTTTAGTAAATGTGCTACTGTTACTACTTGGTGTTACTGTTCCTTTAAGTCTAAAGCCAGTGTCGGAACTGGAACACCAGAGGCCCGCCCAAAAACATTACAAGGGGCCCACCAAAAAACCTTAGACCAGGGGCCCACTCTCAGCACTATTATTCTTCCTCTCCTCACTCAACCTCTATTCTCCTAGTCTCTTTTCTTTACATACTATAATCTATTGTTCCATCTATTTAGCCTCTTTGTTCTCATAGAAATATGGAATGACCAGGAAATAGGCCAAATATTTAGCAGTATGAGGGCCCACTAACGGGAGTTTTCATGGTATCCCTGCAAGTCGGACAATGTCTAAAGCAACTGGAACATTTTACTTCTCATCCGATCGGCTTCTGCAGTTTAGTTTAGAACTGAAGAAGCCTCTTGGGTAAGTGGTGATTCCTTTTCAAAAAAACTCAGATAGTCCAGTTGCTTTAGACTTAACTCTACTAGATACTCCTCAGCTAGTCCCATTAATTTCCTTTTTGGGGATCTTTGTTATTTGTTCTGATTACTCACTAATTCTCACTCATTTTGACCTGTCCTGTCAGTGTTTTTTTTTGGAGGCTTAATGATTTACTCTTTTGTATCCCACAACTAAAATGAAGTAGGCTGTGACTTAGAACCTTCTGGAGAATATTGATTCAGTAACACACAAAGTGATACTTATTTTTATATACTTAATTTTATTTATAAAAATGTAAAATTAGCAGGACGAAGTGTATTATAAAGAAAGTATAGATAGGGTCAGGTTTGAGTCAATTTGATAATTTCCTGATGAGGACAAAAATAAGATACTGTACAAAATGTAAAATGGTGTACATTGGGAATAAAAAGAAATGGTGGACATTGTGGAATTTCTAATCTCCCAACAATATTGTTTCTAAAATGATACAAATTTATAAACATGTGTTTGAGCCAAGGTTTACTAAATTTAGGACCTCTTCAGACACAGTTGGTAGTAACCCCCCAAATGATGGGTCAAGGAACCTGATCTAGAGAAACCTGTAAACCCTGGACTTGTTGCTCTGTAAAATCTACAGACCAAATTGCCTCATTGGCCTAGTCGAACAACAAGCATGTACTTCAAAAGCAAATCAATTAAAAGGAACATAGGGAAGCAGTTAAGGGCCTTAGTTCTAATATTCTAAGACATACCCTATATCATTCTATATATGACAGAATCTCTGCCACTTCTTATAATGTCAGGGTGTTTGATTTGGTCTTGGATATGATTTTCATTTGATATCCCTTTTTTTGAACCTCAGCTGTTCCAAGGGGAAAATTGAAGTTTTTATACTATTGCACTCAGGGTCAGACTGGGCCAGCTGGGCAACTGGAAAAAAAGCCCCAGCCCAGACTGGCTCCCTACTTTAAGCACTGTCCTGAACTATCCCTACCTTTCTCTGTATCTCCAACGCTGCCCCGCCCTCGCTGGCCGCTTCCACAGGAAAGAATAGGTAAGAGTGGGGAGCCAGAGGGGGGGTTGCGCTTGGGATGGGGGTCTAGAGGGGGGTTTGGCTTGAGTGAAGCAGAGAGTGCTTGCAGCTGGGGGGCCCGGCGATGGCCCTGTGCCCCCCAGTCTGACACTGACTGCCCTCAATCTCAAATATAGATGCAGAAGGTCAATGCATTAGCAGATACACCACATTCCAACTTGGTCTTCATAGGGACAAATTGGGGTTTGCAAGTAATGTACTCCATATAAAACCAATACATTTTTTGAGCTGTAATATTGATGTGTAGGCAGCCATCTCAGATCATTTTGCGAGTCATGTTTTCATGAAAGAGCCAGCACTTCACAATGGAACTGTTTTCAGATAAGTTATTGTTTCTACTATTTAAAGGGGAACTCCAGCTTCCAAACCAAAATTTATTAAAGAGGCCCACATAACACAGAAACCTCTAATATACCCATCACAGTTACCTGTTTCTTCAAATATTATGAATAAATGCCATTTTCTATGCTGAAATCCATCTATATAACAGTTCTTCTCTTTCTGCACCATTTGAAATCCTGACAGGGAAGGAGGGACTAAACACTGATGTTACACATTGTAACAACTTCTCCACAGCTTACAAACAGCATTCAGGAACTACATAACCCAAAATGCATTGCACTGTGATGTTCCGTTCCTTATCGAATCATGTGTGCAGGGTATTGTGGGGTTTGGAGGATGCAGGCTGAGGACATCTTCTTTTGATACAAAGTAAGAGTAGTCAGCCAGCTCAGCAAAGTAGTCAGAGAGATCAGCAGGAGAGCAGGTGTTAGGCTTAGGAAAGTGTCAGAAACCATTACAAATCATTAAAAGTCTGCAAATTTTTTAAATGATGTATATTGCAAAGTTGCTTGAAATTATGCTTACTTTTCAAAAAGTTCAAGTTATGTTTTTGTAGCGTTCCCCTGTAATGTAACTGAAGGAATTGTGACTTGGGTTACTCAAACTTGGAATTTTACTATTGAGTGCTGGGGGCATGGGAGCATTTCAGAGAGCTGTTATCTGGTTACATTCCCATTGTTCTGTTGATGGGTTGCTGGGGCGGGGGTGATATCACTCCAACTTGCAGTGCAGCAGTAAAGAATGACTAAAGTTTATCAGAGCACACGTCACATGACTGAGGGCACCTGGGAAACTAACAACATGTCTAACTCCATGTCAGATTTCAAAATTAAATATCAAAAAATCTGTTTACTCTTTTTAAAAATGTATTTCATTGAAGTATTCTGCTGGAGCAGCACTATTAACTGATGCATTTTGAAAAGAAAAAAACCCAGAATCCCTTTATGCCTCATCATGATGTGGAACAGGGCATATCATAATTCGGGACATTCAAAGTGAATTGTGAAAAAAAACTACAATTTCTTTACTTTATTATATTATTTTTTTTGCACAACGGTGGTACAATATATTACTACAATTATTTATAAAGCTCTTACAAAATAGAACAAAAGTTCTTGTTTTAACATTGCCTTTTAAACATTGTTACACAATATTGCCAAAAACATACAGTATCTATTCCTTTGAAAGTTATTCAATGTCTTGTTAAATTATAGGACACCTATGGGATCAGTTATCCAGAAAACTTAAGAAGCAGGATTTTTAGGATGGAGGTCTTTCTATAACCTGGGAGGCCAAGTTTAAAATCTGCAGAAGATTAAATATTAAAAAGAAACAATGCATTTGTTTTGCTATTAATGCAGATTTATCCTATCTTATTTAATTTAAGTATAAGGCACTGTTTAATAAATAATAAAAGGCTTATTAGTTAAATATACATTTATTAGTTAAAGGCTTATTAGTTAAATAATAAACATTTTAAACTATATACAATGGAAACTTGCTTTGTTGTTTCTTTGGACCTTTCTGGATGACAGATCTCATATCTGCATATGTAATTGTTAGACATTTTTATTAAATATAAATTCAAAGAATTGACAATGAATAGACTAATAATGGGAAGAGGCCACTAGAGCCCAGCAAGAATATACTGGCTGTCACAATGTAATTCCTGGTTTATTCTTTTTTTTTCCATATCAAGAATACAGGGATTCATTCCATCTCTTCCAATTTTGCCGTACCACAATGGAGAAAAAATGGTTGGTACTGTTTGGCAAGGTTACCAGGGCAAATAAAAAAATAGACTCCTCTTGAAAATCCAGCTAGAAGGATGGCATGGGTTGCATATAATTTAAACCCAGCAATTAGAAGTGTCCCTGATTCTATAAATAATCTGATAACCCTACTGGGGCTGGGAGAGATGGAATGTATAAACAGCATGGGAGGGGAAAGCTACAAATACAAATTTTACAAACATATAAGCATACCTCCCAACATTTTGGAAATAGAAAGAGGGGAAAAAAAAGATTTGCCAAAAATGTTTTGACCACTTCCAATTTTTTGACCACGCCTAATTAACAAGTCCATTTTACAAAATTTGGCAGGTTATTAAAATTTGAACACATCTCTGTGTTTTTATGTGTTATTACAGCTTTGCTAATGACGGTGCATTGCCCTTTAAGCTGCAATCAGTATCCCCAAAAGACCTGCTTATTAGTGATGTCCGGCTTGATACCCGTGGGACCCCGCCCCCTGTGGGTCGGGCGGGTCGGGTAAAGCCACTTCACTGCTGCTTATCTTAAATGGTTACAATTGCTTCTTTGCTTATCTTAAATTGTTACAAATATATCTAAGTATCTATTCGGGGCTCTCTGCCAAAAGCCAATTAAGATAGAAACTTTGTATATTTTTCTGGCTGTTCAGTGCAGGAGATCAAAGATAAAGTCGGGACATTTCAGTAACAAACCCGGGACTGCAGGTTGAGGTGCCAAAATCGTGACTGTCCTGCGAAAAACGGGACAGTTGGGAGGTATGATGTAAGTGCACATTGGACAATCTTCTGTAAAATTTTTTAATTGTCCAAATTCTAATGTTTTTCATTAGATATTTGTCTTGGGACTTCAAAAACAAAACAAAAAGGTTTTAAACATTTAAAATTAAAGGTATTAATAACCAAGCAATCATCGTAAATTAATGCCCATAATAATCTTGAAATGAATCAATGCAGGACACCTCAGGTCTAAAGAGTAAGGCGCCTGCCGATTTCCAGGTTAGTGAGCTCAATAATCCTCCCTAACTGCCTGGTGACATGCTGATCCAGACTGCAACTGGGATATTCCTGGGATATTATTGTTATGCTCCATCTTTTCCCTTTGTAAACATATGATTGTACTACCGTAGAACACTTATTTGCTCCAACTATTTCACATGTGGAATTCGCTGTGCTGCTCCACCTTTGAGGTATTTAACTGGAAATTCTATTGACAGTGGGGGCCACAGGGACATTTAGAACACATATTAAGAAACTAGTGTTCTAGCAGCTCCGTGCAGCATCATGTCCATTCAAAGCTGGGAATTTCCTTCACCTGCAAAACAATATTTTTTATAAGTTTAATGTACAGATAATACATAATTTAATGATAATAATAAGGATCTTAATCTAAGTTTCGGCAATATATGGATTGTTTAGATATATATATACTGTACCATATAGTTTTTTGTACACAGTTATGTTGCAGAAGCCTAAGAACCCTTATTTAAACAGTTTCTTTCTCCCAGTATTGATTCCTAGCCTGGATACTTATTTGCAGGGTGTTTGTATTAGTGATGTGCGGGTCAGGGTTTTCCTGATCCGCACCCGACCCTAACCCACCCTGCTCCAGCCCCCGCCCGCACCTGCACTTCCGGGGTCCTTTTATAGACCCGCCCCACTGATGATGTCACAAAAGGGGCAGGGCGAGCAGACGCAAGACTATAAAGTCGGAAGCCGGCATTTGAAGGTGGCAGGTGGGGAGAGCAGAAGAAGAGCTCAACACGCACCCACCCGCGAGGAGCAGAGCGGGTCCCACGGGTATCGGGTCGGCCCGCACATCACTAGTTTGTATCCCTCCCCCATGTTTGTTTGACAGTTTCCTCCCACACGTCAACAATATACAGGCAGGTTAACTGGCTCCTTGTTAATATCATGTGTATTTGTGTGATAGGCAGTGGCAGATTAATGAGATGTGGGGCCCCTAGGCTATAATCCAAACAGGGCCCCCTTCTAAGCTACTGATGGGTCCGAATGCATGCAGCTGAGCTCTCTATCACTGGATCCGCACACATCCGGATGCACACATGCATGCGCCCTGTCTTTTTCACCCAACAGGTGCACCAGACTGAACCCAGCAGCTCAAAAAATAATAATAAATATGAAAAGAAAACAGAAATAATTCATGAAAAAAGATAGATGGGCCCCCTGATCACACCCGGCCCTTAGGTGCTAGGGAACTTATAAGCCCTAATAAGTGCCACTGGGGTAGGACTCATGTGAATGATGTATAATCTATATCTGTAAAGTGTTGTCGAATATGTTGGCTCTGTAAAACTAATACTGGCGGCATAAAAATAGTTACACTACCATATGTAAATCTATATTATCTTTAAACTATGGCTATTGGAAGGGTATGCTGATACATAACTTCCCTCTGGCTGACACTTGCAAGCCACCAACCCTGAAGCTCAGTAATGCTTGAAAGGTCTGTATTCAATAAGTTATCCTAGGTGCTTCTATTTTACACCGATACACGCCCACACTTCTCTGTTTTTTTGCTGGTAAAACAAAACAAACAATGTGTAATAGTGACACAACTCCCGCCCTTCACAAAATACACAAAGCTGTTTTTAAATAAACGCAGGAGGTGTGCCACTATCATGGACATGACTTTAGATCTGCTCTAATACAAACACCATAACACAATGAAGAGAGTGAACCCTTAGGGGCCAATCAGCTTGAGCAATCATTGTGGAAACCCTGCTTGAGTTAAAAAAAAGTCACACAAGGTTTCTTGGAGAAAAATCTTGTTAGTTGAGGCATTTTTCATATGAAACCGTTAAAAATAATAACATTTGTGTCTGAAAATAAAGTATAACATATTGGGGTATATTTATCAAAGAGTGAAGTTAATAGTGAAGTTCCGCCACTCTCCATTCATTTCTATGGGATTTTTATAGGCGTATTTATCAAAGGGTGAACTTTCACTTTCACCCATTGATAAATACGCCTTTCAAAATCCCATAGAAATGAATTGAGAGCTGCGGAATTTCACTCTAGTGGCGGAACTTCACTCTTTGATAAATTTTCCCATTAGGTAGAGTTGTTTTTGAAAAAAATGAACTTCAGTGTAATGCTTGAACAGGGAAGGGTGTTAAGGCGAAGTTTCCTTCCTAACAAAGCATAGGACTATGGTAGTCTGAAATCCTATTAGAAACCCACGTAATACAGTATATGACTGTTGATTTTCAGCATTAGCTCATTAATAAAGTTTAATAAGGCAAGCGCAACAATATTATTTTAAAAAATATACCTTTTTAAAATCTGTATAGATTTAGTAACTTGAAACTACCTGGCGCTTATTTAAAAATAAATACGATTATTGTTTGAATAGTATCCCTTTAAGGTGCTCAGTATTCAGAGGACCGTCTCCTACTAACAGGTTTATAAGAGTAAAAGTCCAACATTATGCCAAAAAGAAACTCCTGCAGTGATCATATGTTCTCCCTTTTTATGACAATAGCCAGTTCTTGAGCCCTTGAGCTGGGACCATAAAATTCTTTTCATCCGGTTAGATAGGCCTATAAAAGGAATGTCACTATTTTCTGTACAAGGTCTCTTTCATATTTCCCAAGGTTCCCTCCTCTGATTGAATGGTTGTCAGCTAGGCTACCCACATGTTATATTTATTACCAAACCAGCCAAAGATCCCAGGAGTGGGAGTAATGTCCTGCAGTAAAGCACCTCACACGGCAAAGATTGGGGGGGAAAAACCCTTATGTTACTTAAATAATACATGTATGCTATGTATAAAGATTCATGTTATGTTCATGTTTTTTTTTTCATTTGTTTAAGAAACTGAGAAAGTACCCAAACCTTGAACAACACCCATATGACTAATCCCATCCTATTCAACTGTTTATCCTTTATCTTTAAGGCCATGTGGTAATGAGCATTATCTGTTCTTTTATAGGTAATAAGGCTACAAGTTATTTACTGAGCTGTAAAAATATTTAAACAGCCACTATAAACAGTGTGACCAGCATGTGGATGGGGCCATGTGGTCTCTTGTATTTACCCTTTGTAAGTAAATAGATTAGGGGGCCGATTCACTCAGCTCGAGTGAAGGGTTCGAATGAAAAATACTTCGAATTTCGAAGTATTTTTTGGGTACTTCGACCATCGAATGGGCTACTTCGACCTTCGACTACGACCTTCGACCTCGAATCGAACGATTCGAAGTAAAAATCGTTCGACTATTCGACCATTCGATAGTCGAAGTACTTGCCCTTTAAAAAAAACTTCGACCCCCTACTTCGGCAGCTAAAAGCTACCGAAGTCAATGTTAGCCTATGGGGAAGGTCCCCATAGGCTTGCCTGTGATTTTTTGATCGAAGGACTTTCGTTCGATCGTTGGATTAAAATCCTTCGAATCGTTCGATTCGAAGGATTTAATCGTTCGATCGAACGAAAAATCCTTCGATCGTTCGATCGCAGGATTTGCGCTAAATCCTTCGACTTCGATATTCGAAGTCGAAGGATTTCAATTCGAGGGTCGAATTTCGAAGTATTTTTAACTTCGAAATTCGACCCTAAGTGAATCGGCCCCTGTATGTCAAGTTAAAGCTATGAAGAGGAAATACAAGACTTTCTGTATTGAAAGGTGGCCATGCATGCACAGATATCATCTTTTGTATAATGTTCGGTGCGTGCATAGTAGGAGACAAGGCGACCAATATCAGCAAAAGACATATTGGATTGGATATTGGTCGTCTAATCGACCAAGGCGGAAAATTTTGATTGGGTGCCTTTGAAGACGGACACAAATCAGCAAGGAGATACTGCTGAATTGTCAGATAAAGGTAGAATTCTATAGTTTCTACCTGCATTTCTGACAATTCAACTCTTAACGTTTAGGACTTGGGCACAAATGGTCCACCAGAGATACTGATGTCAAGGGCTGCCAACCATCAGCGAGTCATCATGGATTTCCTTCTTGCTAAGAAAAACATTCGAATTGCCACATTTAAGAGACTCGCTGTTAAAATGTAACTGTTTAATATAGCCTCAATAGATGCCTCGCTGAAGTCTATGGGAAATATGTAATACACAAAATATCACAGCAACCAGTGTGTGTGTCAACTTCCATGTTGAAAGATTCAGGACTAATTTTATGCGTGTTCGTCTGTATATTATGTTGGTAGCATTATGTTAGAGAATAATACAAAAAGACAATGTGCAGGACAAACCTCTGTATCCCCATGCTGTTTACAGCACAGACTATATGGTTGTTTGGAGAATCTGATGCTGCGAGTAGCAGCGAGAAAAATTAGATTGCTTGCATTGTTGGCAGAAGATAATCCATCACATTCTACTCGCTGCTACTGGTAGCAATTGATAAAATGTATGGAGTGCTATAGTCCCTAGAGACAGATGTTGTAATGTTAAACTTCCATATTTCACCCAAAACACTAAGGGGCAGATTTATCAAGGGTCGAAGTGAATTCAAAGTAATTTTTTGGATACTTCGACCATCGTATAGGATACTACCACTTTGAATTTACTTAGAATTCTATTCGAAGTAAAAATAGTTCGAATATTCGACCATTCAATAATCGAAGTACTGTCTTTTTAAAAAAACTTTGACTTCAATACTTACGCCAAATTAAACCTGCAGAATTGCTTAGCCTATGGGGACCTTCTACAAACTTTTTTCAAGTCTTTACACATCGAATTAAAATCCTTTGATCGAACGCTGAAATCTTTTCGAACGATTTTAATTCGATTGATCGATTGCCAAATTCGCTGAAAAATTCGATGGTCGAATTTCAAAGTATTTTCAACTTCGAAATTCGACCCTTGATAAATCTGCCCCTAAGGGTAGATTCACGAAAGGGCGATATTGGCGATAATTTGCCAGAAATCTCATCTGCAGGGACATCGCCAATTCACTAACTGTCATAGAGAAGAATTCGTTAGCAAACAAGACCGTCGTTAGCGTTCATTCGCACCCTATCGCCAGGTGCCTTTCCGCTCTGGCAATCGGTCATTACTCCACAAATTCACTAAGATGCGAATTTTACTGAACGTTACCTCTTTCACCAGAGTTTACTTCGCCACCTCAGACGAGATGAACTGATAAAACAAAGCTACATGTTCCTCAATCTTATGTCATTGACATCATATCCTGTATGCAGGAAATGCATTAAAGTTGTAAAAAAAAACGCTGGGGACTTTTCTTTTTAAAGTGGGATTGCCTTTGAAAGTCTGATCTATTTTGTCTTTATTATTGTGGTGTTTATACAAATGGCCTGTAGATGTCACTGTGCTCAGACTTATACTGTGTATGCTTCCTGGACAGCTTAAAAGTGAAAGTTACTATTGTGTAATGGCTGCATGAGTCTGCTAATAAAGCACTTTTATACTCTACTCATCCTTGGCTACCCAAAAAATAACAATTATGGCTCATTGGACATTTGTAATAATAAGTGGCCGCTTCAAGCATTTGCACCAACATGACTAATAAAGACGTCCATACCACTTTTAGGTACCCACCCTATTCAAATTAACCTAAGTGCAAGAGTGCTAGCAAAGTTTCGCTAAGCAGAAATGAACACTATCGAAAATTCGCTATGAAATGCTCGCCCAGCCGAAGTAACGCAAGTTTAGTGAATTAGCGTAGTGGTAACGAATTTTCATCAGGCGGAGTGTAGCGAATCGGTCCCTGGTGAAAATTTGCCCTTTAGTGAAATTGCCTCTAAGAACGGTGATTTACAAATGAAACTTTCTTTAACCAGACACACAACAATAAACAGTACAGCTAAGCAATATACAAAGGCAGCTCTGGATTATTTGTGTATTACAGGCCCGGACTGGCAATCTGTGGGTTCTGGCAAATGCCAGAGGGGCTGCTATAAGGTCCCATAGAAAGTCACTATTTAGTAGGGGCTTTTTGGGCCTCTGTGTGGGCTGATTGGACCTCTGTGTAACTGAAATGCCAGGGCCTATTTTAATTCTCAGTCCGCACCTGATTACAGCCACCTCAATGACAGACAATACAGTAACAAAATCTGAAATTTCTGGGCCCCAAAGCAAAGTCTTTGTAATGCCCTACAAGATATTCTGGTTCTCAGACATATATTTAAATCAGTCAGTGCCCCTTCTGTACACCTCTTTTTCTGTCTAGAATGAAAGGAATAACATTGAGGGCTTCATTGAAGGGACTTCACTCACAAAATATTCAATATATGGACACATTATGAGCAGCCCAGATAATACTGGGGTTCATTTAGCACCTGCGTTTGAGGTGTTTCAGGGGTGTTGGGAGTAATTTGTTATCCTCTGGATAAATGGTTCATGTGGCCTAAAATGCCCCGTTTTTAACACCGGGAATGTTAGGAAACCAGTGATCATTTTTAACCTTTGAATGATTTATAGTCAGGCTTGTCCACAGGCTTTACGTGTGAAATCACTTACTCATCTCTGTCAGTGTGTTGCTGCTGCTGCTGCTGCTGTTCCGGAACATGTTGTATCACCTCATACACAGTGCAGCTTGTGTCTTGGGCGTGTGAAGCATTGGACACGGAACTACTTGCCACCTTCAACACAAAACACAACTGGCTTATTAAGCTTCTCCATTATATTTCATAGCTGTGTATATATACAGTGTTTATCTTTATTGTGCAGATTAAAGGGGTGGTTCACCTTTAAGTTAACTTTTAGTATGCTAACTTTTTTATTAGCAACTTTTCAATTGGTCTTCATCGTTCATATTTTTTTTATAGTTTTTGAATGATTTGTCTTTTCATTCCTTCCAGCTTTCAAATCACTTTAAATCAAATGTTCTGTAAGGTTACAAATGTACTGTTATTGCTACTTTTTATTTCTCATCTTTCTATTCAGAACTCTCGCCTATATCTATCGGTCTCTTATTCAAATCAATAAATTGTTGCTAGTTATTTTGGACCCTAGCAACCAGACTGCTGAAACTGGAGAGCTGCTGAACAAAAAGCTAAATAATTAATCAACCACCAATAATAAAAAATGAAAACCAATTGCAAAATATCACTCACATCATAACAAAGGTTAATTCGAAGGTGGACACCCCCTTTCATTTGTATTTTCATTTTGTATTTATATTTATATTACAATATTAGGAAGGAATTGCATATTTATTTTCCTTTCTCCCAGTAGCACTTTAAGGGCAATGTTCATTTTACTATTTTATCCCAATCTGCTAATTTCTGCTGACCATATCCCACAGCTCATCTTTCATCTTTTTTTTGAAAAGCTATGGCCAAAATAGTAGATCAATGTATTATTACTGATTAGTTTAAATGAAGAGGATACAAACATTAGATAAGTTACTGGGTAAGTACGGTATTGCATGTCTTATGTTACTGGTGTAATAATCTTCAGTATCTTAATACACAATATGGGATAAATCATCCCTCCCAACATTTTGGGGAAAAAAAGAGGGACAAAAAGATTTGCCGCGTGGATTGCAGCGACATTTTGACCACGCCCAGTTTTGTGGCCACACCTCTCATTACCGTGTTCATTATACAAAATTTGGCAGGTTATGAAGGTTTAAACACATTTCTGTGGTTTTTATATGTTTTACAGTTTTGCTAATGAACGGGAATTGCCCTTTAAGATGCAAGTCGCAGTTTCCCCAAGAGACCTGCTTATCTTAAATTGTTACAGTTGTTTCTTTGCTTATCTAAAATTGGTAGAAAAGTATCTATTTGCACCTGCCACATATTCTGGGCTCTCTGCCAAAAGCAAATTAAGTTTTAGACACTTTTTATATTTTTCTAGCTGTTCAGCGCAGGAGATCAAAGAGAAAGTCAGGACATTTCAGTAACAATCCGGGACTGCAGGCTGAGCTGTCAAAATCAGGCCTGTCCTGCAAAAAACAGGACAGTTGGGAGGTATGGATAAATGGAAACATGCCGTACTTACTCTGTGAGGTGTATAAGGTTCAGGCAGTGTAACAAACTCATAAATTCCAAAATCATTGATGGCGTCTTCATGTCCTGCAGAAATAAGAATAACCAATTAATTGAATAGAAGCAATCTCAACTCTCAAAACCATCATTGCACAGGTTTGATATTCTAAGTACTAAAAGTAGTAAAATATATAAGAGCAGAACCAAAAGGCATTAGCAATACACGTGAAATCACACGTCTGTAAATTACACAAAGGACGTCTCTCTTCACAGATATATCTATTTTTTCACCTGTGTAATATATCAGTTAGTGCTACATGCTAGTGATAAAATATGCTTTTGTATATCTTATCTATACATCATATTTATCTGTAATAATGCATCCATACATCATAATATCAGTAATACTATTGGTGCCACATATTTGTTATTTCCCTGTTGTGTATGACATCTCTAGGGTATATTTTGTCCATCATCTGAAGTAGGGTGGAATTAAAGGGCATGTAAAGTCTAAATTAGACTAAGGCTAGAAATGCTGTATTTTGTATACTAAATATAAACATGAACTTACTGCACCACTAGCCTAATCAAACAAATAATTTATGCTTTCAAAGTTGGCTACAGGGGGTCACCATCTTGTAACTTTGTTAAACATCTTTGCAAGACTAAGACTGTGCACATGCTCAGTGTGGTCTGGGCTGCTTAGGGATCGCCATAAACAAAGCTGCTTGAGTTCTGCATGGCTGGGAAGTAAGGCGGGGGCTCCCCCTGCTGTTCATAAGTATGATTGTTTCCCTGCTTAGCAGTTAGGGACCGTCTGACAATTCCTATCCACAGCAGTAAATGAAGGGAGAATTTCACTGCATACAGTCAGGTTTCTTATAAAAATGGTACACATTTTTTAAATTAAAGTTTATTGGAGATAGGTTTCTTTTTCATTAAAGAAAGTAAAAAATGGGATTTTATTTTTTTTGCCTTTACATGCCCTTTAATGCTCCCTTGCTAATTTCCTTATTGCTCTAAAAACCAAAACACCAATTTATTATATTTAATCACAAGGACAAATAAACCCGTTACTGCATGTGTGTGTGTGGAAAAGTCTTACCAGAAAAAATCTGCGTTCTTCTGTATTCTTGAGAAGGCCTTCAATAAAAAAGAGAAAAAAGAAGATTAAAAAAAGCCATATGGTTTTTAAAAAATACAAACTTAAAGGAGAACTAAAGCTCAACAAAGAATTAGGCTACAAATGCTGCAGGTCTTATTTACAAGAGCCCCTGCTGTGAGTACAGGAGTGCTAATGGGTACAAAATCCCAGCCCTTATTGCTCATTCACACGACAGGGGCCTTATTGCTTCTTCCACTCAGCACACTTTCATGTTTACACAATAAAATAAATCCATCTGTGCACTAACAGGCAGATTAACTAATATGTTAATGATTTACAACAACCCCAAGCTACTCAACAGTAAATAAGAGCGCAATGAGCATGTGAAGTGATGCTTTAGGGCATCAGAAGAAGTCAAGTGCCTGTGTACAACTTTAAGGCATGGATGAGTACTATTATAGGGCTGCTAATTTCTAGCCATATTAATTTTAAGGCTTTCGTCCCTTCAAAATGAAAGATCAGGAAATAAACAAAAATACCTGCTGTTTGGGATTTTCCAACGTACGGCTGAAAAATGTAAAAAAATATTAATTAAAAAATGTTGATTAGATAAATTACTTTTGTGCCACACTATATAATTGGTGCATGCATTACCTCTGAAGAATTGGTATTTTTTCCAGACAAACAGAAGGCATATAGACAGAATTATGAACAAAGAGATGCCAGTTATTGCTGCCAAAGGATATGTGTTCCCATTCTGCATAAGCTTTTGTGGATCTGTAAAAAAGAAATCAAATGACTTAAGAATGTGGTCTAAAGATCCAATCACACATTTTTATGTACAGGTATTGGACCTGTCATCCAGAATGCTTGGGACCTGGGGTTTTCGGGATAATGGATCTTTCTATAATTTGGATCTTCATACAGTATGGGGCAGATCAAGGTCGAAGGAAAAATTTGAATTTCGAATTCAACTTTTGAAATTCGAAATTTTCTAGTTTTTTTTTTAGTGAAATTTGACTAGGGAATAGTTAAAATTCAATTTGAGTTTTTAAAAAAAATGTAAATTCGAATTTGACTATTCGCCACCTTAAACCTGCCAAATTGCTGTTTTAGCCTATGGGAGACATCCTGGGATCAATTTGGAGTTGTTTGCAGCCTTCCTGAAAATTAGTTTTTTTTCTGACCAAATTCGATTCGAGTTTGCGAGTCAATCCTATTCTCCAGAGTTTCAAAAATTAGAATTTTTTGAAACATTTCAATTGGTCATTTTTTATTTGAACTTGGAGTTTATTGGAGTTTAAAGGAGTTTTTACAAACTCCCATGAACTCTAAATTCGACCCTTGATAAAGCAGCCCCTAAGTCTACTAGAAAATGATTTAAAGGTACTATTTTATTATTACAGAGAAAAAAGAAATCATTTTTACAAATTTGGATCTCTCTATGAGAGATGGCCATCCCGTAATTCTGAGCTTTCTGGATAACCGGTTTCTGGATAATGGATCCCATACCTATATTACATGTGCCCAGAATCCCTCTTCCAAGCAAGACACAGGGAAATAACTATTTGAAATATGAAATTGTATGTTTGATAACTATAGGGCTCTTAATTGTGGTCATACAAAAATGGACACTGTGGTTAAGTATATTGATGTCATTCCTTAAAGGTACAAGCACGAGGTTTATTCTAAAGGATTTGTTCACCTTAGAGTTAACTTTTAGTATTATATAGGGAGTGATATTCAAAGACAATTTGCAGTTGGTTTTCATTTTTTATTATTTTTTGTTTTAGAATAATTTAGCTTTTTATTCAGTAGCTTCTCAGTTTGCACAATGAACAAACCGGATGCAAGGTTCCAAATCACATTAGCAACCATGCATTGAGACTGGAATATAAATAGGAGAGGCCTGAATAGAAAGATGAGTAATAATAAAAAGTAGCAATAACAATAATTGTGTAGTCTTACAGAGCATTTGTTTTTAGATGGGGTCAGTGACATCCACTTGAAAGATGAAATGATTCAGAAGATAATGGTGAATGATTAAAATACTATAAAAAATAAATAATGAAGACCAATTGAAAAGTTTCTTATAATTGGTCATTCTATAATATACTAAGGGGGTTATTTATCAAAGTCCCAATTTATCTCAATAGTTTCTGCTACAAACTCCAATCAAATCCGCTCTGGATTTTTACGATTATTTATTATTAAATTTTCCCGAAAATTTGCTTTGCAGGGTGCGAGTACAGGATAACATGGACAAGTTTATTGAAATTTGGACATCATGGAAGAATTGTGGTTCTGTGGTTGAGAGACGGTTGAATTTACAGTAATTTTAAAGATAAATGTGGGTGCTAACTAATGATGTATCTTGAATATATATTATGTTGAGCGGGGGCTTCATCTTTTTCTTCTTCCTTTCTGTTTCTTATTTTCCTTTCTGTTTCTTTTTCTTTTGCTGTTTTATCTCCTGTTATCTGGTTTTGCAATGATGCATTTTGAAACGCAGTATGCACAATGTATGATAACAAGCTATATAATTGTGAAAATGTGTCTGACTATTATGTGAACCGGAAGCAAAATAAAAAAAATTGGAGTGAAAAAAAAATTTGCTTTGCAGGAAAATATTCGTTTTTCATGATTTTTTTCGAATTTTTAACCCCGAAAACTCAGATTTTTGCCCGAAAATTCTGAAAACTTCGGGGGTATTGCACGAAACCCAGCGCACATCAAAAAATCATTGGGACTTTCCCATTGACTTCTATGCAACCTTGACAGGTCTGAGATGCCGGATTTTCTTATTCTGACTTTTCCAATAAATTCAGAAAATTTCGTGATTTTTTTAAAAGTCTGATTTTATGAATAAAAAAATCACAAACTTTTTGGGATTTTTGTATTTGGAGTTTAGTAAATAACCCCCTAAAAGTTAACTTAAATGTCAACCACCCCTTTAATGCTTATCTATAGGGGACTTGGAAAGTCAGTACAAATCTTTTTCCATGTTACTGCAAATCAATCTTAATGCAGATTAGGTAATCAGACCCCATACAGATAATCCCGTACCTGTATTAAAACTGTACTCGGCCTACATATATCTATATTTGCAAACATCTTTTTAAACCAATGTGCCCCACTCATTGATACAGTACTATGCTGTTGTTCAGCTGTCACTTCTCTCTTGATACAGTGGCTGAGACCAAACAAAGATTTGTGTGTGCCGAGTCCCCGTCAGCAAACAGCCCCTGCTGCATTTGTTTGCTTTAATAATAAAGGAGACGCATTCAGGTCAAACCGGTTTGTTTCATTCTGCGAAAATACATTGTCACTTGTTTCTGCTGCAAGTAACGTGGGCTGCTGTTTATAAAGACTCCCCTGTGGATCCATAAAATGGACAATTACAAAAGAAATTGCAAAACGCTTAGGTGGACATTGCATCCTATGCTCTGCAGGCTTTGTAATTGTATACCCACGGCAGACCAAAACACATGTATTCAACGTGGGTCCAATAAACAGGAGTAGTGTTGGGCTCTTTCTTATTTGTTGCAATGAAAATGCAGAACATTTGGATCATACTGGATCCCACCTCCTTCTTTAGAGCCATTGAGGAATGAAGGTAGATTTACAGTACAGTGCTCCTTTAACAGAAAAAATATCATTTAGATGAGAAAACAAAATTCTGGTTAGCACTTTTGTTATAGTGCTACAATTATATGCTTATTTGGTTACAGATACAGTTATGAGCAGACACTTATACCTGTCCTTGCTAATTCTATATTTAAATGATAAGCTGACCAATGTTACCTGCCGACTCGTTCCCTCTAGGGTAATTAATCTGGGTATGGGGTAGTATACCACAAGAGGTTCTGGTCAACCGCCATTGCTGTATATTTTTAAAATGCACAGGTTCTGTTGTGGGCATTTGGTGAACTAAATCAAGAAGGAATGGGCTCATGTCCCGCTGGATTGGTATTATACCTGTGGATGCATAGATAACTGTAAATTGTGTTTCATCGAGCTTCCCGGTGATGTGGTTGTATGCCCGGCACATGTAATCCACGGTCTTTTGTCCTACTTTGTAAGAAGCAATTTTAAAGTATGGACCATAATTAATGATCTCTGTTGAATTTTCAGTCCTCTGGATCCATGAAAAAGTATTTGGGGGATTTGAGTCGGCTGAGCAATCAAATTGTATGGATTCTCCAATGTCTACTGTGAACACCTCTCCGACTTTAAGGCCTTTATCTGAACTGACTGTCAGCTCATAGGGCCCATCTGAAAAGAGACAGACATATAATGAAGTAAATGGGAATCTGGCCAGATGAGCATCAACATGCAGAGGAAAGCATTCAGCTGGACATTAACCAAAGAAAATGACATTGGAAACATTAATATCAGTAAACCAACTTATTATACTTAATAAAGGTGTAAGCAAAAATACTGCATTGTTGCTAAAGGATAAATTATCTTGGAGAGGGACTGCATAGAAAGATGACTAATAAAAGGTAGCAATAACAATACATTTGTACAGAACTTTTAATTTTAGATGGGGTCAGTGAACCCCGTTAGAAAGCTGGAAGAGTCAGAAGAAGAAGGCAAATAATTCTAAAACTATAAAAAAGAAAAAATGAAGACTAATTGAAAAGTTGCTTAGAATTAGCCATTCTGTAGCATACTAAAAGTTAATTTAAAGGTGAACCATCCCAAACAATCAGTACATAAAGGCTCACCACACAAGGCAGTTTGGACAGACCATATTGTGATTCCAGTAGACCCCAACTGTTCAGTATAGATCAGATCTGCCAATGCCTCTTGCCTTTTGTTGACCAATGTAAACAAGTATTGACCAGATTGACATCTGTCCAGGGGTATGGGCCCAAATTATCTGAAATCTCCATGTCGTTGAACGTCTTCAACTAATGATCATTTTGCTTAACGTATAAGAGATTTACAGGCCACCCACCTGCTCTCAATATTCAGGCACCTACCCAAATAATCAGATAAAGACCTATACAGGCCAATGCTATAATTACATTTAGCAAATGTGACCAGTGATCTGCCTGTTCTTCCATTTGTTTCAATGGGCATATTGTTTTCTATTGAACCAGCGTGTGTCATTAGCAGATATCAGAGCATTTCTACCACGTTTAGTTTAGTGTAGATCATCCCATTTGTGCCACTGCCCCAAGGAGTGGGTTAGTGTTTTTTTATCTCTCTACTGGTTGGATGGTAATGTTTGCCCCAAAAACCAGTTGGTCAGAAAGCTCTAATAACCACCCAAGAAAAGAAGAATCTTTACACCTTACAGGAGATACAAACATCTCACCCTAGGTGAAAATATAAATATACAGTCACTTAATTCATTAATTGTAAATCATACTCGGTCAGTATAAATCATTGTTGCAGTGCTGCAAAATCAATAGTCACTAATAAGACATTGCTGAAATACGGTAATAAAATCTAACTATTACAGGTATAGGATTCATTATCCAGAAACCTGTTATCCAGAAAACTCTGACTATGGGCCATCTCTCATAGATTCCATTCTATCCAAATAATCCAAACTTTTAAAAATGATTTCCTTTTTCTCTGTAATAATAAAACAGTACTATGTACTTGATCCCAACTAAGATATAATTAATCCTTTTTGGAAGCAAAACCAGCCTATTGGGTTTATTTAATGTTTACATGATTTTCTAGTAGACTTAAGGTATGAAGATCCAAATTTAAGAAAGATCCATTATCGGGAAAAACCCAGGTCCTGAGCATTCTGGATAAAAGGTCCCATACCTGTAAATAAATTTGTCCTTTGTACTTTTATAATCATCTTAATTCATGAAGGCCCCTCTGCTTCTGGGGACACAGTGCAAATGCCCTTTTACCACTGGCCCTGCGATAAGGGATTCAGTTGAAACTGCCATATAAGGTTGACCAACTGGGAAGGCAACACCAATATCATTTGTGTAAAAAGGCTTACCCATGGAAAAAAAAAATCAATATTTTTTTTCTCTCTTTACTAGATAAGCACTTTCCATACCCTTTCAGGCAGGCTTGTTTATCAAAAAGCTTGTAAAATAATAATTCATCTGTGTCACTAAGATAGAACTGCTGCTTGGCCTTTGCCGATTGGTCCTGTCAACATTATATCCCCAGCCGTTCTGTCTCTGAGCAGATGGCAGCTACTTACTGACAGAGATCTTTTTATTGCTGCACTCCCCCGCAACCTTGGCATATGGTACATGGAAACCCTCAAGCGCAATGAGTTATAGCAGGAGAGCTATTGAAAGTATATATTGATGGAAAGTTGCAATAGTCAAGAAGTCTGATCAGCTGATTATTATCCGTATCTTATGTTGCCCTCTGCAACTAACTGTTCCAGCTCAGAGGTTCCCTTGTCTCACAGTCTAATAGTTATGAGACACCAACTCCAAGAAAAAAGAAGACTTTCATAAAGCTTCAAAGCGCTCCTTTGTTTTTCTGATTCTCTTGTCGCACAAGTAAAGACAGAGTGCAACCGATTGCTCTTTATAGAGCAAGGCTAATGAGCAAGTATTTGTTCCAAACCCACATTGTGTAAGTAAAACAGCAAAAAGTGCTCAGGAAACTAATGTTTATTTCTAGTAAATAGTAAACATTTTCATTGTAAATAGCATTGGTGTGAGTAGGATCACCAATCCAAATGGTATCTGGTATCATAGTTTCCTAACTTGTGGGGCAATACTGACCAATCTCATTTGTGGGGCAATATTTATAATGTCAATAACAATGCACATTTTCTCTTTTTCTGCTCAGCTATGGTAATGTTTTGAGTTGGAGGCATCTGTAACCCTAATTTTAATTTGCTAATTTTTAATTCCCCTAATTTTATTTTAGAAGGTCTTTCCTCTTAAAATTATTGTTCACCTTTAAATTAACTTTTAGTATGATGTAGAGAGTGATATTCTGAGACAATTTGCAATTGGTGTTGTTTTTTGAGTTATTTAGCTTATAATTCAGCAGCTCTACAGTTTGCAGTTTCAGCAATCTGTTTGCTTGGGTCCAAATTCCCGGGTTTTGCTTGGAATAAGAGTCTGGAATATGAATAAGAGAGGGCCTGAACAATACAATTGTAACAATACATTTGTGTCTTTACAGAGCATTTGCTTTTTAGATGGGGTCAGTGACCCCCATATGAAAAATGGGAAGAATCAGAAGTAGGAGGTAAATAATTAAAAACCTATACAAAAGAAAAAAATGAAAGCCAATTAAAAAGTTGCTTAGAATTAGCCATTCTATAAAATACTAGAAGTTAACATGAAGGTAAACCACCCCCTTTGATATATTTAGAGCCTACTCAATGCTAATACTGCTATATATGTATATATACTTTATTAATGTATATCGGCAGCTTATTGCCCTGTGTATGGGGCCCTCCGATGGGCTTCCCTAACTGATATTTGGCCAAAAATTGACAAGATGTCAGACAGGTCATCACCCCATATCACCTAGCTCAAGGTGTAAGAACAGCTTTACTGTGCAGGCTTAATATAAAGCAGCTTTGTTATAAGGTCTACCCCCAAAACAAAGTTTGTGTACCATTGTGCTCCCTGCTGAGGAAATTCTGAACTTTAATGAGTATGTACAGCTGATAATTTACATTAGAAAAGCAGCCATGTGCTGGCCTACTGACTCAGGGATGGAGCTGGCCAGAGAGATGAGTGGTGAGTGGGGGATCTTGAATGAGCTTTAGTACCATAGTATTTGTTTATATAACAACACTATGACAAAGGTATACCGCATGAAAACAACGTTTTTTTATGTAAACCCCATATAAATGACAACTATAGTATGCAAGCAGGGCTGTTAATAAATGGGCAAAAAGCAGCATTTGCCAAGGGTTCACCATGATTGGCCCCACCATTAGAACTTTGTCCGTTTTAACTTTTGAATAAATCAAGCAAAAGAATCACAAAAGAAAGGCATTGCCACGTTACTTACAATATATTGTTGGTGTGATCACGTCGCTCTCCATTTGGCTGACATAATTCTTCACCAAACATGAGTAATTACCAATATCTGTCTTCATCACAGGATCGATGAGAAATGTGCCATTCTGGGAAAAGTTATAAGACGGACTTCTTTCCAGTGGCTTGCCATCTCGCAGCCACATATATGTAACGCGGGTTCCTTTCTCCACTGAACAATGAAACGTAATATTCCCAATGTATTCCACTGCTTCGTGTGGGGGCTTAATGCTAATGGTAGGCTTTGATACAGGAACTGCAAAATGAAATGAGAATTTAGCCATAAAGACAATGGATTAAGTAGAATGTTAGTATGGGCCAGAAATCTAGACAAATAGTTATTATAAATCAGTAAGGGTTAATGAATTGTCTGTACAAATTATTGTCACACACTTTATGACTCATCTGTCAAAAATACAAAGAGCTCTTCTTGACTTATTATGGGAGAATACTGAAACGTTCTTTGAGCAGAAATGAAGAACAGTTGCACGTTCTATGGGGTAAATTTATCAAAGAGTGAAGTTCTGCCACTAGAGTGAAATTCCACAGCTCTAAATTCATTTCTATGGGATTTTGAAAGGCTAATTTATCAATTGGTGAAAGTGAAAGTTCACCCTTTGAAAAAATATGCCTATAAAAATCCCATAGAAATGAATGGAGAGTGGCGGAATTTCACTATTAACTTCACTCTTTGATAAATATACCCCTATATGATTAAATATGATGTTTTGTGTAAATGATGCAACTTAAGCTGGCCATAGATGCAAAGATCCGATCGTACGAATCATTGTACGATCGGACTTTCCCATCTCCCGACCCGCCACTAACCATTCAGATCAAAGTCTTACCAGTCAGATTAGTTAAAGAACAGATCAGCAATGTTCTGCCCCTGACAGCAATCGTACGATATCTATGTCCAACCAAAGCTAGTGACAGTCTCCCACTGAAAATCGTACGATCGGCAATACATGCAGAGATATTATCGGCAGCCGACAGAAATTTTCTAACCTGTCCGATCAACCAAACGACCGATCTCCGCCGGACGAAAAATGTCGGGACTCTTCACACACGGTCCAAATATCGTATGAATCCTCGATTCGTACGATCAGATCTTTGCGTCTATGGCCAGCTTTAGACATAAAGGCAACCAAGCATTTAACGTCCAGACTACATTGCTTTGTTTCCAAGTGATTGCTTAGCATGTTTTATCACATTTTATAATTACTTATATTTGCCTTTTGTGACTCTTTATTCGTGACATGCCACACCCTGTGTAAAAAGCAATGCCCAGCTCCCATTAGTATTTCATAGCTACTGAAGATGCAAATAAATTATGTTTCAAACCAGTGGTCAAAGAAGTAACCTTTGTCCCAGTGGAATGCAGGACAGGCAGGTGGCGCAAAGTCCATTGTAAAGTAGGTGAAGGTAGATCAATTAACATTTGCCTTTTTTGGAGGATAAAAAGAAAAATAATAGTTTGTCCATACTGCGAGAACAGCTGCAGCCCATGTAGTCCAGATAAGGCAGCAGTTACTATATATATTTTCAAAGGAGCTAGTTCATAGTGATATGACCTATAATTAAATCAAGTCACATGTATAGACAGGGAAGTATTTCTTTTCTTTTGTAATAGTTTAGACTAGTGACATACGGGAAAGGTGAAACCCACAGGTCAGGAAGGTTTGGCCCCAAAAATAGGCCTTTGTATGGTGTCTGGGTTATGATTACCCAACTATTTATTTGCACACTGCGGCTTGGCTTTAGCAAGCTGGCCTTCATTTGTGAAATCGTTTTTCTAGAGGCCACCCCTTGTGACATTATCTCTGATGAATAGACTTGGGTTGGACTCGGATCCTAAAGTTTCTTCTCAACCTCAGGCCAGGTCGGGCCCAGGTTGAGAAGGGATATCTTAGAGTGGGTGTAGGTCACACATTTCCAACCCACAGATCACTAGTTTAAGGTTAATACCACACTTCATGTGCCTGCACCTAGCCTGATGCAATGGTTCCGGGTGTAGGCATAGAAGAAAGCTAATGCTAGTACTAGGGCACTTTTCTGCAGATCAGCCCCCATGTGGACTTGGCCTAAACCTCATGCAGGTCTGCATTTGGCTTGTGTTTAAATAGCAATAGTGAAACTAATATAATCTAACACGGGTGCTAAATTGCACCACTACAAATACCCATAGCATCCCCCACACTTTTTTATAACAATGGAGCACATTTCTTTTAATATAACCATAATAAATGCTCTAGTGGTAGTGGATGTTTGGACACCACTGTAATCCGGCTATGGCATGAGCCACTCCCAGTTCTGTTTGTTTTTGTTTGTTTTTGTTTGCAGTGAAGAAAAACAAATAAAGCAAACAGATAGGGGCAGATGTATCAAGGGTCGAATTTCGAGGGGTTAAATACCTCGAAATTCGACTGGGGAATAGAATGGAATAGGGAATTCGGGCAAATTTATGCGCTGGCGAATAGTCGAATGGGCGAATATTCGCCGCGCGAATAGTCGCACAATCAAATATTCGATCGAAGGATTTTCATTCGATTTAATGATCGATCGAATGCCTTTTTATTCAATCAAAAACTTAGAAAAGAAGCCTATGGGACTTTCCCATAGGCTTTTAAAGCAATTAGTAGGCAGTAGTAGGCAGTCGAATGATTTTTAAAAGAGACAGTACGACTATCGAATGGGCGAATAGTCGCAGCGTTTTTTCACTCGATCTATTCGAATCATTCTACTCAGGCAATTTACGCCAATTCGATAGTCGAGGAGCACAAAAAACTACTCGATTTTTTTCCAAATTCATTCACCCGAGCTTGGTGAATGTGCCCCATATGATCACAGCATTGCCCCTGTTGTCTCTTTCACAAGTTACTTTGACTGAGGTGCATCCAGCATATACACAAACACACACACGATGCAAGCAGACCACAGAGCTATTTTTGGAGGAAAGCAATATTACTATAAACCATGCTATCAATCCTGAATAATGCAGAACTGTCCAAACACTCCTCCATCACTTACACTAAATAGACAGGTTTACATGCTTTAAAAGGTCATTCTATAGAAGTTACTGACGATTTGATTTATAGATATGGGCTCCAAATTGCAGAAGGTCATTACCTGCAGTTAGAGCTGTCTGAACATTATATTGGCTTCTGTCACTGGTACAACAGCTTTATTTATTAAGCAATATTTCAAAATTTTTAGAAGCCATCCCCAAAAATGCTCTCTACCTGTACACTTGTACCTATCAACACAGTACAGAGCTTACTGAAGCTGGGAATATCTTGTGTATTCTCCTAGTGCTCAGCAGACTTTCCAAATATATAAAGTACAGGTATGAGAGCTGTTATCCAGAATTCTCAGGACCTGGGGTTTTCCAGATACAGGATCTTTCCATATTTTGGATCTTCATACAATGAAAATCATACTAGAAAATCATGTAAACAAAATCACAAATAAAAATAAACCCATTAGGCTGGTTTTTGCTTCCAATAAGGATTACTTATATCTTTGTTTGGATCAAGTTCAAGGTACTGTTGTACTATTACAGAAATTGATAAAAAAAAAATTGATTAAAATGGAGACAGCCATTCCATAATTTGGAGCTGAAGAGAATCTGCCCCCATCTTAGATACTATATATGCCATAATCTGCATGTGCTGGAAAAACTACTTTTTATTTTTGTATATTATTGTTATGGCACAACATGCAGCCATTTATAAAGTAAAGATATTATGGTATAACTACATTCATTTAGGATTATGATTTATTTATGCACAGATTAAAAAGACATGGTTACAACAGATAGCAAGGTTTCCAGGAGGTAAGAGCTCTTAGAACAGGATTATTGCACCATCAATATTGTATGTTTGATGGGGATAGGTTGGTGCTTTGCAGAAATGAGACAGAAACATGACACTTCAGACGAAACCAAAAACGATGGCAAATAATTATTGACTCATAAAGCTATTTAACAGTGACAGGCCCATTATTCACAAGGGATCATAAAGAGACGTCTGTGCAAACTTCCTCATTGTATCACTGGAAAACTCTATAATGATCTTGTTTTCATAATAAATCAAATGTGTCTGGCAGGTTGATAAAGAAAAATTCAGAAATAGTGTAGCGCTAAATGTAATTCTCTTAGCCCTTAGCAATCAAATGTAACAAGCCCTTACGTATTCCTACTTATAAAATGTATGTGTATCTATACAGTGTGTTTATACAAACTGTGTACAGGTATGGAATCTGGTATCTGGAAAGCTCCAAATGACAGGAAGGCCATCTCCCATTGACTCCTCTAAGGAACAAATATTTCTTATTTTAGAAAATGATTTCTTTTTTTTCTGAAATAATAAAACAGTACTTTGTACATGATCCCAACTAAGATATAATTAATCCTTATTGGAGGCAAAACCAGCCTATTTGGTTTATTTTATAATTAAATGATTTTTTTTGTAGACTTGGAGTATGGCAATCCAAATTACAGAAAGCTTCCTTATCTGGAAAACCCCAGGTCCCGAGCATTCTGGATAACAGGTCACATGCCTATATAAAAAGGGTGTGTGAATATATTAATAACAATATGGTAGTGGTAGTGTCCTTAATGATGGTAGTTAGGGCAAGAGCCAAACATTGCAGATTTACAGCTTGTGGATAAACACATGCAAAGAATCCACCCCATACCCCATGTTGTACATAGAAACACAGACCAGCTTTTGTCAAGCATTTCTGCTCAGAAATCTATTCCTTGCGCCCCGGTTGGAGCAATGGCTCTGGGTGCAGGCACATTAAAAAGCTTTTAGGAGTGTAGTGGTGGATTCTCAGACTGTGTTTATCCAGGTTCAGACAGACAGGGTGGATTTTAGCAAAATTTGCGCTGAAATTTGCCACGTCTGCCTGCACCTGAGCAGAAGCAATGTATCCGGGTGCAGGCATATCAAGCAGCGGAGGAGCGGATCTGCAACATTTGGCACTACCCTTAAGGGCTAAAAGTTCATTAGCACATCATTATCTGTATACAGTGGTATCTGGTACAACAATGCCAACAGGAAATGGCAAAAAAATTATTTTGATCTACTATAGGTCCAAATTTCCAGGGATATTCCCTTCTGGCAAGAAATACCCTCACTATAAGCTCAGATATACATCTGCCAACAGTTCCTGCACTCTCATTCAGCATTTGGAGAAGAAAGATGCTTGTTGTGTGTATAGACTTACCATGCACAATAACATCAATCTTCTGAGTGTAAGAAATGGTAGTGTTGCCTCTGATGTTGACTTTCACAGTGTAGGTTCCCTCATCTCTTAAATGCAAGGAAGGAATCAACAGTGATGCGTTTGGAGGCTGCAAGGTGAACTTGTGCTGAAATTCCAAATCGGAAACCACTGACTTATTAACGGACGATAGCAGAAACATTGCCGGGGTCTGGGGCCTTTCAAACAGCCATATGATTTGGATGCCGGATGCAGGAACGTAAGAATCATAGTGAACAGGAAGGATTAGGGGTCTCCCTTCGATGCCATGGATGGTGGGTGATGGGATTCTGATTTTCAGAGCACAGCAAGTTCCTGTTCCACGAGGCACCATGCAAACAAGATAAAAAGGATAACAGAAGTCAACTGAATGTTTTATTCATGAAGCAGCAGTACAGAAGAAGGAATCTGATATGAAAAACCTTTAGTGTTTACACATGTATCATGACTACCAAACATGAAGAAATACCTGCTATCCATTATACCTTCTTATCCACTGTACCAGCTCTAACACAGGAAAGTTGGGGGGGGGGCAGATGGTTACAAATAAGCAGTTGCCCTCTGGTTTTGATCCCAAAACTTACTATGACTAATAATTTCAGTTAAGCAAATGCCTAGGACCCCTAGTTTAAAAGCCAATAGTCAAAATAAAAACGTTTTACTTAAATAAAATAATAATAGAAGTTGCTAAATTGCTGCCTCTTCCTTTTATGATATTACTATATAAATGGTAAGTTCGTTATCTCAATGATGTGACTTCCCAATCTGTCCACAGGTGCTCCCAAGACTTCAGGCAGAAAGACTTGACCTGTTTTTATGCACATTATTATATTTACTAAGCATAAAATATAGCATAAGAATATGTTATATGTTTATTTCCAATATATGTGGTTTTTTTTACTTTAATAGGCCTGTTTGACTTGCTGTACAATGTTTATACACTGGCTTAGTGCTCTTCATTTGTCATGTTAAACATTGAATTGTATATTCTCAGTATTGTGTTTTCTTTGAGTTTTACAAGATGAACTCCAAGGTATTAACCGCCCCCTACTCCATGACAGTTAACATGATAACCTCTACCCTGAAGGCCACTTTGGGTGAGAATTGGGGAGAATGTCAATTTGCTCTCCTAGATACACCTTAAAGTCCAGATTGAAAGAAACTACGTTTAAATGTTGGTGAGGACCCCCATAGCTGATTACAGGTATGGGATCTATTGTGCAGAATGTTTGGGACCTGGGTTTTATGATAACAGTATTTTGGATCACCATAACTGTTAAAAGGAATTAATATAAACATTAAATAAAACTAAAAGCATTGATTTGCACCAACACGAATTCATGCAGCTTAGTTGTTTTATTATAATAGATAAAAGGAAAAAAATGTAAAATGCTTAAAATGGAGATGACATTTCTGTAATTCAATGCTTTCTGGATAACGGTTTCCAGATAAAGGATCCCATACCTGGGTTACAGATACAGGTAAACACTAGTGATGAGTGAATCTGTCCTAGTTTGCGAAACTGTAAAAACTTTGCAAAACCTTTTCGTTTTTTTTGTTGCATTAAATTTTTGTCGCAAACTGCATTAGCTTCTATGGCACTGTGTTTCTGCTTTGGGAGACAAAATCACATTCATTTTTTGCCAAGTACAATGCTACATACATGCCCTACATTGTTAAAGAACCACTTATCTGTTATGCTACAACTGCTGTTTCAATAGAAACATGGCTCCCTTGTTGCCAATTTCTTAAAAACGTCTGTGATTTTTGACATTACCTCTGGTTGACTGGTAATGGTACCTACAACTGCACTATATTGCTTACAAACACAGGCACAACTAATATTAAATCTAACAACAGATCATATCTGGGTGCTTTGTATCCCACATTGAAATGAATAAACTATATACTAATGTGTATGTCCTTATATAGACAGTGGAACGAATCAGATCCCCTCGATTGAAGGAGAGGAGAAGTATTAATTGACGTATGCATTTGTCACGCGTCTCTTTTTTTGTTGCACGTCATTTGTGTTTTGTTGCGTGCAGCAAATTTTTAAGCAATTTCACGGAAATTCTTGCTGCCAGAAGTTCATGGTGAATATGTACACAGGGCTGGATTTAAATAGTGGGCACCCCTAGGCTCACTGACGTTTGGCACCCTGTCCCCTCCCCTTCGTGCAAATTTTCATTATCTGGATTGGAGCAATGGGGATTGGCGCACAAGACATTTAAAAAATGATTGTATCTCCAGCGCATCCCCAGTGTTTTTGATCCAATGTGGGTGTGGTTAGGCAGCACACCGCCCCCTTAAAATCCTGCCGCCCTAGGCCCGGGCCTAGGTGGCCTTTCCACAAATCCGGGCCTATATGTACATGGCAATATTTTTCGCTCATCATTACTAGTAAAGACTGCTGTGTTCAGCCATAGTTCCAAGAACTATGGCTGAATACATTCACCCCTAATCTCACCCTAATCAAAATTTCCATGGATCTAAAAAAAAAAATCTTCTAAATTGTGCTCAGATTAAGACCCTGACAGAGGTAAACCCTATAATTTGGCCTTGAGGCATAGAATCTTCAAGTTGTGAGGTGATGCAAAAGGTTGGAAAAACTATTTACATTGGTGCGCTGGAGAGGTGGTGGTGCCTATAGTCACGGATTTATATCAGGCAAATCTATATATATTATATGCATTATAATGTATATATAAAAGTAAAAAAACAGACAGGTTTAAAAATGATATTTGACCTTCCCACAAAGCTCTGGCACACAATTATTAGCTTAAGCTTAAATGTGGTTTGGGCTCTGAAGCCAAACATTGCTATTGAATTTGTTTAATCTATTGATTGCTATTATTTGTGAAGTCAATGCGGTTGTAATAAATAAATAGATACAGCTGCTGCTTTTTGCCACATTCATTCTGTGTCCGTGTTTTATTCTTTCTAAATGTTGTAATGGTTTTAAAAGCTTAGCATTCAGGTGTGTCCACCATCACCCATTGTCATAGAATTTACTTTTTAATCTGGATTTGCCTTTAACACTGGCTTAGACTTCGCCAAGGCCCAAGGGGCACGTCCTCAAATATTCATATATAGGTATGAGCACAGAAAAAACACTGCAAGCCTCATTTATGTTTCACAACATTCACAACATTTACAAGAACGTGGTGTTTCATGCAAAACGTGAATGTTCATCTACAATTAGCACTTTGCTCAATGGCCGTTATGAAATAAAAAAGGTGAAAGATTGCTACAGATGTGGGAACTTATAGCAACCAATCAGCAGGTTGCATTTAATGTTTAAAAGCATCTTATTGGTTATATGTTACTGAACCTGACCAATAGAGGTAGCAAAATTCCCCCTGCCCTCTAAATTTCTCCCACCTTAAATCCGGACCTCTGTACCTTTTACAAGACTCTGTGTATCTGTGTACCAGCCATATTGGCACTGCACTGCCTGTAATTATATCACTGTATATGTATTTTGCACTGACAATTCTTCAGGTAATGTAAAACAGATGTATGATATTAAACATTGTTTACACCTTAGCGGATTTTGTTTAGCAAGCAGTAGTGTTTAGCTATAACACCTTTCAGCAACAACGGTTTATAGCTGTTATAACCACATTCCAAACTTGTTTGCCATAGAATAACATAACTGAGGCATTAAGGACATGGCTGCCTTGCGCTCTGCACTTTGAGATGAATTTTATTATATGGTGCAAGGTGCGTAGCACAGCCAGACCCTTGCTGCAAGTTTTTTTTTTTGATGAGCACTAAGGAGTGCAGTTTTGTCTTGTTTTGCGCCCTGGGATATATCGAATAGCAAGAGCTGAATCAATCAGAGTATAATAAATTAATAGGTTGCTTGTGCATTTAACTTTGGACCCCTTTTGAGGCTTGGGCTCTGCAGAAATAGTTTTTCTGCCCTCTGTATGGCCCTGCCACTAGCACAGGGACAGGGAAGTAAATCAATGTGCGATCATAATAAAACTGCTATTAGTTCATTTGGAAATAGAGAAGTAGATCTGAAAGTAGATGTGCTTGGCACTACAAAGATAATGGGTTATTATATTGCACATGTATGTGAGACAGAGCTGTTGGTACAAAAGGTCATTCTCTGGAGCAGGAAGGTACACGGTGTATGTAAAAAATAATACTTTAAAGAGGACATTTCGGTGGAAAAACTGTTTTCTCATCCAAAGGAGTTCTGCATTCATTGTGCCTCCCTTGTGTACTTAGTACCTGCCATGACCAAATTTGTGTTTGAGTGACTTTGTGAATAATGCACAGGTAAGGAGCTACCAAGGGGATGCGTAAAGGGGTGGTGCACCGTCCAAACACTTTTTTAAGTTCAGTTGTTTTCAGATTGCTCCCCAGAAACAAAGACTTTTTTCAATTACTTTCCATTATTTCTTTTTTGCTGTTTTTCCAAAATGTAAGTTTAAAGTTTAATGTCCCTGTCTATGCTCTGTCTCAGTCTGGCAGGCTCAGAATCGAAACTGTTATGATTTTGCAACATTTAGTTGATACATTTCTCAGCAGCATCTCTGGAGTATTAGCAACTATTGTATCAATTCTAACAGCTGTTTTGAAAACCAGGGATTCAGCTGAGCAGGGCCAAAGATAAGAAATGGATCAACTAAATGTATCAATTTAGAACAGTTTAGCGAG
Source organism: Xenopus petersii (assembly GCA_038501925.1). NCBI lineage: Eukaryota > Metazoa > Chordata > Amphibia > Anura > Pipidae > Xenopus > Xenopus petersii. Next base: position 135,400,428 of record CM076682.1, read on the forward strand.
TCGGCGACCCCCCTCCAACCAGAGCTGCTTTAGAAAGGTGAAAAATGACACTTTACACTTCAATATTAGAAAAACGGTGACACATAGAAAATAGAAAGTCATTGGAAAAAATCTTTATTTCTGGGGAACTCTCTGAAACCATCTGAACTGAAAAAAAGTGTCTGAAGGTGAACAACCCCTTTAAAGGACCAGTAACATCATAAAAAATATTTAAAAGAATTCGTTATATACCACAAAAAAAAAAAAACACCAGGACAAATTAAACTTTAAAATCGCCTTTTTTAAGAAAAAACTTACCGAAACTCCGCTTGCGCTCCTCTTCAGAAAAGGCGATCCGGCGATCCATCAAGTGGCGCTCAATTTCTCCTCCCTGCCTTCCTTATAGGAGATAGCCAGGGAGGAGAAATCGAGCGCCGCACAATGGATCCTCATTGTGTCCCCTTTTCTGAAGAAAAGCGCAAGCGGAGTTTCGGTAAGTTATTTCTTAATAAAGGCTGTGCGATTTTAAAGTTTAATTTGTCTTGGTGTTTTTTTTTCCGTTGTATACTAATGAATTATTTTTAAAAAAAAATTGATGTTACTGGTCCTTAAATTGCTGCGTCTTCATGTTGTGCCCCATACTGGAGGCAGAGTGATTTGCACCTGACAGCAGTGACCACAAGAAAACCAAAGTATGGAACATTGTGAGCGAAATGACAACACTATCACTTATCATTTGCACTGACCCTACTGTTAAGGTGTACTGAAATATTCCCCTTATACTCTGAGCTATAGGCCATCATTTCTCATCATTTAGAAAGTTTTATAATGTCAGGGAAGGGAACTAATTATTTTGTTACTGGAACAGATATAAAAAGATGATGTAATACTATTTAACACAAAGAATGCAGAAGTAGTGCTTGTTCATAAGCTGGCACCAGCTGAGAAATGGGGGTATGGGCAAGAGGTGAGAGGACAGAAAGTGTATAGGTACATGGACCATTCCTCTGCAGTTTGCCCAGATTTTTTTCCCCCATCATACTTAACTGACCTATTAGCATTTGTAAGGAGACTTTGTTTAATGCCAAAGTTAAAATAAGAAGAGCTACTCATATTGGGGCAAATTCACTAATATTCGTAGTGGCGCCAAATTGAAGTTACAATGGAGGTATATGTAGCATCACTACACAAGCTTGGGAAACCTTCAAAACAGCAAATAAAATTTTTATTTTGCCCTACACATGTGCCTACTGTATAGTTAAGGTGCCATGAGTTAGGAAATGTAGGGGGAAGGAGGTTAGCCCGAAAACTATGTTTTGATCTTTTTCAGCCTATCACCCATAAAAAAAGAAAAAACGACAGCGTTTTTTGGGACTTAGAAATTTTTTTAACTTTTTTTGAAGCAATCGCTATCTACTCTATTGCACTTCGTCTGGTCTGAGGTGGCGAAGGAAGTCTGGCATAAAAGGTATTGTTCAGAAAAATGTGCGCGTCAGTGAATTTGTGTATTTACGTCCGTTGCGCAAATTCGCCAGGCGTAAGGGTGCGAAGTAACACTAGCGAATTTACGCCAGTGTCCGTTAGTGAATCTGCGACTTAACGAAAATGCGCTACGCTAGCGAATTAACGCTAGCGTTAGGCGCTACGTCCTTTAGTGAATTTACCCCATAGTATTCTCAACAAAAGTGTTGTTGCTTTGGCCATTAAATGAGAAGTAAAGCTTAAATTAGGAAGTAAGCTAGAAATGTTGTACATTATGTTTTGAGCTTCTGTACCAGCCCATGGCAATCACAGCCCTTAAGCAGTAAAGATCTGTGTCTCCAAAGATGCCCCAGTAGCTCCCCATCTTCTTTTCTGCTGATTCACTACACATGCTCTGTGCTGCTGTCACTTACTGAGCTTAGGGACCCACTCACAATATACAGTACACATAGAATAGAAATGTCACAATATAAGGCTGATTAGTAATTAATACAGATAATTACCAAATGGCAGCACAGAAACCAGTGCAATTAGCATCAGAATTTAATAATCAGCCCTGTCATTTTCTGCTGGATAATTAGTGACGACCCCTAAGCTTAGCTTCTCAACAGCTGCTCAGAGCCCACTGAGCATGTGAGTGTCACAGACACTTTCCAAGATGGTGACTCCCTGTGACAAGTTTGAAGTTCTGGATCATTGTTGCTATTGACAAGCTGAAACTTTAGGCTGGTGCAATAAGTTCATTATATAAAATATGACATTTTTAGTTATATTAATTTAATTAGGGTTTAGTTCTCCTTAGATAGTACTGTACTGTGTCATAGATGACAAAAAGCAAAAAGTAGTGGGGGAGGCATTTAATTTACTGACAACACATGTATCACATACATAAACAGACTTAACTATACCGATACCCATACAAAAATAACTGTTAGTTCACTAGTGCTCTAGCTTTTTCTCTGTGGTGCAACTATATCTCTCGCAAGGCACTGGCATAATAAATTCTATTTCCATGTCACATGTATATATCATTATGTATGTCATACACATTCACTAGCAAAACACCCTGTTTTTTAAGGTTCAACTTGCTAATGAAGAAGAAGTCAGGTTGCTGTCTACTTTCCCCAAAAGTCAGAAATGCTCATTAGTGAGTCAGAAATTACAGGCGCCTGTTGAAAACAAGGTGCTCCATACGGATACAAGTACAAAGGACACACTTTATTGTATGACGGTTGTTAGATATTTTCAATATATACCTTACAGATATCTAACTTGCAGGGCACTTGCTATTGTTGAACTGTTTTGTGGGGCTGCAGTTTGTTAACCTGACTTTATGTAAATCCCTCTCTCCTCTGATGGGAACCACATCTTCTTGTTTTTCTAGGGACCCCTCTACTATACCTTAATATATCTCTATCACCTGCAGTTTTTATACATAAGTGACCTCTTGCAGAACCCTCATGCAGAATGAATTTCTGAATCTGAGTTTTCCACATAAACGCAATCCCAAAACACAAGGGTGTTGACAGGCAACAGCAACTCTTGGTTTACGGTTAAATAGAAATGTTTATGTTCTGAGAATGAAGTAAAGCAGGGAATAGTTTATCTCTCTCTCTTTCGTTATTGCTATGTGTATCTACACACAGAGATTTGCCATCGGCAGCAAGGATAAAAGGGTTATATCAAATTATATAAACACTTAGCAGTACAAGTATGAGATCCATTATCTGGAAACCTGTTATCCAGAAAGCTCAGATTACGGGAATGCCATCTCCCATAGACTCTGTTTTACCCAAATAATAAAAAAGAAATTTTCTCTGTAATAATAAAACAGTAGCTTGTACTTGATCTAAACTAAGATATAATTAATCCTTATTGGAAGCAAAACCAGCATATTGGGTTTATTTAATGTTTAAATGATTTTATGGTAGACTTAGGGGCATATTTATCAAAGGTCGAATTTCCAATTGAAAAAAACGTCGAAATTCGAATTCAAAAAGACCAATCGAAAAGAAGTCAAAGGTTTTTTTTTGGTCGAATAGGTCAGTTTTCGATCAAATAGGTCCGTATTCAGCCGAATTCGTACGAATCGAATTAGATTCAAAGTTTTTTCCCAAAAAAACTTTGATTTTTCAAAGTCCACCAATTGACTCCAAATAGGTTCTAGGAGGTCCCCCTTAGGCTAAAACAGCAATTTGGTAGGTTTTAGATGGCGAATGGTCGAAGTCGAATTTTTAAAGAGACAGTACATGATAAATTTTGATATTCTAATTTTTTACAAATTTGAATGAAATTTGGTCTATTCGAAGTACACAAAAAATAGCTCGAAATTCGATTTCTTTTCATTTGAAAATTCACCTCGACCTTTAATAAATCTGCCCCTTAAGGTATGAAGAGCCAAACTATGGCAATATCTGCTATCTGGAAAACCCCAGGTCCAGAACATTCTGGATAACAGGTCCCCTACCTGTACATGTACTGTACTTCTTTTCCTCATAAGCAATTACGTAACCCTGTCATAGAATATAACCAGTAGGCAGGGTGCTATTACAGGTATCAGATTCATTATCCAAAAACCCGTTATCCAGAAAGCTCCAAACAAAGATATAATTAATCATTGCAGACAAAACCTGCATTTTGAAGCTTTCTGGATATACATGTACAAAATCCCATGTTCACATCACAGAATACAATAGTCTTGATGTTTTGGTTCTTGTCTTCGATATTTTTTTTTCAAGCTTTTCCATCAAAACAGAAATTTACCCTTTTGAATACATTTGTTTTTGGCCAAAACAACCCTTAAGCAAACTGTCCCTGTCAGCTTTATAGAACATTTGTAGTCTGGTACACGCATTTTGTTAGGACAATGTTTCCACCAACAATTCAAAGATAGCCATAGATTAAAAATCTTCAGGTCTCCCGACTAAAAAGTTTCCTCTAGATTTTTGCAAAATGTAATTAAACACAATATCGAAATGCAATACGAGACCCAATAAATATTTAAACTTCACTTTAAAAATTCATAGGGGCCTTTTAACAGTTATATTGGAGCACAAGAGAACAGCTTGTCAAACTTTGTGTTTGTGAATGTGTTGTTAGAATGGCTCGTGCATAATTCATGATACCAGGAGTGCACGATATCCTGGTTTCAATTGCCTTGTCTTTGTTGATTATATGAAAGCATCTGTGTTTACTACATGCATAGGTCATGTCAGCTTCAGAATACCTGATCACTCAACATTTATTATAGCCTCTTAATCAAATAGACCAGCCTGAGAATATGAAATATTATAACAAGTTTTAGGACTTTTGAGATATAGTTTATGTGTTTCTCTGAACACTAATCTGATAGGACAGTGGTTCCCAGAATTTTGGCTTGTCCTCAATGGATTTGCAGCAGTGGTCGAGGGGCTCAGCCTGTAGGCTATTTAGGGGCAAATTCACTAAGCACTGAAAATGCGCTAGCAACGGCTTCACCGCACTTCGCCAGGCATAGTTTCGCCAGGGCTACGCAAATTCACGAAGATCGGAAGTTGACCACTTTTTTTTGACAAACTCCTATCTACTCTATTGCACTTCGCCTGGTTGGTGGTGGCAAAGTAATCTGCCACAATAGGTAACGTTCAGGCTAATCCGCAATTAGCGGAATTATCTTAGTTACGTCCCTTCGCCAGAGCGCAACTTAGCCTGGTGTAAGGGTGCGATGTACCACTAGAGTCTGTCTACTTCACTAGCGAATTTACGCCAGGGACCATAATCGGCGAATTGGCAAAATGGCGTCATGCTGGCGAATTTTCGCTAGCGCTAGCCACTTCGCCCTTTAGTAAATTTGCCCCTTAGAGTGAGATTTGAGCATTATGTCTCTTTGCTCTCCGAGATACCCCACAAAGGCAAGGTAGGTAGGGCAAGATTTGGAGCGAATGGGGAACACGTATTTGCTAGGTATTCTTGGTATCAGTGCTATAACTTCAATATCCTGGACCCCCTGCAAAAATAAAAAAGTCTTCCCCTACCCATATTATGCCCCCATCACCTACAATTGCTCAAGGATCAGACAGGGAAGGGGGGATGGGGTGGAAGGGGGGGGGCTAGAATTCTTATTGGGGTTCCTATGTGGTATCAGGGTGTTCTTGGAACTATGGATAAAAATATAAACTTTCCTCTATGTGTAAATATGTTATGAACTAAAGGTGACCCTGAACAAAAATTTGACTTCCAAGATGGGCTTCAATAAAAAAAAATAACCATTGGTTCAAGGAGATGCAAGCAGAACTGACTGTTATGGCCCTCTAGAGCAGCAGTCATTTGCATTCGCACCTCAATTTTAGGTGGAATGGGTTGCAAATGTAGTACAAATATATATATATCTATAGTTAGGCAAGATGATATCAATAACACTTTACATCAAAATAGCCATAGCATATAGCTTAACACATACACTGCAGCAATTGTTGAACTCCAGCTCTCAGCTTCCCCCAACGTCAAAGCTCACAATTCAATAACAGCTAGAGAACCACAAGCAGGGAATCGATACTAATTTAATAGAAAGTTTTGGATTTAAATTCCTATAAATCATAATATTAATCAAGTTAGTAAAGTTACACTAAATAAAGTACACATAATGAAACCTAAAAATCCTAAAATCTCTTTTACACATTCTTACTATGTTTTCAATTCATTGTTACAAAGACAAGTGGAAAGTAGAGAGCCTTACCTAGAAGCAGTGCGTATAGGGTGATGTTTAAAAGGTAGGGTGTACCATTGAGGAGCTCCATGGAAGCATCCTGTCCCATGCAGTTGTCACTTTGCTGCAAGTGTCAGTTCACTGGTGAGGAGAGCAGCTGCTGGTTTATTTGCTAGGCAAATCAGTAATGAGCTAACAGACCCTGTCCTGCCTCTTGCCTTAGGTGATTTGAATGTGTATACAAGAGACATAAGGGGAAGGAACACCTGCTAGATCTCTGCTCACCATTCATATGCATGCACTGCTGGCAATGTCTCTTTCCAGGCAGGGTCCTGGATTTAACCAGAACACAGTAGCTCTGGCTTGGCTAAACTCAGCCTCTCCGGCTCTGACTCCGTCTCACAGTAAAATTTGTTATCATTGCAGGGTAATTATTGGACTACAGTAAACTCCTAGCCCTAAATAAAATATGGAGTTTGCTGACTATATACACATATATATGCATAACAATGGCAATTCATGTATTCCTGACCAAACCTTGCATTAAAGGGGTGGTTCACTTTTAAGTTAACTTTTTAGTATGATATAAAATTGACTTATTCAAAGCAACTTTCAGTTGGCTTTCATTTTTCTTAGTTATAGTTTTTTATTTATTTTTCTTCTTCTTTTGACCCTTTTCAGCTTTCAAATGGGCGTCATTGACCCCATCTAAATAATCACATGCTCTGTAAGAATACAAATTTGTAGTTATTGCTACTTTGTATTACTCATCTTTCGATTCAGGGCCTCTCCTCTATTCATATTCCAGTCTTGTATACCTATCAATGCGTGGTTGCTAGGGTCATTTATACCCTAGAACAACAAAGAGGAATGAGAGAGCTGACCCATCCAATTGCACCCTCCCATCCATAGGCTCCGAAGCTCGTATGAAGAGATAAAATTAAAACTTAACCTTTAAAATGTCATTAAAACAAAGTCTTGTGTGCAACATTAAAATTAAGAGTTAGCTGCAGGAGGCTGATTGACCAGGCAATTGGTGGGTTTAGGAGGTAATGTGCTATTACACTTATATATCTAAGAAGCAACTGCTAGTCAATGGTAATTAAGTAACACGTTCAAATTGCGACCATAGTAAATGTTAACACTGGTGAGGCCCACCAAAGGATACCCCTCACAGTGCCAACCCCTTCACCCACTTTGAGATCCCTCCCATATAGTGTGAGGTTGAACACACTTAAACCAGTAGGTAACGATGACCTAAGGCCATAGTTATGCGACGCACATTCGGTGGAATGGAGTGTGCCTCAGGCACATCTAACTGGAGAGCCCTCGGATCATTGTAGCCTCCAACCCCTTCATCCTCCGTGAGTCGGAATTTTACAATTGCCCTTCTAAGTCCCTTTCAGACAACCTGCCTAACCATTAGCTAAAATGCGCCTGATGCTTGTTTCACCCGCCAGTTGCAGGTTCAACCTCACACTATATGGGAGTGATCATGAAGTGGGTGAAGGTGTTGGCATTGATATTAAAGGTTAAGTTTTAATTTTATCTCTTCAGTTGGATGGATCAGCTCTTTCATTCCTCTTTGTTGTTATATATTAACTATTTGACCCTGTACACCATCCCCTGTGTTTGATGGGTGGTGCTCCCCAATACCCAATTTTTTTTTATTTATACCCTATCGACTAGATTGCTGAAATTGCAAAATGGAGAGCTGCTGAATAAAAAGCTAAATAACTTAAAAACCACAAAAAATTAAAAATGTATATAAAATAATTGCAAATTGCCTCAAAATATCACTCTCTACGTCTTTTAAATTTTAACAACCCCTTTACTAAACCCCTTTAATAAATGTATGGATTTTTGGTGAGTAATTACCATATTGCATTAAACAAAGAGCTCCTTTTATAAACACTTGACTAGAAATGAATTCCATTTCATATGACTCCAAGATTTGTGGGGGAAACAGAAATTCTTATTTCTGAACATTAAGGGACAGATTTATTAAGGATCGAATTGAAAATTAGAATTTTCGATTTTTTTTTATGGTCAAAACTGTCAAATTTAACTATGGCATTATCCAGTTGAGTTTTTTTAAAAAAAATCTAATTAGATTTTCAAGATTTATCATACTCTGGCCCTTTAAAAATTTTAATTTGCCACCTAAAACCTGACAAATTACTGTAAAAGTCAATGGGAGATGTCCAGTGACCAATTTGGAGATGTTTGTTGTAGCCTTCCTGACATTAAAGTTTTTTTCAGAGAAAAAACTCAAATTGAGTTTGGTTGAATTTGAGTCAAATTATATTCGAGTTTTCAGTTCGGTAAAATTCACGTTTGACATATTAGATTTTTTAAATAAATTATTCCAATGGAATTTCAAGTAAAGAGTTAAAAAAAACTCACATGAATTCGAAATTCGACCCTTGACAAATGTGCCTCCCCAAGTTGTTTTGGTAAAATAAAAGGGACATCATAGTCAAAATCAGAATGCAAAGTGTGTTCAAAGACAATGTTTAATAATAGTATAATGTTAGGAAAAGTCAGTTTTGATAAATAAGGTTGTTGGTAATGTTCCACTCATTTACCATAGGGAAACATGGTTTAGCATGGATTATTTATAATCAATTTTATAAAGGAAAATTATTTCATTGTGTTGTGGAATTATTAGAAATAATGTGTCAAAAGGGAACATTTACCAAGAATGGCTAATTTTCCTATTCTGACTTTTTAGAAATCTTAGTTCTGGGAGTCCATATAGACATCTGTGTTCAGCAATACAGGAAGGAATTACAGGGTACATGGGATTAATGTGACAGTGACATGGGATAACAGGATTTGGCAGAATCTCCTTGTTACAGTCATTTCTTTGGGTGGGCGGGTGTGGGGGACAAACACATTGTTTTGGGAAGCCCCTTTGTTTAACATATGTTACAGCAAGGGACAATGTAATGCACAGAGGGGGCATAGAATAGAGGAACAGAGCAGGTGTGCCCAATAACTGTAGCAGTGGGGTCTCTTGGCAAATCCTAGTCAGCTGTTGCAGGCATAAATCAATGACAGACTATTTAAGATGTGCTTACAACAGTTATTTTCTGTCACATACAGATTAAAGTATGTGGACATGATCTATTACACGTGTGTGGGGAAACATGTCTGCCTTGCTGTTCTGAGCTTGATTCAGGCACTATCAGCATAGAGTTTGTATGTTCTTTGTTTTTATACAATTGAATTTGCCCTCAAGTCAGGAATTCAAAAATAAGCACCTGCTTTGAGGCCACTGGGAGCAACATCCAAGGGGTTAGTGTGCAACATGTTGCTTCTGAGCCACTAGGTGGGGATCACTGCCATACATAGTTACTATTTATTTGGCTAGTGGGGAGCTGTCCTACGGTGTGCGAATGTAATAGGGACCTTAGATTGTAAGCTCCCTGATGCAGGGACTAATGAATAATTTCTGTAAAGTGTTGTGTAAATCTGTAGGCACTATATAAATACCAAAATATAAAGTAATCTTGGCATTCAGACATATGAAAATCAGCTCTGATCCTCTGGAAGCACTCGCCCCAGACCTGGGTAGAAAATCAACATCTAGTGGACAAAAGTAGATAGCACTGTTTTACTAATGTCTATCATAAATGACCCTGTGAGTGCAAGTGAAAGTATTAGCTTCTAAAATGGGGCACATTTATCATACGGTGAACACTATTTTCACTCTTTAATTAATATTCTCCAAATTGATCAACTATGCCATTGTAATATCTAGTTGAGTTAGTGTCGCTTGTGCTTTTTTTTAACATATGTTTTCTGCGGACCAATGCCAAGTATTTCTTCATCTTACGGTAACAGGAGATTTGCTGCTCATAGTAAAAAAGATGCGGTTATTCCCAGAAATGTATAAAGCCGTGGATAAGCTGTGCGGAATGGGATTCTGAGAGTTCTAGTATAGCAATAGCTGGAGACTGTATTCATATAGCACTGATTAAACACTCTATTTCATCATCTTTTCTTACTATACACATAACACCACTTACTCTATCCTCTCTCGCTATATACACTATTGTATATTATTATATCTCCAAGGCCATATTTCTAAAAAGGGTTTCTCTGGGCCAATCAGCCATTTAGTACAGTTAGGCCCATAAATCTTTGGACAGATACAACTTTTTTCTAATTTTGGTTCTGTACATTGTCACAATGAATTTTAAATAAAACAACTCAGATGCAGTTGAACTGCAGACTTTCGGCTTTAATTCAGTGGGTTGAACAAAAAGATTGCATAACAATGCGAGGAACTAAAGCCTTTTTTTAACACAATCACTTAATTTCAGGGGCTCAAAAGTAATTAGACAAATTAAAAAACTGAAAACAAAATATGTACAGAGTGAACCATTGCTCATTTTTTAGAGGAAATGCACTTTCAGCAATAAACAAACAAGGGTTCCCCTGCCCTGTGTGGTGTTTAGCTTCTTTTCTCCCAGAAAAAACAGTTAATAATGGAGTCTTTAGACTTTATTTTCCCTCACTAGATGTCACCAAAGTCCTATCTACAAATTCTTTTCCAAAAAGGCATTCCTTCTGAGATCTTTGATAGTCATGTATGGCAAACTGAGAACCAAGGGGAGTGACTGGATTTCTGCATACAACAGCCACCTTCAAATGTGGGCCTGGCAGATTAAGAACAAGTGTAACGTTTCATTCCTACCTGGATATACAAGAACACCAGTAGCAATGAACAAGGATGTGCATAGCACAGGGGTATAGGAGTCTGCATAGCAACCTGTAGGTCACTACTTCAAACCCATGCTGGATGTTACAGGATCCATGTGATATTTGCGGGATATCCGTATAACTCACATAATGTAAAGGAGCAGGCCTCAGAAACTTGAACCACCCCAGCAGAGGGCTTAACAAGTGTGGAGGCAGTTGAGCAGGAATCCCCTAAAAGTCTTGGATACCCAGTGTATCTGTATTGCTGTTTATTTTCTTTGCAGCTGCCTCACCCTGGTGGCTCCTACTGCTTTGATCTATGGTGTGGCTAAGGGCAATGGCACACGGTATAGTCACCCGCCATAAATCTCCTCTTCTGCAGGCGACTAATTTACTCCAAATGTGATAATGTATGTTTTACCACTGGAGATTTACATGGGGAAGCATTTGGAAAAGACTAGTTGCCCACAGAAGAGGATATTTATCACATTGCACAAGTCACTCAAAGTTTCCCCGCAAGGTAACTTTGAGCGACTTTGGAAAAATGAAGTTAGAGGAGACTTAACGCCCGCGGTAGCGCAAATTTATCGTAGGTGGCAAATCTCCCTGTTGCCCATGGCCCTTGAGGTACCTGAAAGCAAGTTCCACCTCCTTACACAAAAAACTATAAAACTGCAGTGTTTGATAATTTATTGCTCTCTGATTACTTTTAGAAGCAGTTCACTTTAAATTCCTTTGCTACTGACGCAATACATTCCTCCTTCCTTACACACCCAAATCAACTATTTCTCTTTACAAGAAACGAAACTTACTTTTATCATTGGAGTGGAGGAGAGCAGCTCAAACGGTAAGCATTATTAATTTTTATTATCAGGGTTTATTGGAATTATTACTGAACCTGGGAAAACTTAGGGTCTTTTATGACATTACCCCACACTTTTTTTTATTTATGAATGCTAAGTGTAATTTTGGGTCCATTTTGGTAAATTGTGTCAAAATTGTGGAACATGCTGTTTCCCCTGCACTTCTTTAAATGGCATTAATAATGGCATTAGGATCTAATTCATTTTTGTCAATGCTGCGTGCTAAGAGAACCCTAGAATTACTGGATATTCCAGTCTGAAGGTAATTCTGCAGTTCCCTTGTACTAAGTGTATTTTTGTGTAATTCATCAGAGCAGGATGGGTAGGTACACTGACCCCCACTACAAGTTGCAAAGCATTAAACCTTTCTAATATTCCTCAGGTTTGAGTCTATTTTAGCACTTTGCACTTGTGTTTGTAAATGAGGCTTCCAGAATTGAAGTTCAGCAACACAATGTCTCAGCAGTAAGATAATGGAGGGAATGAATTTAGTTTATATCCCCAGTCTATTTACATTTGATTTTGAAAAGAGGAGAGAACGATAACAGTGTTTAGGGCCACTACTTCTAAAAATGTCCCAGATTATTTGGCTTAGTACAAGTCACAGTTTATTAGAAATCAGGGGCAAGTGACAGATTTTCACAATGGATTCCATTATCCCATTATATATATAATATATTCCTGTGTTCTGTAAATTCGGTAGTTACATATTTGCCAGTCATCAAACAAAGCTGAACCTGCCCTGCAAACAGGAGCCAGCACCAATGCTTTGGCAGTCTCACTTGTCATGCACTGTGTCTACTTGTGGTGCCATATGTAAATAAATACAAAAATACTGATAATAGTTACACAAACAATGGAAAATAGGAATATACAGTAACACTGCAATACAGTTATTCTGTAGCAACAACTCCACCCACATCTACCTCAACTGCAGTCAGAATGGTGTAGGGGGAGGCTAAATTAAAGGGGACCCGTTACCCAGATATAAACAGATGTATAATAAAAGTCCTTTTCAAATGAAACATGAAACTCCTTTTTTTTAAAAAAAATTTTAAATTAAGACATCACTATCTGTGATAAACCCATTTAAAAATCTCAGCTGTCAAACAAATATTGTCTACCCCTCACCTATGCCTTTGTCACGGAGGCAGGGCAGGTAATAGCTTTCACTTTCCATTCTGAACTTCCTAGATGTCACTGCACTCCCCACATTTCTCCTCCCTCCTCACCATTTAATTGTGTAGCCATTGCATTAGTGATGTGCGGATCAGGGTTTCCCTGACCCGCACCTGACCCTAACCCGCCCTGCTATGACCCGCGCCCACCCGCACCCGCTTCCAGGGGTCCTTTTATAGACCTGTACCGCCCTGCCCCACTGATGACGTCACAATGACGTCACAAAAGGGGCAGGGCGAGCAGATGCAAGACTATAAAACCGGAACCCGGAAGTCGGATGCCGGCCGGATGCCGCCACCGGCGAGGAGAACTGCTAGGTTGACCCGAACCCGCCCGACTCGCAGGTCCTGCAGGTATTGGGTCGGCCCGCACATCACTACAGTGCATGGGTATCAGACACCCCATCCTTGGCGCATAAACAAGATTTTAGCATGAGACAAAGCTTGCCTTAATAACATTGTCCACAAAATGGAGCCTGCCATGATTGTAAATTCGAAGACTGAAAAAACAAGATTGAAATAACGGATATAGTTATAAGTTATAGATACGTTTGTTTTGCTTAGCTAACAGCACAAAATAGAATTTGGAATTCTTTTTTAGGGTGACAGGTCCCCTTTAATGGTGCGACTGCACTAAAAGATTCAAGTTTTATTTAAAACTGATTTTGTTCAAGTCATGAAAATCAATGCACGGTCTAAGCTAAAGAGGCAACTCTGCCCGCATTTACCTTGACTGAAGTCAAAATTGCGTGGGTGGAAGCTAAATGAATGGTGCCATTGCACTTAATGCACTAAAAAAATTAAATATATCTTTTAAAGTTACTTCTGTTGGCTTTTTGCCACCCTTGATAAAGTGTCACCTAAGTCAACGGTTTTAAATTGCCTGGCAAGTATTCGACAGACTCTTTACAATGGATCACAATGTCTATGTCTGCCTTGTGACTAACATTAGTCTTCTCTTATTCACTTCCATATTGTTTTATAATCAGAATTATTTATGCTCGTATGTTACCACAATAACATCATATTGAAAGATTCAGACTTTAAAAGGATATTACAAAGAGAAGGAAATAATTTTGTCGCAGTGTAACAGGCACAACACAGACAGTATAAATATATGGATTATAACCTGAAAATCACAAAATCTTAGTCACTGAGATATATAATACAGGTATGGAATCCATTATCCGGAAAGCCTTATGGGGACCCTTATTCATATTTATAGTACTTTGTACTTGATCCAAATTAATCCTTATTGGAAGCAAAACCAGCCTATTTAAATGATTTTCTAGTAGGCTTTAGGTATGAAGATGCAAATTACAGATAGATCCTTTATCCAGAAAGCCCCAGGTCAAATTCTGGATAACAGGTCCCATACCTGTACAGACTTATATACACGTCTATAGTCAAACTCCTAAACATATAATAAAAACAAGCTAGATGTACGCAGAGAAAAAGTAGATCCCAGCCACGTATTAGTGGTAAAGCTCTTTATAATTTGTATCCACCAAAGTTTTGGGCCTGTGTATAAAGGTTACAAAAAAGGGGGGAATATTATAACGATGCACCAGAAAATTAGATGTGTTACATTTTCACACCAATACTATGTCAATAATATTTTTAACTTTTTAGAACTGTTTTTAGAACCTGTTATGTGCATTGCTCAACCCAACATTTTATTTTCAGCTGCAATCAACATGTTCATGCTGTGAGTTGCTGAAGATTTCACCCGTCCTGATTGGCTGATCCCAGCACAATTCAGCTGTTTGCAATGAACTACTAACAGTACGTTTAACTATTGAAAACTTTTCCTGGGGGTTGGGTCCTATGAACTAAATATGATTATATATCTCACCATTGCTTTGATGCACTGGTATAGGCCCAGGGATAACAGTGGTCACTATACTGGGGCCTGTGGTCAGTGTCTTTCAGTTGTCTTCTGTTCCCATGCAACCACCCTTCCTCCTCCACTTTATGCCTCAGCCTCTAAAATGCCAAAAAAATAGCTCCAATTTATTAAATTACTATTCTTACAGGTGCAGGTCTGTTTTTCGGCTTTGAATTAACTTTTTCTTTATGTGTGTTGTTTTAATTATTTAATTTCTTATTTAGCAGCACTTCAGCTTGTAATTTCAGCAATCAGGTTGCTAGGGTCCAAATCACCCTAGCAACAATGCACTGATTTGAACAAGGTTCTGGACTATGAATATGAGAGGCCTGCATAGAAAGATGAGTATCAAGTAGCAACAACAATATGTTTAGCTTTAGAGAGCATTTGATTTTAGATGGGACCAGTTTCTCCTAGTGATGGGTGAATTTATTTGCCAGGCATGGATTTGTGTTGAATTTCCACACTTCACAGACAGTGAATGTGGAAAAATTTGCTGCGACAAAAAAGAAAAAAATGTGCGTCAAAATGGTCGCACATCAAAATAATTCGGACGGCCATTGACCTTAATGCATTTGGACAAAAGAGTTAAAAATTGTGGCTTGCGTCAAAGTTATTTTGACACCCGTTGACTTCAATGTGTTTCACAAATTTTTCTACATTTCGTGAATTTTTTGGCGAAACGGGACAGATTCACTCATCACTAGTGATTCCTATTTGAAAGGAAAAAGTCAGAAGAAGGTAATTTAAAGGTGAACCACCCTTGAATGCCTAGAAGTTCTGCAGCACACATAATCTAGGTCAAGTTACAACACTAAGAGAAACACATGAACGCAGGTCATGTTGCCTCCTGACTAACCATGGTTACGGCAGGCAGTTATTGTTCCAGTATAGCAATATATTTCCATTGACATTATGTTGCTAGCTAGCTTACATATAGATGTGAGACTTGTGTCTCTCCAACCAACTGCAGGTAGAACAATGAATGCAACCATTTGATTATTATTATTGATACATTATAAATATGATGGATAGATGGATAGATTCGATAGATAGATGGATAGATAGATGATAGAGATAGATGATAGATAGATAGATAGATAGATAGATAGATAGATAGATAGATAGATAGATAGATAGATAGATAATAGATAGATAGATAGATAGATAGATAGATAGATAGATAGATAGATAGATAGATAGATAGATAGATAGATAGATAGATAGATAGAAGAGTTCCTCTGCACTCAACCCATTATCAATATATTAAGGACATTGAGACATTTTGTGCCTTAAAGAGGAACTCCGGCTTCTAAACCAAAATTTGATAAAGAGTCCCACATAACACAGAAACCCCTAATATATCCATCACAGTTACCTGTTTCTTCAAAAAGTATGAATAAATGCCATTTTCTATGCTGAAATCCAGCTGTTTAACGGTTCATCTCTTTCTGTATCATTTGAAATCCTGGCAGGGAAGGAGGGACTAAACACTGATGTTACACATTGTAACAACTTCTCCACAGCTTACAGACAGCATGCAGGAACTACATAACCCACAATGCATTGCACTGTGATGTTCTGTTCCTTATTGAAATCACATGTGCAGGGAATTGTGGGGTTTGGAGGATGCAGGTTAAGGACAGCTGGCTGTTGATACAAAGTAACAGTAGTCAGCCAGCTCAGCAGAGTAGTCAGCCAGATCAGCAGGCGAGCAGGGGGCTGGGCTTAGGGAACTGTTCCAAACCATTAACAATTATGAAGAGTCTGCATATTTTTTAAATGATGTATATTGCAAAGTTGCTTGAAATTATGTTTACTTTTCAAAAAGCTCAAGTTATGTTTGTGTGGAGTTCCCCTTTAAGCAACTAATATATGCCTTACATTTTAAACAAAACAGGGATTGTTTGTCCATATATTGCAATATATTTAAGCTGGCCAACTACGTCAAAGTCATCCCATATCTGGCCAGTCCTACACTCATTTTCATCTGATTCATGAAGAATTATATTGCTTCATTATACATTTTACACAGGGTGTAAGGCTTACTTGCTGATTTCAAGGTTAAAACTCCCACACTTGGTTGCTCTTTTTTTGGCCACTACTGCGATTGCCTGACTATAGTTGGGAAGGGTGGGAGCTACAACATGGAGCTGGTCACTGCTACTGTATAAACTTTAACAAACAAGGGAATTCTCCATGTTATAGCTCCGACTCTTTTCAGCTATAGACAGGTGATCTGGTAGCCTACCTGTGCGTTCCTTGAGCTAATTTACCCTCCCTTCTTCTATGTTTTGCAAGATTATATCGGACAAAAGGGCTATGGGTATGGATATGGGCTAGTTATAACTAATTCCGAATCCAGTGAGTATGATCCTCAGTGTGTCTAAAATGCTCAGTGCACTGGGTAGTCTGCATGCTAATTAGCTAATTATGTCCCTCAGCTTATAATGAGTCTGCACTTCATCCAGGGTTCTGAATGGATGGAGTTTTTAGCCAATGCGGTCTGTTAAGGTACATGTGTTCCTTGGGGCATTTTTGCAATTGAGATATCTTGAGTTTTTGCTTGTTCGCCTGAGTTTTCTGTACCGACAAATCTGGTATGTGTGATAATTATTACACCCTGTGCTTCCAGGACAGGCTGGGGGTTTGTACTGCCATAGCAGTATGGTATCTCCTTCTTTCTCATTAGGATTCTGCATGTTTTAAGGCAGTTTTTTTGTACATGTCTATGGCATATATGTTTCTCTTTAGAGATTTCATACCTGTCTGGTGGGCTTTGGTATTAATACAGTTGTAGTTCAACTACTGACCAAACCAAAAAGAATGACGGCACTCCATTCAAGGAAAAGGCTGGTTTATTACAGACCCCACAGGGATCTCAGGCCCTACGCGTTTCGGGACTCAATCCCTTAATCATAGGCAACTACTGAGTTTCGTTGGCTGCTTGGTTCCCATCCTCTGTAATTAGTAATTAGTGCGGACATTCCTTCTCCACTCGCAGCACTCACAAAAGTAAAGTATGCTGCAGACATTCCTTCCCTGTTTGCAGCACAGAAGTAAGTCCTGCAGAGGTCTGTAAAATCCTCAGTACAGCAACAAGAACTGGTTTCCGGTTCAGCAGTCTAGGCAGAGATGTGGAGCGCCGCACCTTGGATTTTGCAGAATCTCCCTTTCGACATTCTACAGTATACATCTGGAAGCAGAAATGTAATATGTTTTTTGGACAAAGCATTGAATATAATAAACTTTATGCACAATAGAGCTGTTATTGAAGCAGTTTAGAGTGGATTTGTCATATAAAAATTTTTTGTGTTACTGTTCCTTTAATACTTTTTGTAATTGTTCTACTGAAAATACTTTTTTCATTGTTTCCACTTAATTAAAATTAATTGGTTACACATGTGAAATGCTGGATTGTGGGGGAAGAGGTGGATACCTATAAAGCTGGTTTCTGCACTGGTGATTGTATCCTGATGAAGGGAGGTTGAATCCCCCCGAAACGTTGATACAGTGGTGTTTTTGAAATAAGTTTGAACATACTGCATATAAATAGTGTGTGTGCGGATCCTTAATTGAGATTGATGTTGCTGAGGGGCTTTGCCGGGTCGACGGATGACCAGCACCACCATTGCAGTAAGGTAAACCGCGGGAGTGCGGTAGATTAATCAAAATTTGCATGACACCTGGCCCTTGGTTGGCCTTTTTTGCCTTGATACTCACATGGCCGACGGCCCATGTTTTGGCCTCATTGCTCGCGTTGCTGCTGATCTTTGCCACTGTGTGCTTGTTGGTCTTTTCCATTGCCCATGGCACATGGGTTGCTGGTCTTTGGTATAGCCCTTGGTTCTTATGGCTGCTGGTCCTTTGTATTTGGTTGTGCTTTGACAGCCATGTTTGGTAGCCTTGCTGTATTTTTGGCAAGCATGGCTGCTGATCATCCTATGTGGCAAGCATGGCTCTTCCTTGGGGACAGTTTGTGGGGCTTCTGGATTCAATATACTTGCATACATGGTTGCTTTCTTGCAGCAGCATTTAGCATGCTTTGCAGCTGGGTTTACTCCAGAGTAGGTTCACATTCCAGCTGGTGGTCACCTTGAGTTATGTAGGAAGTAAGTTGTTCTGTGCTGATTGGGATTCAGCAGCTGTTGGTTGGTTCAGAGTTGGCTGGTTTTAGATCTGACCTTTGCTTCAGTCTTGTATGCTGGTCTTTGGTTCCTATATGGCACTACCTTCTGACAGGAGCTGGTTTGGACTCATCTGTTTTGCAGGTGCAGTTACTTTCTAGTGTATCAGTGGCTGCATGTGTATAAGGTGACTTGTGATTAGAGATTTCAAGCACAGTTACCTTCTTTCAGTAAATACATTTTCTTCTTGTCCCAACATGTCAGTACAGAGTTTCCCTAATTTATTTGGTTCCTGTACTGCTATGTATAACACTGATGAGGAGGATGTCATGTGGTCTTATAGGTCATGATTAATTTAGATTGGCTTTGATATATAGATCCTACCTCCTTGTCTGGGGGGTAATACTACCCATGTGTACTGAAATGTTGGCAGGTGTGCTCCAGGCTGTTTTGCCGCCTGAGGCAGCGTTTAAAATGCTGCATCATTAGCACAGTGAGCGAAATTGCGCTCTTTGCGCTAGAAAAGCCAAATTTCCGGTTTAAAGTTACAAGGAGCGTCTTTTTGCCGCCCCTTGTAATTTCTGGGGAGATGCCGCCTGAGGCAATTTACTCAGCTTGCCTCATGGCAGAAACGCCCCTGCATGTTGGTACTAGAAGAAAAAGTGGTAAGTGAAATAATCATTATATAGCCCTACTTATGTACACAGCACTCTTCTACAATAAATTTAATAGAACATACAGGTGGTCATTACAATAATAGATACATAAATACAAAATACAATAATAAATACAATGTATTGTTGCATTAATGATTCTCCAGAGCAAAATAAACACACAAGGGATTGTCCCTGCTGCACCAGCCTTCGAGTGCCAGTGAATTCTTCTTGTTCTATGAATAGGAGCCATTCCAGCTTTAAAGGAGAAGTCAACCTGTACGGGGGGAAACTCTCCCCACCTCCCCTGTGTAGGCCCCCCTCCCTCCTCCCCCCGGCCTACCTGCCCCCCGGGCAAATGCCCCTAACTTGTTATTCAGCCCTCAGCGCAGGACCTCTGCTGTGGAGTTCATGGGCGCCATCTTCTCCCGAGCGCTCTTCTTCCTGCTTTGACCAGCGTTTTTTGGCGCATGCGCAGTAAGAGGCATTTGCCAGTAAGGATCTTCTGTGCATGCACCGAAAGTCCAAAAAAAAAGATTGAAAACGTTGTGACTTTCGGGCGCATGCGCAGTAGATCCGTACTGGCAAATGCCTTCAACTGCGCATGCACCCGAAAGTCACAAAGTTTTTTCGGAAACTTTGTGACTTTCGGTGCAAAAAAACGCCAGTCAAAGCAGGAAGAAGAGCGCTCGGGAGAAGATGGTTCCCGTGAACTCCGCAGCAGAGGACCTGCACCGAGGGGTGAGTATCAACTTAGGGGCATTTGTCCGGAGGGCAGGTAGGCCGGGGGGAGGAGGGAGGGGGCCTACCTGTGACATTAGAGATGGGTAGGTTGAGATTCAAGATAAGATATGATTAAAAATATTACAAAAACATAAAGTGAAATATATTTTATATACATATACAAGTATTTAACATATAAAAAGTGAAACCAAACAATAATCAAGTAAATAACCCAGATGCTTCCTCATTCAAATATTAATCAATAAAGCAAAAAAGAGTACCCAAGGAACTTTGGATCAGTTCTACTTAGAGAGCCTTTGAATGTCTTGAGAAAGGCTTTCTGAGCAGAAACAAAACAACCTAAACAAAGTCTGATAGATAGATAGATAGATAGATAGATAGATAGATAGATAGATAGATAGATAGATAGATAGATAGAGATAGATAGATAGATAGATAGATAGATAGATAGATAGATAGATAGATAGATAATTGATACATATATAGTAGATGATAGATAGATAATAGATAGATTAAAGATGATGATAGATAGATAGATAGATAGATAGATAGATAGATAGATAGATAGATAGATATTGTATGAAATCATATAACTAGTAAGATACTGTTATGCTAATTTTTAATTCTTAATTTTTAGGGAAGATGGAACATCCAAAACTGGTTATGGATAAGCCATTGGATTTGCCTCTCAATGTTGACACCTGGACTAAAGACCATGTTAAAAAATGGGTTACGCAGTGTCTTAATATTGGCATGGATGAAGGTGACATTTTATACAAAGAAAATGTAACTGGGCAGGTTATCAATATATTATGTAAAAGAGATTTTGTGGACATGGGAATAACAATTGGAACTGCTTGCATTATAATGCATCGTCTGAAAACCATGTCTACACCATGCATGGGTAATAAAACTGCCAGTGACAGTTCTAAGAAAAGTGAAGAAAAGAAAAAGACAAAGAATCAAAAGAAAGAAGAAGATATAGATGTGAAAGCTGTGGCAACCCCAGAAAAAGAAAAAACAGAAAACCAAGAAAAGAACACATCAGTAAATGCAGATACTGAATCCACCTCTGCAAAAGTGACATGTATTCCATACCCATTTGACTGTACACATGCAAGTAAGATCTATGTTCAGAACCATTTCCTTCCACCTGAATCTGGCACTTCAAACTATATTGACCCAGTTCATGAGTACAAAGAATTCACAAAAACTGAAAATGCTAAAGAAAATGATAAAAAAATGAAATTTTGCAATGAAGTCTTTAGGTTTGCAACTGCATGCATGAATGTGCGCACTAACGGCACTATCCATTTTGGGGTGTGTGACAAGCCACATGGGAAGATTATTGGTATTAAGATTGACAATAGAGAAGCATATGTTTCATATATTGGTCACATGATGAACAAATATTTTGAGGAAAAGCAACTGCAAACTGCAAAACAATGCATCCGGCCTCCAAGATTTGTAGATGTGCTTTATCAGAAGAAGACCCAGTCAGATTTGGTTATTATAGAAGTAGATGTTGTTCCTGAGCATGCTTATTGCAATACACAAGTATTCTCTACATATCAACAGGTTTTGATTGACAATACATGGAAAAAAAGTAAAGAGAAATCTTGCTTCATTCGAGATGGGGAAAGCTCTAAAGACATCCTTGCAAATGTGCGCAACAGTGATGCTGATTTAAAAGCATTTTACTCTGAACTGAAATTAAGGGATGATGCTAGAAAAAGAGCAGAAGAACAATGTAAAATCAAGCAAAGGAAAAATATTGACGAGGGTCCAAAGCTTGTGAGTTTAATAACTGGCAACAGAGGAATGATGGATAATTCATTTTACAAATGGTACATATTAGTGTCTAACAAGTGTCATCAAAGTCAAACAAGTCATCTGGATTTTATGTATGAAATTCCGTGGTTTGCAGTTTTAGAATTTGACCCAGAGTCTGTTACAAATGGGCTGTGCAAATCATACAGAGAAGAACGAGTACCAAACTTGCACTTTCCAAGTCAGTATCAAAATATGGATAATGTAACTTGTGAGAAACTTGAAGATCTTAAGCTTTATCAACAAGTCAGCTGGATCTTCTGTAATGGAAGGTCAGATCTAGAGAGCAAAGATTATGAAGCACTGAATTATAAGCAGTGGCATAAAGAAAAGGCTGCGGAAGTAAGAAAGTTGATTTCTTTTATTTCACGAAAAGACATAATGGAGCATGGGAAATTTCTGGTTGTTTTCTTGTTATTTTGCACAGTTGATGACCCTGCTGATCCCATTAGTGAGGTGTTCAGCACATTTTATCAGGAACTAGGTGGGTTGGAGGATATTTTATGTATCTGTGAAGATGAACATATTTTCAAAAAATGGAGAGATCTACAATCTAGATTTGTGAGTGCAGAGGAAATGGAAAAAAGATGTATCTATAACTTGGGCATTGAAAGAGTAAATGGAACAATCCTCAAACTTAAATCGGTGAAACAGTCTAGTTGCCGTTTTTTACCATCAACTGGTTCCTCCTCAGTTGTACTGCACAGAAAAGATGAAGATCTCATGCCGACATTAAATATTCTTTGCTTAAACCAATGTCAGGATACAGAAATAGAGAAGGATGAATCCAAGTTTAATTTATTCAGGATACAACAAGAAGAGCACTTTTATCGAGGAGGAAAAGTTTCATGGTGGAATTTCTATTTCTCTATGAAATATTATACAGGGCCATTTATCAAGAGGAATATTCATGACAAATTAATGCATTTGATTGATACATGGTCTCAGTATGACAAGCAAATAAGTGTTAAAGTAATAACCCTCTACCATCATCCTGGCTGCGGGGGGTCCACATCTGCAATGCATGTCCTCTGGGAATCAAGAGAAAAGTTCAGGTGTGCAATTTTACAACGGAAGGCTGATAGTTTTGAAGACATAGCGAGAGAGATAGCCAGCCTAGCTACTTATGGGTTGTCCAACAACTCAGATTACTTTCCTGTTCTTCTACTTGTGGATGACTACGAAGAGGAAGAAAATGTATACATATTGCAAAACTATATTAGGTCACAAATTGCCGAAAAGTACATCAGATATGAAAAGCCAGTAGTGATCATATTGAACTGCATGAGATCTCAAAACCCAGAGCAAAGCTCAAAAACCTACTCTACTGACAGTGTTGCACTAAAACACAAACTTTCACCTCAAGAGCAGAGAGCTTTTGAAGCAAAACTAAAGGAGATTGAGCAGGAACATACAAAGCCAGAGGATTTCTATTCATTTATGATAATGAAAAGCAATTTTGACAAGGAATATATTGAAAATGTAGTGAGAAACATCCTGAAAGGCTTGAATAAAGCTAGTAAGGAAGCCCAGCTTATCTCCTTTCTGGCCCTTCTTAACAAATATGTAAAAGACTCCACAATATCAGCTTCAATGTGTGAAGAATTTTTAGGCATATCCACAAAAAAGACATTCTGGGGGCATGAGAGTATTGAAGATAAAATGGCCACTTATTTCACTATAATACTACAGACAGAAGTGGAAGAATATGGCAGGTGCCAAGGCCTGCGGATAATACACCCATTAATTGCAAGTCGTTGTGTAGAAGAGTTAAAAAACACTTATGGTATAAATCAAAGTAACACTATAATGCAGCTATTAAATACCAATGTATTTTATGATTTGGGAATAGGCAGAGACATTTTTTCACAAAATATGCAAAGCATGCTGATCACTCGACACAAGAAAGAGCACGGAGATGAAACTGACACCCTCTTCTCTCCATTAATAGAAGAATTACAAAAGGAAGAAGGCAATACTAGTGTTGAAAGAGTACTGAGAGAGGGGTCCCTCAGATTTACCCAAAATCCATACATTTGTCAGGCACTAGCAAGACACTTTTACATTCGAGAAAAAAATTTCACCTCCGCCTTGGAATGGGCAAATAAAGCAAAGAAAATTGCACCCAGTAATTCATTTGTTTTGGACACTTTGGGCCAAATATACAAAACTCAGCTAAAGACCCTGATGGACAATCACAGCAAATATAATCCATTAACAGCACAGACTTTGGAAACTCTTCTTGAAACAGCAAAGAGAGCTTCTGAAGCCTTCAGGGAATGCCAACAACAGACAGAAAGAACACAAGCTGAGCGGGAGGAAATGGAATTAGAAAAGTCAAAAAGATACAATGTGTACAACACTGCTGGATATCTTGGGCAGATTGAAGTTTGCCTTTATACAGTTGACATACTTTTTAAACTGCCATTGTTTGATTCAAAAGATATGTTGTCTAAAAAACACATGCTGCAGTACTTGTCAGGTAAATGGGATATTTCAGTTGGTTGGCCAAGCAGGACTGATGATGATTTGCTTGATGTCCTTAGAGAATACCAGTACTTCCTAATCAAAGTTAAATTACATTTAAAGAATGCTTTTGATTTTTTCCAGGACTATTTTGTCTATTTAAAGCAGAGGAATATTCTAAGGGAAAGTACCGAATTTAAAACACGTGAAAAAGTATCAGACCTCTTCAAAAAATATAGAAGAACTTTCTGTGACCAGGATCTTACACAAATGACATGTGAAGAAACAAGAGTAAAAGGAAGTGTTGCTCTATGTATTGAAGATTACAGGGCTGGTCTGGAGAATTCCAGAGCTGACAGATTTTCAGGAATATTAGAATTTCTAAATGACAAAGATAGTAAAAGAATGGAACCAATCGTAAAGGCATATCAGTATTTACTCCAGCACCCAACAGACAACTTTATTTTAAGGGACAAACAGAATTACATTTTAGCCAATATTGTTCTGTATTGCATTTGTCCAAACTCTGGCAAAATTGAATCAATTGAAAATTTAAAAAAACACATGAGAGAAGTTTTGCAAATGGTTGGAGATGGTCACAAGTATTCTGAGCCCTACTTCCTAGCATCAATAATCTTCTGGCCACACAACATGCATCAGCTCGATAGAGACTCAGCACATCTTGCCAAATATGTAGCATTCATGAGGAAATCTTTCAGAGGGCAGTACAGACACATGTGCCATGCAAAGCTTCCCATAGCCCATTTCTATCTTGGGCATCATAGTGGCTTAAAAAGACTCATTCACAAAGGAAAAATTGACCAGTGTTTTTCTAAAGTGCCACAATCTGAATTAAATTCTCTTTGGCTGTGTGGTGATATTTGGAAAGAAAATGGAATAGCGCAGCTCTTGCTTCGTGTGAAGGGAAGAGCAGAAAAAGATCAGATTTATGTGGAATGTGGCCAAGACCCCAAAGTTACTATTCCTGTAAGGCCTGCTTACCTTGGACAGTTAAGAAGCGGCAAAAGCATTGAACGGGTGTCTTTTTATCTGGGATTTTCAATTGATGGTCTCATTGCCTATAACATTGAAACTATCTGAAATATTGAGTATGCTACAGATTGTACAGTGTATGATTAATTTTGTTAAAGAAGAAAATACTTTTCCTCCTAAAGAGAGAGCGCGTTGCATTAGGCCCTCTTTATTCTCTACAATTAACTTCTTCTTCCTTTCCAGTTGAGTAAGAGAGAGAGAGCAAGAGAGAGAGAGAGAGAGAGAGAGAGAGAGAGATGGATGTGATGGGAGTGTGCATTGGGATGGGCCAAGCGTGGAACAATGGCCAATTACATATTTGCAGGCCTTAGCTGATGATTAAATTGGCTAGGCTTGTATGTGCTGTATGGTTGCTACTGATTCGAAGTTAGAAATGTCCTCACTAGATGTCACCAAAGTACTAACTACATATAATAAAACTGCATTTTTAAGTGCCAGCAGAATTTTGCATTTTAGTTGTGTTATTGAAACATTTTGTGCTCTCTCACTTTAGGGGCATTTTAGGGGAAACTTTTAGTATTCCTAGGAAAACGATACATTTTTTACATTTTTTTTCTGGGAAAACCTGAGCTTTCTAAATCTGCCTGAGTTTTCATGTATTTCCAACTCTGCAAAAAGATAGCGCTAAATACCAAACAAATTGAAACATTTCTATTTTTTATAATATATGAATTTATACCAGGAAAATATTTAATTTTAAGCATAAAAATCCAACTGATTACAAAAGCCTCATGTCTCTTGAAAGCCAATACCAGATATGTATAGGTTTAGGGAGATTTAGGACTTCTGTACAGCAAAAACTCCCAGCAGTATATTACAGTATATTACCGAATTTTAAAAGCACTTAGGCAGAAAATGGCATACTTTAGATTCCAAAGCCAAAAAATACCCGAAACAGTAGGTTTATGTACACATTCTGCTGATTCCAAAATGGGTAACCATGTCTCTCTACTCCTAACTACCAAACATCAAAGCTTGTCTGAATGTAGAGGTTTTTATAAAAATGTATTAAAATTCTAAAAAATCACTTCAAAGGTTTTATTTTGCTGCTCCGCATATCCCATACTGTAGTAAGTACCAAGAAAAAGCACCCTGAATATGATTGCATGGGGTCCACGGAACAGTTTGATGCCCATTGTGCATAGGTTTACCAATGTATCTGGCATTTGGAGACCCTCAATATGAAGTTAGAGCATCCAAATTGTCCAGGACTTTACTTCAGCTACTGAAAAGTCAACACATTTACTGCATTTTTTGTGGGGTAAAAACACTGAAAAATATGTTTACCCCCCAAAACCTTATATTTTTGGAAAGTACACATTCTACGGAATCTAAAATGGGTACCCATGCTCCAAATTACTGAGTCGCAAGGCTTTCCCAAAATTGGAGGTTTTGGTGAAATACCTGAAAATTGCTTCAAAGCTTCAACTTTGCAGCACCATATTGTCCATGTATCATTACGTACCACGAAAAACATACTAAATATGATTGCCAGGGGTCCTACAAACAGTTTGATGCCCATTATGCATAGGTTTACCAAAGTATCTGGCATACAGACCCCCAAAAATCATGTAAATCATGAAAATGCAAAGCTTGCATTTTACCCCATTATATACATTACATCTTGTAACATACCAGCAAAAGGCATTCTAAATATCAATGCTAGGGGTTTTCTGAATAGTTTGATGCTTGATATGCAAGGATTTACCAAACCATGTGGCATACAGAGACCCCCAAAGGAAAACAGTACGTATGAATTTTCATGCATAACACACACACTGACTGCTACAATATAAGCAACTGGCATGTGTATTATGCGCCATAAGACCCCCTAACATTATGGAGACCCTAGAAAACCATATGTTTTCCAAAAGTACGCATTCTGACGAATCTAATTACATCTGTCTACTGCAAACTACCAAACTGCAATGCTATGCTAAAAATAATGATTTCTAGGAAATTTCTGAAAATAGTCACAAAGCTTGCATTTTACCTCATTATATACCCCACATTTTGTAATGTACCAGCAAAAGGCATCCTAAATATGAACGCCAGGGGTCTACTGAACAGTTTGATGCCTGATATGAAAATATATTTCAAACTAGGTGACATACAGAGACCCCCAAATGAAAATAGTACATATAGATTTTCACGTATAACACTCTGACTGCATGCGATATGTGTATTATGTGCCATGAGACCCCCTAACAGTATGGAGACCCTAGAAAACCATATATTTTCTGAAAGTACGCATTCTGACGAATCTAATTACATCTGTCTACTGCAAACTACCAAACTGCAAAGCTATGCTAAACATAACGGTTTTTATGAAATTTCTGAAAATCACCACAAAGCTTGCATTTTACCCTATTATATACACCACAGTTTGTAGCCTACCAGCATAAAGCATCCTAAATATGAATGCCAGGAGGTATATTAAACAGGTTGATGCCCAATATGCATACATTTACCAAACTATGTGACATATAGAGACCCCCAAATTCAAATAGTGCATATGCATTTTCATGTATGACACTCTGGCCACTACAATCTAAGCATCCGGTATGAGACCCCCTAACAGTATGGAAACCCTAGAAAACCATATATTTTCCAAAAGTACACATTCTGGTGAATCTGAAGCAGGTAATTACATCTTTCTACTGTAAACTACCAAACTGCAAAGATACTGTATGCTAAACATAATGCTTTTTATGAAATTTCTAAAAATCTTCACAAAGCTTGCATTTTACCCCGTAATATACGCCACATTTCATAATGTACCAGCAAAAGGCATCCTAAATATAAGGCTGGGGTCTAATAAACAGTTTTATGCCCAATATGCATAGATTTACCAAACTATGTGGCATACAGAGACCCCCCCCCCCAACAGTATGGAGACCCTAGAAACAGGGCCCACTAGGCCCCACTGTTGTTCGTCACCCCAGTACCCTCCGTTTTTATTTTTATTCATCATTGGGACAGGAACAATGGGGATTGGCGCATGGGAGATTTAAAAAATTATCATATCTCCTTCTCATCCCCAGTGTTTCTGAACCAATGTAGGTGTGGTTGGGCAGCATGCCGCCCCCTAAAATTCTACTGCCCTAGGCCCAGGCCTTGGGGGCCTCTCCACAAAGCCAGGCCTGCCTAGAAAACCATATATTTTCCAAAAGTACATATTCTGATGAATCTAAAATGGGTAAATGCTTGCATTTCACCCCATTATATACCCTACATTTTGTAACGTACCAGCAAAAGGCACCCTAAATATGAACGCCAGGATGTACTGAACAGGTTGATGCCCAAAATGCATAGATAAACCAAACTATGTCGTGCACAGGGACCCCCAATATAGCAGACAAAATTTCCATGGAAAAATAAAAAATCACTAAAATCCAACAAAACCACAAAAGTTTTCTTTTCCCCCTCCTGTTCGTTGCCTAGGGGTGGGGGAATGAGTGTGGAGTGATGGAGTGACTTTGTAAGCCGATCCTTCTCTTCCCAGGGAGAAAGGCTGCAGAACGTAGACTCTACGTTCTGTGGCATTTCAGCACCCTTAGCCACAAAATGTAGATTCTAAGTTCGCTGGCATTTAAAAGGTCAAAGTATAACAAGAATAATTATTTCCCAAAAAAAAGTTTTTTTTTCATTTGCAAACATTTCCACACCATTCATTTTTGTATTGCAAAAATACATGGTTTTTGTACTGCTTAAGAACTTATTTAAGTATTTTGAAATGGTGACAACCATTAAAAGCCAGGAGCCAATATTGTTGACTAACTTGAGTATCATGTTTTTGCCCATAATACTTCATGACTACATATTGCCCCTTAATTTAATCCAACATGAACATAAAAATGCACTGTTACATCTTGCCACAGGTAGAGAATATAGTTGCAATGGACCCCAGCCACTTGGATAGCCTGTTCCAAATGACAGATACACCCGCTGGTCCTATGTGGGGCAATGGGGTCATGGATACCTATCTGAATTTCTTGTTACCTATTCACAGCACTGCAGAAAGGGACTAAATGAAATTATGTCACTCTCTGTGCAGAGCAATGGGGGCTCATCAATTTGAGCTTTGTCCTGGGCCCACTAACACCTTAAAACAATTCTGGCAAGCACATTACCATCCTTACAAGTCTTGAGACCTGAGTTTGTAATGCCAGAACATAACAGCACAAGTATTAACAGACTTCATTCAAAATGTACACATTTAACAAAAGGACTTATATACAGGTTACTTCTACTATGATAATGCATGTTTTCTTTAGCATATTGAATGTACAATAGCACAAGTCATTCCTAGAGCGACAGTATTAATACAGTATATAATAGAGGCCCCAAATTATTTCATGTTGGGCTAATTGGTTATGGATGGGGTATTTTATGGCAAACAAACATAATCTGCCAGGACACTGCAAGGTATGAGTATTCAGCCCTCCTGTCCTCTTAGGGATTCATGACAAATTGCGTGACCCTAAACAACCTTCTCTGACATTACTGGGAGGGTGGGGCAGGTGCAAGTATATAAATAAGTGAGTGTCATAAGAAAGGAAAGGATAGATTAAGTGCACTAACATCACAGAATCGGCTGAGGATGAGTTTCAACCTACCACCTACCTGCAAACCATTGAAAGGTTTTGCAACACTACATCCTCTAGCTTTGCTCCCACTCCAAGACCCACCATCATCACCCTGGAGGATCCTGGGAAAATCCTGGTTGGTTGGCAATTCTGCTACTGACCAATTCCTACCTGCAATTCCCAGCATCTTACAGCTGACAGTGGTTTTTTTAAATTATGTATTGAATAATAAAGCACTGCAGTAATCCTGAACTCCCAATATCCTCCCCAAACCCCCAGATTCCTTAAAGCGTTTGGCCTATGTGCCATGACAAGAGGCATTGATTTAAACAGGCATTTTTGCCAGTCATAAACTGGGATAGCTTTTCCCAAGATTAAAATGAGTACAAGGTCTATGAAATTATGTTAAACCACTACTGTAATCATATCTTTTCACTTCTCTAGGGAAGATTAAAAACTCTTTTTTTTATAATTATAAGAATATCTAGAAAAAAAGAAAATGTGCACATTAATTAAGAAGTTTGTGCACATTTTTACAAACACAGTGCAATGTTTTTCTGCAAATTGACATTTTTTTTGCCAAATGCAATGCGTATGCTTCCTCCCTTTCACTGTCATTGAATGACATTACTTGTGGCACATGGCATGAATAATGACATAGGTAACCAAATCACTAGGCACAAGTAAATTGGGCTATTAAAGCAACACAAGAAAGGTTCCTTAGAATTACTGCCAGGTCCAGACTGAAGGTGATTCCAGGGTTCCCTTGCGTCAAGTGACAAAAAGAGCATGTATGTTCCTTTCTGAATATTGTCATTGCTTTCTCAGTTTTATGCCCAATAAGCAAATTGCGCTTGCTTTTGTAAATACTGCCTTTTTTAACATTTTTTTTTCTTTTGCCTTTATATTTCTTGATTGGATATAGTAAGAACTGATGAATTTTTACCATATATAATTTTTATGATTTTATATTTTGTTATGCAAAAACTATGCATAAATATCAGCAATCGTTAAATCCACAAATGTTCCTTTATTAAGCAATGTCAATATTGTCATTTTGTGAACTGTCATCCATTTGCAACCTATATTTCAAATAAAGGGAAACTTCTTCATCTCAGGAGTACAATCTTTCTTTCCTGAGCAATAAAAGCAGAGAGGAAGCCTGGCCTGGGAACATTCATTTGGGATCACTGTGAATTACAAAACTGAGATTTTTGCCAGGATGTCATTTATGTTTGTTCCAATAATTTTGGGATTTCCAAAGGCTAATTGCTATTTTCCAGGACTCCTTTCAAAAAAGGAACTGGAATCATATTATCTGCCATACTAATGGATTTACAGTATGTCTGCATTATGTCATTGGTTTCTAAGTGAGTGCAAAGTATGTAGCAGTTTGTAAGAGATCTATAAGACAGAGAGAGCTGAGACAAGATAAAATCCATAGACTAATAAACAGAAATGCCTGTACATATGATATAACCATACTAAAGATATCAAGTTTTGATATTAGCATTATTTATTGCAATAATTACAACATTCATTGGTGGCACCTTTATAGCTGTAAATATGTACCTATGAATTGGCATAGAGAATAAATGCCCAATAGTTATTTGTTTGTTGTTGTATAGAAATACATAAATCTTAGCTCAGTGATTCAATTGAGCAATATGGTCAGTGTCAGACTGGCCCCCGGGATATTAGGAAAACTCCCTGGGGCCCAGGTGTCAGAGGGCCCTCAGGCTACTAAACTCTTGGCTTATTTCATGGCCATTCCCTATTTCTATGAGAACAAAGTGGCTAAAAAGGGGTGAAAAATAGATTATAGTATGTAAAGAAAAGAGACTAGGTGAATAGAGCTTGAGTGAGTAGAGGAAGAAAATAGTACTGAGAGTGGGCCCTTGGTCTAAAAACTTTTCGTGGGCCACTGGTCTAAGTATTTTTGGTGGGCCTCTGGTGTCCCAGTCCTAAACTGAATATGGTTCTCCTCACCATAGCACTGTAGCAGCAAATCTTTGATGGTTGACCTGTAGAAGCCCTTTGTGGCTCAACATATAGAGGGGCCATCCGTAGAAAGAACGTTTTAGTATTGGTAATAATTGGACCGTGATGCTCCAGGGGATGGATGATTGGATGCAGAAAGAAATTATAACTCTCACTGAATCTAGTTATGCAGATGGAGGGTTAAAGCATACACCAGGATACAAAGTAAATTCTTTAAGCTGTGCTTACATTTACAGATATCCATTCTGAATCTTTTGAAAATCTTGAGCAAATAAATGCATTATAAGGAACTGGGGAGCTTCCTATTCTGTCCATTGATAATGATGAACAAATTCTACAACAACTACCCAAGGCCAAAGATGCCTGTGGCAGAGGGATAGAAATGCCAAGAGAAGCACGTCTTGCACAATAAATAAATTGCATGGTGGTGTGACAAGTGCTGTTAATAACATGGCCACAATTTCACTTCTATGCACAGGAACATCAGCATGTAACTTCATAATGCTGCGGTTTGGTGCCATATTTACAATAAAAAGTTGCTGAGTACCTAGCATCAGTCCTGAGTATAGGTAAGTTCCTGGTTCTGCTTCTTCTGGTTTCTCACTCTACTGCTTGACTAGTCTGA
Source organism: Xenopus petersii (assembly GCA_038501925.1). Lineage (NCBI taxonomy): Eukaryota > Metazoa > Chordata > Amphibia > Anura > Pipidae > Xenopus > Xenopus petersii. Next base: position 135,433,300 of record CM076682.1, read on the forward strand.
TTGCTGCCTGTCCCAACCATAACCTGATATTTGACTAAGAGACTTTTTAACCTTTTGAATCTTATGTATTGCACTTTGTCTGTTCTCCTGAATATTTCTTCCTCCTTGGTCCAGATTTCATCTTAAATATGCTGAGTTGCCCTGACAGTATAAGGCCTTGGATCCTATAGAGCAGTGGTCCCCAACCACTGGCTCATGAATAACACGTTGCTCACCTTGGAAGTTGTTCCCAGTGGCCTCAAAGCAGGTGCTTATTTTTGAAGTTTTGGTTGCAGAAAAACAAGGTGTACTTTCAAACAGAGCCTCCTGTAGGCTGCCAGTCCACATAGTGGCTACCAATAGTCAATCACAGCCCATAATTGGCACTCCCAGAAACTTTTTGCATGCTTGGGTTGCTCTCTCCAACTTTTATTTACATTTGATTGAGGCTCACAGGTAAAAAAAGATTGGGGATGCCTGCTATAGAGGAAGTTCTGTATGATCTTAAGAAGACTGTGCACACAAAAGTGGCATTATGCCAATGAGCACCTTCATCTTGGATGAGGCAATGGAAAGTTATGAAGAGCCAGATAGCACACATGATGATGACAGAGGGAACAGCACATCAAAACAAAGAAGACAGCAGTGTATATTTGTTAGCATTCCACTGGCTGTTAGGACAGGCAACTTAAGTTAATAGACACATTTGAAAGATCACAGCAAGCTAAATTCAAGCTCACCAAAGCAAGTCTACCTAAGCAATCCCAACTGCATCTGTTCCCACTTAGAGCACTTCAGCATAGCCGCATAGTTACATAGTAGATGAGGTTAAAGAAAGACATTTTTATGCCCATCAAGGTTAAACTTACCTAACTTTAAGCTGATGCAGAAGAAATCCATAAAAAACACTGATGCCATCTTCAAGGGAAAAAAATCCTTCTGAAAAGGCAAGCAGGCCAGTCCCTGAACCAACTTTGTAATAAAACACCAGTCAAAGTGCTTTGTGTGTATGTACCTATTTGTTGAGATTGTGCTTGGACTAAGTATTTTCCTGTGTGAACATCAGACAGTAGGAAAGGCACAGGCTGTGAAAGCCTCTGTGCTGAAAGCACCCAAGAAATTAGATTAAGGCATAATTTAAAAAATATTTGGTTCAATGTAGTCTATTTAGTTTGCATTTACTTACTTAAGCCACTCCTTTTGGTATTCCCAGATTCCATTATTTAAAAAACACTACACTGAAACCCAGTCACTCCCCATACCATTATGGTGTACCTCGGGTTTGTCCCATGCCAAAAGGGACCATCCGTTGAATTAATTAAATTTTGCAGGCTATCTCAAGCCTGTTACAATATTACTATTAGAATTTCTTTACGTAAAGCCAACATATGCCACAGGAGTTATACATCATTCCATGCCGTAGTGGAGCTTAAATTCTACAGTCACTCATATTTACACATACTAGGGTCAAGTCAATTTGATCTTGAGACAGTTAAGCTTCCTATGTTTTTGGTGTGTGGGGGGGTCCCCTACTAACATGGGCAGATATTATAAATATCTTGCAGATCATGCCCTGGCTGAAATGGAACATTTGCTCCAACATTCTACCCGAGACAAATTTGTTCTTTATCCACCACTGCTCAGCATTATGTCCCATTAATAGAATAGAATTAGTAGAACCCATCAGTGATGTGAGGGCTACCACAACAGCCTGAGATCCCGCAGGGTTACTCACAGGTTGGGCGGGTTCCGGTTTGCTTCCACACACAGTTTGAAGCAACCTTCCTGTGCCGGCTCCTTCATCAAGCATTTATAAGTACGCACCTGGCCCGCCTCCTTCAGTGACATCAGATATATGTGGGCCTACAAATAGAAGTACTTGGCAGGTTCAGGTTGGGTACGAACTGGGTGCGGGCGGGTTAGGGCCGGTCTGGGTCAAATTTTTGTCGACCTGCACATCGCTAGAACCCACCCCTTCTCTTGAAGGCAGCTTGACCTTTTGGGTGAAAACTAATTTGCTGTTCTGTATTTTCATGGAACTATAAAAAGACAACTAAAACCACAGATTTTTCTAAAACTAACCTAATTATTAGAGGCAGTCCTGAGCAAATGCTGGAACACACACCTTGATCCTAAAGAAAAACGATCCCATTATGAAGTGCAAACTTATATATTATTTTAAAAAGTGTAGAAATAGTTATACCATGTTACTATACAAGCGTATTTTCACCTTGGCACTAATAGCCTTGTCTATAATCCTTGGCATAAAACATGATGCTTCTATTTTTAGCAACTGCAGGCATCAGACTTGATAGGCAAAAAGGAAGAATCACTGATACTGTATTAAATTAATAACAGACCTATGTAGTATAGTTTTATGCTCTCTCTCTAGACACAGAAATCCCACATGTGAGATGTGACAGAATGTAACTGCTGGAGATTTAGGAAACGTGCTACAGATAACTAATACCGTGGCCATACATACAGCACGAAGACATGCCAGAATAACAGCCTGCAAAATGACATATGAGCCCAGCTCTGCTCAGCCAATATGTGGGAGGGAATTTAATAGGAGGGAAAAGTCTTGTGAAATTCAAGGGTTCAGGAATAATGATTAGGCTAGAGATCTTACAGGGGGACTAGATGCCAGAGAAGGGGGAAAATCTTAAGCAAACTAACAAATCATCAGACTAGGAGATCACCATTTGTTACTGAGACTGAATGCAGTTCTTAAAATACCCCAGATGTTGTGGTTTATCCAATAAAGGTTTATGATATGAATTCCAGGATGGACTTGGAGTATCAATACATTTATCTTGATAGACCAAATAGTAATATTATGTCACCATTTTTACTAGATATATATAGGAAACATGGAGAAGCATTTACCAACCAAAAACACAGCATGTCTGGGTGCAGGTAAAATGTGTAGAAAATGTGTAAAAAAATACTGCACTCAACAGGAACAGTTAGAGTAACTGATTTTAATAGAAAAACAAAATGAGAGAGAGGCCTGTTTATTAACAATTGAATTTTAGTGGTATTAGAGCTTTTTGAAACAACTTACTGATGTAACTTGGTACTGTGGGGGCCACTGTCCCCCCTTCTGCCTGTTCGAGTTGCACCTCTTGGGCCCATTCCGATATTTTAAAGTAATATTAAGGTAAAAGACAGGTCAATAGGAGGACAGCAGAAGGGGGGAGTGTGTTTGTGTGCCATGTTGAACTGGAGAGAATCAAACTTCAAACACAATTGGCATCAGTGCAGTGATGTTCCCCCATAATTCCAGCCTTGTTGCAGTTGCGAGTTGGAATTGACTCCATTGCATCCAATGCGTCAAAATTGCGCTCACACTTCTTCAACATGAATTTGAGATGAGAACATTTTCTAACTGTAGCCACTGTGGGAATCATGAAGCTACCTCCTGGATCAGAGTTGACCGTAGCCCCAGGGTCTCCCTGCATCAAAAGTGCAACATCGTTTGAATCAGAACAGGAGACAGGAAGGCAGCAGTGCTTAGTGCTACATACAAGTGCAAGGAGCAAACATTGATGCAAGTACCTTAAAATGAATCAAATTTTTTACTCAGCTGACTGCAGGGAAAACTGTGGGCCCTTAAAGGAAAACTATACCCTCAAAATGAATACTTGAGCAACAGATAGTTTATATCAAATTAAGTAGTATATTAAAAAATCATATCTAACTGGAATATATATTTAAGTAAATATTGCCCTTTTACATCTCTTGCCTTGAACCACCATTTCGTGACTCTATCTGTGCTGCCTCAGAGATCACCTGACCAGAAATACTACAACTCTAACTATAACAGGAAGTGTTGAAGCAAAAGACGTTGTCTGTTAATTGGCTCATTTGACCTAACATGTATAGTTTGTTTGGTATGTTTGTGTGCACCGTGACTCATACGATCCCAGGGGGGCGGCCCTTATTTTTTAAAATGGCAATTTTCTATTTATGATTACCCAATGGCACATACTACTATAAAAGTTGAAAATTATTATGAAAAGGGTTTTACATATCAGCTGTTTTATGCAATATATTTTTATAGAGACCTACATTGTTTGAGGGGTATAGTTTTTCCTTTAACTGTGGTGCAGTAAGTAAATGACCCCCTTATGTGTCAGTTATAGTTATACAATATTTGTAGGGAAGCTGGAAATACCTTTCTCACTGTGTGGAGCACCATTTGTCTGACCTGCCTTGTTTCTGTGAAGGGAAGGAAATATTGCCCCTAGAAACTGTACAGGAAGGAAGGAGGAATATTCCATGTCCTAGTCAGTTGGTCAGAAAAGAAGAGGAAATTAGTCTCCACCCCTTTGAGATGCACAGAAAGGAAGGCCTACCGAGGGCAAAGGAAGCACTACAGGGACAAGCAGGCAGAAGAGTGATTCTATAAGAGGCTAGGGTTGCCACCTGGCAATGTACCTAATCCTGTCTTGATTTAGGCCCTGATGTTCAGCTCCTCCTGGTTACTGGCTGCTCACGCCTAAACACTGGGCCAGGAGAGCAGCCAGCAAGTTCACATTTACTCTTCTGCTGGGTCAGGGCCAGCCAATCAGGACTGACCCTCCCCTATATGAAGCCAGCACTCCTCACTGCTGGTGCCTGAGCATTGGCCTAACTTGAGCATTGAGGCACTGTCCGTAATTCTTGTTTCCCTGATCTGGTTTCCCTGCTCTTGCCTTGTCCTGTCTTGCCTTGCCTTGTCTAGTTCGTTTCCTGTTCCCTGCTCTTGGTTCTTGCCCGTTCTGTCCTGCTCCAGTCCTCCTGTGTTGCCTTCTGCTCTGATTCTGATCCTCCCCTATTCTTGCCTTGTTCTTGTTCACTCTTGTTCAGCTCCTGTCTGCTTTTGTCAGTCCTGTTTCTGTCCTATCCTGCTCTTCCTAGTCCTGGTCTTCACCCACTCCATTCTGTCCTGCCTAGTCCACCTTATTCGGCCTGATCTATTCTACGCCCTTGTCACCCTGTTGCTGCTGCACTTGCTTGCCTGTAATAAAAAAATGCCTTTCCTTCTCCTATAAGCTGATATTGCTCTTCCCCTTTAAGGGAATGTCAACCCAAAAAATATATTTTTGCCTAATAAAAGAAAACATAATTATAAGCAACTTTGCAATATAAATGCATTACAAAGTTTCTGGTTTTTAAGTTATGTGTTTATGTATTGCCATAGAAAGCAGTGTTTGTCCCTCTCTAGTCTCTGCCCTGGTGGATCAGATTGTTGATACAATGTAAAACAAGGCAGCTGATTAACAGACCTGACTTTGCTGGGGAACTAAGACTGTTGTAAAATTGTTTAAAAAGTAACAACCAGGAGTTAAGCAAATGCTGCTTTCAACAACAAATGTTTTTACAAATAACTTGAACATTTTTAATAAATGTATATTGGAAAGCTGCTTAGAATTATGTTTTCTTTTATTAGGCAAATTTTGGGGTTGACTTGCCCTTTAAGCTTTATACCACGAAAATAAAACCTAAGTACATACGTTTCCACATGAAAAATATGAATGTAAAAATAGTTTATATAAATTAAGTAATAAATCTCTCCCTCTCTTAAAAAAATAAATGCTATAAAAGAACGAATTCAGTGGTAGAACGTTTGCTCTTTCAAAATCTTTTTTGCAGTGTTGTCTAGACCAGTTATAGTGACTGCTTACTTATAGAATAACTAGATCCTAATACTGTCATAACTCGGAATGGTTATAGTGAATTCCAACTTCGCGGAGGAAAATGACGCCATGTTGCAATGCAGAAACCACCCTCGGGTTTATTTTCCTCCGCTATTGTTATGAATAGTTCCATTGAAAGTAAAAGTATTAAGTCATAGGTCTGGTGTTATTTTTAGGGCGTGGGGGTGCTTGGGATAAACCACTTGTGATTAGTTTAGGTGTACTTTGGAACAGTTCCATGTTTTCGTGCACAGTACAAATACCACACAAACAGTCCTAGCAGTAATATATTAAGTGAAACCAAAGGTACAGCACACGATAATCTACCAATTGTTCTGATTCTGAATAGATCAAGCAAAGAAATCACTGTTATTAAAAAAAAACAGACAGTTTAAATAGCTATATACTGCAATAGATTCTGTCAGTGAATAGCTGTACAGGTATGGGACCTATTACCCAGAATGTTCGGGACCTGGGGCTTTCCGTATAAAGGTCTTTCTGTAATTTGGATCTTCATACCTTAAGTCTACTAGAAAATCATGTTAACTTTAAATAAACCCAATAGGCTGGTTTTGCTTCCAATAAGGATTAATTATATCTTAGTTGGCATCAAGTACAAGGTGCTATTTTATTATTACAGAGAAAACGAAAATCATTTGTTAAAATTTGGATTATTTGATTATAATGGAGTCTATGGGAGATGGCCTTTCCATAACTTGGAACTTTCTGGATAACGGGTTTCCGGATAACGGATCCCATACCTGTACTACCATGTTTAAAAGAACAATAACAAGCAAAGGAGTATATTTATCAGGTACATTAGCAAGTCTCTAAAACAGGGGTGTCCAAACTGCGGCCCGAGGGCCACATGCGGCCCGGGATGCATATGAATGTGGCCCAGCTTGGTTCCTGAGGAAACGTCATGTCGCAAAGGATATAGGAGGAGGGGGGACTCTGCCCATTGCCCAGTAAGTAATAAATATATAATAATAAATCTATTTAATATCCCGGTGTCCCATATTCCAGTGTATAGCTGGTCATCCAACTGGCATTGTAGTTCTTTTCTGTGTATTTCCTTTACTTTTACAAATCAAACGTGTTTGTGTATTTCATGTGTGGCCCCAGACAATTTTTCTTTTTTCCAATGTGGCCCTGCAAGCCAAAAGTTTGGACACCCCTGCTCTAAAAGAATTAAGTAATTAATTAACGCACAAACACAAATATTTATACACGTGCAAAAAGTGGTCGTTTCTATACGTAAGTACAGATATGGGATCCGTTATCCAGAAAGCTCTGAATTAAAGGAAGGCCGTCTCCCATAGATTCCATTTTATCCAAATAATGTGCATTTTAATAGATTATTTTCTTTTTCTCTGTAATAATAATACAGTACCTTGTACTTGATCCCAACTAAGATATAATTAATCCTTATTTAAGCAAAACCAGCCTATTGGGTTTATTTATTTTCCAGTAGACTTAAGGAATGAAGATCCAAATTATGGAAAGATCCCTCATTCTGAGCATTCTGGATAACAGGTCCTCTACCTGTAGCTGCGGTCCTCTGTGCTCCTTTTTAAAGAGCAGAGACCTGCAGAATTTTTCTTGAATTATCGATTGCTGCCATGGAGAGGACCCCTTAGTCCTCTTGCACTTGTGCCCTGGATCATTACAAAATACACATGGGGTTTCTGAATAAGTGATATTTCTGTAATTTGGATCACATTTTCTTAAGTCTACTTAAAAACATTGATATAGAAACTCAAAACTATAGAATTGTTTTGCCACCAACATGGATTTATACATATTTTGTTTTATTCTTTTTGTATTATATTTTGTTTTATTATTACAGGGATTAATCAATTGTACAGTATTATAACTTCAAAATTCAATTCCACATGTTGGGGGATCTAACCAACGAACAATTCCAAGGACGGAATCAAATACTTAAAAAACATATAGTGGAATTAAATTTTATATTTTTTAATTCAATATAATCAATGACCAATCATAATCAGTGACTTACCAGTCTACTAATTCATAAACAATTAAATACAGCTAAATTAAATAAATAAACAAGTAAAAATAATCAATAAGGGACCTTATAAATCCATACACACTTCTGACCACAATTCATAACACTACCATTTTTACAAAATTGATTTCAACAAAAACAAAAATGTTTTTCCTTCAGTGGAACTGCCACGCTTGTAGCCCAAAAAAAGTCCAAACAAAAAAAAGTAGACTTGGAGTGTATTGCCAGTTATCATTGCTGTTTTAGTCATTTTGTAGAATAATAATATAACACTTTCAGAAGTTAATCTTGAAAGTTCAAACTCCACAACCTCCTAGTATACCAATTACCACAATTGATATGTTTGCAGCAGATTAATCAAATCCATGATAGCTGACTTAGGGGTAAATTTACTAAGCGGCGAAAATTCGCCAGCAATGGCTTTGCACCCATCGCAACATTTCGCCAGGCGAAAATTCGCTGGGACAACGATAATTTACTAGAAAGCAAAGTTTTGTACTGGCCGATGGACGCTGGCGAATTTTTGCTAGCATTACTTTGGCAATGCGAGTAAATCAAAGCGAAGATGTGCTAGCGTTCAATTCTGCCTAGCGCAAATTCGTTAGAGGTCTTGCGCTCAGGCTAATTTGCATACGGTGGGAAATTTAACGTTGAATGGACCTCTTTCGGTTACATATTGCATCTAATACATTACATTGATACTGATAACTAGACATGTCCAGGGAACCTTAAGGGCTCTTACAGACGAGCATTTGAAGCTGCACTCCCCTGCGTTCCGTTTTTATGCGTTCAGCCGTAGGGGAGCGCAGGAGTAGACTCTTTCAATGTATTTCAATGGGTCTGTACTCACACAGGCGCATGTAGGCCCTGAACGCAGTAAAAATGCAGCATGTTGCGTCTCAGCCTGCGTTCGTCACCTACATGCGCCTGTGTGAGTACAGCCCCATTGAAATGCATTGAAAGCGTCTACTCTTGCGCTCCCCTGCAGCTGAACACATAAAAACAGAACGCAGGGGATCGCAGCTTCAAACGCTCGTCTGTATGCGCCCTAATAAAGTCAATAGAGTTGTTTTAATGGTGCGTTCCAACCAGCTGTGCGAATAAATGTTGTTCCCTCTAGAGAATACAATGCTACGCATTTCATCAGGCATCTTCATATTATGATTAGGGTTGTTAAATACCCCTCTCTGTTTTTTCATTGGCTCTTAATTCAGTATCACTGAAACCTGTGTTTTTTCAATCCCTTCAGACTAATTGTTTTATTCTTTTCCGGCCTCTCTCCCATTCAGCCCCACAATGAAACATTTCTAAACAAATAATTGTTGCAAATAACACAACCATGTGAGCAAAGTAAATTTCGTTTTGAGCATAGTACAATGTCAGAACAGCAAGCAATAATCAAAATCAGTAGATCCAAACTACAGAACAACCTATCAATCAGATCATACAGAAAGATGTAATATTTACAGGGCAATTTCTTCTGGCCAGTAGCATTCCTTGTTCAGCATTCCAAAATGTATATAACTAATTATAGCCTGAGCAGGCAGATATGTATAAAGAACGTTATTTCTTCTGATTACACTCAGCTTAATGATGTCTGTGAAGGACAAGTCACCCTTCATTGACTTAACAGATCTGCATTCAAACCACAACATTTTGACAAGTTAACAAAAAATGGGCTTCTTTGACTGACAAATATATGGTCAGAGAGGAGACACAGACTAAGTGCAATATAAAACTGGCAAAGACACACTCGGGATCAAGGGCAACTAATGAGCAGATGATTTGCACAAACAGTGGTCATCAGATGTAGGAATCTAACTTGTTGGGGAAGGGTTGGTGGCAGGAATGACGGCTTATTTAGCAAAACATAAATGCATACTTTATACTGTATGTAGCAACTATTTACTAAATACTAGGCTTTTGCTGTGTTAAAATAGGATGGGGAGCAGCACATTATTTATTATGGCTGACAGCTCTATGCAATGTCTATGTTCAATAAATAGTACAAGGTCCCCCAGTGTCACTCAGGGGGAAGGATTTGCCCTAGCAAAGTTGGTTATGGCATTTTCAGATGAATTTTGGGTATAATTTATGAAGCCAATGGCATGAGAAACCAACTACAAAGGATATTGCCAGTTCAGAGCCAATTCCATTTTTAATATCTACACTACACCAAGTGATAGTAATGAAGATTCTGTGCAGTTATCCAGAAAAAGCCAGTTAGAGTAACATTTTTGTTGTCCCAGGAGAAGATTACCCCGGTGGATAATAAACCAGAACGGGGTCACAATGGCAGGGTCAAGGCTAGATGGGCCTTTATAAACAACTGTTGGTGGGACCCCTTAAGTCAGGGGTGTCCAAACTTTTGGCTTCTCTGGGCCACACTGGAAAAAGAAAAATTGTCTGGGGCCACACATGAAATACACAAACACTTGATTTGTAAAAGTAAAGAAAATACACAGAAAAGAGCTACAATACCAATTGGATAACCAGATGGAGCTATACACTAGAAAATGGGACATCTGGATATTAAATAGACTTATTATTATATTATTATTACTAACTGGGCAATGGGCAGAGTCCCCATCCTTCCTACTCCACAGGTCACCATATTATTACAACCTGGCATAGTAAGCCTGTTACTAACAAGACGACAGACTGAGGTGGTTAATGTGTCTGGACTTCGAGAGCATAAAATGTTATTTCACTCTCGTTTTCTCTGTATTTCCATACATTTATTTTTTAATTTCATTCTTTTTTTCCTTCTCTTCCTTTTCTCTCTCCTTCAAGCTGGGCCACATTCATATGCATCCTGGGCCGCAGATTGGACACCCCTGCCTTTTTCATTCTTGGGCCCAGTAACCAAGTAACAAGTAGCCAAAAAAAAACAACGCAGTTCTGTATTCTCAGTAGTCATCCACAATTTTTGTGCAAGGCAGGGGGTCACAGGAGACCCACAATTCTGCTCCCATCGTCACCTGCAATTTTCAGCAGAGGGAACCCAGAAATTTTTTACACAGGGAGAGCCCAGGCTCCCAGAAGTTACGCCACTGAGTCTCTATTGTCACAAAATGTACATAAGCCTAAAGTAATGCAGCAACACAATCATAAGGAGGAACGTAATTCAACTGTATATTTCATGCTTCACATCACAGTTACACACAGCACTAACATTTAATAACATCCAGCACTCAAAAAGTCAAGTTTAATATTAAAAGTTGTTTTTAATGTGCTTTTCTTGCTCTGGTTTGAAATATTTCACTTAAGATCTTTCCACAGACAGAGCACAAAACCAGGAATACAAGCAGAAGTGATATTCCCAATATACCAAAACCACACAGAGCTAAAGTACATATCTTTACATCATGCCAGGCCTCAATAAATTGGTTGGGCACAGCTCCAATAGGTAAGCGTCGGGGGTATATATAGTTATGGACTGGATACAATAAATTTAAACACAGTTGGAAAATGCTTCAACAATGTACAAACTAATCAATGAGAAGGAGAAGGTTGATGGGATAAAGAGCAGTGTATAGTATAGTTAGTGTATATTCTTGGATTCAGAATTCTGAAATTAAAGATTTGGTGCTTCTCAACTATGTACTACAGGTGCATACTAAGGGGGTTGGAATTAGCCCAAAAATCCGACTTTTTGGTCAAAAATCTGAAAAAATTCGGGCTTTTCGGGAAAAAGGCCAAAAAATCATGTTTTTTCCCAATATGATAAAATTGTGATTTTTTTTAATAATAAATAAGGTCCAATCATGGATTCTATTTTGATCTGACTTTTTTAATTAAAATAATCAGAAAAATTCGGACTTTGGTAAATTAGGCCCCAAGGGGCACATTTACTAAAGGTCGAAGTGAATTCGAAGCAGAGACGTAACTAGAGGGGGGCGGGCCCTGGCGCGACGTGCAGCCGGGGCCCGCCCCCTCCGTACTGCCGGAAACGGCCGCATTAGAACAGAGTGGCACGAGCTGCCGGGGGGCCCTGAGGGGCCCAGGCCCAATCACACCCCCTGCTCCCCCGGTAGTTATGCCACTGATTCTAAGTGAATTCTTGGGTACTTCGACCATCGAATATGCCAAATTCGACTTTGATTCGAATTGAAAATGCTTCGACTATTCAACCATTCCATAATCAAAGTACTGTCTCTTTAAAAAACTTTGACTTCGACACTTGGCCACCTTAAACCTGCCGAATTGCTATGTTAGCCTATGGGGACCTCCTAGAACCTAGAACCAGTATTTGGCTAAGTTTTGAGAAGTCGAAGGATTCTTTTGTAAGATCGTACGATTAAATCGTTCGAATCGTTCGATTCGAAGTATGATCGATGTAGGATCGTACGGTCGTAGTACGATCTTAAAAATCCTTCGACTTCAAATGTCAGACTTTATTCGATGGTCGAATTTTGAAGTTTTTTTCACTTCGAAATTCGACCCTTGATAAATCTGCCCCTGAGTGTTCATTTTTAAGATTCAATAACAACAGATGCTGGAAAAACATACAATATTTCTGTATTGAAAAATAACATATTTGCTGCTACAGTGCTGTTTTATATGAACATGAATCTCATCCTATAGGAGTGCAGGTAACCAATGTCTTAAAGGGGATCACCTTTGAGTTAAGTTCTAGTATGATGTAGAGAGTGATATTCTCGGCTTTCATTTTTTATTATTTTTGGTTTTTGAATTATTTAGATTTTTATTCAGCAGCTCTCCAGTTTGTAGTTTCCGCAATCTGGTTGCTACTGTCCAAATTACCCTAGCAACCATGCACTGATTTGTAAAAGTAACTGGAATATGAATATTAGAGGGTCTGAATAGAAAGATGAGTAATAAAGAATAGCAATAACAACAGATGGGGTTGAAAGCTGGAAAGAGTCAGAAGAAAAACTAATTAAACAACTATAAATTATAACTATAAACTATACAAAAAAATAAACAATAATAATGACCAATTGAAAAGTTGCTTAGAACTGGCTACTCTATGGGGCCCATTTACTTAGCTCGAGTGAAGGAATAGAATAAAAAAGACTTCGAATTTCGAATGTTTTTTTTGGCTACTTCGACCATCGAATTGGCTACTTCAACCTTCGACTACGACTTCGACTTTGAATCGAACGATTCTAACTAAAAATCGCTCGACTATTTGACTATTTAATAGTCAAAGTACTGTCTCTTTAAAAAAAACTTCAACCCCCTACTTCGCCACCTAAAACCTACCGAGGTGCCATGTTAGCCTATGGGGAAGGTCCCCATAGGCTTTCTAACAATTTTTAGGTAGAAGAAAAATCGTTTGAAGGATTTAATCATTCGATGGAACAATTTTTCGTTCTATTGTTCGATCAAACTATTTGCGGTAAATCCTTCGACTTCGATATTCAAAGTCGAAGGATTTACATTCGGCAGTCGAATATCGAGGGTTAATTAACCCTCGATATTCGACCCTATGTAAATCTGCCCCTATAACATACTAAAAGTTAACTTAAAGGAGAGACATCCCTTTAATTTTAGCCCCCATTAGTGCTAAAACCAATGTATTCTACACAGCTCAGCTGTTATTTACTTTGCTAATGTGGCCCTACAGCCCTTCTGAAACTTGCTACAAAGTTTCTACATAGAAGTCTACATAGAAGCTTATTTATATAGTTTTGTCTAATATTTATATTATAATAAATATATAGAGGTGAAGTAGTAAACATGACAATTTTCCAGTACAGAGTAGGGGCTCCAGACTCTAAGAGATTGATTGTATTAGACAGTATCTTACAGGTTTGTGATCCGTTGTCTGGAAACCCTTTATGCAGAAAACTCAGACAGACCATCTCCCATAGACTCCATTTTATCTAAATTATCCAAATTTTTGATAATGATTTCCTTTTTTCTCTGTAATAATAAAACAGTACCTTGTACTTGATCAAAACTAAGATGCAGCCAGTTGTACTGAGCAAAGACATAAATAGAAGGGGTAGGAAACCAGAGAAATATGTCTCATTTTAATGGATGATATTTTGTTCGAGTGAAGCTCAGTACCTGAAAGCTAAAAAACAGTTGCTGTAGGGTCAAAAATCCATTTTCTGGTTTCTGAGGCTGTCAGGGCTGTAATAGGATTATGTCACCCTTCTTTACACTTCCCCAAGTATGGAATGAATTATAAAGGCTTCTCAAACTTTTGCCAGCCCTTTTAAAATATATATGTTTACACTGGCTGCAAGAAACAGTTTCCCAGAAATATATTCATTGCTCTGCTTCATTCCATGGTTTATCTGGCGGTGTTAGCAAAATGACACTTATTTGATTATGTTACTCAGCAAATTGTTTTATAAGTAAATCTCCTTGGATCAAAATGTCGCAGATGTGCCTTACGACGCATTATTATTTATTTAAAGACCAAGCTACATTTAGACCTCCTTTGTCATGTATAGAAATAATTGAGTTAATTGCAACAATTATGATTTTTCACCCTACTAAGCTACAGTAGTCCCCTTGTGTCCCATGCACTGGTCTCATCTTATTAGACATCTGCAGTTGGGTGGCCTTCATTCATGACAGAATGCCTTGCCTAGGGCTGTGTATTTTGCAGAGAAAGAAATGTCTGGCCACCTGTCCTCACTGATTACCCCTTGCAAATCACTTTCTACTCTTGTATCTCAGTAAATTGATCTTTGCCCCAAATGGAATAATGTTTTCACTAAAATGCGATGTCTAAGGGCTCTTACACACGACCGTTCCGACCTGCGCTCCCCTGCGTTCCGTTTTTTGGCGTTCAGCCACAGGGGAGCGCAGGAATAGACGCAAGTAATTATTTGAAATGGGGCTGTACTCACTCAGGCGCGTGTAGGCGCCGAACGCAGGAAAAATGCAGCATGTTGCGTCTGAACCTGCGTTCGGCTCCTACACGCGCCTGAGTGAGTACAGCCCCATTTCAAATAATTACTTGCGTCTATTCCTGCGCTCCCCTGCGGCTGAAAGCCAAAAAACGGAACGCAGGGGAGCGCAGGTCGGAACGGTCGTGTGTAAGAGCCCTAAAGCTTGTTGGTACTACCGCACAATCTGGCATTTGTAGGTATGGGATCTTTTATCCGGAAACCCATTATCCAGAAGCTTCTGAATTAAGGAAAGGCTGTCTTCCATAGACTCCATTTTATCCAAATGATCCAAATTTCTAAAAAGGATGCGTTTTTCTCTGTAATAATAAACTGGTAACTTGTACTTGATCCACACAAAGATATAATTAATCCTAACTGGTAACAAAACAGTCTTATTGGGTTTATTTAATGTTTACATTAATTTTCTAGTAGACTTAAGGTATGAAGATCCAAATTATGGAAAGATTTGTTATCTGGAAAACCCCAGGTCCCGAGCACTCTGAATAGTAGGTACCATACTTGTACAAATTAAAACATTTGCAAGAAATGACCATGGTTATGGCAAAAAACAAAGTAAAAAAAACAGAATTATCTCCATTATAGAGTGACTTACAATTAGAGGCCGTGGAGTCCACTCTATATTTCCCAATATGGTAAAATCTGGTCACCCCATTGTATCCCCTCTTTAAACTTTCAAGGTCAACCAACTTTTGTTTATTTGAAAAAAAGTTTAAAAGTATTATTAAAATGAACTCCAGTCACCCATCATGTGCATGTGCACTACAGCCCACACTTCATGATAGTTACAGGGAATAGTCGAGCTAAAGACAAAACATACACCTTTACATAAGACTGATTCATTAAAGGGTAAGTTAGGAATGGTCTGGTTGGGTTCAAAGTTCAAAAACAAGTTAGAGGCACTAGCAGACAGAGGTAACTGTACTTTTCTCCTACAAGGAGAGGGCTACCTTGAGCCCATCAACATTCCCAGACCCCAAACCCAAGTGCTTGTTTTTTTGCCCCTGTTTACTTGCATCAATGGTTAGGGTTAACCTATAGCAAGCAGTAAAGACTGCCTTTTACCTCCCTCTGCTGGGTTCTGAACCACAAGCTGGATTTAATCCTAAACAAGAGACAGGGCAAAGCAATAACCCATACTCAAGTGCTTATTGAATGAGCACTATGTTTTTGCACCCCTTAGTGTGCTAGCCTTTGCATCAGGTGGTCATTATAACATTTTTTAATGGGGCAGCAAAAAATGGCCAGTTTAGTCAAATTGTAATTTTGATCAAATGAGTTGACTTTCTTTAGATATTATTATTAACATGTATTTATATAGCGCCAACATATTGCGCAGCACTGTATAGATAATATCTATTCAGCTTTGAATTCCATAGGCTAACACAAAGGAGCCCTATTAGATGTAACTATTTGAAGCTGGCATTGGGTCATTTCTTTAAACCAAGGCACAGAGTTGTCCAAAGACTAGCAAATGACTCCTGCATCAGGAGGCCATTTTTCAGGTACATTATTCTTTTACTCTTTTTCATGCTACTGTTACAATACTTTGCTAGTATAACTGCAATCTTGCTAGAAATCAGCATGTGCATTATGTTCAGTTCTTATTGAGATGTTCATCTCTTTATTCTCAGGGCTCTCCCTCGCCAGCCACCCAAAACCCCTCTCACCCAGCACAGGATCTTCCTCTGCTCCGACATGATTAATCACTTCCCCTAGGCCTGCTGCCCATATACCCTCCCTCCTCTGCTCCAAAACAATAGATCACTTCCATTGGCAAGTGGCTGTCATAATATTTCACCCAGTCTCCATTGGCGATGCTAGCGGCATTCCGCCCAAAAATTTTGCAGCCCTAGGCCCTTTGTGGCCTGCCCAAAAATCTGGGCCCTTTGATTCTAACTACAGCACTGATTTTCAGTTTGGTGCCACCCTACGAACTGGACCTCTGCATGCCACCAGTTTTCAGAAGTGACATCACTACCAGTTATGTATATTGTGGTTTCCACCTGTAATGGCCAAAAATACTCTCCTTACCCCTCACCGCCCCCCCCCTTCCAGTTTAACTGCTGGATTTACTACTCACAAGTCTGCAAAATGTTTAATTTTTCAAAACAATTTTTAAATTTGTTCTATAGACACCCAAGGGCCACCCCTTCAAGGTGCCCTCATAGGCACAGTCCTTTTGGTGTCTTTAAATAAATAGGGCCCTGTCTACCTGTCTATGGCTATACCTTGCTGCTCCATGGCCTTGTCTCATTATGTATGTCTCTAAGCCAAAGGGAACATTGTTTTCTCCTATCTAATAGCTTTCCTATACATATGTTACAGGAGAACTATAGCCTAACTAAAGAAGTAGGGCCAGGCTATAAATGCTATACATTATATTTTGGGTTTCTGTACCTGCCCAAGGCAATCACAGCCCTTTAGCAGTAAGGATCTGTGTCTACAAAGATGCCCCAGTAGCTCCCCATCTTCTTTTCTGCACATGCTCTGTGCTGCTGTCACTTACTGAGCTTAGGGACCCACTCACAATATACAGTACACATAGAATATAAATGTCACAATATAAGGCTGATTAGTAATATAAATGTCACAATATAAGGATGATTAGTAATTAATACAGATAATTACTACATGGCAGCACAGAGACCAGTGCATTTAGCATCAGAATTTAATAATCAGTCCTGTAACCTCAGCTTATATTACAGACCAACCTAATTTTCTGCTTGACAATTAGTGACGACCCCTAAGCTTAGCTTATTAACAGCTGCTCAGAGCCCACTGAGCATGTGAGTGTCACAGACACTTTCCAAGATGGTGACCCCCTGTGACAAGTTTGAAGTCCTGGATCATTGCTGCTATTGAGAAGCTAAAATTTTAGGCTTGTGCAATAAGTTCATTATATAAAATATGGCATTTTTAGCCACAATTATTTTTAGGGGTTAGTTCTCCTTTAATTCACAAACTTTCTTTACAAGATAATCATACCTTTTCCCACTGAAATTAATGGTCCCATGGCATTCTTGTGAAGTATTCTTCTATAGTTTAAAAAAAACTTGACTGAGTCGGATCACACAACCTAAAACATACATAAGTGCATGAGTTCTACACATCACTTATGGGACCTTTTATCCAGAATGCTCGGGACATGGAGTTTTCCAGATAATGGATCTTTCCATAATTTGGATCTTCATACCTTAAGTCTACTAGAAAATCAAGTAAACATAAAATACACCCAATAGGCTGGATTTGCTTCTAATTATAGCTTAGATTGGATCAAGTACAAGGTACTGTTTTATTATAACAGAGAAAAATGAAATCATTTTTTTTTTGATTATTTGGATAAAATGGAGTCTATGGGAGACTCTGTACTTCCATAAACCGGAGCTTTCTGGATAACGGGTTTCTAGATAACGGATCCAATACTTGTAGTAGCAAATGTAAGCATATTAACCTCCCAGAAATCTTGTTTTGGTGCACTTATACATTTGAAAGAGCTGTTATTGTTTGGAATGTACTAATTGAATACCTACACTGTCCATCTATAACATTGCACTTTACAGTTAAACGTGATAAGTCATTAGCAGCCTATTTAACAGAATGCATTTCAAAGTAAAAGAAAAGAAAGGACACATTTCTCTATACATTGGTACGTGTTTAATTTGAGTATAATTCAGCTATGCCTGTTTCAGGACGATGCCCTTTGAAGATGTGTTCAGCACTAAGAAAAGATAAATGTGTCTGTCTAAACATTGAGATACTTTCTTATTAGAGATGAATATAGTTTGTTTTTGACAAGTAGATTTTTCCATAACCAGCTCCCCCACCCCAATGATTTCAAACTGTTGCCTTTGGGTGTTCATCCCAAATGTGCTTTGTTTGGGTTTATGTTTAGTTAAGAAGTGCTTTCAAGTACAAAAGTGAAATAAGGACACGGACAAGTTTAATAGGTTGAGAGGAAAGAATTCTACCAAATAAATAGACCCTCTTATTGTTTAATTAAAGGAGAGAGCAATAATAAAAAACGTGAGGCATTTGATGATGTAATGTTTATTTTTAAAGTGTTCCTAAGTGCAGATGCGTGACATGTCAGACGATGTTACGGATGAGTCAGACAAAATGGCCACAGTAAATAATGTGCATGATTCAGCCCAGGTGGTTCAAAGAGTCCAGCCTGACTAGAGAGAAAGGTTAATGGTAATATGATGTTAATGTTGGGTCCCCGGGAGGTAACAATGTATTTTAAACTTCAAAGCAAGAATGTCTATTTGACAGAGGATTTATATAACTTAAAGGGCATGTAAAGGCAAAAAAATAAAATCCCATTTTTACTTTCTTTAATGAAAAAGAAACCTATCTCCAATATACTTTAATTAAAAAATGTGTACTGTTTTTATAAGAAACCTGACTGTATGCAGTGAAATTCTCCCTTCATTTACTGCTGTGGATAGGAATTGTCAGATGGTCCCTAACTGCTGAGCAGGGAAACAATCATACTTATGAACTGCAGGGAGAGCCTCCGCTGTACTTGCCAGCCATGCAGAACTCAAGCAGCTTTGTTTATGGCGATCCCTAAGCAGCCCAGACCACACTGAGCATGTGCACAGTCTTAGTCTTGCAAAGATGCTTAACAAAGATGATGACCCCCTGTAGCCAACTTTGAAAGCATAAATCATTTGTTTGATTAGGCTTGTAGTGCAGTAAGTTCATGTTTATATTTAGTATACAAAATACAGCATTTCTAGCCTTATTCTATTTTAGACTTAACATGCCCTTTAAAGGAGAAACAAACTCTTTACCAAAAAAATCCCTCCCCCCACCCCACTCCCTCCTCCCAACTAGCCTAGCTTTCCCCCTCGGGGAAATGCCCCTAACTTTTTAATTACCCCTTGGTGCAGTGTCACAGCACTGGAATTCACCCAGCCATCTGCCGTGTCTTCTTCCAGCGCTTCAGCAATTTTTCGCATTTGCAGTTGTCGCAAATTGGTGAATTTCTCCAACTGCACATGCGCCGATTCGCCAGTCTCCATCTACGCTTACCGAAGACCCAGAAGATGGATTCAGTGAACTCCGGGGCAGTGACTATGCTCCGAGGGGTAAGTAAATAGTTTGGGGCATTTTCCCAGGGGGGCAGCTAGGCTGGGGGGAGAAGGGAGGGGGGTCTACGTGGGGTGGGGCTTTTTTTTGGTAGAGAGTTTGTTTCTCCTTTAACGAAGCAGTATTTAACATATAGGCACTCAAGAGCCTGTGTCTATGGTGACAGATTTAGAGGGGTGATTCTTGATTGCCTATATTGTAAATACAACTTTTGTGCCACTGGATAAATAACCACTAAATCCAATAGCAGAGGTGGGGGTATCTGGTGTGGGTGGCAGGAAGAAGAAACATCACACATTGGCGTGTTACATCATGATGTCACTTCCGCCAATGTCATTGTGCTAATGTGAGTGAAGAGGTCAGGCCAGCATCAGACAAAAATACAATTCTACCAAATGTTAGGCCCCAAGGAGCTTTCCTCTTACTGCTTGCTCTTTTTTCACATGTGCATGGGCAGTAGAGTGAAAAATAAAACTTCAACAAAACTGGTGGCCTTTTCACTCTACTGTGCATGCATTGGCCCCAGGATAGCAAAGAAAAGAAGAATCACTCCATGGTGCTTGTTGAAAAGAATCGCTGGCTATGTTTTTCACCCCCAGTAATTGTGACTTTTCTTCTCCTTCTAAAAAAAAGCATATGATTTGTCAAATTGTATAACATGTTTAACAATGATTCTTGTACTACAGAACATGTGCCATGCTTGGGGCAAAGGGAAGAGGGACAACGGGTGGGGTTTTCATTAATATTGTTGCTTCTGTTGAAAATGGGAAAAGAAACATTTTGAATATCATTTAAGGCAGCCTTGCTATTGTTTGATATTTCTTTTATTGCTTTAATCGGTGGAACAATAATGTAGGGTGGTGGGATGATACCATAAGGGGGAGCTACAACATCACGGAGCTACAGTAGGTCATCACGGGCAGCTACTACATGGAAAAGGTGAAAAGAGAAAAATTTACTTTTCCGGTGGATCTGGGGCAGATCAGGGGATCATGTAGACTGGCCAAGGGCCATTAAGGGTATTACAAATTTATAGCCGCTACATTACCAGTAAATTTGTAATATGGGCCCTGAACTTGGCAGGCTTTTTGCCAGGTGGCAACCCTAATAACATACATGAGAGAATAATGCAATAATAATGCAACTCAGTGGGCCAAAGAAGGGAAGTGATGTCACAGCCAAGTAACATGGTGGCCACAATCTCGACTTTGAGAGCAAGTTTAATACTGATTTGATAACTAAAGCACTATAGAAGAAACAGATATGGAAAATACTTGCACAGTGACTTATATTGGTAACTTTCCTTCTCATTTAGGAGGGAATGAGGGGTGTAGGGAGGCATGGAAAAATGTTAGTTCAAAGAAACAGACCAATTATGAAAATAATTACTATCCATATTTAAAGACTATTTTATAACAATATCTTTAAAAAAAGTAAATTCTAGCTGAACCATTCTGCCAACAAATTTATAGCACATAGGATGGAAATTTAGGTGTAAAACTTTCCAATGTAGTTAGAATTAGGGCTCAGAACTTGCCCAGAATAAATCTATAGCACTTAACGCTATACACTCATGTTATTTTAAGCTGCCTCTTGCTCAGGCTACTGGCTTGATCTGCATCTTACCAAAACAAAACAAACAAAGACAATATCCATTTTATAAAGCACTTTAATAGTACAGGATTGAGATCTATTGTACAGAATGATAGGAACCTGGAGTTTTATGTCATTTGGATCACCATCCATTAAGGGGCATGCTTATTAAGATTACATTAAGGTAACTTATGCCATCTTAGCGTGAGAAATGTTATAAATAACCTTTAAAACATGCTTTCACCTGTTAGAAATTCTTCCTTAATGTCAAGATTGCAACATGAAGAAATGTCAAAGACAACAATAATTAAGTGTAATTGTTTTTTACGTGGGAAGCATTATGTAACAACATCTTACAATGTCCCTCAAGAATGCACTAAAAACTAAATATGGTTATAATGGTAATAACTTGAACAAGAGAACAGATCTTATTTTTGGCTAAAGTTGTTACATAATCGCAAAACCTTTACATGCTATTATGTACTGTATATAACTAATTTTGAGCTGATGCTAACTACATCAGTGCATATACCCATAGCATCCATCACCAGTGTTAATAAATAAGCCCTATAATGTTAAGAAACATTTAAACATTACATAAACCCAATAGGTTTGATTTGCCATCAACAGGCCCGGATTTGTGGAAAGGCCACCAAGGTTGGGGCCTAGGGCGGTAGGATTTATACTGGCGGCATGCTGCCCAACCACAGCCACATTGGTTCAAAAACACTGGGGATGTGCATTTTTCCAAATTTCCTGTGCACCAATCCCCATTGTTCCTGTCCAGACGAATAAAGGGGAGGGAGCAATGAACGGCAGTGGAGATAGGGGCGCCCACTATGTAAATCAGGCCCTGGCCACAAATATGGATTCGTGCAGCTTGATTACAAAACCACCTTATTGGCTATGGAGTAATAGCTCTATAATAATAAAATATCAGTTATATTTACATTTTTGCATGCCAAAACTAGGGGGCCCATTCATTAAACCTCAAATTTTTTGGTTGAGGTTTTTAGGGGGAAAACTCGAATTTTTCATGGAAAAATAAAAACACAAGAAGCTTTGAATTCAACCCTCCAAATCTGCTAAAAATCTGAATCCAAAAATAAGCCATCTCAAACCTGTCAAGATCATGTAGAAGTCAATGGCAGATGTCCCTGAAGTTGTGTCTTGACATCGTGATTTGCGCTGGATAATCCGAAAAATTTTGGGTTTTCGGAAAATAATGCGAAAACTGGAAACTTATCGAAAATTCAATACGTTTTCAGAGCACCAGTTGGTCGATACAAATTGACGCTTCATTTTGTTGCAATGTTACTCCGATTGTTTTTGAGAACCATTATTGTTAAAATTGTGGAAGGGAGTTTGGTCAGATTTGTTTTCATAAAAAATTTGATTCATTTGCGTTTTAGTAAATAAGCTCTATCCAAAAGTGAAAGCTCCAAAAGTCAAATAAAGAAAAGAAGCTCATCTGGCATAGAACTTGACCTGGGTGCGTGGCCCCAGGTCCGTCTCTTAAGGGTTGAGTATTCTCGCCAGGTTTATTTAAATGAACAATATTAATGTGCTTTGCACTCACCAATGCAGGAAGGTGGCCCGGATGCAGCGCCCGAACCCGTAGCTTGGGGTGAGATGCAAGGAAATTGCAGAATGAGCACGCACTCCTGCAACACATCAGGTTAAATAAAATGCTGTTCTTTATTCCATAGGCTAAAATCAAAAAGTCCTAACGTTTCACATCTAGAGATATGTAATCATAGGCATAGGCATCTCTAGATATGAAAGCCGTTAGGATTTTTTATTTTAACCTATGGAACAAAGAACAAAATATTATTCAACCTGGTGTGTCACAGGAGTGTGTGCTCATTCTGCAATTTCCTAGTAAATAAGCCCCTAAAGGTGTGGAATACAAAGAGTTCCACGAGTGACATATCTGTAGGTACATAATTATATGATATATACAGTATATATACCGTGTATATTTACTGTATAATTTGTGTTTCCGGGCGCAGACTTTTTTGTTCAGAATATCTTTGGACCGTGGGATTAACATTGTTCCCAGGGAATTCTTCATTGTTTTGTGGTGAAAGTGGTGAAAGTGCTGCATTTGAAAGATCCCTTGTTAATATGCCAAAGACAACGTACAACAGTCTTCCACTTAATATTTTATTTGATGATATTTTTTTATTGATAATGACAATACAACTGCTTCCTTCATAAACGTTATAAATAATAAAGGTTCTTCCCTTCTACAATACTAGTCTTTTAACTTAATTACTTGTTCTTTTTGGAAGGTACAGGACATACATTACAGAAAGAGCAAGTAGTGTGTTGTAATCTGCATACGAAATGTATAAAGTTCACAGGACAGTGATACGCCAATAAATACAAGCAACGACAATTGTTTGCCTTCTGTTGTTAGTTGGAGACCCTTTTCCAAGTACCAGTTATGTAAGAGCATAAATGCATTGCTGCCTTGCAGTGCTGGGTTGCTGAGTTTGAAGGGAATTATCTGCAAGGAGTTTGTATGTTCTCCCAGTCTGTATGTGGGTTTCCTCCAAGTACTCTAGTTTCTGCCCACACTCCAAAAACATACAGGCAGCTTCTTTGGCTTCTGGTCAACAGATTGCTCTTAAAGGAAAACTATACCCCAAAATGAACTCTTAAGCAACAGATAGTTTATATCATATTAAGTGGCATATTAAAGAATCTTACCAAACTGGAATATATATTTAAGTAAATATTGTCCTTTTACATCTCTTGCCTTGAGCCGCCATTTCGTGATGATCTCTGTGCTGCCTCAGAGATCACCTGACCAGAAACACTACAACTCTAACTGTAACAGGAAGAAGTGTGGAAGCAAAAGACACAACTCTGTCTGTTAATTGGCTCATGTGACCTAACATGTATGGTTTGTTGGTTTGTTTGTGAGTACAGTGAATCCTACGATCCCAGGGGGCGGCCCTTATTTTTTAAAATGGCAATTTTCTATTTATGGTTACCCAATGGCACACACTACTAGAAAAGTATATTATTATGAAAATGGTTTATTTACATGAAGCAGGATTTTACATAAGAGCTGTTTTAAGCAACAACTTTTTATAGAGACCTACATTGTTTGGGGGGGTATAGTTTTCCTTTAAAGGAAAACAAAGGCCAAGTAAAAGATTTCTCTATACTTAATTAGAGACGAGAGTGGACGTCTGCAGGGGGCGGGGAGTTGGTTGACAGGTAGTTCCAGGTAGTTGTGTGCTGGCCTCCTCCAAAGATTTTTTGTGCAGGGGGGCCTGGTACCAGCAAGTTATGCCACTGATTGGATTATCAGTGATTATCAGACTAAACCCATTATATTCTAATTGGGATAGGGACATCTCCATTGACTTATACATGAGCTCAACAGGTCTGAGATGGCGGAATTTCGGATTTGGGCTTTCGGGGTATAATAAGAAATCTTTTTCCATGAAAAATTTTAGTTTTTGCCCCAAAAAGCCCGACCAGATAAATTTTAGGTTTAGTAAATACTCCCTTGTTGTAACAGCTACTTTTTTATTACTCATTAATCTATTCAGGCCCTCTCCTGTTCATATTTCAGTCTCTTAAAGGGCATGTAAAAGCAAAAAAATAAAATCCCATTTTTACTTTCTTTAATGAAAAAGAAACCTCCAATATACTTTAATTAAAAAATGTGTACCGTTTTTTTAAGAAGCCTGACTATATGCAGTGAAATTTTCCCTTCATTTACTGCTGTGGATAGGAATTGTCAGACGGTCCCTAACTGCTGAGCAGGGAAACAATCATACTTATAAACAGCAGGGGGAACCCCCGCCTTACTTCCCAGCCATGCAGAACTCAAGCAGCTTTGTTTATGATGACCCCTAAGCAGCCCAGACCACACTGAGCATTTGCACAGTCTTTGTCTTGCAAAGGTGTTTAACAAAGTTACAAGATGGTGAACCCCTGTAGCCAACTTTAAAAGCATAAATCATTTGTTTGATTAGGCTTGTGGTGCAGTAAGTTCATGTTTATATCTAGTATTCAAAATACAGCATTTCTAGCCTTATTCTATTTTAGACTTTACATGCCCTTTAATTAAATCAATACATGGTTGCTATGGTCATTTGGACCCCAGCATCCATATTGCTGGATAAGAAAACTGGACAGCTGAATAAAAAGCCAAATAACTAAAAAAAAACACAAATAGTAAAAAAAATATAAAACAATTGGAAATTGTCACAGAAAAGCACTCTCTACATCATACTATAAGTTAATTTAAAGGCGAACAGGCCCTTTAAATGAAAAATACTAGTTAAGTCACCACTTTTCATGCCAACTATCCACCCCCAGAACTTCATACATCTTGAATCTCCCCAGCATACAGTTTCAACACGAGCAGATTAATGCCAGATTTTAAATCATGGTCACGTCGTAAAACTCAGACCATATATTTTATGAAAATTCATTTAATGTGCTTTGCATAATACTTTAACAAGCACATTCTGGGGACTAACTGTATAATAGCACATACACTCATTATATCTAAATGCCGTAGGTTAGTAAAGTATAACCTTCTTCAAATACTTACACCTACGCACCACTATTAGAGAATGTCTGGAGACATGCAATAACTATGCAGAGTGCAGAAAAGGTTATTTATAAAGGCATTTGTGGAGAAATGAATGGCAGGTACAGGTTTTGTCACACATATGAGAAGTAATCACTTTTGATTGGTGGTGGCTGAAGTAAACCGAGCCTCACAAACCCATTCCACTTGTACGGGCATCTTAGAAAAATCTCCCATTTGTCATGAAGCTCGTTTCTGCTGTCTAACATTATTTCAAAAGGACAGGATAAATTGGCAGGTTTGTGCAGTTGCAGCAAGCAATTAGGAAAGAATGTCAGAGCATTCTAGCTTTCTCCAGTGGACAGAATGACATCACATATCAAAGGTCGCTTCCCAAAGACGACAAATTAGAAAAACCAGGAAATGGCTGCAGTTAGCCTGACAATTTACACAAATTTGCACAGAGAAACAGGATGTAACCATGTACTTTGTCCCAGCGTGCCCAAAGCATGCCAAATCTGAAAATCCCAAAACAAGGGCTTACACTTTACAAAGACGCCTCTAAATGAATGTGCCCATCCTCAGTTGTGTTCTAATACAGATTACAAAATCTTAGTAAAATAATGCGAATAGAACATGGAATTTATGAGGTACCAGAAGGAGCCACTGACAGAAATGTTTCATGTCATGTTTTAAGACATTTATGAGCCTATTTTCTATTTGAGTTTTTAAAGGGGAAACTAATTTTTAGAGGAAAAAAAAACAAATTTTGAAAAATGTTTCTTGACATTGTGATTCATGCTGGTTTTCATGCGATAATCTGATAAATTCGATTCACAGCAAGGGTTGAGTTATCAGAGCATCAGTTCGAAAAAGTTGCACGATTTTGGCAGAACATTTTTCGCACTAAATCTGTCCCGTTTTGCTTTGCGAAATTTTTTTTAAACGTTTTTAGTTTTTCATAAAAAAATTATATAAATGTTAGTTTTAGTAAATATTATATATTTAGTAAAGAATTTGTGTAAATTTTAGAGGGTTTTTTTCTACTTTAAGTACACTCACATTTTATACAGTATATTTAAAAATCTGAATATAAAGCATTCAATTGAATAAAATCATCAAAAAAAACCTCAAGCACAAAAAACATTCAAAAAACTTGAATTGAAAAAAAATCGGTTACATTTTACACTGACTTCTACTGACTTTGACATGGACTCAGCAGATGCTGAATTCTTATATTTGAGTTTTTTTGTGCTAAACAGATCTATAAAATTCATGTTTTTAATACTAGAATTTAAATTTGTGAATTTCAGCTCAAAAAACCTCATTTGCTGCAAAAATTTGAATTTCAGCATTGATACTGTATATAATAACCCTTATAATAAACAGGTAAATTTTGTGAGTAACTGTTTTTGGCTACAAGATTACTATATGACATTGTCTCCCATACCTACAGAAATAACATGGGCACATACTTAATTTATATTGTTTTAAAGGCAGTCGCCTGTTTGACCTTCGGAATATTGCAGTTACTGTAGTTATTAGCACTCACAAAAGTTGAAACCACATGAGTAATTACCAGTCTGTAGCATTCTCTTTCTATCATTTGTAGGTTGGCTACTATTTTATGACACATTGATTTCACAACTTTTTAAAATGCTTTAAGGGATATATTGTGAACAAATGCAAAAGGGCTTACCTGTGCCTGACAATAAATGTGAAAGGTCATGTAGTTTCAGGGGATACGGTTCCTTTAAGTAAAGTTGACTTGTAACTTGCATTGGATAGTGCATTTCTGGGTTGTTAGGATTTCACATTTTTGCTCAGAAAATGGAAAAGGAAAAGACTCATGGCTACATTTAAAGTATTGCTGGATGGAGATTCTGAAGCGATCACAACCAATGAACTTGTAACATTTAAGAATTCTGGACCTCTGGAAACACAGCTTACGTAATAAAAATAGCTGCTGTTATAAAAGGAGGTTATTATGATGACGCAATTCATTTATAATATTTAATAGTGACTGAATACAGAATGGCTGGACAAAGTCTCTTACTCCAAAAACTGTCGAATTTTGTAAAGCTGAATTCCCCAAAAAAAAATGAAAAGTCTTGACTGCAATAAAATACAAGCCAGACAACAATTAAACATGAAAATATCTAGAACGATGGGATTCCCTCAGGCTAATGGCGTGTCTTTTGGATCAGAAGTGGAGTGGAAGAGAGACTTTTGATTTATTGCTTTTTGATAGGTCAGACATGGATACTTGGAAATGCTTTGTTCTAGTAGAAGTAACGTTCACCATCGCTAACCATACATCACTATATTTTATGATATATATCATTATATACATTATACACAAGCTTAACATTCTCTTCATGGCTTCATGGCATGTATTGCAATCCCAGTTCCCTGTGCTCATCAACAAAATCACAGAAAATATGTTGTTCCAACTGCCACAAATTCATTGTCCCTGTAACAAATGATGGGTTCACAGAATAATACTCATGGTATTAACAGCCACTAGAGGGAGCACATTTGTAAAATCACCAACATATTTACTACTGAACATTTGGCTTGCAGGAAATAAAAGTTATAACAGTTTGCATAGTGCCTTATGAAAAAGACACTGGTTACTTAAAGAGGAACTATCGTGAAAATGAAAATTTAATATAAGCTTCCTCATACGGAAGTAAGAAACTTGCTAAATACAATCAAATAAATATTCTGCATCGTTTCTGAAATAATCAAGTTTATCTTCACTATCCCTCTCTCAGCATCTGTTTCTCTTCATTCTGTCTTCATGCAGCAGTTGGGTGTCAGATGAATGATCCAATATATCTTATAGAGGGGGGCTCCCTTTCCTAGCAGATGTATTAGAGCTCACTCAAATAACTGATCCCCGTACAAACAAAATCTAACAAAATAACTGCCTTTTGTTCTGCACGTAGAGAGACAGGATGTCTGGTGATTTTAATAGAGTAAGCTCTAATACATCTTCTAGACAAAAGGAGCCCCCCTATAAGATATAAGGGATGACACCCAACTCCTGAATTAGAAGAAACAGATACTGAGAGAGGAAAAGTGAAGATAAACTTGATTATTTCAGAAATGGTACAGAATTTTTAATTGATTGGATTTAGAAAGTTTCTTACTTCAGTATGCTGAAGTTAATATTACATTTTCATTTTCACGATAGTTCCCCTTTAAATCTTCCGTTTGTTTTAGAAATTACACATCTTTTTCTTTTATATAATTCATAACGGATGAATATCTTATGAACTAATTTGAATGTATATTTTTAATAAAGGGCTGCCCACTTGAAATGGTGACAAACTGGTTGTTCCTACTTAATAAACCCAATATACGCCTACTCGTAAATAAAAGGATTAGTCGGATCGTTTTTATCATTGTATTCACTTTGTCCATATATTTTGAAGTCAACATCAATCCTTGAAAGCTTCAAGTATTAATCCCAGGATATACATCCAGCTTGCCTCCCACACACTTCACACATCCAAACCCTACAGCAAAGTAACATTATGAAAAAGATGACCCACCCTAGAACATGTTTTCGTTGCCTTCATTTCTAATATTTCAGCTCAATCTATCATTATTGCCCACACATTCTTAATCTTCACTGTGTATTTTTTTATTTGTAACCCTGTTGGCAGGATCTGTACTGCAGGTTTTCCCACCCAGAGCTGGGCTGGCATGGTTCAACGTGTGTCTTTCCTATGAGAAAAAGGTGGTACTGTAATTTTCCAATGAGATCCAAAAAGTATTATCTGCCTGCATTATATGAAACCACTGATCATATTTAGCAGTATATGCTTCTTTTATTACATGTTCAAATAACTCACTACAGAAAATGGATAATGTGGCTTAGTCACATTAATAGCTACAATGGACACATAGGTGCCTAGTGCAAGAATATATAGGCAGTGCTTTATGTATTGAGTTAAACACATGCCCACTAATTGCATGATTGCCCAGTGTCTGCCTTTACTCTGTAGGTATCGAAAGGGTTCATCTGTTAACTGGTCAAATTGTGTTAAAGTGGACCTGTCACCCAGGTATAATGCATAATAAAAGTCCTTTTAAAATGATACAGGAAATCCAAATTCTTTTTTTTATTAAACATTCATTAAACATTAATATTAAGCATTCATAGCTGTTGTAAACTCATTTAAGAATCTCAGCTGTCAATCAAATATTGCCTGCCCCTCCTCTATGCCATAGGCATAGAGACGGGGCAAGCAATTACTTTCACTTTCCATTCAGCACTTCCTAGATGTCACTGTTCTCCCCACATTCCCCCGTTCTCTTTACCATTTAATTGTGTAGCCAATGCATGGGGATAGACATTGGGTCACCCATTCTGGTGCACAAACAAGATTCTGAGATGATACAAAGCTTGCCTTAATAACAGTGTCCACAAAATGGTTCCTGCCTGCTTGCTATAATTATGAATTCCCAGACTGATGGAAACAAGATTCAAATAATTATACAGTGTATTTAAAGTTAATTTTGCTTGACTAACATGATAAAATAGGATTTGGAATATTTTTTTTGGGTGACGGGTCCCCTTTAATATAGTCAGAAAGCTGTTTTACCCTTTTAGGACCAAATTGGCGGTAGATTGGATCACTCTGATTTGGTTAAGATCCTCTTTTTTTTTTGTGACCAGGAGATTATATTGCCCAGCTAATGGCCTAGTTTCTTATATCTGTCACACTCAGGGACGCTCCACCAATGAGGCGAGTTGAGACATTCGCCTCAGGCGGCAGTGCCCCCCTGGTTGCCAGGGGGGCAAAATTCCCGCTCCTGGTAACTAAGAGCTGAATTTCCATTTTTCACAATTGCGCTTTCTGCACAAGCGACGTGGATGCCCCTGACCCCCTCCGGCGCTGAAAAGGTGAGGTGCAAAAGGAAGACTGCCTCCGTCTGCAAAATGCCCAGGATCGCCCCTGGTCACACTGGTCACATCTGTGGCAATTTAAGAAAACAGCAATAAAGAAAGCAACCCTAGTTAAGTTTATCAGAGTATATTCATAAGCCACATCGCGTTGGAAGTTTGTCTGAGTGACTGACTTGAGTGTGCGATTTGTAGTGTACCATACTTTTCTACACATTAGTTTGTATATATGATTATATGCATTTTTCATGGATGGCTATTTTCTCTGGTATTCTCCATATCAATACTATGTTGGATAGCACCTATTTTTCCTCTTTTGAGAAGAACTCTCAATTTACCCTCAGCAGATACAGTTCAAGCTTCTTTTTGTTCTTTTCACTTCATCTTCTCTAGGAAGAATTTTCTCTTTTCTGTGGGTAGTAGTTGACCTGGAGAAAGTGGAAGTGAAGATATGCGGCTAAGCAGTATACATAAAACAAATCCGGCTCCGTAATTATGTTCAATCTTAGTAAAAAACAACAAAGATGTGGGGGTAGATTCAAATTATTTAGCTTGAAGCTCACTGGACCCTGCTCACCGTAGAAACGGATTGGTCCGGGTGCATGATGCCCCGGACCCCACTCTTAAACGTAAACGTCGGGTTGTTCCAGTTCCGCTATACAATTAGTTGAGCAATAGACGTAAAATTACGGATCTTACCCCGCTGGAAAGGTGACCCGGGTGCAGCCAGCCCCGAGTCCGTCACTAGGAAGGGACGCCAAAGGTCAAGCAGAAGATTTGTAGGCCGCGCACTCCAGAACACCACCACGACTCGCTTGTCTCCAAATATTTTAAAAGGGTAAATACTTTATTAGCACATACGATCAATCAAACAAACAAAAGCGTCTGAGGTCTGACGCGTTTCGTGATGATACACTTCCTCAGAGACCTCGGCGGCTAAGCAGCCCTCCAAAGGTATGTCTTCCTCTCTGGTTCTGAGACAAGAGGGCTCCTGTACTACATACGTGGCATTGGGCATTTTTTTTTTTTAAAAAAAGTAGCAAATCATAGCACTAAAGCTGGCCATAGACACAAAGATCCGATTGTTACGATTTTTGGACCGTGTGGGGAGAGTCCCAACATTTTTCGTCCGGCAGAGATCAGTTGTTTGGTCGAGCTGACAGGTTAAAAGATTTCTGTCGGCTGCTGATAATATCTCTGCATGTATTGCCGATCGTACGATTTTCAGAGGGAGACTGTCACCAGCTTTGTCGGACATAACTTTCGTACGATTGCTGTCAGGGGCAGAACATTAGCTGATCTGTTCTTTTCTACTTTATTTGATTGGAATGGTTAGTGGCAGGTCAGGAGATGGGGAAGTCCGATCGTTCGAGGACTCAAACGATCAGATCTTTGCATCTATGGCCAGCTTAAGACCTTAATTTCCCCCATAAAAATGGGCTAGGAGCAGCAAGTGTGCTCTATTCTGCATCCTACCAGCCCCTTAAAGGAAAAGGAAACCTAGTCGGCGCAAAAACCCTCCCCCCCTCCCGTGTGTTGCCCACCCTCCCTCCTCCCCCATGGCCTACCCGTCCCACTGGGCAAATGCCCCTAACTTGTTACTTACACTTCTGCGCAGGTCCAGTCCAGGGAGTTCACTGACAACATCTTCTTCCACACGATCTTCTTCCTGCTTTGACCGGCGCATGCGCAGTAGGAGCATTTCGCCGGTACGATCTACTGCGCATGCGCCAAAAGTCACAAAGTGAAATCGGAAAACTTCTTGACTTCTAGCGCATGCGCAGTAGATCCGTACCGGCAAAATGATCCTACTGCGCATGCGCCAAAACGCCGGTCAAAGCAGGAAGAAGATCGCGTGGAAGAAGATGGTGCCTGTGAACTCCGTGAACTGGACCTGCGCAGAAGGGTAAGTAACAAGTTAGGGGCATTTGCCCAGCTGTGCAGGTAGGCCAGCGGGGAGGAGGGAGGGTGGGCAACACACGGGAGGGGGCGAGGGTGTTTGCGCCGACTGGGTTTCCTTCTCCTTTAACATGCACAGAATATAGGGAGTGCCTGTGGCTGCAAGGTGCTGCTGCAATATAAAGGGGGTCATTTTCTAAACTCAAATTTTTCTGATCGAGTTTATTTTGGCAAAAACTCCAATTTTTCATGGAAAAAAACTCACATTTTTCAAGATTTATTATACACAGAAGCTGCAAAAAGTCCAAATCTGAAAATCCACCATCTCAGACCTGTCGAGGTCCTGTATGAGTCAATGGAAGAGGCACCTATCCCAATTGGAAGTTATTGTGGGTTTGAAAATCCAACCATTCCAGGGGTTTCAGACAAAAACGTTTTGGTTTTTGCTCTATTTTATCGAGTTTTTTAACGATCTGATGAAAGCAAGTTATTTTATTAACAAATAAGCCAAAGTAAGGCATGGGAGTTTTCAGATTCAGATTTTAGTAAACAACCCCCAAAATATAGGGTTGTTTTTTGCCTGACAGTTCTGCTCTGCACCTTACATTCCATTCTTAATCCAGCCCAAGCAGTAATTCCCCTGATGCAAATAATTTTTTACAGCTGTCCCACTTCTGGATCATTTGTTCATATATTTTATTGTTAATATCTTATCTTGTAAACACCACTATCAAATATTCGATTAGATGCACAACATTTTATTAAACATAACATTACAAGATATTTGTATACTGTACAGCATAATACATTCTAATTACCAGTTGCAGAGCAGATTACCAGGAGTGTACTGTGTACAATTTAAAACAATAATATTAATGTTCGAGTAGAAGGAGGAAGCTTAAAATACAGTGATTTTTTTGAGTCTTTTAATGGTTATTGTACAAGTGATTTAGATGATACAGACAAGGTGGCATTATTTTACCAGTTACCAGTTGAGTTAATATTCCCATAACTGAAGCCAGAAATACCTGCAATTACTTGCCCCACATCCGTGTTTAGTTCTCATCTACATGTTTTTAGGATGTATGCCAAAGAGGAAAAAGAAAAGAAAACACAGAATAAATATATTATTCTACCACAACCTGAAACAGTATATTTTGGTTACACATTGTTGTTGACAGCCACCTTTGTAAAGGTTTGCAAACTTAAAGGGGCTGTTCACCTTTAAATTATGTAGAGTGATATACTGAGGCAGTTTGCAAATGGTTTTAATTTTTTTATTTGTGGTTTTTGAGCTATTTTGCTTTTCATTCAGCAGCTCTCCAGTTTGCAATTTTAGTAATATAGGGTAATTTTTTTAGCCGGCTTCCCCCCTACATTTCCTTAAATATGACACATAAACTATACAGTGGTTTATTTGGGGGCACATTTACTAAGAGTCGAATATCGAGGGTTTATTAACCCTCGACATTCGACCCTCGAAGTAAAATCCTTCGACTACGAATATCGAAGTCGAAGGATTTACCGCAAATACTTTGATCGATTGATCGAAGGAAAAATTGTTTGATCGAATGATTAAATCCTTTGAATCGAACGATTCAAACGATTTTTCTTCGATCAGAAATAGCTTGCAAAACTTATGGGGAAGGTCCCCATAGGCTAACATTGGAGCTCGGTAGGTTTAAAGTGGCGAAGTATGTAGTCGAAGTTTTTTTTAAAGAGACTGTACTTCGAATATCGAATGGTCGAATAGTCGAAAGATTTTTAGTTCAAAGTCGTAGTCGAAGGTCGAATAGCCTATTCGATGATCGAAGTACCCGAAAAAAAACTTTGAAATTCAAAGTTTTTTATATTCGAATCCTTCACTCGAGCTTAGTAAATGTGCCCCTTAATGTTTACATAATTTTCTAGTAGACTGGGAGGCACATTTATCAAGGGTCGAATTTCAGAATTGTGTGAATTTTTTTTTAAACTTACATGAATTAGATTTTATTTGAAAATTCGATTATTTGGTTATTTGTTAAAAAATTTGAATATGTAAAACTTTTACTGACCCAAAAACTCAAATTGAATTTTATTCGAATTTGACCAAACTCGCATGTCAGGAAGGCTGCAAACATCTTCAAATTGGTCGCTGGACCTCTCCCAGTGACTTATAGTATACTTGAATTCGGCAGGTTCTAGGTGGCAAACAGTCAAATTCGAATTTCTAAAGGGCCAGACTTTGATAAATCTAAGAAATAGAATTCCAATTTTTAAAAAAATGTCCTAGTCAAATTTGACAGTTTTGACCATAAAAAAAAATGTAAAATTAGAATTTTCATTTTCAGTTCAACCCTTAATATATCTGCCCCTTAATGCATGGAGAACCAAATTACGGAAAGATCCCCAAGGTTTAGGGCACACAGACAGCTCAAATGTAAATCGCAGGCGGGATGGCACTCGGAGCCATTTGTTTTCCGAGGTTGCCTCACGAATAAACTTCGGGCGACTTCGGAAAATGAATCATTTTAGCCGGTGGGAAGGCAGGGGAGGCAGTTTGGGAAGATTAGTCGCCCCGAAGAAGAGGAGATTTGTCGCCATGCGACTAATCTCCCCAAATCTGCCTGTGTGTCCTTACCCCAAGTCCTGAAGCATTATGGATAATAGGTCCCATACCTGTATACATTATTTACAGCTAAAATGCAGAATACTTGGTCAAAGTTTGCCGCAAAGCAGTAAGCTGCATTATTTTGTCCTGTTTGACCTGGCCACTAACTGTGAGATTCCCTCGTTTGGTGCATCCACCCATGTACTGGGCCAAATCAGGCAGATCTGATAAGGCATGTGTATTATATAGACTACTGTCTGTTACAAGACAGTATATATGCTGGGCTGGGGGCTATATTAAATTAAATTATTCTTTAAATTGTTCTCTGTCGGAAGAAGATTGCCTTGGTGTTTGTGAGAGCAGAGCAGCTCCCTTGTGATTTTGTTTGCTCTCTGTGTTATTAAATGGCAAAACTTATTTCTCAGCCCATGAAAAGCCACAAGATCAACATCCCTGAGCTACAACGTGGCTTCCCAGCCAATTCCAAATAATGGCCACATTTCAGTAACAGCAGAAGGAATGCTGGCAACGTCTGATCTGAGATATTCTTCACAGCTTGTCTCCAATCGGCTTTTTTTTTTTTTACTGTTCATTCAATGAGTTTTAAATGGCATCGCAGACAAAAACACCCGTTCAAAGAAAAGCAGAGAAATGTTCATGCTTCACCGAAATTTTAAAAATGTATTTGCTCAGTAGGAGGAAACGGCATTCATTTCTTCTATGTAGATTCTTTGCAAATGACGCTTACATATTTAGATTTAAAAGCAACTTATGCTAGTGACATGTATGTGCATTGGTGGCCAGCATTGGACTTGCTACAACATATCACTACATGCTTTAATTTGACTTCTTAGATTTCGCCCATTAAAAAGAGGGTACACACAGCGCCGGATTTGTTTGCCGACCGCGAGGTCCAACCAGGCGGCCATGCAGTCCTAGTGCCCGCCTACACTTCCCCTTCCCAGCGCGCCGGCGAAAAAGCGCAGGCACAGCTGGTGTAATTGAATGGGGACGCACACGTCCCCATAATGTGGCTGGGCGGCATGCCGCCCCTATTTTTTGCCGGCCTAGGCTCTGGCCTATGTGGCCTCGCCACAAATCCGGGCCTGGGTACACAAAGTGGGTAATGTAATACAGGTATGGGCTTCGTTATCCAGAAAGCTCCAAAATACTGGAAGGCCATCTCCCATATAGACTCCATTTTATCCAAATTAATTTAAAGTAGACATTGTATGTAGATCCAAATTATGGAAAGATCCGTTATCCAGAAAACCCCAGGTCCCGAGCATTCTGGATAATAGGTCCCATACCTGCAATAGGCCTTGAGCTTACAATTTGTAACCCATAGTAAGCAATTAGAAAGTAGCATTTACTGGTCAGTTGTTTGCAACATCTGATTGAATGCTATGGCTTAGTAGTGAGTTAAATAACACCTTTTATTACAGTACCCTTTTATGTGCCTAAAAATAATGGTTTAGCCATTGTTATGTTTTGGTAGCCAAGGATGAGTAGAGTCAGGGGTGCTTCGCCAATGAGGCAAGTTGAGGTTGTCGCCTCAGGTGGCAGCGCCCCACTAGGTACTTTAAGACTGAATTTCTGGGGGAGGGGGGGCAGCAACTGCTGCTGCCTCAGGCAGCGGAGGGGCCAGGATCGCCCCTGTGTAGAGTATAACAGTGCTTTTATTAGCAGGCTCTCATGCAGCCATTACACAACAGTAAGCTTAAAGGGGACCCGTCACCCAAAAAAAACATTCCAAATCCAATTTTATCACATTAGTCAAGCAAAATGAACTTTAATTACACTATATAAATTATTTGAATTTTGTTTCCTTCAGTCTGGGAATTCATAATTATAGCAAGCAGGAAGCAGACATTTTGTGGACAGTTTTATTAAGGCAAGCTTTGTATCATCTCAGAATCTTGTTTGTGCACCAGAATGGGGGATCTGATGTCCATTCCTATGCCCTGGCTACACAATTAAACGGTAAAGAGAACGGGGGAATGTGTGGAGAGCAGTGACATCTAGGAAGTGCTGAATGGAAAGTGAAAGTAATTGTCTGCCACGGCATAGAGGAGGGGCAGACAATATTTGATTGACAGCTGAGATTTTTAAATGAGCTTACAACAGCTATGAATGCTTTAATAAAAAATAGAAATTGGATTTCATGTTTAATTTGAAAAGGACTTTTATTATACAGATTTTTGTTTCTGGATGACAGGTCCACTTTAAAGTCTAACACTCTCTAGCTGTACAGAAAGTCCTGTGTATGCACAGTACAAGTCCTGTGCACAGTGACACCCGCAGGGCATTTGTTTAAACACCACAGTCATATCTAACAAAATAACACCATTTCTTAGAGGCCCATTTATTAAAGGTTGAATTTAAGTGGTATTAGACCTGAATAAATGTAATTAAAGGTACTAATTTTGCCCAGGAGCAATAACCCATAGCAACCAATCAGCAGGCAACATTTACTGGTCACCTGTTTATTATTAACATGTATTTAAGAGTGCCAACATATTGCGCAGTGTTGATTAAAAGCAAACATCTCACTGGTTGCTATGGGTTACTGCTCCTGGACAAACTTAGTGCCTTTTATTACATATGGAGGTTAGGGGGTTTTCTACTTAAACCCCAAACCTTTTTTTTATTAAATCAACGTCGAAAAAACTCCTTTCCATGAATTTAACTCATTTATCAATAACTTTTCTCAAAAAAGTTGGAACAAAAAAACATTGCAACAAAATCAAGCGCCAATTTGTATCCTTCCAAGATCATCTGAATTTTATTAAATTGGCCCCATAATGTCTGCCTCTAATGCCGCCAGTGCTTTAACATGATCACATCCACCATGGACCATCCAATGTGCATTGTAAGGTGTAGATTCCTTAAATAACAGAACCCTCTCTCCAGTGTTCATTCTGTATATTTCTGGCAGATGCCTGGTCATAGGCTCTTTTTAATAGATTATTGCTGAATATTTCCATTTTATAGAGGGTTTGGTCTGTTCAAAGCAGAGACTTGTGTGTAAGCACTGAAGGGCATGCCCAAGAAAATTGGGAGATACCGAAATCTCAGCATATTCCTGGCCAGATCAAAATACGAGAAAAACATTTAAAGCAAACAGTCTGTTGTCTGCACTAAAACTCAACACCTCCTCTGATGAAGCACCCAATGGCGCGAAACGCATCAGGAGGAAATGGCTGACATGAGGTATGCGGCCAGGATGGTGACACTGCCTTGTGTTACAGTATATTTAGATGTGTTGTTATATTTATATTAATTTTCACATGTTTTGATATTATTTGCTGTTGTGAATTTACACTAATAAATGTCTTAAGTGGGTTACTCTGCCTGCCTTATTGATTATTGCTGTGAGCTGTAACATTGGCCACAGGGCCATTCACCAAATCTTCTTCACCTTGGAACATATATGCTAACTGGCATGCAAATATAATTCTGACTAACACACACAAGGGCTCATTCTTTAATACGGATGCTAAATTGCACAAGTATGGTTGCCAATAGCACCCAATCAGTTGACTAGTGCAATTTACACTGTATCACTTATGAATGCATATTAGCCCCACAGTTATTATAATTAAGAGGAGGGGAAATCTCCTTCCTGTATCTAGCAGTTAGGCAGGTTAAAATAGAGCTAAAAGGTTGAACTTGATGATCATGTGTCTTTTTTCAACCTAACTTACTATATTACTTAAGCTGGACATAGACGCAAAGATACATTGTGTTGTGTCCTGATATTTTTCATACCATGGCAATTGGTCATTCATTTTGTCGGACATAACTTTTGTAGGATTGTTGTCTGCCAATTAATAACCCAAGCATCATGTGGTTTGTTCTCTTTACTACTTTATATTAAACTGAATGGTTAGTTGCAGGTCAGTCTATGGCCAGTTTAAGAGGGCAATCAGACCCTTCCCTATATCAATTTGTGCTAAGAGATTATTTTCAGGGAACCCTGTATCTTCTCCCTCACTAAAACAGCATCCAGCCCTTTTTTGGAGCTACCTTTTGTACCTGCCAGTTAAGAATGTTAAGATGGGGCTTCCTTTCTTTTAATGTGAATGGATGCCCTTGTGTTTGCTGGAAGAACCTGCTGGCAATTAAAGCATCAGTTTATTTTATTGTATGGTGATTACTGATGGGCGAATAAATTCACCAGGCTTGGATTCAAGATGAATTTCCGTGTTCTGCCGCTCGCGAATGTATTCGCGTAACTGCTAAAAAAATTGGCAGGTGAAAAAAGAAAAAGAAAATTGCCGCACATCAAAATTGTTGCGCGCATAAAGAAGTAGCCCGAGTCAAAAATTTTCAGACGACCATTGACTTTAATGCATTTGAACAAAATAGTAGCGAGTATAAAATTGTTATTATTTTGACGCCCATTGACTTCAATGCGTTTTGCGAATTTTGCCGATTCGCCCATCACTAATGGTGATCTTATATATTTTTAAGCTCCCTTTCTCCAGTGAAACAGTCCCAACTTGACCAGCTTATATTCATAACTGAGCCCTCCGATACCCGTTATTAGCTTAATTGCCCCTCTTTGTACTCTTTTTCATTTAATTATATCTGAGCAAAACACACAAGGGCCCTATCTAGAATATGCAGTGCAATTGCGGAGACCAAGGCCTACCAGTACTTCTCTGACTCTTAAGTATGTCCCAAAGTTGTCAGTTTAATGACATCTGATTAATGCTTGAAATTCCTCTTAGGATATTATATTCCACATAAAAATCATCATATCAATAATTATCGTGAACTTTGGAATATTTTCTATGTAATTTTCCATATTTTCCTAGAGAGTGAAATTTGCCAACAAAATATACAGCTATAAATGTATTTTTTATGAACCATAATGAATGTCTGGCTACGACGTTGTAACTTTTGGCTTCAACATATAAAACGGAGTGGAAAGCAATAAACATTCTAAATGGAGGGACCCATCTTTGCTAAGGAGACCATTTTTAGATGTTTTAATCATGAGTCAAATATTGATTGATATAAATGGCTAGGTGGATAGCTTAGCTCAACAGCTTTTCTTTAAAATAAATAGAAAATTGTCAGAGAAGTAGTGAGCTAGGGTGGCCTTCCACAATCCAAAGTCTGTTGCATAGATTAAGCTAGAATGGCTGGTAAAATCTCCATACAGGTGGAGTTCTTGGCCTTGAATTGGTGTTAGTAAGGTTCAGTGCCTAAGGTCAGGCCACACTTCAATGTCAATTTATTTCTTCCTAATAGGAATATCATTGTGTTAAGGCAAGACTTTTTATGCAAAAACCATTTCAGCAGGAAGCTAGTTTATCTTATTTATCTGGCATTTTTCACTTGCACACAGTGAGAAAGTGTCCAGGAACAATCTGTTTAATTAGCACAACAATAGAAAAATATAAAGGCGTGAATGTTTCTGTAATATTGTGCTCATACTGTTTGATGAAGATCTTGTTTTTAACTACTGTGGAGTTGTTTCCTTTGCCTTATAAAACATTACTATATCTACTAATTGAGTTAGTTCACCTTTAAGTATTTCACTTTTAAATTAAGTTGTAGTATGCTATAGGATTGCCTGTTTTTTTTAGCATAAATCGACTGTCCTTTTAACAGTTTTGTGACCAAAATGGTTAAATGCTGCTCTCTGTATTTGTATGTGTGGGGATGTACTGTACATGTAATCATGTGTATTGTGACTAGACCTGATTTCCATGTTAGGGCAACATTTAGAGCTTTATTCACTGGCGCTTTGCAGCAAATTGTTGGGATTCTTACACGGCTTAGAGAAAATAGCCGAACATTCTTCAGGCATACCTGTCATTGTGCATGGTGTTCCTCATAAGGTTTATCGAATGCTGTCACATTAAACATTTTATCTAATCCTAATCTCTCATCTGATATCCTGAGCTGCCATTGCAAAAAAGTAAAAAAAATTGACATATGTCCGCTGGGTTTGCCTACACAGAACTCAGTGAGTGAGCAAGCCTTTTCAGGTTCAATCCCAGGCAAAGTGAAGATTTGCAAGAGACTAATCTGAGATCCACTTTCTTTTAGTAAATTGTACAAAATGTGAATATTATCCCAGACAAGGGAGACATTAAATGTAAACTAATGATCCAAAAAGCTCCAAAATAAAGGAATTTAATTTCTCTACTGTCCTTTTTAAATTCTTCATATGTGACTTTTTTTCTGTAATAAAAGGGGCAAAGTTTTTCCTAGAGGTTCAGCTGTTGCTATGGGATGAGATGCTAGAGACCCTGGTTTGACTCCCTGTTTCAACTTCTTTGTCATCCTGGACAAGGCTCTTAATTGCTAGGGATGTAGCGAACCGCCGACTATGTGTTCGCGAACACCGGCAAAAAATGCGAACAGTTCGCGAACAGTTCGCGAACTTCGAACATCCGAAAATCGTTCGATTCGAACGATCGAAGGATTTTAATCGTTCGATCGAAGGATTTTCGTTCGAATCGAACGATCGAAGCCAGTCGATCGAATGATTTCATTCAATCCAATGGCTTCGATCGTTCGATTCGAACGAAAATCCTTCGATTCGAACGAAAATCCTTCGATTTTAGCGGTCGAAGGAATCGAATGGTCGAATGATCGAACGATTTTTGACGCGAACGCCTATTGGCGAACGTCGCACGACGTTCGCCAACTTGCGGCGGACGCAAACAGTCGAAGTTCGCGCGAACTAGTTCGCCGGCGAACAGTTCGCTACATCCCTATTAATTGCTGGAAAGTGCTTTGAGTTGCACAGGAATAAACAAGTCATATTAGTATTTCCCTTACACCACCTTATACCTG
Source organism: Xenopus petersii (assembly GCA_038501925.1). Taxonomy (NCBI): domain Eukaryota; kingdom Metazoa; phylum Chordata; class Amphibia; order Anura; family Pipidae; genus Xenopus; species Xenopus petersii. The sequence continues at coordinate 135,475,365 of CM076682.1, forward strand.
ATGCCAACTAAGCTGCATAAATCCCTGCTGATAGCATAACAGCTATTTTGATGTGTTTTAGTAGCTTTAAGCCTTGTTGCTCCACATTACAGAAGATCCCTTTTGCAGAAAACCCCAGGTCCAGTATACCAGATATGATTTAAAAAAACTTATATGTTGTTTAATTAAAACTTCTACTAGGAGCGCCACTTTAAGGTGAATTCACCAATGGTATGCACTTTGCCCTTTCTCATTCTATAAGGCTATGTCCAAATCAAAAGAAGGAATGAGAACGCCTCCTTTCTAGGTTTTTCTTTATATTATGTTCATTGTTAATTTAAGAATTGTAATAGAAATAGAACATTAAAGGGAAATAAGGAACAGAAACCAAGTTAACTAGTTGCAGGCTATTTATCTTAGCTATTGGTTCAGTTCAATCACTACACCATGTTTAGCCATTTTCGATCTTGGCCTGTGCACAGAGCTGCCAACCCTCCTTTATTTTCCAGGAGTCTCCCAAATGTATGTACCCTGCCTGGGCTGGGGACGACCTGGACTGAGAATTAAAATAGGCCCTGGCATTTCAGGTACACAGAGGCCCACTCAGCCCACACAGAGGCCCAAACAGCCACCACTAGCCCACTAAATACTGACTTTCTATGGCACTTTATAGCAGCCCCTCTGGCATTTACCAGAACCCACAGATTGCCAGTCCGGGCCTGTGTGTAATTGGTTATGCACAAACGGGACTTGTAAATGTGGGAAATATCCATGCAAGTCTTGTAAGGTCATCACACTTAATTCTGAATTTAGATCAGATGTTACAGGCAAAGTATTTAAAAATCACATGAATAATAATTGCTGTAGCACCCATGCAGTTAATTTGCTTGAATGCAAGTCCTGTCTTAAACAATACGTTTGATGTGCAAAGGAAAGAGTCAGGGAGCACTTGAATGCTATAGAGCAGGGATCCCCAACCTTTTTTTACCTGTGAGCTACATTAAAATGTAAAAGAAGCTGGAGAGCAACATAACTATGCAACAGTTTTTGGGGGAGCAAAATATGAGCTGTGATTGGCTATTTGGCTATATGGACTGGTAGCCTACAGGAGACTCTGTTTGGAAGTGCACCTGGTTTTTATACAACCAAAACTTGCCCCCAAGCCTGGAATTCAAAAATAAGCACCTGCTTTGAGGCCACTGGGAGCAAAATGCAAGGGGCTGGAGAGTAGTGATGGGAGAATTTCGGGTGCTTCACCGAAAAAATTGCGAATTTTCAGCGTAATTAGCGAAATGGCAAAAGATTTGTGAATTTTCACAGCGGTTTCGCAAAATTATTTGCTGGCGGCGAGTCGCGAGAAATTCGCGCCTGGCGAATAAATTCGCCCGTCACTACTGGAAAGCAATGTGTTGCTCACGAGTCACTGATTGGCGATCACTGCTATAGAGAAAGGTGATAATAGATCTCCCATTGGAAAACATTTTGTTTATGCAGTAAACGGGGCTGTTTGGATTTAGGAGTTAAGGTGATTGAAAAGGTATACACACCTTTGAGAGGGGGGATATGCTACTTCATTGAACACACATGAGGCATTCTGGATACTTACCTTGAATACAAGTCATCTGCATGGCCTCAATACTAGATTTGATATCTCTGATTTTGTTTAAACAATTATTTTCTGCGTATATTTGGATTTTTGTTTGTTTTAATTAATTATACCTTTATGGTTTTTCAAAGAATCCTTCTATATGTATTTTTCTTCTTTTCTGATCGTATAATGGAATATTTAGTAATCCTGCTATGTGACGCGTTACACTTTATTAGATGCCCACCAATAGAGGTCGCTGTGGGATTGACCTATTGATACTGACACTGGAATATACTGAAGGAAGCCACATGGGCATGGACAAGGACATGGAGAGCCCACATGAGAAATGCTGTAGATTAGAAGATTCACATGCTTGGGCACAGTGCATGAACAGAAAACTAGTTTTTGATGATGCAGGTAGTCAGAACTAGAACTAAGATGCCAGGGAGAACTACGATGTTGCCAATATGGTTACAGCAATCTTAACAGAGTAAGCAACGTTGCAGGTCTGATATTAATTTAATGTTTCAATAAGGGCAAGAGTGTTCCTTTGTATTGCAGCTTTTTTTGTTCTTTAAGTCATGGAAATTATATATAAATATATTATAATAAATCAATACTAGTCACATAAACCATTTTTGTCAGCATTGTCATTGCAGCTGGCAGGCTGACTAAACTGATCTCAGATAGGTTAAAATTGACATACCGGTATATAATGAATGGCCATTAGGAAATTAGTGATCCAACATTGTCTGCAGGGAAAATAAACCACTATATATATATTCATTTTCCTACTTGTTGCAGGTACTGACAATACTTATTGTTGAATTAAGACAGTCTGAAATACTTCTCTTTTCTCTTTTATTGTATCCAAGTTTAGGCCAATTACGTGGAAACTTCTGATGAATTCCAAGTCCATTCAAGACATCTTGCAACAACTTTAGAATTCACTGATGTTGATAAAAAACTTTATAAATGGGAAACACAAAAGTCATTCCTGTGAAGAGTCTTTCATTAAGACAAGCGCTCAGGCATTATGTCTTTAGTCAGATTACAAGAGACAGCACATATTAACCCTAACCCATATTAAGACACTCAGCTTGTATGTGGAAGCAGACCACTATGGTTACTAGCAACCGAAGGGTCAGAATAACTCCGCGTCAGGTCAAGCAGTAGCTGGCAGCAGAGAGAAATACATCAACACTAAGGTCATAAATAAGTCAGCAACAGAAATGGAAGGTCAGTAGATTATTCTGAGACACCATGGAGCATCCCAGAGAGGAAACAAGTTAATAACAGATACAGTCCTTATGAACAAAGGAGAAACACTGTGCAAACTGTATACTGGGCCAACACATGTGAATCAAACTGATTTGACCATATTAAAAGTACCATTTCCCATTTAACCTATTCAGTGCTTCAAACTCTAATATGTTATATACTAGGATTTAAGGGGGTGGTTCACCTTTAAGTTAACTTTAAGTATGTAATAGACTGGCTAATTCTAAGCAACTTTTCATTTTTTTATAGTTTTTGAATTATTTGCCTACTTCTTTTAAATCTTTCCAGCTTGCAAATGGGGGTCACTGACAATCTTAAAGGAGAATTCAACCCTTTAGCAAAAAAAAACGTACCCCCCCACCCCACGTAGACCACCCTCCCTCCTCCCCCTCCGTAGCTGCCGCCCCAGGGAAATGGACCTAACTTTTTGCTTACCCCGTGGTGCCAATTCAGGCATTGGAGTTCCAAGCAGCCATCTTCCGGGTCTTCGGTAAGCTAAGATGGAGATTGGTGAAGTGGCGCATGGGCAGTTGGAACAATTTACTTGTTTGCGACAACTGCGCGTTCAACGAAATCGACGGAAAGTGCCAAAGCACCGGAAGAAGACACGAAGACCCAGAAGATGGCTGCCGTGAACTCCGAAGCCTGAATCTGCGCTGAGGGGTAAGTAAAAAGTTAGGGGCATTTCCCCGGGGGGAAGTTAGGATGGGGGAGGAGGGAGGGAGGTCTATGTGGGGTGGGGGTATGGGTTTTTTTTTACTAAAGGCTTGAATTCTCCTTTAAAAAGCAAATGCTCTGTAAGGCTAAACATATGTTGTTATTGCTATGTTGTATTACTCGTCTTCCTATGCACACCCTCTCCTTTTCATATTCCAGTCTTTTATTCAAATCAATGCATGGTTGGTACTTATTTCTACAAAGGACCCCACATATAAAGGCATATTTATCATTTTCAAATTCTTGTTAGTTTTTAAAAACTCCCAGAAACTCCCATAAATTTGAAATTCAACAATCAAAATTTATTAAAAAATCTAATTTTTCCAACTCTGTTGAATGGAATTGCCCCGAAAAATTGAATTTGATTCGAATTTTAAAAACTCTATTCTCGAATCAAATCTGAATAACTCCCTAGTCGAATTTGACAGTTTTTTCTTTCAAAAGTTGTTATTTGAGTTTTAACATATTAAAGGAACAGTTCAGTATAAAAATAAAAACTGGATGAATAGATAGGCTGTGCAAAATAAAAAATGTTTCTAATATAGTTAGTTAGACAAAAATGTAATGTATAAAGGCTGGAGTGACTGGGTATGACCTGCCACCCTTTGCTATCATGTATACTATATACATTTCTAAAATCGTGTTTCCTTCTTAAAGGAACAGTAACACCAAAAAATGTAAGTGTTTTAAAGTAATGAAAATATCATGTACTGTTGCCCTGCACTGGCAAAACTGATCTGATTGCTTCAGAAACACTAGAAGGGGCAGATTTACTAAGCTCGAGTGAATAGTTCGAATGCAAAAATATTCGAATTTCGAAGTATTTTTTTGGGTACTTCGACCATCAAATGGGTCAAATGGAATGATTCGAACGTTTCGAAGTAAAAATCTTTCGACTATTCGATCATTCGATAATCGAAGTACTGTCTCTTTAAAAAAAAACCTGGACTTCATACTTCGCCACATTAAAGCTACTGAAGTGCAATGTTAGCCTATGGGGACCTTTCAGAGCACTTTCTACGTTTTTTTTTATCGAATAAAAAGCCTTAGATCGATGGCTTAAAATCATTCGAATCGTTCGATTTTTATTTGATTGTTCGATCGAAGCTTTTGCACTAAAATCCTTTGAATTCGATAATCAAATTCGAAGGATTTCACTTCGATGGTCGAATACGAGGGTTTTTTAACCCTCGAAATTCAACCCTTGATAAATCTGCCCCTATAGTTTATATAGACAAGCTGCTGTGGAGCAATGGCGGAAATTGAAAAACGGCTATATGGCACAGGTTAACTAATGGATAACAGATAACACCATTAGACAGACAGAGTTTATTTGCTATCTGCTGTGTAACCTGAGCCATTTCTCTTTTGAATGGCTGCCCCCATGGCTACACAGCAGCATATTTATATAAACAATAGTAGTGTTTCTGAAGCAAACACACCAGTTTTACCAGTGCAGGGAAACACTGCATTATATTTTCATTACTTTAAAACACTTATTTTTTGATGTTACTGTTCCTTTAAATCCATAATTACAATCACACAGGCAAGGCCCTATTTCATAGAACCTGTTTTCAAGGCTAATTTTGCATTATCCCAAAATCTGCCAGGAAGGAGGACCTGTGGCTCATGGCCATGCATAGCCTATGCAATTATAGACAGTGAGGAAGGCGGGGGCATGGGAAAAGGTCAATGATTTTTAGAAAGTGCAGAAAGAAAAGATGAAAGCAGTTACTGTACCTGAGGCATAAAGGCGAATAAGGTAAGATATAATTGATATGATATGATTTAAAATGAGTTTGTGACAGTGATGGAAGTTTTAATTATCAACAATTTTGATTTAACAAAAATGCCTGGGCGACAGGTTTAGAATCATAGACAAAGTTGTAAGCTATTGTAATACCTGTTAAAGGAACTGTAACATCAAAAAATAAAAGTGTTTTAAAGTAATAAAAAGATAATGCAGTGTTGCCCTGCACTGGTAAATTGATGTGTTTGTTTAAGAAACATTACAATTGTTTATATAAATAAGCTGCTGTGTAGCAATGGGGGCAGCCATTCAAAGGAGAAAAAGCTCAAGTTACACAGCAGATAGAAGATAAGCTCTGTCTGTCTAATGGTGTTATCTGTTATCCATTAGTTAACCTGTGCCATATAGCCGTTTTTCAATTTCCGCCATTGCTCCACAGCAGCTTGTTTATATGAACTATAGTAGTGTTTCTGAAGCAAACAGTTCAGTTTTACCTGTGCAGGGTAATAGTACATGATATTTTCATTACTTTAAAACACTTACATTTTTTGGTGTTACTGTTCCTTTAAAGCAGTGGCTCCAGAAAAAAACAGTAAACCCACCGCACAGGATCCAGCAATATATGGCATTCCCTAAAGTATTTTCCAAAAACAACGGGTGTTATTATGAACAGAATTTACTGTATCTCTCAGTGCTGCTATGGTACTAGAGAAAACAAAACATATTGAGTATTCTATTACTGTACACTGTGACAAACTAATTAGACTGTGGCTTGCAGTGAAAATGTATAACATCTGCAAAAGTTAAAGGATGTCAAATATAAAAGCAAATAAAATATGTTTGAAGCTTCTCAACATTGCATTATATCTGCATACCCAGAAACCCCTGCAATGCCCAGTTCTGTTCTCAAGTTCTATGTCAGCAAGTTAAACCAAAAGTGCTCTTCTTATTTTAAAATGTATCAAAAGCCATGGGGTGTTCCATAGCAGGTATTAATTGACTTCCTGCCCAGAAGTATTGAAAGATTAACCGTGGAATGAGAATGTCAATTTTACCCTGCGGAGACCACACCATGAATCTCATCAACTTTTCCAGTTGGAATTTAACAGGTCTGCTTGCCAGTCTGTTGAGTTTTTAACTACTAATGGAAATGGCAAAGCAGTTTAGGTGATTAAATGTAAGAGAGGTACAACCTGTAAAATCCATTTAACTTATACTACAAAATAATTAAATGGTGATAATACTGAACATTTCTGTCTTTCCTTTTTATTTGTCCATATAGGTTCCATTTTATAATCCAGCATATTCTTAATGATTGCAGTTGTAGAAAAGTGGAAAATTGAATTCTTCAGACATATGGAAACATATTCCTAGCATTTGAGTTCATCTTCTTATAAAGTGGACACATCAGCCACCATGTGATTCTTTGTGCACAATCTGTATTCTTCATTGGATTACATAAATTCGGGCTACTCTTTGGCAGTCCACAAAATGAATTTATTAGGGCTGAGGAGAATCTCAATTTTATATATGTATATAAATTAAAATTACAACATTACATTATATATACAGTATATATATGAACAGGTATAGGATCCCTTATCCAGAAACCCGATATCCAGAAAGCTCCGAATTACGGAATTGGTTGTCTCCCATAGACTCCATTTCAAATAATCCAAATTTTTAAAAATGATTTCCTTTTTCTCTGTAATAATAAAACAGTAGCTTGTACTTGATCCCAACGAAGATATAATTAATCCTTATTGGAGGCAAACCAGCCAATTGGGTTTGTTTAATGTTTAAATTAATTTCTAGTAGATTTAAGGCATGAAGACCCAAATTACGGAAAGATCTCTTATCCAGAAAACCCCAGGTCCCGAACATTCTGGATAACAGGTCCCATAACTGTGTGTATATATATATATATATATATATATATATATATATATATACTGTATTAAGAATGTAGTATGACCTGAGCTGCCTTAACTTTTTCAAGGCATTAATACAATAACAACAAGAAGTGAGAGGGTCATGGGTTTTTTGTCTTGATAAAGGTCCAAGAACCGGACTGAAATGTTGGCAATGTATACACTAATTAGTCCCTGAAGTGCCATAGATTTGTGCAATAGTTATTTTTTTTTGTAAAAAGTGGTACCTTGTAGAGAACCCGGGCACTGAACCTTTCTTGGATAAATTTAAGAGCTGTGCTAACTAATAAACAATGGTGACTGTTACCTTGTGTTTCTAAATTGATTAGTCGGCTTCTTCCTTGTATTGTACTCCGCCACGGGTACAGGTTCAAACTGGAAGCAACATTGTAGTATCACTGCTCAAAGTGATTTTATTTGGACAACATGTTTCGAGTCTTCCAACTCTTTGTCAAGTGTTAAATTTCCAAACACATATATATATATATATATATATATATATATATATATATATATATATATATATATATACCTGTATAGAACAATCCTAGTCAGGTGCACTCTCTACCAAAAAACATCCGTCTGCGTGCTGGTAAAATTATCACTATATTCTCATCTCACAAACCGCACTCCAAGGACTTGTCAGGTGCAAAAATCAAATGCCTTTATTTCAACGTTTCGGCTCTCACACGCGAGCCGTATATATATTGTATTATATATAGTGAATAAAGTACCCCCTATTGTAAAATATAAGGATATTATAAGTTACAGAGGAGTTTCATGAGTTTCGAAGGAGTTTCGAAGGCCGTTGTTTTTATACAGGTCATGGAACTCCGAGGTAACTTCTAATATCCTCATATTTTGCAACTGGGGATACTTTATTTATTATAATACACAAGTTTCAGTGAGTCATGTGACAGAAATGACATCAGAACTCACCGTTTATAACTGATGACATCAGAACTCACCATTTATAAGGATATCATTTACAAGATATTCATGGTTCTTGTGTATTATATATATATATATATATATATATATATATATATATATATATATATATATATATATATATATACATATACATATATATATATATATATATATATATATATATATATATATATATATACATATACATATACATAGATATGTGTGTGTATGGGATCCATTATACGGAAAGCCATTATCTAGAAAGCTCCAAATTATGTAAAGGCCACCTCCCTTAAACTCCATTTTATCCAAATATTCCAAATTTTTTAAAATATTTCCTTTTTCTCTTTTATAATAAAACAGTAACTTGTACTTGATCCCAACTAAGATATACTTAATCCTTATTGGATGTAAACCAGCCTATTTGGTTTATTTTAATTTTACATGACTTTCTTGTAGACTTACTAAGGTATGAAAATCCAAATTATAGAATTTAAGGGGCATATTTACTTAAGGGGCAAAGTGACTAACGCTGGCGTTACCTCTTGCGCCAGACTTGCCTTCCCCACTTCAGACCAGGCAAAGTGCAATAGCGTAGATAGGAGTTCCTAAAAAAATAGTTGAAAAAATTTCTAAGCCACAAAAAACACTAGCGTCTTTTACTTTTTTCAGGGTGATAGGCTGCAAAAGAGCGTACATTTTTTTTGGGGGGGGGGTGACCAGCTTCCCCCCTACATTTCCTAACATATGGAACATAAACTATACACAGGGCTTGCTTGACGCAGTAATGCTAGCATAACTTTGCCAACGTTCGCGGCCCTGGCCACAACTTTGGATTTTAGTGAATTAGCATTGTCTTGGCAAATCTAAGCCTGGCGAAGTGTTGCGCTGTTAGCAAAGTCGTCACTGGCAAATTTTCAGAGGTTAGTGAATTTGCCCCTAAAAATGATGAGAAACAAGATTTTAATTTTAACATTTCAATCACATACTGAAAACCAGAACCTGTACTCAAATTGCATCAATCAGCCATTAACTAAAAACCTGGGTCACATATATATTTTACATAAGTGGACATTGTGCATCAATGTGCAGAGGCAAATAATCTCCTGTGTACAACTCCAGAAACATTTACGCGTGTATCATGCATTAGTAATTGGTGAGACTGTAATAGCTGAGCATATTATGCACCAAGTACTGTATAAAGTTCATTTACAATGCATAATTAAAGGCAGTGCTATCAGACAGGTCACTCCTGCAGATGTCAATATTAGTTATTAATATTTAGTCTCAGTAAATAAAAACCTGGTTTATTTTAAACAGAATTTGATGCTGATCATTTGAGACCACACTGACTAATTGTCCTATGAGAAGATTAGTCAGATATAAATGCAATATGGCAACCCTATATGGTTTAATTGCACTGAACTGAGCCACAGACCTTGGTAAGATCAGAGTGAACTTTGCATTTCTGGCCCAGCAGTGAAACCAATACACGGAATAAGGTCATTGGCCCACAAACATGAATCAAACAATTATTTTAAGATGCCTCACATACAGATGACCAGGTGGTTCAGTCAAAAATTAACCACTTTAAATAAAAAATCTGTGCATGTGTGGCCATATTTACTATACTATCAGTTATGTGATAAAGCTATACAGAAAATATACACTCATACTTTGCCTCATTAGGTAATTAATTTGGCTTAAATTGCCTTAGCAAATGTATAAGCAAATGTGTGATGTATCTGCAGTTGTCAGACAGCTGGCTATCCCTCTGTAGAATGATGAATTGCTATAAAATATGGAAGACGTATTGTGATTCAGTAGGAGCAGCAAAAGGGAGCTGACCAGAGTGCTGAAATCATACCTCACCTGTTGCCCCATGTCCATTATTGTCTTAAGTAAGTTTATAACCCATAAAAATGCTACTGTTAGGAAGATATATTGGATCTAACTGTCAATTGGGTCTAATCTGACACCCAACTGCTGCATGAAGACAGAGTGAAGAGAAACAGATGCTGAGAGATGGATAGTGAAGATAAACTTGATTATATCAGAAACAATGCAGAATATTTAATTGATTGAATTTAGAAAGTTGATGAAGCTTATATTAAATCTTCATTTTTGCAATAGTTGCCCTTTAACATTTATAGTGATGGTAATAGCGGGAGCAAGACAAGGGATTGTGCTATAAAACCAAGAGGTTGAAGGTCTTATTGAGTTTGAAGTCTACTACCATCTAGAAAACTAAAAAAGCAAATATCTAAACTGGTTGCTACAAGCAGCTGCAATTTAGAACCTATCTTTGCAAATCAGCCCATGGTCTGCAGCCACATCTGTACAGATACATACTGATGCTTTAAAGGGCACTATAACCCCTTCTTCAACATGAGTTCAGTGAATAGTGCTTGAACTTTTTGCTATTTTTTTGAGCTAAACTGAGCAAACAGGGAAATTAAGCTACTCCCTATGTGGCTCTTGTATGATAGATAATTCGATTACCAGAACACAGATAAACCCCCTGCATGATCGAATCCTGCTTACACAATAGTAATGACATACTGTTGATGTAATAATTCTTTGTTAATTAATTAACAGCATATTTAGGATTAAAAATGAGTATTCATATGGCACCAACTGACAACTGGCTAATTTTCAGTGGGTAGCACTTCTGCCTTGCAATGCTTTGGTCCTGAGTTTGATTCCAGCTTGGGCACTATCAGCAAAGAATGTGTATGTGTAAATCATGGGGTTATTTATTAAACCTCAATTTTTTCTTTTTTGGGACAAAAAACTCGAATTGTTCATGAAAAAAACCCTCAATTTTTTCTAGATTTATTATGCCCCTGCTGCAAAAAGCCTGAACACGAAAATCCGCCATCTCAGACCTGTCAAGTTCATGTATAAGTCAATGGCAGATGTCTCTATCCAAATTTGAAGATATCATGTTTTGTGCTAGGTTTAGTCCAATAATACAATAAATTTGGGGTTTTCAGTGAAAAAATAGAGCGATTTGGCAAAAAAGTCTGAAAAATCGTGCAATTAGGGTTTTTTCTCGATTTTATTGTGTTATTTCCCAATCCGATTTCTTTGAGTAATTTTATTAAGGGCATGGGAGTTTGATTGAGCTTTTTTGTTATTTTAATTATGAGATAAGTTCGGATTGTAGTAAATAAGCCCCTCAATGTCTGCATGGGTTTCCTTTGAGTACTCTGGTTTCCTCCCACATTTTAAAAACATACAGGCAGCTTAATTGGCTCCTGATAAATCTGACCCTACTGTGTTTAAGGGACCTTATAAAATAATTTAATATAAAATAATTTAATAAAATAATTTTACTTAAAACGTCCCTGGAGTGCCATCGATTTTTGCAATAGTTTTTTTTTTTTTTTATAAAAGTGGTATGCTGTAAAGAGCCCAGGCACCAAACCTTTCTTGGACATATTTAAGGGCTGTGCTAGCTTAATTTTTCAATTAAATATATATATATATATATGTTATATGATCTCTTTAAATTGTTATATATATATATATATATATATATATATATATATATATATATAGTCAAATACAAGAGTCCTCTGCACTCAACCCATTATCAATATATTTAAGACAGAGACATTTTGTGCATACTGCTACTGAAAAATGCCTTACCCTTTAAACAAAACAGGGATTGTTTGTCCATATATTGCAAAATATTTAAGCTGGCCAACTACGTCAAAGTCATCCCATATCTGGCCAGTCCTATGCTCAATTTTATCTGATTCATTAAGAATTCTATTGCTTCATTATACAAAGGGACTAGGTTTTACCTGCAACTTACTTGCTGCTTTCAAAGTAAACCCCCATACTTGGCTGCCCTTTTATTAGACACCAGTGGGATCACCTGACTATAGCTGGGAAGGGTGGGAGCTACAACATGGAGCTGGTCACTGCTCCTGTATAACTATAACAAACAAGGGAAAGTTGTGCTCACCACTATTTTTTAAAACCATTAGGCGGGGGTGCAATGAGGGTGTGACCACAAAATACATATAGTCAAATACAAGAGTCCTTTGCACTCAACCCATTATCAATATATTTAAGACAGAGACATTTTGTGACTCCTAGGCAGCGTGCCTGTGTGGTGGAATGAAAGGTGGTGTTGTTTACTGTGTTACTATGATATCTGAGGGACAGGGGAAGATCTTGGAGGAAATATAATGAGTTCTGTTTTAGAAAGGTTCAGTTTCAGGTGGCGCTGTGACATCCAGGAGGAGACAGCAGAGAGACAGTCTGTGACTTGGGAAAGGACAGAATTAGAAAGAGCAGGAGTAGACAAGTAGAGTTGGGTGTCATCAGCATAAAGGTGATACTGAAGTCCAAATGACTGAATGAGTTTTCCTAGTGAAGTTGTATAGAGCGAGAACAGCAGGGGGCCAAGAACAGAGGCTTGAGGAACTCCAACAGAGAGTGGGAAAGTAGCAGAAGTAGAGTTAGAGAAGGAAACTTTAAAGGAAGGGTCAGACAGATAAGATGTAAACCATGAAAGAGCAGTGTCCCGAATGCCAGATGAGTGTAGAATGTCAAGGAGGAGTGTGTGGTCAACTGTGTCAAAGGCTGCAGAGAGATCTAGAAGGATTAGAATGGAATAATGACCTTTAGACTTTGCCAATAGAAGATCATTGGTTACTTTGGTGAGTGCAGTTTCAGTCGAGTGTGATGGGCGGAAGCCAGATTGCAAGGGGTCGAGGAGGGAGTTGTGAGTGAGATGCTGGATCAGGCATTTGTAAACAAGCCTTTCTAGTAATTTGGATGCGAATGGAAGAAGGGAGACCGGTCGATAGTTAGTGGGAGAGCTGGGATCAAGGGAAGGTTTTTTGAGGATAGGAGTGATTAGTGCTTGTTTGTATAATGGTGGAAAGGTACCAGTAGAGAGTGAAAGATTAAATAGGTGGGTAAGTGCAGGAGAGAGTGTATCAGAGATTGGGTGGAGAAGGCGAGAGGGTATGGGGTCAAGGGAGCAGGTGGTGGGTTTTGAGCTGGCTAGAAGTTTGCTAACTTCATCAAGAGTTGCAGGGGTGAAGGAGTGCAAAGTAGATGTGAGTGGACTGCACGTTGGTCTGAGATTGTTGTCGGACGGTATGCTCAGCCTAATGAGATCGATTTTTTCATTAAAGAAATGAGCAAGGTCTTGGGCGGTAACATTAATAGGTGGAGGGGGGCATAGGAGTATATATATATATATAGAAATAACAAATAATAAAATACCATTGACATAAAACTCCTCTATGACATCTGTGACCTACAATATCAACTTACAGCCAATGAGAGAAACTGGAAATAGCTCATTAGAAGCTTCATTTACAAAATACATTTATTAGGATTTTCCTGCATCTCCCGCATTTGTTGTCATTTCTAATACTATGCCCTGGGTGGTGCCCCTCTACCACCTCAGTAATTAGCACTAACATAAGTGCTAATGTGCCCAACATTTTGCAGTGACACACAACAATCAACTTTCATAAGTCTAATGAATGTGCAATACAAATCATATATATCCCCGTAATGCAAGTTTTGGGGAAGGGGGCAATAAATTACACTTTTGTTGTGGGGCTCAGTTGTGCCACTGCTCACACTAAAAGGGAAAGTGCATTCATGGTTGGCAAGTTTGACACTATTGTTTGAAGAAAGTATATTAAAAGGATGGCCACCCAAACACTGTTTTTTTCATAATGAATGAAAAAGGAGTCCTAAGCACCCTGTCATTATACTGTACATTCAAAACAATATAATCAAAAATGTTTAATGCTTTTAAAGTTTATTGTATTTTTTGTAAATTAATGTTTCAGCTCTACATACATGATCTCCTTTGTGCCTCTTTCAAGTTATTTGTCTTGTCACCCAATATGTACCTTGCTCAGAGTATTTTAGCCTGAGGTTACCTGCACAAAAACATTACATGAAATCATTGTGATTGGATTATTGTGAATGTAGGATTTTAAAGTGCTAGCAGATTTTATACCACCAAGTTAAAATGGATGATTTATAAAACATTTTCAAGATTACTTTAGACTTCCTATTGCTGAATATAATATATTATATGACCTGAATGAATGAAACCCTTCATAGACATTAAATAATATATGGATGCATTACCTTTACTTTTTCAGTTCAGGACATTATATTTTACCATACCCAAAAGATTAAATTAAACTTTAGCTTTAATCAGTCTTTTAAAGACTACAACCTGGTACAATGTAAGGTCTCTTTTCACATCTGGAAATAATATGCAAATTGACAAGGATGTAAAACTGTGTTTGATTTTACTAGCCATCTGATCATGATTACGAGTGCCTGAATCAGTGCTGGTTTGTCGCCTGTGTACTCAATTATGCACATGTGAGCAGAATAGTAGAGAAAGTTACATCAATGAATAAAGGGAGTAAAAGAGAACTCAATAACAAGAGTCGAGCAATCTTTAAACAATAAACCGACTGTCCTGAAACACTTGCTTTCTGATGCCTTTAGTTATACATCTGACAAAATTGATGTTTGTCAAAATTCAGCTCCTTTTATGATTGATCTTGTTTCTCTGTTTTCATTATTGTGAAAGCTCCTTTTTTGCTTTTTGCCAAACGTAAAGATTCACTTGTCTGGGGAGATTACCACACAAACACATCTTTATCAGATTTGGCCTCCCACATGCCAGGCCAAATTCTGCATCATATCATTTGGTACCCAGGCCAACAACTAGATCATAATAGAGGCTTATACGCACAAGCTAGGTGAGGATGTCAATGATCAGTCCTTGTGCACTTTTCTGCCACATAGTTTTCACAGAAGCTGTTGCCATCATGGCAGCTTTTATTGTCTGTGTATGGCCTACATAGCTGATCGACACATTTTGTGGCTGGATAGAAGTGTAGGATAGTGGGAGATAAAAAACTACAACTGACATACAAAAATACAGTACTCCTCTTACTGGTTAATTTTCTTATAATAGTCCCAGAGAGAATAAGGTTTGAATGCAAATAGGTCCACTGGCTGCTGTACATTGTACTATTTGTTTAATTCTTTGGTCTTTTCCCTACTCACACTCTCCTACCTCATCATTGGGGCAGCAAAGTAAACTCAATTGCAGTAAATTTTGAGTAGTAATGGGTTGACAGCTCCAATATCAACTACAACCGCACTGGAGCTGCATAACATTCATAAATGATTTCTACTCTGTGTCTTAATATCATCTGCATGGTATGTTTCTATGCTTCTACATGTTAATTCCCACTTAGCTTTTGCTTATTCCACCGAGTCTCTTAAGGTAGTAAATAAACTGTTCCATTTTCACAGTGCCCTCGGATCAGAGTGTCTCCTTTTTTTATTTCCCATTACCATCACTATTTACTCTTTTGCTATTGTATTTACAGTGCTTTATCCCTTCTTCTTACACTCCCTTATAAACTTTACTAACCTTGCCCTCCAAGCTACTCTCAGACGGCTGGGAAAGAAGATATCCTCTCTTTGCTTACACAAAGTACATTTGGAATTCTGAATTCCAGCAATGATCTAAGAGTGTCAAAAGCAGGTCCAGATTCCCCACTAGGATTTCCCCATCAAGCCAAGCATATGGGGAGCTTGGATGGAAGCCAAGCCAGGTCGAAGTTAAAATGTAAAATGTAAATATTTTGTAATTCCCACAAGTATTAAGGATCTGCATGCAGTTAGAGAGATAAAATGTTCTGCATTGCATATTCTAAAGGAGAAAATAATTAGTTATAGAGCAGGAGAAGATGAAATTAGAAACAACATGAAATCTTACCCTTCTATAGTAATCCAAAGCAAAATAAATACCTAAATACCTTCCTCAACCCAAGATAGCAGTAGGTTACCTAACTAGATCGGTCATTAATTTTTTTTTTTTAATAATCATAAATACGTTCTACTTTTCTAAACCCAACCAATGACTCAGTAGGCAATTCCATAATTTGATTGTCTTTACAATACAGAAAACTGCCTGATTGTTATGATAAAGCATAAAGCCAGGAAATTGTTTGTTCCTGCACTAACACTATTAACAACGCTTCTTACATATTGAAGTGCTGATTACTAAACTGCACAGATTATATTTAAGCACATATATCAATTGACTGTGCCTTTAAAACTAATTGCAAGATTATTCAAATTGGATCTCATTATTGTCAAAAGCTGTTCTACTTTACTGCTGCAGTTTAACTTTAATATCTTAGCAAACGTTTCTCATTGGGCTTTGGCAGCTTCAAAAATAACTGGCTTATTTCTAAACAGACTGTTGACGGTACATGGCCCACCATCGTGATCAGCTTGGCCACAGGAATGCCTGTGAGAGAAAGCATTCCCCTGCAATACAAAGAGAGGCATGCTGCATAATAAAGCTAAATTTTGTTAACAAGGGGGGGATCCTAACTCCAAAGTGAGGAATTTCCTTTCTGAAAGCAGTAAATGAGTCACTAATACAATGTCCCGGGGCTATGAATGCGTTGTCCTGGCTTTAACACTGGCATTGCCCACAGGCTGGTCGTTTCATGCAGTGATCAGCCACCTCTGTGTTTGTGTTTAGTTTACTGCACATGATGTGCTTATGTTCCCTACTTTGATTCACAAGAAGAATATCTGTGGTTTCACAGCCCACAACATCGCTGGAATGAAAGACATTTTTCCTCTCTCACAAGTGAATCCAGCAATTTAATGTTTGGATGATCATTTAAAGTCTCTTTGGGAACCCACATGGTTAGGGCTAAAAACACACTGTAGAGCCTACTAAATTTTTAGTGTTAATGTATATCTATTCAGCTAATTAGATGTTACTGGACCTCACAACAAGATCTTTCTAGTGCTCCCAAACCCGCCAAACCTTTCAGGATTATTTCTTTTAAAACTGCTTATCAATCTGGGCATTTGCTCGATAAAATAAACACGAATGTTTTGCTTATTGATGCCATTCATTAACTTCCATATAGTTATCCTACCTCTTCTGATAACTCATGTGGAAGTGCATCTGTTGACAAAAAGGAAGCCTGGAGCTATGAACATGGGGGTAATTTGAGGGTTCTCATAGCAGAACTTTGCAGTACATTACCCAGGCAAGAAAGCCGTAATGAAGGAGGCAGAGGCAAGACTCAATGGTGCAAAGATTGCAACAAGAGGACAAAGGACTTGTTGCTGAATTTTTGCTAACTTGTTCCTTGCAAACCAGCCTCCATAAACTTCTGCTTGATATTAGAAATGTCTGATAAAAGTCAGTTGATTGGATAGCTTTTAATGGCATCAAGAACAAATGTACTACCCTTATCATCCATATGCTTATTGGGATAGGATATTTCTATTTATTTTACACGTTTCTCTAAAATACTGTATGTGAATAATAAAAAAATGATCTACACAAACCAATGCCGTGTTAGGAATAATGAAGTCAAGTAAATGTCAGCATTATTTTTGTGTATGAATAGACTTTTCCACCAGACTTTGCATACACTGCTCCATTACTGCACCATTAGAGTGAGAAACAGTTTAAATACATTTAGGAAGGAATAAGATAATAATTGTTGTTTTGCAAAAAAATTGTCAATTACATAGTGTGGAAGAGCTTTACGATCCATTGTCAGAAAGAATATGCTAGGAAATTCAAAAATGATTAAAGAAAAGAAGAGGATACGTTAAGGGGGTTATTTATCAAATTCCGAATTTACTACATTTCTTTGGGTTATCGACTGAAACCCTGAATTTTTCAGATTATCAGACTAAGCACAGACCATAATATCTTCAAATTGGGATAGGGACATCTGCCATTGACTTATACATGACCTTGAGATGCCAGTTTTCATATTCAGGCTTTTTGCAGAATCGGGGTATAATAAATCTCGTAATATTCAAGTTCTTTTTTTCCATGAAAAACTAATTTTTGCCCGAAAATAAAACCCTGACCAGAAAAAAAATTGATGTTTAGTAGGGATGCATCAAATCCATTATTCACAAAACACGCAGCTAAAAAAATGTTTATTCTTCTTTTGTGAGAAAAAGTCACATGCATCCCTAATGTTTAGTAATTAACCCTCTAATTGTCGAGGGCTATTTTGAATCCCAGTCCAGACAGCCTAACCATGTCCAAAGAAAGATTCTTCTGATTCATTAATTTGCCGTAGTAAGCATGTCTTTCATGACTCTTGGAATGCATAGTATATTGGGAGATTATACCTACATGCTTCAAGCCACACAATACAGTACCAGTCACAACATTTGCTCTAGGACCAGTAACCCACAGCAATCTGTTAATACTGTATATTACAACTGGCTGCTATGTGTTCCTTAACCAAGTACAAATTGTGTCACTTTTATTATATTATCCACTGTATATTGTACAAATGGACTAGACTTCTTCAATATTTGCAAAGTCTACAAGGGTTTTATGTCAACTGCTATTTTTAGTGCTATGACTTAAGATTGGATACATGATTAGATCCACCAAATGCAAACTTCAACAATAAGTTCTGATTGTTACCATGGCAGCATTATTATTATTATTATTATTATTATTTCTTCTCCATTCAACTGCTAATTACATTCTAACCACTTTTATTTCTAATCGATAATCATTGGAGAAAGATGACTGAACATTTCACCATAAACATTTTTTAATGAATAGTCAGATATCAGGTAACATACAGTGTTGTACCAACAACAATGAAGAAGGAGTGACTGGAGAAGGAGTGACTAGACAATGATTGGAGGCCTGAGTTCAGTCATCCATTGTGACCTTAGATAAGTCAATAAACCTCTCTGTGCTTTGAGGAGGAAACACTCCCTGGATACCATAATAAATACGTTTTATCTTAATGTTATGTTACCAAATGTATAGCAACATGTAAGGGTATAGTATGCTGTAAATAGAATCCAATATTGCACGCACTTTCACGGATCAGCAGACAACGGTGGTTTTAAAAGACTTCCCCAACAGATCACCTAACGTGTTTCGTGTGTCAACAACGCGTTAGGTGATCTGTTGGGGAAATCTGTTGGATTCTATTGACGGTCGTGTCTCCCAAAGCTGCGGGTTCGGGACGCTGCACCTGGGCCAGGGACTTCAAGCGGTGAGTGACCTGCATATACTGAATGCCTGTGAACATAAATTGAATAAGAGAAAGATCCAGGGCATTTGCACCTGGGCCTACCCAATTACAGGGTGAGTGGTGGCAACAATTAGCCCGATTAAATTAACTTCACAGAAGGGGGGAATAGAGTTTGAGCACAATCAATTTTTTTGTTGTATGATGTAAGCACAAACTTTCCCTCGCTATATTTTTTTAGTTTTTATATACATATATATATATATATATATATATATACACATACAAATGGTCAGGGCCCAGACCCACTCCCCCGATCTGGCAGGCCGACCCCAAAAAAACGGTGGCGGCGCGAGTCGGACTTGGCTTATGCGCGCCGGCATTGCGCATTCGGCATGTGCACGGGGGCCCAGAGGTTTGAAACCCTGTGGGCCCCCAATGTCCAGTCCGACCCTGCAAATGGTTCTACCATATCACTTGTCTCATAAAAATGAATGTAGAAAATATTTTCTGTCCACTAGATGGTGCTTCCAATCTATGGAAAATAGATCAGTCAATAGAAGAGATATGGCAGCTTCCACTAATGAATAAATGCAAAAATATAGAGAAGGTATTATGATATATATATATTAGTGTGATGGGCGGCACACCGCTTCCAAACCTCACCTAGTTGCACAGTTGAAGCTTACATACATTTTCCAAAAAAGAACCAGCAACACCGGGATAGTTTTCAAAATCAAAAAACGTGTATTGAGAAAAGCATGTTTTAGCCAACGTAACATTTCGGTCCCCACTGGGACCTTTTCTATTTTGGAAAAAAAAATATATATATATATATATATATATATATATATATATATATATTATAGATTTTATGAAATGAAGTAAAATAAGAGGTGTTTTTTGTTAGTAACCACATTGTTTAAACAGTGCAAGTTTTTTGGGAAACACTGCTTCTTTTGAAAACAGTAGTTATAATTCAACAGCTGTTGTGGGTTGGAAATCCCTATTACGTTAATTTTAGGGCCACAGCCTTCCTACATTCCCTCCCGCTCCTTAACTAGTTATCTGCCTTACGTTCTATCTTAAAATGTTGGTTTGACAGCTTGCTGGCTAATGCTATTTCTGGAATTTCAGATGCCTCCTCTTATAGGCACAAGGCACCCCACACCTCAAAGAAAGGAAGAGAATATGTCATATATTTACTACCCTAATTTGATTGTGCCTAATTTATTGAGATGGGTCTGGCAGTTACTGGTGGAATGTATTTGGGAAGGGTCTGACAAACATCAGTTAATCAAAAGTGTTTTGGGAACTGCTTTGTTTAGCTATTCACCAAGAAAATTGATTCCTGCAGCTACATACAATTATTTCAGTTATCCATTTAAAGGGAACTGAGAGAAAGAATTCTTTCTGCACAAAACATTTGTTCTATTAATCAATGGTATCTTAATATCCATGTATATATTATTCTCAGTGCATATTTGTAAATCATCAAGTGTAATTCTACCATCTGAAACGGGGCTCGGATTTATTTCTTTGGAAAGGAACTAAGGTTCTGCTGGAAGAATAATATTAGTGTGGCCTTTTGTACAGGTTTTACATGGACATCTGTTGTAGGAGAAGAGAATTATTCTGCCACAGCTAGCCTAGAAAATAAATGAGGACAACATTTGGGGAAATGGGATTATATTCCCTATGGCAAATGTCTGGGCAGGACAATTTTTAACTGTTGTTGGCTGCTGCTCCTCACTGGGTGGGCTGAAAGCTGAGGAGACTGTGCCAATATATTCCAAAATTCTCAAATGGAGAACTGGGACATCTAAGGTCACTCCTTTAATCCATCTTAGTTATTCCTAGTTATTCACTTTCTGCACACCTTTTTTTTGGTTCTACAGATGAGAACTGTCCCATCCGAGCAGAGCCAACTGGAATGTATGAGTGTGTCTCTAGTCGCGGGTACATCGCTACTAGTATACTGAACTGTCACAACCAGCCATACACATTACAATTTCACAGCACTAAACACTAATTGCACTGCTCCTATTTTTTCCATAAAGCTCTTTCCCTTCATACCATTAAAATCTCCATGCCACATAGTGCTGATAATCTATCTTGCGATTGGCACATAAATACTGGATTAGACTAATATATTGTATGACTGATAAAAGAGTGTAAGAAGACAATAGTTGTCCCTTAAAACCTAAATAATGCACTATATATATATATATATATATATATATATATATATAGTGAATAAAATACCCCCTCTTGTAAATTATAAGGATATTATAAGTTACCGAGGAGTTTCATGACCATATAAAAACACGAGGCCGAAAGACCGTGTTTTTATACAGGTCATGGAACTCCGAGGTAACTTCTAATATTCTCATATTTTGCAACTGGGGGTACTTTATTTATTATAATACGCAAATTTCAGTGAGTCCTGTGACAGAAATGACATCAGAACTTACCGTTTATATGGTTATAATTTACAAGATATTCATTGCGTTTGTGTATTATATATATATATATATATATATATATATATATATATATATATATGGTTAGTTTGAAGGGATTTAGCTTGGATTTTGGTATTTTTTCAACCCATCTTAAATATGTAACTATGTAGATGTGCATTATGCTAGCATGATGCCATAAGAGATGTACATTTGAGAGGTAACATTTTTTTTTATTTATAGTGGTTAAAAATTACCTACTCTGCATTTGACATATTTCTACAATAAACTAGACATATCTTTTTATTGTTTTATTGGCAAACGTTTCTGAACTGTGATCCCTTTGCAGCCTTCTCACACCTGCCCTGATCTGTTTGTTGCCTTTGAAGTGTTAAACTTGTCCTGCAAATCTTAACAGAAATTATACCATGATGAACCCAACTAATAACATATTGGAAGAAGATATCTGTGGCAAAGGGAACAAAAATACAAACTGTATATACTTTCTCTTTGTAAGCTTGCATTATTCTCTACTTACTAAAACTTGAGATCAAACATGAACTTGAATTTAGAACATCATCATATTTTACATATACTGTATTGCTGCAATAATATTCAGGTAAACAACAGTATAGTTTTTTTCACAAGTTTGGCAATGTTGACAGTATGATTCATTTACAATGGAATGTGCAAACTATCAATTTTGGAGTCAAATCAGCATGTTTTTCCACCCACAATATATCAGTTACTCCTAAAATTCGAACATCAAGGGATCAAGGATCCCTGAAATTAATGACTGCTTAAGGTCCTTGGCCCTGAACTATGCAGCATCCCTGCACTTGCTCTCAAATCATCACTACTTGCCAATATCCAATATTCAACCTTTTTTCGAAGGCAGCTAGAGTTAGCACTCACTCTGATCAGATGTCTGATGCAGAGTTTTCCAGACCCTCGAACACACAAATCAGAAGGCCTTCTGATTAATTAGTCTTTTATATTATATTATAATATATTATAATACTTATTTTCTGAAAGTAGTGGGGATTGTTGCATTTGTTTTCTCTTCTCTTTTATTATTGCTGTGTGCACTATTATTGTATATTTTACATCCAGCAAATGTTTCGGGTAGGATGGCTGACTCTGAATTAGGAATCATCCAAAAAATGTGTTGAATAACAGAAACTTCCAAGATTTTGGCAAGATGCTCGACATTGCACTTCAGTATAAAAATATATACCTTTTAATTATGACCAATTTGAATATGTGTGGGTTAATCCCACACTTATATTATCTAATATATTTTGTTTAAATAACTGATGCCCAATTTCATTATTTAGCAATAAACTACAATTCATTAATATGAAAACATTTTAATACACTACTGTATTATTACTACACAATATATGTTTTTTTTCATTTTGGTTTTTGTACTCTTTTGGAGTCAATTGATTCCAGTGTGGTGTAGGTTTACTCAAAAAAGAAGCCATTGGTCATTAAACAAAAGATTGGAAGCGCATTAAATAAAAATGGACCAATACATTTCCACAATATATTACTCACAGCTATATACAGTATTTTACAATAATCCTAAACTCATTGCCACATTCAGGGAACTTTTCCCTCTACAGTTCTAACTGCACTTACAGTACACTCCTTGGTGAAGCTTAGGCTGTTCATCTAAATAAATGATTACCTTTTGCTCCTAAATCAGATCTGGTAAGATA
Organism: Xenopus petersii; assembly: GCA_038501925.1. Classification (NCBI taxonomy): domain Eukaryota; kingdom Metazoa; phylum Chordata; class Amphibia; order Anura; family Pipidae; genus Xenopus; species Xenopus petersii. The sequence continues at coordinate 135,498,808 of CM076682.1, forward strand.
TACATTTATTGGATACAATTGTTGTTGGACCTCGCACACCCTACCTCCTGCACGGAACAAGGATGTCTGGTGCACAAAGGTGGAGGCTTGGCCACCTCCCAACAGTAGTCCAATAGAAAATCCCAATGGCACACAGGTCTGATGAAACACTTTCAAGTGTTTATTACGGAGTGCAGTGCAACGTTTTTGGGGCGGACCCCTTAGTTTGACAAAGTCGTCCGCCCCGAAACACTGCACTGCACTCCATAATAAACACTTAAAGGGATCCTGTCATCGGAAAACATGTTTTTTTCAAAACACATTAGTTAATAGTGCTACTCCACCAGAATTCTGCACTGAAATCCATTTCTCAAAAGAGCAAACAGATTTTTTATATTCAATTTTGAAATCTGACATGGGGCTAGACATTTTGTAAATTTCCCAGCTGCCCCTGGTCATGTGACTTGTGCCTGCACTTTTGGAGAGAAATGCTTTCTGGCAGGCTGCTATTTTTCCTTCTCAATGTAACTGAATGTGTGAGACATGGGTTTTTACTATTGAGTGTTGTTCTTAGATCTACCAGGCAGCTGTTATCTTGTGTTAGGGAGCTGCTATCTGGTTACCTTCCCATTGTTCTTTTGTTTGGCTGCTGGGGTGGAAAAGGGAGGGGGTGATATCACTCCAACGTGCAGTACAGCAGTAAAGAGTGATTGAAGTTTACCAGAGCACAAGTCACATGACTTGGGACAGCTGGGAAATTGACAATATGTCTAGCCCCATGTCAGATTTCAAAATTGAATATAAAAAAATCTATTTGCTCTTTTGAGAAATGGATTTCAGTGCAGAATTCTGCTGGAGCCGCACTATTAACTGATTCATTTTGAAAAAAAAAAAAATTCCCATGACAGTATCCCTTTAAGATATACATTTAGACAGAAGGGCCACATATAGTGTAACCAAAAAAAAAAGAAATCAGATTTTAATAAGTGTTTCTTAAAAGTACATTGTTTAACACTTGGTGCTCAATTATAACCTGGAGGGGACCTTTAGTAGTATGTAATTCAGATAAATTATTAATAATAATACATTCATTTTTGGGATCTTTGTGCATCCTATAGAATTCTGCTGAATAATCCTTTTAAATAATTTGAAAATACCCATATTTATCAGATCTTCCATACTAACAATGTTTAAAGCCTTTCTCTTATTTGCTCCAGTTTTCTCTTAAAATGTAAAATTCAAAGTCCCCAAGATAAACTCTTTACTTTTACCTAACCGTATGCCACTAAAGGTTATTTTCTGTTATAATTATCTTTTCCAAATGGAGAGAGAACTACATTCTGTCATGATTACTCTCTTGAAAACTTCCAACTAATATTGAAACTTAATCTTCTATGGCCAGCTGCAAATTTTGTGAGATTTCAGTTCTCAAGAAGTCAGATATTTGTTCTGCGTGTTCTGATATATCTGTAGATTACAAACTCTAGCTAGGCAGAGATGGAACAGCCACTTTGACAATAGGACAATTACTTAGAGATCTAGGGGCACACTTATTATGTGGGGTAAAAAACCGTGTAAATTTTTAAAATTTTTATCTCGTTTTTTCTTAGAGTGACTTCCGCTAGAAGCAATGTAAAATAACGGTGGCAAATCTTCACATGGTGGAAAATAAAGCACACCTTAATAAATTCCCAGTTTATCTTACACAGCTTTTAACACTGTTTTTTCATCGAAATTCGTATTACACACCATAATAAATATGCCCCCTAGAGTTGATAACATAAATAACATAAAGCATGGATTTAAAAAACAGAATCTGGAGTTTTATTTCCCTGTTAATATGTATTATTGCATGCAAACTTTGCCTGTCTTGTTGCACCATGAGCTCTGGTCGTGTACTGTGTAATATTGGTACAATGATATGGATTGAATGATAATCTCTGTAACGTGCAAAATAAATACAAATACATATTAATTCATTATAATTATTATAACCAGGTTTAATTTGCTTAATTGGGGGGCTTGCATTTGTCATGGCAAAAAATGTACATCAGTTATCCCCAGTTATAAAGGACTTTTAAAAACATTCCTTGAGTATTTGAATACATAGCAAATACATACACAAACACACTAACTGGGGAGAATTTACAGGGCTGACTAAAGTCTGCGCTGAACATTTACAGTAACTGCCTGAAATCAGTCATGAAAACTGCTGTGTGCATTGGAAATATGCCTACTGCTGCCAAGATCTATGGGTTGTACCCTGCCCAGGTTGCATTTGTTTACACAAACACACACCTACACACTCCTACATACACGCATGTCCAACACTGTGGTCTCTACAAAAGAACATCTCTTTCTTAATACTGTTAGGTTGTACTTCCTCTGTCTGGCATTTGTAAGATGTATAAGCAGCATAGGTGTATGTTTTGTATGTATTAATTAAAACCTAGATTTTTTTGGTGTCACAATAGATTTGATTTCATTATAAGCAACATTGCCACTGATTTTTTTGTAGCATTGCTTGTATGTAGAAACATGATATTTGTGCTTATTTTTCTCTAAAAACTACCTTGAAAAGCATATTTCACAATTTTGCAATATAGAACAGTACACACAAAGAACAAAACTTACATTAATAATAATAAATAAGTATTAATTATACGTATAAATATACTGTACCATGTGGTGAGCAACATCTTAGAAAGGAAGCCATTGCCTCACAGAGCTTACTGTCTAAGTGCTTGTATGATTAAAGCAATACTTACTTTGATATATATCTTAATTGTATTGTTTTTTAGAAAAAAAAACACTATTTCGAATGTTATAGATAATATACCCCTTTCAGAATTAAACATTGTTATACATTTAACAAAAAAGTATTATATAAGTGAGTAATAAATACACACAAATATAAGTATCTGTTGAATTCACTATAGACATTTTATCTTCAATTCAGAACATAAAAAAGAAAATCTGTAGTTATGGCTCAAAGAAAGAGGAAGGATTCTTTCTGTAGCTACCCATTTACAACAATTTTAAACTTTTTAATACAACATACCCGCTTTGATGGTCATGCTGATTCCAGAAATTAATTATTACTACAATTCTATTATTATTATTAGCAAGAATTTAGAACAATACAGTATATAGTGCTGCACTGTAAAATAGGGATAGTTGTGTATACATCAAACATACAAATTACATACAAAAGAATTTACAGTCTAAAGGAGGAAATTTAGTAATAATCCCATTTTCCAAGGAAGAAGAAAATGGCAATAACTTTCTCAAAATTAAAATAACTTTTACAACTATTCTTATATTAACTTATACCTCTCAACTGTTATTTGTCCTATCCAATGTCTAAACCTCTCATTTCCTTAATTAAAGGGACAAAATTAGTACTCGCACTGGGAAATTAATTAAATGGTTACATCTCCTTATTTTCGCTCACAAACCGGCAACTCTATCTTGCTTTATGGCTGAGGTGCTAGCAGTCTTTATAAAAGGCATTCAGACCACAGTATAGATATAACACCCCTTAGTTACACGCTACATGATTACAAACCAATAACTAGTTTAGCAGAATAACTGTGATAACAGCAACATATGTTATGTTAAAATTTTTAAAAAATGTGAAATTCGAATTGAATACAAAATAATTTTTAAAGGAAACTTTGGGATGATGGAATTCCTTTAAAAATGTCAGAAAAAAATTAACAATAAAAATGGGTTCTACAATGTGTTTGGTAAGGAAACATTAGTGAAATTGGCATCATGACCGAGAGGTAACGAGTTATATTGGTTCAATGTTACATTTGTGACTGGCAATACGGTCTCTCAAGCAACAAACTAATATAAGAAACAAATCCCCATAAACAAATATGTGATTCTGTGGCTGAAACATTCATTTTGCCATTGCTCTCTTATGAAATAAATAAAGGTATAGGATTTATTATCTGGAATACATAGGACCTGGGGTTTTCCAGACAAGGGAGTCTTCTGTTATTTGTATCAACATACTTTAATAATTTTTCTCGAAAAATTCACAGTGAAAAAAACCCTGGGACAAAATTGAGTTGCAATTTGTCTCAAATTGATACGCCTAAAATTTGGTTTTATCGAATTTTCAAACTCGACTTTAACGGATTATCGGACAAAAACCTCGACTTTCAACGCAGATCACAATGTCAAGAAACATCTTCATCTGACATCTGCCATTAACAATATGACCTCGACAGGTTTGAGATGGAGTATTTTCAGATTTGGACTTTGAGCAACTTTGGGGTATAATAAATCTGTAAAAATGTATGTTATTTTTCCACAAAAAAAATCGAGATTTTCCCCTACAAACCTTGACCAGAAAAAGATTGAGGTTTAATAAATGGGCCCCTAAGTCTGCTAAAAATCATTTAAACATCAAGGGAGTTATTTATTAAACGTCAAGTTGATTTTTACCCAAAAAAGACGAGCTTTCACTGGTATCTATTTTTCAGTCAAAACTCAAATTTCTGTGGCAGAGGTCCCTTGAACTATTTGAAGATGTTTGTAGCCTTCATGATGTTCGGGGTTTTTGTGGAGGGTTTTGCCCAAAAACTCGCTCAATTCAAGTATTTGTGTTTTTCACTTCGAATTCACTTGTCCAGTTTTTACCATTCAAGTTTTTTCACAAATCAGAAAACATTTGAGTTGTGAGTTTATTCAAGGTATAAAAAACCTCACAACGAAAAAAATTCGAACTTTGATAAATAACGCCCCAAATAAACCCAATAGGATTGTTTTCCCATTAATATGTATTCATGCAGCTTAGTTACCATCAAGTACTGTTTTATTATTACAGAGAATAAGGAAATATTTTTTTTAATAATTAGAATTATTTACTTAAAAAGGACTCTATAAAAGATCACCTTCCCATAATTCTGAGCTTTCTGAATAATGGATTTCTGGATAAAGGATCCCATTCCTTTCCAGCATTTGTGTTTTTTTAAATTTAAATGTTTTCTGAAGACTGTCTATATTAAATATATGATACATTAAGGGAGTTATTTATCACAGGTGGAATGTTAGAGTTTTTTTTATACCTTGAATGAACTCGAATGAACTCAACACTAGAATGGAATATTATTTAAGAAAAGAATAGAATGGAAAAAACTTGATTCTGCGAGTTCTTGTTGCAAAACCCAAAAACTTTAATCGATCAAGTTTTCAGCAAAAAAACCTTGAATCTCTCAAATCGTTTGAATTTTTGGGCAAAACCCTCCAAAAAACCTTGAGCATCATGCAGGCTATTCTTTAAATGGTTCAAGGGGCTTCTGCCATTGGCTCCTACATGACATCAACAGGTTTTAGATGGTGTATTTTCGGATTCTAGCTATTTCCAGGGTCGGAGTATAATAAACTTCGAAAATGTGAGTTTTGACCAAATTGGAAAACACAATTCGAACCTTAATAAATCTGTCCCTTACAATTATGGAATGAGTTATTTGCAATAACTGGAACCTGTGATGTTCCTGAACCCCAGGTCCGACACTTGAAAGATAACCAATTGAACCTTAGGAACATGAAAGTCAGCGGAGCTTGCAGATGCAGATGGCCGGGGTGCCATGCCCTAAACCCCTGGCTTAGGCAATATAATTCATCACAAATAGTAGTACACGCACTCCTGCAGCCAAGGCGGTTGCAGGAGTGTGTGTACTACTATTTGTGATGTCTCCCATAGACCCCATTTTATCCAAATTTCCTTTGTCTCTGTAATAATAAATCAACAGTGCCTTCTACTTGATTCCAACTAAGATATAATTAATCCTTATTGGAAGCAAAAACAGCCTACTGGGTTTATTTGATGTTTACATGATATTCTAGTTGACTTTAGGTACAGTATGAAGATCCAAATTACAGGAAGACTTGTTATCCAGAAAACCCCAGGTTCTGAGCATTCCGGATAACAGGTCCCATTCCTTGTACAAGCCTCAGACGTCCCAAGATTAAAAAATAGATGATAGATAGATGGATTAGATAGGCACACAATTACTTTATAGTTATACAGCAGATATACGTGCACACACTCATGCATGCATATATATGTATATATATATATATATACACATATATACAGTATATTTACACATACACATGGTGCAAAGAATCACAATCCAAACACTATCTGCTATTGCCATAACGATAATATTGAATATAACTATAAACTTGTATGTAAACATTAAACATCAGAGAACTTTGAGCTTATATCCCTCGCTCTCTACTGGATATAGAGCGAGGGAGGGTGAAATAAAGATAGAGAGAGGTAAAAGTTGCATTTGCTTAAGGCTAATCACCAAAAAAAATACAATGAAGGTGGTCTCCACATCCTCCAATGGTTGTGATAGTTAAGGTGCTTTATTCATTAAAGAGAGAGAGAGAGTTTATCAAACTCAGTAGAGGACTTAAATAAACAAAACAATTTATTAAAGTGATCAAACCTATAACAGATCCAATGTTTGGGTCTTGCAGAAGGGACTTTCTTCAGAGAATATAAGTAAACAAACCTAGAGGAAGGTCATCTGCGCGTGATTGAAAAGTTGGATCTCTTGTAAATATGATCACTTTAATATGTTGTTTTGTGTTTCGTTTAAGCCCCAATGACTGCAGAACTATAATATATATAAGCTGATATTACCTTATATGTACCTGTATACCTTAATATATACCTTAATATATATATTTTATTATTATATAAATAAAGTCCAATATATATATATATATATATATATATATATATATATATATATAGTGCTCCTCTTAATATATATTATTGGAAGCACAGTCAGCCTATTAAGTTTATTTAATGTTTACATGATTTTCTAGTAGGCTTAAGGTATGAAACTCCAAATTACAGAAAGATCCATTATCTGGAAAACCCTAGGTCCCGAGCATTCTGGATAACAGGTCCCATACCTGTATATATATATATATATTTTATTATTATCTAAATAAAGTCCAATATATATATTATATAACATTACCTTAAATATATTGATAATGGGTTTTTATTCACTAAAACTTTTTTCTCGTTATGAAAATCCTGTGAGTGCCAGTATTTTGGACAAGTTATATATATATATATATATCTATGCAACTGTGCAACTGGGTTATGTCGAGAAGCGGTATGCCACCCATCCCAATACTATATCTATATATATCTATATATATATATCTATATTTATATATATATATATATATATATATATATATATATATATATATATATATATATATATATATAACTTTCCAATGAGTATCCGCACTCCAAGGCAGATTTAGATAGAAGGAGGGGTGCACGGTAATCTTGTATACACCAATAGTTTCCAGACCAGCACTCCCTTTAGTAAAAAGTAAGCAACAAATAAAAATTATTTTTTTTACTAAAGGGAGTGCTGGTCTGGAAACTATTGGTGTATATATATATATATATATATATATATATATATGTATATATATATATATATATATATATATATATATATATATATATATATATATATATTACGTCCAATATACCTGCACTCAATGCACAATCATTTCTGCTAAGTGGAGAATCGAAAAATGTTTATATATATATATATATATATATATATATATATATATAATTGATTTAAGGATATATATATATATATATCCTTAAATCAATTAAATAAATTCTGTACTTTTTTCACCAATAGAGCGTGCTGATCCATTTGTGTGATTGAGATATATATATAGTGGAATTCTAATAAATATATATATATATTACAGTCTCAGCTATGCACATTTCACAGCTTCAAAAACACAGCAGCCATGACAGAAAACAAGAACTTTTCCTGGTTTTGGCAGCCCAAGGGTTAACGCAGAGGAATTTGCAGCAGCTCTGCCATAAAACACTTTACAAGTTTAATGGAAAAGCCTAGAAAGAAGGTGTAGGAGAACGTATGTGAAACATGTTAAATGTGTAAGTGCACCGTGTGTGAGTGTGTGTGTGTTTGTGCTGCTGCCTTGGCTTGTGGCAGTCTAATATGAAGGATTTCATTGAGTGCTAAGACACAGAGCAGAGACAGAAAGCAGAAGGAGGCGGCAGCGCGCTTTGTAGTCAGTGAAGAATGCGGAAATGTTCTCGCACTATGTCAAACTTTTTTGAAGCGGGGTCAAGTCACATTCAGCCAGCGTGGGAAAGCAAAAACAAAAAAAAAAGTAGGAAAAGAAAGCGCTGCTGCTGCTTAGACACGCAGTGAGGAAGGAAAGGGAAAAAAAAAACTAGAGAGAAGGGAGAGAGAGGCTGGGAATAGGAGGAGGAAAGCCATAGGAGAGCAGCACTACCTCACAGCTTATGGCTTTGCAATAATGGGGACTGGGAGCTCTGCACAATAAACTGTAAGGCTTGTGAAGAAGAAGAAAAAAAGAATTATTGCTATCTATTCCTCTCAGCCCTGTGTTGTGCGGCGAGACTGCCTCTTTTGCACGAGTTTGCTCGGCTGAAGATGGCTGGGCAGAAGAAGAGCCCAGAGCTACCTGTGTGGCCCAAAGAGGGGAGAAGTGGGACCATGTGAGACAGCAGCTGCCTCCTCTGAGCTCAGTCATAAGGGGGAGTCAGAGCTGATCTCATCCCTCACTGCTGCAGCCCATCATCATCCTCCTCCTCCAGGGCACCCCAACTGCAAGTTCAAGCACCAGACCAGGTAAGTGCATTTATTTGAGCATGTGCTACAACAAAGGCAGCACCGTGAGACATCTCGTTGCCTTCTCAATGGCTGCTTGGTGAACTACATCTCCCAGCATTCCCTGAGAGGGTGACGGGGAGTTGTCGTTGCTCACCAACAGCTGGGGTGTCGTCCTTGCAGGGATGTCCCCTCATTGCTGTTTAAAGCAACAAGCCCCATTGCATTGTGCAGAACAGCTGCCATGTGCTCTTTATCTCCCACTCAGACTAAAGGAACCATCATGAACTCTTTATTCTTATATAATGCTACTGTTTCCTAGCCAGCCCCTACTTTATAATTCCCTGATCTGTAAATGTCACTTTTTAACCCTTTTTCCCCCTGTTGCCTTTATGTTTTACCATAAAAAAAATCAGCAGGAGCAAAACCCATAAAATAGAATATTAAACAAAAATATATATATATCCCGTAAGCGTAACCTTACACTTTACAGAGCCGTTAAATTACTTCAGACCCCTCCACAAAGCACTTCTGTTTCTGCTGTCAGCTCAATTGTGCAGGGAATGATTTTCTAAGTAAATGAAAAAGTCCGGGGACGTCTAAGAGATTTAGCAGGATTTATGAAAACCCGTTAAATTCAATTTACCCTGAAAAAACGACAAATTTGGACAATATGAGAGAAATGTGAGTTGTGATTGCTGCTCTGTTTGATCTAAAAGGGGTTTGATTTATTATATTTGCTAGAAGGATATGGGGGTTATTATTTTAATAAAAAATAATCCCGTGTTATGTTTTCTGTTCATCTTCATTTATTTATAAAGCACCAAGAATTTCTCATAGTGCAGCTCTTTGTGTTGGGGTACTTATATGGCACAATGGTACCAGTTTGCAGTTTATAAGGCAGATAAATGTAATACTGTATGTTGCCAATGCTGCAGCTTTATGAGGTTTCCTAATACCTAGACACCCCCAGAAATGTGTTAAGTTGTTCAGTCACCCCCAGTAATGGGTGGGTTCAACATATAGCAAAATAAGGCATCCTTAGCTTGCAATGAGCTCTGCTATAGACAGAGAAGCACTGGGTACGGGCTCCTGCAGCGGCCACATGCATCTTTATATTATTACTGGCATCCCAGCTGCTGAGCTGCTATAGGACTGAGTAATTTTAATTAAGCATGCAGTGCAAACGAGTCATTAATGAAATGAGTAAAATGAATGGTGGATAAACATTAATTAGTAAAAAGAAATAGCACAGGATTTTGGCACACAAACAAAAATTTTATTTTATGTGAAAATGCATTTTCATATGAAAACATAAACAATGCATGCATTTGCAGAATGGCCATTTATTTGGTAAAGACAACTGCCACAATTATTCTTTTTTTTTGAGCAGGAAGGCATTTTTTTCTGTGGTTTAATTAGTTTGGAAGATATTTTATGCTACCCATATACAGGTATGGGATCTTTTATCCGGAAACCCATTATCCAGAAAGCTCTGAATTATGGAAAGGCCATCATCGCCTGTAAACTCCATTTTGTCCAAAAAAATCCACTTTATTAAAAATTTTCTTTTTCTTTGTAATAATAAAACAGTACATTGTACTTGATTCAAGATTTACGGTAGTTAATCTTTATTGAAAGCAAAACCATCCTATCAGTTTACTGTTTACATGATTTTCTAGTATGCTTAAGGGATTCTGGATAACAAGTCACATACCTGTATTATTAATACATTTAGCCTGCAATGATCACATCAGAGGAGGCTTAGAATCATTGAGCCATATAGTGCAAGCTGTAAAATTGGCCAGTTTTGCTCATCAGAGCAAGAACTTCTGTATGGCAACTCAACAATATACAAGGCTACGCTGATATATATATATATATATATATATATATATATATATATATATATATACACATATATATATATGTAGAGTAAGGGTTAACTTTTCATATTTAAAAGTCAAGATTTTGTGCCTGGGAAGTTCTATTTTCTGTAGCTGTGCAGCTTTTGCCTTATTACACACCACACAGTAGTGGGAGGGCAGCTGACAGTTGCCTGGCAGATGGTGGACCCCACATTGGTGATGACATGATGATCAAGCTAAGATCCCACTACATTGTGGATATTTGTCTCCGCAGATGATGTGACCAACCCCACCCCCTGTGCTGGCCAGGGCTTTCTGCTCCCCGCTGCTAGCTCTTCAAGTCTGACTGAGCAGCCGGCTCCTTGTCTACCGTAATACCTTGGGTTCCGAACCGCTTAATCGCCGCTCCGCAGGCCATCCTCACTGTTCCGCACAGGCTCTTTACGCTCCAAACCCTCCAGCAGCCTGGAATAAACACGCCACCTAGTGGTCGGATTCTCATTGTGATGATGGAGAAGGACAGTCTGGCCGATCAGCAGTATGAGTGCGTGGCTGAGATCGGGGAAGGGGCGTATGGCAAGGTGTTTAAGGCCCGCGACTTGAAGAATGGTGGTCGCTTCGTGGCATTGAAACGAGTGCGGGTGCAGACCGGGGAGGAGGGCATGCCACTCTCTACCATCAGGGAAGTGGCAGTGCTTCGTCACCTGGAGACCTTCGAGCATCCCAACGTGGTCAGGTGAGAATGGGCTGGGGCGGGAAATGCTGGTACGTGGTCACAAGTAGCTGGAATAGTCCAGAGAATAAGAGAATAGCACAACACCATGTATGTTGCAGGTGGGGAGCTTACCCCTTTTATTTAAAGTGACCACCTGTGCATCAACGTTTCGGGGGGGATTAACCCTCCTTTCGTCAGGAGGATAATACATGGAGGGTGTGCTGGTAGCATCATTGCAGGGGCATTTATACATGTGGAGTAGAAGAGCAAATGGTACAGTCCTGCAAATCATGTCTCACATGGGGCAACTGATCATATAGCATTGAAAGCTTTGTGGTCCTTAAAGGAATTGTTCAGTATAAAAATAAAAACTGGGTAAATAGACAGGCTGTGCAAAATAAAAAATGTTTCTAATATAATCAGTTAGCCAAAAATCTAATGTATAAAGGCTGGATGTCTAACATAACAGAAAAGAACACTACTTCCTGCTTTGCAGCTCTCTTGGTTTCCATTGATTGGTTACCAGGCAGTAACCAATCAGTGACTTGAGGGGGGCACATGGGTCATAACTGTTTGCTTTTGAATTTGACCTGCAGGCTCAGGATCAATTGCAAACTCAATGAACAGCTATGTCCCATGTGGCCCCCATCAAGTAACTGACTAACTCAGAGTTAGAGAGCTGAAAAGAAGGAAGTTGGGAATTTACCCAGTTTTTATTTTTTTATTGAACTGTTCCTTTAAAAATGAATGTATGTGTGGCCAGGCTGCACTAGTGAATTTTCATGCTCAGTCTATCATGTTTATTCAGCCTTCCACATGTAAAGGCTGGGAATAGTAGTTTAACAACCTGCATAGGGTCTTTGGTGCCTCTTTGCCAACTAGTGAGTAAAATCCACAGATAGAAACTCTGGAGAGCAGAAGTGGCATCAGATGATGCCATAACTAGGTTGTATGCTATTTGTTTGTGTACATTTTCTCTGTAGAGATGCACAGTACCTGTAGACAGTAGCAGTATTATACTCTGTATTAACAGTAACATCTAAAAATGAAATTGTTTCAAAGTAATGAAAATATAATGTACTGTTGCTCTGCACTGGTACAACGGGTGTGTTTTTCTTCAGAAACACTACTATAGTTTATATAAACAAGCTGCTCTTTAGTCATGGCGGCAGCCATTCAAGCACAGGACACAAAGTACTTAGCAGATATACAGGTATAGGATCCCTTATTTGGAAACCCGATATCCAGAAAGCTCAGAATTACATAATGGCTGTCTCCCATAGACTCCATTTTATCCAAATAATCCAAATTTTTAAAAATGATTTCCTTTTTCTCTGTAATAAAACAGTAGCTTGTACTTGATCCCATCTAAGATATAATTAATCCTTATTGGAAGCAAAACCAGCCTATTGGGTTTATTTAATGTTTACATGAATTTCTACTAGACTTAAGGCATGTAATTTCTGACCCAAATTACAGAAAGATCTGTCATCCGGAAAACCCCAGGTCCCGAGCATTCTGGATAACAGGTCCCATACCTGTACTATGTAGTATCCCATTGTATACTACAGTGATTATCTGTTAGCTGCTGTGTAACATGTGCTTTTTCTCCTTTTTCAGCTTTGAATGCCAATACAGGCATGGAACCTATTATCCAGAATGCTTGGGACCTGAAATCTTTCAGTAATTTGGGTCTCCATATCTTAATTCTACTTAAAAATAATTTAAACATTAAAGAAACCCAAAGGGCTGGTTTTGCCTCTAATAAGGATTAATTATATTTTAGTTTGGATCAAGTACAAGGTACTGTTTTATCACAGAGAAAAATAAATCATTTTTTAAAATTGCTATTATTTGGATAAAATGGACTATGGGAGATGGCCTTTCTGTAATTCTGAGCTTTCTGCATAATAGTTTTCTAGATAACAGATCTCATACCTGTATAAAGCCAATAGGCTGGTTTTGCCTCAATAAGGATTAAATACAGTTTATATTTGTTTGGCTCAATTACATGGTACTGTTTGATTATTACAGAGAAAAGGGAAATAATGTTTTTAAAATTTGAATTATTTTATTAAAATTAAGTCTATGGGAGACAAATTGGGTTGCCACCTGTTCAGTTTTGACCCGATTGGTTTTTGTAATGCCTGTTTGGGTCTGAACTTTCTGTTCGGTTTTCAGCCTTATGAAACCCGAACAATAATCTGGCCAATACATGAAAAACATTTAAATACTAAAATACTCACCTCAACATGGCTTAGTTACTTTCAAGTGCAGTTAATGTCTTAATATTACAGAAAAAGCAAATCAATCAAAAATAAGAATGTTTTTTTCTAAATTAGCATTGCTGTATTTCAGAGCTTTCTGGATAATTGGTTTCTGGTTTAAAGGATTAGGTTTAATCATTAAGCAGAATATAGTTAGAGGGTTGCCATCTGTGTGGTTTTGAACTGGGCATGAACACTTTAAAACATTGAGAATACTGGATAGATATCCAGCCAGTTGCATCTAAGTGATGCAATAATCTTGCCCTGATGTCATAACTCCACCAACATCATTGTGCCCACCTCTGATGTCATCATGCCTGTTCCTACATCACTGCCCCACCCCCAATGTTATCTGCCCCGCCCCCGTGTTCGTGTTTAGCCATCAGCAAAGGTGGCAACCCTAGAGACCACCATCCCATAATTTGAAGCTTTTTGAATAACAGGTTTCTGGATAACAAATCCTATACCTGTAATATAATGCAACAGAATACTCTACAACTTTAAAGAAACTTTAAATTGAAAGTGTGACAAATTGGCAAGCATTGCAATGTCCTTAGGCACCCTCATGTTATGTCCATACAGGAATCCCAAATTATACATAAATAAAGCCTTGCATATTTACAGGTATTTACTTCACTTTGCACATTTCATCAAACAGTGGGACTGTTATCAGCAGGGTCTAGGAATCTTGTTTAAAAATAAGAAAAAATGCATGGCATAACATTCTAGAAAAGCTAAAAAAACAGAATCTTGTCACCAGGACAGGTATACCAAACACTAGGACTAATTACTATTGGGTAGTGCAAGAACCAATCAAATTCCATAAGATTCATTGTTAGGTCATACAACAACCCATACTAGAAAACATCATTCTGATTACATGCTATACTGAGATGTACGTTCTCTTTAACCGTTACTGGATTTTTAAAATATTTCAGTTAAAAGGGAACTCCACACAAACATAACTTTTTAAAAAGTAAACATAATTTCAAGCAACTTTGCAATATACATCAATTAAAAAATGGATTGATTTTTAATGGTTTGGAACAGTTCCTTAAACTTAGCCCCCTACTCTCCTGCTGATCTGTCTGACTACTTTGCTGAGCTGGCTGACTACTGTTACTTTGTATCAAGAGCCAGCTGTCCTTAGCCTGCATCCTCCAAACCCCACAATTCCCTGCACACATGATTTCAATAAGGAACGGAACATCACAGTGCAATGCATTGTGGGTTATGTAGTTCCTGCGTGCTGTCTGTAAGCTTGGAGAAGTTGTTACAATTTGTAACATCAGTGTTTAGTCCCTCCTTCCCTGCCAGGATTTTAAATGATGCAGAAATAGAAGAACAACTGTATTTCAGCATAGAAAATGGCATTTATTCATGCTTTTTGAAGAAACAGGTAACTGTCATAGGTATATTAGGTGTTTCTGTGTTATGTGGGTTAAATTTTGGTTTGGAAGCCAGAGTTCCCCTTTAAAGGGATACTATCATGGAAAAACTTGTTTTTTTCAAAACGCATCAGTTTATAGTGCTGCCCCTGCAGAATTCTGAACTGAATCCATTTTTCAAAAGAGCAATCAGATTTTTTTATATTCAATTTTGAAATCTGACATGGGCTAGACATATTGTCAGTTTCCCAGCTGTTTCCAGTCATGTGACTTGTGCTCTATAAATTTCAGTTATTCTTTACTGCTGTACTGCAAGTTGGAGTGATATCACCCCCCTCCCTTTCCCCCCAGCAGCCTAACAAAAGAACAGTTGGAAGGTAACCAGATAGCAGCTCCCTAACACAAGATAACAGCTGCCTGGTAGATCTAGGAACAACATTCAATAGTAAAAGCCAAGTCCCACTGAGACTGATTCAGTTACATTGAGTAGGAGAAACAACAGCCTGCCAGAAAGTAGTTCCATCCTTAAGTACAGGCACAAGTCACATGACTGGGGGCAGCTGGGAAACTCACAATATGGCTAGCCTTATGTCAGATTTCAAAATTGAATATAAAAAATTCAGTTTGCTCTTTTGAGAACTGGATTTCAGTGCAGAAGTCTGCTGGAGTAGCACTATTAACTGATGCATTTGAAAAAAACATGTTTTTCCATGACAGTATCCCTTTAATTATATTCTACTATCCTTGTAGTTTACAGTAGGGGGTCAATTATGTCTTATAATACATCAGGTTCTCTGTTGGTAAGTGGGGATGGTTCTTTGTTGGTGGTTTGGGGTATGGATGACAAGACATGGGGGACCAATGTTTATTGTAAATGGCGGACCACTGTCCTTCAATGATGAGTAGAGGGATTGCCCAAATAAACAGACTTTTTACCTATACAAAGAAGACAGACTATTTAAAAGCAGCCTAAATGTGGGTGTCAGCTGGGTACTGTACGTGCAACAGGACTTTACATCTGGAGGCCATATTATCAGTAAAATATATCTTAGAAACAAATATAATGAAATATTTCACTTTGTATTCAAAGCTTTTATGTATGATGTATGGGTGCAAGTCATAAAATAAATAAAATTGAAATTCTTGCATACTTCCCTTAATCATTTTTTCTGAGCTGTTGGGTTAGTGGACATGTTGCTGGGTTTTACAGCTATTTATAATAATAAATAATAAATGCTTGCAACTTTAGTAAATGCAAAAAAATATTACTAGCAGACTTCATATTCCAAATTTTATCTATGAATTGCAGCTATTAACTTTCTGGGTTTGTTATACTGTATGAACATTCAATCAATGGGTGGAGGAAAACCAAGTTAGAAAATGTGAGTTGTTTAGCTTACTTGTGTTTTTCTACAATTACTTTTTTTTTTTCTTAAAAAACCTGAGGGACAAAACCTTGTAGACAAAAAAAAAGCAATTGAGAAAATGTGAGTTAAAAAACCCACTTGCATTTTTCTGACCAAACCACATTCACAGGATTTGTGCAAAACAAAAAATTTAATTATTCAACATTTCGGCTCCTCAACCTGAGGACGGCTCAAGTTGAGGAGCCGAAACGTTGTATTCTCTGGGCAGGGGGTAGGGTTGTGCCTTAAGGAGCAGGGCTATGATGTTGCAATCGGCGACTGGCCGGTTGCCATGTCAGTCATAAGGAATCCTGCTTGGTTTTCCTAATTTGGAAAACTGGCAGGCAGTTTTAGCCCGGACAAAAAAACTGGGCTATCCAGATCAAAACCGGACAGGTGGCAACCCTAGTCAGCACATGCCTGTCTCTTTTTGGATATTTCTGTCTTGACATAAATTATATATATAAAAATAAACAAATATAAGTGTCATTATTTTCAGGTTCCCGTATCCAAAAATTTTTGTAGAACAATATTTCTAAGAGATATTTAAGTTGGAAAATAATATAAAGTACAGGTATGGGACCTATTAGCCAGGACCTAGGATTTTCCATATAAGGAATCTTACTGTAATTTGAGTGTCCATTCCTTAAGTCTGTTTAAAAAAATCTATTAAACATTAATTAAACCAAATAGGATTGTTTTGCCTCCAATAAGAATTCATCATTGTATTGTTACAGAGAAAACGGGAATCATTTTGAAATGAATAAAAATTATTTGATTAAAATGGAATCTATGGGAGATGGCTGTCCCATAATTTGGATAATGGATTGCAGATAACAAATCCCATACTTGTATAAAAATAATAAGCATTGACAGTGTGGCTGCCCTGTGAAACTTTTAAGTGTCAATTATTCTTATTCAATTGCAAGGCAAGTGACACTTTAAACACTGCGGCACTCCCATTGAAATTAAAAAAATACTTGCAGTTAATTATAGAAGCAGAAGATAACTTGCTAATTGTATTCATGTAATGACATTCATTGTGCAAAATGTGTGGTTCTGATACTCCTTATTGGTTAGAGACTGTTTTAACAGCAATAGCAAAATGTAAGAAATTTTGTCATGTATTTTTATAGTGCATTATTTATTGAATAAAGGACCCCCTATTTTAAAAACATAAGTAAAGATCCGAAAGATTCGGCCAAATACCGAACCTAATCCGAAGGGGAAAACATTTTTACTTCCTTGTTTTGTGACAAAAAATCACGCGATTTCCCTGCCCCTAATTTGCACATGTAAATTCGGATTCGGTTCGGCCGGGCAGAAGGATTCGGCCGAATCTCAATCCTGCTGAAAAAGGCTGAAAACCGAACCGAATCCTGGATTCGGTGCATCCTTACTAACGAGTTACATGACCATATAAAGGTATGGGGCCAAAGGCTGAATGCTTTTATACAGGTTATGGATCTCCAAGGTGACTTCTAATGTCCTCATATTTAACAACAAGGGGTAATTTATTATAATATACAAGTTTCAGCTACTCGTGTGACAAAAATTACATCACTAAGCACTTTTTATAACTGATAACATAAGCATATAATTTACAGGATATTCATGGCTCTTGTGTATTATAATAATATAGCATAGAGGAAGATTACAGGGCCTGGGTCAGAGGGGCTTTCGGCCTAAAGTCAGGAATGGCATATGGTTATGAAATGGGAACACACAAAATGTGGGCAAAAGCCCTAATGCATTCATTACAAAAAGGTATTTAAGATATGTTGTGAGTAACGGGGAAAGTACTGGATCAAGCCTTTATGTAGTGTTCTGTCGACCCCTAACATTTTGTATGTTGGAGTAGGTAGAGGGAGAACATAGGGAGCATTAAAACTATATTTTGACATGACTGTAAAATTTAGTTTTAGGATGTCAGGGAGGAATTTGGGTTCAGATATTTGGAAGATGTTATCGACAGTATGTAGAATTGACTGAAGAAGTGGAAGATAACAGAATGTTTGTAAGGATTAATTTGTATGTATGTTAATGAACAAATACAGCGTTACTTGTACATGTAGCTTTGTACAATAGAACATTACATGAATAGAATAAACAGGGTTTAATAAAGAAATACAGTTAAGTGGACCTGTCACCCAGACACAAAAATCTGTATAATAAAAGTCCTTTTCAAATTAAAAATTAAATCCTATTTCTATTTTTTATTAAAGCATTCATAGCTGTTGTAAGCTCATTTAAAAAGCTCAGCTGTCAATCCAATATTGTCTGCCCCTCTTCTATGCCCTGAGCATAGAGGCGGGGCAGACAATTACTTTCACTTTCCATTCAGCACTTCCTAGATGTCACTGCTCTCCACATGTTCCCCCGTTCTCTTTACCATTTAATTGTGTAGTCAGGGCATAGGAATGGACATCAGATCCCCCGTTCTGGTGCATAAACAAGATTCTGAGATGATGCAAAGCTTGCCTTAATAACAGTGTCCACAAAATGGCTGCTGCATGCTTGCTATCATTTTGAATTCCCAGACTGAAGGAAACAAGATTCAAATAATTTATAAAGTGTAGTTAAAGTTCATTTTGCTTCACTAATGTGATAAAATAGGATTTCAAATATTTTTTTTGGATGACATGGCTAAGTGTTAAATAGACAAGAGGAAGCGGTGGGCAACATAGAGACACCAATAGGAGTAATTTAAGCCAAACAGCCATAACTACCAACACTGTTAATGGAATTATTAATCCATTGGCTCCCCCTCCAGGAGAGAGTAAACTTCACTATGGATGACAATGGGTTAATTAATAATTCAGTTGATAATGCAGTTAGTTATGGAAAGAAATTATAGCCTGGGGAAGTGTTGGTTGTTGGGTCCTAGGTGGCCAGTGGTAGTAAAAAGTGCAGCGAATCAAGTACCGTTAGCTAAATAACAACAGTCTCTCTTCAGTGTTATTAAAGGAACAGTAACATGAATTTTTTTTTATAAATGCCCTTAACGAAAAAAACCAGCACACATTTAACTTTACATTTGCAAAGACTTTATTAAGAAATATCTTACCGATACTCTGCTTGCGCTCCTCTTCTGAAAAGGCAACATGTCGACGATCCATCTGGTGGCACTCGATTTCTCCTCCCTTCCTTCTATAGAAGATACCGTATCAATAGAGCTTCCTGTTCCCCCAGCCTCTCCAATTCAGTCTCGCCTTGTATTTGGTTGGATGGGTCGACACCTTTCACAATTAGTACAATAAGGTTTAGCAGGTGTAGCGTGGAAATCCCCTGCAATTTTAATAGTCAAGTGATGTAACTTGACATTGTTCTATAGAAGATAGCCAGGGAGGAGAAATCGAGCGCCGCCAGATGGTTCGTCGCCATGTCGCCTTTTCAGAAGAGGAGCGCAAGCGGAGTATCGGTAAGCTATTTCTTAATAAAGCCTTTGCGAATGTAAAGTTAAATGTGTGCTGGTGTTTTTTTTTTCCGTTAAGGGCAAACAAATTTTTTATAAAAAAAAAATTCATGTTACTGTTCCTTTAACCCTATAGTATTAATGCCATGATTATTGTTACCTCCTTACTGATAAGTCCATAACCCCTAGGGTGAAGAAAATTGTTTGTAAGAAGTCTTGTGTGTCTGTGTTTCTAAGTAACGAATGTTTCTTTGAAAATGAAATTAAGATAAAATGTAATTTATCTATGGTGCCAGTTGGTTTAAAAACTTTGGAGTCTAGAAATTGTTCCTAAATAAGAGGGTTTCTTTGTTCTTTGTGTATACTGTAATTATGTTCTCTGGACCACCTATTATTCATATTGTTTTTACATAACCATTCAAATTGGTGTGCAATCAGCGCTTTTGAGAGCACAGATGCCCAGTTGCATTTGTTAGAAGAGAAATATTGCTAAATAGCTGTGAGGGCTCTCTTCTTATTCTTCAACCCCTAAACCTTGGTTAATTTTGAGTGCCAATAAGTGTATTCTGCTGTCATTTTTGGTATTGGTGAACATACCAAAGACTCTGTAGCATGACACCATCTCTAGGCGTTAATGATGAGCAGGTTAAAGGAATATTTCAATGTAAAAAACTGAATAAATAGATAGGCTGTGCAAAATAAAAAAATGTTCTAATATAGTTCGTGAGCCAAAAATTTAATCTATAGAGGCTGGAGTGACTGGATGTCTAACATAATAGCCAGAACGCTACTTCCTGCTTTGCAGCTCTCAAATGCTTAGTTAGCGACATTAAAGGGGGCCATATAGGACCGTTCAGTTAGTTTGCTTTTTTTCCTTAGCACTCAGGTCAGATGCAAAAGCAACAGTTATGCCCCATATGACTCCCCCTCAATTTGCTGATTGGTTACTGCCTGGTAACCAATAAGAGAGCTGCAAAGCAGGAAGTAGTGTTCTGGCTATTATGTTAGACATCCAATCACTCCAGCCTTTATATATTACATTTCTGGCTAATTAACTATATTGAAAACATTTTTAATTTTGCACAGCCTATCTATTTACTCAGTTTTTATTTTTACACTGAACAATTCCTTTGAAAAAGTCTGACTCTAGCCCACCTACATCCCACAGACAGAAGCTCAGGTGAAATTAAGATAGATAGACATTAAAAAATGTCAGATGAAAGCTGTGGTACAAGTGCTGATTTAAAAACTTAATAAACCTGTGCCATTATAGTGCTTACAGGAAAAGATTAACTTGCTATTGAGAGGAAGACATGAATTATATTGAAATCATTGATAGCAGAGTCATTCTAAAGGATATTATTCTTTCAGTTTCTCCCATACGTTTGCATAATATTCATAATTGAGAGGTTGTATGATTCACTCTTGTACCTAAAAAAAGCCCAAAACCTTAATTTAGCGTGAGAAAAAAAAAATACAAAATGAACGTCTAGTTTCATAATGCATGTGAAAAGTGGACATTCTCTAACAAAAGTGTGGCCGATTTAAAAAGCAGTGTACCTTTACATGCTCATATTTGTTGGAGCTGTTCTCTTTGAGGTTGGGCTATTAACCCTGAGTTTTGTGGTAGAAATCTGTGCATATTCGAAAGCTCCGAATTAAGGATAGGTAGTTTCCCATAGAGTCCTTTTATCCAAATATTTAACATTTTAAAAAATTATTTCCCTTTTCTCAGTAATAATAAAACAATAATTGTACTTGATCCAAACTAAGATATAATATATAATATAATCTATATATTATATAATATATAATCCTTATTGGAAGCAAAACCAGCCTTTTGGGTTTATTTAATGTATACATGATGTTCTAGTAGACTTAGGGGCACATTTACTAAGCTTGAGTGAAGGATTCGAAGTAAAAAAACGTCGAATTTCTTCGAAGTTTTTTTTTGGGCACTTCGACCATTGAATAGGCTACTTCGACCTTCGACTTTGATTCGTAGTCTTTTACACTGTGATTTGTAAATACTATAGGCTGGACGTTGTGACACTTTAATTTTCGTAGGTCATATCCTTTATGTGATCCTTGTGGATCACTCTCAGGGCATTCACTTGTTTGCCTTTTGAGAAATATCCAACCTTTTGCTTAAATGTAGAACATAGCAATGTAGTTTAGTTAGCTGATAAAGAAAGTAACATGATGAATAGGGGCTTTCCATAGGAGACTGAAGCCTGGGAGTGTATAGGAACTACCAGAAAAATTTGACTCACATGACTAGACCACAGGAAGCCCAGCATCCTCATATGCTCTGTAATGATATCCAGCTAAACTAGGCACTGGATCAGAGCCAAATGACTCCAAAAAGATATATAAAATTCCTGATGATTCAGAACTCGCAGCAGAAATATTTATAGGATGACTAATTGTAATGCTTCATTCTTGTGTGGAGCTGCTGTGTTATTCTCTGTATCAGGAGCAGAGGGTTCTCAAGCTATAATATCTTGCAATGTTTTCTAGTGTATGAAGCACATGGCAATTGCATAGGGGCACATTTACCATTGGTGAAATATCGAAGGTTAATTAACCCTCGATATTCAACCGTCGAAGTGAAATCCTTCCACTCCGAATATCGAAGTCGAAGGATTTAGCGCAATTCGTTTGTTCGAACGATCTTAGGAAAAATCGATGAAATACTTCGAATCGATCGATTCAAAGGATTTTAATTCATCGATCGTAAGATTTTCCTTCGATAAAACAAATACTTAGAAATCCTATGGGGACCTTCCGCATAGGCTAACATTGCACTTTGGTAGGTTTTAGGTGGTCGAAGTTTTTTTAAAGAGATAGTACTTCGACTATCGAATAGTCAAACGATTTTTAGTTTGAAACGTTTGTTTCAAAGTCGAAGTTGTAGTCGAAGGTCGAAGTAGCCAAAAAAATACTTCAAATTCGAAGTATTTGTTATTCTATTCCTTCACTCTAGCTAAGTAAATGTGCCCCTAAGTCTACTAGAAAATCAATTACACTTTAAATAAACCCAATAGGCGGGTTTTGCTTCCAATAAGGATTAATTATATCTTAGTTTAGATCAAGTACAATGTACTGTTTCATTATTACAGAGAAAAATAAAATGGTTTTTTAAAAATTTGGATAATTTGGACAAAATGGAGTCTATGGGAGATGGACTTTCCATAATATGGAGCTTTCTGGACAACGGATCCTATGCCTGTACTTTCAGTTTCTCCCCTACGCAGCTAGTCTTGGCCATTTCTTACTTAAAGTAATATGTCCTTAACAAGGAGTAAATAAGGCTAACAATAAAAATAAGCAGTGTTTCTGAAATGAAATGACATTTGAATAGCTTGATCTGCATTTTGTGTGGATTGATGCAAATGTTATTTGCTTGTAAGGAATTCAGTTTCGAAGGTGCTCCAGTGTACATGGTACTGCCCTAAATATGTGTATGTGGACATGCGTAAAAAAATATATTTTAGAGGTAAGGAACATTGAAATCCCAAATAAACTCAAGTAGAATGCTGTTAATAATAGTATTAGCTACAGGTGCAGGTTGCAGCCAGGTCTCGGCTAAATTCTTGACTCAGTCTTTTTTCTTAGGTGGATCTCTTTGGATGAGAAGTTGATGAACAACAGGGTAGTCAGATATGTGGTCAGCAAGCAGGCCTGAGTCATTTCTGGAAATCCAGGTCACTATGATACTGTTGCAAATATCACACCACATATTTGAAGTTTGCATACAAAGTATTTTTAGGGACATTCAAAGTAACAAAAAAAATCATAAATCTATATGTGCCCAGTATAAAAAAAAATAAGAAAAAGCTGAGTGGAATTGCAGAGTAATGTAGTCCAAGATGTCTGCTGTATCCATAGTTAGACAACCAGGAGATTATATATGGGAAATGTTGTTCAAATAACTTTTTTGACTTACCCAGAGATGTACTGTAGCATAGTGTTTCTTTATCCCCATAAGGATGTTCCACTTCCTTGTATGTTTACTCTGAAGCATTGTTTAATAAATAGCTGAAATGCAAACAAAGAAAGTTTATACAAAAATATACATTTAATGAGTTGGCCCCTTCTTGTTTGTAGTTTGTATGTATATATCTTTAATATTGTGTGGTGTACAGGCTACACATACAGTTGTTTGCAGTACAGTATGTTATTGAAATACCAAACAAAAGAAACGGCATGTCAATGGCGAAAATCTGGATTTCTGCTAACTGGAGCCTCTCCTTTATTTTCCACTGTACTGAAATGTTGCTATGCAATGCATACAAATACTCATGACAATTCAGCTCTTGACATGTATAGACAAGTAAAAGAACTCTGTATGGTGGCCAACACAGGAACACAGAGCTTTGGAGAAAGGAAAATAAAAGCATTTGAATCTAGCTTTTGCGTTTTTGCTATCCCGGAGCTCAGCGTAGCATTAGTGAGATCATTAATGACATTTCCAAACCAGCATTGGCTTCATACAAAATTTCATTGCTCCTACACAGTTCCTGATCATTGTTCTTCACATCAGTCTGCAAGGGTAATTTAGAGAGTTTTATTTTTACAATAGTTCTCATACCTTACCCATGATTGAGTGAGAAATACAGCTGTATTCATATATGTAATCTGCACCATGGTAGTTCCCATATAAACATCAGCTAAAGTCATATATACTGTTCTACCTTTAGAGTTGTATGGCTCAATACCTTTTTATAGGCAAAAAACCTATGAAGTCAGAGATCATTCTTTGATATCTTAGTTGTTTATTTGAGAAAAGATGGTCACTCCTTTGAGAAGGGTTGCCACAATTCTGGCTTCACCTCTAAAACAAATTTACAGTACAGAGATTTTTAAAAATATGTACGTTTCTTTGAAAGACATTAGGTGTTACGTTGGCCCACATTTGTTGTAAATATTTTACAAGTTATCATTAAAATTAGCCCTTAAAGGAAACACAAATCATAGACTGACATAATTAGACACAAGTTCAAATTGAAGGGTTCATTTCTGAGCGTATAATCAGCATGCAAATGACAATTACTTTAATTGCCCAGGAGATCAGCTAATGGCCTCACTCAACTGTTGCATCTAAGAAGTGGTCAAAACTTGTCCTATTTAAAAGGCAACATGTGGTTTAAGTCAGAAACAGATGTGCTTTTATTCGCTCGGCCTAGTGGGGATAGAGGTGAAATTGCCTAATGTCTCAAAGATTTGATTTAACTGTCAACATTGTATATTCGAATTTAAATATAAATGGAATTCTTTGAGACGTTTGATTTGCTGTTATAATCATATTTATTGAGTATTGGTTTTGTAAATATTTTTAATTACAAATAAATGTTATTGCATCCCAGATATTTTAAAAAAACAAGGATAGATAAAAAATAAAGTACCCAGAATGCAAAGCACCATGGAACAACTATGTACATGGACAGATTGTATATAGATTAGGGATGCAACAAAACTTGGTATAGAATTTTACCAAATCTGTACAAATTCTAGGGGAGATATCTACTATATGTCGATCTTTGGGCTATATTTTTTATTTATGTATATACAAATCCTCAACTTATTCTGCAACACTACTTTTAAAAAATAAAAAGCTTGGCGGATTTTAGGTTGCAAGCTTATTTTTTTAAAATGTACAATTGTGGCAAAAAAAGAAAAAAAAGGTGCATATTCTGACATCGATGATCTCCAGACTATAGGCCAACATTTTAGCCCCTAAGTGATCAGTCACAAAATCCTAAACTTAAAAGTCGTGATTTGGACAATTTTTAACGCTTGCTTTTTTTGTTAGATTTTTTTTGTGAGCCTAGTGCTCATGCTTAAATGGAAACCTCCTGTGAAGTAAATGTAAGATGGCAGCAAGGTGCTCCACTAGAAATACACAGACCATTTCCCATCATTCTGTTGTTTTCGGAGACACATTTTTGTTGTTTCATTTCATGAGTGAAAATAAACCTCTCCCCTCATCTTATTCTAAATATATGGCTTGTGTTCTCATTTTGGTTTGTTAAATTTCATTATTATTACCATGAGTCATTGTTGCTGTTCCTTTTTTAATAGTTTTTCGTGAAAAGAAGTTATGTACTGAATGGGAAGTAAATGAAGTGGGCACTGTTTGCACACACAAAACCAGTTAATAGCTCACTAACCAAGCTGCTCATATTATGTGTGATGGTAGTTTGTGTTAGTGGGCCATACATACTAAATAAATCAGGCAGCAGACCAAGAGGCCCCATGTCTGTGTGTTCAGCCAGAGACCACATACACATGATAATAGTCATTGGACAATCAGGCATTCTACTCTGGCTGAATAAAAGTCTCATCATTCCCTGACATATTTTATTGGGATAAAGTGATCATTCAGAACTCACACAAGGCCAGTTTTAGGAGCATATTTGCTGACCAAATCAACCGGTTTGTGGGTAGCCTAACTATGCTTTCAGTAAATGTGCTCTCATAATGCTTTTGTCATTAACTTACTTTTCCTCAAAAAAGAAAATATTCAAGAAATGTAAAATGGTGTATAACGTTTCAGTGACCTGCACCCAGCCCCTCAAGAACATAAATTCACCCGGGGCCAAATGCTTAGGTTCTTCCTATGACGCAAACCCACATGTGATGTCACAGAGGGGGCACTGGATGAATGGTCAGGGAAAGGCATTGGGCGCTGTATGGTAACTGTTAACTGGTTGCTATGGATTACTAGAACTAGAGCAAATTTCAGCTTGGAAGACTTTGCTATACAGGCAATGATCAAACAGACATTGGCTGTTTACGTATTCTGAATTGAAACTTTAGCAGTAGCATGGGTGGAGTTCACTAAATGTATGATATTATCTCTGAGCCATTAATAAGTGTTTCCCAAACTTTGGGACTGGTCCCCTATTTTGGTTTGGGCAGTGGAAGGGTAGGGGCTAAGCCTTAGGACCAGCAAAGGTGGCCATACATTGGTCGATAAAAGCAGCAGACAGACAAAGTCTGCAGCTTATTGGCCATTGACTTACTGACGGGCTTCCTAGATCAATATCTGGCAGAAAAGTGTCCATATGACGATCATACAGGCTTAAAATTCCTGTAGGATAGAGGAACGCATCAATGCAGTCCTAGACCATACACCTGCATTTCTGGCCTTGTGATCTGATTGCTGGGCCCTAGGGTCTCCTTTTAGGGTGAGGACTGGGAAGAATGCCCATTTGCTTTTCTAGATACACCTACAGCTTCAAGGTCAGTAGGGGTGAATATGTTTTGTATTTACTGTCCTAGATATTCTTGAAACTATGACTGATAAGCCAATATTTAACTATATTGCTACTCATTACATATGGGTGGGGGCCTGAACAAAGGTTGCACTTTCAAAGGGGGCCTGGGCTAATGTTTAGACCTTCAAGTTGGGCTTAAACTAAAATATGTTGACAACCACTGCATTATATTGTCTGTTGATATTTTTAGCATATTTATTTTTGAGATTAGAGGTGTTTGGGCTGGCCCAGGGTCTTTATATTTACCAGCATGTTTAGATTGATGATTTATTTCTTTGGTGGACCAAAGTGTGCCTAGGGCCCTCCCCACAAGTGTGGTCAACTCAATTTGGCACTTTTATTTGTAGATTCGTCTGTGATATCTGAGATGGGTGGGTCAGGGATGGGTTTATGATACACATGTAGTACTGGAACAAGGTAGAGCAAACGCACACCCACGACAACCCCTGGAGATGACAGCCTGGTGCTCAGTAGTAGTGTATACGGCAACCTCCAAATTGAGCCAAAGAACAAAGATACTGGCACACAAGGCTTATTTTCAGGGAAACCTTGCTTTAATTCAAAGTGCGGAATTGCAATGTTTTGGGGCCACACCCCTTTCTCAAGCATGATGCTTGAGAAAGGGGCGTGGCCCGAAACGTTGCACTCCCGCACTTTGAATTAAAGCAAGGGTTTCCCTGCAAATAAGCCTTGTGTGCCGGTATCTTTGTTCTTTTTATGATACACATGACAGGGAAGTTCAAGATTTGGAGTAAAGGAGCAGCATGTATAACACTCAATAACACATGCCTTCCAAACAGTTCTAATAACCTGCAAGCAATGGTTTGAGCCTAATGGAAAGCAGCTTGGCTGGGTATTGAGATGTGGCTTGTGAGACTGAGGTTTTGGCTATAAGTGGCCTCATTTTCAGGTTTAAAATATAGAAGTGTGTGTGTGTGAACCGGCCTATTAAGGGGTGGAATTGCTTGGAAATTGTCCCATTTCAGTCTTTTAATACTGTATTTCTTTTATTGAACATTTCTCAAATACATTAGATCTTTGTATTTATCTTGGTACATTTTGTGGATTATCTTTTAGTTGATCTAAATAATAATAAAGTAAACAATGAGTACAATTATTGTGTCATTTCTTACTTAGGGCTAGTCCACACGGGGAGATAGCCACGCGTTTGCGGTCAAACGCGTGGCTATCTCCCCGTGTGGAATAGCCCTTAGGGTTGCATTGTTAGAAACACTGGGGGTCGTGTCTGAGTATGAAATCTTGTGCCTAATGCGGGATGGGAGGTGCATTGGTTGGGGTGTTTGGGGGGAAAGTCATCAGCTCTCTTCCTGTAGGCCCAACCATGATTCATATATTATCTTTAGTTTGTATAGCTGTGTATGAGGTCTTCCCACAGTGTCATACCTTCAATCAAGATCCCTGCTATGTTTGTTAAGGGCTTGCTGAGTTGCTTGTGGAAATAAAGCCTTCCCAATTATCTGGCAAATGTATATCAAGTCAGTGTTACATTTTAATGCTATACATAACTTGTATACACTTGCATACTGGAAGGAACATCCTGGATACAGTAGAGCAGGGGTGTCCAAACTGCGGCCCGAGGGCCACATGCGGCCCAGGATGCATATGAATGCGGCCCAGCTTGAAACGCTTGGTTCCCGAGGAAATAGGAGGAGGGGGGACTCTGTCCATTGCCCAGTTAGTAATAATAATATAATAATACGTCTATTTAATATCCAGGTGTCCCATATTACAGTTTATTGCTCCATCTGGTTATCCAACTGGCATTGTAG
Organism: Xenopus petersii; assembly: GCA_038501925.1. Taxonomy (NCBI): domain Eukaryota; kingdom Metazoa; phylum Chordata; class Amphibia; order Anura; family Pipidae; genus Xenopus; species Xenopus petersii. Next base: position 135,527,603 of record CM076682.1, read on the forward strand.
TTCTTTTCTGTGTATTTCCTTTACTTTTACAAATCAAACGTGTTTGTGTATTTCATATGTGGCCCCAGACAATTTTATCTTTTTCCAATGTGGCCCGGCGAGCCAAAAGATTGGACACCCCTGCAGTAGAGAGCCAGTAAGCTGTCCTCAAAAAACCCAGGAAATGTCTGGAGGTGTTACCCCTCCAAAGTTGGTTAATGAGGTGAGTAGAACCATCATTTGACTGTTTCGAGGAAAACTAGAATTCAACCAACTTCCTTTGTTGTGTTTCAGTTTATTGTATGCCCAGTGATCATCCAATATCTGTGTTGATTTATGAGGAGAACAAGCTCTTAGGTGATTCCTTGGCCACTCAAACACTTAGGAGTATCCTGCCCACTCATGTAGCTGGTCCAACTTGGGGGATTCTTCATCCTTCCTAGTATCAGTAATATGATTGCTTTATATTTTCTCTTATTCAGAAGTTGCATCAAAAAATAATGTAACACTGATGTTAGCTTTAAAACAGCAGAGTATAGCTGGACTTACATAAAAAGATTTTAGCTGCTGATGTAGGGGCCCTCCCTGATGGCCTCCCCAATAGGGGCATACGATTGCATCATAATGATATTGCCCATTACAAGGTAGCCTTATTGGATCATGAAGTTTATTGCCACCTTAAGTGCTTCATGCTGATTGGTTGCTGCTGGTTTGTAGAACTGCAGGAGACTTCATAATCGCTATTATGCATATATAGGTGATATGTCATTGACAGGCAACCACATGCAGAACAAGGTATTGTTGGTTCTATAAAATCTTCTGAAAGTGAAGAGGCATGGTTAAAAGAGTTGTTCATCTTTAAGTATGATGTTGTAGAGAGTGATATTCTGAGACAGGTTTTCATTTTTTATTGATTGTAGGGATGCACCGAATCCAGGATTCGGCCTTTTTCAGCAGTATTTGTTTTCGGCCGAATCCTTATGCCCGGCCAAACCAAATCCTAATTTGCATATGCAAATTAGGGGTGGGGAGGGAAATTGCGTGACGTTTCCCTCCCCAAATTAGGGTTTGGATTCGGTTTGGTATTCGGCCGAATCTTTCACGAAGGATTCGGGGGTTCGGCCTAATCCAAAAAAGTGGATTCGGTGCATCCCTAATTAATTGTGGTTTTTGGTTATTTAGCTTTTTATTCAGCAGCTCTTCAGTTTGCAATTTCAGCAATGTGGTTGTTGGGGTCCAAATTACCCTAGCAACTATGCATTGATTTGATTAAGAGACTGGGATATGAATAGGAGAGGCCTGAATAGAAAGATAAGTTATAAAAAGTAGCAATAACGATAAAAGTTTAGCCTTACAGAACATTTGTTCTTTAGAAGGGGTAAGTGACCTTCATTTGAGAGCTGGTCAGAACTAGAATAAAAATAATTTAAAATCTATATAGAAGAAAAAAATTAAGGCTAAATGCAAAGTTGCTTAGAATTATCCATGCTATAACATGCTTATGGTAGGAAGTATGGTAATGGAAATATCACAAGTTATGATTGTTGTTGTACTAAAATGTTGTTCTAGTGTCTCATGAAAGACTCATTTGTTTAAAGTTAAACCAATATAAACTGTGGGAAGCTGGGGTGGATTATCCTGTTCCAAAAGCAGCAGGTTAACAAATGCAATTCGACATAGAAAGTTTAGGTTTTAATGGAGAGGAATGCCATGTTTAATATTGGTGTAACTGCTTTGCAAACAGGAATTCCCCTTTACTGAAGTGACTCAGAGTCTTGTGAATGATTCAGAGCTGATTTTCTGTTTCATTTAGAGATACAGAAGATTACACAGAGTTGGGAACATACAGTGTTTTTCTCTAAAGTAAAAAATTAAAGTAGTAACAATTGAAAAATGTATATACAGTACTGTGTAAGTGTGTGTGCTGGAATATTTTACTCTGCCAAATACTCAGTTTATTAACAGGCAAATACTGGATCTTGAATATCCCAGTGAGTTCTCTGTGTGTAGCTATGCTGTTTGCTTTCTGTATGCAGAAACAACTGTATACAACGCTATGATAGTTCTTATAGTGGCTACCAAAGCTGGATGTGCTGTTTTTGCTCTTTTAAACTAAACCTCAATCAGCACCACTGAACTGCAGGGGTTGGCATGAAAGTTACATCATAGAGCTCCAAGCATGGGAAGCATTCAGAATGCTATGCTGTACCAGAAGTATATTATGACATTTCATTATAGCACTATAGCTTTCTGGAATATTTTAAGGTGATGCGATGGGAATTATTTGAGAAAAATACTCCACAAGACATGAAATGAGTTGTCAACAGCAGTAGATTTTAGGGTCTCCTGTGTTGAAGTTGTGTGGGTAAGTGTTTGTGAGCACTGTTTTCAATACTGGATAGATTGCCCACATTTAAACACTATTCACACAGATTCTTGTGCATATACAGGTGCCATCTTTGTTTTTAATTTTGCATTTTAACTTTTACAAACAGTAGGGGAGAGAGGTAATAACTGGATTACTATGTACTTGGATCTACAGGTTCTTCATGGAAAGCAAGCCAAGAGCCCTACACTGCCTCAAACTCTTTAGGGCAGACTTTTGCTTGACAAATTTTTGGTATGTAAGTGTAAAGTTGACCAAAGTTGCTCCAGAAGGTAAGGAGGTGGCATAGAATTCCAATGAAGTATATTAAGGTGGCCATAGAACAATTACGATCCTTCCTGGAAAAGAAAGTTCTTTTCACGTGTAGAGCTGAATCATCAGATATACAGGTAGATGCAATAGAATTCTTCCTGTATCTGAGGATTCAGCACTAACAATGGCCGATGTTCGGGTGCTTTTAAAGGCACCCGACCAAAACTTTCCGGCCAGCCCGATCGTCGAGCCGACTGATATCCAAGTTTTCTGCCGATATCGGTCGCTTGTCTTCCACCATACACGCACCAAATATTGTGCGAAAAAAAATTTGTACAAAATTATCTGTGCCTCAATGGCCACCTTGAGCCTGTTTGGTATAGTAGAGAAGTTGGAGAAAGCAGAGTTGGTTGTACTGTCACAGTCCATCAGGAAGACCAGTGGGGAAATGATGGGAAGTTTAAAGCATCCAAAAGATATTGCACAAAGTCTCCCCAAAAGCATTGGGTAGGTGGACAGTTCCAGAACTCATGAATGCAGGAGCTCACCACTTGCTCACATTTAACGCAGATATCAGAAGTTTGTGCTGAATGTAAACAGATGCGTAGTACAGGGCTCATGAATGTGAGTATTTTGCATGTGTTTTGGTAAATGAGCCCCAAAATGTACATTTATTTCTTTATCAGAAACAGAGAAACAAGACACAGGGCAGTTTTTTTTATAAAACTTAAGACCTGCCATTGCCACCTATGTGACTATTTTTTATTAAATTCATTTGTTCCACATAAATTAATAAATTCAAGTACCGGGTTTCTTTTAGGTATCACATCTGCGATGTGTCTAGTCTCTGTAGTGGCCACAATTTTGGGTGGACGCTCTACTCTTACAACTGACTGCTCTGGTATGAGTCTGACTCATAGAAAGGTTATCTGACTCACTCACCCATCAAAGCAATCTGAACAGCAAACTTTGTACATTTTTGTTTTAATTATTATTTTTCAAATTCCCCTTCCCTTTAAAAGCATGATTCACAATGTCCTTTTTCCTTTCAGCTAAATATAAGTATTGCGTTCTGACATTTGTAATACGTGTTTGGTTATTTCAAAGAAATGACTACATATTAAAATAATTATAATATGAAATTACTAATTATAACATAGCAATGGACTTGAAAGTGCTAGTGACTGCTAGAGTCTATAATATCTGAATTTCAACTATTAATTTAATTATAATTATTATTTATTATCATGAAATAAAAAATGCCTTAAAAGCTGAAGGCAAAAGGAGGATTTCCTTAAAGGTTTAAGGAAATAGATAATAGATCATATTTACAGTTCCCACTCGTTTATATTTGACATATAAGAAGGAGCCATTAGTGGGATGAGTTTTATGGACAAATAGAAGCTTGTCACACATGAGCTGGATGTCTACTTCTTTCTGACATCTTGTGCCACTTGTCTTAGGGAGATAGGGGAAAGTTACAGCATTCAGGGCTCTGCTCTGTAGTGCTCCTTAAAGGGATACTATCATGGGATTTTTTTTTTCAATGCTAAATTTTGCACTGAAATTCATTTCTCAAAAGAGCAAACAGATTTTTTTATATTTAATTTGTCAATTTCCCAGCTGCCCACAGTCATGTGACTTGTGCTCTGATAACCTTTATTCACTCTTTACTGCTTTACTGCAAGTTGGAGTGATCTCAGAATCCCTTTAAATTGTGGGTAAAAAATAACATGGTGTTTTGAACATTGCATCACCACGGGGCACATTCACCAAGCTCGGGTGAATGAATAGAGGGGAAAAACCTCGAATTTAGAGTGGTTTTTTGTGCTCCTCGACTATCGAATTGGTGTAAATTTGCCTGAGTAGAATGATTCGAATAGATCAAGCGCAAAAACGCTGCGACTGTTCACCCATTCGATAGTCGAAGTACTGTCTCTTTTAAAAATACTTTGACTGCCTACTTTGCCACCTAAAACCTACCAAATTGCTTTAAAAGCCTATGGGAAAGTCCATAGGCTTGTTTTCTAAGTTTTTGATCGAATAAAAAGGCATTAGATCGATCATTCGATCAAATGAAAATCCTTCGATCGAATATTCGATTGTGCGACTATTCGCCAGGCGAATATTCGCCTATTCGCCAGCGCGTAAATTTGCCCGAATTGCCTATTCGATTCTATTCCCCAGTCGAATTTCGAGGGATTTAACCTCGAAATTCGACCCTTGATACATCTGCCCCCACATGTAGCATACTTTTGCTTTAAAAATACAGTACTGATTTCATTTTTTCCCTGTTGAGATATTTTACATCTTTCTCTGCCTAGTTTCTTTACTACCAATTTTCACTTGAGATCTTTAAAGGGGACATATAAAGGGTCATTTAAAACCACTAGTGTAGTCGCTCTAAAATCGACGCATGTATTGATGCTATTCATCAAGGTACTTGCATTCAAACACCCCCTTTGCACTTCCGCATAATTGCAGTGGGCACCAATGCATCGATCCTGCCTCTTCCAATGGATCGCACACAAATGTGCCTATTGACTCAGCATGCACCTGAATTGTGAATATCTATTGAATTTGTGAACAAAGTCATTTTTTTCTTTGCTTTCTGTTCATTTACATCACGTTTTATCTTTATATATTGAAGATCAAATATTGATTTGCCCACATTTATCAATGAAAAACTTATTTTATGGGGTGTCCTTACTTTTGTAGTTACTTTGTGCCTCACATAACAGTTTCCAGCTGCTCATGCATCGCTAGAAAGGAAGGGGTCAAAGAAAACCTCTTCATCTTTCGACAAATGTAATTATTAGCTGTGTTCCTGCTTTTGTTCCCTCCCTATAAGAATTAAAGCACTTGAAGGGACAGAGGTCTCTATCGTTATTTTTTTTCTTTCGATCCACATTTGATGTGGTCGTTTGCATACAGCTGCCGAGTAGACAGTTACCTTTGAAAAGAACATTTGGCTGCTATAATTTGATTAGGGAAAACCACCTCAATCATTTCTAGACTAGAAGAGTTTTCATTTTCACTTGGCAGGAAGAATTGGGAATGTACGGTCTGCCATCACATACGCGGGGGAGCAGTAAGGGGACAAAACTAACTGCTTAAAGTTGCAGTTTCATTGCTGAGTAGTTTTAGCTTATTTATGCCACAGTTTCTGCCGCAAGCCATAATTTTCTTTTTTAACCCTGACTATTCCAGAATAATTACTGCTTGCATTGGGGGTGTCCAAATTATATTTTTACACCTTTCTTCTGTAAATTGTACTGTATATGATCTGCCAACACTGTAGATGTTGCTGGTAAAAATACATTCTATGTTTCTGCATTGAATTCAAGTGAATGGAAAAACTCTTTTACTCCGCAAGTGTTGGATAATGAAGCTCCAGTGTCCCGATAATTCCACCTAAATCTAACAAGATAAATCTCAGATGAACCTACGCTGGCACAATGTTACTCCATACACTGATGCAGATGATCGTATTGGTTAACTGAAGTACAGTACCCTGAAAGAAGAATAAAACAAAAGTTAAGAATAATAATAATAGCAAATTAAAGCCAATTGCAAATTTTTCCAGAATATCATTTTCTACATCATACTAAAAGTTATTTTTAATGTGAACAGCCCCTTTAACCTTTACATGCAGAAGAAGAATACATTAATTGGCCCATTTTTAGAAAAATGATATAATAGATTTCATTTCAGGAAATAACATTTTTTGCTGCTCTTATCTATTTATCGAAATGTTTTTAATTATTTTTTTAATTATTTTTAATACAGGTATTTTTAATACAGGTATATGATCCGTTATCCAGAAACCCATTATCCACAAAACTCTGAATTATGGAAAGGCCATCTCCCACAGACCCCATTTGGATCCCAACTAAGATATAATTAATCCTTATTGGAAGCAAAACCAGCCTATTGGGTTTTTATCAAGGGTCGAATTTCGAATTCATGTGAGTTTTTTCTCTCTCGAGTTTTCTCTGGAAAAAACTTGAATGTCAGGCTGCAAACATCTCCAAATTGATCCCTGGACCTCTCCCATTAACTTAAACAGTAATTCAGCAGGTTTTAGCTGGTGAAAAGTCTAATTCTAATTCTTAAAGGGCCAGAGTATGATAAATCTTTTAAAAAACTCAAATCGAGTTTGGATTACTCCCTAGTCGAATTTGAAGTTTTTGACCATAAAACAAATAGACTTAAGGCATGAAGATCCAAATTATGGAAAGACCCACTATCTGGAAAACCTCAGGTCCCATAAATGTAATACTAAATATATTCCAAAGTCAGTAGGGGTCATTTACAAATGGAAGCGCAGTTGTTTGTTTTCAGCCTGTGCTCCTTGCATTTCCATATTGTTGTGCTCTACAATCAAGTTCTACTGCATTTATTGATGCAGGTGAACCACAAAACTACCACCACCTCTGAACCATGCAGTAGCTTCATGGTCCCCACAATGTCAAAAGACGCAAATTTGCCTAAAGATTTGGGTAAACACATCACTTTTGTGCCTAATGACAGAAATTACGTCTACTGAACTTAAAAACTTTTAATGCAATGGTGTCCAATTTGTTTCAATGCACAATTGCATCAGTTTTAGAGCTTTGCCTACAATTGTATTGGATGCAATACAGAAAAAGCCAAAACAGCACTGGAATTATGGAACCCACTGCAAAGTGGGTAAACATGGTGATCCAAAAATTAACTTTGCACATTTGGACATTTGGAAATCAGTATTTTCATGGGGGTTTTTTTAGCGATGGTGTCTCTGGACAATATACACATGCTCAGCATGTTTTAGATGAAGGCTCAGAAAGTGAAACATAAAAACCTTTAAGATCTGTTCTTAGCTTAGTGTTTATATGAGACACTCACTTGTGTAAACCTGTAGATAGTTGGCTTCAACGGCTTTTGTGAAATAAATGACTTTATTATTATTATTTATTTGAAAAGGAACTTGGGTATTGGGGGTTCTGTTGAGTTTCTATATATTTGCAAAAATGGACTCTTGCAAAAATGTGATCTTAGAAAAGTAATGTTAGTAAATCTAATTTACAAGAAATCACATACTTATTAACATTGGAGACGAACATCGCCGCTGATGTTGCCCATAGCGACCATTCAGATATTTGCTTTTGTTTTCTAACTTAGGTGACTGTTCAAATCGAATTGCTAAAGGATTTGTTGGGTGGTATGGGCAACATCACCAGTCTCCAATATTAATAAATACACCCCTGCATTGGTAAATCACTAGAAAGATGCAGTACCTGATATTGTACAGGGAACCCACTCTTGCCCTAGAATTCTGGGAATAATTACAGTACATTGTGAGTAAGGTTTAAAAAAATTACAATTTGAGTGCTTTGCACTTTTGCCCTTGTTTTCATAAATTACCCCTCTTGTGCTTTATTTTTAGAAGAGGTTATATTGCAGATTCTGTAATGCCCTATTCACAAAGCTGTAAGCTTATATTATTCTTACAAATGTGGCCCAGAATGTACTGACCTTGTTAATGCAACTATCTTCCAACAGTAAGCCATGAACCTTATGGGACATACTAGAAATCACACACTGAAAAAGGAAATTGTATGATATGAAAATAAAAAATTGTATTTGTTATGTAACCAAGAGACAATATTGGAAATATTACTTCTGGACAATGTACAAGATGAAACCATGATTAAGAAACATAGATTTCTTTGGGGAGAAACCTAAAAATGATGTAGCTTTGGTAAAGCAGCTGTAAGAAAAACCCAATTCTGATGTTTTTAGAAAGCCACGTCATCTAGTGCTTATTTTAATTTTGCATTTTAACTCGGTGTGAACGTGCAGCCAGTGATCGCCAGTAGCCTGTCTGGGTTTTTCTGTCGTTCACAAAATCTACATGAGCACAGTGTAATAGCCTTACTAAACTTAATTTACTTTTACACTTAAATAGCTAACACAGGGGGTCATATTTATCATCCTTAGCTACTTGAGGATGGAATGGTAGTAAATATTTCTCATTTATAAGTACCCAAATTTTAATTCAACTTTGATATATGATCTATTATTAACGGTGTTTCATTGCAGTAGCAAGTACATAATAGTAGGGTGAAGGCAAACATTGAGACAGATCTCAACTAAGCCTTAGGGGGAAATGTAATAAATTTGTAAACAGAAAAAAAAATTGCATTTCGCAATGTAATATGTTCTGTTATTTTCCGTTATTTCCATATTGCAAATCTTAATTGCACATAGCGCACATTTAAAGCTGGCCATACATTTAAAGATCTGCTAGTTTGATGAGGTTGTTTGATTGTTTGTTTCTCAGCCCAAATGATTGTATTAGAATATTAAAGGCAGGCTGTCAGGATGATCACTGCATCAATGAGTTGTTAAAGAAGAACTAAACCCTGAAAATGAATATGGCTAGAAGCCATATTTTATATACTTCACTTACTGCACCAGCCTAAAGGTTCAGCATCTTTATAAGAGTAATGATCGAGGCATACAGTATAAAGTGTACTCACCATCTTGGATTTTGTTAGACGTGTCAGTGACACTGCACATGCTCAGTGCAATCTGTGCAGCTGTTGAGAAGCTCACCTCTCACAGAAGCAGATGCTGAAGGGCTGATTGTTAAAGGAACAGTTCAGTGTGAAAATAAAAACAGGGTAAAAAGATAAGCTGTGCTAAATAAAAAATGTTTCTAATATAGTTAGTTAGCCAAAAATGTAATATATAAAAGCTGGAGTGACTGGATGTCTACTATAATAGCCAGAACACTACTTCCTGCTTTTCAGCTCTATAACTCTTAGCTAATCAGCGACTTGAAGGGGGCCACATGGGTCATATCTGTTTAGTGTGTTTGCAATTGATCCTCAGCATTCAGCTTAGATTCAGAAGCAACAGATATGACCCATGTGCCCCCCCTCAAGTCTCTGATTGGTTACTGCCTGGTAACCAGTCAGTGTCAACCAAGAGAGCTGAAAAGCAGGAAGTAGTGTTCTGGCTATTATGTTACACACCCAGTCACTCCAGCCTTTATACATCACATTTTTGGCTAACTAACTATATTAGAAACATTTTTTATTTTACACAGCTTATCTATTTACACAGTTTTTATTTTTACACTGAACAATTCCTTTAAATTATAATGCAGATTGCACCGAGCGCTGACATGTAATGAGAATCTGAATGAATTACTAATGAATACATGGTGAATAAAGTACCTCCGCTTGTAAAATATAATGATATTTTAAGTTACAGAGGAGTGCCATAACCATATAAAAGCACAAGGTCGAAGGCCAAGTGTTTTTATACAGGTCATGGCACTCCAAGGTGATTTCTAATATCTTCATATTTTGCAACAGGGGGTACTTTATTTATTATAACCATACCTCCCAACTGTCCCATTTTTCAAGGGACAGTACCGATTTTGACAGCTCAACCCGCAGTCCCGGGTTTGCTACTGAAATGTCCTGACTTTCTCTTTGATCTCCTGCACTGAACAGCCAAAAAAAGATACAATGTTTCTAAAAATTGGCTTCTGGGAGAGCCCAGAATACATTGCAGGTGCACTTCTATATTTTTGTAATGATTTAAGATAAGCAAAGAACCAAATGTAACAATTTAAGATCAGCAGGTCTCTTGGGGAAACTATGACTTGCAGCTTAAAGGGCAATTCACCTTCATAAGCAAAACTGTAATAACACATAAAAACAACAGAAATGTGTTCAAACCTTTTATAACCTGCCAAATTTTGTAAAATGAACATGGTAATTAGGGGATGTGGCCACAAAAACAGGCATGGTAAAAAAAAATTGGCAAATATTTTTGCCCCTCTTTCTATTTCCAAAATGTTGGTAGGTATGTAATACACAAGTTTCAGTGAGCCGTGTGACAGAAATTACGTCACTAAGCACCTTTTATAAGGATATCATTTAAAGTATATTAAAGGGATACCGTCATGGAAAAACAGGTTTTTCCTAAACATATCAGTTAATTGTGCTGCTCCAGCAGAATTCTGCACTGAAATCCATTTCTCAAAAGAGCAAACAGATTTTTTTTATATTCAATTCTGATATGGTGCTAGACATTTTGTCAGTTTCCCAGCTGCCCCAGTCATGTGACTTGTGCCTGTACTTTAGGATGGAATTACTTTCTGGCAGGCTGTTATTTCTCCTACTTATTGTAACTTAATCAGTCTCAGTGGGACTTGGCTTTTACTATTAAGTGCTGTTCTTAAATCTTCCAGGGAGCTGTTATCTTGTGTTAGGGAGCTGCTATCCTTACCTTACCTTCCCATTGTTTAGGCTGCTGGGGGGGGGGGGAAGGGAGGGGGTGATATCACTCCAACTTGCAGTACAGCAGTAAAGAGTGATTGAAATTTATCAGAGCACAAGTCACATGACTGGAGGCAGCTGGGAAATTGACTTTATGTCTAGCCCCATGTCAGATTTCAAAATTGAATGTAACAAAATCTGTTTGCTTTTTTGAAAAATGGATTTCAGTGCAGTCTCACTATTAACTGATGTGTTTTCCCATGACAGTATGCCTTTAATGTTTCTTGTGTATTATATTTACAGTATATATATATATATATATATATATATATATATATATATATATATATACATACATACTGCATGTGCAGTGAATCATTACAAAAGAAGATGGGGAGCTACTGTGATTATCATATGAAGCACAGACCTGTAGTGTGCTGCAGAACCCCATAACACAATATGCATTACTACCCTACTTTTTTGTTAAGGTTAAGTTCTCCTTTAACAACTTTTATTGCATTCTGCCCTCAGAGTAAAACAAGGCACACACAAGACAATATATCTTGTTGCAGCTGAATAGACCATGCATTTTTTAAAGTAGCACTAAATATAAAATGATATTGTTTAATTGTGGTTATTAGAGGGGAATACCTATACTTAACTTAGCTTTATGACATTTCTCTCTGCAAGCTATGAGGAAACAGGTTGTTCCTGCTGCTGCTTTCCTTCGTCTGCCCTGAAACACCACATCCCCATAACAGAATATCACCCAACCCCTTGTCAGTAGTATAGAGTCTTTTGGTTTCTTGCACTGTAACAGTAATACTTTAGAGCTCCAAAACTGTATACATATATTTGGGGGCACATTTACTTAGCTCGAGTGAAGGATTCGAATGGAAAAAACTTTTTTTTGGCTACTTCGAATCAAATGATTCAAACTAAAAATCGTTCGACTATTCGACCATTCGATAGTCAAAGTACTGTCTCTTTAAAAAAAACTTTGATCACCTTCTTCGCCATCTAAAACCTACCGAGCACCAATGTTAGCCCATGGGGAAGGTTCTAGCCAATTTGGGATCGAAGGAAAATTGTTTGATGTATTAAAATCCTTCGAATCGAAGGATTTAATCGTTTGATCGAACGAATTGCACTAAATCCTTCGACTTCGAATATCGATAGTCCAATATCGAGGGTTAATTAACCCTCGATATTCGACCAATAGTAAATGTGCCTCTTAATATCATGTATTTATTATTAGTATAATAGTTTCATATAGAGCAGAAATAATATGACATCATATACTGTACCTCCACATTTATACATCAACATACAACAATCAACCTGCTGATATTCACAGTATGGGATAAGAAAGCATAAAACATACAACTTTGCAGTTCAGTTATGTAAATAGCAGGCATGAGGTCCCTTTTTAGCAGGCGACATGTTGAAAGTACAGGTATGGAACCAGTTATCCAGAATGTTTGGGACTTGGGGTTTTCCGGATCACAGATCTTTCCATAATTTGGATCTTCATACCTTAAGTCTACTAGAGAATCTTTTAAACATTAAATAAACTAGGGATGCACCGAATCCACTATTTTGGATGAAGAAAAACACGTTGAACATAGATGGATAAACTGCTTTCCGTGCAGGTGCAATTATGTATTGATTATTTGAGGTAAATGCTCAGCTAAGTTCCTAATAAGTGTTGTAAATGAGGCAAAGTGATAGCACTATTGGCCAAAAATGCAGCAAATGGGTGGCCATAGACACACAGATCCTATCGTACGAATCGAGGATTAGTACGATTTTCGGATCGTGTGTGGCGTGTGCCGACATCTTTCGTCTGGCGGAGATTGGTCGTTTGGTCGATCGGTCAGGTTTGAATTTGACCCAACCGATCTCGCCGGAGCCCATGGCACATCGTAATCGGATTGTTCGGCCATACGCCCTAACAATCAGATTACCCCCGATATAGCCATGCTCGTTAATGGCATTTCGGGGAAAGATCCGCTCGTTTGGCGATGTTGCCAAACGAGCGAATCTTTGCGTCTATGGCCATCTTAAGTTTCAGCTGTATCTTTAGTATAATAAATCTTATAATGAATTATTGTGACAAACTAATATTTCCAGACCTCTGTTATCCAGCATCTTTTTCAACCATTGAAACTCTGTAAGCGCATATATAAAAGCTAAGAACCATTACATCGTATTGCCCTGCTCTTAGTTGTTTACTGTCTACTAGAACCCTGGCTTATAAAAGCATAGCATGAAAAGCTGAATGACAGTGAAATGAGGTTTACAAGTTTTGGAGACACTTTTAGTGAAAAGCAAATACATGATCTCCATCTTTAAGTCAGGAGATTGGATGGTGAGCATAACGTAATAACAGGGGTAATATTTGCAGTGGTGTATCTAGATGGTACTGGGCCCACAGCAAATTCATTTTAGGCCCCCCAATATATCCAGTGGTTTTCCTGTTTTTCTAATATATGTTGAAATTGCTAGTTATATGGACCCCCATACCTGCTGGGCCCCCCCTGCAGCCACAGGGTCTCTTTTCTTCTGTAATTACCCCCTGAATACTTGCTGTCAAACAGGTGACCTATAAATGCTATCTGCTAATTGGATAGTTTCAGAAAGATGCCAAAAGAATAGAGCCATTGCATATTTGCACCTGTTAATAAGTTACTATTTACTAGGGATTCATCGTATCCAGGATTTGGTTCGGGATTCGGGCAGGATTCGGCTTTTTTCAGCAGGATTCGGATTCGGCCGAATCCTTCTGCCCAGCCGAACCCAATCCGAATCCTAATTTGCATATGCAAATTAGAGATAGGGAGGGAAATCGCATGACTTTTTGTCACAAAACAATGAAGTCAAAAATGTTTTTCCCTTCCCACTGCTAATTTGCATATGCAAATTAGGATTTGGTTTGGTATTTGGCTGAATCTTTTGCAAAGGATTTAGGGGCTCGGCCGAATCCAAAATAGTGGATTTGGTGCATCCCTACTATTAACTCTGTCATTTATAATTCACCTTTACGCTTCATAATAAGCTGCCCATTCGGATGGGCATGTGAACCCATAACCAGGGCGTTGTTTTTTTATCAGCGGAAATGATGCTCTTTATTATGCCTTTGTAAAAGTTTCTACTTGATAAGGAGTAGAAACATAACAAAACTTTATATAGCATTACTTGCAGCAACATTCTAGGCAATGCAGAATATAAGTGCTGTCTCCTGTCCATGGTATTGTCTACTTTCCCATGGTTTTAGAATTTTTGTCAGTTGTCTTGGTTTGACATAAGTTTCTCTTGAGCAAAACATTTCGTTTTATACAGGTATAGGATCCATTATCTGGAAACCTGTAATCCAGAAAGCTCAGAATTACGGAAAAAACATCTCCCATAGACTCCATTTTAACCAAATAATTCAAATCATAAAAAATAATTTCATTTTTCTCTACTGTACTTGATTTCAACTAAGATATAATTAATCCTCATTGGATAAAAATCCTATTGGGTTTATTTAATATTTAAGCCATTTTTTTTAGCAGACTTAAAGGAAAACTATACCCCCAAAATGAATACTTAAGCAACAGATAGTTTATATCAAATTGAATGACATATTAAAGAATCTTACCAAACTGGAATATATATTAACATAAATATTGCCCTTTTATATCTCTTGCCTTGAACCACCATTTTGTGACTCTATCTGTGCTGCCTCAGAGATCACCTGACCAGAAATACTACAACACTAACTGTAACAGGAAGAAGTGAGGAAGCAAAAGGCAGAACTCCGTCTGTTAATTGGCTCATGTGACCTTACATGTGGTTTGTATGTGTGCACAGTGAATCTTACGATCTCAGGGGGCGGCCCTTATTTTTTAAAATGGCAATTTTCTATTTATGATTACCCAATGGCACATACTACTAAAAAAGTATATTATTATGATAATGGTTCATTTACATGAAGCAGGGTTTTACACATGAGCTGTTTTACTCAGTATCTTTTAATAGAGACCTACATTGTTTGGGGGGTATAGTTTTCCTTTAAGGTACGGAGATCCAAATTCCTTATCTGGAAGACCCTGGGGCCCGAGCATTCCATATAATAAGTCCAATACCTGTACCAGAGTTATGCCACAAATTAAAAAGTGCGTAGACTAGACCCAGTCTCAAATATGCAATTTACAATTGTAAAAGTAACTAAAAAATTGATAATATATGGGATATATATATATATATATATATATATATATATATTTTTTTTTTTTTTTTTTCTAAACCTTGTTTATTTCATTGTTTCGTTCACACTAGCATTTCAGCTTTAAAGAGATTTGGGTTCTGCAAATGCCATTTCATCTGGTTATAAATGTAACAAAGCAATATTCAAATCTTTTTTTTTTTTTTGGTATAATAATGCCTTTAAGCTGTGGAACACTCTAATGGTTTTATTTGCAAAGGACTTTCCAAGAAATTTGTGCAGTTTGGATCGTGACATTTATACATTCTGTGCTTCCAAGTGCAATATCTGGATTAGAGAAGTGATCTATCAAAGTGGTGGTAAGCATGGAATGCCACGTGAGAAGGCTATCATTTATATACGCCTCCTATTTCAGGGAAATCACTTTGCTGAAATATGTCCCTACATTGCTGGTTTTGCCACTGTGCTAAATATCTGGCAGGAAAGGTGTTTTTTGAAAATTTTAGAGCAAATCTAAGTGAACACAAAGGAATCATACAGTGGGAAATATTTTCCAGTGTTTATGTTCAGATGTTCAGACCTGTCTGGCTCCTCTCTATTTGCATGTGTTGGGGTTATAGGCTGTACGACTGCATTCCATGTTGATTTATATAAATATATTTATTGCAGGTTACTAACCTAAAGTCAAATACTAGCAAACATTCGCTCTTCAGAAGTCTCTCTCAAGGCTGATTAATCAAACAAAATCCTTTTATTTATTATACGCTTGCATACAGATGGTCAAGGTGACCGTTAAAAATAATTTATTACTCCAACATATGTCACACAATTTGTCTTCATGCTTCTGAAGCTTATGACGTGGGCGATACTGGCAACATCCACATCTGCAGCGAGTCAGAAAGAGGGGCAGTATGAAAGGAATAGATTTTATAGGAATACAACAGAAATTGTTGGGGAAAGAATTGCCCAATTTCTTATCCATTCTACTAGTAGCTTCTAATATCATTGATGGTGCACCTCCATCATACTTGGCTCTCTCTGATTATAAAAAATATAGCTAAGGGGAGCTTTACATTTCAATTGACCCTAATACATAATTGGTTGGGGTAAGTTCAAGTGGTTTTCCATCATCATGCTTTTTTTTTTCCTCTGCAGGTTGTTTGATGTATGCACAGTTTCACGGACAGACCGAGAGACAAAACTAACACTGGTGTTTGAACATGTTGATCAAGATTTGACCACTTACTTGGACAAAGTACCAGATCCTGGGGTTCCAAATGAAACTATTAAGGTACCTTTGAAAAGTGAATATATTTATGTGTATGGCTCATTTAGTATGATTCAACCTATATGGGGCCTGGCGATTTACTATATTGTTATTCCATTTGATTTTAGATTGTTGATTTTTTTTTCTGCTAGCTTCCTAATTTTAGATTTCATATAATTTTTGCTTTCCTTACTAACCTGCTTTACGCCACTATCCTACTATGTAGGTCTGGGGCATGCACACCCGGACCCCATTTATAGATAGGTTAGATAGTGTGCTACTATACCTGCTATCCCACTTTCCTTTCACAGAATCAGAATCCCACAGCTGCACAATGCTAAATTGCATTACCCCAGATTGAACCAGATTCAATTCAGTGAGAAAAAGTTTTCTCACTTTATTGAATTTGGCCCATTATCTCATAATAGAAATATATCACTCAAAAAGTAAGACTATTGGGGGAATGTAATAAAAGTTGGTAATGGAAAAAATATTCGCAATGCGAAAAGTTATGCCTATGAGCGAATTTGCCTTTGAGCGAATTTAATATAGCTTTTGTGAACCCGGAAACTGTTTAGCGAGTGGAAGAAGGTTTGTGAATTTTATAGTTTTCACCAGTGTGCAGTGAATGTTATCAAACTTCTTACTGGAAAAGTTGTTCTATTTGCTCCAAAGATTACGATGCCTTCAAGCACTTCTTAAAAGTGGTCAATGCGCAATTGAAATTCGCAATGCGCAATACATTTCAAATGTAATAACAGTTTAAGGAAGAGTATTACATTGTGAAATGCAAATTTTTATTCTTATTTGTGCTAATAGTTTTGCTCTTTGCAACTTTTATTACATTTACCCATAAATCCCCAAGTGGTGTGACAGTAACTACCGTAATACTAAATAGTTTATAAAAGACAATGCTTAGAATTGCAGGAAATCCAGCAGCCTAACTCATAAAAACAAAGGCACTATCACTTTAGGGAGAGAGTTGCTAGACATTACACATTATAATTTTCCGTGACATACAATTTTGGATTTGTTGATTGAGTTCTTATTGCCTAAACATAATTAAAAACTTTGGATAAAAAAGGCTGAACTTAAATCTATTTGATACAGACAACTTTGTAGTGATATACAGGTATAGGATCTGTTATGCGGAAACCCGTTATCCAGAACAGTTCCAAATTACGGAACAGACTCCATTATAATGAAATAATCCAAATTTTTACATTTTTTTTAAAGATTTCCTTTTTCTCTGTAATAGTAAAACAATAGCCTGTACTTGAGCCAAACTAAAATATAATTAATCCTTATTGGAAACAAAACCAGCCTGTTGGGGTTATTTAATTTATTTTCTAGTAGTCTTAAGGTATGAAGATCCAAATTACAGAAAGACCGGCTATCCGGAAACCCCCAGGTCCCGAGAATTCTGGATAACAGGTCCCATACCTGTATATATATATATATATATATATATATATATATATATATATATATATATATATATATGCACAACTTAAATGTTTTCTGATTTATGAAGAAAATCAAGTGGAAAAAACTCAAATCAGTGAATTTAGGGTGAAAAAACCATGAATGCTACAAACATCTTCAAATGGTTCAAGGGACCTCTGCCATTGACTTCTATTTATTATTAACATGTATTTATATAGCGCCAACATATTGCGTAGCACTGTACATGACCTTGACAGGTTTTAACTGGAGTATTTTCCATTCAAGCTATTTCCAACTTCGGGAGATATAATAAATCTTGAAAAATTCTGGGTTTCCAGGCAATAACCAGAAAAAATTTAGCAATTCAGGAGAAAAGTCTGCTCGATTCATTCAAGTTTTTTTTTAATGATAAGGCAAAATCGTATATGGAATTTTGGTTGAGATTTCTTAGATTAGATAAATTCAGATTTTAGTAAATAACCCCCTAAATGTGATTGAACACAATACACCCACCTAAATGTGTATTCTCTGCTCAGTTTGAAAGCATGTGAAAATACATTCTTCTTGTCTAAATATAATATATACTTCCACATTAAGAGAAAACCGTATATTATCCTCCCTTTTATCTCCAAACTATGTGAATGTTGCTGCCCTGGTCACTTAAAAATGCCACATTAAATCATAATAGCTCCCCAGAGACCACAATAATCCTAATTTTCTGTTTTAAACGTTTGCCAGATATACGTGTATTGTTATAAAAGGCTCCTCTGAAGTTATGTTTTATATTGTGGGAGGTAGAATTTCCAAGCAGTGAATATCCGTGTACTGTTTAATCAACATACCAGCATCAAAGCCGACCAGCTTTCATTCTTAAGATTGTTCAGTGTTTTCTAAGTGGAAAAAAAAGCTTTTAACTCAAATAAAACAGTTATGATAGCAGTGTTCATACTTTGCTAGTTCATATCTTGTTTTTTTATGTCACGGGACTCAATGTGGGGTATTTTGATGGGGTGTTCCCATGTCTAACCCAACACCCACAGCATGTTTTGAAGGAATCTTTGGACAGTATACTGCTTTTTATGTAATTTTACACCATTTTAGAATCTTTGCAACTTCTATAGTTACGTGTGTGATGTGTTTAGAAGTAAGAGGTCAGAATTAACTTTGACACATCAAAACACATTTCTGAATATTTTGCAGTTTTTGTTGTCAAGTAGATATGGATCTTTGATGAGAAAGGCATAGGCAGACACGAGTTTGTACAGAGTTTACTATTCTGCATAGCTGGAAAGAGTGAAATGAATGGGGTGTGTGGGTGTCAGCAAATACAGAAAGAAACCAAGAAAATAGGTTTATCAAATACTGGAATTTTTTTTTGTCAGAGAAAAACAAGTCATTTATTTTGTGATTTACCTTTACTGGTCATCGAAAGGAGAGATTCTGGTAAAGTTCATAGGTCGGCTACACACTTAATGAACCCATATATACAGAATATATACTGATTTTAAAATAGTGCTTCTAAATACAGATATGGGACTTGTTATCCAGAATGCTTGAGACCTGGGGTTTTCTGTATATGAATGTCTTTCCTTAATATGTATCTCAATTCATTTAAACATTAAAACCCAACAGGCTTGTTATTTCTCTCATAAGCATTCATTATATCTTAGCTAGGATCAAGTGTGTACTGTTTTATTATTACAGGGGAAAAGCAAATCATTATTTAAAAAGGTAATTATTTGATTAAAATGGACACTTGGGGGCAAATTCACTAACCTGCAGAAAATCGTCAGCGATTGCTTCGCTCACATCGCCACACTTCGCCAGGCGAAAATTTGCCAGGACAACGCTAATTCACTAAAATGCGAAGTTGCGTCCAGGGCTCCAAACGATGACTAAGTTGCACTAGCGTTAATTCGGAAAGCAAAGCGAAGTTGCACTAGCGTTTGCTAATTTGCATATGTCGGGAAGTTAAATTTCAATGGATGTATATGTTGCAGCAAATACATTACAGTACACAAGCCCAGGGAACCTTAATAAAAGAAAATAGATTTGTTATATTGCCCTACACATGTGCCCAGTGTATAGTTTGTGTCATATGAAAGGAAATGTAGGGGGAAGCACCCTAAAAAAAATTACGATCTTTTGCAGCCTTTTGCAGCCTATCACCCTGAAAAACTGAAATGTCGCCATTGTTTTTTGGGACTTAGAAAATTTTCTAATCTATTGCACTTCGCCTGGTCTGAGGTGGCGAAGGCAAGTCTGGCGCAAGAGGTAACATTCATTAAAATCTGCATCTTCAGTGCGAAAATTCGCCTGGTGTTAGAGTGCGAAGTAGTGCTACAGTCTATCTTCCTCGCTAGAGAATTTACGCCAGCGGTAAATCAGCGAAGTTCCGAAATGATGTCACGCTGATGAATTTCCGCTAACATTAGTCACGTCGCCCTTTAGTGAATTTTCCCCTATGGAAGATGGCCTTTCTGCAATTTCCGAGCTCTCTGGATAATGGGCATCCATGTGTATATATTCTGTATATTTATTGCTAGGATGAAAAGATTGTTTGTTTTAATGTTATGACTTACAACTAACCATTCAGATTAAATAAAGTAGTAAAAATGACAAATCGGAAGATGTTCTGGCCATAAATTGACAGCATTCATACAAAAATTATATTCAAAAAATAGTCATCCACTGATACAGATTGCCATTGTATGAAAAATCTCATGATGATTATTCTGACTCCACACACGGTCCAGATATCATAGGAAATAAAGTTTATTTGCGTCTATGGCCACCTTAACTTCATACAGACACACTGAGCAAATTCTTCAACACATCTCTGTTTAGAAGCATTCATTATTTAGAACACAGTACAGGAATCTCAGAATCTCAACCTTATCTAGAGTGAAGTCCGCACTATCAAATATAATCAAAATCTTCCTTTCTTGTGACTTAACGTGATTATATATCACATTAGTTATTGGGTGTTAGTCTCTGTAAAGGCTTTATAAAAATAATGGAGGTTTCTGGAGCATCACCTGGAGTAAAAGTTGTGACTTGCTGCTTAAAGGAAAACTATACCCCATAACAAAGTAGGTCTCTCTAAAAAAAGCTTGCAGAAAACCTCTTATATGTAAAACCCTGCTTCATGTAAATAATGAATTTCATAATAATGTACTTTTTTAGTTATATGAGCCTTTGGGTAATCATAAATAGAAAATTGTCATTTTAAATAAAAATTAGGTCCCCCCCCTGGGATCCTACGATTAACGGTGCACCCAAACAAACCATACATGTTAAGTCACATGAGCCAATTAACAGACATGGTTCTGTGTTTTGCTTACACACTTCTTCTTGCTACAGTTAGAGTTGCATTATTTCCGGTC
Source organism: Xenopus petersii (assembly GCA_038501925.1). Taxonomy (NCBI): domain Eukaryota; kingdom Metazoa; phylum Chordata; class Amphibia; order Anura; family Pipidae; genus Xenopus; species Xenopus petersii. Next base: position 135,548,808 of record CM076682.1, read on the forward strand.
AGGTGATCTCTGAGGCAGCACAGAGAAAATCATAAAATGGTGGCTCAAGGGAAAAGTGGTAAACGGGCAATATTTACTTAAATATATATTCCAGTTTGTTAAGATTCTTTAATATGCCACTTAATATGATATTTAGTATTAGCTGCTTAATTATTCAATTTGGAGGTAATGTTTTCCTTTAAGGAGCATTGTGCCAAATTAGGCTAAGCATTTTTTGTGTGTTTTCATTTGTACCGACTTAATTATACTTGTTGAAATTAACTCTCATAATAGAACAGGGATGTTTTTGCCATGCAGCAAGCTGAAAAACATGGCTGACGTGGCAATTTACAGATACACTCAAAAACCTTTAATGAGTGAACTTAACTGTGATGAAATTCAATTTGCTTTAGGAATCCCCAGTTCTGCTTTCAGTAAATCTGCCCCTTAGCATGGCCACTTTTTTCTAAGCTTTAAGCTAAAAATCTAGAACTTTGAGCTGGTCTATTTTAGATTATGCCACCTCACTTTTATATTGAGGAAAGAAGTTGCACTTTAAAGTGCATGGAAGGTGTTTTATGACACACAACAGCTTTGGTATATAGTACTATAAACTACAAATACCTATTATTAAGAAGAGACACTGCTATTACTGGTTTTAAAACTCGTATTTCAAAGAGCCGCTGCTGAAATTGTACTTACAGAGCCTCCTTCTGATAATGGTGCTCGTGTGGTCACACTAATCATGTTTTGCAGGTTAATCAGTACATTCATTTTGAGGATTTTGTTCTGTGACAGCTGTGCATTATCCCTCTTTTAGAGTACAGTTACAAATAGTCATACGATATCCTTTAGAATTGATACCGCTGCCATTAGTATCCAGCATGGGAAACTCTAAGAAAAGTTGTTTTTATCTGAAATTGTGAACTCGTCAATTTACATCTCTGATTACAGTTCTTTTAGAAGCCTAATGGATAGATGTATTAGGTGTGTGAAAACCAATCTTCCTATCTAAGATCATTTTTGTCTGCCACCCATATAAGCAATGTCAAAAGAGCTTCTTTCTCCATATACTTCAAATAAAGAAAAGCTGGTGTAGTTTTGAGAGACATATGGAATGATGTAGGCTTCAGGATGGAAAGCATCCAAAATGCTTGAAGGAGAATTCAACCGTAAAAAACGTATACCCCCCTACCCTACCTAGAAACCCCCCTCCCCCAGCCTAGCTGCTACCCTGGGCAAATGCCCCTAATTGTTTACTTACTCCTCGGTGCAGATTTTAGGGTTTTTTATTTACTTTACGGTTGAATTCTCCTTTGAGGGGGTTATTTATCAATAAAAAATCCATTAAAAATTTGAGTTTTCGAGGGCATTTTTCAATTAAAAAACCTCAAATATTTTAGCTTGAATTCGAAAATACTCCAGCTAAAACCTGTTGTGGTGATGTAGAAGTCAATGGCAGAGGTCCCTTCAACCATTTGAAGATGTTGATAGCCTTCAGGATGATCTAGTTTTTTTTTGCTGCGGATTTTTCGCGAAAACTCGATCAATTAGAGCAACTCAAGTTGTTTCACTGAAAACTCTATCAATTTGAGTATTGAGTTTTTCATCCGACTACACTGATTTTTTACATTCAAGTTTTTCATAAAATTAGAAACCATTTGAGTTGTGAGTCCATTTGAGGTCTTTAAAAGCTCACAAAGCTCGTAAATGTTGATACATGAGTGAATGTGTAGAAAGCCACATCCACTTAATCCACATCAACACCATAAAATCCCAGTTGGTCTAATAGAGTAGGATAGCCTTTAGATCATCACTTAAAACTGTTAAACTATTGTTTTTTGGTTGTATATTTAGTTGTATATATTGCCATAAGTACAAGTATTGCCATGTTTTTTGCCTTGGCTGAGACATTATCCATAGATGTCAACATAACAAGTGGAGTGCAAGTACCGAGCACAAGTACTGAACAGTGTAACATCTTTTTAAACCATAAAGATCTTTATTTTGTGCTTTTGAAAAGGGAAATTCCTACCTTTCTTTATGGACTGAATTATTTTTCATACTATTTGCCTAAAAAAGTGCAAAATACCTAGATTCAGCTAATAGCAAATCCCTCAACTTTAGTGGAGAGATATAACCTAGGCCATGAAATAGTCATAACTATTCAATGATGTCCTGTTTGTTTACAGGAGAGAAGAATACACTACATGGGGCTTGATTTTTAAGTGGCAGACCCACACACTTCTGGTCAGTCCGTGCTGTTAGATACAATATTTTGCACTTCAAATATATAGAATCACATTAAGCTCCAGTGAATCTCAGAAGAGCTGGGTGTCAGTTGGATGGATGGCCACCTCTCCCATCTGCACATGGCCAGACCCTAACACACAGTACCCACCCACTGTTCATGATTGCACTGCCCAGATAGCAGATGATTATGGCACACACCAACAGATTCCCACTGAGAGAAATAGAGGTCTTCCCCATGGTGATCAGCAAGAATTCTATGCATGTGAAATGAGCTGGAAAATCATCATCTTGTCTTCATCACTGTGTGGTAGCAGATCCACAATACCTTTCACAATAGAAAGGTTTCTTTTTTTCGTCGGCTTAAGAGGAACAGCGATGCATAATGAGCAGATATATTTTGCTATAGCTCGCTTTCCTGGGAAGCTTACAATGGCTCATTATTTACAGAGGAGATAAAATAAGCAGGAGCAACTGTTATCAAGCTACACAATTTATGTTTTAGAAGAGTTAAGTGTCATATCGCCATGTTGTACTGTACAGGGATGAACAAAGCATTTCATTGAGAATTAAATTAGTCTTAGCATTTAGTAAGATCATTCTGAAGAAGGAAAATGTTTGACTCCCTGTTCATTCACAATTCTTTATCTAGAGTGGTGACTTGTGGCACGAGGAACAGACCCAGTAAAATACTCATGTGCTTTTCAAATCACCCCTTCTTATCATGGTTAGAATTAGTGATATAAACAAGCTTTTAGCAAGTCCGTTTAGATCAAAGTAGCTCATCACTAAAGCATAGACATCACTATGTTATATGAATTGAACCAATTGAGACCACACTACTTATTGGTGGAGATAAAAGGCCACAGCTGATTTATTGTAAAATGTTATTGTAAAATGTCATACAATTCAATTATTAAAATCATTGACTTACCAAATGCTAACAGGTAACCACAAAATGCTAACCACAAAAACAATAACAAAGGTGGGTGAGTGGGTTTGAAGTCCTCTTACCAACTCTTCACAAGTCGGTCCAATGCTGTATGACAGGTATCCCACAGTCCTGCTCCTTATATACCCTTCTTGGCAAGCTTGACCGTTATCTGTCAATGGACAAGACCAGCCCTCCAATCACTACCTTGGGCGAAACCATTAAACCCCTTCTGCAGCAAATGAACCCTCCATTGGCTGTCATCCTGTTCTTAGAGCGTTTTGTTCTTAGGGGCCTAGTTTTAAACAATCCCTCTAGGAATAGGCCAGTAACAAATAGAGTCTCAACACAGTGTCAGGTCCAGTTGCTCATGCTGCTCATGCAGCATAGGAAGCAGATACCACTTAAGAAAGAGAGGAGGGGGTACAAACTGTACTTCTTACAGAACAGATGAAATATAATTTGTTCAAAAAATGTATTGTTCCTAGAATCTGTTCATTTTAAGGTGAATGTTCTTGTGCTGTTTAAAATTGCATATTTTTGTCAATATATATATAATGATATATTATCTCAAACAGTTAATAAAAGATATTTTCACCAGAAAGCAGGAGTTTCTGCATTGCATTATCTCGTAGATGAAATGTCATTGATTCCACACTTCTTTCAGATTCTTGAAGCATATTCAAGGGATAGTGATATCAAAACACACCTATGACATCCCCAGCACCGGCTTAGTATGGCAAGTTATATTATACATTCCCCTATGCTATAATGTAATATTCAGCAACTTTCTCACCTAAACTTCTAGATCTGGATTTTTGGCTGTACAGCTAAAAATCTAATTTTGCCCAGGGCATCAGGTCATATGAATGGCAGGTATATTTTTGAGAATTGTCAAGAGAGTATAAAGCCAGGTTTTTGTCTAGACCTAGTATTATAGTAGGTGTAGCATTTTATAGGTAAAACATTTTACAAACAAAAACTATTAAAAAAAAAAAAAGGTTTCATGATTGCAGTTTCTATGTTTGGTGGTTTTTGTCTATGAGTGTGACATATTTTTGAAGGTGTACAGATACTTTTGAATGCATCGGGTAGTTGGACTGCTGTTTGGTGAGGGCCATGATTACCTACATACTCTTGAGTCACTTCCAGTTGAGGTCAAATTGAAACCCTGGTGTCTACATTTGATGCAGTCAGGGCTGGATTTGCAGTGCGGGCGTCCCAGGCCGCACGGTCCTACAGCCTGACCACGGCCCGACCACGTGGTCCTAGCCCCCGCCACCAGCAACCATCTACCAGCAAGTGCACACAAATAGCACTCGGGAGCTGCACGTCCTCAGTGCTCTGCAGCAAGCAGCTGGGCGGCATGCTGCCCCTACGATTCTGCCACCCTAGGCCCGGGCCTTTGTGGCCTTGCCACAAATCTGCGCCTGGATGCAGTGGTTAAATGCTCTGGCCCGAGACTAACAAAAGGAGGTGGGCTGCAACAGTGGTACCTGATATGTGACGTGGAGTAGGTTACAGCAACACATCTTTATTTGCCTATGGTGTTAGGCAGCTCTGTGTATTAGAATTAAGTGTACCTTACTATTTAACTTAAGGTGGCCATACACAGGCAGATTAAAGCTGCCTATATCAGTCCTTTATCAGCTTATTTGCCCATGTAGGGGGCATTCCGATAGGTCTTCCCCATCGATATCTGGCCAAGATATCGATCGGGTAGGTTTTATTTTTCTTGCAATCGAGGACCTCATTGGCTAGTTGATGTGGTCCTAGTCCTGTCGGTGCCTATTCCCTTCATTGTAATCCAATTATTTGGTCCTAGGGCTGAACGATCGGACTAACCAGATATCGCCCCACCTTTGGTGGGCATATTGGGTTAAGATCCACTTGTTTGGCGACCTTGCCAAACAAGCAGATTTTATAGTGTATGGCTACCTTTACGCAGCTGATTAGTGCACCTAATTTACATTCTTTCACCCCTGATACCCTGATATATAAAAATTCATATATAACTGCTTGGCAAGGGCAGTGTTCATGTTTAGTAACAGATACAGAAGTAAATATTATATATATATATATATTTATCTGTGTATGAAGCCTGCTAAGCTCCTTCTAATAATCTTTTTTTGGATAACATCATTAGTATTCTTATCTTTGCTCTATTTTAATCATGTTTCCTGATAGCATGACAGTGTCCATTACAAGTTTTTCATGTTAGATTTCCGGAATTGGGATTCCAGCCAAGCAAGGGTATTGAAGTTTCACTCAATGCCCTCAGACTACCCTTGTAAACAATGGTCTGCATTATTTCACGACTTTAAAGTTTTTGATATCACATATAAAAGGGGACGTTCTTGATTCGTGTGGAATCTGTGTGGAACCAGCATAAAAGAGAGGGTTTATTTTTGGTTGGTTTAAGAGGAATCAATCATTTCCTTTTATTATTAATAACTTTTAATTCAATGAAAACAAAAACTTGAAATAATTTAAGAAACAGCGTGTGTATGCTGGAAATGGTCACAGTATATACTGTATTACAATGTCCTTATTTAATGACGCTTCTTTTCATAAAATATAACAGAATGTTCTCAATCTTTACATCTAAATACCAAATATTTATCAATGTGCCAACAATTGAGATGTGTAAACCTTAGACTATAATTCCTTGGAAAAAAGCAGGATATAAATTTGAGGTACTATTATATATATATATATATATATATATATATATATATATATATATATTTTTTATATTATATATATTTTTCACATACATAAAATTCAGATATGCATTGGATTTCTCGTGGGTTTTTTTCTGTTATTCACATCCCAATTTCACCTCTTCCCCTTATTTACCTTTCTGAATGTGCATTCAGTTAATTTAAATAGTTTGCATTAATTCAGTAAGTGCAGGTATCCGTGGCACTTTGTCCAGGCTGCTCCACAACACCTGACCCAGAACAAAGACGTGAGGAGTCATTTACTTACCTCAGTGTTCAAATTGCACTTTTAGACACACTCACCATATTTTTTACCCACAATGCAGTGATTTCCCCCAGAATTCCAGTGTTGTTGCAGTCATCAGGAGAAGTTGCAGTTGATGCAGTTGCAGTAATACATTAAAATTGCCGCCATAAATCTGATACAATTCCAGAGCGGAAACCATACAAGCACGGAAGGGAAAATACAGAGTCTGATTTATGAACTTAGGTGATATATTGCACCAGTGCAGTTAGCCATAGCAACCACATAGAGACTGTATTTGCTTCCATTGTCTAACTACAGGTATAGGGATTTTTATTTAAAAATTAAAAAAAAATTACAAAGCAAAACAAAATCATAACATATTAAAATGACACTATACTACATTGTTTACATTGTTTCAAAGAGAAAGCAGAATAATTTGTCCAAGAGAAATCCAAGTTCATCCAATATTTCTCATTTGCACTTTGTTTCTGATTTAATTGATTATAATAAATACAATTTCACTTAAAGAGGAACTCCACAAAAACATAACTTGAGCTTTTTGAAAAGTAAACACAATTTCAAGCAACTTTTAAATATACATCAATTAAAAAATATGCAGACTTTTCATGATTTTTAATGATTTGGAACAGTTCCCTAAGCCTAGCCCCCTGTTCTCCTGCTAATCTGTCTGACTACTTTGCTGAGCTGGCTGACTACTGTTTCTTTGTATCAGCAGCCATCTGTCCTCAGCCTGCATCCTCTGAACCCCACAATCCCCTGCACACATGATTTCAATGAGGAACGGAACATCACCGTGCAATGCATTGTGGGTTATGTAGTTCCTGCATGCTGTCTGTAAGCTGTGGAGAATGTGTTACAATTTGGAACATCAATGTTTAGTCCCTCCTTCCCAGCCAGGATTTCAAATGATGCAGAAAGAGAAGAACTGTTAAACAGCTGGATTTCAGCATAGAAAATGCCATTTATTCATATTTTTTGAAGAAACAGGTAACTGTGATGGGTTATATTAGGGGTTTCTGTGTTATGTGGGCCTCTTAATCAAGTTTCCCCTTTAAAATTTTCTTTATAGTTTGGTCTGTTGAATAATTCTCTTTCCCCAGAGATCTCATACATTCTATAGACCACAGATAATACAGAATAACTGACAATCCGTAGGCTCTTTCTGCACAATGATTAGCACTCTGGCCAGCGCAGCCCGGCCTCTGTTGGTATGGTCCCTTATAGCCAATGGGCCAGTGAAAAAGGATGGAAATAGCATGGCATAGATTTATTTCCATGGGGTTGATGTGATCTATACTGCCCCAATCCTCCATCTCTTTTTAAGCTTAAGGGCATGGGCTTTGTGCTGTGGGAAATAGCTCCGTCTTACTCAATCCTCTTTCTCCCTGCAGCCAGTCCATGATAAAAAAAAGATACCCAAGACCTGACACAACATTCCCACAGGGAGCTTGTTCTTTGAGACAGACCTCCAAATTAAAACTTTAGGAACATGACACCAAAGAAGGTCACAGGACAGACCATCCCCAAACCTCCCTCTTTGCAGGAACATTACCCCTCTTTTTGCTGGGTTTAGCCTACCCCCCCCCCCACCCCTGAGCATCTGCAAGAATAGGCTAAGGCTAGAATAGAAAGTTTCTGGCAAATAGAACACACAGATACAGAAACAATGGGATCCGTTGATATAACTCTTTCCCTATAGGTCAACTTCCACCCTTTCCAACATTGAACTTTTGCCAAAGCAGTACAAGCATAGTATCTGTTATCCGGAAAGCGTATTATTTGACTCTTTCCATCTTTCATTTGTCATTGGTGTCATCTAAAAAACAAATGCTCTGTAAGGCTACACGTTTATTGTTATTTTCTACTTTTTATTAATCCTCTTTCTATTCAGGCTTCTCCTATTCATATTCCAGTTTCTTATTCAAATCAATACATGATTGCTAGTGTAATTTGTACCTAGCAACCAGATTACCAAAATTGCAAACTGGAGAGCTGCTGAATAAAAAGCCAAATTACTAAAAAACCACAAATAAAAACCAATTGCAAATACTCTCAGAATATCACTCTCTACATCATACTAAACGTTAACTCAAAGGCGAACAACCCCTTTAAGTCTGCTAAAAGCCACTGCAGAAATAAATAGTGTAATTGTTTTTCCGACAATATGGATTCATGCAGCTTAGTTACCGTCAGGTACAAGGTACAGGTATGGAACCTGCTATCCAGTGCTTGGGACCTGTGGTTTTCCAAACTTGGATCTTCAATGAAGTCTACAAAACTTAAAGCACCAGTAATGCCAATTTTTTTTTTTAAAAAATTTGTTTGTATAGAACGGAGAAAAACACCAAGCCATATGTAACTTTAAAATCGCAAATTAACTTACTGAAACTCCGCTTGCGCTCCTCTTCAGAAAAGCCGACAGGGTGAAGTTAACTTATCGAAACTCTGCTTGTGCGCCTCTTCAGAAAATTTGACAGGGCAACGATCCATCGTGCGGCGCTCGATGTCTCCTCCCTGGCTATCTCCTAAAGAAGGCAGGGAGGTGAAATCGAGCGCCGCACGATGGATCGTCGCCCTGTCGCCTTTTCTGAAGAGGAGCGCAAGTGGAGTTTCTGTAAGTTATTTTTTAATAAAAGCGTGGCAATTTTAAAGCTACATATGTCTTGGTGTCTTTTTTTTGTTCTATACAAACAAATTGTTTTTTCAAAAAAAAATTTACGTTACTGGTCCTTTATACATTAAATAAACCCAGCAGGATTGTTTTGCCTCCAAAAAGGATTAATACTATCTTAGTTGAGATGAAGAACAAAGTACCGTTTTATTATTACAGAAAAGAAAGGAAATCCATCTTTAAAGATTTGGATTATTTTAATAAAATGGAGTCTATGGGAGACAACCTTCCTGTACTTCTGAGCTTTGTGGATAACTGGTTTCCAGATAATGGATCATATACCTGTATTGTTTTATTATTACAGAGAAAAAAAAAATCATTATTAAAAATTGGGGAGGTGGCCTTCCTGTACTTCAGAACTTTCTTGATAAGGGATCCCATACCTTAATTAGTAGACTTTCCAAAGATGAATAAACAATTTAGCACTTATGTTCTGCCCACACAAACTCCTAATAGATGGATTCCTGTCAGAATGGAAATATTTCCTACTGCTACTAGCAGCAATTCTGACCACTACCAACCCAGGTTTTGTACGGGAACATGTACAGAAGCCCTTCCATTGAGAGAAAGAGACAGGCAGAACTTTGTATGGGGCTTCAAATGCGTTTTCATTTTGCAATTATCTTTTGGATAGTGGCCTATAACAAGAGCTCTGCAGAGGTATGAGATCTCAGTCATGCTTATTATTCCTTCCCATTGCTGGAGTGTTGATATAGGGGGGTTCCAAATGTCTTTAGGTTTTTTTTCTTTAAACTAAGAAGGGTTAAAACAACTTTACTTTGGAGCAGTTGCTAAACTTTTCTCTCTGTGACTGCCTGGCATTGTTCTATCTCTCTAATGAGCAACCAGCTGGCTTGTCAGTGAATAGGGCTGCGGGCCCTTGGCCATGTCTCCTGTGAGGTCTTGGCTGGGTGGGTTAGCAGGCCGCCCGCAGCCAGTGTCACAGCTATTCAGGGCTATTGGCAGTGCAGTGTCCCCATTCATTTCTGCTTGTCACATGCTGTCATGCAACTTACACCAGAGAGGAAATGACCGTTAATTGAAAAAAAAAAAAAACATTTGCCTGAGTTGCTTGGGATCCTCCAGGCTTTATCTTTGAGGTTAAACAAGTGGAGACTTAGCTGCTATCCAGAGACAGCTGCAGGAAGGCAAAAGCCCCACACTAACGTACCTTTCCTGCCTGACCACAGCTTCAGTTATCAACATCTGCCACATGGCTGTCCTTTAAAGGAAAACTATACCCCCAAAATGAACACTTAAGCAACAGATAGTTCATATCATATTAAGTGGCATATTAAAGAATCTCACCAAACTGGAATATATATTTAAGTAAATATTGCCCTTTTACATCTCTTGCCTTGAGCCACCATTTCGTGATGGTCTCTGTGCTGCCTCAGAGATCAGCTGACCAGAAATACTTCAACTTTAACTGTAACAGGAAGAAGTGTGGAAGCAAAAGACACAACTCTGTCTGTTAATTGGTGTCGCGATCGCCGCCCGGAGCAGGTCCAGGAGCTCCGGGCGGTGCGTCCTCTCCTGCCGGCGTCGCTCCCAAAATGGCGGCGCCCATGGCCGCCACGTGGGTAAGCGGCGCCGGCGGATGACGTCAGTGCGCCGACGTCGGCACAAGGGCGTCAATGACGTCACAATGGCGCCAAATTTGAAATAAAAACCCATTTTAGACGCCAGAATGGCGCCCAAGTATAGAAATTCTTCCCCAAGTATTTCCTGGGTTCCCTGTGTGCTATTACTACTATCCTGTTCCTGATTATTATCTTTGACCCTTGCCTGGACTTTGGACTTTTGCCTTTACCTGCCTGCCCCTGAACTCTTGCCTGAATTCTGACTACTCTTTGGATTAACCCTTTGGACACCGCGAACTTGCACCCACAGAGGGCTTCCTCCTTGATCCCGACTACCTCCCTGGAGGGAGCTCCCGGCTCCCTGACATTATACTTGGGCCATGGATCCTACTGAGGAAGCTACGCCTGATGTCGGACGAGCGCTCCGTGGACTGGCATCCCGCATGGAGGATTACGAAGCCCAGCAGTACCGCATAAAGCAGGCACTCGATACTCTTCTCTCTCGTATGCCTCCAGCGCCTCCAGCTCCCCAAGCTGCGGTAAATCCTTCCATGGCAGCCATCTCGTCTACCGCAGGTTCCTCGTCAAGTGAGCCTCGCATTCCGCCTCCTCCTCGCTTCAGTGGGGACCCACAAGCCTGCAGAGGTTTCGCTACACAGTGCCAGATCCAGTTCGAGTTCCAACCCTCGCACTTCCACAATGAACGTTCCAAGGTGGGGTATGTGATGTCTCGTTTGGTGGGCATACCGCTTGAGTGGGCAACATCTCTTTGGGAGAAAAATTCTCCACTGACTTTTGATGCCAAGGCCTTTCTTCAAGCATTTTGTACTGTGTTTGATGCCCCGGGTCGGGTCACTAATGCCCCTTCTCGTCTTCTGCAACTCCGGCAGGGAAACCACAGTGTCAGTGACTATGCTATTGACTTTAGAACTTTGATGGCTGAGACTTCCTGGAATGACGATGCCTATAAGGCCGTATTCTATCAAGGTCTGTCTATTCGCATTAAGGATGATCTTGTCTCCAGGGAGTTCCCTGATCTGCTGGAGGATCTGATCGCACTTTCTATTAAGGTGGACACTCGGCTCAGAGAGCATCAAGTAGAGAGGGAGCGCTGTAAAAGATTTCAACCCTTGCTGGCACCTCGCTTCCAGAGACCCCTCCTGCATACTCCTGCTACTCAAGCCTCTTCTTCTCCTCCGGAGGAACCAATGCAAGTTGGAAGGGCTCGTCTATCCGAACAAGAAAGAATCCGTAGACGAATGGCTGGCTTGTGTCTGTATTGTGGCGGACAGTCTCATTTTGCGAACTCTTGTCCGGTGAAGCCCACGAGTTCTGTTCCCCGAGGTATTTCTAGGGTAACTCATGTAGGGGGCACTACTCCGAAGTCTCAAGAGAACACTAACAGGTTTCTCCTTCCATTACAGATTCGCCTAGCCACTAAGACTATTGTCGGCTCTGCTTTCATTGACTCTGGAGCGGCTGGGAACTTCATGGACGCTCAATTCGCCAAACACATGGAAGTTCCCTTATTCCCATTGTCTTCTCCTCTCCGTGTCATTGCCATTGACGACAGACCCCTGGAGGCTGAATTTATCTCCATGACGACTGGGGAATTGCCTGTGCAGGTTGGGACGCTGCATAAAGAAAGACTTTCGTTCCTAATTATTTCCTGCCCGTCTGTTCCAGTTGTTTTGGGTCTCCCCTGGCTGCGCCTGCACAATCCCACCATAGACTGGTCCACAGGGCAGGTTTCTCGTTGGAGCCCATTCTGCCAACAGCATTGCCTTCCTGCTAAACCCCTCAAGAAGGTAACTATCTCCTCAACCGAGTTAAAGTCTCTTCCCTCCTGTTATAAAGAATTCTCCGATGTGTTCTGTAAGAAGTCTGCGGAATTCCTTCCTCCACATCGCTCCTACGACTGTCCTGTCGAACTCCTGCCAGGAGCCATGCCCCCCAGAGGCCGCACTTACCCTCTCTCTCCTGCAGAGACTACCGCAATGAAGGAATACATCCAAGAAAATCTCCAGCAGGGGTTTATCCGCCCTTCTACCTCTCCTGCAGGGGCTGGGTTCTTCTTCGTAGAGAAGAAGGACGGAGGCCTTCGGCCATGTATAGACTACCGGGCCTGAATAAAATCACTGTAAAAAACAGGTACCCACTACCCTTGATTGCAGAGCTCTTCGACCAGCTGAAGGGGGCGAAGATATTCTCTAAGTTGGATCTCCGGGGGGCGTACAACCTCATTCGCATCCGTGAGGGTGACGAATGGAAGACGGCTTTCAACACTCGTGACGGGCACTATGAATATCTCGTTAGCCCTTCGGCCTTTGCAATGCCCCTGCCGTCTTCCAGGAGTTTGTTAACGATGTGTTCCGGGATCTCCTAGGAAGGTTCGTAGTCGTGTACCTGGACGACATCCTGATCTTTTCTAAAGACCTAGAAAGCCATCGCTCCCAGGTGAAGGAGGTACTCTCTCGTCTGAGGAAGAACTCTCTCTTCGCCAAGTTGGAGAAGTGCGTCTTCGAGGTGTCCAAGATCCCCTTCCTAGGATACATTATCTCTCCTGAGGGATTTGAGATGGACCCCGTGAAAGTGTCTGCCATCCAGGAGTGGCCTCTCCCGCTGAGTACCAAGGCAATCCAGAGATTTATCGGATTTGCTAACTACTATCGGCAGTTCATCCGGGGGTTCTCTTCCCGCATTGCACCTATCCTGGCCCTCATCCGGAAAGGGGGTAAACCCAGCTTGTGGCCTCCATCTGCCATTGAAGCTTTTCAGTCCTTGAAAGAGGCCTTCACGTCCGCTTCTGTCCTCCGACACCCCAATCCTGAACTACCCTTCTGCATCGAAGTTGATGCTTCTGAAGTCGGAGCCGGAGCCATCCTGTCTCAGAGACACCCCGCTGATGGGAAGTTGCACCCCTGTGCTTATTTCTCCAAGAAGTTCTCGTCCACAGAGCAGAACTACGATGTCGGGAACCGAGAACTCTTGGCTGTTAAACTTGCCCTTGAAGAGAGACAAGAGCCAATCATTCCTCCAGTCAAGATTATTGCCTCCCTGTATCCACAGTTTGCCAACCAAATCCTGGCTGGTCAGTCTTCTGCTCCTTCAGATACTCCCATTGGAATGGCATTTGTTCCTCCTGAGCTGCGTCTGCCTATCCTGCAACAGACCCATTGCTCCAGGCAAGCCGGACACCCTGGCCCAGCTAAGACTCTTGAACTCTTACGACGCCTGGTCTGGTGGCCTGATATCCGCAAAGATGTGAAGGACTTTGTTGCTGCTTGTAATGTTTGTGCCACATCTAAGTCAAGCCACTCCCGCCCCAGTGGGTTACTACAGCCCTTGCCGGTTCCTTCCCGTCCCTGGACCCACCTGTCCATGGACTTCATTGTCGAACTTCCTCCCTCCTGTGGGAACACTGTGATCTGGGTTGTTATTGATCGTTTCTCCAAAATGGCCCATTTCATCCCTCTGAAGAAGTTGCCCTCTGCGGTGGAGTTGTCCCAGCTATTTATCCAGTACATCTTCCGCCTGCATGGATTCCCGGTGGAGATCGTCTCCGATAGAGGCACCCAGTTTACCGCCAAGTTCTGGCGTTCCCTATGCAAAGACCTGGGAATTGTTCTTCAGTTTTCATCTGCATACCACCCGCAGACGAATGGGGCAGCTGAACATGTCAACCAAGCCCTGGAACAGTTCCTGAGGAACCACGTATCCCTCTGCCAGGATGACTGGTCTGATCTCCTCCCGTGGGCGGAATTTGCTCATAACAGTGCCTGCCACACTTCCACTGGAAGGTCCCCATTTATGTCGGTGTATGGCCAACATCCTCAAGCCTTCCCACAAAACTTTGTGTTGTCCGATGTTCCGGCCGCTGATGACCATGCAGCCCACATGTCTGCTATCTGGGCTGCAACCAAGTCCAACCTGGAGAAGAGTGCTCTGGTTCATAAGACGTTTGCAGATCGTAGACGTAGACCCTCTCCTCCCTACAAGGTCGGTGATAAAGTCTGGTTGTCTTCCAGGAACATTCGGCTGAAGTTACCATCTCCCAAGTTGGGTCCAAGGTTTGTAGGTCCTTTTTCCATCTTGGAGATGATCAATCCTGTGGCTGTCAGACTTCAGCTTCCCCCTGAGATGCGAATTCCCAACGTGTTTCATGTCTCCTTGGTGAAACCCGCTACCTCCAACCGCTTTTCTGTTGTCCAGCCTCCTCCTCCTACTATCTCTGTGGATGGTCAACAAGAATATGGAGTGGAGAAGATCCTTGACTCCAGAATCTCCAGGGGATCTCTTCAGTACCTCATCAAGTGGAAGGGCTTTGGCCCTGAAGAATGTTCCTGGGAGGGACGCTCTGATGTCCATGCTCCTCGTCTGGTGAGGGAGTTCCACTCCAAATTTCCCCAGAAACCAAATCCTGGTGGTCCGGAGGCCCCCCGTGAGGGGGGGGGTACTGTCGCGATCGCCGCCCGGAGCAGGTCCAGGAGCTCCGGGCGGCGCGTCCTCTCCTGCCGGCGTCGCTCCCAAAATGGCGGCGCCCGTGGCCGCCACGTGAGTAAGCGGCGCCGGCGCGATGACATCAGTGCGCCGACGTCGGCGCAAGGGCGTCAATGACGTCACAATGGCGCCAAATTTGAAATAAAAACCCATTTTAGACGCCAGAATGGCGCCCAAGTATAGGAATTCTTCCCCAAGTATTTCCTGGGTTCCCTGTGTGCTATTACTACTATCCTGTTCCTGATTATTATCTTTGACCCGTGCCTGGACTTTGGACTTTTGCCTTTACCTGCCTGCCCCTGAACTCTTGCCTGAAGTCTGACTACTCTTTGGATTAACCCTTTGGACACCGCGAACTTGCACCCACAGAGGGCTTCCTCCTTGATCCCGACTACCTCCCTGGAGGGAGCTCCCGGCTCCCTGACAATTGGCTCATGTGACCTAACATACAGTACAGTGAATCCTACGATCCCAGGGGGCGGCCCTTATTTTTTAAAATGGCAATTTTCTATTTATGATTACCCAATGGCACATACTACTAGAAAAGTATATTATTATGAAAATGGTTTATTTACATGAAGCAGGATTTTACATATGAGCTGTTTTATGCAATATCTTTTTATAGAGACCTACATTGTTTTGGGGGTATAGTTTTCCTTTAAAGAGCCATAGCCAACTTCCCTCTGTCTCACTTGCCTTTAATGTGGGTTGACTACAGCTTCGTTTAGGCTACATAGTATATCATTGTTGTAAGGACGTTTCAAAACAGAGGGGCTGATCCGTAGAGAATAAAAGATACATTGTACATGTACCATACAGCACAGTAAGGCAAATAACAATCAGCTTGAGCAGAGACTCCGTTACCCCACTTAGGGGATATATTAAAGATAAAATGGGCTAATTACAGCTTAATGGAGACCTAAAGCCTAACTAAAGAAGTAGGTAGTAATGTTGTATATTATGCGCTGGGCTTCTGTACCAGCCCAAGGTAACCACAGCTCTTTAGCAGGGAGGATCTGTGTCTCCAAAGATGCCCCAGTAGCTCCCAATCTTCTTTTCTGCTGATTCACTGCACATGCTCTGTGCTGCTGTCATTTACTGAGCTTAGGGACCCACTCACAATATACATTACACATAGAATAGAAATGTCACAATATAAGGCTGATTAGTAATTAATACAGATAATTACGACATGGCAGCACAGAAACCAGTGCAACTAGCACCAGCATTTAATAATCAGCCCTGTAGCATCAGATTATATTACAGGCCAACCTCATTCTCTGCTTGATAATTTGGACGACCCCTAAGCTTAGCTTCTCAACAGCTGCTCAGAGCCCACTGAGCATGTGAGTGTCACAGACACTTTCCAAGATGGTGACCCCCTTTGACAAGTTTGAAGTCCTGGATCATTGCTGCTATTGAGAAGATAAAACTTTAGACTGGTACAATAAGGTTATTATATAAAATATGGCATTTTAGCCATATTAATGTTTAGGGTTTACTTCTTCTTTAAGGATCAGATGATCCCCCAGTGCATATTTATACACACACATATACACATAAAAAAACAGAAAACTAGCTGTAGCCCTTGAGACTTCTGCAACCCCAGATATTATGTTTGCACATAGTCTTCCATGACACTTATAAAGTCATTGAATCATTCCATCACAACATCATCCAGAAGAGCTTTCAGCAGCCTCATTGCCCTTACCATGAAGATCATTTTCAAGTGAAAGAGTCTTAATGGGTGGCTGTGGTTCGCTGAACTTATCTCTGGCAATAAAGATCCCTACTATCTGTCTATGATGTCCTCTATTGTACTTGTAAAGAATAATAATGTACGCTCTCGCAAGAGCCATTTTTTGGAACACAGCCCCATCTATTTTATAATTGCTAACTGTGCCATATACATGGGATTTAGATTTGCTATGTGACCACCCTTAAAGTGGTACAGGTATAGAATCAGTTATCTGGAATCCTGTTATACAGAAAGCTCTGAATTACAGAAAGGCTGTTCCCCATGCTGTCCACTTTAAGCAATTAATTCTAATTCTAATGATCTCCTTTACCTCTGTAATAATAAAACAATACACTGTCCTTGATTCCACCTAAGATCTAATTTATCCTTAGTGGAGGCAAAACCAACCTAATGGGTTTATTTAATGTTTAAATGTTTTTTAGTAGACTTAAAGTATGGAGATCCAAATTAAAGAAAGACCCCCTTATCTGGAAAACCCCAGGTCCCGAGCTTTTTGCATAACGGGTCCCATACCTGTACTATTATTTCTTGTAGTTAGATGGTAGTGGGCATGCTACAAAATTCCTGCTGATGTCCCAGAGGGTCTCAAAGCAGTGACTTGTTTTTTAAATCAAAAATTATCCATGTTACTTAAAGGAAAACTATACCCCCAAAATGAATACTTAAGCAACAGATAGTTTATATCATATTAAGTGGCATATTAAAGAATCTTATCAAACTGGAATAAATATTTATGTACCGGTAAATATTGCCCTTTTACATCTCTTGCCATGAACCACCATTTCGTGATGGTCTGTGTGCTGCCTCAGAGATCCCCTGACCAAAAATACTGCAGCTCTAACTGTGTGGAAGCAAAAGACACAACTCTGTCTGTTAATTGGCTCATGTGACCTAACAAGTGTGGTATGTTGGTTTGTTTGTGTGCACCTTGATTCATTTGATCCCAGGGGGCTGCCCTTGTTTTTTAAAATGGCAGTTTTCTATTTATGATTACCCAATGGCACATACCACTAGAAAGTATATTATTACTAAAATGGTTTATTTACATGAAGCAGGGTTTTACATATGAGCTGTTTTATGCAATATCTTTTTAAAGAGACCTACATGGTTTGGGGGGTATAGTTTTCCTTTAAACCTTGTATTATTACATGGGGATAGCTTGCTGTAGGTTTCTAGAACAGAAGTAAACTTTGCACTTAGTTTTACATTAGCCACTTTAGTACTTTTAACACAAGTACAGTCTAGTGTACTGCAATACGACAAGAGTAAGGAGCCCTTTGTTTTGATGAGACAGATTCATGGTACATGGGGTTTGTGATGACAAGAAGGACTAAAAAAACACACATCAGTCAGCAGGTGCTTTCCAATAACATGAATGAAAACTGTATTGTACAATGAAACCTCAGTTTTACATGCCATGGTTGTAAGTTTTTGTCTCTTTTTACATCATTTTTGTGCGGTCTCACATAATACACTTCCCCAATTTAAATTTTTTTTCTGAATTTTACACTATTTTGTCCTGGTCTGCTGAAAAACATAAATCGGGCTCTATTTTGTATGGCTTCTGCTGGAAGGCAGTTATTACCCTTGAAACGGACTTCTGTGATTGCCATATGCAGAGAAACCACTCATGTAAACAGAAAGCAACGGAGGCCTAAGCTTGGCAGTTGTAAGATGCCACTAACTTAATCTTATTAACTATGGTCACATTTTAGCATTTTGTGTACCTCGAATGAACTCACAACTCAAATGATTCTAATTTAAAAAAAACTTGAATGGAAAAAACTCGAATCAAGTTCAGAGTTAACAACCCAAAAACTCAAACTGATTGATTTTTTTATCGGGAAAAAAACTTGAATTGCTTGAATTGATCAAGTTTTCTGGCAAAAACCCTCCCAAAAAACGAACATTGTGAAGGCTATTAACATCTTCAAATGGTTCAAGGGATCTCTGCCATTGATTCCTACATGACCTCAACAGGTTTTAGATGGTGTAATTTCAGATTCAAGCGATTTCCAGGGTCGGTTTATAATAAATCTAGAAAAAAAAACTAGAAGTTTTTTTAACTCGAAAATGTGAATTTTGACCAAAAAATCCTAAACTCCGATTTTTCGTGGAAAACTCAATCCTTAATATAACCCCCATATTGTCAAAAATATATTTTCTATAGCTTTATATCCATTCTAAATATTATTATAAATGATATTATAAATATCATTATATAGCTCTATCCATTCTACTTCATTTGGATGGTCTGACAGAGCATTACATTGAAGAAGATCTAACACATTGGAAATTTTAAAGGCCATGGCTATTTTTGACCAACATTTATAAGCATTAGCCAGTGTGAGATCTGTTAAGAATTTTATAGCCTGCATTGCTCTGAATGCAATGTGTATATATATATATATATATATATATATATATATATATATATATATATATTTTCATATATTAAATATTCTAAATATGATTTGTAAGTTGTAGCTTTATGTATGTACAGTAGCTGTATCAGTGTAAGTGTAAATGTGTTTTTTATTTAGTTTCTTAATAGTAGCCATGCTGTTTGTAATGACACATTTATTATGTGCATTTAGGATATGATGCACCAACTTCTTCAAGGACTGGATTTTCTTCATTCCCATAGAGTGGTGCATCGAGACCTAAAGCCTCAAAACATTCTTGTCACCAGCAACGGACAGATAAAACTAGCAGACTTCGGCCTTGCCAGAATCTACAGTTTTCAGATGGCACTCACATCAGTGGTAAGTTTTATTAACCTTCACTTCATCTGCTTACATCTTATATCATTTTTGCATCAAAGAAGTCTCAGAGCTTGTGTTCATTAGAGGCTATGGGGCAAATTTACTTAGCTCCGAAATTGCGACAGTGACGGCTTCGCTCACATCGCAACACTTCGCCAGGAGTAGATTCGTCAGGACAACGCTAATTCATGAAAATCCGAAATTGCGCCCAGGGTTCCGAACGCTTGTGAAGTTGCGCTAGCGATAATACGATAAGCAGTTCGAAGTTACGCTAGCGATGCCTAATTAGCATAAGGCATATGTTGCAGTATCCAATATACAATAGTTCAAAAGACTGTGATTTGTATGTTGTGGTGCTCTATCCGGAAACCTTGCTGCATGAATAGGTTTCAATATTCCATGCGAAAAATAAAAAATCAGATGGCACACACTTCAGCAATTGTGCAAGATGAGATCTCAATAAACCACATAAGTTTTAGCACAATTGCTGAAGTGTGTGCCATCTGATTTTTTCTTTTTTGCATGGTATATGTTGCAGGAACTACATAACACTACACCAGGCCAGGGAACCTTAATAAAATAAAATAGAGTTGTTGTGCTCACTGTATAGTTTATGTGCCATATGTTAGGAAATGTAGGGGGGAAGGAGGGAACCCAAAAAAAAATGTACAATCTTTTTCAGCCTATCACCCTGTAAAAAGTAAAAGACGCCAGCGTTTTTTGGGACTTTTCAACTTTTTTTTGAGCAACTCCTATTTACTCTATTGCACTTCGCCTGGTCTGAATGGTGAAAGCAAGTCTGGCGCAAGAGGTAACGTTCAGTAAAATCTGCATCTTAGAGAATTTTCATAGTTACATCCATTCGCCAGAGGGAAAATTCACCTGGCTTTAGAGTGTGACGTTGCGCTAGAGTCTATCTCCTTCGCTAGCGAATTTACACCAGTGAACGTTAGTAAATCGGCGAAGTTCCCGAAATGACTTCACACTGGCGAATTTTCACCATTGTTAGTCACTTTGCCCTTTAGTAAATTTGCCCCTATATGTTTGTCCGACCCCAAGGACCAGGATAATAGATGCCCTACTGGTACTCATTTGGCTGAGTGAATTCCAACACAAGCCCTTAATATGTGGATCATATTGAGTACAGGTGTATTTTGCCCCTTTAATGATGTAAGTTAAAGGGGTTGTTCACCTTTGACATAACTTTTATTATGATGTAGAGAGTGATATTATGAGGCAATTTGCAATTCCTATAATATTTTTATTATTTAAGGTTTTTGAGTTACTTTTTTATTTATTCAGCAGCTCTTCAATTTTAAGCAATCTGGTTGCTAGGTTACAAATTCCCCTAGCAACCTTGCATTAATTTAAATAAGAGACTGGAATATTAATAGGAGAAGGGCTGCATAGAAAGACGAGGGCAAGTAGCATTAACAATACATTTGTAGCCTTACAGAGCATTTGGTTTTTAGAAAGGGTCAGCGACGCCCATTTGAAAGCTGCAAAGAGTCAGAAGAAAAAGGCAAATAAATATAAAACGGTACAAAATAAATAATGAAAACCAATGTAAAAGTTGCTTAGAATTTGCCATTCTATGACATACTAAAAGTTACCTTAAAGGAGAACCACCCAAGAGATCACTACTCTTGAGCCAATAATGGGCATAAGGACTTTCCAGCAAGTTGTACATTGGAAATGCTATCAACAATATTCCTTAGTGAGTGTGTCAGGATACATGTCTGTCTCCTGGCTGGGAGTCTCTTCCCTTCATACCCTACAGTGTAACGTTATATGATAAAATATCATGTTCTTTGTTGTCTTTGCTGGAATTAATGATCTGGAAAGTAAAAAGTCCACAACAGTTTGTTGTCTTATATATGAGAAATACTTTTAGCTTCCTTTTTCAGTAAATGTTAATGCTTTTTTCTGTTACTAGTCAAACGCTGCCTCTTTATGGGAATATAGATGAGCTGATCTAAGTGCAGTACTACAGAAATGAACAGAAACTATCACTATACTCATACAGGTATATTCACTATTAACAGTGCACAAATATAGAGTTTCAATAAAACATAAGGTTTCTCTTTGAGTGGATTGATTTTAAAGAAAGACTTCTGAAACACAAAATCGTAAACCCTCAAGAGAATGCTGTCAAAATAATCATCAGGGCTGGAGAGCCCACTTATCTTACAGCAGGTGGGCTGTGTAAGAACTTAAAAACGAAGAAATTGGTCAGGACTGGTGTTTTTTCAACACTGAAGCGATACTGCTATATTGTGCAGCAGTTCTGTATTAAAATACATCAACCACAAGGCCTGAGCGTTGGTCAAATGTGCAGATTCTTGTGTGTTGCATATTTCAGTCTTCTGGGCACAATAATCATTCTTATCCTTTATTAATATAGCATCAACACATTCCATGGCACTTTACCATAATCACTTTCACACATACACACACACTGTGGTTATATGTCATCAGAATTGTCAAAAAATATAGAATTGAATAAATTGATATCTATTATAAAATAATAGATTCTAATAAACAATTTGTACACTATATATATATATATATATATATATATATATATATATATATATATATATAAATATATATATATATATATACTGTTGACCCAAGAGACAGCAGCGGTGTATTAATGTATTGATCTGTGACAGTTCTATGCAAGGCATGGTAGCAGAAAATTTGTGAAGACTTAAATAGGATGAGTTCTGTACATGGTATCAGTTCTTGTGGGAAAATATGCTCCAGTGACTTATTGGCATCAGCGCTGGAATGTGGCATTTAAAAAGCACCTTTTTACAGTGGGAAAGAATGTGGTGAAGAATAAACAGTCTGACGTTACTAAATGGACCACGGTAATCTCATAACCAAGTTACAGAAAACTTGTTCTTGCCAGTCAGCTGGAGGAGACGCTTCACATATAGCAATACTTCTCAACAGACCCAATAGTTTCTGGGAAAAAGTGCAAAGTGTGAAATTAAATGAATAACACCATTACAAGACTGCAAAATATTCTCTAAATACTGTGGGGGTTTTTTTGGTCTTCTCTTTTTTCAACCAAACTACTATGTTACTGTGCTAAATTTCTATGGGGGTAATGGAATAAAATTTGCAAAGAACAAATTTGCAACTAATGTGCATGTCACAAAGTAATAATTTTCATTAGGCTTTTATTGCATTGCAAATCTTAATTGCCTATTGTGAACCTTTGACACCTGCTTGAAGGTGGCATAAAGTTTTGGAGCAAACGTAACAACTTTTTTATTATGTTTTGTTACATACACTGCACACTATCAGAAACTATAAGATTCGCAATCGATATCCTATTATTCTTCGTGTGAGGGGCAAAGTTTTTGCAAAATCATTCACTTTGCGAACATTTATTTGCATTGCAAATGAATTGCGAGCAATTTTTGTGTTAGCTACCAATATTACATTCG
Organism: Xenopus petersii; assembly: GCA_038501925.1. Lineage (NCBI taxonomy): Eukaryota > Metazoa > Chordata > Amphibia > Anura > Pipidae > Xenopus > Xenopus petersii. The sequence goes on from CM076682.1 coordinate 135,571,698, forward strand.
CCAATATTCATATTCAACCTATTGCAAAAACCTGGCCATATCAAATCCCAAGCCTTAAAACCAAGTCACTTTATAGAAGGAATAGAAAATAATTAAGGGAATAGAAAAGTTTCTACGCAAGGATTTTGTTTTCCCCTTCCATAGCCTATTTTACATATGCAAGGATTTCTTTGCTGAAATATTCAGGGTTCATCGAATTACTAAAATATTGATGTTACTGTGGAAATGGCACTGATGTATTTTAAACGAAATAATTTTTACATTTTTTAAGGGATACTGTCATGGGAAAACATGTTTTCTTCAAAATGCATCAGTTAATAGTGCTACTCCAGCAGAATTCTGCACTGAAATCCAATTCTCAAAAGAGCGAACAGATTTTTTTTATATTCAATTTTGAAATCTGACATGGGGCTAGACATATTGTTAGTTTCCCAGCTGCCCCCAGTCTTGTGACTTGTGTCTGCACGTTAGGATGGAACTACTTTCTGGCAGGCTATTTCTCCTACTTAATGTAACTGAATCAGTCTCAGTGGGACTTGGCTTTTACTATTGAGTGTTGTTCTTAGATCTGTCAGGCAGCTGTTATCGTGTGTTAGGGAACTGCTATCTGGTTATCTTCCCCTTGTTCTTTTTTTAGTCTGCTGGGGGGGAAAGGGAGTTGGTGATATCACTAGAATTGCAGCACAGCAGTAAAGAGTGACTGAAGTTTATCAGAGCACAAGTCACATGACTGGGGGCAGATGCCAGTATCCCTTTAAGGTTTTCTATCTCTGTAATTATAGACAAGTATGTACTTTGTAGGTTAAATTTGGACTTTGGTGGTTAAACTTGGACGTTGGTCTTTTTTTCAGCCCAACTTAACTAAGTAACCATATAACTCAAAAGCCCCTTCTTAATCTTGCTCCCATTGGTGCTCTCTAACTTGCTCGTCTTAATAACAAGCAAACTAAGGGGTATCCAGTGGGATGCCCACATTCTGCCCCAGCCAGCAACTTGCCTAGTCTAGGCATGAACCACAAGCATTTGCAAATATATATTATGGTTTATATCTTATTAGTTGCCCAGTGGCCTAAATTTTCCATAAGGCACAGGACAATGGCAAAGTTGTCTCTACACTACAGAAAATATTATTATATATTAGTTTAAATCTAATCAACCTTTGAAGAAATGTCATAAATCTTAGAACCCAATTCAACACATTTTTTTGTTACACCCCATTCATTGATAGACTAGCCAATACAGCATCTAGCCAGTGGTGGAGTAATCAAAGAAGACGTTTCACTACTCATCCGAGCAGCTTCTTCAGTTCAACTGACTGGTGTGGGAACTTCTCGGCATATAAACTCTTCCACTAATCCAATCACAATCGCACATTGTAACTCTTCAAGAGGTGACATCTGAAGAAAATCCAGTTGTTTTTAGATTTACCAATACTAGATATATCATAACCTGGATCAATGAAAATCTTCATAGTCATATAGCCAGTGGCGGAATTACCGGGAGTAAGGGTGGTGCAATTGCACCAGGGTCCATACCCCCTTGGGGCCAGGGTGCAATCGCACCCCAAATGTGAAGAACGTTACTGGAGGGGACGGTTGCACGACCTGCACCTGGGCCCCGCAATGTGAAGTTACATTACTGCATCTAGCTCACCTCAGTGCACAGTATAGGTGTCAGGTCTAAAGAATGTATGCAGATACTGCTCTCTATGCTTCTAAAGTGAACTTCAGTAGCATCACAATTCCTTCTGGTGCTACGTAGCCATCAAAATTACTTATTTAGAAGACGAGCTTGTGACTTGTTCCTCAAAAGTGTGTTCTTTGAACATAATTGGATATTAGATTTTTATACACAAGTTAAGCACTTTGTTTTATTAAGAGTCCCCTCATTAATGGTGTATGTGGGTATGGGACGCAAAGGCGGACCTTGCTGGTGGGGACTTTTTTTTTTACCATTAGTGGTAGTCATATTGGCCAGGAAAGTATGCACATTGGTGGGGCACAGGCAGGAATTCACCTTAATATTATTGCCTTTGCCCTAACCCTAGTGGTGAGCTAGTGCACAATCCCTAGGGCTAAACTAAAGGTTTAGGCACAAGTACAGGAAGGGGTGATCTATTTGATCTATCCTGTTTAATAATTCTTACCTTCACTTTATTTCTTGAGTTCCCCGCACAAAGCATGAGGAAATGGGGCAGGTCTTTCCCTTACAAGATGCTCCAGGGAACACAAGTGTTTATTTTGATTCTTGTAATGTTGATTGACTTAAAATTACATTGCCTTTTGGAACCTGGTATAGAGCCAGAATTAAGAAGCCATTCAAGGTGAATCAAACATTTTTGTTCTGCTGCTTGATAAATACATCTGTCAAATACATTTCTGGCAAAATGTAAATTGGTAAGTACAGTATCAGCTGGGGGGGGGAAATAAGAAGACGAAAAAGAGATTTGAGAACATGGTGATAATTATTATAACATAGCTAAACTAAACCATTCATGAGGAATTATAGGGCGTAAAGTGTACGGGACTGTTTTTTAATTTATAATGTACAAACAAATCAAAGGGATGTGTACTAAAGATAGGTACTAAATATAAATAGATTACGTATTTAATAGTTTGTGCCCCATCCCAAAGAGAGATAAACTGGATATATTCATATATTATTCTGTACATTATCCTATGGAAATCCTTCTATTGGTAGTCTCCCCAAACAAAAATGTCACCAACAGCCCCCCCCGATACTTACCTATGGCAGTTGGCTAAGCCTCCCTAAAATGTCATTGTTCTCTTATGACTCCAAGCAGGAGTTACAGCAATAGGGGTCATAATGTGGGCGCCAGATGTTTGGGAGTATCAAAATTCTGCAGAGTGCTGCCTCATTTTACATTCAGGGATCTCAGCATATTAGTAAGTGTTTTGTGAATGAAATAGCATGGTCCAAGAATTGTATTTTGTTCTGCTAGAAACTACAACTGCAAAACCCTTATGGCAACTACATAAATTTCTTGTTTTTCCTTACCTTGAAAATCATAGGGGGGACAGAGCTACACTATTGAAAGTTCTACATGGTCATGCAATCACTATACATTAGATACTCTTTGTTAATAATCAGTAAAACCTTTATACAAATTGTGTATTGTTAACTTTTCAACCACACAAGTGAAAAATACAGCACAGTTACTCTGCTTAATTTTTAAATACCCTAAAATCCAAGTTTTAGTAAGTTCTGAATAGGGATGCACCGAATCCATGATTTGATTTGGGATTTGGCCAAGATTCTTCAGCAGGACTCAGATTCGGCCGAATCCAATTACCTGGCCAAACTCAATCTAAAAAATCATGTCACACAAACATGGAATTCCTCTTTGCAAATTAAGGTTTGTTTCAGTATTTGGCCAAATCTTCCTCAAAGGATTTGGGATTCAACCAAATCCTAAAATCGTGGATTCGGTGCATCCCTAGTTCTGAAATGAACCAATATAAACCTATATAAATAAACAGATAGTGGTTAATAGTTGCCACCTGTAAAACCTCAGGGATGAATTGATGAAACAAAAGTATAGTGTAATTAACCTTTATTACTCATACTATTAATTGACATTAGTATTGCTGTTGTTGAGTCTTTTATACTCCTGGGTCTTGTTTAATGAAAAATCAGTGTAAGAAATAGCTCATTCCCTCACTTTTTTTATATAGCTTCAGAGAGCCAATTCTCAAAACCCTAATTGTTCAGACTCACCAGTACCCCATAGTCCTCTTGCACATATACCAGGGCTCCCAGTCAGATGGCTTGTAAGGATTGGCATAAAATCTAATCAAGAGTCAATGCTAGCAGTAAGACAGGTTCATAGAATCAAAATGGGGGAGTTAAATAGTGATGAGAGCACAGAATATCTCTAATGGGTTTTGATATATTATTGTGACGTATCCCAAAACCCAGAGTACACCCCAAGGTCCTGGTCTAGGCTCGCATTTCTGCCTTTAGCAGCCACCTTTGGCTTGTGGAGGAGCCCTCCGCTACTCAGATGCTGCCAGAACTTAACATGAGAGGACTGAGTTGAAAGCCCTGGGCAGGCAAGGGAACCGTAACTTATAACTGGAACAGAGAATAAGGAGCGTGTTCAAGGGACAGGCTAGGTCGAAATCAAACAGACAATATGGTACCGAATCAGGAAGCTGAAGCATAGTCGAGGTCACAGGCCAATGTCAAACAAACTGATATCAAGGTACAAAGCAGGATCCTAAGGAATAGTTAAAGTTCAGGCAAGGGGTCAGGACAGGTGGCAGATGATTCAGGAACTGGGACAGGCAAGGTCAAACACAGCTTAAACAATAACAGATCACACCCAGGAACTACCTAAATAGACCTGTACTGGGTAATGAGACAGAGATGGGGTTTTTATATCCAGTCAAATGGCTTACACAAATCACCTGTGGCCAAATTGGCAACAGGTGAAACAAGCCATTCTTCCTAGCAATAGCAAGCATAGGCATAGGAGTGAACCAGGGCCTTAGCTGTCTGCTCGTATAGAGCAATGGTAACAAGAACGCCAGGTCCCTGATTCAACTCCAGGCAGGTTATCACAGTTATACTGTAAATAATATACTATAAATAGTGCAACTCATAATTACTTTCACAACTAAGTTGAGTTGAAAATAGTCCATCATGTATAACCCCTCCAAGTAAACCCAAACACACACACATATGTACACACTCACATCGACCCTTCCATACACTCACTTAAACTGTATTTGCCAATATCCATACTAATTGTAGAATTTTGTATCATAATATCCTATGATATTATGCTTGTCCAAGAAATCATCCAAACCACTCTTAAAGGCATTAATAGAATCTTTGCATGTATACTATTTCTACAAAAGTGTATATTATTATATGTATATACAAATGTGTATATATATATATATATATATATATATACAGTATATATATATATTATGTACAGTACATATATATATATATATATATATATATATATATATATATATATATATATATATATATATATATATATATATATATATATATATATATAGTTCACAGTTTGAAAGCACTCACGGCAAGTCGCTCACACCAGCGCACAAGTAAAATTGTATACTTTATTTTATTTACTCATTAAAAGAATCTTTATTTACTCATTAAAAGAATCTTTCTAACCATGAACTGTGTTGCTTATGGTGAGCACCTGGCCTTCGGCTGAAGATGTGGTGAGTGCCGATTACAATGATGTATATATATAAATATATATATATATATATATATATATATATATATATATATATATATATATATATAGTCATGTTCCAAGGAATGACGCACTCCAGGACTTCATAATGAGATCAAGCAAAGTGAAGTTTATTTGTCAACGTTTCGGTCCAGTCTGCACCTTTCCCAAGACATGTCCAGATTGGACGAAAACGTTGACAAATAAACTTCACTTTGCTTGATCTCATTATGAAGTCCTGGAGTGCGTCATTCCTTGGAACACGACTATCTGCACTATATATGACAGCACCCAGGCAGTAAAACTCTGCTGGATTGGAGTGCACCACAGCCTGAACTGTATATATATATATATATATATATATATATATATATATATATATATATATATATATACATATATATATATATATATATTATAATGTATATATTATTAGGTATTTTAGTTCTACCTTTTATTAAAGGCATTAATAGAATCTTTGCATGTATATTATTTGTTACAAAGTGTATATTATAATATGTATATACTAATGTATGGTTATATATTGTATATTATTTGTATGTAGTATATGTATATATTATAGTGCATATATTGTTATGTATATTATTTCTACCTTTCATTTATGAACATTAAAACTAATTTTCCAGTTTGCAGCCCATTTTCCAATTTAGTCAAATCACTGCAAAGTGGCAACATCCTACATGGAACTTATAGTTCTGCACAATTTAGTATCAACAGCAAAAATAGAAACAGTACCTTCATTGCCCACCTCCAGGTCATAAGATCGTTCTGTTAAAGGAACACCTCAGCCTAAAATGTATCTGTCTTGTTATCTTGCTTCAAACGTAGGGAAGTGGTTGTGAAATTTCAGATCAAGCTCTACTTCAATGCCCAAGCTTTGGCCAGGACCCCCCTTGGAGGCCCTACATTTGGTCAATGTATCTAGCAAAAGCAAATACATTTTCATCCCAAATCTCATCCTAACTGACCTTCAAGCTTTTTTTGGGTTGTTTCTAGAAGAGCAAATTGTCTCCCAAAGTGTCCTTCAAACTCCCATTGCTGCAACACCTCAAAGCTAACCCCCTTTCCTTAAAGTTTGGGAGCCACTGGTGGTTATTGTTGTTAGTGACCACTTCTACAGTTGGCCAAGCCTCCTTTGCCAGATATTGCCAGGTGAAAAGCATGGGGTTGGCAAAGAGATCATGACAAGGACCAGTGTTCTCCGTAGGCAAAACAGTGTGGATCCTTTTGTTGGCACCAAACCGTCATCTTTGCTGCAGCATGTATGGGAAGTTTGTGTAAGCAATGCTACCCAGTGTCTAAGGGACCAGTTTCAATTTGGAGCTGCTATGGATGTAATGCAACCATGCAAAATGGAAAAATGAGAAGCAATGAAATTGTTTATTTTTATCCATATTGTTTTTATTCAGCCCTTTTAATATTGAAATTTCAAAGTATCAGGCGCAAAGCGAAAAGCGGTTTCTATTTCCTTTCATAGGAAGGCTATCTTTTGTAATCTGCTGGTGGTGAATAGAACATTGTATACCGCTTGTAGGTGAAATTCCTCAGCCTTTTTGACTTTCCCCACATTTGACCTGGCTTGGCTTGCTCTTGGCTCTGTGCTTTGAAGCAGTCCTAGGCAGGAAACTTGCTGGCATTCCCTTTGAAAAACAGGCCAGAACATAAATGAAACCAAGCCTAGCATACATATTTGTTCATGATACACAAATTTTCTTTTAACGTTTTTCATTATATATATATATATATATATATATATTTGTCAACAGTGGTTTAAACACAACCATTGATTAAAATAAAAACATATTGATTTAATTTTACCTTAACCAGCTTAAATTTAGTTGTGCATACATTAAATGCTATTCATTTAGTAGTAACGGGAGTGAATTATAACTTCTTTTTGTCATAATCAGAAGCATCTTTAGACTGAGAGTTTATGTATCGGGGCTGTGGTGAAACAATTCAGCAGCAGTTCTTTTTACTGGATGTTGGAAAGAAAAATACAACATGGAGTGCTTTGATAAATCGGGCATTGGTTTGTTTATGGTATGCTGTGTGACTCTGGAAAGGGCAAATACATCTTTAAAGGAGCAGAAAGACCACAGATTAATATTATTTATGTAATTTAACGTAATGGTTACTTCTGTGTCCTTCTGCGGCTGCCAGGACATGACTTCAGGCATTTCCCCTATAAGCAACAGTTGCTATAAGGAGAGGAAAGGAGGAAGCAAATAACAGTTACAAGAAACAAACCAGAGTTTTGGATCAGTCAAGTCTGGAAAACAGCCAGTCCATAGAGCATCCAGACATATCAGTGATCCAACAGTTAACTATATTCTTACTAACTTGCACCTATCCTTCATACAAAATGGCAGTGTCATATAGCAAGAATATTAGGTCATTGCTGTACCGCTGAAAAGAACACTACTACTTTATAGCGTTCATTAAAAAATACAGTTATTTATGGTTTTTTATAATTTTTAATCTGACCATTTACTAAAAGAACACAAAGAGCAAACAATTGGTGCAATTCCACATGTTTGTCTACTGACAATGGAACATTGCTTCATAGAATTTCAGCATTTATATCACTGCAATCAGCAGGGGCGATCCTGGCCCCTAAGCCGCCTCAGGCAGCAGCAGTTGTTGCTCCCCCCTCCCCAGGAAATTCACTCTTAAAGTACCAGGAGCAGCATTTTTTGCTGCCCCTGGTACCTAGTGGGGCGCTGCCGCCTGAGGCGACAGCCTCAACTCGCCTCATTGGCGAAGCACCCCTGGCAATCAGGTGCAATTTTACACCAGATATACTAGTTAGTAAATTAAACACATAAGGCTATAACTGTTTTTTATATCGGATGGGCAGAGACAGCATGCGGAAGGGACAGGGGAAAACACTTACAAGCCTTTTTAGCAATATTTAAATTAACTTATAGGAGCACGTCTGTTTAACCAAATTGTTGATGCGAATCTCGACCGTACATATTCAAATTTGAGCAAGATCCTGAAAATGCATCATCTGTAAATAAAAATCTATCATTTTCATTTGAGCAGTATTGTAAAATCACTTGACTTTAAAGGTTGTAGTTGGTAGTGGCTGAACATTTATGGTTTCAGACAGATCCAAATCTTGCAGTAAATGCCGGAATTTGGCCAAGTACCCATTATCACTTGTGGCAGTGATGAACGATTTGTGATGCTTCAGGTTTTGCAGGGTAGGACTCCCAGCATGTAATATGGCTTGACTCTATTTCTTTTATACTAACAAAAAAGGCAACAGTCGCTATAACTGTAATATTCTCATGTCTTGTTATAATTGTAATTTAATTGCTCCATGAAAGTAGCATATATGCTCAACCTTTTTCTCCAATGACCCATAGAACCCAGGTCCTGCGCTTCTGGGTTTGCAACGCTTTAAACAGGTAAGGTTGTAATTCAAAGGGAAAAACACTCACCAAATCAGACGAGTGGCTCGGGTGTGCCGTCCCGAAGCTGTAGCTAAGGTGAGCTGTACTTGAAGATAAGAAATCCACTCGTATAAAATCAATGGTTTTATTTCAGCAGGTTTAAAACATACAAAATCCTGACGCCTTTCGTATCCCTGATACAATACAAAACGCGTCAGGATTTTGTATTCTTTTAACCTGCTGAAATATCTTCTAGAACTCCCAGCATGCATAGCTGGCTGAAAGTGTCTGCAGATGTATATTATAATAGCTGTAGGGCAGTGAGTGTGTTGTCTTTGAATCATGAGATTGTGGTAGACAACAGCTGGAAGGCATGTAAATTCCCAGGCCTATAGCCTTTATGGGCAGTGGGAGTTCCAATCACAGAATGTTTGCTGGATTACTGTCTCTCTCTCTCTACCTCTCCTGATTTCACATTGCTAGAATGAAACAACTGATTATGCATGTCAGACATGAGGGGCTTGGAGTTAGGGGGCCGAAGCATTCAAATACATTTATCTCTGTTAAATATACCAGCAAAAAGGGTGGCCTGTTGACAAAAAAAAATATTCATAAAAAGTAACATTTTTATGAGGTATTTCCTCCCTCAGCTGCCAGGAAATGTACCATATTTTTCCCTTTTCTATAATAATTCTTGACCGCCGCTGGCAAAGAGCCAAAAATAAAGCGACAGATAAAGGGGAAAAAATGGCATCTGGACATTAAAGCTCTAAGAGCACTGGGCAGGAAAAAAAGGCACAAAAAATTACGGCATATATCTGGAATTTTCCAGCTAACGATGTACGGATGTGGTAGGGCTAGGGAAAAGGAGCCAAACTGAGCTTGCTTTGTTCACTGAAAGAGGCCCCTGTAACATTCCATTTAGCTGTGCATATTTTGGCTTCCCTTGTGCAGTCTAACGATATGCTGTGCATAAAACAGCTCTCTTGTTACTTCATGTATACCATTTCATGGCACCAATTGTTTCATGCATTTCATCATATCAGTGCTTTATGGCTTAGGGATGAGCAGGCCTGCAAATATTCAAGGGCACTGCTCCCAGAGCATGGCTAGAGCATCCCATTTCACTAATACCACTGCACAAAAAAGTCTAAACATTTAATAATTTCTTCAAACATGTATATGTATATATGTCATAGAGAAAATCAGATCTGAAGGATGATTGGTGTTCCCAGTGGTAATGCGTACATGCACATTTACAAAGTAGGAAACGTTATCCATGGTGTAGACATGCTACTTACAGTGAGCCATTGTTGTAGGTTTTATGTTTCTGGGTTACATTTGAATCTGCATTTGTTGAAACATGCGTTGATTGACTCCTTGGCTATATAGCACGTTTATAAATAAAGTTTGCCTGTTGCACAAAATGCATAAGGCTATTGGATTCGACTCCTATATTAACTGTGATTATTTTACACTGGCTTGTTTGTGGTTTCTTTGTGTAAGTGCCTACCCAAGATGTTACATAGAACAAGTGAAACCCCCTACTTGCGTTGTGTAAATTGTTGACACTTTATCCCAATCCATATAAGGGGGTTATTGTCAGTTACAGAGAAGAAACCTCTGACTCAATTTTACTAGTAGGACGGTGGATAGTTCTTTTTGAGAATTAGGCAAACGCATATTGATAATTTAACCTGAAATGTAATATTCGTTTTGTAATTTACACATGGAATTGAAAGCATAACAAGTGAGAATCCTACAGTTTGAATACAGGCCTCAGGTGGAGTCTTACTGGCTGCCGATGGAAACCATAACTAGAGGTATTTGTAAAATTTGCTTCTGTCTGTCGTTGGAATGGAATTCTAAGTAGCGCTGAGACAGGGACTGATGTTAATACACAGCACAATATGGTGTGGCTATATAAATAAAGGAAAATAATATTTCAGAAAACGTCATGTTACACGGAGTTGGAACATATCTGTGTGTATTTTTCTTCGAACACAGAGTAAGCAGTGTGCATATTCTTGCCCCATCTAGTAACCAGGTATTTAGCATGAAAGGTCAGCAAGCAATATAAAAATAAATCATACACACAAGGACACGGCGGCAATGGCAAAGAGCTTTTTGAAAGTTTCCACAAAGAGCAGTTCTCCCTGCTTTTCCCACCCAGGGGGTTGTAAACATTGGCCAGCAGCCACTCAGCTGATGTGTCCTTCCAGCATGTTCAGCACGCTTGTACCTCCCTTAGTGGGTGCTGGAGGGCACAGCAGGCCATTTCAGAGCATTCTTTTCCTGGAACATTCAGGGACTCTGTTGCTAACGGAATTCAGAAGAGTGCCTCTGTGTTCCATCAGTGTCAGATGGGATATTTTCAATCTGGAATGATAGCTAATTTATACAGGGATGTTAGAGGATAGATACATATTTGTTTAGGGACTTGTCACGTGCTACCATTGCTGCAAAAACATGTTATGTCAGTGAATCCTGAGACATGCTCTAGTATCTGCCATTTGTTATCTCCCTGTTCACCAGGGCTAGTGTCACTGGATAAGTTAAGTGTCTGTCACCCTAAATGTGTCTGTTACCCTGGTTGCCGCAATGGCATTTTTTCACTGGCCCAAATACTGGGCATGCCTCCTGCCTCATAGAAATGGTTGCAATTGTATACTATAACTTTTCAATTGGTAGAATTTATCCCACTTGACATAATGGCAATATAATTCTTATAAATCTTAGAAAAGTGCACAAATAATATACGTTTGTCAGATCTGGCTGAATATGTTCAATATGTCTTCTATTTGGTTCTCTTTATGATTCCACAAAACTGTCCCATTTCATCTTATAATCCACTCAATGCAACTCTGGGCAACAGTGCTGAGCTATAGTGATTTTAATAAGAGCAGCGATCGTCATTTCTTAAGGTAAAGATACTGTAAATAAAGTAAATGGGGCCTGTCACTCGATTCTTTCTCCACCCAGAAATGATCTTCACCCTTCACTGATCTGACACCCCCTGCCTGAATTTAAACATAGGGTAAATCCCTAGGCCAGTACCGTTTGCTACCCCCCACCAACTCCTTCACATGCGAACACGTGCACACGGAAGTGTTTCCTTGTTACGTCGGACACACTTGAGATAGCTGTGTAGGAGATTTAAATAGCTATAAAATCTCCTGCGAGTTACCAGTCCTTCAGAACCAACTCAGATGCGCCATGCCACCTGATTGTCCTGCCAATAATATTTGGAATTTTAAGCAAAACAGACTCCAGTCTCCATTGTGTACTTGTAATAACAGATAGCAACTCAAGTGAAAGGAACAAGGGACTATGGTTGCCCATAACAGAGTTGCATCTGAGCCTTGGGGGGTTCTGTGGGTGCGACATACTGCTAGACCCAGTTAAGGTTACTAGTCAGAAACATTACCCGTTAAGGGGTTTGTAATACATAGCATCTTTCAAATTGTGGCGAAAGACAGCTCTATCCAGTTGGGAACTAAAGTTGGTATTTGGAAGACAATTTGATTTAAATTGAGCCACGAAAATCAGTACCAATTTTGTTTACTATACAGTCCATCATCTTCTTGATGATGGACATCCGGTTAGAGGACTGCATTGAGAGCACTGCTTGGTTTGTGAGCCATGGTGCAACGTGCTACATAAATTGCTGGTCCTATCGAGTACCATCTGAGGTTAGATAGCATTCAACTGAAGTTTGCGTCCAACATGAGGCGGTTATATAGCCCCATCTGAATAAAGGATATGTGAGTGCCTGGATTGGGGAGTGCATAGCTGCGCTAACACCATGTTGTGTGTGAATTGATCAGACTTTAGGTGTTGTCTAAAGTAACAAGATGTCTTTCCCTCTTATCATATTGGGTTCGGTAAGGACTTTATACATGTATGCCAAAGCGTAGGGTACCGTTGCAGAGTTAAAGCTGTAACTGAGAGTGATTCAGTGATTCAGTGCCTCAGGCTTCTTCTTAGTCTTGCCTCGATCCACTCCAGGGCTTCCTCCGTTGTGATAAAAAAGTGAGTATTATTAGCATTGCTGATTTTGAGCTTTGCGGGGTTTAGCATGCAGTTAACCAAATTTAGATCAAGCAGCCTTCATTTTACTCCAGCAAAAGTGCAGGTGCATGGAGTAGTCCGGGTATAGTGACACTGTTGACCCGTTATGCTCAGATTGTCCTGCTGCCTGTGCTGCTGTTAGAGCCATGTCTCGATCATGGAAGTGAAGAAGACGTATCAGGAATGGACGCAGCAGGGCCCCTGGTGGTATGGGGCATCCTAGAATTGAGTTTGCACTTTCTATGAAAGCCGCTTGCGGGAAAAGCTGTTTGAGCCTCTGTTTGGCAAAATCGGTTGGGTTATCACCTTTGGAGCCCTCTGGAAGGCCCACTACATGGACATTATTTCAACAATGCTGATTTTTATATACAGTAAATGCTAATGCTATTACCTTATACTTTCTGTCTTTTGTTTAATCTTTAGGTTAAGGGAATGTTTGTAGTTTCTATAATAAATAAAATAAAAAGCCACAATGACATAGGATTAGTTATAGATTTAGACCCAAACTTGAACAGTATACTCATTCATGTTTGTAGTGACAGGCTTGGATGGCCAATAGGGTAGTGCAGCTTCCTAGCCAATAGTTCTTTCGTTTGTTCCAAAAGTCAGATACCCATCTTCAGATAGCTTTGAAATTGTTGAGCTGTGGCAGTGATAAAATGCCTTGTATGTTGTGTACTTAACTTCTTTCAGTCAATAAAAATAATAATAAATACATTAGTATGTTAAAGGAACAGTAACACCAAAAAATTAAAGCATTCTGAAGAAATTAACATATATGGGGTTATTTATTTAAATCTGGATGTTAAAATTTGCTAAACACTGGGTTTAGCCCAAAAAATTTGAGCAAATAGGGAAAAGAGGCTGAAAAATTCAGGCAATTTGGGAAAGATTTGGATTTTCGCTCAATTTCATTGAATTTTCCAGCTCGATTAAGACAACGTTTTGTATTAAATAAGCTAAAATCGGGCATCGGAGTTTGGTCATGGTTTTTTTTAATAAAATATGAGATAAATTCAGATTTCAGTAAATAACTCCCATGATATCTGGTTAGCGTGCACTGGTAAAAGTTGTGAGTTTGCTTCAGAAACACAACTATAGCTTATAAAAACAAGCTGCTGTGTAGCCATGGGGGCAGCCATTTAAGCTGAAAAGGCACAGGTTGCATAGTACATAACAGATAAGCCCTGTCCGATACAATGGTGTTTTATCTGTTATCAACTATATAACCAGCTTGAATGGCTGCCTCGATGGCTGCACAGCAGCTTGTTTATATAAACTATAGTAGTCTTTCTGAAGAAAACACGCCAGTTTAACCAGTGCAGAGCAACAGTACATTATATTTTAATTACTTCCATACACTTTAAATTTTTGGTGTTACTGTTCCTTTAAAACAGGAGTCAGAATCAAAGGATTTATGTATCGACTCCACAGCTCTGTCTTTTTCACTCTATTGAGCATGTTTTGGTCCAATGCAGTTTTCTGCTAAGTCTAATGCCAGATGAGGGCAAAAATCGGCCTGGTGAAATACACAGGAATCAGGAATAATTGTGTTGGCCCGTTTTTCAGCATGAAAATGAAAAGTCTTGTGTTTCTTCGCTGAAATAATCCAAGTGTCCTTGCACCCAGCCCATCAAAATGACACTCGGATGCAGGCAGTACAGGATGCTAATGCCAGTGTAGGGGCTTATTCTCGGCTTGCCTATTTCAGCAGGCAGATTTTCAGCCCTATTTGCCTAATAGGAGCACCGGCCCGGAGAATCGGGTAAGTGATTAAAATTACTGGGCGGCTGCCTAACCGTTGGCACCCTTCAATGATCAAGACTTTTTTCCTTCTCCTTTAAATAGGTTTAACCATTGGAATGGCAGAGCAAATATTCACTTGAATAAGGCAATCATAAGAGCAACTGGCTTTACCCTAAAAGTAAACGTACTTGTGTTTGTAGAAGATAAAATATAGCTGGAGGAGCAGTATAACACTAAGACAGAGGCAGATTAACTCTACTTTTTTAATTTACTTTCACCTGCATACAGCCAAAATCAATTATTATTTTTATAGTAAGAAGTGCGTTAATAAATCTATTTTACTGTAGGTTGAAGCCACTCAAACGCTAGACTGCTCAATTATAAAGGCAGCTGTTTTTCTTTCCGACACAGGTAATGTATCAGACAGTGACTAATCTGGCAATACTTTCACCAAACATTACCACCAGAGAATGCCCAGTGTGTTACTTTAAATTCCTGGTAACTTGGATAAAAAAAATGTCCTTACACCCTCTAGATTCAGACCTAGGTTATGAAGAGTTGACAAATTCTTTTCAAAGTCTCAAAACAGCTGGCACTTTTTCCCCTACAAGGAATGTGGTAATTACCTGGTCATGTCCTATAGAAGAGGTGCAGAGCGCTCCGCTAGTTCTCCATTTTTACAATCTCTAATCAGGTATACAGAGGTGAGGTACATTTATCAATACGCTCGTAATAATTGTAATTATCTAATACACCCAATCCATAATATTAAAATAAAGAAATACTTTTATTTTGCCTCATTATACTCTCCCCGTGAATTGAAATTAACTGAAATTTCATCTGTTCATTTTCATTTTTTGCACACTTTAGGAATACATTAGCAAATTCCCTTAGGTTCACTCTGCTTGGGTAGTTAATTTCTAAACCATGAGCTCTAGGAACATTTAAAAGAAATCATATGTTGAAAGGGTCATATTAGGAGAACAGTATAAACAAGTCCATGAATATGTTTTGGACTACAATCAAGTTAAGTTGATAATTTAATTCTAGATTTGTATGTTACCCCAAGCAAACAGAGCCTCATCATAGAAAGTTTAGTTAGGTTAGGTAAAAAAAAACTTGAAAGAGCTAAGAAGCCTTATTTGTGCCCATGGCAGAAATATTTCAGATGACCACACATTTAGGGTTAGGTGGTGTAAGATCTAATAACTGTAATAACGTCAGAAATCAGAATAACATGCATAGAGTGAAGAAGGGACCAGCCCTTTCAGCTTTAGGGAATATTTGCCCTATAGAGGACATTACTGATGCACTCGCATATATATATATATATATATATATATAAAAATCCCCAAGGAGCCCCCCAACATACTATGATTTAGTTACATAGTTAAATTGGGTTGAAAAAAGACAAAGTCCATCAAGTTCAACCCCTCCAAATGAAAACCCAGCATCCATACACACACCCCTCCCTACTTTTTATTAAATTCTATATACCCATACCTATACTAACTATAGAGCTTAGTATCACAATAGCCTTTGATATTATGTCTGTCCAAAAAATCATCCATTCCATTCTTAAAGGCATTAACTGAATCAGCCATCAGTGTACAAAGTGCATTATTTTTGTTCAAGTGTATAACCTTGCAACCATGGCAATTTTCACATCATATAATAAAGAAGTGTTTTGTATGAGAGTTGAGAAAAATTTTGATTTGGCAAAATCCCTAGCATCAGACCAACCAGATCATTCTTCAGGTGTGGGACCTGTTATCCAGAATGCTCGGGACCTGGTGTTTTCCGGATAACTGAACTTTCTGTCATTTAGATTGTCATACCTTAAGTCTACTAGAAAATCATGTAAACTTTAATACACCCACTAGGCTGGTTCTGCCTCCAATAAGGATTAATTATATCTTAGTTGGGATCAAGTACAAATTACTGCTTCATTATTACAGAGAAAAAGGATATCAGTTGTAAAAATTTGGATTATTTGGATAAAATGGAGTCTATGGGAGATGGCCTTTCCATAATTTGGAGCTTTCTGGATAACGGGTTTCTGGATAACGGATCCCATAGCTGTAGTATTTTTATGGGTTTTTTTTATTTAGGGTCGAGTTGTGATTTCTAAAAAAATTTAGGTTTTTGAGTTTAGTTTCACAAAAAAACAAAATTTTCAAGGGAGAGTGACTCGAATTTTTCGAGATTTATTGTGTCCCGAACCTGCTAAAAGTCCAAATCCAAAAATACTCCAACTAAAAACTTGGCCAATGTTCCTTTAACCAATTCAAGATGTTTTTTGCCTTCACGATTTCCTGGTGTTTTGGGGTGTTTGACTGGTTTTCACTCAAAAAACTCAATATAAACTCGATAAATTCAAGGTATTCAAGTTTTTTCCAGATTGCAATCAATAGACTTTTTTGCATTCTGATTTTTTCATAAATAAGCAAACATTCAAGTTTGCTTAAAAGTTTATTCGAGTTGTAAAAAACCTCACAAACTCGACCTTTAATGAATAACATAACCTTGATGTTCAGAAAACTTTAAAAGATTGCAGCTTTGGTCATTTTTATTCCTTTTTATTATTTTATTACTTTTTTATTACTTTTTATTATTACTTTAAGACATTGCACTAAAAGTTTATCATGCCAATTAAAAATTGAAGTCTATTAGGAGTGTAGGCAAAACATATACATTATCAAATGTTGAGTTGTATTTTTGTTGTTTTTTTAGGGTAGTTTCAGTCAAAACCCCAAATTTTAAGGGTTTTTATTTAATTTTTCAGGGTTTTGCAAAATAATTTTTATTATATTCCATACTGGAAATAGCTCGAATTCAAAAATTCTCCAGCTACAACCTTTCAAGGCCATGTAGAAGTCAATCACAGAGGTCCCTTGAACCATTTGAAGATTTTAATAGCCTTCATGGTGTTCGTGTTTTTTTCACTCGAAAAACTTTAAACTCGGATTAATACAAGCAATTCAATTTTTGATTTTTTGACTTGATTAATTTGAGTTTTCAGGTAGTAACCACGAATTCACCGATTGGAGTTTTTTCCATTTGAGTTATAGAAAACATTTGAGTTGTGAGTTCATTAGAGGCATAAAAAACCTTAAGCCTCTAAAACTCAACCTTTGATAAATAACCCCATATACATATTGAAGTCGAAGAATTTACCCAATTTCCCAGCTGCCCAAAGCAATGTGACTCTGATAAACTTCAATCACTCTTTACTGCTATACTGCAAGTTGGAGTGATATCACCCCCCTCCCTTTCCCCCCCAGCAGCCAAACAAAAGAACAATGGGAAGGTAACCAGATAGCAGCTCCCTAACACAAGATAAAAGCTGCCTGGTAGATATAAGAACAACACTCAATAGTAAAAACCCATGTCCCACTGAGACACATTCAGTTACATTGAGGAAATACAGCAGCCTGCCAGAAAGCATTTCTCTCCTAAAGTGCAGGCACAAGTCACATGACCAGGGGCAGCTGGGAAATTGACAAAATGTCTAGCCCCATGTCAGATTTCAAAATTGAATATAAAAAAATCTGTTTGCTCTTTTGAGAAATGGATTTCAGTACAGAATTCTGCTGGAGTAGCACTATTAACTCATGTGTTTTGAAAAAAAACATGTTTCCGATGACAGGATCCCTTTAAGGTTTACCTACAGTGTTCTTTCTAAAGTGTGGGGTTTAAAAAAAAAGATCCCTTTGCTTTCTGTGATCAGTCGGGTCATAGGAGCAGTTTGCTCTGTCTGTCTAGGAATATGGTCCCCGATAATTGTGCCCTGCAATGTACAGTATTATGAACACAGGTAGATATAGATGTCAGAACAGGAAACTCACAGATTACCACAGCATCCGCTTTTTATGTTTTCTAGAACGGCAAGAAGATAGCAAATATCAATTGTACACATAGAAAGCATGCAGGCAGCACTGTGCAGATTACTTACCAAATAGAAGGGCAACGTGTTGCAGTGCTTTGTGTGGGCACGAGCTGCTGTTCAGAGAAATCTCAGGTGTTTGACTTCACATTCATTATTGTGCTGCAAAACATGCATTCACACAGTATACAGTGAGCTACGTATTTAGATTTCCTTTTAAGCCCTGCTCATACTAAGAATCAAACTAAAATAGCACGGTTATATTTTGTTGGCTTTGAAGGGGTGGTTCACCTTTACTCGTATTTCCCAGGGAAAATGATTAGTGAATCACTTACGAGTTATTATTGGTAACCGTTATTATTGCTCCTTTAAAAGTAAATCACAAATCTGCCCCTTTGAGGGTTTCATTGAACTCAGTCGAATACATGCATTTTTTAATCTTTTATTTTTTGTTTATCTATATTTTTTTCATCGTTCTTCTGTCAGTAATAACTGTTAACAGTGTTACTGATGTGGGCTAAGATGTGCCATATTGGAACATTTTAGCAGAGAAATTTATGACCCAGATGTTAGTGCTATAAAACCAGCATATCTGGTGTGAAACCACTAAGAAAGTTGCGTAGAGGTACCAATCACAATGAGTTTGTGCATATATGATTGGTTTAAAGAACAATGGATGCCTGGACCTACATGATGACTTACATTGTCATGGAAGTTATAATGCAACTTTTAAGTAATGTAATGTAGGGATGCACCGAATCCAGGATTCGGTTTGGGATTCAGCCAGGATTCTGCCTTTTTCAGCTGGATTCCGATTCGGCTGAATCCTTCTGCTGGGCCGAACCAAATCTGAATCCTAATTTGCATATACAGAGCATATTACAAGGGAGTAAAAAATGTTTCCCCTTCCCACCCCTAATTTGCATATGCGGATTCGGTATTCGGCCGAATCTTTCATGAAGGATTGGGGGGTTCGGCCGAATCCAAAATAGTGGATTTGTTTGCATCCCTAGTAATGGACTATGGCTATTAGGTAATGAGGTAATGACGAAACACTTTACTGCAAAGTATTCATAGTGGTTAAAACCACCCAATCACACTTTTTGTTTAATTACCGTAAAGGAAAATGTTATGTCCAAAATGAATACTTAAAGGGGACCTGTCACCCTAAGAAATAATTCCAAATTATTATTTATCATGTTAGTTGAGCAAAATAAAACTTACCTACACTACATTTATTATTTAAATTTTGTTTCCTTCAGTCTTGGTATTACACAATCACAGCATGCTGGCAGGAGCCATTTTTGTGGACACTGTTATTAGGACAAGTTGTATATCACACATAAAATCTTGTGTATGCACCCGAATGGGGGAACTAATGTCCATACACATTGCCCTACACAATTATAGAGTGTGAGGAGGGAGGAGGAATGTAGGAGTGCAGTGACATCTATGAAGTGCTAAATGGAAAGTGAAAGTAATTGACTGCCCCACCTCTTTGCCTCAGAGGTGGGGCAAGTAATATTTGATTGACTGATCAGATTTTTAAACTCCTTTATAACAAGTATGGATGATTTAATAAAAAAAACTATTGGGTTCCATGTTTAATTTGCAAATTACTTTTGTTATACAGCCTTTTATGTGTAGGTGACAGGTCCACTTTAAGCAACCAATATATCATATATATCATATATATCATATTAAGCGGCATATTAAAGAATCTTACTAAACTGGAATATATATTTTAGTAAATACTGCCCTTTTACATCTCTTACCTTGAGTCACTATTTTGTGGTGGTCTGTGCGCTGCTTTAGAAATCACATGACCAGAAATAATGCAGCTTTAACTGTAACAAGAAGAAGTGTGGGAGCAAAAGACAGATCTTTATGCCTTAATTGGCTCATGTGACCTAACATGTATGTGCTCATGTGACCTAACGTGTGTGCTCTGTGAATCGTAGGGGGCAGACCCTTAGTTTTTAAAATGGCAATTTTCTGTTTAGGATTACCTAATGGCACTACTAAAAAAGTGTATTATTGTGTACTTACATTATTTACATTATTAATTAAAAAAATGTTAAATTGATTTTCTTTAATATACAGTTAAACCTACATCTTACATCCCCTGATTTTAGGTTTTCCCTTACTTTACATTGTTTTTTTGTGGTCCCAACTTGATATTATGCGTAATACTAATTTTACATTTTCCCTAATTTTACATGATTTTATTCTGGTCTCCCGAAAAATGTAAAATGGGGGTTCTACTGTAGTAACAAATAAAAAAGTTCAATAAGGAAACAGTATATAAACAGCTGCTTATGCAATATATTTTTATAGAGACCTACATTGTTCAGGGGTATAGTTTACCTTTAACAGCTTAATTGATATAGTGGCCTTCTAGCTAGCATCTTCTGGGCTGTCTGTGCTCTTGATACAACATAAAGACACACTGATAGCATTAAGCAGTAATGCTTAATATTTAAAGACTGCGTTATCAAATGATCTGTAATCAGGCTGAAGCAATTATTTTGGAGTGCTGAATGCAGGCCCAGTTGCATTGTATTATGCTCTGCTGTCTGTATGACCCTACGATTAATCCACCGATCTAAATAAAAAGACATTAGACACCTGACACAGGGCTTACTAGTAACAAACCTGAACAGTATGTCATTGGCATGAACTATATGATATAGCATGATACGCAGCTGAACAGTCTATAAAGGATGATGTTTCATATCATGCCTAAAAGAGTCTCTGAATTAGTAACAGCTGAATCATGCCTTCTCTTCTTCATTGCCTGCTGAAATGACTTCTTCACTAGGTTAGAACTTGGTAAAATTCTAGATAATGTGTACTGTTTTTATACTGTCATTCTTTAAAGGGACTTTAATAAATTGAAATTGCATTGTCTTGAGAGTCCATGTTCATATTAACCTTTATTACCCTACTTTATAACCCATACCTCCCAACTGTCCCGACTTTCTCTTTGATCTCCTGTACTGACGCCAGAAAAACATACAAACAGGCCCCGATTTCTGGATTTGGCGCCCCTAACCCACCGGGTCCTAGTCAGGCCCTGATTTGTGGTGAGACCAGTTGCGGCAAGTTGTTAGGGACGGCATGCCTCTAAGCCGCTTGCTGAAGAGCGGGCGCTAGAGCTGCGTGGCCCAGCGTGGTGAAATCCGCCCCTGGTCCTAGTGCCCGTGCTCGCATCGTCCCCATCTCTGTGCGCATGCGTTGAAGCACTGGGTACTATGCGTCCCCAGTGCTCCTTGGATTGCGACTGGGCGGCATGCTTAGCCACAAATCCAGGCCTGGATAGAATGTTTCTGAAACTTTATAGCAGAGAGCCCAGAACACTCAGCAGCTGAACTTTCGATACTTTTGTAACAATTTAAGATGAGCAATGATACAATTGTAGCTATTTAAGACAGGGGTGTCCAACCTGCGGCCCGAGGGCCGCACGTGGCCCAGGATGGATATGAATGCAAGCCCAGCTTGAAGAAGAGAGAGAAAAAGAAGAGAAGGGAAAAAAGAAAGAAATTAAAAAATAAGTCCAGACACATTAACCACCTCAGTCTGTCGTCTTGTTGGGAACAGGCTTAATATGCCAGGTTGTAACCTGTGGTGACCTGTGGAGTAGGAAGGAGGGGGGACTCATATAGCTCCATCTGGTTATCCAACTGGTATTATAGTTATTTTCTGTGTATTTTCTTTACTTTTACCAATCAAAAGTGTTTGTGTATTTCATCTATGGCTCCAGACAATTTTTCTTTTTACAATGTGGCCCAGAGAAGCCAATAGGTTGGACACCCCTGATTTAAGATCTCTTAGGAGAATTGAGAGTAGCAGTTTAAAGGTCAATTCACTTTCATTAGCAAATCATATAGGGATCACTAGTGCAGCCTAGCTAAGCCTATGTAGCATGGATGTGTTTTAGAAACGGTTGACCTAAAGAAGAATGAAACCTGATTAGAAATGCCTATTTTTATATACTGAACCAGCCTACGGGTTCAGCATCTCTATGAAGTAGTGATCCAGGCCTTCAAAGTCACAGGAGTTTCCCATCTTGTATTTTGTTAGGAGTGTCTGTGACACGCACATGCTCAGTGGGCTCTGGGCAGCTGTTGAGAAGCTAATCTTAGGGGTCATCATAAATAATCAAGCACAAAATGACGTTTGTCTTCTATAAGCTGATGCTAAAGGGCTGGTGATTAAATTCTGATGCTAGTTGTGCTGGTTACTGAGCTATGTACCAAAAATCTGAATTATTTACTAATCAGCCTTATATTGTGACATTTATATTCAGGGATATCAGAGGGATATAAAAAGGTGAAAAACTTCAATATTAGAAAAATTGTCACATATAATAATAATAATTGAACAAAGTCTTTATTTCTGGTAAACTGTTTGACAACAACTGAACTTAAAAAAGTTTTGGAAGGTGAAGAATCCCTTTAACTTTCTAACAATGTACTACGTCTCCCCAAACTCAGTTTCCCTATTCTCCTAACTGCTGCCTGTAGAGAAACGTATCCCAGTGAATGATTGTGAAATGCCTAGTTGGATCTAACACATCGGTTAGTAATTTTCAGGGCCACACAACCCCTGCATATTTCCCAACTAAAGCCACTTTCCCCTATAGGTTTCATCACTTTAATCTCAGGAACCACTAACCCTTCCATGCCACAACAGCGGCAGCAGTGATAAATGATTATAAGAAACCCTTGGGTTGATTGTACATATCATTTTTCTCAATGAAAACCTGTTAGAACCAAGAAGCTATTTCTATGACCATTGTAAAAAGAAAAAAGAAAATTCCACATGGACTTAAAGGAGAACTAAAACCTAAAAATGAATATGGTTTAAAATGCTATATTTTACATAATTAACTTATTGCACCAGCCTAAAGTTTCAGCTTGTCAATAGCAGCAATGATCCAGGACTTCAAACTTGTCACAGGGGGTCACCATCTTGGAAAGTGTCTGCGACACTCACATGCTCAGTGGGCTCTGAACAGTTATTGAGAAGCTAAGCTTAGGGGTCATTGCAAATGATAAAACAGAAAATGAGGTTGGTCTGTAATATAAGCTGATGCTACAGGGCTGATTATTAAATTCTGATGCTAATTGCACTGGTTTCTGTGCTGCCATGTAGTAATTATCTGTATTTATTACTAATCAGCCTTACATTGTGACATTTCTATTCTATGTGTACTGTGGGTGGGTTCCTAAGCTCAGTAAGTGACAGCAGCACAGAGCATGTGCAGTGAATCATCAGAAAAGATTATGGGGAGCTACTGGGGCATCTTCAGAGCCACAGGTCTTCCCTGCTAAAGGGCTGTGGTTGCCTCGGGCTGGTACAGAAGCCCAAAACATAATGTACAACATTTCTAGCTACTTCTTTAGTTAAGCTTTAGTCCTCCTTTAAGGGATTGTTCCCCTTTGAGTGAGATAATTTGCAATTGGTTTTCATTTTTTATTATTTGTGGTTTTTGAGTTATTTTGCTTTTTATTCAGCAGCTCTACAGTTTGCAATCTCAGCAATCTGGTTGCTAGGGTCCAAATTACCATAGCAATGATGCATTGATTTAAATAAGAGACTGAAATATAATTAGGGATTGTAATATGAGTAATAAAAAGTCACAATAACATCACAAGTGTAGCCTTACAGAGCGTTTGTTTCTAGATGGGGTTAGTGACCCCCATTTTAAAGCTGGAAAGAGTCAGAAGCAGAAACCAAATAATTTAAAAACTATACAAAATAAATAATAAAGCCCAATTGAAAAGTTGCTTAGTTGTGGTCATTCGATAACATACTAAAACTTAACTTAAAGGTGAACCACTCCTTTAATATATTACCATATCCTTTTAAAAAAAATCTGAAATGGTTGTTAAATTGATTCTTGCAAATCTATATCAATCCATACCTCCCAACATTTTGGAAGTAAAAAGAGGGACAAAAATTTTTTTCCCGCACGTAGCGCAGCAATTTTTGACCCCACCCCTTTCTGTGGCCACTTCCCCCTAATTACCATGTTTGTTTTACAAAATTTGGCAGGTTATGAAAGTTTGAAAATATTTCTCTTTATCTAAACTGTGTTTTTGTGTCTCAAAATTGTTACAAAATATTTATTTGCACCTGTTAGTCTCTCTGCTAAAAGCCAATTAAGTGAGAAACGTTGTTTCTTTTTCTGGCTGTTCAGTGCAGAGAAAAGAGGGACTTTCCAGTACAAATGAGGGACTGCGGGTTGAGCTGTCAAAAGAGGGACTGTCCCTCCGAAAAAGGCAGTTGGGAGGTATGTCAATCAATGAAATAAGCAACATAAACTGTCGGGGAATGACTTACATACAGCTAAAATGTTCAGCTGTAAAGACAGGGGTATCAGATGAATGTGTGAGAAATACTAAGAATTTGGTTGTTAGAAGATATGCTTTCCTAGAAATAGCAGCCAACCTTTTCCCCTTAACGCATTTCATAGATAGTTTGAACAGAACTTTCTGCATTTGTTTATAGCGAATGTTTTGAAGAAACTCTGTAAGTACTTTACATGGAATATATAAGTTAATAAACCATATTCCTGCTCCTGAATCCTCAAACTAAGGTGGGGAATGGTTTTAAATAAGATCACAAGCTGCATTTTACTAATAGGTAATTTTTTAAACTTATTTTTAGTGTGCAAATTTATATGAGCATAGTTACACCCCTCATGCCTTTACCACCTGTCTCTTTCTCTGTGATGTATATCCCTACCCTGGGTCCATTGGTTCTGGCCCCATTTATGTCTTTGTTTCCCCAAAAATATAATCATGAAATTCAGTAACCAGCATAAAATGGGTATCTTCAAGAGAGTTGAAGTTGCATCTATGAAATATAGCAGAACCAACACTGCACTCTCCAGCAAGCATATGAGCTCACGGGTACAGCATTTTATTACAGTGAGATATAAGGAAAGGGTTTTAAGGATAACCCTCTTCTTCAGTTGCCCAGTGCCCTTCTTCAATTCCCTATGGGTCCCCCCTGAAACATTTGTCCAGGTCTCAGTAATACCTGCTATGTTTCAGCTATTTCCCCAAAGCATCTCTGCAAATTCCTCAGATATATATCTCCCTACCCTGGGTCTTTCTGTGTCACCTCTACATACCACTGCCGCCCCATTCGAAAACCCAAACATAGCTTCCTAAACAGAAGGGAATGTGTAGTTGGTAAAATAACGAGAAAGAAAAAAACTCTATAGCTAGAGAAAAATAGATCTCAATCTCAATTAAAGCAATATAATTTGAAACACAACATGAGCTACCCAAAATACTAGTGAGGGGACCAGAGCCAATAACTCTGATAACAAAGGAAACCCTTTAAGACAATAATGGGCAGATTTATCAAGGGTTGAAGTGATAATTCAAAATCAAATTTTTTTATGGCCAAAGCTGTCAAATTCGACTAGTGAATTATCAAAATTCAATTCGAGTTTTTTTTAAAATTAGAATTTGATTTTCGAGATTTGTCATACACTGGCCCTTTCAGAGCTCGAATCTGACTATTCACCGAATTTCTGTTTTAGTCAATGGGAGACGTCCTGGGCTCTATTTGGATTTGTTTGGTGCCTTCCTGCTATATCGAGTTTTTTTCGGGGGAAAAAAGTCAAATAGAGTTTTTAAAACTCGAATCGAATTCAATTCGAATTTTCGGGTCGATCCTATTCACCCGAGTTTGGAAAATTAGATTTTTTAAATAAATTTCGATTGGTTGAATTTCGAGTTCATGGGAGTTTTAAAAAAAAGTCCCATGAATTTAAAATTCGACCCTTGATAAATCTGCCCTTTAGTTATATAACCCCATAACGTACTCGCATTGGGGCGTTTGTTGCCTAAATGCCAGCCAATCCAATACTCCCTACATCTCCTGCTCTTCGAGAGGCATCAAGAGTACAGAGAACACAATTGTCTATGCACTAGAAACTAGAAAATTGCAAAAAAATTTAAATGTGGCTCTGAAAGTTGGTGCCTGAGATGAGATTTTAACTTGAGTGTAAATTACACCGAGCAGAAGGCTGTTACTAGGGGCTTATGGATGAGTCAACATATCCAAAACTACAGGATAGGTGTGTGTGTGTTTCATTTCTAATTCCTGTATCATTTCAGAATGTTTATTTAGAATGGGTGTAGTACTTTATGTTGTTTGTAAGAAAGCTTTGTCGGTATTCTAATTGTGAAAATCATTCTCATTGTTCTCATTTGTTTCTCATTTTGAGAATGAAACTGCTCCGTCTCTCCAGTTGCTCTTTAATCCAGTAAATTAGCAGTAACCGAGCAAAGGATGGCCTATCTGTGCAAATCAGAAACTGTTTATAGATCAGTTATAGTCAACAATGTTGTTGTCAGACCTTGGTGCACTGTTCAAAAACTTCAAAAACAATATATGAAAAAAGTAAAGTTTAGATGAAAAGTCGATTTAAGTAAATTCATCAGAAAATGGCACTGAAGACTTTAAGCAAATCACATATTTAAGATGAGATCGTAAGAAACCTGAATAGTGGTGAAATGCTCTGATCCTTCCCTAATTCCCTAATTTTTTACTTCTTTCCTCTATCTTGGATTCCCCCTGTTAAAGTAAAACAAAAGGGTAACCATTTCACATTTTTATTGGTCAATGTTTAAATAATGTACAATTAAGATTTTTGTCATGTTGCAAAGGGACCTTTCCATAATAATGAGGAGAATCCTTCTTTCCTGTCTTCTTATGTTTCTTTCAATGTTTCGTTTGTTTATTTGAAAATGAGAAAAATAAAGAATATGTAAAAAAAAAAATTAATCAGAAAATTAACCTTAAGTGGACCATAATAATGCTCACTTTTCTAGAAAACCTTTTTGGGAATTCTGTTATATTCCCAGGAATGGTGAATCAGCATTTTATTTGCTTAGAATTCTTAGCAGGATATTTTAGGACTCATATCTTATCGTCTTTATTTCTTAGAACTGTCTGGAAATGCTTTGCAATATATATTTTTCATAAAAAGCTATAAAACACCTTTAACGGCATGCTATTTTCCATCCCACCCCCATGGTGATAGAGGATGCAAAGCTCCACTTATAAACATAGCTGGGACCACCTGCTTTATTGCCTCTGAGCATTAGCATAATTAGTGGGTGCAGAATTGCACCAATTTTTCATTTAACACTTTATCCCATTTATCAAAGGTCAAATTTAGAATTCATGTTTTCGAGTTTTTAAGATTCTAATATACTCACAATTCGACTGGATATATGAAAATTCTAATCATATATGATTCGTATTCAATTCGTACAAATCGAGTTTTTCTCCCAAAAAGAAAAACTCGAATGTCAGGAAGGCTATTAACATCTCCATATGGCTTAATGTACCTTGGCCATTGACTTGTAAATTAACTTGGCAGCAGAGCCGGGCCAACCCGGCCAGGCGCCCTAGGCAACCTGGCCAGCCACGGCGCCGGCTTTGTGTGGGCTCAAAAGTGCATGCGCGAATCTATGCACCAGCGCGCATGCGCGAATCTACGCACCAGCGCGCATGCGCAAATCTACGCGCATGCGCGCAACCGCATTAATCAGAAATTAACAGCGGCAGCCAGGGAGACACAGGACCGGACATGGGGTAGGCGACAGAGCAGGTACGTGCCTGGCGCCCCACCCCCTCAGTTTTGCGCCCTAGACACGTGCCTACTCTGCCTACCCCTAGTTCCGGCCCTGCTTGGCAGTTTTTAGGTGGCGAATATTAGAATTAGGACTTTTCCATGGTCGTGGTGTGATTAATCTCACAGTCAAATTTATATTTGAATTGGGGATTAAAATTCAAATGTGTGAATTTTCACATTCGGAAATTTGAATTCATTATTCAACCATTGATAAATCTGCCCTTAGTGTAATTTGCAGCAGGCGGGGGCACAAGTGTGTGGCCCTTATTGCTCATTTGCCCTGCTCTTGCCCCCCACTGGCTGTGATCTGCATGGATGGTGATGGATGATAAATAAATGACCCATATGATATTTGAAGGTTGCTGTAGTACACGCTACCTAATCCTGAATGCCAGTTCAAGTCATAGTTTATTATAAATTATGACATAAATTATACGTAATTTTAGGCCTTTGTTCCACCAGTAGAGAAGAAGAGACTATAAAGACAGTGTATTGTACTCATTCCTTGCTAGTGATGGGCAAATTTATACGCCAGGCGCAAACTTGCAGTGAATTTTCGAGTTTCACTGCCGGCGTTGGATTTGTGAATTTATTCACCAGTGGCGAAACTCGGAAATTCGCCGTAAATTTCCAATTTCGACACCAGCAGCAATTAAACGGACACCCATTGACTTTAATGTGCGTCAAATGTCGCCGGCATTGGAATTGTCACCGGCATCAATTTTGACACCTGCAAATTGACGCCGACGTCAAAATTTGCAATTCACCACGAGATTCATAGGAAATCCGCAAATTTCGTGGCGAAGCAAAACAGGACAAATTCGCCCATCACTAGTCCTTGCTGATCTTCCATTGTGGCTTGTGGAACAAGCTCCTGCAGATAGTTAGTTCTTTGAATTAGAGTTGCCTTCGTGATATATCCAATCCTGTTTACAAACTTGAGATGAAGTGTGAATAGGGTCCAGGAGAGATTTCGTACTTAAGTGGGTTTATTTACTTTGAAAGCCCAAGGAGTCACAGAAAGGGTTCAAACAGACTAGACTCAGCATGTAGATATTACAAGAGAATAGCCAGAGATTGGTGATAGAGGAGAAAGAAAATACCACCCATAATATCATGTAAAATACCAAGGATATCAAAATGTTATTAAATATTTCTTCTAATAGTCCCTAACAGTCACACCACCCTACAATCCAGAGACAGTCACTCAAGATATTCCACAGATTTTTGGCTACTCTGTTTTATTTCGGGATTCTTAGCTGTATAATTTTGGCCTTCTGCCTGCCCAGTTCGCCTTTACTCTATTAACTCACCTTCCTCCTTAAAACAAACATAAATCTTTCGCAGCCTTTGTTTACACCATGACTTATAACACTTGTGATATTTGAGGTTTACGATAAAGTCAGTGGGGGTCATTTATCAACACTGGGCAAATTTGCCCATGGGCAGTAACCCATGGCAACCTATCAGATTGCTGTATTCATTGTTCTACTTGCAGCTGGCTTTAAAAAGCTAATCACTGATTGGTTGCTATAGGTAACTGCCCATGGGCAAATTTGCCCAGTGTTGATAAATGAGCCCTAATGCCTCTTATGCCCTTTGGTTCAGTTTTTTTTTTTTTGCATAATCATGTTTGTTTTTTTAAATAATAGAATGCTTGACACCTAAAACCTGGATTACATGTAACCTCTGTTGTGCCCATTATCGTGTTATATTGTTGCGCCAGCTAAATTGTGTCCTAATGGAGGTTGTGTAACAGAGCATGGAAAAGTGGCTGTATGAGAACCATCATGACGGGGGAAAATAAATTTGGTTGTGCATCTTTGTGCACTTTGCTCACTTTTAAAGGAGAAGGAAAGCTACCGAAGCAGTTTATTGCCAATAGTGCAAACTCCCACTTTGTCCCTACGTAGACAGGCAGGTTCTTGCTGACTAACTTAGGGCACAAATGGAAGGGTGGGAGCGGGTAGTGCTTGCACTGTAACCAATGGTTTATACTACTACCGTCGAAGTATTTTTGTTGGCTGATTAAATTACCACCATTTCCACCATTTGCTGGTTTTTAAATGAATGTTTTTTAAAGACATTGTTCCTGCACTGCGGCCTTATGGGCTATTAGCAGTGGGTTTGTTTTTTGTGGGCGCTTCTCTCTTTTTAGCCTAATTTATTAAAAGTTAAGTTTTATTTAAGGCAGTTTTGCCAATCATACTACATAGACGCCACACTGAACTAGTTTGCTTTGAAGTGAGTGTTTATGGACTAATAGTGTTTTGATTTCACGTCTTCTTTTTCTTCTTCTGTGATTAGTAGTTTAATCTACACAAACTTGCAGTGTGTTTGCTTTCGTTACACTGTGTTTACTGCTCCTCATTTAATTTCCAATAGTGCAAACTATAACACTATATTTGTTCTGCAGAATGCTTTACCATACCAGAGTAACAGGTCTAGAAGCTCTCTCTGTTTGTTTAGGATAGCAGCTGCCATATTAGATTGGTGCAACATCACTTCCTGTCTAAAATTCTCTCCCTGCTCGCACATAGCCCGGAGCTCAGATTACAGCAGGTAGGGGAGGAGGGAGGAAAGGGAGCAAACTGAGCATGCTTAAGCCCTAGCCCTGGAGGTTTAAGCTAAGGTAAGGAAGTCTGTTACACAAGCCCATGTGTACAAAATAGAAGGTAATAAATTAGGTGTTTCTTTTGACTCAGAACAGCATTACTTTGAGGGCTTACTGGTGCATTTATATAGGCCTTTCTGATAAAGCTTACTTAATTTTAGCATTTCCTATAAGATGCCCATACACAGGCATCTGTATAGTGTATGTTTGAATGTATGGCCAGATTTAGGCCAAGGGCACACAGGGTATATCATCTGCTTCTCCCCACCTGTACTTTGTGTCCTGGCTTAGTTAATGCAGCTCTATATCTCTATATATACACATTTTTGAGGTTGCGAGCACTGCAAAGCTTCACTATCTACAACAGTAGACAAACAGCCATTCACCTTTATTAATAGCCCTACCTGATAAACTTCTTAAACAGCATTTCCTAATTAAATTAAGATACTCTAAAAAGTGAAATGAATCAGCCTCAATGTGTTTGTTGAGTGCTAGACACTTCTATCATGGGAACAAGCTACTGTAAATGTATTCTTATCTGGAAACTTAAAAGAATGCCGGTAAATATTTGTTTGGTTTCTATGGTAAGAGGGAGGGGAGCATAAAAAAGGTTTTTTTTTGTTAAAACCACAGTGTATTGGACTTTGTCAAGGGGCAGAAACTTTTTTTATTATGCTTGTTGCCAAGAACATTTATAGTTATGATGCAGGCTATGATTAAAAAACGTATATGAATCAGTGGATGAGACAGCCCAGAGGGATATCTAAGATAACAGTGGATAAAGGTACAAATGTGCTCCCAGCTAGAAATCATTAGTGCCGTTGGTTTGGTCTTGAGATAATTCACCTTAGGCAGAATCTTTGTACCAGTTCTGGTAGAGCCATTCAAAAAAATGAGAAAATACCAGAAGAACAAACACAGCCAGATTCAAGAGTATTTTTATTGAGTCATGTCATTTAATGTGGGCGACCTATAAACAAAACTGATAATGATTTTAATTTTTTTTAACATTTGATTTATTTACACAAAATGGAGTCATTTGCTGAATAAAAAAGGGAGACACAGTAATTCAAGATGCCTGGAAGCTACAAATCATTGGAACAAAAACCTGCATTAGTAGAACCAGAGGCTATATTTATAGTTCAGGTTGGAAGGGTTGGAGGTGGCTACTAATATTCTCTACCAGTTATCATGCAGTAGGCCAGATTAAGCTGAGTTGTATCTCTTGGTTAACCTCATAGAAACTCAATAAACGTTTCAGACAGGTTATATTTGTTGAGAAATACTCGTAGATTTTTACGATATAAACTATGTGATAAGTTTTTTCTCATAGAATTACTGTAAATCTGTCCTAAATGAAAAACATGGGTTATCTCATGAAAATTTACCTTTAAGTTAACAAAAACGTAACGTTATGTTATAGAATGGCTAATACTATTATTAATAACTTTATTATAGTTTTTGATTGATTTGCCTTCTTTTTCTAACTCTTTCCAGCTTTCAAATGGGGGTCACTGACCCCATCTAAAAACAATTTAATTACTCATCTTTCTATTCAGTCCCTCTCCTATTCATATCAAGTCTCTTATTAAAATCAGCGCATGGTTGCTAGGGGATTGAACTCAAAAACCACAAATTGAAACCAATTGCAAATTATAAAATCACTTTCATAGTACAGTACATCATACTAAAAGTTAATGTTAAAGGTGAATGGTCCCTTTAATAAGAGGATGGGAAATTAGTTCTTTCTGATCATTATTATTTTATCCGGCCATTGAAAGAACAACACTGGTGATTAATATGCTTCTGGTTCTAGATCTATGCAAGCATTGTAACTAGGGCTTGACCACTAATTCTAAGGGGCTTATTTATTAACATGTATTTTTCACAATTCGAATGTTTTAGCACTAAAAACCTGCATGTGAAGAGTGGTTTACAAGCACAATTTTTTTTGCTGTTTATTAAGCATAAAGCATAAACCTGTATACCAACTTCATGTAGAAGTCAATGGGAGCTGTTTTTAAAATGTTTTAAAATATTTAGGTTTTTTTTGTTAAGGTTATCATATTCTCTAGATTCATTCTGCATATTTATTTGTTCATGTTTTTTATATTTGAATCTTTTCATAGATATGTAGACATTTGTGCTTTATTGAAATGTGATTTTAGTTGTTGTTAAAAACACTAAGGGGCAGATTTATTAAGGGTTCTATAAAATTTTTTGATCAAAACTCTCAAATTCGAATTGTGAATTATCCAAACTTGATTCGAGTTTCATCATACTCTGGTCCTTTATGAACTAAATTGCGACTATTCACCACCTAAAATCTGGCAAATTACTGTATTAGTCAATGGGAGAGGTCCAGGGATCATTTTGGTGATGTTTGTAGCCTTCCAGGCAAACTCGAATTGAAAATTCAAATCAAGTTTTTATAATTCGTATCGAATTTGATTCCAGTTTGTGGGTTGTTTAAATTAGTTTGAGTTTAAAAAATTTGATTTTATTAATACATTTCGACTAGTAGAATTTTGAATTTAGGGGAAAACTAACATGAATACGAAATTCGACCCTTGATAAATGTGCCTCTCCAACTACACAAATTAAAATTTTGATAAATAGGCTTCTAAATGTTATTTTCTAAATGTGTTGCTTTTAATGAATGAAACAGCAAATATTGTCCTATTACTGCCTTGATCATGACCCCATCTAGCAAAGAATAACAGAAATCCTTTTCTTTGCCTTCAAAATCCTTGACTTCGATCCTTCACTAGATTGTAATCTCTGCAGGACAGTAATCCAGGTCTTGTTCTTTTGATCACCCACCACTTTAATAAAGCTTTATATATTTACTCATACAGCTGATTGCCATGCATGTGTCATTTATGTATCAGTGTAATGTATAGATATTATTTACAGTCTAAATCAAGAACAATAATGATGGATTTTGGTGGGAGAGGGAATGGGTAAGTTGTGTAATTAATAGCTGTTTCCATTGGCAGGTGGTCACCTTGTGGTACAGAGCCCCAGAAGTCTTACTCCAGTCAAGTTACGCCACGCCAGTTGATCTTTGGAGTGTTGGCTGTATATTTGCAGAAATGTTTCGGCGAAAGTAAGTCATATGTATATGTGGGATGTTTATTCAGTCATGAAAATAGGTGGTCTTTGCTTTGGCTTGACACATTTCTGGTGTTTGTGTGATAACTTTGCATTGTTTTACCTGTGTGTTGCAGAGAACTATGGCAGTGTTCTTATGTTCTGAATAAGGTTGCCTTCAGAAATCATTGGGCGCTATACACCAGCCTGGCTATTGCCCAACCATGCCCCAAATCTGTGCATCCTTTCCATGGCACTCAAGGGTCCCCAACTGGCACTGGGCTCCTAGCAGGTGTCCCCACTAATGGTGGCCCTGACTCTGGCACCTTATACTTAGTGGTTTTTGTGGTCGGCAATAGAGCTGAGTCTATGGAATGTAACTTCTTTATAAGTAGACTAGAGAAGGTGTTGCGTGTATCTAAACATATAAATAATTTTAAAGAAAGTATTATGCTTTCAGAATTCATGGTGTACTTTACTCCATGATCACGTTAACCTTCCGGAAAGCATAATGCACTAAGATCATTCTGATATTGACTGCTGACAATGGCTAGAACAATAATAAAATTACTTAATATCGCCAGTTATTATTATCAGCCAATTTACTTTTAAGGGGTTATTTATTAGGGGTTATATATAGGGTTTCCACCTTTTCTGGAAAAAATACAGGCCTTTCTGTATATTTATCTTTTTTCCCTATTAATAACATTGGGATCAACCATCATTTTTACTGGCCAGGACGGTAAAATACCCGCCAGGTGGCAACCCTAGTTATATATTGAAATCCGAAAATATCTCTTTATTTTCTGAAAGCTACTCTGACCAAATCCGCCATTTTTTTCCCCTTTATTTATCAATACATTTTTCCGAAAATTTCCTGTGCTGGAAGTAACTCGAAAAACTCTTGGAAAAATTAGAATCGCTCCGATTTTTTGGGAATTTGAAAACTTAGATTTTTTCGTATTTTTGCCCCGGAAACCACAAAATCTTCGGATTATTGCAGGAAACCCAGCGCAGATCAGGATATCTTCAGGACTTCTCCCATTGACTTCTACATGAGTTGGAGTACTTTTTCATTCTGATTTTTAGCACCCGTAGGATTAGATAAATTCAGAAAAATTTGAATTCAAATTTTTTTGAGTTTTTGGCATTCAGAATAAATAACCCCCTAAAAGTCCGATTGCAAAAAACTCTTTACTACAAAATTAAAATTTTTAGAGGAAAAAAAGTCTGAATGAAAAAGTACTCCAACTCAGACCTGCCAAGTTCATGAGCCGGGTCTGAGCTGAGCTGGGTTTTGTGCAATAATCCGAAGATTTTGTGGTTTTTGGGCAAAAATACAATGTTTTCAGGCGTCAAATCCAAAAAATTTGTGCGAATTTCTTCAAGTTTTTTTCTAGCACAGGAAATTTTCCCAAAATGTTAGTGATAAATAAGGGGAAAAACCTGTGCGGATTTGGTCTGAGTAGTTCTCAGAAAATGAAATATTTTTGGATTTTGATATATAACCCCCTTAATCTATTACAGGTATGGGACCTGTTATCCAGAATGCTCGGGACCTGGGGTTTTCCGGATTACGGATCTTTCCGTAATTTGGGTCTTCATGCCTTAAGTTAAGAAATTCATTTAAACATTAAATAAACCCAATAGGCTGGTTTTGCTTCCAATAAGGATTAATTATATCATATTTGGGATCAAGTACAAGCTACTGTTTTATTATTACAGAGAAAAAGGAAATCAAAAATTTGGATTATTTGGATAAAATGGAGTCTATGGGAGACAGCCATTCCGTAATTCGGAGCTTTCTGGATATCGGGTTTCCGGATAAGGGATCCTATAGATGTATAAGCATTTTCTATTTCATTCTGCTAGTTATAAAATATTATAAACAATTTGAATGATATTAACCCCCCTCTGCATCCACCACACATGCATGTAGGTCTTACTAGAATCCTCCTGGTTCCATAAAAATCATGGAAGTACAATTTACTATCAGTGCACTGAACATTCACAGTTTAACTGCCGTGTTTGTTATATTCTTATACTATTCCATAAATCTTCATTATAGTTTGCTGAATGCGTTTAAAGTTAAGCATTATAAAAGTGCTTGGGCATATTTTAGTGATAAACCACCACCTGCCACCGAGTTTATGTGCAGTATGTGTGGCAAAGTTTTAGAAAACATTTTACAAACATGCATTATAATAAATTTCCTGCCCTGCGATTGTGCACTGCTTGTACAAATCAGCAACCAAAGCATGATAGCTAAAGTGTGGGGAATGGTTAGAATCCACTGATATTACAGATAAGCAGAACAGAGAGAGAGTGGTAGAGTTCAGTGTTTTGTTGTGTATGCGTGAAATAGTTGGAGATGGAAGCCCTATCTGTGATGAATCTGTAAATAATCGGAAGAATCTTGCATTATATGTTTTACATTTTGCACGACAATCTTAAATGTTATGACTTTATAGAGCTTTGAAAATGAGGTGGTAGGTTGTGGTTGTTTAAAGGGGAACTAAACACTAAAAATGAATATACTTAAAAATGGCATATTTTATATACTGAACTTATTGCACCAGCCTAAAGTTTCAGCTTCTCATTAGCAGCAATGATCCAGGACTTCAAACTTGTCACAAGGGGGTCACCATCTTGGAAAGTGTCTCTGACACTCCCATGCTAAGTGGGCTCTGAGCAGCTGTTGAGAAGCTAATCTAAAAGATCATTGCAAATGATCAAGCAGAATATGACGTTGTCCTTTAATATAAGCTGATGCTACAGGGCTGATTATTAAATTCTGATGCTAATTGCACTGGTTTCTGTGCTTCCATGTATCAATTATCTGTATTAATTACTAATCAGCCTTATATTGTGACATTTCTATTCTATGTGTACTGTATATTGTGAGTGGGTCCCTAAGCTCAGTAAGTGACAGCAGCACAGAGCATGTGCAGTGAATCAGCAGAAAAGAAGATGGGGAGCTACTGGGGCATCTTTGGAGAGCTTTACTGCTAAAGGTCTGTGGTTGCCTTGGGCTGGTACAGAAGCCCAAAACATAATGTGCAACATTTCTAGCTTCTTCTTTAGTTAAACTTTAGTTCTCATTTCTCATCAGACAAATAAAAAACTTGCCAATTCTTAAAGGGGTTAAGCTCTTATGGGGTTATGTAATGAAAGACACTATGTTTGCCCAGGAACAGTAACCCAGAGCAACCAATCAACAGGAAGCATTTACTGGTCACCTGTTTAAAAAGCAAACATCTCATTGGTTGTGTTGGGTTGTTGCTCCTGGAGAAACTGTTATGCCTTTTATGACATATGGGAGTTAGTCTTTATTTATTGTCAAAACATTTCTATCTCTCATGAATGGAATTTTAACTGCTGAGAGTTGATCAATTACCCTACCAACAAATTGACATAATGTAAAATCCTTTCAATTTTAAGCTCTCGTGAGCAGTCCCCTCTGACTAAAAAATCTAAAAACATGTAATGAAGATTAGGTGAAAATGTGCGTAGGATAGGTCCCATAACACACTAAAAGTTAATATAAAGGTGAACATTGCCTCTTCCACAGTTCAGATTCCTGTACAAGAGATATGGGCCTGGGTGTTACCTTTATCACCCTTCTCCGAATTCCCATGCCTTCATTTAATAGCACAGAAGTAGATAGGTGGAGACAGTAACCAATATAATTTTTATGCTTGCTAATTATCTTGCAGACAATTATATATCTATCTGTCTGGATAGATAGATAGATAAATATATAGGTATGGCACAATGCTTTAAGAGCAAATCATTTCTAAACAGCCAAGTAGAGCAATGTTTTACTAACATATGAGACCCACAATTAACCCAATATATTCAGATGTGAGGGCTGAGAATACTAGCTAGTCAATTGCTTCCCAATGCTAGAAGAAATTGCCCCACAGCCTATGGTAACATATTGTAAACTCCTTGCACAATCTCCAGGTACATTGGATCCTAACTGGGCCCACTTCACTCTAAGGTTTAATGACTCCTCATTCCCTTCCCTACATGAATTAGTAGCTAAGGGCCAGCTCACATTACCCTCAAACATGGTTGCAATGAATAATATTTTGTCTTAACCTAATTATTGTCTATTGTTTTCATCATACATAAGTTTTTGTTATTTCTTAGGCTAAACAGAATTGAAGCTCCTCCATGTTTCATCCTTACGAGGGTCATAATTAAATAACCAGGGCACAGATAATCCCCCTGCTTACCTTTGCCCTGGTTATTATCTTCCTTGCATGAGCCAAGCATGGAGGAGTGTCAATTTACCTGTTTGCTCAGTTTAGTGCTACCAATAACAAAAAACTCGCATTTTCATGAGTAAAAGAATAGGCAAACAATATGTTCAGCACTTACTGTAGATAAGGAAAAAGACTCACATGTTCCCGTCCAGTAGGCCACTCCTCCATTGTGCCCATTCTACGCTATGTGCGGATTTCCTCTTGCTGGTCTCCATTCCAGTGGGCATCATATATTAGGGGTTTAGTGGTTGAGTAAACCATTCCACATGCGTAGAATAAAATCAAAAATCCAGCTTTATTTAGGTGTTTAAAACCAACAAACAGGCATCCATTTTCAGATGTACTCCTACCCTATGACATGTTTGATCACCTGACGCATTTCATGCCTCTCTCTGACACTTCATCAGAGGTCAATCAAACAATATGTTCAGCATAAGCCCAGTTTATTGCACTTGGGTTATACTATGCTTTTAAATGTCTAATATCTATTTGCTGTGGTAAGCTTCACATGTTTGCAACAGCAAATGCTGATTTTTAATGTTAGGTTTTTTTTTTAGCCTTTTTACCCTTAATCTAACAGATGTTTTCGTAAGCATGACAACAGTTGCATGATTGATAGCCGTTGTAAAATCCTGTAACATTTTTTAATCTGTGGTTGGGTTTGACTGTTATTCTGTGTGCCAGGCATTTCAGCTGTGGGTTTTTTTCCCAGCTTCTATCTGTGCCAGTTGGGGCTAAGCAGTGTGGTTAGCACAGCCATTGGCTAACCAAAGATTCTGAAAGCTGCCACTAATATCAGCAGGGAATGTGGACTAACATTTTGTTCAGAAATTGCTTTTGTGCCTTGGCCTGTTACAAGTGATGAATGAACTAGTCGGCTGCTTGTTTACTGGTACCAGTAATGACAAGGACTTTAGATGAACAGTTGCCAAGGTGCTGAGGTTAGTAAACATATCTTTGTGTCTTTCACATGAATTTCCTGAACTTGCACAGTAAAACTGTTTCCAGGAACCTGGTAAACTACTAGTTATTTATGCCACAGTCAGACTGAAAGGCAGACTCATTCTTCCACAGTCACAGGGCAATACAACAAAATGGCTGCCCACCCATCATTCCTTTCAGTAAAATTGGTTCGCACACAATGGGTCAGATTAAATTCAGGGAGAAATAGTTTTTTCACGGAACTAAATCTGGCCCAGTAATGGCAATGTAGCATCAATCGGGAACCCTGATCTCTCCAGAAAATGATGACTTTGTCTGAACTGCTATTTAGTTCTAGTATAAATCAATCTATTGTAGAGAGATATGTATATATATTTATGTTGTCAGGTAGATGCACTATAAGAACGTCTGGGAGCTCCGAGATATGAACAGGCATAGAGAACCATGGGAACATTCTTTTTACATACCATACCAACATTTTGGAAATAAAAAGAGGGACAAAAAAGTTGGCTTGTGTAGTGCTGCAATTTTTTTTGATCACGTCCGTTTTTTGTGGCCACACCCCCTAATTATCATGTTCATTTTACAAAATTTAGCAGGTTATGAAAGTTTGAACATCTTTCAGTGGTTTTTTTTCCAGTTATTACAGTTTTGCTAACGAAGGTGAATGCCCCTTAGGGCTTTAGCACACAGGCAGAATAGGGGAGATTTAGTCGCCTGGCGCCTAATCGCCTCTTCTTTGGGGTGACAATCTCCCCGAACTGCCTTCCTCCTGCCTTCCGCCTGCTAAAATGAAAAAATGCCTGCGGCAATTCACTCGTGGCGCTTCGATTTCTGAAGTTGCCTGAAGTTTCCTTGTGAGGCAACTTTGGGCGTTTTCGAAAATCAAAGTGCCGCAAGTGCATTGCCGCAGGCGTTTTTTCATTTTAGAAGGGGGAAGGCAGTTCGGGGAGATTGTCGCCCCAAAGAAGAGGCCGGGCGACTGAATCTCCCCGAATCTGCCCGTGTGCTAAAGCCCTTACACTACACTGTACACATGGTTTACAGGGTAGAAAGAGTTAGATCAGGCATATCCAAAGTCAGGCCCGGGGGCCAATTGCGGACCGTTTTCAAATTTACACCGGCCCTCCATCATGAAATTAATAATGATTTGGCCCACCAGCACAGTGCGATTAGGAATCGCGTAGCCGTAGCAGTAACATTTGGACACATTAGTGAAATGATCTGCCACTTGTTCTGTCTATCCTGCTGCCTGTGTGCTGAAGGTGTTAGCAATAAACACGTAATAGGAACGTAGTGACACACCGCTCTCGCATACTTCTTTAGGGCTGAAGGTGCAATAGTCGTACCGTAGGGGAAGGTGCAATAGACGTACCGACGTGCCAGTACTGTAAACTAAAGAAGTATGCAAGATCGGTGCATAACTCCGTGCCATTACGTGTGTATTGCTAAAACCTTCAGCACCCAGGCAGCAGTATAGACGATCATTTCACTAATCATGTGCCCAAATAATACTGCTACGTGATTCCTTGTCTAAATGAGAATAAGTCCAAACAGTCTCCACTTCTCCACTTCCTAAACGCCGTGTACGCGTCCATCTCCAGGAGTGAATGATCCTGATCACAAGCTAGCGACCTCGGAATGGATGTCAGGCTGAATGGTCGACCCACACACATTTTCACCTCACTAAATCTGGCCCTCCTTGCAAAAAGTTTGGACACCCCTGAGTTAGATGGTGGACTGACTATTCATTCTATTATATACAGCTGTAGTCATTGTTTGGGGGACATCAGATTGATTTGTATCTCTTGGACTCTCTGAGGAAGTGCGTAGCCACGAAACGCATCAGACCTCCGACGCTAGATGGTTAAACAGATGTTAAAATAAAGGGATGGTTCACCTTTAAGTTTTAGTAAGTTATAGAATGTCCAATTCTAAATAACTTTTCAATTGGTCTATATTACTATCTTTTTTTTATATAGTTTTTGAATTATTTGCCCCTTCTTCTTCGGACTCTTTCCAGTTTTCAAATGGGGGTCACTGGCTCCATCTAAAAACAAATGCTTAGTAAGGCTACAAATTTAGTATTATTGCTACTTTTTATTACTCATCTTTCTATTCAGGTCCTCTCCTATTCATATTCTAGTCCCTTATTCAAACCAGTGCATGGTTGTTAGGGTAATTTAGATCATTTTAGTTGCATTAAAACTAGTTGTACTGCCAAACAGAACCTCCTGTAGGCTGACAGTTCACACAGGGGCTACCAAATGGCTAATCACAGCCCTTCGTTTGCATCCTCAGGAACCATTTTCATGCATATGTTGCTCCCCAACCCTTCTTACATTTGAATGTTGCTCATGGATGAAAAAGGTTGGGGATCCTTGCTCTACACATCATACAAAAAGTTAATGCAAAGGTGAACAACCTCTTTAAGACAGTAGGGATTCAACTCCCTGCTGCAAATGCCACGGCAGTAAGGGGCACAAAATCGCAGCCAATTGCAGGGCTCCTAAGTATCTACCACCTGTTGGTGCCCTAACATGTGCACCTCCAACCTGCCTCCTGTGATTACAGAACTGCTGACTGCTATACTTATCAGAGGGGTGCTGGCGTTTATTTAGAAGCACAAAGACCTACAATAAGGGGTGCTAATCCCAGTGCTACGCAAAAGAGCAAGAGAAGCACATGAGTGGAAAGCAGTGATCCGCTAAGCTGTAAAAGACAACAAATCCATCTAATGTAATGAAATTCTGTAGCAAGTCACCCGTCCAGGATTTAGGGAGAATAATGGTTCTTCCACTTAAAACTGTAATGGAACCTAATACCATGCTCACAGTTTCAGGCGGCAGTGATTATGTGGACACTGCTACAGATATACAAGACAAGGAGCAAGTCCCAGTTAAGTATTTATATAATTCTATTTATTGTTCTAGTCCAGGGGTCAGCAACCTTTACTATCAAAAGAGCCATTTTGCCCCCTCTTCCAAAAAAGAAAAATTGTCTGGAGCCACAAAACATAACACAGCTTATAAACTTTTTTATTTTTAACTGTTACAACAACAGAATACAACAAACAGAAGTGCATTGTGTATGTGTAGGGCTACTTTGAAATAAATTAACCACTGAATAGCCCTATTAAATGCTAGTGTTCTCTTCTGTTTAATGTGACTTCTGTTTCTGAAGCTCCATGCTGATCTTCCCTCTCTTGAGTGTGTGACCGTGGTAAGGACCATGATGAATCATCTTGCTGCGGCTCCGTCTTGCCGGTCACTCCTGGGATGTCTATACAGCCCTCGCACCTGCTGGCGGCTTACCGCCGTTAGCTTACCGCAGTCATACACTCAAGAATCCGCCAGCAAGGCTGTATAGATGACGTGAGGGCTGTATAGATGACGGGATAGGCAAAGCCGCAAGACCGAGCCGCAGCAAGCAGGACGAAGAGCCGCATGAGGCTCCGGAGCCGCGGGTTGCCTACCCCTGTTCTAGTCTCTTTTAAACAATTTGTCAGATATATCAGAGGAGGAAGAGAGTCCAGCGGCTATCAGCTCTGCTGTGTATGTATATAAAATGCATTTGCATTGCACACATTGCTGCACAAGCCTTAATACATAAAGAAGAATGGTAACAATCTGGGATGACACCTTTACTTGTGTTACGGCAAAGCATATTGCAGTCTAATGTCGCAATGTCATTGCTCAGCTATGTAGTTAGTCCTGTACCCAACATTAGCTCATATACCACTCCGCTTCCTAGGCCAATTGATCACATAATCAGACTCAGTATCCTTTGAAACCCCCCAGGTATATGGTTTCTCCTTTGCTACCATGCCCTGGCTTGCTACCTGTTCAGTTTTAAAGGGGTGGTTCACCTTTGAGTTAACTTTTAGTATGGCCATTTCTAAGCAACTTTACAATTGGTCATCATTATTTATTTTGTATAGTTTTTAAATAATTTGCCTTCTTCTTCTAACTCTTTCCAGCTTTCAAATGGGGGTCACTGACCCCATCTAAAAACAAATGGTCTGTAATGCTAAAAAAAAATCCAGGGGAACATCCCGGTATCAAATAAAAAAAAAGAATTACATTTTTCCATAGTCTGTTCTTACAACAGGAGGTACTCTTTTGTGTAAATAAAGGTCAGATTTGTCAGAACTTAGAAAAGAAGGTTAGAATTCATTATTATGGACACAGAATTAGTATTATTATTATTATTATTATTATGGAAGCAGGGAACAGATAGACGGATATCTTAGAGAACCTGTACTGTACTGGTCAGTAAAAAGAGGTTATGGGGGTGTAAGCTGGAAACATACAGTACACATATAGAATGGCAGTACAGTGTGGTTGGATCGATTCTGCAGGTAGAGCTGGAGGGAATTTGTATATAGAAGATAATCACTGGCTCCACTTTAGCTTATAATAATAATAAAACCTCAAGTAACAGCACACACTCAATGATACGCAGTTGGGGAACTTACCCCACTTATTGTGACCACATGTGCATCACTTTTGCCTACCCATTCAATTCATACTGGCTATCATTTTTGTAGGATTCCCGCTAAATTAGCCAGCATGATTACATACCTCCCAACTGTCCCGCCTGTCCCAACTGTGGGACAGTCCCGATTTTGACAGCTCAGCCTACAGTCCCAGGTTTCTTACTAAAATGTCTCAACTTTCTCTTTGATCTCCTGCACTGTCACCAACAAAAGATACAACGTTTCTGAAACTTAATTAAATTAAAAGGCTTTTTTGGCAGAGATCCTAGAACACTCAGCACCTGCACTTGGATACTTTTGTAACAATTTAAGATAAGCAAAGATACAATTGTAACTATTTAAAGGGATCCTGTCATCAGAAATAGTGCTACTCCAGCAGACGTCTGCACTGAAATCCATTTCTCAAAAGAGCAAACATATTTTTTTATATTCAATTTTGAAATCTGACTTGGGGCTAGACATTTTGTCAATTTCCCAGCTGCCCCTGGTCATGTGACTTGTGCCTGCACTTCAGGAGAGAAATGCTTTCTGGCAGGCTGCTGTTTTTCCTTCTCAATGTAACTGAATGTGTCTCAGTGGGACATGAGTTTTTACTATTGAGTGTTGTTCTTAGATCTACCAAGCAGTTGTTATCTTGTGTTAGGGAGCTGCTATATGGTTACCTTCCCATTGTTCTTTTGTTTGGCTGCTGGTGGGGAAAGGGAGGGGGTGAAATCACTTCAACTTGCAGTACAGCAGTTAAGAGTGATTGAAGTTTATCAGAGCACAAGTCACATGACTTGGGGCAGCTGGGAAATTGACAATATGTCTAGCCCCATGTCAGATTTCAAAATTGAATATAAAAAAAATCTGTTTGCTCTTTTGAGAAATGGATTTCAGTTGCGAATTCTGCTGGAGCAGCACTATTAACTGATTCATTTTGAAAAATTTTTTTTTTCCGATGACAGTATCCCTTTAAGATAAGCAGGTCTTTTGGGAGAACTGAAGGCAATTCACTTTCATTAGCTAAACTGTAATAACACATAAAACATTGCATTAAAACTCCCAGAAATGTGAAACTTTCATAACCTGCCAAATTTTGTAAAATGGACATTAATTAGGGGGTGTGGCCATAAAATGGGTGCAGCACAATTTTTTTCCCCTCTTTCCAGGTTTTCAGTGTTGGGAGGTATGTGATTAAAATCCTACTATAACAAAATCCAGTTGCCTATTGAAGACAAGCTATGAAAGTTGCAATTGGGGCGTTAAATGATTATTGACAAAGTGAGAGGCAGTGCATTGTCCATTCTTATATGAAGCAGATGATGATTCTGAGCAGGAAACTTTAGCTGCAGCTATTCACAAAAACCTTGCATTGCCGGCACTCGGCTCTTGCATCCACACCCCACATCTTGCTCATTTTTGGAAAGAAAGTGAAGTTGAGCAGAGATAC
The DNA here is from genome assembly GCA_038501925.1 of Xenopus petersii. Taxonomy (NCBI): domain Eukaryota; kingdom Metazoa; phylum Chordata; class Amphibia; order Anura; family Pipidae; genus Xenopus; species Xenopus petersii. The sequence goes on from CM076682.1 coordinate 135,616,585, forward strand.
AGGCAAAGGTGGTGTGTGAATGAGAACTACTTACAGCCGTGAGAACATTCTGCTGGATTCATTCCAGAGAAGAAGATCAAAGAGGGCCGAGTGACGACACAATGGATCGTTAGTAGAAAACCAGCATTCTGTGGCTGTTGGGCATGCATAGAATTGTTTACATGAATTCCTCACGTATTGGGAGGGGAAAGAACTTATTAACGTGCGTGTGTTTGATTGACTGATTAAATGTAGACATGAATGATCCTCCCTGCCCATTGTGGAGTCGGAACAGACAATTTTCTAGAATGACTGTTGATCTGCTGTAGGGTTTGTTGCCTTTTTTTTCTGGACCCCGTACAGATTGTTTTAGGAATTCTAAACCTGATGTGGAGAATTATCATGGAGGTGATATTTTTTCCTTTGAAAATGTTAAAGCTCACAATCCATTGCATATTTTGTTCTGGAGGGGGTTCAGACACTTGTAACCCCCCCCCCCCATGTTCTTGCCCTGTACACAGTGTATAGACTACAGGTATAGGACCTTTTATCCATAATGCTCAGGACCTGGGATCTTTACGTAATTTGGAACTTCATACCATTAGTCTACTAGAAAATCATGTAAACATGAAATAAACCCAATAAGCTGGTTTTGCTTCCAAGAAGGATTAATTATATCTTAGTTGGGATCAAGTACAATGTACTGTTTTATTATTACAGAGAAAAAGGAAATCATTTTTAAAAATGTGAATTATTTGGATAAAATGGAGTCTATGGGAGACTGGCTTTTTTGTAATTAGCGTTTTCTGGATACAGAGTTTCTGGATAATGGATCCCATACTGTACATAATAAACAGGACTTTTTTTTTTACCATACAGCTCTTTCATGGATCCATTGGCCACAGTCTTGTATGAATGTAGCACTGATTTATTCCTAATACCCTATTCAGCTACACTGCTGATCCTAATTATACCAGCTCCCAATTTAACCTACTAAGTGATAAATGTTAAATAAAGTCAAGTTTATTGACAGATTTCTGAAAATTTCTTTTTTTTTTAGGCCACTTTTTCGTGGAAATTCAGATGTAGACCAACTAGGAAAAATCTTTGAGTAAGTAAAAGTAAGACTGCAAACAAATAAAGCTTAATAACAGGTTCAACGTTAGATCCAATACCAATTGCCTTGCAGAATCCAGCTGCTTATAACATTACCCATCATGGGTTCCTACCATTCTCTTGCACCCGGTGCAAAACCATGCATGCAGCAGGAGGTACGTAGCCACAACTACATGAGAGTCAACCCTATAAGATATATTGGATCGTTCATCTGACACCCAACTGCTGCATGAAGACAGAATGAAGAGAAACAGATGCTGAGAGAGGGATAGTGAAAAAAAACTTGATTATTTCAGAAATGATGCAGAATATTTAATTGATTGTATTTAGAAAGTTTCTTATTTCAGTATGATGAAGCTTAGATTACATTTTCATTTTCACAATAGTTCCCCTTTAAGAAAAAAAGAAAACATCGTTACCCCTTTAAAAAAATAATTTGGGGTTTATTTTACTGCAAATCCCTTTTCAATACATATTTTAGCTTGTCTGATTGCTGTTTGCACACTTTATTGGCCTTTTTGCACCCAATAAAACTCTCAGCTCTAACCTCAATGCCCTTTGTTTCTTACCAACCTCAATGCTAATGCTTCTTTCAAACCATAAACGTTTTGTGACTTCTTTCCTTGCACACAAGGGCACTACTGACAGGTATGTTTGTTAAGCAGAATGTTTAAAACACTCCATTTTCCTAGTTTATATGTTGTCCATTCTATTCCGTTTTGCACTTGCAACAGCTTCTGAACCTTAAATAAGTTAACTTTTAGTATGTTAAAGAATGGGCAATTATAAGCAATGTTTCTATTGGTCTTCGTTATTTCCTTATTTATTTATTTTTTATAATTTTTTAATTACTGTATTTGCCTTTTGACTCTTTCCAGCTTTCAAATGGGAGTCACTGACCCCATCTAAAAAAAAAAAAACAAATGCCCTGTAAGGCTATAAATGTGGTTATTGCTACTTTTTATTACTCGTCTTTCTATTTAGGCCTCTCCCATTTATATTCCAATCTCTTACTCAAATCAGTGCATGGTTGTTAGGGTAATTTGGGCCCTAGCAACCAGATTGCTGAAATTGCAAACTGGAGAGTCGCTAAAAAGTTAACTCATGAGTGAACAACCCCTTTAATTTCTGTTCACTATTTACTGCACCACAAGTATATGTATCTGTACTTAAGCACTTTCGGAAGATGGAAGTATGTAAATTTTCAGCGCAGGCTTTAGAATAACATTTGCACGCTGCCATAATATACAAATTGGACATGTCTGGTTGTTTGGGGCCAGCATAAGGAAACCTCTATATTTTTATCTTCATTTTTTTCAGTCGTAAATACAGCTGGATATTGACCTCAAAAAGCAAAGCGATCATTTGCAGCACTAGAGAAGGCACACAAGTTAATGAGGAATCCAACCTTCACATATGAGCCTTAAGCCACCTAAATCAGGTCTTAAATGACTAATCAGCTGTACAAGTACAAGGATACCCCCTAGTGGTGCTCAGTAATCACTAATGTGCTCAGTAATCAACATATTCTGCAGTACTGTACAGATATGGGGTTTTAATTATGAATAATTAGTGATGGGTCAATCTTACCCGTTTCGCTTCGCCAAAAATTCATAAAAAATTGAGAAAATTTGCCAAAATGCGCGTCAAATTTTTTTTCACCCATAGGAGTCTATGGGCGTAATTTTTGCGGTGAAACTCTGCAAAAATTTTTGCTCATCACTACTCTCTATGGGAATTAGCCTTTATGTTATTCAGAGCTTTGTGGATATTGGGTTTCTAATATATTTTATTGCATGTGCAAAAATACAAGACCAATGCCTTCTAAGCCAAATAACAATTAATATTTTTGAAAATTGTCCATGCCTCTGCTCTTTTTTTTCCCCTGGGTTTCCCTATTGTGCAAAGGCACGACTTTGCTCTCCCCAAACCAAAATGGCTGCAAAATGTACTGTGTGTGTGTCAGCCTGACTTTTATCCACAGATCAAAAATTTTACAATTTGCAGCAATCTGGGGTGAAACAATTCTAACACTTCCCAGCTGAGGGTCCCCAAGCAGCATACAGGGACAGCCTCATGGCCATTAAGAGTAAGATTTAGGCTGAGCAGGTATTTGTTGCCTTGTTGCATATTCTTGTTGTGACTATAGCAGTATATCATTTAGAAACAAAACATAATTTATGCATTTGCTAATGTCTGTTTTCTCTCTCACAGTGTGATTGGACTCCCAGAGGAAGATGAGTGGCCCCATGATGTGGCTGTTCCAAGGGACGCCTTCCATGTTAGACAACCTGTGCCCATTGATAATGTTGTTCAAGATATAGATGAGCAAGGCAAGGACTTACTTATTGTAAGTGAAAGTATTCCATGCTACTGCAGCTGCTTTAATTTGGAAGGAGCTTCATGACATTAATATTTATTGCTTAGATTTGCTGCTCTTGTTGCTGAAAAATTTAAATGAGCAATGTGTTATGATGTGTTTTAGTGATGTGCGGGCCGGCCTGATAGCCGCGGGTGGTGGTCGTCTTTTATAGATGCTGCGCCTGCCCGCCCCACCCCTTTTGTTACATCATCGGCGAGGCAGGTCTATAAAAAGCCACCCGGAAGTTGGATGCGGCGGGTGGGTGCGGGCCAAGGGAGGGAGGGTCAGGGAAATCCCGACCCGCACATCACTAGTCTGTTGGTTACCAGTCCAGAGCCTCAGTGGGCACCAGTTACCTAATACATTTATTATTGTTTCCCTTTTCCTAGAAATGCCTGACCTTCACTCCAGCCAACCGCATCTCTGCGTTCAGCGCCCTGTCCCACCCTTACTTCCATGATTTACAGAGAAGCAAAGACAGTGTAGACTCTCACAGGCCAAGCGGCCAAAAGGATGAAGGTTCTGCTGGAAGCAACACTGCTTGATGTAGGGGAGGCACATGGACAAAAATGGGGTCTTGCCGGAACCCAATGGATGTGGAGCTCCTCACAGAACCTTTTCTTTACCCATAAGCATCTCTTCCTGGAACACTGCTACCGTTCCTCAAATCAATGCAAGCCGAGTGCAGCTTACGTGTCTGTCTTTTGAGTTTATTTTTTTTGTGTTAAATCTGGATGAATTCCAGTTAAAAGCAACGCTGCTGATTTTTTGCTGCCTTCTTACTGTCCAGCATTGAAGCTACCTTATCAATTAGATTAACTCGGTCACTGCCATAACAGGATGGACTCTCGATATACAGCTGCTAAAGCCAAAATGGCTTCCTTAAAGAGCCTCTGCCTTATCACCAGAGCTGCCTTTAGGGGGTTGAAATATGGGGCCCCTCAGAATGGCAGTTGTAGGAATGGAGCTAATTAGCTCACCAATAATATAGTCAGTGTGGGAACTATTGCTTTATGTCAGTGTTACCCAGCTTGCAGCCTTTTAATTGTTGAAATGCAACTCCCAAATGATGTTGTTGGGTTCTGGGGGTTGTTATCCAACAACAACCGAGGGGCTTTAGGTTGGGATTTTATATTAATTAAATAACGGGTCCATTCAAATTGTTTAAGCCCAGGGTCCCAGCATAACAAAATGAATCCCTAATTATCAGAGACTTCCGCGGTACATGTAGTAAGTGTTAGTGACACTGAATTGGTTAGGGGTGTTTTTATATATGAGATGTGTATAAGCAGAGAGAAAGTATACCCTGTTTATAGGCTGTTTGCTTCTTTGGTTGCATATAGCTTTCTGTTCAGCGGGAACATGCGACTTCCAGCTGATGTTGAACTACTACTTATAACAACACAGTGTTCACCGTCAGCTGTTAAGGCATGCTGGAATATTTAGTTCAACAAAAGTAGGAAGGTCAAACATTATACGTTTCTAGTGTCAACTATTCACGAGCACATAAATCTATGGAGAAATCTGCTTCCAAGGAAAGCAATGTATTTTCAGCTAAGTACGGTGGGTCGGCATATTTTAGTGTCTCGTGCAAAAATTTAAATGAGCCCTGCCTATAAACAGAAGATCTATATTCCTTTTTATGAGAATATTTGTGCTAAGCAATGAAGATTCTGAAAGGTTGGTTATTATATAAGTGGGCATTTAGCCTGTGGTATAAGATGTTAAAAGCACTAAACTCAATGCATCATAGGGCATCATGTGCTGGCAGCTCAAAGTTTTGAGGCTTGTTCAACAGCAGGCAAGATTGGCCCTATAAATTGTATGTTTTAGCCCATATATAGACAAATTAAAAATGAATGTACCATAATTATACTGACATGAATTATATTTACCAGCCTTCAAGGCAGGTAATGAAACCAAGGGTCCCATCCGGTGTATTTCAGGTGCTACAACCATATGAATGTGCTGTAACTGCCAAAGGGTCAGTAGAACATTGCTTGCAGCAACACCTGCGGGATTAGTTTGAACCTAGAAGGCAACGTGGAAATATTTATAAAGGTAGGAAATAGTAATGTGGGGGCCGGCTCGATACTTGCAAAACCTGCGGGTCAGTCACCATTTGCGTTTTGTGGGCCGGTTCGGGTTGAGCTCTTCTGTCTGCTCTCTGCAACCTTAGACTGCCGGCTTCAGACGTCTGGCTTCCGGTTTTATAGGCATGCCCCTGCCCATCGGCGGCGTGGGGTCTTTAATTGGAGGGGGGAAGCCACAGGTGCGGGTTCGGGTTGAGCTTTTCTGGACCTGCACATCACTAGTGTGAATACTAAAAAGATAGTGTATGAACTAGTGCACGGCGCATATATAAAGCTCTGTTTTCCTCTACACCATCTTTATAATCACAGAAATAACCTAGTACAAAAAAGCTTTTTAATGTAATACTAATGCAGAAAATTACACCTCAGGCCTGGTGTAAACCATTGAAGTCAATGGCACAAATTCAGTATGCAAAAAACTGTTTGAAAAGGGGCGTTAAAGTTGCCCAACTCGTCTTTTAAAGGAGAAGGAAAGTAGTTTACCACTTGGGGGTGCCAAATGTTAGGCACTCCCAAGTGAATGTATTTACTTACCTTAAACCCCCGGGTCGGTGCTCCTATCAGCAGAAAACTGCACCGGCCCCGGGTTATACCAGCGAGCACCACGGAGCGATGCTCTTCCTGCTTCTTCTTTCTTCTCGTGGCTGCGCATGTGCATTAGAGTGAAAAGCTGAACTTCAACTAAAAAGTCGGCTTTTTCATTCTACTGTGCATGCGTCTGCCCCAGGAAATTTGAAGAAAGAAGCCGGAATAGTATCGCTCCATGGTGCTCACTGGTATAACCCCGGGACGGTGCAGTTTTCTGCTGATAGGAACACTGGCCTGGGGTTTCAGGTAAGTAAATACATTCACTTGGGGGTGGTCAATGACTTTCCTTCTCCTTTAACTAGACTGTTACACATTGCTACACTTTACGCTATATTTCTTTCTATATAGCGTTATCACTATGTGTGATTTTATTGTGATGGTAAAGTGTCAGCGTGTGGTGTGAATTAATGTTTTTTTTACACACACCTTTATAAATATGTCCCTGTGACTATGTATCTGCAAGGGAACATGCTGCTACATGGTACTGAATAACTGAATACATATGATATACATATAAATGACTGTGTTTATATATTTTTTATGGACAGAATTAAGTCCATATTTCTCCAGTGTAAAACTGCATGCATAAACATGTTGGTCAGGTTTGCTCTAATTTAAAGGAGCCTGCCAAGCATCAATATGGAAAACGAACACCCCTACGTGCCCATAATGTTCACCCAACCCCTCCATTGCAATCAAAGCCTGAACGTGTACTAACCCCTCCAGCACTGAAGCCCCTCTACCTCTACACCATTCATGTTCAACCTCTGACTTTCCACTTGGTGGTTGCCTGTACAATACTTACATTTAAAAAGTGTTCATTCCCCAGTCTTCCAGGCTTTTGAGGGAGCAGGGAAAAGCAATTAATGGGTTTACCAGTTTGTGGACGCAAAAGGAATGGGGCCATGATTATTTCCCCACCTACCTCTTTTGCAGGGAAATAGAAACTATATGAAATGGGGTACGTTAAGTAATCAGTGGAGAGGTTTGGAAGCAATGGAAAAAAAAAGATATCCCAAAAAGCCAGGTTCCTTTCACTGATATGTGCATAGGGAGAAGTCCCTACCCCTTTCTGTCCTCTCATTGCTTGTTTGTAATGTTCAGTATGTTCTCAGTGAATTGACATGTTGCATATAAGAGTTGTAATCTATAGTTTTTTTACTTCTAGAAGAATCACAGCGGGGAGGAGAGAATCTATGATTAGCATTCAAAAAACAGACAAGTTTTCAGGTGCTGTTACCTGGTGTTGGGATATTACCATTTAATTGTTTTTATTGCCCAATGGATTAGTTGTACAGGAATCACAGCACCCACTACAGTTTTGTGGGTTTGAGGAGCTAAAAACATACCCCTGACCTGTGCTTTCAGTAACAGATCTGCATTAAAGGAGAAGGAAAGTCATCTTACACTTGGGGGTGCCAAATGTTAGGCCCCCCGAAGTGATTGTATTGACCTGAAACCCCGGGCCACTGCTCCTATCAGCAGAAAACTGCACCGGCCCAGGGTTATACCAGTGAGCACCACTGAGCGATCCACTTCCAGCTTCTTTTTGCTTCAAATTTCCAGGGCAAACGCAGGCGAAGTAGAACGAAATAGCCGACTTTTTAGTTAAAGTTCAGCTTTTCTTTCAACTGTGCATGCGCAGCCACGCGAAGAAAGAAGAAGCAGGAAGAGAATCTGGTGCTCACTGGTATAACCCTGGGCCGGTGCAGTTTTCTGCTGAAGGGAGCACCGGCCTGGGGTTTCAGGTAAGTCAATACACACACTTGGGGTGCCTAACATTTGGCACCTCCAAGTGCAAGAAGACTTTCCTTCTCCTTTAACTAAATCAATAGCCTCCAGGTAAGAAGGGCCACTAAAAATGGAAATAACAGCCTGTTCAATGTTGAGCCTTTATACAGCACTGGGGACATGGGGAGGCGTATTTATCAAAATTAGAATTTTTTTCTACTTTGAATAAACTAATTTATTTAAAAAATCCGAATGTAAAAAATTCTATGAAAACAGTCATGGAAAAAACTCGAATACCTTGAAATTGTCGAGTTTACAAGCTCAAAAAAAAATTTCGAATTGAAAAATGGCTTGAATTTTGCATGGACTCGCTAGCTTTTAGATGCCGAAGTTTTACATTTAAGTTTTTTTATGCTTAATAAATAGCAGACATTCAAGTTTTTGAAAATATAATGTAAATTTGTGAGTTTTTGTGCAAAGAAATTCAAATTGTGGCGAATATTTGAACCTGACCTTTGATAAATCACCCCCTTAGAGTCTTTACAATGCCTTACATACATTTGATCGGAAGCCCTTTGTAGTTAGCACAACCTTAGGTTATTTTATTCATTTTGCTCCCAGTGCTAAAATCCATAATAACCACAGATATGAGCTTTTATTATTCTAACTGGAGTAGGCTTTATCACTAATGGCTGATTGGTTGGTATGGGTTAATGCACTTGCTCAAACATACTGCAAAATTTCCTTGGCAGTAGCAACTTATCAGAAATGCATTTTACTACAGGAGAATATTAAAGTGAGGACCTGGTTAGATGATGCACTTGTGCAATTAAGCACAGGTATGGGATCTGTCAATCGGAAACCCGTTATCCAGAAAGCGCCGTATTACGGAATGGCTGTCTCCCATAGACTCCATTTTATCCAAATAATCCACATTTTAAAATTATTTAAAATTATCCGGAAAACCCCAGGTCCCGAGCATTCTGGATAAAAGGTCCCATACCTGTAGCAATATTCGTAAACCAGCCCACATATCTTCTATGGGAAACTGCTATTTTAGACATTCACATGTACTAAGGCATTATTATAAGGAGCCAATGAGCTCACATGTAGGTTTTAACATGTGTTTTTTTCACATTTCTTACTCCGGTTGTGTCTCAGCTTGGTGCCTGTGACACTGATCTCCCTGTGTGGGTCTGTGGTGTATTTACTACATTAAAGGCCCTGGGAATGTCATTTCAACTGAGCTTAAATCTGTTCAGTAAATCTTACATTGAACCTAAATACATCAACTATCAAGCCCTATGGTTCTTTGCTGTAATCTTTAGTTAGAACTCACAGGAGAAACCTCTGAATGCAGGCTTTCAGACCATCTAATGCAGCACTAACACATTCTGCAGCCTACACTGGTTTGTATACAGAAATGCAGTCTGCAGCATGCATCTAAACTGAATAGTAAGGGCTCTTACAGACAAGCGGTTTTACTTGCGCTCCCCTGCGTTGTGCTTTCTTCCGCTCAGCCGCAGGGGAGCGCAGGAGTATACACACTGAATTATTGTCAATGGGGCTGTACTCACACAGACTCATGTATGAGCCGAACGCAGGTAAAATGCAACATGCTGCGACCCAACCTTCGATTGGCGCTTACATGCATCTCTGTGTTTCATTTAACAACAGCATTGTGCTTTCTTCCGTTTAGCCGCAGGGGAGCGCAGGAGTAGAAGCACTTAATTATTGTGTAGGGGTATGTACTCACACAGACGCATGTATGCGCCAAACGCAGGTTCGGATGCAGCATGTTGCATTTTACCTGCGTTCGCGCTGCGGCTGAACGGAAGAAAGTGCAACACGGGAGACAGGCAAAAATGTCCATGTGTAAGAGCCCTAAGGCAAGTGATTAAAGACAATGTGGGGGAGCCTATCATTTGCCACCCCCCAATAACTTTTCTCCTCCTTTAACAATGTTATTCACATAGTATAATGAACAGGAAGACTCCTTACATTTTACTTATTTTCAATAAGTAAAAACAATACTTATTGGCAAACACTTTAGGTATACACCGCTCTGGCTCCAATGTAACCATGTGCTGTGCAGTGAATGACTGACAGTCAGGACCTACTTATCACCCCAACTTGTACTAACTGATCACACTCCAGGAAAACCCCTGTATAGTTGCACTGCTTCCAATTACAAATGTTATATTCTGCCGCATACCTTTTCTCTCACTCTGCACTGGTGGTACTGGCTTTGCACAGACTGGTTTGGTCCTGTAGTAGCTGCAAAAGTGAATGGAGCCGCATACACTCAATTCATGCAGCTGGGAAATGTATTATTTCACCAAAAATGTCAATGTTTTGGGGGGATACACCTTCCCCTCGATCCTGACCCCTCTGAAACGTTGTTGGTGTTATAATAAATGGGGTAAGCTCCCCAACTGCATGAATTGAGTGTGTGCGGCTCCATATAGACTTTTGCAGCATTGCTTCCAGTGTCAGACCAGTATTGGGCATTGTCTGCAGCTGGGGGGTGCTCTTACTTCCAGTCCAGTTCCATCGAACATTAAATGACAGTGATTGATCATTTAAACCCTCCAGCAAAAACTTCATTTATTTAACAAATGTAACCTGTTTCCATTCAAAAAGTGATTCAAAGTCCATTACAATGTACAAAACCCAGAATACTTAGCCATGATCAGTGCCTTAGACACCAAGAAGAAAGTGGGAGAGCAATAGGGGCCAATTCATAGGCTTAGACAGGGTCATACTGGGGGGCTGCTGTCTCGGGGGCCCCCTCTGGCCGCCGCATGACGGTTGTGTAAAAGATCAGCCGGTCGCGGACTTGCGGCAAATAGAAGAGCAGGATGCAGATCTGGGCCGGCGAGGCCCATCGTGTTTTTTCCCGGTGTCCCGCCAGCCCAGTCCCACCCTGGGCTTAGATCCCTACTGGGCTATCATTCTAGGTCTGATACTGATTGGGGATTAACCTGATTAGTCCAGTGCAGATAGCTCATACCTTGATACTCACCTTCAGAAATCAATGGACATCATGCTGCCCTATAGTCTCTATGTGTAATAAACGTTTTTTGCTTCTTATGAGTATTAATTTACATAAAAACCATTTTACAGTCAACTTTCAGTTCATTCTCCATTGCAAACTAAGGGGAGCGTCTATAAAGATGGAGGCCAGCATTCACGTTTAATGAGGTTAATCTGAGATTAACAGAATTTCCCCACCATTTATGATCAGTCTATATCAATGTTGTGTGATTTGAGGTTTCACCATCCCACTTTGTGAAATGTATGAAAAAACAAAGGTGGATCTACCAAGATACCACTGAAATCAATGGGAATTTAAAGGGGCCGTTAACATTTCGTATGACGTAGAGAGTGATATTCAGAGACAATTTGCAGTTGGTTTTTATTTTATATTATTCAGCAGTTTTCCGGTTTGCGATTTCAACAATCTGGTAGCTAGGGTCCAAATTACCTTAGCAACCATGCTTTGATTTGAATAAGAGGGTCTGAATAGAAAGATAAATAATAAAAAGTTGAAATAACAATAAGGGGCTGATTCACTAAGGGTCGAATATCGAGGGTTAATTAACCCTCGATATTCGACTAGGAATTGAAATCCTTCGACTTCGAATATCGAAGTCGAAGGATTTAGTGCAAATACTGCGATCGTACGATCGAAGGATTATTCCTTCGATCAAACTATTAAATCCTTTGAATCGAGCGATTCGAAGGATTTCAATCCAACGATCGAAGGAATATCCTTTGATCCAAAAAACTTAGGAAAGCCTATGGGGACCTTCCCCATAGGCTAACATTGACTTCGGTAGCTTTTAGCTGCCGAACTAGGGGGTCGAAGTTTTTTTTAAAGAGACAGTACTTCGACTATCGAATAGTCGAACGATTTTTACTTCGAATCCTTCGATTCGAAGTCGTAGTCGAAGTAGCCCAAAAAATACTCAGAAATTCTAAGTTTTTTTACTTTGAATCCTTCACTCGAATTTAGTGAATCGGCCCCTGTGTAGCCTTACAGAGCATTTGTGTTTTAGATGGGGTCAGTGACCCCCCCCTTTTGAAAGCTGGAAAAAGTAAGAAGATGAAGGCAAATAATTCAAAAACTTTACAAAATAAATAAATAATGAAAACCAACTAAAAAGTTGCTTAGAACTGGCCACTCTATGACATACTGAAAGTGAAGTTAAAGGTAAACCACCCCTTTAAGCAGGGCCGGACTGGCAATCTGTGGGTTCTGGCAAATGCCAGAGGGACTGCTGTAAGATGCCATAGACATTCACTATTTGGGGGCTGTTGGGGCCTCTGTGTGGCCTGTTGTGGTCTCTGGGTACCTGAAATGCCAGGGCCTATTTCGATTCTCAGTCCAGACCTGCCTTTAAGGGAGCATCTACTTTTTCAGTTTGGATATTTGTTTTGTTTCTCTCATTACTTCTTTTTTCCAAGATCTCCTGAGTAGTCAAGTCAATCGATATTAAACTATTTAAGATACTTCTTCTTACATACAGTCAGATTCTAGGAAATTCGAGATTAGTACATTGATAGGTAAAAGGGAGGCAATTGCTCTTTTTGATAAAAGTGTCATTTCTCATGATGTTTTTGTTGTTTATAGAGAGTTCAGGTGTGAGCGTGGGGTGTTTTGTACATTATGCATGCTACATATCTAACCGACCCCGTGTATTGTAGGCTGCATGTATGAGCAACTGAAATAGATGTCCTAATAGCTTTTGTAATTGTCTTTAGTTAACATGTTCCCACTAATATATATATATATATATATATATATATATATATATGTGTGTGTGTGTGTGTGTGTGTGTATAATTTAACTTTACTGCAGCACTTCTTACATTCAGATTCAGTGTGTGGGGATTTGAAAGATTGTAGCCTTGTGCTCCAGTGAGATGGCCACTGATATAATCCCCCTAGCGGAATGCACTGCTACCTCTTGCTTGTCTCGTGTATCTGCTGCCCCTGCATTCCACCTCCTAGTAGCAGATTCCAGCACCTCCTACTAAGTCAAGATCTTTATCTCAGTCATAGTTCCCTCCCTATTTCCTTCCTTCCCTCTTTCAATTATTTTTCAATTTCTTTTTCAATTCTGTTATTTAAAAATTGAAAATAAAAACCACAGAGGAACATGACATGGCCAAATTGTGATGTATGGCTAGCAGTCAGCGAGGGGCCGTCTCCACTTGACCATGTTATTTTGAAAATTGCTGCTTCCGAGATCCTGTTTGTTTTTTGCTTTGGGCATTCAAATCTTCTTTAATAAAATAATCCAAAAAAAAAAAATCTGTTTTCATTGTTTTTCTAGCCAATGGCTGCCAAAGCCGGGGTACTAATGTCTAATTGTTGCTTCCAAAAAAATCCCAAGTGCTTAAAAGATAGAAAGTATAGTTTTATTAAATCATTTTAAAATATCAAAAACTCCCCACATGGAGCCTAACGCGTTTCATGCTTACCTAGCACTTAGTCAAATGAGATTGCCTATGACGAAGTGCTAGGTAAGCATGAAACACGTTAGGCTCCATTTAATAAAACTATACTTTTTATCTTTTAAGCATGCACGTGGGATTTTTTTGGAAGCAAATGATGTTGTACCTCTGTTTGGTCACTAGAGGACCCCAGCATGCTATTATTGGTTTACATAGATCTATTTCCAAGTAACCTAGTTATAGGGGCAGATTTACTAAAAGGCAAAGTGACTAACGTTAGCGAAATGTGCAATAGAGTAGATAGGAGTTCTTCAAAAAATAGTTGAAAATTTTTCTAAGTCCCAAAAAACGCTGGCGACTTTTCATTTTTCAGAGTGATGGGCTGCAAAAGATCATGAGCTCATGTGTAGGGCAATATAACAACTCTATTTTATTTTATTAAGGTCTCCCTGCCTTGTGTAGTGTAATGTATTTGCTGCAACATATACGTCCATTTAACGTTGTATGCAAATTAGGCAACACTAGCGCAACTTCGCCAGCTTTGCTTGCCGCATTAACGCTAGCGCAACTTCACCAACGTTCGGTTGCCCTGAACGCAACTTCTGATTTTAGTGAATTAGTGGTGTCCTGGCGAAACTACGCCTGGCGATGTGAGCAAAGCCGTCGCTGGCGAATTTTTGGAGGTTAACGAATTTTCCCCATAGAGACTAATGTCTAATTGGACCACTGCCTCTGTTTACTAGCCTTCTATCCTTCATACCTCACTTTAATAAACACTAACAACGTTAAAATCATTCGGTGGCACTCAGAATAAGCCCCAGTAAGTCCAGCAGTGGCGGAACTACCGGGGGAGCAGGGGGTGCGAGCGGGCCAGGGCCCGTACCCCCTCAGGGTCCCCCGGCAGCGCCGCACGCCACTAAAATCCATGCAATTCGGGCTGTACGGAGGGGGCGGGGGCCGGCTGCGCGTCACGCACCAGGGCCCGCCCCCCTCTCGTTACGGTACTTAAGTCCAGAACTGTGATGGAAAGAAAATAAATCAAACACTCCATTTCATCCAAGAGTCTCCAGTAAGGCTGTAGGAAGTAACTCACACCTGATGCGTTTCGCCTTGTTGGCTTCTTCAGAATTTTGACATTACTGACATAATACTTGTATATATATATGTAACCTTTTGGGATTAGAGAGGCTTCAACAGCTGTTGGACAATAGAGGTGGTTTTTGGTGTCCCACCAGTCGGGCAGGTTTGGGATGAAATTTGGCCAAACATTACAGGTTAGGGTTAGGAGGGTCAGACTGGGGAAGTACACTGTTTCTATAGATTCCCTCTCTTTGAACCAGAGGAGCACACATAAGAAGCATAAAGGATAAAGGTGTGTATCCTACAATGGTTATTCCTGATTCACACATTACAAGTGGTTTTCTAGGTAAATATTTTTTGTCATTTAAAGATCAGATTTTAATATCCAGTAGATTATGTTTACACATCGGAAACGTAGAATCTCCCAAATGCATCAGGGCTCGGGCAGCTTTCCCCCCCCCAACACACTAGACCTCCACAGTAACCTGGTCTTCTGCTTCCAAATAATTTTCAAATGGATTAAAGGGGTTGTTCACCTTTGCGTTAAGGTTTAGTATGATGTAGAGAGTGATATTCTGAGACAATTTGCAATTAGATTTCATTTTTTATTATTTGTGGTTTTATAGCTATTTAGCTTTTTATTCAGCAGCTCTACAGTTTGCAATCTGGTTGTAAGGGTCCAAATGACCTTAGCAACCATGCATTGATCTGGAATGTGAATAGGAGAGGAGAGTAATACAAAGTAGCAATAAAAATACAGTTGTAGCCTTACAGAGCATTTGTTTTTTAGATGGGGTCACTGACCACCTTTTGAAAGCTGGAAAGAGTCAGACGAAAAAGGCAAATAATTAAATTAAAAAAAATGAAGACCAATTTAAAAGTTGCTTAGAATTAGCCATTTTATAACATACTAAGAGTTCACTTAAAGGTGAACCACACCTTTAAATGTAAGCCCGCAACTGAAAAGGCCCTAATTTATTTCAGATGCAGGGAGTGTTGAGGAGTGCTAGGGATGTGAGCAGCAGCACTCCCTGGGGCACCAGAAACGAAAAACTATTTGGAAATGGACATGAGGAGTTGTAGACATTGTAGACAGCACAATACTGTACCAGATCTCCTCTATCTCTCTCTCTCTGTCTCACCCTCTGGGCCACCACTAACTCTCCCATACAGCCAGGAGAATAATATTGTGGAGGGACCAACGGGGGGGGCACAAAAAGCCTCCTTTGCCTTCGGCTTCCAAAGCTCCTGCGTCTTGAAACATCCATTTATTTACGGTATTAAAGGAACTGTAACGCCAAAAAAAGTGTTTTAAAGTAATGAAAATATTGTGTAGTGTTGTCCTGCACTGGTAAAACTGATGTGCTTGCTTCAGAAACACTACTATAGTTCATATAAACAAGCTGCTGAGTAGCAATGGCGGAAATTGAAAAAAGGCTATATGGCACAGGTTAAATAGTGGATAACAGATAACACCATTATGTTCTACAGAGCTTATCTGCTATCTGCTGTGTAACCTGAGCCTTTTCTCCTTTGAATGGCTGCCCCCATTGCTACACAGCAGCTAATTTATATAAACAATAGTAGTGTTTCTGAAGCAAACACAGCAGTTTTACCAGCGCAGGGCAACATTACATTATATTTTTATTACCTTAAAACAATCCAATTTTTTGATGTTACTGTTCCTTTAACACATGGGCAGTAACATCATCTCCCTGAGAACAAACAGCGTTATCGGCTTGCCACACCCAATTTAACCCAATTTCTCGTTTCCCCTGATATTCTCATTATTATATTGGCAGCAATAGAAACACGTTCATTTAAGCCCCTCCCCCATCTTTCTACCGGTCATAATACCACAAGCAGCCGACACAAGTGGCTCCGGCTCAGTCAGAGCCAGACATATAGGGGCAGATTTATCAAATGTCGAAGTTAAAAAAACTTTGAATTCAAAAAGACCAACCGAATGGAGGTCGAAGTTTTTTGGGGTCGAAGTGGCAGAATTCGGCCTACTACGATTTGTACGATTTGAAGTAGCGCTACTTCGATCTACTACGATTCAAAGTTTTTTGAACTTCGATCTCCCAAACTCCGCCAATTGCCTCCATACAGGTTCTAGAAGGTTCCCCATAGGCTAAAACAGCACTTCTATGAGTAAGTGCCGGAGGGTACGAAACGCGTAAGGTGTGCCATGTGGGGTCAGTATGTATCTAAATTTCTGAACTTTCTGTTCGGTTTTCAGCCTTATGAAACCGAACAATAATCTGGCCAATACATGAAAAACATTTAAATACTAAAATACTCACCTCAACATGGCTTAGTTACTATCAAGTGCAGTTAATGTCTTATTATTACAGAAAAAGCAAATCAATCAAAAATAAGAATCTTTTTTTTTTCTAAATTAGCATTGCTGTATTTCAGAGCTTTCTGGATAATTGATTTCTGTATAATAGATCTCATACCTGTAATTAAAGGATTGGGTTTAATCATCTAGCAGAATATAGTTAAAGATATGGTTGTCATCTGTGTGCTTTTGAACTGGGCATGAACACTTTAAACATTGAGAATACTGGATAGAAATGCAGCCAGTTGTATCTAAGTGATGCAATAATCTGGCCCTGATGTCATAACTCCACCGACATCATTGTGCCCACCTCTGATGTCATCATGCCTGTTCCTACATCACTGCCCCACCTAGGGTTGCCACCTTTATGTCTGGCTGAGACCGGGCGGGGGTGGGTCCGTGATGTCAGTGGGCAGGGCTATGACACAGCAATTGGCCGATCGGCGTGTCAATCAAGGGAATCCTGCCCGGTTTTCCTTATTTGGAAAACCGGGCAGGAAGTATAGACCAGGGCAGCCCCTCAAAAAACCAGACAGGTGGCAACCCTAGCCCCACCCCCAATGTTATACGCCAGGGGCAACCCAACCCATGGAACAAATTTTGTAAAATGAACATGGTATTAAGGGGGTGGGGTCACAAAATAGGCGTGGTCAAATAAAAGTCACCACCCTACGCACAGCAACTTTTTTGTTCCTCTTTTTATTTCCAAAATGTTGTCAGATATGGTTTTAGCTATCAGCAAAGGTGGCAACCCTAGTTATGGCTGGCTGGCAACCAACACACAAAGAAAGTATTTTTTTTAATCAATAAAGCAGGAGCTGTGAGAGAAAGGAATAGCGCCTGTCCTACATTACTAGCACTTTCTTTCACACTGAACAACTTTCTGACCAAAGCGCCTCGGCTCCGCGCTTATATAAAGTGGTCGTGACGTCACAGTCTCGCGAGATGAGATTTGTGACGCCAGGATTAGGTGGGCGGCCGGAGTGAAGGAGCTAGACGTTAATCGGTGTTGCGGGATATTTAAACAGCGATACTGTACTGCGGCATGTATTAAGGAAATCGGGATTCAACGGCGGGTATGTAGTCCCACAATGACTCTAATATATAGCGCACCGCCACCTTTACTCGGGTTTATGCGCTTCCTCAGCCCCCTCCTGTCTGATGGTTTATTCCGCTTCCTTGTGTTGCTTTACAGCAGTGCTGAGTTGAAAGGCAGGTAATAGAAGAAGGGCAAAAAAGAATAAGAATTAGAGTGGTTAAAATGATCCAATAATAGAGATGAATGGTGGGAGCAAAGAGGGTTACATAAAGGAAAGAGAATATTTGAGATAAGAGAATTATCTTGTGACTTGTCTGTCTCCTATGAGCCTTTTGCCTCTCATGTGACACATGAGCTGTGACTAGTGACCTGCAGGACTCGACTACTGGGGAACTGACAAACTAATGTCCCCTCAATACACCGTATCTGTCATTACTACAGACCAATGGGACACAAGTGGATTTATTACTCCCATCTCTCCTGGCCATGATGTGTATTTCCTGTTAGACGAAATCCAAGGAAGGGAGGAGAACAATGTGGAGAATAATGCTGGGCGTACATGAAGAGATCCGCTCGTCTGGAGACATCGCCAAATGAGCGGCTCTTTAACCAAGATGCACACCAACTCTATAGGGGTAATCTGAACATTCGGCCTAGGGCCTAACGATCGGATTACAATGAGGAGCAATGGGCTCCGACGGGTCAGTTGGCAGAAAAATAAAACCTTCCTGATCTATATTGTGGCCAGATATCGATCGGGAAGACCCGTCGGAAGCAGATAAATTGCCTAATTGTTGTAAAGGACAGATATCAGCAGCTTTATCTGCCGTGTATGGCCACCTTAACAGAGAGCAGCAGGGGATAAAGGAATGCAGCATTTAATATAAACAAGGAGATGCCAGAGCTAAAGGGAAAGGAATAAGGTCACTCCTGGCGATTTGGAGAGATTTAGTTGATTGGCGACTAATTGCCTCTTCTCTGTGGCGACTAATCTCCCCGAACGCCTTCCCTCTGTCTTGTGCCGGCTATAATGAAAAGTCGCCTGCGGCACACGCACCGTTTCGTGATCTGAAGTTGCCTCACGAGGAAACTACAGGCAACTTCGGAATATGAAGTGCCGCGTGTGCCATGCCACAAGTGACTTTTCATTATAGACAGAGGGAAGGCGTTCGGAGAAATTGTCGCCCAAAGAAGAGGCGATTAGTCAACAGGCGACTAAATCTCCCTGAATCGCCAGGTGTGACCTTATACAAGCAAAGGGAGAGCAGAAGATAAATTGGGGGGAGGGAGACGGTAAAAGGAGGATGGGAGAAAAGTGGAGAATAATAAATAATGCAACAGAGCCAATGGGTGTTCAGAGAGTAGGGGACATGGAAGAAGACGAAAATCCAAACAAGAATACGTTAAATTGAACTGAATAAAATGCAGGAGGTGGTGAGTTCAAAAGGTGTCGGTATGGGGTATGGTCTATTATTAGAAACATAGAATGCTCGGACATGTGTTTGTATTTAGGTAAAAAAATCTATATTTGCTTAAATAGTACATTTCTAGAATGAGCAGCACATACATTCACCTCCACCATAGATTAATGTACATTTCCACCTTCTCTAATTATTTTAAAGTGATACTGTCACTAAAAAAATATTATTCAAAATATTAATGTGCATCAAAAGTTACCTATAGCTCATGTTTTTCACTGATAAAGCTGCTTTTGTAAGTAATTGTTACTTGAAGTTCCTAAACTTGACTGTTTTGCCAACCTGACTGTCCCTTCTCAAGTTGTCAGTTTCTAATGCTAACAGACTCCTGAAGCACCAATATGGCAGCCCCCTTAGAGAGGAACATGGGGGATCAGAGGGGTAATGTAAAAGAATCTGCAAATACTTTTAAGGCAAAATTATAGATAACATGCAAAGACAATATTATAAAAGATGTAAAAGAAGGTTGAATTTCTGGTGTCAGTATCTCTTTAAGATCAATGTTGAGTGTCTGTACCATTTTGTTCATCTGCTATGTTTTTGCTCTGTATTTAAAATATGTCTGTATCCCTAATTCAGGTCCTATTTCAGCCATTTGAATTTTAGGCAGTGATATTCTGAGACAGTTTACAGATCATCTTTTTTCTTTTTGTGGTTTTCAAACCATTTAGCTTTTCGTTCAGTGGTCTCCAGTTTGAAATTTCTGCAGCCATCTGATTGCTCAATTTACCATAGCAACAAGGTGGTCGCTTGATTGAAAGACTGGAATAAGGAGAGGGCTTGAATAGAAAGATAAGTAGTAAAAAGTAGGGAAGCACCGAATCCACTATTTTGGATTCGGCCGAACCCCCGAATCCTTCGCGAACCGAATACCGAACTGAATCCTAATTTGCATATGCAAATTAGGAGTGGGGGAAAAAATGTACTTCCTTGTCATGTGCTTTCTCTCCCTGTCCCTAATTTGCATATGTAAATTAGGGTTCGGATTTGGCTTGGCCAAATCCTGGATTCGGTGCATCCCTAGTAAAAAGTAATTTGTAGCCTTACAGAGCAATAGCAAATAAGGCAAATCATTCAACAGCCAATAAAAATGAAGTCCCGTTGAAAGGTAACTAAGAAAGGACATGCTATAACATAGGAAAGTCGACTTAAAGGAAACTAACCCATTAAAAGTCTGAAGGCGTTTTTTAATTGTGACGAATAACTTTGTTTTTACTCTCTTACAGATAACTGGCAAATGAAAAGCCACAGCAGAACTATATCAGGGTTGGTCAAACCGTTTTCATTTTATCATAGTTTATCCAGTGTAACAATATTTAGGTGTACACCTTTCTAAAATCCTGTCCTGTTTTATCAAGTTTTACTGAGATATTACTGGCCTTTGTCATGTTGTTTGCTTTTCTAAGCACAGGAGCGGAGCTGTGTAATGGTGTCTGTCCTTCTCTGTTATGATACAGATGCCGCTGGGACTAAAGCCAACATGCAGCATGTGCAAAACAAACACATCTTCCATGTGGAAGAAAGGAAGCCAAGGCGAGATCCTGTGTAATAACTGCAGCGGCAAGAGCAGCACTTCTGCTGGTGGAAACAACAATAACAACAACAGCAGCAGCAGCACAAGTGCTAGCAGCTCTTATACCGGCACAAACTTTGCAAGTACTTCCACCTCCCAGCAGAGTAATGGTGGAAACACTAAACAGGTATTGGTGCCACTGAGATTCATTCTGTAATGATTCATTGTTGCCAGCCTTTGGATATTTTTTTGTTATCCTTAAAGGGATACAAAAATTTCAAAATGCATCAGTTAATAGTGCTGCTCCAACAGAATTCTGAACTGAAATTCATTTCTCAAAAGAGCAAACAGATTTTTTTATATTTAATTTTGAAATCTGACATGGTGCTAGACATAGTGTCCATTTCCCAGCTGCCCTGAGTCATGTGACTTGTGCGCTGATAAACTTCAGTCACTCCTTACTGCTGTACTGCAATTTGGAGTGATATCATCCCCTCCCCCCCCCAGCAGCCTAACAACAGAACAATGGGAGTAACCAGATAGCAGCTCCCTAACACAAGACTTCCTGGTAGATCTAAGAACAACACTCAATAGTAAAATCCAGGTCCCACTATGACACATTCAGTTACATTGAGTAGGAGAAACAACAGCCTGCCAGAAAGCAGTTCCATCCTAAAGTGCTGACTCTTTCTGAAAGCACATGACCAGGCAAAATGACCTGCGATGGCTCCTATTATAAATAATAAAAAAAAATACACTTGTTGGGTTATGAATGAATTTTTATATCGTAGGCTGAATTAATTGCAGTGTAAACGGTGAAATTTAGAAATAAAAGCTACATCTTAAAAATCATGACAGTATCCCTTTAACTAAATGTTACCAAAAATGTTTTAACTCGTAAAAATATATAATTATGTTATAATACTGAATACGGCTGTTAACTTTTGTAGAACTTGTTAAATGTCTAGAATAGATATATGTACTTTGTTGCATTACGTATATCTATAAAATTCTCAAAAATAAAAATATTTAAAAAAAAATTAAATTGTGTTATTAAAGGGGTTGTTCATCTTTAAATTAACTTTTAGTACGATGTAGAGAGTGATATTCTGAGATAATTTGTAATTAGTTTTCATTTTTATTATTTGTGGGTTTTGATGTATTTAGCTTTTTATTCAGCAGCTCTCCAGTTTGCAGTTTCAGTAATCCGGTTGCTAGGGTCCAAATTACCCTAGAAACCATGCATTGATTTGAATAAGAGACTGGAATATGAATAGGAGAGGCAATAATGATACATTTGTAGGTTTACAGAAAATGTGTTGTTTAGATGAGTCTAGTGAAAGCTAGAAAGAAGGCACATGATTAAAAAAAACTATACAATATAAATAATGAAGACCAATTGAAACATTGCTTAGAATTGTCCATTCTATAACACATTAAAAGTTAACTTAAAGGTGAACCACCCCCTTTAAAAGGCATGTAGCACAGGTATGGGATCTGTTATCCAGAAACCCGTTATCCAGAAAGCTCCGAATTCTGGAAAGGTCCTCTCCCATAGACTCCATTTTATCCAAATAATCCAATTTTTTTAAATGCTGTAATAATAAAACAGTACCTTGTATTGACCCAAACTAAGATACAATTAATCCTTATTGGAAGCAAAACCAGCCTATTGGGTTTATTTAATGTTTACATGATTTTCTAGTAGACTTGATGTATAAAGATCCAGAAAACCCCAGGTCCCGAGCATTCTGGGTAGAGATCGTTTCCATTTTAATGTTATGTTGTTTTTCAGTCGAAGCAGGAAATCCACCGCAGATCAGCTCGACTCAGGAACACCAAGTACAAAGCTACGCCGGCTGCTGAAAAGAAGGTTTCTACTAAAGGAAAGGGCAGGAGGCACATATTCAAACTGAAAAATGTAAGAGTAATAAGTCACTCTGTCTGCAGCCATTTGTCTGTAGGTGGAGCAAGTAGAATTAATGGCATGACTTTTTTATTGCCAATTCTTTTCTTTGCAAGGGATTATTCTGTATTTTTATGTTGATGACTTGCTATAGATATGAACTGTGTGTGTGAGAGACACGGTCACATTTAATGGGGGCAGCATAACTGGAACGGTTTTGTAGTTTTATTGTTTTAATCCTTCCACCAGGATAATCAGGAATGGTTCAATCAAGAGATGTGCGGCAATAGTTTTCCAGCTAAATAAGAACTGGTGGGGCAATTGGCAGCCTCTTTGAAACTGGATGGTTTGTAGCTGTTTAATTAGAATTTCTCTCATGTGGATTGACTTACCCCAAACACTCCTGTGATTTAAAGGAATTACGGTAGTATATAAATAATTGGGATGCACCAAATCCACTAATGTGGATTCGGCCAATCCCCCGAATCCTTTACGAAAGATTCGGCCGAATACAGAACCAAATTCAAATCCTAATTTGCATGTGCAAATTAGGGGTGGTAAGGGGAAAACATTTTTTACTTCCTTGTTTTGTGACAAAAAGTCTCGCGATTACCCACCCCGCTGATGGTATTTTTAGTATTGACCCTCTGACACTAGCCATTCGTAGGTATTAGACCGTTCCACCGCCCCTAATTTGCATATGCAAATCAGGATTCATTTTGGCCTGTGCAGAAGGATTCAGCCGTAACCGAATCGTGGATTCAGTGCGTCCCTAATATATAAACCCTTTTAGAGAGAATGTATAGCACTGACATAAAAGTTCTAGTGCTGTTGATTCTACTGTGTAGTTTCCAATTCTACCGCAGCTTGGGGAGCAGTAACATCAAAGGGAAACTGGCATAATAAGGGTTAAACCTTGACCTTGGCCTATGAAAGGCATTGAATTCTGCAAAATCATTCCAGATAGATTTGAGTTAAAGGGGTCATTCACCTTCAAACAACTAGTTGCTTTCAGACAGATGACCAGAACAGGCAGATCACCTGCTAGGGTACCCCTACTCTAGCATGTTAATATACCCCAGAATTCTCAGCTGTTAGGTTCCCAACTCAGATAATCTGTAGTGTTTAGCTTCTTAAACTTGCTCCTTGATGTAACCAACAGTCATGTCAGATGGTATTATATGAAAATCTAGAACATGTGAACTTTTGTCTGAAGCAGCCACTGCAGTGACATCACAGAAAATCGCACAAATCAATCCCTACTCTGCACGGCCCTTTGTTTAACTGGTTGTTTGGCTACTATTGATCTGATTCAGCCAGTCTGATCAGTGACTCTCTAAAGGGCATTGCTGTGTCTGATATCTGTCTATCTGGCTCCTATTGGCCAATGCAGAGAGCGGTGAGCTAAAGATTTACTAAGGCGGTTATTTATCAAAGTTCGAGTTTTATTTTTACCTTGAATGCACTCGAAACTGGAATGGTATCTTATTTTAAAAAAGAATTTGAATGACAAAAACCCAAATATGTCCGTTCCAGTCCCGCAACCCCAAAAACTCAAATTAATCAAATTTTTGGCAAAAAAGCTTGAATCACTGAAATCATTCCAGTTTTCAGGCAAAACCGCCCGAAAAAAACTCGTACATCAAACAGGCTGTTAACATCCTTAAATGGTTCATCGACTCCTCGTTTTTTTTATTAAATTAAAAATGTGAGTTTTGACCAAAACACAACTCGAATTTTTTTATCGTGGAAAAAACAACTCAAACCTTAATAAATCTGCCCCTAAGTGTCACCTGGCCAGATATCTTGAATCACTATATTTTCGAAAATGTAATGCACAAAGCTTCTTATTTTTTTTGCAGTTTTTAGAAAGGTCAACATCAGGGGAGAATAAAGTTAATTTAGGGAGGGTACAAGTAAAAGAATTTCCACTGGAGAACTTATAATGACATGAGGAAATAGCAATAGTTGATTGTTTTGGCTTAACCTGCCTAAATCTTAATTATTCTCCACTAATGAACATCCCCTTTAACTGGAGAGATTCTTGCAGTAGGTTAGGGACCCTTGGGCCACCCGCAGTCCAGAATGTTTTGTGGGAATTTATTGCTCATAGTTCAGCTCTGCAATAACAAATAAGTGTGAAGGGTGTGAGTGACAAGTCCAGATGGGATGTGGTGGTATTGTAGCATTAGAGTGCATGTGCTCTCTCATTCGTTCATTCTGCTTCTTTATCTTTTGTGTTTAGCCAATCAAGGCACCGGAATCTGTATCCACCATCGTCACATCAGAGTCCATCTTCCATAAGGTATAAACGAATAACTAGTGGTGTATATTCCTTTATTTCTTGTATCATACGCACAGCTCTAGCTATTCACACTGAAAACATTGATGTGTGGGGTCTGCACATTTTTAGTGGCCATTTCAAGCATAATTAAGTGACAGCTGGTTGTGAGCTCTGCGCAAATGTGGTTAGCTGCACCAAAGGTAATTATGGACCCACTTGTCCACAAGTTAAAAGCGGGGTATTTTCAGGGTTTAGTGCGCTAATAATCGATACGTTTCTTCCCAAGTTCCTGAATAAAAAAAATAGACTATGGGAGTAATACGCTTTTTTTTCAAGGGTAACCGGTATAGTTAAATCTACTCACAGACAATTTCTTGATTGTGTGCTTATCACGGGAATCTGTGGAGATTGTTGTTTGCCGGATTTTCTGCTGGTCTATGGGGATCGTAGCGGTGTCTCTGATTATCGGCATGGTCCACGTGGTGAGCAGTTCTTTCACTGAGATTTTCCTGTGTGGATTGGCGCAGCGGTCTGGTATTCAGTGCGGGGGATCACATAATCAGTCTGATCCAGTAATCGACCAAGTATTAGTTCATACAAGCCCAACGCGCTTCGTATAGTACATACTTCATCGGGGGCAGATATGCCCACCACGTGAACCACTCCCATAATCAGACGCCGCTATGATTAGTAGTGCACTAAATCCTATTTCAAGCATAATGCCAAAAATATCTGCATGTCCCAGACAGTGGAATCTGGTGCTCGCAGCAGTTATGGGCTTTTTAGTCAAGGTATTTTAACTTAAAACTTATAATACATGGAACCCAACTCTAAATGTATTTTATTGCCAAGCCATGATACATGTCTGAGATAGTTGGTCACCATTGATCCATTTTATTTAGTCCCTTCTTATTATGGGATACCAATAAATACATTACAATGTTTTGTCCCTTCTTTTTAAAGTATAACAGGCATTGCAGAGTTGAAGAAGTACAAATGTAAGTTGTGACAAAGCATATAGATAAATGAGTGCAGTATGTGACAACGGTGTTTTGGGTCGCTGCAGGGCCTCTACTACCAGATTGGAGATGTGGTTTCTGTTGTGGATGAGGAAGATGGTAAAACATACTATGCCCAAGTGAGAGGTTTCATACAGGATCAGTACTGTGAGAAGAGTGCCGCCCTCACCTGGCTCATTCCTACATTGTCCAGTCCAAAAGACGGGTTTGATCCCTCCACATACATTATAGGTTAGTGATCATTCTCTGCTCCTTTTATTTGCCAAAGTAAAAGCCAGCGGTCTTATAAACATACTCAGTTCCCGGTGATGCTCTGATGCCTATTCTGCAGGGTCTCTCTTTCTCACGGCATTCAATAAAATGTGCTTTGTAATACATCTTTTTTTGTTCGTTTTTTAGGCAGATAAGGGTTTCCAAAACAAGTAAAGCCATCGTAGCTAAAATAATATATCTAAAATATTGGAAATAGGGGGCAGTTGTCCACGAGGTGCAATTTAGAGCCCAGTAACATACATTTTTCCCCGAATTCTGGTGTTTGGCTTTCAAGTGATGTCTGCACCTGTTTTTGTCACAAGTGTGTTGTGTAGGGAACCCTGGAGCTACAACCTGGTTCAGAGGTAGGAGTAACTCCAGGGTTTCCCCTGCATCAATAGCTGCACAACTCAGTGTGGACAACGCACAGGAGCACAATTGCTGTTGTGGGGTTGTACTTTCTTTCTTTCTGGAAAAAAAGGAAATCTATCAAAAATGATGTTTGTAGTTTTAAATAGGTCTCTATGGGAGAAATGATTCTACTTGATAGCATTATGGTGCCTATTTTATTCCATTCTTTTGCGTTTTTCTTAAAGGGCCAGATGAAGATCTCCCCAGGAAGATGGAGTGCTTAGAATTTGTGTGCCACGCTCCCTCTGAATACTTCAAGTCTCGCTCTTCCCCTTTCCCTACCATTCCTACCAGGCCTGAGAAGGGATTTATTTGGACTCACATTGGCCCCTCTCCAGCCATCAGTATCAAGGAAACAATGGCCAACCACTGATTCAGTGATTCATAGACTGTATCGTTCACGCCAGCATTTCTCATGTGTAGCTAGGGTTGCCACCTTTTCTGGAAAAAAATACCGGCCTTCCTATATATTTACTTTTTTCCTTATTAATAACATTGGGATCAACCATCATTTTTACCGGCCAGGCCAGTAAAATACCGGTCAGGTGGCAACCCTATGTGCAGCTGATTTTGCCAAATGTATTAAACAGAGAGAGAGTTTGTTGCCTTTAGAAGAAACGTTTGGGGCACAGGCATAGCACCTGAAGTCATGTCTAGCAACCAATCAGCACTTGCACTGAGCTATGCCTGTAAAATTGAGAACTGAAGTGCTCGGTATAGTTATTAAACATCTGAGAAATGTCAACTTCCGTCTAATGCCATTAGAGTAATACAGTTCAAGACTAGTCCAGATGGGCAGTGCTGACATTCCTCCTGCTTTCTATGGTAAATGAACACTGTGGGGTTTAATTAGTTAAAACAGCTTCACAGTATGACTTTTTGTGCTTTCTCTCAGAAGGACAGGCTTTTGTGGCAGCAGTACAATTATGGGAGGAGAACAAGGGCAGATAGAAGGAAAAAAAGGGCAATTTCAAACCAGGGGTTTGAACTAGTTTTAGTGATTTGGCTTCTGATACCACAGGCCCAAGCATGAATTGATTCTGAAATCATATATGATGGAGGGATATTTTTTATTTTATCATTTTAAAGGTGTACAGTGTAAATAAATACCTTGTACTATACATTTCCAGTGTGCAATGTTACGAAATATACAAGAGGAAGCAACACATTGCCTCAGGCAACTGTTATTAAACAAAACTTTTTAAATGGAGTTGATGTTGCATGTAAATCCAGACTTCAAACCCCATATTGTGTTATTTGTTCGGACTTTCTAAGGAAGGGGTTGTGGTATATTTTTCCCATCCCTCCAGTTGATAGCTGGGAAATAGCAGCTGCTTCTATTCCTTTATTGATCCCAATAAGAAAATCAGGCGGCACTCCAGATGGGTTAGGGGAGGTTTATTGCAACATTAGGGTAACCGCATCGCCTTACGCATTTCGGGAACACATTCCCTTAATCATAGGCATACACAGGGATATTCATCACTTCCTTAAAGGGCATGTAAAAGCAAAAAAATAAAATGAAATCAAATTTTTACTTTCTTAAATGAAAAAGAAACCTATCTCCAATATACTTTAATTAAAAAATGTGTACCAGTTTTATAAGAAACCTGACTGTATGCAGTGAAATTCTTCCTTCATTTACTGCTGTGGATAGGAATTGTCAGACGGTCCCTAACTGCTGAGCAGGGAAACAATCATACTTATGAACAGCAGGGGGAGCCCCCGCCTTACTTCCCAGCCATGCAGAACTCAAGCAGCTTTGTTTATGATGATCCCTAAGCAGCCCAGACCACACTGAGCATGTGCACAGTCTTAAGGTGGCCATAGACACACAGATCCTATCATACAAATAGAGGATTCGTGTGGCGTGTGCCGACATCTTTCGTCCGGCTTGGAGATTGGTTGTTTGGTCGATTGGTTAGGTTTGATTTTGACCCGACCGATCCCGCCAGAGCCCACGGCACATCGTAATCGGATCGTTCGGCCATACGCCCGAACAATCAGATTACCCCTGATATAGCCATGTTTGTTAATGGCATATCGGGGAAAGATCCGCTCATTTGGCGATGTGGCCAAATGAGCGGATCTTTGCATCTATGGACATCTTTAGTCTTGCAAAGATGTTTAACAAAGTTACAAGATGGTGACCCCCTGTAGTCAACTTTGAAAGCATAAATCATTTGTTTGATTAGGCTAGTGGTGAAGTAAGTTCATGTTTATATTTAGTATACAAAATACAGCATTTCTAGCCTTAGTCTATTTTAGACTTTACATGCCCTTTAAATAGTTAGTCTCACAGTGACCTCTGCTGGACTAAGAATAAAACAGCCGCCCATAATGATATATATATATACACTGTATATAATATACTCCTTTATTGGCAGATTCCACTCTATTTTCCAAATGGTGTAGCAGCCGGGGTGCAGGGCCCATAATTGACACAGATTTAGAAAATAACTGAGCCTGTGGGACTGGTTTAACTGTGGCCATTGGTAAATAATGTGTAAAAAGGAATGTCCCCTTACATGTTGCATAGATGGAGTTTTGCAGTAAGCACAGAACAATGTACACAAGTTGAGGATAGTATTAATGGTATAGACTGAGTAATGCTGACCTATGGCTGGTATTGTTGAGTGGTGACAAGGGACAAGTTCGTTTTGCTGGAGAAACCCCAGAAACTGGTATTGTATTCTTGCTCCAGCAGGAAGCCAAGTGGTGCTTCATATAGTGAATAATGTACCCCCTATTGTAAGTTTCAGTGAGTCGTGTGACTGAAATGACATCACTACTCACCGTTTATAACTGATGACATCACTAAGCACCATTTATAAAGATATAAATTACAGGATATTCATGGCTCTTGTGTATTACATTCCCTTTCCCATTGACTTCAAACACCAGGATATGATTTTGTTCTAACATTAAAAATCTACACTTAAACTGGGCAAGATTTGTTCACTTTTTGAAGTGACCTGTAAAATGTTTGTTTAGACCATTGAATAAAAACACATCTATGCATCGTTATAAAAGCGCACCAAGGTAGCAGCTGGACGGTTGCATTTACTTGCTTCACTGAGGTGCCTCTAAAGCTGGCCATAGATGTTGAGATTTTAAAAAGATCCCATCGTCATCGTCAGACCACGATTATCTCGGACCGATTGAACGATCAACTAAAAAGACCAATTTGCCAGGAAAACAAAGGGGAGCTGCCTGCTTGTACCTGCAAACATAGATAGATTGCACTGGGAGCGACTAAGATTTTTTAACATGGCCGATCAATTTCCTGACAGATGTCGGCCGAAAAATCGTAAGATGTACGATCGTTCGAATCCCACTAACCGGACTTTGCTAAAATCGTTCGTTCGGCGAGAGAAATCTTTGCGTCTATGGGGAGCTTTAGCCTGTGCTACATCACCCACTGTGATATATCAAATGTGCCTCATAGCAGGTTTCAGTTTGCCTAAAAACAAGACGATAATTGACACTGGCCTGTTGCTTCCACATCAGTGACCCTTGTTGCGTTGTTTCTTTCCAACATGGGCACATCTAGGACAGAAGTGTATCGGCCGATGAGCTTGAACTGTTTCTTCCTTTCTACTCTTTTGCTCCAACTCTTTCTAAATCTTCATTGTTGAAAACCACATTTCATGATTGGTGGTGAAAAAAGTTCTAAGGCTTTTAATTGTTTTACATATCCAGTCACCCTGTCCCAGAACCAGGCGATATACAGAATTGATCCAGACCTGAATGTAGGAACTGAGTGACACATCTGCACTGCATCACTTTACTTTTGAAAAAATAAATAAAATAGTAAAACAACAACAATAATAATATAGCAATAAAAAGAATGCACTTACTGAAATGTGATAATAGAATCTACCAAAGGTATCACTTCATGGACTGCACTGATCTGCACTCTGGATCAGAACATTAATAGGCCAGCACTCTACACAATGGGGCAGATTTACTAAAGGGCGAAGTGGCAAACACTGGCGACAATTTGCCAGCGTTACCTCCCAAAGGGACATCGCCAATTTAGTAATGGGTGCAGACGCCAATTCGCTAGCAAAAGAGACAGGCGCTAGCGCTTACTCGCACTTTATCGCAAGTTACTCCGCAAATTCACTATAATGTGGATTTTACTGAACATTACCTCTTTCGCCAGACTTGCCTTCGCCACCTCAGACCAGGCAAAGTGCAATGGAGTGAATAGATCTTCCTAATTCTTCTGTCACTTACATCATATTCTTTAGTGGAAAAAGCATCAAAGTTCAAAAAACGCTGGCGTCTTTTCATTTTTTCAGAGTGATTGCCTGCAAAAGTACTAAAAATGTTTTCCTTCAACTATGGAACATTAACTATACAGTGGGCTCATGTGTAGGGCATTATAACAACTCTATTGTCTTTATTAAGGTTCCCTGGACTTGTGTAATGTAATGTATTTGCTGCAACATATAACACAAAGGCATCCATTTAACTTGAAATGTCCCGCCATATGCAAATTAACCTGAGCGCAAGACCTCTAGCGAATTTGCGCTAGGCAGAAATGAACGCATCTTTGCTTTCAATTGCTCCCATTGGTGAAGTAACGATAGCAAAAAGTTGCCAGCGTTCAGCGCCCTCGCCGAAACTCTGCACGCTAGTGAATTAGCGTTGTCTGAGCGGATTATCGGCCAGAGAAATGTAGCGCTCGGTGCAAAGCGGTCCGTGGCGACTTTTCACCGGTTAGTGAATCTGCTCCAATGAGTTTCATCCTACAGCAATGAAATTCCATATATAATACTGACATACATTTCATTCACACGGATGGACCCAATCAGTGTAATCGCTTCGTTACTGCAGAGCCACTGATTCTCAGCCGAGTTTCCCTTTAAGAGGAAGAATAATTTTATTAAATAAATAGTTAAAACAGACATAGGAACTAAGATTTCACAGATTCAAAAAGTGTTTCCGATTAATTGGAACCGCAGATCCCAAAAATCTGCAGCAGCAGGAGGAAGAGATTAATAATGTCCAAGTAGATGTTGAGAGCAGCGAAGATGTATTCCTCTGGGCTTACTGCATAGCGATGTTCCCCACCAACTAACAACTGCGTGTCCACAACTAAGTACTGCAGAGGGAAGAGGCGGTAAAGGCTAAATAAAACACAATTTACATGATAAAGATAAACATTCCTAAACTGGAAATCCTATTCCAGCTCTTGTGAGGAACATGGATGATAAAAATGCTCACCATTCCAAAGATGAAGGTTCCGATGGACGCATACACTATATTGAGGTACTAGGAAAAATGAGATAAATTAATGAAGAATGCAGCATCAAGCTGGACACGCGGCTGAAAGGGGTGGTTCACCTTTAAATTGCATGTAAAGGCAAAAAAATAAAATCCCATTTTTACTTTCTTTAATGAAAAAGAAACCTATCTCCATTATACTTTAACTAAAAAATGTGTACCGTTTCTATAAGAAACCTGACTGTATGCAGTGAAATTCTCCCTTCATTTACTGCTGTGGATAGGAATTGTCAGACGGTCCCTAACTGCTGAGCAGGGAAACAATCACTTCCCAGCCATGCAGAACTCAAGCTTTGTTTATGATGATCCCTAAGCAGCCCAGACCACACTGAGCATGTGCACAGTCTTAGTCACAGTCTAAGATGTTTAACAAAGTTACAAGATGGTGACCTCCTGTAGCCAACTTTGAAAGCATAAATTATTTGTTTGATTAGGCTTGTGGTGCAGTAAGTTCATGTTTATATTTAGTATACAAAATACAGCATTTCTAGCCTTATTCTATTTTAGACTTTACATGCCCTTTAAAGGTGAATTCCCTTTAATGTCTAAAAAGGCCACTGCAGGGGAAAATGAGTGTTTGTGTGTAAGGCCCTTATGTCTACAGTTGTGATCCTATCCAGCAGGACTAGATATAAGATAACCAATTGCAAATGGTACAGTCGGCACTATTAGCAAACATACGGTATACTGTGTACTTACCATTGACCTCAGGATTGCACAGAGAATGCCAAAGCACATTAGCACCAGCAAAGCAACGCACAGTCCCCCAGACAGCATGGTGAAGTCCCACTGCAGAGAAGGGCAGGAGGGCAATCTGGTGATTTTTTTTTTTAATTTGTTAATGTTAAGACAAAGTTAAAAGCAACAAGTTACATCCTTAAAGGGTCTAATTTTCAGGACCATGGTATGAAGAATAGCCTTATTTCTGCAGCTCCTCTTCACCTCCTGCTGTAAATTAAAGTACCCCCTGTTGTGAAATATAAGGTTATCAGAAATCACCTTGCTTATTTTACACCTTCTATATGGTCTTGAAACTCTTTTTTATGGTTTCTCATATCTGTATACTTCAAAGCAGGGGGTACATTATTCCATATTTATGTTTATAATTTAGAATCTACAATCTTAAGGATCAGGGCACACGCTCATATTCGGGAAGATTAGTCGCCTAGCGACAAATCTCCTCTTCTTTAGGGCGACTAATGTCCCCGAACTGCCTCCCGTCGGCTAGAATGTAATTCACAGATGGGATGGCACTCGGAGTGCTAGTTTTCCGAAGTCGCCTGAAATTTCCTCGTGAGGCAACTTCGGGTGACTTCGGAAAACAAAACTTTTTGAGTGCTCTCCCGCTGTCGATTTACATTCTAGCCAGTGGGAGGCAGTTCGGGGAGATTAGTCGCCCCAAAAAAGATGAGATTTGTCTAAATCTCCCCGATTCTGAGCATGTGCCCTGACCCTAAAGGAAAGCTACAGAAGCAGTTTATTGCCAATAGATTAGCCATAATAGTGCAAGCTATAACACTATATTTATTCTGCAGAAAGCTTTATCATACCCATGTAAACAGCTCTAGAAGTTCTCTGTCTGTTTATTTAGGATAGCAGCTGCCATATTCGTTTGCTGTGACATCACTTCCTGCCTGAGTCTCTCCCTCCTCACTCATAGCTCTGGGATCAGTATTAGCATTAGGATGGGAGGAGGGTGGGGGAAAGGGGGTGGGGTTGGGAGCAAACTGAGCATGCTCAAGCCCTAGCCCTGGAGGTTTAAGCTGAAGGCAGGAAGTCTGATACAGAAGCCCATGTGTACACAATAGAAGGAAAGAAATGTGGTGTTTATTTTGGACTTACTTTGAGGGTTTAATGGTGTATTCATGTAGAGCTTTCTGATAAAGCTTACTTAATTTTAACCCTTCCTTCTCCTTTAACACAGTTAAGTAAAAGGTAGGAGTTTTTTTCTTACCTTTGTCTGTAGGGCAAATATGGTCAGTCCTAATGTGACAACTATTGTGGCTGCACCAGCCCACATGACTGCATCAGCATCAAACAGTCTGAAAAATGGAAATCAAATTGTGTCTGATTAATGAGTTGAGATGACACCAATTATCCAGCAAACAATGTGATAGGAGGAGAGATTATGATAAAATCAGGGGTGTTTCTGCCATGAGACAAGGTGAGGACCTTGTCTCAGGTGGTGGTTCCCCAGAAGTTACCAGGGAAGGGCAAAAAGCTGCTCCAGGTAACTTTAAGAGCCAAATTTCAAGTTATTAAACCAGAAATTCGCCTTTTCTAGTGCAGAGACTGCAATTTCGCTCTCTGAGATAGTGATGCAGCCCCTCAGACAGCATTAATGCCTGAAATTATTATAATAAAATTATTATATCATCTAAAGTGGTCAGTAAGTTGGGCTCTTGAGCAGCCTGGGAACAGGTCCAGACTGAAATAGGCCCTGTCATTTTAAGATCTCCCTGCAGGCCCAATGAACAGTGAGTGTCTATTGCATCTTCCATAAGCCCACCTGGCATTTGCCAGAATCCACAGATTTATAGCCTTGGTCAGCCTGGGGACAATAAACATGAGCCTCTAGCTGACCAGCAATGATCTGGACTCCAAGCACATGATGCTTTATTTGTGAAAGTCAATTACGCTGAGAGTTTTAGTACTTTATAATAAACTTACGCGGCTATGGTTCCAAGCATGCATCCTTCTACTGCAGTCTGGAAAAGAAAACAAGTGCAAGTGACTCTCCAATCTTTATTTTATCTTTATTATTATGTCCATATAATGCTACAACTAAAAAACTATATATATATGTATGTGCACTCTATACAAACTCTATACCCCTGTAACCCACTATTAAGCACTATGAGTTGCACTAGGGAGGAGGCATAGTGAGGGGAAGACATTTCACATAATGGGAGTTACAGGGAATCCTAGATTTAAAATGGCTGCCGTACACTACGTCACAACGATAAGGGTAAAAACAATTAGCTCAATTTAATTTCAGGGTTTGGTCGCCTTTTAAAGGTTAGAAATCTTTATTATTACTTTCAAGGGTTAATGTAGAAGACTTACAAATAGTCCAAGGAAGATGAAGTTGTAGGGCACTTTACGGCGCACTTGTTGGCAGCATGCAAGGATCAAAGCCAGAATAATGATTGCGGGGCTGCAGGAGAGCAACATACAGACATAGTTACAGGCTATAAACAGAAATGTCTGATTATGTTATGCTAGGCATTAAGGGGGATGTTTATTAAAGGTTGAGTTGTGTTTTTCCCAGAAAAATTAAGTTTTTCAAGGGTAGTTTCACTAAAAACTCAAATGTTTCTGGATTTATTATGCCCCGAAGCCAGGATCGGATTTTTGGAAAGGCCACAAAGGCCCTGGCCTAGGGAGGCAGAATTTTAGGGGGGCGGCGTGCCTCCCAACCATAACCACATTGGTTTGGAAGCACTGGGACTTCACAGGAGATACAATAGTTTTTATGATTTCCTGCGCACCAATCTCCAGTACTCTGTCCTAATGCTGAAAATTTGTGCATGTGCTTACAGGAAGGGGAGGGAAAGGGGGTGATAAACCGCAGCGGGCCTAGGGGCGCCTGCTATGTAAATCCGGCCCTGCTGAAGCTGCTAAAATCTGAAAAAACTCCAACTAAAACCTGTCGAGGTCAAGTAAAAGTCAATGGTAGAGGTCCCTTGAACCATTTGAAGACGTATTTTGCCTTCATGATTTTCGGGGGGTTTTTATGCTGGTTTACGCTCAGAAACTCGATCAGTTCGAGGTATTCAAGGTTTTTTGGCCAATAACTCAATTTGAGTATTCAAGTTTTTCCCCCCATTGCATTCAATCAAGTTTTTTACGTTCTGTTTTTTTTATAAATAAGCATTCACTGTATTACATTGTAGTTCATTGAAATGATATTGTAATTTCGTCTCGCTGGGTATGATTTATTTTTGTATGCAGTAGAGAGGACAATAAACTGGATTTGACTTGACTTAATTGTGAAGAACCTCACAAACTGGACCTTTGATAACCCCCTAAGCATTTAACGTTGGTTTTCCTACTGTAGAATGCCACCATGTGCTGGAGTAATGAACCAGCTTGATTATCATTGGAGATAAACAATACAAATAGAACTGTCTCTGGATCATTTTGCATTACTTGGGCTGGTGGTGGAGTCCCTGCCTTGCACCTGTCAGTGCTTCTCTTCACCAAGCACAAGATTGGAAATTTGCTCCTAGGTGCAGAGCGTAGCCAGATCCAAGAGACAAAGATAGGATGAGCACTATGGAGTATTGTTTATTACTCCTTGGTACTCTAGCATTTGCACCAAGTGCCCAGGGGTGTTTGAGTAAACCCATCAACCGCTAAAAACAGAATATCCTCTGATATACATAAAGTCAACTACCCTTTAAATAACTGAAAATGTATAGTTGTACGTCTCCCAGGGAAGCAGACTGTGG
Source organism: Xenopus petersii (assembly GCA_038501925.1). NCBI lineage: Eukaryota > Metazoa > Chordata > Amphibia > Anura > Pipidae > Xenopus > Xenopus petersii. Next base: position 135,652,991 of record CM076682.1, read on the forward strand.
ATATAAATTACAATCTATAAAGCATTAATGAGTAATAGTGTAGCAATGATGCGCCCTTATGTGCAACTGTAAACACTTACCAGAGGGCATACACAATGTATGGGTAATCCTGCACCCAGTCCTTCAGTCTTTTCCTGGAATAACAAAAAAGAAATGACATTTAAAAGCAATATTAGAAATGTATGAAGTGGATGCAGTACTGTTATAATAACATATGTAGAAGGGGATAGACTAAAATACTAGGGATGTGACCAATCCAGGAGGTGCGTTGAGATTTGACCAAACCCAAGTAGTTTTGTAGGTCTGGCAGAAAGATGGAGCAGGGTTGTCAGGCAGATAATTGGGAGAGTGATGATCCTGTTAAGCTAATAATAAGAATACACGGGCCGATAAAGGTTGGCGACAGACCGAGTCGGCAGCTTATTGGCCCCTGTATGGGGCCCTCCGATGGGTTCCCCAATCGATATCTGGACAAAAAATCGGCCAGATGTCTATAGGCAGGGTTAATCCCTTGGATCGTGGCCGCATCTGTTCGTTGATGTGGATCCCGCGATCCGACCGCCCGTTTACGCTTTGTTATGATCCAAACGTTTGGGCCCTAGGGCCCACGATCGGATCAGCCTGATATTGCCCACCTCAATGTGGGCATATCAGGGAGAGATCCACTCATTCGGCGACATCGCCAAGCGAGCAGATCTCTCAGTATATGGCCACCAAGGCATTACAATGTGGCTTTGTATTCAGCAGGGGGAGCTGCTCTAGAGCATTAAGTTCTACAGGCTGCCATTTTTTACATTTATTTACCCCTGTGCTTTTGTTACTCTATAATTTTCTCTCTTCAGAAGAGAAAAGCAATGAGGGAATTAGGTTAACTTTTAAATTCCTTTTTGGTGTTTAATGCAGAACACACACTTTTCTTATTGTTAAATCAGTTAGTAGCTATGCTATGCCTAAATTACAATTTTCTCTGTTTTTAGAATGCCCTATTTCTAGAGACTATTCAACTGGTCTTCGTTTTTTTGCTTCTTCATTATGTACGGTTTTGTGTTTGGGGCCACTGAGCTGAGCAGCCAAAAAACTATTGCTTTGTGCAGCTTCACTTTGATTCTTATTCCTTATATTTCTATTTCAAGCCTTCTTCTGTTCTTCTTCCAGTCTCTCATTCAAACCCCTGCCTGGTTGCTAGGGTGAGCTAGACACTAGAAACCAAATAACTAATGAAATTCCACATTGGAGAGCTGCTGAACAATAAGCGAAATAATTAAAATCCAGTACAAAATGAAGACCAATTGCAGCCTGTTTCTGGATACATCATATTTAATGTTCATTTAAAGTAGAAATAAGCTTTTCAAATGCTATGTAAGGTGTCAAATTAATTGTACTTTTTCAGTGACTCTCCTATTCATATCCCAGTCTCTGTTCAAATCAATGCATAGGGTAATTGGACCCTAGCAACTAGATTGCTGAAATTGCAAACTGGAGAGCTGCTGAATAAAAAGCTAACTCAAATAATAAAAAAATTAAAACCAACTGCAAATTGTCTCACAATATCACTCTCTACGTCATACTAAAAGTTAACTTAACATCTTTAATAAAACCAGAGATGTAACATTTATAGAGTTGCTTTCGCCTGCCCTGCATTAGAGGAAGGAGACAATTTCACTAGTTTCTAGGGTCTGTAGGACATCACAAAATCTTACCAAAAAATAAACATGCAGATAAGTCCAACAGTTAGAGCCAGCTGCATGGCCAAGGTTATGTAAACCTTCCTGATGAAAGCTGAGGACACAAGAGATACATTTATGTTAGATGTACGGTTATCTACTACACTTTAAGGGCTAGTCCACACGAGGAGATTCGGGGAGATTTTGTCGCCTGGCGACTAATCGCTTCGTCTTTTGAGCGACTATCTCCCCGAACTGCCTTGGCGTTTTTCCCCATAGGTTACAATGCAAAGTCGCCTGTGCTAATGCACACGCGGCAATGTGTTTTCTATAGTCGCCCGAATTTGCCTCAGTGAATCTCCTCATGTGGCCTTACCCTTAGGGCAGAGACACACACTCAGATTTGGGAGATTTAGTCGCCCGGTGCCTTCTTAAGCCTTCTTAAATTTTCATTATTCTCCGCCGATGTCCTCACAACTTACCTCTTCTGATGGCACTCTCAGAGAAAGGGCTGCTGTCGGACACACCAAAAGTGTACTCTGGAGGGCCAGCTTCTGCATCACGCTCAGGGCAACTGTCAGCTCCGAGGAAGACTTGAGAAGACGGGTTGCTGATCGGGGCATTTAGTACAGCTGGATCGTGTTCACTGTAACTAGGAGGAGGGGACATATAAACTGGCACTGAATGACCACCTGGCATAGCTGGCGGATAAACTGGATTCTGAGCATAAGAAAAGTTTGTTTGGGCGTTAGAAAAACTGCTGAGGTTCTCCCCACTCTTCTCCATTTGTTGTGCTTCTATTTATCCTAAGGAAGATAAGCAGATGCAGTTTGTTTCCTGACACAGTATAAAAATATGAACCAGGTCTTGTTACATTGTTAATTTTGACCACATCGTTAATTCTTGAGAAAGGTCCTAAATGGGACCGAAATGTTGACAATAAAACATTTACTTTATTTTTATTTCGCATTATGAAGCCCTGGAGTGAGTCTGTTGCTAAGAAACTAGAAATATATTACAAGTTTCTCAACAACAGACACACTCCAGGGCTGAATGTGATTGTTTCAGTGTGTGATTGTTTCAGCGTGATATTCAAAACTATTGGGATCTTAAGATCTACTGTTAGTTTATTATAGGTACATTGTACGGCTATATACGTATATATATAATATCTGGTCACAAACCGCACTCCAAGGACTTCATGTGCAAAAAAAGAAAAATATTTATTTCAACGTTTTGGCTCCTCTACTCGAGCCGTCTTCAGGAAGTGCCAACTCCATTACAGTGATGCATGGGAACGGTATGCGATAATGCAGAAAATAACACATATCCAATAATACACATGACACCATATCTTAGTTGGAGATACAGAAAATAACACATAAACAATAATACACCATATCTTAGTTGGAGAATGGCCGCAGCAGAATTTATTAGTAGATTTTTAAACATACCATGTACTTTCCAAACACATAAAACTAGCCAGTCCAATTCCTTCATTGGGTAGCCTATCCCAATAGTTCTGCCTTTTGATTCTTCCGGCCAGGAAACTACTTATATAACAAACTTAAATTTTTCCTCCAGCTGCGACAATAGTTTTATTTTTTTTAATTTATTTTTTTTTTTTTAAAAAGTTTATTAACAACATATACTCAATATATTACACAACCGGGTGGGTGCAACTCTGGACAGCATGTTGACGATGCTCCTCCTTCACCGATCTTCGCCGACTGACAGGTAAGCTAGCCGCGAACCGGCTTTTACACCCCTTCCTTTAGGTCACGTGATTGCTAACCACCAATCACCTTTCTTTTCTACTCAGCTGTCGCCCAGGACCTTCAATCAAGCCAGGGACTTCGCTGACTAAAATTTCTACCTCAGGTAAGCATATAAACTTAACCTTTTTCTTTTACAGCAACCTTCCCATGCTTGCTATAAGTGTTAGGCACACTTAAGCTTACATTCTTAAAAATGCCCAATTATGTCTAATGCTATCACAAATTTTCCTGGAGGCATCATTGTAGGTAGTGCTGAAAATCATATTTGGTGGTTCTCTCAATGATGTAACTGAATTGGAGACCCTGTCTTTGGCTATTGTTAATGCTCGGTCAAGTACCTTAACAGGGTACCCTTTTTGTCTAAAACATGCCCAGGTCTCTTCAATTTGTTTGGTTCTGCCATCCTCCTCTGTGTTATTTGTAAAACCCTACTGAATTGGGAAATTGGTAAGGAGCGTTTGGTAGCCCAACGATGGTAGCTGTTATAAGCTGTTCAGCAAACTGAACTGTATTTCCGAATTGTGCTGGTTAACTTTAACATTTTTTATCTCAGCTTGTTAGTCTACTAACCTTTTCCCTGCCAGAGGCAGCAGTGTTGTCTGAGATTAGGCAGAGCTCTCTCCTTTAAAGGAGAAGGAAAGTCATTTACCACTTGGGGTTGCCAAATGTTAGGCACCGCAAGTGAATGTATTTACTTACCTGAAACCCTGGTCCAGTGCTCCGATCAGCAGAAAACTGCACCGGCCCAGGGATATACCAGTGAGCACCACGGAGGGACCCTCTTCCGGCTTCTTCTTTCTTCAAATTTCCCGGGGCAGACACTTGCCGACTTTTTAATTAAAGTTCAGCTTTTCACTGTAATGTGCATGCGCAGCCGTGAGAAGAAAGAAGAAGCCAGAAGAGGATCGTTATCCGGAAACCTGTCATCCAGAATGCTCCAAATTATGGAAAGTTCATCTCCCGTAGAGTCTAGTTTAATCAAATGAACAAAAAATTTAAAGCATATTTCCTATTTTTCGTAATAATAAAACAATACCTTGTAAATGATCCAAACTAATATATTATTCATCCATACTGGGGTCAAACCCAGACTATTGGGGTTATTTAATTAATGTTTAAATGATTTTTCTGTGGATTTAAAGTATGGAGATCAAAATTACAGAAAGACCCCTTATACGGGAAAACCCCAGGTCCCGAGCATTCTGGATAACAGGTCCTCCACAGACTCAAGTTAATAGTTGTCGTCCTAACCATACACTTAGGGGTGTATTTTCTAAAACTCACATTTATCTAATTTTTTTCATTAAAACAAAGTCGACCTAACTCCCATTCATGAATTTAACTCATTTATCAAAAAATAAGCTCGACAAAATCAGTGCGGGGAAAAGGCTCGACAAAATCGTGCTACGATTCAAATCATATGAATATTTTGAATTTGACACCTAAATTGTACGTTTGTTGCCTGAAAACCCAAACTTTTTTTACAATGATTCTACCTTAAAGGGGACCTGTCACCCAGACATAAAAAGCTGTATAATAAAAGTCCTTTTCACATTAAACATGAAATCCAAATTCTTTTTTTATATGCTTTTTTTATATGCTTTATGTTAATCAAATAGTTGTATGCCTAAGGGTGGTAACGCCCAAAACACGTAAGGTGTCGGTCTACTGGTGGTAAAAAACATTGGTGGTAGGGGCCTATAGAGTATTAACATAATACATTGGTGGCCATGTATTAAAAAAACAAAATACAACACACATTGTAGAATTGAACTCTTGGCTTCAGGACTTCAACTTTGCCTCCTTTCGTGATTTTGGGTCTTTTTGGTGCTTCAGGATTTAAATTTTGGCTGTTTTCGTGACTTTCTGGCGCTTCAGGCAAGGCTTAGGCACTGTAAAGGGGGGCCCGGGTATTTTGAAAATTGCAGCATAGCCGGGCCCCCCTTCAGTCCCGGGTCAGTAGTACCCCCTGTGCCCCCCTGATGGCGGCCCTGTATCCCATATATTTTACCTCATGGATATATGTAACATACAGACAAGCACGAGTGAGGGTGAAAAGAAGTCAGGGAATAATCACATACCTCTTCCCTGTGTGTCCTTGCTCTTTCCCTCTATGGCACACACGTCAGTGACAGCCAGTGACAGGGTTTCGCTACCACAGGGTTTTTTCCCGCCCAATCGATGGCTGTGCCCGCCCCTTGCTCTGCTGCTAGTGACACCTGTTTGCACAGAGCTGATAAGAGCAACTCACATGGATACATTACCTCCCTGCAAATACACTGCCCTGCACCCACAACAAGGCATCCTTTCACTCACTCTTTTTGTTTTTCAAGGGATTATTAATGCGCTACCATGCTTTTTCTTCTTCACCCGATAGACTTGTAATCAGTAACCCAACAGAATCAATACAGAGGGGCCCAGTGGGTTCCCTTAAAGGGGAACTATCGTGAAAATGAAAATGTAATATATAAGCTTCAGCATACTGAATTAAGAAACTTTCTAAATACAATCAATTAAATATTCTACATAGTTTCAGAAATAATCAAGTTTATATTCACTATTCCTCTCTCAGCAACTGTTTCACTTCATTCTCTCTTCATGCAGCAGTTGAGTGTCAGATATTCATTGACAGTTATAGGGAGGCTCCCTTTCCTAGCAGATGTATTAGAGCTCACTCAAATACTAACCGATCCCAGTACAAACAAAATCTAACAAAATAACTGCCTATTGCACAAATTCTGTATGTAGAGAGACATGATGTCTGGTGATTTCAATAGAGTGAGCTCTAATACATCTTCTAGGCAAAAGGAGCCCTCCTATAATACAATATATTGAATCTGTCAATGATTATCTGACACCCAACTGCTGCATGAAGACTGAATGAAGAGAAACAGATGCGAAGAGAGGGATAATGAAGATAAACTTGATTATTTCAGAAACAATGCAGAATATTTAATTGGTTGTATTAATGGGGTGGTTCCCCTTTAAATTAACTTTTAGTATTTTATAGAAAGGCCAATTCTAAGCAACTTTTCAATTAGTCTTCTTTATTTTTTATAGTTATTTGCCTTTTTCTTTGGATTCTTCTCAGCTTTCAAACAGGGGTCACTGACCCCATCTAAAAACAAATGCTCTGTAAAGCTATACATTTTAAAGTTATTGCTACTTTTTATTACTCATTTTTCTATTCAGGCCTCTCCTATTCATATTTTAGTCTCCCTTTTCAAATCAGTGCATGGTTGCTAGGCTAAATTGGACGCTAGCAACCCAATTGCTGAAACCGCAAACTGGAGAGCTCAGTAACTACAAATAATAAAAAATGAAAACCAATTGCAAATTGAATCAGAATATCAGTCTCTACATACTAAATGTACAATCCCTTTAAGAAAGTTTCTTATTTCAGTATGATGAAGCTTATATATTAAATTTTCCTTTTCGAGATAGTTCCCCTTTAAGGGTGGTGGCAGATGGGGAGATTAGTCGCCCAGTGACAAATCTTCACTACTTCGGACGACTAATCTCCCCGAAATGCCTGCCCACCGGCAAGAATAAGAATCGCTGGTGGGATGGCATCGTTTCCTCGTAAGGCAACTTCAGAAACGATTCACATGTCATCCCGCCGGCGATTCTTATTCTTGCTAGCGGAAAGGCATTAATTGGTTGTATTAACGGGATGATTTGTCGCTGGGCGACTAATCTCCCCATCTGCCACTACCCTAAAGCATGCCATGCCCTCCTCCCATTACAGGATAGGTACTGTATACACAGCAAATTTTCTCACCCCCCCCTACACTTAGGCACAGCCATTTTATAGAACAACTTTCTCTCACACACCTACAGCATCATGTGAGCAGGCTGTGGCTCAAGAGTCTCTGCACTTAAATAATTAATGTAAGAGGTATCAAAATGCAGGAACTACCAGAGATCCCTGCACTTGCTGTGGGACTTACTGGGGCACTTACTCTGCTTGAAGGGAGAACTCTACAGGGGGCAAGGGCTCCCCTCCCCTGTAAACACCTTTTAGGGTTTAAGCACACCGGCAGATTCGAGGAGATTTAGCCGCCTGGCGACTAATCGCCTCTTCTTTGGGGCAACAATCTCCCCAAACTGCCTTCCGCCTGCTAAAATGGAAAAACGCCTGCGGCGATGCCCTTGCGGCTCTACGATTTCCGAAAGTCGTTCGGAAAGTTTCCACGAGGCAACTTGGGGCGACTTGCGTTGCAAGTGCATTCCCGCAGACGTTTTTTCATTTTAGCAGGCAGAAGGCAGAGGGAAGGCAGTTTGGGGAGATTGACGGCCCGAAGAAGAGGTGATTAGTCACCAGGCAACTAAATCTCCCCAAATCTGCCCGTGTGCTTAAACCCTTAAAGGGTCCATTTATAAGGGCAGAGACACACGCTGCTATTTTGGGAGATTAGTAGACTAGCGACAAAACGCTTCTTCAGGCGACTAATCTCCATGAACTGCCTTCTCGCCTGAAGAAGAAGCGATCTGTCGCTGGTCGACTAATCTCCCAAAATAGCAACATGTGTCTCTGCCCTAAAGGACGCTCAGGTCCAAAGTCCCCTAGCAACCATGCACTGATTTCAATAAGTCTTGAATATGAAAGGAACTGAATAGAGAGTTGAGTAATATAAAATAGCAAAAACAATACATTTGTAGCCTTACAGAGCATTCGTTTTTCTTAGATGGGTCAGTGACCCTTATTTTAAAGCTGAAAATATTCTGAAGGCAAAAATTTTTTAAAAAACTATAAAAATAAATAATGAAGACCAATTGTACAGTTGCTTATAATTGGCCATTCTATAACATACTAAAAGTTAAAGATGAACCATCCCTTTAAAATAAGGCACTACCATACATATGTGTTCGATGATTTAGTAGTTTGGTCGTTTGTTCTAATGATTTGGTTTTAATTCATGCATCGTCATGCTCTTTTGTTAAAATTCTGCTTGAAAACAATAATGAGAAAACGGATGCCAGTTTATGCATACATTTTGATTCTGCTCTCTCCCAGTAACTAGCATCAGTTGTCAGGTTCCACACAACATGAATGGCATTGTGGGAATTGGAGAGGGAACCCGACTACTGCAATATTGTTTTAATGACGCAAGTAGTCAGAACCAGCAGTGCAGGAAATAGGATAGATGGTGTCTCCAGGAGCAAATACATTTACAAAAAAAACTTAAAAATCAGTGGAACTGTATAATTTATGTATTAAAAGGAATGCATGTGATATGGATCATAGCTTGTAAAAGCAACTGGTGTAGGACTGGGGGTTAATGATGAAAAATCTCTAACATGCTGCATAAAATGTTGGTGATATACAGTATATATATTATATATACACACACACATATATAAAGATAAAATGGGGGGAATTCACAAAAGTGTTGGGAACGAAAAAATGTCTTTAAAATGTCGTAGAAAGTGTCGTAGCAACAGCCGACAAATTCACAGAGCATTTCTCCGCCAATTTTCAGACATGTGCGACACTTTTGAATTAGTGTCGTTAAAAGTGGGCGTGTTTTTTTTCGGCGCCACTTTTCCCAACATTTTTATGAATTACTCGTAATGTTACCGACAATTTTTCAGACACTTTAGGCTCTCCAAAATGAAAATGTCAGACAAATTGTCGTTTAAAAAGTCTTGGTAAATGTCGTTTGTACGATGAAAAGATATACGACATTTTAGAAAATTGTCAGACTTACGAGACATTCAGAGATGGTAACATCTGCCTTTGTGAATTTGTTGTTCATACGACATTTTACAAATTTGTCGACCGCCACTTCTGGGTCACTTTTTTTACCGACACTTTTGTGAATTCCCCCCAATGTGTCTGAAAACAGGATACATTACTTCAGATCATGTGATAATAATGGGAATCAATTATGTGTGCAACATGCAGGTGAGGGAGAAAGGATTCTCTCAGACTATCCGCCTCATGCAAGAATATCGTGTGCAGCAGACACCGGTCTCTTTATATTAGGATCATAAACACCAATGGGTAGATGTTATAGAGTCTTCTCAGGTCTCAAAGTGAAAAAAAAACCACTCACCAGTCTAAGGAAGGGGTCCAAGTGCACCACCCTGAACCCTCAGCTGAGGGAGCAGATAACCATTTGTACAGCCTGGGTCCTAGTGTTCTCCAATAAATATATACTTTTTAATTGAAAAGTCTGTCTGGAAGACTGGTTCCTAGAAGTGCCTGCTCAATTTCTACAAACGGTTACCTGTCTCTTTATAGGCAGTTATTGATGTAAGCTAACCCTCTATAGCACATCCAAAGAGATGCTGAAGGATCGTACTGACAACAACAGTCCTTGTTTGTTTCAATTGGACAATCTATAGCCACTACAGCTCCCATCATCCTCTTGTACACTGAGATCCCACGAGTGGCGGGAATCAGAAGTTACTACGCCTACAATTTGTTGCACAGGAATTCCAGTATTTCCACACTGTGAACTTTTCCCAACGCTAGACCTTATGTAGTTTGTGGTATAGGTTGCCTTTGCCTACTTATCTCGCATTGTGCTAGTCACTCTCCATTGGTAAACACTGATACACATCCTAATTACATGTTGGATATCTAATTATTAACCACCTATTCCATATCAGATGTGTAAGCAGACCATTACTGATATATAATGAATTAGAATTACATACTATGACTCTTTCAGATGTTTTCTGATCCCATAGATACACTGCATTGTTTGTCCAGCATGAGAACTGACCTCAACTTTCCTGGAATTCCTGGGAACTCTCCCTCCTTATAGAAAAACACAGCATTACATTAAATGCAACTGTTAAAAAAATATATACAGATATGTACAAATATGTACAGATTAGCGATAAGGCAGCTGCAGTAGACCCACCAATAAGGGAAAGAACTGGTGACTCACTGGGGGGTGCCGATTGTGACCCCAGTAGTTATGTAAAGTAATACAGAACAATGCCACCATGTTACTCACCTTTCCTGCTTTCCTTGTGAGACTCACACAAACACAGTAGAGTATATGTTTGTTACGCTACTGCTCTTGCAAGAGAGACACCTGGGGAAGTTCATTAAAATGGTGGCTCAGCATTACAGAACCCAGGTAGGTCCATTTCAACCCCCCAGCTATATAAACTTTCCATGTCCTTATTTTCCTTTAATTGACCTTGTTGGTCAGATGAATTATAGGGAAACTATAATGTATATGCAACATCTTGTGCCTACTTACATCTATGTACTGAAACTGGCCAGACTCTGGGGTTTTTATGTTTGGTGTTGTACCTTGAAGCACATTATAAGGGAGCATCTAATTACACTATTTCATGTTTTTATCCCATTTCATTAAAGTGACTGTCGGCATGGATAACTGAACAGAATACTAAAGTGATGATAGGAGCGTGTCTGTAACTAGAGTACTACTCACCCCAAGCGGATTTTAATATTTCATGTCCCTTTTTGCTTTCTTCTCGTTAATATGCACCATCTTGGCACACATTTATTGCCCATTTCTCGCAGTAGGGTATTGGGAAATGCTATTATTTAAAGGAACAGTAACATCAAAAAATTAAAGCGTTTTAAAGTAATAAAATGTTGCTCTGCACTGGTAAAACTGCTGTGTTTGCTTCAGAAACACTACTATAGTTTATATAAATTAGCTGCTGTGTAGCAATGGGGCAGCCATTCAAAGGAGAAAAGGCTCAGGTTACACAGCAGATAAGCTCTGTACAACATAATGGGGTTATCGGTTATCCATTATTTAACCTGTGCCATATAGCCTTTTTTCAATTTCAGCCATTGCTACACAGCAGCTTGTTTATTTGAACTATAGTAGAGTTTTTGAAGCAAACACATCAGTTTTAGTAGTGCAGGGCAACACTACATGATATTTTCATTACTTTAAAACACTTTCATTTTTTGGTGTTACTGTTTCTTTAACATTTTCCGTACAGAAGCCCCGCACTGGGATTCAAAATAGGTCCCTGGGCATTTGAAGTACACAGAAACCCATTGAATTCAATGTAGGTCGCACTCACTTGTCTGCAACTTCGTTCCCGGGTGCACTTTTCCCACGTGTCCTTCCACACGAATACAACATTTGATAGGAATTCAAACGGGCAGCACTCCGATTAAAATAAAAGCCTTTATTTTTCACATGCAGGGCAACAGCAGAGCAACGTTTCGAGCCAACTGATAAAGAGCCAGGTGGCTCGAAACGTTGCTCTGCTGTTGCCCTGCATGTGAAAAATAAAGGCTTTTATTTTAATCGGAGTGCTGCCCGTTTTAATTCCTATCAAATGTCGTACACAGAAACCCAAACAGCCCCTCACCAGCCCAATAAATAGTGACTATCCCTCTGGCATTTGCCAGAACACACAGATTGCCAGTCCGGGCATGCTGTATAGTGTTGCTCTGTGTGGTTTTCTCAGCTTGAAAAAAGGCCAATGGTGGCCTGAAACGTTACAGTTTGTCTGAGGTCAAAGCCATGTCATTATAATAAAGGCTTTTAAAATTTCTCTTGCTTTTCATCAATTTCCATGTGGTTTCCTTTGTCTGCTTCCTCCAAGTTCTTTACAATGTTATATGACACTCACGTTCCCTCAGCAAAATAACAGAAATGTAATCTTGCAGCATTAATAAAATGGTTCAGTGAGGTTACAAATAAAAGCACAAGTACAATATAAAAAATAAAGCATTTAATTACAAATAACCCTATTAGTTGTGTTGATTAAATACAATTTGCAGGAGTCGGCAGAATGTTTGCTAGGCAAGGGTCACTTTTTGTCCACTTCTCCAAGTTTCCCTGTTCGATTGCTTTGGGTTTTGAAAGTTTTCATAACTAGAAGGAGAAAAACAAAACAAAAATGATGTCAGGAAAATTATTATTTTAATTGATATTAACAAATCAGTTGTTCATTTAGCATGGCAGCCCACCTACACACAATTGTGTCTTCATCTAGATCCCAGATCCTACAATCATTTGATATAATAAATAAAATAAATTGGGAGATAAAAAAAAGGACCTTGTGTATTTAACGGATTCTCACAGAGCGGGAGATAATATATCACATATAATCAGATTTCTGGGAGGGGGAGAATAATTCTGTTCTGTTCGTAATGACCTAAAGTAGGTGTTCTTGCTGTGCCCTCCAAATCCTCCATCCATTATAAATATATGTTACATTATTGACAATAATAATTCCCTAGGAGCAATAAACAATTGGAATTGTAGGTGCCTACTTGTATCATTCACATTTTCAGATTCACATTTTTCAGATATATATATATATATATATATAAATAAATCGATTTTAATGCATCATAGAATTTATTTGAAAGTAATGTCTTAATACAACTGGAAAACAAAAAAGAAATCCTTTCCCATTTGTTCTAGTTTCTTTATGTAAGAGTTTATGCTACTGAAAACGTTAAAGGGGCAGCCAGTTACAAGTTGGGGAAAAGGGGAGGTTCAGCCATGAACATAAATCCCTCCCTAACTAAAAGGCAAAAATGTACTTGCATTAAAGATCTAAAGGGCACAAATCACGATTTCCAATCGCACATGAATTTTTTCATACTATTGAGAATCAACTTCTATTGTTGCAAACATTTTAACCAAAGCCCAAAACACATGAATTTTGTGCCAATGCCTCAAGTGTATGGCAGGAGATTGCAGATAAATGTTAAAGCTTTTCAGAGAGCTAGGCTACTGCTTGGGAAACCCAATGCCCCCTGAAGCAAGTGGAATACAGATTCTTTATTTATATATGTTTAAGGAGAAGGAATAACATTTTACACTTAGGTTAGGCACCCCCAAGTGACTACTTTTAATTACCCGACACCCCGGGTCGGCGCTCCTATCAGCAGAAAACCGCACCGGCCCAGAGTTCTTCTAGCGACCACCATGGAGAGATCCTCTTCCTGATTCGTCGGGTCTTCTCGCAGTTGCACATGTGCAGTAGATCGGAAAGCCAGACTTTAACGAAAAAGCTTGCTATTCTGCTCGACTGCGCATGAGCCTGCCCTGGCAAATTTGAAAACCGATGAAGCAGGAAGATCGCTCTGTGGTGCTCGCTAGGAAAACCCTGGGCCGGTGCAGTTTTACAAGGAAGTAAAAAATGTTTTCCCCTTCCCATCCCTAATTTGCATATGCAAATTAGGATTCGGTTTGGTATTCAGCTGAATCTTTCATGAAGGATTCGGGGGTTCGGCCGAATCCAAAATAGTGGATTCGGCGCATCCCTAAAAAATAGTTACTTGGGGTGCCTAACATTTGGCACCTCAATTGTAAAATGCTATTCCTTCAACATTCCTACAACATTTGAATAAAAACATTATAGATAACTTCCTACCATTGGTTTATTTGTTCTGCTTCAGTGAGTCTTTTTTATCACCTGCTACTTCCGGTTAATGGGTAGGTTAACCTTAAAGGGGTTTTTCACCTTCCAATACTTGTTTTCAGTTCGGTTGATTTCAGATTATTCACTGGAAATACTGATTTTTTCCAATTACTTTCTATCTTCTATGTATGTCCGTTTTTCTAAAAACGGTCTAATTTTCACCTCCTAAAGCAGCTCGGGGGAGGGGGGTCGTCGACCCTGTAAACGGATACATTTAGTTGATACATTTGTTATTTTTGTCCCTGTTGAGCAGAATCCCTGGGTTTCATTAAAGGCAGCTGTTAGAATTGATACAATAGTTGCTAATACTGTATCAATAATGTATCAACTAAACTAATTGTAACAGTTTAGAGTCTGCGCCTGAATTACTGAGCAGTTGGACTGAAAAACCAGACAGGAACATTCAACTTTAAACTTTGATTTTGAAAAAATGGGAAAAAAGTAATTGAAAAAAGTCTATTTCTGGGGAACAATCTGAAAACAACTGAAATGAAAAAAGTGTTTGGAAGGAGAACAATCTCTATGGCCATACATGGATACGTTGTGAGGACACAAAAGAGCGGATGTTTGCCTGACTTGGCCACCCACATGGACTGTAAAATGTCAGGGGTATAGAGACCGCAATACATAAACAGTATCAAAAAAGATCAGGAGTCAGAAACAGTAGGAAGGCACAGATATGCAATGTAAACAAAGTAGTGCTAGAATTCCATATTATATTAAATCATAATTCTTGAGCTGAACTTCCTGCCGGTACAAAGAAAATGTTTAGCACACAATATAATAAGCAAGAACCTATTCATAATAACAATATAAAAGAATTCAGCTTTTTCCTTACAGATGGTTAAAAAACTTCCAGTCCTCTTGGCTTACAGATGGCCTTGTGCTGGCTAGCGCATTCATAAGGTGATGCTGTTTTATCAGAAGACTCTTCTTGGACTCCCTTTGGCTGTGAGAATCATAGACCTGGGAAATCAAATAGAGACAAATGGAAACTATAATGCTATGTGAATACTGCCAGCAGACAGTCCAAGAGAAATAAAGCATTTTACCTGCTGATAGTAAATTAAAATGGTGAAATGCCAAACCATTACTGTATTCCTGTAAGGTGAAGAAAATGCTTTTTGCCGCATTACAATACTTAGGGGCCCATTGATTAAGTTCAAGTGAAGGAATAGAGGAAAAATAGTTCAAATTTCAAATGTTTTTTTTTGGCTACTTCGACTACGACCTTCGAATCGAACGATTGGAACTAAAAATCGTTCAAATATTCGACCATTCGATAATCGAAGTACTGTCTCTTTAAAAATTTCTTCGACCCCCTAGTTCGCCACCTAAAACCTACCGAGGCCAATGTTAGCCTATGGGGAAGGTCCACATAGGCTTGCTAACAATTTTCTGATCGAAGGATAATCCTTCGATCGATGGATTAAAATACTTCGAATCGTTCAATTCGACGGATTTAATCGTTCGATTGAACAATTATTCCTTCGATCGTTCAATCAAAGGAATTGCGCAAAATACTTCGACTTCGATATTCGAAGTCGAAGGATTTTAATTTGGCAGTCGAATATCGAGGGTTAATTAACCCTCGATTTTCGACCCTTGATACATCTGCCCCTTACTGTCGTTTGTGCATGAATTCCACAGGAAATTGCTTCGTACTCATCTCAAAGTTAAATTTTGTATATATTGATATGCTGCTGCTACTGCTGCTGCTCTTTAAAACTCATGTGAAAATTAACTTTTCACGCTAAATGAAGGTCGATCACTCATTGAAATAATTTCTTATATTGTAGCGTCTGTTTTCCTTTTTTCTTTAAATATACAGTAATACATGTCTGCTCAGCTTCTAAATCAATGTTCTATACACATAATTAAAGGACTGGTTCACCTTTAAGTTAACTGTTATTATGTTATAGAATGGTTATTTCTAAGCAACTTTTCAATTGGTCTTCATTTTTTCTTTTTTTTTATAGTTTTTGTATTATTTGCCTTTTTCATCTGATTCATTCCAGCATGGGGGGGGGGTCATTGAACCCATCTAAAAATAAATGTTCTGTAAGGACACAAATTTATTGTTATTGCTACTTTTTATCACTTTTCTTTTTATTCAGGCTCTCCCATATTCATATTCCAGTCTCTCATTCAAATCAATGCATGGTTGCTAGGGTAATTTGGACCCTAGCGACAAGAGTGCTGAAATTACAAACTGGAGAGCTGCTGAATAAAAAAAAATAACTCAAAAACTACAGATAATTAAACATGAAAACCAACTGCAAATTGTCTCAGAATATCACTATCACCGTCATACTAATAGTGATCATTAAAGTACAACCCCTTTAACTGCACAATAATAGTAGAAACAGAGGTAAATATTCCCTGATGGTACTTACTGCATTTCACAATTTAGAATGATTTATTAGCCAGAACATGTGACTTAATAATATATTTTGTGATGGGTTTTACAGAGCAGAGCAGACATTTGTGGGGTAACAGATAAATGGAAGGTCTAAAAAAATGATTGATAGGACTCTTCTATAGACATCTATACTGCAAAGCCCAGAAGAATTTAAAGATAGATGTTGCTAGGGAATGGAACAGAAGAATATGTAACATTATACCACATTCATGCAGTTGGCCTTGGGTACACTGATCTCATCATCTAGTTTCTGATACTGTTCCTGACTGTGTTGTTGGTGATCTTCTGGTGAGCTGCTTATAAACACTAGAGGTTGTGAAGGCACTAATTCTCCTATAGACGGGCCAGTAAACTCATGTGTAATGGAATTGCTTCCAGATAAGCTCTGGGAAGTCTGTAAAGACAATTGAAGGAAAGAGCTGTTATATCTGTAATCTGTTCCTATACATCTGTACATATAAGGTGATTTTCAATGTCACCTTTTTGCAAGAGGTCGCCAGCAATACACATTTTAACCCTACAATGGTTCCTGTTATATTTAAAAATACATCAAATTTAACAATATATTTGTTTATAATTTGCTATACTTCATTAGACATGCTAGTCCCTTAATGCTCAGTTACCTGGCACTTGTGTTTGGAGATTTGCAGCCTTCACTATGCACCAACCACTGAAGCTGTTGTACGGTGCAAAGTCTAGTGCCGTGGAAACAACAAAGCCCTGCAAATAACACCTGACATAGGTGGGTGGTAATTACAAAACCCTGGTGCATCTCACACCCATTGGTGCTGCCTAGATTGCTTGGGGCCACAGAAAAATCTGTTTTAACCAAAGGAAATGTTCAGTATAAAAATAAAAACTGGGTAAATAAATAGGCTGTGCAAAATAAAAAATGTTTTCAATATAGTTAGTTAGCCAAAAATGTGATATATAAAAGCTGGAGTGACTGGATGTGTAACATAATAGCCAGAACACTACTTCCTACTTGGCAGCTCTCTTGGTTTCCACTGATTGGTTACCTGGCAGTAACCAATCAGATACTTGAGGGGGGGCACTGTTTGCTTTTGAATCTGAGCTGAATGCTGAGGATGAATTGCAAACTCACTGAACAGTTATGTCCCATGTGGACCCCCTTAAAGTCACAGACTAACTCAGAGTTAGAGAGCTGCAAATCAGGAAGTTGGGGTTTGTTTTGTTATGTTAGACATCTAGTCACTCCAGCCTTTATAGATATCAATTTTTGGCTAACTAACTATATTAGAAGCATTTTTCATTTTGCATAGGTTATCTATTTACCCAGTTTTTATTTTTACACTGAACCGTTCTTTTAAGTAGCAAATGTGACAAAAATATTGCTGGTCATTGCAGACCTGTAGTATAACTCAAACAGATGCAAAGAGGGTCACAATATAAACATTGCAGCTTTATACATTGCCTGCTGTACTGGATGAAATGTCATGGAAGACAGGAGAAGAACAGCACAACAATGTGTTGCTCCTACAACAAAGACACTGTGTGATTATCTTTTCCCCTTAAGTAATTAGCTGATGATAAATTGGTTCTGGTGACACAGGCCATTAAAGTGGAAACAGTCTGAATCCTACAAAGAAAATAATGCAAACTATCCACTTGGACACAGACCAATGGCATGCATTGCCAGTCTGTAATGGTTCTAGGAAATCACCTGTTCTGAACTGCAGTTTCCAAGGTCTGAATCATATGAACTTCCAAAGTAAAGGCGCCACATGCTGGAATGAATGTCTTCGGTGGGAAGCTTTATCATGTCCAAGGAAGGTAAAGACTGGTCTAGAACACTGTCTTGATCTCCACCCGAGTCATCAGAAGCGCTGCTGTGGTTCAGGAATATTATGGAAGACAAGCTCATATCACTGTCAGATCCAGAATTGTTATCCTGAAACATCAGGAGAGTAAACTGCATTAAAATGGTATGCGAAAAGCAAGCGGGGTTATTTTTTTTCAATAGATCATGTAAAGTACAGGCACACTTTTTATACAGCTGTGACAACTGGCAGCTCATTGACTAACTTTATTTTTGCCAAAGTTCTAGTGTCAAAATCAAGAGCCGCACTAAAAGAAAATGGCAGTTCCCATGGCCCAGTGGTGGGATTCAGAGTAAGGGGCTGTCCCTCTATTGCTAAAAGCTTTTCCCAATACACATGGTCTAATCTTTATAAACTGATTTATTATATAAAGCCACTCTAAATAGAAGGCTTTTTTTTATTATTAAGGGCCCAATAACTTCAACAGGCTTTTTTTTATTATTAAGGGCCCAATAACTTCAACAGGCTTTTTTAATATAAAGGGCCCCGTAACTACAACAGGCTCTATCAGGCCCTTAAGTATAGGATTCTGCCTATGACTAAGTGCTGGGTAAGCATGAAACGCGTTAGGCGTTAGAGGGTATACTTTCCATGTCTTTTAAATTATTGATGTAAATAAAGTATATTTTTTTACTTATTAGCATGCCTTGGAGAAATTTTTGAGCCTTAAGTATAGCAGACTCCTTAGTAGCAGATAAAAAATGAAGTGCACAGATGCTAATACCTGAGGAAGGGTTGCTGACAGGTTAGTGTGTATCGCCTCCAGCTGAGCATTATACAGCAAGGCTTTGAGATCTGCTCCAGTGAAATGATCCGTCAGAGAGGCAATAAGCTTCAAGTCCACATTTTCATCTAAAAGCATGGAATGGCTGAGGCCTTTTAAGATTTCCAATCGCGAGGCCTGTATAGAATATGAAACAAATCTAAGCTTTGATTACTCAAATGAAAAACAAACAAATGTACACCGGCTTCTAAAATTAAAAGCTGCTCCACAAGTTCAAACATTTCTGTTGAATTTTATGAAAAGCATCCTATACTCGCATTCGGTATATCTGTGAAAAAATAATCCCTTTCTGGAAAGAAATATTCTCCCATAAAGCAAAAGTGAAACCTGGCTTAGTTGAGTATAATTTAAAATTGGGTCTGTTCCATAATAGAGGAACTGATACCCACCAACGCCAAGCGAGATCTCTGGCGGTCCCTACTCTATCATGCGAGAAAGACACTGATACTAAAGGTGGCCATAGACGTAACAATTACGATCTTTCTTGGATCTTTCCAAGAAAGATTGTTCATTTCAATACACACGTGTAGAGCTGAATCGTCAGATATACAGGTAGAAACAATAGAATTATACCCATATCTGACTATTCAGCACTAACAATGGCCGATGTTTGGTTGCCTTCAATGACACCCGATCAAAATTTTTCGTCCAGCAAGATTGACGAGCCGGCTAATATCCATTTCTTCTGCCGATATCGGTCGGCTCTTTTCCCACCATACACGCACCGAATATGGTACGAAAATTAGTTTTGTATGATATTATCTGTGCATTTATGGCCACCTTAACATGGATCAGTGCGTCTCCCCCCTCTAAAAGAGGTGGCTTAGACTAATAAATAGCAATCTGCCACTTATACAACTGACCTATATAGCCAGAGGCTGTCCTGACAAATACAATAAAATCTGGGATGAATGGACTGAGGCATGCTCTTGAAATGGTTGTAGGAATGGGTAGCATATAGGGAACAATGCCAAGATACAAAAGGAAACTGTAAATACAGTAACAAGGTAATTTAACTTTGTATTGCATACTCCTGATTCCGTTACCATCCCCCTCTTAACTTCTGTACCCTAAGCAACAAAAAGATAAATAAAAAAAAACTGTTATATATAAAAAAAAAAAAAGGTTCTGTTCTGTCTAAACACAAGTGCCCAAAAAGTGGAAAAACTCCAACCCCCACCCTCCAAAAATGGGTATGGATAATCTCAAAAGCAGAAACATGGGGAAGGGAGAAATTGACTTCCTTACTGTACAATAAACAAAATAAATACTGGGAGACATGCTAACCCTGGCTATCTAGGTAACTTTAATCCAAATCCCCCCATGGCAAATACCTACAAGTTTAAATCCAATGTCTAAAGACATTCAAAAGGCACCAAAAGTGATCTGAGTGCTAAATGAAGTGTCTTTATCTCTTCCCCTATTTTAAATGATAATTTGCTCCCCCTTTCCCATACTTGCACAGAAATATAAAACACACATGTATAATAGACAGATATTGTGCCAAGTGTCCAACTGTTCCACAATACGGCAATGACAGTTATTTGATCTTTAAGTCCTACTGCTTCTAAGTAAAAGCATAATCATATTCCACTTCATCACCTGGTCTGGCGGGGGGCAATAAAGGCACTCATCCAATCGTCCAGGTCTGAGCAAAGCAGGATCAATCAAGTCCGGGCGGCTAGTGGCGGCCAAAACATAAACGCCTATCAAAATAATGAACTGACTTCAGTTATACTCCTCTTTGGTTCTTATAGGAAAGTTCACTTACATTTAGGTGTCTCTTGTTTAACAGTAACATAGAGACCATATTTCTTGTTAGGCTTAATTAAACAAAATGAACTATTTTTATTATGTTTATCAACAAACAAAGGGTTTAGTTCTGCAGCATCCTGGTGGAGGAGAAGTGCAGAAGCAGAATACATAGGAATTTTATATCACAAAGTGTAAAGAAAGCTCTTCTGGTCTCATTTGCATATATGTACGTTTGTCCCAGGTATAAACAAGAGAAACTACTTCACTTTATCCATTAAAGGGGTTGTTCACCTTTAATTACCTTTCAGCCTGATGTAGAGAGTGATACTCTGAGACAATTGGTTTTCATTTTTCATTATTTGTGGATTTTGAGTTATTTAGCTTTTTATTCAGCAGCTCTCCAGTTTGCAATTTCAGCAGTCTGTTTGCTACGGTCCAAATGACCCTAGCAACCATGCACTGATTTGAATAATGAAAAGCAGAGGGCCTGAATAGAAAGATGAATAATATAAAGAAGCAATAACAATAAATGTGTAGCCTTACAGGGTATTTGTTTTTTAGATGTGGTCAGTGAAGAAGGCGGCAAATCATTCAAAAAGAAAAAATGAAGGCCAATTGAAAAGTTGCTTAAAATGAGTAGCCATTCTTTAACATAAGTTAACTTAAAAGTGTACCACCCCTTTATTTACCAGCATGCCTTTTGTCCAGGCAGCCCCTACAGCCATATTAACATGTTAGTCAATTAACCAGTAAGAGATGGTGCAAACACAAAAGAGCCCTAATCCAGACCCTTATCCTTCCTCACAAAGCTGCCGAGTCAGTGCCCCCCTCCTCCACAAGGTTGCTGAATGATTGCAGGGTTCCCTGTATGTTCATTTTGCTGGTAAATACAAAAAACTATAAAACTAATGTTATAATCAATTAAAATTGAAAATTTGTTTAGTCTGCTAAGTAATGTTAAAACGTTGACACTTAAGGATCAGGGCACACGCTAAGATTTGGGGAGATTAGTCGCCCGGTGACAAACCTCCTCTTCTTCAGGGCGACTAATCTCCCCAAACTGCCTCCTGCAGGCTAGCATGTAAATCGCCAGCAGGATGACAATCAGTGCCTCACCAGGAAACTTCAGGTGACTATAGAAAACAAAGCGCTCCCAGTGCCATCCCGCCGGCGATTTACAGTCTAGCCGGCGGGAGGCGATTCCGGCAGATTAGTTGCCCAGAGAAGAGGAGATTTGTCGTCGAACGACTAATCTCCCCGAATCTGAAGTGCACATTCCCATTTAAAAGCACTAAAGAGAAATAAGCTGTGTGGTACAAAAAAAAAAAAAAAAAAAAACAGTAACGTAGTTCCAAAAATGACCTTGTAATCCTTCCACACCATCAAGTTGTGTCAGCATCTGGTTGACCACTCTGTCAGTTACACCAGTGTTATCGTGGCCTCTCCGAGGAGCAATGGAATCAAACTCATCGAAGAACAGAATGCAAGGCTTAGCGGCCTGGGCTCTAGAAGGACACAAAAACCTTGATGATTACTTGTCATTAAAAGATAACATGAAACAAATCTAAAACTATTTTTGTGAGAATATTTGTAAGGAATCAAAGAGTAACCTGGTAAAGACATCCCGCACAGCTTGTTCACTTGCCCCAATGTATTTACTGAGAAGCTCTGGACCCTACAGAAAATACAAAAAATTGTAACATTTCTGTTCCTAAATAAAATGACTTCATCTAAGAAACCACAGTTTAAATAGTAAATGGGTTGATATTAAAGGGGCTGGTCACCTTTAAATAGTTGTTCTCCAGTTTTTAGTTAGTCCCCAGTTTGGAAATTCAGGAGCTATCTAGTTGCTATGGTCCAAATTACCTTAGCAACCAGAAAAAGTAGCACTAACAAGTACATTGCTGCCTTACTGAGCATTTGGTTTTTTTTTTTCATGTTGGGGTCAATGACACCAGTTATAATTGTACAGGAAACAAAAATGCAATTATGCCCTATATAAAAGGGCTTCTATTGAAATAAATGGCAATTTGGCCCACATATTGCCAGGGGCCCATCTTAGTGGTCATTAAAACCGAGGTTTGTACTCAGACTTACCCAAAAAAGGCAGGTAAACATATGCTACAGTTAATGGAGGGCTAAATGATGGTCAGTGATAAGGCTACAAACTAGGGGATGCACCAAATCCACTTTTTTGGATTCGGCCGAACCCCCAAATCCTTCGCGGAAGATTCGGCCGAATACCGAACTGAATCCTTATTTGCATATGCACTGACCACATATGCAAAAAAAAATTTTTTACTTCCTGGTTTTGTGACAAAAAGTCACGCGATTTCCCTCCGCCCTTAATTTGCATATGCAAATTAGGATTCAGATTCGGTGCATCCCTACTACAAACTGATGCAAAAGGTGATGGCAGGAGACTCTTTTCTGAACAGTTTTACAAACAAATGCTGCAGAATCCTATTGTATTTAACAGACATTGATATGGCTCAGGCTGGCACCACAGTCTTTACCCCATATGTACATCATGCGAAGATCTTGCATTTATGTACAGCATGCTACTATCTTGCATCTATGCACAGCATGCTACTATCTTGCATCTTTGCACAGCATGCTAACATCTTGCATTTATGCACGTTAGAATCTTGCATTTATGCACAGCATGTTAATATCTTGCATTCATGTACAGCATGCTAAGATCTTGCATTTATGTGCAGCATACTAGGATCTTGCGTAGACAACAACTTCCATTTTAAACAATTGCTGGAATTGGATTAAAGTGCAATAACGAAATTAGAGCCTGAAATAACATATTTTATAGTAGTCTCACTTAAAATGGTATAGACTCACACTGGCTCCCTAAAATGCAAAAAAACAGTGACAGTGGGGGGCGAACATGAAAGCAAGTTTATGGTTATTTACTTTCTTGGATATCACTGAAGCTTATGATAAAGCAGGAACACTATGAACTTTTTGTTATATTTCTGTAACCTCTTCATGAGCTAAGTGTGGCCTAGCCTAATGTTTGAGTGCTACGGGGAACCAAAAAGCTTAACGATCTCTGTTCTAAGTTACCAGATCAAATCCTCCAATTTCCTATGATTAGGAAAATGAATTACCTTAATACTGATGAAATTCATTCTACTTTCATGTGCAATAACACCAGCCAGCAGCGTCTTCCCTGTGCCAGGTGCACCGTACAGCAAAACTCCAGATCTGTGGCGTATGGGAAGGTTTGCAAATAGCTCAGGATACTGGGACACAAGAGAATAGATTTACATTTACACAAATATGTCAGACCTGCGTGAACAAACATTATTCAGGTGGACCAATGTATTTGCATAAAACACGTTTCAGACAACACAACAATGAAAAACCAAAAGTGGGTTATATAAAAACAAACATTGCAAAGTCACTTTAACCCAAAAGCAGAATGTCAAGCATAGCTGCTTAAAGGAAAACTATACCCCCCCAAACAATGTAGGTCTCAATAAAAAGATATTGCATAAAACAGCTCATATGTAAAATCCTGCTTCATGTAAATAAACCATTTTCATAATAATATACTTGTCTAGTAGTATGTGCCATGGGGTAATCATAAATAGAAAATTGCCATTTTAAAAAATAAAGGCAGCCCCCTGGGATCACACGATTCCAGGTGCACACAAACATACCAATAAACCATACATGTTAGGTCGATGAGCCAATTAACAGACAGAGTTGTGTTTTTTGCTTCAACACTTCTTCCTGTTACAGTTAGAGTTGTAGTATTTCTGGTCAGGTGATCTCTGAGGCAGCACACAGACCATCACGAAATGGTGGCTCAAGGCAAGAGATGTAAAAGGGCAATATTTACTTAAATATATATTCCAGTTTGGTAAGATTCTTTAATATGCCACTTAATATGATACAAACTATCTGTTGCTTATGTGTTCATTTTGGGGGTATAGTTTTCCTTTAATAGACCCGACCTGTTTCTGCACCCAAGACATGGAGATCTGCAACCCCATTCTGTATGAGAAGCCTCTCAGGGCCTTTAGCCAGTGGTAAACACGTTTTCTAAAATATTACTTCAAGAAAAAAAAGTGTATAATTACACATAGGGGCAGATTTATCAAGGGTCGAATTTTGAAGATAAAAATACTTCGAAATTCGACCATCGAATTGAAATACTTTTTTTCATTGAATTTGGGTATCCTGCAGTCAAAGTAAAATCGTTTCAAATCGATCAAACAATTAAATCCTTCGAATCGTAAATTTAAAAATTACTTAGAATTTCGATTTTTTTTACTTTGAAAATTCCCTCGAATTCTCTTCGACCCTTGATAAATCTGCCCCATATTGTAACGGCACAAGTGTCAATTCTATGCGTTTTCCCAGTTTTGTTAGGATATTGTCCTGTACTTTCATGAGATGCAATAGATCAAAGTCCATCATCTCTATGCTTGACACGATCAATCCCAATGTTTGCATAGCTCTGCGGAACAAATGCACAGTGCTCCCCAGCTGACAAACCTTAGCAACCAGCCATCTGTGGTTGACAGAAAAAGCTGCTGACTTAAAGGACACCTATCACAGCCAAAATCAAACACATATTAACAATCTGACCAGTAAAATGCTCCTTAAATTTGCATATTATAGTCTCTGTTATAGTCACTGTATGGCCTCCCTCAGTGAAAGAACCCATTTGACAAAGTAAGGGATTTTCTAAAAACTGCTGCTTTTTTTCCAAAAAACTATATATGTAGATATATAGTTTTTTGGAAAAAAAGCAGCAGTTTTTAGAAAATCCCTTAATTGTCAAATGGGTTCTTTCACTGAGGGAGGCCATACAGTGACTATAACAGAGACTATAATATGCAAATTTAAGGCGCATGCTCAGATTGAAGCACTGCCTTGAGTATACTACCCAGAATGCCTTGTTTTAGTAAACTCCTCCACTAGAAATATCAAGAGATTTCCCTATCTTGTCCCCTGCTGGTGATGTTATTATACAAATGAAGGGCACACACTAACTTTCAGCAGGTGGCAGCACTACTGAACAGCAGCTAACAAAGAAGTTTGGCTGATTTGAAAATAGCTTAGAAGGGTTGATAATTAACCAAGGTATTTCAACTGAGCATGTGCGAGATTTCAGAGCTACAGTTGGCTGGGAAGATATAGGTAGGAGGAGCCAGTGAAATCCAAGATGCCTGCCTCAGCTAGAACTGCAGTGGAGATAGGGGAGATCTTGCAGAAGGAATAGTGAGCTGATCATTTACATTAAACAAACAATTCTAACTGTTTTAAAAATCGGATTTCTTGACACACACATAGTGTATTTACTGAGTAAATGATTTTAGTGATGATTGGTGCCCTTTAAATCCGCAGAATTCCCAAAATATTGATGTTGATTGGTAAGACACTGCCACCACCACGATCTTGGTAAACACCTGTAGTAAGGTGCAAGAATACCAAGAATTGAAAATGTTATTACTGTATGCTGAATACAAATACTGATTATGACCTGGCCAGATTGGGATGCACAGATATTTCTCTCATGTCAACAGGATTAAAAAAAAAAACAAAAAAAAAAAACTTTGGATTCCAAAGCCTGAATCATGGATGTCAATGGGCTACAAATATATTTAAAAATAAAAAGAGGATTTGTTATCAGACTTACCGATAAATCTCTTTCTCGAAGTCCCGTAAAGGCAGCACAGGGCACAAATGGGTTAATATCAGCGTTCCCTCTAGGAGGCAGGATGGATCCAAAACTTTGACCCCTGTTCGGGGGCTTCCTCTTCCTGTATTAACCCCACCTACTTCAGTTTCGACTAGCACAGCTTATGAAGAGGATAGTATAGTGAAAACATGGGGTGGGAAACTCCCTGTGCTGCCTTTACGGGACTTCGAGAAAGAGATTTATCGGTAAGTCTGATAACAAATCCTCTTTTCTCGATCGTCCCTAGGCAGCACAGGGCACAAATGGGTTAGTCCCAAAGCGAGAGAAAGGGTGGGAAGAAGAAAATTAGTTTTAACCAAAAAAAGATAGTAGTAAGGACAAGGAAGGGATGGCTCTAACATGAGCGGCAGACCCTTAACTACTGAACAACTGATTGAAGAACTTTTCTGCCAAAACTGGCTTCTGCAGATGCAAAGACATTGAATTTATAGAACTTTGTAAACGTATGTAGCGAGGACCAAGTGGCGGCCTTACAGATCTGTTCCATGGATGCTTGATTATATAGTGCCCATGAAGCACTCAGGCCTCTAGTGGAGTGAGCCGTCACTTTCAGTGGTGTAGGTAATCCCTTGAGTTTGTAAATGAAGACTATGAGACTTTTGATCCATCTTGCGATGGATATCTTCGATGCTTTGTTACCTTTGCAATTGTTTCCATATAGTACGAAAAGAGAATCTGATTTCCTAAGTTTGTCTGTTCTATAAAGATAGAATTTTAGTGCTCGTACTACATCTAAATTGTGTAGACGCCTTTCTGCTTCTGAGCTAGGCTTAGGACAAAGCGAAGGTAGCACAATCTCCTGGTTAAGATGGAATTCGGATGACACTTTTGGCAGAAAAGTTGGGATTGTTCGCAGAACCACTTTATCTTCGTGGAAGATACAGAACGGAGGCTTGTGAGTTAAAGCTCCCAACTCGGACACGCGTCTAGCGGAAGCTATCGCTACTAAAAAAGCCGTCTTCCAAGTAAGGAATTTTAGGTCTATTGTTGCTAGGGGCTCAAATGGCCTCCCCTGTAATACTTGGAGTATGAGATTCAAGTTCCATGGTGGAAGTGGATTTCTATATGGAGGCTTAATGTGGCCTACTGCTTGGATGAAAGTTCTTATGTCTGGCAGTAACGCTATTTGCGTTTGGAAGAGTACTGACAGCGCCGAAATCTGAACCTTAAGTGAATTGACACCCAACCCCTTCTCCATGCCGTCTTGCAAGAATTCCAAAATGTGTGGAATCGAGCACGTTTGACCGTTTACCCTATGTATTCTGCACCAAGAAATGTAAGCGGACCATATACGGTGGTATGTTGAGTTTGTTGAAGGTTTGCGAGCTTTCAACATGGTATCAGTCACTCTTTCCGAAAACCCTTTGTTCCTCCAAATGGATGTCTCAATAGCCAAGCCGTCAGGGCTAGTCTTTCTAATGCGGGGTGTTGGCAGGGACCCTGCATCAACAGATCTGGTCTGTTTGGGAGAGGCCAGGGCGGGGCAATTGATAATCTTCGTAGGTCCGAGAACCAAGCCCTCCTGGGCCAAAATGGGGCTATCACTATTGCTGTTGTCTGGAACAGATGCAGTCGCCGTATGATAGGGTGAATCATTGGAATGGGTGGAAAAATGTAAATCAGTGGAAAGTTCCATTCTGTTGTCATCGCGTCTATGGACCACGCTGCTGGATCGTGGCATCTGGAGCAATACCGTGTCACTTGGTTGTTGAACTTGCTGGCCATCAGGTCTATCTGCGGTGTGCCCCACCTGGTTGTGATTTGATGGAACACTTCCTTGTGTAGATGCCACTCTCCCGGATCGAGAGTCGACCGACTTAGGAAGTCTGCTTCCCAATTTAGTTGACCAGGGATATAAACTGCTTTCAATCTGCATGACTTTCTTTCTGCCCACTGGAGGATACGGAACGTTTCTCGCCAAGCTGCCTTGCTGTGTGTGCCCCCCTGGTGGTTTATATAAGCTACAGCCGTAGCGTTGTCCGATCTGACTTTTATCGGATGCCCTTCCAATAGATCCGACCAGTGTGTTAGAGATAGAAAAATTGCCCGTATCTCCAGTATGTTGATGTGTAGGGAGGATTCTTCCAATGACCATCGACCTTGTACCGATCGGTGACCGAAAACTCCTCCCCAACCTGTGAGACTGGCGTCTGTGGTTACCAGTGACCAGTTTGTAATGGAGCAAATCTTCCCTTGCATGAGCTTTTCTTTCTGAAGCCACCACTGGAGGGATTGCTTTGTGTCCTTGGAGAGGTAGATGGGGGAGTCGAGTTTGCTGTGATCTCCTCTCCATTTGTGGAGGAACTCTAGTTGGAAAGGCCTCATGTGAGCTTGTGCGAATGGGACGACTTCTATGGTTGACGTCATGAGCCCTAGCAGTCGCATGCAACTTCTGGCTGACAGTGTTTGACGAGATATTGCCTGTAGTGCTGCTGTATGAATGACTGCTTGTTTTTGAGGAGTGAGAAACACCTTGTGTTGTACTGAATCGAAGTTTACCCCCAAAAAGATGATGGATTGTGATGGAGTTAATGTACTTTTTTCGGTGTGAATCTTCCAGCCGTGTTCTTCTAGGATGTGTTTGCATAGGTTGGTCTGATATGCCGCTATTGAGTAAGAAGGTGCCCTTAGGAGAAGGTCGTCTAGATATGGTAGTACACATATATCTTGTTGCCGCATGTGTGCTACGAGTGCTGCCATGATTTTTGTAAATACCCTGGGGGCTGTTGCTAGACCGAAGGGTAACGCCCGGAATTGAAAATGTTCTCTTCGAATGGCAAAGCGTAGAAATTGTTGAAAGTCTGCATGTATAGGGACGTGTAAATAAGCGTCCTTCAAATCTATGGCTGTGAAAAAATCCCCTCTTTCTACATTTGCAATCACTGATCGTAGAGATTCCATTTTGAATGATGGGACGTGTAGAAATTTGTTTAGGAATTTTAGATCCAGCACCGGCCGTAGTGACCCATCTTTTTTGGGTATCAGAAACAGGTTTGAGTAAAACCCTTGATGCCGCTGTTCCGTTGGTACTGGAACTATGGTATTGGCTTTTAGCATGTCTTGTATAGCTGTATGTAAGGCTCGCTTTTTTGCCGGCAAAGTTGGAATGGAGGAAAAACGGAACCGTTGAGGGGGGTTGGATTTGAAATCTAGCTTGTAGCCGACAGATATTATGTTGTGGACCCATGTGTCCGGCGTGGTTGTGAGCCAGACCTCCCTGAACTTGAGAAGACGCCCCCCTACCGCTTCCACAAGTTCGGAAGAGGTCGTTTCTTCATGCTTCCTGTGGTTTGTCTGACGTGCCCCTAGGGGTACGTCTTTGAAAATTCCAAGAGGGCTTCTTGGATTGGCGAAAATTGCCTCTACTTTGATTAGAGTATGGTTGATGTTGATGTTGTTGTCCAGATCCTTGCGGAAAACGCCGAGTGAAATTCGATGACCTAAATGGTCTTCTTTGTTGTGGGTTTTGTGGTCTGGGTTTCTTGTCTTGGGGAAGGAAGTTACTTTTTCCCCCAGTGATCTTGTTGATCAACACATCTAGCTCTGGACCAAATAATGAAGTCCCTGTAAAAGGTAGGGTTACCAAATTTTTCTCGGAAGCCAAGTCTGCGCTCCAAGATTTGAGCCATAGCGCTCTTCTGGCTCCTACTGAAAGAGCTGATGCTCTGGCTTGTAACTGAAGCATATCCGTAGAAGCGTCGCAGATAAAATGTGCTGCATTTAGCAGTTTTGAGAGGTGGCCATGCATATCGAATGACTCATCTGTCACCGCTGCGAGTGCTTCCTCTAGCCATAAGACCATGGTACGAGACACACATGCTGCCGCAATTGCTGGTTTGAAAGCGGCAGTAGAGGATGAGAAAGAACCCTTTAATAGATTTTCTGCCTTCCTGTCCATGGGGTCTCTAAAAGCGGTACCGTCTTCTAATGGTATAGTTGTGCGTTTCGCCAATCGTGCAATGGGGGCATCCACCTTGGGGATTGTTTCCCACTTATCTTTATGAGTTTGGTCAAAAGGGTACACTATGTTCATTCTTTTATCCTTGACCGGTCTGCGGTCAGGAGTTTTCCACTCTTTATTTATAACTTGTTGTACTGTGTCATGGACTGGAAAAAACTTTTGTTTCTTTTGTGTTGGACCAAAAAGCTTGTCTAAAGTATTGGACTCCTTTTGCTCCTCCTGTATGCCTAGTGTGTGAAACATGTCTGATAGTAACGAATGAATCGCTTCAGCTTGTGATTTGTGTGAACTGTCTGAATGAATATTTAAATGATCAGTATCTTCCCAATCTGAATCTTCCTCTGGGATAGCCCCTTCTTCCTCTGATGAAGAGGAAATATCCTCTATGTGAGAGGAGCGTTGCGTAGGTTTAGAAGTGGAAGGTTGTTGGGGTGACTGGTTAGCTGCCAGTTTTTCCATAGCGGATGACATAGTTAAAAGTGATGTTTGAAATGGTAGAAACCAATCTGGAATCTGAGGTGCAGAGGCAGACTGTGAGTCCGATGTGGGGATAGAGTCTGACCTGGTCTCTGTGTGAGCTTTGTGTTTTTTATGGTGATGCTGCACCTCTTTCTCCTTGCGCCTCTTAGTTATTTTACTAGAGGTTGTGTCTGAGCCTGAATGAATGTCTTGCTTTTCCAGCATATGTTTAGATGGGTCAGACGCCATGTTAGGCTAAAGACTAAGGAGGTATAGTAATAGAATAAATTGAGAAAACAACACAGAGAAGATATGAAGTAATAAGCTGTACCAGCCGAAACTAGCCTGAGAAGTGGTTCTTCAAACGTGTAGCCGTCTCAAATCGTGACCGCTACTATCCGCTCGTTCCCCCCTGCTGTGCTGAGCACTGCGCGTCTTGCTGCGCAACTAAATGGCGGCCGGAAGCTCCCGTGTGGCGCGAAAGTCACGCTGCGTGACTGGGGAATGGCGGCGGGAAGGCTCTATGGCAGCGCTGCAGCATGCCTTTGACCTCTCCCGTACGGGTAGCGCTGAAGCGTGCCCTGGTAATAGGTAGCACTCTCGCTTACCTTAAACAGAAAGCAGTGTTGATGCTAATTCCACGAGTCGGCAGCGCTGTAGCTTGCCTGAGAAATATAGCGGTGTTAATGCTATTTACATGAGTTGGCAGCGCTGAAGCTTGCCTTGGGAAGAAAACCAGCAGTGTTATTTTTAATAACTTGGCAGCGCTGAAGCTTGCCTTGTAAAAATGAAGAAAATATATTTATTCCTTGAATGTATGGGAGCCACGCTCCCTAGACATCCTACCTCCTGCAGGATGGAAAAAAACTGAAGTAGGTGGGGTTAATACAGGAAGAGGAAGCCCCCGAACAGGGGTCAAAGTTTTGGATCCATCCTGCCTCCTAGAGGGAACGCTGATATTAACCCATTTGTGCCCTGTGCTGCCTAGGGACGATCGAGAAATTAGTAATGGGGCAAGGTGAAAAAGGCAAAAGCAAAATTGTTTGACGGCTTGGTTTAAAGGGACCGTGTATAGCCAACTTTACTCTGTATGATATAAGTCAAACCAACTCACTTTTATTAAAGTCTTCAGTGTGTACTAAACATTCACTTTGCATATTCTTAGGTATCATTAGGGAGTCACAGTGAACCCTGGAATACATCATATTTGTACACCAACATAAAGTCAGTACCTTGGCTGGTAACTCAACGGTGTCCTTAAGAACCTGACGAACATCATGTAAACCTCCCACCATGTTCCAGCCCTGCTTCTTTGGTTTATGTAGCTGAGCATTTCTTAGGGACAATGGAGTAAAACCTTTCAGAGCTTTTTGGAAGTCAGTCATTGACAAAACCAAATCTACAAACAAAAAATTTGGCACACAAACACCATCTATTATACAGATATAAAAATGCTCAAAACTGAAGAGATTACATTTCAGACTTTCACAACATCACTGTAACACACACAAATGTAGTAAATTTTTAGAACAGTGCTCTCCTATAATAAAAGCAGATGGAGGCCTGTAAAGAGTTCAATAAGAACTTCAAAGCACTAATTTGCTTAAAGGAGAACTAAAGCCTAACTAAAGAAGTAGGTAGAAATGTTGTACATTATGTTTGGGCTTCTCCAAAGATGCCCCAGTAGCTCCACATCTTCTTTTCTGCTGATTCACTGCACATGCTCTGTGCTGCTGTCACTTACTGAGCCCACTCACAATATACAGTACACATAGAATATAAATGTCACAATATAAGGCTGATTAGTTATTAATACAGATAATTACTATATGGCAGCACAGAAATCAGTGCAATTAGCATCAGAATTTAATCAGCCCTGTAGCATTAGTTTATATTACAGATAAGCCTCATTTTCTGCTGGATAATTAGTGACGAGCCCTAAGCTTAGCTTCTCAACAGCTGCTCAGAGCCCACTGATCATGTGAGTGTCACAGACACTTTCCATTTTTAGCCATATTCATTTTTAGGGTTTAGTTTTCCTTTAAGACATAATACCATTCAAACATGCTGGAACAAGAAAAACATGTTACCTTGTTTCCTAAAAATCCGTCGGGTTGACACACTAGACTCTATGGCACGTTCAACAATGATGGTAAAGTCTCTTGCTACAAAGCCCTCTGTTTCTCTTGCAAGATACTGGAAGTCAAGGTCTCTGTAACTAGCAGCATCGGTACTTAGCCTGTTCTCCATTACACAGCATAACATTTCAGATCTCTCTTCCTAAAATATACAAGGAAAAAAAGCAATCTTATGCACTGTCCTTTTTCTATTATTCCATTTATATTATTACTGTTAATATAAACATATACACAGATTATTGTGTTATCTGAAATGAGAAATGCCTTTAACAGAATCAGTGGATATATAGCAACCTGGAATTTTCCAAGTTTCTGACTTGAATGGATTTAATATGCCCTATACTTTTCTGATGAGATTTCTAAAAAGAAAATCCTCTTAAAACAATATAACAGGAATCCACTCCCCTCTATTTCTTTTAAACAGAAGACTTTCAACATTGTTTATGGAGTTTTATAAAGTAATTAGATTTTCAAATAACCGCCAAAAATATTTAATTAATGCATTTTTATAAATTCACTTAGAATTACATTTTCTTTCACTGTGCATAAACAGCTTTTAGGTTGAGGACCCCTTTAACATACAATAAACTTGCGTGAACTGTTGGTTAGATGGGGTGGAATGAGCATTGCATCTGGGCATTCTCTCATAGCAATCAAGTAGTAATACACATTGGTCAGTCACTAGGGTTGCCACCTTTTCTGGAAAAAAATACCGGCCTTCCTATATATTTAACTCTTTTCCCTACCTAATAACATTGGAATCAGCCATAATGTTTACCGGCCAGGCCGGTAAAATACCAGCCAGGTGGCAACTCTGTCAGTCAGGAAGAATATAAAATATTCCTGGGTGAAAATTTACCCAATGTTTACAGAGTAAGTGCACGCAAGCTATACTTACCTAAGGTAGTGGCTGGATGTTTTTGCAAATTAAATTTATTGAACTTGATGAGAGAAAAACATTAAGACATCTCTTAGCTATCCAAGTTGGTGAGATAGATTTAATGTAACTTATGGTAACCCCAGTTGGTGATAGAATGGATTAAAGCACAGTACAGTTAGAGGTAGTTGGCGGTAAGATGTATTGATGGACCCTATAGTTGTTGAATTGATGGTGGGTGGATTCACCACACCCAATAGTTACTGGGGTTGGTGGTGGGTGGGTAAGGCACCTATTAGTCATCTGAATTAGTGGTGTGATAAAGGCACCCAAGTTAGTGAGTTGGTGGTGAGATGGATTCTATGCACCCTATAGTTACCTGTGTTGGTGGTGGGATGGCTTTAACACACTGGAAAAGATGTGTCCCTTGCTCAGAAATTAGAACAGAATTCAAAGAATGTTCCGACTGACATGTAGCTATTACAGAAACCAGAGTGTCCATGGCAATGATTTTCTTCATTAAGTCTTTCAAAACTAAAACAGAATGACATTATAAAGGTTAGAGATAAATGTAGGTACATCTAAATATTTCAAATTAATATGATAGGAGAATCTTAAAAATATTTTCCCTGAACCCACAGCCCAAAAATGTTGCCTCCTAGTCAGTAAGTGTCCTGAAACAAAACTTCTTGGCATTAGTTTGACACTGTTGCTATTTACATGAGGAATCCCCAACCAGAGGCTACAGCGAAAAATAATTCTGAGTAACACCCCCCCTCCCCAAGAGACCAAAGCTCGCTGGGGGTCTGAGCATTGATGTTGACCCAAACTTCTAATTAACCCACACCATGTGATTAATGTCCCTAATTTCAGGGAAAATCTATGTCCAAAAATGCACACAAGTAAATATCATGGAATATTATGGTGTCTCAGATATACAGTATATTTTTAATGATTTTTATGGTGTAGTTTTTTTTTTTTTTTCCCTAAATTACACTGTTTACGATGCAAATAATTCACTCTACAATATAAAATTGAATTCCTGAACCAGCAAGTGTATTTTTTTTAGTTGGTGTGTAGGCAGCCATCTCAGGTCACTTTGCCTGGTCATGTGCCAGTGCTGCACTATGGAACTGCTTTCTGGCAGACTGTTGTTTCTCCTACTCAATGTAACTGAAGTGGGACATGGATTTTTACTATTGAGTGCTGTTCTTATATCTACAAGGGAGCTGGAATCTGGTTATCTTCCCATTGTTCTGATGATGGGCTGCTGAGGGGAAGGGAGGGTGTGATATATCTACAACTTGTAGCACACTAGTAAAGAGTGACTGAAGTTTATCAGAGCACAAGTCACATGACTGAAGGCACCTGGGAAAGTGACTACGTCTAGCCCCATGTCAGATTTCTAAATTAAATATAAAATAATCTGTTTGCTCTTTTGAAAAACAGATTACCATATGCAAGTTGTTTGCTTTGAGATGCTTCAGAACTCTGCTCCATTTCTGGTGTAGAAACAGCACCGGTAATCTGATCCAGGTCATCTAAAAGTATAATTGAGGGCTGCCTCCAGGCTGCTTCTTCAAATGCTTCTTCTAGTGTTTGAAGTATATTTTCAAAGGTTTTCCCTAAAAGAGAGTCATGGTTAGTAGACAATATTTACATACATTTGGATTCTGTAATATCTCAAATCTTGTGCCCTGTGGAAACTTTCTATACACCACCTTTTTGACTACTTGACACAAACTGTAACACAGGCAATAGGAAAATATATTTTATTGATCTATTAAATCAAACATATCAACTACATTTATTATACCTTTTAACAGTTTACAATCAATTTCTTCTACATGTGATTCCAGTTTCTCAGATGCTTCTTTCAATAAGGCTTTTGCTAGAGTTGATTTTCCGCTTCCCTTTGGTCCAAAAAGAAGCACTCCTCCACTTCGAAGTCCAGAAGCAGATGCAACCAGCTGTCTGGATAGTGGACTTCCCATGAGACAACAAACGACATGATCATAGCAAGACTTCCCCAGTTTACTCACCCCTCTGTAATAGAAATGTAAAATCAGGCATTACTTATGAAAGACTAAAGAAAGCAGGCTTATTTGCCCTGTATTTTAATTTATAACTGGTAAAAAATATTAGTAGCAATTCCTATTAATGAGATGTTAGATGTTACATACCCTAAATTTTGCAGTTTCAAGTAAAGAAGATTTTGATCTGTATGTAGGTGTGTGTGAGGTTCTTCTGTGGGTGCCAGCTCAGAATTCACCTGTGAAAAACAAAAGGCATTATGACAGTGTTTGGAATCTTTTCTGTTAATATTCAACATGGATTGTTTCATTTTACACTGCCTCATATCTCTTTGGAACAACTCTAAACCAGAAGATGGCATTGAGAATTTCAGAGCAATAATTGCCTGACCCACAACTGCACTTGAATGGTCTCAATAGCTACCACTAAAGCTAATGGAGGGCCTAATACAACTGTCAAGCTGGACATTTCCTTAAAAGGACAAGGTAAGCCATCAAGTTACCCCTATTTTGGTAAACCACCCACTGTGTGTAAAGCTAATGCCTGGGCGGGGGGTTCTCATAATAACCTTAACCTGTCAACATGGCAGAGCTTAAAATAAAAGGAAGAAACCATTTTTAACACAAGACACTGTATATGCACCAGACTCAATGTATTTACTTTATAGAGAGTTTATCATTACAAGCAGTTTTATTCTAAGATTATTTTACAGCAGTGCATGAGAGGGGACCCTTTGTAAAAAATAAATAAATGGTTTCTCTCAGAGACACCACTCACAGCAAAATGGTACATGCTACAAGTACTTGCCATTACTTGATATTTACATGAATTGTAGTTTTCTCCAAAACGCTTGGGCATAACATATAAAAATCATCTTGGCTTGATTGCAAGTCTGTTTTATCCACAACAATAAAGAATTCTGATACCTCTGTGGGAAAATAAAATCATTACAAAAATACAAGGTATACTTCCTCCCTTGGCAAATTAATAAATTCGTATGGTTTCCACTACCACCTCTATGCTGACGATACTCAGATCTATCTCTCATCTCCTGATCTCAACCCAGAACTCCTAACTCGCGTCTCCTCCTGCCTGTCCGCTATCTCTACCTGGATGTCGCAACGGTACCTTAAATTAAACCTCTCTAAAACTGAAATGATTCTCTTTCTTCCAACTAACACCAGTAGCATCCCCGAAGTTTCCATCATAGTTAACAATTCCACTATCACCCCCTCACCCCAGGCCCGGTGCCTTGGGGTTATCCTAGATTCTGCCCTGTCATTCACTCCTCATATCCAGTCACTTATTAAATCATGTCACTTCCACCTAAGGAACATATCTAAAATACGATCATTTATCACCCAAGACGCTGCCAAAATTCTTATTCACTCTCTCATCATATCGCGTCTAGACTACTGTAACTCTCTTTTAATTGGCCTCCCCCTCCAGAGACTGTCACCTCTCCAGTCCATAATGAACACTGCTGCGAGGCTCATACACCTCAGCAACCGCTCCTCCTCTGCCTCACCATTCTGTCAATCCCTGCACTGGCTTCCATTACCTCTCAGAATCAAATTCAAATTAATGACACTGACTTTCAAAGCACTTCATAATTCTGCCCCACCCTACATCTCTGAACTCATCTCTATATACTCACCCACTCGCTTACTACGGTCCACTACTGACCTGCTACTCAACTCTTCTCTCATTACCTCCTCACATGCTCGCATTCAAGACTTTGCAAGGGCTACACCCCTCCTCTAGAACGCTCTCCCACGGTCTGTCCGACTTTCTCCCAACCTTTCTGCTTTCAAAAAATCTCTGAAAACTCACTTCTTTCGAGAAACCTACCCTCACTCTGCTTAACCACCAAACGCAACACCACATACAATACCACATTTCTCACCCACTTAATTCGATCTTGCCCACTCCCACACCTTGTATATTACTCCCTTCCTTTTAGACTGTATGCCTATGCATAGGGCCTTCCTCACCTTTTTGTAACTGTATTGATTGTGATGTTTGTTACTCCATATATTCTATATATGTAATTCATGTGCTGTAGTTGTATAATCACATTTACTTTACAGTGCTACGCAATATGTTGGCGCTATATAAATACATGTTAATAATAATAATACAAGGTAACATGACAAAAATGAGATAAGG
This sequence comes from Xenopus petersii, assembly GCA_038501925.1. Taxonomy (NCBI): domain Eukaryota; kingdom Metazoa; phylum Chordata; class Amphibia; order Anura; family Pipidae; genus Xenopus; species Xenopus petersii. The sequence goes on from CM076682.1 coordinate 135,690,993, forward strand.
ATTTAACCAAATCTCCAACCAATGATTAAACCAGAACATAATTAATAGTTAAGGCTATTCAACTGAAGACCTGTGGGCAAGAAGTGATCCTTAGTGGCTTTTCTATGGTCCCCAGCATGCATATCTAATAATGACAAGTCTAAAGCAAACTGACTTGCTCAGTAATATTGAAAACATAGCACCACTCACTCCTTCTGCTTTGGTAAAGAATGAATTGTATTCAAGATTACTAAGCTAGTTAAGTTGGTTTAGACATTACTAGATGGCAATTTTTTTACTATAATGTAGAAGATGTACTACTTTATAAGAAAATAGACCACTACATTAAAAAAAAAAGTTGCACAGCACCAATCTGAGGAATAGGGCTCAGCAACACTAGACATAGAAGAAATGCTTCTCTAAACTTGTCTCCTGTAGCTTTGTCTGCCTTACCACAGGGCCAGCCAAAGAACTAATGTTTGCAGAGAGCTACAGGAGAAAAAGCTAAATGCCTTCAGAGTTGTTGTATCTCTTAAATATTTCAGAGCCTGTGAAAAACAAACAAACAAGAAATGTGAAATTAAAAATAGGTCAGTGAAGTGATGCTGCATCTGACTCCACTACAAGAAATGACTGAGAGGTACCAAGAGCTTGAGAACCAGTCAACAAGTCTCAAGATGACTGCTCCCCTAATAGAAACTACACATTTTGGTGAAACACATAAGATAATTCCACTCAGGGCCGCCATTAGAAATCACGGGGCCCCGTACAACAAAATTTTTGGGGCCCCCTGGGCCCCGCCCACACTGACGACCAAGCTCCACCCCATTTCCCGCCCACTCCACATCGCAGTTAAAAGACCACACAGACATCAGCGCTAAAAAAGTAACCCCCCCCACACAAGTTGTAAAAAGCTATTGATGGTCAGGGCCCCCTTATAAAAAATTGGGGCCCCAAAAAAAAAAAAATTAACATTTTTTTTTTTAAAAAAAAAACATTGGTGGCAGGGGCCCCCTTATAAGTTAAAAAAAACTTGGGGCCCCAACAAAAAAAATGTAAAAAAAACTAAAAAATAAACAAACATTGGTGGCAGGGGCCCCCTTATAAGTTAAAAACAAATTGGGGCCCCAAAAAAAAATTTAAAAAAAAAAAAAATTTTTTGAAAAAAAAAAAACATTGGCGGCAGGGGCCCCCTTATAAGTTAAAAACAAATTGGGGCCCCAAAAAAAACTTTGAAAAAAAAAAAACATTGGCGGCAGGGGCCCCCTTACAAGTTAAAAACAAATTGGGGCCCCAAAAAAAATTTAAAAAAAAAAAAAAAATTTTTTGAAAAAAAAAAAAAAAACATTGGTGTCAGGGGCCCCCTTATAAGTTAAAAACAAATTGGGGCCCCAAAAAAAAATTTAAAAAAAAAAAATTTTTTGAAAAAAAAAAAAACATTGGCGGCAGGGGCCCCCTTATAAGTTAAAAACAAATTGGGGCCCCAAAAAAAAATTTGAAAAAAAAAAAAATTTTTTTTGAAAAAAAAAAAAAAAAACATTGGCGGCAGGGGCCCCCTTACAAGTTAAAAACAAATTGGGGCCCCAAAAAAAATGTAAAAAAAAAAAAAATTTTTTTGAAAAAAAAAAAAAAAAAACATTGGCGGCAGGGGCCCCCTTACAAGTTAAAAACAAATTGGGGCCCCAAAAAAAATTAAAAAAAAAAAAAAATTGTTTTGAAAAAAAAAAAAAAAACATTGGCGTCAGGGGCCCCTTACGAGTTAAAAAAAAAATTGGGGCCCCAAAAAAACATGTTTTAAAAAAAAAGATTGGTTGCAGGGGCCTATAGAATATTAAAATAATACATTGGTGGCCAGGAGATTAAAAAAAAAAAAAATACACAAACTGGTATTCAGTAGAATTGAACTCACGGCTTCAGTACTTCAACTTCACCTCCTTTCGTGACTTCGGGTCTTTTCACCGCTTCAGGACTTCGGCTTCGGCTTCGGCTGTTTTCGTGACTTCGGGTCTTTGCGCTGCTTCAGGACTTCGGCTTCGGCTGTTTTCGTGACTTCGGGTCTTTTCGGCGCTTCGTGACTTCGGCTTTTTCCGTGACTTCGGGTCTTTTCGGCGCATCGGCTTCGGCTTTTCGGCACTTCCGCATTCGGCAGCACAGAGACAAGACGTACGGCTCGGGCGCTCGTAAGGGGGGCCCGGATCTTTAAAAAATGCAGCGCTGCCGGGCCCCCCTTCATGCCCGGGCCCGGTACGCTTGTCCCCCCTGTCCCCCCCTGATGGCGGCCCTGATTCCACTCATGCATTAGGAATGTAATTTAATGAGTACTTACCATCTTTTAATGAAATCTGTATATAACCGGTTTTCCCTGCAATCCAAGGCATCTGTAAAGTACTAGAAGACAGCAACCAAGTACTAAATGCAGATTTGATATCGTCCTTATGTATGTTTCTATCCTTGAAGAAAAAGAGAAAAGGATTCATCGCTTTCAACATCACTAGTTTGACTCTGGAAATTCCTGAAGCACGTGAAATATATCAATCTACTATTGAAAAATTACCAAATAATTTGTACATATGTCCACACTAGCTAAAGTCCAAAATTAAACGAGGTAAAGAGCCTTTTCCTCTTAACTGCAAAGTGTTTTCTACTCTATGTACAGTTAAAATTTAAATGGCTTTGAAACTCCATGGCTAATTCTTGCTGATTGCATAATCAACAGCTGAATAGAAAAATCAAACAGGCATGACCAGTGTATCTAAAAATCTAATTCGGTATGACCCAAATAATAAAAAATTACCTTTTTTAAGAGGTACATGTACATATGTCTACCTACATTAGAGACAAAAATCCTGTGCCATAAACTGGACAATGACACATGGGGCATATGCTAATACTCCTGAAATTGCTGGGAGAAAAAAAAATGGTCTTGCATTGCGGTGCAATGAATTTACTGAATGTATGTCAGTAACTGTATGTAATCACATCAAAATACATCAGTGGGCATTACATGGTTTTACCGACATACAGTACCCACGGCAAATTAAACGTTTAGGGTTCCCGTAAGTGACAAACCACTCTGTGCATCATTACTCTCTGGATCAATTCACACTAACGGCATTTGCAGTGTCCACAATGCAGGACAACGCATTCTCATTGAAATTATTAAAAAAGCTCTCATATAACTTAGCTCTCTTTTCACTCTTGATAACACTGACTCCTGCTAAAGTATACTACGAAAAATCTCATCTCTCCGTTTACTCAATTATGCCCAACCCCAAACTTTGCGACTCATTTTAGATTGTAATGTCCAAAGCCCTCTTTATCACATGTATCTGGTTTATTAATGCATACACCCTTCTCCTTTTGTACAGCTCCATGAAATATGATGCTTGATAATTATGATAATGATACTCAAGATGAAAATATAATATGTTAGAAATTATACTGCAGTCAACTGTGCCAGACACTCACCAAAGATTGTGTTGGCTGTAGTGTGAGCGATGCCGGGAGTCTGAGAATGCAATCACGTGAATGTATTCTTACAGCTGAGGAGACATTAATATTGAGCTTCTTTCTCAATCGAGATGGGACCTGATATTCAAAAACACCAATACAACATCAAATATTGAATTCTGAGGGAGAAATCATAGTCAAGACACATTTAGAAACTATCCTTGAAATTATTTGTGCACTGGAGACCTGAGAAAGCCTTTTTTTATGCTTAGTAACTGTCTGACACATCTACCTGTAATCAGTCTGATCACTGACACGGAGCCTGTAGGCGCATGCGTAGTTAAAGAGGATTCCTGACTAGGCCCAACTGAGCAGGCTCCATGACAGCGAACAGACACGAAGAGGATACGATTGGACAGAAGATATCACCTAGGGACTCCACTTCGATGCTCCGCTTCTTGCAGGGTTCCAAATAGGAGTGCTAATATAGGTAATACACAGGGAGGAAGGGGTTAAGGGGGCAGATCGAGGGGGCTGTTATATCTGGGGGGTTTAATTCTCCTTTAAGCCCCCCTTACGTCAGAACAAGGTTACAGATATATGAAAACAATGCCTTATCAGCAACACAACTAACAATATCAAGAACAGGTGGTGTTCATAGCACAAATTCAAATTCTAGCTGGACTTTCAGAAGGATCTAGGTTGGAAATAGATATTATTATTATTAACAAGTATTTTTAGAGTGCCAACATATTGCGCAGCCCTGTAAAATTAATGTGCTTATACGAAGAAATCACATCCCCAAATGTCATCTTAACAGAAATACACAAAGTTGGGAACCACTGGTCTACTCTGTGCTCTTCCATCTGTCAGACGTGGGTTTTCTTTAGCTGCACTGCTTAGGATTGTTCTCCTTACTAACAGAGAGGAGAGATACAGTAATGCAGAGCTTATATTTTTGGGATGAGACTCATAGTTTACAGTATCTGTGAGTCAGCTTCTTAACCCAGTATTGGATTGAAAGTAAGTAAATAAGGAGTTTTGGATCCTGACCCGGTGGTTAGCAACTCCTGCATTAAAGTAAAGTTTAGGAATCAAAGGGATTTCTGTAATGTTTGGTAATACAGCTTACCAGATCTATATTAAACTGTAAATATATTTAGAGGATACCAACTTTAGACTTGGTATAATTAATGTATATCGGAGCATGGTAAGTTTTGTATCGACTGTTTTTGTATGCAAAATGTATGTTCAATGTATAGACCCATTTAACGTACAGCACTAAGGAATATGCTGGTATTTTATAAATGTGTTAATAATCATAATATTGTCATACCCATTGCCTGAACAAACCAAACCGTGGTACTGTAGATCTTTTACAGAAACGTGAATGGCAAATTTAGAGTCAGCAGATATTAAGACTTTAATTTAGTGATATAGAAACAACAGCAAAGCAGATTTGACACAGACCCAGACTTTTCCAACGTGTGTGTTTCCATTCCTGATATCATACTCAATGATATCTTTAAGACCGTCAAAGCCATGCCATACTATTTTCACTGTTGCACTGGGTCCTTTGTTGTCAGCATTCCTCTGTTTTGGGTTTCCCAGAGCAACACCGTCCATTTTTTTTCCTGACGGCTCTGTGTTTTTTCTGGTACTTTCCTTCCTTCTTTTTGGGGATAAAAGTTCCTGAATGGTTCCAAATGTTACTACAATATCATTTACTAAACCAGGAGGCTCAGGGTACCATGAGAAAACATGAACACAGTTATCATTCACACTGTCAGTATATTCCTGGCTGTTTTTAACAATGTGAGGGATGTGATTGGATACCCTAAATACAGCTTCTAACTCAACTTTCTTAACCAACGTTTTCTCCGTAAGTTCTGTTTCACTGCTGCTTGCAGAAAGGGTTGGTTTCCTCCAAAGAGATTGTAAAAGAAAATTTCCTACTGAGTCCCATATACTTTTGCTACTGGATAAACCTTCTGAATGATCTGGTTCAATAGTTTCACTTCCTCCTTCAGTTGATTGCCTTTGACTGTCTGTACTTTCGCTCTGTTTATGATCACTTTTTACATGGCTGGATTCAATATCCAAATCCTCAGGTACTGGGGGTACAAGTGCTGAGGAAACAGCCTCTAAGTCTCGTAGTTTAGGAGCAACTACAAGTTCTGTAAGTGGTTCCAGTCTGCCATAACTAGACAGTGGGGTCAGTGCACCTGAATGTAACAAAAACAAAAATCAAAACGTTATCATCATGGGGTAGCCATGAGGTAAGTCACAGTATTAGTTGGATTGACTATTTCATGTATTATTACTATAGCAATGCAAAACAAATTCCAGTATTAACATTGCCATAGTACTAAGAAATAAGACATGAGCATTAATCATGCAGGATGAAATGTATGAACATTAGGAAATGCATGATAACTTACAAATTGGAAAGCAAGAGATTTCTACTTGCTTCCATTGTGGAGACATTTCTGATGCCCAAAGTCATTATGTGCTCGGCTTCCAGGCAGCCAGAAGCAATTTTTCATTCTCTTACTATATTAGTATGTATTTCTAAGCTTTGTCACTGCCACAGAAGCACTTACCAATCTGAAGGTAAATGCAAGTATGCTGGTCAACCCATACTGGGAATATAGCCTTAGGATAAACTATTCGAATTTGATCCAAAATACGGGATTCAAGGGCTGAAGCATGAAGTTCCTGAAAAAAAAAGATATTATCTCACTACCATTGAATATTTTATAGATACCTAAAGGCAAGTTACTGGTATATTTCTGGTGCATATTTTCACTTGATGGATTTAGCAGAAAACAGTTCAGTTTCTCAAAAACTAAACTCCCCCATCTCAAAAACCTCCTACATATATTAATCTAATTTTAAAGACCGCTATTTAGTAAGGCATGTCAAACAGCAGTCGTACAAGGGAATGCCAATGGCACAATATTAATATCCCTGTACGGAGGGTGCTTTATATGCTATACAGGTATGGGACCTGTTATCCAGAATGCTCGGGACCAGGGGTTTTCCAGATAACGGATATTTCCGTAATTTGGATCTCCATACCTTAAGTATGCTAGAAAATCATGTAAACATTAAATATTGCTTCCAATAAGGATTAATTATATCTTAGTTTGGAACAAGTACAAGGTACTGTTTTATTATTACATGGAAAAACAGTGAATCATTTTTAAAAAACCTGTATGGGAGACAGGCTTTCCATAATTTGGAGTTTACTGGATAACGGGTTTCCAGATAACGGATCCCATACCTGTATTAACAATATCTTGATTCGTGCAACTAACATCCCATGACATTTATCCAAGGCAATCAAACTGAATTGCATGTATTCTGTAGCAATTCACAGACAATAAAGTTGCATTTTGGTAAGAGCGTAGAAAGATTAAAAACCACATATACAACTGAGGCCATGCTATGGGGTCTCCTTAGGCAACTGCAATATGTCTAATACAGGAAAGTATGACTTTCTGGTGAACAAATACTTGTGTTGGAGCACAAAATAGAAAGCTATGGAATCTACACAGTTTAATATGTACCGGTACCAGTTTGCATGCAGTAAATTGTAAAATATATCTTTGATTTAAATTAAACAATGTATCTTACCAGTATGTCCCAGTCATCAGCAGACAGGGGCTCAACTGTGACCTCAGTACAAGAAATAACATTAGTGCACTGCTTGAGGAAGACCTGGACAGGAGGAAAATATTATTTTACAAGCATATTATCCTATTAAAAGATCTGATATATTCTTGTAGAAGGCGAAGAAATCAAAAAAAATACAATTTCTATGAGCAAATTCATCCAACTTCAAAATATGTTATGAGGTCCATATCGCAAATGGTCATTCACACTATTCGCTTTTTATTTGCATGCAGTAGGGAGAGGAAGTCTGAAATAAAGCCTTCACATCTAGCTGTTCAAACATGGCCTAAAACATGTGCCCTTCCTGGTTACTGATATTCTGGAAGGCATATTCCCTCCATTTAAACTTTATTGATTATCCATTAATTTGGTCCATAACCCATACAAACACATGCATACTCATACCTGCTGCCCATGTGAAAAGCCGAGCTTCTCAGCAAACTGTCTGTTCAGTTCAGCCACATTTGTACCCAAGCAAGTGCCACTCCGACTCTCCATCCAACAAAGATACACCGGCATCTGCTCACTCCATGACACCTCCACTGCATGATTCTAAAAAAAGAAAGTTATGCTATATTCATTTTATATCCCTGAAAAACACATATCTCTGTATAAGCTGTGCCCAACATAAGAGGTTTTTCATTCAATACCCATATCATCATTGCCAAGTTATCTTCAAAAAATAAAGTACTTTCAATTTAAATATGGGCTAAAACATTGTACGATCATTATGCGCTGGGAACCAGGGAAATAGATGCCCCTAAAAGTATTTTTACTTTTAACTTACAGAATTTCAATTAATTTCATTAGAACTTCTCGAAAATCATTTACTGCACCTCATCACTAGTCCCATGAACCTGCTGAGAGAGGATGAACACTTATGTGCTGCACATAAAAAGAATGATAGCACCCCTGTGTAAGTACCCGGTACTCATCAATGATACATTACCCTGAAAAACTAACGTTGTTTTATTTGTTGTTCTTTTGCAGAGAAAAGAAAAATATCTTTATGCAATGTAGGTGGGTCAGACAGTTCACCTGTGCCACCTAGTGGTTCCAATTAATAAACAAATGCTGAGCAAGAGTAAACTAAATAATGAGACAAGAGGCTCCCTTCTCTTTTCTTAAAGGGGAACTATCGCAAAAATGAAATTTTAACATAAGCTTCAGCACACTGAAATAAGAAACTTTCTAAATACATTCTGTTAAAAATTCTGCATTGTTTCTGAAATAATCAAGTTTATCTTCACTATCCCTCTCTCAGCAACAGTTTCTCTTCATTCTGTCTTCATGCAGCAGTTGGGGGTCAGATAATCATTGACAGTTAGATCCAATATATCTAATAGGGGGGGGGCTCTCTTTCCTAGCAGATGAATTAGAGCTCACTCATATAACTGATTCCAATACAAACAAAATAACAGCCTTTTGCACAAATTCTGCATGTAGAGACACATGATTTCTGGTGATTTTAATAGAGTGAGCTCTAATACATCTTCTAGGCAAAACTACCCCCACTATAAGATATATTGGAAATGAATGAAATACAAAATGAAGAGAAACAGATGCTGAGAAAGGGATAGTAAAGATTTAGATATTTCAGTATGAGGAAGCTTATATTAATTTTTCATTTTCCCATTTAACAAGAGATGCTGAAATTGACTAAACTCACGTGAACTCTTTCAGATTCTCTGATTAATGATCATGATCAATATAGCCAAGATACGCCCCTTTCTTTCACAAACAGCAGCCAAAACACTAATCCATGCCCTTATCTTATCCCGTTTAGACTATTGCAATCTTCTCCTAACATCTCTCTCCCCTCCAATCAATCATAAACTCTGCTACCAGGATCCTGCTCAACCCCAACTAAAATCCTTAGTGTGGCTGCCTGTTAAGCAAAGGATAGCATATAAAACCCTTCTACTAGCATTAATAGCACTTCACTCCTCTGCTCCTCACTAAATTTCTTCTCTTGTCTCGCTATACGTTCCTGGCCATCTTCCTCGCTCTTCTCAAGAGCCACCTTCTCTTCACACCATCTACATCCACTGCCACCTCTCGTCTCAAAACATTCTATCTTGCTGCTCTTTACCTCTGGAATTCCATCCCTGAATTCCTCTGTAAGCAATCCTCTCTCAATCTCTTCAAGAAAAAACTAAAAGCCTACCTTTGGAGCACTAGAACATTAGCCTAGCCCTACTGACTATGCCTTACCTTTTTCATCTCCAATTTGTGCCTGTATGTTAGCCTCCTATACACTTAAACTGTAAGCTCTATGGGGGAAGGAACTTCCTTCCCACTATGTCTCTTAGCACTTAAGCTCTTTGTCCTGATATGATTCTGTATATATTTATTATGTGATTTGTCTTCCTGGTGGGTGTACAGGCAAAGTATAATATCCACAGTTCAAAATGGACCAGCACTCCAGCAGTTTAGTAAAACAGATTTATTGACACATCACTCATGTATTCCAACGTTTCGGCCCTCTGGGCCTTTTCCAAGGACCTTCCTCATTTCTCTCTGCGTGGACCGAAACGGCACGTCGGCTATTCATGCAAATGTGAATACACCTTAAATTTGATGCACAAATAATCTGGTGTTACTGGTCTTTTCTGGAATATTTTAACTATTTATCGTGCACCTGGGGCAAGTCATATAAGCGTGTGGATATATATAATTAATCACATAGAACCACACTCCAAATTATAGTGAATCAAGTCACCTTTATTTGCACCAATCTTTGTGGTGGAGGGCCGAAACATTGGACACAGATTCATGCAAATAAAAGTGACTTGATTCACTATAATTTGTAGTGCGGTTCTATGTGATTAATTATGCAATAAAGGTTTTGAACCTGCACAAACAAGAAAACAGAAAATCCGGATTAGAGTGCAGCTGCCTTTGAACATATATATATATATATATATATATATATATATATATATATATATTGCACTGTACAGCACTGCAGCTCCTTAACATGACTTTACAAATAAAGTTACACATACATACATACATGAAAGATAATACTTAATGAATCGACCAGAAAACCGTTCGGGTCCCTTCATAAAGAACTTCTTGGTTCATACACTGCATCAGGGTTTCAAACACTGGGAATAGAATCTAAATTGTGTCCAATTTATTCATCTGTGATGTACAGTAACTAGTAGAATTAAGTCTAAAGCAACTGGATTTTTTTTTAAATGCTGTAAGAGAAGTTGTGTGATGTCTTCTGCTGGTCATGGCCACAGGCTGTGTTCTTGTGTGCGTTTCTGTTCTGCGGCTGTCACTTATTAACACACACACAATCTTATTACCTTTTAACACAAGGGTCAAAGGTTTCCCTTCCTCTCACTCCTACAATGCTCCCCGAGCAACTGCAACAAGGTCTCCACATCGATTTCTGATAAATAAATCCCCTCATTCCCAATGAGTGGAATTTTACCTGGTAAACATTTACGTACAGAGTATACACACAGTATTTTGTATTTTGACAAATGGCAAATATATAATAATTTTCCTCTCTCCTTTATTATTGGGCAAGACTCACAAAGTTAAGGGGATATCACAGATTCCTGTGCAAGCACCATCACCTGGCATGCCATCTGGTATCTGAAATAAAATGCCTTGTCTTGTTGCAACGTGCTTTTTAGTAAAAGGAGAAGTCCACTGGGGTTGAAACTGGGCCCAATCACAGTAGCTCTTTAAATTTAAAGATAAAGGGGCATGTTTACTAACATTGGAGATAAATATCTGGAGAGATTTTTGGAGATGTTGCCCATGGCAACCAATCAGCAATTAGATTTAAACAGCCACAGCCAAGTTAGAAAACAAAAGCAAATATCTGATTGGTTGCTATGGGCAACATCTTCAGAAATTTCTCCAGATATTTATCTCCAATGTTAGTAAACATGCCCCAAAGTTGCCAAATAAATAGTTATAAATGCATAGTTATAAATAGTTTTAAAAATAGTTATAAACCAAAAGTTAAGAATGTTTTAGAAGACATCATCGTTTCATTAGCCTTGCTCACAAAAAAATTACTTTTAATAAACTGAAGCATAGTAATTTCTGGACAAAACCCTCCTTTTTACAATTCCTGTTCATCTGTCAAAGATCTTTTATATTTACCTGCTATCCCACAGTCAAACTCCCTTCCCAGAGACTATTATCCCACTGTTATTATAGGCACCATCTCTCCCTACTATACCTGCTATCCCACAGTTAGCCCCTTCCCAGAGACTATTATCCCACTGTTACTATAGGCACAATCTCTCCCTACTATACCTGCTATCCCACAGTCAAACTCCCTTCCCAGAGACTATTATCCCACTGTTATTATAGGCACCATCTCTCCCTACTATACCTGCTATCCCACAGTCACACTCCCTTCCCAGACTATTATCCACTGTTACTATAGGCACAATCTCTCCCTACTATACCTGCTATCCCACAGTCACAGTCCCTTCCCAGAGACTATTATCCCACTGTTACTATAGGCACCATCTCTCCCTACTATACCTGCTATCCCACAGTTAGCCCCTTCCCAGAGACTATTATCCCACTGTTACTATAGGCACCATCTCTCCCTACTATACCTGCTATCCCACAGTCACACTCCCTTCCCAGACTATTATCCACTGTTACTATAGGCACAATCTCTCCCTACTATACCTGCTATCCCACAGTCACAGTCCCTTCCCAGAGACTATTATCCACTGTTACTATAGGCACAATCTCTCCCTACTATACCTGCTATCCCACAGTCACAGTCCCTTCCCAGAGACTATTATCCCACTGTTACTATAGGCACCATCTCTCCCTACTATACCTGCTATCCCACAGTTAGCCCCTTCCCAGAGACTATTATCCCACTGTTACTATAGGCACAATCTCTCCCTACTATACCTGCTATCCCACAGTCACACTCCCTTCCCAGACTATTATCCACTGTTACTATAGGCACAATCTCTCCCTACTATACCTGCTATCCCACAGTCACAGTCCCTTCCCAGAGACTATTATCCACTGTTACTATAGGCACCATCTCTCCCTACTATACCTGCTATCCCACAGTTAGCCCCTTCCCAGAGACTATTATCCCACTGTTACTATAGGCACAATCTCTCCCTACTATACCTGCTATCCCACAGCTAGTCCCTTCCCAGAGACTATTATCCCCCTGTTACTATAGGCACAATCTCTCCCTACTATACCTGCTATCCCACAGCTAGTCCCTTCCCAGAGACTATTATCCCCCTGTTACTATAGGCACCATCTCTCCCTACAATACCTGCTATCCCACAGTCACACTCCATTCCCAGAGACTATTATCCACTGTTACTATAGGCACAATCTCTCCCTACTATACCTGCTATCCCACAGTCACACTCCCTTCCCAGAAACTATTATGCCGCTGTTACTATAGGCACCATCTCTCCCTACTATACCTGCTATCCCACAGTCACACTCCCTTCCCAGAGACTATTATCCCACTGTTACTATAGGCACAATCTCTCCCTACTATACCTGCTATCCCACAGCTAGTCCCTTCCCAGAGACTATTATCCCCCTGTTACTATAGGCACAATCTCTCCCTACTATGCCTGCTATCCCACAGCTAGTCCCTTCCCAGAGACTATTATCCCCCTGTTACTATAGGCACCATCTCTCCCTACAATACCTGCTATCCCACAGTCACACTCCATTCCCAGAGACTATTATCCACTGTTACTATAGGCACAATCTCTCCCTACTATACCTGCTATCCCACAGTCACACTCCCTTCCCAGAAACTATTATCCCGCTGTTACTATAGGCACCATCTCTCCCTACTATACCTGCTATCCCACAGTCACACTCCCTTCCCAGAGACTATTATCCCCACTGTTACTATAGGCACAATCTCTCCCTACTATACCTTCTATTCCACAGTCACACTCCCTTCCCAGAGACTATTATCCCACTGTTACTATAGACACCATCTCTCCCTACTATACCTACTATCCCACAGTCACACTCCCTTCCCAGAGACTATTACCCCCTGTTACTATAGGCACCATTTCTCCCTACTATACCTGCTATCCCACAGTCACACTCCCTTCCCAGAGACTATTAACCCACTGTTACTATAGGCACCATCTCTCCCTACTATACCTGCTGTCCCACAGTCACACTCCCTTCCCAGAGACTATTATCCACTGTTACTATAGGCACCATCTCTCCCTACTATACCTGCTATCCCACAGTTAGCCCCTTCCCAGAGACTATTATCCCCCTGTTACTATAGGCACAATCTCTCCCTACTATACCTGCTATCCCACAGTCACACTCCCTTCCCAGACTATTATCCCCCTGTTACTACAGGCACAATCTCTCCCTACTATACCTGCTATCCCACAGTCACACTCCCTTCCCAGAGACTATTATCCACTGTTACTATAGGCACCATCTCTCCCTACTATACCTTCTATCCCACAGTTAGCCCCTTCCCAGAGACTATTATCCACTGTTACTATAGGCACAATCTCTCCCTACTATACCTGCTATCCCACAGTCACACTCCCTTGCCAGAGACTATTATCCCCCTGTTACTATAGGCACAATCTCTCCCTACTACACCTGCTATCCCACAGTCACACTCCCTTCCCAGAGACTATTATCCCACTGTTATTATAGGCACCATCTCTCCCTACTATACCTGCTATCCCACAGTTAGCCCCTTCCCAGAGACTATTATCCCACTGTTACTATAGGCACAATCTCTCCCTACTATACCTGCTATCCCACAGTCACACTCCCTTCCCAGACTATTATCCACTGTTACTATAGGCACAATCTCTCCCTACTATACCTGCTATCCCACAGTCACAGTCCCTTCCCAGAGACTATTATCCACTGTTACTATAGGCACCATCTCTCCCTACTATACCTGCTATCCCACAGTTAGCCCCTTCCCAGAGACTATTATCCCACTGTTACTATAGGCACAATCTCTCCCTACTATACCTGCTATCCCACAGCTAGTCCCTTCCCAGAGACTATTATCCCCCTGTTACTATAGGCACAATCTCTCCCTACTATACCTGCTATCCCACAGCTAGTCCCTTCCCAGAGACTATTATCCCCCTGTTACTATAGGCACCATCTCTCCCTACAATACCTGCTATCCCACAGTCACACTCCATTCCCAGAGACTATTATCCACTGTTACTATAGGCACAATCTCTCCCTACTATACCTGCTATCCCACAGTCACACTCCCTTCCCAGAAACTATTATCCCGCTGTTACTATAGGCACCATCTCTCCCTACTATACCTGCTATCCCACAGTCACACTCCCTTCCCAGAGACTATTATCCCCACTGTTACTATAGGCACAATCTCTCCCTACTATACCTGCTATTCCACAGTCACACTCCCTTCCCAGAGACTATTATCCCACTGTTACTATAGACACCATCTCTCCCTACTATACCTACTATCCCACAGTCACACTCCCTTCCCAGAGACTATTACCCCCTGTTACTATAGGCACCATTTCTCCCTACTATACCTGCTATCCCACAGTCACACTCCCTTCCCAGAGACTATTAACCCACTGTTACTATAGGCACCATCTCTCCCTCCTATACCTGCTGTCCCACAGTCACACTCCCTTCCCAGAGACTATTATCCACTGTTACTATAGGCACCATCTCTCCCTACTATACCTGCTATCCCACAGTTAGCCCCTTCCCAGAGACTATTATCCCCCTGTTACTATAGGCACAATCTCTCCCTACTATACCTGCTATCCCACAGTCACACTCCCTTCCCAGACTATTATCCCCCTGTTACTACAGGCACAATCTCTCCCTACTATACCTGCTATCCCACAGTCACACTCCCTTCCCAGAGACTATTATCCACTGTTACTATAGGCACCATCTCTCCCTACTATACCTTCTATCCCACAGTCACACTCCCTTCCCAGAGACTATTATCCACTGTTACTATAGGCACCATCTCTCCCTACTATACCTGCTATCCCACAGTTAGCCCCTTCCCAGAGACTATTATCCCCCTGTTACTATAGGCACAATCTCTCCCTACTATACCTACTATCCCAGTCACACTCCCTTCCTAGAGACTATTATCCCACTGTTACTATAGGCACAATCTCTCCCTACTATACCTGCTATCCCACAGTTAGCCCCTTCCCAGAGACTATTATCCCACTGTTACTATAGGCACAATCTCTCCCTACTATACCTGCTATCCCACAGCCACAGTCCCTTGCCAGAGACTATTATCCCCCTGTTACTATAGGCACAATCTCTCCCTACTATACCTGCTATCCCACAGTCACACTCCCTTCCCAGACTATTATCCCCCTGTTACTACAGGCACAATCTCTCCCTACTATACCTGCTATCCCACAGTCACACTCCCTTCCCAGAGACTATTATCCACTGTTACTATAGGCACCATCTCTCCCTACTATACCTTCTATCGCACAGTCACACTCCCTTCCCAGAGACTATTATCCACTGTTACTATAGGCACCATCTCTCCCTACTATACCTGCTATCCCACAGTTAGCCCCTTCCCAGAGACTATTATCCCCCTGTTACTATAGGTACAATCTCTCCCTACTATACCTACTATCCCACAGTCACACTCCCTTCCCAGAGACTATTATCCCACTGTTACTATAGGCACAATCTCTCCCTACTATACCTGCTATCCCACAGTTAGCCCCTTCCCAGAGACTATTATCCCACTGTTACTATAGGCACAATCTCTCCCTACTATACCTGCTATCCCACAGCCACAGTCCCTTGCCAGAGACTATTATCCCCCTGTTACTATAGGCACAATCTCTCCCTACTATACCTGCTATCCCACAGTCACACTCCCTTCCCAGAGACTATTATCCACTGTTACTATAGGCACCATCTCTCCCTACTATACCTTCTATCCCACAGTCACACTCCCTTCCCAGAGACTATTATCCACTGTTACTATAGGCACCATCTCTCCCTACTATACCTGCTATCCCACAGTTAGCCCCTTCCCAGAGACTATTATCCCCCTGTTACTATAGGCACAATCTCTCCCTACTATACCTACTATCCCACAGTCACACTCCCTTCCCAGAGACTATTATCCCACTGTTACTATAGGCACAATCTCTCCCTACTATACTTGCTATCCCACAGTTAGCCCCTTCCCAGAGACTATTATCCCACTGTTACTATAGGCACAATCTCTCCCTACTATACCTGCTATCCCACAGCCACAGTCCCTTCCCAGAGACTATTATCCCACTGTTACTATAGACACCATCTCTCCCTACTATACCTGCTATCCCACAGTTAGCCCCTTCCCAGAGACTATTATCCCCCTGTTACTATAGGCACAATCTCTCCCTACTATACCTACTATCCCACAGTCACACTCCCTTCCCAGAGACTATTATCCCACTGTTACTATAGGCACAATCTCTCCCTACTATACTTGCTATCCCACAGTTAGCCCCTTCCCAGAGACTATTATCCCACTGTTACTATAGGCACAATCTCTCCCTACTATACCTGCTATCCCACAGCCACAGTCCCTTGCCAGAGACTATTATCCCCCTGTTACTATAGGCACAATCTCCCCCTACTATACCTGCTATCCCACAGTCACACTCCCTTCCCAGACTATTATCCACTGTTACTATAGGCACCATCTCTCCCTACTATACCTGCTATCCCACAGTCACACTCCCTTCCCAGAGACTATAATCCCACTGTTACTATAGGCACCATCTCTCCCTACTATACCTGCTATCCCACAGTCACACTCCCTTCCCAGAGACTATTATCCCACTGTTACTATAGGCACCATCTCTCCCTACTATACCTGTTATCCCACAGCCACAGTCCCTTCCCAGAGACTATTAATTCTACAGTACAACACGGTTACCTGTTCCAGGCGCAGTTGTGCGATCACCTCAGGTGTCAGACGCAAAAAAGTGTCCTTAGTGCTGGTGAGTTTCAGGGACACAACAGCCCCGGCCGGCCCAGGACCGAGCATCCCGCTGCGGGTTACCCACAACGCCCCTCTTTACTCGGGCGCTTTATTAGAAGAAAGTGCATGTATCAGAACTTTAATTGCTAAGGTTGTCTGTCCCTTCATGTTAACAAGATAACTTCCGCACCGCTTCACCTTTGACAACTGAGGAAATCCACTCCCCCGTGTCTACTGACATAGTGGTATCTTCCGACCAATCGGAGGGTCGCGTACTCTAATGACGCTATTGCGTGAGGCACTCTTTCCAGCTATTGGTTGTACGGGCTTTCCGGTGCAGAGAGAAAGAAAGCGGCTTGTTTATTTGCAGAATCTGATGACTGAAAGTGCCCCAGTGCAAGTAGAAGCGCACGCACACCATGAGCAAAGAAATTTATGCGCCTCACGTGCAAAGTACCACGAAGGACGGAGGCCCAGAGCAGTCAAAGTGCGTTGTTTAGCAATCCACGCAACTGGTGTAGAGAGGGTATCCCTTTCCTGCGATTGGAGTGCGATCCTTGCTGCAGGCTTCTTCCCTTGCTCCCCACAGTTATTACTGACTTACAGCTGCCAGTAGGATGTTCAGCCGCAGAGGTACAGACAGGCTTAGCTGCTCCCATCTCTTTCCCTGTCCTGGACCTGGGCTCGGCTTCTCCCAATTAAAGTGGTGGTTCACCTTTAAGCGTACTTTTAGTATGTTATAGAATGTCCTATTCCTAACAACTTTGCAACTGGTTTTCATTATTTATTTTTTATAGTTTTGGAATTATTCGCTTTCCTCTTCTACATCTTTTCATCTTACAAATGGGGGTCACTGACCCCAGCAGCCAAAAATCAATTGCACTATAATTGTATTATTATTGTTACTTTTTATTTCCTATCTTTTTTGTTTAGTCCCTCTCCTATTCACACCAGTGCCTGGTTGCTAGGGTAAATTGTACTCTAGTAAAGCTGCTGAACAATAAAGCTGGCCATATATATATATATGGTTTGGCCAGTGAGTGGATCTGTTCCCAATATGCCCACCCTGATGTGAGTGATAGGCTGATCCTATCATGGGCCCTAGGGCCCAACAATCGGATCACAACAAGCAGAGTGGGGGTGGTCAGATCAAGGACCACATCAATGAACCAATGTGGTCCTCGATATAACGGGATTTTTAAACCCACCTGTTCGACATCTACCCGACTTTTGGCCTGATATCGATCGGGGAAGCCCATTGGAGGGCCCCATACACTGCCCAATAAGATAGCGGCTTAATCTGCCTGCAGTTTATATTTGCCCGTGTATGGGGGCCTTTAGCTAGATAGCTGAATAAACACAATCAATGAAAACCAATTGCAAATATGTCTCAGAATATGTCTATGGCATAATAAAAGGTAATTTTAAGGTGACTAACCCCTTTAAGATGCGCTCTCACCCCACAGTAATTCCGTGGAAGGAGGGTTCTAGTTTTAACACCAGTTGGAGACTGCAGGTCTCTGTTATTATAAATGTTAGCTTATTTTCCCATGAGTCCTTTCAGGCCCCGATCTGTGGCTTGTGACAAATGCCAGAGAGGCTACTGTATAATGCCATATAAAGTCATTATTTGTTGGGCGGCTGTTTGAGTCTCTGTCAACATGGAATGCCAGGTCTTATTTTGACTCCCAGTCCAGACCTGTACCCTTTCACAAAGGTGTAGATGTAGAGGAAGCCCACCTAGTGGCAACTGATAAGTTTCAATATATATTTACAGTATCTTCTAGTTACCATTGCCACTCACCACTAATATCAGCCAATGCATCGTGCATGTGATTGCGCACAGCATAACATGACAGCAAGGGTTGTTTTGTGCTTAGAAGAAGTTTATATAGAAACGCACATACAGAGCCCTGCAAAAGTATCCACACCTCTGGCCAATTCTCTCATTTTGCTGAATAACAGATTCTACACTGACTTGTTCTTTTCTGTAATAACCAGAAACAAAGAAGAAAAAATAAAACAATGAAATATAGTTAGTTTTAGTATACAGCCCACACTGTAAAATTGAGTAGAACCCCCTTTGCAGCAATTTGTGGTACCAGCACCCATGGCAAGTACCTCTGGCACCGGCTCCTGCTCCCCTCCTTTTTCTCACTTAAAGTAGCTCGTTAATGCAACTGTATCCAAACGCTCCCCCATTGCTCTACACCAACCCTTGTTTGCCTGTCTCCTTACTACAACTTTAATCCAACTAGCCTGAATTTGCCCCAGTTTACTCAATGGATTATGCTTTTATTTTTTTAATGGGGTTCTATTGTGATCCATATAACATAGAATGGATTTGCACACTCTAAATAACATGCAAACAAAAGGTGGTATAAAGTAAATAGAATTATTTTCCTACTATTAAGGTCGTTTTTACTACAGCTCCCAGTGATTGGTAAATTGATATGCAGAATTGTGCAGATTTTGGCTACTGGCTAAAAGAAGTAAAAATGACCAGATTATTGTAGTTTGGTCATCTACGCGTATGGCCAAATCATATGCAGATCACATGGAAGCTAGATAAAGTGTAGCCTTATTAATGGAGTGGTTCACCTTTAATTTAACTTTTAGGATGTTATATAATGGCCAATTCTAAGTAAGTTTTCAGTTAGCCTTATTTATTTTTTGTATTTTTTTTTAATTATTTGCCTTTTTATTCTGAGGTCACTGACTAGCTAGTAAACAAATGCTTTGTAAGGCTACACGTTTATTGTTATCGCTACTTTTTATTACTCATCGTTCTACTCAGGCCTCTCCTATTCATATTCCAATTTATTATTCAATGCATGGTTGCTAGGGTAATTTTGACCCTAGCAACCAGACTGCTGAAATTGCAAACTGGAGAGCTGCTGAACAAACATCATATTTATTATTTGCTAAAAATTCTGTATGATGTTCAGTAAATGGGAAATAAATAACTGCTTAAAGTTTTCAAAAAGTCAGTTTTTTTGCTTCTCACAAAAAACAGCAGTACTGTTTTTTTTCTTTAAGCTGCGTGCACACAGAGTGTTGTCTCCATTGCTCTCAGACTGCTTTTTCTTCAGGCTAAGAAGCAGATCCTCTTCCTTCCCAGCTCTGTTGATCTGCACTGAAAATGACTGCTTCCGCTTGAATGCAGGTACACAGAGAGGAGTGGAGGTTGGCCCGAAAACTCCTACTACAGCGTTTTTGAGCCGACCTTTGCTCTGTGTACGTGCCCACAGCTTAAAGAAAAAAACAGTACTGCTGTTTTTGTGAGACTGGGGCTAACTACATCTAATAGAGCCACACTGTGCATTCTCACATACCTATTGTGTTAATTACTGATGCGTTTGGGATAAGGACGCTAGGAAGGAGGAATAGAAAAACCAAACCATGGTACTTATAAAAATGTGTTTATGATAACTGCATATCAGTTAAAGATAGTTGCTAGTTATGGGGAGCCATAAGAGAAAAAAAAAATATTGCTAACACCTAAATATAGAATAATATTTTTTGTATGCAAGAGAGAGAGATGTGTGTGTTTTCCAGTTTCCTCTAATTACTTTAATAAATTATTTTATATATTTAAATGCATACTTCATTTTTGTATGGCAGTCTTTTCGAAGCAGTTCCAGCTATAAGAGTAATAACATCAATCATAATGAAATATAAAGTACAGGTATGGGATCTGTTATCCAGAAAGCTCAGAATTACAGAAAGGCCATCTCCCATGACTCCATTTTATCCAAATGTTTTAAAAAATATTTCCTTATTTCTACTTGTAATAGAACAGTAACTTGTCCAAGCTAAGATATATTTAATCCTTATTGGAAGCAGAACCAGCCTATTGGGTTTATTTAATGTTTACAAGATTTTCTAGTAGACATAAGGTATGAAGATCCAAATTACTGAAAACCCCAGGTTCTGAGCATTCTGGATAACAGTCCAAAGGGTATAGTCCCTGGTTGAGCTGTCCCAGGTATGGGACCTGTAATAACAGGTCCCATACCTGTACTGTTAACCTACTCTGGTAAAACGTGTTTGTTTACTTAATGAGGCTCTAATATAGCTTATTTAAGTTTATGTAAGGTACTATGTAGCAATTGGTGTTGTGATTCAAGTTCCAGGAGGGCCAAATTAACACAGCAGACCAGAGGCAAGTTGTGCAGAATACAAAATGAAAATGTCATTCATGGCTCCGTCTATGCAGTTGCCAGGCAGACATATATACTTTTAACTGTAAATACATTTTTTTAATTTTATGGCATTACTGACCTATGAGCATTTTTCTACAGGCTGTGAGCAGATAAGGCATGCTCCAACTGGCTAGCTATGGAAACATATAATATTTAATAAAGAAACCACTCTGCTACGTCATTTTATCAAACATTGACCACAGACTGCAAGCAGCTAATTCCCAGCAATGCAATAAAATGTAACAGATACATTTATTACAGACATTGATTACAGATAAAAAGCTAGATGTTGCGTGTGACTGGCAAGGGTGTGCATTATGGATTTCCAACCTGCAGCCCTCATGCATTTTTATAGAAATATTACTCCCATGAGACAGCTGCAGTATGTTCAACCGTAGCTGCAAGTTGCACGTAGATACCTGCCCAGAGCACACAGAGCATGTGCAGTGTCACTGACACTCATACCTAAATCCAAAATGAGGAGTTCCTGTGCAACGTTGTCAGGTTCAAATTAAACGTTTATCTTTATTAAAGCTTACATGTCCTCCCGGGTATCTTTAGGACCAAGGGGTGGAGCCATTACCTGCTTGTTGATACAGAAGAAACAAGGCAGATTTTTTATGTGGACACTAGGATACCTAAGGGTATGAACTCCCAATTAGACATGCTTTTATGGATACCTTCCCTTGAGATGGTTTCCATTTTTTTCATACGTCTGTATGGTATTTGAAGCTCTAATTTTGGTTCTGTACATTACAAACAACTCAGATACAGTTGAACTGCAGACTTTCATCTTAAATTCAGTGGGTTGAACAAAAAGATTGCATAAAAATGTGAGGAACTATTAACACAATCACTTCATTTCAGGGGCTCAAAAGCAATTGGACAATTGACTCAAAGGCTATTTCATGGGCAGGTGTGGGCAATTCCTTTGTTATGTCATTATCAATGAAGCAGATAAAAGCCCAGGAGTAGATTTGAGGGGGGGGGGGTGCTAGAATGTGGAAGATTTTGCTGTGAACAGACAACATGCGGTCAAAGGAGCTCTCCATGCAGGTGAAACAAGCCATCCTTAAGCTGCAAACACAGAAATTGCTACAATATTAGGAGTGGCAAAATCTACAGTTTGGTACAACACAAAAAGACCTGGACGTCCATGGAAGACAACAGTGGTGGATGATCTCAGAATCATTTCCATGGTGAAGAGAAACCCCTTCACAACAGCCAAGTGAACAACACTCTCCAGGAGGTAGGTGTATTGATATCCAAGTCTACCATAAAGAGAAGACTGCATGAAAGTAAATACAGAGGGTGCACTGCACAGTTCTGGAAAAACATTCTTTGGACAGATGAAACCAAGATCAACAGCTCATGATCCAAAGCATACCACATCATCTATAAAACATGGAGGAGCCAGTGTGATGGCTTGGGCAGTGGCACTGGGACACTAGTGTTTATCCATGATGTGACACAGGACAGAAGCAGCGAATTAATTCTGAGGTGTTCAGAGACACTGTCTGCTCAAATCCAGCTAAATGCAGTCAAATTGATTGGGAGGGGTTTCATAATACAGATGGACAATGACCCAAAACATAGAAGCAAAGAAGTGGAAATATTCTTGAATGGCCAAGTCAGTCACCTGATCTGAACCCAATTGAGCTGCATTTCACTTGTTGAAGACTAAACTTCGGACAGAAAGTCGCTGCAGTAAAGACCTGGCAGAGCATTACAAAGGAGGAAACCCAGAATATGGTGATGTCCATGAGTTCAGGACTTCAGGCTGTCATTGCCAGCAAATGGTTTTCAAGCAAGTATTAGAAATTAACATTTTATTTTCAGTTTTTTTGTACAATTACTTTCGAGCCCCTGAAATGAAGTGATTGTGTTTAAAAAACATATTTATGGACCTAGCTGGTATATAAAAATCTGTCAGGTCTGAAAATCCCAACAGGCGAAAAATGTGGTCCTCCTCCAATGGCCGCTGTATTATCTGATCGTTAGCTCCCAGGGTCAATGATCAATCAGTCTGGTTTAGCAACCTCTGTAGTTATATGGGGATAGCTATACCTGCCAATAGAAATCTAGGAAATGAAGACAAAATGAATGACGGAATAAATGTTTAATCAGACTTTTTTTTTTTTTAATCCATTTTCTGAACAGCATTCATTTGGCCAAACATCTACATAAGTATATCCTACTGTATATAAAGTGGGAATGTATCAAGTATAGATTATGAAAGTGCAAATAACATTTCAAGGTTACAGTAATGGTATTTTTCTTACATTATAAAATAACCAGTTTACAAAATAGCTTGTCAGATTTAGTTTTCTGAATTGTAAAGTCTTGTTGCTGTTAAAGATGTTTTCATTGTACCAAGAGATGCATTGTATGGTTAAACTTGAGCGGAATAGGAACAATACCACCCAAGCTAAAGGGAGATACAGGATCCATGGGATATACCATTGTCACACAGAGGGTTGTTTGTGTATATGCAAATCTATACCAAGGAGAAACACAATTGGGTGGAAACCTTTGTTTATTTTTGTGCATAAAAGAAAGCAATCATTGTGTGCAACCAATCCGAAAATAATATACACAAGAAGTCATTTTTAGGGATCTAGTGTTAAATATATATTTATATAGATGTTTTAAAAGAAAAGTACAGCTTAAATGTAACTAACAAAACAAGAGGAAAACTTAGAAAACCTAAAATAAGTGGATTTAGTGTAACAAAAAATGTTCACGTCTGTAAAAGCTTCAACAGAAGAACAGAAAAAGCCCTTGCAGAGTTCCATAGGAGACGTACCGAAGTGTATTAATGAAAGCTGAGCCCCCAGCTAGTGTTGAACTACAAGTCCCAATCACTCTCAGCATTTTTTAGCTCTCAGCTGGATGCTGTAACTTGTACATCAAAAGCTTTGACAGGTGCTGGCTAAACATCCCCAACTAAAAATTCCATACATATTGGTCAGTGATTACAAAATGTAAAGATAAGTATTTTGAAATTATTCCAAGAACATTCTTGGCCAAATGGGCCCTACCTCTGAGCTGGAAAGTCCTATCTGCTTCCCATAATACCAGCCTTGGGAACAAGAGTAGTATCAGTGATTACTGAGATCCACATTATGCCCACAAGTGCCAAGAAATGTATGCAACTGCCACTTAAGGCACTGCAACCTCCTCTCTTTCCTACCTGCATGGGTGGCTGGGCGTTTGTTTATTCCCCTATTGCATTCTCTTTCCATTAGAGTAGAACCTTTTGTTCAGCTCTTCGTACAAGTGCTTGTAGCTATTTGCCCCACATCTAAAAGTGTCAACTTTCTCTGTAGCTTTAATTCTTTTCCTGTACCTAAAACATAACAAAAGCACACAATGTTATTGAATTAGTAAACACAATGCATATTTTTTTCACTTGAATACAGTTATTTTGCATTATATCAGTATATGTGCACTTAGTATGCCCTGTAAGAAAACAACTGCTTGACTTCTATGCTAGCTCAAATCACAGAGGAGACAACCTACAGCAGCAGGACAGGCGATACATTCTATGGAAATGCAGTATGAACTCAGCACTGAGGTCTGATATTGGCTGTTATTAGACCAGGCCATGGGTGGTCTTTATGGAGTAGGAAAACACATCCCAGAGGAAAGACTGTGCTAATAGTTCTATTACAGGCGTTCAATGTGACAGCGACTGATCTGGATAATTAAAGGCACGGCGACAAGTTGTGCAACCAAGCTATTGCTGATTGGGAAAGTTGAGCTGATCACTTAATAGGATTATTTACTTTAAAAAACCCATTACCTACACTGACCCATCTCTTGATACAGTGCCTATAACATGTACTGGATGGGGAACAAATGACATATTCCTGTTCAAACCCTGATAATATAATCCACAAATTTAGAAGGTAACTGCACCAGGGATCTTCCACTGCTACTCACCCCCTGCAAGACAGGTGAGGACATGCAGGTGTTGTATGGGTCTGTCGCTGTCAGAGAACAATGGGGGGACATATAAAGGGCCACTGATCACAAGATATTCTCCAATGTTTACACCTCCATGTTGCATCAATGAATTACGCATAGGACAAAAAATAAAAGCATCGATTTAGCTGCATTTTCTGCACAGTGCCTCTTATGTGGTAGCCCCATTTAGTACATTGACCCCGTTGCTGTTGGGACAAGCCTCCGTATTGGCCCTCTGTATAGAGAAACACATAATGTACTATCATGTGGCTTATTGGTAAATGTCTAATCTCAAATCAAGTATTCATAATACATGTATATATATTTACACAGTTTTAGGAATAACCCATTTTCTTTAGTTGACAACCAAAAACTGCATATGTTAAAATCTACTCTACCATTTAAGTGTTATCAGGCGAGTCCAACTTTTTAATTTTGGCACATAAGACACTGATAACCTGATTGGTGACATCCTATGATAAAGTGCGGCTATGCCTCATTTTTCTAATCCCCACCACTGCATTCCCCTATCAAGACTTTATTAGAAAACAAAGATGTTTTTATATTTTTTTACTTCTCAGTGTAGTCGTTTAAAGGGTAAATAAGCTTTATTTAGTTGGTGGGGTAGCCTGGTTAATGTTAGAATTTCACAGTACAGTGTGCAGAGTTTATTGTACAAACAGGACATTCCTTCTCTGCAGATCTACAATAATAATAACCACCAGTGGTAGCTGCTAGAGTACGTGTCCATCCTAAAAGCACAATCTATTCTTAAAGACTTCCGAACTCTGTGCCTACAAAATATCACATACAAAGGCAAACATACGATAGGCTCTCATACAGTAAAGTCGATTTAGAGTTAACACTGATAATTAGGGTACATAACTGCTGTGTATCATTTGCTTTCTGAATACTGTCAAACAGACCAAGTTCTGTTTGATGATATTTCTTGCCACTGCCCTGTTTAAAGGCAACATATACCCTATGGGGTTAGTAGTACAATCAGTAAAACCATGTGGGTACATTTCAATAGAGAAAACTTTAAGGGAGAGTTCAGCCTCAGACAAGTTCTACTAAATTATAATGTAATATGAATAATCTTAATAAAATTTCCAATGTAGTTGAATTAAAAAATAAAACGCTGCTTTTACAATATATCTACTTATGGATCTAGTTCCAGTTCTCTGCCTTAACCAAGGCTCTCCCCAACCTGCCTATAGTACAGTGACACACATCATGGGGAAGCACAGGTTTCAATAGTTACTGCACATGCTCATTCCTTTGCATGCCTTTGATCTAATAGGCAGAATCACCGCAGCCAATCAGAACGGTGAATTGAAAGTGAATGTGCAGTAGTGCTCCATGCCTGTGCTTCCCCATGCTGATTGTGATGAGGGTCTTTCAGAGCCATGGGGTCAGGGATCCTTACCAAAGTCATCTGTTCCGCTCTACCTGCCCAGGCAGATGCAAGTACGGGACCTGTTATCCATAATTTGGATCTCCGTAGTTTAAGTCTACTAAAAAATTATTTTATCATTACTTAATACGATTGTTTTACCTCCAATAAGGATTATTTATATTTATTAAGTACAAGGTACTGTTTTATTATTACAGAAAAAAAGAATTCATTTTGAATTTATTTTTTAATTTATTTGATGATATAGAGTCTATGAGAGATGGCCAACCTGTAATTTGGAGCTGTGGATAACGGATCCCGTACTTGTGAAAAAACAGTTAAAAAATTAAATGAAACCATGTTGGAAATATTATTTACATCTATTTATTTACCAAAACTTTGATTATGGTATCAGTATTTTTTTTTCATTTCTAAAGAAGCTACAATCCTGCTTGCTTTGCTTAGGTACAATAAAGCATCATCCATAATCTCCACTGACTCAGCTCCACTTCCATAAAATATTATTAAAGGCATTTTTATGGAATGGTTTATAACGGTTTCCTGCGTATATGCAACACTTGCTATGCCGGCCCATCGAGACTCAGGACTCCACAAGAAGAAGAAGACTCGGGTACCGGTTCGGCATAGAAAAAACAAACTGAACCAATCATACCACATTACAACTGTAAATACCTTCTTCACATAGTGTGACAATTTCTTCAGTTCTTTATAAAGTCAAAAACAGAAGCAGCCAATAATACACACACATACTAACAGACTAACAGAAGAGGCAGCGCATGACATCTCTGCACTGCATAAACCTTTCAAAATAATCATTTTTCACCTTTTATTTTCATACCCTTATTTCCATAAACTTACACATACTCATTTCCAATCAACAGCTTCCTAGTTTAAATGTTATTGGGCTAAATGGTAACTTATTAAATAGTCCATGATGCAGCATTTGATTATTTATCCAACACTTTCAGCTAAAAATGCTGATTATTAGTGCATGGACTGTGTCTCATATGAATTGTTGCTACATAGCTGGACACTCTGCTTAATGACTCTGGCGTCACACACCTATCATAACACACATTTAATTGTGTACATATGGACAATACATATGAAGATGCAGTCGCCCAAGGTGAGTCTCGTCTATTGATACAATTGATAGCTTCCCTAACGTGGACCCTACTGATAATTGTTTAAAAACTATTTTGGGGCCCTTTTTTGTTATCATGTGTTTTTACTAAAACTCCTATAATCCGAGCGTCATTTGTTAATACACTATCGTTCCTGTTGCCTGTCAGTCAATAAGAGCAGCATGGTCGGAGGAAAGTAAACAGCAGACGGTTGAAAAGTGAAATGACTGTACATATCTGCAGATACTCTCACTATACAATGCCATTTGAACAAAATTTCATTACTGTATTCAAAACATGAAACCTGGAGATAAATACAAACTTAGGGGTTGGTGTGATGCAAATATAAATGGAGTGATAAACGTTTAGAGGATAAGGAAAATGTTGAGGTACAGCAGGAGACCACTTCTTTTTTTTAGATTGAGATCTGTGTAAATTAATAAAAAAAAAAAAAAACATGACTCTTTACATTAAGGTATTATCAAACTAAGGCTACATAATCACTGCATTTTATTAGAAAGTAGAATTCACTCTACTTATTTCTTGCTTCGGAAACAAATCAAGGCAATCAAAATCCAATTTGATGCAGAAGAAAGTCTCAAGGAGTTCCGACTGGTTCAGAGGACTGCAAGCACATTACAATTCCATATCCAATCTATTTTGTCATTGGACTGAAGTGGAACACGACCTCCAACACGCGAGAGACATCTGAAGTTCTGCACACAAACTATTATCAGTTCATACCAAATGTACTTGTTCGACCCATTCACTTGAAGTTTCAGGAGTTCTACTGGAAATATCTTCAGAACTATTCATACTGTTTGTAACATCATTTGTGGGGTCGTCACTTTGTGACACTCCATCAAGCGCAGGTACATTCTCCTCGGAAGTGCTTTCTTCTGTTTGGATTTCTTTATATTCATTGATTAGTGCATCCTGAAAAAGTGCATGCTCCTCGGCCAGACCCTGGGGTGGCTCCCTTAGCGTTGGAGGTGACAGTTGTTCATCGACATTGAGCGGCTGCAAATCAACGTCAGTTTCAGAAGTTGCAGATGGTATAAGGGCAATGCTCTGAGGATTGATGTCATGGAACCATGCCATGATATTACCCAGGAGATTCTCGCTCATGTTTGGGTCTTGGCTAGATGAATCAAGGTCGCTTGAGGTTGAACACAAATCACCTTGAATATCACTGAAAGGGTGTGAAAGATGATGATCTGTTGCATATGGATCTCTACTGGCTCCTAGTCTTACTAGGCTTTCTCCCAGTTCTAACAACTCAGAGCTACTTAAAGCAGACCTTGGGTTATCGATGCTTATTGGAGCTGGGTCAAGTCTTGAGGGTAATGATGTGCCTATAGCACCAAGAGATGCCTCATTGTTCAGAAACTCTCTTGTTTCTTCATCCACTGCAAGACGGGATTCCTGCAGAGATAACTGGATTGCCAAGAGGATATTTGGATCATCTTCATCCAAGGAGCTCAAAGTCTAGAAAAGCAGGAAAAAAATGAATACGTCTAAATAATCTATGGGATTTATTACTAAAAATGGGTGAAAGGTGGGAGGGGATTGGGTAGGGAAGCAGATGGGAATTTAGCAATGGAATTACTGTAGAAGAAAGTCCACATTTTTATTGTAATTAAGGTAACTTACAATTATGGAGTATATACTCTGGGAGTATAGCCACAGAACAGAATTTGGCATATATTTAAAGGGCATGTAAAGGCAAAAAAATAAAATCCCATTTTTACTTTCTTTAATGAAAAAGAAACCTATCTCCACTCAAAATGTGTACCGTTTTTAAAAGAAACCTGACTGTATGCAGTGAAATTCTCCCTTCATTTACTGCTGTGAATAGGAATTGTCAGACAGTCCCTAACTGCTGAGCAGGGAAACAATCATACTTATGAACAGCAGGGGCAGCCGCCGCCTTACTTCCCAGCCATGCAGAACTCAAGCAGCTTTGTTTATGACGATCCCTAAGCAGCCCAGACCGCACTGAGCATGTGCACAGTCTTAGTCTTGCAAAGATGTTTAACAAAGTTACAAGATGGTGACCCCCTGTAGCCAACTTTGAAAACATAAATTATTTGTTTGATTAGGCTTGTGGTGCAGTAAATTCATGTTTATATTTAGTATACAAAATACAGCATTTCTAGCCTTATTCTATTTTAGATTTTACATGCCCTTTAAGGTGAAAGGCTATATGCTAAAAGAGGAAGACTGTACATACAGCCATGGAGAGGAGAGCTTATTTTAGAAAGGAGAGCTGTGAATGAAGTCAATAATAGAGCATGACTGTTACTATATTCAGAGAGGATGGCTGTGAGTATAGTCAGACAGCGGAGAGCTATGCATAAACAATAATGGAAGGCAGACTTATGCATATGTTTATAAAAAGAGGGGCTGTTTATATAATCACTGAGAAGAGGCCTAAGCAAACAGTGATACAAGCCTAGCCATATACACTTATGAAAAAGAAAAGAGTTACAGTCACAGAGAGAGGCTGCTCATATAGTCATGAAGAGGTGAGCTGAAAGGAAAGGAGGGCTACAGAACAATGGCAGAAGTTGAACTTACCATAGAGGTTCCATGCCGTCTGCTACCACTAGCTTCCTGGGTGTCTGCCAATATAAATTCATGTTATAATGCTTGAAGATACTTTACTGAGTAACATGCAGTTTATCTCACACTATAGTACAGCACTAACAGAGCATTGAACCGTCACAAGCTAACATGTTGCACTGTGCAATTTCCATGTGTGGGAGGATATCCACCATCTTAGCATAGAAGGTGTGGGAAGTAGTGTATTCTGGGATCTTTCTGTAATTTGATTCATTATATCTTAGTCAGATAAAAAATCATTTAAGCATTAATTAAACCAATACAGCACCAACATGATTCATGCATATCTAGTATAGGTCAATCTAAAAACAACTGGACTTGCTGAGTAATCAATGAAGACGTTTCACTACTCATCCGAGCAGCTTCTTCAGTTCAACTGACTGGTGTGGGAAGTTTTCGGCATATAAACTCTTCCACTAATCCATTTACAATGGCACTGGTTAAATTAAGGAATGTTGGCCTGGAACATAGTATTTGTACCTGGATAGAGAACTGGCTAAAAGATAGACTACAAAGAGTGGTGGTAAATGGAACATTTTCTAATTGGACCAGTGTTGTTAGTGGAGTACCGCAGGGCTCTGTACTAGGTCCCTTGCTTTTCAACTTGTTTATTAATGACCTGGAGGTGGGCATTGAGAGTACTGTTTCTATTTTTGCAGATGATACTAAATTGTGCAGAACTATAGGTTCCATGCAGGATGCTGCCACTTTGCAGAGTGATTTGTCTAAACTGGAAAACTGGGCAGAAAACTGGAAAATGAGGTTCAATGTTGATAAATGCAAGGTTATGCACTTTGGCAAAAATAATATAAATGCAAGTTATACACTAAATGGCAGTGTGTTGGGAGTTTCCTTAAATGAGAAGGATCTAGGGGTCTTTGTAGATAACACGTTGTCTAATTCTGGGCAGTGTCATTCTGTGGCTACTAAAGCAAATAAAGTTCTGTCTTGTATAAAAAAGGGCATTAACTCAAGGGCTGAAAACACAATTATGCCTCTTTATAGGTCCCTGGTAAGGCCTCATCTGGAGTATGCAGTTCAGTTTTGCACTCCAGTCCTTAAGAGGGATATAAATGAGCTGGAGAGAGTGCAGAGACTAAGTGCAACTAAATTGGTTAGAGGGATGGAAGACTTAAATTATGAGGGTAGACTGTCAAGGTTGGGGTTGTTTTCTCTGGAAAAAAGGCGCTTGCGAGGGGACATGATTAGACTTTACAAGTACATTAGAGGACATTATAGACAAATAGCAGGGGACCTTTTTACCCATAAAGTGGATCACCGTACTAGAGGCCACCCCTTTAGACTAGAAGAAAAGAACTTTCATTTGAAGCAACGTAGGGGGTTCTTCACAGTCAGGACAGTGAGGTTGTGGAATGCACTGCCGGGTGATGTTGTGATGGCTGATTCAGTTAATGCCTTTAAGAATGGCTTGGATGATTTTTTGGACAGACATAATATCAAAGGCTATTGTGATACTAAGCTCTATAGTTAGTATAGGTATGGGTAGATAGAATTTGATTAAAAGTAGGGAGGGGTGTATGTATGGATGCTGGGTTTTCATTTGGAGCGGTTGAACTTGATGGACTTTGTCTTTTTTCAACCCAATTTAACTATGTAACATTGTAACTCTTCAAAGAGGTGACATCTGAAGAAATTCACAGAGGTGTTGATTCAGTGAATTTCTTCAGATGTCACCTCTGTGAAGAGTTACAATGTGCCATTGTAAATGGATTAGTGGAAGAGTTTATATGCCGAAAACTTCCCACACCAGTCAGTTGAACTGAAGAAGCTGCTCGGATGAGTAGTGAAATGTCTTCATTGATTACTCAGCAAGTCCAGTTGTTTTTAGATTGACCTATACTAGATGACCTGGATGAATGAAAATCTTCATAGTCATGATTCATGCAGCTTAGTTACCATCAAGTAGAGGCAGAATTATCTGCTTAAAATTGACTCAATGGGAGATGGTCTTCCCATAATTCAGAGCTGTCTGGATAATGTGTTTATGGATAAGGGATCCCATACCTTTATTGCATATATGCAGGTACACACTGTATTTCACATTTACCTTTCTATGAACCACTTATTTGTTCTAACCATTATATATATTGAATTGTAATGTACCTAATAGGTTCTCAGAGCGATCATCGGGATCTGGGGTATTGCTCCTGACGCTGTGCATGTCTCCTCTGCGTCGCTGTCTGTGCCGTCTCCGGTACTGGAATTCTGTATACTCCTGCACACAATGAAGGGAGCACGCTTCAGTATTTTTCCTACGTGTGTAGGATATCTTTTGGGCATAGGTTATTTTGCACAGAAGATATTAACTGCACATTTGTATTTATTATTAAACTTGAAAATTGAATATTAGCTTCAGCATACTGAAATTAGAAACTTTCTAAATACAATCAATACAAGTTTATATTCACTATTCCTCTCTCAGCATCTGTTTCTCTTCATTCTGTCTTCATTCAGGAGTTGGGTGTCAAATGAATGATCCAATATATCTTATAGGGGGGTTCCTTTTGCCTAGAAAATGTATTAGAGCTCACTCTATTAAAATCAGAAGAAATCCTGTCTCTCTACATGCAGAATTTGTGCAAACGGCAGTTATTTTGTTAGATTTTGTTTGTACTGGAATCAGTTATTTGAGTGAGCTCTAATTCATCTGTTAGGAAAAGAAGCCCCCCTATAAAATATATTGGATCATTCATCTGTCAGTCAGCTGCTACATGAAGACAGAATGAATTATTATGGGAAGCTCAGTGGTCAGTGTCCTGGTTCTGACATTTAGAGCAAAGTTTATCTTTAACACAGTTGCATTTAACCAGGTACAGTGCAGGGTTGCAAGTAGTTTCTTTATCTTATGGGAAGTAACAAAGACTTATTAATGACGTATACAACACTTTAAAGGACAAGGAGAGTATTTTTTTATATCCCCCATAATATGAAAGTCCAGCCCAAGATGAACCTGATCGCTAAGTTAATTTCTGCCAAATTCGTTCCGTTGACCTGTTACGCATTGTTGTAGAAAAGTGCATGTAATCCTATTCCGTGCCGACATTTTCTTTGTGCTTGCGCAATCAATATGGCGCCGGTTGGTCTATTGTGCATGCGCCAAAACCATTACGAGAACCAGGTTTGCTCTAGGAGCTATGAGATCGCGCTCACAAGTGCAGTTTAATGCGCATGTGCTGCCTTGGATCACTTGAAGTGTGCAGAATCCACTGTCTGTGTCTGTGTGAAGAACGGATGAATGATGGCAGTTTCCTTCAATGGTTATATCCTGAAGCGGCCACCTTCACAGAAGTCACAAAAGGCAGTACACACAGAGGATTGGAAGCGATGGCTGAATCCACAAACAGTATGGCTATAACTGAAGCAGCAACTATGTTTACACTTTCCTTGTCATTTAAGGGGTTTTATTTATTAAAGTCTGAATGGTAAAAACTCAAAACAAAACGTGAGATTTATTATACCCCGATGCTGCAAACGGCCAGGATCCTAAAATCCGCCATCTCCGACCTGTCGAGGTCCTGTATAAGCCAATTGGAGAGGCACGTATCTCAAACTGAATTTATTGGGGTCTTTGGTGGTTTTCGCCAAAGAATGTGACCTTTTCAGGGCTTTCAGGCAAAAGCTCGAAAAAAACATCCCACAATTCAGGGAAAAAACGCAAAAAATGTAAACGTTTCCTTTTTCACTCAAGTTTATCGCGTTTTTTTGAGATCCGATTAATTCAGATTATTTATAAATAAAGTCAAATCGATCGTGGGAGTTTGGTTGTGGATTTTTTTAAAATAAAATATGAGATCAATTCAGATTTTAGTAAATAGCCCCCTAAGTGTTTAATTCAGGCAGCATGGTTGGGCAGCAGTTCGGGCATGGTTGCAGCACTGAGGTCCTAGGTTTAACTTCAGCCAGAGCAATATCTGCAAGGACTTTTTATGTTTTCTCAGTGCTGGACTTTCCTCTGGGTACAGCTATGTTCTTCCACACGCCAGAAACATACAGGCAGGTAAGGTTGACCAAAATGTGTGTGAACGTGATAGGCTTTTTAGACTGTAAGCTCCACTGGAGCAGTGATGGGAAATCTCTGTAAAGTGCTGCAGAATATGTCAGTGCTTTATAAATGAAAGAATAATAATAATAACAGTATCTTACCTCAGGGGATGCAAATCCTAAATACTCCCAGTCCCATGTTCCACCAGCAAAACTAAAATAAAACACATGATGTTAGTGGCATTGCCATTTATAGAGAAAAAAAATACACCCCCCTTTTTAACATACAGAAATCAATTTACTTTAGATCATAAATTATACAGTGCCATCTATCAGGAACCTGATGGCAATGTTTAACTACTGTGTGTGTCCATCGTATCCATACAATTCCTTGTTTGGTATCCTTTAGAACTTATTTTTCATTACCTGCGTCTTGGAGCCTCCGGGGAATCAGCAGGAGCCACACCGCGAGCCACAGAAGCCAAAAACTCCTGTCTCTTCTGCTGCACAAGGCAGGCTGCCCGAATGATCTTATGGCGAGGAGTGCGCAGGTAAGGCCTGTTTACCTTCTGGGCAAGATCCTCTGTGACCATTTCTAAGTCCGTCTGTTGAGGCATATAGGATAATGAGATACATTCACATTGTGATGGATAAGAATCTATGTTGGCTTATTCAGACAAAGGAACGGAAAATTAGTCAAAAAGTTCTTTGGAAATGTAATACATTAATATCATGCATCACCAATAGAGAATATCAATCATTTTCCAGGTCACCTGCATTAATTCGAATATTTCCTTTTTTGTGCTTTTGGGTTCCAAGAAGAATCCGTATGGGTAAGAACACTTGAGAATGCGCCTTGTCTTCAGTAATTCTTGTACTGCATCTTCAATAAACATGGTATCTGGGCATGCTCCCTCTGCTGCAACACAAAGCAAAAAGCAATTTGCGCTATTCCTTACATGAAAATATATTTCACTGTGTTTTCTAAAACTCTGTTACAATCTACTGGTAGAATAAACATCTCGTCATGTCTTTAAAGGAGAACAAAACCCTAAAAGTGAATATGGCTAAAAATGCCATATTTTATATACTGAACTTATTGCACCAGCCTAAAGTTTTAGCTTCTCAATAGCAGCAATGATCCCATCTTGGAAAGTGTCTGTGACACGCACATGCTCAGTAGGCTCTGAGCAGCTGTTGAGAAGCTAAGCTTAGGGGTTGTCGGAAATTATCCAGCAGAAAATGAGGTTGGCCTGTAATATAAGCTGATGCTACAGGGCTGATTATTACATTCTGGTGCTAGTTGCATTGGTTTCTGTGCTGCCATGTAGTAATTATCTATATTAATTACTAATCAGCCTTATATTGTGACATTTATATTCTATGTGTAATGCATATTGTGAGTGGGCCCTAAGCTCAGTAATTGACAGCAGCAAAGAGCATGTGCAGTGAATCAGCAGAAAATAAGATTAGGAGCTACTGGGGCATCTTTGGAGACAGATTTTTACTGCTAAAGGGCTGTGGTTACCTTGGGCTGTGTACAACATTTCTAGCTACTTCTTTAGTTAGGCTTTAGTTCTACTTTAATCAATACAAAATATACACATTAAAGTTAAGCAGTTGAGTGGCGTATGCCATTTCTGCTCCCCAGTACAAAGGAAAAATTAAAATGCAGGTGCATCGCTTCCTATAATTTTTGCTGATCCATATAGGCTTCAAAGCATTTAAGACCATTATACTCCCAAAAAATAACAAAAGATACAGGGAACACTTACTTTCACTAAGAGCTCTGCTCAGCTGCTCCATCTTTTCTTTGGCTGTTTTTAAAAGACGCTGCTCAAGCTAAAAAATGATCCAGAGAAACGCATCACAATACCATAGAGATACCAGTGATATAAACTCCAAAAACACCCAGGCAGGTTAATTGGCTCCTGATAACATTGGCCCCAGCATGCAAGTGTAATAAAGTACTGATGTTTGAAAAATAATTCACAGACTCCTTTCTTTTGTTCTGTTTTACAAAACCAACCAATACCATATAAGCATAATTGAAGCTTTAAAGGAACAGTAACATCAAAAAAATTAAAGTAATAAAAATATAATGCAGTGTTGCCCTGCACTGGTAAAACTGCTGTGTTTGCTTCCGAAACACATCATTTTTACCAGTGCAAGGCAACAGTACGATATTTTTATTACTTTAAAACACTTTAATTTTTTGGTGTTACTGTTCCTTTAAGGGGTTATTCATCTTTCCTACAAGTCCTTGGAAATCGTCCCTGGAGGACGGTGGCATGCCTCATCTCTTTGTCACTTATGTGTGCAGCCTAAAATATGCACCATGCAAGGAATTTAGGGACTTGCAAATGGTTCTTTACCTGATAACTGTGTTCATGGTTCTTGAACCGTGTGTAGTAGTGCATAAATCTGTCCAGCTCCTGAAATCTCTTGTGTTTGTTCTCGGCCTGACAGAGGTAAAAGAGAAAATGTAAGGAGTATAATTTAAAGGGGTCATTTACTTCAGTGCGCAGTGTGCGAAAAAAGTGCCATAAATTTGCACTCTGGCTTCCTTGTTACTTTAATTGCCACAAGTCTCGGTGCTTCGTGTCTGTGACTGCCCTCATGAATACAGAGCTGCCTGTATTCACTAGCACTGTATTCATGAGGGTCAGACGGCATGTATGCCATCCTCCCACCAAAAATTGGGCAGATATCTATCAGACGAATTTAACATTTCAGTTGGAACAAAGACCCCGTTGACTAGTCTAGTGGTCACTCCCGACGGTCTACACAGGGGCCTATTATGAGCCAATCATTTGGCCAGCCATTTAGGTTAACTCAATATCTACCAACATATAGTGGCCATATTGGGTAAAGAGGATTATGCAATGGCTCACTGTTGTGGCCCTCATCCCAACAGCTTGCATCCCCACCCGTTGAGATCCAATAATTTGGGCCTATTGTATTAGTCTGAAATTGTCCACTTGAAGTTGGATATATCCGTGAAAGATCCGCTTTTAATCTATGGCCAGCTTAAAGGTACAGTATAAAACTAAAATCTCCTGTGCTGAAAATTACCATATTAAATAGGACATACTATTGTTTGAATTAAAAAAAAAATACATTTTTTTTTGCCATTAGTCAGGAAGTAAAAACTGGCTTCATATTCTTGTTTAATATTTCTTCATTAAAACATTAAGCAAAAAGTATGTTCAGCACAAGCCCTATTCATTCAGCTAATGTCGAAGGGGTGTATACTGTCTCTTTAAGGCTAAAGGTACACAGAGCTGTGCCTCGGTTTCTCTCCTGTCTGCGTTTTTACTACAGGTGGACAGAAGCCTACACACTCTCATCTGCTTGTTGTTTCTGGCCTGTGAGTAGACACAAGGAGTGGAGACTGGCGCAAAAATGCTCAAGTTTGTGTTTTTTGCAATGAAACCCACTCTGCGTATCTGCACACAGTCTAATGGAGAGCTGGTCAATATAACGAAGCAGAAGGGAGTTCATTGGAGTAGAGAAGACGAGGCCCAGCTCTGTGTGCCCTTACTATTAGTGCATTTTCAAGTAAGATAAACACCTAGGCGATTGTGAAGCTGCGTAACAGCAAATAGGGAACACCCTGCAGTAGCCTAAGGGTAAGGTCACACTGGGAGATTCAGGGAGATTTAGTCGCCCAGCCTCACGCCCAGCCTTGTGAGGAAACTTAGGGTGACTTCGGAAAATGAAGCGCTGCGAGTGCCATGCCGAGGCGATTTTTCATTCTAGCAGGCGGAAGACAAGGGGAAGCAGTTCGGGGAGATTAGTCGCTCCAAAGAAGAGGCGATTAGTCGATGGGCGACTAAATCTCCCAGTGTGACCTTACCCTAAATGAAAAGTTTACATGGAGTGCAAATCCAAAACCCCACAACATTCAAAGGGCAACTTATTATAAAGGGAGTTAACCAGTAATAGGATATTTATTAGAAAAGAATGGACAGTGAAGTTTTTCTCATGCCATAGTGCTATTTCTCTGGGTAATTGATTCTGATTACACAAAGCTTCATTATTTTCTTGACAAATACAAAATGGCATTATAAGGGCACTCAGAGATCAGACTTCTGCTTACACAGCTTTATATTAAAGAAAGACAGCAGCTATTTCTCTTTCTCCAATATATAATATATTTTAGGACTGGTGGCAAGGTGGAAGCAGCCAGCCAAGTAATTGCTACTATGTTGCTCTTTATTGTTTTCTGCACAGTTTTGGCTTTGGGTAATAGCTTTTTAAATGTAAGATAAAGGCTATTTCCCCAGACATGACAAAGGCACACATCAGGGAATATACAATCTGCCCATTCTTACCTGTGGTTTCTTGATATGGAAACCATCACAACAAGCAACATTAAAAAGCCCTGGCAAGGCAACACTAACAAAGAACTGAATGAACAATGAGAACCAATGAGAATATAATTCCACAACAATGGCAAATATGTTCTCATAGGCACCTATGTACTAACTAAACAAAGCTATTTACTATCCCAGATCAGAAACGATCTTGCATTAGACACAATTGTTACCTCGACTGTCATTTCTTTCGATTGTTCCTCAACTTGATTGATGACCTCATAACGAGTGCAACGGTAATAGCCTCCAGTGGAAGAGCTGTGCTTTTTCCATTCCTCCAAGCAGATCCAGCAGAAATCATATTTACACTATAAAGTACAACATATGTTTTAATATTAAAAGGATGGATATGCAGCTTGTTGCCAGAGGCTGGACATCCTTATTATAATGTCCTTACAGACACCTGAAAAAAAGAGTAATTGAATCAGAAAGCGGGAGGAGAGATGGCTTGTTTGTTTAATCCATGTGCATTATTACATGAATATGTATGTATGTATGTATGTATGTATGTATGTATGTATGTATGTATGTATGTATTTTATTACCAAATGTGTGATAGCTGCACTCCTGCCTGCACATATCTTCCCTGAGCGGCTCTGCTATGGAAATAAGGTTGTGACATAGGGCCATGATCTATAGCCATTCAAGAAGCCCAGAACCATCACTTACCCTCGAATAAGAAGCCCTTCTTTCAAGATGTCATGGGGTGCAGCCTATGGTTCCTCTAAGAAATGTCATGCAAGTCTCCCTTCTTATTGCCCTATTTCCATTGACCTACACTTTTTTAATTCTATTTCCATTTATCTACCATGCACGTAGGAATTATTTGTGGTCAAAGGGAATGACTGTGGTTGCAAGCCTTGCAGCTATTCACTTGTATGACTGCTGCACTAACAGATATTACAAGGGATACATAAATGCAATAATACTAGTATCTTTATATATCTCAATGCCTTTATACTAGTTATGGGACCTGTTATCCACTTGGGACCTGGGGTTTTCTGCATAATGGATCTTTCTGTAGTTTGGATCTTCATACCATCATGTAAACATTAGATAAATCCAACAGGCTGGTTTTGCCTCCAATAAGGACTAATTATATCTTAGTTGGGATCAAGTAGAAGCTACTGTTTTATTATAACAGAGAAAAAGGAAATCATATTTAAAAATTGGGATCATTTGATTATAATGGAGTCTTTGGGAGACACCCTTTCCATAAGTTGGTGCTTTCTGGATAACGGATTCCATAGTGCGTGTGTGCATGTGGGAGAGAGAAAAAGGATTGTGGCACTTACATGAAATTTGATAGTAATTAAAGAAAGTAGGAAGTAACTGGTTATTTCCATTTTAAGCAACATCTGCAGAACGTAGGTTGGCCAAATGAGCTCTAAATGATACACTGTTAATCTGTAAGGCCCCTCACCTTGGCACACTGCATGTGGTTACAGCCTTCATTCTTCTGTATAGGAGACTTGCAGTTGGCGCATGGTTTGGAGTTTGTTAGCAGCCACAAGCAGTTGGCAGCATCTTCAAAAGCCTCGTTGACACCCACAACTAGATGTTATTAGAAGAGAAACAGACTCTTAACGAGAAGATCATTTACATAGGCAGGTTTAGCATGATTTAATTTACTGGTCCTTTTAAATTAACATCTAAAGACTCGATTCTTGCAAAAAGCCTATATTAGTGAACATAAGGTATGCAGACCCAAATTATGGAAAAATCCCTTATCTGGAAAACCCCATTGTGAAAGTGGGGCTGGAGTGCAACAATAGATAGAGTACAGGTATGGGATACCTTATTTGGTAGCTCATTTTCCAGAAAGCTCCAAATTACAGGAAGCCAATCTCCCATAGACTCCATTTTAAGCAAATAATTCTAATTTTTAAAAATGATTTTCTTTTTCTCTGTAATAATAAAACAGTACTACAGGTATGATATTAGCTTGACAAAGGGCCTGTGTAGCAGAAACGTTGCTTAAGGCAATTTAAGTAAAGTTCTTCACTTTTTTCAATAATACCGGAGTGCTGCTGGTTTTATTGGATACATGTAAGTTTGCCCTGCCAGGGGGTACAGCTTGCACCCGGGGTTGCAAAGAGCTTGTTCCGCTTTTGAAGCACACAGGAACTAAATTTACAGGTATGGTTATGTTATCCAGAATGCTCGGGACCTGGGGTTTTCCATATAACAGGTCTTTCCGTAATACCTTAAAGCTGGCCATAGACACAAAGATCTGATTGTACGAATCAAGGATTCGTATGATTTTTGGACCATGTGTGGAGAGTCCTGACATTTTTCGTCCGGCAGAGATCGGTCGTTTGGTCGATCGGACAGGTTAAAAGATTTCTGTTGGCTGCCGATAATATCTCTGCATGTATTGCATATCGTACGATTTTCAGAGGGAGACTGTCACCAGCTTTGGTTGGACATAACTTTCGTATGATTGCTGTCAGGGGCAAAACATCGGCTGATCTGTTCTTTTACTACTTTATTTGATCGGAATGGTTAGTGGCAGGTCGTGAGATGGGGAAGTCCGATCGTACGTTGCGTCTGTGGCCATCTTAAATCATACCTTAAATCTACTAGAAAATCATTTAAATAACCTCAATAGGCTGGGTTTGCTTCTAATTAATTAATTAATCATCTGATTAATTATATCTTAGTTGGGATCAAGTACAAGGCACTGTTTTATTATTACAGAGAAAAAGGAAAAAATTTGGATTATTGGATTATAATGGAGCCTATGGGAGATGGCCTTTCCGTAATTTGGATCTTTCTGGATAACAGGTTTCCGGGTAATGGATCTCATACCTGTACTGTATATGAATCCATATTGGTGCTAAAACAATCCTATTGGGGTTATTTATTGTTTACATCATTATTAGCAGACTTAAGGTATGATCCTGGGGTGCATGATGCTGGGGTGTAGCAATAGCAGATAAAGCAGAACTAGGAGAATAAAAGAGTTACATACGTTTAGAGGACTGGGGATTCCAAAGTTAGTTTTCAATGGGACCTAACTGCGACCTATCAGAGTCTTTCTTAATTTGTTGTTTGGCAATTTAAGTAAAACCAGCCATGCCATGGCAATGGTACAAAGGAAATGGATTTTACCAACATATCATGGCATCGCGTTATTCACAACAAAGTATAAACTTACGTTCCTCTGGCTTCATTTCGGAAACCTTCTGCAGCCAGTTTTTCCATGTTTCACAGTCACAGGGTTCATGTGCCTCACCCAGGCATTCCCTGTAAAACAAAAAACACACATTTAGATTGTAAGTTCCTTGGGGCAGCAGCAACCACGTACCCTTTTTAAGACATGACATTTGATGTATGTAACCATCTATATATGGCATTATTTGTCCTGTAATATGTATTATAAAAACATACAGTGGTGTGTATACATGCAATGCTACATAAAGATACACATACACCCATATAAACAGTTTTCCAACTTCACAATAACATTTTGTAAAGACCAAAAGCTGAAGAAGCAAGAGATTAAAGGGGTGGTTCACCTTTAAGTTATATTTTAGTATGTTATAGAATGGCAGATTCAAAGCAACTTTTCAATTAGTCTTCATTATTTCTTTTTTTATAGTTTTTGAAATATTTTCCTTTGTCTTCTGAATCTTTCCAGCTTTCAAATAGGGGTCACTGACCCCATTTAAAAAAACAAATGCTCTGTAAGGCTACATATGTATTGTTATTGCTACTTTTTATTTCTCATCTTTCTATGCAGGCCTCTCCTATTCATATTCTTATTCAAATCAGTGCATGTTTGCTAGGGTAAATTGG
The DNA here is from genome assembly GCA_038501925.1 of Xenopus petersii. Lineage (NCBI taxonomy): Eukaryota > Metazoa > Chordata > Amphibia > Anura > Pipidae > Xenopus > Xenopus petersii. Next base: position 135,733,622 of record CM076682.1, read on the forward strand.
ACCCTAGCAACCAGATTGCTGAAATTGCAAAGTGGAGAGCTGCTGAATAAAAAGCTAAATAAATCAAAAACTACAAATAATAAAAAAAAACAATTGCAAACTGTCTCAGAATATCACTCTGTACGTCATATTAAAAGTTAATTTAAAGTTAACCAACCCCTTTAAATAGTTGGAGAATACCACTGCCCAATCTACCTACAGGGATAACAGAGCGGTCCAATTGTAACAGCATATTGGGCACTTCGTTATGCACAGCCAATCAGATCAGCTTTGCGCTGAAGCAAATTGCCATTTGTGTATTATTTTCCTTCTTTTGTTCAACACTTATGAGTTTCACAGCTCATATAACCAGCTTGCCAAGTGTTTTCATGCAGTGTACATAATAGCAGCTCATCAGCTTTCTTGGTTTTAAAACCTATGTATCTTGTTTACCTTATGGACCAAAAAATAGTTTTGGTGTCAAAAGACAGAGAGCTCTGGGCATGTTTCTCTCTGCACAGTTAGGCTATGGCACCCATGCTTTACACTAATACTGCAACATGGTTTTTTTTCCCATGGCTTTTTTTTTTTCAAACTAACATCTCTTTTACAGCAGTAGTAAAGTCTTGGCTATACATTTGTAAAAATACTTTCCACAGCTTTATATAGGTGTGATTTAGCGCAGCATACTACAGCATTAAAGTGCAGATGTTTGATAAATGCCAACACATATGCAACGAATGTGAAAGGCAGATTATTGCAGCCAACATGTTCATTTGGCCTATCCCTTAAAGGAGAAGGAAAGGCTAAAACTAAGTAAGCTTAATTAAAAAGGTATATTTAAATACACCAGTAAACCCTCAAAGTAATATTGCTCTGGGTCCTCTGTCAAAAGAAACACTGGATTTTTCCTTCTATTGTATACACATGGGCTTCTGTATTAGACGTCCTGTTTTCATCTTAAACCTCCAGGGCTTGGGCTTGAACATGCTCAGTTTGCTCCTCTTCCCTCCCTCCTGTAATCTGAGCCCAAAGCTATGAGTGAAAAGAGAGAGACTCAGGCAGGAAGTGATGTCACACCAAGCTAATATGGCAGCTGCTATCCCAAACAAACAATTAACTCAGGTATGGTAAAAATTTCTGCAGAATATATAGCTGTGTTATAGTGTGTTATAGCTAATCTATTGGCAATAAACTGCCTTGGTAGCTTTCCTTCTCCTTTAAGAGAGATATGACAGCTTGGCTGAAGTACATTAACAGAAACCAAGAAACCCATGTCCCTTTCTGTAAGCAGTAAGTGGAGCTCTGTGCATCTTCTGCTTCAGTAATCCAAGCTTTACTTTCCATTGCACTAAATGTACTATGTTTAGTTCAGTGGTAACATTCTGCACTGCCAGCCAAGCCTCAGTTCCTGAATCAGCTGTGACCCTGAGAAAGTCACAGTGCAATACTGAGAAATAAGCACTAACCAAAGTTAAGACTGTGAACTCTACAGAGCAAGGATTTCAGGCTCCAATAAAGCTGCATTATGTCCTTAGGGAAGCAGTTGTGAGAGTTTTTTCTAGTTGAAGCCCCTTTGGAGGTCCAACCTTGGGTCAGAGCCCCCTTAGCTCATAAGGTTACAGATGTCAGTGTTTAAAGGGAATGTGATATAGAGAGTGATATTCTGAATTTGCAATTGGTTTTCATTTTTTAAAAATGAAATCCCATTTTTACTTTCTTTAATGAAAAAGAAACCTATCTCCAATATACTTTAATTAAAAAATGTGTACCGTTTTTATAAGAAACCTGACTGTATGCAGTGAAATTCTCCCTTCATTTACTGCTGTGGATAGCAATTGTCAGATGGTCCCTAACTGCTGAGCAGGGAAACAATCATACTTATGAACAGCAGGGGGAGCCCCCGCCTTACTTCCCAGCCATGCAGAACTCAAGCAGCTTTGTTTATGACGATCCCTAAGCAGCCCAGACCGCACTGAGCATGTGCACAGTCTTAGTCTTGCAAAGATGTTTAACAAAGTTACAAGATGGTGACCCCCTGTAGCCAAATTTGAAAGCATAAATCATTTGTTTAATTAGGCTTGTGGTGCAGTAAGTTCATGTTTATATTTAATATACAAAATACAGCATTTCTAGCCTTATGCTATTTTAGACTTTACATGCCCTTTAAAAAAGTCTCTATTTCTCATGAACTATCTGAAAACAACTGAACTGAAAAAAAAGTATTTGGAAGGTGAACAGCCCCTTTAAGTCTGATGAAGATGGGAAGGTTCATTTACGTATACCTGGGGCAGGAGTGCTAGTGCTCTTAGTTTGGCAAGAGCATGCCCTTAGTGCTCACTTACAAAACAGAGTGCAGAGATATGCTGCAATGCAAGAAGAGCAGAATACAGTTTTCAAAATGCAAAACAAGGGCAGATTGTGGCCTTCTTTTGTACTTTGCACTCGTGTTCTGTATATAACCCCAAGGGTGTTTTCTTCTACAGTGTATTTCAGAAGATGGAGAAGTGCCCTCCCTGATACTGCTTGGCAGAGGCACTTCTCAGCCTGTTAATGCTCTAAATGTGTGTTTTTAGGCCATGAACACCATTATACTAGTAATGCCAGGTAGTTTCCACTCAAGTCAACGGCAGCAGTATTGAGTGGTTAAAATATGTCAATGGAGAAAACACGTATTTGCATCATTAGCCTTAATATCTAAGTTACAAGTTCTATCAGACAGTTCCCTGTTCCAGCTGTACAGTGCTACAGGTTAGATAATGAATATTATGTTACAAGCCTATTATTGTTAGTGTAGAAAAGCAACACACAAGGCTTCTTCTTTATTTATATCAGAGAGAGACGTTTGTTTCTGTTTCTAGCACATCAGCAGCGTTTGGTGCAATATGAGGCCCCATTAACTACAGTTCCCAAGTTACACGCCAGGCAAGGATTGGCACAAGGCTGAGCACTCTGAATCCTGCACTGACTATTGTTTCCTTTCTCAGATTTCAGCTGCCTTATAAATGATGTACAATCAATACAAGTGTGTTGGAGCGGAGCTCAGCTGTTGAATGGGATTGGAAATTGAACATTGAGATGTTATTCTCTCTGCACTGCTGTATCTAGAATGCTTAAAGGAGAAGGAAAGGTTAAAACTAAGTAAGCTTTATCTGAAAGGTTTATATAAATACATCAGTAACCCCTCAAAGTAATGCTGCTCTGAGTCCTCTGTCAAAAGAAACACAGCATTTCTTTCCTTCTATATTGTACACATGGACTTCTGTATCAGACTTCCTGTTTTCAGCTTAAACCTCCAGGGCTTGGGCTTGAGCATGCTCAGTTTGCCCCTCTCCCCCTCCCTGCTGTAATCTGAGCTCAGAGCTCCGAGCAAGCAGGGAGAGACTCAGGCAGGAAGTGATGTCACAGAAAGCTAATATAGCAGCTGCTATCCTAAACAAACAGAGACAGTGTCTAGAGCCGTTTACTCAGGTATGGAAAAGCATTCTAAAAATAAAAATGGAGTTCTAGCTTGCAATGTTGTGGCTAATCTATTGGCAATAAACTGCCTTGGTAGCTCCCCTTCCCCTTTAAAGAGATACTTGTACCACTGAATAAACAAGGTTGGCCTCCAAGCACATTTTCAACATTTGGTGAACTTTTACATTAAGGCATTTCCTAGGGGAAATTTTCAGCTTACGCATAAAGATAAACTTTCTAAATATGCCTTAATAAGTGTGGCATTCCGTTTCTTAATCAAAATATAATGCTCTAAATACCGAAGGAATAAAAAGCTATCACAATACACAGAAATATTATGTAAAATAGTCTTTTCATTCATAAAAATAAAATTGATTTGAAATTACCTATAGCTGCTCCGGGCACACCTGTAACTAATATATACTGTTTTCTGGATATTTCTAACCCATATAGACCAAAAACCCTAAGAAGTTCAAAAAAGGATTCAAAAACAGGCCTTTGCAACCTACAGCCATATGAAAAAGTTTGGGAACCCCTCTCAGCCTGCATAATAAGTTACTCCACTTTCAACAAAAAAGATAACAGTGGTATGTCTTTCATTTCCCAGTACTGGGGTTTTCATGAACAAAGATTTTAAGTGAAACAGTATTCAGTTGTATGAAATTAAATCAAATGTGAAAAATTGGCTGTGCAAAAATTTGGGTTCCCCTGTAATATTGCTAATCTGAATGCATGTAACTAATCAATACTGATTACTAGCAACACCAAATTGGTTGGATTAGCTCATTAAGACTTGAATGTCATAGACAGGTGTGTCCAATCATGAGAAAGGGTATTTAAGGTGGCCAATTGCAAGTTGTGCTTCTGTTTGACTCTCCTCTGACTGAAGAGCATGGGACCCGCAAAGCAACTCTCAAAAGATCTGAAAACAAAGATTGTTCAGTATCATGGTTTAGGGGAAGGCTACAAAAAGCTATTTCAGAGGTTTAAACTTTAAGTTTCACATGTAAGGAATGTAATCAGTAGCCCGAAAAGTCTATGGGATGATTTGAAGCAGGCTGTCCATGCTCGGCAGCCATCAAATTTAACTGAACTGGAGAGATTTTGTATGGATGAATGGTCAAAAATACCACTAACCAGAATCCAGACACTCATCAAAGGCTATAGGAGGCGTCTAGAGGCTGTTACATTTGCAAAAGGAGCTCAACTAAGAAATGATTTAGTATCTCTGTTGGGGTGCCCAAATGTATGCACCTGTCTAATTTTGTAATGATCCATATTGCATATTTTCTGTTAATCCAAAAAACTTTATGGCACTGCTGAAATACTACTGTTTCCATAAGGCATGTTATAAACTAAAAGGAAGTTGCTGCTTCGAAAGCTCAGTCAATCAAACAAAACTCCAAAGAATTAAGAGTGGTTCTGACTCTGCAGCTGTTCTAATTGATACATTTAGTTGATACAGTTGTTATCTTTGTCCCTGCTGAGCAGAATCCCTGAGTTTCATTAACGGTAGCTGTTATAACGGATACAGTAGTTGCTTATAATGCACAGATGCTGATGAGAAATGTATCCGCTAAATGTAGCAAATTACATCAGTTCAAAATCTGCATCAGGGACAGTAACATTAAACTTTGGAAAGTAATGGAAAAAGTCTTAATTTCTGGTGAGCAATCTGAAAACAACTGAACTGAAAAAAGTGTTTGGAAGTTGAACAACCAAATATTATAAATATGAATGTCATTGGTCTTCTGAATAGATTGCCCCCAGTCAGTATTTTACATGTTGTGAAGTTCCAGCAAAACAATATATTTTCAAAACAACAAATTCTGACTGAAGCAAAAAGGGTAAATAAGCTATACTGGTTTAGATATCACAGTATGTAGCCACTCACCAGCAAAAAAGATGTCCTTTTCCACAGTCTACAGCTGGGGCTCTTAGCAAAGGAAAGGTCAGGGTATCTGATCCAGAATTGTTGGTTCCCTGCTTTTTAAGCCGAACTGCTCTTTCACATGCTGGAGTTGGGCACCATCTTATAGCAGTATTGTTCTCTACAAATGCCTGGGATCAAACAAACAAAATTAATTATCTTTAAATTATAGTCATTACAGGGTGAGAGACAGATTGTGGCTGTGGTACAATAAATGCTTTACATAGTTAAGGCAACACTTTACCTAAAAATTCTAATATTTTTTTTATAACCGAGCTTAGGGGAAATGTGAGCTCTATAGGCAAGGACGGATGTGAATTATTAAAGGAACAGTAACACCAAAAAATGTAAGTGTTTTAAAGTAATGAAAATATCATGTACTGTTGCCCTGCACTGGTAAAACCGATCTGTTTGCTTCAGAAACATTACTATAGTTCATATAAACTAGGGATGCACTGAATCCAGGATTCGGTTCGGGATTCGGCCAGGACTTGGCCTTTTTAGCAGGATTTGGATTTGGCCGAATCCTTCTGCCCAGCATATGCAAAATTAGGATTCGGTATTCGACCGAATCTTTCGAGAAGTAGTGGATAAAAGATAACACAATTATGTTCTTATCTATATAAACAAGTAAACATTTTCATTTGTTAATGTTACTGTTCCTTTAAGCATTCTCTGTGAATGCTGTGTAATATTTTGGCATTAAATACATATCGGATAACAATAGTAACAGAAATATTAATCAATAGCCTTGTGAAATCATATTTCCCCTATTGGGCTTCTTATTGCTGTACCTGTAAATTACATTGCAATGAGCTCATCAATCAGTTGATTATAAATGCACCGTTTTTCTTTCTCCAAATTTCAAGAAATAACTGGAGTTAGCACTGGTAATATTACACATTTACTATAATTTTACTTTTATAGAAGTGAGGTATGAAACACTACAGCCTGAGTAATCCCATGCTTCAGGTACAGTAAAGTGAACACTAACCCTACCAAGGCAAGTAGTTCACCTTTATGTCGAACTGAAGGTAACGCTTGTCCATCTCCTTAGAGACCACACTTTCAATGACATCAACTGGAACAAGCTGAAAGCAGTCATACGCAGGGCAGAAGATATTGTGGGCCTCCCCTTCTTGGATTTTAAGATTTAAAAACCTAGAAGGAAAAAAAAAAATAAGAATAAGCAAATAAACAAATACAAAAAGTGACTGGGTATTCTGTTACCCAAGACGGTGACACCAAAAACTTGCGCTATTTCCCATCAAAGTTGCTTTCTCAACGAGAGTGCAAAATTTTGTCATGTGATCAGGGCTACGCCATCATTATTTACACATTGCAAGAGCTTAAAGGAGAACTAAACCCGCGTACCAAAAAAGCCCCCCTTTACTGGGAGGGAGAGGGTAGGGGAGCAATGTCAGGCAGTTAAGGGGGGCTTTTTGTTATGGGGTTTAGTTCTCCTTTAAAATATATAGGAAATTTACTGTGTTATAAAATATAAGGATATTATAAGTTGCAGAGGAGTTCCATGACCATATAAAGGCACACGGATGATGATGGAATCTTTTTACACAGGTCATGGAACTTGGGATTTCTATTTCTATCTTAAAAGCTAGTAATTTGTACACAGCAGCCCTTCACTTCTCTTCTAATCTCTTTGTATAGTCAAATAACATTCCATCAGAAAACCATATATATAGTGGATAATGTACCCCCTACTGTAATTTATAAAGATATTATGTTACCGAGGAGTTATGTGACCATATAAAAGCACGAGGCCGCAGGCCGAGTGCTTTTATACAGGTCACATAACTCCGAGGTGACTATTAATATCTTTATAATTTTCTGTAGGGGGTACATTATCCATTATAATCTACAGTGTTTTTACTTTTTTTATTGTCTCCCTGTGTGATTCTTCTCCTTTAAACTAAGTTCTGTGGCATTCTGACCACATGTTTCAGTTGCAGTCCTTTGGCTTTAAGTTAAAAAGTGGCAGAAGGGGAAAGGCACGAAGGGTGTAAAATGCAGGGGGGTGGGCAACTCCAGAGATGAACTGAGTGAGATAAAGAGGAGACTGATGGCACAAGAGGTACGTGAGTGGGAGGGACAGACGCAGCGAGACTAAAGTTTGAAGCTGGGGGGTGGGAGCAGCAAACAGATCGAGACAAAGAGTAACAGGGTGTGGGAGGGGCAGATGGAGAGCGACGAAGAAGGAGGGGGAGCAGTAGAGAGAGGCAGACGGAGCAATATTGAAGTTACCTGGATTGGAGCGCTGAAGAAACAGGAGCAAACGGTGACAGGGTGTGGGAGGGGCAGAGGGAGGAGGAGCGGAAGAGGAAGCCCGAGGCAGAAGAAGTAAGATCAGTAATGGAGGGGGAACAGAAGAGGAAGAGAGACAGAGGGAGCAAGCATCAGAGGGTGGGAGACAAATGGAGAACGGAGAGGTAGGAAAGGCAGCACGACCTTAATAGGAGGCGCGAGAGAGCACGCAGCGTGAAGGCGGAAGTGAGGCAGACAAAGCAGGAGGAAAGCTGTAGGGAGAGTGCAGCACTGATAGCTGCTGACGCATTAAGCTATAATCGGCGCGTTCCGACGTCAGAACGCGCCGTTTATAAGGATATAATTTACAGTCTGATCCCATAGGGAAATGACCAGACTGTAGATTATATCTAGATAATGTTCCCATTAGAATTCACCTCAGAATCCTGTGATCTTGAGCCTCATGCTTTTATACGGTCATATTACTCCTTGTGACTTCTAATATCCACGCATTTCACAGCAAGGGTCATGCATTTTCCCTCATAGAGTGCCAAGAAAAGAATTCAAATCCTTGACCAACGCTCTCATTTAACTATGTCACAAACCCTACAAAGAAATGTTCTCTGGGATAATTTTAAAGCACTGAAAAGAAAAATTCGTTTTTTTTTACAGTGATAATCTTGTATGCTGAATTTATTATCCAAACCACATCTCAAATTGGAAGTACACAGGTGAAACCCAAGGACACAAATCAACATCCATCCATCCACCCAACTATCCAGAATCCACCAAGAAAAGGTTGTATTTCAAAATGCTTGTGATGGAAAACACAGAGAGACCAAGAATACATTTGATATGTACTAATCTAACATTACCCCCAACCCCAAAAAAGCACCTTACTTAGAAGGAAATGTAGCATTATTTTATAGGGCTGCTTTTTCATAGCAGGGGCATGCAGAGTAGTGTGGTGGAGCTCACAGGCACCATCTTTGGTGTGTTTGCATTTCTCCTTTGTCCTTCTCTTTTTCATGCATGCGCAGGTGTGACTAGTCTGGTATTCGCACCAACTGTGCATATGCTGGGAAGCTCCGTAATTTGCAACTACTGCATTGGCTTTGGCTAATAGAAGGTGAGCATCCCACTAAACAGGGATTTATGCTAGCTTGCTTAAAGAGGTGGTACACCTTTATGCTAACTTTTAGTATATCTAGTATAGGTCAAACTAAAAACAACTGGACTTGCTGAGTAATCAATGAAGATGTTTCACTACTCATCCGAGCAGCTTCTTCAATTCAACTGACTGGTGTGGGAAGTTTTCGTCATATAAACTCTTCCACTAATCCATTTACAATGGCACATTGTAACTCTTCAATGAGGTGACATCTGAAATTCACAGAGGTGTTGATTCTGTGTAGTTGTGATAGGATTATCCAATGTGTCATGCAACTCCTAGATACAGGTGTTACTTGTGAGAGTTGCATGAATGGATGTGTGAAGTGTTCTGAATCCGGCGGGGTACAGATGTTAGAACAGCATTGTATGTCCACAAAGAGCAAAAACATCTCAGAGGAGCTTTGAAAGTATGTGGCTACCCAGAATGGGCCTTTGTCAAAACAGCAGCAACCAAGCCCAACAGGAACACCAATAGAAATAACCGCCCGGAGACACATAGTAGGCGAAACAGTCATCCCATATGTAGCTGGAGTGTCAGAGAAACTCAGGAGGATTTCCAACAAACACCATGTCCCTGTGTTTTTCAAACCTAGCAACATACTGAGACAAAAAACTGGTACACCCAAAGGATCAAACACCAAAAGAAAAACAAAGCAATGTGGTATACGGAGTCCAGTGTAGCGAGGAGTGCACAGATCTATACATTGGGGAGACAAAACAACTGCTCTCCAAGAGAATGGTTCAGCACAGGAGGGAGAACTCTACAGGGCAAAACTCAGCTGTCTTTCTACACTTAAAAGACAAGGGACACTCCTTTGAAGATAGCAAGGTCCAAATCTTGGATAAAGAAGACCGCTGGTTTGAACAAGGCGTGAAAGAGACGATTCATGTCAAGGTGGAGAGACAACCAACAGAGGCGGGGGGCCTTCGACACCACCTGTCTGCTACATACAATGCTGTTCTAACATCGGTACCCCGGCGGATTCAGAATACTGCACACATCCATTCATGCAACTCTCACAAGTTAACAACTGTATCTAGGAGTTGCATGACACATTGGATAAACCTATCACAACTACACAGAATCAACACCTCTGTGAATTTCTTCAGATGTCACCTCTTTGAAGAGTTACAATGAGCCATTGTAAATGGATTAGTGGAAGAGTTTATGTGCTGAAAACAGGATTTTTTATACTTACCGTTAAATCTGTTTCTCTGTGATCAATAGGGGGACACAGGGACGATGGGGTTAAGCTCCACCCTCCAGGAGGCAGGACACTTACTAATAAATTTGTGGGCGTGCCTAACCGGCTTAACCCCCACACTCCAGCTTATCCAATCAGTTTGTCACAAAAGATGCTGTAACAAGATATCGTAATAATCAACATAACAACCCACGTAGAAGGTAAATCAGGGAATTATCCCGAAATGACCAAATGGTCAATAAACAAAAACTTTAGGGTGGGACGCCCTGTGTCCCCCTATTGATCACAGAGAAACAGATTTAACGGTAAGTATAAAAAATCCTGTTTTCTCTGTCATCATAGGGGGACACAGGGACGATGGGGACTTAACAAAGCAGCCCCCAAAAACAGCAGGGCGGGAAAAGAACTAAACATTACTCCAGCACAGAATGAAGCACCTTGCGCCCAAAAGATGCTTCAGCTGAAGAAAAAATATCAACTTTATAGAATTTCGTAAAAGTATGTACAGAGGACCAGGTAGCCGCCCTGCAGATCTGGTCCAATGAGGCCGAATTGCGCCAAGCCCAGGAAGCTCCGATTGCTCTTGTAGAATGAGCTCGTATTCCCTCAGGTGGAATCTTCCCTTTGGCCATGTATGCCTGTCTGATGGTCTCCTTGATCCATCTAGAAATGGTAGCTTTAGATGCAGGATGACCTTTCCTGGGCCCTGATGGTAATACGAAGAGAGTTTGAGACCGTCGAAAAGATTTTGACTTTTCAATATACCATCGTAAGGCTCTAACTACATCTATGTTGTGTAGTCGACGTTCCTTATCATTTTTTGGTTCTGGACAGAGAGAGGGAACAACAATGTCTTGGTTGATGTGAAATGACGAAACCACCTTAGGAAGGAAAGATGGAACTGTGCGTAGGACTGCCTTATCCTTGTGAAACACTAGAAAAGATGGATCTGCCGATAGTGCACTCAGTTCTGACACTCTTCTAGTGGATGTAATTGCCATTAAGAACACTACCTTCCAGGTAAGCCAAGTATCTGAAATAGATCCCATCGGTTCGAACGGTGGATCAAGAAGAGCCTCGAGAACAACGTTTAAATCCCATGCTGGAACTGGAGGCTGATACGGAGGAACTATATGTGCCACTCCTTGCAGAAATGTACGTACTGTATCATCCAAGGCTAGTTTGGACTGAAATAGGATTGACAGAGCTGACACTTGCACTTGGTAGCAGGACACTTAAAAAACTGATTGGATAAGCTGGAGTGTGGGGGTTAAGCCGGTTAGGCACGCCCACAAATTTATTAGTAAGTGTCCTGCCTCCTGGAGGGTGGAGCTTAACCCCATCGTCCCTGTGTCCCCCTATGATGACAGAGAAAACTTCCCACACCAGTCAGTTGAACTGAAGAAGCTGCTCAGATGAGTAGTGAAACGTCTTCATTGATTACTCAGCAAGTCCAGTTGTTTTTAGATTGACCTATACTAGATATACCATGACCTGGATGAATGAAAATCTTCATAGTCATAACTTTTAGTGTGTTATAGATTGTGCAATTATAAGTAACTTTTCAAATATACTCCTTTATTCCTTTTTTATAGTTTTTGAATTATTTGCCTTCTTCTTCCTCCAGATTCCCATTTGGGTCACCCCAACTAAGTAACAAATGTTCTGCAAGGCTACAATTGTCTTGTTAATCCTACTTTTTATTGCACATCTTTCTATTCAGGCCCTCTCCTATTCATATTTTGGTTTGTTATTCAAATCAATACATTGTTGCTGGGATAATTTGGACTCTAGCAACCAGATTGTTGAAACTGAAAACTAAAGAGCTGCTGAATAAAAAGCCAAATAACTTAAAAACCCCAAATAATCGAAAATGAAAACCAATTGCAAATTGTCTCAGACTATCACTAATGTTACCATGTCACACCAAACAATTAGTTAAAGATAAACAACCCTTTATTAAGCCCCCGTGTTTTTATTACACAGGAAAAGAAAATCAACCTAAAATGTAGACTTGTTTTTTTTAAATAGAACTGTATGGCAAATGGCTATGGAGTCTTTGGGATAATGGGTTTCTGGACACAGTTCCATTACTTTATTACACTTTGTTAGGGTATAGAGAAAACTAATTTCCCTGAGGTTCCCATATTCCAGAATCCGTTGTTACGTGACCATGAAAGTCATATGTAAGGTTACCAAATAAGAAAAGGAAATGTCTATTTTCAATAAAGATGCAATAAAGCTCCTTAAAAAGCTGGAGGCTGAACTAATATTGCTTTTTCTTATTCGCTGTCTTTTTCCCCAAATCCAGTATTGTGCTTGAGTTTATGAAACAGGTCACATTTACTCAGAGTACAATAAGGATCAAATCATTATATATAGTATTACAAATGTCTTCTGCCTTTGCACAGCTTGGAGAGAGGGGAATAAAGCAAGAACTCAGCCTTGGTTTGGCAATATTAAAGCTATGTTGTACTTGTGTAATTAAAGTATACAAATTGTCAGCAAAAGTACATCTCCAGTGCTTAGTTTACCTTTTTAAATCCCTTTCATATACTGTCATCTTATAACTAGAACACCATTTTTTTGGCAAAAGCTAAATTAGTGTTTGTAATACAAAGGCAGATGCAGCAGTGTAAAAGCAGTATATACTGTATGTGCTTTATGCAATAATATTTGAGGTGGAAAATAATATATAGGTCCATTGATTTTAATACTTACGATTCCCAGCAAACTCTGCAGAACTCGTGCCCACAAGGTATCTCCACTGGATCTTCAAAAACAGAAATATTGCACATGCAGATACCACACTGAAAACAAGAACAAAGATGTGTTTGTCTCTTCTGATATAAAAGAAGACTGGATTTAGCAAGTTAACACTGGTCTTTCCACTAAGGGGCCTTAAGAGTGTCTTGTACAAGCAAATATCCATGATATTTTTATTTCTCTGTGCAGAAAAGTGAAACCGTAAAAAAGCTGTCACAGCTAAGCATGCACACAATAATGTCAAATCATGTCCCCTGGGCTGTTTTCCATATGCTGGTGGAGTGGGTGCAAGTGTACCTCTCTTTTACAGCTTCCATAAAATGATGGGTGGACTCTTGTTTCAAAGCAGTGAATTTTACCTCAAGCCCCTCCAGGTCTGCAGCAACAGAGAGCTGTTGAGGACAAAGGGGTTGAGAAATTGGCCCCTATGTTTTACCATATAAAAGTAAATAGCAATGCAAATGTTATGGTCCTGATATAGCATGCAAAGGTTCTGGAAATCTATTTCTGATCACAAAACTGACATTATACAAGTACTGATTCAATTGGATGGTAACTGATCTAGCCCCTACCTGACATGGGAATGGAAAGCTCAGAAACCTTCTTTAGTTCTTTGAAAAAAACAAGTTAATCGGGTAGATCCGTTGAATAAATGTATTTATACCAGGAGGGTATGCTCTGACAAATATGAGCTGAATGCTTATGGGTGCACTGACATCACTCTAAGTTGAGTAACTATCATGTGTGGCCTCTCACCCTGTGGCTCTGCCCTGACTTGACATTAGGGTTGCCAACTTTTCTAAAGGTTTCTCATTACAAAGGTATCACACAAGATGCATCTCATGATGGGTAAAAGCAAAGAGCTCTTTCAAGACCTTATTGTTGCAAAACATACTGATGGCATTGGTTACAAGCGTTAAGAGTCCTGCGCGGGTCCATTTTTTAGAACCCGTATCTGACCCATACCTGACCCGTAACTACAACCTACAATCCACAACCTGGACCAGCAACCCACATTCTTACCCGTTTGGACCAGCTACCTGACCCGACCCATAGTACCTTATCCACAACTCGGACCTGCAACCGCTGATAATCAAGAATCAGGAAGTGCTCTCATTGTAAACCAGAAGTGACACCATCAGAAGTAGGCGTGATCAGAAAAAAGGAGTAAAAATCGCTACTGAGAAGACCTGTGGCCCGACCCACGTCTATACCCGCACCAGGAACTTCTACCTGCAACCTGTAGGGTACTGCAGGTTTTTGTGGGTAACCCGCGGGTACCCGACCCGCTGCAGGACTCTAACAAGCGTATTTCTAAAAATATATAATTTGTGAGCTATGCTACTACAGGCTGTGGAGCTGTACAGCAATATATATAGTCATGGTAGTGCTTTGTTTAATATACTGTTGCATGTTCTTTGATACTGAATTGTACATGCCAAGATATTTCCTTGATATCTGGAATACCTGCTTGTTAACTGCTCTTACATTTAATAAAACTTGTTTTTGCAAATGAGCGAGCAAAGATGTAGGACCATATGCAGCTCTTGTCTTCATCCTCATTCAATGATAACTCCATTAACTCTGAAGCCTCATCGGAAGTGGCCCTGCATTAAGCTGCTACACTGTCAAGCTTTTTTATTTCTTTTCAGTGCACGTGCCACTTCTAAAATATTATTCCTAATAATGAATGGGTGATGCACTGTATTGAACTGAAATGATTACTTAATGCTTGGGTACGTTCCCATTTCTGTTGGAACTGAAGAGCGCTAAAATGAACATCCTATTTTCTAAACAGTTACATTATTATTGATGATCACATAAATGCGTTTCACAAATTAATTTCCAGATAGCCTTGTGTGTCTATTATCTATGGCATACAAGTTATTATTCCTACTTCTTTCCGAGGAATCATTTGTGTTGTGTTGAAAATGGGAAATGTGTATTAGGATGACACTGGGAACTCAAGAGCTAGGGCACAATTTGAATATCCCATTATTTTGTCCCCAACAGGTCCTGGTTCAGATAGAGAGGGTCTATACTGTCTTAGATTAGATGAGATAAGGCCTTTACTAATGCAGACATAATAAAAACTAAGCACAATAACACTAACAGATGTGCCAAACAAAAGAGCTGTTGAAAACAGAAGCAGAAAAGCTTCCCACATTTAAAAAGCTGTGGACAAGATGCAAACAAGTTGAGCTCCTAAATGGAAGGCTCTGAATACAGGGTTTTGGTGTGCAGGAGAGACCTGTGCTTAAAGGGTTTGTTCACCTTTAAATTAACTTTTAGTAAGTTGTAGATAGATAGAGGTAAATCGTTGCATAAAATTGGTCACTATACAACATACTAAAAGTTAACTTAAAGTGCTAGTGACACCTCTAGTTTTGTGCTTTGATCTCTATTTGATATAATGACTATTAATCACAAATTACTGATGTAAACCCAAAAATTTGTAAAATATATTGTTTTTGAAAAACACTCCACTTCCTCATATGGAGAAGGATACTATTCCTGTAGGGGACAAGTAATACTGCTTTCAGCCTCTCGTATCTCACACCCACTCCTGCAGAAAATAAAAGCCTCCTCTTTCTGAAACCTTCCTCTTCCCCACTGCTCAGATTTGTTTTTTGTTTTTTTCAGATGGTGCTTTTAACTCATTCCCTCTTACTAGATTATATATGCGTGTCCCTTTCCTGCTCCGGCTCTGGGGGTTAAAAGGTTAATCTTGCAAGCAGTCCTGGCACAGATCATTCTGTTTGTGCAGGCAAGGGCCAAATATAATCAAATAAGGCAGAATAATTTAAAAGCGCCATTAAAAAAAAAATAAGCAGCACAGATCGGCACAGAAGAGGAGTTTTGCAGTGCGGTGGAGGAGCGGATGATCATTATTGTATAGTCACATACCTGAACATGAAAGGAAGCAGCAGCACTGTGATGAGGAGGCTGTAAACCCTGACCCTGTGTGTAGTAGTATAGTATAAGCCCACAACACCATTTAACTGTGCTGCCAAATTCTTCCTGTCAATCAAGCATTTAACTTCCTTATGCAACCACAAAGGCATCTTCCAGAAGGGACAATCACATGATAGGCCAGGCTGGCTATTAGTTGTAATGGTGACAATCACAGCTAATACTGCTGGTCCAATGGGGTGCCATTTGTGAAACATGCGCAGTTTAGTCTGAATGTAGGATCCTGACAGTACATAGCTCTTGCATAGGGTCTCGGGCCAATTATGTGTATTGCATTACAGAGCCCCAAGGAAACATAAGGGTCTGGCCACACCGGCAGCTAATTTCCCCGCCTTCCTAAAATGAAAATCGCCTGTAATTGCTTCATGAGGAAACTTTGGTAAACTTCAGAAAACTAAATGCTCCATGTGCCTGCCCCTAGAGGATTTCGATTTTAGCTGGCGGAAGGCAGGGGAAGGCAGATCTGGGAGATTAGTCGCCTGGCGACTAATCTCCCCAAATCTGCCCGTGTGGCCAGACCCTAAGAACGTGTCGGAGTCTGGCAGTCTCTTAAAGGAGAAGTGACCTATGTCCAATTTACATAGAAAAGGTCACAAATGATCTAAAGGACATATAGGCATATTTTGATGAAGAATTCAATTATGCTAAAACCTGAGAAGTGTCACTATGCCTTTAAAGGTAAATTACCCATTAAACACAAGGGCTCTGTGCATGAGCACTAAGAATAAAACTTTGCTTTTTCACTTGCTTCCAGGGCAACAATAAAGGAGTTCAATAGTAATATCTTTGTTCAGGCCAAAATACTTCATACAATCCAAAATGTTATGGTAATTTATAACCAAGAGACCAAGGAGATTTCTGGTTTCATAAAGCACATTCAGACCCACATCCACCCTACACAGGAAAGAATGTTTCAAGGATAGGCCAATTTTCCTTAAAACAGAATTACTTATAATAAAAAAAAAGTACTGGGATTTTAAAAAAAGTAATTAAATAAAAAAAATCATGGTTATAGTTTAAGAAGCTCACATGCACTTTTGTTTAGAGCAGGGGTCCCTCACATGTAAGAAGAGTTGGGAAGCAACACAAGCATGAAACAGTTCCTGCAGGTGCCAAATAAGGGCTGTGATTGGCTATTTGGTAGCCTCTATGTGGACTGAGAGCCTACAGGAGGCACTTTTAGGGCTATTCCACACGGGGAGATAGCGACGTGTTTGCGGTCACCTAAAAAATGCCTCGCCAGGCTTTTCAGGCGACTGTTGAAAAGCGCATCGCCTCGTGTGGTTAGCACAGGCGTTTTTACATAGGCGCCCATACAAAACTGTCGCCTGCGCCGGTCGCGGCGACTGTCAAGGCGCTTTGTCGCCGCGACCGCAAACGCATCGCTATCTCCCCGTGTGGACTAGCCCTTAGGCAGTACAAATGGCTTTAGGCAGCCAAAACTTGCCTCCAAGCCAAGAATTCAAAAACAAGCACCTGCTTTGAGGGCAACATTCAAGAGATTGGTGAGTAACACGTTGCTCACAAGCCACTGGTTGGGGAACACTGCTTTAGAGGTTTCCTACCAGCTTTCTTTGAAGAATCATGCTTTCTACAGCCTATGACTAAATAGGGTTTCCACCAGCCATGTTTTGAATTTGAGATTTTTCTGCTCGGTTATCAGCAAAAAGGGCAGAAATTAACCCAAATGCATCCAAATGACACAATAATCTCGTCCCTGACAAAGGTTGACACACCACATCTTCACGCCCATACCCTTTTTCTTAGGTTTTAACCACATTGTTAATAGTGCAGGCGGAGCGAGGTCAGTTGTAACATATTCCTACAGAGCACAGTTATGTTACCCTGTGGTAGTTAGGGGCTTAATTGCACCATCGTTGGTGCAACAAATAATACAGATCTTTACAAAAAGTAAAGAAAAAGTACATGCCTTTATATGGCCATAATGTGAATTTAATGTCAGAGATATCATATTCCCTTTTTGTGCCAGATCCTATTTCAGTGTATTGCAGATTATTGTACAGACCCTTGTGGTGATGCAGAATAACAAATTATTTTGCAGGCTTTTAAAGTTTTTACATAAAAAGAAAAAAAAAGGGGGGGGCATAGAGGCACCTACCAGAGGTGTATCAATATCTCCTGGAGAAAGGCTGATTTCATCAGGAGAAGTAACAGAGGAGCGAGTGGTGCGTGGGGTACGTGGGGAAGGTAGTGTGTCCCAGGCATTGTATCCGCTTGGAGGGGGCGTTGGCATCTGAACTCCTGAACGTTGGCAACAGTTCTCCGGGCTGCCCATCCAGGCCTCAAGCAGCTTCTCCCTGTCCCAGTCTTTAATAAACAAATAAACATAATTAAATTAAAACTGTTAATAATTCAGCAATATACAAACAAATATGTTTGGCACATGCCCCTACTCATTGAACCAACTCTATTTAAAGGGGTTTAATGCAGCGCTCCTTTAAAACCTTTTTTTTTTTTTTTTTTTTTTTTAATGCTGAGTCTGAAAAATACAAAGCCATGATAAAATATGTCTTTATAAAAATATATCTTACATAAAAATGGTAAAAGTTTGTGTACCGTGAGGATAAAGATCAATAGCTGTATTCTAGCGATGTTATGGGTGGTGTTGGTATATAAAGTTTAGAGAATTAATGGATCCAGAAGGTCTCACTGGGCTAATTTCAACTTTCATCTTGAAATTTTTCAAAATAAAAATACGTATACTGGTATTGGATCAGTTATTCGGAAACCCATTATCCAGAAAGTTCCGAATTATAGAAAGGCCGTCTCCCATAGATTCTTTTATAATCAAATAATTAAAAATTTTGAAAATGATTTCCTTTTTCTCTGTAATAATAAAACAGTACCTTGTACTTAATCCGAGCTACAATATAATCAATCATTATTGGAAGCAAAACCAGCCTATTGGGTAATGTTTACACGATTTTACAGTAGACTTTAAGTAGGAAGATCCAAATTATGGAAAGATCCGTAATCTGGAATCTGGATCTTGAAAACCCCAGGTCCCGGGCATTCTGGATAACTGGATCCATACCTGTAGTTCCTTTACATTGAACAATGCTGAATTTTGCAAGCAGACACTGTTTGAACACAATATATTATGAACTATATAATATCTAATAGAGTAGCTCACTCTTACTTACACTCAAAACTCACAACTTACTCCAATAATGGTTAGCACTTAGCTATAAAGGACAACTACAGATACAACCAGTACATTACAATTGCAGTTCTCACCTTTTGAGCGATTTGTAAGATATTAGCCGGTTCTCCAAGACTTTACTCAAAATGAAATGCACATCTTCTGCTCAAAGAATAGCAGCATTCTCTAGATTAACTACTCTCTATATGTAATATCCATGCTCTGATCTGCCAAAGAACGCCAATAAAATAATCAACCATACACAAGATTTGACTCAGTCTGGCACCAAGTCTGATATTTTATGCCATCTGCCTGCAATTCCAAGTCTCTTAAGACAGACGGCTGCTAGAATGCCAGTAACCATCATGAATACTTATTAATAACATATATCAACATTGACTAATAATCTCTATATAAATCTAAATGACAACAGTTGTCTCAGCAACAGAAATAAACATTATTTCATTCATCATTCAAAATACAGGCAAAAAAATATATAATAAAGCACAATACAACCTTGAAAAGCCAGGGAAAGTGCAAAATATTTTCTTTATGTCAGTCTGCAATGCAATGTAGTAACAGGTGCAATTACTCTAGTTCTAGAAACTCTCAGCACTAGAGCTCCTACAGAGGTTGTCACCTTCAAAAATGCCTGTCCAGATTTCAGCAGTCTGAAATCTGAACAGTAGCAGTCAGTCACAGACTGCCAAATCAGTAACTTCCCCCTCAATGCTACAAGTCCAGTCCGTGCCAATGTCCTCAGCTCCGTCTCCGATGTCAACCCACCATGCCCACTGCCTGGGCATTCTGACAGAAAGGTGGCAACCCTATTTAGCACTCAATCAGCGGGTTGATTGGTTGCCAGGGGTTACTAGATCGGGGGCAACCTTTTCGAATTTATAACATTAAAGGAGCAATATAAACCCAATTTTTAGGATAAGCCACAAACATTGTACCTCAATTTAAAAAAACACAAAAATATAGATCCTTTGTTTCTTCTGTTACAAAAGGGTTATGATTATAATTTCATTCATACTGACCTCTCCTACACACCCTGGAATGAACAGAGTTAGTTTGAAGGGAGGTGATAATGACCCGTCTATAAACAAACCACCTCCCCTTCTCTGTGGCCATACACAATAAGTTCTGCTTGTTTAGAAAGGTTGCCAAACGAGTGGAACTTAACCCGATATGCCCACCAAAAGCAGACGATGGATTACAAGGAAGGTAATGGGCGCCGATGGGATGAGGAACTCAATTGCCAAACAAAAAAAAAAAAATCAAACCTGCCTGATCAATATCTGGCTGATTTTTCGGCTGATTTTTGATCTGATATTGAAGGGGGAGACCCGTCGGAACAGATCGGCAGCTTTAATCTGCCCGTGTATGGCCACCCTAAGTCTCAAGCGTACAGTTAAGCTCATTGAAGGGGTTTTAAAAAAAATCAGATGCTAAACCAGGGACCTTTAAAAGGAACCAACGGTTTCTTAAAACTTCAGACAATATGTTATTTATTTAAAGAACTTCCAACAAATGCAGGGATATTGCGCAGCTGCAAATGTTACTTCTCAATGAAAAAGCATAAAAATGCAAATTACATTCTTTACACGCACAAGGTATTATTGCTTACATAATTGATACTATTTCGGGGGACTAATTAGTTTTCTTTTGTCCAAGTGAGCCAAATGATTTTCATCTGCTGTCAAATTTTGTTGCTATGGACTAGTTTTGCAGAAGTATAATAAATCATCAACAGAGCCGGGTTTTTCTCTTGAGGAACAAAAAAAGATAGTAGAATGTATGAACATTCTAGAGAAAAACCTACTCGTTGGCTAATTATAGCTCTCTCGTTATCTCCTCTTCTTTTTTAGGCCCATACTCATTTGCGGTCAGATCTGTTCTCTTGTCAAATGTGCAAAGAAACAAAGCCAAAAAACAAGTGAAATGTCTGATGATATTAATACTACCTAATGTATAGCGATCTACCTCTGCCAGGAAGTATATCAAGGGAGTATTTTAAGGTCAAATATGCACTGATCAGACAGGGTTGAGCATAGCATGGTCCTCTTAGGTTTTTGGAATGCACTTTAAACATAGCAACACCTCTTGCCAGGCTAAATTCAAGCCGGCAGTGAATGTGACCTTCTTCAATAATGTTCAGTACAGTCAATTAAATTCTGTCTAATTGTAAGCTCTTTTGCACGGGGCCTTCCTCACCTTTTATACCAATACTGGTCATTATGTATGTAACTGTGTATGTTCTATGTATGTAATTCATTATTTGTATAAACACATTTATTTTACAGTGCTGCACAATATGTTGGCGCTCTAAAAATACATGTTAATAATAATAATAATAATAATAATAATAATAATAATAATAATAATAATACAATAGTATACATGCCTGCAAATAATTTGCAATGCTGAGTAGTGTATGAGGCTCAAACTAAAACATCATGTACAATGCCTCGAAAAAATGAGTTTCACCCCCTTGTTTTCATGTCCCTGCAGTACCATCACCCGGGAAGGGGCGGGGTTGAAGGATGTGCACCTGCCCATCACCAGCTGGACGTACATACCTCTACCGTCAGCGATACTGCTCTATTGTGACTCCAGCGTGCTCCAAGGGGGTGTGGGCACCCCTTGGAAGTTACATCACTGCCTACACCCTTACTAGAAGATATGTGCCTCATGAACAAAATAGATTAAAGCATTAGGCAGTGATATCACTGCTGCCACATTCCAAAGTGAAGTCAGGGGGGGCTCATTTATAAACATTGGGCTAATTTGCTCCTGGGCTGTAACTAGGGTTGCCACCTTTTTCGGAAAAAAATACCGGTCTTCCTATATATTTATTATTTTTCCCTATTAATAACATTGGGATCAACCATCATTTTTACTGGCCAGGCAGGTAAAATACCGGCCAGGTGGCAACCCTAGCTGCAACCCATGGCAACCAATCAGACTATTGCTTTCTGTGCTCAACCTGCGGCTGGCTGAAAACAAGATAATCATCGTTTTGTTACTATGGGTTACTGCCCAGGTGCAAATTGCCCCAGTGTTTATAAATGAGCCCCATGGCCTTTTAAGTTGATTCAGGTGGTTGGCATTGAGGTGAGAGGTAAGTGAACTTCCCTTCACACAGATTGTTTGCCAAATAATCTGTATTTTAATTAAAAACCAAGAGGAAATAGTTGGGAGATACATCTCAAGACTAGCAGATATTGGTAATCTCGTTGATTTGAGACTATTCCTCAAATATGGCCATTGGAGGTGACAGGGAAAGGTGCAGCCCTTACATTTTCTACAGTGCAAAAACCCCCTTGCAGTATACATGGTAAATGGTATGTGTGCGTGTGTAGGGGGATGTATATGTTCCAGTGTGTATAAGCATGTGCATGTATGTTTGCATAAGTGTTTGCATGTCTTTCATGTGTGTGTAGATGTACACGGTGTGCCTTTTTGAAAGTAATATGAAAATACCCAATAACAGCTCTGTGGGTTGAGCCCTGGACAAACAGAGCTGGCAAAGTGTTTTGGTTGCTGAGTATTTTGGGAGCAGCAGCTTGGGTCAGGGAAAGCCAAGCCACCTTTTGGCTATTGATACTACTAAAGATTTGTGAATACGTTTTTGGAACTAGCTGTCCTTCAAAATAACAGGACATAAAATATGAATGTTTGAAGTTACATCAAGCACAATATTGAATGGCCCACAAACTATTCAAGAGGACACATAGAGGAGCACAGCCCCATCCTGTTATAGGATTAGTATGTGCAATTGTTTGGGATCAATAAACTCTAATGTGCTAAATTGAATAATTCAACCCTGAAACGGTGGCCAATCGTCACCCTGTCTTTCACAAATTAAATATAGTTTCTAAATTTCAGACTGATCAGTACAGCATTTACTTTGGATGCGATTCCTGTGAAACAACTGCTTCTTCATGTTCTGCAGCAAGAAAACAATTATCCCCTCGACGCATTTAGTTTCTGTGACACAATCCCTTAATGAAGGTGGCTTCAGAAGGCAGAATACATTCCTTCACTAATGATTAGCACTTTCCAAAAGCATTGAAGGTGACAAGGAAGCAATTGTGTTACTGGGTTACAGCAGTATCTCTAAGGCAACGTCTGAAGAGCAGCCTCCATCAGTAGAGCTGACTCATCCCTGTAGCTCTGGAAGGCAGCCATGTACCATTCACATTGTCTATTGATCTGGCACTCCCAAACGAAAAGGTATGAAAAGTCTCCTAAGGCCTAAACCTTAGGTAAAAATAATGAATAAATAAATTAGGGATCTACAGAATCCACTATTTTGGATTTGGCAGAACCCCCAAATCCTTCTCGAAAGATATGGGCAAATACCGAACCAAATCCTAATTTGCATATGCAAATTAGGGGTCGGAAGGTGAAAACTTTTATTACTTCCTTGTTTTGTGATTTCCCTCCCCTTTCCTAATTTGCATATGTAAATTAGGATTCAGTTCTGCTGGGCAGAAGGATTCGGCCGAATATGAATCCTGCTGAAAAAGGCCGAATCCCTAATCGAATCCTGGATTCGGTGCATCCCTAAAATGAATAAAAAAATGTTACTTAAATACACAGTATGCCTTTAAATATAAGCACAGGTTGATCTCAACTACAAAAGTATTAATATTAATATAAGACATACTTTTAGCACTAAAGAAGCAAATAGTGACTGTGCTCTCTACACTAGAAGTGATATAATTCCAATAAAAAGACTGGAAATGTATATCTTAAAGGGCTAGTTCACCTTTAAGATAACTTTTAGCATGTTATAGGATGACCCTTGCTTAACAATTTTTCTGTTGGTTTTCATTTTTATTTCTTATGGTTTCTGAATTATTTACCTTTCTCTTCTGCCTCTGTCCAATGGGACTATTGCTCTGTAAGGTTTAGGGATGCACTAAATCAAGGATTCAGTTTGGGATTCTACCTTTTTTAGCAGGATTCGGATTCGCCAAAACCTTCTGCGCAGTTGAACCAAATTCAAATTTGCATATGTTAATTAGGGGCATGACTTTTTGACACAAAACAAGAAAGTAAAAAATGTTTTCCCTTCCCACCCCTAATTTGCATATGCAAAGTAGGATTCGGCCCGAATCCTTTGCAAAGGATTCGGGAGTTCAGCCTAATCCAAAATAGTGGATTCGGTGCATCCCTAATAAAGTTACAATATTATTGTTGTTAACTTAATTACTATGTTTGTATTCCTTCTCTTAAAGGAGAACTAACCCCGCCCAGTAACAACAGCCTGCCTTAACTGCCTTCCATCGTCCCCCTCACCTCTTCCTCCCTGCAATTTCTATTAGACAGGAAGGTGCCCCTGAAAAAAAAACCTAAATCTAAAATGCAGAGCTGCCTGTTTGCATTTCCCTCTGGATTCTCCGCCAAAAATAAGGGGCAGATTTATAAAGGGTCGATTTGAAAATTGAAATAGATTTTTTTTTTTACGGTCAAAACTGTTAAATTCGAATTGTGAATAATTCAAACTCGATTCGAATTTTAATTCAAATTTCGAGATTTATCAAGTATAAAAAAATTAAAATTTAATGTATTAAGTCAATGGGAGAGGTCCAGTGACCAATCTGAAGATGTTACTAACCCTCCTGACGGAGACAAAACTCGATTTGAGTTTAGTCAAATGAGATTTTAATTTGTTTAATCGTTTTCAATCTGTAAAATTAGTTTGAGTTTTACATATGAAATAACCTCTCAAACGAATTTCAAGAAATTCAACCTTTAATAAATGGGTCTCTAAGTCTGTGGAGCCTAGTCAGGAATCAGCTTTAACTGAGAATGCTCCTGCGCGCTTCGCGTTGGCGAAGAGACCCGAAAAAATGTAAATGGGAAGAAGATGGCACTGGGGAACTCTGCTTCGCAGCTCTGCATTTTAGGCTCAGGTTTTTCCCAGGGGCACCTTTCTGTCGAATACACAGTGCAGGAAGGGGGAGGTGGAGGGGGGGGGGGTGGAAAGCAGCTAAGGGAAGCTGTTGTTACTGTGGACCAGGGGTCCCCAACCTTTTTTTACTCGTGAGCCACATTTGAATGTAAAAAAGAGTTGGAGAGCAACAGAAGCATGAAAAAGTCCATGAGGATTTCAATTAAGGGCTGTTGTTGGCTGTTTGGTAGCCCCTTCATGGACTGGTAGCCTACAGAAGGCTCTATTTGGCAGAACACCTGTTTTTTATGCAACCAAAACTTGCCTCCAAGCTGGGAATTCAAAAATAAGTACCTGCTTTGAGGCCACTGGGAGCAACATCCAAGGGGTTGGTGAGCAACATGTTGCTCGCGAGCTACTGGTTGGGGACCACTGCTGTGGAGGGTTAGTTCTCCTTAAACCATATTCCTCTCTCTCATTTAAATAACTGCTTGGATGTTGAAGTAAATTGTACCCTAGCAACCAGGTTGCTGCTAAAATTCCAAGCTGAGTTGCTGAACAAAAAGTTAAATAATTAAAACAGGCTACTACTGTATTTACTGTATCATATTAAAGGTAATTTAAAGGTGAGCTATCCTTTTAAAAGAGAAGGAAAGTTTAAATCACAGGGGATACGAAATGCTAGGGCATTGACTAAACATGGTGCCGCATGCCATGGCTGTATCTGTAGGTTTTGCTACACTTGAAGATAATAAAACAAACTCTTCAGCCTCATGCATCATTTTGCTACGTTATTAATATTCTGCGCTCAGCATAAACAGCACGATTATTCTATACAGTAAATGGCTTCCTGAGAGCAAACATTTGCTGCAACCATTTTTTATAAATTGGCCTGTCATCTATTTTTATGGATTTCGATAATTAATAAGTTTACAACAGTAGGGGGGAGACGCAGTAATGGATTACAGGTGTTCCTGCAAGAGCCTTTAAATAGAGCCATAATCATCTTTTTCTTTTACAAAAGTCACCTTTATATATTAAATTATCCTTGAAAACATAAAAATAGCTCTTTAAAATTACCATGGGCGCGGAGCAAAGCCTCTGCTGTGAAGAGAGGAGCCTGAAGCATATCTGCCGTCTCTACAATTAACATGTCCTTCAGACGCCGCAAGTCTTGGGGCCTCAATCCTTCATATGGCTTTTGAAAAAGAGAGAAAAGGAAAGAAATAATGAGAACAGCTTATATATATATTATTGACTCCATTATCTGCCTTCTTCTGCAATTTACAGTATATTAAAATAAAATTTGGAGTGATTAAGACATAAATTATAATTTTAAATCTTAAAGGGGTGGTTCACCTTACAGCTAACTTTTCATATGTTATAGAATGACCAATTCTTAGAAACTTTTCAACTGGTCTTCATTATTTATTTTGCATGTTTTTTTTATACTGACCCCATAGAAAACAAATGTTCTGCAAAGCTACACATTTATTGTAACAGCTACTTTTGATTATTGTTTCAGGCCCTCTCCTATTCATATCCCAGTCTCTTATTCAAATAAATGTATGGTTGCTAGGGTAATTTGGACCCTAGCAACCAGATTACTGAAATTGTAAACTGGAGAGCTGCTGAATAAAAAGCTAAATAACTCCACAGAACCACAACTGATAAAACATGAAAACCAATTGCAAATTGTCTCAGAATATTGATCTCTACATCATACTAGGGGGCAGATTTATCAAGGGTCGAAGTGAATTAGAGGGAATTTTCAAAGTAAAAAGATTTGAATAGGATACTACGACTTCAAATTTACTTCGACTGCGATTCGAAGTAAAAATCGCTCGAATATTCGAACATTCAAAGTATTTCAATTCGATGGTCGAATTTCAAAGTATTTTTTACTTCGGAATTCGACCCTTGATAAATCTGCCCCTAAAAGTTAACTCAAAGGTGAACAAACCCCTTTAAGATTTGGCAAATGTTTATAGAGAAAATTTTATACATAGAAAAGCTCCTGACTTCAGTGCCCTTTTTCCTCCTAAAATGTAGTCCTTTTCACATTCTGCTAAATCTTTTCATTTCTGAAACATGTCGTTTTTAGTCCAGTGAGACTAGTAAAAAAAAGCAGCAGATTTATTCATTAAGTTGTCACACACACCATTTCTATGGATATCTTTCCTACTGGACCAATAAGCAATATACTGCCAGACAGATTAGATCTGACCAATCAGCCCTCAGCAGTCACCAATTTGGTGTTTTTGTTGCGGTTTCTAGGACTGCATATGAGATCATTGGCTCAGTTGAGGGTAAGATAATTAAGGATAAAATCAGTGAGACTAAATGAAAATTCTCAGGGCTGAAAATGCTCCCAGAATAAAATGAATGTCATTTACAATGCAGAGGAAAGCAGTTCTAATGTTGCCGTGCATGAATGTATCACGTTTGCTTAATCAGCTTATTGTGTTCTGGATCAGGTGGGTACATTAGTGATACTCTGCACAGCATCATTGTCATAATAAAGCCGGCAAACTGCATATTCTCGGTTCCCTTTTAATTGAATCATTTAATCATTTAGCCGCCATTATCAGGAATTATGTCACATTTCTACTTTTTTTGCTTCTGTCTGGTAATAAACAGCATTGATTGTGAAACTTCATTGTAAAAGGCAATTACAATGCAGACAAAAAAAGTGCCAAAGGTGATCAAGAGGTTAGCAAATTTTGGTTATGTTTATTTGCTTCTTTGTTTATTGAAACAAGAAAACAAAGCAGTCCCGTGCACCTATAAGTAGGCATCAGGTTTATAGTAATTATTATTTCTGGGGCTTTGTAATAGAGGTACCTGTGCGGCAGGGCCGCCCGCCGCATGGTCCTTGAGCCGGCGCTGGCGCCGTATTGGGATCTAGGGCGCGCCTCTTAAAGGCGCAGGCACGCTGCGTGTTTGTGTAAGCACGTTTTTGGCGCACGTTTGGCGCGAAATTTGAAACTATTTAAGGGCCATTCTGTGTTCAGCCCCTTGCACGTGATAGAACTTGTTTCTAGTGGTTTTCTGAGCTTTGTGCACGTCTGTCTGATTACCCGTGTTTGACCCAGCCTGTTCCTGACTGTATCCTGACCCTTGCCTGCCTCCGACAACTCTTCCTGCTTAATCCATTGATTGACAACTCTGTTTGACCCTTGCCTGCCTGACGATTCTTAATATCTGCCTGCCTCAGACCTGCCTGTCTGACGATTCTCTTGCCTGCTCCATTTGTACCGTGACCTTCGGCCCAAAGGACTCTGCTAAACAGCCGTGCCCCTTCACCAGCCAGAACATCTCGCCTTGCACCCCTCGTTAAGTCCAGATGGCACCCAAGTAAGCTGAGGGCTCCTCCCGCAGCCCAACAGTGGTCACACTACTGGTGAAGCTGAGCCGAGACCAGGGTGCTTGGCATTTGTTCTGGTATCGGGTGCCGGCCGTGACAGGCTTACTAGACTGGCCCACTTGCTTCAGGGTTTCAGGTAAAGCTTTGGTGAAGTATAGGTCCCCTGGCTTCTGACTGTGAGTGAGATTGTGACATGATTTCGGTAACAGCGAGTTGCTGTATGCGCGACTCCATAACAAGCCCATACGGCAGTAAACTGCTATTTTTTATAAATACAGTGAAACCTTAATTTTACATCCCCTGATTTTAAGTTTCCCCTCATTTTGTATTGTTGTTTTGTGGTCCCAGCTATATATTATGCATAATACTTTTCCCTTTTTTTATATTTTCCTGGATTTTACAACATTTTTTCTGGTCCCCTGAAAAATGGGGGCTCTACTGTAATATAGAACATGTATGTTTATTTCCAATTTGCTTTATTTATTTATATTGTGAAAGTCCTTCAATCTCTGGCCTACAGGGCCAGAATCATGGCTAGGAAGCAGAGTCAGAGTTCTAATATAGTTAGAACATTTTTTATTTTGCACAGCCTATTTAACCAGTTTTTATTTTTACACTGAACAATTCCTTTTAGATGGGGTCACAGCAGGGCTCCAATGGGGAAGGGTAATGACATCACTGTGGGCACATCTGGTCAAACACCGTGTAACAATATTTAATTTCCTAAAGTCTCATAAAGCCTTTCTTAGGAAAAAAAGATTTGAAAGGGTGAGTAACAAAATCCACATTCATATAAAGGGTGAGATGGCTTACAGCTGTCTAACGTAAAACTTCAATACAATATTAAAAACAAGGGCTCAAGGCAAACATGTCTAGCCACTGTCAACGGTGTAGTGCCATTGGCAAATGGTATGGATCAATACTTCTAATATGAACATTCTGTAAACGCAAAATAAAATTTAGCCTAAGGCAAGAAATTGTAATTGTATGCATAGGTTAATCATAGATTAATCTTGAATGGATTTTAAGTTATTTGTTTTTGTAAATCTGTCTGCGTCTTTTTCAGGTAGTTCTGTGAATTGAAAAGCACCATGCACTGAGGATTTCTGCTAAAAAGTTTCAGGAGCAGAGCAGGGAAAGAAAATACTACTTTTGTTTACAAATAAAGGACAACTTTAATGTCAGAGTAACATTTTACTTAGCATAACATTTTACATTTTTTCCCTGATCCCTTAAAGGGCACCTGTTACCCTAAAATACTTCCCCCCACCAAAGCCCACACTCTGGTTGTGGGTAACTAGTCTGTTTTTAAAATTTGCCCCCCATCAACACTAGGACACCTGCACCAGGAGGGAGCTCCCAGTTCGAGCGGCCATGTTGGGGCACACGCATGTACAGAATGAGCGAATACCGCAATTGCTCATTATGCGCATGATGTCATCAGCTCAACATGGCTGCTTGCACCTGGAGCTCCTTCCTGGTACGATTATCCTATTGCTGGTGCGGACAATTTAAAAAAAAAAAAAAAAAAGAAACTATGGTTACCCCAAATCTGAGTTGTGGGCTCTACTAGCCTGCACCTTTGGTGGGGGAAAATATTTTAGGGCAACAGATGCCCTTTAAAACTACTGAAATGAAGCCATGCGTAATTTAATGATAAGGTTGAGGTTACACGTAGCTCCTAAAATAAAGAACTATCAAAGCCATAATCATTTTATCAGTTCTAATGCCATATTCTCTTCTAAGAGGACAGTCAGAACTCCCCTCCCTTTTATAACTATTGTAGTATTCTGCTAGGCCTTTTGGAAAGAATATTAAAATTGACCATGTACAAGAGGAAATCCCCCCCCCACTGAAAAACTGTAAAACATAACACACTTTGCATGGAGATACAGTATAAAGTGAACTTAAAGATGTAATCTACTCCCCTATATTACTTGAGCTGAATGAATAACGCTTTTGCTGATCCTTCATTTTGCCAATTGTTTTAATTAAGAACTATATATGGATTCTTTTATTTCTGGCACTAGACAAGAATATGAAGGCAGTTTCATTTCCTGATGCTGAAGAACGTCAAAGGAGCTGATAAAACTAATTACCAGTCCACTGAGAAGCACCTGATAATGACATAAGTGCAACATTGGCTGCTGCTTAGAGAAGGAAGGCGTTTGTTTGTAAAGGTAGATTGAGAGTTCTGAACAGACTGCGCTGTTTATATAGGAAAGCGGGAGGGCAAGTACAGTGAAAATAGTCCCACTGTCTCCCTAGACCTAAAGTTTTACCCTTGCCATATACAGTTTTGCCCAAACAAAGTTGCTGTAAGGGATCTCTACATAGACAAGCTGCAGAAATGAATATTTATGACATAGAAGGAAAGTGAGACTAGCTCAGGCTTACCTCACGCTTGTCTAATGCAGCATATTCTGCTTCAATTTCGTCAGCCTCAGGATCACGGGAGAAGACCATCTGGGATTCCAGTTTGAGTGCAAGCTCTTTGTGATGCTGTTTCTCAGCGCAGTCGCAAGGGGTATCTTTATTTTCATTTTCAGCAAACAAGTCACTACCACTTTTTACTAACAGCTGCAAAGATATGATGTAGGAGAAACCCTGTTAACTGCTGGTCCCGTGGGTGGGTGCCCTGCAAAGAGCAAACTTTGGGCTTCAGTCTGTCCCCCCTGTTGATAGCCATGGGCAGGACAACTATAACTTAATTATCTTTTGCATTGATTTCATATGAATAATTATTTGTACTTGTTTTGTTTCCCAATCTACTATGATGATGTGATTTGCAAAGTTTGCAGTTTTGGCCTTGCCTAAGGTCAATATCTAGAAATAGCGCAGATCAAAGGACAAGTAAAGTGATCATCAATAGTATAATAAAATTACATACCTTACACCATGGGCCAGTGCTCCTGTCTGCTAAAATTGGCACAGCCTAAGGTACTACATTCCTTAAAGGGGTTGTTCACCTTTGAGTTAACGTTTAGTATGATGTAGATAGAGACTGATATTCTGAGACAATTTGCAATTGGTTTTCATTTTTTATTATTTGTGGTTTTTGAGATAATTAGCATTTTATTTTGCAGTTCGCCAGTCTGCTATTTCAGCAATCAGGTTGCTAGGGTGCAAGTTACCCTAGCAACCATGCATTTGATCTGCAATATGAGTAGGAGAGGGTCTGAATAGAAAGACGATTAATAAAAAGTAGCAATAACAATAAAAGTGTAGTCTTATTGAGCATTTGTTTTTAGATGGGGTCAGTGATCCCCATTAGAAAGCTGAAAAGAGGCAGGAGGAAAAGGCAAATCGTTCAAAAACTATACAAAATAAATAATGAAGACCCATTGAAAAGTTGCTTTGAATTTGCCATTCCATGATAAACTAAAAGTTAACTTCAAGATGAACCACCCCTTTAAGAGCCACCATCTGTGACTACACCCCAGCAATCCTCCTGTGTGTCTTGGGACACATACATAGTAGACTAAAAATGAGAACGTTTTCACTCTTCTATGCATGCACACTATGAACTTTATGTGTAAATGATTTAGGGCATAGGCTTTTTAATGTACAACAAAATATAGCACAAATATCTCCATTGAGTCAGTGTCAAGTGTACATAAGGCTGTTCATTGAATTTTTTGCACCTTTACCTCTACACAACTTTTCATCCCTGAGGCAGCAGCATAGTGCAAGGGGGTGTTTTTTTTATTGTCTGTGGCATCAAGTGCAGCTCTCTCATATTCCCCACGGTCAAGTTTTGCACCTTTCCATTCTAGAATCATCCTCAAACATTCAGACCTCCTGCGATCATCAAGCCGGGGTAATCGGTGGTCGACACCACCATCTGATATCATGATGTGAGAACCCATACATAGCATGTGCATAGAGCTCTCGTTGTGAATGTTGCGCTTGTTGGGGTTACCATCCTTCACAGACAGAAATGCCCTGCAGTTAAAAATACAAAATTTTTTCCATTAAAAAAAAGTAGTTTCTCCAGAGCAATGAGACAAAGTAAGAGGCAACTTACTATATATATATGTATATATATATATATATATATATATATAATCTGTGTCAAACGACCGCACTCTGAAGACCAGACTTTTGTTTAATCTTTAGGGTGCAGGGTCCAAAAATTCATATAGAGGTTTGTTTGCAAGGATCTGCACACCAATGTTTTCATCAAAATAAGTGTTTTATATCAAAATAAGTGTTTTATTTGGTACATAGATGGATCTATGTACCAAATAAAACACTTATTTTGATGAAAACATTGGTGTGCGGATCCTTGCAAACAAACCTCTATATATATATATATATATATATATATATATATATATATATATATATATATATATATATATATATATATATATATATATATATATATATATATATATATATATATATATATATATATATATATATATACCCTCTATACTATTCATTCAGTGGATTGTAATGGGGATCAATTATCCCAGAATCCCGTTAACCAGAAATCTCTGAGTTACAAGAAAGCCATCTCCAATAAATCCCATTTTAATCAAATAATTCAAGTTTTAAGAAGCGATTGTCTCTGTAATAATAAAACATTACCTTGTACTTGAACCCAATTAAGATATAATGAATCCTAATTGGAGCCAAAACAATCCTATTTGATTTAATAAATGTTTAAAAGCTTTTCTAGTAGACTTAAAATATGGAGATACAAATTACAGAAAGAACCCCAGGCCCAGAGCAGATCCATACCTGTACCATGTCATTGTACCAAGTCTTCATTAAGATCTGAATGTGATCGAAACTGTGGTTTTGCACAACAAAAGGATTTTTTCTTTTTAAAGGAAAACTATACCCCCCGATAAAGGGCATATAGGCCCGAAACATGTGGTGTACAAGTAGTCAACTAATAAAAGGATAACCACAGCATTAATTTGCTTGCAGAGTGCTCTCCTCATTTCCTTATAAATCGAGTTATAGATATCAGGATATCGGTGACCTGATTGAGGAAAGTTGCACCCTTTTCCTGAACCAAGCGGGCAGAGTGTTTTTGGATAATATATTTCCTAGATACCCCCCGAACAATGTAGGTCTCTATAAAAAGATATTGCATAAGACAGCTCATGTGTAAAACCCTGCTTCATGTAAATAAAGCATTTTCATAATAAAATATTTTTTTTTTAGTAGTATGTGCCATTGGGTAATCCTAAATAGAAAATTGCCATTTTAAAAAATAAGGGCCGCCCCCCTGGGATTGTATGATTCACTGTGCATACAAACAAACCATACATGTTATGTCACATGAGCCAATTAAATGACAGAGTTAAGTCTTTTGCTTCTACACTTCATGTTAGAGCTGCATTATTTCTGGTCAGGTGATCTCGGAGGCATCACACAGACCAACACGAAATGGTGGTTAAAGGCAAGAGATATAAAAGGGCAATATACTTAACAGTTGGTTAAAGGGGTTGTTCACCTTCAAACAACTAGTTTTTTTCAGTCAGATCACCAGAAATAACGCCTTTTTTTTTTTTTAACTACCTTCTATGTGTGACCGTGTTTCTAATATTAAGGTGTAAAGTGTAATTTTTCACCTTCTAAAGCAGCTCTGGGAGGGAGGGGGTCACCGACCCTGTAAACTTTTCTAAATTGATACATTTAGTTGATACATTTCTTATCTTTGTCCTCTTTGAGTTTCATTAAAGGCAGCTGTTAGAATTGTTACAATAGTTGGTAATACTCCAGAGATAGTTCTTAAAAATGTATCAATGAAATGTTGCAAATTTATAACAGTTCAGAGTCTGCACCTGAACTACTGAGCTGCCAGACTCAAACAACAGAGACAGGAACATTCATTCTTTGAACTTAGATTTTGGAAAAAAATAAATGATGGAAAGCAATTGAAAAAAAGTCTTTATTTCTGGGGAACAACCTGAAAACAATTGAACTGGAAAAAGTGTTTGGAAGGTGAACGACCCCTTTAAGTATTCATTCTGGGGGTATAGTTTTCCTTTAAGCAAGTCCTGCACGTTCCAAGTCATTGTTGTGAATATTAGAAAAGTATATTCTATTTTTTACTTGTGTGTCCATCAAACTTCTAAGATGGTAAGTAGTGGCACACTCAGCCCATTCCCCACTGATGTAAAAAGAAACATCAATCTCATGGGCCACAAATGGGTTAAGCTGGCCATAGACGCAAAGATCCGATCGTACAATATATATCTATATATATCTATCACCAATCGTTCCTTCAGTGTCTCCTACAATGGAGTATCATCTTCTCCCCTACCTCTTTCTGTTGGAGTTCCTCAAGGCTCTGTCCTAGGACCATTACTATTCTCCCTCTACACTTCCTCCCTTGGCAAATTAATAAATTCGTACGGTTTCCACTACCACCTCTATGCTGATGATACTCAGATCTATCTCTCATCTCCTGATCTCAACCCAGAACTCCTAACTCGCGTCTCCTCCTGCCTGTCCGCTATCTCTACCTGGATGTCGCAACGCTACCTTAAATTAAACCTCTCTAAAACTGAAATGGTTCTCTTTCCTCCAAATAACACCAGTAGCATCCCCGAAGTATCCATCATAGTTAACAATTCCACTATCACCCCCTCTCCCCAGGCCTGGTGCCTTGGGGTTATCCTAGATTCTGCCCTGTCATTCACTCCTCATATCCAGTCACTTATCAAATCATGTCACTTCCACCTAAGGAACATATCCAAAATACGATCATTTATCACCCAAGACGCTGCCAAAATTCTTATTCACTCTCTCATCATATCGCGTCTAGACTACTGTAACTCTCTTTTAATTGGCCTCCCCCTCCAGAGACTGTCACCTCTCCAGTCCATAATGAACACTGCTGCGAGGCTCATACACCTCAGTAACCGCTCCTCCTCTGCCTCGCCATTCTGTCAATCCCTGCACTGGCTTCCGTTACCTTTCAGAATCAAATTCAAATTAATGACACTGACTTTCAAAGCACCACCCTACATCTCTGAACTCATCTCTATATACTCACCCACTCGCTTACTACGCTCCTCTACTGACCTCCTACTCAACTCTTCTCTCATTACCTCCTCACATACTCGCATTCAAGACTTTGCAAGGGCTGCACCCCTCCTCTGGAACACTCTCCCACGATCTGTCCGACTTTCTCCCAACCTTTCTGCTTTCAAAAAATCTCTGAAAACGCACTTCTTTCGAGAAGCCTACCCTCACTCTGCTTAACTACCAAACGCAACACTACATACAGTACCACATTTCTCACCCGCTTACTTCGATCTTGCCCACTCCCACACCTTGTGTATTACTCCCTTCCCTTTAGACTGTATGCCTATGCATAGGGCCTTCCTCACCTTTTTGTACCTGTATTGATTGTGATGTTTGTTACTCCATATATTCTATATATGTAATTCGTGCGATGTAGTTGTATAATCACATTTACTTTACAGTGCTACGCAATATGTTGGCGCTATATAAATACATGTTAATAATAATAATATCTATATATATATTTATATCTATTCTCAAGGGTACACATGTCACTGGAAGGGCAAAGCAAAGAGCGTGTTGTTTGTGCTCCAGTTAAGGCGGATTATGAGGGCCCTGCTGCTTATGTAATATCTTGTAATGTACACAGATTAGTTGGAAGTTGATATGTGATGAGCAGATGAGATAATGGCTGAACTGCCACAGCTGATTATAGTGTGTGGCTAACATCCAACTGAGCTCAAGTAGCCTAATCTTTATCTGAGGCACATACTCCTCAAGCACAGCACTAGTCAATATGATCATATTAAAGCTGCACAGCATACAGACTTTTATCATGCCCTTCAATAACTATAGGTGTAAGCAGACATAAGATTTTTCAGTGCAGTTGGTCACTTTCAAAAACCATGGATTTAAGCAAAAAATATTGAAATGCAGGGGATATGCAAATGCATATATTGTTTTTGTTTGTATTTTTAAAAGGGGTAGTTTAACTTTAAATTAACGTTTAGTATAATACAGACAGTGATACCCAGACAATTTGCAGTTGGTCTTCGGTTTTTTTATGATGATTTTTCAGTTATTTAGGGGGGTTATTTATCAAAGGTGCAAGGTTAGAGTTTTTTTATACCTCCAATGATCTCACAACTTGAATGGTTTCTTATTTAAGAAAAAGCTTGAATGGAAAAAACTTGATTCTGCAAGTTCGAGTTGCCAAAACGGAAAACCTGAATTAATCGTGTTTTCCGCAGGGAAAAAACTTGAATCACTTAAAATGATTTTGAGATTGAGTTTTCAGGCAAAACCTTACGGAAAAAAACCTTGAAAATCATGAAGGCTGTTACCATTAGTGGTTCAAGGGATCTCCGCCATTGACTCCTACATGACCTCAAAAGGTTTTAGATGGTGTAATTTTAGATTCAAGCTATTTCCAGGGTCAAGCTATAATCCAGAAAATGTAAGTTTTTGATGAAAAAAACCAACTCAAAAACTCGAATGTTCCCCTTAGTATTTGCTTAAGGTGGCCATACACGGCCAGATTAAAGCTGCCGATACCGGTTCTTTACACTTATTCGGCAGCTTATCTGCCCATGTGTGGGGGCTCCCGACAGGTCCTCCAGATCGATATTAGGCCAAAAATCGGCCAGATATCGATCGGTCAAGATTGATGCTAGTTG
The DNA here is from genome assembly GCA_038501925.1 of Xenopus petersii. Classification (NCBI taxonomy): domain Eukaryota; kingdom Metazoa; phylum Chordata; class Amphibia; order Anura; family Pipidae; genus Xenopus; species Xenopus petersii. The sequence continues at coordinate 135,770,473 of CM076682.1, forward strand.
ATGCGGCCCTTCAACCAGTTGGAGACCATTTGTAATATTGTAATCCGATAGTTCGGCCCCAGTGCAGCCAAACGTTCGGATTCATCCGATACCACCCAGCCGTTAGTGGGCATATCTGGTTAAGATGCGCTCGTTTGGCGACCCTGCGAAACGAGCGGATGTTATAGTGTATGGCCACCTTTAGAAGCTCTCCATTTTGTTATTTCAGCAGCTATCTGGTTGCTCTGGTCTTATTTTCCAAACCAGGCAGTGATTTAAATGAGAAATTGGAATATGAATAGATGAGGGCTTGAAAAGGTAGATAAGCAATAAAGGTTTACAGCAACAATATCATTGTAGCATCACCGAGCAACACAGTTTTTTTTGGTTGACATGATCAGTGACCCCCCCAATTGAAAACTGGAAAGAGACAGAAGGCAGATTACTAATTAATTAAGACGAAAAGCAAAGTTGCTTGAATATTCTATAACATACTAAAATCTACCATTTTAAGCTGTCATTTCATGTATATTCAAGTGTATTAACAGTGTCAGTAAGTCTTGTCATGCAGCTTTCTAAAATGCAGCTTCACAAATACGTTTAGGGGAATAAGGGACTGGCGTGTCAAATGTAACATTTGATCATAAATTTTACCCACTAGGGGGCACTGCTCTGTATGTCGTAAAGGATTTGTGTTACTGTATGTCTTATTTACATAGACCCATATAAGAACAGAGAATATAAAAATCCAGACATGCCCTGTTTTCAGTAGCAATTGCACTTATACAGATATCTTTTAATCCACTGTCCATTTTCTTAGAATTACACTCACTTCACGGTGCAAAAAAAAAAAAGGTTTCTGGGTGTATTCCCCTGTAATGCTCCTTATCATTAGTGTAATGTACATTCCATTTGACGTAACCATTGAGAGGATTTGAATAATAAATGTGGAATGTAATATCATTAAGTCCTTGCCCGGCAGAGATACATCAAACATTAATTTTAGTGGGAACAAGGGTGTGGCAGAGGTCTACAAAAGCTTTCATTAAACCTACTTGGTCTGTACATTATAATTTTGTCTTTTCGGTGCTTTCTTTCTTCTAGCAAGATCACCAACTTTTGTAGGACTGTTTAAAGGGGTGGTTCACCTTTTAAATTCACTTTAAGTTAACCAGTATAGAACTGTTGTTCACGGACCCTGTCCACAAAAAAAAGTGATATTGCTCTGTAAGGCTACAATTTAACGGTTATATATACTTTTTACTACTCTTCCTTCTATTTAGGACCTCTCCTACTCGTCTTCCAGTCTCTCATTTAAACCACTGCCTGGTTGCTAGGGTAAATTTGATCCTGGCAATCAAAAAGTTGCTGAAAACAACCAACTGCAAATTGTCTCAGTAAATCAACACCATACTTAAAGTTAATTTAAAGGTGAAAACCCCTTTAAGCCTTTAAGGAAAACTTTACCCCCAAAATGAATATTTAAGCAACAATTTATATCATATTAAAGAATCTTACCAAACTAGTATATATAAATAAATACATATATTAAGTAAATATTGCCCTTTTACATGCAGAGATCACCTGACCAGAAATACTACAACTCTAACTGTAACAGGATGTCTGTTAATTGGCTGATGTGACCTAACATGTTTGGTATGTTTGTATGCATCGTGAATACTAGGATCCCAGGTGGCGGCCCTTTTTTTTTTTTTTTTAAATAAATGCCAGTTTTCTATTTAGGATTACCCAATGGCACATACTACTAAAAAATATATCATTATGAAAATGGTTTAATTACATGAAACAGAATTTTACATAAGAGATGTTTTTATACAGACTTTCATTGTTCGGGGGGTATAGTTTTCAGCAGTAAACACTGACCGATATCCCAGCAACTTCAAAGGCGGCACAATCAAAATGTTCTGACTTGGCCGATCGATATCCAAATCTTTTGACAATATCAGTTGGCTCGTCTTCCGCCATATATGTGCCAAATATTGTACGATAATATCTGTATGTGTTTGGCCACCTTCCTTTATGGTCTTAAAGGTGCTGTTTTAGGTCAGGCACTTTAGGTCAGAAAAATTGTTTTTTTTCCCACTCAATTGGCAATTGCAGAGGCTTCATTGGAGGGTTTTTTGCCTTCCTCTGGATCAACTAGCAGTTAGGCATTTAGACAAAAAATATTGAATGAAATGGATGAGTACCTTTTTCCAACCTAGATAACTATACTGCTATGTTGGCAGCCTGTGGACATCTCATCCTGGGACACCACTACTGCCGGCCACACACATACTAACTAAAAGCTGAAGGAATCCTTTAAATAATAGCCATTTTCCCCTCAATCCTGGGTACAGACTCAACAAGCTGCTCTCCCCTCTATTTCAGTATAGTTATGAAATCTTTCCGTCTCCACTGTTCCCTGAATTATTTAGCCTCTAAGCTCCTGTTTTAGAATTACATCTTTCTGCAGCACCGATTATCTAGATGGAGCTTTATAAATTAATGACAATGATACATTTATGGAGCCTCTTGAAAATCCAGTTTACTTTCAAATGAACTGCACTTTGGTCACATAATGACAGTTTTGAAGAATGATCTAGCTAACAGTCATTATGTGATTGAAACACGTTATTGAACTAAAGTAATTTCCCCTTTCATCTGAAACACTGAATCTGGGAGCACGGCTGTTAAAGGCATACATCTCAATATAGCAATGTTGAACCGGCATCCAGATTATAAATACTCATACTGCAAGAGTTAAATTAATGCTATGGATCGGAGCACATGGGTTTTACCTGGGTTCTCAGAGAAGCAGAAGGCATTTAATTGAATGAGGAAGCAACTAAATAATCTAAGTAGGAAATAAATACTTGCAATGTAATGCAGAATGAGCTAATGAGCCCTGTGATTGATGCTGGACATTCAAAGGTCTAACGTCATTGCATTATTGCAGAATGGGGGAGGATGAGCAGTGCTAGTCTGGGAAAAGGATATGTGATTCAGGCATGGATGGGTATTTGGTCGTGAAATATTAAGCCCCCTTCTGATGGATTCTGACTGGGATAACCCATTCATAGACATAAAATGAATAGGGATGCTCAGAGCCCACTATTTTGAGATTCGGCTGAACCCTGAATACAACTTGAAAGATTCGGCCAAATACTGAGCTGAATTGGAATCCAAATTTGCATATGTGAATTAGGGTCGGGAAGGGCGAAAGAGAAGCTATATATAATCCTATAAATTGCATCTAGTTGGCCCAAAGTTGTACAGATATGGGATCCATTCAAAATTGATTTATTCTTTGTTCAAAAATAGAAAGATGTTTAATAAACAAACATCTCAAACCTTACGCGTTTCAGGTCTATCTGACACTTAATCATAGGCTTGAGCCTTTGCTGGGGACCTAACACAACCCTACTCCATCCTATTCATCATGTGCCTTAAACTTCTATTTACTGACTGTGTTAGACTACTACAGGTAAAGGATCCGTTACCTGGAAAACCGTTATTCAGAAAGCTCTGAATTACAGAAAGGTTGTCTCCCAAATTGATCCAATTTTTTTTTTTAATTATTTCCCTTTTCTCTGTAATTATAAAATAGTGCCTTGTACTCCAAACTAAGATAGAATTAGACCACTATTACCGCTGCGGAGCGCTGATCAAAGCATTCTTGGAGTCTAGTATGATATCAATGTATCGGCTTGAGCCGACACATCGCGAGAGCTGCGGTTTAGCGGGAACTGGCGTGCATGGGCTGAGCTCCGCCATTGCCACATTGCTGTTTCTTGTAAGAACATGTCATACATAACCAATCAGAACTGAAATTCAACTGTAACATCAATGTATTGTTGGAGGTTTAATCATAAAACTGCTTTTCTGTTTAATTATCTTAGTGGTGGCGGTGCACACTACTACAGGTATGGGACCTGTTATCCAGAATGTGCGGGACCTGTGGTTTACCAGATAACAGATCTTTCTGTAATTTGGATCTTCATACCTTAAAGTCTAGTAGAAAATAATAAACATTAAATAAACCCAACAGGCTGGTTTTGCCTCCAATAAGGATTAATTATATCTTAGTTGGGATCAACTACAAGCCACTGTTTTATTATTACAGAGAAAAAGGAAATCATTATTAAAATTTTGGCTTATTTGACTAAATTGGAGTCTATGGGAGGTTTACAAACTTTCATGCATCACCGTATGAATTAAACACAAGATAGCAGTGTGGACGTGTTCTTTTTCTAAAAACCAACAGCACATATTACAAGTAGGGGATCCATTATCTGGAAACCCGTTATCCAGATAGCTCCGAATCACGGAAAGGACGTCTCCCATAGACTCCATAGAATCCAAGAATTGAAATTTTTAAAAACGATTTCCCTTTTCTCTATAATAATAAAACAGTACATTGTACTAGATCCCAACAAAGATATAATTAATCCGTATTGGGGACAAAACAAGACTATTGGGTTTATTTAATGTTTAGATGTTTTTTTTAGAAGACAAACTATGAACATCCAAATTACAGAAAGATCCATTATCCGGAAAACCTCAGGTTCCGTGCATTCTGGATTAGCGATGCTCCAAATCCACTATTTTGGATTGGGCCGAATCATTTGAACGATTCGGCCGCATACCGAACTGAATTTGCACATGCAAATTAGAGGTGGGAAGGGGAAAACTTTGGCCCTTCAAAAACTCTGATAACGTGCTCAGCCCATACTGTATTTATGTCCCGCATCTAGTATTCCTGATACATTGCATATAAATTAAGGAAGGGCTCACCTTATGAGGTGACACATGCCAAACCGTGAAGCATAGTGCAATGGGGTGTTATGCTGGTAGGTTTCCCCATAGGATGTGTTTGGGTCCAAAGACTCTTTCAGTTGAGGGTTGTTCTCGTATATTTGGTAGGACAGGTTCTCGTCCCCGTTTATCAACGCCTTGCGGAACTTGGTAGTGGCATTTCCCATGGTGAACCAATAACAGAGCCTCGCCTCTCTCTCTTCGATTTCTGCTTTCAGCTTTCAACCTGGCTCCGCCACTGCATTCTGAACACTGAAAAACACCAACATGTGAGGAAATATTTTACTAGACCCGATAACTAAGCCATCAACAAAAATAACATGGGCTTTCGTAGTTTGTCCCCCCACTTAGATATTAGAACAGACTCCATTAAGGGAAAACACAATGTCTTGTCATGTGTATAATCCTCCCTGCTGCAGCAAGAGAGCAGTAATGTTATTTCATAGATCAGTAACTTGGAAAAAGTACATGGAAAACTGATCAAAGCCACCTCTGTCAGCCTTACAGTGAAAATGTATAAAGAAATACATCAAAAATCTTATATTTTTTCAGATTAAAATAAGAGAGAGCGAATGGTTTATCAGTTTGGTTGCATAAAATAAGCTTTGTTCCTTCCAGAAGGGTGAATAAGCATTGCCCAGCAACTAGTGTCTTAGGAAAGAGCGTATTGTATTGTATTGTACTGTGAGTGTAAGGCGTAGGTAGATAAAAAAAAAAAAATCATGACAATGTCAGCAAATTCCTTTGAAGGTCTGGCATCTAAATGATAATTTTTCAGAAGAGTTTAAGGCGTTTGAATATATTGTTTCCGGTAGTAGAAAAGATTGATTTGATACCTCGCTGCCTGGGAGAAACCTCCACTAGTAACTTGGGTTTAATGGAACACCCAAAATAACCATGGTGCAGTTAGGCTCATATATCAAGCAGCGTTTTGACTGAAGTGGCCCACACACATGATGGGCTGTGGCAGAGAAAACACATTTGGTCGTCTGCAGCAGCAGTTTCCTAGGCATATGAATACTATACGTGATGCCCATGAGGTTGGCACCATCATGCAAGGATTCTTTGAGACTACAAAGGTATGCATTCCCAAAAAGCATTTCAAACCAGTTTTTTACCGTTTTTCCAAAATGTACGGTAAATTTAACGTTTAATGTCCCCGTGTTTCAATCTGGCAGCTCAGTAATTCAGGCGCACTCTCTAAAATGTTTTGCAACATTTAGTTGATATATTTCTCAGCAAATATTGTATCAATTCTAAGAGCCGCCTTTAATGAAACTCAAAGGGGTATATTTATGAAAGAGTGAAGTTAGAGATCTCCACAGGTGAAAGTTCACCCATTGATAAATAGGCTTTTCAAAATCCCATAGAAATGAATGGAGAGTGGTGATCTCTAACTTCACTCTCATAAATATACCCCAAAGATTCTGCTCAGCAAGGACAAAGATTAGAAATGTATCAACTAAATGTACCACTTTAAAAATAGTTACAGGGTCGGCGACCCCCTCCACTCAGAGCTGCTTTAGAAGGTAAAAAATGACTTTACACTTCAATATTAGGAAAAAGGTCACACATAGAAAACAAATTTGTTGTAAAAAGTCTTTATTTCTGGTGAAAAGCCTTTATTTCTGGTGAACTGAAACCTGTATCTGAAACCAACTGAACTGATAAAAGTGTTGGAAGGTGAACAACCGCTTTAAGATCTAAAAACAGCAGTTTGAAAAATCATGTATATGGTATTTTTTATTTTTTTTTTTTAAAAGGAGTTTAATTTATATAATATGGGGTTGTTCACCTTTGAGTTAACTTTTAGTATGATGCAGAGAGCAATATTCTTAAACAATATTCACTTGGGTTTCATTTTTTATTATTTGTGGTTTTTCCGTTATTTAGCTTTTATGTTGCAGCACTCCGGTTTGCAGTTTCAGCAATCTTGTTGCTAGGGTCCAAATTGATTTGATAAGAGACTGGAATATGAATAGAAGAGGGTCTGAATTGAAAGATGAGCAACTGAAAGGTGAACCACCCCTTTAAAAAAACTATAGGTAACAAATAAAGTGTAAAGTTGCTTAGAAATGGCTGTTCTATAACATACAAAGGGGCATATATATCAAGGGTCGAATTTCGAAGTAATGGGAGTTTTTTTGAACTCCCATAACTTCATAATTCGAATTTAAAAAAAGACCAATCGAAATTTAGCAAAAAAATTCGAATTCCAGTCGTACAAATCAAAGTAATAGCGCATTCGATCAAATTCAATCATAATTTAAAAAAGTCCACCAATTGACGCCAAGTAGAGACAGAACATGATAAATTTCAATATTCAAATTCCAATCGAATTTGGACTATTCCCTAGTCGAAGTACACAAAAATTAGCTAGGAATTCGATTTTTTTTTTTCATTTGAATTTTCACTTTGACCTTTGATAAATCTGCCCCTAAAAGTTAATTTAAAGGGAAACCTTTAAATCAGGAATATCCAACCGCAACTTCCGGCATTGTAGCCAAAAAAGCAAGAGGGGGGTAGGAGCGTGCCATTCAAAAACTGCTGAAAGGGCACAGGTTGGGCAGACTAGAACATCATTTCTATTCAAGGCTTTGACCTTTTCAACAGGGGCCCAGAGTCCATGTTGTTTCTACCATCACTTTAACAGTACCATTTCTCTGCTTATCCATCATACAATCTTTTTGTCACTTACTGAATGGTTGCCCTGTTCCTGGAATCACAAATAAGCTGCGGTTCTGTGCCAGACCATCTGTCATTCCAAGAATTAGGACAAACTCTCAGTACCGGTCTTGCTGTGAAAAGGACTTTGATCATTATGTGACTAATCATTAGCTGATTATTAGGCAGCAGTAGAGTGGCAGCAAGTCCCAGTACTCAGACAAAGTGTGAAAGCTCATTTACTCTCACACAAAAACACATGATGGACTTACTAATCATCAGCTGGCACTTCTGTATCTGGCAGTAATAAAAAAAAACAAAAAACACCTTTTTTGCAAAGGGAACGAAAATTAGTTCATTTATGCCACTGAAAATAATCTAGGATTCAATAACAGTTAATAAGTAATAAAAAAAATAAACGTCTTTACATAGCTATAGGGAACCAGATATAGCCTCAGATATCAGTTTGGACTGATGGAAAACCCTGATCAAATTTAAAGCCCATCCTGCCATGTGTATCAATTCAAAATTCGGGAGTCCATAGTTATTTAGCCAGGCCGAAGGGACCCGCCCCAGTTCCAAAGGCAATCAATTATAGAAAGGTTTATATCAAAAAACGATATAAGTCCCAAGGCCTCTTAGAGTAAAAACAAAATTAATTTATTGATATTCACATTTAAAAAAGTATCCAGTACATACTACCCCACATATCCCACCTTACGCGTTTTCACACCCTCAGGCGCGTAGTCATCTTCCCATGTGATCAGACTGTAATATAACAAAATAGTGGATCTTAAAGGAGAAGGAAAGCTAAGGAGGCATTTTATTGCCAATAGATTAGCTGCAATAGTGCAAGCTAGAATGCTATATTTATTCTGTAGAATGTTTTACCATACCTGAGTAAAAAGCTCTAGAAACTCTCTGTTTGTTTAGGATAGGAGCTGCAGTATTAATGTGGTGTGACATCACTTCCTGCCTGAGTCTCTCCCTACTCTGGGCTCAGATTACAGTAGAGAAGGGAGGGGCGGGGAAGAGGAGCAAACTGAGCATGCTCTTGCCCAGGGCAATGAGGTTTAAGCTGAAGGCAGGAAGTCTGATACAGAAGCCCATGTGTACACAATAGAAGGAAAGAAATGCTGTGTTTCTTTTGACAGGGGACTCAGAGCAACATTACTTTGGGGGTTTACTGGTATATTTAGATGGACCTTTCTGATAAGGCTTACTTAGTTTTAACCCTTCCTTCTCCTTTAAGGTGGCCATACACGGAGAGATCCGCTCGTTTGGTGATGTCGCCAAACGAGCGGATCTCTCCCCGATATGCCCACTATCGAGCTGATCTGATCGTGGGCCCTATCCATCGGGGAAGCTCGTGGGGGGGCCCATACAAGGGCCAATAAGCTGCCGACACGGTCTGTCGGCAGCTTTTGTTGGCCCGTGTATGGCCACCTTCAGCCTAAAAAGTTAATTGATGTCAACTTAGGGGCAGATTTATCAAGGGTCGAATAGGAAATCCGAATTTTTTAATTGTTATTTTTGATCAAAACTCACAAATTCAAATTGGGAATAATTCAAACTAGATTCAAATTCGAGCTGTATCAAACCTTTACGCTAAAACCTGTCGAGTTCATATATAAATCAATGGGAGATGTCCAGCGACCCATTTGAAGACGTTAATAACCTTCCTGACATTCGAGTTTTTTCGGAAAAAAAAAACGTTTTGAGTTTAGTCAAATTCGATTTTAGTTTTAGTAATATTCGGCAGAGTTTTAGATATTCAGTTTTTTTAAATAACTTCCCAATCAAATTTAGAGTAAAAAGAATTCACGTGAATTCTAAATTCGACCTTTGATAAATGGGCCTCTTAGGGGCACATTTACTTAGGGTCGAATATCGAGGGTTAATTAACCCTCGATATTTGACCGTCGAAGTAAAATGCTTCGACTTCGTAGTCGAAGGTCAAAGTAGCCAATTCGATGGTCGAAGTAGCCAAAAAAAGTCATTTCGAAATTTGAAGTTTTTTTTATTCTATTCCTTCACTCAAGTAAATGTGCCCCTTAGTGTTTCTCTGCATTAATCTTCTATGTTTAGTAGCCCTTTAATACCAGGCCTTTGGCTCAAATCAGCAACCCTAGGGAAAATTAAATACAAGGTAGTTCAAAGAAATTCTTAGGGAGAAAGGGTTTCTAACATTATAGGCCTTCAAAGACAGCAGTGAAGCCTGCCTAGCAGTATAAAACAGTCTAAAACTGCTATCTCAGAAACCATAAAAAAAGAAAGTATATTGCAAAAGTGCTCAGAGAAGTAATTAATTATTATTACTCAAACATTACACAAGTTACATTTTCCCCTAGATCTTATCCATATAACAAAAGGCACTTGCCATTCTTCAAGCAAACACAGGGTTATGCCTAAATGACATTTGTCTTGACCCGCAACATAAATGATGGAAAGCTGCTTATCTACAAATCACAATCTCAACATCCCTAAATCAATTGAAGGAGCTCACATGAAAATAATGGGAAAGCTATAAAATAGCTAGCTATATTTTCACTAGGGAAGCAGTATACACAATATAAAGGGACAGTGTGAAGGCTAATTTTGTGCAAGTCTCCAAGCAGTGCAGCCTATTTATTTCCAGGCACATCACAACATACAATTAAATAATGAAGGATTTTGCATGTACTGCGGGCTAAGCATTTGCATACACTCTTTCAATAAGCGGGGGTATGTTATGGGACACAAAAAACCCCTAATGAGAGACGGTTATGCTGCCAGCTTATTAACGCTTCACCCTGCCAGTCTATCAGGCAGATGCTAGTGGCAACAGCAGCCTAACAAGTCACTTCTGGCAAGCTCCCGCAGATCATCACACACACATACAGACAATGCTGCCTCTTGTTGTGAAAGGTGGGGATCCACTAATAAGGATCATGGGCATTACTAAGGCATAGCACAGTAGCAGGTGGTACAGAACCCGTTGCCGTATGCTACCCTAAAATAGTTATGAAAGAACTGAGACTAAGGGGGTTATTTACCGTATATACTCGAGTATAAGCCGAGTTTTTCAGCCCCCAAAATATGCTGAAAAACTCTACCTCGGCTTATACTCCGGTCAAGCGCAAAAACGGTCGCCGGTGTCCAAGAATAGTCGCCGGCGTCCAAGAATAGTCTCCAAGAATATTCGCCGGCGTCCAAGAATGGTTGCCGGCATCCAAAGACGAGATGGCGACACCTCCAATGGGAGCAGAAACCCTCAATTTTTTGATTGAAACTTACCAGAAGCTGCTGCATTTCTCACCCTAGGCTTATACTCGAGTCAATAATCTTTCCCAGTTTTTGGAGGTAAAATTAGGAACCTCGGCTTATACTCGGGACAGCTTATACTCGAGTATATACGGTACTCAACTTTGAATGCCAAAAACCTGAAAAATTTATTTTTTTGTATAAAATCCAAATTTTTCGGGATTTATTATAACCAGAGGATGGAAAAAGTCAGAATCCCGAAAATCCGGCATCTCAGACCTGCCGAGGTTGCATATAAGTCAATGGGAGAAGTCCCAAAGACATCTTGATCCACACTGGATTTTTTGCAATAATCCGAAAATGACGTGGTTTTCGGTTAAAAATCTGAAAAAAGTTTTTGGGTGGAAAATCAAAAAAATTCATTCAATTCAGTTTTTTCCCCACAAACAAAACTTTCCGGAAAGTGTATTGATAAATAAGGAGAAAAAAACAGTGCAGATTTGGTCGGAGTCGTTTTCAAGGTTTTGATCTGAAGCTTCCAAACGAAGCAGTATGACAGCTCCCACTGAAACATAAAATATAAAATAAATGTTCTATACACTAAGGTACAGGTATGGCCTAATACTTCTGTATATGGTCATGAAAAAAAAGTGACCCAAAAATGGGATTATAAACCAGATATGTTTTCCATTTAAATAAAGGAGAAACCATCTTAAAATTATGCCCTGTAATTACAGCCTTGGTTTGCCGAATATAAAAACAGGCTAAATCCTTAGATACATTCCTATAAGGTCTGTTTGCATTGTAGGCTTCAACAAAAGTGCATGGATCTCATACAGACTCACACAAGATAAAATCTTAAGTGTACAGAATGTAAAGGTTATGTGCAAAACCGCCACAGATTTGGAATAAGAACGTTGCTTTTAATTCTGAGGCTCTAGAAACGTATGTGCCTTCCACTGCCTTCATTTTCTCATGATTAGAATGGAATTCTCAGCATTGACCCTTCCTTTCCACTGAGCTTGGCACGTAGCCACAACCTGCAGTAGAGAACCATAGCACCCACAATCATACCACACATATTGGATGTCCCAAAAAGAGATAAAGGGGACAAAGCTCCATTTATTCACATGTTGCTCTCAAACTGGTTAGAAGAATAAATATTGCTCCTATTTTTTCCCCTCAGTTTAAGATTTTATCATAATACATCTAGTGGAACACACAAATTGAAGTTGGTCAAACACAGTCAGAATTGTGACAATAGGAATTATTTTTAATGAAATCTAGCTACATTAATAGACAGTCAGATTTAGTGTCGGACTGGGACACCAGTGGCCCACCAAAAAACCTTAGACCAGGGGCCCACCAAAAGTTTTTAGACCAAGGGCCTACCCTTAGTTCTATTTTCTTACTCTCCTCACTCAACCTCTATTCTCCTAGTCTCTTTTCTTTACATACTATAATCTATTATTCCACTTATTTAGCCTCTTTGTTCCCATAGAAATAGGGAATGACCATGAAATAGGTGAAAAGTTTAGCAGCATGAGGGCCCTCTGACACCTTGGCCCACCGGAAGTTTTCCTGGTATCCTAGTGGGCCAGTCCAACACTGGTCAGATTGCCCTTATTCAACCAAGGGCCACCATGATTAATTATGGGGCCCCATACTACTACAAATGCCCCCTAATCTGACAAAGCCATCTGATCCCAAATTTTCTTGGGTCCCCATCTGCCTCGGCATTGCCCCTGTACCCCCTGATAGCAGCCCTCATTCAACCAATCATCAGCAGGTTATTCAGATTTGGCAAGATCACTAGCTGGAAGTATGAGCCAGTGCAATTCTGAATCACCCAATCACCCTATGCCAAATTGGGACTTTATTCAGTTTAGTTTTCTATTTTACCAGACCAACTTCGATCACACAAGATTTTTATCAGCCAAATCAATGTTTTTGAAACTACATATATACATACCATCATTAAGGATTGTAATGAACTGTATAAAAAGATGAGAGATTTATACGAAAGAGATGTCAAGCTGCCCCAATATCAATCTGTGTTATTTTTGGGCATGCTCCTGTTGTAACCAAGAGAACAAAGATACCGGCACACAAGGCTTATTGGCAGGGAAACCCTTGCTTTAATTCAAAGTGCGGATGTGCAACGTTTTGGGGCCATGCCCCTTCCTCAAGCATGGCCCCGAAAGCAAGAGTTTCCCTGCCAATAAGCCTTGTGTGCCGGTATCTTTGTTCTCCTGCTCAATTTGGAGGTTGCCGTATCCTCTACTACTGAGCACCAGGCTTTTTTCTTCAGGAGGTTGCTGTGGGTGTGCGCTTGCTCTACCTCGTCCCAGCCTGTTGTAACCAAACCATGTTCCATGGTTTATGGTCCATCCTAACCACTCAACCCCCCACTCACTCAAAGGAAATAAACACCGGTGACTAATAAGTTATAGAGGAACTCCACACAAATATAACCTAAGCTTTTTGAAAAGTAAACATAATTTCAAGCAACGTTACAATATACATCAATTAAAAAATACACCGACTTTTCATGATTTTTAATGGTTTGGATCAGTTCCCTAAGCCTAGCCCCCTGCCCTCCTGCTGATCTATCAGACTACTTTGTCAAGCTGGCTGACTACTGTTACTTTGTATCAAGAGCCAGCTGTCCTCAGCCTGCATACTCCACACACCACAATTCCCTGCACATATGATTTTAATAACACAAGCCACCAAGTAACATTTCTAATAGCCAGGCTAGTAAAACAGTGACAAGGTGATGAACAAAGTGCCAGCAGAAGCCGAGTGGGGTCTAGGATTACAATGGTACATTCTTACGTTTTTGTAGCTCATCTCAAGGTAACAGAATGTATTTGGAAAAAGACAAGTGTAACACTTCTGAATAGCAAAACACAGCAACGGCAGCATCATTGCTGCAGCCTGGAAATTAAAGCAGGGAATTCACATTTATTTATATCAGATCTTGCAGAGCAGACACTGATGGACTGCTTATCATTGCGGCTACCTACTCATTTCAAAATATCAGCTGCTATTTTTGGGTGGGAAGTGTCAGTGTGGTTATTTAAAGCAGAGCTCTGTCAAGCAATGTACATGCTGTTGTTCCTTTATTAGTTATAGGCTTTAGAACGAGCATGTCTAACAGAGTCGCTGAAGTCACAGGAGAGATGTCTACATTGAGAGTTGTGATCTTTTTGGGTTTTTTTTGGAATCACAATGGTACCAGGTATCAAGTATTTGGGCCTGGGCAGGGACTGATGTGAATGACGAATAATCTCTGTAAAGTGCTGCGGAACATGTTGGCCCTATAAAAAGAATAATGACAGCTACTGTAAGCAATATGGTATCGTTTGTTCCAGCCTTATGTTTTGTAGTAGGGAGTGCATTCCCTTCTTTATTGTGAGTGTGGCTCATGCATAGAAAGGATTGGAGGAAATCTGACCTAAATAATTCTCTGTAGCCAACCAATGGCACGACAGACCTCACTTAGTCCCCTATAAGATTGCTGGGTATTTCCATGGGAAAAATTAATCTGCAATCTTTTACATCTGGCATGGGTACAGTGCCTGTACATCGTACATCCATTCCAAGAGATTTAAAGAAGAAGGAAAGATACCGAGGCAGATTATTGTCAATAGATTAGACACAATAGTGCACACTAGAACATTATATTTGTTCTGTAGAATGCTTAACCATACCTGAGTAAACAGGTCTAGAAGCTCTTTGTTTGTTTAGGATAGCAGCTGCCATATTAGTTTGGTGTGACATCACTTCCTGCTTGAGTCTCTTCCTGCTCACTCGTAGCTCTGGGCTCAGATAAAGCAGGGAGGGAGGCGGAGTGGAGCAAACTGAGCATGCTCGTGCCCTAGAGGTTTAAGCTGAAAGACGGAAGTGTAATGCAGAAGCCCATGTGTACGCAATAGGAAAGAAATGCAGTGTTACTTTTGACAGAGCAGCATTACTTTGAGGGTTTACTAGTGTATTTATATAGACCTTTCTGATAAACGTACTTGGTATTAACCTTTCCTTCTCCTATAAAAACATAATTCACATGATGTTGCAGTTGATGCTAGATAGAAAGCAAAAGGAAAAAGAGGAATGAAAGTTTTCCATATTATTACTTGCTAATATGGAAATTAGCATAGGAGAAGTTAACCTTTAAATGATCTTTTTAATGTGTTACAGTTTCAGCATTTAGATAGTGTGAAGCTCACCATACACAGGCTTGAGTCGATCACTCAGGAGCTTAATGGCCTGTGTATGGGGTTATCGGACATCCTTTTATCTTTTCCTCGGGACCCATATCACTTTTGGTAATTAACTTGGCAACCCCCAAAGTCTTTTACCTTATATTAAAGGGATACTGTCATGGGAAAAAACATTTTTTTCAAAATGAATCCGTTAATAGTGCTGCTCCAGCAGAATTCTGCACTGAAATCCATTTCTCAAAAGAGCAAACAGATTTTTTTATATTCAATTTTGAAATCTAACATGGGGCTAGACATATTGTCAATTTCCCAGCTGCCCCAAGCCATGTGACTTCAAAGTGCAGAATTCTGCTGGAGCAGCACTATTAACTGATTCATTTTGAAAACATTTTTATTTCCCATGACAGTATCCCTTTAAACACCACTGTTGATTGTAGGAAGTACTTTTACTGTATTCAAAGGCAATATCTACCCCAAAAAAAAGTTTTGCCTAATAAAAGAAAACAATTCTAACCAGTTTGCAAAATATGTTCTGTGCACATTTTTTATGTTTTTAAGTTATTTGTATATGTATTGCTATTAAAATCAGTGTCTGTCCCTCTCTAGTCTCTGTCCTGATGGCTCAGATTGTTGATACAATGTAAGACAAGGCAGCTAATTAACAGACCTGTCTTTGGTGGGGAACTAAGACTTTTGCAACATTGTTTAAAAAGTAACAACCAGGAGTTAAGCAAACGCTTAAAAACAGTTTTTACAAATAAAAGCACTGAAGATTTTTAATGTGTGTATAATGGCAAGTTGTTTAGGATTATGTTTTCTTTTATTAGGCACATTTTTATTTTGGGGTTGACTTGCCCTTTAAGGGGACAAGAGAGACCCAGCAACTGATGTTTGGAGGCCCTTGTGCTGGTCTCAGTTTTTAGGGTAAGGGCACACGGGAGATTCGGGGAGATTAGTATCCCCAGCGACAAATCTCCCTGAACTGCCTTCCCGCCGGCTATAATGAAAATTCCCAGCGATATGGCACTCGCCTCGCTTCGTTTTTCGAAGTCACCCTCGGAGTGCCATACCGCTGTTGATTTTTCATTATAGCCGGTGGAAAGGTAGGGGAAGGCAGTTCGGGGACATTGTCGATTGAAGAAGAGGCGATTTGTCGCTTGGGCGACTTATCTCCCCGTGTGCCCTTACTCTTACTGTGTTATTATAACTTATGGTAAAGGTCAATACAAAGGTTTTAAAACCCTGGGGGGAAATTTATTATGCTGCGTAAAATTTGCCAGAAAAAATGGTTTAAAAAGCGGTGTAAAATAAATGGCAAGTTTGCAAAGGTGTGTTTTATATTACACCATGACATTTGCTGCTGTTATTTTACATTGCTTCGGAAGTTTGTAAGTAAATTCCGGCAGAAGTCACTGAGAAAAAATGTGTATAAAAATGGTGCCCTTTTTTTACACCACATAATAAATCTGCCCCTTGGTTTTGTTTGTCATACGTCAAAACAACCCTATACATAGGGGGTTATTTATCAAAGGTCGAAGTTTCGAGTTTTTTTATATCTCGAATCACAACTCGAATGGTATCTTATATAAGAAAAAACGCGAATGGGAAAAACTAGTCAGAGAGTTCGAGTTGCGAAACAGGGGAACAAAAAGTTTTTGCGGAAAACATCTCGAATTGCTCAAATTATTCGAGTTTTTGGGCAAGACCCTCTGAAAAAAACTTGAACATTATGCAGGCTAATAACATCTTCAAATGGTTCAAGGGACCTCTGCCATTGACTACTACATAACCTCGATAGGTTTTAGATGGTGTATTTTGGATTCAAGCTATTTCCAGGGTCGGGTATAATAAATAGGGATGCACCGAATCCAGGATTCGGTTCGGGATTCGGCCTTTTTCAGCAGGATTCGATTCGGTCAAATCCTTCTGCCTGGTCGAACCCAAATCCTAATTTTCATATGCAAATTAGGGGCGGTGAGGGAAATCTCATGACTTTTTGTCACAAAACAAGGAAGTAAAAAATGTTTTCCCCTTCCCATCCCTAATTTGCATATGTAAATTAGGATTCGGTTCGGTGTTCGGCCAAATTTTTCACAAAGGATTCAGGGGGCCGAATCCAAAATAGTGGATTCGGTGCATCCCTAAATGTTGAAAAATTCAAGTTTTTTTTTTTTTTAAACCCAAAATTGAGAGTTTTAACCAAAAACATTTACTTTTGTGGAAAACACAACTCAAACCTTCATCTTTAACCCCCTGCACTTGTGATGGAGCTATTACTATATATTAATTTACACTTCTGCCTGCTGCTCTAAGAGTAAGCCTTATTAGCCTTTAAAATAAATGCATCCATGTCTGGTGTGACAAATTTAATGCCAGCCATACTCAGGAATAAGTAATTTGCTGTAGAATATACCCATCTAGGCACTTCAGCATGGATACAGACATGCCATAGGGGATATGTCTCACCCCAAATTATGGAGAAAACCATGGAAGGTAGCCTATTTAAAACCTGTCTCAGCTACAATTGATGGGGTATGGATACAAAATGAAAATTACAAAGGTCAAAGCAATAAATCTGACCTTAGTGTAGCTCCTGAGGACTGAATGAATATTGGCAATGTCCAAATGTAACTCCTCAAGCAACTGTTTAATTACAAATGTCAGCATCCAACAAGCCCCAGCAGTCATGGTATTTTGGGTTCAGAAGATGGAGTGGCACAGCTCAGACATGCCTTGCCTTCAGCACACACTTACAATGTAACGTTTGTATCATTCCAGCCAGTACACCAATATTGAAACACTAGACATTAAGCCCGTTAAATTAACGGGCGCTAGAACATGTACATGCGCAGTAGCGCAATCCCACAGACACAGGGACTGGACGCAGAGACACTTCAACTTTATTATATAGAATAGGATATAGGATAGGATATCACACTCTACATCACACTAAAAGTTAATTTAAAGGTGAACAACCTCTTATAAATTTTTGGTGGGATTCTGGGACTTGCAGTTGAGCAAGAGGGATGTAAAAATAGAACACTTGTTACTCGTTATAAATCATTTGTACCTTTGTCACCCCCCCCCACCTATAATCCAGGGGCCCCTGTGATTCTGAGGACCCATTTCCGGTCCTGATTATGAAGGAAGTAGTATAGGTTCCTACTTATTAATGAATTGTCTGTCTCCAGGACGGGTGGGTGTGTGGTTTCGTGTTCTCCGCCCACTCAGCGGCAGGAAGGGAGGGAGCAGGCGGTGAGAATCAAGGCAGGCGTGTCAGAGCGTTACACTGCGGAGCATGGTATGTATAGCTCCCCCTCCCTTCCCCACTAACCACAACCCCCCCTCCCTGGCCGAACACTATCGTTTCCGAGAGGTGCTCCTTCACCCCGGCCAAGTGGTGGCCATGGAAGCCATGCTTTAGTGCTAAGCCCACTGCAGGGGCAACGGACCATTAAAAGAAGGCCCCGTCCTTCGTTAGACTGCGGCCGCCTCTGGTGAAAGATGGAATCGGCGGTGATCCGGTCGAGCGCGGATATCCTCCGCAAGAACCCACAGCAGGACTTCAAGCTCGTCCAACGGGTTGGCAGCTATGGGGATGTGTATCCTACAGATCCTGTCTCTGCATCCAGTCCCTGTGTTGGTCCGTGGGGCAAATGCGCAGTAGCGCAATTCCACGGACACAGGGACTGGACGCAGAGACACTTGAAGATTATTATATAGGATAGGATGTGCAGCCTGCTGACATTTCTTTTATGTAGTGGTTCGTTCTTTTACAGTAATTCCCTCCCAGAGATAAATGAGCTATGATCCTTAACTGCTGGGTCACTATGGGAACTGAAGTCAATTCTAGCCATAGGTTCAAGCAGAAAGCCAGAGGGACAGTTCATGGAAGATAAATCCATCAGCAGAGACATTATAATCTGCTCCTTGCTAAAAATTCAACTATTTGAATGAATAATGCATCCTGCCCAAGGATCTATACAACACTGCATCCTGGATAAAGGATAAAAATAAATTAAAATATGTTTGAACACATCATTACCACTCTGAATTATAGTTGCTGTTTAAATAGGGGTTCCCACACTGTGGGCTCTAAGTTACGCTCAGACCCCTAAGGCTGGCATTTACCTTTACTGAAAAACATGCCGCCATCATGCGCTAAATTTGTAGTGAGCACTGCCCCGTCATATTGTTTACCATTTCCAGGATCCTTGCTGTTGACTTGGGCTCTGTGCATGTGCATAGGGACAAAGACTCTGCTTTTAGCATCTAAGTTCTGATTTTATTATACAGGTATGGGATCTATTATCCAAAAAGCTCAATTACAGAAAGGCTGCCTCCCACAGACTCCATAATATCCAAATTTAAAAAAAAAAAGTTTTCCTTTTCACTGTAGAAATAAAGCAGTAGCATGTACTTGATCCAAACTAGCATAGAGCTTTTTGTCTATACAAATTTACTAAGAGAGAACATGTTTTAGAAATGCTAACTTGTGTTTGCTACAAAAACACTCTCACCAGAAAATTTGCGAAACAGTGAAAATTTGCTGTTATGCACTGAAGTCTATGAGCAATAATTTTTCTTTTTGACGCATGACATGAAGATTTGGGCAAATTCCTCGATTAAATTGAGTAAATCCTCGATTTAGTGCATCTCTTGCAACAACTACATAAGTACAGGTATGTGACCTGTTATTCAGAATGCTCGGGACCTGGAGGTTTTTCGGATAACAGATCTTTCCATAATTTGGATCTTCATACCTTCAGTCTAATAGATAATCATGTAAACATTAAATAAACCCAATAGGATTGTTTTGGCTCCAATAAGGATTAAGTATATCTTAGTTGGGGTCAAGTACAAGGTACTGTTTTATTATCACAGAAAAAAATGAAAATGTTGAAAAAGTCGATTATTTGGGTAAAATTGAGTCTATGGGATACCGCCTTTCCATAATCCAGAGCTTTATGGATAACGGGTTTCCGGATAACAGATCCCATACCTGTACACAAACCTGCTGTATCCCATTGTATTCCTGTTAGCCCTATCCACTATATAACATTTACTCTAACATATACTGCTGGGGGGAGAAGTGAATGTGGCACTCATGGGAGGTGATAAAGAATCTGTGGTATAACCAACAGATAGTAGGTACTTCTGGGATAACCTGAATACTAAATAGATTGAATACATATACAGGTATAGGACCGGTTATCCAGTATGCTCGGGACTTGGGGTTTTCCAGACAATTTGGATACATGAAAACATGAATTAAACCCAATAGTATTGTTTTGCCTCTAATGAGGATTAATTATATCGTAGTTGACATCAAGTTGGAAATCATTATTTTAATGTGAATTATTGTAATAAAATGGAGTCTGTGGAAGTCTGACTTCCCGTAATTCAGATCACAATTGCCTTTGGAAAAACATCTAAAAACCCAGAGCCCTTAAACTGAACCGTGAGTTTTCATTTGAAATATATTGCAACTGACTGGAAGCGCCGTTAAATAAATCTACTGCGATAAAACTGGTTTTCCCAGAATGCTGATTCAATGAAGCATTTTATTATATTGTCCATTTTATGATGCTCATATTTCTTTGTCAGTGAAAAAAAAAAAAAAAAAAAAAGAATTTCCTGTTGCATTCTCCCAGATGACGTCTGTGTTCAGACTTTACATTCTTGACATTACTATAAAAATAATCTCAGCATTTAACATGTCTGGATTTCTGGGCCTTTCAAAATAATCACTAATTCTGTGACATGGGTTATGAGGTTATTTACTTTATCAGCCTTACACAATGCTGTATATTTCTTTGTTTTACTTTTTTTCTGTTAAAAGACAAAGAATAGCAGTGAAGACCCTACTATAAACAATCAAGTACATTTTATTAAAACGTAAGACAAGGGCCATATAGGTTGATCAATTTTGTGTTAAACTATCCAATAGGATTAACAATATAAAGTGGAAAAAGTACATAAAAGGAGAGTGGTTTTCCATATACTCCTTTTGCAGGTTTTGGGTTCCCTCAAGATTTTCCCTGGAAAAACATCCCCATCCTCAAAAAACTACAGGGCAGTTACTAGTCAAAATGTATTACAATTCTGGTTGTGTTCTTACTCTATCTTTATCTTACTACAGATATGGGACCTGTTATCCAGAATGCTTGGGACCTGGGGTTTTCTGGATAACGAATATTTCCGTAGTTTGGATCTACATACCTTAAAGGAAAACTATACCCCCAAAATGAATACTTAAGCAATAGATAGTTTATATCAAATTGAATGACATATTAAAGAATCTTACCAAACTGGAATATATATTTACATAAATATTGCCCTTTTACATCTCTTGCCTTGAACCACCATTTCGTGACTCTATCTGTGCTGCCTCAGAGATCACCTGACCAGAAATACTACAACTCTAACTGTAACAGGAAGAAGTGAGGAAGCAAAAGACACAACTCTGTCTGTTAATTGGCTCATGTGACCTTACATGTGGTTTGTATGCGTGCACAGTGAATCTTACGATCTCAGGGGGCGGCCCTTATTTTTTAAAATGGCAATTTTCTATTTATGATTACCCAATGGCACATACTACTAAAAAAGTATATTATTATGATAATGGTTCATTTACATGAAGCAGGGTTTTACACATGAGCTGTTTTACTCAGTATCTTTTAATAGAGACCTACATTGTTTGGGGGGTATAGTTTTCCTTTAAGTCTATTAAAAAATCATGTAAACATTAAACAAATAAGTGTGTGTGCTGGTTCAAGTACAAGCTACTGTTTTATTATTGTCTTGCGAGTCACAGGCCTAAATTTAAGTGCAAGTGTTATGCACAACGCTGTAACAGAACAGCATTACTTAGCAGATTTTTTGGCAACATTAGCTGGAGCTGCGATTTGTGCAGTCATATTTGTACAAGATCTGGGAATGGTGCCCTGACAGGAAGCACAGTCTTTAAGAATCATCTGATTGCTTGGCACAACACTTCAATAGAATGGGTCAAACATTATTTATGTATTTAGTTATTTCACTTTAAATTGGGGATATTAATTAACCAACGCCTACAAGGTGTAGCCTTAAACAGTCAGTTTGCTCATCAGATAGTTTATTGTTGCACTAGAAACTGGCTTCATTTCGTTTATTGTGTTTTTTATTTAATATGGGAGCCGGTAGTTCCGCCCCAGAAAGAGTCACTTGCAGGTCAGATAGGGAATAACAGCTACTTGCTGCCAGATTTTCAGAACAACTTATGTGAATGGCTGCTACAACAATGTGTTGAGTGAAGTTGGTATTTGACCAAATGTTGGTCCTATAAGAAATAGTCAAACTGCAAAGTTAGTCATATTTTCTTAGAGTAAGGTAGAAGTATCCGGAGTCTGGGATGTTGTATAAAGTGAGCCTTGATAAAATGATAGAACTAATATTCCTAAGCAGTTGTCCATCCTCCACCAAAAAGTGTCATTGTGGGTCAATAAAGCCAGCCTGCTACGGAGTCTCTATGCTTTCCCAAAATTGTTGGTTTTGATCAAATACCTGAAAATCGCCTCAAAGCTACCACTTTCTAGCATCTTATCTCCTGCATAGCATATGGGTAAAAAACACAAAAAAAAATTTGATCGCCCCAACCACATATTGAAAGGTACATATTCAGCCAAATCCAAAATAGGTAACCATGTTTTTCTACTCCAAACTACTGAGTCGCAATGCTTTTCCAAAATTGATGGTTTTGATCAAATACCTGAAAAACACCTCAAAGTTTTTACTTTCTAGAACTTTATCTGCCACATAGCATTGGGTACCAAGAGAAAACATCCTAAATATGAATGCCAGGGGTCCTCTAAACTGTTTGATACCCATTGTGCATAGGATTACCAAAGTTAGTACATACAAATTTTTTTTGCGGGGTAAAAACACAAAAAATGTTGATTCCCCCAACCACATATTGAAAAGTACACATTCAGCCAAATCCAAAATGGGTAACCATGTCTTTTTACTCAAAACTACCGAGTCACAATACTTTCCCAAAATAGTCAGTTTTGATGAAGTAAGGATGTTATACGTTACAGAGAAGTTCCATGGCCATATAAAAGCAAAAGGCCAAAGAACTCTGAGGTGACTTCCAATAAACTGTACTTATACTGTACTGCAACAGAGGGTACTTTATTTATTTTAATACACAAGTTTCAGTGAGTCATGTGCCATTAATGAAATCACTAAGCTCAGGTTATAACCTATGACATCTTATAAGGATATAATTTACCAGATATTCATGGCTGGTGTATTATAATATAATTAAAGCTATTTGAAAATGTAACTTCAGTATTAGTCCCTCCTTTTTTGAACTGCTGGTTCTGACGGATGAAAGAAATGTAGAAGGAATCAGCTCTCTTACAAGCAAGATAGCATTTCCCACAATGACATGCATGCTCCTTTATTGCACTGTCAATTAACTGGCTTAACTATTTTGTTTCAATAGTCAGAACCAACCAGTACAAACAGAGATACTGATTACTGTAGCAAATACATTTACAGATAATCTTTAACCATTGAAGATTTGTAATTAGAGACCATTGGAAAGCAGCTTAGACTAGCTTGCTATTAGATTTTCTGCACATGCAGTTTGATGCATTACTCCCAGTTATTGCACACTTCATGCACTGATTTTATCAACCTACAATACCAGTCTAAAGGTGGCCATACACGGAGGGCCCAACGATCGGATCCTAACGGATGGTAACGGGCGGTCGGATAGTGGGACCACATCAACGAACAGATGCAGCCGCGATCCGAAGGGATTTTTAATCCCATCCGATCGAGATCTGCCCAACTTTCGGCCAGATCTCGATCGGGGAAGCCCGTCTGTCGGCAGCATTTATCGGCCCGTGTATGGCCACCTTAATCAATGTGCTCCTTCTACTGGCCATGTGACAATAGGGTTTCTTGTTGCCTAAGGGTAAAATTACACAAGAGATTTTGATCAGATTTTATTTAATCTTGCCATGCAACACCACGCAACAGCATGAAATTTGTAGTCTGATCCCCCTATAGCTAGAATGGAAAGTCAGATCACATTAAGTCAGACGATGTCGTTAGTTCATGTATCTATATCAGACATTTAATGGATTTCAATGCGGGAAAAAAAAAGTCGGTTCCCATCAGATTCATCACATCCCATTTTTGTATCAGTCCCATTAAATTTTAATCCATCCGACTTGTAAAATGCGGTTTGTCGATCGGACGTGAAGTTTAGCCCATTCATGAATGTGGTATTCCTATGTGCTAATAGTTAAAAATAGTTAATCCAGTAAGAATACTCGAGCCACAATATCCTCTACAGTGCTCACATTCATTGACTCCACACAGCCCTATTCCTCACTTTCTAAGTAGCTTGCCCATGACTGGACTACTTGACACTGCAGCACTAGACTGCCTAAAGGCCCCCCATACGTGGGACGATAAAAGCTGCCCACAGACCGAGTCGACAGCTTCTTGGCCGTGTGTGGGGCCTTCCAACGGGTGTCCTCGATCGAAATCTGGCCGAAAGTCGGGCAGATGTTGATCGGGCAGGGTAAAAAATCCTGTCGGATTGGGACCGCATCTGTTTGTGGATGCGGTCCCGTGATCCGACCGCCCGTTTGGTCTCCATTCGGATCCGATCTTTGTGCCCTAGGGCCCACGATCGCATCAGCCCGAAATCGTCCACCTCAATGTGGGCATATCGGGGAGATACGAGCGGATCTCACTGTGTCTGGCCATCTTAAGTATACTGTGCACTT
Source organism: Xenopus petersii (assembly GCA_038501925.1). Taxonomy (NCBI): domain Eukaryota; kingdom Metazoa; phylum Chordata; class Amphibia; order Anura; family Pipidae; genus Xenopus; species Xenopus petersii. Next base: position 135,795,191 of record CM076682.1, read on the forward strand.
GTAGACCAATATGCTGGAAAAAACAAAGAAACCGATTACCAAACATCACATGCCTGGAGGGGTCACACCCACCATGACCTAATAACCATGTTCATCTGTCAGAATGACAAAAAAATGGAATTTCCAAGAACTCAGATAAAGGGATGAAGAGACAGCCCTCATAAATTCACATGAAATGATGAATAATGTATATTGGAGCAGAATTACAATGCAATACTAGGGCATGTGGCATGTATATAGGCAGGTCACATTGGGTTCCAAAGTATCAATAGGAACACTTGTGCCCCACTTGGAAGCAAAAGTGCTTTAGATGCAAGTTCCTTTTATGAATGGTGCCAATTCTCACAGCGACTATATTAGCAGTGTGCTGGTCGATACATTTTCGACGCGCACCCAAGCCTAACCCGGCGCTGTAGGACCTGCACCCGCGTGTCTCCTTATATATCTATGCCTCCCCTGGACTCTGACGTCACGGATGGGACGGGGCCAGTGCATGTCTATGAACAGACACCGCCTTAAAGGAACAGTAACACCAAAAACTGAAAGTGGTTTGAATTAATGAAAATATCATGTAGTATTACCCTGCACTGGTAAAACTGATGTCTTTGCTTCAGAAACATTGCTATAGTTCATATAAACAAGCTGCTGAGTAGCAATGGTGGAAATTGAAAAACGGCTATATGGCACAGAATAAATAATGGATAACAGATAGCATTATGTTCTACAGAGCTCATCTGCTATCTGCTATCTGCTGTGTAACTTGAGCCTTTTCTCCTTTGAATAGCTGCCCCCATGGCTACACAGCAGCTTATTTATATAAACAATAGAAATGTTTCTGAAGCAAAAACAGCAGTTTTACTAGTGCAGGGCAAAACTGCATTATATTTTTATTACTTTAAAACAATTGAATTTTTTGATGTTACTGGAAGTGGAGCACAGTTAGGTCGCTGGCTTGTGCGAGTGTCTGCCTGGACTCGCGGGACCTGCTGGCTTTGGGCCGGCCCACACATCACTACATCTATTTTTGCTCAACCACAACTGCTGCATTAACTACGGTAACCCAACAGACTGCAATGAAAATGAGAATCCTCCAGATCATATAGTACTTAAATGGTAGCTTGTCTGTTTATCTGTTTATGTTTTGAACTTAAAGCTACAAAAGTTACTCTGCACACATTATTAGTACAGACACTTATGGTATGCAAATAAATGGTTTAATAAAGCATTTAATTACAGCAATGTATAATTACAAAGTAAGTAAAACATATAATTTAGTACATACCAAACACAGTGTCCCCAAAAAAACACAACAGCACTCAGGCTTGTAAGCCAGACAAATTGTTGTGTGTGAAAGGTTTCGGACACCAAATCCTTTGGTCAAAGGGATTCTGATTTAATTGCGGTTTTATGTCTTGAACTTAAGTCCCAGACATGATGTATACCTGTTTTAGACAGAAAAATACAAATTGGGCAGTATGTTATCCATTTAAGAGAAGAAAGAGTTAAACAGCTGCACTATAAAAAATTTAAAGGGATGCATCATGCTCAGTGTGTGTAAATATATTATTACAACATCAGTGATTAGATATATAATTATAGATAATTAAGTGTATTTTTATTGAAGTGTATTCTCAATTTAGAAACAGTGTGTAGTTAATTTATGCATGCATTACACACTACATTACATATTTTATAATGAGGGCAGGCTTCCTGCTCAGGAATGTGCAGCACTTAGCAAGTTCCTGGCAGTACCTGAATAGATTCAAAGTTAGGCAGTCTACACGAGTCAATTGTAGTGAGAAGATAGAAAGGGGGGTTAACTGCTTGTACTTTCAGGGCAAAGTTAAAGGTTCTGCTAAAGGGAGATTCCAGCTATGGGGAACATGGAAGGGAATTCCATAGAAGAGGTGCAGCTCGAGTGAAGTCGAATGATCTGATTTTGAATTTCAGTTTAACATTTCCCTGAATGGTAGTGGAAGTCATGGCAGAGATTGGCATGCCAGAGAAGAAAATGGCTGGTGAGGCCTGGCAGCAGCAACTGTAATGGGTTGGAGCAGGGGTGTCCAAACTGCGGCCCGAGGGCCACATGCGGCCCAGGATGCATATGAATGTGGCCCAGCTTGAAACGCTTGGTTCCCAAGGAAATAGGAGAAGGGGGGACTCTGTCCATTGCCCAGTTAGTAATAATAATATAATAATACGTCTATTTATTATCCAGGTGTCCCATATTCCAGTGTATAGCTCCATCTGGTTATCCAACTGCCATTGTAGTTATTTTCTGTATATTTCCTTTACTTTTACTAATCAAACATGTTTGTGTATTTCATGTGTGGCCCCAGACAATTTTTCTTTTTCCAATGTGGCCCAGCGAGCCAAAAGTTTGGACACCCCTGGGTTGGAGAGATGAGAGTCTATGACGAGGGAGAGAGGGAGAGAGAAGAATCTACTGCAACGCATGACACTGTACCTGGGAAGAGAAGGTTGCATGGCGTTTGGGATGATATGGGTGCTGGCGGGTGCACAAGAGAACAATTTCTGTTTCTGACAAACACAATTGTGACTGATAGTGTGTAGTTAGCTATTGTAAAATAGTTAACAGCAATGAAGCAGAGTTAAGAGTTTTGGGTTCAGATGAGAAGAAACTGAGTATCATCCGATTAAAGTGATATTGGAAGCTGCAGAAACTGCTTGGCAGACAGAAGTGAAGTAATAAATTAATAAGGAATAATAAAGAATTATCGCCCACAGAAAGTAGGTAAAGAATATGCTTATGGTTCCATTGAAGGAGACACTTAATATGAAAGCCACAAGAATGTAGAGCTGATCGATGGTGTGAAAAGCTGCTGTGAGATCAGGGAAAAGTGTTTTTGTCAGTCCTGTAACAACAATTTTGGTGGTAAACCTGGGAAAACCAGGATCAGAAAGAAAGCAGGTCTGTTGCTTACTTCAAAGATCTAGATATTAAAGACAGGAAGGATGATGGAGAGAGAGTGCCATTATAGGACAATATTGCAAAGTTAAAGTGACATCACACTCACAGTTATGGAGCTGTAAAATACCTGGTAAGGAAAACAAGGACACCAAAAGCATATAGAAATGAACAGCCAAGACGGAGTGAAACACAATGGTTTCTAATACTGTTTAGAAGGAATTTGTTTGTTTTAATTTCCTGCAGGAGCATCCACATTCTTTAATCCAACTAAATAAATGTATTCACTGAATACCTCCTGATATATGTAGTGAGTGCTATAACTGAGGGGAACAAGTGATCCGTTTGTGACAGTACCCACAAGCAGCATAACTTGGATCCTGCCTTAAGTCGTATGGTTAAAGGAGAAGGTGAGTTAAAAATCACTGGTGTGTGCCAAATGTTAGACATGCCCAGTGATTATAAATGCTTTCCTGATACCCCAGGCCTGTGCTCCTGTTAGCAGAAAATTTGACTAGCCTTGGGTACTCCTACAAAACACCACTGAGTGAACCTCTTCTTTAGTCTTTAAAGCAACAGTAACATCAAAAACATTTTAAAGTAATTAATTTATAATTTAGTGTTACCCTGCACTAGTAAAAAATGTTCTTGGTTTCAGAAAGACTAGTATAGTTTATATAAACAAGCTGCTGCATAGCCGTGATGGCAGCCATTCAAAGGAGAAAAGGCTCAGGTTTATATAGCAGATAACAGATAAGCTATGTAAAATAACAACGGGAACTTTTCAGTTATCTACTATTTAACCTGTGCCTTTTCTCATTTTTTCAAAGTGAATGGCTGCCCAGCAGCTTGTTTATATAAACTACAATAGTGTTTCTGAAGCAAATACATCGGTTCTTATCAATACATTATATTTTAATATATTAATATTTCATATTTTAATTATATATTAATTACTTTAAAGGAGAAGGAAAGTCGTTTCACACTTGGGGGGGCCTAACATGTGACTCACAAAATTAAATGTATTGACTTACCTGAAACCCTGGGCCGGTCCTCCTATCAGCAGAAAATTGCACCGGCCCAGGGTTATTCCAGCAAGCACCACAGAGTGCTCCTCTTCTGGCTTCTTCTCGGGACTGCATATTAGAGTTAAAGGCCGAACTTTAACTAAAAAGTCAGCTTTTTCGTTGTACTGTGCATGCGTATGCCCAGGGAAATTTGAAGAAAGAAGAAGTCGGAAGAGACGCGTTCCATTGTGCTCTCTGGAATAGCCCGGGCCGGAGCAGTTTTCTGCTGATTGGAGCACTGGCCCTGTTTCAGTTAAGTATATACATTCACTTGGGGGTGCCTAATATTTAGCACCCCCAAGTGGTCAATGACTTTCCTTCTCCTTTTGGTGTTACTGTTACTTTAATGGCCCTGGGCAGTAGCATGTACATTAGAGTGGGGAAAAAAAAAAAAACACAGTTTTTGCTTAAAGTTCTACTTTTCACCCTACTACGCATGTGTACCTGTTGCAAAGAAGGAAGAAGATCAAAACGCGGTTCTTGCACTGAAGTTCTCCGGGCTGTTGCAGTTTTCTGCTAACAGGAGCACTGTCCTGGGGTTTCAAGCAAGCAATTATAATCACTGGGGGTGCCTAACATTAGGCCTTTTCACAGAGAGCAAATAATTCCTATGTTTGCGTTTAAATTAATTTCTTTGTAATAATAAAACCATACGTTGTACGTGATCCTAACTAACCTACATAAATCTCTATTAGTGACAAAGCAATCCGTTAGAGTTCATATAGTTCAATAACCACAGCTTGTTCAGAGGGACCTGCAGGTGCAACTTTGCTGTACATGTGCAAGCATGGGGCGTTAAATGAATCTGCATTATATAACGGGATTAATAAATGCATATGCTCACAGGGGAAATCAATAGAGAAAATGATTCTAATCTAAATACTATTAGAAGTTGGAAGATAATTACAAGTTTTCTATTTAAGTGATGGCTGCACATCCTAGAAGCTATCCTACAAGCTACACAATATGCTGCTTCATTTCATACATATACAGGTATGAGATCAGTTATCCAGAATGCTCTGGAACTGGGGTCTGGATAAGGAATCTTTCCATAATTTGGATCACAATACCTTAAATTTGCTTAAAAAAAACGAATTAAAAAATTACATAAACCCAATAAGATTGTTTTGCCATCAATATGGATTAATGAAGCATAGCTACAATCAAGGACAAGCTACTGCGTTATTATTACAGAGAAGAGATATTAAAAAAAATAATTATCTAAATGGGAGATGGCCTTACCATAATTCAGAACTTTCTGGATAATGGGTCTCCAAGTAAACAGATCTCAAACCTGTGCAAGTATGGGGCCTGTTATCCAGAATGCGCAAGACCTGGGATCTTTCCGTAATTTAGATCTTCATATCTTAATTCTACCAAAATAAGATTTAAAAATGAATTCAACCCATTAGGGTTGTTATGCCTTCAATAAGGATTCATTTTATCTTAGTTTGGACCAAGTACAAGGCATTGGTTTATTATTACAGGGGAAATAATATTTAAAAATGTGGATTATTTGGATGAAATAAAATCTATGAGTGACGGCCTACCTATAATTCAGAACTTAATGGGTTTCAAAGTAAACTGATCTCATTCACGTATATGAAAAGGATATGTCATCTTGGTGGAAATAGAACAGCCATATTGCTGAAAATGCTCCTTGTCAAACATATGAAACCAATTAAATTACTGCAATGACCCAAGCCAGATATTACTTTACTTCTCCCACTGGAGTACTGGCAGTCCAAAACAAATATGCTTCAAGTCCCACAAGAAAAAAAGGGCTAATATTTATTATTATAAATAATAAAATTAGAATATCCCATCTAACCCATAATAAGTTTTTAGTTTTTCCCACCTTTGCACACACAAGCCCCTATAACATTCCAAGTTATTGCGTGATCTCTGGAGGGGGATTTTCTTTTTATGGCTTTTGCAATTGGACCCAATCCTGCCACACAAGTAGCCATGGCAACCAGAGATGTAATCGAGAGAAATCACAGTGGCCATTTCTCATAACCTAGCATACAGCCTGAGAGTATTTATTCTGTGAGACGTACCATGTACACGAAGGCTCAGTCACTCACTCACTGACCTTTACAAGAATGTCAGCAGCAGACAAAAGCAAGTCTCATTTCTTTACAAAACTCAAGTATTTAAAGGGGTCCTTCACAAAAAAAAAAACAAAAAACAGCTTTTTACACAGTATAAGAAAGTGTAATTCTAAAAAGAAAATTCCAAAATATATTAATCAAAAATGTCATGATTCATACATGACTGAATATTGAATACACACATTTTTCAAGTTCTTTTAAAAAAACTCTAATTTTTTCGAGATTTATTATGCCCCAAAGCTGGAAATAGCTCAAATTCGAAAATACATCATCTAAAACCTTTCCAGGTCATGTAGAATTAGAGGTCCCTTGAGCCATTTGAAAAACTTGATCAATTCGAGAGATTCGAGTTTTTGGGTTGTTAACCACGAAATCGCTGATTCAAGTTTTTTCTTAAATGAGAAAACTCTATAATTGCACCTTTGATAGTTAACCCCTTATATGTCTGAAATTCTCTGCACTATTCTCTGACTTTTGAAAAAAAAAAAAAATCCAACTAAAGCTGATTAACAGACCTAACTTAATCAACGGATTATCCCAATCTTGTCAGTGATATGTACGAAAACATCTTGTGGCACAGTCTTGAAACAATGTGATTTTGATCAATCATTGGCCCAGTGTATTGCTTTCGTGAGATTTTATTCCCAAGCATAACATGCTAAAGAACGAAATGTAAAAAGTGATGACCGGTCAGGATTAAAGTGTTAGCCGGCTGCCTACGGCATTACTTGAGCCCAGCGAGGGCTTGCTGGTTTTACAAGAGGATTTGATATGTGTGTATTTATTGAATAAAGTACCCCCTCTTGTAAAATATCAGGATATTATAAGTTACGGAGGAGTTTCATGAGCATATAAAAACATGAGGCAGAGTGTTGTTATACAAGTCATGGAACTCCGAGGTGACTTCTAATTAGGGATGCACCGAATCCAGGATTCGGTTCGGGATTCGGCCAGGATTCGGCCTTTTTCAGCAGGATTCGGATTCGGCCGAATCCTTCTGCCTGGCCGAACCGAATCCGAATCCTAATTTGCATATGCAAATTAGGGGCAGGAGGGAAATTGCGTGACTTTTTGTCAGAAAACAAGGAAGTAAAAAATGTTTTCCCCTTCCCACCCCTAATTTGCATATGCAAATTAGGGTTCGGATTCGGTTCGGTATTCGGCCGAATCTTTCGTGAAGGATTCGGGGGTTCGGCCGAATCCAAAAAAGTGGATTCGGTGCATCCCTACTTCTAATATCCTCATATTTTGCAACAGGGGGTACTTTATTATAATACACAAGTTTCAGTGAGTCATGTGATAGAAATTACATCACTTCTCACTGTTTATAACTGATGGCATCATTTTATAATGATGTTATACACAAGAGCCATGAATATCCTGTAAATTATATCCTTATAAACGGTGACTAGTGATGTCATCAGTTATAAACGATGAGTAGTGATGTAATTTTTGTCACATGACTCCTAAAACTTGTGCATTATAATAAATAAATTACCCCTTGTTGGAAAGTGTATTATAATAAATAAATTACCCCTTGTTGGAAAATATGATGATATCAGAAGTAACCTCAGAGTTCCATGACCTTCGGCCTCGTGCTTTTATATCCTTTTATATAATTTACAAGATATTCATGGCTTTTGTGTATTATAAAGAAAATATAAGTTAATGAGGAGTTCCATTACATATTAAAGAACAAGGCAGAAGGCTGAGTGTTTTTATACAGGTCATGGAACTCCGAGGTGACTTTTAATATATTTTGCATCCACACATAATTAAGGCTAATTTTACAGGTTGTCCCACAGATAAAAAAAAATGCGTGACTTACTAGCCAGTAGTAAAGAATGTAGGATGTGCTTGCATACGGCTCAATCAAAAGGAGCGTTTTAGAGACGGTTATAACCTAGCACCTTAAGTGATCAGGATGATGTTTTTTTCATAATTACAAAATATTTTATATATACGAAATAACAGTTACTTCCTATCGCAGGAAAAAAACCATATACATTCTATGGTTTCCCAAGAAAGAATATATTAAAGAATATGTCAGAATTCATTTGGTCTTGTCCCGATAAGAACACGATTTCCTAGCAGGTGGCAAGCACATCATTCATTTTATAAAAGCAAATGTAATTTATTTACAAATCGTACTTGTAACATTTTCTTCAATCTGAATCTCCAGCCCAGCTGGCAGATATATGCCCAAGAAAATGTATATCTACCCAAGTCTGTGTTCTATAAAGCACAGAATATATATTTAATAATACTGAACAGAGTCTACCAAAAAATTGATTTTAAGATCTATAATCTTAATATTAAACAATAGGCTAAACATAAAAGGACAACAATTATGTCAAAGGCACATCTTTCCAGAGCATAATACTATATTTATTGTTTTCTAAGGGTATGGGATCCGTTTTCCAGAAAGATCAGAATAACAGGATGGTTATCTCCCATAGACTGCATTTTATACAATTTTTCAAAACTGTATTTCTCTCTGTAATGCAGGTATGGGATCCGTTAACCCGGAAATTCATTATCCAGACAGTTCTGAATAACGGAATAGCAGTCTCCCATAGACTCAATTTTATACAAATTTTTAAAAATGATTTCCTTTTTCTCTGAAATAATAAAACAGTACTTTGTAATTGATCCAAACTAAGATATAATTATTTATCATTGGAAGCAAAACCAGCCTAATAGATTTATTTGATGTTTACATGATTCGCTAGTAGAATTAAGGTATGAAGTTCCAATTTACGGAAAGATCTGTTATCCGGAAAACCCCAGGTCCTGAGCATTCTGGATAACATTTACTATACCTGTAATAAAACAGTACTTTGTACTTGATCCCAACTAAGATATAATTAATCCTAACTGAAAACAAAACCAGTCTACTGGGTTTAGTTAATGTTTACATGATTTTCTAGTAGATTTAGGATATGAAGATCCTAATCACTTTATCCGGAAAAAACCCAAGTTTCCAAACATTCTGGATAACAGGTTCCATACCTGTACTCAGTGTCATGCTATATCATACTTAAACAAGAATTCTGACAAATTCAGAACAGTAAGTATATATCACAATTAAATGTATATGGATTTTAGTGATGTGAACGATATATAATCTCTGTATAGTGTTGAGGATTATGATTTTATAAATAATAATGATTTTGGGTTGTTGCAGTCCCTTAAACGTAGATCTGCAGCCAAGAGCAGGACAGATTGAAACTGTAGTTAGAGAGGAGAGCACTTACATCTGTAAATGAGAAGGTACAAACAGACAAGAATACAGTGTTCTCAATGCCATTCATTTACAGGAACGTTATACTGCTAGTTAAAAGACGACGTCCATACCTGGAGATAAATCACAAGACTTGCCATGCTGTGCCCTGACCAATGCAGGTGGTGCCAGGCTATCAGTCAGATAATCAATTATGTTGTACAAAGAGAGCCAAGCTCAGGATGATTCACCATTCACCAGGGGACTAAGAACATCACGTCAAATGCTTTGGAATCTTCCTTTTTAGAACTTGGCACAAAAAGATGGCGCTTTCTTTTTTTCTAGACAGGGAGTTTCTCCTGTCTGCATGAGAGTCTAAGCTTTTAACACCCAAAATAACTTTTTTTCTTGAATTAGATCAGGAAGGAATGCCATTGCCTTATAATTCTATAAAGGATTAATATGGATTAAGATTTTGACTACTTAGTTCTGGTTTGTGGGCAGGCACTTGCTATACACAGTATTCTCAATCGCTCATTCTTGTACAATATTAATCAGTTTAATCCCTCAGGTCTCACTACCTATGATTCTGTTACATGATCCCTTCTAAAAGCAGCCATTGTGCTTTCCCATGGAAATCCATCAAACAGCATTCTGGCAAACCATATTATATGCAAGTCTGTACAATTCATAGCTTTAAAACTTAAACTGACCTAGAACTTACTTACAGTTACTGTTGACTCCAACAACAAGACATTAGCCTAAGGTGTACTTCCCTTTAATTTAACAAATAGTAAATTTGCATTTAATTTAGGCCTCACCAGTGGTCACTTAGTTGGCGACAGAGTAATAACCAAGGGCTGTAAAAGCAAGAAATGACTTTACAGGTATGGTATTCCTTATCAGGAGACCGGTTACCCAGAAAGCTCTAAATTACAGAAAGGCTGTCTCCAATAGACTCTATTTTACCTAAATAATCCAATGTTTTTCCTTTTTCTGTGTAATAATAAAACAGTACCTTGTATTTGATCCAAACGAAGATATAACTATTCCTTATTGGAAGCAAAATCAGCCTATTGGGTTTATTTCATGTTTACATAATTTTCTAGTAGACATATGAAGGTATGAAGATCCAAATCGTGGAAATATCCATTATTCGGAAAAACACAAGTCCTGAGCATTCTGGAGAACAGGTCCCCTACCTTTACCCAAAGGGATAGTCCTGAAAGATATACTGGACAAGCAGTTATAGCAGGGACAATATTTTTCACAAACTCCTTATTTGTCTCGATAATATATTGAAACACCTGTATACTTTCCTTCCCTGACTACTGTTGGCTATGCACACATTACTCAGATTAGTCAGTTCAGTAATTGATAGCTCTCGTTTTATGAACACACACAAAGCACTCTGAATTATCAAATTTTAATAGTATTGCTTAAAACCAAAAATCAAGTCAGTGGATGACCTTTTGGAACTATGTTTTGGGCCAACAGCTTTGAAATAGGAAGAAATAATTATAATATTACATTTGCCTTCAGAAAATAAGTGGCAAAAGCTACACTTCTAAACTGAGCTGTTCATGCGGTTTTGAATACACATGGAATTTTTTGCAAATCATCTTGGTGTAGCTGGTCTTCATGTGAAGTGTGTGATATATACATACAGGTATAGGATCCGTTATCCGGAAACCCGATATCCAGAAAGCTCCGAATTACAGAATGGCCTTCTCCCATAGACTCCATTATAATAAAATAATTCACATTTTTTAGTAATGAAACAGTACCTTGTACTTGATCCCAACTAAGATATAATTAATCCTTATTGGAAGCAAAGCAATCCTATTGGGTATATATAATGTTTCAATTATCTTTCAGTAGACTTAAGGTTTGGAGGTCTGAAGTACAGAAAGACCCCTTATCCGGAAAACCCCCAGGTCCCGAGCATTCTGGATAACAGGTCCAATACCCATATCAGTGTGTGATTTTATATATATATATATATATATATATATATATATATATATATATATATATATATATATATATAATATAATCCTAGTGTTTCTTCCATTCTCCGAATAGCGATAAATGACCCAGGTGCTACCCACAATAAAGTAAGTAATAAATGTTCAAGATAAGTGGGTGCACACTAGAATAGTTAAAACAAGTTTTAAAATGTAAACATATTTTATTAGAATGGTTAAAAACAGGCCAACATTTTGGGTTTTGATAAAGGTCTGAGAAGGACACGGAAACGTTGGCCTGACCATTCTAATAAAATATGTTTAAATTTTAAAACTTGTTTAAACGTTCCTGGTGTGCACCAACTTATCTTGAACATTTCTTTATACTGTTTGTATGTATGTATATATATATATATATATATATATATATATATATATATATATATATATACACACACACACTTATATATTGCCTTTAGAAGCACTAGACTTGGACAAAATATGTACTGTACAAAATTTAATATTTCATTAATTGGTACACAATGAAGTTCTTTTATACACTTTCCAGGGAGCTGAGAGTCATCTGCAACTGAGCTAATAGCTTACTTTCCTGGGAACGATTACAACTAAAAACTGAAAACTGAAATTATTTACTTAAAAAGCAGCCTTAAATAAAAAACACTTCACTCCCAAGCAAAGTGTTTTATGGCCTTCTTGGTTTATCCTGCCTAAGATCCCTGAAACCATCATGACTTTAAAGGGGTTTTTGCTGTAATGAACAAGTGAAAATCGAAAACACTTTTTTGGAACGCATCTCTGTTGCCTGAAAACTCACTGGCGAGTTACAAACGGACACTGAAAAAAACAGCATGGGCTTTTTGTTATGGACAAGCTGCCACACACACACCTTATATCTTAAAGGGGAACTATCATGAATGAAAATTGGATATAAGCTTCAATAATGATCAAAATTACAGAAAGATTCATTATCTGGAAAACCCCAGGTCCAGAGCATTCTGGATAACAGGTCTCATAGCTGTATATTTTTAGAAAATACATTACAGTACAGACATTTCTATTAATACAGCTTGAATATATTACACCATATTTAATAGAATCTGACATTAGATCCTAGCACAGTGGAGCCTATACTCTACAAACATTAGTGTGTCAGATGCCATTTACCTATCAATATGTTCTTTTGGACCATAGATAAAAAGTGGAGAAACATGGTGAAAACCAGCTAAGATAAAACCCCAGCAGACTGTACCCTTGGTCAGAACAAAACCCCAGTCTCGAGCATGGAAAGGCAGCATTTCTAAAGCCAGATGACAATTTTGACCATCACTAAAACATATAAACCTAAACAAACATAAACATGAGGCAAATTTTCGAGAAACCCTCAACTATCTGGTTGCTAGTCTTTGTCCAGACTAAATTCGGGAGTGTTCTCATCTAGAAACTTGATTTGGCCAAATCCTAAAACTGTGGATCCAGTGCATTTCTACTATTAATTAGGACAATTGCATATTAACCTCCAAAGATACCTTTGTAAGGCATCCATTATGGAATATAAAAAAAAACATTGAAAAAATACAGGTATGGGTTCCTTTATCCGGAAACCAGTTATCCAGAAAGCTCCGAATTACCGTAAAGGTGGCCATACACTGGCCGATAAAAGCCGCCGACAGACCTTGTCGGCAGCTTATTGGCCCGTGTATGGGGCCCCCCGACGGGCTTCACCGATCGAGATCTGGCCGAAAGTAGGCCAGATCTCGATCGGATGGGACAAAAAATCTGTTGGATCGCGGCCGCATCTATTCGTTGATGCGGTCCGGCGATCCGACCGCCCGTTAGGCATCGTTAGGATCCGATCGTTGGGCCCTAGGGCCCACAATCGGATCAGCCCGATATTGCCCATCTCAAGGTGGGTATATCGGAGGGAGATCCGCTTGTTAGGCGACATCGCCAAACGACCGGATCTCTCCATGTATGGCCACCTTAAGTCTACTAGAAAACTATGTAAACATTAAAAACAAAGGATTTTTTGCTTCTAAAAAAGATTAATTATAGGTTGGTTTAGATCAAGTAAAAGCAACTGTTTTATTATTAAAGAGAAAAAGGAAATTATTTTTTAAAATTTGGATTATTTGATACAATGGAGTCTATGGGAGAAAGATTTTCCGTAATTCTGAGCTTTCTGGATAATGGGTTTCCAGATAACCGATCCCATACCTGTACAGAAATGATTCTATAACCTTGTTATAAGCAAAGGGGTTCCCTGCCCATTTTTTGAAGGAGGTGCTCTATATATTTAGATATGTACACAGATCTGGACTGGGAATCAAAATACGCCCTGGCATTCCAATTACAGAGAGGCCCAAACAGTCCCCCACCAGCCCAATAAATAGTGACTGTGTATGGCATCTTACAGCAGCCCCTCTGCCAATTGCCAGAACCCACCGATTGCCAGTCCGGGCCTGTATGTACAGAGATTGGAGTGTTTCATCTCTAATTGTGACCAGAGACCTATCATTTCAGTTTTTTTCCCAGTCACAGAAGTTCCAGCCAGTACTTGTAAAATGTGTACACTATCCAGGAAGCGACGTAACCAAAGTGCAGTGTTGATAGCTTGATTGCTAAGGTCACGGTCTGAAACTGGATCTTTCGCAGGCACACAAAAGAAGCACCTGTACATACTAATCCATCAGACAATACACAAGGCAGAGAATACCGAACAGACTGACAGTTTTGGGTGGGGCTGGTACATTGCTGCTAGAATACAAAAGAAAAAAAACTGGTTTAGTGTTCACATGGTCCCATCAGTTGAATTTGTTAACCCAAATGCTCAGTTGGGAACTTTTTTTGGAAATGTAAAAACAAGACAACCTATTAAAGCATGGGCGTAACTACAGAGGAAGCAGACCCTGTGGCTGCAGGGGGGCCCAGGAGGTATAGGGAGCCCTAATAATGCTCAATTTTAACTAGGGATGCACCGAAACCAGGATTCGGTTTGGGGTTTGTCCAGGATTTTTCAGCAGGATTCTGATAAATCCTTCTGCACGGCCGAACAGAATCCTAAATTGCATATGCAAATACAAATTTGGGAACTCACGTGACTTTTTGTCACAAAACAAGGAAGTAAAAATGTTTTCCGATCCCTAGTTTGCATATGCAAATTAGGATTTGGAATTTGGCCGAATCTTTCGCAAAGGATTCGGGGGTTAGGCCGAATCCAAAATAGTGGATTAGGTGCATCCCTAATTTCAACATCATTTAGAAAAGCATTTGTGTTGTGGGGCCCAGTATCATCTCTTTATGCCACTGTATTAAAGTATAATGAATAAGTAATGCATTAAGAAGGGATGCACCGAATCCACTATTTTGGATTCAGGCTGAATACCAGAATCCTTTACGAAAGATTTGCCCGTATACGGAACCAAATCCTAATTTGCATATGCAAAATAGGGGTGGGAAGGGGAAAACATTTTTTATTTCCTTGTTTTGTGACAAAAGGTCACCCGATTTCCCTCCCTGCAAATTAGGATTCGGCTGGAAAGAAGGATTTGGGCAAATCCTGCTGAAAAAGGCCGCCGAATCCAGAACTGAATCCTGGATTCGGTGCATCCCTAGTATTAAGTAGGGTTGTTGTTTTTTTTACAAAGTTGTTCTGCTTTACAAAATCTCCTCTGTTCCATAGCCCTTTCAAATTTAATGGAGCATTTGAATAACCAATTTAGAACATACAAATCAGGCATAAATGGTGGATTATGATGAAACTGCCATTGAATCCCTCTTTCATTGAAGCACAAACAGCCCTTTTCAGCCTCTGCATTACACTGGGCTTTGTCTAGTTCTTTATGCACTGTAACACAACAAATGTGCACAGACTCACATCCACAATTATAATCTTACTAAAAGAAAAAGAATATGAAATGCACAGCAGACAACTAAGTGAAAGTAACGTAGCACCCTGCAAAAATGGGCTTTAATACAATGCTGAGGGTATGAAAGATTAATGCAGATGATAGAGGCCATGATATTGATCCTGTCGATACCTATAATTTAAACAGCAACAAGGGATGTGTAAAGCCTAGTCCATCCCTATGATAACAAGTGAACCCAGTGGCTACACACATTGTACTCAGTCCATAGAAATGCAATGCTGTCATCCAGCTGCTCCCAGACAATGGCACAGGGCAGGACCCCTAGGGAGAGATACAGATGTAGATGCTGGAAACATACCATTACACAGCAGCGTCTCTCCCTAGTGACACACTCTCATAAAGATTCTCAGCATGGACTGACAAAACGCAATGGCTCATTTAATTATAGGTGCAAAGGGCATCGATATAGCACAGTTTGCCAAATCTTTTTACCCACAACGTTTACTTGAGAACATGGACAAGCAGAGGTTTTGAGATCAGTTAAAAAGTTTCCATATTTGAATTTATGTGCTCTATGCGCTAAAGAGCTGTCTGTACAGCTCTGCTGAAACTAAAGGGCACGGGGTAAAGCATGGAGGGGAGTACAGCAGGGGGACAAGGGGTACAGCAGTGGGGTACAGCAGGCAGGGCACAGGGTACAGCGCAGAGGGGGGTACAGCAGGGGGACACGGGGTACAGCACGGAGGGGAGTACAGCAGGGGGACAAGGGGTACAGCAGGGGGACACGAGGTACAGCACAGAGGCGAGTACAGCAGGGGGACAAGGGGTACAGCAGGGGGACACGGGGTACAGCAGGGGAGACAAGGGGTACAGCACAGAGGGGGGGACCAGCAGGGGGACACGGGGTACAGCACGGAGGGGGGTACAGCAGGGGGACAAGGGGTACAGCAGGGGGACAGCAGGGGGACAAGGGGTACAGCACAGAGGTGAGTACAGCAGGGGGACAAGGGGTACAGCACAGAGAGGAGTACAGCAAGGGTACAGCAGGGGGGACAAGGGGTACAGCACAGAGGGTAGTACAGCAGGGGGCAAGGGGTACAGCAGGGGGGACTAGGGGTACAGCACGGAGGGGAGTACAGCAGGGGGACAAGGGGTACAGCAGGGGGGCACGGGGTACAGCAGGGGGGACAAGGGGTACAGCAACTAGGGGGTACAGCAGGGGGGATAAGGGGTACAGCAGGAGGGCACAGGGCACTGTATGATTGGTGGTTGGTACTTGTAGCAGTCCAGGTTGACAACTTCACCTGTTTACAAAAGTGTCATGAATAACTAGGGGCATCAGATGAGTAAAACAATCTCTCACTCTTTATATATACAGTGTGTATATAAATATATATATATAGGCACGGGGCACATCAATAAGCCCTGTGTCTCCTATGTAAATGAAAGCTACAGGGAGCTGAGCATTTATCTACAGAGAACAATACAGCTAAAGTATAAAGTTGAAGGGACGCCCAACTTGTGGCTCTCTCTTAGTTTCTTGGGTATGACAACCTGTAGCTGCGGGGGATGCTGGGAGCTGTAGTCCAGCAGCAGTTAGACACAGGCTAAGAAGCAGAAGTAGCAGGATAGATCAGAGGGGACACTCACCGTCAGATCGGTGCATGTAGGCAGCCCAGGTCCGCAGGCAGCATCTTGTCTGTACGAGCAGCGAGTGGTACAATATCAGACAGTATCAGACAACAGCAGCAGCAGCAGGGTAAAGGGCGGCCAGTCTCAGGCTCCAGCCTTAAATACTCTCCGTATAATTCCTCGTTCCCCTGTCTCTCCTAGGAGACAGCGAGCAAGACAGCATCCCAGCAGCACTCAGTGTCTCTTTCTCACACACTCAGGGAAGCCAAACAAAACAGCCTTAGCCCAAGCTCCCCCCCTCCCTCCTCCTCCGATACCCGGAACCACTAGCGCGAACCGGAAACCTGCCGAGTTCCCTCCTCCCGCAGAGCCAAAGGGAAGGAAATGAAAACTGCACTGATCGCTGGCGCTGTCTATGTGTCTGTGAACAGACTGGCCGGCAGGCAAAGCTCCGCCCAATTCCGGATGCCCCGCCCATACCGTGAGTGAGGAAGAGAATATACACATTGGGCTGCCCTGAAATTGCGTGGCTGGAGGGTAAGTGTCATTTGTATTATTAGATGCCCCTGTCGCAGGCACTGGTTTTTAATGAAGTATAGTGTCTTTGTGGAACCATTGTACACTCCATATGTAGCTTTATGGACCTCAGCCTTCCACATTGCACTCCCTGTGTAATTGGTTGGAGTGTGAGTGTACAATTCAGTGTACAATACAGTGTACAATTCAGTGTACAGTACAGTGTATAATTCAGTGTAGGAGGAGGGTGTGTGTGTGGGTGTCTTGAGCTTCTTCTTATTATTATTATTAAACTACACTATTACCACTATAATGGACTGTTAGTTAGGCTTCCTCTACCTCAGGCTTCACTAGACTGGGCCCCAGCTTTGAGCATCCCAAGGGCCCCTTGTGTATCAAATCTTTGCATATTTTCAGTATATACTTAAAGGGGTGGTCCAGCTTAACTTTTAGTATGTTAGTCTAAACACCTTTTCAATTGGCCTTCATTTTTTCGTTTTTTTAATAGTTTTTGAATTATTTGCCTTCTTCTTCTGACTCTTTCCAGCTTTCAAATGGGGGTCGCTGACTTCCTATTCAGGCCTCTCCTATACTTATTCCAGTCTCTTATTCAAATCAATGCATGGTTGTTAGGGTCATTTGGACCCTAGAAACCAGATGGCTGAAATTGCAAACTGGAGAGGTGCTGAGTAAAAACCTAAATAGCTCAGGGGTTATATCAGTGAGCACCACGGAGCACTCCATTTCCCGGGACAAACGCATGCACAGTTGAACGAAATAGCCGACCTTTCTTCTACCGCTCCGTGGTGTTCATTGGTATAACCCCGGGCCTAGTGCGGTTTTCTGCTGATAGGAGCACCGGCCCGGGGTTTCAGGTAAGTAACTACAATATTTTTGGGGGTGCCTAACATTTGGCACCCCCAAGTGCTGCAAGCCTTTCCTTTCCTTTACGTACCTTTTTTACCAGCCAAGTAAAATTATTAGCTGTTGTGCTAACATTGCCATTTTTAAGGATAGGGGTTGGTTTCCTTTTGAATGGGAAGAGTGTATTTTTTTAGACCTAAAGGGCACCAAATGTTATCTATAACCAAAGGTGCGGGCTAATATAGCCCGCATTCCGGTTGGGGGTAACCGTAGTTTTTGTTTTTAAAAAAAAATGAGGGAGTGCCCGATGCAAGCAACCATGTTGTGTCACTCGCATGGGCATA
The DNA here is from genome assembly GCA_038501925.1 of Xenopus petersii. NCBI lineage: Eukaryota > Metazoa > Chordata > Amphibia > Anura > Pipidae > Xenopus > Xenopus petersii. The sequence goes on from CM076682.1 coordinate 135,813,734, forward strand.
AAGCAAATGTGACGTCACACGCATGCGCATAATGAGCAATTCGGGCAGCTTGTCATTATGTGTATGCGAGTGACCAGACATGGTTGCTCGCACCGGGAGCTCCCTCATTTTTTTTTTTAAAAAAAAACTACTGTTATCCCCAACCGGAATCCGGGCTCTGTTAGCCCGCACCTTTGGTTAGGGATAACATTTTTTCTCAACAGGTGCCCTTTAAGTATTTAATATACCAGTGTAATGTGAATATACCCGTCCAGAAAATGGCATGCCTTGTAGACAATTATGGTAATGGAATATTTTGGGGTTCAGAATATTGTCATACCTATGATAATGGCACCTGACATTCTGCAGATAAGTGAGAATTTTAGTTCCAGGAGCACCTACTGTGTACAACACAACCTATTTTGGATTCACTAAGAGTTAACCAGTTTATTTTCAATTACTCTCATTACAGTACATAGGGTAATTCTACTGATCCAGCCTGTGTAAAGTCCATGTATGGATATAAACCACTTTGAGCTAAGTTTATAGACTTGAGCCATGCAATTTGCAGGGACATTACACATGCATCTGATTGTTGAATTGAGTTGGATACATTTGTCTCTTTGACTGGCTTAGACCAGAGTTGAGTTGGGCCTTACTGTCTCATCCATTTTAACACTTATTTACTACCGATACTATGTAGCCTCATATAAGGTTACCAGACTGCTCCTTTATATTGGGGAACGCAAAAATGCATAGGGTGAGTCAATGATGAAACCTATTCAGCCCTCTAGTATGCATTTTTTATGAATATGGAAACCCTAGCCTAGACAAGGTTTTGTGTACGGCAATGGGGAGGGTTTTGCATAGTATTGTATATGTATAGTAATTGTTTAACGAACACAAAAAAAAACTTTAGCCCTGTGCTTAGTAACATGCGGTATTGGTGACATACATTCTATACATAACCTGTACTATAAAAATAGGAGGCCCACAATTTACTAGCAACTGTAGGGGTGCTGAATGTTTGGCATCAGCCTTTCTGGGAACTTAATTCTTAACACAGCACTGCCTGTCTACCAAATATATAGTGAATAAAGTACCCCCTCTTGTAAATTATAAGTCACAGAGGAGTTTCATGACCATATAAAAACACGAAACCGAAGGCAACAGGGTGTACTTTATTTATTTTCATTGAGTCATGTGACAAAAAATGACATCACTACTCACTGTTTATAACTGATGACATCAGTACTCACCGTTTATAAGGATATAATTTACAAGATATTTATAGATTTTATGTATTATATTATTATTATTACCTGTTATATATATAGTACTGGCTTATTCTGTAGCACTTTACAGAGATTATACATCATTGACATCAGTTCTTGTGCTAGTGAAGGTTACAATCTTAGATCCCTATCCCATTAACACACAGTTGGGTTCATTTTATCTTAATCTGCCTGTATGTTTTTGGAGTGTGGGATGAAACCAGAGCACTCATAGGAAACCCACAAAAATACGGAGAGAACATACAAAAGTAGACTTCATTTATGAAGATCCAAATTGTGGAAAAATCCATTATCAGGAAAACCCCAGGTCCCAAAGATTCTGGATAACAGGTCCCATACCTGTACAAGGTACCGATTTGTTATTACAGAGAAAAAGACATACATTTTAAAATTTTCTGGACAACTGGTTTCTGGATAACAAATCCTCTACCTGTACTATATGCGTACTTTATTCACTTACTAACGTTCCTGGTCCTGTATTAGCCATGGGATTTGATTACCTGAGTATGTGGAATCTATAATATATGTGATCCCTTATCTTGGGGAGTTTCTCCACCTTTTCATGGCACTTTAAAACCTTATACCTTTATGCTTGTCTTCATATATCATCCATCTGACTGTTGTTTAGTCTGTGAGGCTGGTAGCCAGTCTTGTTGTGCAATAAAAAAATAGCATTCAAGGCATATCCTCTTTTGGGAGGAGGTTTCATATTCCATTCTTAGTCTGGAGATAAAGGAATTTTCCCTGTCTTTTGGACCGGGCAGCTGTTCTCTCCGCTTGATCAGGACATGCTGCAGTGAAGCTGTTTATGCTACTCAAAGTTCACCTTTGAATTAAGTTTTAATATGTTATAGAACGGCCAATCCTAAGAAACTTTTTAATTGGTCTTCATGATTTATATTTTTTAGTTAATTGCCCTTTTTTCGGACTCTTTCCAGCTTTCAAATGGTTTCACTGACCTCATCTAAAAACCAGTGCTCTGTAAGGTTACAGTACAAATTTATTGTTATTGCTACTTTTTATTAGTTGTCTTTCTATCCATCTCCTATTCATATAACAGTCTCTTATTCAAATCAATCCAAACCAAAATTTGGATTATCCGGATAAAATGGAATCTAGGGGAGACGGCCTTTCTGTAATTTGGAGCTTTCTGGATAACGGGTTTCTGGATAAGGGATCCTATACTTGTTGCCAGAAAAGGTGGCAACCCTAAGTACAAGCCAGCTGATTAATAAAAAAAAAAAAACAACAAAACACTTGCGACTTTTCTTATACAACCACATTTTTTATTCTTGAGCCCTAGCTTATTTAGGAAACGTTGCATGCCATCGAAAATCTCATTGTTCCATTCCTTTTGAATGAGGCTGAAAATCTCAAATGTTTCAGTACTCTGGAAAATATATAAAGTTGTTTGAGACCATTTCCGTTGGCGTCTGTGGAAACTCGCCAACCTTTTTCATGCAACTTTTTGTATTTTTTTTTTTAACCTTTGTTAATTGCGTCTGTTGGTGGTTATAATCATTATTACTGGTCATTATTCAATGTTGGCTTTTATGTTATGTTATAGTGTTAAATGCGCAGTTGTTGTAATGCAATGTGCTATCCCTGGCTTCTTATTTGTACATTTTAGCACAATACACAAGGCCTGCTGTACTTTTATTTGGATTTGAGGGGATGGTTTCTCTGATTAGAGGAGTGGCTGAAGGGTTTTCCTGTTACAGGAAATTTTGACGTAACTCTCTTTCTTTCAGGCTCTATATCATTTTACCTGTTATTTCTATCAGATGGGACTACAAATGGAATATCAGCATATGGAACACATACAGTATTAACAATGTGTATGGGCGGGGCTTTTGTTAGTTAAAATATATGCCCTAAAACAATACACGGCCGTTTTATAGATAGAACAATGGATTCCTATTGTATCCTACTTTCTGCTTCTCTACTTCCTTCCCCATCTGTGTTGAAAATATCAAGCGGTAAGCAAATAACTACAAATTCCTACTTTTTCATTCCTTTTTAAAGATAGTTAATAGGAACAAGGACAGTTAGGGTGTTTTCAAGTTTGTAATTATTTTTTTTACCCCTCTGCCTTTATCATTTCTTCTCCATCTCACTTATTATGTGCCTTTGTTTTGTCTCTAATACTCTCCTACCTCCTTGCCTGGATATGTTGCCTTTCTGCATTTGAGTTTTCGCCATTTTTTAAATAATGTCCTTGCATTTGTTTTTTTTGTTTTCTGGCATTCCTAGAAAATATATTAAAACATTATGAACCAGTTTAGAAGCAACATAAAGCGACCTTACAACCAGAACATGTACAGGTATGGGATCCGTTATCCAGAAACCACTATCCAGGAAGCTTGAAATACAGAGAGCCTGTCTCCCATAGACTCCAGTTTATCCAAATAATCCACAGTTTTAAAAAATGATTTCCTTTTTCCCTGTAATAATGAAACACTACCTTTTATTTGATCCAAACTAAGATATAATTATTCCTTACTGGAAGCAAAACCAGCCAAATGGGTTAATTAAATTTTTAAATGATTTTCTTAAGGTATGAAGATCCAATTTATGGAAAAATCTGTTATTTAGAAAGCCCCAGGCCCAAAGCATTCTAGATAACAGGTCCCATACCTGTACCAAAATCCCCCCAAAACAGGATAAACTTTAAGATTTTTGAATTTGCCCTAGACTAAAGATACAGAAAAGTATTGGAAACATGATATTCTGTTCAGCTAGATTTGCTCTCAGAATGTTTTCATCCCATCCTCAAAAAAGTAACTAAATCATAAAGAAAAAAAACAGTTTCCGTAGAAATAAGCTGGAACGGTGGACCCCAATGTTCAATAACTGTAAGTCATTACTGGTCTTCCATCTGCTCTACATCAGACAAAACATTAAAGGGGAAATTATGCAGTTCATGACTCTTGAGCAATTCCACAGTGTTTTATTTGAGCCTTTTTGTTTTTTATTGAGCAGAAAGGATAGTTCGGGCTATTCCACACGGGGAGATAGCCATGCGTTTGCGGTCGCGGCGTCAAAGCGCCGCGACCGGCGCAGGCGACAGTTTTGTATGGGCGCCTATGTAAAAACGCCTGTGCTAACCACACGAGGCGATGCGCTTTTCAACAGTCGCCTGAAAATGCCTCGCCAGGCTTTTTCAGGCGACTGTTGAAAAGCGCATCGCCTCGTGTGGTTAGCACAGGCGTTTTTACATAGGCGCCCATACAAAACTGTCGCTGCTTTGACACCGCAAACGCGTGGCTATCTCCCCGTGTGGAATAGCCCTTACTGCTGGGTCAGACATGTATATTGTTTAATGTAGTGCTGATAATGTAGTGCTGATAATACAACAGTGATCACTTAAATTTAAGTAAGGGTCCAGTATTTCGGAGTGTTTATTTACATGGAAATTGCTAGAATGTATTTTTTAACCAACTTTTCCCTGACAATATGGACAAACTCAACAGTTTGTGTTCCATTCAGTTGACCGAGAAGCAATTTCAAATCTTTTCTCCCACGTTCACGGGGGTTCAAACACCCCATTGGCAAGATGCCCTGTGTCCTGTATCCTTTTTAGCACATATCGTGCTAAGCTCTAAAACCCTATTGATCAAAGCAGTCAAACACACTCTGACCAGGTGGCATAGTAGATAACAGAAATTTCCCATTGTATTCTACAGAGCTTATCTGTTTTCTGCTATGTAAACCTGCACCTTTACTCTCTTTTCAGCTTTGAATGGCTACCCCCATGGCTACACAGCACATTATTCATATAAACTATAGTAGTCTTTCTGAATCTGAAGCAAACATAAACAATGTACTACTTCAGGGCTACAGTACATTACAAATGAATTACTTTGAAAAACTGTGAAAAATGTGTTCCTTTACACGTTTACAGTTTTTTAAAAAATTATTTCCTTTTTTCTCTGTAATAATAAAAAACATTACCTTGTACTTGATCCCAACTAAGATATAATGAATCCTTATTGGAAGCAAACCAATCTTATTGGGTTTAGTTAAGTTTACATGATTTTATAATTAATGAAGATCCAAATTACAGAAGGATCCATTATCCGGAAAACCCCAGGTCCTGAGCATTCTGGATAACAGGTCCCATACCTGTTATCCATGGGAAATATTTTCCAACATGATTAGTGAAATGATCTTAATTCAAAAGAAGCTTGTTCTTTATTAATAATCTGCAGAACTATTTCCCAAAAACTTGGCACATTTATATCTAATTAATATTGTGGGAAGCATTCTTCTTTCAAGAAAATTGTCAGCTCTGATAAATATTTTGTCATGTACCATGGTTACACCAGCATATTGATTTACTATTTTCTACTCCTTCTGCCTTTGTTTTATAAATAGCCCCACAAATTAGTATATTGATTTCAACTTTATAATTTATTTAGAGCCAAAGTGATGCACATAAGAAAGTCGTAAAAAAAATGCTGCTTTATTTTGTAATGAGCACATTGCTGTATGTTTAAGTTGTCAATATACAACACTGCTTTGCGTAGTAAATATGCTACTTATTAACTGACAAATGCACTATGTGGCTAAAGGTATATGGACATCCCCTCTAATTTTTGGAACCGGCAATTTAAACCACACTTATCAGGTGTTACCACATCATACAAGTAAAGTCTTGTTGATTCCGTTACCTAATATGCAGTAACAGTGGTGAGGCAAATTTCGGGTTTCACCGAATAATTCCCAAGTGTTTTTTAAGAATGGACCGAATCTGTTATACAGGTATAGGACCTGTTATTCGGAATGCCCGGGACCTGGGGTTTTCCGGATAATGGATCTTTCCATATTTTGGATCTCATAAATTACGTCTACAAAAAAATCATGTAAACATTAAATAAACCCACTAGGCTGGTTTTGCTTCCAATAAGGATTAATTATATCTTAGTTGGGATCAAGTACAAGGTATTGTTTTATTATTAAAGAAAAACAGGTAATGATTTCAAAAATTTGGATTATTTAGATAAAATGGAGTTTATGGGAGACAGCCATTCTGTAATTTGGAGCTTTCTGGATAACGGATTTCTGGATAACGATCCTATACCTGTATCTGGATTTGGTTGAATCCTCCACAAAAGATTTGGACACACGCTGAATGGAGTTCAACCCCTAATTTGCATAATTACATTTGGTAACTTTTTTTTTTAAATTGCATTCAGGTCTCCACAGCTCTGAGGTCACAACTTTTAGGGTTTAGGCTTGATAAAGGGTCTTGAGGGCCTAAAACGTTGCCTGTTTTGTATGTGTTTTTGGGCTATATGAATCACTTTTTTTTTTTTGCATAATTACAACAGACATGGTGTGCTGCTGGTTTATTTGCCTTGATAACGTTTAGGGTTTATACAAATCCTGCAAAAAGTGCAGGTCATGGTCAAGTCTGGTCATGTGACTTGTGCCTGCACTTTAGGAGAGAAATGCTTTCTGGCAGGCTGCTGTTTTTCCTTCTCAATGTAACTGAATGTGTCTCAGTGGGACATGGGTTTTTACTATTGAGTGTTGTTCTTAGGTCTACCAGGCAGTTGTTATCTTGTGTTAAGCTGGCCATAGATGCAAAGATCCGATCGTACGAATCATCGTACGATCGGACTTTCCCATCTCCCGACCCGCCACTAACCATTCAGATCAAAGTCTTACCAGTCAGATTAGTTAAAGAACAGATCAGCAATGTTCTGCCCCTGACAGCAATCGTACGATATCTATGTCCAACCAAAGCTAGTGACAGTCTCCCACTGAAAATCGTACGATCGGCAATACACACAGAGATATTATCGGCAGCCGACAGAAATTTTCTAACCTGACCGATCGACCAAACGACCGATCTCCGCCGGACGAAAAATGTCGGGACTCTCCACACACGGTCCGAAAGAGGCATAATTATGTTCATGCAATTGACAGCGGTAAATAGTTGTAATGACAATATATAGTTACAAAAATACAGACTAGTCCTATGTAAGTTTATACAAGTATTGAGTCTGTGTGTGAATGGTATGTGCCAGTGGATATATCATGTCTATAACTATGAAGCACAGTGCCCTTGAGCACAAACAAGAGCTTATGGCTAAAGTCCAATGTGTCAGTTATTTATTTTTTTTGGTTGATTTTTTATTGTAATGCAGAATCGCAGGGTAAAATGAAACTTTTGGTTGTCACGTTGAATGCAGGCTTTTATGGCAGCTATTTTTAGTGGTTCTGATAAGTGCCGCATGCCAGTTTTAGAATCGTTTTTCTGTATTGTCTTAAAATAACTCTATAAAACCATATGCAGCACTGGAACAGATGGACTCATTTCTCTAGGGAACGGTTTGCTATAATTTGCTATCAGACCTGATCTAGCCATTCATTATTGTACTAAAAACTTTATAAGCTTTTACAAATATTAAAGTACTCTTTTATAAAGGCTACCTTCTATAGCTCCGGCCAGAGCTGAATTACTGTATATGCAGAAGTTGTGTGTCCAGATACAGAGGTTGTTGGATAGGAGGTCTGGGTTTAAATCTGTTGGTGGAGACTGGAGGAAAGCTGTGTACGATATGATCCAGACCAATCTTCTTGCTCCCCAAACTTTGGTCTCCACGTTCTGTGATTTTATACCTCTGACTATTCTTTCTTTTGGGAGGTCTAAGATATCACGCAAAGTAGGCTATGGACAATATGCCATGAAGTTTATTCGCCTTCCATGTCGATATCTATTGCTATAGATTTGAACTGCAGATTAAGGGGTATATTTATCAAAAAGTAAAATTAGATATCGCCACAGTCCTCTAGAGTGAAATTTATCAAAGGAGGAACTTTCACTTTCACCCATTGATAAATATGCTTTTAAAAATCCCATAGAAATGAATGGAGAGTGGCGGAATTTCACTCTAACATCACTTTTTGATAAATATACCCCTAAATCTCCATCTCTAATTCAGTCTGAATTAGATTAATTTTAGGGATGCACCAAATCCACTATTTTTGATTCAGCTGAACCCCCCAGAATCCTTCTGCAGAATACCTATCTGAATTCTAATTTGCATATGCAAATTAGAAGTGGGAAGGGGGAATAATTTTTACTTCCTTGTCACATTATTTCCCTCCCCACCCCTAATTTGCATATGCAAATTAGGGTTTGGCCGGGCAGAAGGATCCGACCGAATCCAGCTGAGAGAGGCCGAATAACGAACTAAATCCTGGATTCGGTGCATCCCTAATTAAATTAGAATCAATGTGATGCACTCTTAAACAAACGTTCGACTGAATTTGTTATTTTAATTAGTAAATTGAAAAAAAGTTATGGATGGATTGGAATCCGTTGATCCGCAAGGATAAAAAGGTCCCTCATTCATTCCTGTCTGCCTCTGCTGCAACAGAGCTTACATTCTAATTTCTTACAGGCAGAACCGAAACTTGGCATCTGTGGACCTCTTTATACCATCTTGCCAAATGCATGCTAACATTTTTGTTTTTCCATTTGCACAGGCCTGCCCAAGCCCTCCACTGGTTTACAAGTAGGGAATACTGAGCAGGAGCTACGGTACCATGGGCAGCCCCACTGACACGGAAGATGTTTATGTTGCTGTGATCAGACCAAAGAACGCAGGAAGTCTCAATTCTCGGGAGTACCGAGCAAAATTGTATGAAGTAAGAACACTAAGACTGATAAAGTATTGTATAAAGCGAACAGAGTTCTGTTGCGGGCCAAACTGAACTCTGTCTAGTTTACTAAGCTAGAGATTCATTTTATTGTAATAAATATTTCATATATTAATGTTTTGTGAATTCTGGAAACCAGAAACTGAAGCTCAGATTTTCATGCACATGAAGTAAGTGAAGAAATGTTCAGGTTGCAGATGGGAATAATTATATGCTGCCAAAAAATGCCTTAGTTTGATTTGGGGATATTCCCTCAGCCCTCATGCTTCTGATATTTTCTAGGCACTGGTAATTATATGACATATTTAGAATCATAGTCTGGGATTTTTCATCCACATTGCAAGGTCGAATTTCAAATTCATGTGAGTTTTTTAAAACTCCCCTATACTCCAATAAATTTGAAATTCGACCAATCGAAATTTATTATAAAAATAAAAAATTATAAACTATGGCAAATTGAAACAACCTGAAAATTCAAATTGAATTCAATCAAACTCGATTCAAGTTGTTTCTCCAAAAAAAGAATGTCAGGAAAGCTGCAAACATCTCCTGTTTCATCCCTGGATGTCTCCCATTGACTTACACAGCAGTTCAGGTTTTAGGTGGCGAATAGTCGAATTTGAGTTCTTAAAAGGCGAGAGTATGATAAATCTCGAAAATCAAATTCAAATTTTTTAAAAAACTTGAATCAAATTTGAATAATTCCCTAGTCAAATTTGACAATTTTGACCATAAATAATTTCAATTTGACCCTTGATAAATCTGCCCTTGCATGTGTGTATCAGACACAGTACTTTTTAAGCAGAGCCGTTGACCTACCAGGGCTAAACTTTGTAGTCTCTGATCACTGTTGTTCTGCATCCCCAACCACTGCTCTGAACATTAATAGGATCACAAATTCAGCCAGCATCTCAAATGACTTTTCCATGCCTTCTAGATATTAATATAGCATTTGTTCCACTCTGCAGTGCTTATGAAATCATTAATTCCCCAGCAACAATATACAGTTCTGGGATCTGTTATCAGAAATCTCCCATAGACTGAGTTTTAATCAAATAATTCAAAAATGTAAAACATACTTCCTTTTTCTCTGTAATAATAGCACTGTACCTTGTACTTGATCCTAACTAAGATATAATTAATCCTTATTGGAGGCAAAACAATCCTGTTGGGTTTATTTCATGTTTAAATATTTTCTTAGTAGACTTAGAGGGGGATATTTATTACAGGTCAAGTTGTATTTTACCGCAAAAAATTGAGTTTCCAAGAATATTTTTTAGTCAATTTTTGGTTAAAAAAAACTCACATTTTTTTGAGGTTTAAAAAAAAAAAAAAACCTAACATTTTTCAAGATTTATTATACCCCGAAGTTGGAGATAGCTTGAATCAGAAAATACTACAACTAAAATCTGTTGAGGTCAAGTAGAAGTCATTGGGAGAGGTTCCTTGAGCCATTTGAAGATGTTTGTAGCCTTCATGATGTTCGAGGTTTTTTCAGTGGGTTTTACTCGAAAACTCTATTAATTTGAGCGATATAAGGGTTTTTTCAGTTCAAGTATTCAAGTTTTTTCATCCTGACTACACTGATTCAAGTTTTTTCATAAATTAGAAACCATTTGAGTTGCGAGTTCATTCGAGGTCTAAAAAACCTCACAAACCTCACAAACCTCTAAAACTCGACCTTTGGTAAATAACCCCCTTAATGTATGGAAATCCAAATTTACCTTATCCAGAAAACCCTAGGTCCCGAGCATTATGCATAACAGGTCCCACACCTGTACACTCATGTGTGACTGCATAGTAAGACTATGTTTCTAAGCCTTATAAAACATTTCATTCTACAACCCATAAATGGCTAGGATATTTAAAAGACAAATTCACAAAGATTTTATGTGTCTAAATGCATATTGTAATGAGGCAAAACGCCTTGCATTCTAGTTAGGTAGAAATAATAGCCCTACAAAAAATGCAGCATGATCAATTATTCTTTATCTAAACTGATTGGGGATTTTATAGTGTGTGTATTTAAAGCTAGGTAACCTCGATAAAATTGTTATAAGAAACCCCTCTAGAGAAGAGGGTAAACTTTCTCCTAGTAATATGTGGTATTTATAGGCCTACGGTAATTTAACATTTAACCTTCCATAGATTTTAATGATCGAGGTACCAGTTGAAGGACAGAAGAAAAAGAGAAAGAAGGTTTTGTTGGAGACTAAACTTCAAGGGGATAAAGATACAGCTCAGGAAATACTGGACTATGTTTTAGAGTCCACCAAACTCATCTCTCCTTCAAATCAAGGGGTTAAAGGTGAGTATGATGGCGTGAACATAGAAATATAGCCATTACCATTGGCTTCCCGTTTAAGCCAGATATTTGCAGCAAGAGTTAAATGCTAATGTCAGCACTGCTTTATTCTGGTATTTATTTTAAGCAACTCTCTATTTCGTTCTTCTGGATCATTTTATTTGCAGCCTATGTCCTTGTCTGCCTCTATACTGTATGTGCTGCTATGGCATGTTTGGGAAGTAACTGAACCCATTTCTTCTGGATCATTGACATCTTTCTATTTTGGTCATCTCATTGATCATACCCTTGAGGCAATATAGGTTTTGTTAATATCTTCTTGTTATAATTTACTCCCCTCAGCTACTGGCCCTGTCTGCCCATTTTATGTAATGGATTGGGGTTGACCTGCCACTAAGGGTCCCGTGCTATCTTCCAAAAATCCCAAGGGTAAATGTGACAGTGCTTTGACAAATGTTAAAGCTTTGCTGTTTGTTTTTTCCCTTGTAGGAAAAAGAGTTGTACGCATGAAAAAGTTTACACTTGATGGAGAAAAAACTGGCAGAGAAGCCACCCTGTTTCTCGTACCTACTGCTGTCAAAGGTCAGTTAAACTATAGTAGTCTTTCTGAAGCAAACACACAGCCTTAACCAGTGCATGCTAACAGTATTTTATATGTGAATAAAAACGCCGTATGTGAATTACTGTTCCTTTAAAGGACAAGGAAAGTTAACCTAAAGAAGTAGGCTAGAAATGCTGTTCATTATGTTTTGGGTTTCTGTACTAGCCCAAGGCAACCACAGCCCTTTAGCAGTAAAGAGGCAGAAAGTAAGGTTATATCTGTCACAAAAGCAGATACTACAGAGCTGATTGTTTATCATTTCTGATATAGAATGCCCTGGTTTCTATGTTAAAGCCATGCAGTGTTAATCTGAATTCATCCTTGAATCCTGCATTTTAATCGCTTATGTACCTGGTGTTGCCTGGGAAGTTTGATGTCATATCTTTAAAATATAGACACACTATTCCTTGCTAAACATTAGCATCTCTGAGAAGTTCTCAGAGATATTGGTTACATTCGTAGGTAGCCCTGTATCCAGCATCGGCTGCTAAACCAGTGGCAAAAAGATTGCATAATAATAACCAAGCTCCATTGAAAACCCATAAATAAATATTTTGTCCTTTGCAAGAATGTGTTACTTCGTAGTTCTGCAATACTACGGAATGGCAGATGAAAATTGAATCTTAGCACTCTTGGAAACCCCAATGTATATGATTTGTTGCATTTGGTCTTCCCTATGGAATGCTGACATTTGATTGGTCAGATGGAATGGTGGGAGATGGTGATTTTGTGAACAAAAAGTACTAGCTACAGGGACACATATATTTACTGCTAAATGGCTGTGGTTGCCTTGCACTGGTACAGAAACCCAAAAAATTATGTGATCATTTGTAGGTAAGACTTATTAGTTAAAGGTAAAGGTATGGTATCTGTTATCTGGAAACTCGTCATCCAAAAAGCTTCATAGCCTCCATTATAATCAAATAATAAAGTTTAAAACCTTGTACTTGATCCCAACTAATATATAATTAAGCCTTACTGGAAGCAAAACCAGCCTATTGGGTTTATTTAATGTTTACATGATTTTCTAGTAGACGGAACAGAAATCATTATCCGGAAAACCCTGGGTCCTGAGGATTCTGGATAATAGGTCCCATACCTGTACCAATAGCGATACTTGGCATAACGTGAGAGCTCTTTCAGCAGGTTAGATTTTTAGCCATTGGATCAATGACAAAACCTCTTTGGAACCCTTACAAATGAATCCTTATTTTTTTTCCTTCTGTTTTAGAGAATGCAAAGAATTCATACAATCCTGGCAGCCCAGTCTTCTACTGTTTCCAGGATATTATGAGGGTGTGCAGTGAATCCAGCACTCATTTTTCTACTGTCACAGCACGGATGCTAATTGTTCTGGATAAGTAAGTTCTATGTGCTTATTAAAAATGTTGTTATTTAAAACAGAAATAATGACTTATTATTATTATTTTTTTTAAATGTGGTTTCCACTGCACCATAACTGGCGATCAGTTTTTGACCTGAATGTAATGTTTTATGACAGTAAAACATTTTTTCTTAGTAAATGCAGGTTAGAAGGGTAATTTACAGCAAGGCAGATGAGTTCAGATGGCAGTTGCACATGTTGACACCATTCATTGAAGCTACTTGGGTCCTAACAAGCTCCAAAATGGATTGCATCAAAAGGGTCAATAGCTTTTACCAAAAGAATAATATACTAATGCTGTTTAACCACCATGCACCAAAGTGATGCAACTCCACATTGAACGTGTGTAGAGCAGTTGTGTTAATATTGAAGAATTTTGCACGTTTGTGATGGACGTAACTTTCTGCCGGGCCACAATTATGCTAAAATTCTGGGGAAAACAGTTGATTTGTGGACAAAATATGGTGATTTTTAGGGATGCACCAAATCCACTATTTGGGATTCGACCAATTCATTCATGAAAAATTCGGCTGAATACCGAATCCGAATCTGCTTATGCAAATTAGTGACGGGAAGAGAAAAAGTGGATAAAACATTTTTTACTTCCTTGTTTTGTGACAAAAAGTTACACAATTTCCCTTTCCGCCCCTAATCAGCATATGCAAATTTGGATTCGGTTCAGCCAGGCATGACGACCATGACGATTTGCCCGAATCCGAAGCCTGCTGAAAAATGCCGAATCCCGATCCAAATCCTGTGTTCGGTGCATCCCTAGTGATTTTGCACACTTTGGGCCAGATTCAATTCAGTGAGAAAAAGTTATCTCATGGTTTATCATGTGAAAACTCATGGACGAGATTCAACTCGAGGAGAAAACTCTTTTCACCAAATTGAGTTCCAGTTTTTTCCCATAGGCAGTAGAGTTTTCACGTGATAAACCGTGCGATACAATTTTCTGAATTTAATTGCATCTCAAATTAAATCTTGCACATGAGTTTTCAAGTGATAAACTTTTCTCACTGAATTGAATCCAGCCCTATGTCTGGAGTTGCTGCATTTTGTACAGTCAGTGGCCTCATATTTATCCATTATCCATCACAAAGATGTCCCTCAGATGCTTGGGTCCAAGGGTAAATCCCCTATACTTAATCCAGCCCTGGAGATACCGTATCCCCTGAAAGTATCTCTAGCTTGATATTGGGATGTTTAGCTGTTAAAGGAATTGTTTGGTGTAAAAATAAAAACTGGGTAAATAGATATAAAGGCTGGAGTGACTGGATGTCTAACATATTAGCCAGAACACTACTTACTGCTTTTCAGCTCTCTTGGTTTACACTGACTAGTTACCCTGGTGACCAGGCAGTAACCAATTAGAGACTTGAGGGGGGCACATAGGTCATATCTGTTGCTTTTGAATCTCACTGAAACTCACTGAACAAAATGTACCATCTGGCCCCCCTTCAAGTCTCTGACTAGGTCAGAGTTATAGAGCTGAAAAGCAGGAAGTAGTGTTCTGGCGATTATGTTAGACATCCAGTCACTCCAGCCTTTATACATTACATTTTTGGCAACCTAACTATATTACAAACATTTTTTTATTTTGCACAGCCTATCTATTTACCAGTTTTTATTTTTACACTGAACTGTTCCTTTAAATTAATTCCAAAATGAATGTAACATTTAAAAGAAACCTGCCTGTTTCCTGCCTGTTACCGTTGAGGAGATATTAGATACATGTGCTCATTGCATTCTTTTTTTATGGCACCCTCTTCCCAACAGGTGGCTGGATGAACAGCACACGCAGTCTCACGCTATCGCCGCACTCTTCAGACCTTCTCCCCTGGAGAGAATAAAGACCAACATCACAAACCCGGCATATGCCACTGAATCTTGCCAGTCTGAGAACTCTCTGCACATGGGATACACAGCTTTGGAAATAAAAAGCAAAATGATGGCTTTAGAGAAGGCAGATATGTGTATCTACAATCCTCTTTTTGGGTCAGATCTTCAATATACCAACAGGGTAATACTATGTAGAGTAATACTATGGGAATGAGGCAACGTTGTGGGTTTGATAGAGACCAATCTCATGATTGCTGATACCTGTAGAAGGGAGGGGTCTGCTCCACACTATAGTAATAGTGCTGTCTCATGGCAAGGGAATTGGTCTGATCTGTTAATAGCCCAGCTTGGATGCAGAAAACCATAAATCTCTCCTTGCAGTGCAGACACTGAGCTTGTCACTGAGCACATAACCCATTTAATGCTATACAAAGACCCACCTACCTGCCTGACTGAACTTTTTTAGGGGGGATTGTGCATTTATCTCTGCTGTGGCATGTTTCAGAGCTACCGCCGCTACCTCTGCTCTGTCATTGAGACTTTAGACAAATGAAATGCATTCCTGGCACAGACATCCATATTGTGTCTATCCTTGATCATAACTACATAAGTTATGGCATCCTGAAATGTGCAGAGTACAATTACCTTTACAGGTATGGGATCCATTATCCAGAAAGCTCAGAATTACGGAATGGCCATAGGCTACATTTTATCCAAATAATCTAAATTTTTAAAAATGATTTACGGTTTTCTCTGTAATAATAAAACAGTAGATGTACTTGACCCCAATTAAGATATAATTAATCCTTATTGGAAACAAAACCAGCTTATTGGGTTTATTTAATGTTTACATGCTAACAGTAACTTAAAAAAATGAAAGTGTTTTAAAGTACAGGTATGGGGTTCGTTATCTGGAAACCCGTTATCCAGGAAGATCCGAATTACGGAAAGGCCGTCTCCCATAGACTCCATTATAATCAAATAATCCAACTTTTTTAAAATGATTTCCTTTTTCTCTGTAATAATAAAACAGTACCTTGTACTTGATCTAAACTAAGATAAAATTAATCCTTATTGGAAGCTAAACCAGCCTATTGGGTTTATTTAATGTTTACATGATTTTCTAGTAGATTTAAGGTATGAAGATCCGTTATCCGGAAAGCCCCAGGTCCCGAGCATTCTGGATAACAGGTCCCATACCTGTAATGAAAATATAATGCAGTGTTGCCCTGCACTGGTACAACTGCTACTATTGTTTATATAAATAAGCTGCTGTGTAGCAATGGGGGCAGCCATTCAAAGGAGAAAAGGTTCAGGTTACACAGCAGATAGCAGATAAGCTCTGTAGAACATAATGGTGTTATCTGTTATCCACTATTTATCCTGTGCCATATAGCCTTTTTTCAATTTCCAAGGGTAAGAAGAATTTCACCGGCACACAGGAATTGTAGTAGCAGGGCAAGCCCTTGCAATTTTATTATGAAGTAGTGCAACGTTTCGGGGTCACGCCCCTTTGTCAAGCATTGGCACCAGGATAAGAACCTTTGGGAGTGTGTGGTGTGCGGCTTCTCCATAGTCTATTGGACTTTTTTCAATTTCCGCCATTGCTACTCAGCAGCTTGTTTATATGAACTATAGTAGTGTTTCTGAAGCAAACAAATAAGTTTTACCAGTGATGGGGTATGGAGAGCCAAATTACTGAAAGATCCGTTATCCAGAAAACCTCAGGTCCCGAGCATTCTGGATAACAGGTCCCATACCTGTACATGAATCTGTTTTTCTGGAGTACTAGATGTGCCATATTTCAGAAGATGGATTGTTCTTATATCCAGTCTTGGTATAGTGTAACAGAAATACACAGCAATTGAGCAGTCAGCATGAGTTCTGATTGGTGCCTCTTTTTAGGTTGATAAAGTGGTGATTAATCCATACTTTGGACTTGGAGCACCTGATTATTCAAAGATACAGATCCCAAAGAGAGAAAAATGGCAAAGAAGCATGAGTAGCGTCATGGAAGATAAGTACGTTGATTCTTCCTGTCCACGTTTCTGAACACGTGGAACTTAATTTTTATGACTATGGCTGTTTATGTGTATTTTTTTCAATGTTTCTTCCCCCTGTCTGTACTGTTCATGTGGCAACATTTTCTGGGCCTCCTGGTCCAGCCCACCTTCAAGCCCCACCCCATATCTCGACCACCCCAAAGTAAAAAGGTCACACAGACCTCAGAGCTAAAACATTAAACCCCCTAAGCTATAAAAAGCCATTGGTCACAAGCCCCCCCCATGTTATAAAAAGGCATTGGTGATCAGGGTACCCCCATGCAAGTAAAAAAAAAGATTGATGGCCTGACCCCCCCTCCCCCCAGTTATAAAACGCTATTGGTGGCCAGGACCCCCCAAAAGTTATTAAAATCCACTGGTATCAGGACCCTTCAAGTTAAAAAAAATAAAATAAAAAAAATCATTGGTGGCCAGCCCCTCCCCCAACAAGTTATAAAAGGCCATTGGTGATCAGGGGCCCCCCTGCAAGTAAATTGGCCTGGGCCCCCAACCCACAAGTTATTAAAATCCACTGGTGATCAGGACCCCTTCAAGTTATATAAAAAAAAAAAAAAAACTTGGTGGCCAGGCCCCCCCAGGACTGGCCAGGCTTCACTTACTTGCTTTCAGCGTGCTACCAGCTTCAGAATATAAGACAGCAGCTCCCTGCACGCAAGATTTTCTCCTTTTCAGACTTTCTAAACCCTCATTGGTTCTTTAAGTAGAAGTCCCGGTAAAGCTGCATTGGGATTGGATAGGCTGAAGGAGAAGTTCTAACTTCCCCTATTCAATCCCTGTACAGCTTTAATGGGACTTATCCTTAAAGAACCAATGACGGTACAGAGAATAGGAGAAAAATGGAGTTGTTGACTTATATTCTGAAGCTGGCAGCACACTGAAAGCAGGGGGGCCCAGCTAATCAAGTAAGTGAAGCATGGCCGGGCCCCCCTTAGGCACAAAACCCTGCGGGGTCCGGGACAAATGTCCCCCCTGTGCCTCCCTGATGGCGGCCCTGCCTACATAAATTTTCTTTATTGGGTAAATATTATCTCGTGTCTCCCAGTATAACATACTAAAGATTACTGATTACTGACATAGGTGCTAATAGCACTTACCAGTAGAAACCAATCAGCAGTTACAGTAGTTTTGATTAGACTACTCAGAATTAGCAAATGAAAGCAAAGACTGGAATAGTTGCCATGCGTAACTGCACTGGTGCAATTTAGTAACTGTGTTTATAAATCTGCCCCTTTTTTCACTATTCACATGGTTGTCTTTGCTTCTGGTATGCTTTCCACTCCATAGAGCATTAGCAAGAAAAGAAAATGCCATCCACTATTTTCTGTGTTTTGGGCTTCTGTATCAGCAGGTACCACATTATTTAAGCAGTTGCCTTAAGTAGCTCCCCATCTTCTTTTCTGCTGATTTTACAGCATACGCTTTGGGCTATTGTTAGTTGCCTCATCTTAGGGACTGACTGACAATATACAGCAGATAAACAAAGGCTATGTAGTAATTAATTCAGATTCACATTGCATGGCAGCTCAGAAACCAAATCCCGAACCAAATCCTGGACTCAGTGCATCCCTAATTCTAAGTAACTTATTAATTGGTTTTCATTATTTATTTTTTTTATATAGTTTTATAATTATTTGCCTTTTTCATCTGACTCTTTCCATCTTTCAAATGGGTGTCGCTGACCCCTTCTAAAAAACAAATGCTCTGTAAGGCTACACATTTATTGGTATTGCTACTTTTTATTTCTCATCTTTTTATTCTGCCCCTCTCCTAATCATATTCCAGTCTTTTATTCAAATCAATGCATGGTTGCTAGGGGAATTTGGACCCTAGTTACCAGATTGCTTAAAATGCTAATTAAAGAGCTGCTGAATAAAAAGCTAAATAAATATAGTCAACTACAAGAGGTCCTCTGCACTCAACCCATTATCAATATATTCAAGACAGAGACACTTTGTGCATACTGCTACTAAAAAATGCCTTACCCTTTAAACAACACAGGGATTGTTTGTCCATATATTGCAATATATTTAAGCTGGCCAACTACGTCAAAGTCATCCCATATCTGGCCAGTCCTACGCTTCATTTTCATCTGATTCATCAAGAATTCAATTGCTTAATTATACATTTTACAAAGGGACTAAGTTTTACCTGCAACGTACTAGCTGCTTTCAAAGTAAAACTCCCAAACTTGGCTGCCCTTTTATTAGACACCAGTGGGATCACCTGACTATTGCTGGGAAGGGTGGGAGCTACAACATGGAGATGGTCACTGCTCCTGTATAACTATAACAAACAAGGGAAAGTTGTGCTCACCACTAGTTTTTAAAAAATAGTGGTGAGCACAACTTTCCCTTGTTTGTTATAAAAAGCTAAATAACTCAAAAACCTTAAACAATAAAAAATTAAAACCAATTACAAATTGTCTCAATATCATGTTCTACATCATACTAAAAGTTAACTCAGCGGTAAACAACCCCTTTACGATAGCAAGCAGGGCAACATTTTGAAGGCACAGATCATTACTGATTATTGTAGAACCCTTTTGTGCTGGTACATAACATTCAGCATATACATACAGGATTTCTAGCTATATTCATTTTAAGTTTTCTGTAGCTAGTTTGCCTCCACTCAGTCTTCTCTTGTTCTGTACATAAGAGAGCGTCAGTGGGTGGACGACTTCCCTCTGCACCGCAGCGCTTGTGAAGGAGACGCTACCCTGCTCAGTCGGCTCCTGGATGAAGGCTTTTCAGTCAACCAGCTGGACAATGACCAGTGGGCACCAATCCACTATGCGTGCTGGTGAGTTCTTAACACCTCTGTATCTATATACACGTACAGCAGAGATGCTCCCATAGTGTGCAGGTTGGAAAGGAAATCTCTACATGTAAATTAAAGGCATTTTGACACCTGAATTCATCATTGTTGAAGGAGAGATTCTTTTTAGCTAAACAACTGCAGAAAGCAGTATTTTAACTCATTTCAGCAATACAGACACCGCTATTATAAATGTTTCCTTTCAATACTGCTTGGTAGTGATGAGAGAAGTTATTCGCCAGGCATGGATTTGCGGCGAAATTCCGAATTTCGCCATATGTGAGTTCTTTCGCAAATAATTGAGGCAAACATTTGCAGTGAAAAAAACGCCCATTGACTTTAATGCATTTAGAGAAAAAGTCACCATAAGAAAAAAATCCCATTGACTTCAATGCATTTGCACAAAAAAGTCGCCATAAGAAAAATGGCCATTGACTTTAATGCATTAGGGAAAAAAGTCGCCATAGGAAAAAATGGCCATTGACTGCGGAAGGCATGGGGTAGGCAGAGGGTAGGCTAGAGGCGATTAGTCTCCCCGAATCTGCCCGTGTGCTAAAGCCCTAATGCATTAGGACAAAAAAATCGCCATAAGAAAAAAATGCCCATTGACTTTAATGCATTAGGACAAAAAAGTCGCCATAGCAAAAAATGGCCATTGACTTTAATGCATTTGTTGTGGGTAAAAAACGCCCATTGACTTCAATGCGTTTCACTAAATTTCGGGACAGATTCTCTCAACACTACTGCTTGGTCAGTATCTTCCCCTTCCAGGTTATTGTTGTGATCTGGGAAAAGGCCTTGTTCCAGTACTTATGTCTCTCTTACAGTATTGTTCCTATAAGACTAAAGAGCTCTTCATGCAGCCCCAGGAAACTGTTCACATAAGGTCATGTGACAGGATTTTAGTTGTTCTCTTTATGTGTACCAGGTATGGGAAAGTAGAAGCAACAAGCACGTTGTTAGAGAAAGGAAAATGCAACCCTAACCTGTTAAATGGACAACTCAGCTCCCCTCTTCATTTTGCTGCTGGTGGAGGACATGCTGAAATCGTACAGATCCTTCTCAACCATCAAGAGACAGACCGGGTGAGTTTATGTTCTAACATGTTAATAATGTATGGAATAAAAAACAAAAAGTACAATGATTGCAATAATTCCTTGGAAAATAGTCACTTACAACTAGGGCTGCCACCTGGCCGGTATTTTACTTTGCAATTTACCATACTTTTGTATTTTTCGATTTTATGTTTTTTTACACTTGATAAGTTACAAAAAAATAGTGCATTAACTAACTATACGAACGATTTGTTGGTTTGCGCTAAAAAGTACGATTGGGGAAACGAATGTTCTACGAACTTTCATAAATCGGCCACTAGGTGGACATAGAATCCCTACCATAATCCAAAGCCGTACGTATATTATTATTATTGATTATTAACATTTATTTTTATAGCGCCGATATATTTTGCAGCGCTGTAAAGTAAATGTGTTTATACAACTAAATCACATTAATTACATGCATAGAACATATGGAGTTACATACATCACAACCAATACCAGTACAAAAGGTGAGGAAGACCCTGTGCAAAGGAGCTTACAATCTAGGGGGAAGGGAATAAGACACAAGGTGTGGGAGTGGGCAAGCTCAGAATTAACTAGGTGAGAGATGTAATACTGTATGTGGCATTGCATTTGGTAATTAAGCAGAGTGCGGGTAGGCTTCTCTAAAGAATTGCGTTTTAAGTAAGGATGCAACAAATCCACTATTTTGGATTCGGCCGAACCCCCGAATCCTTAGCGAGAGATTCGGGCAAATACCGAATCCTAATTTGCATATTTGCATATGCAAATTAGGGGTGGGAAGGAGAAACATTTTTTACTTCCTTCTTTTGTGACAAAAGTCACGCGATTTTCCTCCCCACCCTAATTTGCATATGCAAATGCAATATGCAAATTAGGATTTCTCTGTCATCATAGGGGGACACAGGGACGATGGGGTTAAGCTCCACCCTCCAGGAGGCAGGACACTTACTACTAAATTTGTGGGCGTGCCTAACCGGCTTAACCCCACACTCTACTTTATACAATCAGTTTTTTAAGTGTCCTGCTACCAGGAGGATGGACCTCCAGCAACATGGATTTTTTAGTTATTATTTTTATTCTATTTTTGGCTATTTCTTTCTGGGTACTTACTCTGGGCAATATCATTTGCTCCTTAGTATAGTACCAGTAATTTCAGCTCACCGGGGTCATTCCTAGCCGCAATAGGCTATAACGACCACCCAGACACATTCCTGCTGGATCAATGGCAGACGGTCTGGCCGGGAGAAGCATGAGGTGAGTACCTACCGTTGGGTATACCAACTCACCTCGCAGCATTGGCTGGGCAACTTCCCCTTCTGGGCCGTTACTAGGCCGGGTATTGTCCCGCCTTCCCCTCTCCTCACAGGGCTGGTACTAGTACTCGCCTGCCTATCCCTCTCTTACAGCGTTTATTACTAACAGCGCTGGAGGCGCATTCTTTCAGCGGAGCTATGCGGTGGAGAGGGAGAGGGACAGAACACGCGGCAGTGGAACGCATCTGCGTATGCGTTCCAGCGGCCATTTTGCGCGTCCTTGTTCTCCCTTACTGTGGAACGCATACGACGTGTGCATTCCGGCGGCCATCTTGCGATTCAGTGTTTTCCCTAGCTGCGCACCGGATGGTCTGCGTCTCTGCTCCTGCACGCTGATATAACTAGTAGCCTGTATAATGGTCGCTAGGCTTTCCCCTCACTCTGCTCTACAATAAATCCATGGCAGAAGGTAGGACAGAGGGGTTGTTCACAAGGGCGGGGGGGAAGGCTGCCAGAACAGCGCAGGTCAAATTCTTTGCCTGTTCAAATTGCCAAATTAAGCTGCCTAGAGGGCAGGTGGAGCCGCTCTGTAGGTCCTGCTCAGTGGGGCAGGGTGCTGCACTCGGGTCTGATAATACTAACCCTACAGTGGCTCAACCAGAAAACCCCTTAATGGAGGGTACTTCTCAAGGTCAGGGACCCACCTCTGAGACTGATATTCCAGCTCCCGTGTGGGCCATTCAATTGACTCAGTCACTTGCCTCTCTACAAGGCCTTCCCTCTATTGCTGATAATTTAGGAAGGGTGCTTGCCAGACTTGACCACAAATCTAGCACCAAACGGAAGCGGCAGGACGAAACTAAAGTTGCTGCCACTACCCACTATTTGTCTGACGAGTCAGCAGTTGAGCAGGTATCTTCACAGTCTGAGGGAGAATTACTTCCTTCTGAAGGGTCATCAGACGAGGAGGGAGGAGCCTTAGAGGACCACAGAGATCATGATAGTCACCATGATGTGGAGGGCATTATTAAAGGCGTTATGGATGTGCTAAATATTTCTCAGACACCCAAGTCACAGGATGATTCGGGGTTATTCAAAAGGAAACATAAATCTGAGATTTGTTTTCCTTCTCACGAGCATCTTCTCAACATAATACAAGAGGAGTGGAATTCTCCAGAAAGAAAGTTTCAGACTACCAGAAAATTTTCTAAATCATATCCCTTTCCTAAGGAGTTAGTGGAGAAGTGGACTAATCCACCAGCAGTGGATGCACCGGTGTCAAGATTGGCCAAGTCCACTGCTTTACCGGTCACAGATGCGGCGGCTTTCAAGGACCCATCTGACCGAAGATTGGAAGGTTTTCTCAGATCAATTTATTCCTCGTCAGGGTCATCTCTGCGGCCATGTCTAGCATCAGCTTGGGTGGCCAGGGCAATACAAGCTTGGTCCGAGTCACTTATCAAAGACATCCAAAATGCAGTTCCTAGAGCCGACCTTTTGTCATCAGTACAAGCGATCGCAGAGGCATCAGCTTATCTGTGCGACACTGCACTAGACACATCTCAGATCATAGCACGTACTTCCGCTCTTTCCATTGCAGCATGCAGAACTTTGTGGCTGAAAAATTGGTCAGCAGACCTTAGTTCCAAAAAATCTTTGACATCTCTACCGTTTAAAGGACAGCGGCTTTTCGGAGAGGAGCTTGAAAAGATTATTTCTCAGGCCACGGGAGGAAAAAGTACCTTTCTACCACAGGCTAAGAGTAGAGTAGCGGCATCTACCAGACGCAGTAAATTTTTTCGTGGCTCAAGCGGACGTTACGTACGAAGAAACAATTCTCCACAACAGTCTCTATTCGTAATACCATCAGGGCCCAGAAGAGGTCTTCCAGCATCTAAAGCTACTATTTCAAGATGGATCAAGGAGACCATCAGACAAGCATACCTGCCCAAAGGAAAGGCTTCACCTGAAGGAATTCGAGCTCATTCTACTAGAGCAGTCGGAGCTTCCTGGGCATGGCGCAATTCTGCCTCATTGGACCAGATCTGCAGAGCGGCTACCTGGTCTTCCGTACACACATTTACAAAATTCTATAGAGTTGATACGTTTTCCTCCGCTGAAGCATCTTTTGGGCGCAAGGTGCTTCATTCGGTGCTTAAATAATGGTCAACTCTACATTCAATCCCTCCCTGCTGTTCTGGGGCTGCTTTGTTAAGTCCCCATCGTCCCTGTGTCCCCCTATGATGACAGAGAAAACAGGATTTTTTATACTTACCGTTAAATCTGTTTCTCTGTGATCAATAGGGGGACACAGGGCTTCCCGCCCTGAAGTTAAGTTGACCATTTGGTTACTACGTGATGATCTCTGTCTTTCCTTCTACATGGTTTTGTTGTTCTTATATATTACTACTTCCTGCTACAGGATCTTTGTGACAAACTGATTGTATAAAGTAGAGTGTGGGGTTAAGCCGGTTAGGCACGCCCACAAATTTAGTAGTAAGTGTCCTGCCTCCTGGAGGGTGGAGCTTAACCCCATCGTCCCTGTGTCCCCCTATTGATCACAGAGAAACAGATTTAACGGTAAGTATAAAAAATCCTGTTTTGGTTCGGCCGGGCAGAAGGATTCGGCTGAATCCTGCTGAAAAAGGCCAAATCCCGAACCAAATCCTGGATTCGGTGCATCCCTAGTTTTAGGAGATCTTTCGAAAGCAGAAAGGTTGGGAGAAAGTCGGACAGACCATGGGAGAGAGTTCCAGAGAAGGGGTGCAGCCCTTGCAAAGTCTTGAATGCGAGCATGTGAGGAGGTAATGAGAGAAGAGTTGAGTAGCAGGTCAGTAGAGGAGCGTAGTAAGCGGTTGGGTGAGTATCTTGAGATGAGTTCAGAGATGTAGGATGGGGCAGAGTTATGAAGTGCTTTGAATGTCAAGGTCATTAATTTGAATTTAATTCTGAAAGGTAGGAGTGGCAGAGGAGGAGCGTTTGCTGAGGTTTATGAGCCTCGCAGCAGTGTTCATTATGGACAGGAGAGGTGACAGTGTCTGGTGGGGAAGGCCAATTAAAAGAGTGTTACAGTAGTCTAGAAAAATAAGAAAAATAAAATAGTCACAAGATTACCAGACAATGGATTGCTCCATGCAACACTACTTTATACAGTTGTTCACATTGTTTTTAGGCACTTTTATTCTAATAACAATCCATTATCTAAGGTTTGGTACCTGAGGCTCAGGTAGATGAAGGGACTTCCTCACTGTTGCAGGCAGGACCACCATCAGAAATCACAGGGCCCCATACAACAAAAAATTCCTGGGCCCCCTGGGCTGCGCCCACAGCAAGCCCCACCTACAGGTCCACCCTCCCCGCCACACAGTAAAAAAAAACAACATGGCTAGGGTTCCCACATGTTAATAAAAAATAAAAAGATATTGGTGGTCAGGGCCCCCCATAAAAAAAACATTTGTGGCCAGGCCCCCCCCCATTAAAAAATATAGGACCCCACATGAGAAAAAAAAAATTGGTGGCCAAAATTGGTGGCCAGGGCCCCCCTCCCCCACATTATAAGAAAATTGGTGGCCAGGGCCCCTTAAACGTCCATGCCTTCTCGAAGGCAGCAGATGGGGGGCCCGGCTAATCAAGTAAGTGTGGCGTGGCTGGGGCCCCCCTTACCCTCAGGGCCCCATACAACTCTCCCCCCTGTCCCCCCCTGATGGCTGCCCTGGTTGCAGGTACTGAAATCAAACTCACGTTCCCCTGCTATTTGTGTTGTGCCATGTAACACCTGCAAATGCTGGAAACAGGTTAGACCAATGCCTGTACAGATATGGGACCTGTTATCGAGAATGCTCAGGACCTGGGGTTTTCCGGTAAGGGATTGTTCCATAATTTGGATCATACCTTAAGTCTACTAGAAAATCATGTAAACATTAAATAAACCCAATAGGCTGGTTTTGCTTCCAATAAGGATTAATTATATCTTAGTTGGGATCAAGTACAATGTACTGCTTTATTATTACAGAGAAAAGGGAAATCAATTTTAAAACTTCGGATCATTCGAATAAAATGGAGTCTTTCCATAATTCAGAGCTTTCTGGATAACAGGTTTCTAGCTAATGTATCCCATGCCTGTAATTATAATGTCCTGTAAAAACTGTATGTCTATAATGTCAGAATATTTTTCCATTCGGAGATATTCGTGTTCCTAGAATGCAGGAACAAACAAACCGCATTGTCATTGTATCATATCTGTAAATGATCTCTGGAGCGGCTCATTCAGCTAAACGATTGCAGAGAACATTATATTGAATTCCCAGTCAATGCTTTAGACCGTTTGAAGGTCATATCTGAGATAATGATAGTGCAGAATAGATTCACTGCAGTTTAGGCCTGGTGGGGAATTGATAATGATGATGCCCATATAGCTTTTGGCCTTTAACGGTTTCCTCTTCACTGTGTCTCAACAGCATATTTGTGATCAGCAAGGACGATCTCCACTAGACATCTGTGAGGAGAATAAGCAGAACAAGTGGGAAGAGACAGTCACGCTTCTTAAGGATTCCGTTAATAAGCCTGTACGTTCTCTGCTATTGTTTCTTTTTTGTGTGCTATCCCATTGGACATGAGTCACCCAAAACTTTGCTTCTTGCGCCTCTAGAAATGAGACACGGGATAAATGTGTAATATGTGGGAGTGGAATTCACACTTGGGTTGGCCGTGTTTCTGTCTCACACGCTATCATTTATTTCATGTCTCTGAATCAGTATGAAAAAGTGAAAATCTATAGAATGGACGGCTCATACCGCTCTGTGGAACTGAAGCACGGGAACAACAATACAGTGCAGCAGATTATGGAGGGGATGCGGCTTTCACAAGAGACCCAGCAGTACTTTACTATATGGATCTGTTCTGAGAATATCAGTAAGGAGCTTTATTCTCGTATGTGATATACCTGTAATGGTATCTGTAATTCCAGGAGAATGGTTTTCTCAATAGAGTGTGTTTAATTTAACTTTTAAAGGAGACATTTTGTGTAAAAAATAAGGATGTATCAGTGTGTTATACTCATTTAGATATAGAAGAATTGTGCTTAAAAAAGTAGTGTTTCAGGCTGATTTATTGAATATTTCTGCAAAAGCCCTAATAATCCCTCCCTTCTCTTCTACTTCCTGCTCCCTGAATTCCCAGGCTGTGCAGGGGAGCCGGCGACTCTCAGCTCACTGCACTGTAGGACAGGAACCAATCAGCAGCTAGCAGGGCCTGATAGGGAACTGAAGCCTGTCTGTGCTTGTGTAACTGCAGGGCTGTGATTGGCTGTCCCCCTCCTACTGTGCTTCTGGCAGGGACCGTTAGTACATGCCCACCCCTCATTTGAAACACAGACAGGGACCAGTGAACATCTATAGGGAGCTCTAATAAAGGGGCTGTTTTTAAAGATAATATTCATTTTTAGCACCATGTAAAAACAACACCATATATTACTTATAATTGCCTACAAAATTAGGGGTTTTTCATTTATCCTATATGTCTCCTTTAATATGTTATAGAATGGCTAATTCTCAACTTTTCAATTAGGTTTTATTTTTTATAGTTTTTTAATTATTTGCCTATTTCTTCTGACTTCTTTCCAGCTTTCAAATGGGGGTCACTGACCCCATCTAAAAAAACCACATTCTCTGCAAGGCTACAAATGTATTGTTATTGCTACTTTTTATTACTTGAATATGAATCTTTCTATCCATATTCCAGTCTCTTATTCAAATCAGTGCATGGTTACTGGAGTCATTTGGACCCTAGCCACCAGATTGCTGAAATGCTGAAATTGCAAACTGAAGAGCTACTGAGTAAAATGCTAAATAACTCAAAAACCACAAATAATAAAAAAAAAGAAAACCAATTGCAAATTGTCTCAGAATATCACTCTCCACATCATACTTAAAAGTTAACTAAAAGGGGTTGTTCACCTTTAGTATGATACAGAGTGTGATATTCTGCAATTGGTTTTTATTTGTGGTTTTTGAGTTATTTAGCTTTTTATTCAGCAGTTCTCTAGTTTGCAATGTCTGCAATCTGGTTGATACTAGGGATGCACCGAATCCACTATTTTGGATTCGGGCGAACCCCAAAATACTTTGTGAAAGATTTGACTGAATACCAAACTGAATCCTAATTTGCATACGCAAATCAGGGGTGGGAAGGGGAAAAACATTTTTACTTCCTTGTTTTGTGACAAAAAGTCTCCCTGCTCCTAGTTTGCAGATGCAAATCTGGATTTGGTTCGGCCCAGCAGAAGAATTCTGCGGAATCCTGCCCGAATCGAGAACGGAATCCTGGATTAGCTGCATCCCTAGTTGATACGGGCCAAATTACCCTAGCAACCATGCATTGATTTGAATAAGAGACTGGAATATGAATAGGAGAGGCCTGAATAGAAAGATGAGTAATAATAAGTAGCAATAACAATACATTTGTAGCCTTACAGAAAATGATTTTTTCTAGATGGGATCATTGACCCCTATTTGAAAGCTTGAAAGAGTCAGAACGAAAAAGCAATCAAAAATTAATCAAAAATAAATAATGACGATCAATTGAAAAGTTTCTTAGTATTGGCCATTCTATAACATACTAAAAGTTTATGGAAAAGGGAACAACCCCTTTAATAAGGCTACAGAAACCCTTAAAACATTACAAGCAAACAGTAGTATGTTTGCCCCATCCACATGGATTTATCCTAGTGCACCAATCCTAAAAAGCTTGGCAGAATCTAATCTGGAAGGACAGTTTGTATACTTATCTAAGATGTACATCAGTTGTATAAAGGCAAAAAATGTTTTAGTTCTCTATGAAACGCATACGTTTTTAATTATTTCAACATTTTCTCCTGTTTCTAAGGTCTCCAGTTGAAGCCTTTTCACAAACCCTTGCAGCACATAAGAGACTGGGCAGAGATAGTTTCGGAGCTGACAAACCTGGATCCCCAAAGGGAGACCCCGCAGCTCTTCCTAAGGAGGGATGTGAAGCTGCAACTAGATGTTGAGAAGAAGGTAACACAATGTTTCCTCTAAAGAGCTGAATGGTAAAACAGAGGAATGAGGATATAATGACATTCTCAGGTAGTAATTAAAGGAAAATTCACCATTACATTTTAATATGTTATGGACCTAATCCAAACAACCCGTCAGTTAGATGATATTGCCTTAAATTTAGTAACCTTCCAAGTTTGTTGTTCAGGGTCACCGACTGACTGTGAGGCATTGGTTTATCTTTTGGCTCAACTTTCATTCTGAGTTTCAAGCTGCTGCCTTGTTTCTAGAGTGAATTAGTCCTAGCAACCAAATATAAAACTGAATTCCACATCTGAGAGATGTCGACCTAAATAAATACATTGATTTAAAATCCGCAAACAATAAAGTCAAATTGCAACTCCTATCTACGTCTTGAGGTGAACTTGACCTTTATGAATATGTCCTTCTAGCAAGCTGTGTGTAGCACATGATAAAGTGGTGCTTTGATCTGTTTCTGGCTGTGTGGATGGAGTTCTTTTGTCTAAAGCATATTTATCATACTATTACTGTATCTTTTTTGGGACAAAAAGATTGAAGAGCCGCTGGCAATACTCATTCTGTTTGATGAAGCGAGATACAACCTTTTAAAAGGTTTCTACCCGGCGCCTGATGCCAAGCTGATCACACTGGCCAGCCTTCTCCTGCAGATAGTCTATGGCAATTATGAGAGCAAGAAGCACAAACAGGGTTTCTTAAAGTGAGTGCATCTTATATAGGCTGAGTTCTCTGAGCAGAGGCCTCTGATTGGTCCTCATTGATTTAACTCTGAATTTTCTGAACCTTTTCAGTGAAGAAAATCTAAAATCCATTGTTCCAATCACAAAAGTAAAGAGTAAGGCACCTCACTGGACCAATCGTATACTGCATGAGTATAAGGTATGTAATGTCTATTCATCACACTCTCCATTTGTGTGGAACTTAGAAGTCACCGAAGAGTAGTTTTACTGGGGAGGTTTACTGCTTCTATCAGGAGGGATGTATTACATTGTATAAGATAGATTATTATTGTCAAAAAATAGTACACACATGCAAGTAAAGTGGGCTGGGGGGCCAAAGAAATTAGGGGTCATCTACTTTGTCTAAGGCATTGCTGCCCTTTGCACCTTGCACTGGACTTCAAACATCCTGCAGATTTTTAAGGGTCGAATTGAAAATTATAAATTTGAATTATCACATTTATGGTCAAACTACGATTTGAGTTTTTTTTTTTTAAAAAAAAAATTAGATTTTCAAGATTTATCACACTCAAATTCAACTTTTCGCCACCTAAAACCTTCCAAATTGCTGGGAGAGGTCCAGGCATCAATTTGGAGTTGTTGTCAGCCTTCCTGACGTTCAAGTTTTTTTCTGAGAAATAAACTCGAATCGAGTTTTTAAAATTCAAATAGAATTCAATTCGAATTTAATCAGATTTTTCGGGTAGATTTAATTCA
This sequence comes from Xenopus petersii, assembly GCA_038501925.1. Classification (NCBI taxonomy): domain Eukaryota; kingdom Metazoa; phylum Chordata; class Amphibia; order Anura; family Pipidae; genus Xenopus; species Xenopus petersii. Next base: position 135,844,514 of record CM076682.1, read on the forward strand.
TCCGAGTTTAAAAAAATAGATTTTATTAAAAAATTTCGATTTGGTCGAATTTTGAATTTATGGGAGTTTAGGGCAGTTTTTAAAAACTTGCATGAATTCGTAATTCGACCTTTGATAAATGTGCCTCTAGGTGTAGAGTGTAATGCTGCTGGGAACAAGGTAGTGGTGATTTTAATTGACCAGACCCTAACCCAAAAATGGAGAACTCGTACAAAAACTATATATTTCCATGCCCTCCCCAACGGCACGAAAGGGTGCAGGGTACGCTGGCGCGGGTATATTAAAGGTACACATCCAGACAGAAGTGGGGCAGTTGAAGGTCGTGGGCGGAGTGGCTGGAGGCTAACGTTCAGCCTGCAACTGCCTGTGGCCCACAAACGTTGTGTGGAAGTCGGCCTGAACTCGTCCGACTCACGGCTTTGGGTCAGTCCCCACATAACTTCAAGTTAGTGTAAGTGTAGGGTTTTTTAAGGGTTTTGGGATAAGCTTTGCCTACACTCCATCCCACCTCTTATGATGGAGAGAAGAGCAGCTCTTACTCCACTGTAGTGCAAAGTTTTTGCAGTTTGCACCATGCCCTGCACTTTGTCATTGAGCCCTATTTTATTGAGTCAAAGCTCATTAACATTTTCTCATTATAACTTGTTAAGACTAATAGGGAGCTATAAGAAAAAAGGGGACCAATATTTAAAGCCTCAACCTCCTGCTATTGATTTGTATGGAAACTGTAAATGGGGGCCAAAAATGCACATTTAAGTGTTTTCAGGCTGATGGTTTGTAATAACATGACTGACAGGAGGCACAGGTATTATTGGTCGTTCCTCCACCAACTGAAATACGTTTGTTTCAAAACACTACATGTGACATTAGACTTTGTTGTTATTGTCTTTTGATGGGTTCAAATGGTAAAAACTGTCAAATTCAACTAGGGAGGTTTTCAAATTTGATTCAAGTTTATTAAAAAGAATCAAATTGGATTTTCAAGATTTGTAATTCTCTGCCCTTTAAGAACTCAAATTTGACTACTCACCACCTAAAACCTGCCGAATTGCTGTTTAGTCAATGGGAGACGTCCAGGGATCAATTTGGAGTTGTTTGAAGCCTTCCTGACATTGAATTGAGTTTTTAAAATTCAAATAAAATTCGATTCGAGTTTTCAGGTCGATCCTATTCACCCGAGTTAAAAAGATTTGATTTTTATAATAAATTTAGCTTGGTCGAATTTCGAGTTCATGGTAGTTTTAAAAAAACTCACGAGTTTGAAATTCGACCCATGATAAATATGCAATGGTAAGTTTCCTGGACCGGTTTTATAAGCCACGTCCATATCTTGCTAGTGAACTTGGAACATCATGTCCATGAATATTAATATGATTAAAACGAAAATAAACATTTTGTGCCTATAAATATGTGTCACTGATATAAATCTGATCCTGTGACTTTTACACCAGTATTTAAAGGGCTAGAGTTCTTGAATACTGTCCTGTGAAATTCCACTAGTCGCTAAGGCATAAATATTAGGGTCAGCCTTCCAACTCACCAGATGACTCACAAAATATCTCATTAAATATTCATAAAAAAAAGCAGATGAGGAATATTAGAGGAATAACCCCGCCATATGGGTATTGTATATTCACCAGGGAGGATTCATATAATTGAATGGGCAGGAGCTGAATGGTTGGGCATCTCTGGGTTAAAGCCATTAATAATGCCTTAAAGGAGAACTAAAACTAAACTAAATAGAAATGGTACCAGCCCAATAGTGATATGCGGGCCGGCCTGAAACCCAAGGGTAAACCAGCAGGTCCAGGTTTGGACCGACTCCTGAATAAAATCAGCCTAACGCTTCCGGCGCCGAAATGTATAATTAGAGGGCCAGCAGCGGCCGGGTGCGGGTCGAGAAATTCTCGACCAGCACATCACTACAATCCAAGGCAACCACAGCCCTTAAACAGTAAAGATCTGTGCCTCCAAAGATGCCCCAGTAGCTCCCCATCTTCTTTTCTGCTGGTTCACTGCACATGCTCTGTGCTGCTGTCACTTACTGAGCTTAGCGACCCATTTTCTACTTGTAACTTTAGGCTGGTGCAATAAGTTCAGTATATAGAATATGACATTTTTGGCCATATTCATTCTTAGGGTTTAGTTCTCCTTTAAGTGTAAACACTACCATGGGCCCTGAGGTTTATATTGTACAAGTGGCATATAGCAAGTGAGTGTACTCTGAGTAACAGTACAGTAAGTTGTGTGTTGTGTCTGTTCAGAATGTGAGTACGAGTGAAGGAATAAGCAAAGAGATGCACCATCTGCAGCGCATGTTCCTTCAGAATTGCTGGGATATCCCCACCTACGGAGCCGCGTTCTTCACCGGACAGATCTATACCAAAGGGAGTTCCAGCAGCCACAAAGTCATTCGAGTCTACGTTGGAGTCAACATCAAGGGACTGCATCTACTGAATTTAGAAACTAAGGTAAAAAAAAAAGGCAGCTGCATACAGGGGGCCACTAAGCCTGCTTAAAGGATAAGTAAAATAAGTGAATGTAAAATGAATGAGAGTGCTATTCTAAGAACTTTTGCAATTTACATTCATTTTCCCCCCAAGGCAACCACATCTGTGCCAGCAGATCCGGGTTCTGGCCGACTCCTTCATATGTATGTTATGTTAAATGAATGAATTTTATTACAACAGCGCCACTTCTGGTCCGTTTCCAACCAGTCTGACCACCAAGTAGTCAAGGAAGTTATTGGGAGAAAGAAAGAGGTTGCTCTGATGTTCTTCTGCTTAGGAAAGATTTTTTCCTCAGCAGAAGAACATCCAAGCAGCCTCTTTCTTTCTCCTGACAGTTTACTTGGTGGTCAGACTGGTGGTCAGACTGGTTGGCGCTGTTGTAATAAAATTCATTCATTTAACAATACATGAATCCTTTACTATTTTGGGGAGAAAAAGAAAATAAATGATGAATGTGAATTGCAAAAGTTCTCATCAATTTTCAAAAGGTTTACTTATCCTTTATGCAATTGCTCTGCTCCTGTGTCCTGGGATTTTTTCCGATAATTTCTATCATGGGCCAGATATCATGTTTTTAACAATTAACCCGCCCATAGGTTGTTGTCCAGTTTGTGTGGCTGCTATAGTGCCAGCCGGCAATGAAAGTGTTGCAGGGAATAACCGTTCAATAAAAATGTTTCCTTTAATAGATTTCAGCAAAGCATATTTGTAGTTATCCGTTAATACTTCCCATCCCATTATATCTATTGATGCTCTCAGATAGAAGCAGCCATCCTTGCTGTGGTCACTAGTAGAGAATCAAAAGAAAAGAAAAAAAGCCCATTGTTTTCAGGAAAGTTGGAATACCCGATTGTCATTATTTTACAGGTGTAGTTGCTGTCGATTTGATTTTTCCTGTTTAAGTGAGAATCAATAAAATATGTTAAACAAGGTAGCTTACAGCAGCCAGTGATATAACTGTATAAATACCAGTAACAAAACATATTATATACCATGATGCCTACAAACTGGGAACAATTGGGAATATGCTGTTATGCAGGCATTGATTCCGGGTATATCACCCACGTGTTTCCTTTTAAATTGCTTTTATGTGAAAGAGATATTTTAGGCTTTAAAATAACAGCACCATCTTGTGATCATAATTAATAGTGCTGTTACAATCAGGAATAGAGTACAGGTATGGGAACCGTTATCTATATATCTGGAAACCCGATATCCAGAAAGCTCTGAATTACAGAAAGTTGTCTCCCAAAGACTCCATTTTATCGAAATAATCCAAATTTTTAAACGTTATTTTCTTTTTCTCTGTAATAATAAAACAGTACCTTGTACTCTATCCAAACTAAGATATAATTAATCCTTATGGAAATCAAAGCCAGCCTATTGGGTTTATTTAATGTTTACATGATTTTCTAGTAGACTTAAGGTATGAAGATCCAAATTATGGAAAGATCCGTTATCCAGAAAACCCCAGGTCCTGAGCATTTTGGATAACAGGTCCCATAATCAGGAAGATAGAATCAGCATGGACGCTTAAAATTCTGCTCAGAAATACATACCTGCAGATTTGCTGTGCCCCCATTTTCTCTGTCTTCGATTATATAGATGGAATATTTCATTTACAAAGTAGTGCACTATACATTGTAGTCGTTTGAATCCCTGCATCCGTGTAATATTAAAATCCACCATAAAACCCCTTCCACCATGTGCCAAAGTTATTTTCTAACGAGTCAAGCTGTTGGATTTCAATAACCGATATTAAATAGCCATTTGATCATGTTTAATAAGACAACCCAGAGCACTGACATTTCACATGCCTTTGTGTGTTTGCAGGCCCTGCTCATCAGTCTCAAGTTTGGCTGCTTCATGTGGCAGTTGGGAGATGCCGATACCTGCTTTCAGATTCATAGTATTGGAAATAAAATGAGTTTTATTGTTCACACCAAGCAGGTAAGTGTCAAGATGCGGGGATTTACCCTGTATATGATTGTGTGTACAGCTAGTGGGTTTTTATCGTAAGTATTGTACCCATAAGAAACCTTGGAAAGTGGCTGGTAGCTCTGCAGACTTATACTATGAGCCTGTATTTTCTGAGCCAATAGTATTTGCTTGGGTTCTGGATACTAATCTGTTTAGGAAAAAGTCTGACCAAAAGGCAATTTAATGGAGCAGGAAAGGCTCAGTGGTGAAATCACTCAGGTAGAGATTGTTTGTGCTCTAGACAGTGTTTTACACCAATGCCTTTGTGCTCTGTGACTTACATCTCTTTCTCTGTCTCCAAACAGGCCGGCCTTGTAGTGAAATTGCTGATGAAGTTAAGTGGCCAGTTCACTCCCAGTGATCAGAATGTATCTGAGCGTTATGGCTATGGCTAAATAACATTAAAGGGATTCAAGGATTTTCCATTCACATTACCCACGTTCTCTGCCTAGAGTCACTGCCATCTGTAGCCACCACAGACTGGTTCATCTCACTGATATATTCCCAAACACACTTGCAGTGGCAGCATTACATGTTTTGCTCTCTTAAAGTTGACTAAAATATTTATTTTCATCGAAAATTGTGCCAGGTAATAATCCATTTCTTACTCATTTTGCCATCACAGTGGTGCCTTATAGATAAAGCTTTAATGGGTTTTACCCTTGTGTACAATATATACTGTATAATGCTGTTACACACAGAAACACATTTATATTCTGATTTCATTAGTTCTGTAGCCATGCAGCCTCCTCTTTTAGTTCTATAACCATGCAGCCTCTTCCATTAGTTCTGTAGCCATGCAGCCTCCTCCATTAGTTCTGTAGCCTTGCAGCCTCCTCCATTAGTTCTGTAGCCATGCAGCCTCCTCCATTTGGTTTAGATTTGTAGGTATGCAACAATTAGTCCATTATGCAGATGCGTCCATTAGTTCTGTAGCCATACAGCCTCCTCCATTAGTTCTGTAGCCATGCAGCCCTCTCCATTAGTTTTGTAGCCATGCAGCCCCCTCCTTTAGTTCTGTAGCCATGCAGCCTCCTCAATTAGTTCTGTAGCCATTCAGCCTCCTCTATTAGTTCTGTAGCCATGCAGCCTCCTCAATTAGTTCTGTTGCCATGCAGCCTCCTCTATTAGTTCTGTAGCCATGCCGGCTCCTCAATTAGTTCTGTAACCATGCAGCCTCCTCAATTAGTTCTGTTGCCATGCAGCCTCCTCTATTAGTTCTGTAGCCATGCAGCTTCCTCAATTAGTTCTGTTTCCATGCAGCCTCCTCTATTAGTTCTGTAGCCATGCAGCCTCCTCAATTAGTTCTGTTGCCATGCAGCCTCCTCTATTAGTTCTGTAGCCATTCAGCCTCCTCTATTAGTTCTGTAGCCATGCAGCCTCCTCCATTAGTTCTGTAGCCATTCAGCCTCCTCCATTAGTTCTGTAGCCATTCAGCCTCCTCAATTAGTTCTGTAGACATGCAGACTCCTCAATTAGTTCTGTAGCCATTCAGCCTCCTCAATTAGTTCTGTAGACATGCAGACTCCTCAATTAGTTCTGTAGCCATTCAGCCTCCTCAATTAGTTCTGTAGACATGCAGACTCCTCAATTAGTTCTGTAGCCATTCAGCCTCCTCAATTAGTTCTGTAGACATGCAGACTCCTCAATTAGTTCTGTAGCCATTCAGCCTCCTCAATTAGTTCTGTAGACATGCAGCCTCCTCCATTAGTTCTGTAGCCATTCAGCCTCCTCCATTTGGTATAGGTATGCAACAATTAGTCCATTATGCAGCTGCTTCCATTAGTTCTGTAGGAATGTATTTACTTTGAGTGACCAAATTTGAACACGCTTAGTTTGAGGCATTTTGGGTGCTCAATTGTCTTTCTTTCTGGTTTTCAGGGTATGTGTATTAATGGTTTGGCTATTTGTTACTCTTCACCCATTTACACAATTCACACAATGAAGTAGTATGTGGCATGGTAGGGACTGTGAGTATAACAGTAAAACCTTTGTAGAAGATGTAGGCAGGGAGCAAAGTAAAAGAATGAGATTTATTCTAAATATTGCCAGTGCTCAAATGCAACATGACAACAAAATAATGATGTTTCAGTAGCTATATATTTAATATCCATATCTAATCCTTAGAGTCAGTTACCCTAGCAACCAAGCAAAGGTTTTACAGTCTGGGAGAAAAGAGGCCCTGAACAGAAAACAAATATATTAATAATGTAGTCTGTCGATCATTCTGCTTTTGTGTTGCCATGGTCACTGATCCTAGATACTGAATAATTCTAACTCTAGAAAGCAGAGTTAGTGAGATCACTACTTCTATATACAACAGAGATCTGTATTTAGAGTGTGTGTGTGTGATTGTTACATTTTTACTTATCCCATTCTGTCATTCAAACTACTGCCTGGTTGCTAGGGTAAGCTGCATCCTATTGCCAGTTGCTATTTCAGACTGGAGTGAACTGCTGAACAAAAAGCCAAAACAATCCAAAACCCACAAAATATGAAGACCAGTGGCAAACTGTCCCTCCCTGCATCATACTGAAAGTGAATTTAAAAGTAAACAACCCCCTGTATGGCCTTGCACTTTTGTTTTAGGAATACTGGTCAGCAAGGGTAAACTTTCTTCCTCTCAAACTCACGTGAGCTGTTGCTTTATAGTAGTGTGAGATAAAGTCATGTGAATGAACTAGACTCATGTACTGTCCATATTTCTCCAGCCCAGTTGCCCTCTCTCAGGCTAGTAGTACACTTGGGGTTTTGAGGTTATAGTTAGAGATTTTTTTCATACTCAAGTCATTCTAGGTACTCAGTGCTTTCAGTACTCCCCATTGCTACAACACAGTACTCAGTGCTTACAGTACACCCCATTGATACAACACAGTACTCAGTGCTTATAGTAACCCCATTGCTATAACACAGTACTCAGTGCTTACAGTACACCCCATTGATACAACACAGTACTCAGTGCTTATAGTAACCCCATTGATACAACACAGTACTCAGTGCTTAAAGTACACCCCATTTCTATAACACAGTACTCAGTTCTTACAGTAACCCCATTGATACAAAACAGTACTCAGTGCTTACAGTAACCCCATTCATACAACACAGTACTCAGTGCTTACAGTAACCCCATTCATACAACACAGTACTCAGTGCTTACAGTACTCCCTATTGCTATAACACAGTACTCAGTGCTTACAATACACCCCATTGATACAACACAGTACTCAGTGCTTAAAGTACACCCCGTTGCTAAACACAGTACTCAGTGCTTACAGTAACCCCATTGATACAACACAGTACTCAGTGCTTACAGTACTCCCCATTGCTATAACACAGTACTCAGTGCTTACAGGACACCCCATTGCTACGTGCTTAAAGTACACCCCATTGCTATAACACAGTACTCAGTGCTTACAGTAACCCCATTGATACAACACAGACTTTAAGCACATTATGGGAATAGGGGGTCACTCATTTTAAATGGTTTTTGACATTCTACAGTAGTATAAAATCTGTTTCTCTACACCCTAATCACTATATCCTGTGTAAATAATAGGACAGACACATTTACCTATGGTACCAAATGCATTTTTTTCAGAGGGCCAATTGAGCTGGATAGGAGCAGGCTAAGGAGCTGCCGGTTTAACCAAAAACAGTGTTTAAAGCACAAGATAGCCCTCTAACACCTTTACATAATGTCACGGGGCAAAAGAATAATATTGATACATTTAATTCTAACCATGAAATATTTCCATGGAACGTACACAGGGCATTATGTTTACTGCACAGGGAGTTTGGCTCATTTAGGACCTGCCCATTGCAAATAGGACTTTCTTCATGAACCTGGCTGCCATTTTTTTTCTTATCAAGAATGTACATAATGTTTATAAGGAGATTTGTAGACTTGTCATATATTTTGTACAAATAAATATACGTTCATTCTATTTGTTTGTCTGTTTGGTGATTCCAAGCAGTGTGAGCTTTATCTAATCACTTTATCCAATCACTTGGTGAACAGCATTACTATATTAATATACCGTATACCATATTTATAAGTTGCCTTTGCTTTTAGTAACACCACCATAAAAGTAGAAGTGTGTACAGTAACATATGTTTCTTGGTCTGACCGTGTGCCTCTTTTGGAGTCAGTACATTAACAAGCTGCATGCATAAACAAGCTATTATACAGGTATGGGACCTGTTATCCAGAATGCTCAGGACCTGGGGTTTTCCAGTTGGATCTTTCCATAATTTGGATCTTCCAAATTACTAGGGATGCACCGAATCGAGGATTCGGTTCGGGATTTGGCCAGGATTCGGCCTTTTTCAGCAGGATTTGGATTCGGCCGAATCCTTCTGCCCGACAGAACCAAATCCTAATTTGCATATGCAATTTAGGGGTGGGTAGGGAAATCGCATGACTTTTTGTCACAAAACAAGTAAAAAATGTCTCCCCTTACCACCCCTAATTTGCATATGCTAATTAGGATTCGGTTCGGTATTCAGCCGAATCTTTTGCAAAGGACTCGGGGGTTTGGCCGAATCAAAAATAGTGGAATGGGTGCATCCCTAAAGTAAACCTTAAAAGTAGGTGAATGTAAAATTGATGAGGGTGCTATTCTATTTTTTTTAATTCCAAGATATTAAAGGATACATGTACTGTTTACAGGAATTAATTTTGTTAACACAACGTCTTTCTGACAACCAAGTAGTCAAGGAGGTTGTCAGGAGAAAGAAAGAGGCTGCTCTGATGTTTTTCTGCTTAGGGAAGATTTGAAAAAGGTTTCTCAACCTTTCACATCAGAGTAGCCTGTTTTTTTCTCCTGACAACTTCATTGACTATTTGGTGGTCAGAGTGACCAGCAGTTGGTGATGTTGTAACAAAATTCATTGATGTTAATAGTACATGTATCCTTTAATATCTTGGAATTAAAGGAACAGCAACACCAAAAAAATGAAAGCGTGTGAAAGTAATGAAAATATCATGTTCTGTTGTCCTGCACTGGTAAAACTGCTTCAGAAACACTACAATGGCTGCCCCCATTGGTACACAGCAGTTTATTTATATAAACAATAGTAGTGTTTCTGAAGCAAACACACCAGTTTTACCATTGCAGGGCAACACTGCATTATATTTTTATTACTTTAAAGGACCAGTAACAAAAAAAAAACACAAAGATAAATTAAACTTTTAAATCGCTAAGACTTTATTAAGAAATAACTTACCGAAACAACGCTTGCGCTCCTCTTCAGAAAAGGCAATGCTCGATTACTTTTCCCTGGCTATCTCCTATAAGGAAGGCAGGGAGGAGAAATCAAGTGCCGCACGATGGATCAACATGTCGCCTTTTCTGAAGAGTAGCGCAAGCGGAGTTTCAGTAAGTTATTTTTTAATAAAGACTTAGCGATTTAAAAGTTTCATTTGTCTTTGTGGTTTTTTTTCGTTCGATACCAACAAATTTTTTTTTTTACACTTATTTTTTGGTGTTACTGTTCCTTTAAAAAAAAACGATTGCACATTGCAAACGTTCTTAGAATAGCACTCTCATCAATTTTACAATTTACGTCCACTTATTTTTAAAGTTAACTTATCCTTTAAAAAAAAAACAATAGGCTGATGTTGCCTCCAATAAGGATGAATTATATCTTAGTTGGGATCAAGTTCAAGGTACTGTTTTATTATTACAGAGAAAAAAGTAATTATTTTTTCAAAAATTGCGTTATTTAGATACAATGGAGTCTATGGGAGACGGCCTTTCCGTAATTCTGAGCTTTCTGGATAATGGACCCCGTAGCTGTATACAAGTGTGTATAGTTTCAACAACCACTTAAAGTCCATGGTGACATTCCAATACAGATCTTTTCTTCGGGCCCCTGGCTGGTGGCCACTTGCAGATTTGACCATGGGGAGATGTCGTAGCCCAGCAGCCCATAATTTACAAGTAATATAGAAAAATTCAGAGCCCAAGCAAACCGTAAGACAAATAGAACCCACTCATGCTTCAGTGTGCTAAAAGAAAATCTTCTCTCATTAACAATCATACAGAAGAAAAGGAAGTTCAGTTTCCATGGCATGAGAAAACAGCCTGAGTATTTTCCTTTATTGGGCTCTGTTGCTAGGCACAGGTTCTGAATAATGTGGCTTTACTGGCATACCAGAGAGGAACACTGAAAGAGATTACCCAGCATCAGTGTTTGGGTTGGTAGCCATACACTAAACAATCAAACACTCCTTGTAGATTGCTTGGACTTGCCGTTCTTGTTCCTCCCAGCAGAGATTTCATTGCACAGGTTCCTGCTCCTCACCTGTGTGTGTTGTACATGGTAACCATAGTGATACACCTTCTGCTTGTGCCTCGCACTACTGCTCACTCACAGCCACTGATCTGTCTGATCACCTGCTGGGAATGCCACCTTCCTCAGTGAGATTCCAACACCGACCTTCTCTGGAATTCATTGAATCTGTTCCTGAACAATGTCTGCGGATTCATTATTCTTGACCTCAACCCCCCAGGTAAGCAACGCTCAGGTGGGACATTGTGATGCTCAACCAAAAACAATTAGGGGCAGATTTATTAAGGCTTTTAACTCACATTTTTGGGTTGAAAACGCTTGAATCATTCGAGTTTTTTTTTTTTTGTTTTTTTTTAAAAACTCGAATATTCGAGATTTATTATACCCGACCCGGGAAATAGTTCAAATTTGAAAATCCACCATCTAAAACCTGCCGAGGTCATGTAGAAGTCAATGGCAGAGGTCCCTTGAACCATTTGAAGATGTTAATGGCCTGTTTGATGTTTGAGATTCTTTTTGGAGGGGTTTGCCCAAAAGCTTGAATGAATCGAGAGATTCGTGTTTTTTCTACGAAAACTCAAATCAACTCGCAGAATCAGGTTTTTGCCTTTCGAGTTTTTTCTGAAATAAGATACCATTTGAGTTCATTGGAGGTAAAAATACTCTAACACTCAATAAATATCAGGGCATGAGACTTTGGCTCTAAGGACATATAGACAAGGAGAATCATCCAACATGTCTGGATATTGATATAGATATATTTGCACTAAGAATCTACTTTATTGTGATGTAATAAATGTATTGTGATGTAATAAATGTGATGTAATAAATGTATGCCTTCCGTGCCAGATCTCCCTCTTACAAACCTTCATCTCTTTTCTTTCTCTTCTTTCTCATCCCTTCCCGTCTTTTGAATGTTTTCCCAGGGTTGAAAAGAAAAAATCACTAGAGCAATGAGTTCTTTATAATTGCCTTTATTATTGTACAACAAATGTATAACACTGTTTATGGAACCATGCACTAGTAATAAATAAAACGTAAAAAAAAAAAAAACACTCAATAAATAACCCCCTTAATTCCAATATTGTTGTTAAAGCTGCTTCAGACACGACGGAAGCTGCCTACCTGTTTGGTTTTCTAGCATGTGTGCTGAATTAAGTGTTGTGCATTGTTCTTTTCTGCAACAATACAGTGATATTGCTACACATTTATCTCTACGATAACATGAAGCACTACCTACTATGTCAGAACCATGCGGCAATTTACTCATTTATCTGCATTCAAAGGGACACAATTTCTCCTCTCCATTCATATAGAATTTCTATTCTGGATTACAGATGAAAATGGTTGCACCCTCGGCTGATTGTCTTTTTTCCAGAGAAGAGGAGTGGGTGGGATGTGTCCAAATTGTTATCCCCACCACCAAGAAATTTAAGCTTATTGTTTCCTTGGAATTTCGGAAGCTTTCTCCGGCAATACCACATTAATGTGACAACAGTGTCTTTTCTCAGACGCCTCCTATTCGTCTGCATGAACTCATAAGTCACTGCCATGTTCTGGAACATATATTTTAAAGGAGAATTCTCGGCGCTAAAATCCCTCCCCTGTGTTGCCCCCTCCCTCCGACCTACCTCCCCCCGGAAAAATGCCCCTAACTTGTTACTGACCCCTCTGTGCAGTTCCTCTCCTGCTGAGTTCATGACAGCCATGTTTGCCCGTATGCTCTTCTTCCTGTATTCAACGGCATTTGGTGGCGCATGCGCAGTAGAGGGATTTACCGGTAAGGATCTACTGCGCATGTGCCGAAAGTCATGAGTTCTTTTTTCGGAAACTTTGTGACTTTCGGGCGCATGCGCAGTAGATCCTTACCGGTAAATCCAATGCCGGCGAATACAGGAAGAAGAGCGCACCGGCGAACATTGCTGCCGTGAACTCAACAGGAGAGGAACGGCACGGAGGGGTCAGTAACAAGTTAGGGGCATTTGCCCAAGGGGGGGGCAACACGGGAGAGATTTTAGCGCCAAAGGGGTTGAATTCTCAAACTGTTGGATACATCATGTAGATAGGTTTGGGAAACTGTTGGATGCTTTATTGGCAAATCAGAATATGTAAGTTTACTAGCAGTAATTCACAGCCGACTGTCTGTTCTATTCATCTAGATAAGGGGTTCCCAACCTTTTTTACCCATAAGCCACACTCAAATAAAAAAATTGTTGGGGAGCTACACAAGGGATGCCAAATAAGGGTTGTGATTGGCTGTTCAGTAGCCCCTATGTGGACTCGCAGCCTACAGGAGGCTCTACTTGGCAATATACTTAGTTTTTAAGCAATTAAAACTTGCTTCCAAGCTTGGAATTCAAAAATAAGCACCTGCTTTGAGGCCACTGAGAGCAACATCCAAGGGGTTGGGGATCACTGATCTCGTTACTGGCACAATAGTCACTTCATTGCCAGGAAGCCAGATTATATCTGGAACATTAAGGAATGAGGACTTTTCATTAGTGAATTAGCTTTTACATTAGCTAATAAAAAATATAGTATTTTTGGAGCTTTCTGCTCCGTTTTGGTTGAAGCTCCTCTTCACTTCCTGCAGTTTGACCTGCAGTAAATCTTCATGTTTTTTTCCCACATTGTAACACCTTCCCCCCTCCAGCATTCCAGTGCCATTCCTGGTACACAACCTGCTTCAGTTTTTGTGATTCGCACACAAGTTGCAGTTTTAGGGTGGGATTAGTAACATTTGTTGATGTGCATGACATCAGTATGAACATCAGCTTTCAGTTTGCTCGGTGCAAATAAATTAGGATCAAGGCTGAAAGTAGTTCCAGGGTTCCGTATCATACAATCCACTCAGGGACTCAGCTCAGCAGAGACAAAGATAAGAAATATATCAATTTAGTACAGTTTACAGGGTTTACACCCCTCCCAGAGCTGCTTTAGAAGATGAAAAATGAAACTTTACACTTCAATATTAGAAAAACAGTCACAAATAGAAAGTAATTCGAAAAAGTCTTTATTTCTGGTGGACTCTGAAACCAACCATTGTAGACAATGAATCCCGACTGCTCCTGTTCATTGTGCAGCAGCTTGATTGCAACCCTGTATTTAAATGATTATCCGTAGAGTCACTCATATTAATGTTACATATATATTTTGCAGGTTGGGGAAAATTTAAAGAATTTAGTTCCGGCAGAGAATAACAATTTGCCAAGAACAGTGTCATCGGGAACCAACAGTATTACATCCATCAACCTAAATTGTAAAGAGCTGAGTGAAATCCCCCCTGACGTATTCAGATGTGCTAATCTGCAGAGTCTGCTTCTCAGCAACAACTTCATTACGCATCTGCCATTAAATCTATGTAATCTTTCGAAAATGGAAATCTTGTCTCTGGAAGGGAATGGCCTGGTTTCCTTACCCCCAGAAATCTGCAGCCTTTCCCAGCTGAGAGCTTTGAATGTCAATAATAATCAAATATCAGCTTTGCCACACGAGATTTCAGGTTTAAGGAACATCAGGCAACTCTTTGCTAACAACAATAAGCTGAGCCAGCTGCCTCCATGCATTGGAGACCTCACAACCCTACAGGTCTTGTGTATAAGCTGGAACTCAATTAAAACTCTTCCAGACTCAACAGCCTCTCTTAAGAATTTGCATGTGCTAAACCTGGACGGTAATCAGATTTCTGCACTGCCAAAAGCTATTTTTAGGCTTTCTCAGCTTGTTAAGCTCTGCCTGTCTGGAAACCAGATCAAAAGTCTACCGAAAGAAATTGGGGATCTCAAGAACTTGAGAGAACTTTCTCTGAGTAACAACCAGCTCACCTTTCTACCAGTCCAGCTCTACAATCTCATCAGCCTGGAGGAGCTCACCCTGGATGACAACAGACTGACAGCGATATCAGATAAGCTCCAAAACCTTAAACAGCTGAAGGTTCTTTCTGTTGCCAATAACTTGCTTACAGATATCACAGAAAAGGTGTGTTGGTGTCCTGCCATTGAGTGCTTGAAACTGAATGGCAACCAGATGAGTAGACTTCCTACAAAGATTCATCTTCTTAGGAATTTAAAAGAGCTGCATATTGAAAGAAATGCCCTGGAAATGTTACCAGACCAGCTGGCGCATCTAAACAACCTCACTATCATTGTATGTGCCAACAATAATCTGCTCCATATTCCAATTGAACTGAAAAACTGCAGCCAGATAACCAAACTAGACCTTAGTGGCAATAAACTGTCAGAAGTGCCTCAAGCTTTGTCCTCCATGGCTTCTCTTTTGTATTTAAAGCTGAACCAGAACGAAATTCTTGAAGTCTCTGAAAGTATCGTTCACAATAAGAAACTAGAACATTTGGAACTAAGTGGAAATCAATTAATCGAGTTCTCGGTGCATCTTTGTGGCCTGCACAACCTGGCCTACTTAGATCTCAGTAGGAACGAAATAAGTTCAGTTCCTTCAGTCATATCTAATATGGAATCCCTCAATAAACTCCTCTTGCATTCCAATAAGTTTCAAAGTTTTCCCCTTGAACTCTGCTCTTTAAAATCTCTGCAGAAAATTGACCTGTCGGGAAATGAGATAGAGACCGTACCATCAGGAATCAGTCATTTAGAAGGTCTTCGATTTTTAAATCTTTCCAATAATAATTTTAAGATATTCCCCAGGGAACTATTTAGCGTTTCATTGCTGGAAACCCTGAAGATTAGCCAGAAAGATGGCAGAAAGGTAATATATTTTTAGGTATCATTGCTAGTAAATATTTAGTCTGAAGTGACATCTATCATAGCTAGGATTCCTTTCCTTACATACTCAACTCCATTCAGTAGAGCATGACCTCAAAGCTTTATGCCTGTTATCTCTCAAGGTAAGCTTCAGTGAAATGATGGAAGGGTTAGGAGCAATAGAACTAAAGAAAATGTTATTATATGTCTTTTTCTCTGGATCTTTGTTCTAAAAGAGGTAAGTCTAAAGTAGACCGATGCCTAAATGGGACTGGGATAATCCTTCTAGGGTTTTTTATTGTAACTAAATACAGGTTGTAAGTATTTATAAGAATAAACATTTAAGGGGTTATTTATTAAAGATTGGGTTGTGTTTTTCCTAAAATATTTAGTTTTTCAAGGGTAGTTTCAGTAAAAACTAACATTTTTCAGGTGAAAAAAAACTTTTTGAGCTTTATTATGCCACCAAGGTAGAAATAGGTCAAATCAGAAATACTCCAGCTAAAACCTGTCAAGGTCATGTATGAGTCAATGGCAGAGGCCCCTTGAACTATTTGAAGATGTTTGTAAACTTTATGATGTCTGACCTTTGAATAATAACCCCCTTTTCTGTAAATATGTGAGGAACCTTCTATTTATTACCCTGATTCCTAATAATTATTCAACTATGGCAATACAACTAATGGCTGGGATTGAACCAACCATTCAATGTTCTTTTCTTCATCAGACTCTTGAGGGCAAAAATGTATATAATGTCTGGGGCAGCTTGACATGTATCAATCATAATTGCAAGATACTAGAGGTCAACTGTTACTAAGAGGGTGGGTTTTAGTTTGACAAACAAGGGAAAGTTGCTGTTATAGTTTATACAGGAGCAGGGGCCAGCTCCAGGTTTTAGGTTGACCACAAGCAGCGCCGATTCTGGGGCTGCTGCCGCCTGAGGCAGCAGCCCAGATGCCGCCCCCCTCCTCTCCCGCTCCGCACTTAAAAATTAGCGTCGGAGCGGGTTTCAGGGGGCAGTATCGCTAGTGCATTGAGCGCAATAGCGCTCTTTGCACTAGCGGAGCCGAATTTCCGGGTTAAAACCCGGAAGTTCGGCTCTTAAAGTTACAAGAGGCGGCTTTTTGCCGCCCCTTGTAACTGGCCACACGCTGCCGCCTGAGGCAAGGGTTTCAACTTGCCTCATGGCAGAAGCGGCCCTGACCACAAGGACAGTGTATAAGCGATTTATTATCTGTTTTTAAAATAGATATCCAAAAATGTTACCTTCTTAGAAGCATTTCAACCTGAAGCTGGCTGATGTGTCAGTAATTCTCCCTTCACCTTTAGTATTAACATATATTTCTGTTTTAGTTAACAAGTCTTCCAGAAGACCTATCTAAACTGGAGAACCTCAAGGAACTTGACGTTTCAGACAATCATTTAAAAACCCTCCCAGGCAGCATTGGAGAAATGAAGAACTTGGTTCAGCTCACAGCAACTAGCAATCAATTGTACCATTTTCCTACAACAATATCATCCATGAGTGCCCTTCAGCACCTCAGCCTGAAAGGTAAGTCCTCAATGTTTTCGTCCACCCCAAATCACACAGAATGTTCTTAAAGGATGAGTAACAACAAACTGTTTTTTTTTTTTAAATTTGTTAGTATACAACGGATAAAAAACATTAAGACAAATGAAACTTTGCAGTTGCTAAGTCTTTCATAAGAAATAACTTACCGGAAAATTCAGCTTCCGCTCCTCTTCAGAAAAGGCGACAGGGTGACGATCCATCGTGTGGCGTTGATTTCTCCTCCCTGGCTATCTCCTATAAGGAAGGCAGGGAGGAAAAATCAAGCGCTGCACGATGGATTGCCGGATCACCTTTTTTGAAGAGGAGCGTAAGCGGAATTTCGGTAAGTTGTTTCTTAATAAAGACTTAGGGGTTATTTATCAAAATCCGAATATATTTTCTGCTACAAACTCCGATTAAATACGCTCAGCTTTTTTACGCTTATTTATTATTACATTTTTCAGTATATTTGCTTTACTTGCTTTTTAATCAGATTTTTACGGTTTTCACGATTTTTTCGTAATTTTCACTATAAAACTCCGGGGTATTGCCCGAAACCCAGAGCACATCAAAAAATCATTGGGACATCTCCCATTGACTTATATTCAACCTCGACAGGTCTGAGTTGCCGGATTTTCAGATTTGGAGTTTTCCATCCTCTGGGTTTAATAAATTCCGAAAAATTCGCGATTTTTTAAAAGTCCGATTTTATTTTAAAAAATCACACATTTATCATGATTTTTGCATTCGGAGTTTAGTAAATAACCCCCTTAGCGATTTCAAAGTTTAATTTGTCTTTGTGTTTTTTTTCTCGTTGTATACGAACAAATTTTTTTTTAATAAAATTTGATGTAACTGGTCCTTTAATGGAAGACTTTAATTGAATGACTATCATTCTACAGGAAACCTGCTCAGGTCTTTACCAAGTGACATCTCTTGTCTACAGAATCTGAGAGAAATAAACCTGGATAGTAATCCAATGCTCCGACCCCCTTCCCTTCTGTGTGATGGAAAGCGGCTGTATCCGATTGAACGCTATTTACAAAGTGCTGATCTCCGAGACGGTAATGCGACAGTATTTATTAATGACCCTTCTCCTGCAGTACTAGATAATTTCAGAACAATAAATATGACAAAATTTATCTTGCTCTCGTACAGTATCCCACCAATGGACATCGGAAATCATAGGAAAGTTACTAACCAAAAAATGTTTTGTTTTTATTTCAGAAAAAATTTTGCAGAAAATATTCAAGCTGGTCTCTTGTAATATCCCTGCAGAGGACTTCACTTTTTTCTGTAAGAAACTGAGAATTAAAGATGAAGACGTGAAAGGGGTTGTGAAAAATAAGTAAGAGTTTTACGTTAGATTATTGATCTAACTATGATGTTGGTTTATAACGACATTTTAAGTTTACATAATTTTTTTGGGGTTTAGCTCATCTTTAAAGTAACCGTAACACCAAAAAATTAAATTTTTTTAAAGTAATGAAAATATCATGTAGTGTTGTCCTGCACTGGTAAAACTGATGTCTTTGCTTCAGAAACACTACTATAGTTCATATAAACAAGCTGCTGAGTAGCAATGGCGGAAACTGATAAAAAGGCTATATGGCACAGGATAAATAGATAACACCATTATGTTCTACAGAGATTATCTGCTGTCTGATGTGTAACCTGAGCCTTTTCCCCTTTGAATGGCTGCCCCCATTGCTACACAGCAGCTTATTTACATAACACTACAATAGTAGTGTTTCTGAAGCAAACACATCAGTTTTACCAGTACAGGGCAACACTGTATTTGTTTTACTTTAAAACACATTTTTTAATGTTACTATTCCTTTAAAGGGCATGTAAAGGCAAAAGAATTAAATTACTTTCTTTAATGAAAAAGAAACCTATCTCCAATATACTTTAATTAAAAAATGTATACCATTTTTATTATTGTATGCAGTGAAATTCACCCATCCTTTTACTTTCAGACGGTCTCTAACCGCTGTGCAGGGAAACAATCATACTTTCAAACAACAGGGGGGAGCCGCCCCCACCTTACTTCCTAGAACTCAAGCAGCTTTGTTTGTTTCCCTGTAATAACTGAATAGATTTGTATCCAAAGACCCAATGCAGTCTGTATATTTTGATTATTAAAGTGCACCAATCATGACCAAAATCATTTACTAAGTAAATGCACTATGTGAAAGTTCAAGAAATCCGATTTTTAAAGCAGTTAGAATTGTTTGTATAAAGTAAATGATCAGCTCACTATTCCTTCTGCAAGATCTCCCCTATCTCCCCTGCAGTTTTAGCTGAGGCAGGCATCTTGGATTTCACTGGCTCCTCCTACCTATATCTTCCCAGCCAACTGTAGCTCTGAAATCTCGCACATGCTCAGTTCAAATTCCTTGTTTGCTTATCAACCCTTCTAAGCTATTTTCAAATCAGCCAAACCTGTGTGTTAGCTGCTGTACAGTAGTGCTGCCCCCTGCTGGAAGTTAGCAGGCGGCAGCACTTCTAGTGGATACTTCTAGTGGAGGAGCTTACTAAAACAAGGCATTCTGGGTAGAATACTCAAAGCAGTGTTACAATCTGAGCATGCTCCTGAAATTTGCATATTAGAGTCTCTGTTAGAGTCTCAATATGGCCTCCCTCAGTGAAAGAACCCATTTGACAAAGTAAGGGATTTTTTTAAAACCTGCAGTTTGTTCAAAAAACTATATATGTAGTTTGATTAAACGTGTTTAGCTTGTACTGGTCAGATTGTTAATATGTGTTTGATTTTGGCTGTGATAGGTGCCCTTTAATCAGTCTTGCTCTATCGGCTTCTGGCAGATATTATTTGACCTGTGCTGTTTTGATCATTTATGACGATCCCTAAGCTTAACCTCCCGACTGAAGCCCAGACCACACTGAGCATGTGCGTAGTCTTGGTATTGCAAAGATGTTTAACAAAGTTACAAGATGACAGCCCCCTGCACCAACTTTAAAAGCATAAATGATTTGTTTAATTGGGCTTGTGGTGCAGTAAGTTCATGTTTGTATTTAGTATACAAAATACAGCATTTCTAACATTATTCTATTTTAGACTTTAGTTGCCCTTTAACTATAAAAAAAAAAGTAATGTTAAAAAATAGAAATAATTCAAGAAAATAAAAATTGTAGGATTAAACTGCTTTTCACATATATATATATATATATATATATATTTATATGAGCTAGCCTCATGGATATCTCACATTAACATACGGAAGGTTCAGACATGGTTTTAGGATTAGGGTTGCCAACTGGACAGCCTGATTTTTGGTTTTCCAAGTTAGTAAATCCACACAGGACTTTTAAGCGAATGACACTGTGATCAGCCAATTGTCGTTCGCCACGTCATAACCCGGCCGCTAAAGAAATAGCCACACCTCTTAAATGTCACCAGCCTGCCTCTGACATCCCTATACAGGCTCCCAAGCTACAAAAGGTAGCAACTGTACTTGGGATTAAAAGTGCATGGAGGCCCAAATAGCCCCAATAAACAGTGTACAGAAATACATGTATGGGACCTGTTATCCAGAATGCTCGGGACCTGGGTTTTTTTGGATAATGGATAGTTCCGTAATTTGGATCTACATACCTTAAGCCTACTTAAAAATCATTTTACTATTAGTTGAACCCAATAGGATTGCATTGCCTCCAATAAGAATCTTAGTTGGGATCAAGTACAAGGTACAGTTTTATTATTACAGAGAAAAAGGAAATCATTTTTAAAAATTTGAATGTAATCAAAACGGAGACTATGGGAGATGACCATCCCACAATTCAGAGTTCTCTGGATAAGGGGTTTCCTGATAATGGATCCCATACCTGCACATATGAAATGTATGAGTTAAATATAAATGGAGCTTTTCTGCTTTATGTTTCGGACCCTTTAAGAAACATTCTCATTTGCGGAGCAGTGCATGGAAACCTCCCACCAATGGAATATTAAAGGTCTACAAATTTTCTTCTCCTGATTAGGTCACTACAGCTCCCAGACAAAATCCTGCACGTGCTGAATATGTGGAGAATCGAGCGGCATCCCAACACCGCGCCGACGGATATAGCGGAGCAGCTGATACGAGTGCTACTCATGTGTGACTTACACGGCGCTGCTCTAAAAGCCAAAGTTTTCACAATCAACGCAAAAGCAATTAAGTTCTAAGCAATCCATCAGCATTTGGCTGTTCATTTGGAATGTTGGTGGCTGTGACTCACGTTCTGTACATTTGCCTTTGTCTTTATGGGTTTTCTTATGAACTAAAGGATTAAACAAGATCCAGCCCATTTGCAGATGTCAGTTTGAGCTTATACAGATGAGAGGAGCTGTACAAATACATTGGAGGTTAGAATGGGAGGAAATGCCCAGTGGCCCCCTGCTCAGCCAATCATGGGTGAGGCAAATGAGTTCTATATGTCAAATGGAAGGAAGGATAGCCGAGTTAATATAAAGTGAATAGGAACTAAGATAAAACATCCTAAATAGTAATATAATAATATAAAATATAGTGAGTCCATACCTTCCAACTGTCCCTTTTTTTGCGGGACAGTCCTGATTTTGACAGCTCAACCAGCAGTCCTGAATTTGTTACTGAAATGTCCCGAATTTCTGTTTGATCTCCTGCACTGAACAGCCAGAAAAAGATACAATGTTTCTAACTTGATTGGCTTTTGCTAAAGAGCCCAGAACAGCCACCAGGTGCACTTAGATACTTTTGTAACAATTTAATATAAGCAAAGAAACAATTGTAACAATTTAAGATAAGCAGGTCTCTTGGGGAAACTGTGACTTGCAGCTTAAAGGGCAATTTCAACATAAAAACCACAGAAAAGTGTTTAAACTTCCATAACCTGCCAAATGGTGTAAATTGAACATGGTAATTAGGGGGTGTGGCCACAAACATGGGGTGGTCAAAATATTTTGCTGCACAGCTTGTCCCTCTTTCTATTTCCAAAATGTTGCGAGGTATGTGATTTCCTCCACCCAACACTGATCTCCCAGCAGCAACTCATGCTCAGCCAGCTTTTTGTAATGGCCAAATGTAGCAGTAACCAGTGATGAAGCACCTTGTGATAGAATCAAACTCCTTCTCTTGTGCTTCCCCTGTCATGGAGACATCACTGGAACAACCCACTTAAAGGAGAACTAAAGAAGCAGGGCAGAAATATTGCACATTTATGTTTTGGGATTATATACCAGCCCAAGACAAGCACAGCCTTTTAGCAGTAAAGATCTGATGCCCCAGTTTCTGCTGATTCACTGCTCTGTGCCACTGTCAGTTATTGGGCTCAGGGGCTGACCAACAAGATGCTGAATATAAATGTCACAATATAAGGCTGATTATTAAATAATTCAGATTATATGTACATGGCAGCTCAGAAACCAGCACAATTAGCATCAGAATTATAATCAGCCCTTTAGCACCAGTTACTTTGACAGACAAATCTCATTTTCAGCTTTATGATTTGCACCAACCCCTAAACTTGAGAACAGAACCTGATGAACACAGATGGGGCGAACATTTATTAGGGTCTGGCCACACGGGCAGATTAGTCGCCAGGCGATAAATCTCCTCTTCTTCGCGGCGAGCAATCTCCCGATCTGCCTTCCCCTGATTTCCACCGGCTAAAATGTAAATTGGCTGCCCCCAGTCGATTTTCATTTTAGCTGGCAGAAGGCAGATCGGGGAGATTAGTCGCTGCAAAGAAGAGGAGATTTATTGCCTGGCGACTAATCTCCCCGAATCTGCCCATGTGGCCAGACCCTTATTAGGGTCCTTCAAAGTAGCACAGCCTCCCAGCAAAAGTGGCCTTCCTCAAAGTCCTCACACATGGAAATGAAGCATACTCTCAGCAGCCTAGACAAGACAGCAAGGTTAAGTCTGGGAGTGTCTGGGCATGGTTGCAGCTCAGTAAAGGCTTGGCCTAACGTGTCCCTCCTTGATAAATCAAATGTTGGGAGAAATGCTACTCACTTATGCCTCTAACTGCTGTACCCCAAACACTGATCTCATTGATGGGACCACAGCTGCCATGGCTAGCTAACTTAGCTGCCTCTAATCTTCAAGGCAATCAATTATAGTACTAGCTTACCCCTAGCTAGCCTAGCCAAGAAAAGTTTTCTCCACCTGAGCCTGAGCTGAGAAAGCATGTGTTGCTATTAGAGTCTGTACCAACACCTTGTCCTGCCTCTCCTGCTCTCCAGCTATTGAAATGCACTCAAGAGCGACAGAGCTGAGCAGGGAAACAAGGCACTTCATTCTTCACTAAATTAAAGGTCATGGGAAAAAAATGTTTTTTTTCAAAACACATTAATAGTGAATTCTGCACTAAAATCCATTTCTCAAAAGTGCAAACATATTTTTTTGGTATATTTTTTTTGGTGGGGAGAACGTGTACTCAAGGTGAGGCTCCAATATACCCCTGTAAATTTAAAGAGAATGGGAAAACATGTTTTTTTTCAAAATGCATCAGTTAATAGTGCTGATCCAGCAGACTTTTGCACTGAAATTAGTTTTTCAAAAGAGCAAACTATTTTTTTTATATTTAATTTTGAAATCTGACATGTGGCTAGACATATTGTTAGTTTCCCAGCTGCCCCCAGTCGTATGACTTGTGCTCTGATAAACTTCAGTCACTCTTTACTGCTGTACTGCAAGTTGGAATGATATCACCCCCTCCCTTCCCCCGCCCAGCAGCCTAACAACAGAACAATGGGAAGGTAACCAGATAGCAGCTCCCTAAAGGTGGCCATACACGGGCCGATAAAAGCTGCCGACAGACCGTTTCGGCAGCTTATTGGCCCGTGTATGGGGGCCCCCGACGGGCTTCCCCGATCGAGATCTGGCCGAAATTGATGCTTGCGCGAACTACCAACGGTGCGTATGTGCAAATCATCGCAAGCGCGAATGACCGGAGAGAGAGGGGACCGGAGTAGTGGTAGGTAGGGTTGCCACCTTTTCTGGAGAAAATTACCGGTCTTCCAATATATTTATCTTTTTTTCCTATCAATAACATTGGGATCAACCATCATTTTTACCGGCCAGGCCGGTGGCAACTCTAGTGGTAGGAGGCAGAGAAGGTTCGTGACTGGCGCCCCCCAGCTTTGTGCCTTAGTTCCGGCCCTGCGACACATTCAGTTACATTGAGTAGGAGAAACAACAGCCTGCCAGAAAGCAGTTCCATCCTAAAGTGCTGGCTCTTTCTGAAAGCACATGACCAGGCAAAATGACCTGAGATGCACCTACACACCAATATTATAAATGAAAAAAAAATACACTTGCTGGTTCAGGAATTCAATTTCACATGGTAGAGGGAATGATTTGCAGTGTGAACAGTGTAATTTAGAAATAAAAACTACATCACAACCCCTCCCCAAGGACAAACAGAAGGGATTGCTGAGGTTCAACCTTTATGAATCAATGAGCACCAATTACCGAGGCCCCACAGAAGAATAAACGTCGGGTCCCTAAACATTGTGAATCAGTGAGTGTTCCAGTTGGACAGGATCCCTATCTGTATGTCGGCTCTCCAGTCTTCCCTGCGCTTAAATAATCAGCAGACGGACAGAAGAAAACTCAGCATAACAAATATAATTCAACATTCTGTGGCCACTGGATCTGTTTTACACAAAAGCTGCTCGTTAGAATTTGCAGGAACATGAAAGGGAAATCCTTCTATAAAGAAGCTGGGGGAAGTCGGTCACCTCTAGGTCACGTGGTACGGTCGGGTTCTGCGCCAATAAGGAGCCCACTAACAATCAGCGACAGCCTGACTGACAGTCCTGTTGTGCCATCTGCGCTTGACTTGCGATTCGCATTCAGCCCCTCCCACTCACTGGCGTCACCGCCCCAAACTCCAGCAGTCAAACGCCGGCAGCACAAACGTCACATAGGCAGACATCAGTTCAGAGGCTTTGACCAATGAGAGCGCAGCGCCACGAAACTGCACAGAACCGCCGGCGACAAAAGCAACGCCGAAGCCCCGCCCCCAATGTTAGAAAACCTCCCCTCAGCCTGAACGGCCGCTTATTTTCTGCTTATTTGTAGCGCATTTTGTTATTTCATTCTGGCGCCGGAAAGCTGGTGGCACCCGGTTTTGGGAGTCCTGAGCCGGGGCAGAAGAATGACTGCGTGACAGAGAGTCATTGTAGTTCGACTGCCTGTTGTTAAGTGACAGATACCCCGCCCTGGCCCCGCCCACTCCCCTAGCCCCTTCCACTCCCCGCCCTCTCTGTCAGGCTGCAAAAGCAGTGAGTAAGTGAAGCTGCTCATCACTTAAGAAGGAGCCGGGTACAGAGGGGAGCTGCTCTATCCAGACAGGTAATGCTGGCGCCGTGTCTCGGGGATACTAGGAGTGGGAGGGCTACATGGGTGGGAGTCAGTCACATGACTGTCCCTTAGTGAGACCAGATACAGGTGTGACACCCCCACAGAGCAGCACATAATGCAGCAGCCCAGGGCATAGAGAGGGGCAGAGGGCAGAGGGCAGTGTATTTCTTATGTGCAGGTGTTTCTAATGGGCAGGAGACTGAGGCAGAGAAGTGCCCACATATGTTAGTCAATTAGATCAGTGACAGCTAATACTATAGGAGTCAGTCCTCACAGTGCAGGGATGAGGCTTATTCAGTCAGTTCCCCCTCTGTATGTGCATGTCCTACAATTCCCATCACCCCCAGGCAGCCGTGCTCATTTGTGGGAATTGGGGAGGGGTGAACTAGCAGCAGCTCAGGTAGTAATGTGTGATTTCTCCTCCAGGTGATGATGTTGTTCAGTCTGTGGGAGGCAGGAGGCACACTGTTAGAGGAGGCAGTAGCAGGGAGTGTGGCATCTCGTGTTCTCATTCCCTGCACCTTCCTCCTGGCTCTGGCCTATGTCAGTAAACTTGCCTTCAAACACCTGCTGCAGGCTGAGGACCCCGGCAATGTGGTAAGTGCAAATGCTTTGTGGCCTCCAGGAGAAAAGCTCTGTGTAATGCTCACCCGCTGCATGTACGATTAGAATAGAATTACATATATTGTGTTTTATTTCATAATCCCCTAATATTACTCTAAATATCCCCCAGAATAACATAGCTTTCTCCCTGCATTCACATGTAATTTGTTTCTCTATCACAGCTAGTTCAACTGCATCTTCCTTGTCTAGAGTGTTCCTTCCCTTTTGCTGTGACTGTGCAAAACAAAAAAATGTTTCTAATATAGTTAGTATGTAATATATAAAGGCTGGCGTGACTGGATGTGTAACATAATAGTCTGAACACTACTTCCTGCTTTTCAGCTCTCTTGGTTTCCACTTATTAATTACCAGGCGGTAACCAATCAGTGACTTGAGGGGGGCCACATGGGTCACAACTGTTTGCTTTTGAATCTGAGGATCAATTGCAAACTCACTGAACAGTTATGTCCCATTTGGCCCCCCTTCAAGTCGCTGACTAACTCCGAGTTAGAGAGCTGCAAAGCAGGAAGTAGTGTTCTGGCTATTATGTTACACATCCAGTCACTCCAGCCTTTATAGTTAGCTAACTATATAAGAAACATTTTTTTATTTTGCACAGCCTATTTAACCAGTTTTTATTTTTTGCACTGAACGGTTCCTTTAATGACTATATCACTGTAGACACTATAACAAACAAGGGAAAGTCCTACGCTCAATTTTCATCTGATTCATTAAGAATTTTATTGCTTCATTATACATTTTACAAAGGGACTAAGTTTTACCTGCAATTCTTAATGAATCAGATAAAATTGAGCATAGGACTGGCCAGATATGGGATGACTGTGACGTAGTTGGCCAGCTTAAATATATTCCAATATATGGACAAACAATCCCTGTTTTGTTTAAAGGGTAAGGCATTTTTTAGTAGCAGTATGCACAAAATGTCTCTGTCTTAAATATATTGATAATGGGTTGAGTGCAGAGGACTCTTGTATTTATCACTGTAGCCACACTGGGCTTTGTGCTTACGCTAACACAGGAACTGGCTCCTTCAATTACAGTTCAGTAATAAAAATGCAGTATACACACACAGTCCAGTGATAACGCTGTATAGGTAATAAATCAGGGACTGTATAGTGATGGCACTGCTCTTGCTCTTTGTACCTGATAATACATGTCACATTTCTGTATAGTAGTAAGATATAAGGGCTCAATTGCTTATGCCCCAGATACAAATACAAAAGTGCTGAAAGAACCAAAACTGCACCCATTAGTGCTGATTTACCTAGAACTTGTGTCCTGTCAAAGCCCTAACCAGGGTGCAAAGGTGCACAAAGTATGGAGGTTTGCCCCCCTTTTTGCACGTTGCACCTGTGCTTTGTAAACAAGCCTTATAGTGTTAAATGTGAAAGGGATTTTTATAAAATCTAGCTGGAGGTACTGTGGATTGTGATTTAGTATGTGAACTTTCTATCTTTCCCTGCAGAAATACCCTCCTTATATATCATCTCATATACCATTCCTGGGCCATGCAATTGCCTTTGGGAAAAGCCCAATCTCATTTCTGGAAAATGCATACGACAAGGTAAGTGTGTACTCTCCATATCAGATCTTTATTGCAGCCCGGGATCCATGTGGTCTCTCATTATCTTGCATTATTATTATTTTATTGCTTTTGCAGTACGGGCCAGTTTTCAGTTTCACTATGGTGGGCAAGACCTTTACCTATCTGGTGGGCAGTGATGCAGCTGCTTTGATGTTTAATAGCAAAAATGAGGACCTGAACGCAGAGGACGTATATTCTAGGCTGACCACACCGGTCTTTGGCAAAGGAGTTGCATACGATGTTCCAAATCCGGTAAGAAGTAAGGAAATAAGAGCTTGTCCTCTTTCTGAGTGACCTGTATACTAGTCTGGAGTGTTTATGTGTGGGACCCCAGCTGGCCAGTTTCTGTATTGACAAAAATATCTGATGGCCAATCAGATTTGATCAACCAAATTGGACAGAGATTCACAGAGACACAGATGAGTTTTATAACCTGTATAAATGGAATTGTTTTTGGCCTCCTGCAGTTATAAAGGTCCTTGATGACTTCTAACATCCTTTATATTTTCAGGGGGTACATTATATGATACACAAAAGCCATGAATATCCTGTAAATTATATAGTGAATAAAGTACCCCCTATTGTAAAATATAAGGATAAGCCACGGAGGAGTTCCATGACCATATAAAAGGACGAGACTGAAGGCCGAGTGCTTTTATACAGGTCATGGAACTCCCATGTGACTTCTAATATCCTCATATTTTCCAACAAGGGGTACTTTATTTATTATAGTACACAAGTTGTAGTGAATCATCTAACAAAAATGACATCACTTCTCACTAATTTATAACTGATGACATCACTACTCACCATTGATAAGGATATCATTTACAAGATATTCATGGCTTTTGTGTATTGTTTCCTTATAAACGGTGCTCAGTGATGTCATTGGTTATAATCGGAGCTTAGTGATGTCATGTAACATGACTCACTGTAACTTGTGCTTTTATATGGTCATGGAACTCCTTGGTAACATATAATATACTTATATTTTACAAGAGGGGGTACTTTATTCACTATATAAACAGCCCTATACAAATATTGATGACATTAGTGATGTCATGTGTATGAAGAATAAGTGAAACTGACATTTGATGAAAAAGAAAACCATATCCATTAGAAGTCAGCTGCTAGTGCCCAGCCCAGTCTGCAGAAGAGCATCAGAGGGTTGAGCAAAATTAAATCCAATTTTTACTTTGTTTAATAAAAAAAGAAACCTATCTCCAATATACTTTAATTAAAAAATGTGTACTGTTTTTATAAGAAACCTGACTGTATGCAGTGAAATTCTCCCTTCATTTACTGCTGTGGATAGGAATTGTCGGACGGTCCCTAACTGCTGAGCAGGGAAACAATTATACTTATGAACAGCAGGGGGCGCCCCCACATTACTTCCCAGCTGTACAGAACTCAAGCAGCTTTGTTTGTTTCCCTGTAGAGCAGTCGGTGACTGTGTAGAGATTTGTATTGAATTTTTACATCCCCTTTACTGTTTCCAACTCCAGCTGCATAAAAGCATAAATCATTTGTTTGATTAGGCTTGTGGTGCAGTAAGTTCATGTTTATATTTAGTATACAAAATACAGCGTTTCTAGCCTTATTCTGTTTTAGACTTTACTTCCCCTTTAACATGCTTTAATAATACAATCTCACTTTGTTCGAATACTTGTTCCAGCAAATCTTTTGCATAAAATGAGAGGAGAGATGTACTCACCAATAAGGAGACATGGTTTGGTGGTTGTTCCATATATATATTACCACTCGTCTGAGTGTGCATTTATGTTATTTCAGATCTTTTTGGAACAGAAAAAAATGCTAAAAACTGGCCTGAATATTGCTCACTTTAAAACACACGTAGAGATGATTGAAGAGGAGACCCAAGAGTACTTTGAGCGCTGGGGAGACAGTGGTGTTAGAAGTAAGTGAGAAGGAATGGCGGTACGAACACTGCCCAGCATGTAGGGATGCACCAAATCCACTTTTTCGGATTTGGCCGAACCCCCGAATCCTTTGTGAAAGATTCGGCCGAATACCGAACCGAATCCGAACCCTAATTTGCATATGCAAATATGCAAATTAGGGGCAGGAAGGGGAAAACCTTTTTTACTTCCTTGTTTTCTGACAAAAAGTCACACAATTTCCCTCCCCACCCCTAATTTGCATATGCAAACTAGGAGTCGGTTCCGCCGGGTAGAAGGATTCGGCCGAATCCGGATCCTGCTGAAAAAGGCTGAATCCTGCCCGAATCCCGAACCGAATCCTGGATTCGGTGCATCCCTACCAGCATGTGATGCCCCCTAGATATGAACTCTATTCTGTCCAATCTAAAGTTTTCACATATACTGTTTTGAAGTGTGGGAGGAAACCAAAGAAGACACAGACAGAACATAAAGACTCCATGCAAACATTATCCAAATCAGAATGGTTACTGGAGTAATTTGTCCCTAGCAACCAGACTGGTGCTAAAAATGCAAACCGGAGAGCTGCTGAATAAAAAAAGCTCACTTGTATGTTCATTAGTCGGCTGTAAAGATTTCACCATAATGATATGTTTGTTTTATTGAAATTGCAAACTGGAGAGCTGCTACAAAGCTAAATAACTAAAACAACAGAAATAATAAAAAATGAAAATCAACTGGGGTTGTTCACCTTTGAGTTAACTTCTAGTATGATGTAGAGAGAGATTCTGAGAACTGATTTTTATTATTTGTGGTTTTTGAGTTATTTAGATTTTTTAATTGAATTTTACAAACGGATCATTATGGTGGATTCATTACAGACTAATGAACATACAAATGAGGTTTATATTCTGCAGCTCTCCAGTTTGCAATTGCTGTAATCTGGTTGTTAGGGTTCAAGTTACCCTAGCAACCATGCATTGATATGAATAAGAGACTGGAATATAAATAGGAGAGGCCTGAATAGTAGGGATGCACCGAATCCACTATTTAGGATTTTGCCGAACCCCCGAATCCTTTGCAAAAGATTCGGCCAAATACCGAACCAAATCCGAAAGGTGGGAAGGGGAAAACATTTTTTACTTCCTTGTTTTGTGCAAATTCTGGTTCGGCTGGGCAGAAGGATTCAGACAAATCCGGATCCTGCTGAAAAAGTCAGAATCCTGGCCGAATCACGAACCGAATCCTGGATTCAGCACATTCCTACTGAATAGAAACATGCGTAATAAAAAGAAGGCAAATAATTAAAAAAACACTATATATACAAAATGGCCAATTGAAAAGTTGCTTAGAATGGGCCATTCTATAACATGCTAAAAGTTAACTTAAAGGTGAACCACCCCTTAAAGACACAATGAAATCCATTTTACTGGCCGTGCCAATTAGTTAGTCAGCCCCAGTGACTCTCAGCACTTACCTAAGTGATTCCTTTTCTTTAAACCCAGTGATGAAAGGGTGCACATTTGTTAACACTTTCCTAGCCCACTGACATTGCTCTGCTGTAATACGGATTTGTTTGCATTTTCTCAGACTTGTTCGAGGCACTGTCAGAACTGATAATACTGACGGCGAGTCGTTGCCTGCACGGGAAAGAAATCCGCAGCATGCTGAATGAAAGAGTCGCTCAGCTCTATGCTGATTTAGATGGAGGCTTCACACACGCTGCTTGGCTTTTGCCCGGGTGGCTGCCATTGCCCAGTTTCAGGTATGTGCAAGAACGCTGTGTATGTACTTCTCCCTTTATTCTAGTAATTGCTGAGGTGATGGGATTCTGAGGTTTTCCTCAAACAATGCCTGTAATGCCATGGCCCTTAGTTTCTCTTGACATGTTCACCTTTTATTTAGTACTGGAAAGGCAAGATGAAGTAGATGAAAGCTACTGAAGCAGTTTATTGCCAATAGATTAGCCACAATAGTGCAAGCTATAACACTATATTTATTCTGCAAAATCCTTTACCATACCTAAGTAAACGGCTCTAGAAGTGGCTATATTTGTTTAGGATAGCAGTTGCCATATTAGCTTGGTGTGACATCACTTCCTGTCTGAGTCTCTCCCTGCTCACTCATAGCTCTGGCCTCAGATTACAGCAGGGAAGGGGAGAAAAGGGAGGGGAGAGGAACAAATTGAGCATGCTCAAGCCCTAGCCCTGGAGGTTTAAGCTGAAATCAGGAAGTCTGTTACAGAAGCCCAAGTGTACATAATAGGAGGAAAGAAATACTGTGTTTCTTTTGACAGAGGAGCAGAATTACTTTGAGGGGTTACTGGTGTATTTATATAGACCTTTCTGATAAAGCTTACTTAATTTTAGTTTAATGTCAATTATTTGTGTGATTGGTAACAGCATGCTACTTTTGCAGGCGCAGAGACCGAGCTCACAGAGAGATCAAGAACATTTTCTACCAAGTGATACAGAAACGCAGGAATTCCGCTGAGAGAGAGGACGACATGCTACAAACGCTGCTGGATGCCACCTACAAGTAAGCTGAGAAGCCTGTTGGACTGTGCAGTTTGTACTTACAGGCAGTTAGATATGCCATCCCCATGCACAGGTATTTCCCTGCATTTATCAGTGTGTTATTCTGTTTGCAGAGATGGGACCCCTTTAAACGACGATGAGATTGCAGGGATGCTCATAGGGTTATTGCTGGCCGGACAACACACTTCTTCTACCACCAGCGCTTGGATGGGATTCTTCCTGGCCCAGAATAAATCTCTCCAGGATCAGTGCTTTGCAGAACAGAAGGCCGTTTGTGGGGAAGACTTGCCTCCTCTCAATTATGATCAGGTTGGCCACCAATCATTTGCATTTGATTTATTAGTTATATACTGATGCAGTATTTATACAGCAGGACACAACTTTGTAGTATTACAGGTATGGCATCTGTTATCCAGAAAGCTCCAAATTACGGAAAGGCTGTTCCCCATAGACTCAATTATACTAATATAATCCAGATTTCGAAAAATTATTTTTCTCTAATAATAAAACAGTAGCTTGTACTTGATCCCAACTGAGATCTAATTAATCCTTATTGGAAGCAAAACCAGCCTATTGGGTTTATTTAGGGGCATATTTACTTAGCTCGAGTGAAGGATTAGAATAAAAAATACTTTGGATTTCGAAGTATTTTTTTGGCTACCATGACCATCGAATTGGCTACTTCGACCTTCAAATTGAACAAAAAATCATTCGACTATTCGACCATTCGATGGTCGAAGTATTGTCTCCTTAAAAAAAACTTCGACCACCTACTTCACCACCTAAAACCTACCGAGCACCAATGTTAGCCTATGGGGCCCCCATAGGCTTTCCTAGCAATTTCTGATTGAAGGAAAATCATTAGATCGATGGATTAAAATCCTTCCTGCGGTAAATCCTTCCACTTCCATATTCGAAGTCGAAGGATTTAACTTCGATGGTCGAATATCGAATGTTAATTAACCCTTGATATTCCACCCATAGTAAATGTGCCCCTTAATGTTTACATGATTTTCTAATAGATTTAAGGTCCAGATAATGGATCTTAATACAACAACAGGTCTTGAGCATTCTGGTCCCATACCTGTATTTGTTTTCTGCTTTAGAATATCAAAAGAACTGTAGCAGCAGCTGTACTGTCGAGTTTCCTGGTATAAACAAATAATGGTACCTTCCTGATATTTCCAGCTGAAGGATCTGCAAGTGTTGGACAGGTGCATAAAGGAGACTCTGCGGTTAAGACCACCCATAATGACAATGATGAGAATGGCCCGGACACCGCAGGTTAGTAAACAAAAACAACACAGTGACAAATGGAGGAAAGCACATGAACAATAAGGGGATTGTTTATTAAAGGTTGAATATTGTGTTTTCTCAAAACATTTGAGTTTTTCTTTTTTAGTTTCACTAAAAAACCAACATTTTTGGGGGGGAAAACTGTTTTTTTTTTTTTTTTTGAGATTTATTATGCCATGAAGCTGCTAAAAGTCTGAATCGGAGAATACTCCAGCTAAAACCTGTCCAATTCATGTAAAAGTCAATAGCAGATGGCCCCTTTAACCATTTGAAGATGTTTTTTGCCTTAATGATTTTCTGGTGTTTTACACTGGTTTTCATTTGAAAACTCGATAAATTAGTTTTTTTCCAGTTGCATTCAATCGACTTTTTTTACATTCGGATTTCATAAATAAGCAAACATTCAAGTTTGTTTAAATTGTGAGTTTATTCGAGGTAGAAAAAAGCCTCACAAACTCGACCTTTAATAAATACACCTTAAAGGAACAGTTCAGTTTGAAAATAATAAAAACTGGGTAAATAGGCTGTGCAAAATAAATAATGTCTAATATAGTTAGTTAGCCAAAAATGTAATGTATTAAGACTGGAGTGACTGGATGTGTAACATAATAGCCGGAACATTACTTCCTGCTTTTCAGATCTCTAACTCTGAGTTAGTCAGTGACTTGAAGGGGGGTCACATGGGACATAACTGTTCAGTGAGTTTTGCAATTGATCCTCATCATTCGGCTCAGATTCAAAAGCAACAGATATGACCCATGTGGCTCCCCTCAAGTCTCTGATTGGTTATTGCCTGGTAACCAATCATTGGAAACCAAGAGAGCTGCAAACCAGGAAGTAGTGATCTGGCTATTATGTTACACATCCAGTCACTTCAGCCTTTATATTTTATTACATTTTTGGCTAACTAACTATATTAGAAATATTTTTTTATTTTGCACAGCCTATCTATTTACCCAGTTTTTATTTTTACACTGAACATTTCCTTTAAAGAACTACCGTATATACTCGAGTATAAGCCGAGGTACCTAATTTTACCTCCAAAAACTGGGAAAGCTTATTGACTCGAGTATAAGCCGAGGGTGAGAAATGCAGCAGCTTCTGGTAAGTTTCAATCTCGTTTTTGGATGACTATTCTAAGGCACCGGCGAATATTCTTAGGCTCCGGCGACCGTTTTTGCGCTTGACCCGAGTATAAGCCGAGGTAGAGTTTTTCAGCATATTTTGGGGGCTGAAAAACTCGGCTTATACTCTAGTATATACGGTAAACCCTAAAGTTAAAAAAACCCTACCCTGCATAGACTCCCCCCTACAACCTAGTTACTACCCCGGGCAAATGCCCCTCCATGCATATTCTGTCCAGTGGAGTTCATGGGTGCCATCTTCTTATCTTTGGTAATCTTCGAAATATGGCACCCATGAACTCCGCTGGACAGAATCTGCACCGAGGGGTAAGTAAATAGTTAGGGGCATTCGCCCGGGGTAGCAGCTAGGCTGGGGGGGGGGGGAGGAGGGAGGTCTGTGTAGGGTAGAGTTTTTTTAACTTTAGGGTTTAGTTCTCCTTTAAGAGAAAATCACTTCACTCCAGCACATTGGCTGTGATAATATTGGAGGATTTTGGGGGACTGTAATTCAGCAACAGGAAAGCTCCTTTGAAAAGAAGTCACAACTTTGATTTATTCACTTTTTCTTTTTGTTTGAATGGAAATATTTCCAGTTGTTTTTTTTACAAGTTAGAGCACGTGGGCCACATTTTCAATGAAAATGAACGGATTCTATTTTGAGCATAGTTCAATTACACATCTCCCTTTGCTGCTTAACAGCCTTTTACTCTTCTGGTTATGAGATTTTGGAACATACAGTAGCTTAAGGGATTTACATCCAATCAGCGACAAGAACAACAGTGAAGTTGAGAGCTGAGGATCAGGTCTAGGTCCAGCTCATTCTACAGGTTGGGTTGAGGTCAGAATTCTGCACTGACCAATCAAATTCTTCACCCAGGCCACTCCAGTATGTTGCACGGTGTGATGTTAGGTTTGTGTGTGGGTGCTCACTGATCCTGAAATGTAATTCTTCTGCTGACACTGGTTCTAGAGACAGTTTCAAACTTGGTACTTGTGATTCAGATGAGGACATATGGAGTGTCCTGGATACTTTTGACAGCTAAACCCGCAGTCCCGGGTTTTTACTGAAATGTCCCGACTTTCTCTTTGATCTCCTGCATTGAACAGCCAGAAAAAGATACTTAATTGTCTTTTGGCAAAACCTAATTGGCGTTTGGCAGAGAGCCCAAAATAAGCAAAGAAATAATTGTAACAATTTAAGATAAGCAAATAAACAATTGTAACAATTTAAGATAAGCAGGTCTCTTGTGGAAACTGTGACTTGCAGCTCAAAGGGCAATTTACCTTCATTAGCAAAACTGTAATAACATAAAAACCTCAGAAAAGTGGCTGGTGAGATATACTGTATGACTGTACCCTGCTTCAGACCTGTGTCATTGAGAACATTCATCTGTATTTATAAGTTTTATAACTGTTTCATTTGTCATATAATCACAACACTGGATGACTTCACTGGGCTTAAACATAACACGTAGTGGGCCATAGAATGAACAGCTAGGGATGATTCAGTAATGGATCGAGAAATTAAATACTTAGGGGCAGATTTATCAAAGGTCGAAGTGAAAATTCGAAATAAAAAAAATTTGAATTTCGAGCTAGGGAATAAGTCCAAATTCGATAAAAATTTCGAAATTTATCATGTACTGTCTCTTTACAAATTCAGCTTCGACCATTCGTCATCTAAAACCTGCCGAATTGCTGTTTTAGTCTATGGGGGACCTAGAACCTATCTGGAGTCATTTGGTGGACTTTTTTTTGGGGTGGGGAGACTTTGAATCGTACGATTCGAATGAGATATTACTTTGATTCGTACAATTCGAATTTGATCGAAAATGGACCTATTCGGCCAAAAAAAAACAGATTTCATTTTGGTTGGTCTTTTTGAATTAGAAATTCAAAGTTTTTCAAATTCAAAATCCGAGCCTTGATAAATCTGCCCCCTAGTGCACATTGCTTATTGCAGATTTTTTTTTTTTTGTTTCCTACTCTTTTTGCAGTCGGTCGCTGGATACAATATCCCCCCTGGGCATCAGGTGTGCGTGTCTCCCACTGTTAATCATCGCCTCAGGGACACTTGGGACAAAAATACAGAGTTTAATCCAAACCGGTATCTCCACGATAACCCAGCAGCCGGAGAAAAGTTTGCATATGTTCCTTTTGGAGCAGGTAACGGTTATAGAACTGTCCAATCTATTGACCTTAGTGTTTGTATGGTATTCTTCTAGTATCAGCTGACCGACATAAAGCTGAATTGTGACTTCTTTCAGTAAGAGGTGACAGCACATTATAATGTTTGTAGGGAGTTGATTAAATTAAACGACTACTGGGGCTAATTAGATGGGCCCCATTTGCATTAGAAGTCCTAGTATACTCCTCAGTACTAGACCTTTGTTATTTTATGTATTTCCTGGTGGAAAGCTCTAAAGAGAACTGGGCTAGAAATACACCACTTAAAGGAAAACTAAAGCTTAACTAAAGAAGTAGCTAGAAATGTTGTACATTATGTTTTGAGCTTCTGTACCAGCCCAAATCAACCACAGCCCTTTAGGAGTAAAGGTCTGTGTCTCCAAAGATGCCCCAGTAGCTCCCCTACTTCTTTTCTGCTGATTCACTGCACATGCTCTGTGCTGCTGTCAGTTACTGAGTTTAGGGACCCACTCACAATATACAGTACTCATAGAATAGAAATGTCACAATATAAGGCTGATTAGTAATTAATACAGATAATTACTACATGGCAGCACAGAAACCAGTATAACTAGTATCAGAATTTAATAATCAGCCCTGTAGCATCAGCTTATATTACAGACAAACCTCATTTTCTGCTTGATAATTTGCAACAACCCCTAAGCTTAGCTTCTCAACAGCTGCTCAGAGCATGTGAGTGTCACAAACACTTTCCAAGATGGTGACCCCCTGTGACAAGTCTGAAGTCCCGGATTATTGCTGCTATTGACAAGCTGAAACTTTAGGCTGGTGCAATAAGTACAGGATATAAAATGGCATGTTCACCCATGTTAATTTTTAGGGTTTAGTTCTCCTTTAATATCTTATCTATTACATACAATAAAAATATACAAGGCTGTTTAGTAATTAATTATAACTTACAGTACATGGTAGCTCAGAAGTCAGTGTATTCTGCATCAGAATTAATATTCAGCCCTGCAGACTCAACCTCGTGTTTAAACATTATAACATGCGGGTTTCCAAGTTAAGTGAATACAATTTAAAAAATGCATTTTTATCTGATGAGGAAAGCTGTAATGTGGCCAGATGATAACAACATGGCTGCATGTGCAACAACTTCTCAGTCGAGTTGAGTGGAGTACCAATGGTTTTATGAAAAAGCAAAACTTCTTCCTAATTAAAAAAACAGTGGTAATCCTGATGAGTATCATTGATGGAACTGATGCCATTGTGTTCCCTGCAGGTCGGCACCGCTGTATCGGGGAGAACTTCGCTTACGTTCAGATTAAAACAATTTGGTCGACAATGATCCGCCTGTATGAATTTGAACTGGTGGACGGATACTTCCCTACGATAAACTACACAACTATGATTCACACACCCAACAACCCTATCATCAGATATAAACGCAGAAAGAATTAAAATATGGACTTGACATTCTGAGAGGAATACCGTATTTATTTCTCGAAAATAGAAAATATTAAGGGGGGAGGGGCTTGGAATCACGGTGACTGTACATCTTCTGTGTTTTATAAAATGAATATGAAATGTAAAAAGGAATAAACATACAGATTTTTTTGTATGCTGCCCCCCAGCTGACTAAATATACAGCGCGCACAAAAAAATTCCCCAATCCCCATATGTCCACTAAACAGGTGTAACACTCTAGTTCAGGGGTCCCCAACCTTTTTTACCCATGAGCAACATTCAGAGTTGGGGAGCAACACAAGCACGGAAAAGTCTCTGTTGTGAGAAATAAATGCCTTGATTGGCTAATGCAGGGGTCCCCAACCTTTTATTCACCCATGAGCCACATTCAAATGCAAAAAGTGTTGGGGAGCAACACCAGCATGAAGAAGTTCCTGTAGATGACAAAAACAGCTGTGATTGGCTATTTGGTAGCCCCTATGTGGACTGGCGGACTATAAGAGGCTCTGTTTGGCAGTACACCTGGTTTGTAAACCTGTCTAAAAACTAGGAATTCAAAAATAAGCACATACTTTGAGGCCGCTGAGAGCAATATCCATGTTGTTGGGGAGAAACATATTTCTCGCGAGGTACTGGTTGGGGATCACTGGGCTAATGGGTAGCCCCTATGTGGACTGGCAGCCTACGGGAGACTCTGTTTGACAATACATCTTTGTGCAACCAAAACTTGCCTCCAAACCTGGAATTCAAAAATAAGCACCTGCTTTGAGACCACTGGGAGCAACATCCAAGGGGTTGGAGAGCAACATGTTACTCACGGGCTATTGGTTGGGGATCACTGCTGTAGTTAGTAGTGATGGGAGGGATGAGTTTAAATACACCCACAAAATAATGTATAGTTTATATATTGTCTATATAGTTCCTGGTATAAACATATCTAAAATATCTCCCACGTCCACTCTACTAAAGTGCATTTGATCATGACTTGGGTTGGTAACATGGTCTGCATGAAAGGTATGATGTTGGATTAGAGGGACGTAAGCAAATAAAGGGAAGATGTGGTTATAAGAGGGGACAGTCTAAAATGGGGTGTCCCAAACCTACTGCCCTGTAGCCTGGGATTCATTACTTTGACGCTTCATACCAGGATGATGACATCCTTGAAATGCTTAACCCATTTATGAATTACCACCTCAACATTTCTGGGGGTATCCTGACAAAGAGCAGACCTATGAGTAAGTGCCCACACAGGCATGAAACGCGTTAGGCCTATGTATGTCCTAATAAAGCCTTTTTAACTTATCAAAACTCGAGCTGCTGCTTTACTTGGATATTTGCAAAGAGCAGACCCCCCCCCCCTAAAAATGCTAAGGTGGTAATGGGGCACATACCATGCAATGGGCAGTTTTCATGTGGTCAAAGCAGACTTTTGAAAATGGAGATCAGACTAAGGGAAAAGTCTTAAAGGAAAACTATACAGCCAAAATGAATAATTAAGCAACAGTTTATATCAAATGAAGTGACATATTAAAGAATCTTACCAAACCGGAATATATATTTAAGTAAATATTGCCCTTTTACATCTCTTGCCTTGAACCACCATTTCGTGATGGTCTGTGTGCTGCCTCAGAGATCACCTGACCAGAAATACTTCAGCTCTAACTGAAACAGGAAGAAGTGTTAACTCTGTCTGTTAATTGGCTCATGTGACCTAGCATGTATTTATTTGTGTGCAGTGAATTCTAGGATCCCAGGGGGCGGCCCTTATTTTTGAAAATGGCAATTTTCTATTTATGATCACCCAATGCCACATACTACTAAAAAAAAGTATAGTAAAGGCATGGGATCCGTTATCCAGAAACCCATTATCCAGAATGCTCTGAATTACAGAAAGGCTGTCTCCCATAGACTCCATTTTATTCAAATAATCCAAAAACGATTCCCCTTTTCTCTGTAATAATAAAACAGTAGCTTGTACTTGATCCCAACTAAGATATAACTAATCCTTATTGGAAGCAAAACCAGCCTATTGGGTTTATTTAAGATTTACATGATTTTCTAGAAGACTTAAGGTACGAAGATCCAAATTACGGAAAGATCTGTTATCTGGAAAGCCCCAGGTACCAAGCATTCTGGATAACAGATCTCATAGCCGTATTACATGAAGCAGGGTTTTACATATGAGCTGATTTATGCAATATCTTTTTTATCGAGACCTACATTGTTGGGGGGTATAGTTTTCCTTTAATTTACACTGCTTTCATAGATGCGCTGAGACTATAATGTTGCTGAATTACTGGCACGTTCCACATAGACCTTAAGAGAACCGCAATGTCTAGTATGTCCCAATACTAAGGTACAGTAAAGGTGGCCATACAAACGAGCGGATTTCTCCCCAATATTCCCACATGGAGGTGGTCGATATCGGGCTGATCAGACTGTGTGCCCTAGGGCCCAATGATTGGATCATAATGGAAGCTTACGAGCAGTCGGATCGCGGCACCGCATCAACAAACAGATTTTAACCCTGCCCTATTGACTTTCGACAAGATAACGATCGGGGGACGCACGACGGAGGGCCCCACACATAGGCCAATAAACTGTTGGTCTGTCAGCAGCTTGTATGGGGGGCTTTAGTCATATTGCAACTCACACTAATAAATTCAATGGTGAATATGCAGAAAGTAATGTCATTGCGTATTTTAGGTTTCCACCTGCCAAGTTATTTCATGTAACCACAGATCATTCCTTGGCACATGAGCTGCAACAACACTTTACCTGGGACCTTTCTCTCACCTGGGAGGTGGTCAGCAAATACTTATTTTGTTCACAAAAATCTTGACTTCTGCCTACACCAGGCTACCAATCGGACCAATGAAATTGCAGCATTCTATAGGAAATAACCAGATGCAACAATAAAATACCTGGGGTTTTCAAAAGTGCAGAACTTCAGTTTTCCGTCCATTTACCTCCAACAGCCTGCCCCTGTGACCAATGAGATTGCGGCATTCCATAGCATCGGCAGGGCATTGTGGCTAAGGAGAAAGCATTTACCTGTTCATGTATTTTCGGAGCCTGGTTATGTAGTTTATCTGTCTGTAAGCCTGACTCTATAGCAACGTAATGCTGTGTATGGTGCACCTACCTATATGATATTGCAGTATTATATAGTACTGAGCATATATTCACATTTCTTGGGCAACACCAGGTACCGTATATACCTGCGTATAAGCCGAGTTTTTCAGCATCCAAAATGTGCTAAAAAAGTCTACCTCGGCTTATACGCGGGTCAGCGGTACCCGACCCGAGTTGCCAAGATTGCAGTCACTTTTAATCATTCCTATACCAACAGTTCACTTGGGGAGAGACTGCAATATCCCACAATGCCCTCTGTTGGTTATATGAAAGAATAACAGTGCGCCCTCTGTTGGTTATATGAAAGATTAACAGTGACTGCAATATCACACAGCGCCATCTGTTGGTTATATGAAAGATTAACAGTGACTGCAATATCACACAGCGCCATCTGTTGGTTGTATGAAAGAATAACAGAGACTGCAATATCACACAGCGCCATCTGTTGGTTGTATGAAAGAATAACAGAGACTGCAATATCACACAGCGCCATCTGTTGGTTGTATGAAAGAATAACAGGGACTGCAATATCACACAGCGCCCTCTGTTGGTTATACAAAAGATTAACAGTGATGGCAATATCAAACAGCACCCTCTGCACATGGTAGTGGGACAGTGGGACAATGCACACAGTAATCCGTTTGGCAATTCTCTGTCACCATCAGCTTTGCAAAGAAGTCCGGTTGATCGCTGGGGGGTCGCTTTGGCAGAATGTGCGCTGCTGGGAGACAGGGCTGTAGTTGTGTCTAGGCTTATACGCGAGTCAATAAGTTTTCCCAGTTTTTGTAGGTAAAATTAGGTACCTCGGCTTATACACGGGTCGGCTTATACACGAGTATATACGGTACATAAATTAGCTTGTTTATATAGTTCAACTAAACTTGAACACAAAATTAGCCTAGATATGTTACAGCATTTAGTTAGATAAAACCTTGCTTTCTTCTTTGATAATTTTTGATAATTTCTCCGACCCCTGAGCTTAGTTTGATAAAAGCAGCCCAGATCACTCTGAGCATGTGCCGGGCCACTGGCAGGCAAAAGATGGGGAGCAACTCTGAAGCCTCGGATCATTACTTTTATACAGCTATGGAAGATCACAGTTGGCTCAACCCACATAAGAATGGGATCCGTTATCCAGAAAGTTCCAAATTATGGTAAGGCCGTCTCCCATAGACTCCATTTTAAAAATGGTTTCCTTTTTCTCTGTAATAATAAAACAGTAGCTTGTACTTGATCCAAACTAATATATAATTAATCATTATTGTAAGCAAAACCAGCCTATTGGGTTTTTTTAATGTTTTCTAGGGATGCACCAAATCCAGGATTCGGTTCGGGATTCAGCCTTTTTCCGCAGTATTCGGATTTGGCCAAGTCCTTCTGCCAGGCCAAACCGATTCCAAAAGCAAGAAAGTAAAAAATGTTTTCCCCTTCCCGACCCCCTAATTTGCATATGCAAATTAGGATTCCGATTCGGTATTCAGACGAATCTTTCACGAAGGATTCGGGGTTCAGCCAAATCCAAAATAGTGGATTCAGTGCATCCCTAATGTTTACTTTGTTTTCTAGTAGACTTAAGGTTTGAAGATCCAAATTATAGAAACATCCATTATCAGGAGAACCCCAGATTCCAAGCATTCTGGATAGCAGATCAGATTTAGCTTGAGTGAATACTGTATAGAAAGGTAAAAATTGTACAAAAGGGTTAAAATGATGAAATTTATTTTGTTTCAGTACCTTGACAAAATACCCATAAAATTCAAAACTTCTACCTTTACAAAAATAGGTCTCTACATATAAGTTCAATCCGCATTGC
Source organism: Xenopus petersii (assembly GCA_038501925.1). Taxonomy (NCBI): domain Eukaryota; kingdom Metazoa; phylum Chordata; class Amphibia; order Anura; family Pipidae; genus Xenopus; species Xenopus petersii. Next base: position 135,887,546 of record CM076682.1, read on the forward strand.
CAGTAGCAAACATGAGGACACAACGTTTTCTTCAGCCTCCAAGCAAGGCCGTCCGTTCCGCAATACATAAAAAGTTCGTTCAGCCGTTTGATAAATACGTATAAGTTAATCGTTTAAATTAGAAATCCACAAAATGTACATTTAATTCAGAGGCTGATTTTTTTTTTATAAGGAAACACAAAATAAAAATGCTCATATACAGAAATTCCAGACTGCTGGATGGGTGTGGGTGAAATTGTGTGCGATTGTGTCTGTGGGCTGCTGTTGGTCCCATTCGTGTGCACAATACGGAATCACAGAAGCAGCGCAGATTTACAGGAGGCAGTTCAAGTATTGCAAAGATATTACCTTCTTGTAGTGTGATGTGATGTGTTGGTAGAACCTGTAGGAATGAACACACTGGTTATTGAGCACAAGGAAGGACTGCTGTGGCACAACATCACTGTCTATGTCTGAACATTTCTGTTTTGTAATATCTTTCTATGGCATGTTTTCTTAACAAAGCCATAAATGTGCAGCAGCAGCCGATATCAGTCTTTTAGACCAATTCAGCAACTTATCTGCCCCTGTATGGGGCTTCCTATGGGTCTGCCCGATCCATATCTGACCACAATATCAATCGGGAAGGTTTAATTTTTCGGCCGATCGAGCCGTCTGGCCCATTGCTCCTCTTTGCAATCCCTAGGGCCGAATGTTTGGAATATAGCCTTGCGTTGGTGGACATAACGGGAAAAGATCAGCTTGCTTGGCAAAGTCGCCAAACATGCAGATCTTATAGTGTGACCAGTTTTATACAAGCCTGGGTTTTGCGGCTGCCACAAATATGCACGTTTTACACTGATCACTTGAGTTCAAGATTTGGACTTTTTCAGCAGGAATCAGATTCGGCTGAATCCTTGTGTCTGGCTGAACCAAATACTAATTTGGAAGGGAAGGGAAAACGCTTAACTTTTTGTGACACAACAAGGATGTAAAAAAATGTTTTTCCAACTTTCTCCCTTCCTGTCTCTAATTTGCATATGCAAATTAGGATTTGTATTTGGTGTTTGGCCGAATCTTTCATGAAGTATTCGGTGGATTCGGCTGAATCCCCAATAGTCGATTTGGTGCATCTCTAGTAGCAACAAAGCGCAAAGGCTTCAGTTACACATTTCTTTTCTATTTATTCAGCAGGACAATATCTGTTCTTCTGCACAATCACAGTTGTAGAGTACAGGGTAGTGTACAGAATTACTCATAACAATGGGGTGATTTGCTCCTTATGCCCTTCACCTTAGAAGAATAAGAGGGGCCAGTGCTAAGCAGCTAGACCCACACTCACCCATCTTTTGCCTGCTGGACCTGCTATAGCATCTGATCTGTTAAATGCCCATCCTCATACCCATTCGTTGCCAAAAAGTGATGTCATTACTGACCAGCAGACCAGCTGCCCTGCCCCCCATACCTACATCTGCACATACTAGCATGAAGAGTAAGGATTACACGGGGGCTGCACCCCACACTACTGATCAATATACTATAAACTGTATAAAGGTTTGACTACCCCATATAGGATTGAATCCTGACCAGTTTTTACCCAGGTAGCCTAGTTTTCCTAAAGGGGTTGATCACATTTGCATTAAAGTTTAGTATAATGTAGAGAGAGATATTCTGAGACAATTTGCAATTTGATTTCATTTTTTATTATTCGTGGTTTTTGAGTTATTTAGCTTTTTATTCAACAGCTCTCCAGTTTGCAATTTCAGCAATCCAGTCGCTAGGGTCCAAATTACCCTAGCAACCATGCATTGATTTGAGTAAGAGACTGGACTATGAATAGGAGAGGTCTGAATAGAAATAATAGCAAAGTAGCAATAACAATAAATGTGTAGTCTTACAGAGCATTTGTTTTTAGATGGGTTCAGTGTCCCCCCCCCCATTTGAAAGCTGGAAAGAAGGCAAATAATTTAAAAAAACTATACAAAATAAACAATGAAGACCAATTAAAAATTTGATTAGAATGGGCCTTTCTATAACCTACTAAAAGTAAGCTTAAAGGACCAATAACAAATTTTAAAAAAAAAAACACTTTTAACTTTAAATTCGCAAAGTCTTTATTAAGAAATAACTTACAGATTCTCCCCTTCTGCTCCTCTTCAGTAATGGTGACAGGGCGACGATGTGCGGTGCTCGATTTCTACTCCCTGGCTATCTCCTATAGAAGGCAGAGAGGAGAAATCGAGTGCCGCACGATGGATCGGCGCCCTGACGCTGTTTCTGAAGAGAATCTGTAAGTTATTTCTTAATAAAGACCCCGAATTGTAGGTTAAATGTGTCTTGGTGTTTTTTTTTCGTTATGTAGAAAGGAATTTTTTTTTAATTTTTATTTTTTTAAAGATGAACCACCCCTTTCAGGTATGGTGAACCATATTACGGAAAGATCCCTTATCTGGAAAACCCTAGGTCCCAAACATTCTGGATAATAGTTTCCATACCTTATTTTCCCAATAAATAAATAGTAGTATTTAAAGGTGTCCTCTGCCTGTAGGAATGGATTACCTGTGTGTACGCTGCCGAGCCGTTTCTGTAGTGCTTCTAGGCGGGTTATGTAGTCTGTTAAAGCTCTGTCAGGGTCATAATTCCGGAGATAAGAGGAGGGACTGGCATCAGAGACTGTATTATACCTGTGCAAATAAAACAAGGCTCATTCTGTAGCTGGGATTATTTACAGGACACTGTGAAAGCAACGGTGTAACACTAACAGAGGCAGTGCATTGATATCGCTAATCGACTATGCTGATCTGCGGTTTCAACACAACAATGGCTTCCATCCATGAATTAGAATTAGGATTGTAATGAGCCTACAGCTTCATGCAGACCCCACAGTCACTCGCTGCAATGGCTTCAACCATGAGCCATACACTGACTGCTGGCAGACGTTTCAAGCTAAACGTTTCATTTTCCTCTGTAGTCTCAGGAGAACACAGAAACGTTTGGAGTTAAAGGAACAGTAACACCAAAACATGAAAGTGTTATAAAGGAATGACAATATAATGTACTGTTGATTTGCACTGGTAAAACTGCTGTGTTTGCTTCAGAAACACAACTATTAAAAACAGGAAGAGTTTATATGCCGAAAACTTCCCACACCGGTCAGTTGAACTGAAGAAGCTGCTCGCATGAGTAGTGAAACGTCTTCATTGATTACTCAGCAAGTCCAGTTGTTTTTAGATTGACCTATACTAGATATACCATGACCTGGATGAATGAAAATCTTCATAGTCAAACACAACTATAGTTCATATAAACAAGCTGCTGTGTAGCCATGGGGGCAGCCATGCAATCACAGGATACACAGTTAAAATCAGATAAGTTAGAGGATTCCATTGTATACTACAGAGCTTTATTATCTGCTGTGTATCCTGTGCCTTTTCCCATTTTTCAGCTTTGAATGGCTGCCCCCATGGCTACACAGTAACTTGTTTATAAAAACTATAGAAGCCTTTCTGAAGCAAATACGACAGTTTTACCAGTACAGGGCAACAGTACATTATATTTTCATTCCTTTAAAAGGCTTTCATTTTTTGGTGTTACTGTTCCTTTAAGCTTTATCCTCCTGGAGACATGACAATTGACGTTCATTGTTCTTATTACTATGAGAAACCCTCACAGTAAAAGTAATGACACTAAGAAGCCCATGAGAAAATTGAAAGAGTATATATTCCCTTGAGGGATGGAGACGCACTTCGCTCATTAAAGGGATTCTGTCATGATTTTTATGGAATAGTTTTTATTTCTAAATTACACTGTTTATACTGCAAATAATTCACTCTACAATATAACATTTCATTCCTGAACCAGCAAGTGTATTTTTTAGGTGTAATATTGGTGTGTAGGAGCCATCTCAGGTCATTTTGCCTGGTCATGGAGCCAGGATGGAACTGCTTTCTGGCAGGCTGTTGTTTCTCCTACTCAATGTAACTGAAAGTGTCGCAGTGGGACATGGATTTTACTATTGAGTGCTGTTCTTAGATCTACCAGACAGCTGTTATCTTGTGTTAGGGAGCGGTTATCTGGTTACCTTCCCATTGTTCTTTTGTTTGGCTGCTGGGGGGGGGGAGAGGGGGTGATATCACTCCAACTTGCTGTACAGCAGTCTGAGCACAAGTCACATGACTGGGGGCAGCTGGGAAACTGACAATATGTCTAGCCCCATGTCAGATTTCAAAATTAAATCTGTTTGCTCTTTTGAGAAACTGATTTCAGTGCAGAATTCTGTTGGAACAGCACTATTAACTGATGCTTTTTGAAAAATGTTTTCCCATGACAGTATCCCTTTAAAGTTACGCAAGTTTTTGGATCCTCACCCTGAGTATGCGTTCTCCCCAGGGTCTTAATACCAGATTTGATATTTCTCATCTTACATGAAAACACTTTCTATTTTATATGAAAAAAATTCTCTTTTGTTTTTGGATCATTCATTATTGATTGATGCCTTTTTGACTATTTTGTTTATAATGCTTGGTTCTTTTGCATACTGAATTTTTACTTTGTTTTCTTCTGTTTTTTTTGGGACAAGATATTTATGTATTACGAATGCCCATTACTAGGTGCCCTGTGAGAATATTTTACATCCACCAACAGAGGGTGCTGTGAAATGCACCTATATATAGCGACAATCTAGATCCTGTGTTTTTAAGCCTATGATTAAGGGCAGAAACACTTGAAACGCGTCAGGCGGAATATGCTGCGAGTCTTTTAATGCGGATAATCAATAAATACACATGCTTCCGGTGTTGCGGAGCTCCATTTCAACTTTCTCTATCTAGCAGAGAGGCCAAGAAACATGCATGCTGTGCAGGATAACAGCAGTACAAAACCAAAAGGCTGCCCATTTTACAGACTAAATACCTGTGTTGGGAATTCACAGTGGACTGTGGGGAATCAAACTCTGATCTGGAGCGACATGCCAAGTGCTTCTGCTCCCCGTAATTCTCCAAACTGCCGCTGGGAGGGTAGGGGGACTCTGTCCTCAGCTCATTGCCTGAAAGACAAGGAACCTGTATCAGGGGGGAATGTTTTGCTGTTGAACCAACAGTTCTTCTTTGTAACATTCAAAATCAGGCCAACGTTGATTACAGGTAGACATGAACAATCTGGTTGAGCAATAGTGATAATTATAGTCACACACAGCAGCTGACACTATTAATCACACTCAAGCTGGTTTTGTGAATAGGAAGCATTATACATACAGAGAATGAATGAAGACACTAATATGAGAAGCCTCCCAGTTCTTGTGCATCATAAACTAGAGATGCAATGAATCCACTATTTTGGATTTGGCCGAACCCGAATACAGAACCCTAATTTGCATATGCCAATTAGGGGTGGGATTTTTTTTACTTCCTTGTTGTGTGACAAAAAGTCACGCAATTTCCCCCCAGCCCCTAATTTGCATATTCAAATTAGGATTCGGCTGAATCCTGCTGAAAAAGGCAGAATCCTGAACCAAATCCTGAACCAAATCCTGGATCCCGCATTTCTGTGTGTTTTAAAATGACAAATATATTACTAAATATATTAGAGTTACACTAAATAAACTGTATACACTAAATATATACAGTTGAGCACACTATAGTGATTCTATACATGTAATTCTTAGGACAAAAATGTTAAAGTAGAAATAAACCCCACCACCCTCCATTTTAACCCAATGCTCACCCCCATGCAGAAGGCCTGCTGCTCTTTCCCAATACAAATCTATACATGACCCCAAAAGTCCCAGGGTCCCAGTACCAAAGCTGCATCTTTACCATTGTCAGATATGGTGTCTGGCTCCTTGGAAGAGATCACTGACCAGGAAGCCAAAAGCAAATCTACATTAATAGTAAGATTAACAGGATAGATTTGAAAGCAAATTGATTTGCAGTACAGTCCATATAATGTATCGGTGGACTAGCAAATGCATTTCAGAGTGGGGAGACACTGGGTTTCATTTATAAACACTGGGCAAAATTTTCACCTAGGCAGTAACCCATAGCAGCCAATCAGTGATTAGCTTTTTTCAGACAGCTGCAGGTTGTATGGTGAAAGCAATCATCTGATTGGATTACTGCCCAAGTGCAAATTCATCCATTGTTTGTAAACGAGCCCCGCTATGTTAAAAGTAAAGGCGGCCATACACGGGCCGATAAAAGCTGCCGACAGACCGAGTCGGCAGTTTATTGGACCGTGTATGGGCCCCCCGACGGGCTTCGGATCGCAGCCGCATTTGTTCGTTGATGCAGTCCCGCGATCCGACTACCCGTTACTGTTCGTTAGGATCTAATTGTTGGGCCCCACCTCAAGGTGGGCATATCGCCAAACGAGTGGATCTCTCCGTGTATTTGTCTGAGACAATGTTTCAAATGTGTACAACTAGGGATGCACTGAATCCACTTTTTTGGATTCGGCCGAACCCCCGTATCCTTCTTGAAAGATTCGGCCGAATACAGAATCCAAATTGACATATGCAAATTAGGGATGGGAAGGGGAAAACATTTTTTACTTCCTTGTTTTGTGACAAAAAGTTATGCGATTTCCCTCCCCGTCCCTAATTTGCATATGCATATTAGGATTCGGTTCGGCCAGGCAGAAGGATTCGGCCGAATCCCAAACCGAATCCTGGATTCAGTACATCCCTATGTACAACTGAGGAGCATTTATTTTTGGGGAATATGGTTTATGGGAATATGGTTTATGGGTTATATGGTTTATGGGTTATATGGTTTTTGGGGATATGGTTTATTGGGATATAGTTTACGGGGATATGGTTTATGGGGAATATGGTTTATGGGGAATATGTTTTATGGGGAATATGGTTTATGGGGAATATGGTTTATGGGGAATATGGTTTTTGGGATATAGTTTATGGGGAATATGATTTACGGGGAATATGGTTTATGGGGAATATGGTTTATGGGGAATATGGTTTATGGGGAATATGGTTTTTGGGATATAGTTTATGGGGAATATGATTTATGGGGAATATGGTTTATGGGGAATATGTTTTATGGGGAATATGGTTTATGGGGAATATGGTTTATGGGGAATATGGTTTATGGGGAATATGGTTTATGGGGAATATGGTTTATGGGGATATGGTTTATGGGGATATGGTTTATGGGGAATATGGTTTATGGGGAATATGGTTTATGGGGAATATGGTTTTATGGGATATAGTTTATGGGGAATATGATTTATGGGGAATATGATTTATGGGGAATATGGTTTATGGGATATAGTTTATGGGGAATATGGTTTATGGGGAATATGGTTTATGGGGAATATGGTTTATGGGGAATATGGTTTATGGGGAATATGGTTTATGGGGAATATGGTTTATGGGGAATATGGTTTATGGGGAATATGGTTTATGGTGAATATGGTTTATGTGGAATATGTTTTTTGGGGATATGGTTTATTGGGATATAGTTTATTGGGATATGGTTTATGGGGACACAGTATGGCTGAGAACAGAAGGAAGCAATGCATTACTCTAACACACAAATCTGGTGTTCAGCAATGCAGGTACGGGGTCCGTCATCTGGAAACCCATTATGCAGAAAACTCTGAATTACGAAATGACATCTCCCACAGACTCAATTTTAGCCAAATAATCCAATTTTTTCATTATTTCCTTATTCATTGCAGTATTAAAACAGTAGCTTGTACTTGATCCCAACTAAGATATAATTAATCCTTACTGAAAACAAAACCAGCCTATTGGGTTTATTTCATGTTTACATGATTTTCTAATAGACTTAGGGTATGAAGATCCAAATTACAGAAATATCCATTATCCGGAAAACCCCAAGTCCCGAGCATTCTGGATAACAGGTTACAGCAATTTGAATTAAAGAAAAAATAAAATCTTCATTCAGCCTCGGTGTATATTTTTTATGCATGTTTGTTATATACAGGTGCCTCCATGACACCAAGCTGTACCAGCTATAATCATGGCATTAAGCAGAATACAATTATCGAATGTCACGTACCTGTAATTTGCCCAAATACGTTTCTATTTATACTGCTTGGACTAGAGCCAGTTGCTCGCTGCCACCTCCGAACTAAGAACTTCATTCTGTGCAAAACAAGAATCTTCACTTAATGATAATAGGAAATAAGAAAATAGTTAATTAAAAAAACTATAAAGTTTTACTATAGAAATATGATTGTACTTATTGTACCACTGACTGGCAGAAGGAAAACCCTGCTGTGTAAGTAAATAAATAATACAACTTTTATTGATATAGGAGCTACGTTTAATGAGCTGGCACTATATATAGTAATGATTACCTGACCTACAGGTTTTTGTAACATTAAGTAGGCTAATTTTGGAAGTACTTATGATTGGTTAGTAAATACATCAGGGATAGGCTGAGGTGGCAATTTGAGTTAACTTTTAGTATGAGGTAGAGCGTGATATTCTGAGCCAATTTGCAATTGGGTTTCATTTTTTATTATTTGTGGTATTTGAGTTATTTAGCATTTTTTGTTCAGCAGCTTAGTATTTTACAATTTCAGCAATTTGGTTGCTAGGGTCCAAATTACCCTAGCAACCAGGCAGTGATTTGGAATATGACTAGGAAAGGATCTGAATAACAAGTAGCAATAACAATAAATCTGTAGCCTTACAGAGCATTTGTTTTTTAAATGGGGTTAGAGACTCCCATTTGAAGGCTGGAAAGAGTCAGAGAAGAAGCAAATAATTAAAAAAACTATAAAAAATAAATAATGAAGACCAATTGAAAAGTTGCTTAGTATTAGCCATTCTATAACATACTAAAAATAAGCGAACTACCCCTTTAAAAGACTTGTTTATGGCACATACAACAATGGATGGATCACACGGCACACTGGACTTAATTGGACCTGAATGGACTAAAGATACATGTTAGGAATAATCCATTTTTGTACTTTAGTATGTAAGGCATGATTAACAGAGGATTAAAAGGAGAAGGAAAGGTTAAAACGAAGTAATCTGTAAGCAGAAATGTCTATATAAATACACCAGTAAACCCTTAAAGTAATGCTGCTCTGAGTCCTCTGTCAAAAGAAACACAGCTTTTCTTTCCTTCTATTGTGTACACTTGGGCTTCTGTATCAGACTTCCTGTTTTCAGCTTAAACCTCCAGGGCTAGGAATTGAGCATGCTCAGTTTGCTCCTCTCCCCTCCCTGCTGTAATCTAAAATCAGAGCTGTGAGCGAGCAGGGAGAGACACAGGCAGGGAGGGATGTCACACCAAGCTAATATGGCAGCTGCTATATTAAAAAAACAGTGAGAGCTGTTTACTCAGGTATGGAAAAGCATTCTAAAGAATAGAAATGTCATTCTAGCTTGCACTGTTGTGGCTAATCTACTGGCAATAAACTGCCAAGGTAGCTTTCCTTCTCCTTTAAAGAGGTGAAAGGGGGAGGTTCCTGGTTTAGATGACATTTTATTAATACATTTCGATTGGACGCATTTCGAAATTTATGGGAGTTTTTAAAAACTCACATGAACGGAAATTCAACCCTTGATAAATGTGCCTCGTAGTGTATTTACACTGCTAATAACAACACACTTGCTGTTTGTAACTACTGCTTTGGAGCTGTTCATTCTTTTTCTATGTGAATTATCCGTTGACTGGCAAAGAGGTAGTGACAAACCTTTTAGGGTACAGTGTGCCTGATGTTTAATTGAAACCCCCCCAGAGGAGCTGCTCATAGGGAATACACAATAGTGTTACACACAGATGAAACCTGCCTCAGTATCACCCACCTTGAAATGGCTATGGACACTCTAACAGCGGAGCGGAAGCGCGTGAAGGCTCTCGTATGGTGTGTTATGACTTCTAGGTCTGTGTAGCTGGGGTGCCCACCCATTCTGCCAATTAGAGCTAATGTGGCATCTTCACATTCCTGAAATCCGCCAAGTAACAGTAGGAGGTATTTCTTCTGGTACACAAGGGCTTTCCTGAAACTCTCTGCCCGGAGGTATTTGCTGTACACTCTCTGAAATACATGGAGGGAGATCAATTTTAGGAAGAACTTTTGCCTTCCTTACTGCTGCATCTACAGTAAAACCTTGATTTTAAGTACCCTGATAAGTACCCTGTTTTCCCGCATTTTACATTTTTTATTTGTGGTCCACTAATTTATAATTCATATCAATCTGTGCATTTCCCTGATTTTAAAGGGATCCTGTCATTGGAAAACATGTTTTTTTCAAAACGCATCAGTTAATAGTGCTACTCCACCAGAATTCTGCACTGAAATCAATTTCTCAAAAGAGCAAACAGATTTTTTTATATTTAATTTTGAAATCTGACATGGGGATAGACATTTTGTCAATTTCCCAGCTGCCCCTGGTCATGTGACTTGTGCCTGCACTTTAATAGAGAAATGCTTTCTGGCAGGCTGCTGTATTTCCTTCTCAATGTAACTGAATGTGTCTCAGTGAGACATGGGTTTTTGCTATTGAGTGTTGTTCTTAGATCTACCAGGCAGCTGTTATCTTGTGTTAGGGAGCTGCTATCTGGTTACCTTCCCATTGTTCTTTTGTTTGGCTGCTGGGGGGGAAAAGGAGGGGGTGATATCACTCCAACTTGCAGTACGGCAGTAAAGAGTGATTGAAGTTTACCAGAACACAAGTCATATGACTTGGGGCAGCTGGGAAATTGACAATATGTCTAGCCCCATGTCAGATTTCAAAATTTAAAAAAATCTGTTTGCTCTTTTGAGAAATGGATTTCAGTGCAGATTTCTGCTGGAGCAGCACTATTCACGGATTGATTTTTAATTTTTTTTTTGTTTCCATGACAGTATCCCGTTAAGTAATGCTTTCCTGGATTTTACATCAAAATTTTGTCCTGATGTAGCCAAAACAGTTTTTTCCTCTATGAATGTTATTATTTGTGAAATAAATAGGTTTAAAATACTAACCAGATGTATATTTTACCATGGTTCTGCCTGTAAATGGTCAATTCCAATTAATCTGCCCCTTATACAGTCCTGCACCAATCACTTATTGCTTTAGGTTGTGTAAATATTGTATCTCAAAGTAAAACAAACTCCTGCGTATCCTTTCAGTACTTGAAAATAAAAAGTTACTTTAACACATTTCACTGATTGATTTTTTCCCGGATTTTACATAATTTTTTCCTGGTCCCCTGAAAAATGTAAAATGGGGGTTCTACTGTATGTAATAAAGGCGCCTGAAATCCCTCAGATTTAGCTGGAGACATAGGATAACGCTACCAGAGTCACAGAATTCATTTATATTAAAAAAACCTCATTATTACTTTCAAAGCAGTATTTTCTGATCCCCGTCCCGAATCCCTCTGCGTGGTTTCAATCCTCAGTTCAGCTTTCACTTTGGATAACTCTGCTTCTGTCAGTTTCAAAGACTGCTGTAGCCTTAGCTTCTCTCGGGTCCACAGCTCTCTCTCGGAGGCAATGAGTATATCGATATTAGTTGTATTCTCCACTGATAATGGTCCAAAGGACTACAAACAAACAAATATTAGGATCATTATCAGGTGTTTTTATTATGTGCATCACACATAGTCAATCTCCCCAGAACACAAGAGTGGGGGTGACGCAGAGCCTATGAGTAAGGGCCCCTATAGGAATGAAACGAGTTAGGCCTCCATTTACTATGTCCTAATAAACATTTTTGTATTTTTATAAACTTTTGCATGACTTTTTGGAGAGAGCCACACCTATTTCTTCTCTTGGGGGTGACTCATAGTTAGACAAACTGGTGTAAGGATTTACACCTCATACCTTTTTGGGGATTTGTTTTGAATTGCTTTTTTTTAAGTTACAAGTCTTGTTCCACAGGCCATCACGTCCAAGCCAAAAAAGAAACAATAAGGGGGGGGGGGAGAGGATACCCAAATAGTTTAATGTTTTTGTTTGTGGTTGTGAAATACAGGGGAAGGCAGTGTGTAATGTGTAAAAAAATGTTTTTAATTTTTCACACTGTCTTCCTGCTTTAAAGAATTGTTACAGGTCTCTTGTACTTCTGCCCCAGGTCTTTGTAAATGATCCCTTGTAACTACTTAAACTATGTTATGAATATTAGCACATATACCCATATTCTCCTGTTTGCAGCCAGTAGATATATGTCCCAACACTAGTGCCATATTGTAGGTAGATATACTGTATTGTGCCAAACAAACTCACTGCAAAACCTACAATATTGTGCTAACAGGTCTTTCCTTCTTTCCCATTTTAACAGGCAATTTGTCTTCACTGATTGTGATTGGTTAACATATGTGTTGCTTTTCTGATTGGTCACAACCCCTATATAAGCACTATACAGGGGTGTGCCATTTAGCCTATGAGTGCCCCAACAGGCATGAAACGCGTTAGGCCACATTCTAACATGTCCTAATAAACTTTTTGTATTTTTTTTACTCGTTGTTCTACTTTTTGGAGGTACTCACATCTATGTTTTGGTTCTTATGTACACGCACCCTTGGACTGGGGTGAACTGTGAGTATGCCCTCCTATTGAATTATATTTACTTCAGTAGTGCCCATATGGGCTTTGTGCACCATTTAATTTTGTAGGGCTTTCCTTTTTCCCTTTCTTATTCCATTTTTGTCTGAGTGCTGATGCCCTGAATATTACATAGGAACCAGTAGGGTTTGATAGGCTCCTAAAACTGAAGTTGCAAGTGTCGTGAGTGCTTTAAGACTGACCCCCTGATTTTCAATAACTTCCAAAACATGCTCACCAGAAGCCAAACAAACAGCAGCTGAGCTCGTTCTTGATAAACACGAGTTGGCACCAAAGATGCTGCTTTGGGTTTGCAACCGCCCACATTTTTGTACTTACATGGTCACCTGACGGTCCTCTCTGTCGATAGCGACAGGCCTCTTCCTCAAGTCTTAGTAACGCATTCCGGAGATCGTTCTTTTCCTCCGTCAATCGACTGACATATCCTGTAAGCTCTGCATTTTGTGTCAGCAACTTTTCTGTAAGTGTGTTTGTGGATATCCCGGGTGGGAAAACAAAATTCTGTGGTTCAGAGAGAAAACAATCAATCCAAATGGAAATAACAAGGGCTAATATATCCAATGTAAACTACTTCATGCAGGTCCTAAAGGAGGAATCTGATTCCTACAAGGTGCAGTATTACACCATAAAATGACAGTGAAAGGTCTATCACCAGTGTCAAATGTTGTATATAAAACAAAACATAAGCACAGATTCCTTTGATATACTGTATCACAAACTCACCTCTCCGTCAAGTGACAAAACTGCTACTTGTCCAAGCTGAAATGTAATCTCCTGAATGCTGCTTTTTGACCAGGTCAAGTCTTCATGGTCTACATCCTCAAACTGTATCCTTCAATGACATAAATCAATAGGTAATGAGAAATATAAAAAACAAAGTTATTGCGGGAAAAACATGCCATGGCTTGAAAATAAAAAGGAAATGCAAAAGGAAAAACAGCCGTCAATAGACAGCTCTTACCTTTGGCTGGCTTTGTTGGACAAGTGTTTCAGCTTATCAGACACCCTCTGCAACCTTTCCCTGATGGTCTCTACACTGAAAGGGCCCCCTCCTCCAATATAGTCACCATTCAGTGCGATGGAAGGAACTTGTCTCAATGATCTGGGAGACCTTTCCTCGATCTGCTGGTGCCCATTACTTCTTGGTGTGTCTGTGGTGCTTTTCCATCCACTCTAAAAAACATTTGTAAATAAAAAAGTTCAATTTATAGGATTTTTAACAGGGAGTATATGGATAGCAGGGAGCACCAACCATCAGACCTTACAGACCTAAAGCTCATTGCTAATTTTGATATATTAATCACTGGTTTCCATTGCTATAATGCAATAATAATTACTTGAACATTATTGGAAGCAATACTTAAAGGAGATCTAAAGGTCAGCAAAAGATTAATACTGAGTTTGTGGCATATGAAACATAATGACGTGACTTACAGTACTTGCACCAAGCTCTCTTCTTTCAGTTCTCTGCTCAGCGATGACCTGTTGATTATTATTATTTTCTAGTCTGTGGATTGTCTCTTTCAAGTGTTTTTCCTCTGCCTTCACTTTCAGTAACTCTAAAGTTTTCTCATTTAACTTCTGCTGGAGGTCATCCACCATGGCCTTAAGCTCCTGTGCTTGTACATGAGCAGCTTTTCCAGAGTCGTTCTCGGCTTCTATCTGCTTTCTATGATTCTGCTTTTCTTCATCAATGCTTTGTCGCAACTGAACGCACTCCAGCTTATAGGACTCCATTTCTCCCACCAACTCTACAATGCGATGATGCTTAGCTTCCAACTGACTCTGCAGGCCTTTCAGTAAGTCATCAGCCTGGCTGTGTGAATCAGACTGTTCACCTCCTTCACACTTTTGAAGTTGTGTATGTAATTTTGTTCTACAGTCTAGTGCATTTGTCAGCTCTTTACACCGATTCCTCTCTTCGTCAAGGAAAGCTTGAAGCTCTGAAGCCTTGCTTTTCTCCTGTGATAATTCGGCATCAAAGGTAATTTCCCTAGACGCTATCCTTTCTTGGAGATCTTTTACCATGTGCTTTTCATTTTCCAAAAGGTTGCTGATCTCCATAATCTTCTCATTTTGTGTCTCAAACAACATTTTCAAGTCCTATTCAAATAAAATTACAGTTGAATATGTTTTATTTTCTATGAGCCAGTGTGGCCTAATATATGCCTGATGGATATAAAATATGCATCTATATACATATGTACACTTTATATTGGCACCATGTTCATTAGTTAAATTGCAATAATGGTTGCAGGCAAAAATATTTGGCCTGTGTAAAGCAGAAGTAAGCCATGTGATTGGTTTGCAGCTGCAGTATAGTGCAATATTCAGACATTGACCCTCCCCCACTATGCGCTAACACAAAAACTATTACTGAGGCTTAGCCAATAATTTTTCATTTGAAGCCCTGCTGTTTCTTTCATGGGACATCAATATAAATGAATACAAGATGTTTGGCATGAGTGCTATCACTAGTATGGTCCTAAGAATACTAAATATATTAACCGGCATATATATAGTCCTGTCTGATGCACACAGAGAACCAACAGCGGTAATGCCTGGGTGCCAGTTAAAATTTACATCATATTTCCATTCCAACAAAACAAACCTCGCTCGCAGGGCATTTCACTGCAAACAAAAAACAATGGTTTTATTCAACGTTTCAGCCCTTCAACTCGAGCAGAGTGTTTTGACGATGGATAAGCTGCAGGACACATATCTATAATAATACTCCGCTTCATCTCTGTAATATTTGCAGATGCTAAAATGCTTTTCTTACCTCAAGTTCTTCTTTCCCCCTCTCTTCACTGCGCTCCACTTTGGATTTTTCTTTCTCCAGAGCCCACTGCAATTCTCTAGTCTTTTTTTGCTCGTTTGCTAAAGCTTCACTGACTGCATCAAGATCATCTGACCTCTGTTTGATTTCCAGCCTGTTAATTAATATGCCCTGTTAGTTACAGTATAAATGGTACCTGATAACAGTATGGTGCCCAAACATTAGATCGTAATCTACTAGAAGCTACTGAGCAACATTCAAGAACATTGCTACATTAGATTTAACATTACCAGACTACAACAAAATGTACCGGGCAAATTGCCACATTTGTTACCCAAAACACTATATTTTCCAGAAATCTAAAGTAATTGTGGGAGTTTGCTAAATTGTGTCCACCACAACTACAAATGCAAAGCAGCATCCATTTTGGTAGTACACATGTATACTATTCTTCAGAGCAGGCCAGATGGGTGCTTGCTACTCCCCGCAAGTAGCCACAAGTTGCTAGGGAGATTAGTGAGATTAGTCGCCCTGCGACAAATGTCCTCTTCTTCGGGGCGACTAATCAATCCCAAACTGCCTCCCGCTGGCTAGAATATAAATCGTCGGCGGGATGACAATCCGGCGCATCGTTTTCCGAAGTCGCTCAAAGAAACTTCAGGCGATTATGGAAAACGAAGCTCTTTCAGTGCCGTCCCGCTGGCAGTTTAGATTTTAGCCAACGAAAGGCAGTTTGGGGAGATTAGTTACCCCGAAGATGAGCCGATTTATCGCCGGGTGACTAAATCTCCCCGAATCTGAGCGTGTCTCTGCCCTAATAGTGAAGGTACTTTTGTAAAAAGGAAAAAAAAATGAATTCATATAACAAAACAAGATTACTATTTATGTAAACACCCTTTACATATTTACATAGGCATAAGTGAAGTATTATTCTTTGCTTTTGTTCTTTGTTTATGTTTCTAATGACCAGCATTCAATGGTTCTTGTGCTTAAAGATCTACAATTAACTGTGTTACCTGAGAGACTCCAGCTCTTTAAAGTGCTTGTGCTGTAGGCTGAGGGTAGACTCCAGTTCAATCTTGGTTTGTGCAAGTTCATTTTTAACTTCGGCCACCACATGTCTCTCAGAGTTCAGCTCCTCTTCCAATTCACTGGATTTTACGCTTATCCTATTAAGTTGCAGGTGCAAATCTTGGATCTGATGCACATGATCATTTTCCAAATTTTGATAAGGCATGTCTGATAAGTAAACACACAAAAAATTTTGTGTGATGATTATCCATTAATGAACCTCTCAACCATGAACTGGTAAGAACTTAAAAAGCAGTACCTTCCACTATTGACACCGATAGTGGTTTAGCAGCAACATCATTCCTTAAACTTAATAGCTGAGAACGAAGATCCTGGACCTCGAGTAACAAGCTTCTCCTGTCTGCATTCTGTATGCAGTCCATTGCATTTATCTGCTCCATTCCCTTTAAGAAAAAATATTTGATATATATATTGGTAAAAATGCAACTCAAACATGCACAATCTACATTATCTACATTAAAGCTACTTTACACAGCTGACACACTACATGCTAAAATACTTGCTACTGTTCTACAACATTTGGCAGCTCCATGGCTTCTGTGCCCTCTTCCTTGTTCATTTGTACACCATTTATCCTACTGACAGCCAATTGGATCAATGCTATGCAAAATGAATAAATAGCGGGCATGTGTACAATATCATTTATGAACAGTTTCTGCACTCTGCAATCAAGTAAGCATGTTACACATCACACATGTTGTATCAGAAAAAGTGTTTATTTTGCAATGTCCTACCACTTTAGTAGGACTTTGCAAAAAAGGTAAACAACCCATTTAAGCAGTGGCATAAATAAATGTTACTGGGCCCCACAGCAAATTAATTTTAGGGCCCCCAACATATCTCCTGGAGCCCCCTGCAGCCGCTGTAGTTATGCCCCTGTATTTAAGTGTCAAGCAAAAATGATACTGAAGGGTAGGTTCAGAGTCCGGTAGTTTTCCTGGTGAAAATTGGGGTGAGTGCTCTCCTTCTTGTGTCTAATCAGGTTACAATTATCTTTTCGTATCTTGTATATGGAAAAAATATAAGTAATTGGTTTATTCATTTGTAGCCAATCTGCCTCCTTCCAAATTGGAATTTGCGATCAATGGTTGACCTAGGGTTTTATTTTTAAATATTGTTCTATTCAGGGCCTTTCCTGTGCATATTTTAGTACGTCATTCAAACACCAATAACTTTTGAACATTCTTATAGCAACCTGCTCCTGAAGCCTGTGTTGCATGTGATTCACTAGTGTGGCTGCATCGCAGGTACCCAGAGATGTCAGCTGTGTGTGGAATGCAGAGATCATAACATCTTGTTCCCTGTCAAACACTTCCTGTATGGCTCTGAGAAGCTCTCCTCGCCAGTCTGGGACAAGGACATACAAGTCAGGACTTGCTGAAGCCTACAGAAAATAAGAAACATCTGATATAGTTTTACATCAACATCAACAAATCCAATATTACAAAGAATAAGCAGAGAAAAGATGAACATGATGACATGAAAAGATGGATATTTGGTAACACAAACACATCTCATTGTCCCCTACATATAAATGTGTAGCCCAACACATCCTTAGCACTGCACCTGTACCTTGGTTTGGTTTAGCTAATAAAACTGCAGAAGTTCCTCCCTGCTTATTCACCTGAATATAAGTTTGTGTCTGCTTCTCTCACAGTCTCTTCTTAATTATACTCTTGGACCCAGAGCCTCCTTTCTGATACGAACCATAGAGTCCTGCGCGGAACCAATTTCTAAGACCCGGACCCGACCCAAATTGCAACCCTCATATTTACCCACTTTGATCTGCTTACTTTACTAACCCGGGCCCGCAACTGCCTTATCCGCAATCCAACCCGTCGACCACCCTCAAACAGGAAGTGATGGTGCTACAAACCGAAAGTGACATCATCAAAAGTGGGCGGGGCAGAGCGTTTTGTAAAACTTTAAAAGGAGTAAAATATAGACAATATTACATAACATAAGAAATTTAGATGAGACCCGCAACCCGACCCACCGCCCAGATCTATACCCGCACCTGAAAATCCTCCCCTCATTACACAGGGTGCCCGTTTTTTTTTTTGCGGGTAACCCGCGGGTACCCAACCAGTTGCAGGACACTAGTTCCTGTCTTTGGTGTTTCAGTCTGGCAGATCAGAAATTCAGATGCAGAATTTAGTTGATACATTTCTCAGCAGCGTCTCTGCTGTATTAGCAACAATTATATCAATTCTAACAGCTGCCTTCTAAGAAAAATATCAACTAAATGTATCAATTTAGAATAGTTTACAGGGTTGGCAAACCCACAGCTGCTTTAGAAAGACATAAGAAGATGAAGAATGAAACTTTAAACTTAAATATTAGAAAAACGGTCACACATAGAAAATAGAAATAATTGGAAATTACTTTCAGTACAGTACAGTAATTATTTCTGGTGAACTATATGAAACCAACTGAACAGGTAAAAGCGTTGGAAAGGGAACAACCCCTTTAAGAGTATTTTGGCATAAGCCTTTAACTTTTCCGGCACACACTGCTATTTCGGGAGATTAGTCGCCCGGCGACAGATCGCTTCTTCTTCGGGCGACTAATCACCCCTTATTGCCTTCCCGTAGGCTAGAATGTAACTCGCTGGTGGGATGGTACTCTGATCGCCTTGGCTTTTCGAAGTCTCCCGAAGTTTCCTTGTGAGGCAACTTTGGAAAATGAAGTGCTCCGAGTGCCATCCTGTCGGCGATTTAGATTCTAGCCAGCGGGAAGGCAGTTCGGGGAGATTAGTCGCCCGAAGAAGAAGCAATTTGTCGCTGGGTGACTAATCTCCCGAAATAGCAGTGTGTGCTAGGTGCTAGTCTGACAGGTAAAACATGTTGGTCCATTTCCAAGATAAAAGTTGGTTTGAAGTGCTGACAAAGCAGCCGCCAATAAAGTAACACTGCTTGAATGATTAACTTGTATGACAAACACACCTTAGCCTCCTTGTGAATTTGCATTTTGCCAATCAAATCTTTCAGAGACGCAATGGTTTCAAGCAAAGTTTTTCTCTCCTTCAGCCAAGGCTCCAGGTTGGCAGGGAAAGACTGGGAATCATCGTCAGCACCATCTGGCTCAGTCAGTGATAAAACCTGAATACTCTCTTGGTGAACTGCTCTTAACAAATTCTGCAATTAAACAACAACAATTAGCGATGTAGACCAGATAGCTTTCAGACCATAACAGGAGAATAAATACAAAGCTATTCTCTACCCTGGTGGCTCTGACTTTCGAAACAATATCACAGAAGCCAGCTCATTAATAAACAGGTCTTTGCTTGAGTAGAGCAAACATCAAAGCAAGGATTACAGAAAGTAATAAGCAAAGATCGCTTTCAATTGCATTTACAAATAACTTTAAAACCAATGAAAATATGTAATGAATGTGTTTGTGTAATAACCTTGGAATTATGTTTTCTCTCATTGGGCATAATTTATGTCCCCAAGTCAGTATATTAAGCAGACCCCAGTCTGTAAAAGATTTAGAATTCCTGGCCAGGGACCAACTAATCCAACTGATCAGCAGACAATAATGCTTTGTGCTTTCAGCTATTGCCATCTTAGATTTTATGAGCAGTTTTAATTCGTCTTTAAAACTGCTTTTAACACTGTTTAATTTTCCACTATTCATTTAAGGAATAGTCCAGTGTGAAAATAAAAACTGGGTAAATAGATAGGCTGTGCAAAATAAAAAATGTTTCTAATATAGTTAGGCAAAAATGTAATGTATAAAGGCTGGAGTGAACAGATGTCTAATAAAACAGCCAGAATCCAACTTCCTGCTTTTCAGCTCTATAACTCTGAGTTAGTCAGTGACTTGAAGGGGGGCCACATGGTACATTTCTGTTCAGTGAGTTTGTAATTGATCCTCAGCATTCAGCTCAGATTCAAAAGCAACAGATATGACCCATGTGGCCCCCCTTCAAGTATCTGATTGGTTACTGCCTGGTAGCCAGGGTAACCAGTCAGTGTAAACCAAGAGAGCTGAAAAGCAGGAAGTAGTGTTCTGACTGACATGTTATACATCAAATCACTCCAGCCTTTATACATTACATTTTTGGCTAAATATTAGAAACATTTTTTATTTTGCACAGCCTATCTATTTACCCAGTTTTTATTTTTACACTGAACAATTCCTTTAACAAGGCAGGACAATGCAGAGTTTAAAACTTCCATATCAATACAGCACTGTAATAGCATTCAAAGGCTTTATGTTTCATTCCAAATTAGCAACTTTCATCCGAACCCAAAATTTCATTACTGAATTTCATTTTTATAAACGAGTGGCCTCACCTTTATCTTGTTCGGAAATAAATCTGTTGTAACTTCATCGTCACTTCTTACTCCATCTGGAACAGATTCAAAATTTGGAACGTAGGCTCCTTGGCTCCAGTCAGAGCCTGTGTCTGAGAAAAAGATAACTTACATTATTACTAAATCTGTATGCCAACATCTAAGGAATGAATGTAAAATTAGCAGGACATCCCTTTTAATACTGTACAAGGTCTAAACAGTGTAAACAGTGCTATAAAAGGTTTCTGTTTCGGCACAACCATTATATAATTAAGCACTGCTGGCAGGCAGGAAAAGATAGGGCACATACCATTGAAATCAATACAACGTGTACCGAAAGGTAATCCACATACATGAACATAATACACAAATGTAATTTAGCTGTAATTTGCCATTGAATGCTTGTAACCTAAGATTTAAGATACTCAGGCCCATGTAAAGCAGATACAATATGGATATGAAGAATGAATGAAGAAAATGGATATGATGTAATAACAGAATGTTCTATTTGCCAGGAAAACATCCACAACTGATTCGTGTTTAAAGCAGTTATAACAATGTAAACACGCATAATGACCATTTAAAGACAAAATGTAAGCAAAAAGTACCTTACCGCTAGAGGTGGTATCTGTAAATTGGTATGGAGTGGGAAGAAGTGAATCTGGCTTAACATGCCCCTAAACAAAAGAAGACATTTTTGCTGTAAAATACATAAGAAGACTTCTATATTAACAGTAATGCTTCATAAAACTGAAATCCAAAGAAAACTTGCAGCGAGAAAATAAGAGGTATGAGATTAATCTATCACTTTGCTGTTATCCTAATTTGTAAGCAAATAAGAATGGCTAGAGAAGAATTCAATTCAGCTACAAACAATTTTAAATGTCCCACTTAATTATTAGCAAGACCAGTTTTCATTAATAATAATTAATATATATATATAAAAAAATATATATAAATATATATAAATATAAATATATATAAATAAATATATATATATATATAAATATATATAAATATATATATATATAAATATATATAAATATATATAAATATATATATATAAATATAAATATATATAAATATATATAAATATATATAAATAAATATATATATATATATATATATATATATATATATATATATATATTTATATATATTTATATATATTTATATATATTTATATATATATATATTTATATATATTTATATATATATATATTTATTTATATATATTTATATTTATATATATTTATATATATATGCTATATAAATAAATGATGATATATATATAAGAAAACTAATTACTGGTGCACACAGCGAAAAACATTTGTGCCTGTGTGCAAGTTCAAAAAAAAAAGTTGAACTTATTTAAAGTTCAAATGGACCAGCACTCCAACTGTTTTGTCAAATGGTTTTATTCACACATCACTCATGTAAAAAAGGCCAAATCCCGAACCGAATCCTAGATTTGGTGCATATATATATATATATATATATATATATATATATATATATATATATATATATAAAGAAAGACACAAATAGGTGTCAGCCTCAAACCTAGAGGGCAGTAAGCTGACAATAACGTTTAATATGAAAGATCCTGATAATAGTAAACGGTCTATAGCTTTCCCTGTTAAGGTCTATGAATATTCAGCTAGAGAACAATGGAAAAATATATCTATTTCATTGTTTAATGGGAAAACATGTTAAATTCTTACAGCTGTGGCTCTCATGGATCCTATCACTGCTTTCAATGCTTCACATTCCTCAGTGAGAGCCTGAACTGCAACATACTGATCTGTTCTCAGTGAGTCTGCCTCTGAAATGTGTCTTGCCTCCATATCAAGGATTTCAGCAGCATGGAGATCCTGCATTTGCTCGATCTTTTCTATGTACGGTTTTATAATTGTTGCTACGTCATCAGAGGTGCTGCCCCACCGTGCTTCATCCAGCACATTTTGGACTCCCGTATCAGTAAGATGGACTGGTGGAGTCTGGTTGCTATTGTTAACACTTTGGGTTTTCTCAGTTTGGGAGGAAGATGTTTTTGTTTCTAGGGGAGTCGGCTCCAGGTTTCCTAAGCTGCCAGGTAAGTCACCCCTTAATTGTTTCTCTTCTGCTTGTTGTGCTTCCATTTTCATATGAGCTCTAAGTTGCTCCTCTGCTTCCATCAGGCATTTTCTCACATGACATAGGTCTTCTTCTAAGTGGCTAATACTTGCCTCTTTTACCTGCAAGGTCAAAAGATACTTATCATTACCAGTCAAAACAACTTTTGCTCATCTTATTGCCTGTCTATAACCTCCGAGGCAAGTCATGCAAGAAATGTTTATCTAGTTAAAGGGGTTGTTCCAAACATTTTTTTCAGTTCAGTTCCGTTGTTTACAGATTGTTCGCCAGAAATAAAGATCTTTTTCAGTTGCTTTCCATTTTTTATTTTTGACTGTTTTTTCAAAATTGAAGTTTAATGTTCCTGTGTCTGGTGTTTCAGTCCTGCAGTCCAACCCACTATACCCCACTACTCGATCCACAAGTGATGTCACTCCAGAGGCAAGCCAACCATCTTAAGGAAATAAATTTGCTAGATCGTCAAGGCTGGGAGACCCGCAGCTCAATCGGATAACCCAGGCAGGATACCAGCAGACCACCCACCTAGTTTGTGAATTAGGAACGTTCTACCTGACTGCAATGAGGGTATTCCACAGGTACCCAACCTGCTGCAGGTCTCTAGTTTCAGTCAGCCAGCTCAGTAATCCTGGTACAGATTCTAAATTCTTATAATTTGCTACATTAGTTGATACATTTCTCAGCAGCATCTGTGGAGTATTAGCAACTATCATATAAATTCAAACCACTGCCTTTAAAGGGAAACTCCACAAAAACATAACTTAAGCTTTTTGAAAAGTAAACACAATTCCAAGCAACTGTGCAATATACATCAATTAAAAAGTATGCAGACTTTTCATGATTTGTAATGGTTTGGAACGGTTTCCTAAGTCTAGTCCCCTGCTCTCCTTCTGATCTCTCTGACTACTTTGCTGAGCTGTCTGACTACTGTTACATTGTATCAGCAGCCATCTTTCCTCAGCCTGCATCCTCCAAACCCCACAAATCCCTGCACATGTGATTTTAATAAGGAACAGAGCATCACAGTGCAATGCATTGTGGGTTATATGCATGCTGTCTGTAAGATATGGAGAAGTTGTACAATTTGTAGCATTAGTGTTTAGTCCCTCCTTCCCTGCCAGGATTTCAAATGATGCAGAAAGAGAAGAACTGTTAAACAGCTGGATTTCAGCATAAAAAATAGCATTTATTCATACTTTTTGAAGAAACCGATAACGGTAATGGGTATATTAGGGGTTTCTCTGTTATGTGGGTCTCTTTATCAAATTTTGGTTTGGAAGCCGGAGTTGCCCTTTAAAGAAACTCAGGCTTTCTGCTCAGCGGGGACAAAGATAAGAAATGTAGCAACTAAATGTGTGACGCCACAACCAGAGCTGCTTCAGAAAGAAGGTGAAAAGTGAAACACAAACAGAAAACAGAAAGTAACTGAAAAAAATATTTCTATCGAACCATCTTAGAACAACTGAATGGAGAAGTGTGTTGGAAGGTGAACAACCCCTTTAAGGAGCATTTTAGGTACCTGATAAAGGTACATCCAGAAGTCACCGATCCAAAATGAACTGCACTAAAGGTTCTTTAAAGATGGAGGATGTTGGCAGTGGTATAACAATATGACTTACATTTAGCAATACATTATAAGCTCTTCCGATTGTAAGTTTTTTTTTAATGTAAATCTGTTTGTTCAATGTATAATATATTGGCACTTAAAAAATGTGATAATTATGATATATCCTAGACAGTGCTTCATACATAAAATACAAATACTTGTATTGTGGGTGTAAGTAATATATGTATTGCCTACCAAAAGTTCCTCTTTCAGTTTCTCTGCCACCTCTCTGTAGTGAGCCAATTCTTCCCTGGAAGCTTTAGCCTCTGCTTTGAGACTTTCAAGCTGCTCTTCTGCAACACTGCCTTGAGATGGCACATGTAAAAGCTGCACAAAAATAAACAATTGAAAGGCAATGTTTCCTCACTGGAAAGGTGACATTTAAAAAGTTACCAATTGATTGATGTTAAATGGTTTATGACTCTAAACAACTAACACTGCTACAAAAAACAACAATCATGGTGTTTGAAGAATTAGACTGATGTAACTGTTCTGCTACGTGTAATTGATAACAATATATTCAAAACATTAAGATCCCTTCCTCAGGCAAATTCTGATATGAGCATTTGACTTAAATAAAATAAATATCAGTAGAACATGCATTAATAAAAACGTCCTATGTTTCAAATTGCAGGGTATTCTGGTGGCACTAATAAGATAAATAAAGGTTGTGCTTAAGACTTCAGAATGCTTTATTTCATAACAATGCAACGGATTATAAAGAAACAAAAGGAAGCAACCGATTACCTTTGCAGCATCAGGTGTTTCCTCTAGAATTCTCTCATCACTTCTATCATTAGTGCAGTCCAAAAGTTGCTGCAGTTCAGCAAGTTTCTTATCTTTTTCAGCAATCTGTTGATTCACAGTGACGGCATGCTCCCGCTCAACCTGCAGTTCTTCATGGAGGTCTGATAACTGCTTCTCTAGCTGTAAAAGTCTTAATGATAGAACAGATAAGTTGGTCTCTGCTACTTCTTTTTCATGAGATTTTGAAGTCTGAGTTCCTTTGGACTCTTCTTGCAGAATGTGTAAATCTGTCTGTTGCATCAGCTTAGAGTGCACTTGGATAGCCTTCACTTGAGCTTCACTCACCAAAGCTGCAGCTACCTTTTCCCTGAGTGTGTTTTCCATAGCTAATATCACTTCATCATTGTGATTTCTTTGAGTCTTTACTTGCTCCTCGAGCAACTCAATTTCATTTGAACACTGTAGAAGTTCTAGGTCTTTTTTGTTAATATCTATTTGAAGTTCTTGTAACTGGGACTCCATGTTCTTCATGGCTTTCTTCATGGCCTCTTCCGCAGAAGCAGACAAAGCCTGGTTTTCCAAAAGTTGGGCCTTTTCACTTAATGCCTCTCTTAAACTCTCCTCACTCTTAGAAAGAGATGCTTGCAGTTTGGATAACTCATCTCTCAAGAGTTTAACCTCTGCCTGTGCATTTTCTAGTTCTATCTTTAAAAAGGTGGCCTCCTCCCCATTTAATTCTGTGTTTTGCAGCAATCTGTTTTGCATCTCATCTGTTAAAAAGTCTTTGTCTCTTTCCACCTTCTCTGGTACATGACTTTGCTCTACTTTGTCTAGTTTGTGACAAAGATTTTCGATTATCCCATTTAGTTGTTCAATCTGCACTTCTTGTTTTTCTAGAAGCTCCTTCTGAACTGCATATTGTAGAAGTTCTGCATCCTTTTCCTTAACAACCTTCTGCAAACTCTGTACTTGAGACTCTAAGTTCTGCATGGTGCTTTGCACAGTCTCCTGCACAGAGTCAAGCAGAGCCTGACTTGTCAAGAGTTCAGCTGTCTTTTCTCTTAATGTATCCTCCAGTTTCTCTATAACTGCAGATGAATTTTCTGGAGACTGTTTCAGTTTTTCTAGTTCTTCTTTCAGCGATTTCAATTTTGCGTGTGTTTCCTCGAGCTCAATGCTTTGTATACCCTCTTTGATACCAGAACTTCCACCACCTAAAGACATTTCCTCCTCATTGGTTTTATTTTGGTATTCTGAATTGCCAGAGACTTCAATGCTAAAGACTGAATCTGCCACAGTGCTCTCTTCCTTTTCAGCCAATGCCACCTGCAGTTTCCTTATATCTTCATTCAGTTGTTCTATGACTTGGCTCTGTTCTTCTAGTAGCTTAACTTTATCATAATATTGCAGCAGCTCTAAATTCTTTTCTCTTATAATTTGCTGAAGTTCCTGTAGGAGAGAATTTGCTAAAGGCTCTGATGTAGCTTCCACCTCATTGTCTAATCTTTTATCAGCAATTTGGCCTTCTCTCACATTATTTAATTCCTTTTTCAGCAACTCCATTTCAGCTTTTGTTTTCTCTAGTGCAGTCCTTGTAATGGCCAGCTCCGTATCACTGAGCTCCATCTTCTGCTGTAGCAAATCTTTTTCTGCTGTTATGGCTTCAAGCTGGGGCTTACTGCTATCGGAATCCTCTGTCATGCTAGTAAAGTCCACAGACACTTTGCTGTCTATATTTGCCAATTCATCTTGAAGTTTCTCAATGATTTCATTAAGTTTTTCTATCTCTTCTTCACTGTTCCTTTTAAGACGTTCTTGGTCGCTTTTTAAGCATTTTATTTGACTCTTATATTCTTTAATTTGATCATTCTTAGCCTCAATAATCTGTAAACATACAAAATTGAAGCTATTTATAATAAGAAATGGAATTGTTCAATATGATCTAAAACAATAACTTATAATAATGCATTCATTGGTGCAACAGCCCTTCTGTAGAAATTTAAGGTGGCCATGTTGCTTTACCATCTGGATGTTGCACACCACCACAAGGGGTCATGCAACATTTAACACCATTCAATCCAATTTCCTTTGCACAAGCTGTCTCACAGATATGAAGAGGGGTGAATATATAAAAGCTACAGAGATAGCACGATTTTATGGTGTGTTTAGGGCACAAGGCACATACATTTAAGATAGTAAATAGTTGTAAGTGCATGAAGTATACTGGCTTTAAATTACATATCTGTTAAGAACATTTACAGTCTCAAGTGTGTTTCTTTATATATATATATATATATATATATATATATATATATATATATATATATATATATATCCATAGAAAATTCATGCAAACCCATGAAGTAAAAAGCAAATTTACTTTGTTATCTGTTGCGGTCTCAAGTTGTGCCTGTAGTCTTCCGACTTGCTCATTCAGTTGATCAATTTCCTGCTCCTTCAAAAGTAGTACCTGTTCAAACACTTCTGGTTTCATGTGGTGCGTCTTTATAGGAGAGCCTTTATCATCATCCTCTACATTTTCATCCTTTAACAAATGCAAACATAAAAATTTGAATTCTAGATAACTGCATTAAATCAGCCATTACCAGCTGCTGAGACAAGGATTTCCATAACTATATTTGCCTCTACTACATTTGCAAGTGATGACCCAATGTCACATATTTTAGGAATATTGTTACTTAGAAAGGGATCTAACCTGGTCTTACATGCCAAAAGGACCTTGTTGCATATGCCGCCTGTCATTCTATGTGCAACAGCCTGGGAACTGGATGAAGCTTATGGTGAGAGCGTGTCTATAGACTTAATTTGCTTACAAGTCCTTCTATTTTGTTAGCCCTATGATCATTCTACACACAACTTTCTGCAGTCACACCAGAGCATATTAATAAAGCAGCAGTCTAATTAAAGCAATGAATTGGTAGGTGGCAAGGGGTCTCTTAATATCATTTGGTAACTCTCTCACAAAGTCTTAAGGGAAGAATTTAAAAGCTACTGCCTTTTTAATAAAGGAGCCCTGTCTCAGTTTATCACCCAATATAATTTTTCTGCTTCTGCTCATAAAAACATGATATTCCATCTTTTAACTATATTTCAGAAACAAATTATGCCATAAAGAATAGAGTATATTGTGAAGAGAAGTGCTGCTTCAGTAAAGAGAACATAGGTGGATGCTGCTTTGGTCCTGTCTATTTACCTTGAGCACTTTATTTTCCTGTTCCAGCTCCAGTAATCGGGTAGAAGATTCTTTTCGCTGAATTTCTAGCTGCATGTGGAGCT
Source organism: Xenopus petersii (assembly GCA_038501925.1). Lineage (NCBI taxonomy): Eukaryota > Metazoa > Chordata > Amphibia > Anura > Pipidae > Xenopus > Xenopus petersii. Next base: position 135,916,029 of record CM076682.1, read on the forward strand.
GCTGTACTTCTTCATTCTTGTTCTCCAGTTCTTCCCGGAATTGTTCTAGTTGTTCTTCTAGGTTTGTGATCTGTGAGATAAGCACGTAGAAAGTTATATGTATGTATGTATGTATGCATGTAAGAACAGAATTGCATGCAGGGAGAAAGGATTCAGATACTTATAATAAACCGATAATAAATTGGCCCTATGTCTTCTAAAATGGAAAGAAGGAATACTCACCTCATTCTCTTTTCGATCTATTGCATCACGCTCCACTTGGAGTTGTGCTTCCAGAGGCATTTCCCCCTTGGAACTAATGATGATGGACTGTCTTCTGAGCTCCACCTTTAAAAAAATGGACATTTTCAGTCTTTAACATTTCATCTCTTATCCATTTCATAAGCCAGCACACAAAATCCCTACAAAAGTTGGATTTCCTATTTTTTTTTTCAATAGAATTTTATTTAGTATGATTGCAGAGTACATAGCAGTGCATTATTATTTTGTAATTAGGTTGTAAAATATGACACTTGGTCTTTACTACTTGTTTAACACCAGTGTAGTAGGCTCATAAATGTTTTTAACCATTGGAACAAACAAGGGAAAGTTGTGCTCACCACTAATTTTTAAACCCATTAGGCAGGGGTGCAATGAGGCTATGACCACAAAATACATATGGAAAAATACAAGATTCCTCTGCACTCAACCCATTATCAATATATTTAAGGCAGACATTTTGTGCATACTGCTACTGAAAGAAGGCATTTTTCAGTAGCAGTATGCACAAAATGTCTGTCTTAAATATATTGATAATGGGTTGAGTGCAGAGGATTCTTGTATGTGTTTAACCATTGGACACCAAAAACTAAAATAGGAAAAGAAAAGGAACAATACACAAAGGAAACATGTCTGTCTGTATATATTAATAAATAAACACATTGTCCCAATATCATCTGTGTTGCCAGTGTCTGTCTTTAGACAGAGGGTAGTAATTGGGGTTGCTGTTGTTATGGGGAGGGGGGGTCTTTCTTTGTACATATACATACTGAAATCAGAGGGCATGTGCAGATATAATTAGGGTTAATGCAGCATTTATACCCAGGGTGACCAGACCTTTAGGTATTTATCTAGACATCTCCATCTGGGGTAGATGAGTTTGTATTGTGGCAAGGTTCAGGTCTTTCAACCTCATAGTAATACTTTTCTTAGCATAGGCTAATAATATAGATATCAGTGTTCTCTCTGCTCTAGTGGGGGCTAGATCATTTACTTGGTTGAGGAAAGCCACCTGTGGGTCAAGAGGGATTGGAAGGTCTAATGTCTGAGCACCTCACCTATAAGCTTTAATATCCTCCCCTCTCATTACTGTTTCAAACCCCATTCCTTGGCCCAAAGCAACCAACTAGAGAGACCCGTAGCTTTCAGCAAAATCGTTCAGTCACCTTCACCTGTGTATCGTGCTCACTCTCCAGTCAGGCCACACCAGAAGACCCATAGACAATTTCAGCAAACAGAGGTATGGATGGAGCACATAAAACACAGTCTCTGCCGCAAATAATTATTTATTGCATCACAACATCTTAGGAAATCCTATTCTCTCACTCTTCTTGCCTAAACACACAGACCCATTACAGCAATGTGCTGTGTCTAAGTTTTGCTTCTTTGTATAGTTGATGCCTAGTTAACCAACGCTCTACAGACACAACAAGATAACCGAGTGTGGAGGCTACTTTTATGTGTGTGCACGTATTTAGGTCGGTAGAAGGACAAGTAAATTAACTCACCTTCTTAAGAGTATCATCACTGGTGAGCAAGGCCTGCTCCAGTTCCCTGATCCGACACTCCAGCTTCTCAATCTCTTCATTCCTTTCCTGAATATCCCGCTGGAACTGTTCTTTGCAGAGCAGAAGTTCATTGCATTTGTCTGTCTTTTCCTTTAAGTTAGTTTCCAGTTTTTCAAGCTTGAAAAGAAAAAGGGACAAAAATCAATTATGATTTACTTTTTTTATACTTACTGTATGTATAATTATATTTAGAAATAGACTGATAGTATTCAGTTAGTCTGCTCATTTTCCAGATGCCTCTAACTTAAAACTGAACGTTCAATGAAAAAACGCTCTAGTCTTTAATAAAATCATTATTATACCCCAGAGGAAACAACCTTCAATATGCAGCAATAATTACTAACAAGAAACCCAGCAATACAACTGACCTAATGTAACATAAGACATTATGTATACATTAAGGCAAAACAATGTTCACAGTTGGATCACCTGCTTTATTTTATACATTATTGTTAATAATTTTCTCTTTACCGCATTGCTTTGATGATCTGTAACAGGCTGGTGCCTTTGTGGCATTTTAAGTTGCTGCTCAAGTTGCAGGATTTCCTGCTGAAAAACATCTCTTTCATGCTCTCGATCCACTGCCTGTTCCTGGAATAGAAAATTCATAAGAGCACTGTTAGAGAGGGAGCAAAAGTTTACATAGTGTAAGAGTCTTATGGCCATGCCACAATCTAGCAATTGTGTGGGCAACTAAACAGAGACTAGCAATGATCTAAAAGCAGGCAGAAGCATAACACAAATATATAGAAATGTATATTTACAACAAAAATACAAAAATGTATTACAGGTACTTGTCCCTGCTTCTTGCATTCATGTATAGTTAGGCTAGGTCCCATTGCATCTGTCCTGCCTCTTCTACTGAATCAAGTGGAATCGCACCTGCTGGCGCTAAAGAACCCTGGAACTCTCTCCATCCTAAACATAGAAGTAATTCCAGCTGGTTGTATCAATAGTGAAAAAGCTAATACAGTTATAAAACATTGAGCTGTATCTTGTCACTCCCTGTGCAGCTGCAATTACTCTGGAATTCAGGGAGGAAAACTGCTGATACAGTAAAACCCCCATTTTACATTTTTCAGGGTACCAGAAAAAAATGGTGTAAAATCCAGGAAAATGTAAAATCAGGGAAAATGTATTATGCATAATATATAGGTGGGACCAAAAAACAACAATGTAAAACGAGGGGAAACTTAAAATCAGGGGTTGTAAAACTGAGGTTTCACTGTAAAAACCATGGTGCTTTGTGTCCAAAACCTGCCCTTTGCACACTGCACTTCTTAAATGGCCCCTGTAGTGTGTCATTTAAGAAGTGCAGTGTGTTAAATGTAACCCTTTTTATCCAGTATGCTATACTGATTTGGTCCCTTTCCTTATAACTTACATCTAAAAATTTGCGTGTTTTTTCGAGTTGCTTTTCCAAGGACAGATTCTTTTGGCGAAGGTCTTCTAGATCTAAATTCTTCTCTTGCTCTATTTCCATATTCCGGCTCATCTGCTCTTCCAGTTCTGATTCCAGCACTTTGACTTGTTTGTAAAGGTCCCCAGAGTCCTTTTCTGCCTGACGCTGCACCTCTATTCTCTCCTTCAGCAGTTTCTCAGACTCCTCCATCAACTCTGTTCATAGAAAAGGTCCCCAGAAACATGTCAGCTGGATTTCTTTAGTGTTGCTTTTCCAAGCCAATCATAGATGCACCCGTGGAAAGTTCTCATCAGGTTAAGAGAATATATTGGATTTGATTGAAATATCAAAACTTGTTGTAAATTGCAGGGAATGTCTCTGTGATACTATTTAAACAGACTTTCAAGCAGTGTTTTGGTTTGCATGACAGGGCACTAACACCATCACTGGTTTATAAAGCACCAAAATACAGCTGCTGTGCAGCAGAGCCCCATAGGGAAAAATAGACAGGCTTGAAAAATGGCAACTAATTATAAAAATACTAAATAACAAACATCTCGGTCTAGAGGAGAAAAGCTCACAAGGTAGGTGAACAGGATTATTTTCTGAGGACCTGAGAACTAATTCTTCAGTTAAGAGTGCTAATCATTTAAGCTGGCCATTTACTATTACTGATATACTTCACCCCAAGTGAAACCGGCCATCTGAAGTGTCTCTGCATCCAGTCCCTGTGTCCGTGGGATTGCGATACTGCGCATGTGCCCCACGGACCGTCTCTGGCGGCCCGTTCTTGCGCCCGTTAATTTAACGGGCTTAATGTCTAGTACACTATAATATACGCTTGTTAGGCAAGGTCGCCAAACAAGCACATCTTCTCCCTAATATGCCCACCTAAGCTTGGCTATATACAGCGCCGGATTTCAATGAGGGGCGGCCCCTAGGCCGCGCGTTCCGACCAGTCGGCCGCACGGTCCTAGCGCCCACCTCACCTCCCCTTCCCTACACACCAATATTACAAATTAAAAAAAAACACTTGTTGGTTCGGGAATTACATTTTATATTGTATAATGAATTATACGTAGCGTAAACAGTGTAATTTAAAAAAAATATATCATAAAAATCGTGACAGAATCCCTTTAAAATTTTATTTTGTATGGCCACCATTATTTAGCTCACCCGGAGTCAATAAGCAAAGGTACAGCATCCATCACTAGTTACCCAGCTAGGTGACAGCTTTGAAAATGATGGTGCTTTATAAAATGTCTTTTATATCACCTTTTTATGAAAACCTCTCTGCTCTTCTAGCTGCAATGAATGAATGCTGTATTACTTATTTTTTTTTTTTATTTGCTCAAGTTACTGACTTGGTGCCTCATCTGTGGCACAAATCAGATTGTGGTGCTGTTCTATGGCGGCCCAATGGGCTTCCATGGTGAAACAGTGGCACCGTAACTACTAATCCTTTCATTTAATTGCAATAACATTTCCATGAGATTACCTATTTATTCTTTTTTTTTTTAAATCAGAAGTGATAAAAACCCTTAATAGATCGACAGCGCTATATAAATAAATGATGATGATGATGATGCTAGACATGCCAACTCAGTAAGAAATCTGATTCTATTAAGCCTGATATAAGAACACTGCAATTACACATTGTTTGATATATAAATAAATCAAATGCAATATTTCTTCCTAGAATAGGCTTTAGGCCAGAAGATATTCCCAGATACAACCCAGTGTAAGTGTAGGAACAGTTGAAACACAGTTCATGTTGTTTAAGATGTAAGAGAAACAGCAAACACCTAGTGCTGTTACAAGAGAGGAGAACCTTCACAAACAGGGTTAATGTGAAAAAGCCACAAGAAAGAAAATCAACCCCCCCCAAAAAAAACAACAAACAAGTGCAATTTTCATATCTCTGCCTCACACCATCATCTTACTGATTATGTGAATGTATAATAATAATAATAATAATAATCATCAAAAAATCATGTCAAATTTTTTATTTAGATCATGACTTTTTTCTGTTCAGGAAAGTATGAGATGATGGTTATTGACATATATAGATGCATGTTAGAGACAATGAGTAAAAAAGGAAATTCCATGTTAGTTCCTTGCTTGGTAAAGGAGGATAAGCACCTTGAAAGAGTATGATCAATGCCAGAGGGAAAGAAGCATTTGAAAGTTAATAAAGGTTAGTGCAAGAAGTAGAATCCCAAAAACCAATGATTAATTCAATCTTCCCAATCCGTGATTAGGCACCCAATTACAATTGGCCATGCGGGATACAAACACACCTTCAGTGGGAGCTGCATCGACTGCAGCTTCTACTAAGCCTAGGAGAACAGAGAAAGAAAACAAATGCAGAGTAATTCACATGCCGTCTAGCGTTCTTCCGCAATGTGACAATGCTAGAGAGGAAAGAGCAGCAGACATGGGGGTGAATTATGACAAGAAATACGATGGTTTGATAGTCAAGGAAAGCGTATGATGTTCCTAAGTGTGCTCAGTACTATGGGTCCATCGATATCCATGGATTCCCTTAACCAAAGCAGGATAAAGAGAATCCAAGGAGATCCTGATTTTGTATTTGGACTTACTACAATGATGATCTCACTTGTACTGGAGTTTATACATGCATCACTGCTTGTACATTTGTTTTTAATGTTTCCTAATATGTTCCCATGAAAAGACCATATTAAAGCCTTTACAATGGCACATCAGCTGGTTGCAATCCTTAACATTTTTAATCAGGCACCTTTTCCTTTTACACAATGAATAAGAGCATGCTCTTTTCAAAAGATTTGCAAGGCCCCTAATGAGATATGAACAAAAATGGTAAGATGGAATTCCACGAGGCCTGTGTGAAATAGATACAAAAAAGAAGCAAATTATGAGGAAAGTAATATAAGTAACAATTACATTTTTTAAATGGTTAACAGGGACCAGTACTAATAATTAATATACCGGCTGTTGAGGAAACATAGATGAACCATTTGGCAAAGCAAAAAGGTAAAAGGAGGTAAAACGATGAGGATGGGATGAGTGGAACTAGGAAAGGTTAGGAAACCTTGAGTAGAGCTTACTATTAAGGAAACAGTTATCATTATTTAGTGATATATCCATCTAACACAGTGTCAGTTAAATGAAATGTCGAACCCCCGTCAGTTCTACTACCAATATCAGGAGTGATGTGATTTCAAACTTTTAGTAAATGTACATGTCTGTGTATTAGGGATGCACTGAATCCACTATTTGGGGATTTGACAGAACCCTTCATGAAAGATTCAGCTGAATTCCGAAAACTGAATCCAAGCCCTAAGTTGCTTATGCAAATTTATGCAATTTAGAATAAGGGAGGGAGATAGAGAACCACATGCTGCACATGGCAACACATTTTCAGCTTCCTTGTTTGTATGATGAAAAGTCATGATTTTTAGGATTTGAATCCTGTAGAGCCAGGCACTTGGAATCGGCTGAATCCGAATCTTGCTGAAAAAAGAGGAATCCAAGCTGCATCCCAAACCAAATCCTGGATTTGGTGCATCCCTACTGTGTTTACACGTAATGCAATCTTAATTATATACATACATATGCCATGATTTGATAAACTCATTAAACTACAATGGAATTAACACAGGACTGGAATTTAGGATTATTATCCTAGATCCTAAATCTATGGCACCTGAACAGCAAGGTATCCAAATGAGCCTTCAGAATACATATAAATAAATTATTATTATATAAGTTGCTATACAAACTATTCATTTGGGGAAGACACATTTCTGTGGTTGTGTAAACCTCAACCTGCATAAAAATGAAAGTTCTCTAAATAGAATACTGGCATAGCACACAGATGCCATTCAGAAAGAGGGGATAGCAGCTCTCTCCTATACAGACAATGGCAGGCTTCCACTACCCCAAAACTTTTGTTATCATGAAATACAAAACATATGAAAACAATGATACAATGACATTGTATACTTTAAAAACAAACTATGTGGGAAACAGCACAGTAATTAGCACCAGTGTGTGTGCAATAATGAATCCTGGATCTAGATTCACAGCTTATGTGAACAAGAAATGAAAAGCAACATTGCTGAGGATCTATCAAAGGCAACTTACTGTACACCTTCTTTATAAACTTTATTTTCTATGTCTTTTTCCTAGAAAGTTTAAAAAACCTTTAGAAAGAAACATGAATGTGTTGCTAAGAATATTACAACAGCAGATTATACATTAAAAGCAATTCAGCGAATGTTTAAAGGGATACTGTCATGGAGAAAAAAAAATTTTCAAAATGAACCAGTTAATAGTGCTGATCCAGCAGAATTCTTGCACTGAAATCCATTTCCCAAAAGATTCAATTTTGAAATCTGTCATGGGGCTAGACATATTGTCAATTTCCCAGCTGCCTAAGTCATGTGACTTGTGCTATGATAAACTCCAATCACTCTTTACTGCTGTACTGCAAGTTGGAGTGATATCACTCCCTCCCTTCCTCCCGCCAGCAGCCAAAAAAAGAACAATGGGAACAGGGGCGATCCTGGCCCCTCTGCTGCCTGAGGCAGTAGCAGTTGCTGCTGCCCCCTCCCCCGGAAATTCGCTCTTAAAGTACCAGGAGCAGCATTTTTGCTGCCCCTGGTACCTAGTGGGGCGCTGAGGCGACAGCCTCAATTCGCCTCATTGGCGAAGCACCCCTGAATGGGAAGGTAACTAGATAAGAGCTCCCTAACACAAGATAACAGCTGCTGGTAGATCTAAGAACAACACTCAATAGTAAAACCCATGTCCCACTGAGACACATTCAGTTACATTTAGAAGGAAAAACAGCAGCCTGCCAGAAAGCATTTCTCTTCTAAAGTGCAGGCACAAGTCACGTGACCAGGGGCAGCTGGGAAACTGACAAAATTGAATATAAAAATATAAAAAAAAAAATCTGTTTGCTCTTTTGAGAAATGGATTTCAGTGCAGAATTCTGCTGGAGTAGCACTATTAACTGATGCATTTTGAAAAAAACATGTTTTCTGATAACAGGATCCCTTTAAGTTTAAATAAATATTTAATCTTCTAACTCCAAAATGGTGCTCTGCTCTGTCCGAACACTCCCTAGTTATACAGGCAACTTGCCCATTTTTTTAAATTGTCCTATCGTAATTCAGTGTATGGATCCTGAGGTACAGATATTACCAATTATCACCTTTTACGACCAGATAATTGTTGTGCCTTTCCAGGTGCCTCCTTTTGGCCTGGGTGGGAGGCCATCCACTGAACTGACAGCGACTGGCAGTACTTTTTACCATGGGCGAAATGGTCTCAGCAATTTTCATATGTGGCAAACTACACACCATTGGGCGCTTGGATCACACAGGAATCAGCCCTGGTCAATTGTTTTGAGTGACTCTTCATTTAACCAGAAAAAAACCTATCTTTATCAAAAAAAATATTTTCTACAAGCGACTAGGGAAACATATGCCAGCTGTTGGGTGTCTGTGATTCCATAAGAGTTTTTTTATGGCAGTGCGTGATATAATAAAAGAGTACTTATCTAGAAACATGTGGTTGCAAGATAAATACTCACAGGTATGACAAAAGATTTAAATGAAAAGAATACATACGTTGCACAACAGGTTCTGCCTCGGCCCTCAGTGCAATTTTCTGCCTGGAGAGAAGCTCCCTCTCCTCCTGTAGCTGCTGGCGCTCCTGTTCAAATTCCTGCAATCTGTTACCTGTACGCTGCAGCTCCTGCTCCATATGCTGGACCAGATCATTTTTTTCCTGAATTTGCTTTTCAAGAAAGACTCTCTCATCTGAGTATCCATCGAGGAGGCCTGTGGGATTAAAAAGACACACTACAGTTGTAAAACACAGACTATGTAAAAATGACTAGCATATGTAAATGGCAATAGAGATTAAACTAACTGAACTTCAAAGGAATTCTGCTTGCTGCTGAAATACCCCACTCAGAAGCTCTCGCTCTCCAAAGCTAGAGAGGGGCTTGATTAGACCTGTATTCTAGAAAGAGACCAAGTGCCAAAGGCTGTCAAAGTACTAAACACTTTGAGAAGGTACTGTGTGCACTTTCCCCAATTAATTTGTCTTTTAACATTTGAGAGTATTTGTAAAATTTGAGAGTGGGCAATTATTTAAATATGTATGGGATATAGGATCCCCATCATCCATTCCTAACTTATGTGTCACACAGATGCACAAATTAGGGAGCAGCAGGAAATACACCCCGCATCAGGGCTGTGCTGCATCAGGGTCTGTTAGCTACATCTGCCTCCGGACTGCTCCACAGGCTGTTTTTTCTTTAAGGGGAACTATAATGAAAATGAACAATTGTATATAAGCTTCAGCATACTGAAATAAGAAACTTTGTAAATACAATCAATTAAACATTCTGCATCGTTTCTGAAATAATCAAGTTTATGTTCATTATCCCTCTCTCAGCATCTGTAGAATGTTTCTCTTCATTCTGTCTTCATGCAGCAGTTGGGTGTCAAAAATTCATTGACAGTTAGATCCAATATATCTTATAGGGGGGCTCCTTTCCTAGCTGATGTATTAGAGCTCAATCAAATAACAATACAATAATGTAACAAAATAACTGCCTTTTGCACAAATCCTGCATATAGAGAGACATGATGTCTGGTGCATCTTCTAGGCAAAAGGAGCCCCCTATAAGATATATTAGATCTAACTGTCAATAAATATCTGACAACCAACTGCTGAATGAAGACAGAATGAAGAAAACAGATGCTGAGAGAGGAATAGTAAAGATAAATGTGATTATTTCATAAACAGTACAGATTTTTTAATTGATTTTATTTATAAAGTTTCTTATTTTAGTATGATGAAGCTTATATTAAAATTTCTTTTTTGCAATAGTTCCCCTTTAAGTCCCGGTAAAGCACATGGGGATTGGATGGGCAGTTCTCCCTTCCCAAGTCTGCAGCTCACAAGAGCACTTAACTATACAACGATCTCTATGAATAAATGCCCTCCAAAGGTCAGTAGCCTCAGAGACAGTATATAATAATGTAAGACAGAGCTGTGTGTAATGTGCAGCAATGTATTTCTGTTTTAATGAGATCTTCATTTTGTGATATCACCATTTGCATCAGCCAGATACAGAAAATAAACTGAGTGCTCATATTCACACCATTTGACAGAAGGATGAATCATGGTGGGACATTCACTAAGATTCGTTATTGCGCCAGCGCCTTTGCCGCGCTTCGCCAGGCGTATTTTCGCCAGAGCTACGCAAATTAACTAAAATCCAAAGTTGCGCTGAGGGGAAGCGTAAGGTTTGCGAAGTTGCGCTACTCTTAATTCGCCAAGCAAGCAAAGTTACGCTAGCGATGCTTAATTTGCATACTGCGCCAAATTCAAGTTACAATGGAGGTATATGTAGCAGCAGTACAAAAGCCTGGGAAACCGTCAAAACAGCAAATAAAATTTTTATTTTGCCCTACACATGTGCCCACTGTATAGTTAAGTTGCCATGAGTTAGGAAATGTAGGGGGGAAGGAGGGGAGCCCCAAAAAAAAATGTGATCTTTTTCAGCCTATCACCTCTAAAAAATGAGAAAACGCCAGCGTTTTTGGGATTTGGAAAAATTTTTAACTTTTTTTTTAAGCAATCCCTATCTACTCTATTGCACTTCGCCTGGTCTGAGGTGGCAAAGGAAGTCTGGCGTAAAAGGTAGCCTTCAAATAATTTGCGCGTTAGTGAATTTGCCTAGTTACGTCCGTTGCGCAAATTCGCCAGGCGTAAGGGTGCGAAGTAACACTAGCGAATTTACGCCAGCGTCCATTAGTGAATCGGTGAATTAACGAAAATGTGCTACGCTGTCGTATTCACGCTAGCGTTAGGCGCTTCGTCGTTTAGTGAATTTGCCCCATGGTGTATTTCCTCACTGGTAAAATTACAGGATGAGATTCCTTCCTCAAATCTGTATGTTTATAAGCACAAATTTATAAAAATGGTATATAACATAAATAAATGTATATTAGGATAGGTGGGAGGGGGCACCCTAATAATTTTGTTGTACGGGGCCTTGTCGTTTCTGATGGAAGCCCTGATTATGGGGCACATACTATCATCTCACGGTATGGTACATGACCCCTAGCATATTTTTTGTGGAAGTTCTAGGTGGCACAATCTCAGCACATCAGTTGCAACGCACACTGCAAACTAATAATGAAAACTGACTTTTAGCAGCACAAATGCCGCCAATTGAAAAAAAAATTAAATTTCCAGAGAGGAGATACCGGAAGAATCACAGAAATTGCGCACTTACAAAATATATTTTATAGTTTACAGTAGAAAATGTAAAATTCCTATCCTAACATAGTTGATCTTATGTAACCTTACATTATACTGTAATCCCATTTATTCATAATCCTTTATCTTTCTCACTAGCACTCAAGAAGTTAAGTTAAAAAAAAAAAAAAAAATAGAAAAAGGAATTTGACTCAAAGAACCACTCTTTAAAAAATTAGCAGATGTTAGAGTATCTACATTTACAAAAAGGTGTTTCTCTTGGGAGCATGACACAGCATGCAAATCGCGAACAAAAACGTCTATTTTAAATACTTGAAACAGGCAGAAGACGGCTGTTTGCAATAAAGACAACCTGTGCTGGGCATGCATTCTGACCATTGTTTCCATTAAGAATTATCTAGACTTTTTGCTATTGACTTCACTCCTTCACACAGTACAGTGACATTTAAAACACTTTCTATTCTGCAAGTTTGTTGGAGGAGAAAGAAGTCGCCAGTCCCTCTCAAACACTTTGTACAATGAATTCACTTTGATTATGAATTGTATATTTTCAGCATTGTTACACTGAGGTCTTCAGAAATACTAACATTCTGTTCATTTCTATTCTGGTGATGTTACAAGGGAATATGCATTGAGAAGCAGCAAGCTGCTGTCTCACTGCTTTCATTAGAAGAATGACTAATAAAGGCACTGTATTACACAAGAACAAAAGTAGCAGATATGAGCCCCATTGATATCCGATGTCCTGTTTAGCAGAGCACTGTGGAAAACACTGTAATGCAGGGTCGGACTGGGACGGTGGGAGACATCGGGGAAGAAACTCGATGAGCCCAGCTGACCCAGACCCAATTCCTTGCCTTCAGGAGTATTGTGGGGCGGGGAGCCAAGTATCACACACAGGATGCTTGTTAATATCTGGGACCAGCAAGGTAAAATGGGTAGAGGCTAATTGGATTAAAGGAAGGAGAAAGAAAGGTACAATAGGATGAAGTGAGGGATGTGAGTGCAAGGACGATCCATACAAAGTGCAAGTAGAGGCAAGTGATAAGCAGGAGAAAGTGACTTCTGCTGTTAATGCATTACTATCAGCTCAAGTGAAAAAAACTAAGATAATCCTGCTTGCTGCTGTTGCCTTTCTGGGACTATTGCTTTTTGTGTGGTGTGCTGTTTTAGCGGTCTGTCCTTATGTTCGCACACACTCTCTGAGTGCCCTCGGGTACCTACAGACTGGAGATTTGCCCCATCCCGGGGTTGCTTTGTAATGTTTGTCCCATGGGGCTGGCGTGCATCCGCTAGTGTGTAGTTTGTACTACTTCTTAGGACTTCTTAGGGCCTAGATCTGTATTGTAGCCAACACTCATAGACCTTCACTTGATACTATCAGTTGTCTAGGAAATCTCATTGTACTCCCTTGTAGTAACATCACATTTCTCTGTACAATAGAGCAATCTCATTGGATTCAAGCTCATCAGCTTTCAAAACGCCTAGATACATTTTTTTTTTCTTTTGTCACAAAAAAGTAGTTGAAAAAACAGTGGAATGCTACATTTAGTATAACTACAAAGTGATGCCCCACCCTGCAAAAAATCTTCCAAGGAACCCAGGCGCAGAAAGCCTCCTGCCTACAACCTTTTTGCACGCCCAGATTTGTGGAAAGACCAACAAGGCCCGGGCTCAGGGCGGCAGGATTTTAGGGGGCAGCATGTTGCTCAACCACATTGGTTCAGAAACACTGGGGATGCGCAGGAGATATAATAGTTTTTTAAATTTCCCATGCACCAATCCCCATTGCTCCTGATAACGAAAATTTGAGCGATTAAAAGAGAGGGATGGGGGGCAACGAAAGACAGCGGTCCTAGGGACGCCCTGCTTCCACCCTGATCATGGCAAAAGTAAAAATAAGGTGGGAAGGGGGGGGGGAGGGCTGGCTGTGGGTGGGTGGCACGGGCCTCAGAGGGGGTGTGGGGGCCTCTGGGGTAGCAGGCCCCGGAGGGCTTTGCACACCACAGTCCGACCCTGTTGTAATGTTACTTAGTTACCTCAAGTGAAAGCTGCAGTTGAAGGCAGTCTAATTTTCAGCACATAATCCTAGATACATTCACCATCTGCATAATCTAATCCTGCCCAGGCAAGTCAATCTTACATTGAAATTTCTCTCCATGTACTGACGTTGATTTATGCTATGTTAATACTATGGGGCAAATTTACTAAAGGGCGAAGTGACTAACGAAGGAGAAAACTCACACTGTGACATCATTTCGGTACTTTGCCAATTTACTAACGGTCGCTGGCGTAACTTCACAAGCAAAGGAGATGGACTCTAGTGGTACTTCAATCTCTAATGCCTGGCGAATTTACATAACTACACAAATTCGCTAAAAAGCTGATTTTACTGAACGTTACCTCTTGCGCCAGACTTGCCTTCGCCACCTCAGACCAGGCGAAGTGCAATAGAGTAGATAGGACTTCCCAAAAAACGCTACCATCTTTTCCTCATGTGTAGGGCATTATAACAACTTTATTTTATTTAATTAAGGTTCCCTGGGCTTCTATAGTGTAATGTATTTGCTGCAATATATACGTCCATTGAACTTTAACTTCCGGCTATATGCAAATTAGCCAACGCTCGTTCAACTGCGCTTCACTTGGCTCAGTAACGCTAGTGCAACTTTGCCAGCATTCTGCGCCCTTGAAGCAACTTCGGATTTTAGTGAATTAGCGTTGTCCTGGCGAATCTACGCCTGGTGAAGTGTGGCGATGTGAGTGAAGCCGTCGCTGGCGAATTTTCAGAGGTTAGTGAATTTGCCTCTATTTGCCTTTAGGGTGAAAAGTAATCTTTTTTTTTTTTTTTATTAAGGTCAATTTAATTAGTTGTAAAGTTAATTTATCATGCAAATAGATATTGAAAAGATTATTCTAAAGGCAACAGAGGTGTTAATTTAAAGCAGGCTTCCTTTATAATTGGGGGGGGGTATGTCTTTTCATGCCATTTACTCTAACATGTTTGGAAGAGAAGCTCAGAATACATGAGAGATGCTGTATGAGCTAGAATTCCATTGCAGAATGGTTTGATATTTAATAGCATACTACAAGAACTCTTTAAGTCAATGCTTGTCTAGGAAAAAATCCAACTGGTAATGTTGACATTAAAAACACTCTTGCTACCCGCCTACATAATAATTAAAATTTCAAATTACTTAAGTGGGGGTTGTTTGCTTTCCTTTATTAAACTGGGTGATCAGATAAATACTGAACTTCAGTCACAGGAATATCAACTTTCACATGGTGAGGCAAAGTTACTTTCTAAAAACCTATCTTAGCTGATAAACAGGAAAGTTCTTTGACTTTCTACTGGGCCATAATGTCGGACTCTGCCTAAAGTGATGCTCTAGCCCCCCTTAAACCCCACATGTACCATTCACTAATCATTTGTTTATAAGCTCTGGAACCAAAGTTCAAAGGCTAGAATTGTTCCAGGTTAAAACCTGTAAATTATTATCATCATTCCTCAATAATGACAAAATATGATACGAATATTGAGAAAGGCAGGTAAAGCTCAGAGAGCAAATGTATTATATAAAAGTTTTAGTTTGATCTATTCTGTAAAGTTTGAGAAGTAACATTTGTACAACTTTACAGAACTTTCTTTTTCACTGTGCCAGCAACTATCATATGAAGCAACTTTCTCAGTGGTATAAAGCTCCAAGAATGTCAATATTGCCACATACTATGGATCATATAGTACTGCCCTAGACAGAGTACAACTTAGAAGGGAAAAGCAGGCTTTTCACTTTACTGTCCATGTACACCCTGCCCAGGCCACAGGGGAGAATTAAAAAGTGGAAGAAGATTGTGACATGGTGCTCTTACATAAATACCCTAGGCCAGTGCTGTTTTTATGGTAACAACAGCACTAGCCCAGGGTCCACTCCCAAGCAACTTTCCTTCTCTTTGAAAGAGGTGCTACATAGGATCTCACATTTGGCTGTGAGTAGAGATCAAACATTTGAGTAATGTTATCCTTAAGATTTTACTGTCATGAGAATAAAAAAAACAATGGAAGCTATTTTGTTTTTGCTTTAAAACAAAGTTTCTAAGTGGCAGTTCCACTAACCCACAAACCAAAGAATTATGACATGGTATTTAAAATGACTACTCACTTAAATATGCAAAACTGAATTAACAATGTGAAAGAAAGGTAAAAAAAAATTTGATCATAGTTTCCCTTTAAACGTGGTTTTGTGAATCACAGCTCAGCTAGAAAATAAATGCAGCTCCTTACACTATTGCCTAATTATTCATTTTTTTTTTCCGAACAGACAATCATCTGAAAAGTAGTTACACCATTACCTAACAAATGCAGCTCCTTACCAGCGGAGTGTCAACAGAAGGAACTGGCAACGGTATTCTTCGTTTATGAAGCTCACACAATGTTATAATTGTGAAGTTTTGCTACAGGCAGCTTGTAACCTAAAATTTGGTGAGGACCGAAATAAACCCACCTTCTGCTCTGCTGAGTTCCAGTGCCAAGTGCTCTCTAGCTTTGGCCTCCTCGTTGAGTCTTTCTTGAAGCTCCTCTTGGCATTGGAGCAAATTTGCAGTCTCCTGTTTCCTTTTAATGGATTCACGTACAAGCTCTGTCTGGGCAGCTTTGGCATGTTCAAGCTGTGCATAGAAAAGGGACAGAATTCAACATGAAAAACTAATTAATGATACAAAACCAGTGTCGGACTGGGACACCAGGGGCCCACCATAAAACCTTAGACCAGGGGCCACTCTCCTACTATTATTCTTCATCTCCTCAACCTCTATTCTCCTAGTCTGTTTTCTTTACATACTATAATCAAGTATTCAATCTATTTAGTATCTTTGTTTTCATAGAAATAGGGAATGGCCATGAAATAGGCCAAAAGTTTAGCAGCATGAGGGACCACTGACACCTTGGCCCACCGGGAGTTTTCCTGGTGTCCCGGTGGGCCAGTCCTACACTGTACAAAACAACCCAACTGATTACATAGCATTTCTTTTTTAACATTGTTCACTACTGGTGTGTCTTCTAAACTACTGGGAAGCCTTACTGTATAACTTGACAGCAGTTAAATTAACAAAAATAAGCTTATGTCTTCACCAGAAAGATAATGTCAAATTGTCCCACAGCTATTGTGTTACCTAAAACGTGACCAATATTCTCTACACACCCAATGAGGCAGTCACCAAACCTAGCAAATGTGGATTTAGTTGTATGATAATTGAACTACAGACAAACATGACAGAGAAAACAAATGTGATTGGTTGATATTAATTATTATTACTGTTATAAATATCATTTTTGATATTTCTAAGGTACCAACATTTTCTTCAGTGCTGTACAATAGAAGGTTGTATACATCCAAAAGACTGACACGGGAGGTAAAGAGAACCCTGCTTATTGAAAGGGGAACTCTGGCTTCCAAACCAAAATTTGATAAAGAGACCCACATAACACAGGATCCCTTAATATACACTGTTATGGGTGTCTTCAAAAAGTATGAATAAATGCCATTTTCTATATTGAAATCCAGCTGTTTAACTTTCTGCATCATTTGAAATCCTGGCAGGGAAGGAGGGACTAAACACTGATGTTACAAATTGTAACAACTTCTCCACAGCTTACAGACAGCATGCAGGAACTACATAACCCACAATGCATTGCACTGTGATGTTCCGTTCCTTATTGAAATCATGTGTGCACGGAGTTGTGGGGTTTGGAGGATGCAGGCTAAGGACCGCTGGCTCTTGATAAAAAGTAACAGTAGTCAGCAAGAGCAGCAAAGTAGTCAGACAGATCAGCAGGAGAGCAGGGGGCTAGGCTTAGGGAATTGTTCCAAACCATTAAAAATCATGAAAAGTCTGCATATTTTTTAATTGAAGTATAATGCAAAGTTACTTGAAATTATGTTTACTTTTCAAAAAGCTTAATTTATGTTTGTGTGTAGTTCCCCTTGGAGCTTACATGCTAAAATGAGAGAGGGTATAAGAGTCAGCAAAGTGAGAGATGTACAGGAGTGTTTCTGAGCCCCTAGAGAGGGCCCAAAAGTGCTCTCTCATAGCAAAAATGCCCCTAGATAAGTGGGCTTTTAGCATCATGAACATCATGGGTCCTTTAAAGAAATCTTTTCAAGAATGTTTTCAATGGCTGAAAAATTGGAATCTAAACATATTGGGACTGGAAATGAAGAGCAGCTCCATTGAAGTCTTTAATGTGTATGCATGAAAAAATAATAAATGAGGTGCTGCGGAGTAGATCAATAGAATGAGAGATAATGAGAGGTTTGGTGTAGACTTAGTGATATATTCACAGATATAGGTTGGAACATTTGTGAAGTACACAGGGATGGCCATTTATGAAAGATCGAATTTTGAATTCATGTGATTTTTTTCACTCTAATAAATACTCACAATTGGATTGGAAGGTTATTTAAGAAAATATTAGAATGTCTAATATTCGATCGAATAGGTCCGAGTAGAAAATTCGAATCGTAGTCGAAATGTACGAATTTAGTTTTTATCCAAAAAAAAAACCAAAACTGGAATGTCAGGAAGGCTATTAACATCTCCAAATGGCTCAATGGACCTCTGCCATTGTACATGAAAGCAGGTTTTAGGAGGCGAATATTCGAATTAAGACGGTCTCCATGGTCGGGTGTGATAAATCTCACATTATAATTTCCATTCGAATAAGGGGATTAAAATTTGAATGTGTGAATTTTGACACTCAAAAAAAATATTCAAATTCACTATTCAACCCTTAATAAATCTGCCCCTGAATGCCAGGGTCAGTAATTGAAATTGTATGCTGAACAGAAGTGGAGCCCAGTGTAGGGATAAGCACAAGGAAGAGCAGTTGGTGAGTGTATGAGCCTGGCACTGATATTTATGAGGGACTAAATTATTTATTCCAGTTGCTAGCTATTTAGTAGACAAGCAGCAAAGATCTTGGTCAGCCGAAGAGACATCAAGTGGGCTTTTTGGATGAACCCACCCCCTGGCCACCCACAAGGGAAAGTGAAACCAACCTGAATGCCTAAATACTTCCTCAAGGGGATATCAACATTTCCACTTCCAGTACAAGACCAAGTGCCAAATTAAACCACAGATCAAAAATGAACCTCATTATAAGAGCTCAACATTTGCATACCTAAACCAATACATCTCACACAGAGGGTAAGGAGATGTTCCACAGCCTGATATTCACTGTCTCTGATATGGATAACATCATATTTCTAGAACCTGGTGCATGTCCCCAGTATCTCACATAATCAATTTCAAGGTGATTGTTTAAAGGGATCCTGTCATCGGAAAACATGTTTTTTTCAAAACGCATCAGTTAATAGTGCTGCACCAGCAGAATTCTGTACTGAAATCAATTTCTCAAAAGAGCAAACAGATTTTTTTATATTCAATTTTGAAATCTGACATGGGGCTAGTCATTTTGACAATTTCCCAGCTGCCCCTGGTCATGTGACTTGTGCCTGCACTTTAGGAGAGAAATGCTTTCTGGCAGGCTGCTGCTTTTTCCTTCTCAATGTAACTGAATGTGTCTCAGTGGGACATGGGTTTTTACTATTAAGTGTTGTTCTTAGATCTACCAGGCAGCTGTTATCTTGCGTTAGGGAGTGGTTAGCTGGTTACCTTCCCATTGTTCTTTTGTTTGGCTGCTGGGGGGGGGGGGGAGGGAGGTGATATCACTCCAACTTGCAGTACAGCAGTAAAGAATGATTGAAGTTTATCAGAGCACAAGTCACATGGCAGGTGGGAAATTGACAATATGTCTAGCCCCATGTCAGATTTCAAAATTGAATATAAAAAAATCTGTTTGCTCTTTTGAGAAATGGATTTCAGTGCAGAATTCTGCTGGAGCAGCACTATTAACTGATAAATTTTGAAAAAATGTTTTTTTCCCATGACAGTATCCCTTTAAGTTTGGTTGTACTTCAGGGTTATATTTGACAGTTTAAAGGGTGAGCTAACTTCCAGGCATGCTTTATTACAGAGCACTTTTTACTCCCCTCCCTCTTTCTTGACATGGAACAATCAGGCATTACTTATTTATAAGAGGAAGCCACATTTATCTATACTACCCAGAGCAAAAAAGGCTTACAGAACAGCAAATGAAAAACATTATTGAAGCATAACGAATATGGAAAAAGTATAAATTAAATGGTTTACAACCAATATATAAATGTTGAGTTCCAAAAATGTACAATATTGCCAGGCTTGTTGAAATATAAATACATTTACAAGAATTTTATACAATGAATACAATTATACAGTGAACGTAGAGTGTTATAGACTTGGTCACTACATGCCAGGCAAATTTAAAGTATAAGAGAAAGAAGTCAGATGTATGTCTAGCCCCATGGAGTTTAAACCCAATCAGCTTCTGAAGTTGTTTGTTTTAAAGTGAATAAATGTGTGTACAGTTCAAATCTCCTCCTTCTACAACCAAGGCAAACAAAGAATTAGAAACATCTTACAAATCCTTAAGTCTTAAAAGAGGGCAAATTGGTTCAACACTTATTACAAACACTGCATTAGCTCCCTGAAAATGGCAAATCCTAGTTTCTTTGTTAAACTTGAGTATACATGTAGATCATGCAGGATTGTAGTCCCCAAGGATATTTCAATATGGATATAAGCTTGGATACATATGAAACAAAATGTTTGCTACATTTGTACATGTGATCTTGCTGGGCTTTAAAGTCCAGAATTTAGAAGTTCTCTTCTGGTACTTCCCTTTTTAATCCTGATCTGTCCTAACTCATCCTCAGTTCTGGACATCAGTCCAGTCATCCAAACCGATTCATGATGCTTGCGATTTAATCATATACCTGACCTCTGAGAATACACATTAAGGCTCTTTTACAAATGCAGAGTATTTAAAAGAGAAATAGCCAATGGGAGACAGGTAGGCGGTACTACCAAATGTGCCATTCAATTGCCAATTGGCACATTTGGTAGTACCGCCTACCTGTCTCCCATTGTCTCTTTTAAATACTCTGTATGTAATTTTCAATGTTCAGCCTATGTCTAAGTGTCCCTGGTAGACACGAAACGCGTCAGGCCTTGGTTCTTAATTATGGAGAATAAAATGTAAGCATCTTAACCTTTTACAATCTGACTCCGGCTTTACTACTTTGTGGGTCCAGGCTTGTGCCAGCCTCCTTTGATGTTTCCCGTTGTCTGCTCCCTTTGATGAAGGTCTGGGGCGTGTGCAACCGGGCCCACCGTACATATCGGTAAGCTCATTCAACGCATTCAAAACACTGCATATACTGGTTACATATTTGTAATACTGTATGTAACCTGACAACTAGAAACAATATTGTGAATAACATCCTTAATTTTGTTTCTTATTAAAGACAGACCAAATTGGTAAACACAAAATATTTCTGAATAGAGCCTACATTTTGGAAGCTACTACAGCTGTAGTTGGGTAATTTTTGGGTAAGAGCTCATGGACCCTCATCCTGAAAATGGATGCCTTAATATGAAAAAGAAGACGACTGAAAGATAAATATTGCATATATAAGATCACTACATAAATTATGTAATTGTATTAAAATGAACTCATGAGACAGCACTGCCCCAGTTAAACTGGAAATAGATGGGATAATTAAAATAAGGTAAAATTATGTGATGAATAAGCATCCCCTTAGGCAGATACTTGTGTTGAAACTATTCTAGGGTAAAGCAATACAATGGGACTTTGTAAATGTGATCTGCTCTTGTGTATTGTGTTACCTCCAAACATTGATATTCAGTGTCACGAACAAAGAGCTACACACCAGATACAAACACATAATGAAGGCTAGCCATTTAAAATTTTAACAAGCAGGAAAATAGTCATTACTACAAAAATAACTTTATCTTGTAGGAGACAATCATTTTTATTTGTATACTGTATAAAGCATATACTTGCTAATTAAATACAGTGTAAGAACCATCAGATTAAGCCTGACTGTTGGCATTTAATACAAATGCACACATTATGAAAAGACCCAGTTAACAGGATAAGACAATACTTTTGGAAATGTTGCAGGTAAAAGAGAATCAATAGAAGATAGATAAGACTCAATCACCTGTTTTGGTCTTCAATAAAATGCTTATGCATGCTACTGGAAAACCTAAAGACCCATTCTAAATAAAATTCTGGAGAAACATATGGTCAACAGTCAAAGTTGACCTTGAGTTCTGCATGGCTGGTAGGTAAGGCGGGGGCTCCCCCTGCTGTTTATAAGTATGATTGTTTCCCTGCTCAGCAGTTAGGGACCGTCTGACAATTCCTATCCACAGCAGTAAATAAAGGGCGAATTTCACTGCATACAGTCAGGTTTCTTATAAAAACTGTTCACATTTTTTAATTAAAGTATATTGGAGATAGGTTTCTTTTTCATTAAAGAAAGCAAAAATGGGATTTTATTTTTTTGCCTTTCCTTGTCCTTTAAATATCATTGTCACGGCTGTCTTCTAATAAATATATCTTCTAAGAAATGCTCAAGTGATCTCTTTTGAGTGTAGGACCTGCCGTCTCTGCTACAATTGTTTTTTTGAAAAACAAAAACACCAGTAAAACTTCTGATGTGAAACTGGTGATAAAAGTGTTTTATTATCTCAAAGAGCAGTGGCAACATTTCAGGCCTATACTGGGCAACAGCAAAAGTGACCGTAGTAGCGAAAAGGAGGCTCAGTCTGATTCCAAGTATGCTTCAGACACAACGTTTGTCATAGATCAACTAGGGAATGGCGGAGCGGGGCTTTTTGACTCTTGATAGTAAGTAGGAACATATAAGAACCAGTACCCAAAAGATGTGCTGCAGAC
Organism: Xenopus petersii; assembly: GCA_038501925.1. Classification (NCBI taxonomy): domain Eukaryota; kingdom Metazoa; phylum Chordata; class Amphibia; order Anura; family Pipidae; genus Xenopus; species Xenopus petersii. The sequence continues at coordinate 135,938,410 of CM076682.1, forward strand.
AAACCATTGAGGTTAAAAATTAAGTAATCACTAAATGAAAAACCTTGTAGAGAAGCAATGGCCCACTAAAGGACCTCAACCAGTTTAACAACATATTACTGGGATGAAGAGTATGAATTGATACATTTGATTGCTTTACATCCAATTTAATGACATGCAGAAGATAGGGGATGTCCCATGTAGCTGGATAAAGCTAAAACATAAAAAAATTCAAACCTTTTTTCAAAATATATTTTTTTGGGTTCAAACTGTACCTGCAAAGCACCGAAGTTCTGAAGCCATTTCATCAATCATTTCTGGCCCTATTTCATTGCATATTTTTGGTGATCATACACAAAGTAAAGTATAATTTGAACACTGGTAAAAGACTCATGTCTCCAGGTCCTTTGTTGCAGTCTCTTTGTTGTATGTCTCATTGTTAACATAATAAGACAGGTGGTTCCTTTACCTAATATAAAATAAACAGAGCAAAGGCACATCCTTGTTTTTATAGCTCAAGTCCTGGCACAAATCTGGGAGTGTTTCCATGTTTGCCAAATGGAATGTACTATTTGCTCATCTTTATACAGTGTACTTGCTAACTACATACAGCTATACAAATTGGGGTACAGTAACTATACCAATATTTGTAATGCAATTCTGGTCGCCAGAAACATATGCTTGAAGAAGCAAGGGAAGGAAATATATACACAAACACACACAGAGGATATGTTATGGAGTTAAGGAAAGCCCCTCTGATCATATCATAAGTAATACCATCATTATTTACATCATGCTGGACCACTGCTAATGAGTTCAGATGCACAAAGCAGAAATGCCATTACATGTATTCAGCAATATAGCATACAGCTAAACTAAATACAAATCCATCGTGCAGTGGATTGCTATAGACACGCCGCGTTAAAGAGACACCTGTAATCCTACCCTTTTAAAACGAATAACCTGTATAATCCGCATTGTGTAAGGTTGATTGGTAATTAGTTCAGGTGTACATTGCTTGGCTGCATAGAAATTCATGATAGCAAACAGAATGCATCAGAGCAAATTGGGAATCAGTCAAGCATTATGTGGGTTTCATAGGTGTTCGCTTTCAAATAAATGGGTCACAAACTCTGTGCCGCAGGCAGAAGTTTCTCCTGTTTGATATAATTGGCAACCCAGCTATAAAACAAGTCAGAAACGGAACCCCAGTCATTTATTTGTTTTGGTAAAAACTAGGAATTTTTTTCAATTCAGACATACCCTCAAGTTCTGCTCATTCTAATGTATTGCTTCTCACCAGCAGCTTTACTTTGACTTGAGTCACTGTAGCCACTATGATATGATACTATGATATTGAATCATCTTAATGAGTCCTAAGCGAAGACATGGGCTCCATTGCTCAAGTTGCCCAGGCCAGGCCAAAGAACAGCATGAGCGGATTGGTCCACTGCCAAAGCTAGGGTGAGCCCCATCATCCCCACCTACAACAACCCTCCAAGGGTGTTTGGGGCCGTTGGACTACCCTTCGCCATTGCAACTAAGGGGAGTCTCCTCTAACCTGGGTTCTGCTGAAGCTTCCTACAGGACGCAAGTCTGGGCCTAGGGTCAAGCCCAGAGGACTATGACACCCATCCTGTTAAACAAGATTAAGCAAGAAGTGAATGTGCATTGTGCAAGACCCAAAATAATGAATCAAGCACCCCTCCCGGGAGCACAGTGCCTCCACTTTCTTCAAGCTTATCTTGCCAGCCGTAGGACCAAGTGTTTCTCTTTTCTTCACATAAGATTATAAGAACGGATACTAGTTCCTAGCCAAAGGGCCCAGATGATACTTGATCTTAGCCAAAAGGCAGAGAAGCGATTGATTACTATGATATATCTAATTTTTTACATCTAAAACTACTGATTGTGAATCTTTAAAGGAATTGTTCAATAAAAACTGGGTAAATAGATAGGCTGTGCAAAATAAAAAATGTTTCTAATATAGTTAGTGAGCCAAAAATGTAATGTATAAAGGCTGGAGTGATTTGATGTATAACATGTCAGTCAGAACACTACTTCCTGCTTTTCAGCTCTCTTGGTTTACACTGACTGGTTACCCTGGTTACCAGGCAGTAACCAATCAGAGACGTGAGGGGGGGGGGGCCACATGGGTCATATCTGTTGCTTTTGAATCTGAGCTGAATGTTGAGGATCAATTACAAACTCACTGAACAGAAATGTCCCATGTGGCCCCCCTTCAAGTCGCTGACTAGCTCAGAGTTATAGAGCTGAAAAGCAGGAAGTTGGATTCTGGCTCTTTTATTAGACATCTGTTCACTCCAGCATTTATATATTACATTTTTGCCTAACTAACTATATTAGAAACATTTTTTATTTTGCACAGTCTATCTATTTACACAGTTTTTATTTTCACACTGAACTATTACTTTAACCATGGAATCTAGATGATGGTGTTACCCTACATTCTATATAGGGAATCCACTATTTGGAATTCTGCCGAATCCCTGAAACCTTCATTAGAGATTCATCCGAACACCGAACCAAATCCTAATTTGCATATGCAAATTAGGGTCAGGAAGGACAGGGATCCCACTATTTGTGATTCTGGCGAATCCTTCATGAAAGATTCGGCTGAATGCTTAGGGACAGGAAGGGAAAAAGTGGAAAAATCATTTTTTACTTCCTTGTTCTGTGACAAAAATTTACATGATTCCCCTTCCCTTCAGATTCAGTTCAGCCAGGCATGAGGATTTGGCCAAATCCGAACCCTGATAAAAAAGGCTGAACCCCAAACCGAATCCTGGATTCAGTGCATCCCTAATTCTGTACTGCTTGTGTCGGATAAGCCATTCACAGCGAGATAAATGCATGTTTAATGCACTTAATAATGATGTGGTGTTTGACTGCAAAAGTCTTTCCTGAGAGCAATAAAGCAGTCAAAACAAAAAGGACAAGAAAAGAGTAAAGGAATAGGATATAGTAATGATAATGAAAAGTTTAAAGGGGGAGTTCACCTTTACATAAGATTCATTTATATTGGTCCTAGGAAGAGGCACAAACACTGATTTGGCAGTTCATGATCCGAGGCAAAAACCTGATGTGGAAATTGCGTAAATTGAAGAAAAAAGCAACAGGTTGACAATCATCCCAAAACATGGAGATTAGAGCAATAGTGCCACATATTTACAGGAACAGATCCAGCCGGCTGAAAAATTTTACATAATGAGCAGTGAATTGTGGCCTGATGGGAACGAATACCCAACTAAAGCTGATGGTCGTATATTTAGTGGAGTGGAGGAAGCTCCACCCAGATGCTGTTTTGAAATGAAGGAAAACGTAGCATTTTTTCAATATATATTTATTAAAAAGTTCAATGAACATATTAATGAAAAATGAGAAAGAACATATTTGTCATGTGGGATATGCTCTTCAGCAGAATGTTTGAATTGGATAAAGATTGTAATATTTCCATGGTAAAGCTCTATAGACAAAAATAAACGTGAGAGTACACTAACCATGCTAGTTTCTTTTCCAGAATCCATGAATACTAACAACTTGATGGTTTATTTATTAACTCCTATTTCTAGAAGAGCAAATGTATAGCACGTGACATTATTTCCTACTTTCTGTATGTATGCATTCATTCAGATAACATCTAGTTATTTCCTATAAAAATACTTTATCTCCTAGATGATAAAGATCCACAAATGGGCCAATGTGCTCATATAAAAAAATCTTTTAAGGCTCTGTTTCTTAGCCCTGGGTTCAGAAATGTTGTTAGACTGGAACTCCCATCATACTTTAATATAATTATAAGTTAAATCATGGAATTTGTAGTCTAGCAATATCTGAGGGACCCAAGGTTAATATAAGGAGACTGCAAATCAGTGAGCTGTGTATTACTTGTCACTTTTGGATCTGGCAATAACCTACCAATTGTGCTACAAAGGAACTGGCAGAACTTTTTATCAATGATTTAATGGGATTTTTGCTACAATACAAGTCGAAATATCCATTGACTCTGTCTATTGTAGATGGTCCATGAGTGGGCTAGCACTTGGAGCCCCCCAATACTATGTCTGACGAACATATTGGTGCATTCAGTCATAATGCCAAAAATATGTAAATAAACAAACGTTGACCTCGGAATTTCACCCTAACTGACCCTAATCAGTTTGGGTCCCAGGAGTATTTAGGAAAGCAAATAGACCTCCCAAAATATTACTTCAACTAATCATTAGGCTGGGTCCCCCAGCCACTCATTTGTGGCCAGCCCTACAGATTGTATAGCTCTGCTCTGTGAGATGTGCAGGCACAAAGAAGATATCTTTTTAAAGGAGAACTAAACTGTAAAAATGCATGTGGCTAAAATTGCCATATTTTATGTACTGAACTTATTACTCCAGCCTAAAGTTTCAGCTTCTCAATAGCAGCAATGATCCAGGATTTTAAGCTTGTTAAAGGGGTGTCACCATCTTGGAAAGTGTCTGTGACACTCACATGCTCAGTGGGCTCTGAGCAGCTGTTGAGAAGCTAAACTTAGGGTTCTTCGCAAATTATCAAGCAGAAAATGAGGTTGGTCTGTAATATAAGCTGATGCTACAGGGCTGATTATTCAATTCTGATGCTAGTTGCATTGTTTTCTGGGCTGCCATGTAGTAATTATCTGTATTAAATAATAATCAGCCTTATATTGTGACATTTATATTCTATGCGTAGTGTATATTGTGAGTGGGTCCCTAAGCTCAGTAAGTGACAGCAGCACAGAGCATGTGCAGTGAATCAGCAGAAAAGAAGATGGGGAGCTACTGGGGCATGTTTGGAGGCACATATCTTCACTCCTAAAGGGCTGTGCCTTGGGCTGATACAGAAGCTCAAAACATAATGTACAACATTTCTACCCTAATTCTTTAGTTAAGCTTTAGTTCTCCTTTAATAATAGATTCAGAGACAATTGTTCTGGCTAGCACCAAAAAGACAGTCATCATTTAACACCATTGTTTTCCATTGCATTACAGCAGTGGTCAAAACTGCTATGCACCTAAACATATACATATACAACCACATAGGTTGTTAGCAACAGCTCTCAGGAGATCCACATTCACAATTCCCCTGATTAATCAGGTATATTATAGGGACAATTATTTTGGCTATTTAGTGGCATACAAATATAACGTTGTGCCTACATTGTTTTTGTTGTTAAGCGCATTAGAGGAGATGAATGCCAATGCCCTTGGGTGTTGGGTTTGGCATTTCAGTATTAGTAGTTTGGAAGAGTGTCAAAACAATAATGCAACCAGCCAACAAATAAATAGTGTATTTTATCCGAGGCATATTAAATAACACATTCACGGTTCCACAGTGCACCCCAGATGATCTGCAATAAACAGTTCACTTGCTGAAAATTGTGGTGTTCCCATTGGGCGGTGGCACGGGAAGTCATACTGGGCTTCATCTCAAAAACCTAGTTCATAAAAAGCCACAAATCAACCCCCTGTGGCCATAGTATTAAGGCGTAAAACCTACAAATATCTGAACTTCCCACTAAGTGAGGGCTAATTTCAGATTTAGTTTAATATAAAAGATCCTACCAGATTAAGATCATTTTCTAAAATCACAGTGTTCCACTGAAACAATCCCAAATGCAAAATCCCTGGGCTGTGACTGACAATTTCTACTAGAATTCATATACATAAAGTTCTAAATACACTGTAACTAGACTGCAGTTTTAGACAGACTTTTGCAATGGCATTTAGGAAATTCTTTCACGCTACATCTAACGTAATAATTCTTCCATGACTTTCACAGTTCATTGGTCGCATGGTACTGAGCATCTACATTTTCCTTTATGTGACAGACGGCGCTGGAAACGTAGAAAGATAAAAGCACATACAATATTGTCTCCGCCTTCTATACGATAGGATGTTTAGAAACCTTGCGATGAGAACAAAAGCAGGAATATTTTTGCACATTATTGTTCAAATATCTTCAAAATAGGTTAAAAAATGTGTGAACATGTACACATTACATTTAAAGGCAATAGTCAATAGTATAGGGAGCTAAACGCTGACTGCAGCTGTTGATGCACTACACCTTGAAGCCTGCTGTTATGATGCGACTGAAGTTAGAAGGCTACAGTGCATTCCTTGCACATGAATATGCCTTTAGGGCAGAGACACACGCTGCTATTTTGGGAGATTAGTCGCCCATCGACAAATCGCTTGTTCTTCGGGCAACTAATCTCCTAGAACTGCCTTCCCGCCGGCTAGAATGTAAATCGCCGGTGGGATGACATTAACATCGATTCGTCTTTCTGAAGTCGCATGAAGTTGAGGAAACTTCGGGCGACTTCGGCAAACGAAGCAATCCTAATGCCATCCCAACGGTGATGGCATTAGGATCGATTCGGGCGACATAGGAAAACGAAGCATTGCAAGGGCGATTTACATTCTAGCCAGCGGCAAGCAGTTTGGGTAGAAGAAGCAATTTGTAACTGGACGACTAATCTCCTGAAATAGCAGCTTGTGTCTCTCTGCCCTTAACAGAAAAATGCAGAAACATAAATTAAGGTTTAATCTGAACATATCCTGACATGTTATCCTCTAGTGATCTGGCACAATATTCCATTTCCCAGTTAGCAATGAAGTCATCAGATGTCAATGAACTATGGATTTGCTTACAGCCAAAGCAGATCCGCTGCACTATTATCAGTGTTAACACTCTAATTATGATTCTAAATGCAAAATAATTTCCCATATGCTTATAGGTGGTGTTAAAGTGCCATTAGATTTTTTTTTTTGGGGACAAGGTTATACTTACAGAATATGGAGGTGTTGGCAAGGATATTTCGGAGACTACTTTTAATAAATGCCCGTTTTTTTTGTGGTTGATATGTGCAATGGAAGTGTTCACCACTATGGCATTGTTTTCGTTCAGACTCCAAACAAACGGATACGGGTCTGGTAAAGGGATAACCGATTCTACTTCATAGGTATCTTCCTCGTGCCCAGTAGGCCACAAGTCGCTAAGAACGTCCGATGACCACAAGGACTTGTGTGAATCCATTTGATTTGATTTCAATCCGTATCTGATTACGGGATATCAACCAAGATGGGGGAACCCAGGTTTGTTATAACATTGCCTTTGTAACATAGTACTCCGAGACAATCCAGAGTCCAAGGTAAACATTTCATAAACAGGAACCATTCAATAATCCTCAAGTGTTTTGGAAGCCTCCACTAAAGAGTTCCACCGAGTACAGAATTGGCATGATGCAGAATAGGAGCTGTTAAAAGGATCCGTGGCAGAGCAAGTGAAGGTGCACCTGTAGTTAATTCTGCAACGTCAAAGCTGGTTGTGTCTCCTGTCAACGAGACTTCATCTCCATAGCAGCAAGGAAGCGTGAGACCTCCACCAGCAAGGCGTTAACTCTCCATACGCACCAGGTGAAGTCTGCAGTGCAAGCAAAGCACGAGCATTCTCTACAAACACATCACCTCCGACTAAGCCCCAGTGTTTCTCTCCCTGCCTGTTCGTGAGAAAGAGGCACTGACAGAAGGAGTGGCCTAATACCTTCGGGCAGGTAGACTTTAACTCATTAGAGACGGGGGATTCATGCAAAAAGCTCTCAGCAGTGCACAACAGGGCCCTGGAGCACTAAAGGTGTTTAAGGCACACCCCACTATTACCACAATTTGGCAGAGCTTAAAATACACGTCACTGATTGGACAAAGGGACCTCTGGCTGAGATTTAATAAGCCAACGGATTTATCTTCCTACCTAAGCTATTTATGTAGACAAAAGTAAAAGTCAAACGAGACGGACAGGTTGTCACCGGCTCTGAGTGAATTCAGTGTGATCATATGGTAATCCAAGCTACTTTTAGCCTTAATAGCAATAATTCCACTGGCACGGAGACATTTTAATCAGTAATAAATATGATACAGGTATGGGACAGGTTATTCAAAATGCTCAGGACCTGGGGTTTTCAAGATAACGTATTATTTCTGTAATTTGGACCTTCATACCTTAAGTCTACTAGAAAATCATTTAAACATTTAACAAACCAAATAGGCTGGTTTTGCTTCCAATAAGGATTAATTATATCTTAGCTAGGATCACGTACAAGCTACTGTTTTATTATTACAGAGAAAAAGGACACTTTAAAAAAACTATTTTGGATTATTTGATTTAGATCCCATACCTGTACCATTAAATCAAAACTGCATTTAATTCTAAAACTGAAATTCCTGTATAACCTCTTAAAAAGTGATGTTGAATCGCAGCATGAAATCTTTAAATGTGTCGGTGAGGTTATTAGACATGGAATGTTACTCATACAATTACGGAGTTGGAGCATATATTTAAAAAACAGTTTAAATATAAACCAAACAGCTTCATTAGTATACAGCCATTAAAAGTTAAGCAACTGGGAATGTTAATATGTAACTCTGCAAACCCTAAGGATCATCAGTGTTTCCATACTTTTTTACTCTCAGCCTGCTAAAGAGGTGCACTGCCATTTCTATTACTATTTGTAGGCATAGTACATTACTAATAGGTAAAATAAATAATTGAACAACTTAAAGGGGTTGTTCACCTTTTAGTTCTGATGTAGAGAGTGATATGCTGAGACAATTTCATTTTTTATTTGTGCTTTTTAAATTACTGTGCTTTTTATTCAACAGCTCTTCCGCAATTTCAACAATCATGTTGCTAGGGTACAAAGTGCCATAGGAGCCATACATTGATTTGAATAAATTGCATAGGAATATGCATAGGAGAGTGTCTGAATAGAAAGACAAGTAATAAAAAGCAATAACAATACATTAGTAGCCTTACAAAGCATTTATTTTTATATAGGGCCAGTGATTCCCATTTGAAAGCTGGAAAGAGTCGGAAAGCATCAAATAATTCAAAAACTATAAAAAAAAAAAAAAAAAAAAAAAAGGAAGGCCAATTGAAAGGTTTATTAGAATTAGCCATTCTATAACATACTAAAAGTTAACTTAAAGGAGAAGCGCCCCTTTATGGATAAAGTCTCAGTTTTTGCTAAACCATGTCAAGTAAAAGAGATTGAACGCGACTCTTCGGACTGAAATATAGTGCAATAATGGATTCACAGATATTTCATTGAGAATTAAATACAATTTACAGGTCCTGTAAATGAAGTGAATTAGAGTTCTCAGACTACAACTCCCAGGATTTTCCAGCAAGCCCGGGACAGACAGTGTGGGATTTAGGATTAATAATAGCACCATATGCTAATTTGTTTAGCCTCTCTCAGTGTTAAAGAATATGCTACATACAGATGCATTGAGCTAGGTCTTCAGCAATACAATGATCCAGGGTTTAGTGATATCCCTGATTAAGAACAGGTAGGCAAGCAAATTACCTAGCCAATCATTAACTTGCATGGGGAAGATAAACATTCTGAAGCTATTAAGTAATGTTGAGTAAAGTTCTACCCAAATGTGCTGTATGCATCTGATCTGCCAGCAGCTCACTATGCTTTTCTATCCAATAATAGTACAGGTATAGGACCTGTTATCCAGAATGCTTGGGACCTGGGGTTTTCCTGATAACGGATATTTCCGTAATTTGGATCTTCGTGCCCTAAGTGTACTAGAAAATCATGTAAACATTAAATAAACCCAATAGGCTGGTTTTGCTTCCAATAAGGATTAATTATATCTCAGTTTGGATACGTACAAGGTACTGTTTTATTATTACAGAGAAAAAGGAAATCATTTTTAAAATTTTGGATTATTTGGATAAAATGGAGTCTATGTGAGACAGCCTTTCCATAATTCAGAGCTTTCTGGATAACAGGTTTCCGGATAGCGGATCCTATACCTGTGTAATAAAATACTTTTTTGGTTGCATTAACTGGAACCAAGGGTGTCTGCAGAAAAAAATGGGGGGTGGGGGTATGGAAGCAAAGTCCTCAACCAAAAGTTACCTGTATATGAAGACAATATGGGTAATTTACAATGCTCCATGCAGTGTGCAAAAAGGCCACAATCGGGCAGAAGCAGAGCACAGCAAAGTGAAGAGCATGGCTTACCCTGCTTTTAAGTTCATGTCAGATTCAGAAGCATGGTGCAGCTTTCTTCTTCACCTCACAGGGCTGTATTTTGGTATGGGACTGCCCTAGGCACTGGACCATGGCCATTCAAGTACCATAGAGGGACAAAAAAAAAGCAATTTTTTGACCACACCCCTTTCAGTGGCCACACCCCCTAATTACCATGTTTGTTTTACAAAATTTGGCAGGTTATGAAAGTTTGAAAATATTTCTCATCTAAACTGTGCCAATTAAGTGAGGACCTTTGTTTCTTTTTCTGTCCAGTGCAGAGAAAAGTGGGACTTTCCAGTAAAAATGAGGGACTGCGGGTTGAGCTGTCAAAAGAGGGACTGTCCCTCTGAAAAAGGGACAGTTGGGAGGTATGAAGTACAGGATACACATTAGATAACAGATAAGTTCTGAAGAATCCCATTGTATACGACAGAGCTTACCTGTTATCGGCTGTGTATCCTGAGCTTTTTCTTCTTTTTTACTTTTGAATGACTGCCCCCATGACTACACGGCAGCTTGTTTATATAAATTATAGTTGTGTTTCTGAAGCAAACACACTAGTTTTACCAGTGCAGGGCAGCAGTACATTATAATGTCATTCCATTAAAACACTTTGATTTGTTGGTGTTACTGTTCCTTTAAGAACATCAGAAGGAACTTAGGTGATATCTATAAGCATCACTACAACTGTAGCTCCATTCATTTTAAAGATCTGTAACTTGTGTAAATGCAGGTGTCATTTTCCATGATTTATAGGTATAAATGGGGTGGGTCAGCATGTTTATCCTGATTGCAAATATTGAAAACCATTTTTCTCTGGTTCTGGTTCACTTTATGCGCCAATGGGGGAAGACACTAAACTGGAAGTGGAATGATGGGGCCCCATATAACTTCCTTGAACAAAAGCCTGATTTTATACATCTTTGTGTTACCCCTTGTCTAGCAGAGTTAGTGGCAGATACAGAGCAGCTGACATGGGATGTGGAGAGGGTCTAATTAAGAGCCACCCAGAAAGTGAGCGGCTGTGCATACCAACAAATAGCTAAAAAATATTTGAGAGAGGAAAAGGTTGTATCCATTGTATAATGGATAGACATTAGTCATCTTAACAACTATTTTATCCATATTATGAAATACTGAAATACGAGAGTCTTTATTGCCACAGATACAGGATGCCACGAGATGATATAATAGAGCATGGATTTCATTTAGTGTAAATGCTGTGGGTTCAGTTCCCATAAAGAAGAATGGGGTCAGACAACGTGTGCTGTGTTTTTTTTCTTTTTGGTGTTATACCACATGGAACACTAGAAACTAGACCTTAAAGGAACAGTTCAGTGTAAAAATAAAAACTGGGTAAATAGATAGTCTGTGCAAATTAAAAAATGTTTCTAATATAGTTAGTTAGCCAAAAATGTAATGTATAAAGTCTGGCTTGACTGGATGTGTAACATAATAGCCTGAACACTACTTCCTGCTTTGCAGCTCACTAACTCTGATTTAGCCAGTGACTTGAAGGGAGGCCACACGGGACATAACTGTCCAGAGAGTTTGCAATCTATCCTCAGCATGCAGCTCAGATTTAAAAGCAAACAGTTATGGCCCATGTGACCCTCCTCAAGTCATTGATTGATTACAACCTGGTAACCAATCAATGGAAACCAAGAGAGCTGCAAAGCAGGAAGTAGTGTTCTGGCTATTATGTTACATATCCAGTCACTCCAGCCTTTATACACTTAATTTTTGGCTAGCTAACTATATTAGAATTTTTTTTATTTTGCACAGTCTATCTATTTACCCAGTTTTTGTTTTTATACTGAACAATTCCTTTAAGCGTTGTGTGCACAAAAAGTATGTTTCCATGCAACCTACTTGGACCCACCTTCCATTCTGCATGCAAGGCAGTTAAAAAATGCAAAAAAAAAAACAAAAGATCATTTTTATCACACATACTTAAAACATCAGAAGTAACACTGTCCATACAATGTCCCTTCTGAGTCACTGAGAAGTAACAAGAAGGCAAAATCTAACCTTGAAATGTAAGTTAAAGCCTGTAGAATATTGATGATATGTATACAAACATTTTTTGCTTCCAATATGAATTTAGGGTAGGGAGTAGAAACGCCTATGTTCAGCCACAAATACTGATAATGATAAGGTGCACTGAAGAGTATCTCAGGTTCACATATTACTTGCCCAAAGGAAGCTTTTCATAACAACGCTGACCCATGCTTTGCAATACTAGTTTCAATTGTTTGTGGATAATACACTCGCCAGGTAAAGACTATAATCAAAGGATTTATGCAGCCAACACAAAACAAATCCAACACAAAACAACTGAAAAGAACATAACACACTAAAAGAGTTAAACCAAACAAGCAATGCCATTACATTTTCTACAAGAAAAAATATTGTAAATATCACATTAATATCACGTATATGGTCTGAGCTATAGGAACAGTTTTTAAAATAACATGTTATTGTGTGACAATGCACCTGTAATTTATCTGCTCTGGATAGACTTGAATCACAAGCCTCTCAAAGGCAAAGGCAAAGCCCAAGTCCTCAAAGGCTTGTTTTCCTTCCACTAATTTATAAAATGTTATAGGACTTTGTCTGACCCACCAGAAAATCTGGTCTATTTGGTACAACACAGAGACTGGTAGACCTCACTCACACTGCTTACAATGGCCACTTCTTACTTAATATGACCAACATAAATCCCTACACAAATAAATCAGTCACCTACAAAATAGGGGAACGAAAAGATAAGGCACACAATAATAGTTTTTTCATCTTTATAATGCTTACTGATACATCTAGGGGCACATTTACTTAGCTTGAGTGAAGGAATAGAATAAAAAATACTTCGAATTTCGAAGTATTTTTTTGGCTACTTCGACCATCGAATTGGCTTCTTCAACCTTCGACTACGACTTCGAATCGTACGTTATGAACTAAAAATCGTTCGACTATTCTACTATTCGACCATTCGATAGTCGAAGTATTGTCTCTTTAAAAAAAACTTCGACACCTAAAACCTACCGAGCATCAATGTTAGCCTATGGGGAAGGTCCCCATAGGCTTTCCTTTAGCTTTCTAAGCTTGATCAAAGGAAAATCGTTCGATCGATGGATTAAAATCCTTCGATTCGAAGAATTTAATCGCATGATTTTTCCTTTGATCGTACGAACGAAGGAAATGTGGTAAATCCTTCGAAGTCGAAGGATTTTACTTTGACGGTCGAATAACGAGGGTTAATTAACCCTCGATATTCGACCCATAGTAAATGTGCCCCCTAGTGTGTGGTTAATCTCATTATTCTGCATTTAGTATAAGGTCTGTACCTGATTGTTGGTTTCATTGATGGCTTCCAGAAGTTTTTCCACTGCTGCTTGAAGTCTTGTGCTTATGTGTAGCACTTGGGCTTGGTCCTCTGAAATCAGAGCATCTCCTGCAAGCCCTCTATCCGTGAGATGCACAAATAGGTCCAGTTCTTCTTCTGTTGCTTCCGTGGATCCAATAAAGTCTTTCAGAACAATAGGACCTGCTGGCAAGCACACAAACAAACTAGTTAGGATAGCTGATAAACACTTGGTGCAGAGATAATACACAGCTAAAATGTATATTCCGTTAAGCAGACATCTGCACTTCAGAGGTCTTTATTAATACGAATGGATGGGAAAAACAAGTTCAATTTATTTTCCAAAAAGTGGGTTCCACAGTTATCCATAGAACCTCAAACAAAACGGACTTGTCCCTGTAAAATGATAGTGTATCCTATATAGTACAGCTTCAATCTAATTTTGGTTTTAGGATGCACAGTTTTTCTATAATTATAATATCTAAAGGTCTGTTTTACCTTTTAAATACATGAAGCATAATATCTCCTGGGCAAAAAAAAAACAGGTTTTCTTATTTAATGAGCCCTTTGACAAGATTAAAGTCAGATGCACAGTTATCCTTAGCCACTGGACATGTTGCACTGACCAATAGTCTTTTCTTATGCTTTCTATTGCATGGAACACAGAAAAATAAAAGTAAAGGAATTTTAAGGTTTTAAAAAGGAATGACAATATTTTCATTATTTTAAAAGACTTTCTTTTTTGATGTTCCATTAAGGAATAAATAGTATTAATAGACACACACCCTAGATAGCAGTTTTATAGATTTATTTCATATCACTGTAAAGGTTTATAAATTAGTTATCTACAAAGAAAACAAGGAGAACATAACCATAAACTGGAAAATGTAAGTGTCAAAGTTCACTCCATGTGCCAGGGTCTCCACATGTTTTTGGACAAAATTAAATTGGTACACACTACTGAGAAATTGTTTTCTCAGCATCATCAAGAAATTATATACAAGTTACTAATTAATACTTTTTATTCTGATACTTTGTATTAATGGTTACTTTGGTTACTATCCCCTGTGAACCAGAACAGTTGCCTAAGGTGCACCAAGCAGGACCAGACCCAGATCTCAATGGTTTACACTGATCAAAAACAAAACCAAATCAGCTGTCAAATTTTTGGAGAACAACCATAAGACACACCCTGCCATACGATGTGCAGATTATCATGTGTTAAATAAGAAAATGTAGAGTAAATCATACCTTTTATTGGCTAACTAGACTATAAAATAGGGATGCACCAAATTCACTTTTTGGGATTCGGCCAAATCCCCGAATCCTTGGTAAAAGATTTGGCCGAATACTGAACCGAATCCTAATTTGCATATGCAAATTAGGGTCAGGAAAGGAAAATGTGGGGAAAATGTTTTTTTATTTCCTTGTTTTGTGACAAAAAGTCAAGTGTTTTCCCTTCCCACTTCTAATTTACATATGCAAATTAGGATTTTGTTCGGCCATGCACAAGGATTTGACCGAATCTGAATCCTGCTGAAAAAGGCCGAATCCTGGCCAAATCCCGAACTGAATCCTGGAATCAGTGTCGGACTAGCCCTGCGGGACACTGAGAAAAAACCCGGTGGCCACTAACCCTTAATGGGCCCCTGTCGGGCCAGAGCCCTCTCCCGATCTCCAAAAAAACGTTTTTTTTAGGCACCGTGCAGCACCATCTGCGCATTCACGTGGCACCTTTCACTCGAGGCACCTTCATGCAGCGCGCTCGGCGTCATGGTAGGGGGTGCGTAACGGACGGTCGGAGTGGGGTCCTTGACAGTAGTCCCGGTGGGCCCGGGCTCCCCAGCCCAACCCTGCATTTAGGTCCCTGCTTCATGCATCAGTCTTGGTTGGTAATCCCCACCAGTTGGGTTCTATTAAAATATACAGAACTTTCTTATAGAAGCTGCAGCTGCCAAAGCAACTACAGTAAATCCTCAATTTTACAGCTACTAATTTTAGGTTTTTCTTACACTATTTTTTACATAATATCATTGAAAAAGGTCCCCAGGTGGGACTGAAACATCAGATTAAGATGTAAAATCACTTGAATAAATACTATTTTGTTCATTAACAACAATGTGAGTGCTGATCCTCTCTCTCTCTCTCTATAATACATAACACATTTCCCTGATTTTACATTTTCCCAGATTTTACACCATTTTTTCTGGTCCCTTTAAAAAACGTAAAATGAGGGTTCTACTGTAGTAAATTTGAACAACACATAATTAAAAATAAATAAAATTTTATTTGCCGTTCTCCTTTCTGCAATTTCTTCCAAGCAATACTTGCAGCTGCTCATTAGCTCTTTTGCTGGCTGCCTTACGAAATACAAGGACTTTCCCTCTTTTACTTTCTTCACTTGGTACATGATTATATCAATATGGAGTCCTACTGACA
This sequence comes from Xenopus petersii, assembly GCA_038501925.1. Lineage (NCBI taxonomy): Eukaryota > Metazoa > Chordata > Amphibia > Anura > Pipidae > Xenopus > Xenopus petersii. The sequence continues at coordinate 135,954,276 of CM076682.1, forward strand.
CCTAGTGACAATAAATGATTTAATTGGGCAGTTAGGTTATCAGCCCATTTAGAAGTAGTTTTAAAGTTTTGTGATACTGTTCTATGATGGATCATGGTCAAGGCAAGTCAGGCAAAATGTCAACACAATCCGCATTGTTTGTGTAGATCAGGATTTTATTTTTTTGGACAGCGGAACACAATGGATTGCTGGTCATTCCTTACTACACCAAGTTTACATTTATAAAATATCTGAACACTAATTTTGGAGACATCCCAACTAATTACACAACAAGGAGATTAAGAGTCACACATGATGCTTGTAAATGGAATTCAACTTCCCAGAGTCCTTTGCAAGCACAGAAAACGCAAAATACAGTCAAAGTGTCGTACAAACCACTTGAGAGTCTTTGTGTGAGGATTTAGTTGCATTAAGCCTGTTAGGATCACTCAGGATGCTGACCTGCAAACCAGGAGCCCTCACCAGAAATACAGTGTCTTTATATAACCGTTTATTAAATCTTCTACGCATGTTTTATAGTCAATTATTTCAAGTACTTGCTCCATCTAAACTCAATAAAAATACAAATTGAAATTAAATCACAGTTAATTACACCAAAGATAAACAACTGAGAAACTTCACGTAGTGTAATAAATGTTGCAAATTTGTTATTGGGTAGCCCATAGCATTAGTAACCCATAGTAACCAATTAAGATGTTTGCTTTCAAAACAGAAGACTATGATACCTGCTGCTTGTTGTTATGGGTTACTAGACCTGGTGTGCCTTTTAGTACAGAACTTTAGGTGTGCCATAGACTTAGAAACACGCTACCGGAGAAAAGGTTTTTCTTTTTAGTTGCTTTCAAAGCAGCTTTGGGTGCAGTAGAAGAGGAAGAGATTCTACTGAGCCCATGTGTCACTGCATATGAATGTTTAATTAATTAAGTTCCTCTTATCCCTGTGAATGACTGTGATAGAAGTGTTCCAACTATGGCCTTAAACCCTTGTGCTGTACCTTTATATGGTCACAGAGCTCCTTGGTGACTTCTAATACCGTAATACATTATAATAAGGGGTACATTATTCCTTAGGCAAATAAGAACTAGAGAACTAAATCACACCCATAGAATTTGCACCGATAATAGACCTGTTATCAAAAATTCTGTTATTACATAAAACTGGCTCAATAGTCAAGAAATGTACACTTGTCTCTACTTGCTGCTAACACTGGGCATGTTGGTTCTTGTTGAACGTGATAACTAGATTCACAATAACAGTCTAAATCTTCCAATAGGAGGTCAATTTCATAAAGCCCTCAGAATGCCACAGCATGGGGGAAATACGAAAAAACCCTGCTAAGCTTAATATCATTCTGCCCAGGAATGAAACCAATCTAATATCATGATTAACTACAAAGCTTTTAATTAGCAGAGACATAGGGGGCTATTTACTAAAATCCAAATTTATCTCATATTTTATTAAAAAAACCATGCCCAACTCCCATGCCCGATTTTAGTTTATTTGTTAATAAAAAAAAACAAACTTGATTTAATCGGATCGTAGAAACACGCGAAAACCCAAATTGCTCAAAATTTTCAGGCTTTTTCCCCGAATTGCTCAAAATTTTCATGTTTTTTTCAGAAAATCCCAGGAAAGTTGCATTTTAAACCCAGAGCAGACCATGAAAATTTCAAACAGAGAGGTGTCTCTCCCTATGGGGTATATTTATCAAAGAGTTAAGTTAATAGTGAAGTTCCGCCACTAGAGTGAAATTCCGCCACTCTCCATTCATTTATATGGGATTTTTATAGGCGTATTTATCAAAGGGTGAACTTTCACCCATTGATAAATACGCCTTTCAAAATCCCATGGAAATGAATTGAGAGCTGCGGAATTTCACTCTAGTGGCGGAACTTCACTCTTTGATAAATTTACCCCATTGACTTTTAAAGGGCCTCGACAGGTCTGAGATGGCGGATTTTCAGATTAGGGTTTTTTGCAGTATAGGGGTATAATAAATCTTGAAAAAAATTTCTAGTGAAAAAAAACCCCCATATATTTTTCGAGATTTTAAAGGAGAAGGAAACCCTAAAAACTAATAGGACTAAAAATGCCATGTTTTATATAATGGCCTTATTGCGCCAGCCAAATGTTTCAGCTTGTCAATAGCAGCAATGATCCAGGACTTCAAACTTGTCACAGGGGGTCACCATCATGGAAAGTGTCTGTGACACTCACATGCTCAGTGGGCTCTGAGCAGCTGTTGAGAAGCTAAGCTTAGGGGTCGTCACAAATTATCCAGCAGAAAATGAGGTTGGCCTGTAATATAAGCTGATGCTACAGGGCTGATTATTAAATGCTGATGCTAGTTGCACTGGTTTCTGAGCTGACATGTAGTAGTTATCTGTATTAATTACCAATCAGCCTTAAGGACTGTGGTTGCCTGGGGTTGGTACGGAAGGCCAAAACATAATGTACAACATTTCTTTCGTTTAACTTTAGTTTAACTTTCCTTGTCCTTTAACATTCAGATTTTAAAAATAAGCCCCTAAATGTACTTGACTTCAGCGTCACCCTAGAAAATTCTGCATTTTATCAGGTAGTTCTTTATTTAAAAGAGCATATAGAAATCTTCAGATTAGAGCAATTGAACAGGGGCATCATGACAGCCATTGAGCCACTGCCCTCCGGAAGAGAACAGATAGTAATGAATGAAAAGAACTATAGTGAGCACACAAGTAGTAGCAGGTAAAATAGCAACAAAACCACTAACAAGTGTTATTAGCCAAGGTCTGATTGTCACAGCTTTGTGTGCACATTTTCTTTACTACTAGCAGTATGACAAGCAAGTATGACTAGCAGTGGATAAGGAGGTTTAGCAGCAATATAATATAGGCAGAATAAAAAATAGTGATAACATGCCATTGTAAGTAAGTAAGCATGTATTTTGTGGCGGGCAATTCTACAATGTTAGGCATCTACCTCCCACTTTACTAATAACGTCATTTATATAGCCTGACTCATGATACATACTGATATTTCACTGGAGGCATGCAAACTTTAGCCTACAGAGTCTATTAAAAGCAGTTAAGTAAAGACCACAGTCTGATGTAATTTAAACTGCAGCAGAATTTAACTTTTTTAAATTGGATTTGTTACATTGAAAATTACCCTGGAAACCAAGCAGTGGTTTGAACAATGTAAGAACCTTCTCTTACAGTTACATTTTATTAGATCTGTTCTGTAGAATGCTTAGGACCTAGGTTTTCCACATAAGGGGTACTTATATAAGAAAGTGATGCGATCAGCATCGGAGCTCACCCGGTAGCGCTGTGTTTTTCTGGTCGCAGCCCATACGAGACGCCGGCCACTTCCCGCCGGTATTCAGTGTAAATGGAGAGTATTCTCGTCACTGTCGGCGCTGATCCAGGACACGGCACACGGACAACAGCGTCAATGTAAAAAGGTTGGCTTTATTTGAACACACACATACGGTTGTGGATTATAACGGTGGATACACAAGGCTGTCGGACTTACGCGTTTCTTGCCGGATCTCCCTGCACTTCCTCAGAGTCCATGACTCTGAGGAAGTGCCGGGAGATCCGGCAAGAAACGCGTAAGTCCGACAGCCTTGTGTATCCACCGTTATAATCCACAACCGTATGTGTGTGTTCAAATAAAGCCAACCTTTTTACATTGACGCTGTTGTCCGTGTGCCGTGTCCTGGATCAGCGCCGACAGTGACGAGAATACTCTCCATTTCCACATAAGGGGTCTTTACTTATTTAAAGCACTATGACTTAAGGGTAATAAAAAAGGTTACTTAAAGGGATACTGTCATGGGAAAACATGTTTTTTTTCAAAACACATCAGTTAATAGTGCTGCTCCAGCAGACTTCTGCACTGAAATCAATTTCTTAAAAGAGCAAACAGATGTTTTTATATTCAATTTTGCAATCTGACATGGGGCTAGACATATTGTCAGTTTCCCAGCTGCCCCAGTCATGTGACTTGTGCAAGCACTTTAGGATGGAACTACAAATGAAGCCAATTTGGTTTGTGTGTTTGACACAGAATAACTAAATCCAGATATCCCTCTTATCACAGAAAATTGAGTCACGGCATCCCATCTAATTTAAGATTTCACCATTGTGAACAATGGTGCTTTGGTGTGCTATTGAAAAGGTTAAATGCGTTTAATGAGTTAAGATGATTTTTAGATAACACAGTTCCTTCAATTAATCCTGAGTCATGACGCATTTAACACCCAAATCCAAGTGGCTTCATCTGTACTTCCTGGAAAGCTGCTATTTCTCCTACTTAATGTAACTGAATCAGTTTCAGTGGGACTTGGCTTTAACTATTGAGTGTTGTTCCTAGATCGATCAGGCAGCTGTTATCTTGTGTTAGGCTAAGGCCACACTAGGCGATAGCGCCGCGATTTGACTCGCGGTGACTTTTCGCTGCGACTTTTAAGCCGCAATCGCTGGGGAAACTTTTGCGCTGGCGTCTATGGGGAATCTCGAAAAATCGCCAGCGTAAAAACACACGCGGCGATCTTATTTCTATTGTCGCTCGAAATCGCCTAGCGAGGCAATTTCGAGCGACAGTAGAAAAAAGATCGCCGCGTGTGTTTTTACGCTGGCGATTTTTCGCGATTCCCCATAGACGCCAGCGCAAAAGTTTCCCCAGCGATTCTGGCTTAAAAGTCGCCGCGAGTCAAATCGCGGCGCTATCGCCTAGTGTGGCCTTAGCCTTAGGGAGCTGCTATCTGGCTACCTTCTCATTGTTCTTTTGTTTGGCTGCTGGGGGGGGGGGGTAGGGGGGTGATAGCACTCCAACTTGCAGTACAGCAGTAAAGAATGATTGAAGTTTATCAGAGCACAAGTCACATGACTTCGGGCCGCTGGGACATTGACAATATGTCTAGCCCCATGTCAGATTTCACAATTGAATATAAAAAAATTTGTTTGCTCGTTTGAGAAATGGATTTCAGTGCAGAATTCGGCTGGAGCAGCACTATTAAATGATTCATTTTGAAAAAAAAATGTTTCCCATGACAGTATCCCTGTAGCCTTTGACTTCCCCTCAAGACTCATTGAAGCTGGGACTAGACTAGAAGTAGTGTAAATGATTTGGTTTAATTTCTGTTTAATTAAAGTTCCACATTAAGCCCTTATGTGGAAAAAACAGGCCGTAATCATTCTTTTTTCATTTTCCAATCTGATGTTAGCATAAAACCAGGAATGTGTACCATCCTTTTGCATACTATGTAACAAAGTTTGTATAGACTATTTACAACACTAGAGAACATTCCATTAATGGGCAGTATTATTAGTTTTGTCATGTTAGTGAGTTATTAGTGAGGCAAGTTGAAACAGGCCCAGAACCATAAGTAAGAAGCATTGCATTTTTGCTCAGCAGGAGGGGATACAGCTAGCAACTAGAAAGATACTTTGCATCTTGGCTTCACAATAACCTTCAAACACTTCGCCTCTCAGAGACGTAACTAGTTCCAGCTCTCCTTTAATCATAGGGGTGCTTCTTTACAAAATACTATACCATAAATTATCATCTGTTGCTGTACAAGTCCCAGCAGCACCATAAATAGAATGCAGACATGAACCAAGTCTTTCTGAAAATTTCACATAAATATAGTTTATATTTTAACAGCTTTCATGTGCAACTCATATAAAGTATAATCAAGGAGGGGTAAACTTTGGTGCCCTCTATCAATGATGAAACTATAGACCTGTATATGTTTGTGTAGGAGCGAAACCTATTCTTCTCTAATCATATTAATGCCACTTTAAAACCTGCTGGTTTTTCCTCTATAATACTGCAAAGAAAAGTGCATTTCTTTCAATTAACTGATAAAATATAATTCCATGCCCTTATCCTATCCTACTTAAACTACTGCAGCCTCTCACTTATAGGTTTCCCAGACTCCTACCTCTCTCCCCTGCAATCATATTTAAAATCTGCTGCTAGAACCCTCCTGCTCTCTTCTATGATGAAACCTGTTCATTCCCTAATAAAATCTCTATCATGGCTGCCTATTAAGCAAAGGATAGCATGCAAAATCTTATTGCTAACATTCAAAGCCCTTCACTCCTTTGCTCATCACTACATTTCACATGTTTCCCCATAAGCTTCTGGCTGTATCCTCTGTTCACCATTTTTCACACTATCCAAACCCACTGCTATCACTCGACTTTAACCTATCTATCATGCTGCTCCTTACCTCTAGAATTTGTTCTCTCAATTTCTCCTTTAGGAAAACTCACTGAACCCTGTCAAAAACAAATTCATATCCTACCTTTTGGAGCATTCAACTCTACCTGCCCAGACCTGGAACTTGAGTGCCAATGCTCAAACCTTTGTGCACCTTGCCTATTTGTGGCTGTATGTTATCCACTTATTTAGATTATAAACTCTGATGGGCAGGGACTTCCTTCCTACTGTGTCTTTTAACATGTGGCACTTAAGCACTGTATATTTATACTCATTACTTACTAAACACCTATTGTCTGCCACATACAAAGCTGTTTTAGCACCTCTTCCTGGACAGTTTAATAACACCTCATAGCTCCAATCATGCTAATACAATCAACATCTTACCTCCATGAGGTCTCTGACCCCATGCTGATTATACGAAACAGATTAGATTGATTGGAGTAAGATTCCATGGTATATAACCACAAATATTTTTGTACAAGGTCATTCTGAATTGAGAAAGCCAGTCGGATGACTAGCGAAATGTCTTCAAGAAAAAGAAAATACAGCAAGTCCAGCTGATTTGACTTTGAGAACCTTCACAGACTTCTAAAATTAAACTTACTTGTTTTAGGTGCCTCTAAGTCAAGAGTCGCCCCCAAATCTTCACCAGGGTTCCAAGCTAACGCTTGGGAAGCAGATGAACGTCTTCCAGGTTTGTCTAGCAGTCCCAGGACATGGTGTCCTATTGTTTCCTCCACAGCACTGGTTGTTTTTACTATCTCAAGCAGGATCTTAAGGAATTGCTTATTTGCCCTTATCAAGTGTTTCCTATACATGAGAAACAAACCATATGTCAAGAATTGGATATAAACCTTAAATTAATTTCATACACAGTGTTGAATGGGACAATTTTATTGAAACAACAGTAATAAGTATGAATTGGCCATCATCCTTGTTTAAAAATAAATTATACCCAAAGCCTGAACTTGTGCTTAATATACAGGAAATCGACTTGTTATCCAGAATGCTTGGTACCTGGATATGGGATCTTTCTGTAATTTGGATCTCCATACCTTAAGTCTACTAATAGAGCATTAAAAAAAATTAATAGGATTGTTTTACCTCCAATAAGGACTAATTATATCTTAGTTTGGGTCAAGTGCAAGGTTCTATTTTATTATTACAGAGAAAAAGGAAATCAATATTATAATGGAGTCTATGTAATGGGTTTCCGGGTTAAAGGAGAAGGAAAGCTACGGAGGCATTTTATTGCCAATAGATTAGCTGCAATAGTGCAAGCTAGAATGCTATATTTATTCTGTAGAATGTTTTACCATACCTGAGTAAAGAGCTCTAGAAACTCTTGTTTGTTTAGAATAGGAGCTGCGTATTAATGTGGTGTGATATCACTTCCTGCTCTGGGCTCAGATTACAGTAGAGAAGGGAGGGGTGGGGGGAGAGGAGCAAACTGAGCATGCTCTTGCCCAGGGCAATGAGGTTTAAGATGAAGGCAGGAAGTCTGATACAGAAGCCCATGTGTACACAATAGAAGGAAAGAAATGCAGTATTTCTTTTGACAGGGGACTCAGAGCAACATTACTTTGGGGGTTTACTGGTATATTTAGATGGACCTTTTTGATAAGGCTTACTTAGTTTTAACCTTTTCTTCTCCTTTCAAGAATCCCATAGAATATTGTGTGCACAGAAGACTGTTGTCTATGAAAAATGATTTAGCTTAGGAAAACAAGCCAACACACCCAGATATGTTTTTGTGTAAATATGCAAAGATAAACAGCAAGTATATGTTACAAGAATAATGTTGTTGGCCACGTGTACACATGAAAATAAGCTGCTGACAGATATGGGGTTTGGCAAAGCAAATACAACTGAAACTTTTAAGTGCATAAACCAGTAGCAGAAAGATTACCTGCGTGAGGAACTACAACCAAAATGGTCAAACAACATTAACAGATTGTTGTTATGGAAACAAGAAGCAACACTATCTTGCTTTACGGCAGCTCCGCGCTGCCAATATGGACAGACCGACTGTGATCCAGAAGGACTAAAGAACGATTTGAAAAAACTGCCTACACCCCTACACACATGCCATGCCTGTCCGTGTTTACTACTGGGGGCAATCTGACGTTCATTTGGAGCTGGAACACAAAACGCCATGTGACACATTAATCTATATAAAATCTGAACCTATAACAAAAAAAAAAATAACACAGGATGAATAAAACTTGAGAAAAATAAAGAACCAGAGCATAAAGCAGACGTCAATAATAAAATTAACTTTGCGGGTGGCTGCAAGTTGGCTTTTCTTAATGCCCCTCTTAAGAATTTACCTGACTTGCATTCAAAACTACTGCGGGACTCAGAGACTCCAAGCAGCTGTTAAAACAAGGTGAGGTGCAGAACTAAAGATGTTCGCACATGGAAAGATTATTCATACAATTCAATTTCCAACAAAACTGCATAATCCTTTGTGTGTGTGGCATGATTAAAACAAATAGAATATACCGTGGTCTTTACCATTTCAGGTCTTTTTTATTATGACAGAACAAGATACAAACTGCAAAAAAAAAAAAAAATGAATTGCTAATGGTGTTTGCAAGTTGCACCATGTACTGTTTCTTGTGCCCCTATAAATGTACATCTCACTGTATATGCAATGACGTGTGGAAGGTACATATCACACAGCTATCCCCTGTAAAGCCAATGGATTCATTGTACTAGGGTGTAATGTAATATATGGAGTAAAGTACAGGTCTCTTTAGCCAATGTGTGAGCTGAACTCTGCATATCAGCATTTAATATTGCACAAGGTTCAGAGAACAGCTTCCACCAATCAATACTAACAATTTTGCAACCTCTTGGCACTCCTGCCACACCTGCACCTGTAGCACTGGTAAATTATTTTAACTCAGGCCTTAGCCCTTTTGGAGTGAGCTTGCGGGGATGACAGTAGAGATATCCTAGGGCAAAAAACTTCAACATTTTGTACCTGTGAGTCACATTCAGATGTAGAAAATGTTAGGGAGCCACCACAGCATGACAAACATTTTCAGAGGTTTCCAAATAAATGCTATATTTAGCTGCTCCATAGCACCTTGTGGGTGACACCCTGCAGGAGCCTATGTTTGTAAAAATATTTGCTGCCTTCAAGACTTGGTTTCAAGTCAGCAATTCAGTAATCACTGTTTTGAAGCCATTGGGACCAACATCAAAGAAGTATAAGGCAACGTGTTGCTCATGACCTATTGGTTAGGCATTGTTTTACTAGGAATTTCCTGCTGGTCTAACTGGCCCAACTGAATTCCTTCTCCCTGAACTGTAGAATCGACTCACAATTGACGATGAGGTCTGTAACATCCCATTAGAACAAATGCCCCATGTGACTTTACCTTACAAAGAGAAGGATAATGATTTAGGCCTTGGGAAGAGTAGATAATTGATCCTTCACGGATTTTAAAATAGATGGTACTAATTTATCAGTCCAGTTCAAAGGGACACAATGGCCAAAATAAAATGTGTTAGTTGATGCCTGAAAACAGTGAAACTGTGTGCGTGCGTTCAAACAGGTGACCTGTAAATGCTACATGCAGATTGGCTGCGATACAGTATCCAACCTTCTGGGAACTTTCGAATTTCTGACATTACCCGCAAAATAGAAAGAGGGTAGAAAGAGGAGTAGTTGCACAAAAGATATTTTTATGTACTGAAAGACTAATGGCAATTTTAAGTTGTAAAAATTGTTTGCAGCACCCAGTTGTATCAATTATGAGGTAGGTATATTTCCTTTCACTAGGCAACAACAAACTATAAACAAAAGCTAGAACCTGACAAACAAAGGCATGCCATTCCTTAAATTATGTGCACAGTAAACTGGTCGGCAACAAGACCAGTAATTCCAAAATTCAGCACGTGTATGTGTGTATGTTGCAGGCCACTTTCAGGATATACATGGGCTGAAGCAGATATATTGTGAATAGCAGGCATTAGCACTTGTGTGATGGGGTGTTTTAAATTCCCCCATCATATAGGTATGGTATCTGTTATCCAGAAAACCATTATCCAGCAAGCTCTAAATTACAGGAAGGGCATCTAGCATAAACTAGTTGATTTTACACTATATTTTTTTATTTTCAGGGGGAAAAAACTTGTGGATGCACAATATACATATTGTTTCATTTATAATTATATGCTTCATATCAAGTATAAAATGTGCTATTCCAAGGATCAGAACAGTAAAATATAGTAAGAAGAGAAAGGATAGCAGGAAAGATAGTAAAGGAGTAGAGTCCCCCCCATCATTATGACACAAATGTAAACTGCATATGATACATTGCCTAACAAATTTTCCTTATTGAAAGTTAAGCTGTTTCGTAGCAACATAATTTGACCATGGCAACCAAATCTCAACACTTAAACTCCATTTAAGCAAAAATGCTAGTTTTTAAAAATCATTAGCAGGGATGGGCGAATTTGACCCGTTTCGCTTCGCCAAAAATTCGCCTCCGGCGAAATGTCGCTGACGCCCATTAAAGTCTATGGGCGTCAAAAAAAAATTTGTCGCGCGATGAAATTATGTTGTCGCGCGTCTTTTTTTTGACGCACGTCTCCATACAAGTCTATGGGCGTCATTTTTTCGGCGAAACGAGGCGAAAAAATTCGCCCATCCCTAATCATTAGGGATGCACAGAATCCTGGATTTAGTTCAAGAGCCTAGCCCTTTTTGGGCAGGAGTTGGTAAAACCAAAGTGCCTGGCCAAACCAAATCCAAACCCTTTAAAGGACAAGGAAAGTTAAACTAAAGAAGTAGGCTAGAAATGCTGTACATTATGTTTAGCAGGGAAGATGCCACAGTAGCTCCCCATCTTCTTTTCTGCTGATTCACTGCACATGCTCTGCTGTTGTCAGTTACTGAGTTTAGGGACCCACTCACAAAATACAGTACACATAGAATAGAAACGTCACAATATAAGGCTGATTAGTAATTAATATGGATAATTTCTACATGGCAGCACAGAAACCAGTGCAAGTAGCATCAGAATTTAATAATCAGCCCTGTAGCATCAGCTTATATTACAGGCCAACCTCATTTTCTGCTTGATAATTTGCAACGACCCCTAAGCTTAGCTGCTCAACACCTGCTCAGAGCCCACTGAGCATTTGAGTGTCGCAGACACTTTCCAAGATGGTGACCCCCTCGTGACAAGTTTGAAGTCCTGGATCATCAGAATTTAATAATCAAACCATGTAGCATCAGCTTATATTACAGGCCAACATCATTGTCTGCTTGATCATTTGCAACGACCCCTAAGCTTAGCTTCTTAACAGCTGCTCAGAGCTCACTGAGCATGTGAGTGTCAAAGACACTTTCCAAGATGGTGACCCCCTCTGACAAGTGTGAAGTCCTGGATCATTACTGCTATTGAGAAACTGAAACTTTAGGCTGGTGCAATAAGTGCAGTATGGCATTTTCAGCCATATTCATTTTTAGGGTTTAGTCCTCCTTTAAATAATGTGACTTTAGATAATGTGACTACAAAAAAATGCCACACATTTCCCCCTACCTTAAAAATGTGAATCACAATCTCTTTTTTGGTTTCCTTTGTGATAAAGTAGAACCGTGTTCTTGCTCCAAGCTAAGCTACATGGGTCCATATTTGTTGCAAAACAATCCTATTGGGTTTATTTTATATTTAAATGATTTTTAGTAGACTTTGGTTTGGTCATCCAAATTATGAAAAGGTCCCTTATCCTGCAAACCTCAGGTTCCATGCATTCCAGATAAGAGTTCCTATACTCACACTACATATTTCCCATGTAAAAATAAATGCTTAAACAGTGACCCCCTGTGGCACAAACTTCAAGGCAAAAAAGTCACTTATGCAATTATATGTTTTCATATGTGACATTGAGGGTGGCATTGTTAGCACTGTGAGAGCATGTGCGTGGGGCAAAATTAGTGTTTTATGGTCATCCACCGCCTTCATTAAATTGTGTTATTTACAAGAGAGTGCCACTGAATTCATTTTTGTTGTTGGGTGGTGCGTGTTACCCTACAACACAGACCCCTCAACTGCCCAATGATTATATGGAAACACCAATAAAAAAATGTTGCTGTCCCAATCATAACCTATTAAACCTTATTATCCCCATTGCTATGACTATCATCACACTCTACTTTACCAACTATCCTACTAGGTCTATAAGAAATACATTTTTAAAACTCATTCACATAAATGTAACGGGGAGTGTGGTAGTGCAAATGTTAGCACTGCTGCCTTGTGGTTTTGAGGTTGTAGTTTTGATTTTAGCCAGAACTCTTATCTGTCATTTTTCTGTCTTCTCCCTATGTTGCGCAAGTTATTCCACACTCCAAAAACAAGCAGGCAAGTTTATTGGTTCCTGATAAAATTGACCATAATGTGATAGGGTTGTTAGAGTGTAAGCTTCACTTCCCATACCTGACTGCCATATTCTGCATCACATCAGAGCGATTCTACATCATTCACTGACCAGTGAATGATGTAGAATCTCTCTGATGTGATGCAGAATATGTCAGTCAGGTATGGGACCCGTTATCCAGTAGTCCACGATTCCTTTATTTATGCATTAATAGCAATTGCTATGTAGAGTTAACACCAATATTATTTACTTTTCAGCACCTCTTTAGTAAAACATATGTCACTGTAACAATCATATTCAAGTACAGGTATAGGATCCATTACCCGGAAATCCGTTATCCAGAAAACTCCAAATTACAAAAGGATGTCTCCCATAGCTCCATTTTATGCAAATAATTAAAATTTTTAAAAATGATTTTCTTTATCTCTGTAATAATAAAACAGTAGCTTGTGCTTGATGCAAACCAAGATATAATTAATCCTTATTGGAAGCAAAAGCAACCTATTGGGTTTATTTAATGTTTACATGATTTTCTAGTAGACTTAAGGTATGAAGATCCAAATTACCTGTACAAATAAAATAATAATACACCACATTATCTGCAATATTAAAAAAAAAAAAAAAGGAAAAAAGAAGCTTTAATGTAAATAAATATATATATATATTTGTATAGAAAGTACCTGCACTCTGTCCAAATTGTGATTCAAAAAAAAACCGAGTGCTACTTGGGTCTCATGACTTGAATCTACTTCCTATGGCTTTAAAAAAAAAACAAAAAAAACACATGCGTGCAGTCTACCTGTCACTGATGGGGTCATCTGGTAAGGCATCCTCGCTTTCATCATTATTTCCGTCTTCCTTCTTGCTAATACCATCCCAGAATTCATCCTTACTTTCGCTCTCTTGTTCTTCCACGTGTTCTTCCTGTGCAAGTTGTTGCAAAGGCAAATAGGAAAAAAGAGACAACAATCCTGTCATGCCGATGTCAGTGAGACTGTCTGTCCTCATGTACACTGGGCATTAGCAGACTCCATTTTCCACAGTTTCCACAAACAGTTAATGTGTTTTTTTTGCCCACACAAACCACCAAATGCAATCAGCCTAAAATGAACTATGCCTATATCTAAACATAAAACAAGGTGGGATTAACAGACATACACAGTTCTTATGCAGATAGCTGCAGTTTCCTTGTTTAAACAAACAGCTCCTGACAACACTACGGTAACTATAGATTCCTTTCTTTCAAACACTGAGATCCCTCCCACATTGGGCCTAATAAAAGAACAATGCAGCTAAAACCTGATACCTACCCAGAGAGGAAAGTTTTCAGGCAATCAGCTTAATATGAAAAAGAAACTACAGGCTGGTGCCCTGTTTCAGTTAGGGCAAACATAATCTTACCAGTGTTAGTGAGCTATTATCCCACACAGTGACAGTCGGATTCTCTTCAGTTTCAGGGCTCTGTGAATCTTCCGACAATGCTTCTGTTTCACTGGCTTGGTTTTCTGTGGCCATTGAAGTATTCTAAATAAACAGAGTTTCATTTACTTCAAATATACATTAACATTCTGTGACTCTTGAGGCATTTTATCCACAGATTGTAGATTCTACTATCTGTGGCACTTAAAGGGTTAAAGGAACCTATACCCCTCAAACAATGTAGGTCTCTATAAAACGATATTGCGTAAAACAGCTTACATGTAAAACCCTGCTTCATGTAAATAAACCATTTTCATAATAATATACTTTTTTAAGTAGTATGTGCCATTGGGTAATCATTAATAGAAAACTGGCATTTTAAAAAATAAGGGCCGCCCCCAGGGATCATATGATTCACGGTGCACACAAACATACCAAACAAACTATACTTGTTAGGTCACATGAGCCAATTAAAGGGGACCCATCACCCAAAAAAATTATTCAAAATCCTATTTTATCACATTAGTCAAGCAACATGAACTTTAATTACACTATATAAATGATCTGAATCTTGTTTCCTTCAGTCTGGGAATTCATAATTATAGCATGCAGGTAGGAGCCATTTTGTGGGGGACCCAATGTCCATCCCATGCCCTGGCTACACAATTAAACAGTGAAGAGAATGGGGGAATGTGGGGAGAGAAATAACATCTAGGAAGTGCTGAATGGAAAGTGAAAGTAATTGTCTGCCCCGCCTTTATGCCTAAGGCATAGAGGAGGGGCAGAAAATATTTCATTGAGAGCTGAGATTTTTAAATGAGCTTACAACAGCTATGAATGCTTTAATAAAAAATAGAAATTGGATTTCATATTTAATTTGAAAAGGACTTCTATTATACAGATTTTTGTGTCTAAGTGACAGGTCCACTTTAACAGATAGAGTTCTGTCTTTAGCTTCCATATTTCTTCCTGTTGCAGTATTTCTGGTCAGGTGATCTCTGAGGCAGCACACAGACCATCACAAAATGGTGGTTCAAGGCAAGAGATGTAAAAGGGCAATATTTACTTAAATATATAGACCAGTTTGGCTGAATTGCCTGCACAGCCAATATACAGTAATTAGTGTCTCAATTGCTCTGTTATGGGAACCAAGGCAGCCAGCAGTACACAGAATACAGTAGAGAGACTACCCATTGAAACAAATGTAAGTTCTATTCATTACTATGTGATTTTTACAATTGTATTTATCAATGGGTAAAAGTTTATAATTACGTTCTAAAAATCCCTTAGGAATGAATAGAATGTGGGGGAGTTTTTATTTATTAAGCTCTAAACTCACATTTAGACAAATCTGCCCTCAAAAACACAATAGCCGCTTTTTCTCCCCATTTTTTCTTTTTCCCATGTTCTGCAAGTGCTGATTTACAAGAGACAACAAGTTTTACTGTATAGTATATTTTCCCTGTCTGTGTGGGTTTCCTCTGACAACTTTTCAATTGGTCTTCATTGTTTGTTTGTTTTTTTACAATTTTTTTTTATTATTTGCCTGTTTCTTCTGACTTTTTCCAGTTTTCAAATGGGGGCACTGACCCCATCTAAAAAACAAATACTCTCTAAGGCTAAAAATGAATTGTTATTGCTTTTTTTCCCGTCAAATCAGTGCATGGTTGCCAAGGTAATTTGGACCCTAGCAACCAGATTGCTGAAATTTCAAACTGGAGAACGGATGATAAAAAGCTAAATAACTCAAAAGCCACAGATAAAACATTAAAAACAATTGCAAATTATTTCAGACTACATTATACTAAAAGTTAACTCAAAGGTGAACAACCCTCAATAAGGAACAGAACATCACAGTGCAATGCGGGTTATTGTAGTTCCTGCATGCTGTCTGTAAGCTGTGGAGAAGTTGTTACAATTTGTAACATCAGTGTTTAGTCCCTCCTTCCCTGCCAGGATTTCAAATGATGCAGAAAGAGAAAATGGCATTTTTTCACACAGGTAACTGTGATGGATATATTAGGAGTTTCTGTGTTATGTGGACCTTTTCAGTAAATTTTGGTTTGGAAGCCGGAGTTCCCCTTTAAGCTTAGGGATCGTCATAAATTATCAAAACAGCACAAGTCAAATAATATCTGCCATAGAAGCCATAGAGCAAAACTGATTACTAATCAGAATATACAGACTGCACTGGGTCTGCAGATACAAATCTCTACACGGTCGCTGGCTGCTGTATAGGGAAACCAACAAAGTTGCTCAAGTTCTGGGAAGTAAGGTGGGAGGGCTCCCTATGTCGTTTCAAAGTATGATTGTTTCCCTGCAGAGCAGCTTGGGGCAATCTACCTTAGGGTTGCCATCTGTCCGGTTTTGACCCGGACAGCCAGGTATTTTGAGGGGCTGCCCGGGTCGATACTTCCTGCCCGGTTTTCCAAATAAGGAAAACCGGGCGGGATTCCCTTGATTGACACAGAGATCAACCAATCGCTGATCGCCGCGCCATAGCCCCACCCACTGATGGCACGGGTCCGCCCACTGATGTCACAGCCCGCCCACTGACTGCACGGGTCCGCCCACAAACGGTACATATTCTCCAATTAAAATATATTGGAGATAGATTTCGGTTTCATTAAATAAAGTAAAAATGGGATTTCATTTTCTTGCCTTTACATCCCCTTTAAGACAATGACATGCCCATAAATAACCATCTATTATGCTTTTAAATTCCTGCCAGCATGTAGGCTAAAGACTGTAGTCACAATAATATAGCAGATAGTTTTGCATGACTAAGTGATTTTACCGTCACACTGATTCCATTTAAATACTCTACAATGGAAAGGCAGTTTCAATGTATTGTTGCCCATGAAATCACAGTCAACAATATACCCTATATGTCAGTGTCATTTTGTCTCACATTTTTGAGAGTTTTATCTGACTTGTAAGGGTTGATTTGAGATTCAACAACTGAGATTTGAACAACAATTCATGCTCCACAAATCATCAAGCCTCAGTAGAAGTGAGACTACTAAGGGGGTTATTTATTAAAACTCTGAATGCTAAAACCCCCCAAAAAGTTCTGTTTTTTTATTATTATAAAATCTGGATTTTAAGTGGGAAAAAACCCCCAATTTTTTCTGGATTTATTATACCCCGAGAAAGTCCGAATCCAAAAATTCTGCATCTCAGAACTGCCGAGGTTGCATATAAGTCAATCAAAGAAGTCCTGAAGATATCTTGATCTGCACTGGGTTTCATGCAACAATCCAAAGATGTTGTGGTTTTCAGCAAAAAAAAAAAACAGATTTTTCGGTGGAAATCTGAAAAATTCATACGATTCGTTTTTTTCACAATTTTTTCGGGGGGTTTTCCGAACAGAAATTTTTCGGGGAAATGTATTGATAAATATTGGGAAAAATCCACGCAGATTTGGTCTGAGTGTTTTTCAGAAAATAATGAGATAAATGTTTGCTTTGATAAATGGGCCTCTAAGGGTACATAAAACATTTTCTGAACACTAACCCATACTTGAGGGATGAGTAACTGTGTCCCTGCTCTTCAGCAGACTTACAGAAGTGACCAACATGCAAGCTTATATATGCATTAATCCAATGAACTTCACAGAAATCCATTTATTTCAACAATTCTTTTCTAATATACCACTGTCTATGAAAATCACTAGTGTGGTGAACCCCTAACACTGCAGTGCTTCAACCCTCTGGACAAACTGGATTCCTAGAACATGGACTCACTGGCTGTGTGAAAGGATCTTAGTGCTACTTACCATAATTAGTTGTGCTCGGACCACATGCAGCTCAGAGAGGAGTTGCTCCTGGTCATACATCTGCCTTTCCAGCTGTTCCATGTGAGCATATTTCATGGCCTCAACAGACTGCTGGTGCTCCTGCTCGAGCCTCACCAGTTCTTGTCTCATGTCTTCTACATGCTCTTCATACAAAGGCCTTAGCTTGGCATTTTCTGCACCCATCGCAAGCATCCGGTTATAGTCCTGCAAAATAGGGAATTGTCACCATATAATTATGGTAATAATAATAATATATATCACACATAATTAGAACAAAAAAAGATTTGTTTATAGAGGTATGGGATCTGTTATCCGGAAACGTGTTATCCAGAACGATCTGCCATCTCCCATAGACTACATTTTTATCAAATAATTCACATATTTCAAAATGATATCCCTTTTCTCTGTAATAATTAGTGATGGGTGAAAATTCTCAAAGCGGCGAAAAAGTTGTCAAATGCATTGAAGTTAATGGGCGACAATTCTTTTAACTCATTGAAGTCTATGGAGGTTTTTTTTCTGCTGGGAAACCTGGTGCAAAAGTTTGCTCATTGCTAGTAATAATAAAGCAGTACCTTGTACTTGATCCCAACTAAGATATACTAAATCCTTGAAATTTAAAGCAAAACAATCCTACTGGGGTTAATTTGTTTAAATTACCATCCAACGGGTTTTTTTCAGGTCAGTTCAGATAGTTCTTCAGAAATAAAGACGTTTTCCAATTCTATTCAAATTCTATTTTCTCTTTGTTTTTCTAAAATTGATGTTGAATGTTTTGTTTTTCACCTTCTTATGTCTTTCTCAAGCAGCTCTGGGGGGGGGGGGGCACGAACACTGCTGAGAAATGCATCAACTAACGAAGCAAATTGTAACAGTTCAGAAGATTACTGAACTTGCCTGTGGCATGGCACACGCGGCGCTTTGTTTACTAAAGTCGCTCGAAATTGCCTCACGAGGAAACTTTGGGCGACTTTGGAATACGAAGCACCGCGTGTGCCATGCCGCAGGCGGTTTTTTTCATTATAGCCAGCGGAAGACAGGGGGAAGCCGTTCTGGGAGATTAGTCACCCCAAAGAAGAGGCAATTAGTCGCAAGGCAACTAAATCTCCCCGAATCGCCAGGTGTGCCCTTACCTTAAAACCACTAAAATCAGAATGTTGATGAAGAACCACTGAATTGGTCGAGGTTGCCAAACTAGTGGATCCCCCCCCTCCAATATGACCACCTAAAGTGGACTGATGGTTAAAAGATAAGAAACGTAGATTTATGAAGATAAGCAGATAATGTTTACTCAATTAATGCTAAATAATGGCTTACACGTTTTGCAAGACTTATTAGCAGACTAATCAAAGGTCAAATTTCGACCTTTGAATCATTAACTCTAATAAATTTGAATTTACTCACAACTCGAAAGGGAGGTTATTTATGAAAAAATGTGAATATCTAAAATTCGATTGAATGGGGACAATCCGAAAATTGGTTTTGTATTCAAATCAAATAGGAACAAAACTCGAATCGAATATTCCTCTGAAAAAAACTCAAATGCCAGGAAGGCTATTAACATATTCAAATGGATCAATGGTCCTCTGCCATTGACTTGTAAAGGAATTCGGCAGGTTTTAGGTGGCGAATATTCGAATTAGAACGGTTTCCAGGGTTGAGGTGTGATAAATTTCATATTCAAATTGGGGGATTAAAATGTGAATGTGTGAATTTGCACCAAACAAAATTTGAAAATTCGAATTTACCATTCGACCATTAAAGGGGTGGTTCACCTTTAAGTTAACGTTTAGTATGTTACAGAATGGTCAATTCTAAGCAACTTTTCAATTGGTTGTCATTGTTTATCTTTTATAGTTTTTTTAATTATTTGCCTTCTTCTTCTGACTCTTTCCAGCTTTTAAACAAATGCTCTACACATTTAGGGGGTTATTTATCAAAGTCTGAATTTATCTCAATATTTTCTACTGCAAACTCCGATCAAATCCGCTCGGGTTTTTTACGCTTATTTGTTATTACTTTTTCCCGAAAATTTGTGGTCGAAAATCAGATTTTCACGATTTTTTCATCCGATTTTCAAGTTTTTTTCAGAATTTTTAACCGAAAACTCAGAAAACCTCGGGGTATTGCAGGAAACCCATCGCATTCATCCAGGGTTTAATACATTTTAAAAAATTCGTGATTTTTTAAAAGTCTGGTTTTATAAAAAAGAAATCACAAATTTTTCGTGATTTTTGCATTTGGAGTTTAGTAAATAACCCCCTTATTGTTATTGCTTCTTTTTATCACTCATCTCTCCTATTCATATTCCTGTCTCTCATTCAAATCAGAGCATGGTTACTAGGGTAATTAGGACCATAGCAACCAGATTGCTGAAATTGCAAACTGGAAAGTGGCTGAATAAAAAGATAACTCAAAAACCACAAGTAATAAAACATGAAAACCAATTGCATATTGTCTTAGAATATCCCTCTCTACATCATGCTAAAAGTTACTTTAAAGGTGAACAACCCCTTTAAAAAATCTGCCTCTAATTGTACATTTGCTGAAATTGTCCAAAGGAGAAAGATTATTCTCTTGCAAAATCCCCACTTTCACTGAGTTCTTCTGTCTTGGCCATGAAAAAAAATCTTTTTTTTCCAGTTCAGAGGGTTTATGCAAACATAAACAATCTTCACAAGACCCATTTTCCATGAAGCTGAACACAAGTCAAACACTCCAGGCAAAATAAAATTGTGGGAAAATGGATTCTTCGCTAGGGGTGCGATGACTCAGCTGTGTAGTTTCTCCCATGAGGCAAGTTGAGAAACAAATCTCTGTAGCTGTAATGTGGCTCTCTACACTGGCAAATTCACCCCATCTTGCCTCAGCCGGCGTACTTAAAGGGGCACATTTATCAAGGGTCGAATTTTGAGGGTTAATAAACCCTCGAATTCGACCCTCGAAGTTAAATCCTTCGAATATCGAGTTCGAAGTATTTAGCGCAAATGCTTCGATCGAACAATTCAAACGATTTCAATCGATCGATCGAATGATTTTTATTCGATCAAAAAAATTTTTTAGAACAGTGCTGGGGAAGGTCCCCATAGGCTAACATAACACCTCGGTAGGTTTAAAGTGGCGAAGTACGTAGTCTAAGTATTTTTTATAGAGAAGTACTTCGACTATCGAATGGTCGAATAGTCGAGCGATTTTTACTTCGAATCGTTCGAATCAATCGATTCGATCGAATTTGACCAATTCGATGGTCGAAGTACCTAAAAAAAAAAACTTTGAAATTCAAATTTTTTTTCATTCGAATCCTTCACTCGAGCTTAGTAAATCTGCCCCTGAGTATGCTGGCTGCCAGGACACAGAGTAGTACATAACCTGGAAGATACCATCCAAGGCCTGTTTCGTGCTGTACTTGCAGTCCCAGAAATTCAGTGAATGATCTTCGTATGCTAATAAAAACTTAGATGCAATTTTTACACTATAGACACCACCCGACTTTCTACGTAGATGCTTTATAAATGAAACTTCAGGTCTTTATCTATTCCCTATTTGGGCCAGTTTTACCACTCCTGAATTATATATAGACAAGGCCCCCAAAGCCAAACCTCAACTTGAATGGCTGCCCCATGGGTAAAGAACAGTTTATTTATACAAACTTGTTTTATTAAAAAAAACAAATTTTACCAGAGCAGGTTAGTACTGCATTAAATTTAAATGCCAACAAAGCCCTTTGCTTCTTTAACATGCAAAGTATGTACATTTCATAAGCATAGTAGCTGTACTATTTATTCTTCTGCAACGCCTATTCTAGTGATGTGCAGGCCGACCCGAGGGTCGGGCAGGTTCGGGCCGACCCCTGGACAAATTGTGCGGGTCGAGCTCTTCTCCTGCTCTCCCCGCCCGTGACCTAGTACTGCTGGCTTCCAGCGCCGGAATTTATAGACTTCCGCCTGCCCCGCCCTTTTTGTGAAGTCACTTCGGGGCGGGCGCGGGTCTATAAATAAAGGCAAGCAGCATGCCAGGGTCGGATTCGGGTAGGGAGTGGGCGGGTTAGGGTCGGGTGCGTGTCGAGAAATTCTCGATCCTTACAACACTAGCCTATTCCTATTTTGTCTAAAAAGATACTAAAGAAGAAAAAAAATCCACATTTCTTATCGGAATAAATAAAAACCTTATATGGCCATGTCTAACTGACCCTGATATCTTTATCTTACTACAGATATGGGACCTGTTATACAGAATTCTTGGGACCTGGGGTTTTCCAGATAACGGATCTTTCCATAATTTGGATCTTCATACCTTAAGTCTACTAGAAAATCATGTAAACATTAAATAAACCCATTAGGCTGGTTCTGTGCCCATTAAGGATTAATTATATCTTCATTTGTATCAAGTACAAGCTACTGTTTTATTATTACAGAGAAAAAGGAAATATTTGTTCGGGTAAAACAGAGTCTATGGGAGACGGCCTTTCCATAACTTGGAACTTTCTGGATAACAGGTTTCCAGATAACGGACATACAAACTACCATATCCTCCTACCAAAATATATTTTACATAATGCTATATAATTCCATATTGTGAGATGTGACAGTTTTACTACCCTTTCTATATATATGTCTTTTTCTAAAACTATACTTGACTGTTGACCTGCTCAATATGTAGGCAGCACGTAAATCCATATGTAATAATTTCTGCTTTGTAATGATTTTATGTGACGTTACAGGCATCTCATTGTAGCAGTGATCCCGGTTCCTTTCAACCAGCTTAACCTCTTAGTGGTGAATTCAACTCTCCTTCCCCCAGCCTACCTGCAACCCCAGGCAAATGCCCCTCATTTTTTACTCACCCCTCTGTGCAGATTCTGGCCTCGGAGTTTATGGCAGCCATCTTCTTTCTTCGGTCTTTTTCGGAAGTTTCAGCGCATGCGCAGTTGAAATTTCCAGTTCCGAACAACTGCACATGCGCCGGAAGTCACTGAAATTTTCTTGACTTATGGCGCATGCGAAGCTGTTTGGGACCGGAAATTTACTCCAACTACGCATGCACCGTAAATGCCGTCAAGACACGAAGATTACCGGAGAAGAAGATGGCTGCAGTGAATTTCGAGGCCAGAATCTACACGGACTGGTGAGTAAAAAATTAGGGACATTTTCCCGGGGGCGGGGGGGGTTTTTTACAGGTTGAATTCTCTTTTAAACACAACAGGTTAAGCTGGCCATAGATGTTGAGATTTTTAAAAGATCAGATCCTGATCGTGAGACCTCGATCTTCTCAGAACAATCGTACGATCGTACGAATTTACCATCAACTAAAAAGACCAATTTGCCAGGAAAACAATGGGGAGCTGCCTGCTTGGCCCTGCAAACATAGATCGATTGAACTGGGACCGACAAAGTTTTTTTGACCTCGCCGATCAATTTCCTGACAGATGTCGGGCGAAAAATCGTAAGATGTACGAACGTTCGAATCCCACTAACCGCACGATAATTTCAAAGGATTGGTCGGGCTTCCCTAAAATCGGTCGTTCGGCAAGAAGAATCGTTGCATCTATGGGGAGCTTTAGAGTACTGAATTTCACAATCTACCCGTGGACTATATATAGACCACGATTCCTTTATTTATGCATCATTAACAATTACTATGTAGAGTAAACGCCAATATTATTTGCTTTTCAGCACCCCTTTAGTAAAATATATGTCACTATAACAATCATATTCAAGTACAGGTATAGGATCCATTATCCGGAAATCTGTTATCCAGAAAGCTCCGAATTACCAAAACGCTGTCTCCCGTAGACTCCATTTTATCCAAATATTTAAAATTTCTAGAAATGATTTACTTGTACTTGATGCAAACTAAGATATAATTAATCCTTATTGGAAGCAAAACCAGCCTATTCGGGTGTATTTATTATTTACATGATTTTCTAGTAGAGTTAAGGTACGAAGATCCAAATTACAGAAAGATCCATTGTCTGGAAAGCCCCAGGTCCCGAGCATTCTGGATAACAGGTCCCATACCTACATTTTAATGTTACACATTGAGGCAAGATTTGCCCACAGCAGCGGAACAATGAATTAAGCACGATTACTGCAGTGATACTGTATTAGAAAAACTGGAAAGCTGAAGCTACACTCACAGAACACGTCAGTAAATATAAAATGCACATTATAAAAATGTCCTCACTGAACAATATAAGCAGAACATTTCTACTCACAGCACGGCAGGTAAGCTCTACTTTCTTCCCCGTCTCTTTCCCTTCTGCCTCAGAGAGATCCTTTGTGACACTACCTTACTAGCAAAGCAAATATTTGAGCTTTCCTACACCAACAGGTGCATTCACTCTTCTCATCCTTGAGTGAATGGTATGTGAAAATGTGGTTACATGGGTGCACGTGGCCAGCGTGCCCATAAGAAAAATGGCTGCATAGGCATGGTTAAAACTGGAAAATCAGCCAGTAATAATTTCACTGAAACTGAGGCATTAACCAAAAGGAAAATATGCTTTTAGCTCTTAATATTTCCATTAGTCATATCACCCTTCTTTATGACCTGCTGCACTGTGGCTCATTTTAGGGGGACAGAGACTGGCTACCCAATCCTGTCCCAACACCTAGGGGTAAACTTACTAAGCAGGGAAAATTCGCCATTGACGGCTTCCCACCCATCGCTACACTTCGCCAGGCGAAAATTCTCTCAGACAACGCTAATTTACTAAAATGAGAAGTTGCGTCCAGGGCGCCGAACGCTGGCGAATTTTTGCTAGCATTACTTCGGTAATCAAAGCGAAGATGTGCTAGCGGTCAATTATGCCTACAGCAACTTCGCTAGAGGTCTTCACTCAGGCTAATTTGCATACAGGCGGGAAATTATAAAGTTGAATGGACGTATATGTTGCAGCAAATACATTACATTACACAAGTCCAGGGAACCTTAATAAAAGAAAATAGAGTTGTTATAATGCCCTACACATGAGCCCAGTGTATAGTTTATGTTCCATATGTTATAAAATGTATGGGGGAACCCGGTTACCCAAAAAACTTTTGCAGGCTATCACTCTGAAAACAGGAAAAGACGCCAGCATTTTTTGGGATTTAGAAAATCTTTCCACTAAAAATATGATGTAAGTGACAGAAGATTGAGGAAGATCTATGCACTTCGCCTGGACTGAGCTGGCGAAGGCAAGTCTGGCAAAATAAATAACTTTCAATAAAATCCGCATCTTAGTCAATTTGCAAAGTAACGTCCATTCGCGAGAGCGAAAATTTACCTGGTGCTAGAGTACGAATCACAACTAGTGTCTGTCTCTTTCGCTAAAGAAGTTACACCTGAGCCCTTTAGTAAATCGGCGAAGTACCTGAAAGCTGTAACGCTGGTGAATCGTCGCCAGCGATAGTCACTTTGCCCTTAAGTAAATCTACCCCCTAGTGGCCCAAAGCCATTGTCACCTTTCTGAAGAGTCCGGGAGTTGTGGTGCAGAAGATAGCAAATCATGCTCACCCACCAATATTCTACATTATTAAGGGGCAGATTAAGGGTTGAATAGCAAATTTGAATTCATCTTGGTGTCAAAATGCACACACTTGAATTTTAAACCCCAATTCGAATGTGAGATTTATCACACCTTGACCATGGAAACAGTTCTAATTTGAATATTCCCCACCAAAAACCTGCCAAATTCATTTACAAGTCAATGGCAGAGGTCCATTGGCCCATTTGATTTATAATTGTTAATAGTCTTTGATTTTTTTTTTTCAAAGGAAAATTAAATGAATCTTCGGATCGTTCCCGTTCGATTGAATTTTAGACGTTCAAATTCTTTCATAAATAACTTCACATTTGAGTGCATTTGAATTTTTTAGAGTAAAAAACTGATTCACATCAGTTCGAAATTCTACCTTTGATACATCTGCCCATAAATAAATTGTGTGGCCAATACGATTGATAATTGTGGGAGAGGAACTGAAACACTGGCAAAATATAAATAGTATTAACATAACATATATATCATTCTACGGTTAATGAAATAAAAAGGTAAAATAAAGGCATGCTTACTTCTTCTTTGAGGACAACGGTTTTTTCACTGAAATGTGAGTCGACAGTCACATTTTTTTCTTGGTGTTTTGGGTGCAGGTCATTATTCTGTTCTTGGCTTAAAGAAGTGTTTGATTTGCCTATGATTACTGCAGCCACATCACTTGTAACGCGATGTGGAACATCCGTGCCATCTTGTATGTGGATGCGATCAAGAGATGAGGACTCAACCACCTGCAAGCTTTTTTCCTCCTCATGGCATGGTTGATGTTCCTCCTCCTTCTTCTGTGTTGCCCCAGCTGTTTCTTGAGAACCTTTATAATTCGGTGCACTTCCGCTATCCATAGATGCAGCCAGCCTGGCAAGCTCACTTTTCTGGGCAAATGCCACTGTCATCTCCACAATAACCTGAGTAAGGAAAGGAAAAACAGTATATAACATTTTACATTGTTTCCATCAAAATAACATAAACATTAGTCTCTCATGTCTAAAGTAGGATATAAATAAAATGCCTGCTGGTCGCACAAGGATAACCCACTGCAATAATCATATGTCAGTTTGGCTTTATATTTTAGTTAATTAGCTTTTTATTCAGCTCTACAGTTTGCAATTTCAGCAATCTGGTTGCTAGTGTGCTATTACACTAGCAACCATGCATTGATTTAAATAATATAATATGAATAGGAGAGGTCTGAACAGAAAGATAAGTAATATAAAGTAGCAAAAAAATATATATTTGTAGCCAGCCTTACAGAGCATTAGTTTTTAAAGGGATACTGTCATGGGAAAAAATTTCTTTTTCAAAATGAATCAGTTAATAATGCTGCTCAAGCAGAATTCTGCACTGAAATCCATTTCTCAAAACAGCAAACAGGTTTTTTTATATTCAATTTTGAAATCTGACATGGGGCTAGACATTTTGTCAATTTCCCAGCTGCCCCTTGTCATGAGAGTTGTGCCTGCACTTTAGGAGAGAAATGCTTTCCGGCAGGCTGCTGTTTTTCCTGCTCAATGTAAATGAATGTGTCTCAGTGGGACATGGGTTTTTACTATTGAGTGTTGTTCTTAGATCTACCAGGCAGCGGTTATCTTGTGTTAGGGAGCTGCTATCTGGTTACTTTCCCATTGTTCTTTTGTTTGGCTGCTGAGGGGGGGGGGAAGGGAGGGGGTGATATCACTCCAACTTGCAGTACAGCAGTAAAGAGGGATTGAAGTTTATCAGAGCACAAGTCACATGACTTGGGGCAGCTGGGAAATTGACAATATGTCTAGCCCCATGTCAGATTTTAAAATTGAATATAAAAAAATGTGTTTGCTCTTTTGAGAAATGGATTTCAGTGCAGAATTCTGCTGGAGCAGCACTATTAACTGATTCATTTTGAAAAAAATGTTTTTTCCCATGACAGTATCCCTTTAAGATGGGGGTCGGGGGACACCCATTTGAGTCAGAAAAAGAAAAAGGCAAATCATTAAAAATATATAAAGTAGTAAAGAAACATCTGGCTTTTTCTCTTTCCAAAGGAAATCGGGGCAACTGCACATTAGTACTGTGTAAAGCACGCATAGTGAATGGATCTGCATTTTCAAACATCGAAACACACAAGCAGTGAAGAATTACTGTTTTGTAAAATTCCCACCATGAGCCCCACATTGTTTATATGGGTCATTTACAAAGCTGTTCTCACAATGCCAATCACAAGAAACTACAAGGATGTAATGGGCGGAAAACAAAAACAGCTAAACGGAACTGGTTTGCACAGCAAACTAGAACACCCATGCAAATGATGCATGAAACAACCCATGACACACTACTAACGTCAGTAACAATATATTATACTACTACCTACAATAGGAATCCACCAGTTTCTTGACACTCAAAATACAGCGCAAAGATCCAGACAAGTATGGAATTATGTGGCGGATTTATATAAAACTAAAACCATAGCTGTATATAACTGAGCAAAGGAAACAAGGAGAAAGTGGGAAGATTGTGGAAAGGTGGAAAATTCTACGCACTAACATTGAAGAAAGAGAGGAAAGCGATACTGGCTTCTGTCATTCACAAGCTCAAACACATATATAATATAAATGATAATAATTCTTATTCATTAATGGATTTCCATTTTCTCTTTAATAACAATTACCTTCTATGGATGGTAAAAAGGCTGCCTTAATAGCCTTAAGGATTGGTAATCCAAACTATGGAAGGACCCCTTATGCAGAACCCCCCCAAAAGTTGGAAGCATTCCAGATTATAGATTCCATACTGGATACACAAGTAAATAATAAGCAATGAAAATAATAATGGAAACAATTACCAAAGGGATAAAAGACAGGACTGCACAGGCAAAACATTGCCTTAAAGTCCTTTTTACTTGGGGGTGCCAAAAGTTAGGCACTCCTTACCTGACACCCCAGGCCAGTGCTCCTATCAGGAGAAAACTGCATGGCACGGAATTCTTCCAGCAAGCACCACAGAGCGATCGATTTCCTGCTTCTTCTTTCTTCAAATTTCCCGGGGCAGTTGCATGCTCAGTAGAATAAAATAGCGACTTCTTCTTTAAAGTTCGGCTTTTCACTTTACTCCATCAGCGAGAAGAAAGAAGAAGCCAGAAGACGATCACTCTGTGGTGTTCGCTGGAAGTTTGTAGCACGAAATATTGAGATAAATTCCGACTTTGTAAAATAAGCCCTTATAGTCAGAATCAGAAAATCCGGCATCTCAGACTTGTAGAGGTTGCATATACTGTAAGTCAATGGGAAAAGTCCCAATGATTTTTTGATGTGCGCTGGGTTTCGTGCAATACCTTGGAGTTTTCAGGAAAAAATTAATGACAAATTGAAAAAAAACCCCATGAAAATCTGTTTTTTTTCCGCAAAGCAAAATTTCAGGAAAATGTAATAATAAATAAGCGCTGGAAAAAAGGTGCATGCGAGGGGACATGATAACACTTTACAAGTACATTAGAGGACATTATAGACAAATAGCAGGGGACCTTTTTACCCATAAAGAGGATCACCGTACCAGAGGCCACCCCTTTAGACTAGAAGAAAAGAACTTTCATTTGAAGCAACGTAGGGAGTTCTTCACAGTCATGACTGTGAGGTGGTGGAATGTTGTGATGGCTGATTCAGTTAATGCCTTTAAGAATGATTTTTTGGACAGTCATAATATCAAAGGCTATTGTGATACTAAACTCTATAGTTAGTATAGGTATGGGTATATAGAATTTATGTAAAAGTAGGGAGGGGTGTGTATATGGATGCTGGGTTTTCATTTGGAGGGGTTGAATTTGATGGACTGTCTTTTTTCAACCTAATTTAACTATGTAACTATGTAAAATGTCGAATTTGCAGTGTGATATGTGTGAAACAAAATACACTTGCTACAAACCTGCACACATGCATGGGACAAACTGATAAATGTGGTGTCATGTTGCGGTAGAGCCTAAAATAAGTGGTGCAAATTTAACATATTATAATTTTTAATTCGCAGTTGTAAACACAACAATTATCACTCTCAATCAATCAAAATTATGATTACCTACAAACACCGTATTGCATTTACCATGGTATATTAAAATTTCTTATTGGGATATACTGTATGTAATAGTTCTTGTAAAACATTGGCCTACCTTTGCTACTTCCTCCTGTATTCTCTCTTGGTAGCGTTCTTCCAATAACTGATTTATATCAGCTGGAGTCTTGCCCTCTTCGTTGACAGGAGGCCGCTGAAGTTTCTCAACATTTCCATTTGAATCATCTTGCTCAGCCTTTGTCAGTAGTTTAATCTGTTCTTTCAGGGTTGCATTCTCTTGGTAATATTTTTCATTTAGATCTTCTCTCAGCTGTATCAATTCTGCTTCATGTTGTTTTTTCAGCCCACTCACTTCTTCTAGGTACCTAGAGTATGAAGCCTGGCGGAGTGTTTGCAACTGCTCATAAATAGGACCAATGGGCCTCTTGACAGGCTTATCCCCTTGTTCATCCATCTAGAAAAGATCAAAAACCATAATTTTTTAAAAAAAAGTCACAATGTACCTGCAATATGACTTTGGATGTCCCCTCTTTGAAGTACCTCTTTCTTAAAAACAAAAAAAATGTAATGAGGCATGATTGATTATTTTTGGAAACAATTAATGAACTGATGCAGATGAATATTTCTAGAGATACCCCAAACATTTCCTACTGGCAATTTTTTCCCCACTCTCCTTTGAATACATATAATCATTATCCATGTACCTTTTTAAGGTAGTAGTGAATCTTTCCATTCTGCACTTTTTCTAGCAATAAAGGTTATAATATATGAAAAAGGAGCAATAATGGACAATGCAGTGGTTAAATTCTCCTTTATTTTTCTTTGGAACTCAAGGATTTTAGAGCTTTGTTTGGTTGAACAAATCATTTGAATATACAATAGGTATACAGTAGGTAACATTAAAGTCCAACAGTCTATTCACAATAGTGAGACCACTTCTAGGGAAACTGGAGTGTATCAAACCAAAAGGTATGATTGACCACAATAGTTTTAAATGTTTCTTGTAAGAATGTTTAAACTTTCATTTCCTTGAAGTATTTACCAAGGTCGAATATCTTACAAATTATTTCCTTCTTTCTCTGTTTTCTTTCCCTGATGAAGGTTCCAAGAAGGAACCAAAACGTAGGATTACAATAAAACCTCATGGTTTCACTCTATTGTATAGTTGCAATTTTTCCTGCGAGTGCCGTCACCTCTGGATTTACTTTATTGTTTATATTTAGACCCGGGTAATTATATATCACAGGGTTTTAGTGAAAAAACAAAAAATGTTTTATTATTAAGCCTGAACGTTTCGATCCCCCACAGGGATCTTCGCCAGGAGCCTGACGAAGATCCCTGTGGGGGATCGAAACGTTCAGGCTTAATAATAAAACATTTTTTGTTTTTTCACTAAAACCCTGTGAGTGCCGCAATCCTTTTTCACTGAACCAGGGATAGGCAGAGATGGCAATTTCATTAATTTTAGCATACGCTGGAAAAAGTTAGTGTTCGATTGAAAACCTAGAGGATGCAAGATGTTAATATATCCACTGGAGATAGATTTGCAGCTAATTGTGTGTTATTCTATTTTAATCTTGAAAGCTTGTTATGCCAAAGAAAATGAATATAAATTTAAATGAAAAAAAATAAAAAAAGACGTTTTGTACACCATACACAAATATGGATGACCACTTGGTTACACTGGATTGGACTATGAAAAGAGAACAGATAAATGTTTTTGTATTTTCTGTATTTTTTGTTGCACTTTGCAATTATGTCACTTCATTTGACTTTAATGAGGTGAATGGGGGAGGTTCCTGGGTTGGAGGAGGGTATTTAATCCCAGAATACCCTGCAACCTGGAAAATAGTTGAAAAAGGGCTTGTACCCGAAACATGTAGAGGCAAATTCACTAAGATGTGAAGTTGCGCCAGGCGCAACTTCGACGCATTTCGCCAGGCGTATTTTCGCCAACGCTCCGCAAATTCACTAAAATTGCACACAAGTTGCGCACAGGGGTAGCGTTAGTTTGTGAAGTTGCGCTAGCGTTAATTCGCCAGGCGAAGTGAAGTTTCGCTAGCGATGGTTAATTTGCATATGGCGCGAAATTCAAATTTCAATGGAGGAACACGTATCAGCACTACAAATGCCTAGAAAACCTTCAAATCAGCAAATAAAAATTTTATTTTGCCCTACACATGTGCCCACTGTCTAGGTAAGTTGCCATGGGTCAGGAAATGTAGGGGGGAGGAAGAGAAGCCCCAAAAAATTTTTCGATCTTTTTCAGCCTATCACCCATCATGTAGAAAACACGCCAGCGTTTTTTGGGACTTAGAAAAAAATTTGACTTTTTTGGAAACAATCCCTATCTACTCTATTGCGCTTCGCCAGGTCTGAGGTGGCGAAGGAAGTCTAGCGTAAAAGGTAGCATTCAGTACACTGCGCAAGTTAGTGAATTTGCGTAGATACATCACTAGCGAAAATTCGCCTGGCGTAAGTGTGCGAAGTAACACTAGCGAATTTACGCCAGCGTTCGTTAGTGAATTTGCGCAGTAACTAAAATGCCAAACGCTAGCGAATTAGCGCTAGCGTTCGGCGCTTAGTGAATTTGCGCCGTAGTGTTTCCTGGACACTCCATGTCATACTTACCGGGATAGCCCCGCCCCAGTGCTCCCATCAGAAGGACCCTCCCCAAAGCTTTAAAAGCCCAACCCCACCCCCCAGTCCGGAGACTTTTTTTCCTTCTGCTTCAGTTTTTTTTTTTTGCTCCTGTTAGAAGCAAGTTTTCTTTTTAACCTTGGGGAAGCAGTAGGGCTGCTGTTAGCGTCCTAGGGATTAGGGTTTGGTCCTAGTGATCTTTTACCCCTAAGCACGTGGCTAATATCATTGCTTTCCTTGATCCATGTGCCCTCCAGCCTGATTACATCCAGGTCTGTGGCAAGTGCTATGTCCCCCCATCCGTATGCCTACCTGGGCATGTCTAAAAAGCGTCCAGCGGCATTGGGGTATATGGCCCATACAACCTTTATGATTTTTACGGATGGGAGAGGGAGGTGGCAGTTAGGTACGTTATTCTGATAACAATATTTAGTTAGCGGCCTGAACCTTATGGCCTCCTTCTCTTTTTTCCCCCACACGGGGGTATTATTTTTTTCTTCTGGAGCAATTTAGGTGTCAGAGCCAGCTGCCTCCCTCAAAAGACTTTCCCAAGGTTGAGGTAATTGGCAGCTTCCAGGGTTAAATAAAAGAAAACCCTGAGGTCTTAAATCTACTGGCAGTTAAAGCTAAATTTAAGTTGATAATGCCACCTTGTTTCCAGAGTCTCCTAACTCTTAAAGAAGTATGAGCCATGTTGGCCATTGGAAGAACTGTACAGCTGCAAGGCTGATATATACGTTCTATGAGCAATGATAATGCAATGCAGTGATAATGCAATACTGTTTCTACGTGCGGAGAGCAGTTCTATGCAATGATGATCTGCAGGTTCTGAAAGCAGCATTAACCCTTTCCCTGCCAGCCGTTTTGTCCTAGATGCGAACGTCTACTGCCAAGCAGTTTTTAGATATTTTGCACTCTTTCACTTTAAGGGCCTTTCCTGGGGTGGTCTTTTAGTTAACCCAGGAAAACAATATATTGTTTTTTTCAGGACAACCTGAACTTTCACAATATGCAAGAATTTTGGTGTAATTCTACTTCTCTAAAAAAATATTGGATTCTAAGTGTCAAAAAAAATGAAAAAAATCATGTTGCACGAAGAACAATCACATATATCAGAAACATCATTCATTTTATGTACGAGAACACAGCCGATTTAGAAAGGTCTATGTCTCCTGAACGCGACAATACCAAATATATATAGTTTTATGGAGATTTCTCACTTGTATAGCTCAAAATCTACAAGCAGTACACAACCAAATTTCCAAAGCAACACTCCCCAAACGGCATACTTTTGATTTCAAGGCCAAACATTCCGCTAACAGTAGGTTTACCCTAGAAAACTACCCATTACTAGAAAGAACAGATTCTGGTGAATCAAAAATGGGTAGAAATATCTTTGTACTCCAAACCACTAAGTTGCAATTGTTTCCTAAAGTTATAATGTTTTATAGAAATTGGTGAATTTTTTGAAAAATGACCTCAAAGCTTCCACTCTACAGCAACATATCTCCCACACATCATTAGGTATCAATGTAAAACACCCCAAATATAAAATCCTGGGTCCACTGAACAGTTTGATGCCCAATATGAATAGATGTACCCAAGCACGTGGCATAGGAGGCCCCAAAGGAAGACCCCCCGTTCTGTCATTTCAGATACTGCAAAATCAACACATTTACATCGTTTTGGGGGGCGGCAAAGGTAGAAAAAAGTACGTTCACCCCAGAAAACCATATATTTTCGGAAAGTACACATTCCCCTGAATCCAATTTGGGTATGCATGTCTTTCTACACCAAAGTACCAAGCGGCAAACCATTCCTAAATTTGGTGATTTTGGCGACATTTCCAAAAATCACCTAAAAATTTCTACCCTGCAGCATCGTATTACCCACATACTTTTAGGTATCAAGAAAAATCACCCCAAATATGAAAGCCTAGGGTCCTCTGAACAGTTTGATGCCTGATATGTATAGGTGTACCCAAGCACGTGGCATACAGGGGCCCCAAAAGGAAGACCCCCATATAGTCTGTCATTTCAGGTACTGCAAAATCAACACATTTACATCGTTTTGGGGGGGGGGCAAAAGTAGAAAACAGTAAGTTCACCCCAGAAAACCATATATTTTCGGAAAGTACACATTGCCACGAATCTAAATTGGGTATGCATGTCTTTGTACTCCAAAGTAGCAAGCCGCAAATCATTCCTAAATTTGGTGATTTTGGTGACATTTCCAAAAATCACTTAAAAATGTCTAACCTGCAGCATCATATTTCCCACATACTTTTAGGTATCAAGAGAAATCACCCCAAATATGAAAGCCTAGGGTCCTCTGAACAGTTTGATGCCCAATATATATAGGTGTACCCAAGCACGTGGCATATAGGGGCCCCAAAAGGAAGACTCCCATATGGTCTGTCATTTGAGGTACTACAAAATCAACACATTTACATCGTTTTGGGGGGGGCAAAAGTAGAAAACAGTAAGTTCACCCCAGAAAACCATATATTTTCGGTAAGTACACATTCCAACGAATCCAAATTGGGTATGCATGTCTTTCTACGCCAAAGTACCAAGCCGCAAATCATTCCTAAATTTGGTGATTTAGGTGACATTTCCAAAAATCACCTCAAAATATCTACTCTGCAGCATCGTATTACCCACATACTTTTAGGTATCAAGACAAATCACCCCAAATATGAAAGCCTAGGGTCCTCTGAACAGTTTGATGCCCAATATGTATAGGTGTACCCAAGCATGTGGCATATAGAGGCCCTAAAAGTAAGACCCCCATATAGTCTGACATTTCAGGTACTGCAAAATCAACACATTTACATTGTTTTGGGGGGGCAAAAGTAGAAAACAGTAAGTTCACCCCAGAAAACCATATATTTTCGGAAAGTACACATTCCCACGAATTCAAATTGGGTATGCATGTCTTTCTACGCCAAAGTACCAAGCCGCAAATCATTCCTAAATTTGGTGATTTAGGTGACATTTCCAAAAATCACCTCAAAATATCTACCCTGCAGCATCGTATTACCCACATACTTTTAGGTATCAAGAGAAATCACCCCAAATATGAAAGCCTAGGGTCCTCTGAACAGTTTGATGCCCAATATGTATAGGTGTACCCAAGCACGTGGCATACAGGGGCCCCAAAAGGAAGACCCCCATATAGTCTGTCATTTCAGGTACTGCAAAATCAACACATTTACATCGTTAGGGGGGGGGCAAAAGTAGAAAACAGTAAGTTCACCCCAGAAAACCATATATTTTCGGAAAGTACACATTCCAACGAATCCAAATTGGGTATGCATGTCTTTCTACGCCAAAGTACCAAGCCACAAATCATTCCTAAATTTGGTGCTTTAGGTGACATTTCCAAAAATCACCTCAAAATATCTACCCTGCAGCATCGTATTACCCACATACTTTTAGGTATCAAGACAAATCATCCCAAATATGAAAGCCTAGGGTCCTCTGAACAGTTTGATGCCCGATATGTATAGGTGTAACCAATCACGTGGCATACAGGGGCCCCAAAATGAAGACCCCCCCTTGTATGTTCTGTCATTTCAGGTACTGCAAAATCAACACATTTACATTGTTTTGAGGGGGGCAAATGTAGAAAAAAGTAAGTTCACCCCAGAAAACCATATATTTTCGGAAAGTACACATTCCCACGAATCTAAATTGGGTATGCATGTCTTTCTACTACAAAGTACCAAGCCGCAAACCATTCCTAAATTTGGTGATTTTGGGGACATTTCCAAAAATGACTTCAAAATTTCGACCCTGCAGCATCGTATTACCCACATACTTTTAGGTATAAAGACAAATCACCCCAAATATGAAAGCCTGGGGTCCTCTGAACAGTTTGATGCCCAATATGTATAGGTGTACCCAAGCACGTGGCGTATAGGGGCCCCAAAACGAAGACCCCCATATGGTCTGTCATTTCAGGTACTGCAAAATCAACACATTTACATTGTTTTGAGTGGGGCAAATGTAGAAAAAAGTAAGTTCACCCCAGAAAACCATATATTTTCGGAAAGTACACATTCCCACAGATCTAAATTGGGTATGCATGTCTTTGTACTCCAAAGTACCAAGCCGCAAACCATTCCTAAATTTGGTGATTTTGGGGACATTTCCAAAAATGACTTCAAAATTTCGACCCTGCAGCATCGTATTACCCACATACTTTTAGGTATCAAGACAAATCACCCCAAATATGAAAGCCTGGGGTCCTCTGAACAGTTTGATGCCCAATATGTATAGGTGTACCCAAGCATGTGGCGTATAGGGGCCCCAAAATGAAGACCCCCATATGGTCTGTCATTTCAGGTACTGCAAAATCAACACATTTACATTGTTTTGAGGGGGGCAAATGTAGAAAAAAGTAAGTTCACCCCAGAAAACCATATATTTTCGGAAAGTACACATTCCCACGGATCTAAATTGGGTATGCATGTCTTTGTACTCCAAAGTACCAAGCCGCAAACCATTCCTAAATTTGGTGATTTTGGGGACATTTCCAAAAATGACTTCAAAATTTCGACCCTGCAGCATCGTATTACCCACATACTTTTAGGTATCAAGACAAATCACCCCAAATATGAAAGCCTGGGGTCCTCTGAACAGTTTGATGCCCAATATGTATAGGTGTACCCAAGCACGTGGCGTATAGGGGCCCCAAAACGAAGACCCCCCATATGGTCTGTCATTTCAGGTACTGCAAAATCAACACATTTACATTGTTTTGAGGGGGGCAAATGTAGAAAAAAGTAAGTTCACCCCAGAAAACCATATATTTTCGGAAAGTACACATTCCCACAGATCTAAATTTGGTATGCATGTCTTTGTACTCCAAAGTACCAAGCCGCAAACCATTCCTAAATTTTGTGATTTTGGGGACATTTCCAAAAATGACTTCAAAATTTCGACCCTGCAGCATCGTATTACCCACATACTTTTAGGTATCAAGACAAATCACCCCAAATATGAAAGCCTGGGGTCCTCTGAACAGTTTGATGCCCAATATGTATAGGTGTACCCAAGCACGTGGCGTATAGGGGCCCCAAAACGAAGACCCCCATATGGTCTGTCATTTCAGGTACTGCAAAATCAACACATTTACATTGTTTTGAGGGGGGCAAATGTAGAAAAAAGTAAGTTCACCCCAGAAAACCATATATTTTCGGAAAGTACACATTCCCACAGATCTAAATTGGGTATGCATGTCTTTGTACTCCAAAGTACCAAGCCGCAAACCATTCCTAAATTTTGTGATTTTGGGGACATTTCCAAAAATGACTTCAAAATATCTACCCTGCAGCATCGTATTACCCACATACTTTTAGGTATCAAGAGAAATCACCCCAAATATGAAAGCCTAGGGTCCCCTGAACAGTTTGATGCCCAATATGTATAGGTGTACCCAAGCACGTGGCATACAGGGGCCCCAAAAGAAAGACCCCCATATGGTCTGTCATTTCAGGTACTGCAAAATCAACACATTTACATTGTTTTTGGGGGGGCAAAGGTAGAAAAAAGTAAGTTCACCCCATAAAACCATATATTTTCGGAAAGTACACATTACTGCGAATCCAAATCGGGTATGGATGTCTTTGTACTCCAAAGTACCAAGCCGCAAACCATTTCTAAATTTGGTGATTTTGGGGACATTTCCAAAAATCACCTCAAAATTTTCACCCTCTAGCATCGTAGTTCCCACATACTTTTAGGTATCAAGAGAAATCACCCCAAATATGAAAGCCTGGGGTCCTCTGAACAGTTTGATGCCCAATATGTATAGGTGTATCCAAGCACGTGGCATATAGGGCCCCAAAACAAAGACCCTCAAATGGTCTGTCATTTCAGGTACTGCAAAATCAACACATTTACATTGTTTTGGGGGGGGGGGCAAAGGTAGAAAAAAGTGCGTTCACCCCATAAAACCATATATTTTTGGAAAGTACACATTCCTGCGAATCCAAATTGGGTATGCATGTCTTTGTACTCCAAAGTACCAAGTCGCAAGCCTTTCCTAAATTTGGCGATAAAAGCAACTGTTTTTACATTTCTGAAAATCGCCTAAAAATATTGCAATTGGCCGCATTTATCTCACCCAATTTCTTACATACAATTGTAAAACACCATAAATATTGATGCCAAGGGTCTACTGAACAGTTTGATGCCCAATATGCATAGATATACCAAGGCAGCTGGCATGTGCGGACCCCAAATAAAAATAGTGAATATGAATTTTCTCCGCTGCCGATTCGCCTTCTGTGAACATAGACCCTTGACTTCATATTATTTGCCTCAAGACCCTCCTAACAGCAATGACCCCCCAAAACCATACATTTTTGGAAAGTACACATTCTGCCGATTCCAACAAAGATAACGACGTCTTTCTACACGAAACTACCAAACTGCAAAGCTTTTCTAAACATATAGGTTTTTACAACATTTCTGAAAATCGCCTAAAAATGTTGCAGTTTGCCGCATTTATCACACACAATGTTTTACGTACAAAGAAAAATCTCTCTAAATATGGACGTCAGAGGTCTAATAAATAGTTTGATGCCCAATATGTATAGATTTACCAAAGTATGTGTTGTGTATGGACCCCAAATGAAAAACGTGCCTATGAATTTTCACGCTAGCCAACTAAGCTGCAGAAAAGAGAACCCTAACTGTACGTTATGTGCCGTAAGACCCCCAAACTGTAAAAATACCCCCAGAAACCCATATATTTTTGGAAAGCACATATTTTGGCGGATCAAACTAAGTAAAATCTATCTTTCTATACCAAAGCACCAAACAGCAAAACGATACTAAAGATACATAAGGAACAATAATGCAGGGATAAAATTGCAATAAAACCACAAAAATAGCGTAAATCAATGAAATAACAAAATAATTGTTCTGACAGCGTAATTAGTGGCCGAAATCGATTATCCAATAGTCACGCTGCCAAAATAACACGTTTTTAGGCAAAAAAAACAAAAGATAACAGTATAATGAATTCGTAAAAAAAAAAAAAAAAACAGCTGTTTGTGTATACATATTTCTGCACTAATAAAAGTTATCTGAGTGTGCAAATACATGTAAATAAGTGTAAATAAGTGTAAATAACTGTACAAAAGGGACCAAGTGTGCTAAAATTAAAAAAAAAAAAATTTAAAAAATTCCAATCTTTACTAAAATGCATAAATGTACTGTAAGTATGTGTAGGTGCAGGTAAGTGTGTAAAAAAAACGTGCACTTACCGTTTTTGGAGCAGGAGAATCGCTGTCTTCTTTGGAGGAGTCCTGGCAGCGTGTCTGCAGAGTTGCTGCGCAGCAGGAAGTGCGTGGGCGGCTCTGCAGGCAGGAAGAAGGGTGAGTGTAGTAGCAGACACTCCATGCGATGCGTCTGCTACTTTGAAGTCGGATCTGCGACAATCGAGTCGCAGATCCGACTTGACAGCCCCCCAGCCTCGTTGCCTAGGGGGCTGTCTTCTCTCCCCACTCTCTGCGGAGGCGGCAAAAGCCGCCGAAGCAGAGAGAGAGCTCAGCTGCCAAAGAACGTACAATGTACGTTCTTGGCAGCCTGAGCATTGGCCTGCCAGCACGTACGCCGTACGTGCTTGGCAGGCAAAGGGTTAAGGCAAGACTTGTCTATATGTTATGTGAATGTTGCAAATACAATGTTAGCCTTCTTATTGGAGCACTGAGAATACTATGTTGATCTGCAGGTTCGGTTTACAGCAGCTGCAGATAATTGGGTAATTAGTCTGCAGGTCAGTGTTCAGGTTCAGTTAATGAACAGGTAGATCCCACCCCCTCCCTTAGCAGCTCAGATTGATTATCTGAAACATCAGGTAAGGTTCTGTGTTACAACTCTTTCCTTTATAGTATAGGTTTGTGAACTAAATTAACATGTACTTCTACTCTGCTTCTGATTTAGCTATCTTAGAAGCTTAGACATTGCTTTAAGGGAGGAAGTAAACTGTTTAGCAAGTATATATATATATATATATATATATATATATATATATATGTGTGTATATGTGTGGGCATGTGGATACTGGTTAGCTGGATGGGCAGCCAGAGAAAGGGGCCTCTTTACTCTTGGGCAGAGTGCTCTGTCTGCATGATGTAGGAATTCCTAGTCCTGGCACTACTGAATATTGCAACCAAACTGACTGTATATGTGGAAACATTTCAGTGATTCTAGAGCTGGCTTTAATAACCAAATACAAATGCATATGTTATACATTTATGGGCCTGTCGCTGCATAAGGCAGTAACCAAACTGTCTGTATATGTGGAAACAAAATGTGTATGTTATACAATTATGGGCCTATCACTGCATAAGGCCGTAACCAAACTGACTGTATATGTGGAAACATTTCAGTGATTCTAGAGCTGGCTTGAATAATCAAATACAAAGGCATATGTTCTACATTTAGAGGCCTATCACTGCATTTTCTAGTAATCAAACTGAATGTATAGGTGGAAACATTTCAGTGATTTTAGAACTGACTTTAATACCCAAATACAAATGCGTATGTTATACATTTATGGGCCAGTCACTGCATAAGGCAGTAACCAAACTGACTGTATAGGTGGAAACATTTCAGTGATTCTAGAGCTGGCTTGAATAACCAAATATAAATGCATATATTAACATTTCTGTGTCTGTCACTGCATAAGGCAGTAATCAAACTGACTGTATACTGTATGTGAAACATTTCAGTGATTCTAGAGCTAGCTTGAATAACCAAATACAAATGTTATACATTTCTGGGCCTGTCACTGCATTATGTAGTAACCAAACTGACTGTGTATGTGGAAACTTTTCAGTGGTTCTAGAGCTGGTTTTAATAATCAAATATGAATGTACATGTTAGACATTTTTGGTATAGGCACTTTTTAATATTACACCAAACTGAATGTAGATGGGGTAACATCAGTGGTTCGGAGCTGGCTGTAATAACCACATATTTATGCACATGTCATACATTAATTGGGCCAGCCACTGGTTACTACTATAACCTTACTGTATGTATATGCTTAAACATTTCAGTGGCTTTAGTGCTTACTAAGGTTATAACCAAAGTAAATGTACATGCTATACATCTCTCTGGTTTGGACACCAATCAATAGAACAACCAAACTGAAGGTAAATGTTAAACTGATGAGTAATGGGTGTGGTAAGGTTCTAGGCATTTCCGGAGGGTGCCTATATAGCCTTCAGGTTTGTATGTAAGCATGATAACACAAGTCAAGGATCCAGTATCCCTGGGTCATGTCTGTTTCAAATAACTTTGATTTAGGTTATAAGCATGGATTACTCTTGCAAATAAGCCAATAGGGTAACGTATGCTTGCTGATAACAGCAGCCAAGTCTGACTTAAAGGCGATAGCCAAGTCAGATATAGGTATTATGAACTTAATTAAGTGTGTCAGCTGTGTTGCATATAAATATTATACCCTTATTTACAGCAGTCCATAAGGGCTTAGGGGACTGTGTTCCGGTAAGTATGCCACAATCAGTATATGGGTTACAGATACAGTAAAGGTGGTATCTGATGTAGACATATATCTTGTCTAAATGGATTGGCTAAGGCCAATTCTGATTCATACAAATGCTATGTAATATATAGGATTATGCACCGTTACAAAGATGGTGTGAGTAGTGGCCAATTCTGGTTTAAAGGTATACGACTATACTGCATATGGGTGTTATGCAATAGTCAAACAGCAGGTAGGTATTATACAATTGCTGTATTATAACATGGACTTGTAGAACACAACTTTTGAAGTCGACGTGGTCCATATTTTTGCTTACATTCATAACTATAGGCTGTTGGAATAGTTATCAGTCTTAAGGATCTCACTAATTAGAATCTATGTTCTACGACTGGACTTATTCCTGCTGATTAAGAAAATAAGAAATACGGTATCCTGCTTCTGCGATAGGATTGGCCTGGGGCTAAATGGATGTAGACATGTATACAGTCATATATACATTTAACAAGGATTCTAATATCGCCACAGCTGGAGATCAGGCAAGATAAATGTTCTGTATATTACAATGATAAATCAAGGTCTATTTATAAAACTGGTATGATATTCATCAGTATATCTTTCTTGGTTACAGGGGTGCAACTTATCTGGTCTCAGTCTGGAAGACAGTGGGTACATCAGTCAGTGCAAATTTTTGGTTAATTCACATATACTGTATTCACTACTGCCACAGGGTTTTAGAGCCTTGCAATGAGGTATTTTATAGTACAGACCTATTTAGTTTGTCTCCAATACAATAAGGGTCAGCTCTCGGACTATATATTCATGGGACATATTATATTAATGGGTACCATATAAAGCTGGCGGTAAAATTAGGTATTCTCCATCAATTCAGTTTTAGCTAAGTTTTGATCCACAGGTTCGTTATAACAGGCTATTCTGTAATGTTAATCTTTATGGTGGACAGGAAGCATGCAATCTTGGCATGCTGGGTTTTCTAAAGTTCTATGTTACTCTGGATTTAGCCTTTTACACCACCATAGACTGGCCTGGCTAGTTGAGGTAAGTATCATAGGGCTTAACATCAAGCTATAAAAAGAGTCTCATTCACTTTATACTTTTAGACCGAGGCTGCAGTATCGGCCTTAGGCAAGGTCCTGGTTATTGCATCTTTTGCCAACAGGCTTGGACATGCTAGTATGGTTAGTAGGGGAGTTCCATTGCAGAATAATAGGTAAATAATTATATCTCCATACCTAGATTAATTTTAATCTTGAACACTTAAGGATGGTCTCATGAACTGTCCCATGTCCGGGGATTTGAGAATAACCAATCTCTAGCAGTATTGTTGGTAGTAATACTTCCTTGAGTCATTCAAATTTCTTCCTATATGGTAAACTCATGGGAGCATGCCATACAGATTGTTTATAGGCTCAATCTATGGGATACAATAACTCCAGCTATGTACAGGTCACATCTGTGAAGGCTCGAGGACTGTATCATAGCAAGGTTATGCATATCTGCAGGCATTTCTTTTACCTGGTCTACTCCAGGGCACGCTGATCTTTAATACTATCCAGTCTTGTATGGTGTTGGATCATGAGCTAAAGAGAAAAACAATTTCAATCTGTACAGACTGCAGAATGCTTCTAGATACCTCACAGGGCAGGTAAGGTACTCGCACATTGGCAGCACTCCTTCTCCATAAGTCATTCTACGGACCTCTACGGGGAACTACACTAGGTGATGCCATGTACCGGTAGTGTCATACAGAGTGGGGTCATGTAGAATACTAGTGATGGTATTTTTCCTTCCCCCTACTAAATCCTCTTTTGCAGGTACCATGCTTTTGAGCCATTTCCAAGAGTGCTCTTGTTATGCGGTTGGAATAAACGTGCTGGTATGTAGTAGGAGTAAGAATATGTAGAAGTGTTACTCTGGGTTCCTATCCGCTTCTCTTTAATTAAAGATAGTTCTCTATTTTTAAATGTAATTGTCATGCTGGTTTCACACTTGGTATCATTACTTTGGTGTGGGTTCCTTTAAGGAGTACTATTTCCTTTTATTCTCTTCCAGTCCATTTCCTCACAGATTTCCACAAGGTGATTTTGGTCCACCTTTGGGGGTTTCATTCTTCTGAGTTTTATCTGGTATAGATTACTCAGCCACTTCCTTATGTGTAACAAATTCCCTCCCATTGGGATATTAGCTTGCTAAGTCCTGGTAAGTATGACATGGAGTGTCCAGGAAAAGGGAAGATTGTATCATACTTACCGTGATCTTCCTTTCCTGGACACTCCATGTCAGGTTTCCCATCCCTTTTTCGGTAGTTTCTAGAAGCTTATTACGAGACACCGGACTGGGGGGTGGGGTTGGGCTTTTAAAGCTTTGGGGAGGGTCCTTCTGATGGGAGCACTGGGGCAGGGCTATCCCGGTAAGAATGACATGGAGTGTCCAGGAAAGGAAGATGACGGTAAATATGATACAATCTTCCCTTTTACACTGCTAATAAAAAAACACTTGCAGTTTGAAAATACTGCCTTTAAGCTGTTTATTCTTATACAAATTATCCTTTATTCCAAGTGTCCCACTGGCCCAGTCCGACCCTGTCTCTAATTCACACTGAAACCATTTCAAAAAGTTATTTTTGAAAGATGTTTCACCGCCAAGACATCCCGCAGAGGGCAAATATGCCTTTGTGCCATAACCCTTAAAGTGT
This sequence comes from Xenopus petersii, assembly GCA_038501925.1. Lineage (NCBI taxonomy): Eukaryota > Metazoa > Chordata > Amphibia > Anura > Pipidae > Xenopus > Xenopus petersii. Next base: position 135,998,559 of record CM076682.1, read on the forward strand.
ATCTGATGGAACATGTAATCCGGTAGAGGCATTCTGATTTTAGTTTTGAGTCCTAGTTTTGTATTCATATAAAAATAAAAGAAAACAAAGACTTATATTTACATAATAATAAGGCACTAATAGTTTTATGATTATCATACTATGTCAAAACTAAGTGCAAATAAAATGATTTTAGAAAAATAATCTATTTTCTAACAAATTATGGAAACCTTTAAATAAACATAGTTCGTGTCATGCCTAGCAGTTAGGCAGGTTAAAATAGAGTTACTATGCCTATTCAAATAACAATAATCTTATACTCAAATACAGTATGACTGTCTCTTTAAAAACAGACAAAATCTAGAACAGACATTCGTATAACCTGCAATGCAGAAATTGTTGTAAAACATGTTATGTGGTACATCACACCCAGGGTAGCTCTGTGAATGTCATTGTAGTTCCTAGTACTGTACCTTAAATAACCCTCATGGAGTCGAATTCTGAACCCAATAAAAGGAATTTAAATATAACTAGAGAATGCACTGATATGATTCACAGCCACTGGGGCTGCCTGTTTCCCCAAGTGATTCTACTTCCCTGTATTATTGTGTCTGTAACCAACAAACACATGCACAACTATGTACAGAGGTAGCACAGTACAAACAAAGGCACATAATGTACACAATTCAAACTTGCCAGTATGTTTTTTTACCTTTTCTGTATCTGAGGTACTGAGACGTTTCAAAATGTCAGCTTCATGTAAGGCTTCTTCCACTCCAGACTGCATTTTAGAGAGTTCCCTAATTTGAAAAAAAATATATAGGTCTGTTACAAAATGTTCAGCAGTCTTATTTCTATTGCAAGAAAATAATTCTTATTTGATTAACCAGCAAATTACACTCTAAAAATAATACTTAGTGAGTGCTCCCACTCCCACATATAAATGAAGTTTATATGCTATACAAATTTTTCTTTTTTCAAGGAGGAAAAGGTTAAAATTAAGTAAGTTTATCAGAAAGGTCTATATAAATACACTAGTAAACCCTCAAAGTAATGCTGCTCCTCTAAATCATCTGTCAAAAGAAACACAACATTCCTTTCCTTCTATTGGGTATAAATGAGCTTTGGTATCAGACTTCCTGCTTTTAGCATAAACCTCCAGGGCTAGGGCTTGAACATGCTCAGTTTGCTCCCCTATTCCCCCCCCCCCCGCTCAAATCTGAGCCCAGAGCTATGAGTGAGCAGGGAGAGACTCAGGCAGGAAGCTATTTCACACCAACCTAATATGGCAGCTGCTATACTAAGCAAACAATGCAGGCAATAATGGTGATTATTATCTTTAAAAATGGCCCCTTTATTGGAACTTCCTATAGATCTGCTACATACACTGTCCATGTTTCAAATGAGAGATGGGTGTGTTCTAGCAGTGCCTGCCAAAAACACAGTAAAAGGTGTATAGCCAATCACAGCCCTGCATAATAAAAGACAGGCTTCGGTTCCATATCAGTTCAGGTTAGCTGCTCATTGGTTGCTATTCTACAGTGCACGGTGTGGGTGTGACTAGTAGGGGTTTGGAGACATTTTTAATCAGCCACAAATACAATTTTTTAAAGCACATTTCTTCTATATTTAAGAGTATAATGCAATGGAACATTCTTTACACAATTTGTCCCCCTATAATGATAGATAATAAAAATCAAATTAAAAAGCACTGATCGTATATCCCACACAGTTTAAGAAGTGTATATCTGGATCTTCTCCTCAATGGCAGGTAGTACTCCCAAAGAACATGCTTTCCTGTTTGATGATGTGGGGTCTGGGAATAAACGGATTCTTAGGAAAGCCACTTGGGTCCTACATTGGTCTTATTATTAATAAAAAGTCATATCAATCCAAAAGAGGATGTGGGGGGGGGGGAGAGAGAAATAGAATTATGGTTTAAGTGTTGAATATATATGTTTCCACACCTCTGTCAGCCCCAGGCCCTCTACCAGTTGGAAAATGTTACTGCTGGCATGGATTATATAAAGGACTGTATTAAGTGTTGATGATAGAGTGGTGGATGCTACAATCATGGCATAAGGGAACTGTGCAAGGTATAACAAACACTCATGTGAGAAACATAAATCTGCTTCCTCCCTATAAATCAAATGGGATTAACCAAACACAGCTGGTACAGGTGGTTTTCATCTCAGACTTTAGGCAAGTGTCAGGCAATTCTCATCAAACTCAATAAAGGTGGATGTTTTGGTTTTGAGGGCCTCTTTGCCAAATGGCCTCAGGCAATTCTCATCAAACTCAATAAAGGTGGATGTTTTGGTTTTGAGGGCCTCTTTGCCAAATGGCCTATGTGCCAATAACAGTATAGTTTTGTTTTTTTACTGTTCATTAGGGAAAACTTAAAGGAGAAGGAAAGCCACCGATGCAGTTTATTGCAAGCTATAACACTATTTATTATGCAGAATGCTTTTTCGTACCAGAGTAAACAGCTCTGTTTCTTTAGGATAGCAGCTGCCATATTAGTTTGCTGTGACATTACTTCCTGAGTCTCTCCCTGCTCACTCATAGCTCTGGGCTCAGATTACAGAGAGAGAGGAGCAAACTGAGCATGCTCAATCCCTAGCCCTGGAGGTTTATGTGGAAAACAGAAAGTCTGATACAGAAGTCCATGTGTACACAATAGAAGGAAAGAAATGCTGTGTTTCTTTTGACAGAGGACTCAGAACAGCATTACTTTGAGGGTTTACTGGTGTATTTATATAGGCTGTTCTGATAAAACTTACTTAATTTTAGCCTTTCCTTCTCCTTTAACAAAACATTGTGATACACAAAAGGTCTAGCAGATGAAGTGAAAACTAACAAAGAAAAGTAGTTTAAAATAATTGGAGCAGATAGAAGTACATTTAGACTAATGGCATTCCATGCAGTTCTAGGCACTTTTGCTGTTGCAATAACTCAGACAACACAATCACAAGTGAAACATACACAGGCCCGGATTTATGGAAAGGCCACCTAGTCCCGGCCTAGGGTGGCAGGATTTTTGGGGGGCGACATGCTGCCCAAAAACAGTGGGGATGCGCTGGAGATATAATATTTTTTTAAATTTCCCATGTGCCAATCCCCATTGCTCAGGTCCAGATGATGAAAATTTGCACAAATAAAGGGGAGGGAACAGGGGCGACGAATGGCAGTGGGCCTAGGGGTGCCCACTATGTAAATCCGGCCCTGAACATACATATAAACCTACCGGAAATCCAGTGAGGTCTCACTGACATTCTGAATGTGTTCTTGCAAATGGATAATCTCTGTAGTGTACCGTTCTTCATTTTCCTTTAACTGTTGTTGAAAATAAAATCGTAGGTGCTCTATTTCTTGTGAATGCTTCTCCTCAAGTTGGGCTCTTTGATGGCTGAACTCAATTTTAAGTTTTTCAACTTCATGTGACCGAGATGTGGCAGCCCCCTGGACATCTTTGAGCAATTAAAATACAGTCACTCTCAGAGGACAATTGTGACATGATAAATATTTACAATAGGCTAAGTTTACAGTGAAAGAACATCCCGTACTTGAAAGATAACAATTTTACATTTAGATTCACAAAACAGCTATACAACAGGACGGATTTATTTACCAACAATGCCTCCAACTGGAGAATGCATGGTAGTTAAGCTCTGTAAAGTAGTAGCCCCCTCCAGGTCATCTCTGATGGTTTGATCCTTCTCAATCTGAAAATGTTAAAATATATTTGTATACATATATCCTATTTCATTCTTAACTGAATTAGAAAACTTGTATACTTTATAGACAATTTCTGTTTTCCATCTTTTTCTTTTTGAATATGTAGAGTAAATATTAGGATTAAATGACTAGTGAGTCATTAGAATAAGAGCAAACTGACGTTTGTGGAAACGTATTCATGTCATATGAATGTTTTAACTAACACGAGATTTGTGTTCCTCACATCAGGTGAACACCTACACATACATTTTAACTCTGTGGGTGCCTGAGCTGTGACGCATTTCAATGTACCCTTTATTACTCTCCATTCATAAATGGCATATTCATCAATTTGTGTCATTCAAAAATCAAGAGACACAAATTTCACTTCAGTATTTGTAAGTTTTATATGTGTGTGTGTGTGTACAGGATCTGTCTGGATTATGACTAAATTGATACAGATTATAATTGTACATCTGTCAAAGGACACACAGGACATCGGCAGTGCAGATGCCTTTTCTTACCTCCGGATTGCTGTAAAACTGGGTTATCTGCTGATATTCTTTTAGGAAATTTTTCAGAAAATTTGTCATTTGTGCGTATTTAGCTGTAATGAAAATGTTTTAAATAGTCTTCAGTAATATGCTTCTTAACACAGAGATATGACAAATATTATTGTGACATTACCAGAGAAACTATAGTTGTAAACGTTTAACAAAATATTATTTGTTAATCACTTAATGTGGATTCATGATATATTAAGTGTTTCAAGCACAATGAACTCAAGTAATGCAGTACATCTGTTTCCCTACTATTAAAATAGTTTCTCTATTACATTTGTATATGACTGCTACTGCCAACTGCAGGATTATGTTTCCCAGGTACTCAGCAGCACATATAATAAATGCAAATTATTGCACTGTACTGATTAATTAAATACAGTATGTGCAGCCCTTGTAGCACGTTTTTCTTGAAGTGTGCACCATTTTTCACTATATCTGGTTACCTTACTTTGGAAAAGATATTTCAATGTTCATTAACCATTCCAGGGGGATTACCCAAATGACTAAGGCTAATGGAATACCAGGCTTTTGCTCCACCTGCAAAGCCTATCACTGTTTGTGCTGCCTACCACATACTTAAATGGCAACTGCTTAAATGTGCATCGCCAATCCACCCGTCATGAGTTCGATTCATTTCAATGGCAAACAGCCCAAAGAGACAATTAAGGTAGGAGAGAGGCTGGGGAGGGGGAGTGCAATACATCAGACCCCCATTGTCCAGGGCCCTTTGTAGTTAAATCAGTGCAGACACAGACATTTCTTTGACAGCAGAGAAAGGCCTGGTTTGGAAGATTTAAAGGGATACTGTCATCAGAAAACGTGTTTTTTTTTTTTTAAATGAATCAGTTAATAGTGCTGCTCCAGCAGAAATCCATTTCTCAAAAGAGCAAACAGATTTTTTATATTCAAATTTGAAATCTGACATGGGGCTAGACATTTTGTCAATTTCCCAGCTGCCCATGGTCATGTGACTTGTGCCTGCACTTTAGGAGAGAAATGCTTTCTGGCAGGCTGCTGTTTTTCCTTCTCAATGTAACTGAATGTGCCTCAGTGGGACATGGGTTTTACTATTGAGTGCTGTTTTTAGATCTACCAGGCAGCTGTTATCTTGTTACCTTCCCATTGTTCTTTTGTTTGGCTGCTGGGGGGAAAAAGGGAGGGGGTGATATCACTTGCAGTAAAGAGTGATTGAAGTTTATCAGAGCAGCCCTATTAACTGATTCATTTTGGAAAAAAATGTTTTTCCCATGACAGTATCCCTTTAAGGAAAATACTTGTCACAGATATGTAAAGAAATGAAAAATAGCACGCTTGATAGATAGATGGAGTGGGATGAATGCAATATTATGGCAAAGTAGAACATCACATATCACAAGTGGCCCAACTCCTTAAGATAAGAACATCAAAACTACTATAGAGTCTTTGGCATGGTAAATAGTGACCCATATACCACATCTATTACTATCAGTGTACCTAGCCAAAAGTGGTTCCAAATTATGACTCTGTCCATTCAAGTAGGCAATTATCAACAAGTGCTGGCAAAACGTTAACTGGTGAAAATTGTATCAGGTGTCAGGTGCTGAGAATGATTCCAAGAAACACATGCTGCTGCACTCTGAATCTTGTGAAAAGTGGTTTATTGTGCTAACAAACTAGGCAACGTTTCGGGCCAAGGCTCAAGAGAAAGGGCATTGGCCCAAAACGTTGCCTAGTTTATTGGCACAATAAACCACTTTTCACAGGATTCGGAGTACTGCAGCGTGTTTCTCTGCGTTATAAGTGGGTCCCTGGCAGGGGGACCAGCAGCTTGCACCCGACGCAACAACAATCGGTGAGTTATAGTTGAGCATCGCACGCATTTGAAGGTGCTGAGAATACTGTTACACACATGGTAGTGATTGCTAAAAAAAAAAAAAGTGTCAAACAACAAAAAAACATAGTCTATAGTGAGCAGCATTCATCCCCAATCACTATGTGCACTTTTAACCAGCAGGCTTGGTATGATCATAGCACCGTAGGCTGGTACTGAACAACTGTATTAGGTTGGAATGATTGCACTGTTTGTATGTCTTAAATAAGAACTAAACTCAAAAAATGAATATGGCAAAAATTGCTATATGTTATATACTGCATGAATTGCACCAGCCTAAAGTTTCAGCTTCTCAATAGCAGCAATGATCAAACTTGTCATAGGGGGTCACCATCTTGGAAAGTGTCTGTGACACTCATATACTCAGTGGGCTCTGAGCAGCTGTTGAGAAGCTAAGCTTAGGGGTTGTCATAAATGATGTAGCCAAAATGAGGTTTCTGTGCTACCATGTAGTAAGTATCTGTATTAATTATCAGTCTTATATTGTGACATTTCTATTCTATGTGTACTGTATATTGTGAGTTGGTTCCTAAGCTCAGTAAGTGACAGCAGCACAGAGCATGTGCAGTGAATCAGCAGAAAAGATGATGGGGAGCTACTGGGGCATCTTCAAAGACACAGATCTTCCCTGCTAAAGGGCTGCAGTTGCGTTGGGCTGGTACAGAAGCTCAAAACATAATGTACAACATTTCTAACCCATGTCTTTAGTTAAGCTTTATTTCTCTTTTTTTTTTTTGAACATTTATATACCCTCTCGCTAGCAGTTCACTGAGAATCAACATCCTGTACAATAGGCAAACAAAAATACACTAAAGCTTACCTTGCACTTCAGTTAGATGTTGCTCCAAGGCTATAGGGCATGAACTTTCTTGCAAAGAGCTTTCCTTGTTTTCTGTTCCATCCATATTTTCTGGCTTTTTCTCCAGGAAATGTCTGTTTATGTTCTGAACAAAAAAAAGGTATACATATATCTATATTTCCCAAGTCACCCATGGCAGACAATTCACCAACATGGGTTAATCCCGCAGGTCACTGGACAGGAAAGTGTTAACGATCGGTTTAAATACCTTGCTCCTCCCAGCAATCCTCGTCTTTTTTCCTGTCCAGGTCACGACAGGCTGCTACAGACTGCTACAGGCTGCTACAGATGGCTAAAGGCTGCTAAGCTTACCATACCAGAGTGGGTCTCTCTCTCTCCCCTCTGATGCCTCCAAGTGCACCCTATATGGGTTGTGGTGAGAAGAACCCGTTGGGCAGGGTTGTGTGCTGGAGCTGCTGTAAGAATTCCCTCCTAAGGGTAGAGAGGAGGATGAAGCAGTCCAGAGGATCAGCCGTTTCAGATGGATTCGAGGCTGTGTAAAGTGTTTGTTCCATGTTGAGAGCACACGCGCCAATACTGACGCGCGCGCCTGACTTGACGCGAATGGAGTGACGCGTTCCGGAAGTGACGCACGCGGAAGACGCGCGCCCGGAAATGGACGCGCGCCGGATATGGCGCACACGAAAGTCGCGCCATAGTGACGCGCGACCGGACTGACGCGCGGGAAAACGGCGTCAGGAAGTGACGCAATAAGAAGACGCTGGGCAAGGCTGGCGTTTTGGCTGGATGTCATAGTACACTTCGCTGGAAGTTGGAGAGCGTTGGTTCACTCGGCTTCAGATTGTGAGTGCCTTTCCAGTGAAATCTTGCGTTTGTAACTGAATTGATGCTTATGGAATAATGTATTACAGGTTACTATGGATCAGCCTGGCTCTGGAAAAGGATCTCAGCCCAAAGGTCCTAGGTAAGCTGGCTGTGGATATATGGATGTAATGAGAGAGAACGATAATTAGTGGCGGATGGTTGTCTTTTCCATTTCAGCCTACATGTGTCAACTGAATTGCAGAAAGGGGAGCCTACTCTCTCAAGGAAAGCGGCTTCAGCTACGGATCCAGTAGCGTCTGCAGACCCTCAGCCTTCAGGAGCCCCACAATTGGATGCTCTGGTCTCCATCATTAAGCAAGCTGTAGTACAAGGCATGCAAGAGGCTACTGCTTCTACCTCTGGGGTACAGAGGAAAGCTAAGAGGGTCAGAGATTTGCCATATGAGTCTCTGTCGGATGTGTCAGATGAAGAATTGTATTCTCCTGGGGATGCACATTCAGAACTCTCAGAGGAGGGAGAAGTGTTTTCTGAGGAAGAGATTGCATTTGATCCTACAGCGATAGAGAATCTAGTAAAGGCAGTAAGGAAGACACTATGTCTTTCGGAAGAGCTACCTAAGTCTAGTTCAGCAGATAAATTCTTCCCATCGGTCAGGAAAAGACAGGTGACTTTCCCGGTGCATGATTCAATTAAGGAAATCATCAGCTCTGAATGGAAGAGAACGGAGAAAAAGTTTGTTATCCAGGGGAAGTTTGCAAAAAAGTATCCGGTGGAGGAGTCTTTCTCTAAATTGTGGGACAATCCGCCTAAAGTCGATGCTGCAGTGGTAAGGTTGGCAAGAAAGACGACGCTGCCAGTGGATGATGCAGCAGCTTTTCGTGATCCAATGGAGAAACGGATTGAAACCAATCTCAAGAAGACGTTTATAGCGGCAGGAGCAACTTGTAGACCGGCAGTAGCTATGACCTCCACATCAAGAGCTATGAAGGTGTGGTTGAATAACCTGGAAGATGCCATTTCTTCTAATGTCAAAAGATCTGGGTTACGTGAAATGTTGTCTGAATTGAAGCTAGCGGTGGACTTCATGATAGATACCTCTCTAGATCTGGTACATCTAGCTTCAAGAACTATGGCACTTTCGGTGTCCTCAAGAAGGGCTTTATGGCTGAAGCCATGGCTGGCGGATTCAGCCTCTAAGGTGAACTTATGTCAGTTGCCGTTTGAGGGAGAGATGCTCTTCGGTGAGAAACTCGATTCCATCATTAAGAAAGCTTCCGGGGGCAAGAGTGTATTTTTGCCGCAGGAAAAGAGATTCAGACGTCAAGGGGGTAGGCCTAGTTCCCCCATTAACAGGTCCTTTCGAGGTTCAAGACAGCCTAGATATGGAAGGACTGCCGGAAGACAGACGAATTGGAAGCCCACAAGGGGAGAAAGTAGGCCTCCCAATTGGAGAAGTTCTACTTTCAGCTAAAGCCATACAGAGAAGAAGCAATGAGATCAGGCCGGCTCAGACCAGCAGAGTGGGGGCACGTCTAACATCCTTTTATGCGGTCTGGGCCTCAAAAATCAGAGACCAATGGGTCCTGAGGGTGATTCAGGAAGGATATCAGTTGGAATTCCACAGGGTGCCGTCTCGCAATGTGTTCAAGATGTCTTCAGTCCCGCAGGTACCAGGTTCGGAACAAGTGTTACAGGAGTATGTAGATCAACTCCTGAGCTCAGGGGCAGTGGAATGGGTTCCGAAGTCCCAACAGGGCTTAGGTTTCTATTCGAAGCTCTTTCTAGTCCGGAAGGCCTCGGGGGCATTCAGACCGGTACTGGATTTGCGCCCTTTGAATCAGTTTGTCAACTGCAGGCGGTTCAAAATGGAATCACTGACGTCCATCCTACAAGCAGTTCCGCCACAGTCATGGCTAATAAATCTGGACTTGAAAGACGCATATTTCCATGTACCAGTGCACAAGACACACCGGAAGTATCTTCGGTTTGCTTTCAGAGGTCAACATGTCCAGTTTACCTGCCTTCCCTTTGGCCTCTCAACGTCCCCAAGAACATTTACGAAGGTCCTGGTCACGGTCGTGGCTTTTCTAAGAGTAGAAGGTGTGCCTATATTTCATTACCTGGACGATATTCTGTTGGTGGCTTCATCAAGAGAGGAAGCTCTGAAATTCAGGGACAGAACAATCCTGGTACTCCAACAGTTCGGTTGGGTAATAAACTGGGAGAAGAGCAGCTTACTTCCATCACAAAGGATGGTCTTCTTGGGTGCACACCTGGATACGCAGGAAGGAATAGTTTCACTTCCTCAAGAAAAGATACAGCATATATTGAGACAAATAAGACAGTTCAAAGAACAACAAAGAGTCTCAGTAAGGTCATGCATGTCGGTCCTAGGTCTCATGGCATCTACGATCCAGATGGTGAAGTGGGCCAGGTGGCACATGAGGCCTCTCCAACAATTCTTCCTGAGGGAGAATGCTTCAAGACAGTTGAAACTAAATTCACGAATTGTAGTTTCAGAGGACGCCCGAGACAGTTTAAGTTGGTGGCTGGTTGTAGGAAACCTGACTCAGGGGATGGTCCTTGTAAACCCCCCGTATGTGGTGATCACGACAGACGCTTCAGAGAGAGGCTGGGGTGCAGTACTCGAAGGCCGCAGTGTTCAAGGTCATTGGAACCTGCAGGGTGTCCCCTCAAACATTCTGGAGCTACGGGCCGTGAAGGAGGCGTTGCTGGCCTTTTCAGAGAAAATTCTACATGCCTGGGTAAAGATTCAGTCAGACAATGTTACAACAGTGTCTTATGTGCAGAAGCAAGGCGGCACCAGAAGCGCCCGACTGCTAAAAGAACTGGCCCCAATAATGACGTGGGCAGAGGAAAATCTAGAAGGGCTGACAGCCTTACATATTCCAGGCAGTCAGAATACGGAGGCAGACTTTCTCAGTCGCAACATCTTGCAACCAGGAGAATGGAGTTTATGTCTGCTAACCTTTCAAGGCGTAGTACAAAGGTTCGGAAGGCCAGAAATCGATCTTATGGCCACGGACAAAAACCACAAGTGCAGCAGGTTCTTCTCCAGGGCACCATGTCCTCTGGCAGAAGCAGTGGATGCACTCCTCCAGGATTGGAGCAGGATATTTGGTTATGTCTTTCCGCCCTTTCCAATGATTTGGAGGGTGTTGAAAAAGGTGGATGTCGAAAAAGCCTTGGTCATAGCCATAATTCCGTATTGGCCGAGACGCCCTTGGTTTCCGCTCCTGCAGAGTTTGGCAGTAGAGCCACCTCTGAGACTGCCTCTTCAGCCGGATTTGTTATCCCAGGGCCCAGTGGTCTACGAGGGAGTGGATTCCCTGTCACTGACGGCATGGAAATTGAAAGGCAGAGGCTAGCAGAATATGGTTTCCAGGACGATCTGGTAAATTTCTTATTGAAGGCTCGGAGGGCTTCTACCTCGGCTCAATATTACAGGGTCTGGAAGTGTTTTGCAGAATTTGCAGTACAACACAAGTTTGACCCAAAAGATCCTACTGTCCAACAGGTGATCCAGTTCCTGTTTGTGGGTTTCCAGAGAAAACTTAGCACAAGCACTCTGCGAGGTCAAGTCTCCGCATTATCTGCATTGTGTGGTCATTCCTGGGCGGAGGAGCCTCTGGTTAACCGGTTCTTCAACGCAATGACAAGGGTGTGTCCTTTCAAGAAATCCAGAGTTCCACCTTGGGACCTTACGATTGTCTTACGAGCTTTAATGTCTTCGCCTTTTGAGCCTTTGCGGAAAGCCTCGGACTGGCATGCGACGTTGAAAGTCCTGTTTCTGGTCGCTATTACCTCAGCTTGCAGGGTTGGAGAGATTTCTGCTTTGTCAGCAAAAGAGCCAGACACAGTTGTCTATCCGGACAAAGTGATTATGAGACCATCTTTAGAGTTTCTTCCAAAAGTAATCTCCCAATTTCATGCCGATTTGGAAGTTACACTACCTTCCTTCTGCCCGTCTCCAAAGTCTAACAAGGAGCGAGAATGGCATACTTTGGACCTGGTGAGGGCCGTTTCGCATTATCTGACGCGAACGAAGGATTGGCGAAAATCTGACAAGTTATTCCTGATTCCGAGGGGCCCTAGAAAGGGTATGGCACCAACAAAATCTACGATTGGCCGCTGGATTGTCTCCTGCATTGCTCTAGCTTATCGGTTGACAGGCAATGGGATTCCTAAGGACCTGAGGGCTCACTCTACAAGATCCATGGCTACTTCCTGGGCGGCGGAAGCCAGGGCCCCGCCAGACCTCATCTGCAAGGCTACTAGGTGGACGTCTTCCTGTACCTTCATTCGCCATTACAGACTGAATGTGATGTTGTCTCAAGATGCAAAGTTTGGAAGAAAGATTTTGCAATCTGTTGTTCACGCTAAATAAAAGTTTTTTGGTTGATCGATAATGGTCCCTCCCTTCTTTAAGCTTGGGGAAATCCCATGTTGGTGAATTGTCTGCCATGGGTGACTTGGGAAATATAGAAATTTTTTCATACTCACCGTAATTTCTATTTCCAAGTCACTTCCATGGCAGCATTCACCAACTTCCCTCCCTTCTTCTGGAGCTTGTTACTAGACGAGGATTGCTGGGAGGAGCAAGGTATTTAAACCGATCGTTAACACTTTCCTGTCCAGTGACCTGATAGGCGGGATTAACCCATGTTGGTGAATGCTGCCATGGAAGTGACTTGGAAATAGAAATTACGGTGAGTATGAAAAAATTTCTATATTTCACACATATCTCTCCTGCTAATGCTCAACTTCGAATCCCACTCTACTCCAATAAATGAAGAAATTTTCAAATTTAGACAAACAGCTATTGAACATGAAGACTGCAGTCCTACCTCATTAATATGATTTAGTTCATTACTGATCCTCTTAATTAGCAATTCTATTAAGATCTGACACGATTTTGAATCTCCACCTGAATAAAACAACAAAAAAACATACTAAAATCAAATGTAGTCAAATGTTAGTAAGGAGTATAACACTAGTAACTAGTATACAAAACATATCTGAAAACTGATGGAAGTTGTTTTACTGTATGCTTTGGCCATATTTAACCCGTTTCATTATAACAGATTTTTCTAACCATCTCAGACTTCTGACGGCTGAAGGAAGATGTGGTCATTACTGCCTATTCTGATTTCATAGCTGAATGGAATGGGCATTTTCTTTCTGGGCCCCAAACACAAATTCTCCCAGCTATAAATGAATACCAAACATCTTGCTGTAGAAATGTATGTCCTACTACAGAATGAAATGCTTTTACACTAATTCATTGCTTTAAAAATATGCAGAATACCCGTTTGTGGCAACTGGAGGGCTTGCAGGTCTTGCTGGTGTACATCTTGCAGCTCTTTAGTTTTCAGTTCGTGGATCTTTAGCATCTCCTTCTTAAGACTGCAGAGTTCATCCTCTTTATGTTTTTGCATGTTTTCATTGATTAGTTCGATGTGAGCATTGTGAATCTGAGTAAGACTTATCCGTTGAGCTTCCAACTGAAGCTTCAAGTCAGCCTGAGAAAAAAATGAGTGAACAAGCATTCAAAAGACAAACTTTAGAATATTCCCAGTGGACAACGAGTCTTTGTTAGATGCTTTGCCAGCCATCTGAAACATCAACTTAATCATTCCAATACAGGTATGGGATCTGTTATCCGGAAACCAGTTATCCAGAAAGCTCCGAATTACGGAACTGCCATCTCCCATACAATCAATTATATCCAAATAATCCAAATTTTCAAAAAAAAGTTTCCTTTTTCTCTGTAATAATAATACAGTTCCTTGTATTTCATCCAAACTAAGATATAATTAATTATTTTTGGAAGCAAAACCAGCCTGTTCTGTTTATTTAATATTTAAATGATTTTCTAGTAGACTTAAGGTACGAAGATCCAAATTATGGAAAGATCCATTATCCAAAAAAAACCAGGTCCCAAACATTCTGGATAACAGGTCCCATACCTGTATCTATCAAATTGAAGGGAATCCCATTTTAAAGGGTCTTTCAGCTAAAATGGCATTAGTTAATGAGAAGAATGGCAGCTCACAAAAAACTGAAAAATTGTTAAATGGCCAATATACATCTGTCTTCAACTTGAACAAAAGAGAGTCATTGGGTTGAAAATATATTCCGCCTATTCTTTTCTTGCATGCATATATTATAAAAACATTAATAAATGAAGTTTAAAGATAAATACCTCCTCCTCTATTGTAATCAGGACAGTTTAACTAGAGCTAATGAATAATGAGGTCTATTGAAGGAGAATCTCCTTCCCTCAGCTGCTGCCTATGTTTTAGCATTAACTGCCTTCACCTCTAATTAACAACCAATGAAGTTGCAAAAAAAAGTACTTTCAGATTCACTGTACACAACAATAAAGAGCAAAATCCATAGATATTTTAACACAGCAGGCATAAATTATACCTACCAAAAGCCTTATTCATTGAACGCATGCTGAACACACAGTTGTTGCCCCTTGAAATTTCAAAGCTATGGCTTAATCTGGGTCACATTCAGAAACACATTCTTACCACTACTGACCCTACTAAAATAAATAGATTGATTTAAATATGCCTATTTAAACCAAAAGATAAGCAAAAGATACCTACCTGAACATGGTGCAGTTCCTGTTGAAGACCATCTCTTTCTTTCTGTGTTCTTACCAAGAGAGCAGATTCAGTCTCTACTCTGTGTGACAATTCGTGGAGCCTTTGGATGGGGAACTCTGTCTCTTCCTCAGCCTTTGAATCACAGGTTTCAGGAGATAAGTGTGAAAGTGAACAGTTATTTAGATGCTGAATATCTTCATGCACTTCATAAATCAAACTCTCTTCCGCAAGGGAGGTGTCACTCTTGTCGATCTCTTCATTTGACATTATTCCCAATCTATTGTTAAAAGATTTTTTGTCAGATTGAACACTTAACGTCTCTTTCATGCCTATTACCTTGTCCTTCTGGTGATCAGACAAAGCATTATCTCTTTCTTGGCATAATGATTTCACATGTTCCTTCAGCAGATTAATTTCATTTTGCTTCAACTGCATCTGCTCAGAGAGATCAGAAAGTTTCAAAGATAATTCGTGCTTATCACGTTGGGCAATCTCAAGTTTTTCCATTAACTCGGTAGTATCTTTCTCAACAACTTCTCCAGCCTCAAGTGCACCTGCTTTGACAAGTTTAGGTGGACCAGGAACCTCATGCTTGATGTCTTTAAGAGCTAAGTTTTCCTCTGTACAAATGCCTTTTAACTTTACCAACTCTTTATTAAGAGAGTTAATGTTTGTGCTGTATTCTTCTTCTCTTTTTGTTATCCTATCTTCTAATTGCTCCTTTATCTTCAAAAGGCATGTATATTCTTCTTGTAATTCATGGAAGTTGACCTCAAAATTTTTCTCTGCAAATGAAAATGTATTCTTTTGTCTTTCAATCTCCTCCTTTAATATAAATTCCAATTTATGAAGTTGCTTATTCTCTAACGTAAGCTTTTCTATTTCATTTCTTAACTCTGGGTTTTTATCATCACTCTGTTCACTGACAGAACCAATAATGCTGTAGTTTTTTAGAGTAGCCTGCAAAGTATTGTTTTCATCTCTGAGAATTCTAATATCCACCTTTAGAGATGCAATCTGCTCATCTAGAGCATCTTTTTCTTTAACTTCTTTTTCAAGCAACTTAATTTTAAGTTGAAGCATCTCAAAGTCTTGCTCTGTTGTTTCCTTTTCCTTCTCTTCCATTTTGTAAGGTTCAAGCTCTTTCTGAAGTTCAGTCATCTGAATCATCATTTCTTCAGATCGGGGATCACCAACTGAATGTAGTAGGTCTTTCAGCTTTGAAATCTCCAGCATTAAATTGTTCTTTTTGGTTACTAAGCTATCTTTTTCACATTGCATTGTGATTATAGTCTGGCTCATATCTTCTTGCATATTATCAAGTTGTTGCCTAAACTGTGAATTGAGATTTTGTTTTAGATTCTCAATGTTCACTGAATGTTCTCGAGTTAAATCTTCCCTAAGTTTTGAGAGTTCCTCTTCTTGACTGAACAAAAAATGTGTCCTAAGCTTCTCTAATTCAGCTTCTTGAGATTCAGCCATCCTATCTAAAACAGCATCTTTTTCCCTCTCTAACATATCAAGCTTAATTTTGTAATTTGTAATTTCAGCTTCATGTTTGGTTTCTAACTCTTTCATATATGCATTTACAGCTGCCAGCTCTGCTTTCAGATCATCCGTTGTGACAAGTAAACTGCTAGCTTCACTGAGTTTGCTTTCTTTTTCTGTTATGCTTTCTTTCGCTTTTTCAATTTGCTCACGAGCAAGACTCAGATCCTGCAACAAGTCTTTGATTTGCCCCTGTAACAGAGATTTCTCAGATGATACAGCTTTAATTTGCAAGAAAAAATCTTCCTTCATTTTACTTTGATGTTTCTTAGAATGCTGCAGTTGGGCATTCAATTGGTTTATTGTAATACTGAGTTCATTGATTTGTTCATTGGTTATACTAACTGTTGACTGGGTAGAAATGTTATCTAATTCTGCTTTATGCTGTGCAAGAAGCTTTTCAATCTCAGATGCATGTTGCTTGATTAACGCCTGTTTCATCTGCACTATCTGTTGACCATACATTTCATCTAGTTCTGCCCGAAGCTGTTCTAGTTTCCTTTCTGCTTCCAGCTCCATTCGTTGAACTATGTCTGCCTCAGACTGATTGCCTTTATAGTGTTTTCTCTGTAGCTCTTCCACTGTACCCATCAGCAGCTTTACTTCTTCGGAAGACTGTCTTTCTCTCTGTTTGGAAGTGCTAAAGTCTTCAGTCAGGTTATTTATTTCTTGGTTTTTTATTACTAACTCTTGCCTCAATTCTTCGGCTGATTTTTCAACTAGTGATATTCTTTCTGTTAGCTGGCTTGATTTTCTTTCTTCCTCCTCTAATGCTGTTTTCATGTTATCAATGGACACATCTTTTTCGTTTAGCTTTCTTTCATACAACAGTTCAAGTTCTTTAAGCTAATGAAACAAAATGCATGGAACAGACTCAACAGAGGACATAATACAATGTGAAGCAAACGTTCGCTATGTTAAATTAATTTCACTTGGTGTTTCTTCTCAATAAAACCTGTAACTCTGACACATAGAAAATATAACACCACAAAAATAATAAGTAAAATGAGAGCATTTATTTTAGATCTGATAAGAGGCCCTAAACTGCATCCTTTTGTATCAACTCAACCTCAAACTATATTTTTAAAAGTTATTCTGGCAATGTTTGTAACTAATCAAGCAAAAAGCTACTGCAGGATAATACATGCTGAACGCTATGGCAAACATAGTATATTGACTACCACAGAAGTAGACTGTTAATCCTCGTCTTGATAAACTTGATTAATGCATAACTTACTTCAGTGAGGAAGAGTTTAAGGAAGTCTACTTAGTGAAATGTGTGTGTTTACAAACCTGTTCCATATCCTGAATCTTGGCCTGCAGGGATACATTATGTGCCTTGTAGCTTTCATTATCTTTCTGAAAAAGTTTTAGCTGGCGCTCTTGTTCTTCCAGCTGTTGCTGATAAGTGAGCATTTGCTGCTTTGACTGAAGAAGATCCGCTGCTGTACTTGTATGACTATTGTTTCTAAGTGCTTCACTTGCCTGTAACTGTACATAACATACAATTAGAACATGTGAGAAACAAATACATTATTTTCTTTCTTAACTGGAAAATGGGTCATCAGGGTGATTTTTGGAAAAAACTACAGTTTAGCATGGATCTCAGCCAATGGAATTTTCCACCCAAATGGTATACCTGATCAGGTATATGGCAGAGAAGCAAAAGTTTTGGTCCTATACATGGGATAATTAGCTTCCAAATTGGCCAGTAAAGGACAGATTAGCTGCTGATATTGAATAACCAAATACTAATGCCTTTAGCAAAATTTCCTTGCCTTGTTTATACAATGCATAGGTGCAACTGGAATCAACTAATTAATAACTAATTAATAAATTGCCACTGTTTATCCTGGATGTGAGAAAATATAGTAAAGTGAGAAGTAAGTTTCTTACATGCTGAAACTGAATCTTTAATTTTTGGCTTTGTTCTGTAAGCTCAAGAAACTCTTTCATTATTTCATCTTTTTCCTTTCTCGCTTGTTGGAGGTTTGTCGTAAGTTGGGTGATGATATCGTCTCTTTGCTTTATTGCCGTTTCAAACTCTTGAAGCTGCCCAAAACACAAAGTTATGAGGGACACATTTACTTTACCTTTTCATTATTCCTTAGATAAAAGGGATATCTGTTCTGTTTCTGAATGAATAACTGCAACTGACAAAAGTTGTGCCAGTATACATATTCTAGTTATTTCTGAAAAGCTAGCAAGTACATAGTGCATGAATACATCATTTTATATGAACTTGACCTCTTAAGGAACAGGAAACTAGACATAACTCTTGAAAATAGATGTGAAAAGCGAATGATAAATGTTATTAAATTGGGAAAATAAAATTATTCTGCCTTTAAAAAGCTTCTCATATTCTTTTACATTGAAATGGGAAAAAAATGCTTATTTTCTTTAGGGCTCTATTCTGCTCATACCACTGTACATTCTGCTGCTGCTTGTGTATAGCAGGGCAAGGAAGAGTACGGGTAAATGACTTGTGGGTCTGAGCATACAATGTAAATGAATGCTTTTTTTAATTGTTGGCAACAGATCACAGTGAAAGTTGTACAGGTACACAATTCTTTTTTTCAACTGGAGTTTTGAAAGTAACACAAATAACACAAAACAATATTATCTGTCTCTGGGGGTGAGAGGGTAAGGGTAGCATAAAAAGTATTGATCAGTGTGATCCATCGAGTAACTATGCAACATGAAAAAGAAAAAGAACAAAATAAATATTTTAAAAACATAGTAATGTTTGATAGATAATACCCATGTCACATATCGTCACTCTTGGAAACAGAACAGAAAAAATATTTCTAGAGCACAACAAGGTACAATTCCAAAACAGGACAAATTGCACTAATCCTAATCTACGCGCCATTTACATATGTATCTGAGGTGTACAAATACATTCGCTCACCATAAAACTTCCTGCCATTTGAGCAGACAGGCGGCACACAGTTTTCCTGATGTGCAACTTGACATGAGAGGAAAATATGATTAAAAATAGGTATATATGTAAGTAATAATCTGGGTAACAGCAAACTAAAACCCAGGCAGTAAAATGCTTCTAAAGCATAATGGTGATAATTCAGTGTATTATATACTTATCACTGCACATAGAGGACATGTGTTTGGCACGAATGAGTGCAAAGTCAATAAAGAGTTACAGACACCAAACTCTAAAGTTTTTAATCTCAATAAAAAGCATTCGTCTAAAGAGATATACTATATCTGTGCAAATATAGCTAGTCAATGTAAGACTCTTTGCAGCCAATTATTAAGAATTATAAGAGAGTGCAGTAATATGGTTTTGTTAATTAAGATGAAGCACAGTAGATCTTACAATCTAGTTCTAAATGAGTGACATTAAGAAAATATTCTGTATATCTAAACTAGTGTCCTGGTTTGTACAGATCATCTCCTTATAACTGAACTGCCCCACCATGGTATTGTGCTGGAGAAATTTGAACTTTAAAGCACGTAACTTCTATATTACACCAGAATCAAGCAAGAAAGGCTGGACGGAATACTAGTTTTTAAAGATTAACAGACTATCTTTAATTGGATGTGATCCTGAAGCGTGCAGTGGACAGCTCACTTGCTGAAAAAGAAGCAATGGCTTGGTTCAGCAATAGCCGAGATGACACCATGCTCAATATTTAAATTTTTAAATGTAAAGGAATATACACACAAAGTGTAAGAAACAATGGGTGGCAATACAAGCATTGCTCTGTAAGCAGAATGAAAAAGTCACTCATGGTCCAAATTCCAAAACCCCCCAGCACACCCTGGCCTCTCTGGTACAAGCTGGCCTGGTGCACAGTTGAAAGGAATCGGCAACCCTTAATGAAACACAGTTAGCAAGAAGAAAAACCGGCACTCAGAGATCAATGCATGCGGGCAAAGCCCTGCGTGTTTATTGCAACGTTACGTTTCGGGGGCGTGCCCCTTCGTCTGACGAAGGGGCACGCCCCGAAACGTAACGTTGCAAATCTACTGCTTGATTAGATACCTTTGCATTGTGTAGAGCAGGGGTCCTCAAACCTTTTTTACCTGTCAGCAACACTCAGATGTAAAAGGAGTTGGGGAGCACTGCAAGTATGAAAAATGTTTCTGGGTTGTGTAAAATAAGTGCTGTGATTGCCCATTTTGTATGTGGACTGGTAGCCTACAAGGGGTTTTTATTCATATTATTTTTATGCAACCAAACCTTGCCTCCAAGCCATGAATTCAAAAATAAGCACCTGATTTGAGGCCACTGGGAGCAAAATCAAAGGGGCTGGTGAGTAACATGTTGCTCATGAGCTACTTGTTGGGGATCACTGCTGTAGAGGCTGATGGAAAAGAAAATCATGTAATTACTGTTATAAACAATCACAAGTTAAAAGCAAACTGGGGATGATTTCACTTGTATAGCAACCATCTACAATTCCAGCTGTAAAAGCTAAAAGAAGATACAAGAGGTGTCATGCACAACAAAGCCTATGTACCTGCTGCAGTCCTTGTGTGCCATAGGCTGCCCTCATCTCCTCCAGCTCTTTGTTCAGCTCTTCAATTTCTTGCTGCTTTCCAGCCAGCTCATCCTCCATCACCTCTAGCCTTGTCAGAGAGCTGCATGTGCCGTGCTCAGAGAAAGTCTCTCGCACTTCGAATTCTTCTTCTTCCTGAAACAATCCAATAAGGTTGTTAATGAAGCCAGCTCTAGGAGTCTTAAAAGTCCAAGTGCTCTTCTCTAGACCCACCACCACTACTTTTCTCACATTAGAATATCAGGCGGTGCTGAGCGAGCTGACTGCCATGACAACCGTTCTCGAGATAATTTGCGCTTCAAGAGCACTGACACATTTCCACCAGATTCTTTACTGTCTGTGAAACACTGACAGGACAAATCGGATAGATCTTGCCGATGTTATGCAAAAGACGTGAAAGATACAGAGGAGAAGCAGAAAGCAACACTGCACCACGCACGTTTGTTATTAAGGAAAGTTCTTTTGTTATATATCCTGGTTGTTCAGGCAGAAGTGAAGGGGTTACAGAATGTCAGGCACATTGTGTTAGTGATAGAGCAAAATGCTTCTGATATCATACTGTACCCTCACAAGCTCTGCTGTACTGTTTGCTCTCGGGAGAAAACTGGCACCAGTTACCTGCAGCAAAAAATAATTTCAGAACTGTTGTTACCATGCATTTTCTAAATGCAACACGAATTTGGGAACATAACTCATACTTTCTATGTAAAACTGCAAATAAACAGTACAGGTATGGGATTCGTTACCCATTATCCAGAAAGCTCCAAATTATGGAAAGGCCATCTTCCGTAGACTCCATTATAATTAAACCATCCAAATTTTAAAAAATGATTTCCTTTTTCACTGTAATAATAAAAAAGTACCTTGTACTTAATCCAAGCTAAGATATAGTTAATCCTTACTGGAAGTAAAACCAGCCTATTGGGGTTATTTAATGTTTACGTGATTTTCTAGTAGACTTAAGGTATGAAGATCTAAATTATGAAAAGATCCGTTATCCATCAAACCCCAGGTCCCAAGCATTCTGATAACAGGTGCCATACCTGTACCTATCAAATTAAAGGGAATCCCATTTCAAAGGGTCTTTCAGCTAAAATATATTAGAAAGGCACTGAAAGAAATGGAAAACTCCAGGCCCGGGACATTCTGGATAACAGGCCCCATACTTGTATAAAAAAAGGTGAATGGTTTATTTCTGTTTTTTTTTTTTTTTTTTTTTTAGATGAGAGTAATTTTATTTGTGGCTTAGTATTTTTATAAACTTTTCTTGGATATACCAGGTTACACAATTGGAGATACAAGGCACACAGTGCAAGTTGGGCACTTTCTCTCTCAAAATCCCAACTGACAAGATTATGGGATACAAAAAAATCTAAATTTGCTCAAACCTACTTGCAATCATAGCTACAGATCCTTTAAAGGAATAAAATCCACACATGGTTTTTGTGTGCCAAGTTTATTTTCTGCAATACCAAGAAATACATTGCCTTTAACCAAAGCTCACACTCAGTGGTAACTGCACAGTAACTGGCTTACCCAAAGGACAAAGCTGCAGTGTTATACCATAATACTGAAAAAGCCATGTTTATTTCTGGAAATTCATCTTCCAAAAACTGTAATCATAAATAAAGCTCCATTCACACTCGTATTAGAATCACTTCCAGCTTCTAGGATTATTCTAGCTTTGACTTGGTAGGACATATCATTTCCCGTAGTCTAATGCCTACTTGAAACACTGGGCAAATCTGTCATTGTTAGAGGTTGGAAATAGAACTAGGGTAAGATTACACGAGAGTGGGTATGAATATTAAGCCTATATCCTGTTTATCTGTTGCTTAAGTATTCATTTTGCAGGTATAGTTTTCCTTTAGTTATGATCACACAATAATTCCAAAACTAGTAAGCAAATAAAGGCTCCCCGGAAGGGCCCTGCATTTCTGGGGGGGGGGGCCCTTACTTGGTTAGAGTGGAATTATTGTGCTAATGCTACGTATTGTGCAAGCAGTGCAACATTATACCTACTGTATCTAATGTGATATTGTAGCTAATGCCAGAGTAATGTGCTGGCGAGCCTGATGAGAATTTGGTCTTCAATCCTACATCTGACTGCTTTGATTTTACAACTAATGGCAATCAATCACTTGATTCATAAATCTTTTAAAGGGGAACACAGTGATGCTCAGGTGTGAATGAATGGAATAAAGCAGCATTGTGGTTTCATTTGCTTTATATTTGCAGGCTCCTTGGAAACAGATTCACTAAAAAGTAATAATCGCAATGGAACCAGCATTCGGAAACTTGCCCCGACAGTTATTTACGGTTACAATTATATTTGTTCCGGATATGGTCCTTTGCTTCATTTTTGTAGCAAAGCAATTCCGTTTCCTCAACTAATACTAATAAAAACTATCATCTGAAGGCCCTTAATAGGCCCCTGTTTCCATGTTGGATACATGTATGTTTTAAGTAAAGAGAGAATTATCAACAGCTAATGTTTGTCACAAATGCACCAGATTTCTCCATAAAATGCATGTATATGTATACCAGTCAGTTTGTATGATTACTTGCTCCCAATACTGAAGAACTCTTAACACACTACTGGCTTGAATGTGACTACACAATCAACGCGCATGGTGCAACTAGCAAAAATGAAAAAGCAAGCCAATCATTTCCCCTTAGTATTCCCCTTTATGCATATAGTGCCAACATATTAAACAGCAATACATCATTAAAGGTTCTGTTCACCTTTAAGTTAACTTTAAGGGGCACATTTACTTAGGGTCAAATATCGAGGGTTAATTAACCCTCGATATTCAACAGTCGGAGTAAAATCCTTCGACTTTGAATATCGAAGTCAAAGGATTTACCACATTTAGTACAATCGAACGATCGAAGGATTTTAATCCATCGATCGGACGATTTTCCTTCGATCAAAAAAAGCTAGGAAAGCCTATGGGAACCTTCCCCGTAGGCCAACATTGATGCTCGGTAGGTTTTAGGTGGCGAAGTAGGTGGTCAAAGTTTTTTTTAAAGAGAAAGTACTTAGACTATCGAATGGTCGAATAGTCGAACGATTTTTAGTTTGAATCGTTCGGTTCGAAGTCGTAGTCGAAGGTCGAAGTAGCCAATTCAATGGTCGAAGTAGCCAAAAAAATACTTCGAAATTCGAAGAATTTTTAATTCTATTGCTTCACTCGCGCTAAGTAAATGTGCCCCTAAGTTTAAATGTAGAGTTATAATCGGAGACAATTTGCATTTGGTTTTCATTTTTTTTTATTATTTGTGGTTTTTGAGATATTTAGCAGCTCTCCAGTTTGCAATTTCAGCAACCTGGTTGCTAGGGTCCAAATTACCCTAGCAACCATGCATTTTATGATTTGAATAAGAGACTGGAATATGAATTGGAGAGGGTCTGAAATGAAAGACCAGTAATAAAAAAGTAGCAATAACAATAAATTTGTAGTTTTACAGAGCATCCGGTTGATGGGTAGATAGGGTCAGTGACCCCCATTTGAAAGCTGGAAAGAGTCAGAAGAAGAAGGCAAATAATTCAAAAACTATACAGAGTAAATAATGAAGACCAATTGAAAAGTTCCTTAGAATTGACCATTTTATAACATACCAAAAGTTAACTTAAAGGAAAACTATACCCCCCAAACAATGTAGGTCTCTATTAAAAGATACTGAGTAAAACAGCTCATGTGTAAAACCCTACTTCATGTAAATGAACCATTATCATAATAATATACTTTTTTAGTAGTATGTGCCATCGGGTAATCATAAATAGAAAATTGCCATTTTAAAAAATAAGGGCCGCCCCCTGAGATCGTACGATTCACTGTGCACGCATACAAACCACATGTAAGGTCACATGAGCCAATTAACAGACAGAGTTCTGCCTTTTGCTTCCTCACTTCTTCCTGTTACAGTTAGTGTTGTAGTATTTCTGGTCAGGTGATCTCTGAGGCAGCACAGATAGAGTCACGAAATGGTGGTTCAAGGCAAGAGATGTAAAAGGGCAATATTTATGTAAATATATATTCCAGTTTGGTAAGATTCTTTAATATGTCATTCAATTTGATATAAACTATCTGTTGCTTAAGTATTCATTTTGGGGGTATAGTTTTCCTTTAAAGATGAATCACCCCTTTAACATCAAACCCTGGGCCAGTGGAGCTTGCAATCCGAGATCTAATACTATGTACTTCTGGAGTAGGGACATTTTTATCAGGGCCCATTAACCCCTCTGCAAGTTTTTCGAGTGTGGGAGAAACCAGGGGCTGGGGCATGCCCCCCCCAATGGAGTCCATGGTATACATTGCTGTACACCACAGTATCCGTAAGGATTTTGGTGAGTCATGTGAGAGGGTTGGGGGCCTGGTTATAAATTTTGCAAGCGGGTTTGTTAGTTCCATTTTTGAAAGCCACACAAGCATGGGAAGAAGATGCAAACTTCTTGCCATTAGAGCCCTGCCTGGAAACAACTACAATTAAGTGTTGTGAGAACATGAAACGTGTAAGGCTGTAATCCTTACTTGTACTATAATAAAGACCTTGTTACTACAACTGCCTGGAGGATTGCTCTTCGAGTGCCTACCCTACAAACAATACAGTAAAGTCTGCTCCCTTTCGCTGAAGGCTCGGGGAAGAGCACCTGGGCCTCCTCATATTTGTGGTGAGTCTCTTTAAAAGAAATGTTTTGGTGATGACTGCCTGGAAAAAAACCTATCTCCACAGTACTGCAAGTCTAACCACTGCACCACTCTGCTGCCCTCTTCTCCCAAATCAAGGAAAGATAAATAGCTTCACTCCACATAGTGATCTAATAATGAAACGATGACTCAGATTAGCAACCTAAATATAAATGGCCAATATTTTAAGGGTCACCCCAGCAACTGTCAGAGGCTGCCAGTGAGTAGGCTTCTGTGTTACCCTTCTACCCCCATTCCCTGGCTGAGGCTGCTCATACAGCAGGCTGTTTATTGTGTGCCAACTTGAGTATGACAGTTGCTGATAGCAGATGTTTGGGAAGCCTGAAGCGGCTCCAAATGCAACTCCGGGCTAATCGCTGTCTCTGCTTCAAACTGAAGCCGATGTGTTCTTTCCAATACACAGAGAAAGTCCCCAGTTGGAATATTATTTTAAGAAGGATAATTACTTGTGAGGCTTTAGCAAACATTCATATGCCTTAATGTCTTCTTATCAAAAATACATATTTGCCTTGTCAAAAAGAGTGGGGAATAGCCAGGAGGATATGCAACCTCTGCTGAACTATCCACAAAGACCATGCCAGAATAAAAATATACATACCGTATATACTGTTTCTGTAGGCTCAAGTTAACATTACAGTATCTTCTGAGGAAAGTGACCAACACTGCTGTATCTGTGTCCTACTTTATTGTTACAGTGATAAACTGGTAACCATTTGTTCCACTTTATAACAAAACACTCACTGCTGGGTACATTCTATTCTGACTCACTCCAGGGAAGCACAAAATATGTCAGTACAACTGCTCTTCTCAGTCTACAGCAATACACAAATATACATGCCATGTCACTAGATTTCTGTAACTACCATTACATTTAAAGGAAAACTATACCCCCAAAATGAATACTTAAGCAACAGATAGTTTATATCAAATTGAATGACATATTAAAGAATCTTACCAAACTGGAATATATATTTACATAAATATTGCCCTTTTACATCTCTTGCCTTGAACCACCATTTCGTGATTCTATCTGTGCTGCCTCAGAGATCACCTGACCAGAAATACTACAACACTAACTGTAACAGGAAGAAGTGAGGAAGCAAAAGGCAGAACTGTCTGTTAATTGGCTCATGTGACCTTACATGTGGTTTGTATGTGTGCACAGTGAATCGTACGATCTCAGGGGGCGGCCCTTATTTTTTAAAATGGCAATTTTCTATTTATGATTACCCAATGGCACATACTACTAAAAAAGTATATTATTATGATAATGGTTCATTTACATGAAGCAGGGTTTTACACATGAGCTGTTTTACTCAGTATCTTTTAATAGAGACCTACATTTTTGGGGGGTATAGTTTTCCTTTAAAGTAGGAATGCACCGAATCCATCGCAGAATCCTTTGTGAAAGATTCGGCCGAATACCGAACCAAATCCGAATTTGCATATGCAAATTAGGGGCGGGAAAGGAAAAAGTATTAACATTTTTTTGGATTTGGTTCGGCCAGACAAGGATTTGGCCGAATCCAAATCCTGCTCAAAAAGGCCGAATCCTGGCTGAATCACGAACCAAATCCAGGATTCGGTGTACCCCTAATTTAAAGGAAACAACGCTCCGTATAATGGTACATGTTCAGCATCAAGTAAGTGATGCACCCGGAATAGTTCCCCTCAAAGCCGCCCCCAGCCCCGCGAACCTGCATTAACCTGACCCTCTGACACTGCTAAAAGATCTTCTGTGCTGTTTCAGTGACGCTGGGCTAGGGGCGGCGTGATTCTTTCATAGGCTAATTACAATTGAAAACAGGACTTCAGCCTACGGAAGGATAGTTCTGCCCCCAGCCCAGCGTCACTGAAGCAACACAGAAGTTAGAAGTTAGTAGTGTCAGTGGGTCGGTTGCACAAAGGTTTGCCGGGCTTGGGGTGAACTATTCCTATTGAGGGGAACTATTCCGGGTGCAGCACATACTTGATACTGACACATTCCTATGATTTTTATAGGAATGTGTTGGTATCACTTTAAAAACAGTTTTTCTCTTTTTATTATGTCTTAAGCCTGAATTCCAACTCTCTTTTTCTTCTCACTCCATCTGTTATCAGGCTTTTTAAACCAAGCTAGGGGTCCATTTTAAAAAGTAAGTTGATTCCAAGTCTAACAAAACACATTGAACAATGCATCAATGGGGTCTGCTCTTTAGACTATACCGAACACTGCGGCTATTCCCAACTGGAAGCATGCTGCTTATAACACAACCGGATGATATTTACACTGACACATGACTTAAATTGTTGAACTAAATACAAGTTAATGGAA
Source organism: Xenopus petersii (assembly GCA_038501925.1). Classification (NCBI taxonomy): domain Eukaryota; kingdom Metazoa; phylum Chordata; class Amphibia; order Anura; family Pipidae; genus Xenopus; species Xenopus petersii. The sequence goes on from CM076682.1 coordinate 136,026,068, forward strand.
GAATAAAATGGAAATTATGATACTAACAAAATGAACACTGGAACTTGTGGAATATATATTTTTAATCAACATAAAGTAAGCCTACAACATTCAATATGTGTAGAATAAAACAATGGTCAATAATACGGACAAGAAGATGGGTGGTTTCCATGTAGCATGCATATATATCACTTTAAACATCAGTCTTACCTCAGAACTATAATCATCAGCTGTACTGGAAATTTCACTTTCGGGCTAAAATTGAAACAAAATAAGGAAGGTATTCAACTGTGTTTATTTACATGCTTACTGTATATTTATAGGTCCAGTAGCTCTCAATTATGCAATTTTGCAATCTGAAATATTAAATTTGAAAACTATATAAGAATATTACATGAAGTTGTACCTGGTATCACAACTTGACCTCCACGATGAGTCTACAACTTAAAGGAAAAGTAACACCAAAAAATTAAAGAATTTTTAAGTAATGCAAATACAATGTACTGTTTTGCTGCATTGGTAAAACTGGTGTGTTTGCTTCAAAAACAAGCCGTAGCCATGGGGGAAGCAATTCAAAGCTGAAAAAGGAGAAAAGGCACAGGATATACAGCAGATACCAGGTAAGCTCTGTAGCATACAATGAGGTTCTTCAGACTGTATCCGTTATCTACTATGTATCCTGTGTTTGAATGGCTGCTCCCACGGCTACAGAATAGCATGTTTATATGAACTATAGCTGTGTTTTTGAAGCAAACACACCAGTTATACCAGTGGAGGGCATTATATTTTCATTTAAAACGCTTTTATTTGTTGGTGTTACTGTTCCTTTAAGTGCCCAATTTTATTTTAGAAAGGAATGAAGGAGAGAGAGAGAAATAAATCTGCAACAACTGTAACCAGTAACTCATATTGCACCAAAACCATTTATTCATAAAGCACTGACATTGCAGAATATAGGAATTATTTAATGATCATTAAGAGACTCCTATATTCTGCAATGCCAGTAAGGGGAAACTATGTTGAGTACATAAGCAAGGCAATGATAAAATGTATCTTTGGCCAAAAGAGTACAAAGTTTGCAGGAACACCTAAGGAAGATCAGAGTCAATGGGGTATATTTATCAGAGTGAAGTTAGAGATCTCCACAGTGAAATTCTGCCACTCTCCATTCATTTCTATGGGATTTTGAAAGGCGTATTTATCAAAGGGTGAATTTTCACTTTCACCCATTGATAAATACTCTTTTAAAAATCCCATATAAATGAATGGAGAGTGGTGGAATTTCACTCTAATGGACTGTGGGGTCTTCAATGTCACTCTTTGATAAATATACACCAATATTTGCACCAGGACCAATAGCAATGCATCTTACTTCTGTAAGACTGCAGTCATATTAAGAAGGGAGAAACTCTGAAGACTGATCTAATAGTTGCTTTTTTATTGTTTAATTAAACAAAGTGCACAGAGAATGATGTAACTCCTGCTGTGAATAAAGAGATCATGATGTATCTGCTGCTGGGTATAAGGATATTAGAAGGCAAAGGTGATAAGGATTACTACAGTACCAACTTTTTTATTAGTAATAAGGCAAAAGGGGCACTATGGTAAAATCCATAGAATAAAGTACTGCAAAAAAGTTGTAAATAAAAAGCAATCTTAATAATGTAAATAGTTGTCTCACAAGCAGATCTATAATTTCTTTAAAGGAGAGTTCAACCCTAAAGTAAAAAAAAAAAAAAAAAACAACTCTCCCAGGCAAATGCCCCTAACTCTTTACTTACCCCACAGTGCAGATTCTGTCCAGTGGAGTTCACGGCAACCATCTTCTTCTCTTTGGTAATCTTTGGGAAGTAAGTGCTGTATCGGCGCAAGCGTAGTTGGAGCAATTTTCTGTTTAGCGACAACTGCGCATGCGCCGAAAGTCACAGAAATTGCCGAAGCGGCGCTCTCATTCCATAGATTACCAAAGAGGAAGATGGCTGCCGTGAACTCCGCTGGACAGAATTTGCAGCAAGAGGTAAGTAAAGAGTTAGGGGCATTTGCCCGGGGTAGCAGCTAGGCTGGGGGGGGGGAAGGAGGGAGGGGGGTCTATGTAGGGTAAGGTTTATTTTTAATTAATGGTTTAGTTCTCCTTTAAACAATGTCAACCCAAGAAATAAATTTTGTCTAATAAAAGAAAGCATTCTAAGCAACTTTGCAATATACATTCATTACAAGTTTTTTAAGTTATTTGTATATTAATGATGTGCGGGTCGTGGAAAGCTCAACCTATACCTGCACCCTCCAACACCCAGCTTCCCTCCTTCTTTTATAGACCTGCCCCGCTAATGACGACACAAAAGGGCAGGTGGGCAGGCAAGCACCTATAAAACAGAAGTTGGCCACCTGCAACCCACAAAATGGCACAGCAAGGTCAACCCAAACCAGTTTGACCAGTGGTTCCCGTGGGTACTGGACCGGCCTGCACTATTGTGTGTGTGTATATGTGTGTATATATATATATATATATATATATATATATATATATATATATATATATATATATATATATATATATATATATATAATTTTCGTAGTAGACAGCACCACATGTCAGGTAAGCCTCTTGATGGCTGCCCCTGTGCACGGAATAAATTAGTATACAATTCGAACAAAGAAAACCAGCACCAAGGGACTTGAAGTGAGCAAAAAATTGTATTAAAGCATATGTATCACCGATGTTTCGGTCCCCATTGGGACCTTTCTCAAGGTACAAATACATATAAAAAAGTGCATTAAATAGAGAACACACCTCCCCCATGTGATCGAATCTGTGACATCATGTGCATTGTTAACTCATTGTAGAGCTGTATAGCAGCAGTGCAATATAAACCTGCTAAAATTCTTCTGTAAAAAGCAGTAAAAATATTACAAAGTGTGCGGTTTCTGAATTTAGAATAAACCCCGTTTAAAACCATGTGTTAACAATTTTAAAACATTAAAAGAACACTGGTGGATATTTTAGACCATTGTTATCTCTAATCTATTAAATAACCACATAAATATAGCCATATTAACTTTAGATGCAATCTATACATCGTAGACAACACTATAACAAATTTTAGAATTTTTAGAGATAAAGTTGTAACACTGTTTCCTCCGTCTTTCAATATGAGACATTATCTTTTGTTCAGAAAGCCATTCAACTGTAACGTAGAGTTCAATCCTTTAGGGGAAACACATCCCAACTCGAAAGTCCAAAATGCCTCCCTCTGTAGTAGCAATTGGTCTACATCTCCTCCCCTGCGCGGTGTTTTCACGCAGTCTATGGGCATACACTTAAATGAAGCAATGGGATGGTGTGCATTTAACCAGTGTTGTGCCAACGGTTGCTTAGAAATATCCTGCTTCATCTTTTTGTTGGCGTAATTAGGGTCTAATGCCGCCCGTATAGTCGAACGGTGCATGCTGATTCTATCCTTTAATTTTCTTGTGGTTTTCCCACAGTACAGCATCCCGCATGGACATTTTATAATGTACACCACATTTTGAGATTGACACGTTAGCCTCTGCCGAATAGTGTAAGATTTTCCATTATGGACCCAGTACCTCATCTGTTAAAAAATCTCTCACACAGTTCTGGCCTTTGATCACTACAGATCCAGAGATGTCCAAACTAGTGAACAAGAAACTACGCTTTGGGCACAAAAGAAACAGAAATTTGAAAGAAATACTGTCTCCTGCTGATCCAGCAAGTAAATACACACAGTCAACTGGAGTTAATCCGCTTAAACCAGGTGTGTACAAATGCAGTAATTGTGTAATGTGCAATACACTTATTGTAGGAGACAAATTTTACCATCCGCATAATGGAAAATCTTACACTATTCGGCAGAGGCTAACGTGTCAATCTCAAAATGTGGTGTACATTATAAAATGTCCATGCGGGATGCTGTACTGTGGGAAAACCACAAGAAAATTAAAGGATAGAATCAGCATGCACCGTTCGACTATACGGGCGGCATTAGACCCTAATTACGCCAACAAAAAGATGAAGCAGGATATTTCTAAGCAACCGTTGGCACAACACTGGTTAAATGCACACCATCCCATTGCTTCATTTAAGTGTATGCCCATAGACTGCGTGAAAACACCGCGCAGGGGAGGAGATGTAGACCAATTGCTACTACAGAGGGAGGCATTTTGGACTTTCGAGTTGGGATGTGTTTCCCCTAAAGGATTGAACTCTACGTTACAGTTGAATGGCTTTCTGAACAAAAGATAATGTCTCATACTGAAAGACGGAGGAAACAGTGTTACAACTTTATCTCTAAAAATTCTAAAATTTGTTATAGTGTTGTCTACGATGTATAGATTGCATCTAAAGTTAATATGGCTATATTTATGTGGTTATTTAATAGATTAGAGATAACAATGGTCTAAAATATCCACCAGTGTTCTTTTAATGTTTTAAAATTGTTAACACATGGTTTTAAACGGGGTTTATTCTAAATTCAGAAACCGCACACTTTGTAATATTTTTACTGCTTTTTACAGAAGAATTTTAGCAGGTTTATATTGCACTGCTGCTATACAGCTCTACAATGAGTTAACAATGCACATGATGTCACAGATTCGATCACATGGGGGAGGTGTGTTCTCTATTTAATGCACTTTTTTATATGTATTTGTACCTTGAGAAAGGTCCCAATGGGGACCGAAACGTCGGTGATACATACGCTTTAATACAATTTTTTGCTCACTTCAAGTCCCTTGGTGCTGGTTTTCTTTGTTCGAATATATATATATATATATATATATATATATATATATATATATATATATATATATATATTACTATTGAAAGCAGTGCTTGTCTGTTCCTTTCTATTCTCTTCCTGGTGGCTTAGACTGTTGATATAATGTAAGACAAGGCAGCTGATTTACTGACCCGTCTTTGCTGGGGAACCAAGACTTTTGCAACATTGTTTAAAGGGGTGGTTCACCTTTAAGTTAATATTAAGTTAAGTTAATATAAAGTTATGTTTTAGCATGTTATAGAATGTCTTATTCCAAGAAACTTTTCAATTGGCCATCATTTTTTATTTTTTGAATTATTTGCCTTTTTCTTCCAACTCTTTCCAGCTTTCAAATGGGGGTTCACGTTCCCCATCTAAAGAAAATTCTCTCTAAGGCTACAAATACATGGTTATTGCTATTTTTTCTTACTCATCTTTGTATTCAGGCCCTCTCCTATTCATATTCAAATCAATGCATGGTTACTAGGTTAACATGAGCCATAGCAACCAAACTGCTGAAATTGCCAACAGGAGAGCTGCTGAATAAAAAGCCAATTAACTTAAAAAAAAAATAAATAAATAAATAATAAAACAAAAAAACAATTGCAAATTGTCTCAGAATGTCACGATCTACATCATATTTAAAAGTTTGTGTAAAGGTGAACAACCCCTTTAAAAAAGTAACAACCAGGAATTAGGCAAAACACTGCTTTCAATTTTTTTATAGCAATTACAAGTTTTAATAAATGTATATTGGAAAGTTGCTTAGAATTAATTAGGTTTTCTTTTATTAGGCAATTTTTTTTATTTTGGGGTTGACTTGCCCTTTATGGCTTTTGGGCACAGGTGTCCTTTGATATGTGACATATAATCGTAGAAGTCATGCTGCTATAGCCTCAGGAATATTAACTGTTACCCTCTCCCACTAATTGGTTGAATGACTGCTCTCCTGCCCTTGGAAGACAACACAGTTTGGGAACCTATGGTATAAAGCAAAAAGTATTTTTTTTTTTTTTTTTTGCAAAAGTTGACTCCTAATTACAATGCAGGAAACAAACTGTGGCCTATTATGAGTTCAGACATCTTCGCTATAGCCGTCAGAAATGAAATATGTTGCCAATGTTGTTTGCTCACATAGTTTGCAATTATATTTCGTTAAAGCTTTTTGACCCTTTAAAGTTGTGGATATCCAAACCAGTGCAGGACATGTTCTGAAGCGAGCAGACGGGATTATCTGAAGCTGACATTTACTTCACTAAGCATCAACGACAGTAGAGTTGCTCACTGGAATGTCTGGTCATCTTTAATTCATAAAGGTAAAATATTCCTCTACTCTGCCCACTGGGGAACGATGCATACACACGAACTCCAAAGAGAAAAACAGAAAGGCTGGTGCAGAAGGAAAGAAGGCTCACAAAGGTTTGAATGTCATTGTTATTGGCTGCTCATAATAAGCCACACATAATTATGCACAGGAACTGACCAAGAACATATGAACGCTTGTCAATAAATTCACTACAGTTGATGAGGCTTGAACTGTAAATACATTTGCTGGGCGTATACTTTAAAGGAATTGTTCAGAATAAAAATAAAAACTGGCTGTGCAAAATAAAAAATGTTTTCAATGTAATTAGTTAGCCAATAATGTAATGTATAAAGGCTGGAGTTACTGGGTGTCTAACATAAAAGCCAGAATACTACTTCCTGCTTTTCAGCTCTCCAGGCAGTAACCAATCGATCAGAGACTTGGGGGGGGGGGGGGGGAACATGGGTCATAACTGTTTGCTTTTGAATCTGAGCTGCATGCTGTGGATCAATTGCAAACTCACTGAACGGTTATGTCCCATCTGGCCTCCCTTAAATTCACTGACTAACTCAGAGTGAGAGAGGTGAAAAGCAGGAAGCAGTGTTCTGGCTATTATGTTAGACAAGATTTATTTCTGGAAACACTTACTTCTACTGTGTAAGTCTTGTCATGTTTTATAGTTTCCCCATGGGGTAAAGTCCTCATGATGGAGAACGCTTCGGTAGCAGCAGCTCCATCAGTGCTTTGGGAGTGACCATGATGTGAAGAAGTTGTTTCTTGAGCATCTTCAGCCGTTTGCTGTCCTTTGGAGCCAGCTGAGGATTTCTTTTTCTTAGGCTTCTTTGATGGATGCTGGCCATCTTTACGCTGTCTGAACTGAGCAAGCTGCAACACACGAGAAAGGATTAATACTTAATATATATAATTTATGTGAGGGTAGGGAGGGGTCGATGTGTATATGGATGGAAGCTGGATTTCATTTGGAGGGATTTAGCATGATGGACTTTGGTCTTTTTTCATCCCGATTTAACTATGTACTATGAACTATGCAATATAAAGAGGTTGTACTGTTAGTTCATATCCAGAAACCTGATATAGGTATGGGATCCGTTATCCAGAAACCCATTATCCAGAAAGCTCCGAATTACAGAAAGGTTGTCTCCCAAAAATTACATTATAATCAAATAGTCCAAATTTTTTAAAAAATTTCCTTTTTCTCTGTAATAATAAAACAGTGGCTTGAACTTGTTCCTAACTAAGATATAATTAATCCTCTTTGGAAGCAAAACCAGCCTATTGGGTTATTTAAGTCTACTAGAAAATCACGCAAACATTAAGGTATGAAGATCCAAATTATGGAAAGAACAATTATCCGGAAAACCCCAGGTCCCGAGCATTCTGGATAACAGGTCCCATACCTATACTCAGAAATTGGGAAGGCTGTCTCCAATACTGTCCATTTAAAGGGGTGTTCACCTTTACTTTAACTTTTAGTATGTTATGGAATAGCTCAATCTAAGCAACTTTTCTTCGTTTTTTTCTTTTTATAGTTTTTAAATGATTTCCCTTATTCTTCGGTCTCTTTACAGCTTTCAAATGGAGGTCAGTGACACCACCTAAAAAAAACAAATGCTCTGTATGGGTACACTTGATTTTTTATTACTCATCTTTCTATTCAGGCCCTCTACTATTCATATTACAGTCTCTCTTTCAAATCAATGCATGGTTGCTAGGGAAATTTGGACCATAGCAACCAGACAGCTAAGATTGCAGATTGGAAAGCTGCCGAAAAAAAAACTCAAAAACCACAAATAACAAAAAATAAAACCCAATTGTAAATTATCTTAGTATCATTTTTACATTATACTAAAAGTTAATTTAAAGCTGAACACCCTCTTTAAAGGGGAAGAGCAGTGACATCTAGGAAATGCAGAATGGAAAGTGAAAGGAATTGCCTGAGGCATAGAGGCTGAGATTTTTTTCCAATTTTTAAAAATGTATGTATGGATGTTTTAATTAAAAAAATAATCTGGGTTTCATGTTTAATTTGAAAATGATTTTTATTAAACAGTTTTTTTAAAGCCTGGGTGACAGTTCCACTTTTAATGGGGTTGTTCACCTTTGAGTTAACTTTTAGTATGATATAGAGAGTGAAATTCTGAGACAATTTGCAACTGTTTTTCATTTTAATTATTTGTGGGTTTTGAGTTATGTAGTTTGTTATCCAGTAACTCTCCAGTTTGCTCTCTGGTTGCTAGGGTCCAAATTTCATGCCCCAATTTGAGTAAAAGACTGGAATATGAATAGGAAAGGGCCTGAATAGAAAGACAAGCAATAACAATACATTTGTAGCTTTACAGAGCACTTGTTTTAAAATGGGGGTCAATGACCCCCATTAGAAAGCTGGAAAGAGTCAGAAGAAGAAGGCAAATAAACTGAAAGCTATAAAAAATAAATAATGCATACGAGTTGAAAAGTTACTTAGAATTGGCAATTCTATAACATATTAAAAGTTAACGATTGGTGGCTACAGAATCCCTTTGGGATTATTAAATGGTTAAAACATTTTTTACATAATTAAGGTATGGTGATCCAAACTAAAGAAAAACATGAATATGGAAACCCCCAGGCCCCAAGCATTCTGGGTAATACATCCCATATATACAGTAGATCTATCTCACACAAGCTCTCTGTCTCTCTGATTTGCAAACACAGAAGCAATCCAAAGGAGCAACTAAACTGCCTATAATAAATTGCGACACAGGTGCAGGCGGACGTTACACACTGGCACTACACCATTAAGGGAAGCAAAGGTTTGTTTGCTCAGTGTTTCAGTCATGTTTACACGCCCTACTGATGACAAAGCAATCAAACCCGTATTACCTTTCTGGGAAGAAGAGAGTATTTCTACAGCTAGCGATAGTCATATAAAAAGTCTTACAGACAAATTAAAAAATCACTCCTATTTTGAGCTTGTGTGCTATTCCCGACTCATATTTGCTATTGTGATCCATTATGTATGTAGTGCCAATATACTATGCAGCGCTTTAAGAGATATTGGTCCGCATCCTTATGATTTTAATAGCACATTTCATTTACCTAACCACTTCTGCTACAAATCTACTCACTAATCTTGCAAATTAAATTTAGAGATGGGTTGCCATGCCTACCATGATCTTATTAGGAACAGCTACTCACCACAGTAAGTAAATATTATGCACACAAAAGGTCCTGGTCAGCAGTGCTAAACCAGCTCCATGCTACTTCAAGAGAAAAATGATCTCTACATGGAAACATGTTCTACATTCCCATAGCATGTGTGCACAGCGCATTGCCTCTTTGTTATTAAAGAAATATATGTTGCAGCTGATACATAGTACAGGTATGGGACCTTTTATCCAGAATCCTCAGGACCTGGGGCTTTCCGGATAACGGATCTTTCCGTAATTTGGATCTTCATACCTTAAGTCTACTAGAAAATCATGTAAACATTAAATAAAGCCAATAGACTGATTCTGCTTCCAATAAGGATAAATTATACACGATACTGTTTTATTCTTACAGAGAAAAAGGAAATCATTTTTTAATGCTCGGGTTATTTGTATAAAATGGAGTCAGCCTTTCCACAATTTGGATCTGTCTGGATAACAGGCTTCTGGATAACGGATCCCATACCTGTTCTTGCTTGGCTGTACAATGCAAGTTCACCATCTAGCTGTTCTACAAAAATATACAGAACAGAGACCTATGTGCACAATAAGTTATACAGGTATGAGATCCGTTATCCGCAAACCCGTTATCCAGAAAACCCATTATCCAGACAGCTCCGATTTACGGAATGTCAGTCTTCTTTAGACTCTATTTTATCAAACAAATCCAAATTTTTAAGTTTTTTTTCCTTTTTCTCTGTAATCACAAAACAGTAGCTTGTACTTGATCCAAACTAAGATATAATTAATCCTTATTGGAAGCAAAACCAGCCTATTGGGTTTATTTAATGTTTACATGATTTTCAAGGAGACTTAAATGAAGATCCAAATAACAGAAAGATCAGTTATCTGGAAAACCCCAGGTCCCGAGTCTTCTGGATAACAGGTCACATACCTGTAACTTCAATACTGTATTTAGTGTATGGGGAAAAGAAATCTTTCTGATCAATAGTTTCCCTTACCGTAAAAACAGTGGGTTCTAATAAAAAGCTTAGGTAATAATTTATCCTTTGTACTTTCTTAATATGCAGGAACAATAGCTATTTATATACAAGCAGAATAAAATATGGAAATAAGACAATATATGGCATTTTGTTCCCTGTGAACCATCTGCACTGTGAATACACAAAGAACAATAAAAAAAAAAAAATTTTAAAGACTACCTTTCTTTCCATAAGAAATGAACAGAAAACAAAACGATGCCCTAATTAGACACATTGGTACTGCAATATATGCATAAACTGCAGACATTATTCATTTTTTTAACGATTTATGATTCCTGTATCTATACAAGGTTTCTCTGAGCATAATGAGATAAAAGTATAGACAAAAATTAACAGTTATGGGGTAGGTTGTCTTTATATTAATTTTAGTACAGGTATGGGACCTTTTATCCAGAAATCAGTTATACAGAAAGCTTGTCTCCCATAGACTCCATTTTACCCAAATAATCCAATAAAACTCTGTAATAATAAAACAGTAGCTTGTAATTGATCCCAACTAAGATATAATTAATCCTTATTGGAAGCAAAACCAGCCTATTGGATTTATTTAATGTTAACATGATTTTCTAATAGACTTAAATAAGATACAATTTACAGAGAGATAATTATCTGGAAAACTAGGGATGTGCCAAATCAGCTTTTTTGGATATGGCCAAACAAACCCCTGAATCCTTCGTGAAAGAATTGGCCAAATACCAAACCGAATCCAACCCCTTGTTTGCATATGCAGCTAAATTTTTACTTGTTTTGTGACAAGAAGTCACGATTTTAAGAATTCAGATGTGGTTTGGCCAGGCTAATTCTGGATTCAGTGCATCCCTAATATGTCAAAGTACCATATCTGCATATCTATTTTTTATGCTCAAAACGGTCAAATTTGACTTAACCAAAATCGATTCAAGTTTTTTTTTTTGTTGTTTTTTTTTATTCGAATTCGAGATTTATCTTACTTTGTTCCTTTAAGAAATCAAATTAAACTATTCGCCACCTAAAACCTGCCAAATTACTGTATAAGTCAATGGGGGAGGTACAGTGACCAATTTAGAGTTGTTTGTAGCCCTCATGACATTCAAGTTTTTTTCTGAGAAAAAACTCGAATTGAGTTTGGTTGAATTCGATTCAAATTTGACTCGAGTTTTCGAGTTGATAAAATTTGTCCTAGTTTTACATTTGAGTTTATTAATAAATAGTTGAATTTCCAAATTCCTCACATGAATTCGAAACTCGACCCTTGATAAATGTGCCTTTAAAAGTTGAGTGGCGGAATTCCCCACTAGCAGGCTGCCATCTGGTTGCTAGAGGGTACATTTTCCTAGTAACTGTGCAGCAGTCTGGAAGTCCGAATGGAGGATAAATAATAAATGGCGTACAGGCAAGTTGACAAAAAGCCTGCTCATACTTTTGCATTGAATAGCATTGTAATTGCTGTATCCTTGCTGGTGCACTTATGTTATTGCTTAAAAATGCAGCCGTGAGCAATTTGGAGGAATGACGCAAACGCACCGGCTGGGATACAGAGATTACAATGCAATTCAATGAGAAAAAAAATTCTGGCCGTTTTATAACCTGCCTGCAAGTGTGCCATTGCTATAAAGTTATCCTCGCAGACTTGGCTTCTGCAGTCATTAACCAAATACAATTTTCAGCTGCCTCCTGCAAATTGGCAGAATAGGAAGGGTAATCGTTCAAAAGTTGCTTAGACTGAATGCATCTACAGAATATGAAAACTTCATTTAAAAATTAACTGCCCCATTAAAGGGGTGGTTCACCTTACAGTTAACTTTTATTATGTTATACAATAGTCAAGTCTAAGCAACTTTTCAACTGCTACTCATTTTTTTTTTTTATTTTTTTATTTTTTTATAGTTTTTAAATTTGTCTTCTTCTTCTGACTCTTTCCAGATTTCAAATGGGGGTCAATGGCATTATGTAAAAACAAATGCTCTGTAAGGTTACACATATATTGTTATTGTTATTGTTACTTTGTACTACTCCTCTTTCCATTCAGGCCCTCTTCTACTCATACGCCAGTCCCTTGCAACCAGATTGCTGAAATTGCAAACTGGAGTACTGCTGAATAAAAAGCTATATAACTCAATACTACAAATAATGAAAAATGCTAAATGATACTAAAAGTTAATTTAAAGGTGAACAATCCCTTTACACCAATTGAAAATATTTAATGAATTGGAAATTTTGCTTAAAATGTACAGTACCTGTAACCTATGGGTGTGACTCCATAGAGATGTCTTGGTTTGGGAATTCATTTTTAAGGTAATTTGGGGACATGGGTTTTTGATGGATTTTCAGAGGGGTGCTTGCCTTGGATCCCCAACCTGACAAAGCCCACTCGGGGAGTATACAAGGCTGCTGTCAGGGGGAAACAGGGGGTACTGTAGTCAGAGGCCCCATAACTAGTGATATGCAGGTTGGGATTGCACTGTTGTGGGTTAGGGTTGGGTGCGGATCAGACTGGGGAAGTACACTTCTCCACTGCTCAATGTGTGGTTGCTGGGGGAATTTGGACCCTAGCAAACCAGATTACTGTAATTGCAATCTGGAGAGCTGCCGTATAAAATGAAAACCAATAGCAAATTGTCTAGGAATATCACTCGAAAAGTTAACCCAAAGGAGAACAACCCCTTTAAAAAGACTTATCTTCTGCTGTTCTGCTTACTATCAATGACAATCTACTAAGAAAACATTGCCAGCTGGAAACATCTCTGTCCTGTGTCGAATACAAGTGAATTGTTATTTGCTACAGCAAAATGATCTAATGGGAAAATCCTATCAGATTATATTGCTGGTAAACCAGTAGCAAGCTGGTCACTGTGAGCATTAATTAGGCTTCACGGACATCACAAATTAGCAACCCTGTAGCATTCTGGAATCAGACTAAGGACAAAAACACATGGCCATGCAAATCTTAAAAGGCTTTCTTTTTGGGTACTGGTTAAAGGATGATGCCAAGATAGCATGGAACCCTTGAAGTAAATGGACAACTGCTACATGAGGTCAGTGTTATATTTGTGAAGAGTTATACACAGAGAAGAGGTACTAATTCATAGAAACTGGCATATAAGGAAAAAATTTCAACTATGCTGAAAAAAAAAAGATTAAAGGGGCACTATTGCGAACATGAACATTTAATATGTTTCATCATACTTAAAGGGATCCTGTTATTGGCAAACATGTTTTTTTCAAAACACATCAGTTAATAGTGCTACTCCAGCAGAATTCTGCACTGAAATCCATTTCTCAAAAGAGCAAACAGATTTTTTATATTCAATTTTGAAATCTGACATGGGGCTAGACCAGGGATCTGCAACCTTGGCTCTCCAGCTGTTAAGGAACTACAAGTCCCACAATGCATTTGCCTTTAGACTCCTTCATTACATTCCTTAATTGCTTTGTGGGACTTGTAGTTCCTTAACAGCTGGAGAGCCAAGGTTGCAGATCCCTGGGCTAGACATTGTCAATTTCCCAGCTGCCCTTGGTCATGTGACTTGTGCCTACACTTTGGGAGAGAAATGCTTTCTGGCAGGCTGCTGTTTTTCCTTCTCAATGTAACTGAATGTGTCTCAGTGAGACATGGGTTTTTACTATTGAGTGTTATTCTTAGATCTACCAGGTAGCTGTTATCTTGTGTTAGGGAGCTGTTATCTGGTTACCTTCCCATTGTTTTTTTGTTTGGCTGCTGGGGGGGGGGGGGAAGGGAGGGGGTGATATCACTCCAACTTGCAGTACAGCAGTAAAGAGTGATTGAAGTTTATCAGAGCACAAGTCACATGACTTGGGGCAGCTGGAAAATTGACAGTATGTCTAGCCCCATGTCAGATTTCAATATTGAATATAAAAAAATCTGTTTGCTCTTTTGAGAAATGGATTTCAGTGCAGAATTCTGCTGGAGCAGCACTATTAACTGATTCATTTTGAAAAAAAAAAAAAAAATTCCCATGACAGCATCCCTTTAAATAAGAAACTTTCTAAATACAATCAATTAAATATTCTGCATTGTTTCTGAACCACTATCCCTCTCTCAGCATCTGTTTCTCTTCATTCTGTCTTCATGCAGCAGTTGGGTGTCAGATATTCATTGACAGTTCGATCCAATATAACTTATGAGGGGGGCTCAAACAAGTGCCTTTTGCACAAATCCTGAATGTAGAGAGACATGATGTCTGGTGATTTTAATAGAGTGAGCTATACATATTCTAGGTAAAAGGAGCCCTCCTTTAAGACATATTAGATCTAACTCGGTGAATATCTGATACCCAATTCCTGCATGAAGAGAGAAAGAAGAGAAACAGATGCTAAGAGAGGGAAAGTGACGATAAACTTGATTATTTCAGAAGCAATGCAGAATTTTTTTGATTGATTTTATTTAGAAAGTTTCTTATTACAGTATGCTGACTCTTAATACATTACATCATTTTCACGATAGTTCCCCTTTAAAGATTTCCTTGAGATGTATACAGAAATTCAATAATTATTGATGTTATAAAGAATATACAATACCAGTTAAGTCTAATGTTTCCATGTAGAATTGGTTTATAAGGAAATAATTATTTATTTGGACATGAAAGGATAGTAATTGCTATCAATTAGACAAGTCATGTTTGGCAGAAGGTTTATTCAGTTCATAAAGGTACATCTAATGAAAAGGAAGTTAGATATACAAGTCAGGAAATGATAGGGAATGGGCAGTTAATACAAGTACGAAAAAAAGATGCAAAAAGAAGGTCCAAAACAAAACGTGAACCATGAGGTTTAGGCTCAGGGACAAGATTATTTGATTTATTTATAAAATGCATTAAATGGCTAGCCATTCCCAGGCAATAATCATAGGACAGGTATAGGATCTGTTACCCGAAAACCAGTTAAACAGAAAGCTCTGAATTATGGGAAGGCCATCTTCCATAAATTCCATTTTAAGCAAATAATCAACATTTTTCAAAGGGATTACCGTATATACTCGAGTATAAGCCGATCCGAGTATAAGCCGAGGTACCTAATTTTACCTACGAAAACTGGGAAAACTTATTGACTCTAGTATAAGCCTAGACACAACTACAGCCCTGTCTCCCAGCAGCGCACATTCCGCCAAAGAGACCCCCCCCCAGCGATCAACCGGACTTCTTTGCAAAGTTGACGTGATAGAGAATTGCCAAACGGTTTACTGTGTGCATTGTCCCACTACCATGTGCAGAGGGTGTTGTGTGATATTGCCATTACTGTTAATCCTTCATATAACCAACAGAGGGCGCACTGTTATTCCTTCATATAACCAACCGAGGGTGCTGTGTGATGTTGCAGTCACTGTTAATCTTTCATATAACCAACAGATGGCGCTGTGTGATATTGCAGTCACTGTTATTCTTTCATATAACCAACAGAGGGCGCACTGTTATTCTTTGACATAACCAACAGAGGGTGCTGTGTGATATTGCAGTCACTGTTATTCTTTGATATAACCAACAGATGGCGCTGTGTGATATTGCAGTCACTGTTATTCTTTGATATAACCAACAGATGGCGCTGTGTGATATTGCAGTCACTGTTATTCTTTCATATAACCAACAGAGGGCGCACTGTTATTCTTTCATATAACCAACAGAGGGCATTGTGGGATATTGCAGTCTCTCCCCAAGTGAACTGTTGGTATTGGAATGATAAAAAGTGACTGCAATCTCAGCTACTCAGGTCGGGTACCGCTGACCCCAGTATAAGCCGAGGTAGAATTTTTCAGCACATTTTTGATGCTGAAAAACTGGGCTTATACTCTGGTATATACGGTACTTTTTTCTCTGTAAAAATGAAACAATACCCTGTACAGGATCCAAACTTTTGTGGGCCCAGAAAATGTGGAACAGGTATGGCATACTTAATCCGGAAACCATTTATCCAGAAAGCTCCGAATTACAGGATGGACATCTCCCGAGGCTTGAGAAAGGGCGTTTGCACGAAACGTTGCCTAGTTTGTTGGCACAATAAATCACAGGACTCGGAGTGCTGCAGCGTGTGTTTCTTGGAGTTATAAGTGGGTCCCTGGCAGAAACTAGAGGGGGGTGGGCCCTGGCACGGGACGCACAGCCGGGTAACCTGCCCCCCACGTACGGCCAGAACTGTACGGGATTCATTGTGCGCAAGCTGCCGGGGGGGCCTGAGGGGGTGTGGGCCCTGGCCCAATTGCACCCCCTGCTCCCCTGGTAGTTACACCACTGGTCCCTGGTTGTACCAGATTTTTAAAAATGATTACCTTTTTCTCTGTAATAATAAAACAGTACCTTGTACTTGATACCAACTAAGATATAATTAATCCTTCTTGGAAGCAAAACCAGCCTGTTGGGTTTATTTAATATTAAAATTATTTTCTAGTAGACTTAAGATATGAAGATCCAAATTACAAAAAGATCCATTATCTGGAAAACTCTAGGTCTCAAGCATTCTGCATAACAGGTTCCACACCTGTACAACGTATCTCAGGTCTACTGCTCATTCGCCTTTTCTCTCGCCATTTACATTTTTACAAAGATCCACATTTCAGCTTTGCATAAATCCATGTCTTGTCCTTAAAAAATCAAGGACTTTTTAATGTAAGAAGAAAGTAATGATGACAAATAATAGACCTTTTGACTTTGATGGAAAATCTCTACAATGAGGAAAGATCCATATTACAGAAGGATCCATTATCAGTAAAACCCCAGGTCCCAAGCATTTTGGATAACAGGTCCCATACCTGTATAGTGGATACTCTGCCAACTACATGGAAAAACTCTCTGGACATAGCATGATAATCGAAGGTAAATTTGCATCACATGGCATAACTATATATTTATATAATACATGTGCATACGCAGACCAGCTCAAGTAGAATCAAATGTAGAGGAGAAAGAGTGTTTAATTAATTAGTTACAGATATTGTTAAACAGCAAAAGAAAACTGGATAAGAGTCAAGAGGTTTAATGCTCAATTCAAATTCAAAGCGGAGAGTTTTGTTCATGTAAATCGGTGCATTCAGACCTGGATGGTAACTCTACAAATATAATATCTATCTGAATAGCTTTCGCTAGAGTTCACAACTGTGATGTTAGTGGCTTACAATTATAGGAATCTCTCAAAAATATAGACACTGGAGAGGTGGTAGTAGTGTTAATGTTATCTCATGTGAAGAAACCAAATGAATATATAGACTATACAAATTATCAACACATGGGTTTAAATGGGGGTATAGACATTAACTGCTTTCTAACTGGCAAACCCCTAATTTGCATATGTAAATTAGGAAAAAAGTGGGGGGGGGGGAAAAACACAATGTTGACTTTCTTGTTTGTGTGACAAAAGAAAAGTCATGTGATTTTTTTTGGCTTCAGATTCGCTTCGGCCAGGCAATTGTATTTGGCCGAATCTTGCTGAAAAATGCTGAATCTTGGCTGAATCCCGAATCGGTGCATCCCTACTAAATAGGAAGTTACGTGTTGTAATAATCTTCTACAGTTGGATTCATTGTAACTGGGTATTTTACACATTAATGACAATATTTAAGTTTTGGCATAAAGCTTTAATAAATTAATGATGTGCAGCTCAACAACGGTATTAGCAGCAGATGTCTTTTGAAAATATTTTTTTTTGTTCTCTTAGCAAAATATAACCACCAACATAAATCATGTTAGATGGTCCAGTTTCCAAAGAATAAAATTGTTTGCATTTCAAGTGCTTTGTCTATGAATTTCTATTGCCACACAATAAATGGATTTTGGAACCCCATTAAAGTTTATCCTTTCAGCAATGTGTACTGTATGAAAGTGTAAATATAAAGACCGTGCTGTTTACCATTATTATTATTTTTTTCTCTCTTTTAAATAAAGATGTCATAGTAGAGTGGTGTAGCTCAACAACTACTTCAAAAGAAGTAGTCTAATTACAAACTGTTTTTTAAAAACTTGAAGGAAGTGACCTAACCGAACCTGTGGGAAGTGACCAGGTCTGGACTGAGAATCAAAATAGGCCCTGGCATTTCAGGTGCCCAGATGCCCAACCAGCCCACACAGAGGCCCAAACAGCCCATTAAATACTGACTTTCTATGGCACCTTACAGCAGCCCTTCTGGCATTTGCCAGTCCAGGCCTGGAAGTGACTTAATTACAAACTGTTTAAGAAGCTTGCACGGATTTTAATTACTCTGGAAGCTCTGAGGAAGTGCAGTGAACTGCAAGAAACGTAATATATATGCACTTGATTATTGTACTCTTTTTTTTTTTTTTTTGATTATTGTAACTTTGTATTGCACTGACCTTACTATTACATTCTGTAATTGTGTATTACATTGTAAAAAAAAAACCTAAATGTGCCTTACTGCCCTATGCTGCACAAGAATTCCTATTCAAATGGCAAAAAACTCTGACTTGACTTGATCAGCATTTCTGGCCATAATGCAATGTTGCAGAACATGGATGCCACTTTATAAATATGCAATAATTCAGAAGCAATCGCTAGTCATTCATTTGTAGCTGTATAAATTCTGCTGTTATTCTGCAAGTGAGAAAACAACACACTTGGCATTTCCGGGAGGGTTTCTCTCTCTCTAGAGATGAAGCTTCTGTAACACACAGGGGAAAAAAAAACCCATCGGCCTGTGATTAATCTCTTGAGATATAGATATATCTCGTCTCTGCTTTCCAGATCACAAACGCAACAGAGAATGAAGCACACTTCCAGTCACGTATATGTAAATCTGATCTGCTTAACTTTTTGAGTGCCAGGTCTCCATTGGTAGGGCAGTACAACGGTGCTGTCTAATGAGCCAAGGTTTATGCAGAGAAAAATAAATGAAAGAGGTTTGGCAGTAAAAAAAAAAAGTTAAAGTGGGAAACCATATTACATCACAAAAGCACTTTTATTTGTGTTAATCAGACTCAGGAAGCCAAAAAGCATTTGCAAACTCGACTGATGCAAAATTAAATGTATCAGACATGTCCTTGAAGATTTCTAGACATAGGAAAATAAATCAGACAGCTGCTATTGTGCAGCCAGTCCTATGGTATACGTTCTTGAAGAATAAAAGCCGACAATCATTCATTTCACCTAATGTGGGGGCAGACACAAAAACTTCCCAGTTATGTGCAGACTCACCTATCCAATTGACTAAATGTAAATGTACTTTTTCGTTCTTTTCAAAAAACAAAATACAGTTCATTTAGTTTATTCTGGGCTGCCAAAAGAGTTTATCAAGTGACTATGGGGAGAGAAAAAATTTGTATCTAGAGGCCAATTTCAGTGGTTGCATTAGATGTTGCATAAGCTGATGTTCTGCTCAAATTTACCCCTCCCCCATAGACTTTTGGTTAAATGTGGTGCCCCAACCTTTTACACCGTGTCAAAAGATTTCTGTTTTGTTTTCCCTTTTTTACAGTTAGTATAAACTAGTTCTCAAATTTGAACCATTGTTGACAACAGGTAATTGAAGAAATATTTCAAGAGTTCCCTGAAATTAAGAGGGTTTCCCCCTTTTTGTGAACATATCTTCAACAAGTTGCTATTGCCAAAATAATTTTATAACAGGCACATGTCAAAAATAAATCCAAATAAGAATATGAAAGCCTCAAATTACTTGTTTTCGTTAGACTTTTTGTGCAATTACATACAAAAGAAACCCCTGGAAACCTCTAAAAGTTCCAAGCAAATAAAGATTTTGCAAAGGACAGCTCCCATTGACTTCTAAATGACCCCACCAGCTTTTACATGAAGTCATTTTTATTACAGTATTTCATGTCTTTTACATTTAATACATTTTACATTTTTCGAGGTGTAGAGTAATTAATTGAATACAAGATTTTCAGTGCTAAATTTCTGATTCAGGAAAATTTAAAAAAAAAAAAAAAAAATTACAAACCTTAGTAACCTTAGTTCAAACAACCTGTGTTTTAGGAATGACACAAGAAACCAAAACACACACACGGAAACCCACACAAGAAAAGGGAGAACATACAAAGTTCTTGCGATCCTTGGAATCCATCCTGGGGGCCTAAAATGGTAATACATAAAAAAAAATGCCACCTATGTGCAGGGTCAAATAGGGCTGATCTGATCTGTTGGCCCCCGGGCCAAAAATGGGATCTGTTGGGAGAGTACCAAGTAAATGCACGGATGCAGTCCTCTCCCGTTGGGATTTTTAAATCTGCCCGGTATCTGGGTGATTTACAGGCAGATAAGAAGGACCCATGCAGATAAGCTGTCAACTTGTTTTGTAGAGGCTGAATTGGAGGCTTAAATCTTACTATACATGGCAAGTTTTACAGTAACTCTTTGTGCAAATTATCCCATTACATGTATAGGATTGGTTATCCAGAATGTGCGGGACCCGGGGCTTTCCATATTAGATGACCATCTGCTAAAAGTCATTTGTTGTTTTTGCAACAATGTGGATGCATGCAACTTTGTTACTATAAAGTAAGATAAGATACTGTTTTATTATTACAGAGAAAAATTTAATTATTTTTAATGTATTCACTTAAAATGGACTCTATAGGAGATGGCCTTCTCATAATTCTGAGCTTTCTGTGTAACTGGTTCCCAGATAACATATACCATACCTGTACTAATACTGATACGCAGCAAATTCTTCTTCCATTCTAATAATTAAACACTTAGTTACACTGCATTAAACAGCAGGGTGCATGTACAACTCAGGACTTAATTGATTTTTTCCCCATTGGTCACACTTTTTATTCATTAGAAAGCATTACCATCAGTTATATGTTATACCATTGATACGATAATGGCACTAGTGAAAGAGAGAATGATATTCAACTAGGGATATAGAATGCCCCTCTACATACAGTTTAGCACATTGAAAGATAAATATGCTTATAAATATAGTTCCTACACCAGTAGGAAATTACCTAAACAGGAACAACTAGGAAATTTAAGTTACTCAATGTTTAGATAATTCAATTCCCAATGCACAGATAAAGCATAATGGACTTCTCAGAGTACTGGTAATTTCGGTATTTCCTTCACAAGGCTCACCAAAAAAGGAGTAGCTTCAATTTCTTTGTTTATCTCAAGAAACAACAAAAAACATATATTTTTCTTAATTAAATGGGTTTTTCACTTTCCAACCACTTTTTTTTTTTTTTTATTTCCGTTGGTTTCAGATTGTTCCCCAGAAATAAAGACTTTTTCAGTTGCTTTCCAACTTTTATTTTGTACCATTTTTCCAAAATTAAAGTTTAATGTTCCTGTCTATAGCTTCTCCTGTCTGGCAGCTCAGTGAGCCAGGTACAGAATCTGAACTATTACAATTTGATACATTTAGTTGCAATATTAGTTAATACATTTCTTAAGGAATATCTTTGGAATATCTGCAACCATATTATCAATATTAACAGCTGCCTTTAATGAAACTCAGGGATTTTGCTCAGCAGAGACAAAGATTACAGGGGAACTCCACACAAACTTAAACTTTTTGAAAAGTAAACATAATTTCAGCAACTTTGCAATATGCAGACTTTACATGATTTTTAATGGTTTGGAACAGTTCCCTAAGCCTAACCCCCTACTCTCCTGCTAATCTGTCTGACTACTTTGCTGAGCTGGTTGACTACTGTTACTTTGTATCAACAGCCATCTGTCCTTAGCCTGCATCCTCCACAATTCCCTGCACATGTGATTTCAATAAGGAACAGAATATCACAGTGCAATGCATTGTGGGTTATGTAGTTCATGCATGCTGTCTGTAAACTGTGGAGAAGTTGTTACAATTTGTAACATCAGTGTTTAGTCCCTCCTTCCCTACCAGGATTTTAAATGGTGCAAAAAGAGAAGAACTATTAAACAGTTGGATTTCAGCATAGAAAATGCCATTAATTATTTTTGAAGAAACAGGTAACTGTGATGGATATATTAGGGGTTTCTATGTCATGTGGGCCTCTTTATCAAATTTTCGGTTCAGAAGACAGAGTTCCCCTTTAAAAATATATAACCCCCCCCCCACACAGATCAGCTTTAGAAAGACATAAGAAGGGGGAAATGAAACTTTACACTAGAGCATTAGGAAAAAAAGGACACATATAGAAAATAAAAAGTAATTGCAAAAAGTATTTTTTTTTCTCATCTGAAAACAACTGAAAAAAGTGTTTGAAGGTGAACAACCACTTTAAAACAAAATGAAAAAGTATGTTCAGAACAAGCCCTATTCACTGCAGTCAGGTTTTTGTCTTGACAGAACTGGGCCATGAGCAATGGATAATGATCGGCAGCTGCTTTTCGTAGACATAGCATCAACAGAATTATCTGTGTTGTCTTGTAGCCAAAGAGGAATATCATAAGGACTTATTAAAGCCCAAGTCACCTTTAGGGGAAATAATGCCACAATTATAATTTGTAAGCTTTGATCCAAGTGTCCTGATCAACAAGAAACTTGAGTTGGTGCAATGATTAACTTTATCACCTTGTAGACCTGGGGTACTAGGTATGATTCCAGCCAGAATTATCTACATGGAGTCTACCCATGCTTGCAGGGGTCTTTTCCCAAACGCCATTATACAGGAAGGTTAACTGGCACTTTATAAAATTAGCCGTACTGTGGGACCTTAGACTGTAGGTAGCACTAGGGCATAGATTAATGTGAATGATATAAAGTTCTGCATAATTTATCAGGGCTATATAAATAAAAGATAACAATAAACTGATAGTGAAAACCATGCTCAGCATAAGTGCAATGAATAAGGTTTGGCTGAACATACCTGTATCCTGTTGTTTCAATGAAGAAAAATCTATGCATGTTATTTCTTTAGCTAAATAGGTCAAACAAAGAACATTAAACTGCTTTAATTTGAAACTGCTTTAATTTGCCAGTTTCCTGGTTTCCTGTGAGTAGATGCGGGAGGAGGAGAAGGTAATTAATCAGATTATCAGTGCACAGGTAACCCGCCCCAGCATTATAGTGTACTCCTATCAGTAAGCCAGTAACAACAAATAATTTATACTAAGCTCATTGTCTTTAGTAATTAACTATATTTGTTTTATAAAAATAGCAGGGAGGATACAGTTTCAGTTCAAAATCTATTTTTTTGCCCATGTTGATAAAAGAGGTTTATACACTGTTCATGTTAATGTAAACATTATACCTTTATAGAGGCACTTAAGTCTTCATACAGATAAGAGCATTGAGTTACTAAATGCGGCTACTGTAAGTACAGACTCCGGCAGCAATTCTAAACACAGGATTTCTGTTTTTTTAGAGCAGTGATCCCAACCAGTAGCTTGTGAGTAGCTCCGACCCCTTGGATGTTGCTCCCAGTGGCCTCAAAGCAGGTGATTATTTTTGAATTCCTGGCTTGGAGGCAAGTTCTAGTTACATAAAAACCAGGTGCACTGCCATACAGAGCCTCAATGTAGGTTGACAATCCTCATAGGGGCTACTAAAAACAGCCCTTATTTGGCACCCCAGGAACATTTTTTCATGCTTGTGTTGCTCCCCAACTCCTTTTACTTCTGAATGTTGCTCACAGGTTCTAAAGATTGGGGATCCCTACTTTAGAGGTACATCAAGGGTTGAATTTCGAATCCATGCGAGTTTTTTTAAACTCCCTTAAATTCTAACGAATTCGAAATTCAACTTGGGGAGATGTATTTAAAATAAACCCTGTTAGGATTGTAAGTTAAGATCGGAATTAACTTTATGAAAGCGTAATACTATGTTAACTCTGTTTACATTTAATTTTTTCTTTGATGTAATGCATGTACTGTAAAACCAATGATCACTATGTACTAGCAACTGGACATATAACATTTCAAAGAAATGTACAACATGCTATGAAAACCAATAAAAACAATTTTCAAAAAAAAAAAAAAAACGAAATTTGTTAAAAGTCAGACAAATTTAAACAACTTGAATTGCATTCGAGTCAAGTTTGACAGTTTTGACCATAAAAATTTTCAATTTGACCCTTAATAAATCTGCCCCTCAATGTACATTTTTCCCTCCCCAGAGCAAAAAAAACACCCAACAATCCTGTTTAATAATTGCTGGCAAAGTATCTGTCTCAGGTATATTACTGTAGTTTATCATACTGCAGAGGTATAGAGCACTCAGATCACACAAGGAAAGAGCGTGAGTGAAGAGATTTATATATTGTAAGTAATTGTTCGACAGAACACAGCCACATGTTCAGTAGCCCAATGCACTGAGATATGTCCATCAGCACCCCTACTCACTGGCTGGCACCCTGACACTGCTTCTTCTGAAAATCTGCGCATGTGCAAGCTGAATCAAAAGATTCCCTATGGCGAGTGGGAGTGGTGGCATTATTTATTATTAGGGAACATGGCTGCAAGCAAAAACTCAAACCAATAAACTAAACAAATAAACTAAACAGTTTTACAACACGTTATACTTGTACCTTCCCCAGCAGTGGCATGAATCATGCACACAGGTGATAATCTTCCCACCGGGATCACAATATGGTTCATGAAAACAATACAAGACATTGCAAATTCAACTATGACATTGCTGCTCAGTGGTGAAATAGTTAAACAAGCCCTTTTGTATGGTTACATTATGTTTACGAGTAATTAGCTGTGATTTAGTTTAACCCCCCTATAATCTTAGTTTAGACCAAAAGGTGAAAATAACACAAAATCAAACAAATGAAAGCAAGCAGTTTGTAATCCAGTTTTATAACTAAAAAAAAAAAACCTGCAGCAAGTTCTGTTATACAGTAGAACCCCTAGTTTTCAGGGGACCAGGAAAAAGTTATGAAAAATCTGGGAAAATGTGTTAAAGTAACTATTTCTTCAAGTACTGAAAGGATATAAGCACAGGAATCTGTTTTACTTTGAAATACAATAACTGTGTTAGTAACAAGGGGTAAGCATTGCAGCATTAATGTTACACTATGGGGGCACATGCAAGGCCTCTCTGTCACATACACAACCTAAAGCAATAAGTGATTGGTGCAGGACTGTATAAGGGGCAGACTAATTGGAATTGACCATTTACAGGCAGAACCATGGTAAAATATACATCTGGTTAGTATTTTAAACCTCTTTATTTCACAAATAATAACATTCATAGAGAAGGAAAAAAAGGGTACATCAGGACAAAATTTTGATGTAAAATCCAGGAAAACATTACTTAAAATCAGGGAAATGCACCCATTGAAATGCATTATAATTTGGTGGGACCGCAAAACAAAAAATGTAAAATTCTGGAAAACTTAAAATCAGGTACTAAAAAAATCGAGGTTTCACTGAATGTCAGAAAATCTAACAAATCCATCTATAAGAATAATGCCAGATCAGCAAGAAAACATTTGCTATGAAGAAAGACAAAGCAGTAGGCAGACTCCTACATACACTGAATAAGAGCACTAAGCAATGTGGCAAAAGGGTTACATGTTAATCCTGCTGAAATCTAAGCAGCCAGGCCATGTGCTGCAGCTGTCCCACAAACAGCCATAAATGCACCATTTATGTTTACACCTGTTCACAGATACATGTGTTCACCAGCCAACATTAATATAAAAGGGGACAGGGCTATAAATGATTCATGTTTTTACCGAAAACCCATACACACATCCTTTTAGCAAATATGAACAACTATACAGTATATTACAAAGTTTTTGTACTGAAGACAAACTACAGGCAAAACAGACATCCAGCCCAGCAGGCACAGAAAGCAGTAGCATGAAAAACAAACAAACACAGACACTTATGCAGACACACAATTACCTAAACTGTGTATGGGCACACTTTCCTGCACTAACCAATAGCATACATATGACACTTGTCACAAATACAAAAGTCTTCTATATACATGAATTTAAGTATCCCACTGCAGCAAGAAAACAAACACACAAGTACATGCACTTATATTTATATTCTCTATATACACACTACAACATTAACCCATGGTATACGCATGAAATCTGACACCAATGGAAAAGATGATTCAGGGGCGTAACGAGGAAACAGACCCTGCAGCTGCAGGGGGGCCCAGGAGGTATAGGGGCCCCATGAGGCCCTAATTCATATACAATTTCAATAAATATTGGAGAAACAAGTCAACCTCTAAACATTTTGGGGGCCTGAAAAATAATTTGCTGTGGGGCCCAGTAATATCTAGTTACGCCACGGAGATGATTTAACAACACACGTTCTATATACATGCCATTTGGTAAAGTTGTGTGTATAAACGTGTGCTGAGTTTTAAGTACAGGCAGTCCCCGGGTTACTTACGAGATGGTTTGTTCTTAAGTTGAATTTGTATGTAAGTTGGAACAGGTACATTTACTTATTAAATTCAACATAGAAGTTTGTCTTAACATAGTATTTATTTTTACCTTTCTGTGCATATTTATTTTGACATTTCTGTGCTCCTCAGTAGACCATGCACGCCAGAAGGGATTGGGATGGGTGGTTTATTAAAGCTAAATGCTAATAAAGGACAAGCAAACCACAGTACATTGCTGTAATAGTCTCTGTATGTACGTGTGAGTGGTATGTAAGTCAGATGTTTGTAACCTGGTTACTGCCTGTATTCCTCTGCAACTAGAACACACACACCAGTATTAACCCATGGTATGCACATGAAATTGACTGCAATGGAAAAAATTATTAAAGCACAATACAGATTCAAAAATTCATTTTTTATGTTAACTTTTAAGGCATCCACAAAACATATATCATTCTGTGTACATGGTGACAGAGAAGTGACACAGACACACACATGCTATAGAACATGCATTGCATTTGGCACAATGACACAGGATCGAGGCACACCAAAAGCACACAAGACACACAATGAACCCATTGCACAAAGTCACAAAGAGAAGTGTTACAAGCAGCTTATATTACACAGTAAATGGAATACACTGGCATGCACAAACAAACAGAAAGACACACAGCCCCATGGAATGTAGTGACATCTGCACAAAGGTGTATAGGTACAGTGGTTAGGTGACATCTACACAACGTGGCTTAAGGAATGTCACAGTGACACATGGACAGAATAATATAAGGTGACACACACACACACAGGTAGGATGGTGAACTAGCGACACATGGAGACAGTGACATATACACAGCAGACAGTGACATATACACAGCAGACAGTGACATATACACAGCAGACAGTAGTACATGTTACCCAGACAAACAAACAGGGAGTTGGGAGAACAGGCAGAGACACGTGCACAGTAGAACGCCAGGGATATGCAAACAATGAAAGCCATTCCCCAGTGACAGCTGTCAAGGGGAGACACACACAGACACAAAGCCTCCCCACATTCCCTTACCTTAGCCTTACCTTAGCCTTGCCAGCCTCCAGCTTCCTCTTCCTCTCCTGGTCCTCCTCCTCCTCCATGCCGGCCCCTGTACAGACACACACAGTAATGCGCAGCGTTAGCTACAGCTCCTGCCGCTTTCTACCATCTCCACGTAAACATTCGGCGCATTCCACTGACGTCACCCCAGCGCCCGGCAGCGGCGAGAGAAGTGGGTGGGGGCCGCACCGATTGCCGCACTGGGAGAAGTGGGACTTGAGAGACAGCTGTGCTGCACTTCCCACACACTTAAAGGGGCACTGCCCACGCCAAGGCATTGTTCTCTATACAAAGAGAAGCAGAGATTCTCCAGCATGTGAGATGTGCCTTATCAGCAATTCTCCTTGTAATGGGAAACTTCTTACAGGCTACAGCCCGATATTTCAGTTATCACTAATCATATTCATTTCCTTTCAGATACATCATTATTATTATTATTGAAAAAATAAATTAATTCTTAGGTATCTGAAAAAAAAATGGCCAGTCCTTTTGTCTATAGCATTAGAATAATAATATCATTCTATACTACTACTACTACTATTATTATACTATATCATTATGATATAGTATAATAATAGTAGTAGTATAGTAACATAACTAAAGGGGCTGCACACCACTGAGTTAACTTTTAGTATGATACAGAGAGTGATTTTCTGAGACAATTTGCAATTGGGTTTCGTTTTTTATTATTTGTGGTTTTTGAGTTATTTAGCTTTTTATTCAGCAGTTTGCAGTTTTGACAATCTGGTTGCTAGGGTACACATTACCCTAGCAACCACGCAGTATCGGCCTGGACCATCGGGATACCAGGCCCTTATTTGCCTTATTTCATGGCCATTCCCTATTTCTTTGAAAACAAAGAGGCTAAATAGATAAAATAATAGATTATAGTATGTAAAGTAAAGAGACTAGTAGAATAGAGGCTGAGTGAGGAGAAGAATAATAATAGTACTGAGAGTGGGAGGGCCCCTGGTCCAAGGTTTTCAGGTGGGTCCCTGGTCCAAGGTCTTCAGGTGGGCCAATGGTATCACAGTCCAACACTGCAACCATGACTTGAATAAGGGACTGGAATACAACTAGGAACAGGCACGAATAGAAAGATGAGTAATAAAAAGTAGCAATAACAATACATTTGTAGTCTTACAGAGCATTTATTTTTTGAAGGGGTCAGCGACCCCCATTTGAAAGCTGGAAAGTGTCAGAAGAGGAAGTCAAATGATTGAAAATTTATAAAAAAATAAATAAAGACCAGTTAAAAAGTTGCTTAGTATTGGCCATTCTATAACATACTAAACGGTAACTCAAGGTGAACCGCCCCTTTACAAGAGCTGTACACCTTTAAAGGACTAGTAACATAAAAACTGCTAAAAAAATGTGTTTCTTTTTAACTAAAATAAAACACCAAGACAGTTTTAACTTTTAAATCGCAAAGCTTTTATTAAAGGGATCCTGTCATCGGGAAAACATGTTTTTTTCAAAACGCATCAGTTAATAGTGCTACTCCAGCAGAATTCTGCACTGAAATCCATTTCTCAAAAGAGCAAACAGATTTTTTTATATTCAATTTTGAAATCTGACATGGGAGCTGTTATCTGGTTACCTTCCCATTGTTCTTTTGTTTTTTGCTGCTGGGGGGGGGAGGGAGGGGTGCTATCACTCCAACTTGCAGTACAGCAATAAAGAGTGATTGAAGTTTATCAGAGCACAAGTCACATGACTTGGGGCAGCTGGGAAATTGACAATATGTCTAGCCCCATGTCATATTTTAAAATTGAATATAAAAAAATCTGTTTGCTCTTTTGAGAAATGGATTTCAGTGCAGAATTCTGCTGGAGCAGCACTATTAACTGATTCATTTTGGAAAAAAGATTTTTTCCCATGACAGTATCCCTTTAAGAAATTACTTCCCCATTCTCTCCATGCGCTCCTCTTCAGTAAAGGCAACAGGGTAACGATCCATTGTGCAGCGCTCGATTTCTCCTCCCTGTTGCAGTTTCTGAAGGAGTGCATGCAGAGAATCGGTAAGTAATTTCTTAATAAAAGCTTTGCTATTTAAAAGTTAAAACTGTCTTGGTGTTTTATTTTCGTTAAAAAGAAACTATTTTTTTTTAAAAAAACATTATGTTAATGGTCCTTTAAATTAACTTTTAGTATGATGCAGAGAGTTTTATTCTTAGACATTTGCAACTGTTTTTTATTGTTTATTATTTGTGGGTTTTCAGTTATTTAGCATTTCAGTCTGCAGCTCTCCAGTTTGAAGTTTCAGCAATCTGGTTGCTAGGGTCCAGATTACCCTAGCAACCATGTATTGATTTTAAAAAGAAACTGTGATATGAATAGGAGAGGGTCTAAATAGAAATATGAGTTAGTAACAATAATAATAATTTTGTAGCCTTTTAGAGCATTTGATTTTTTAGATGGGGTCAGTGACCCTTATTTCAAAGTTGGAAAAAGTCTAGATGAACTCCAGTATTTCCTGCTTGACCTCTCTATCCATCTATTACATTCCAGTTATAAGTAGGGATGTCGCGGACTGTTAGCAGGCGAACATCGACTGTTAGCGTTCGCCGAATGTTCGCAAACGTCGCGCGACGTTCGCCAATTTGGGTTTGCCTTAGCTGGTGCTTTTTTTTGCCATTTCTCCCCCAGACCAGCAGATACATGGCAGCCAATCAGGAAGCTCTCCCTCCTAGACCACCCCCACACCCCCTGGACCACTCCCCTTCCATATATAAACTGAAGCCCTGCAGCGTTTTTTCATTTTGCCTGTGTGTGCTTGGAAGAGCTAGTGTACTAGGGAGAGAGCTGTTAGTGATTTGAGGGACAGTTGATAGTAAGTTTGCTGGCTAGTAATCTACTTGATACTGCTCTGTATTGTAGGGACAGGGATTTGCAGGGATTTGAGGGACATTTTAGGTTAGGTAGCTTTGCTGGCTAGTAATCTACCTTCTACTGCAGTGCTCTGTATGTAGCTGCTGTAGGCAACTGATCTCTTCTGATCTCATCTGCTGACTGCTGTAATAACCCAATAGTCCTTGTAAGGACTGCTTTTATTTTCTTTTTTGTTTTTTTACTTTGCTACTATAAGAGCCCAGTGCTATTAGTCTAGCTGTGTTGGGGAGTGGGACTGGTGTGCTACTGTGCTGCTCCTAGTAGTTCACCACCAACCCGAGTAATTTTTTTTTAATATACATATATATATTTTTTTATTTTACTCATCTTACTGTTTTTTAACGTGTCCAGTGCTGTTTGCTGTTCTTCATAGTAGTGCACCAATAGTAGTGCACTTGCAGGCATTATTTGCCCAGTGTGTTCTTCAAACAACTGCCATCTAGCTGTGTGTGAAAGGGATTGCAAGGGGTTAATGTCTTTTCCTGTCTGAACACTTGATTGCACAAGTATGCTTCTTATCAAATACACATAAGTTGTAGACTATGTAAACATACTATAGCCACTCAGGTGTTCAAACATTACGAAATATAGGGTAATCACATTGTGTATGACATCACAATGGAATCTCTTTGCTTACTATGCTATATAAGTTGTAGTACTACCCATAATAAACTGAACTTGTTTTGCAACACACAAGCCTACAGTGTCGTTCATTGCAAGTTCCCTGATCAGCACGCTTGGAGAGATGATATCAGATGGTTTGCCGTTGCATCAAGTATAAGACGAGCCGGCTCGCAGCTGCAAGGACAGTGCAGGGATAGCACAGTGGAGTTTAGTGGCCCTAACAGTTTTCTGGTGTCAGAAGTGGAACGGCTGGAAATCCAGAGGTAAGTAGAATCACTGTCTGAACTGACGGTGTTTTCTCTTACCTTTGGCTCTTTCCGATTGACCGATTCTTTAGTTTAAATAAGTGTCTCATGTATGGTTGAGACTGTCTCATGTATGGTTGAGACAAGGGCATGATTAGCAGCTTAAAGAGTCTCATGTATGGTTGAGACTGTCTCATGTATGGTTGAGACGGGTTATAGAGATCCCATGGTAGTATAGAAAAATAGGGATACTCAGGTTGTGCAAGGAGGCCATTTCTTACTGACTGATTCATCTTTCCATGCGTATTATTGTCTTGTCTTGTTTGTGTATTTGTGTATTTGTGTTTGAAAATATATCTGTGAACAGCTGCAGCGTTAAGAGTGATCACGAGTTGCTAAACGGGTATTGTTGGGACCTTGATCTCAGTTCAGCCCTGGCTTCTCTGTTTCGTTGCAATCGTACATGACACGTTCTTTGATAAGAATTTAAGGTATTGATATATTTGTTTTTTTTATTGAATTCGATAGTCCACGTAATTGATTAACCAATATTTCTGTTGACTCTATTTCACTTCTCTTCCTTCGGCCTATTCTTGTCCCATTATACACCGTAGATGTATAAACTCTGCGTGTTCAGAGTTCAAGGCTATTTTTGCTGCAAAAAGTTTAGATTTATGTCCAGGCAATAGGTGAATAAACCTGGAACAAATATAAAAAATATAAGAACAAATAAACAGTTCTCATTATGAAAACTGTGAGTTACATTTAATCATTACACCACCAATTAGTCTATCCTATACCTTCTTTTTCTCTTTTTGATACTTACTAATCTTATTTGTAGACTGTACTTGTCTTGAATCAAGATGGGTGGTAAGACTTTAAAAATTTACCACCGCCCCTCCTTAATGAGACTTGCAAACAGTATGTGTATAGATGTAGTCCTACTGGAGGATTTTATGTTGACCCCTGGGTAGATAATCTTGCAGGTTGGTGTGAACATTTAGAACTAGACAATCCTTTTCCACGTGATGGAGCTAATGATTTATATTATATGAATATAGTTTATCATATGTGTGTTCAGAAGAAAGAAGGTGACCCTAAATGGGATTATACATATATGACACCGGGTGGGAAAATTGGCTTAAGATTGCCCCAGGTTGGTACTCTACACCTTCCCTCCCTAAGAACCACAATCCTTAAAAACTTGTATTTTAAAACTATTTAAACGACACAATTCACAATGCTCTACAACCTGTGATCAAACTGTTAATACTACCCCACCCCCTTACATGGCTATCTACCCCAATTTGACACATAAACCAGACACCGTGGAGGATGACGAGATTTGCATTGCTGTAGCTTCTGCTCCTATAGTACCCCAAGCTGCGCCTATAGCACCAGTCCAAGCAGCCCCATTGGTTCAACAACCAATGCCTGTCCCTGCCCCACCCCGTATGATTGAAGCTGCAGCCTACCCATTGCCGGCCTTCCCCCTATCTGGCTTAGATACAGTAGATACTGATAAAAATCGAGATACCCCTAATGCCCGAATTAGAAAAAGATATGGGTATAATCACTCAAGCAGGTTATGAAATAGTTCATATCACTCCTGACCGTCTGAAGATGACGGTAAGAAAAAAAGAACCTAAAAAAAGGGGGGATCAACATCCAGTTACAAAACAGTATCCTTTTCTTACTGTTGGTGAACAACTCATAATGAAACCTTTAAGCCCCACAGATTTACAAAATATACTTGCTAATGCCCCTGATCCCAGAAAGAATCCCGGTGCTTGTCTTGTTTATTTAAAAAGAATGTGTCAAGGACAATGTATGCATCAGTCTGATATAAAATTGATTATTGATGGGATCTTGGGCTACGATCTTGAATCAGGATGGGATTGGACTAAGGTTCCCTCAATCTCGGTACCTGTTAATGTTAACGCCATGAATGCTGCTCAATATCCATTAAATACCCCAGCAGGCATAGATATCATGTGGCAGGAGGTAGAACAGGAAATGAAACGCTTATGGACCGATCGACAGTCTATGTCGATCGCTCTGGGATGTAAGCAAAAATCGCATGAAACAGCAAGTGACTTTGTCAAAAGATTCTATAAAGTATGGAAAGAGGAAGCCACCCTTTCCTCTGAGGGAAACATGTCGCAACTAAAGGTTCAAACATGTTTGGGAAACATGACTCCTCAATTTAGTCTTACTACTAAACAACTTATTTCAGAATGGCCCACACTCACCTTAGGAGAAAAGAAAGGAGAAAAGAGTAATAGAGAAAGAAGCAGCAAGTTGTTATGAAAACCTCATTAGAACAGATAAGAAAGTACAAGGCACGTATATGGAAGTAGTTAGTCCAGAATACAATACCCAAAATGGGACTCTCTCTGGTCCAAACAGTACTACAGAAATGTATTCTCATAATCCTCAGGGTTTTAATAATCAATACACTAAAAGGGGTGGATATGGCAGAGGTCGTTGGAATAGAGGTCGTGGTAGAGGAAGAGGTAGACGTAATTGGGTTAATCAGAATAATAGTTGGGGTTCTCCCAATAACTCCAATACTTCACCAAATAATACTCGATGTTTTAATTGTCATGAATTTGGCCACTGGCGTAATCAATGCCCCTGCCCGCCGTGTCCTACTTTTCAAAATCAACGAACAGTCCCTAATGCCCCAGCCCCAACATTTCAAACACAAGCACCTCACACACAACCCCAGACTTCGACAAATTCCACTCCCAGACACACCATCAACTGGCCAGGTTCTACATAGGGCTGCCCTGAAGGTTGTACCCCACTTTTCCCTGTCATCTCATCCTCATTCAGTGCAGACCCATACATTGTATTAAACGTTGCAGGAGTGGATTTATTATTCCTAGTGGACACGGGAGCCACCACCTCCTGCATTAATACAAAATATTATGAGGGAGACAGACACGGATCGATAGCTTCAGTTGGGATTAACGGGGTACTAACTCCCACCTTTCAAACACCACCTTTACCTATTGTATGCCCAGGCTCTACCCGTACCATTTCACACCCATTTACACTCATCCCTGGGTGCCCTGAAAATCTGTTAGGCAGAGATCTATTCCACAAGTTAGGATTTCAATCCATCAGAATTTCCCCTGATGGGGGCCTTTCTGCAGATATTTTTGTTTCCGAAACTAACTCTATTTTTCTAAATTCTAACGACCTTTTTACTAACCCTTCCATTTTGTCTGTATGGGCTAATGACAAATTTGATGTGGGCTTTGTTGACTGTACACCTTACAAAGCACTACTTAAACCACACTCACATCCAGCATACATAAAACAGTACCCTCTTTCACAGGAAAAGTTAGATGGTATCTGCTCGTTAATACAGATATTCCTTAATCAGGATATCCTCACTAGTGTTGTGTCTCCTTACAATACTCCCATCAATCCAGTTCCTAAGAAGAACAACGAATTTCGATTTGTACAAGATTTAAGAGCTGTTAATTCACTAATTATACCAATTGCACCTATTGTGCCAGACATTACGGTTCTTCTTACCTTCATTCCGTGTGATGCTTTGGTGTTCACGGTTTTGGAGTTATCTAATGCATTTTTTTTTGGTTCCAGTAGACCCTGAGACACAGTTACTTTTGGCTTTTGCTTTTGAGGGGTTCCAATTTACCTGGAAACCCCTCCCCCAAGGCCTAGTGGATTCACCAGCGGCTTACTCCCTGGTGCTCCAGCATACCCTTAAGTCATGGGCCCCCGGCCATGGTTATGTCCTGCTTCAATATGTTGATGATTTATTGTTGTGTAGTCCAAGCCAGGAAGCTAACCACCATGATACCACCTCACTGCTGCAACATCTGGCAGCAGAGGGTCATAAGGTTGCTAAACATAAAGCTCAGATGGGGGCTGAGACTGTTGAATATTTGGGATTCATTCTTTCCCACGGCCAGAGACAAATAAACCCAAAGAGAGTACAAGCACTGACTAAGATAAAAAAACCTGAAACTCCAAAGGAAATGCTGTCCTTCCTTGGCATCGTCAACTATTGCCGTCAATGGATACCGAACTGTTCTTACTTTGACAATATCTTAAGACAATGTACTAAAAAGGATGCACCACCTTACGTACAATGGACTGAACAAATGACTAATGCTTTTCATTCTCTCCTACAGACATTGGTTACAGCACCTGCGCTTGGTTTACCTAATTATGTTAAACCTTTTCATTTGTATGTCAAGGACACCTGTAAAACCATGGCTGCGGTCTGTGCTCAAGAATCTGGGGGAAGTTTTCGTCCTGTGGCCTATTTTTCCAAAGTAATGCCGCTTCCGGTACAGGGGATGCCGGCGTGTCTCAGAGCTTTAGCAGCTAGTGCTATGGCTGTTGAACTGTCACAGTCTGTCACAATAGGCCACAATACTATTTTGCACACCTCACATCAGGTTACACACCTATTGAAGAACATTACCACCCAACACATGACCTCCCAAAGATTAAGTGGCTATGAAGTTATTCTATTAGGTACTGCAAATTTACAGATCAAATACGCAATCAACACTCAAGGGCCTGCTGCCATACTGCATGCTCTATCACATCTGTCTGACCCTACTAATGCTTTTATACTCGATCCTCATGACTGTGTTGAATCTATCCACTACTCTACCTCACCTCGACTCGATCTAACTGACACTCCTTTGTCACATGCTACTAACGTTTTTGTTGATGGTTCCTGCTCCAGGCCTTCCGATGACACCTACAAAGCAGCATATTCAGTTGTCCAACTCCCTAATATTGTACTCGAGACTAAGTCTATCCCTGTTAATTCTGCACAAGCAGCAGAACTTATAGCACTCACCAGGGCCTGTCACTTGTTTGCCAACCGCCCCGTTTATATATTCAGTGACAGTAGATACGCTTTTGGGGTAGTTCATGATTTTGGCAAAATTTGGCAACAAAGAGGTTATGTTACTACAGATGGGAAATCCATCGCACACCCTGCCCTCATTGATTATTTTTTACAGGCCATCCAACTTCCTTCCGAAATTGCAATTATACATTGCAGGGCACATACCAACAGAACTGACGAGATTTCCCTCGGTACTGCCCTAGCAGACCAGGTTGCCAAAACTACTGCATCCTCTGCCACTCCCACTGTCATCCCCATGTTTCTCCACACACCTCCTAGTTGTCCAGACAGTCACATTTTACAGTATTTACAAACATTTGCCACTCAGACTGACCTGCATTTTTGGGAACGGCAAAATCTTAGCCTTGACCAGTTTGGTCTTTATTCCATCCAAGGCAAAGTGGGTATCCCCGAAAACAGTCTACCCCTACTTATCTCTCAAGCTCATGGCATTGGCCATAGGAGTTCCAAGCTCACTTTGGCTGAAATGCAAAAACATTTCATCGCAAAGAAT
Organism: Xenopus petersii; assembly: GCA_038501925.1. Lineage (NCBI taxonomy): Eukaryota > Metazoa > Chordata > Amphibia > Anura > Pipidae > Xenopus > Xenopus petersii. Next base: position 136,062,852 of record CM076682.1, read on the forward strand.
CTCAGACAGCATTGTTCTACCTTTGTTAAAACTTGCCTCACCTGTCTTAGGGCCAACACCTTAGGAATGCACAAAGTACACCAAAATTTGCCTACCCCAATTGCACCCTTTTCTCACTGGCAAGTTGATTTTACTCATATTCCTAAGATTGGCAAACTACAGGAATATTTGCTCGTTTTTACCGACCATTTCTCTCGCTGGGTAGAAGCTTTTCCTTGCCGTCACGAGGACGCCAAAACCGTTGTTAAGTTCCTAGTTAATGACATCATACCCCGATTTGGTTGTCCGCAACAAATTAATTCCGATAATGGCCCAGCTTTTGTTAGTAAGGTCCTCCAGCTTCTAATTTCCACCTTACAAATCACATGGAAGTTTCACATTCCTTACCATCCACAGAGTGCCGGTGTTGTTGAGCGAATGAATCGCACCATAAAGGATAAGCTCACCAAAGCCACATCTGCCACATGGACTAATTGGAAGTCCTTTTTACCTGCAGTACTAGCTGAAATACGTATGACACCACATTCAGTTACTAAATTATCTCCTTTTGAAATTGTCATGGGACGCCCATTTCCCACTCCCTGGGTCAAAGGCCCCTTAGTCATCCAACACACTGATCTTAATCTAATTCAGGAGGAGTATGTACGTAATCTTATTACTACATTGAATGGCATCTATGGTGATGTTTCTTTGTCTTTTCCTTTGCCCCCCCAGGAGCCGACCCATCCATTTCGCTAAGGCGATCCTGTTGTGGTTCGACAGCTCCATCGCTATCGAAAAGGGGGATTCCCATTTGGCCCACGAGTCACAGTGATTGCCACCACACGGACAGCAGTCCTTACCGATGCCAGCGACCATTGGATCCACGCTTCACGAGTGAAACTCGCGCCAACACTTCCAACGCCGGAACTGAGTAAAGCTGACAGAAGGACCTGAAGATGACGTCTCAGGACCTCACACCCCTACCACCGATGATGATGAGGAAGTCCACAAAATATGCACTATAGTGCATAATTGGCACTTTCCTTTTTCTATTTTTCCCGATTATGATAATCCTTAACTGCATATGTTACCCAAACCCTCACAGCCCTTTGGGATCAGTTTGTTACCAGTTTTTAAAGAGCTAATACAACACTCCATTGCCATGAACGATCAAACCCCATCGCCACCTTAGGAGGTCAGTCTACTAACGAACGACAAGTTGCAATCAAACAAAGTGATGGCACTACCACCTTCTGGTATAACTCCGTTGGCAAAAAAAAAAAAAATCTTAGCTCAGATTGGTGTCACCTTATTGATTGTCTTAATTTTTGTTTCATTTCTTTTCTGCTGTATAATTCCCTATATCAGGAAATTAACTTCATCTTTAATTACTTCTTCTGAGGGCTTGCAACTTAAGCTTCTTCATGCTGCTCGCGTATAGTCACTTATGTGACTAAAAGGGGGATTGAAAGGGATTGCAAGGGGTTAATGTCTTTTCCTGTCTGAACACTTGATTGCACAAGTATGCTTCTTATCAAATACACATAAGTTGTAGACTATGTAAACATACTATAGCTACTCAGGTGTTCAAACATTACGAAATATAGGGTAATCACATTGTGTATGACATCACAATGGAATCTCTTTGCTTACTATGCTATATAAGTTGTAGTACTACCCATAATAAACTGAACTTGTTTTGCAACACACAAGCCTACAGTGTCGTTCATTGCAAGTTCCCTGATCAGCACGCTTGGAGAGATGATATCAGATGGTTTGCCGTTGCATCAAGTATAAGACGAGCCGGCTCGCAGCTGCAAGGACAGTGCAGGGATAGCACAGTGGAGTTTAGTGGCCCTAACAGTGTGAGCTTGTTCACATTCTGTCAAAATATCAATAATAATACCGTCTCCAGAAACACCACCCGAGTGACGTTTTTCAAGCAGCAATAATATATTCCGTATCCACTGCTGTAGTAGTGTATATGTTGACCTTGTAGGCATTGTTTGCCCAGTGTGTTCTTCAAACAACTGCCATCTAGCTGTGTGAGCTTGTTCACATTCTGTCTAAATATCAATAATAATACCGTCTCCAGAAACACCACCCGAGTGACGTTTTTCAAGCAGCAATAATATATTCCGTATCCACTGCTGTAGTAGTGTATAAGTTGACCTTGTAGGCATTGTTTGCCCAGTGTGTTCTTCAAACAACTGCCATCTAGCTGTGTGAGCTTTTTCACATTCTGTCTAAATATCAATAATAATACCATCTCCAGAACCACCACCTGAGTGACGTTTTTCAAGCAGCAATAATATATTCCGTATCCACTGCTATAGTAGTGTATACGTTGACCTTGTAGGCATTGTTTGCCCAGTGTGTTCTTCAAACAACTGCCATCTAGCTGTGTGAGCTTGTTCACATTCTGTCTAAATATCAATAATAATACCGTCTCCAAAAACACCACCCAAGTGACGTTTTTCAAGCAGCAATAATATATTCCGTATCCACTGCTGTAGTAGTGTATACGTTGACCTTGTAGGCATTGTTTGCCCAGTGTGTTCTTCAAACAACTGCCATCTAGCTGTGTGAGCTTTTTCACATTCTGTCTAAATATCAATAATAATACCGTCTCCAGAACCACCACCTGAGTGAGGTTTTTCAAGCAGCAATAATATATTCCGTATCCACTGCTGTAGTAGTGTATACGTTGACCTTGTATGCATTGTTTGCCCAGTGTGTTCTTCAAACAACTGCCATCTAGCTGTGTGAGCTTTTTCACATTCTGTCTAAATATCAATAATAATACCGTCTCCAGTAACACCACCCGAGTGACGTTTTTCAAGCAGCAATAATATATTCCGTATCCACTGCTGTAGTAGTGTATACGTTGACCTTGAGGCATTGTTTGCCCAGTGTGTTCTTCAAACAACTGCCATCTAGCTGTGTGAGCTTTTTCACATTCTGTCAAAATATCAATAATAATACCGTCTCCAGAAACACCACCTGAGTGACGTTTTTCAAGCAGCAATAATATATTCCGTATCCACTGCTGTAGTAGTGTATACGTTGACCTTGTAGGCATTGTTTGCCCAGTGTGTTCTTCAAACAACTGCCATCTAGCTGTGTGAGCTTTTTCACATTCTGTCTAAATATCAATAATAATACCGTCTCCAGAACCACCACCTGAGTGACGTTTTTCAAGCAGCAATAATATATTCCGTATCCACTGCTGTAGTAGTGTATACGTTGACCTTGTAGGCATTGTTTGCCCAGTGTGTTCTTCAAACAACTGCCATCTAGCTGTGTGAGCTTTTTCACATTCTGTCTAAATATCAATAATAATACCGTCTCCAGAAACACCACCTGAGTGACGTTTTTCAAGCAGCAATAATATATTCCGTATCCACTGCTGTAGTAGTGTATACGTTGACCTTGTAGGCATTGTTTGCCCAGTGTGTTCTTCAAACAACTGCCATCTAGCTGTGTGAGCTTTTTCACATTCTGTCTAAATATCAATAATAATACCGTCTCCAGAAACACCACCTGAGTGACGTTTTTCAAGCAGCAATAATATATTCCGTATCCACTGCTGTAGTAGTGTATACGTTGACCTTGTAGGCATTATTTGCCCAGTGTGTTCTTCAAACAACTGCCATCTAGCTGTGTGAGCTTTTTCACATTCTGTCTAAATATCAATAATAATACCGTCTCCAGAAACACCACCTGAGTGACGTTTTTCAAGCAGCAATAATATATTCCGTATCCACTGCTGTAGTAGTGTATACGTTGACCTTGTAGGCATTATTTGCCCAGTGTGTTCTTCAAACAACTGCCATCTAGCTGTGTGAGCTTTTTCACAATCTGTCTAAATATCAATAATAATACCGTCTCCAGAAACACCACCTGAGTTGTTGTTGTTGTTTTAAAAAAAATGCCAGGCAAAGGCAGGCCGCCACGCAGAGGCACTAGGGGCCGTGCTGCTATGCTATCCTGTGGCCCTAGGAAATTGCCCAGTTTTACAAAGGCAATGACCCTGAACTCCCAAAATGCTGAAGAGGTAGTTGACTGACTTACACAGCACACCCCATCCTCTACCGTTTCTAACTTTACCACAACATCCTCATCCTCCACTGCTATGGGCACCCCACGTAACACTTCCTCCACCACCGGCGCCCCTTCTTCACTGGAGTCAGAGGAGTTATTTTCACATGAGTTTCTTAAACTGAGTGATGCGCAACCATTATTGGCAGAAGAAGATGAAGGAGATGAGGACGTTACACCAGATATAATTCTGGCAGAGAACACAACAGAGATGGACATAATGAGTGATGAGGAGGTCCCCGCTGCTGCTTCCTTCTGTGAGCTGTTAGAAGAAATTGATGCATCTGAGGAGAATGATGATGAGGAGATTGATGTTTTGTGGGTGCCCAGTAGAAGAGAGCAAGAGGAGGATAGTTCAGATGGAGAGACGGAGAGTCAGAGAGGCAGGAGGAGAATAAGACTTAGAAGAAGCAGGGAGGACAGCTCGCAGGGAACAGTAGGGCAACAACATGTATCGGCACCTGTGGTCAGCCGGCCAATGCACCCGCCATTGCCGCCAACGCCGCCAACTTCTCCTGTTACCGCCAGATTGCCAGCTTCAAAAAGGTCAGCAGTGTGGGATTTTTTTAATGTGTGTGCCTCTGACAAAAGCGTTGTAATTTGCAATGAGTGCAGTCAGAAACTGAGTCTTGGGAAGCCCAACAGCCACATAGGTACAACTTCTATGCGAAGGCACATGAACGGCAAGCACAAAGCACTTTGGAAGCAACACCTCAAAGGCAGCAGACAAACTAAAAGCCACCCTCCTTCTGGTCCAGCATCTTACTGCTCTACCTCTGCTGTCCTTGACCCGTCTGAACCACCCTCCACTCCGCCTTCCACCTTGACCACCAGTTCCCAGTCATCTGCCCCCAGCCAAGTTTCTGTGAGGGCCATGTTTGAGCGTAAGAAGCCAATGTCTGCGAGTCACCCCCTTGCCCGGCGTCTGACAGCTGGCTTGTCTGCACTCTTAGCCCGCCAGCTTTTACCATACCAGCTGGTGGACTCTGAGGCCTTCCGCAAATTTGTAGCAATTGGGACACAGTGGAAGGTACCCAGCCGCAATTTTTTTTCCAAAAAGGGAATACCACACCTGTACCACCATGTGCAGAGCCAAGTCACCGCATCTCTGTCACTTAGTGTTGGGCCAAAGGTCCATATGACTACTGACGCATGGTCCTCCAAGCATGGTCAGGGCAGGTATGTCACCTACACTGCCCACTGGGTGAACTTGGTAATGGCTGGGAAGCAGGGAATGTGTGGCTCAACAACAACAGTGGAGTTGGTGTCACCGCCACGGATTGCACGCGGTTCTGCCACCACCTCTACTCCTCCTTCGCTCTCTACCTCGTCTTCTTCCTCTTCTTCCTCCTCTGCTGCTGGGTCCTCCTCCTCCACACCTGTGCACCCCCAGCTCCCCCTAGGCTATTCGACGTGCCAGGTACGCCGTTGTCATGCTGTCTTGGGGATGACGTGCCTGGAAAGCAGAAACCATACCGGATCTGTACTCCTGTCATCTCTGCAGTCACAGGCCGATCGGTGGCTGACCCCACACCAACTGAAGATCGGAAAAGTGGTGTGTGACAACAGAAGCAATCTGTTGGCAGCACTGAGACTGGGCAATTTAACACATGTGCCCTGCATGGCACATGTTCTGAATTTAATAGTCCAACGTTTTGTCTCCAAGTACCCAGGATTCCAGGACGTTCTCAGGCAGTCCAGGAAGAGTTCGGCCCATTTCAGACGTTCCTACACAGCCATGGCACGCCTTGCTGACATTCAGCAGCGGTACAACATGCCAGTCAGGCGTTTAATTTGCGACAGCCAGACTCGCTGGAATTCAACGCTCCTCATGTTGGAACGTCTGCTGCAACAACAAAGAGCCGTCAATGAATACCTGTTTGAACTGGGTGGTAGGACTGGATCTGCAGAGCTGGGGATTTTTTTCCCCCGTTACTGGGTGCTTATGCGCGATGCCTGCAGGCTCATGCGCCCTTTTGAAGAGGTTACAAACATGGTCAGTCGCACCGAAGGCACCATCAGCGACCTAATACCCTTTGCTTTCTTCCTGGAGCGTGCCGTGCGACGAGTGACAGATGAGGCTGTAGACCAGCGTGACGAGGAGCAGGAAGCGCACGATTTCTGGTCGGAATCACCAGAACGAACCCAGGCACCTGCTGCAACGCAGGGAGAGGTGTCAGAAGTGGAGTCAGAGGAGGAAGGTGGCTTTGTGGAGGAGGAGGACCAACAGGAGCAGGCTTCCCAGGGGGCTTGTGGTGACCTTTTGGGGACCCCTGGTCTTGTACGTGGCTGGGGGGAGGAGACCGTGGATGATTTAGTCCTTGATAACGAGGAAGCGGAGATGGATACCTCTGCATCCAACCTTGTGAGAATGGGGTCTTTCATGCTGTCATGCCTGTTGAAGGACCCCCGTATCAAGAGGCTTAAGGAGAAGGACCTGTACTGGGTCGCAACGCTACTAGACCCTCGGTACAAGCATAAAGTGGCAGAAATGTTACCAACGTACCACAAGTCCGAAAGGATGCTGCATTTAGAAACCAGCCTGCAAAGCATGTTGTACAATGCTTTTAAGGGTGATGTCACTTCGGGAACTCATCAACATTCCAGGGGCAGAGGTGCCAGTAATCCTGCCACGAGCGCACCTGCAAGGACAAAGCACTTTGGCCACTCTGTAACGTCAGACATGCAAATGTTTTTCAGTCCAAGGCAGCGCCAGAACCCTTCTGGATCCACCCTCAACGCCTCGACCGGCAGGTAGCGGACTACCTGGCATTAACTGCAGATATCGACACTCTGAGGAGCGATGAACCCCTGGACTACTGGGTGCGCAGGCTTGATCTGTGGCCAGAGCTGTCACAATTTGCCATGAACCTCTTGTCTTGCCCAGCCTCAAGTGTCCTCTCAGAAAGGACCTTCAGTGCAGCAGGAGGGATTGTAACTGAGAAGAGAACTCACCTAGGTCACAAAAGTGTGGATTACCTGACCTTTATTAAAATGAATGAGGCGTGGATCTCGGAGGGTTACTGCACGCCGGAAGACTTGTTCTGACTCCCCATGCAGCTGTCCTTCTCTGCACGCCTCATGACTCCACACACAGCTGTCCTTTAGCGTCCTCCTCCCTCCGCCACCGTTACAAACTAGGGTGCAAACCCTACTGGTTTCATTTGAATCCAGGTAAATCCTGAGTTTTTCTGGCCTCTGTGCTTCAGTGACTGCGACAATTTTTTTTTATATTTTTAGCATTTATATGGCATATTTTTTCTGGCCTCTGTGCTTCAGTGGCTGCGACAAAAAAAAATATTTTCAGCATTTATATGGCATATTTTTTCTGGCCTCTGTGCTTCAGTGGCTGCGACAAAAAAAATTTATATTGTTAGCATTTATATGGCATATTTTTTCTGGCCTCTGTGCTTCAGTGGCTGCGACAAATTTTTTTTTATATTTTTAGCATTTATATGGCATATTTTTTCTGGCCTCTGTGCTTCAGTGGCTGCGACAAAATTTTTTTATATTGTTAGCATTTATATGGCATATTTTTTCTGGCCTCTGTGCTTCAGTGGCTGCGACAAAAATTTTTTATATTTTTAGCATTTATATGGCATATTTTTTCTGGCCTCTGTGCTGCAGTGGCTGCGACAAAAAAAAAAATTAATATTTTCAGCATTTATATGGCATATTTTTTCTGGCCTCTGTGCTTCAGTGGCTGCGACAAAATTTTTTTATATTGTTAGCATTTATATGGCATATTTTTTCTGGCCTCTGTGCTTCAGTGGCTGCGACAAAAAAACATAATTTTTCATGAAAATACACATGCCTAATTTTTCAGGGTTCTGCAACAGTGGCAAAATCGCATCTTTTATGGTCACCGCAGGTGATCAATAAAGTAGACCAAAACTGGGCCCACACTGCAGAATCAGTGTTTTTTGGTTCACTTCACTGTACATTGAATTACCTCTGCCTGACCGTGCACGTGCGCACAAGCACGGTGACTGCTAAACACACCACTACAGAAATATTGCCACCAACAGGACGAACATCCTGGAGGTGACAAGCTCAACTAGTAATTAACAACTATTATTTGCTCACTTGACGGTATCATTCATTAAAGCTCTTTGCGTTTTTTTGCGTTGCAGTAAGCGCCGCGTTTCGTCTTTGCGTGTGAACAGGCTGTAACCTTTACACGACTTGATTGGCATGTAGACGCCGGACGTTTTAAAGCAGTTTATTACACAGGTTTAGAAATGTAGTGTGATTTCTGCCCTTTACAGCACAAAACGCAGCGCTGTGTCAACAATGTATTTTTCAGATACATTTTTGCCCTTGATCCCCCTCTGGCGTGCCACTGTCCAGGTCGTTGCACCCTTTAAACAACTTTAAAATCATTTTTCTGGCCAGAAATGTCTTTTCTAGCTTTTAAAATTCGCCTTCCCATTTAAGTCTATGGGGTTCGCGACGTTCGCGAACCGTTCGCATTTTTGATGCAAGTTCGCGAATATGTTCGCAAACTTTTTTTCCGACGTTCGCTACATCCCTAGTTACAAGTGTACTCCCGACATCCTCAGTGGACCCTGGAATTACTGGAAGCTCAAGGCAGGAGCTAATTCCAGGGCTCCTGTCCAACAGTTAAAACATGTACTTTGCACTTGTTGCTCATTGCAAGATGCTAAAGAGTGTTTATAAAACTGTATGGCCTCCTAGAATAGGGATGAACAATTTGTGTCTTTACCACATTCCATAATACGTTTTTCTCAGGTCCCTGTTCACAATGGACCAGTTCAAAATGGACCAGTTATCCAGAATGCTTTCTGTAATTTGTATCTTTAAACCTTAAAGGGATACTGTCATGGGAAAACATTTTTTTTTCCAAACCAGATCAGTTAATATTGCTGCACCAGCAGAATTCTGCACTGAAATACGTTTCTCAAAAGAACAAACAGATTTTTTTATATTTAATTTTGAAATCTGACATGGGGCTAGACATATTGTTAGTTTCCCAGCTGCCCCCAGTCATGTGACTTGTGCTCTGATAAACTTCAGTCACTCTTTACTGCTGAACTGCAGGTATCACCCCTTTCTCCCCCCCCCAGAAGCCTAACAACAAAACAGAGCAATGAGAAGGTAACCAGATAGCAGCTCCCTAACACAAGATGCCTGATCAGGGCCGGAACTAGGGGTAGGCAGAGTAGGCACGTGCCTAGGGCGCAAAGCTGAGGGGAGCCAGGCACGTACCTGCTCTGTCGCCTACCCCGTGTCTGGTACCGTCTCTCCCCGACTGCCACTGGTGGCTTGTGCATAAATTCTATTCTGCGCATGTGCAAACACATTTGCGGAGCAGTCAAGCGCGCACAGAGCCGGCGTCGTGGCCCGCCAGGTTGCCTAGGGCGCCTGGCCGGGTTGGCCCGGCTCTGTGCCTGATATAAATACAGCACTCAATAGTAAAGTAGGAGAAACAACAGCCTGCCAGAAAGCAGTTCCATCCTAAAGTGCTGGCTCTTTCTGAAAGCACATGACCAGGCAAAATGACCTGAGATGGCTGCCTACACACAAATATTACAACTAAAAAAATATACTTGCTGGTGCAGGAATGAAATTTTATATTGTAGAGTGAATTATTTGCAGTGTAATTTAGAAATAAATACTACATCATAAAAATCATGACAGCATCCCTAAAAAAAAGTATTTCAATATTAATTAAATCCAATAGGCTGGTTTTCCTTCCAGTAAAGATTAATTACATTTTAGTTTGGATCAAGTAAAATGTACTGTTTTATTATTACAGAGCAAAATCATTTTTAAAAATTTTAATTATTTTCTGGATAATGGGTTTCCAGGTAGCGGATCCTGTACCAGTACTAAAAGATAAGTGCATGGTCTTTTAGTCAGGTGCTCCTGCACAGTCTGATGTAGGATTAGTTAAGCTGCTTTTCACATAAGGCACTCTTTTTCATGACAATTGTAATAAATATGAAACATATATTTGCAAGGAAATGAATGCCAATTGCAGGTTAGCTGTATACAAAGGGAAAAAAAATCTTTACGGAAAACAGATTTTTGTGAATATTTCAGCTCGTAACACCATCAAAATCTTGTTTGTGAGATAAGTAATAGACATTTGCTCTGTTCTGCTGACTATAAATTACCACTTCAGGAAATCCATTGTTATGAGCAGTGAGTCTGAAGAGCATTTCCACCTACCAGATAGAACATGAGCCTGTATAAATACATATTAATAAGCTATTATTCACCAGAAAGACAATACTGAGAAATAATTGCATATCTTTCCAAATATGAATATGAAGTATTTTTTGTAATTTTGCAGCAGTAAACCATTGCTACAGGAAGACATGAGCTTTTTGTTATATAGATATATAGATCTATATAGATATTTTATTTTTATTTTTTTAAATATAGATTTTCACCTTTGAATTAACCTTTACTATTCTGTAGAGAGTGATATTCTGAGACAATTTGCAATTGGTTTTCATTTTTTATTATTTGTGGTTTTGAGTTATTTAGCTTTTTATTCAGCAGCTCTCCAGTTTGCAATTTCATCAATTTGCTTGATAGGGTCCAAATTACCCTAGCAAACTTAAGGTGGCCATACATGGATAGATCCGCTTGTTTGCAATATCGGGCAGATCCGATCGTGGGCCCTAGGGCCCAACGATCGGATCCTAGCATTCACAAACAGGCGGTCGGATCGCGGGACCGTATCAACAAACAGATGCGGCCGCGATCCGACGGGATTTTTAAACCCATCCGATCGAGATCTGGCCGACTTTCGGCCAGATCTCGATCGGGGAAGCCCGTCGGGGGCCCCCGTACACGGGCCAATAAGCTGCCGACACGGACTGTCGGCAGCTTTTATCGGCCCGTGTATGGCCACCTTTACACTGATTTGCATAAGAGACTGGAATATGAATAGGAGAGGGTCTGATTAGAAAGATGAGTAAAAAAGTAGCAATAACAATAAATGTGTAGTTGTTTAGATGGGTTCAGTGCCCCCGATTTGATAGCTGGAAAGAGTCAGAAGAAGAAATAATTAAATAAATTATAAAAATAAATATATAAATATATAAATAATGAAGACCAATTGAAAAGTTGCTTAGAATTGGTCAATCTATTACATACTAAAACGTAACATAAAGGTGAACCACCTCTTTAAGGCTTTTGCATTGGATTCACAAATGGAATAAAGATTATTGTATATATGTGAATTTATGTTGTTTTGCTGCTAATAATAAAGAATACAGCCAAAATGTTGAGGGCTGACATTTAGAATTCCAGCCTTTAGAGAAGCATGGGCAGGAAAAAAAGATGAATGCCAATGTAGTGCTACCTTATATGCAAATCTGTGTGAAGGGAACCCAAACCCTATTGGTAAACTGAAATATTCTTTCATTTATTTCCACAAAGGGAGAATGTGCCCTATTTATTAGGGTCTCAGATGCCTTTGATTGTAAGCTCTCGTAAACAGGGCCCTCTAATCGCATTTTTCTTTCTATAACTCTTGTCTGTTAAATTATTGCAAGGCCCCTGTTGTTCATAAATTAATTTAAAGTATTGCATAACTTGCTGGCGCTATATAAATCGAAAATGATGATCTGCAACTGCTCAGTCTGTTGAATAGCTTTGTGCTTGCTACAATTTGGCACACACCAAACCTGCAAAACTGCATTAACAGCGGGGCACTGGAAATGCACTGGAAAATTGGGCTCTTATTTACTTCTCAGGTCCATAGTGCACAGGACTAGACATATTTGCAATGTAATAATATATTTTGAGACTGATGTGGTATTGCTAATCTGTGTGTTTCCCTGTTCAAGGCTGTGAAAACAGAAAGAGCTTTTCAATGTAAGTGATAATGTCCTTTTTGTTACAGGATGACTTTACAAAGTATTTCAGACTTGTCCATGTATTAAGTTGATTTGGAAAAAGCTGGGATTCCTGTTTTCACTTTGAGATGTCAACATGCCCCAAATGCCTGCAACTATATAAACTTAGCTTGCCTCTTCTTTTATCCTTCTCTTCAGAAATACTGGTGGCACAAATAAACCACTTTTTTGCACATTTTAGTGCTGCTGTTTATATACTTAATATATTTACACATTTTTACAGTTTTACAGAGTTCTGTTTCAGATAGTACTGGTTTCAATTAAGTGAGAATACTGAAAAAAATATGTTGCTCCTACCTACAGTATATGAGAGAGTATATTTTAACCATCAAAAGGGGTAACTTACAAAGTGCAACAAGTGAAAGAACCATTAAAGAAATAGGCAAATACTTAATAAGAGGTCTCACTACTGAAAGTAGCATTAAAAATAAATGCTTTATTAGTTCCTCAATGAAAAAACACATTAAAAATACACCTTCATAACCAGCAATGTATTGAGGTGAGAAATAAATCAAACAAATACAAATATGTAAAGTTTATATATTTGTATTTGTTTGACCTGTATCTAACCTCAATGCATTGCTGGTTATGAAAAAGTATTTTAATGTGTGTGTTTTTTTTTTTTTTTACTTTCTTTATTTCAATTTTTAAAAATATTTAGACTAGATAAGAAAGACAGTTTAGAAAAAGAGGTAGAACTTCAGAAGGGTCGGAAGTAGAATAGAAGAGTAAGGAGGGGATGAAAGTGGAAGACATTTAGATGCCCTGGATCTCCCCCAGCCAGGTGTTCCATATTTTCCCAAATTTCCCTGGGCAGCCTCTGGCCTATACGTTAACTTTTGACTGGGAAGAACGTTATTGATTAGCTTTTTTTCAGAAGCTTAAAGTCAGGGGGTGCTGTTGCTTTCAATGTCATCAGGGTGGCTTTTTTGGCAAAGTGAAGAAGTTGCAGAAGGCATACTCATTTGCTGGAGTTCAGAGATAGTCCTTCTGTTATTCCCAGTCAGTAGAGTTCGGTTGAACGTATGTTGGGAAGCTCGAGCTTGGCTTCAGCATAATGCAATATTTCTTTCCAAGATCTTTGTATTTCGGGCAATCCCAAAATACGTGTCCGTAGTTGTCTTGGTGCCATGTTTACATTTGGGACATACGTCGGGGCATCCAGGATAGATCTGGGCCAGTCTGTAACTTTGGATGTATGTACTTATCTATACTGGAGATATTAGTCTCAGGTATTTGGCTCAGAATTTCTTTCCAATCCCCTACAAATTTATTAACAAATAAAATGTGTCTTTTTAATGCTACCTCCAGTAGTGAAACCCCTTATTAAGTACTTGCCCCATTTCTTTAATGGTTCTTTCACTTGTTGCATTTTGTATAGCTGCTTTGGGGAGCTCTGGGAGCATTGTCCAACCTTAAGGTTTGGTGGTTTATGAGGATTAGTGCACCTCAATAGACAGGTTTGGAAACCTCTTTTATGCAACTTACAAAGTGCAATGTTACATGTAGGGTACAAAATGCCCAAAAAATTGTGCAAACCATCATGTTTTATTTATAAGACTTCACTCTGCCCCACACCTTGCACTCAGGGTACAGGTCATTGCACTTCCCCCTGAATACAGCTGTGTATGTAGGGTGATGGGGGAGGTATTTCAAAAATCCAAAACTTCCAGAGTTTAAAGTGTTCTGGATACAGGATTGCTGAAAATTAGCTGCCCCTCATCATAGACAAGAGATGATCACAGTGTAGAACTGGGCTCTGTATTAAGTGAAATCAGCAAATACTTTGTAAGGCTCTGGATAACCGGTAAAACTGCCTCTGGTTTTTCAAGGTTGTATGCTTTTCTCCTTGCTCAAGGCCAATATTTTTAAGTAACAGTTTGACTTTTAGCTGCTTGAACTGAGACGGGAAAAAAGTGACACTGAAACATGCAGAGAAATGCCTTCAAGCTGTTCCTTTTTACAAATAAACTATACATTTGTAGTTGGTTTTGTTCAAACATTTAGCACTAATACGTTATAAAAGTTTCCCTTCTGTCAAATTCTTGTGCCTGAAAGCCTTCTGAATCTGTCTGCCTATGTGAAGGAATAACATTTAAGTTTTTCAGAATTTTTATGGGAAGTCCAAACAGCCCCCCACCAGCCCATGAAATAGGCATTTGCCAGAATCCACAGATTGCCAGTCAGGGCCTGACCTAGAGGCTATCAGTTGCAGTTGTAATGCTTTCCACCCAATATGATTTTGCTACTAATATGGACTCATGCAGCTTAGCTAGCTTTAAAGGTACAGTATACACCTAAAAATACCTTTGCTAAAAATAAACAATAAATAGGAGTTTTAGGAAGACATTTAGATGCCCTCGATCTCCCCCAGCCAGGTGTTCCATATTTTCCCAAATTTCCCTGGGCAGCCTCTGGCCTATACGTTAACCTTTGACTGGGAAGAACATTATTGATTAGCTTTTTCCAGAAGCTTAAAGTCAGGGGGGTGCTGTTGCTTTCAATGTCATAAGGGTGGCTTTTTTGGCAAAGTGAAGAAGTTGCAGAAGGCATACTCATTCGCTGGAGTTCAGAGATAGTCCTCCTGTTATTCCCAGTAAGCAGAGTTTGGGAGAACGTACGTTGGGAAGCCCGAGCTTGGCATCAGCATAATTCAATATTTCTTTCCAAAATCTTTGTATTTCGGGCAATCCCAAAATACATGTCTGTAGTTGCCTTGGTGCCATGTTTGATTTTGATAAGCTCCTCTAATGTCCATCGAGACAGGAAGTGCTAAAGTGAACCTGGCTTCATATTCTTGTTTAGTGCCAGAAACCATAGTTATTCTTTATTGAAAACAATAGTGTTCAGTCCCTATTCATTGAGCTAATGTTAAAAAGGGTATATACTTTGCCTTTAAATACAAAGTACTGTTTTATTATTACAGAGAAAAAGGAAATTAGAATCGTTATCTTAAAATGCACTCAGCGGGAGGAGTCATTCCTGTAATTTGGAGCTTTTTTTATATCAGAGCCAAACCACCTGTATGTTATCAACAAAAATGAAAATGCATCTTTATAATTTAGAAATAAATTGCTGCAAGCATTTTCCTTCATAGATCAGAGCCATTTTAATGAATCCTATGTCTATTTATGAATAGGTTCCTCAAGGAACCTATCTACCCACAGCCATGGCTTCAGATGTCAACACTGGCTTTTTCATGGCACTCAAAATATTGGGAAATGTAACATACAAATGGAAGTGCAAAATAACATAACGATAAATAATGACACATAAAAGGAAAGTGATATTCAGACCATACAAAGAAAGGGTTTTAGGGTCATTGACTCCCCTCTAGAGATGGCGCGAACTGTTCGCCGGCGAACTTGTTCGCGCGAACATCGGGTGTTCGCGCTCGCCGGAAGTTCGCGAACGTCGCGCGACGTTCGCCATTTTGGGTTCGCCATTGTTGGCGCTTTTTTTTGCCCTCTCACCCCAGACCAGCAGGTACATGGCAGCCAATCAGGAAGCTCTCCCCTGGACCACTCCCCTTCCCTATAAAAACCGAAGCCCTGCAGCGTTTTTTCACTCTGCCTGTGTGTGCTGAAGAGATAGTGTAGGGAGAGAGCTGCTGCCTGTTAGTGATTTCAGGGACAGTTGAAAGTTTGCTGGCTAGTAATCGTGTTGATACTGCTCTGTTATTGGAGGGACAGAAGTCTGCAGGGGTTTGAGGGACATTTAAGCTTAGGTAGCTTTGCTGGCTAGTAATCTACCTTCTACTGCAGTGCTCTGTATGTAGCTGCAGTGGGCAGCTGTCCTGCTTCTGATCTCATCTGCTGACTGCTGCAATAACAGTAGTCCTTGTAAGGACTGCTTTTATTTATTTTTTTGTTGTTTTACTACTACTACTACTACTACTACTACTATAAGAGCCCAGTGCTATTAGTCTAGCAGTGTTGGGGAGTGGGACTGGTGTGCTAATCTGCTGCTCCTAGTAGTTCAGCAGCACCAACTGTAATTTTTTTTTTTTAATATTCATTTTTTTTTTATTTTACTTTTTTTTTATTTTACTACCGCTGTAGTAGTGTATAAGTTGACCTTTTAGGCATTATTTGCCCTGTAGGCATTTTTTGCCCAGTGTTATTCAACCAACTGCCATCTAGCTGTGTGACCTTGTTCACATTCTGTCTAAATATCCATAATATTACCGTCTCCAGAAAAAACACCGGAGTGACTTTTTTCAAGCAGCCATAATAAATTTTACGTAATCCGTATCCATCGCTGTAGTAGTGTATAAGTTGACCTTTTAGGCATTATTTGCCCTGTAGGCATTTTTTGCCCAGTGTGTTATTCAACCAACTGCCATCTAGCTGTGTGACCTTGTTCACATTCTGTCTAAATATCCATAATATTACCGTCTCCAGAAAAAACACCGGAGTGACTTTTTTCAAGCAGCCATAATAAATTTTACGTAATCCGTATCCATCGCTGTAGTAGTGTATAAGTTGACCTTTTAGGCATTATTTGCCCTGTAGGCATTTTTTGCCCAGTGTGTTATTCAACCAACTGCCATCTAGCTGTGTGACCTTGTTCACATTCTGTCTAAATATCCATAATATTACCGTCTCCAGAAAAAACACCGGAGTGACTTTTTTCAAGCAGCCATAATATATTTTAATAATCCGTATCCACCGCTGTAGTAGTGTATACGTTGATCTTGTGGGCATTATTTGCACAGTGTTTTCTTCAAACCGCCATCTAGCTGTGTGAGCTTGTTCACATTTTGTCTAAATATTGATAATATTATCGTCTCTAGAAAAACCACTTGAGTTACTTTTTTTCAAGCAGCATTCTTATATTTTACGTAATCCGTATCCACCGCTGTGTATACGTTGACCTTGTAGGCATTATTTGCACAGTGTTTTCTTCAAACCGCCATCTAGCTGTATGAGCTTGTTCACATTTTGTCTAAATATTGATAATATTATCGTCTCTAGAAAAACCACTTGAGTTACTTTTTTTCAAGCAGCATTCTTATATTTTACGTAATCCGTATCCACCGCTGTGTATACGTTGACCTTGTAGGCATTATTTGCACAGTGTTTTCTTCAAACCGCCATCTAGCTGTGTGAGCTTGTTCACATTTTGTCTAAATATTGATAATATTATCGTCTCTAGAAAAACCACTTGAGTTACTTTTTTTCAAGCAGCATTCTTATATTTTACGTAATCCGTATCCACCGCTGTGTATACGTTGACCTTGTAGGCATTATTTGCACACTGTTTTCTTCAAACCGCCATCTAGCTGTGTGAGCTTGTTCACATTTTGTCTAAATATTGATAATATTATCGTCTCTAGAAAAACCACTTGAGTTACTTTTTTTCAAGCAGCATTCTTATATTTTACGTAATCCGTATCCACCGCTGTGTATACGTTGACCTTGTAGGCATTATTTGCACACTGTTTTCTTCAAACTGCCATCTAGCTGTGTGTATTATCGTTTCCAGAAAAACCAACTGAGTTTTTGTTGTTGTTGTTTTTTAAAAATAATGCCAGGCAAAGGCAGGCCGCCACGCAGAGGCCGTGCTAGGGGCCGTGCTGCTATGCAATCCTGTGGCCCTAGCAAATTGCCCAGTTTTAAAAAGCCAATGACCCTGAACTCCCAAAATGCTGAAGAGGTAGTTGACTGGCTTACACAGCACACCCCATCCTCTACCGTTTCTAACTTTACCACAACATCCTCCTCATCCTCCACTGCTATGGCCACCCCACGTAACACTTCCTCCACCACCGGTGCCCCTTCTTCACTGGAGTCAGAGGAGTTATTTTCCCATGAGTTTCTTGAACTGAGTAATGCGCAACCATTATTGGCAGAAGAAGATGAAGGAGATGAGGACGTTACACCAGATTTAATTCTGGCAGAGAACACGACAGAGATGGACATAATGATGAGTGATGAGGAGGAGGTCCCCGCTGCTGCTTCCTTCTGTGATGTGTCAGAAGAAATTGATGCATCTGAGGAGAATGATGATGAGGAGATTGATGTTTTGTGGGTGCCTAGTAGAAGAGAGCAAGAGGAGGGTAGTTCAGATGGAGAGACGGAGAGTCAGAGAGGCAGTAGGAGAATAAGACTTAGAAGAAGCAGGGAGGACAGCCCGCAGGGATCAGTAGGGCAACAACATGTATCGGCACCTGTGTTCAGCCGGCCAACGCACCCGCCATTGCCGCCAATGCCGCCAACTTCTACTGTTACCGCCAGATCGCAGACTTCCAAAAAGTCAGCAGTGTGGGATTTTTTTAATGTGTGTGCCTCTGACAAAAGCATTGTAATTTGCAATGAGTGCAGTCAGAAACTGAGCCTTGGTAAGCCCAACAGCCACATAGGTACAACTTCTATGCGAAGGCACATGAGCGGCAAGCACAAAGCACTTTGGGAGCAACACCTCAAAGGCAACAGGCAAACTAAAAGCCACACTCCTTCTGGTCCAGCATCTTACTGCTCTACCTCTGCTCTCCTTGACCCATCTGAACCACCCTCCACTCCGCCTTCCACCTTGACCACCTGTTCCCATTCCCAGTCATCTGCCACCAGCCAAGTTTCTGTGAAGGCCATGTTTGAGCGTAAGAAGCCAATGTCTGACTGTCACCCCCTTGCCCGGCGTCTGACAGCTGGCTTGTCTGCACTCTTAGCCCGCCAGCTTTTACCATACCAGCTGGTGGACTCTGAGGCCTTCCGCAAATTTGTAGCAATTGGGACACCGCAGTGGAAGGTACCCAGCCGCAATTTTTTTTCTAAAAAGGGAATACCACACCTGTACCAACATGTGCAGAGCCAAGTTACCGCATCTCTGTCACTTAGTGTTGGGCCAAAGGTCCATATGACTACTGACGCATGGTCCTCCAAGCATGGTCAGGGCAGGTATGTCACCTACACTGCCCACTGGGTGAACTTGGTAATGGCTGGGAATGGGAAGCAGGGAATGGGTAGCTCAACAACAACAACAACAGTGGAGTTGGTGTCACCGCCACGGATTGCACGCGGTTCTGCCACCACCTCTACTCCTCCATCGCTCTCTACCTCGTCTTCTTCCTCTTCTTCTTCTTACTCTGCTGCTGGGTCCTCCTTCTCCTCCTCCACACCTGTGCACCCCCAGCTCCCCCTAGGCTATTCGACGTGCCAGGTACGCCGTTGTCACGCTGTCTTGGGGATGACGTGCCTGGAAAGCAAAAACCATACCGGATCTGTACTCCTGTCATCTCTGCAGTCACAGGCCGATCGGTGGCTGACCCCACACCAACTGCAGATCGGAAAAGTGGTGTGTGACAATGGAAGCAATCTGTTGGCAGCGTTGAGACTGGGAAATTTAACACATGTGCCCTGCATGGCACATGTGTTAAATTTAATAGTCCAACGTTTTGTCTCCAAGTACCCAGGATTCCAGGACGTTCTCACCCAGTCCAGAAAGGTGTCGGCCCATTTCAGACGTTCCTACACAGCCATGGCACGCCTTGCTGACATTCAGCAGCGCTACAACATGCCAGTCAGGCGTTTGATTTCTGACAGCCAGACTCGCTGGAATTCAACGCTCCTTATGTTGGAACGTCTGCTGCAACAACAAAGGGCCGTCAACGAGTACCTTTTTGAACTGGGTGGTAGGACTGGATCTGCAGAGCTGGGGATTTTTTTCCCCCGTTACTGGGTGCTTATGCGCAATGCCTGCAGGCTCATGCGACCTTTTGAAGAGGTGACAAATATGGTCAGTCGCACCGAAGGCACCATCAGCGACCTAATACCCTTCGCTTTCTTCCTGGAGCGTGCCGTGCGATGAGTGACAGATGAGGCTGTAGACCAGCGTGACGAGGAGCTGGAAGCGCACGATTTATGGTCGGAATCACCAGAACGAACCCAGGCACCTGCTGCAACGCAGGGAGAGGTGCCAGAAGTGGAGTCAGAGGAGGAAGGTGGCTTTGTGGAGGAGGAGGAGGAGGACCAACAGGAGCAGGCTTCCCAGGGGGCTAGTGGTGACCTTTTGGGGACCCCTGGTCTTGTACGTGGCTGGGGGGAGGAGACCGTGGATGATGCAGTCCTTGATAATGAGGAAGCGGAGATGGATAGCTCTGCATCCAACCTTGTGAGAATGGGGTCTTTCATGCTGTCATGCCTGTTGAAGGACCCCCGTATCAAGAGGCTTAAGGAGAAGGACCTGTACTGGGTCGCAACGCTACTAGACCCTCGGTACAAGCATAAAGTGTCAGAAATGTTACCAACATACCACAAGTCCGAAAAGATGCGGCATTTACAAACCAGCCTGCAAAACATGTTGTACAATGCTTTTAAGGGTGATGTCACTTCAGGAACTCATCAACATTCCAGGGGCAGAGGTGCCAGTAATCCTGCCACGAGCACACCTGCAAGGACAAAGCCCTTTGGCCGGTCTGTAACGTCAGACATGCAAATGTTTTTCTGTCCAAGGCAGCGCCACAACCCTTCTGGATCCACCCTCAAAGAACGCCTCGACCGGCAGGTAGCGGACTACCTGGCATTAACTGCAGATATCGACACTCTGAGGAGCGATGAACCCCTGGACTACTGGGTGCGCAGGCTTGATCTGTGGCCAGAGCTGTCACAATTTGCCATGAACCTCTTGTCTTGCCCAGCCTCAAGTGTGCTCTCAGAAAGGACCTTCAGTGCAGCAGGAGGGATTGTAACTGAGAAGAGAACTCGCCTAGGTCACAAAAGTGTCGATTACCTGACCTTTATTAAAATGAATGAGGGGTGGATCTCGGAGGGTTACTGCACGCCGGAAGACTTGTTCTGACTTCTATGCAGCTGTCCTTCTCTTCAAGCCTCATGACTCCACACACAGCTGTCCTTTAGCGTCCTCCTCCCTCCGCCACCGTTACAAACTAGGGTGCAAACCCTACTGGTTTAATTTTTTCTGGCCTCTGTGCTTCAGTGGCTGCAACCAAAAAAACTGGGCAAACAATGTCTACAAGGTCAACGTATGGCGAAAAATGACTATTTTCAGCATTTATATGGCATATTTTTTCTGGCAACTGTGCTTCAGTGGCTGCGTCCAAAAAAATGCATATTTTCTGCATTTATATGGCATAATTTTTCTGGCCTCTGTGCTTCAGTGGCTGCAACCAAAAAAATTTATATTTTCAGCATTTATATGGCATAATTTTTCTGTCAACTGTGCTTCAGTGGCTGCGACCAAAAAAATGCATATTTTCTGCATTTATATGGCATCATTTTTCTGGCCTCTGTGCTTCAGTGGCTGCAACCAAAAAAATTTATATTTTCAGCATTTATATGGCATAATTTTTCTGTCAACTGTGCTTCAGTGGCTGCGACCAAAAAAATGCATATTTTCTGCATTTATATGGCATAATTTTTCTGGCCTCTGTGCTTCAGTGGCTGCAACCAAAAAAATTTATATTTTCAGCATTTATATGGCATAATTTTTCTGGCAACTGTGCTTCAGTGGCTGCGACCAAAAAAATGACTATTTTCAGCATTTATATGGCATATTTTTTCTGGCCTCTGTGCTTCAGTGGCTGCGGCCAAAAAAACTGGGCAAACAATGCCTACAAGGTCAACGTCGTTGACCTTGTAGGCATTGTTTGCCCAGTTTTTTTGGCCGCAGCCACTGAAGCACAGAGGCCAGAAAAAATATGCCATATAAATGCTGAAAATAGTCATTTTTTGCCATACGTTGACTCAACGTATATGGCAAAAAATGACTATTTTCAGCATTTATATGGCATATTTTTTCTGGCAACTGTGCTTCAGTGGCTGCAACCAAAAAAACTGGGCAAACAATGCCTACAAGGTCAACGTATGGCAAAAAATGACTATTTTCAGCATTTATATGGCATATTTTTTCTGGCAACTGTGCTTCAGTGGCTGCGTCCAAAAAAAACTGGGCAAACAATGTCTACAAGGTCAACGTATGGCGAAAAATGACTATTTTCAGCATTTATATGGCATATTTTTTCTGGCAACTGTGCTTCAGTGGCTGCGTCCAAAAAAACTGGGCAAACAATGCCTACAAGGTCAACGTATGGCAGTTGTTTAAAGAGAACAGTAGATTACTAGCCAGCAAAGCTACCTAAGCTAAAATGTCCCTCAAATCCCTGCAGACTTCTGTCCCTCCAATACAGAGCAGTATCAAGCAGATTACTAGCCAGCAAACTTACTATCATCTGTCCCTGAAATCACTAACAGCTCTCCCCCTACACTATCTCTTCCAAGCACACACAGGCAGATTTTTCAGATACATTTTTGCCCTTGATCCCCCTCTGGCATGCCACTGTCCAGGTCGTTGCACCCTTTAAACAACTTTAAAATCATTTTTCTGGCCAGAAATGTCTTTTTTAGATGTTAAAGTTCGCCTTCCCATTGAAGTCTATGGGGTTCGCGAACCGTTCGCGAACCGCTCGCATTTTTGCGCAAGTTCGCGAATATGTTCGCAAACTTTTTTTCCGACGTTCGCTACATCCCTACTCCCCTCACCTCATAGTCTCTGCAGGTCATCATTGCTTATGGGTTTAGGCAAAGGAAAGTAAAGGTAAACAGCTGTATTTTCTTTTTTAATCATATTAAGAGTTTTCTCATCCATACGTGACTGATTTCTCAAAAAGACAATGTGCAGCTGTTTGCACTAAAAACCCCATAAACTACAAACTGTCATAACTGGGTGCTTTAATCAGAAGAACTAAGCTTATATCACAAGTATAACACTGCATTGCCTTCCCATGACACATTGAAACTGGATGCTCATATCTGCTCATGATGATTAACAACCATAGTGACACAAGCCTTAGAGCGGCAGCAAGAAAACTGATATTTCTCACATGTTTTGTCCAAACCACTTGATGATTGCTCCGTACATTGCCACCCCTCCTGCCCAGTGATTTCGTTGATCACGCTAATGTGATAGGGACAATGTTGACCATCCAAAAGAGTACCTAAAGAATTGACATTCTGATTTGCTGCATGGATAGCTCTGATTAGCTGAACCAGAATTACATGGGCCTACTTCTTTCACTTGCCACGTGACTGGCTGGGTCAGTGCAGTGTAGCCATCCTAATGTGAGAACCACTTTCATTCTTATATTTCTCTAATACAGTGTCAGCTGTCTGAAATGAATCAATTCATTTCTTCTCCAGTTTAATTTGCTTGCTTGGCCACAGTGTAGTTTATTTCACAGGTTTCTCTTTCATTAAAGGACTTACAACTGGAGAACGTGACGAACGTCACATGATCCTCTTTATAATCAACTGAAGCAGAGGAAAGAAAACTGTGCAATGGGCTCTGTCCCATGTTGATAAAGGATCTCTGCTCCATATTTCAGAAGAAGTATCAGCTGATGAAGCACTAGAACAGTTTGCTGCAACCACTGCTGGCCAAATAGCCAAATACCAATCAGGTTAGTCCTGTTTTATAGGGGGAAATATTCAGGTTAGTCCTGTTTTATAGGGGGAAATATTCAGGTTAGTCCTGTTTTATAGGGGGAAGTAATCAGGTTAGTCCTGTTTTATATGTTTTATAGAGAGAGAAAATAAGGGACCATTGATGACAGAGCAAAAGCTGTAAACCTGTTGTGGAGGGTATTATTAGTGATAGAATAATACTTAATGCCACTATGAGGGATAACACTGCTGCAGCAACAAGTAAATCTCAATGTTAGTATAGACCTATACACACCCAGAACTAGGCCTAATGCATGTTTATGAGCTTGGTCAGACCATATGGAATCATTTCAATAAAACAAGGTTGCATGCCTGGAATTGTCAGAATCCATATTTGTCAGATATGAGTTCTGCTAACGTTATCTGAACTAAACTGTCTGGCTAAACTTAAACAGTACAGGTATGAGACTTGTTATCCAGAATGCTCGGGACCTGGGGGTTTCTGGATAAGAGATCTTTCCATAATTTGGATCTTCATAACTTAAGTCTACTAAAAAATCCTGTAAACATTAATAAAATCTCTGGTTTTGCTTTCAATAATGATTAATTCTATCTTAGTTTGGATCAAGTACAAGGCATTGTTTTATTATTACAGAGAAAAAAAAGGAAATGTTTTTGACAATTTGAATTATTTGGATAAAGTAGAGTCTAGGGTTGAGACGGCCCGGGAGACTAGCTTTAGAATTAATTGTGAGAATTTACATACGACTGCATTGCATGTTAATGGATGGCAATCCTGACATTCCTGCTAATCTTGCAGTTGTGCTTGAGGTAGCTGTCTCATGCCATATGACATGCAGAATGACACAGAGAGATAAAAATAAAATGATTGTGCTAGGGCAATATTAAAACAAAAGCTAATGCTCGCCCTTGGGGCCTATTTATCATGCGGTGTAAAAAGTGGAGTGAAACATTACCAGTGATGTTGGCCAGATCAACCAATCAGCAATTAGATTTCAACAGTTAGAAAACAAAAGCAAAGTTCTCATTGGTTGCTATGAGCAACATCACCAGTAATGTTTCACTCCACATTTTACACAGCATGATAAATAGACCCCATGTAGGAAAATTACAAAAACAAAATAAACAAAAAAACCTAGCAAGAGCAAAATCCTAGAATTACAGTATATTTCTCAAGCTGTTAGTTAATGGTCAGTTTATTTGGCAGGCATGGCTTTCAATCAACAGATTTCACAGAATGAAAAGGTTCAGCAAGTTATGTTTTCCCGGAAAATTTCTGGGAATACACAATGGGGCTCATTTATAAACACTGAGCAAATCTGCACATGGGCAGTAACCCATAGCAACCAATCAAATGCTTGCTTTAGCTGTTCGACCTGCAGCTGCCTGTAAAAAGCCAATGACTGGTTGGTTGCTATAGGTTACTGCCCAGGTGCAAACTTGCCCAGTGTTTATAAATGATCCGGATACCTGAAGAAAGTTCTGTGCTTGGTCAATCCTTTACAGGTTGATTGTATAAAGGTCACACGTGCACATTTCATGGAGTGTCAGTGCCATCTACTGTGAGACTGCAAAGATACATTTATCGTTGGCATTTCAAAAGACCAAACGTACAACCAAGAACATTTTGAAGAAGACATGACTGAATCTCTATTAAATACAGTTTAAAACAACTATAACGAACAAATACAAATACACCATTCATTATAAATTATATTTAACCTCCATATATAGCGTTATAAGCTCAGTCTAATAGATAAAATATTTAAATTGTATTATCCTTTCCATTCCAGACACAGGTTAAATACTCTACAGGTGAAGTATGTGATCTGCTAATGGGGTAAAGGTTGCGACATCCGGAAATCCATTATCCTGAAAGCTCAGAATTACAGTAAGGTTATCTCCAAGGTTATTGAATCAAATAAATAAAAAATGTAAAGCATATTTCCTTTTTCTCTATAATAACAAAACAGTACCTTGTACAGTAATTAATACTTATTGGTGGGAAAATAATCCTATTGGGTTTATTTATGGGGTTATAATACCAACTGTTGAATGTTACCGTTTTTTATACCTTGAATGAACTCACAACTTAAATGGTTTCTTATTTAGGAAAACTCGATTCTGCGAGTTCAGGTTGTGAAACCCAAAAACTCAAATCAATCGAGTTTTCGGCGAAAAAAACCTCAAATCGCTCATATCGATCAAGTTTTCGGGCAAACCCCTCTAAAAGAAAACAACAAAAATCACGGAGGCTATTATCATCTTCAAGTGGTTCAAGGGACCTTTGCCATTGACTCCTACATGGCCTCAACAGGTTTTAGAAGGTGTATTATTGGATTTGAGCTATTTCCAGGGTTGGGGTATAATAAATCTCAAAAAATTCTAGTTTTTTTAAACCTAAAATGTGAGTTTTGACCAAAACAAACGCACCTCGAAACCTCGAATTTCGTGGAAAAAAAAAACCTCGAACCTTAATAAAATAATGTTTAAAATATTTTTTTAGCAGAAAAGACCCCCTTATCTGGAAAACCCCAGGTCAAAATGTGCAATACTACTTGCCAAAATATTGTTTAAACTAAATCCTTTATTTTTGATGTTGTGCTCTGCGTTAAGGAAATCACAAGGAACTTAATTGTACTGGTTCTAGTCAAATTAAGTCAAAGGCAACTGGACATTTTTTTTTCCCCATGAAAACGTTTCACCACTCATCGGAGTGGGTTCTTCAGTTCAAGATGAGTGGTGCACCATTTTCATGGGGAAAAAAACCTCGAAATTTCCAGTTGCCTTTGACTTTTAATTCTACAAGTTACTGTATATATAATGAAGTTGTCATTAGCTACAAATGATACTTTGTCAGCTTGAGAAAGGACCTGGATGGTACGAAACGTTGCTGGAGTTGCCGTAAGAAATAATAAAGGCGGTTTTATCTTTACAAGATGGGAGTGCTGCTATCTTTTGACTTTGAACTGTATATATAATGACCTTTATAAATAAGAATCTTCATAGACTTAATTGTACTGAGTTTTAATGTATGTGTGCATATATGTATTTCTATAGCTTTACTTGTATAAGCAGTGCTGTATACTTTTACAATACAGTAATAGCACAGACAGGGACCAAGCACTACAATAAATACATGTCGATATAAAATGAAGCACCACATTTTAAACAAGAGAAAGGAGGACAGCTAACGTTAAAAGCCACCATGTCAATGGGATGCACATCAGTGTCATAAAAAGCCTGACGTCATTCTCAGCAGATCAACTCCAATTCTCTGCATGTGTATCATTAAAAGTGAAATATGAAAGTCACTTTCTTCTCTTCGTCCTATACCAGTTGCTCCCTTGAATGTGCCAGTACTGTGTAGGGATACAGGTTGTACACAGGGCAAGATACCTAGTGATATGCATATCTGGAGTCTTTAGCAGAGTCAGGTTTCCCATTGAAAAGACTGTAAAATGAGACACTATAGAGGACCGCAGGTGGGTATATAGTCAAAACCACATCCACAATATAAACTAGCAAGAACTAAACAACATGCTGCTTTTTTTCACATCAGCTTGCTTTGGACAAATGCCCCCTCTGCCCCACCCTAAAACAAACATCCACCCTGTACTGTGTGATGTTGTAACAACTACCTGACTAATTTTAGACCAGTATTTGGATTGGGTGTTTTATAAACAGTTGTGGCCCAATAATTGCCATATTATAAAATGCCATGCCCACAGTTAGAACATCAACTGCACATAAGGAGAATATTCTTATAACTATCCACTGATGGTCACTGATTCCTACAAAGTTGGAATAAACTTTTTAAAAAGATAATTAATGAGTTATAAAAGAACATATTATATATTCTGTGATCCTGTCCCACAGAATGTACCTGTATATACATGGGGATAATATTACAATTATATTTAAAGACAATGTAAAACCCTTAAAACAGATTTATGTGGAACTGCTCAGAGCATTCTTCTGACCACTTTTTCAAACTACATTACATTTATTTCTTGTTAACTAGGTAGCTACTTTTATAATAAGTGGGTCAAGGGTAGGGGGGCAAGTAGCCTAGGGGCACACCATTTATAGAACATTAAAAGTAATGAAAATATCACCTACTGTTGTCCTGCACTGGTAAACTGATGTGTTTGCTTCAGAAACACTACTATAGTTCCTATAAACAAGCTGCTGAGTAGCAGTGGCAGAAATTGAAAAAAGGCTATATGGCACAGGTTAAATAGTGGATAACAGATAACACCATTATGTTCTACAGAGATTATCTGATATCTGCTGTGTAACCTGAGCCCTTTTCTCCTTTGAATGGCTGCCTCCATTGCTACACAGCAGCTTATTTATATAAACAATAGAAGTGTTACTGAAGAAAACACAGCAGTTTTATCAGTGCAGGGCAACACTGCATTATTATATATTATATAATAATAATATATATTATTATATTTTTATGACTTTAAAACACTTTCATTTTTTGATGTTAATGTTCCTTTAAATGGCATGTAAAGGCAAAAAAACCATCCCATTTTTATTTTCTTTAATAAAAAAGAAACCCATCTCCAATATACTTTAATTAAAAAATGTGCAGTAATCATACTTATGAACAGCAGTGGGAGCCCCCGCCTTACTTCCCAGCCATGCAGAACTTTGTTTATGATGATCCCTAAGCAGCCCAAAACACACTGAGCATGTGCACAGTCTTGGTCTTGCAAAGATGTTTAACAAAATTACAAGATGGTGACCCCCTGTAGCCAACTTTGAAAGCATAAATCATTTGTTTGATTAGGCTTGTGGTACAGTAAGTTCATGTATATATTCAGTATACAAAATACAGCATTTCTAGCCTTTTTCGATATTAGACTTTACATGCCCTTTAACAGCAGGAGGCCCTGTTGTTTCAAATTAATTATATTAGCCGTTTAAAAACTGCATATATCTTAAAAACTAGAAAAAAAAATAACGAATGCCAATTCATTTGCTTAGAAGAGGCAACTGACCAATTTTATATACATTTATTTTGACACATTACATTTCTTTGAATACTAAAGTGACCCTCATATATAATGGTCCCCAAATATATTTGTAATACTTATTGTGCTGCCATTGTCTGGTTTGGCTATTTAGGGGGTTATTTACTAAACTTCAATGCCAAAAACATGAAAAATTCTTGTTTTATAGTATAAAATCCGAATTTTTAGTGAAAGAAAAATACAAATTTTTTTGGAGGATGGAAAAGTTCTGAATCTGAAAATCCAGCATCGCAGACCTGTCGAGTTTGCATATAAGTCAATGGGAGAAGTCCCAAAATTTTTTTGATCTGCGGTGGGTCTCTTGCAAAAACCCGAAGATTTCTGGGTTTTCGGGAAAAAACTGAAAAAAATTGAGTTTTCTGGTGGAAAATCTGAAAATTTTGTACGATTCATATTTTTCAAGATTTTGAGAAGTCCCAAACAATTTTTTGATCTGCACTGGGTCTAGTGCAATAACCCGAAGATCTCTGGGTTTTCGGGCAAAAAACAGAAAAAAACTGAGTTTTCTGGTGGAAAATCTGAAAATGTTGTAAGATTCGTATTTTTCACGATTGCATTATTTGTATTTTTCGCGATTCCGCAAACAACATTTTCGGAAAAGTATATTAATAAATAAGGCAATTTTTTAATAGAAAAATTGAGATAAATTCAAACTTTGATAAATAACCCCTTCGTTTATAAATACATATTCTCTCTGGTACAATATGCCATCGCTTTAAAGCAATATGAAAGCAATTTATGCTGCCACCAAAGAACCCCACAGACATGTAATGGTAAGAGTACATACCTCTGTTGGACTGGGCTCTGTGCCGTTTGTACACAGGAGTGGAACAGCTTATGGTCTGACAGATTTTAAGCTCAATGCATCTTCTTTTGGACATGATCAGCACCCAACAACTTAACTGAAACTGTCAGCACAAGAAGAAGAGAATAATGCAGGGACGCTGGATAGACTGGCTGCTTTTCTTTCTGCAGTGCACCCATCTATAGCAGATTAGAAAGTTTGGTCGGATGAATAATTGATTATGAAGGAGTAAAATATCAGGTGCTGTAATTCAAGAAAGCATGTTTGTCTAAAATAGGAGCTAATTCTGCTTCTCGATTTCCCCTGCTCAGTGGAACAATTTGTAGGGTGAATTAATTTTGTTTGTAGCATCATGGAAGTTGCAGGACTGATCTAAATTATAAGAATAAATTATACTGAATTTAGTGTGGGACATGCAGAACAAATAGCATGAGGGAAAGAGAAAGTTTGGCACAGCTTTACAGTGCCTTGAAAGATACATATATCCATGGAAAACTGCACAGAAAAGAGTGGCCAATTATATGTCCGGTTAAAGGGTTTGTTCACCTTTAAGTTAACTTTTAGTATGCTGTAGAGAGTGATATTCTGAGACATTGTGCAATTGATTACAATTGTATTATTATTTGTGGTTTTTGAGTTATTTATCTTTTTATTCAAAAGCTCTTCAGTTTGCATTTTCAACAATCTGGTTGCTAGGGTCCAAATTACCTTAGCAACCATGCATTGATTTTAATAAGAGACTGGAATATAAACAGGCAAGGGTCTGAATAGAAAGATCAGCAATAACAACTAGCAATAATTATACATTTTTAGCCTTACAGAGCATTTGTTTTTAGACCCCCCCCATTTGAAAGCTGCAAAGAATTAGAAGAAAAAGGCAAATAATTCAAATACTATGACAACCAAGACAATGACAACCAAGTTTTTTACACTTATCTCCCTGCCCTGGAGCCAGCATTTGTGGCTTAGGTCTTTACACTTCACAATGGGGACAAGGCTGCACAAAGTGCAGAGAACAGCAGTGCAAATGGGTATTGGTGAGACTGTGCATTTGTGTATGGGGATACACAAGAGGAACTTTTTTAAGAGTGTGTATTTGAGTGAGGGTATGAGTAGCCTCCAGCTAATGGCCGCATCTACAAAACAATCTACTTCAAATACAGGTATGGGATCCGTTATCTGGAAACCCGTAATCCAGAAAGTTCAGAATTACAGAAAGGCCATCTCCCATAGACTCCATTTTATCCAAAGAATCCAAATCCTTTTATCTGTAATAATAAAACAGTAGCTTGTACTTGATCCCAGCTAAGATATAATTAATCCCTATTGGAAGCAGAACCAGCCTAATGGGTTTATTTAATATTTTACTTTTAGACTTTAAGGGTTGGTTCACTTTTGTTAACTTTTAGTATGATGTAGAGAGTGATATTCTGAGACAATTTGCAAAAGAGCATTTGTTTTTAGATAGGGTCAGTGACCCCATTTGAAAGATGGAAAGAGTCATCAGAAGACGGAAAATCATTCAAAAACTATGAAAAAAAAATAATGAAGACCTGAATTGCCCATCCTATAACATACTTAAAGTGAACTTAAAGGTGAACCTCCACTTTAAGATGCGAAGATCCAAATTCTGGAAAGATCTGTTATCTGGAAAACCCCATGTTCTGAGCAACCACGGTGGGGGTTCCTTTTGAAAGCCAATTATATTTCTCTGTTGCATCATCTCTGAGCCAAATGTACAATTATTTCAGTTGTATGGCTATGTGTATAAAGCCACTCTACTCTTTCTCCCCAATATTTAGTTATTTAGCTTCCTGAACGTATTATATTAGTATTCTCTATATTTTGCACCATGCATACTTCCTTTGGTGTTAGAAAGATGCCCAGTCCGTGCCGATAAGGAACCCCACAGAATAATATTAACATTCCAAGAGCAGGAAGACAGTCAATTAGGGATGTACTGAATCCAGGATTCGGTTCGGGATTCAGCCTTTTTATTCGGCCGAATCTTTCACCAAGGATTTGGGGATTTGGCCGAATCCCAAATAGTGGATTTGTTGCATCCCTAAATTAAATATAATGGGGATGATTTATTAAGATAGATGCTTTATGAGTAAATCAGTATCTCAAATATTTTAACTTCACTGAAGTTCTTTTTTGTAGGCAGGTGCTCATATAACCCTCATACAGCAGCCACTTTCCAGGCATTGTAAGAAACCCCTGTACAGAGGCTTGATGGGAGAAATACAATTAGAGGTCAGCTGTGTATCTGCCTATGTATGGGGCCCACTGACAGAGTTGCTAGACTGATATCTCCAACTCCAACTGGTCTCTGTAGGCCCCCAAATTATGATTGGACAGTTGCAAGAGAGTCAATGATCGGATCATTCGGATTTAGTCGGGATGTGGTGTCATATCAGGCACAGGTTTGCTTGTTTGGCAACCTCACCAAACAAACAAATCTGGTGGTGTATGGTCACCTGAACAAATGCAAGATACAACTGTTATAGCACTGCTATTAAAGGGAAACTTTACCTCCCTTTTTGAGATGAGCTCATTTGAGTTCATGTAGAAAAGGTGCATAAGCACTGCCTGACCTTTCATATAGAAATGTAAATGTATTTATACACCGACATACCTGATTCTACAGACTGAAAGGAAAACATGATAGTTTGTCTTTGTGTTTGCCAGAACCCAAACCCCTCCCTTTGTTTCATTGTGATGCAGGGGTGATGCACCAATAAGAGAAGTTGAAAAACTCGCTTCAGACAACAATGCCCCACAAGTTACTAGGGGCAGCAAAAAACAGCTCCTGGTAACTTTAAGAACTAAATTTCCAGTTTTCAAACCAGAAAAATTCCTAGATCTATGGTTGCCACCTTTTCTGGAAAAAAAATACTCAAAAGGCGTGACGTGCATGTGCGCACAAAGGATGCGCATGGTTGCGCAAAAGACCCAATGTGCTGCAGAATTATGTTTCTTTTCTGGGGAGTAGGTCTGGACTGGCGGGGGCCCATGAGGGCCGGGTTTTTTCCCGGTGTCCCGTTGGCCCAGTCCGACCCTGAATGCCAGAGGGGCTGTTGTAAAATGGGAAATTGACAAAATGTCTAGCCCCATGTCAGATTTCAAAATTGAATATAAAAAAAATCTATTTGCTCTTTTGAGAAATGGATTTCAGTGCAGAATTCTGCTGGAGTAGCACTATTAACTGATGGTATTAACATGTTTTCCAATGACAGGATACCTTTAAGGAAATATTTTCTCTCCTGGTGTTCAATCCAACATTTTAGCAACCACTGCCATCTAGTGGTCATTTAAATTAGTAGGCTAAATGCAAACATCTTTTCCATTAGTCATCTCAAATGCTACTGGATATATTTATTAAAGAATGAAGTTAGAGATCACCACAGTCTGCTAGAGTGAAATACCACCTCTCTCCATTCATTTCTATGATATTTTTAAAGGCTTATTTATCAAACGGTGAACTTTCACTTTCACCTTTTAATAAATATACCTTTAAAAATCCCATAGCAATCAATGGAGAGAGGCGGTATTTCACTCTAGCACTCTAGACTGTGGTGATCTCTAACTTCACTCTTTGATGAATGTATGGACTCTTACATGAGGCGCTCCTTTCATATACACATATAATCAGCACAGTTATCATTAGTATTCAAGAAGAAAAGCGGCAGCTACAAATATTATTATAATGCAACAACATCATTATCGAATTTGTTTTTTTAAAGGGGTTGTTCACCTTCCAACACTTTTTCAATACAGTTGCTTTCAGATTGTTCTCCAAAAATAAAGACTTTTTTAAATCTCTTTCCATTTTTTATTTCTTACCGTTTTTTCAAAATAAAGTTTGAATGTTCCAGTCTGTGGTGGTTGAGTCTGGCAGTTCAGTAATTCAGGCGCGGACTAAACTGTTACAATTTTACAACATTGAGTTGATACATTTCTCAGCAGCATCTCTGGAGTATTAGCAACTATTGTATCAATTCTAACAGCTGCCTGTAATGAAACTCCAAGATTCTGATAAGAAATGTATCAACTTAATGTATCAATTTAGAACAGTTTACAGGGTCGGCGACCCCCCCTCCCAGAGCTGCTTTAGGGCCCGGGTGTGTGTGGAAGGGCCCTGAAGCAGCAGCCGCAAAGCCTCCTCTGCTGTTTTCTTGCTTGAGTTTGCCCCGGGTCAGCCAGTTCGACATTGCCCATATTTACAAATAGAGTTACCGCCAAGGTGGGCTGGGTGGGTAGGGAAATGACATAAACATAAAAGGGATGGGGCTTGCTGTGGATTCCAGGCCATCTCAGCAAAAAAGAGGTATGACTGAGCCAAATTTGGGGTGGGTCAGGGCAGTTACATTGCCAGGAAATTTGTAACAGCAGCCCTGGCCTTGTTTGGTGTTTTACTGGTAAGAGAGCTAAAATCCTGACCAGGGTACAATTACAGTCTCTGTTATGTAGTTTCGTGACCTTTATAGTCCCCTCTTTGCTTTTCCTCTTCTTTCTTGTGTTTTCTATCTGTTTCTGTATAGCACTTTGCTTTGTGTGCATACACATGGTATGGCTAGCTAAGGTGGGGTCCAGAGGCAAAGCAGATTTTGTGGTACCCCATTACTTATATAACATATGAGTGCCCAACATCTGACTCTTCAACTGAATGAAAACTGTCAAAGCTGTTATGTTTTGGTAGCCGAGGATGAGTAGAATATAACAATGCTTTATTAGCAGCAGGCTCATGCAGCCATTACACAACAGTAACTTTCACTTCACTTTTAAGCTGTCCAGGAAGTATACACAGTATAAGTATGAGCACAGTGACATCTACAGGCCATTTGTATAAACACCACAAAAGCCCAACAGAGATTGAACAGATTCTGGGCACCACAGTATGATCACATATTCAGAGTAGTGTTTGCAAACTTTTTCCATAGGATATAATGGTGAGCATTGTTTCAGGTGGCTCAGGGCGTGCGGATGCATAACTTGGTTGGGTGTATATCCTAAATTGGTTGGGGGACAAAAACGTGGAAGGCATAATATGGCAGTATATGAACACACTGCTCTGCTCCCACTAACAATTAAGACATACACACAATGGTAATACTTCTTCTGTACATAAAGGGGCAAATTTACCAAAAGGCGAATTGACTAACGCTGACGAAAATTTGCCAGCGTGACGTCATTTTGGGACTTTGCCAATTTACTAACAGGCGTTGGCGTAAATTCGCTAGCGAAGGAGATAGACTCTAGTGCTTTGCACTCTAACACAAGGCGAATTTTCGCTCTGGCGAATGGACGTAACTACACAAATTCACTAAGATGCGGATTTTACTGAAATGTTACCTCTTGCGCCAGACTTGCCTTCGCCACCTCAGACCAGGCATAGAGTAGATAGGAGTTCCTCAAAAAAAAGTTTTTCTAAGTCCCAAAAAACGCTGGCGACTTTTCAGTTTTTCAGGGTGATAGGCTGCAAAAGATCGTACATTTTTTTAGGGTACTCAACTTCCCCCCTACATTTCCTAACATGTGACACATAAACTATACTCTGGGCTCATGTATAGGGCAATATAACAACTATTTTATTTTATTAAGGTTCCCTGGGCTTGTGTAGTGTAATGTATTGGCTGCAACATATACGTCCATTCAACTTTAACTTCCCACCGTATGCAAATTAGCCAACGCTAGCGCAACTTCACTTTGCTTGCAGAATTAACGCTAGTGAAACTTCGCCATCGGTCGGCGCCCTGGACACAACTTCACATTTTAGTGAATTAGCGTTGTCCTGGCAAATGTGAGCGAAACCGTCGCTGGTGAATTTCTGGAGGTTGGTGGATTTGCCCCAAAGGGTTTATTTTAATACAGGTTTGCTATAGGTCTAGCAGCCCATAGCAACCAATCAGCAGTAGCATTTACTGGTGACTTACTTGAAAGCAAACGCCTGATTACCAACACTACTTCAGAACTTGCATCTCACACTTAAAGGAGTGGTTCACATTTACGTTTTAAGTTAATTTTTAGTTAGACTGGTTGATTCTAAGCAACTTTTCAATGGATCATTTCTTTTTATAGTTTTTTAATTATTTGCCTTCTTCTTCTGATTCTTTCCAACTTTGAACTGATCCATCTGATTTACACATTTATTTTTATCGCTACTTTTGATTATTCATTTTTTTTTTCTCCAGTCCACTCTTATTCAAGTCAATGCATGGTTGCTAGGGTAATTTGGACCCTAGCAACAAGATTGCTGAAATTGCAAACTGAAGAGCTACTGAATAAAAATCAAAATAACTAAAAAAAAAAAAAAAACAACAACATGAAAACCGATGGCAAATTGTCTCAGAATATCACTCTCTGCATCATACAAAAGTGAACAACCCCTTTAAACAGACTGCTTAGTGGAATGTACCAAATACCAGTGTAGGGGTAGGTACCAATCACAAGTAAGTAAATTAGCTTGTTCCACACAACACACACAGTAGTATCTGTCACATGAGATCACACAGGCCGCCCTATTGTCAATGTACTGGCCAACAGTACTGAGCTCTATTCCACAAGGCAAAGTATGTCCCCTTACGGCTCCCCTGTTCATTCCTCGTCTCTTAAACGTTCCCATGTGCTGCTGTGCACGTCTCTACTGTTTATACGGGCATTTCTACAGTGTCACCAGCTCTTTTATAGTCATGGAAAGTTACTTAGCCCTCCCCTTGTCCTTCCCTCCCCTTTTCTTTGCACGTGGTTGTGACGTGATAACTTCCTGAAAGACTCACTCTGGAGCTAATCGGAGGGTAGAATTGTGGTGGAGGTTGGAGCAACAGTACACAAGGTTAGGCTTTGCTAGAGTGAGGTCTGCAGGGGAACTGGACTCTACTTTTCAGCGAGTTTTGTTCCTTACAGTACATGGTGACCCTGCTGAAAAGCCTCCTCGTATGTGAGTGCTGATAGAACTGAGCAGCTGGAAGAGCCCAGTATATCCAAAGGGCTGCTATGATGAGTACAGGCTGCTGGGAGTGATTAGTGTCCTGTGTACAGGGCTGCTGGGAGTGCGCTGTGTGATGTGTACAGGGCTGCTGGGAGTGAGCGGTGTCCTGTGTACAGGGCTGCTGTGAGTGCCCAGCGTGATGTGTACAGGGCTGCTGTGAGTGCCCAGCGTGATGTGTACAGGGCTGCTGGGAGTGACTGGTGTCCTGTGTACAGGGCTGCTGTGAGTGCCCAGCGTGATGTGTACAGGGCTGCTGGGAGTGACTGGTGTCCTGTGTACAGGGCTGCTGTGAGTGCCCAGCGTGATGTGTACAGGGCTGCTGGGAGTGACTGGTGTCCTGTGTACAGGGCTGCTGGGAGTGTGATGTGTACAGGGCTGCTGGGAGTTTGGGCGGGGTGTCATGTGTACAGGGCTGTTGGGAGTGACTGGTGTCCTGTGTACAGGGCTGCAGTGAGTGCGCTGTGTGATGTGTACAGCGCTGCTGGGAGTGTGTGGTGTCATGTGGACAGGGCTGCTGGGAGTGCGCTGTGTGATGTGGACAGGGCTGCTGGGAGTGAGATGTGTGTAAAATTATTTGAAAAGATCGTTTTTTTATTGATCTGAACAATAATAACTAGAATCGGGAGTTCACCAGCATAGTCCAAAGGGCATGGTTCACCTTTAAGTTAAATTTTAGTATGATATAGAACAGTGATCCCCAACCATTGGCTTGCGAGCAACATGTTGCTCACCAATCCCTTGGATGTTGCTCCCAGTGGCCTTAAAGCAGGTGCTATTTTTGAATTCCAGACATGGAGGCAAGCTTTGGTTGCATACAACCAAGATGTACTGCCAAACTGAAACTTCTGTAGGCTGCCAGTCCACATACCAGACAGCCAATCCCAGCTACCAAACAGCCAATCCCAGCCCTTATTTTGTACCACCAGGAACATGTTGGATGCTTGAATTGCTCCCCAATAATTTTTACATTTGAATGTTGATCACGGGTAAAAACGGTTGGGGACCCCTGATATAGAATGACCAATTCTAAGTTACTTTTCAATTGGTCTTCATTTTTTATTTTATAGTTTTTTAATTATTTGCCTTCTTCTGACTCTTTCCAGCTTTCAAATAGGGGTTAATGATCCCATTTAAAAAAACAAATGTTTTTTAAGGCTAAACATTTATTGTTATAGCCACATTTTATAACTCGTGTTTCTATTCAGGTCTCTTATTTGAATCAATGTGTGGTTGCTAGGGTAATTTGGACTCTCAGATTGCTGAAATTGCAAGCTGGGGAGCCACTGAATAAAAAGCTAAATAACTCAAAAACCACACATAATAAAAAATGGAAACCAATTGTCTCAGAATATCACACTGTATCGTACGAAAAGTTAACTCAAAATTGAACAACCCCTTTAAGGTCAATGGCGAAGCAAGTTCCAAGATTTCTGCGAACCCACTGAGCTGGAAATCGCACAGGGTGGCAAAAATCTGGGTATATTCCCTTGTGCCATTGCCCTATACGGTATGAGACCTGTTATCCAGAATGTTTGGGACCTGGGGTTTTCTTTCTCTACATGCATCTCCATACTCTGTGTTTCAAATGAGGGGTGGGCGTGTCATAAAACGGTCCCATCCAGAAGCACAGAAGGAGGGGGACAACCAATCACAGCCCTGCAGTCACACAAACAGACAGGCTTCAGTTCCCTATCAGGTCCTGCTAGTTGCTGATTGGTTCCTGTCCTACATTGCAATGAGCTGGCAGCCACCTGCTCCCCTCCACAGCCTGGTAATTCAGGGAGCAGGAAGTGGAAGGGAGGGATATTAGGGTTTTTGCAGAAATATTCAATAAATCAGCCTAAAACACTACTTTTTAAAGCACACTTCTTCTAAATGAGTATAATGCACTGGTACATTCTTATTTTCTACACAATATGTTGCCTTTAAAATTTTAATTATTTGTTTATACCTATAATGGTGTCTGTTGTAGATGCCCTTACAATAATGTAGAGCTTTCTGGATAACGGATCTTATACCTGCTACATTCATTAAACCAGAAGTAGTTCTGCCATGTTTGTTTATGGGGAAGGGGTTTCTTTAACTGACGATATTTCAATGGTGATATGACTTAATGTTGTGTTCTTCATTCTCCAGTAAACAGGCAGCGGAACCATGGCGATGAAAGGGCTGATTCGCACCACCTTATTTTGCTTGCGTCATATGCCTCCTACATGCACGATAAGGATTGCAAGCTTTCCGCATGTTAATTCAGCATGGTCCCGATTTTATAGTGAGCAACTTCTCGACACCAAAAAACCCGAATCCAGTGAAAACCAGAGCCTGCTGAGCAACCTAGAATATATGGGTGTTGACATTACAATGGCCAGAAAACGTCAGCCTGGAATCCTGAAGAAGATGATCACACACGAGGAAAGCCTGAGGAAGTTTCTGCAGTCGAAGGGAGCAAGCCGAGAAACAATCGCCAGTATTATTTCTCGTTACCCCAGGGCGATCACACGCACCTATGAACACCTGCAGAAGAAGTGGGAGATTTGGCAGAGCATTTTGAAGACAGATTTGCATATATTAAAGATCGTGGAACGCTCCCCAGAGTCTTTTTTCCGATCTGGTGACATTGAGAATTTGCAGGAAAACATTTCTTTCCTTAGTTCCCTAGGCTTGACTCCTAAAGATCTGAGCCAACTGCTGGCCAAAGCCCCTCGAACATTCTCCAATCGAGCAGAACTCAACAAGCAGATGGTTTACTTTTTACAGGACCTGCATGTCTGTTTAGGAGGAGAAAATCCGCAGGAGTTTGTTAAGCAAATCATTACCAAAAATATATTCATATTAATCAGAAGTACGAAGCGCCTTAAAGCCAATATTGAATTCATTCAGTCAACGTTTAAGATGATGGATAAGGAATTGCTGCTGTGGATTCAAGGCAGCGGAGCAGACATTCTGGACCTCTGTAACACCTACATAAAGAGGAACTATAAAAATGTGCAGCAAAAGTTGCACTCCCTCGGCTGTACAGAGAACGAGATTACTCGCATTATAACCAGCTACCCTAGCATACTTTATCTGTCCCCGGTGAACTTTCTTGTCAAGATAGATCTGCTTCTTATGCGTGGCATTGGTATCGACCTTGTGCTAGAAACGCCCAGAGTCTTAGAGGTCAGCGTTGACAATATAAAAAGTAGAATTGACGATCTGAAAGAAATTGGCTATAACTTCGAGGTGAATGGAATTGGTATTTTGGTTTTAAGCCAGACAAGGTACCAAGC
The DNA here is from genome assembly GCA_038501925.1 of Xenopus petersii. Taxonomy (NCBI): domain Eukaryota; kingdom Metazoa; phylum Chordata; class Amphibia; order Anura; family Pipidae; genus Xenopus; species Xenopus petersii. The sequence goes on from CM076682.1 coordinate 136,102,360, forward strand.
TAGATTAGGGAAACTTTCTGTTTCTAAATAAACTGATGATATACATAAAAAAATACTTTATGTTTGTGTAGATTTTTGCAGCATAACGTAAAATACTTGAAAAATCTTTTATCCAAAAAATCTCCTAAATTGTGCTTTGTACCTTTTTTTAGATACAGTACAGGCATGTATCAGAATGCTACAGACCTGAGGTTTTGAGATAATGGATGTTTTTTTTTTATTTGAATCTTCATACCTCAAAGGAGAAGGAAAGCCACGGAGGCATTTTATTGCCAATATATTAGCTGCAATAGTGCAAGCTAGAATTCTATATTTAATCTGTAGAATGTTTTACCATTGGTCTCTGTTTAGGATAGCAGCTGCAGTATTAGCTTGGTGTGACATCACGTCCTGCCTGAGTCTTTCCCTGCTCACTTATAGCATTGGGCTCAGATTACAGCAGAGAATGGAGTGGGGGGTGGGGAGAGGAGCAAACTGAGCATGCTCACGCCTGGGGCAAGGAGGTTTAAGATGAAGGCAGGAAGTCTAATATAGAAGCCCATGAGTACACAATAGAAGGAAAGATATGCTGTGGAAAGATATGCAGCATTACTTTGAGGGTTTACTGGTATATTTAGGTGGACCTTTCTGATAAGACTTACTTAGTTTCAACCTTTCCTTCTCCTTTAAGTCTACTAGAAAATCATTTAAACATTATGGGGCAGATTTATTAATGGTCAAATTGAAAATTTTAATTTTCAAAAAAAATTTATGGTCTGAATTGTCAAATTCGACTAGTGTATTATCCACAATTCGATTAGAATTTTTTAAAATTTGTCCGAGTTGGAGTTATTAGATTTTTTAAATAAATAACCCCCCCCACAATCAAATTTCGAGGTAAATCGAATTTTTTAGAGTTTAGAAAAACCCGCATGAATTCAAAAGTCGACCCTTGATAAATCTGCCTCAAAATAAACCAAATAGGCTGGTTTTGCTTCCAGTAAGGATTAACTATATCTTAATTTGGATAAAGTAAAAGCTACTGTTATTAAAGGAAATCATTTTGAAAAATGTGCATTGTTTGGATAAAATAGTCTATGGGTGATAGACTTTTCGTAATTCAGAGATTTCTTTATAATGGTTTTCAGGATAACTGAACCCATACCTGTATTGCTTTATCTATAAAGGCAAAGTGCAAATATAGAGGGTTATTTTGTTGCTGCTTTGCTTTAGCCAATGCTATCACTTCCCACTTTCAGTTGCTATTGCCCTCAGTAAATTAAACTTGATGACCTTGCTGCTTAGGCCATATCTTAGTCAGCTTCTTAGGGCAGAGACACACGCGAAGATTCAGGAAGATTTAGTCACCCGATAACAAATTGCCTCTTCTTCGGGCGACTAATCTCCAAAAAAGCCTTTCCGCCAGCTAGAATCTAAATCTCAGACGGGATGGCAGTGCTTCGTTTTCCGAAGTCCCCCAAAGTTTCCTCATGAGGCGACTTCGGACATGCTCCAAGTGCCATCCCGCTGGCAATTTAGATTCTAGCCGGTGGGAAGGCAGTTCGGGGATATTAGTCGCCTGAAGAAGAGGAGATTAGTCGCCAGGCGACGAAATCTTCCCAAATCTTTGCGTGTCTCTGCCCTTATAAGACTAAAATCTGAATTGTATCTAGGTTATGCTTATCAGAAGTGTCAGTCACCAGCAAAAGCCAAGTGAGCTGTTCAGAAAACGATATTAAAATGAAATCCAAAAACTTGATCAAAACTGACTTTCGATGCACCACACGATTGTAACGATAATATGATATAAGATTAGATCAGGGCCTTAATGTGCCTTTATTATTTATTGATAGTTTTCATTGTAACGTGTGTGTGTGTGTGTGTGTGTATATATATATATATATATATATATATATATATATATATTAAAAATGTATAGTTTGTACAGTTGTCGTGATATTTTGTACAGGGAATCTAGTGATGATGGGCAACATTTAATTTTACACATTTCCATTAAAATAAATTATTTTTTTGTTTTTGTTTAAGTGAAGTGTGCATTTGCTGAATTTTAATAAGCCTGCCATTTTTAAAGGATAATTTTAACCCTGTTTTACTTTCCAACATATTTACCCTGTGTATAATCAACGGTTATTTATTATCCACAGACATCTCAGATAGGAGGAATGGGCACATTATATATGCCAACCTGGATAATGAACGTTTCCCATTCCAAATTCTCAGGCAGACCCTGCTGAAATTAAAGGGGTTGTTCACCTTAAAATTAACTTTGATTTAGATAGTGATGTTCTCAGACAATTTGCAATTGGTTTTTATTTATTTTTTAATTATTTGTGGGTTTTTTTTTTTTTTTTAGTTATTTAGCATTTATTCAGCAGCTCTTCAGTTTGCAATTTCATCAATCTGGCTACTAGGGTCGGATTTACCCTAGCAACCATACCGTAATTTGAATGACAGACTGGAATATGGACAGACGAGGGCCTGAATAGAAAGATACATAATTACAAGTAATAATATCAATACATTTGTTGCCTTAAAGAACATTAGCTTTTTAAATGGGGTTTGCAACCTCCATCTGGAAGCTGGAAAGAGAAGAAGAAGGCAAATCAACTATAAAAAAAAAAGAAAAAATGAATGCCAATTGAAAAGTTGCTTAGACGTAAGTTAACTTAAAGGGGTTGTTCACCTTTAGATTAACTTTTTGAGTTTGATTTAAAGAGTGATATTCTGAGACAATTTGAAATTGGTTTTTATTTGTGGTTTTTAAAGGACCAGTAACATCAAATGGTTTTGTTTTTTTAAATTTGTTAGTATACAATGAAAAAAAACACAAAGACAAATGAAACTTTGAAATCGCTAAGTCTTTATTAAGAAATAACTTACCAAAACTCCACTTGCGCTCCTCTTCAGAAAAGGCGACATGGCGACGATCCATCGTGCAGTGCTCGATTTCTCCTCCCTGGTTATCTCCTATAAGGCAGGGAGGAGAAATCGAGTGCCGCACGATGGATCGCCTTTTCTGAAGAGGAGCGCAAGCAGAGTTTCAGTAAGTTATTTCTTATTAAAGACTTTTATTTATTTATTTGTGTTTTTTTTCGTTGTTAGTGCTCTTTTAAGTTATTTAGCTTTTTAGTCAGCAGCTCTCCAGTTTGCAATTTCAGCAATCTGGTTGCTAGAGTACAAATTACTCTAGCAACCATGCATTGATTTTAACAAGAGACTGGAATATGAATAGGAGATGCCTGAATAGAAAGATAAGTAATACAAAGTAACAATAACAATAAATGTGTAGCATTGGTTTTTTAAATAGGGTCAGTGACCCCCATTTGAAAGCTGAAATTATTCAAAAACTATAAAAAAAAAAAGAAATAATGAAGAGCAATTGAAAACTACATAGAATAAGCCATTCTATAACATAGTAAAAGTTAACTTAAAGGTGAGCAACCCCTTTAACTTTTAGCAGTAAGGCAGGATCTATATATGATGCTGTTTTATAGGTGGAACATGTGGAAAGATGGCATGTCATGAATCACTCTTGTTATCAGGTTTACCAAAAATATGTCAATGAAAAACCTTTCTAAATATAATATACATGCTTACATTTGCAATGTAAAATGGTGGTACAGTTTTATTAAGTTTAACTTAAAATGTTAATATATCACAGCACTTTTAGTTGCCAATTCACATATGTATATTTTGGCACTTCAGATTGAAGAAGTGAATGTAGCTTTTGTAGAAAACTGCTGCGGCTGCCAGTAAGGGGACTGTAACACATTGATACACAGCAAAGATTGGAATGAAGTGTCAAGGCAGAAAACCGGCTAGAAAGACAAACTTTAGCAAAGTAAATACTGATAGTGATAATACACTTCCTACTGGGTCTCTTCAATTCATCGTGAATATAGACTCATTTTAAAAGATGCGGTAAATGCACGCAGTACTCTTCTGCAATTTCTACATGATGTGCAAAGAGTCTACAGGATATAATAATGTTGCAACTTCTTAGTACAGAATGTTCAGGACCTGAGATTTTCTGAATAATTGATCTTTCCATAAATTGGATCTTCATACCTTAAGTCTACTAGAAAATCATGTAAACATTAAATAAACCCAATAGGCTGGTTTTGCTTCCAATAAGGATTAATTATATCTTAGTTGGGATCAAGTACAAGCTACTGTTTTATTATTCGAGAAAAAGGAAATAATTTTTAAAAATTTGGATAAAACGGAGCCCATGGGAGTCGGCCATTCCGTAATGCGGAGCTTTCTGGATAATGGGTTTCCAGATAACAGATCTATATGACATTAAGGCTACGGCACACGGGGTGAAATTAGAGCGTTTTGCAACTGGCGAGATTTCCAGTTTATCGAGCAGGCAGCAAAATGTTAACATTTGCCTCTACATAGAATTTAATGGTAATTGTTCAGAACTTGCCGGTGCAACTGCAACTCAGCCCAGAAGCTTACTGCTTTTTTCTCATGTAGGGGGTTATTTATCAAAGGTTGAATTTTAGAGTTTTTTTAGACCTAGAATGAGCTCATAACTCGAACGGTTTCTAATTTAAGAAAAAAACTCAAATGGAAAAGACTCAATTCAGCAAGTTTGAGGTTAACAACCCGAAAACTCGAATTAATTGAGTTTTTTGGCCAAAACAAACTAGAATTGTTTTAGTTTCCGGGCAAAACCCTCTGAAAAAAACTCAAGCATCATGTAGCCATCTTCAAATGGTCCAAGGGATCTCTGCCATTGACTCCTACATGACCTCGACAGGTTTTAGATGGTGTATTTTTGGATTGGATCTATTTCCAGGGTCGGGGTATAATAATTCTCAAAAAATTCGAGTTTTAAAACTTTAACATTAACTTTTAGTATGTTAAAAAATTTCTAATTCAAAGCAACTTTTTAATTGGCCTTCGTTTTTCTTTTTTTTTATCATTTTTGAATTATTTGCCTTCTTATGACTCGCCACTGACCCCATCTAAAATATATGCTCTGTAAAGCTACACATTTATTGTTATTAATACTTTTTATCACTCCTCTTTCTATGCAGGCCTCTCCTATTTGTATTCAAATTAATGCTTGGTTGCTAGTGTAATTTGGACCCTAGCAACCTATTTGCTGAAATTGCAAACTGAATAAAAAGCTGATTAACTCAAAAAAAATAACAAATAAAAAAAAATAATAAAAAATTAAATCGTATTGCAAATTATCTCAGAATATCATTCTCTACATCATACTAAAAGTTGATTTAAAGGTGAACAACCCCTTAACAGATGATTACTAGTGAAGATTAATTTGTCTTTATGGCAACTTGAAGGACAAGGAAATCCTAGGACAGTGTGGGGTATTTTTTTAAGGTACCCCTGTAACCCTATGGACTGCATTTGTCTCCTGTAAAAAAAACTCTTGCGTTCTAGTATATTGGCACCTGACTGTGCATAGAAGAGTTGAATACTGCTGATTTAGAGTCCTCTCATACATATTACAGACTTTAACAGGCAATGGGGTTATAATGCATAATAGCTCCAAGAACAACATGGGGCGAGAGCATATTGTACGGAGAAGTGCTGGCTGCCAAACAGTCCTATATAACTTTTGGGTACAGGTATGGGACTTATCTAGAATGCTCAGGACCTGGGGTTTTCTGGATAACGAATCTTTCCATAATTTGGACCGTTGTACCTTAGGTCTACTATAAAATCATGTAAATATGAAATAAACATAAATAGGCTTATTTTGCTTCCAATAAGGATTAATTATATCAAAGATTGGATCAAGTACAAGTATGGGACCTATTATCCAGAACCCTCGGGACCTGGGGCTTCCCAGATAAAAGATCTTTCCGTAATTTGGATCTTCATACCTTAGGTCTACTATAAAATCATGTAAATATGAAATAAACATAAATAGGCTTATTTTGCTTACGATAAGGATTAATTATATCAAAGATTGGATCAAGTACAGTGTACTGTTTTATTATTACAGAGAAAAAGGAAATGGGAGATGGCCTTTCCGTAATTCAGAGCTTTCTGGATAACTGGTTTACAGATAACAGATCCCATAACTGTACAAGGTACTGTTCTATTATTACAGAGAAAAAGAAATCATTTGTAAAAATTTGGATTATATGGAAGACTTTCTGGATAACAGGTTTCCGTATCCCATACCTGTACCTTGCAAAAAATTTCCTAAATTTCCTAGGCTTTTCTTGTCCTTTAAAATCCATGTGCTAAGGGTTATCTGCTATCTGTGCAGTATTGCTACATAGTTAAATATAAAGGTGTACCTATTGGAAAACTATCAAGATAACATTCATATGCTGATATTTACATTATAAGTGGCAATTCTTTTTTCAATTAATTAGGACTTTGTATGAAGGAAAGCAGGGTCTGCCTTTAAACTGAATAAAGTAATTTCATTGTCTTCTTTCTTCACACATCTCAGCCATATCTGACCTACTTCTGTACCCCATGCCACTTACATGGACTTCTGCCGACATCCTTCAAAAGCTTGTGAATTTAAATAAATGAAACTGTGAGTGAAACAGCGAGCACATTATAGAGAGCAAGGAGCCCAACTGAGGCAAGGAACCAGCGGGTCAACTCAACAAGCCATTCATTAATCAGTTCCATACTTCAATATTTGGTTCTAACCAACTGGTTACAAAGTGGCTACTGACAGCGCAGACATATGAAATGTGCGATAAAAGTATTTCTGGAAAAACATTAAAGAAGAATGAGATGTTAAGAATGTTCCAAGACCCAGAAAAAGCAGGAAGGGAAAGGGACTGCAGTCAGAAAGCAGCATTAGGTATAGAAGTTCAGCCCTTATAAAGAAAGCCTTTCTAAATGCACCTACTAAGCAATTTTCTGCTTAGATTTTTTACATTTTGAATTTTAAAGGGGCGTTTCATAAATGGATGCGACCACCCCAAAATGTCCTTTGATATAAAATTTTTATCTTATTTTTTTTTAGCGATGGGCATTTCTTGCTACTAAACATCTGTATATCCAACTTTCATACAATTACAGTTTTCTTATTCTGTTCTCTAACTAACCAGCAGGTGGGGCTGTTGTTACAAAATTCATAATATTGGCAGCTAATTAAAACTAATATAGCTCGAAAACTGAAAAAAAAAAGTAAATTGCGGTTGATATTTCACCTTTAAAGGAATAGTTCAGCGTCAAAATAAACCTTTAAAGGAATAGTTCAGCGTCAAAATAAACCTTTAAAGGAATAGTTCAGCGTCAAAATAAAATCTGATGATGGATGAATAGATAGGCTTTACATAATAATAATATTTTCTAATATAGTTAGCCAAAAATGTAATGTATAAAGGCTGGAGTGACTGAATGTGTAACATAATAGCCAGAACACTACTTCCTGCTTTTCAGCTCTATAACTCTGAGATAATCAGCGACTTGAAGGGGGGCCATATGGAACATATCTGTTGAGTGAGTTTATTACTCACATTTATTATTTTGCACAGCCTATTTACCCAGTTTTTATTTTTACACTGAACAATTCCTTTAGGGTAACTTTTAGTATGTTATAGAATGGCTAATTCTAAGCAACTTTTCAACTGTTTTTCATTATTTATTTTTTGTAATTTTATAATTATTTGCCTTTTTCTTCTGACTCTTTGCAGCTTTCAAAAGGTAGTCAGTAACCCCATCTAAAAAACAAATGCTCTGTAAGGCTACAACTGTATTGTTATTGCTAATTTTTATTACTCATATTTCATTCCAGGCTTCTCCTTTATATTCCAGTCACCTATTTAAATCAATGCATGGTTGCTAGGGTAATTTGGACCCTAGTTACCAGATTGCTTAAAATGCAAATTGAAGAGCTGCTGAATAAAAAGCTAAATAACTCAAAAACATTACATAATAAAAAATGAAAACCATTTACAAATTGTCTCAGAATATTACCCTCTACATCATACTAAAAGTTATCTGAAAGGTGAACAACCCCTTAAAAGATGAAATATTGTATTGGTAGAATAGTAACTTGCAGTAACACGTCTCACCTGTAGGGAGGCAATTTGTTTTTCCAGGCTGCAATGTATAATTTCTGCTCCAGCCAAATCATTGGTTGCTTGAAATGCAATAACAGAATTGGCAAGACTTTACTTAGCTGGAACAACATATTTCAAGTCACAAAAATGGCTACACTGCCTCTTTAACAGAATCAGCGGCAAACACTGTCTATACAATTTGTTATTTATTACCATTTTTGCATAGCCATTTATTTCCCAGACATTTAGCAATAGATGCATATATTAAACTGGGGCTTCAGCCCTTTACTGTGAAACGAAATTAAACAAAAAGGTTAGCCAAAGACTAGTCAAAGCAAATGTAATAATTTATAGGTTTAAAGGAATTGTAAACCCTTTAACAAATTTATGAGAAACTGCTCAGAGCACTCTTATAAGCATATTTGCAATGCACGTTGTTTTCTAGTGTTCAAGATATTAGCAGGTTTTATCTACGAATAAAATGAATTTAAAACAACAGTTCCTTTTTTAAAGGAAAACTTTACACCCAAAGTAAATACTTGAGCAACAACTAGTTTAAATCAAATTAAGTGGCATATTAAAGAATCTTACCAAACTGGTATATATATTTAAAGGAGAAACAAACCCTTTACCAAATAAACCTCTACCCCCCACCCCACGTAGACCACTTCTCTCCCCCCCAGCCTACCTGTCCCCCCAGGGAAATGCCCTAACTTTCCACTTATCCCTCGGGGCAGAGTCACAGCATCGGAGTTCACGGCAGCCATCTTACGAGTCTTTGGTAAACTGAGATGGAGACCGGCGAATCGGCGCATGCGCAGTTGGATCGATTTACGGGTTTTAGACAACGGCGCATGCACTGAAATGGACGGAAATTACAGAAGCGCCGGAAGGAGACATGAAGACCTGGAAGATGGCTGCGGTGAACTCTGATGCCTGAATCTGCGCCGAGGGGTAAGTAAAAAGTTATCGGCATTTCCCAGGTGGGCAGCTAGGCTTGGTAAATGGGTTTGTTTCTCCTTTAAGTAAATATTTCCCTTTTACATCTCTTGCTTTGAACCATCATTTTTTGATTGTCTGTGTGCTGCCTCAGAGATCACCTGAACAGAAATACTACAACTCTGTAACAGGAAGAAGTGTGGAAGCAAAAGACAGAACTCTGTTAATTGGCTCATGTGACCTAACATGTATGGTTTGTTTGTGTGCACCGTGAATCATACGATCTCAGGGGATCTCGGTTTCATCAATGGATGTTGGTTACACTACCATAAATCTTTGTTTCACAGATCCTTCTGATGACTGCTAGGTTCACTTTGGGCTTCCCTGCATGCTGCATTTTTCATGAAAGCCCTGGTTTTAAGTCCTATCTTCTCTTCATCTTCTCAGCCTTCCACATTTGCTTTGGCAAAATGTGTTAAAAAATTTAAAATAAAGTTCAAAATCCTGGTTATAAAGTGTGTATATATTATCAGACCTCCAGCCCCATATACACTTTCATATGGAAATAAAATAGTTTCATATAGTAAATCAGGCAATCAGTAAATCCTAAATGAGTATGTATACAGCACAAGGTGAAATACCATCCCATCAATGGAAAAGCATATTTTCAGAAATATTATTGTCCCACACGGACTAGGACCATTAATTAAAATATATTGCAGTATAAACCTTTGCAAGCTATGATAAGGAATTTACTGTGTGCCCTGCTGGGCTTGACACATTTTAGCCACTAGAAGTCACTGTTGGACTCCGAAAATTACTTTTGTGACCTTATATAATGGCTCTGTTCTTCAGTTCAGTTTGATTTACTAGTTGATTGCTGAAGCAAAGACTAACATACTTGATTAGGTCAGAACATGCTTTCACAGAGAGCTAGATAATGTGTGGAAAATGGTGAAGGAATAAAATGTACTGTTAGTTCTAGCACAAAGACCCTGATGCGTATAGTAATCACTGGCAATCAAATCTTTTCATAATGTGGCTTTATCTATCTGCTGTTTGGCAAGAAAAGAACAATGGGCATCTGACTAAGGCAACCGCTCTCAGGAATGAGGTGGGGCAGGTGTAGAGGTGTGGGGGGCTTGAATGATGCTTGAGAGATTTATTAGGTAACGGGGCACCCCTAAAAAGATTTGGATTTTGAGCCAAGTGATTTCTCTATATGCCAATGTTGTTTGAGTCAATCATATGAATATTCTTTGTCCAAGCTGGGTCTATTGTGCTTCAGAACCTACTAGAGCCCTCCTAACAATGTTGTTTATCATGCTGCCTGCCAAGTCAATTGATTAAGATAAGGAGAAGAAAAGGTTAAAAGTAAGTAAGCCTTATCATAAAAAGGTCCACCTAAATACACCAGTGAACCTTCAAAGTAATGCTGCTCTGAGTCCTCTGTCAAAAGAAACACTGCATTTCTTTCCTTCTATTGTGTACACATGGGCTTCTGTATCAGACTTCCTGCCTTCAGCTTAAACCTCCTTGCCCCAGGCTCGAGCATGCTCAATTTGCTCCTCTTCCCCCCCCCTTCTCTGCTGTAATCTGAGCCCAGAGCTATAAGTGAGCAGGGGTAGACCAAGGCAGGAATTGATGTCACACCAAGCTAATACTGCAGCTGCTATCCCAAACAAACAGAGAGCCTCTAGATCTTTTTACCAAGGAATGATAAATCATTCTACAGAATAAATATAGCATTCTAACTTGCACTATTGCAGCTAATATATTGGCAATAAAATGGCTCTGTAGCTTTCCTTCTCCTTTAAGATACTAGCTCTGATGATTGCTGCCTGACCCATGTCATCCCTGGATACTCACCACATATCTGGTTCTGTATTAAGTTAGCTGTCGAGCCTTCTATGTTTCCAGTACATTCCACCCCACCAAAAGGAGCTTACCATCTTTATAATATGTCTGAATATGGTGAAGCCATAATATTTGCTTACTATGTTTTTTTCCTCTAATGCCAAATGGATGGCAGCTCTTGCTGAACAGAAAAACATAATTAAAGGGATACTGTCATTGGAAAAAAAAAAATCTAAAATGAATCAGTTAATAGTGCTGCTCCAGCAGAATTCTACAATGAAATCCATTTCTCAAAAGAGCAAACAGATTTTTTTATATTCAATTTTGAAATCTGACATGGGGCTAGACATATTGTCAGTTTCCCAGCTGCCCCAAGTCATGTGACTTGTGCTCTGATAAACTTCAATCACTCTTTACTGCTGTACTGCAAGTTGGAGTGATATCACCCCTCCCTTCCCCCCCAGCAGCCAAACAAAAGAACAATGGGAAGGTAACCAGATAACAACCAGATAACAGCTCCCTAAAGGTGGCCATACACGGATAGATCCGCTCGTTTGGCAGATCCGATCGTGGGCCCTAGGGCCCAATGATCGGATCCTAGCTCTCACAAACGGGCGGTCGGATCGCGGGACCGCATCAACGAACAGATGCGGCCGCGATCCGACGGGATTTTTAACCCCATCCGATCGAGATCTGGCCGACTTTTGGCCAGATCTCGATCGGGGAAGCCCGTCGGGGGCCCCCATACACGGGCCAATAAGCTGCCGACACGGTCTGTCGGCAGCTTTTATCGGCCCGTGTATGGCCACCTTAACACAAGATAACAGCTGCCGGGTAACTCTAAGAACAGCACTCAATAGTAAAAACCCATGACACATTCAGTTACATTGAGAAGGAAAAACAGCAGCCTGCCAGAAAGCATTTCTCTCCTAGAGTGCAGGCACAAGTCATATGACCAGGGGCAGCTGGGAAATTGACAAAATGTCTAGCCCCATGTCAGATTTCAAAATTGAATACAAAAAAATCTGTTTGCTTTTTTAAAAAATTGATTTCATTGCAGAATTCTGCTGTAGTAGCACTATTAACTGATGCATTTTGAAAAAAACATGTTTTCCGATGACAGGATCCCTTTAAGTTTAATTAGTGTGCAATTTCAGACACAAATCACCATGTTTTTTTCCCTCACATTTCATCATTACAGCCAAGTGCAGGATTGTGCACATTTGCACACTTTGAGGCATCAGGCACAGAGTAAATGTTGCATCACTTCCAGAGCACATCCTGTGGTAAGCCTGGAGCTAGCGACTGGTTCATGGAGGCCCATATGGAAGCGCAGGAGCATGTTTGGATGTATGTACCTGAATTAATTCAATATGGAGTCTGCAGTGTGTCCTTTTTGGAGGCCTCTCACTGTGGGTGCATTCATAAAATAACTCCTTGTGGAAGATTAAACTAATAGTATATTTTCCTTTAATAAAAAAAATATAGGCTTATGATATGATGCCTAAGAAAGATTAATCTAGCCAAATTCAGTAAATATATTCAGCTAGTATCAGCTTACCACCCTCAGAATCCTCTACCTGGCTGATATATGCAATGGCTTGGCCCATAGATCTTGTTACCAGTTACTTACTGTTAAAGCCCATCTTTATTCACTCATCTATAGGTTGCATCCACGATATTCTTCTTCCCTAGCCAATGTAAAGAAGTCCTGATGTTCTATTAGAGGAGGGAAAAAATGAGAAATGCCTGACATTATGGCTACAACTCTTTTCTCAATACTCTTTTTTCAACATTTGTTATTCCATTTCATTATTGACCAGCCCTGAAACACCATGCTTCTGGGAAGGTATAAATGTTTGAATTTGCAAGCAGCTACTGGAAATGACTGTTTTCTCATCTCATGACTCCAGCTGCTGGCATTTCTTGGCTAAAGGACAGATCCAGATCAGAGACATGATAGGTGATGTTCAGAGTGAATTAATAAAAAATTGTGCACCTGGGCTATGATTCAAAAGCACCAAAGTTCAGAGATGGGCAGATGACAAATTGGGTTTCTGTGCTTTCTCTATGTCTTCATGGGTTTTCTCAAAGGTGCTGCTTTTCTTTCATTCATGCAGGAAAGGTGGTATCGGTATCCTCATAGGATGAATTTTAGCAGCAGTCTGTTGTACTGTGTTTCATACTGATGTGTCAGACTAATTGCTAAGGATTTTGTTTGCCTTATTCTGGATCAGTTTGTAGAGGGCTTTGGTTGAAGTCTATGTACTTCTTTTTCAGCTTCAGTTACCATGTGACTATATTGGGTTGGTACGATATTCAGCAGGGTTTAAAACAACCTTGGCTTATATACAGTATTCAACACAGAGAGTAATATAATATTTAATCATTCCAGCAACATCAGCAAACTGAAGGATGTGGGCAATATACATTATATCAGTAGGGGAGAATCCTGCATGCATTACCTAGGGGGACCATCTACATCTGAATAGTACTGAGCTGGGCAGAGATGATATAAACTACATTTTGGAGTCAAGAAGGAATTTATAATGTTTCCGTTGTGAGACAGGATTAAAATAAAAAAGTTGTTTGCCCTTTTAAATGTCTTATCAGTCTTATGCTTTATATTGCTGTGTGCCATGCCTTGAGGATGGTTTTGTAGTAGCCCCCTAGAGAGCATCAGCCATAGAGATGGGTAATAAAACAAAATAATGTTTCAGGTGGGCAAACCTCCCTATGATGCCTCTAAGGGCTCTTACTCACTGGCGTTCTGACCTGCGCTCCCCTGTGTTCCGTTTTTTGGCGTTCAGCCGCAGGGGAGCGCAGGAATAGACGCATGTCATTATTTCAAATGGGGCTGTACTCACTCAGGCGCGTGTAGGCGCCGAACGAGGTTGAGACACAACATGCTGCATTTTTCCTGCGTTCGGCGCCTAAACTCGTCTGAGTGAGTACAGCCCCATTTGAAATAATGACATGCGTCTATTCCTGCGCTCCCCTGCGGCTGAACGCCAAAAAACGGAACGCAGGGGAGCGCAGGTCAGAACGCCAGTGAGTAAGAGCCCTTACAAAGGTCTTGTTCCACACTCTATGAGTAAACACTTTTAATTGTGTGAGGCATCTGATCCTACTTATTGCTCTCCCAAGCCCAGACTGTAACTTAATTATCTGAAGCTAAGGGCTTTTAGGGCTCTTACTCACTGGCGTTCTGACCTGCGTTCTGACCTGCGCTCCCCTGCGTTCCGTTTTTTGGCGTTCAGCCGCAGGGTAGCGCAGGAATAGACGCATGTCATTATTTCAAATGGGGCTGTACTCACTCAGACGCGTGTAGGCCCCGAACGCAGGTTGAGACGCAACATGCTGCATTTTTCCTGCGTTCGGCGCCTACACGCGTCTGACTGAGTACAGCCCCATTTGAAATAATGACATGCGTCTATTCCTGCGCTCCCCTGCGGCTGAACGCCAAAAAACGGAACGCAGGGGAGCGCAGGTCAGAACGCCAGTGAGTAAGAGCTTTTACAGACGAGCGTTTTTTCCTGCGCTCCCCTGCGTTCCAGCCGCAGGGGAACGCAGGAATAGACGCATTACATTTTTCCAATGGGGCTGTACTCACACAGGCGTGTGTAGGCGCCAAACGCAGGTTGAGACGCAAAATGCTGCATTTTTCCTGCGTTCTGCTCCTACACGCGCCTGTGTGAGTAAAGCCCCATTGGAAAAAATGTAATGCGTCTATTCCTGCGCTCCCCTGCGGCTGAACGCAGAAAAACGGAACGCAGGGGAGCGCAGGTAAAAACGCTCGTCTGTAAGAGCCCTAAGGCTTGCTTCAAAATGTTTTCCAGATCTGTGCTCCGTGGCTACAGGTGAATGCAATGCACTTAATTTAGGGTTTGTTTCCCCAGGGCTGCCACTTGAATTTTCTGTCAGTGTCTATGTCCAGAACTCAGCAATATGGGTTTTGCTATGCTCATATGTCATATGAAAGCTCCACAGTTCTTTCCTGTGCTTTGACTTAATCCTTTATTGTACAAACAGAATATACAGTATACAGCATCTATACCCATTTTTTTTTTAGATTTATAATTTATTAATAATTTATTTTAGTCAATTTAATGCGTGTAAATCATCAAATTTCATTTTTTTCCAAGTCTTCTTTGAAAGAATTTTTTTTGTATAGAATGATGTTTTTTTTTTATCCCCAGCTGCTTTTATGGAGATTGAGTAATAAGTAATTAATGAGCAATGATTTCAGGGAAAACAATTTTCCTTAGCAGAGGACACACAAAGGATGACCATAAGACTCGCAGCTGCTTCATGCCTAACATTAGCATACTCTCCCAAGGAAGAAGCCAGGCTCATTAATAAGATAATGGGAAATGCTGCTTTGTGAAGTTGGTTGCTGTTTTGACAAAGATGTGCAAATACAGAAGTGATTAGAAAAGGTTCTTAAAACATGTTCAGTGGCTATGTACTGTCTAAAGAATTATTGGATTTAAATGCACTGTGAGTATGATATTTATAAAAGACGTTCAGGGTTACAATTAGGGAATAAAGGGCTGGTTCACCTTTAAGGTAGGACTACATGGATGTTTCCGACGTGATCTGACGCGCTGCGACAAAACGCTGCACGCTGACAGTTGTGTGGCGTCGGATCAACTCTGTGACACCATGCGACAATGCATTCACTTACCTTATTTTTGTCACATGCGCTTTGTCACAGTGTGTCAGATCAAGCCCTTAAGGTAACTTTTAGCATGTAATGGAAGAGCCAATTATAAGCAACTTTTCCCACTGGTTTTCATTATTTATTTTTTATAGTTTTATAATTATTTGCCTTTTTCCGTTGCCTCTTTCCAGCTTTCAAATGGGTGTCGCTGACCCCGTCAAAAAAGCTGTAAGGCTACAAATGTATTGTTTTTTATTACTCATCTTTACAGAAAAGGTCCTCTCCTATTCATATATCAGTCTCTTATTCAAATCAATACATGGTTGCTAGGGTAATTTGGACCCCAGCTACCAGATCAACTTCTAAGAAATGTCCAGCTTGTGACCTTCTAGCTTCCCCCTATTTCCTATATATATTTTATGTTTGTTCCCAGGGCTAGCATCAGAAGTCACAGTGCCCTATACAGCTATATTAGCAGGGCCCTCTCTGTTGGGTACCTGGCCCACAATGCCCTTAATCCATAGTCATACCTCATTATACTGAAACCTATCCATGATCCACATTACTGGTCATGGGCCGCTGCCTACAGTACCCTCTGTATCCCCCTGACAGCAGCCTTGTATGTTCCCTGAGTGGGTTGTTTGAGGTTGGGGTTCGAAGGCAAGCCCCCCTCTGAAAACCAGCCTAACAGAAAGATCCAAAACTCATGTCCCCAATGAGTCTATGACATAATTTTTGCGGCAAAACTTGGCGAAAATGTTTTCTTATCACTATCAGTGACTCCCATTTGAAAGCAGGAAAGAGTCAGAAGAAATCTTTAAAAAACTATAACAAATAAATAATGAAGACCAATTGAAATGTGCTTAGAATTGGTCATTCTATAACGTACTAAAATTGAACTTAGAGGTGAACCGCCCCTTTAAGGGAAGACCCTCAAAACAAAAGTAAACTTGCTCCGCTGCATTTCTGCAGTTTTTTACATCTATTACATTTTTCTAGTTTTCACAATATTAACAGTTTTTAAACATCGAATATAATGAAACTGAAAGAACAACCCCACTGGTGATTACCTTCAGAGCAGACAAATGTCTGATGTGATGAGTCTTCGCAGCCCCCTGACTTAAAGGGGTGGTTCACCTTTAAAGTTACTTTTAGTATGTTATAGAATGTCCATTTCTAAGCAACTTTTCAATTGGTCTTAATAATTTTTTTCATAGTTTTTTCTTTGGATTCTTTTCAGCTTTCAAATGGGGGTCACTGACCCCATCTAAAAACAAATTTCGAAGTAATTTTTTGGATACTTCGACCATCGAATAGGATACTACGACTTTGAATTTACTTAGACTTCAATTCAAAGTAAAAATCGTTCGAATATTCGACCATGCGATAATCGAAGAACTGTCTCTTTAAAAAACTTCGCCAAATTAAACCTGCCGAATTGCTATGTTAGCCTATGGGGACCTTCTACAAAGTCTTTACACATCGAATAAAAATCCTTTGATCGTACGCTAAAATCGTTCGATTCAAATCGTTCAATTGACCGATTTTTATTCAGCCGTAGGATTGCCAAATTCAGTGAAAAAACTTCGAACTCGAAGTTTTTCAATTCGATGGTTGAATTTCGAAGTTTTTTGTACTTTGAAATTCAACCCTTGATAAATCTGCCCCTTATTGTTATTTCTACTTTTTATGACTCATCTTTCTATTCAGGTCCTCTCCTATTCAGATTCCAGTCTCTTATTTAAATCAGTCCATGTTTGCTAGGCTAATTTGGACCCTTGCAACCAGATTGCTGATACTGCAAACTGGAGAGCTGCTAAATAAAAAGCTAAATAAGTTATAAACCACAAAAAATAAAAAATGAAAACAAATTGCAAATTGTCTCAGAATATCACCCTCTACATCATACTAAACGTTAATTTGAAGGTGAACAACCCCTTTCATTTTCAAAGCAAAACAAGTTTTTGCCTGTTGAAAGTAGGGATGCACCAAATCCAGGATTCGGTTCGGGATTCGGCCAGGATTCGGCCTTTTTCAGCAGGATTCGGATTCGGCCGAATCCTTCTGCCCGGCCGAACCGAATCTGAATCCTAATTTGCATATGTAAATTAGGGGCGGGGAGGGAAATCACGTGACTTTTGGTCACAAAACAAGGAAGTAAAAAATGTTTTCCCCTTCCCATCCCTAATTTGCATATGCAAATTAGGGTTCGGATTCGGTTCGGTATTCGGCCGAATCTTTTGCAAAGGATTCGGGGGTTCGGCCGAATCCAAAAAAGTGGATTCGGTGCATCCCTAGTTGAAAGATATCATTTAAGCAACCTATTAAATTCCTTAAAAACCCTCAACCTTTTGGATTGACAGAATGTTATTGAGCAGACTGATAGGGAGTTCTCTCGCAGTATTTCCCTGTGTTTTGCACCACATATTCGTATAATTGAACAAGATGGCCAGTCCCCGCTGTTTAAAGCAAGCCCTCAGCAGGATGCAACCTTCATGTGTCTGAGCAGAAGCACCATGAAACATGTGCCTAATCATAAATATGTCTTTCCCTGAAACACCGAGTCAATCTGTGCAGTGTAGTCTAAACAGCAAGGCCTTATTCCATTCATACTGTGTTCCTTCTTCACTGAAATATGAACTTCATCAGTGTCTGCCTTAGATTAACTGCATTTTATCAGGTGCCAGACTCACCCTCTCACATGTGTATTATCAGGAGTTCCAATGCCAAGTGCCACACACAGGTTGTTTTGTGCATTCCACGGCACGCAGAACCCATATATCTCCTTTCAGATTGTAAACCATTAAAGCCCTGTCCTAAAAGGAGCTATTATACTAGGGGAAAAACATCTACTGGCATATGTGATGTGCAAATCCTTAAACTTCTCCAGTGGCTGGTAAAAGCTGAGTTAGGAAGGCTCAGGTATGGGTTTGTGTACTCCAGATTGTATTCCTCTCACAGCGACACATTTAGGGGCAGATTTATCGAGTCAAATTGAAAATTCAAATTTTTAAATTAGAATTTTGAGTTTATTTTAGTGTAATTCGACTAGGGAATAGTCTAAATATCGATTCGAGTTTAAAATAAAAATAGAAATTTATCATGTACTGTCTCTTTAAGAATTCAAATTCGACTATTCTCCATCTAAAACCTGCCGATTTGGTGTTTTAGCCTATGGGGGACCTCCTACAATCAATTTGGAGTCGTTTGGTAGACTTTTGAATTTTTTTTTAGGTGAACAAACTAGAATCAAATTCGATTCAAATTATATTCTAGTTTGCAGGTCGATCCTATTCATCTGAATTGAAAAAAATAGGATTTTTTTAATAAAATTTCAATTTGTCAGGGTTTTTTTGAATTTCAAGAGTATGAGAGTTTTTATAAACTCTGAATTCGATCCTTGATGAATTTGCCCCTTATAAACTATGTGTCCCTGGGCAGTAACCCATGGCAACCAATCACTGATTGGTTTCTATGGGTTACTGCCCATGTGCAAATTTGCCTAGTGTTTATAAATAAGCTCCATTGTGTCACAATCCTTCCAAATAAATGTACCGCACACTTTGTAGTTGTAGCTGCAATATAAATATATACCAGCTGGTGATTGTGCAAAACGAAATTGAATATGGCAAGTCCAGAGGGATCACTGCTGCATACTTAAATAATTAGATTCCCATTATCCAGAAAGATGTGAATTACAGAAAGGCCATCTCCCATAGACTGCATTTTAATCAATTAATTTAAAAAAATTCAAAATAATTCCCTTAATCTGTGTAATAACGAAACCTTCCCTTGTATTTGATCCAAACTAAGATTTAATGAATCCTTGATGGAGGCAAAACCAACTCATTGGGTTGATTTAGGGGGTTATTTACTCAAATACAAATTGATTTTATATTATATTTGAAAATAACACAACCAAACTCCCATGGCCAATTTTAGCTTATTTATTCATAAAAAAAACCCTATTTAATCGCATTGTGAAAAAACTCGATAAAATCTAGCAAAAACCAAGAATCGTTCAAATTTTTCAGGCTAATTCCCAGAGTTTTTGAGTTTTTGCCTGAAAACCCTGAAAAAGTTGGATTTTAGGGCTAAACCCAGCGCAGACCTAAACTTGGCATAGGTGCTTCTCCCACTGACTTATATACAGTAGGACTTGGAAGGTCTGAGATGGTGGATCCTGAGCATTCTGGATAACAGGTCCCATAATAACAGTTATGAATTCTTTATAATAAGGGTTCTGAGTTGAGTGGTAATAGCGTAGATGGCATAGGTTTAAACGCTGCTTTATGATTAAACATCCACATTTGCTGCAACTAAAAAATCAGTTATATTGCACTTCTGTAAAAACACATACTCAAATTAATCAAGTTTTTGGTGGAAAAAACTTGAATCGAGATTTTGAGCGAAACCCACCAAAATCCCCCCCCCCCCGAACATCATGTAGGCTATTAACAACTTCAAATGGCTGGAGGGACCTCTGCCATTGACTCCTACATGACCTCGTTTTAGCTAGAGTATTTTCGGATCCAAACTATTTCTAGCTTCAGGTTATAATAAAAAATTCCAAAATTCTATTTTTTTTTTACTGAAAACTACCCTTGTAAACTCAACTGGACCTTTAATTAATAACCTCTTAAGTGTCCTTTATTCCAATGGAACTACCATTAAAGTACCTTTGTACCTCTGGATTCTTAACTCTGCAAGTCTTTGTAAGCAGAATATACTGTATACGAGTATGGTATCTGTTATAAGGAAAACTGTTATCCAGAAAGCTCTGAATTACTATCTGGATAACAGGTTGCTACAAGGCACTGGGTACTGAGTGGTTGTCTCCCATAGACGCCAAGAATTTCCTTTTTCTCTGTAATAATAAAACAGTAGCTTGTACTTGATCCCAACTAATTAATCCTTATTGGAAGCAAAACCAGCCTATTGGGTTTATTTAATGTTTACACAATTTCCTTGCTGACTTAAGGTATGAAGATCCAAATTAAGGAAAGATCGATTATACGGAAAACAGCAGGTCCCGAGAATTTTGGATAACATCCCATACCTGTCCAGACTTTATCCAGAAAGCACTGAATTACAGTAAGTCCATATCCCTTAGACTCCATTTTAATAAAATAATGCAAATAAAATGATTTCCTTTTTCTCTGTAATAATAAAACAGTATCTTGTACTTGATTCTAAAATAAAATTAATCCTTATTGGAGGCAAAACCAGCCTATTGAGTTTATTTAAGGGGGTATTTACTAAACCTCAATTTTTTCTGGACGTTTTTTTGGGGCAAAATTTTTTTTTGTGGAAAAAAAACCTTGAATTTTTTGAGCTTTAATTATACCCAATGCTGCAAAAAGTCAGAATCTGAAAACCCAGCATCTGAAACCTGTCAAAGTCATGTATAAGTCAATGGCAGATGTCCCTATCCCAATTTGAAGATATTCTGATGTGCTCTGGGTTTAGCCCGATAATCCGAAAAAATTATGGGTTTTCAAACGATAACCAAAAAAATCAAACAACCAAATCTGAAATTCGTACAAATCGGGTTTTCACTCATTACCGAGTTTTTTCCCGACCCAACTTTATCGAGTTATTTTATGGATAAATAAGATAAAGTCGTGGATGGGAGTTTGGTTGAGCTTGGTTTAATAAAAATATGAACAAAAGAAAAACCGTCTCTAATCTTTTCTGGACCAATATGGACACATACGTTAAAGCAATACTACTTTTAAATTACTTTTAAATTTCACGGGTTAGGTCCCTTTTAAGTGATTCAAATAGTATATTATTAAATGAACCGCTAGGCAATTCTTACCAAGAATTGACCTGGGTGTCCAGACCCCAGGCCCTTCACTTAGATTTATCAAATACGGAAAACAGCCGAAGGGCTTTGACTCACCAAATTAGCCGAATGGTCCGGGTGCCGTGCCCCGAACCCATAGCTTAGGCAAACTCTATCTTCAAAATAAATCTGCACGCACTCCTGCGACCATAGCCATGAGGATAAAAATGTAACTTTATTCCATATAGTTAAAAAGTAAGCGTCCTAACGCGTTTCGTATCAACAGATACGTAATCATATTTAATAAAAATTTGAGCTAAATTTGAGTTTTACTAAATAACCCCCTTAATTTTTAAATTATTTTTAAGTAGATTTAGGGGTTTTTTTCCGAAACCAAAAATTCGCCATCTCAAATCTGTTGAGGTCATGTATTAAGTCAATAAGAGATGCCCCTATCCCAATTTGAAGATGTTTTGCTCTGGGTCTAGCCCGATAATACGGGGGAAAAATCTGGGGTAAGATTTGGGTTTTCACTAGATTTTATCAAGTTTTTCCATAGTTCTGATTTATTCGAGCTAGGCAAAATTGTGTATTGGAGTTTGGTCGAGCTTTGTTTAATAAAAAAGTTAGGTAAATTCAGATTTTAGTAAATAACTCCTTTAAAGTATGGGGATTCACATTGTAGAAATATCCTTTATCCAGAAAACCCCAGGCCCGAGCATTCTGGATAACAGGTCCCATACCTGTATATATATATATATATATATATATATATACAGTATATATATATATATATATATATATATATATATATATATATATATATATATATATATATATATATATATATTTCCACTTTAAGACCTGTGAGTGCTAGCTTTTTTTGAGTCATTGCACATACCTTTATACAGCTCTGCACCCAGGCACCTTATACCTGTATACGTGTTGTGCCGGCATTCTTCGTTCGACATTAATTAATTAAACCCAATAGGCTGGTTTTGTTTCCAATAAGGATTGATTATATCTTAGTTTGGATCAAGTACAAGCTACTGCTTTATTATTACAGAGAAAAAGGAAGGAAATAATTTTTTAAACTTTCGATTATTAGATTATAATGGAGTCTATGGGAGATGCCTTTCCGTAATTTGGAGCTTTCTGGATATGGGGTTTCCGGATAATGGATCATATATATATATATATATATATATATATATATATATATATATATATATACACACCAATGTTTCATAGACCAGCACTCCCTTTAATGTAAGACAAACAATCTTTTAGACCAGCACTCCCTTTAATGTAAGACAATAATCTTTTATTGCATCTTTATCCAACGTTTCGGTCCCTCTTGGGACCTTTTTCAAGGATCATTGAAAAAGGTCCCCCTTGAAAAAGGTCCCAACAGAGACCGAAACGTTGGATAAAGATGCAATAAAAGATTGTTTGTCTTACATTAAAGGGAGTGCTGGTCTATGAAACATTGGTGTATACAAGATTTACCGTGCACCCCTGCCTTTATCAAGATTGATTTTGAAATGCGGATACTCATCTGGAAGATATCAGTCTATTTAACTCATTTCAGAGAAAATGTTGAAAAACAACAAGCAGAAGTTATAGAAAAACATCTCTTTTTTTCATATTGCCGTGCATTAAGATTCTATTTCATCACTCCTCCAAAGCATCCTCACTTACTCACACTAAATAAATAGACATGGCCTTTAACCAAATAAATAGTCTGGAAGTACACTATTACTTTTGTAGAAGCCATGCCACCTAGCAGGCTAGACCCATATGGCACAGACAAGTGTTCCTAATACATACAGAACTGTTGATTAGTGGCCTCTTTGTGGGGCTTAATAGACAGCAGACCTGTCAATCCTCCAAAAATGTTCTTTGGTTTCAGTTAACAGAATTTTCAACTGGCCGACTTTGAACAGGAGCAGCCCTGTTTAAAAAATAGCGTTAAACAAGTTGCTCTTATACAAAAAAAGCATTTTGTGATATTCATATACATGATTTTTACAAATTTTAATGTAAGATATTTGGACCAGAATAAACAGTTTACCCATGAGCCACATTCAAATGTAAAAAAGAGTTGGGGAGCAACATAAGCATGAAAAAGTCCCCTGGGATGCCAAATAAGGGCTGTGATTGGCCATTTGGTAGCCCCTATGTGGACTGGCAGCTACAGGAGGCTCTACTTGACACAATACTTAGTTTTTATGCAATTAAAACTTGCCTCCAAGCCTGGAATTCAAAAATAAGCACCTGCTTTGAGGACAAGCAGGAGCAACATTCAAGGGTTTGGAGAGCAACATGTTGCTCACAAGCTACTGGTTGGGGATCACTGGTCTAAGGAGTATGATTACATCAAAATCAGTGTCAGTCTTGACAGTGTGGGCCTGTGAGAAAAAAGTGGGGTGAAAAAGGGCCTCCAACATGTACCCATATTTTGGTTCCACAAAAACCTAACAACAGATTTTCTAAGAATAAAGTAGTTAGTGTAGCACATGTAAAGCATTGCCATTCTATTAATGACACAATCATTACAGCCATGACAGCCCTTGGTATTTTCTATTTCTTAGCACAATTACTAGCCAGTAGTTTGTTATTCCCGCTAGAGTCCTAGTTGCAGGTGGATACACACAGTGAAGCCTCCCCTTTACATACCCTAATATTAAGTTTTTCCATATGTTATACCATTTTTTTGTGGTCCCACCAATTTATAATGCATAATACATTTCCCTGAGTTTACACCGTTTTTTCTGGTCCCCTGAAAAATGTAAAATGGGGGTTCTACTGTACATAAAGTAGAGTAATAACCACAGGAAGAGGCTGTTCACAACAAAATGTCACTAGTATAGAATCTTTGCTTATACATTCTATTTCAGTCTAGGGGAACCTGCTTTGTTCCCAGAGTGGCAGAAGGGTTAAAAGATACCGTATATACTCGAGTATAAGCCGACCCGAGTATAAGCCGAGGTACCTCATTTTACCTACGAAAACTGGGAAAACTTATTGACTCTAGTATAAGCCTAGACACAACTACAGCCCTGTCTCCCAGCAGCGCACATTCTGCCAAAGCGACCCTCCCAGCGATCAATCGGACTTCTTTGCAAAGTTGATGGTGACAGAGAATTGCCAAACGGATTACTGTGTGCATTGTCCCACTGTCCCACTACCATGTGCAGAGGGTGCTGTTTGATATTGCCATCACTGTTAATCTTTCGTACAACCAACAGAGGGCGCTGTGTGATATTGCAGTCACTGTTATTCTTTCATATAACCAACAGAGGGCGCTATGTGATATTGCAGTCACTGTTAATCTTTCATATAACCAACAGAGGGCACTGTGTGATATTGCAGTCACTGTTATTCTTTCATATAACCAACAGAGGGCGCTGTGTGATATTGCAGTCACTGTTAATCTTTCATATAACCAACAGAGGGCACTGTGTGATATTGCAGTCACTGTTATTCTTCCATATAACCAACAGATGGCGCTGTGTGATATTGCAGTCATTGTTATTCTTTCATATAACCAACAGAGGGTGCTGTGTGATATTGCAGTCACTGTTAATCTTTCATATAACCAACAGAGGGCGCACTGTTATTCTTTCATATAACCAACAGATGGCGCTGTGTGATATTGCAGTCACTGTTAATCTTTCATATAACCAACAGAGGGCGCACTGTTATTCTTTCATACAACCAACAGATGGCGCTGTGTGATTTTGCAGTCACTGTTATTCTTTCAAATAACCAACAGCGGGTGCACTGTTATTCTTTCATATAACCAACAGAGGGTGCTGTGTGATATTGCAGTCACTGTTATTCTTTCATATAACCAGCAGATGGCCATGTGTGATATTGCAGTCACTGTTATTCTTTCATATAACCAACAGAGGGCGCACTGTTATTCTTTCATATAACCAACAGAGGGCATTGTGGGATATTGCAGTCTCTCCCCAAGTGAACTGTTGGTATAGGAATGATTAAAAGTGACTGCAATCTCAGCTACTCGGGTCTGGTACCGCTGACCCGAGTATAAGCTGAGGTAGACTTTTTCAGCACATTTTGGATGCTGAAAAACTTGGGTATATACGGTAAGTCATCCAAAAACAGGATAGGTGGATACAGGACAGGAGCAGGAGAGGGGGATGAGATACAAATATATATAATATAGATACAGTGGAACCTCAAGAATTTCTATCTATACAAATATATAGAGTGAGTGTTGTTAGCAACGGTCTACTAATCTCTCTCAATCTGCCTGTGTGCCCTGACCCTAAACCTTTTTTTCCCCAGTTTTTGTTTGTTGCCCATTATCAAGTCAAATGATGTCACTTCCAGTTTGTAGTAACAGCACTTCCAGTTCAATGGTGGTCACTGTGTTGCAGGTCGCTTCTGAGTTGTAATTCTTGGTATTGACTTTTGGCCTTGTCTTGTATTGTGCGCTCTTGATATTTGAGCCTTAATAATTAAATGGTACAGTGATCCTCAGCATAAAGGCTCCAAATGCACAATGGCTCTCAGCCTTTAAATGGAGCAGTTACCCTCATCATTAAATTACTGTATATAGAAATCAAACACTAAGGGGCGGATTTATCAAGGGTCGAATTTCTAAGTGCTAAAACTTCGAAATTCGACCATCAAATTGAAAAATTCGATATTCAAAGTTTTTTTTTGTTTAAATTTAGCTGTTTGTCATCGAATGACAATTGTTCGATCGATCGTAGAAATCGTTCTAATCAAACGATTTGACCGATTTAATCAATTGATCGACCGATTTAAAAAAAAAAAAAAACTTTGACTTCTAAAAACTTAGCCAAACGTTGGCTATAGGTTCTAGGAGGTCCCCATAGGCTAACATAGCAATTCAGCAGGTTTAAGGTGGTGAAGTGTCAAAATTGAAGTTTTTTAAAGAGACAGTAATTCGATTTTCGAATGCTCGAATATTCTAATTATTTTCAATTCGAATCGAAGTTGAATTTGGCCTATTCGATGGTCGAAGTACCCAAAAATTACTTCGAAATTTGAAGTTTTTTAATTTGAAAATGCACTTCTACCTTTAATAAATCTGCTCCTTAATTATACAGTAACCCCCAAATGCCACCATTAAATTGTCAGAGACCCACAGCATTAGATAGAACAATGATGCCTAGCATTAGTTGCTAAGGTGACAGAATTAAAGGGGCTGTATATCCGTTTGTTCATGAGCATAATAAACCTTTAAGGGCATATTTATCGAAGGGCGAAGGTCAAAGTTAAAAAAACCTTTGAACTTCGAATTCAAAAAGATCGAATGGAGGTCAAAGGTTAAAGAGACAGTAGTTCAAAAAAAATCCCTAGTCGAAGTACACAAAAAAAATAGCTCGAAATTCAAAATTTTTCACTTCGAAACTTCACCTCGACCTTTGATAAATCTGCCCCTTTGTGTATTGTTTTTATCAGGAAATTCTATTTTTTTTTTAATGACACAGTGACTCCCAGCAATAAATGGTACAGTGACTCCCATCATTAAATAGCACAGTGGTTGCCAACCCACCCCTCCACTTTATAACCTTTAAATCTCAATCATACTCAGGGGTGGCACAGACAGGTAGGCTTTCCCTCTGAACCTTCATTTCTACTCTCCTACTCGCTTAATTTCTACTCTCTCACTCTCCACTCATTGGAGAAAGACGTGAAGGAATTACTAGCCAGTGTAGCTAATTTAGCCTTGTATTAGCAACAACTGTCTCCTTGGCAGGCTGGCCATTGAACTGCAAATGGCCAGTTACTCTCCATGGACTAGGATTTAAGTAAAATAATACTTATACGGTTTAATATAAATCTATTTTTCTTATTTCCAACATACTATTAAAAAAATCACAATAGAAAAAGTGACTGTTATCAGATAATAATGCTCAATTTACGGTTGTCCCTGCAAATTATTTGCATACTGTTTATCAGTTATTGTCAAAGAGCTTCTTTTGCCTGTAGGATCTATCTGCTTCTCCAGATTGCTTTCTGTTTTTATACATTCACATGTCATTGACATTACTCAAAGATGCATGTTTTGCTTTAAAAGAGGAATATCCTGTTAATTAAAGGTTTCAAAGGACATATTCAAAACTTTAATTTGCGCCCCCAAAGATTTTCATCCTTTAAATCCTTTATGTCTGATTCCAATGCCACACTTTCCCCCCCCCATAACACTTAATCATTTCTTAAAAGCACATTGCTTTGTGACTCATTGCTGGTAATTTGAGTTTTCTAAAGGCTCTTATCCGGATATGATAAGTCAAAGGCCAAGGGAAGAGATGCACTAGTTATGAAAATCATCAGTAATGCAATGTGGTCTTTCTAGTTCCTTGTAGCAAAAAAAAAAAAAAAGAATTTGTAATGTCTTTAAAAAGACTAAAGAAGGGATAACTAGCTTGAACACCACTTACATAGAAGGAGCTCAGAGAATGATTCAACTAAAGGAACCTCAAATACAATTATTCCCCATTTTAATATCCATATGTTTGTCATCTGCCAGCTGCTTGGATCAGTCACTACTTTAGTTAAGTCCAACTTTGCTTTGGGGTATCTAACACTTAGAAGACCTCTTGTGTTTTTTATGGCACTTTGTTGAGCCAAGTACTACATCTGTACAAGTGTATAATCTGATATGATGCAAACGATGATAAAAGCAGAGTCTGTCCCCTTTTTCCATAGGTGGTTCTCTCCCTACTGACCAATGTTTCTGGACTCAATATCCTTGAAGCATATCTCTGCATGTGAGTGTGCCTTGACGCAATATACTGTCTTGTCTACTTTATGCTTAGGATACCCTTTTGGAGAGCTTGAATTAACCTGTTATCTAGAAAGCTCTGAATTATGGGAAGGCCATCTCTCATAGACTCCATTTTTATTAAATAATTCTGATTTTTTAAAGTTGAATTCCTTTAATTGATTGTACAATTTTTTTTCTTGGAATTGCTAGATTTTTTTAATTCTTTGCACGAAAACCCCCAAGAATTCAGATTTTCTCTCAGACTGATGATAACTTCAAATTGGGACATGTGCCTCTCCCATTGACTTATACAGGACATCAACAGGTCTGAGATGGTGGATTTGCAGATTCAGGGCTTTTTGCAGCATTGAGTTTTTTTCCATGAAAAATTGTTTTTGGAAAAAGAAAAATTTGAGGTTTAGTAAATAACCCCCTTATAACCTCCAAATTACAGAAATAACCCTTATCTGGAAAACCCCAGGTGCCAAGCATTCTGCATTATACGTCCCATATCTGTATTACCTTCTCTTCAACTACTCCAAAGATTCTGTGTTGCAAGTGATTAATTTATCCATAAAGTGAACTCAGTGGTTTAACTAGGTATTTAAAAACATCAATATTAATTTAATCCCCTTTACTATAATTGCAATTCCTCTTTGTTGGAGGATCGATCAGTGATCAATAATGTTGGATAACTCCATAAAATATCAGTTAGATTTCTTATGGATCGAGCCATGCAACATTAAGTACCATTGATCATTATTGACTGACTGCCATTGATTGTCCAGCAACAATAAATGGTAAAGCTGCCTTATGCAAGGTTTAAAGGTTGTGCCTTTTTTTCACAGTAAAGCTTCAAAATTCATATATTTATATAGTTTCTGTTTACCCTGCCTTAGCTGAGTTACCTTGTTTCTTTCAGTGTCACTGCTGACATATTCTGAGACAATTTGCAATGTGTTTTCACTTTTTATTATTTGTGGTTTTTGAGTAGCTTTTTATTCAGCAGCTCTACAGTTTGCAATTTCAACAATATTCTTGCTAGGGTCCAAATTACCCTAGCAACCATGGATTAATCTGAATAACAGATTGGAATATGAATAGGAGAGGCCTGAATAGAAGGATCAGTAATAAAAAGTAACAATAACAATACATTTGTAGCCTTACAGAGCATTTGTTTTTTAGAAAGGGTCAGCAACACCCATTTGAAAGCTGCCAAGAGTCAGAAGAAAAAGGCAAATAACTATAAAACTATACAAAATAAATAATGAAAACCAATTGAAAAGTTAGAATTAGAATTGCCTGTTCTATAACATAATAAAAGTTACCTTAAAGGTGAACCACCCCTTTAAGATGGCCAACTATGTCATAGGGGTAAATTCACTAAAGCGCGAAGAGGCTAACGCTCAAATTCACCAGCGTGACGTAATTTCATTACTTTGCCGATTTACTAATGGGCGCTGGCGTAAATTCGCTAGCGAAGCGGACCTACCCTAGCGCTACTTCGCACCCTTACGCCAGGCGAAGTTGCGCTATGGCAAAGGGACATAACTACGCTAATTCACTAACTTGCACATTTTACTGAACGTTACCTCTTGCGCCAGACTTGCCTTCGCCACCTCAGGCCCGGCGAAGTGCAATAGAGTAGATAGGGCTTGCTTCAAAAAAAGCTGTCATTTTTTCTAAGTCCCAAAAAACGCTGGCGTCTTTTCCTTTTTAAGGGTGATCGGCTGAAAAAGATCGTAAATTATGGCAACTCAACGATAGCACATGTGTAGGGCAATAGAACAACTTTATTTTATTTTTTAAAGGTTTCCTGGGCTTGTGTAGTTGCTGCAGCATATACGTCCATTATATTTTAACTTTGCGCCATATGCAAATTAGGCAACGCTAGCGTAACTTCGCTTTGCCTGATGAAGTAACGGTAGCGCAACTTCGCTACCATTCGCCTCCCTGAGCGCAATTTTGCATTTTAGTGAATTTACGTAGCGCTGGCGAAACTATGCCTGGAGAAGTGAGGCGAAGCTGTCGCTGGCGCAACTTCGGATCTTAGTGAATTTCTCCAAGTCATCCCATATCTGGCCAGTCCTACACTCACTTTCATCTGATTCATTAAGAATTCTATTGCTTCATTATACATTTTACACAGGGAGTTTTACCTGCAACTTGCTTGCTTTTAAGGCTAAAACTCCCAAATGGTTATCATTTCATTGGCCACCACTGGGTCACTGGACTGTAGCTGGCTTTTTGTTTTTATTAAGATGACATGTTCCCTTGAAAAGCACATAATAATGTAAACATAATTAATACTTTTTTTTAAAAGTAATGCCTTTTTAATGCATTTCCTTACAAACCAGCCTCAGGTTATATAAGAAAAACAAAAGGCTGTAAGGCTGTTTGGGGCAAATCGTAATTGTTTGGTATTTATGTCACCCAGATATTGACTGTAGAAATAGAACTGTCAACCTGGTGAATCTGTATAGGCTTTAATCCAAAACAGGTGATCTGGTATTTCTAAAACCATGGCTGCTACTTTCTCAGGAACAAAAATGGTTGTCCTATACAATATTAAACTTTAAAAGTTCTCAATTTATTCCTTTAGGTAATATGCAAAAGACTAAAAGCCAAACCAATGTGGTCTACATCAAATGTAAGGAAATGGCAACACCTGAAATATTTATGCCTTGTGGTACATCATTTAAAAGCTATACACTTTTGCAAAGCAGCGATAAAGGAAAAAAAACAGATACTAGGACTTGGTTGCGCCACATGTTAAGGCCAATCACCAAAAATGGGAAATTAGGAAATATTTTGATTAGAGGAATCACTGAAAAGTCAAACGATCTCTTTGTATTTATGCCAAGGCTGTGAAAGGGAAGAAATATAGTCAACACATTGGGTATTTAATACTGACAGATCCCTCACTATGAATAGACAAAATATGAAGATAAAGGCTGTCTTTACACAATAACCTATGATAATATGTATCTTTCTATTTCTAATAAAAGATTAATGTGAATTATACCCCTTGTTATTAAACAATAACAGTATATATTCATGACATTCATGATAATAATGAATATACATTAGTATTTTTTTCTCTCTTCCTTTTATAGTTAGGGCAACCATTTCTTTAAATGTACGATAACTGCAGGGTACTAGGGAAACTAGGGATTCAGGATTAAAGAGAAGGACCTGTCACCTTGGTTTTCATGATACAAAGAGGTACAGGCCACCTCAAATTTACAGTTTTTTTTCCCTGTTTCACTGTTTGCATGTCTTTTAAGAGCTTGGGAGTTTCTAATGTTTGAATTGGAAAGAAGAGAAAAAGAATACATATTCATTATCAGTTGTAATTGCCGTTGGCTTCTCTTCCTGGGAATAGCTGTCATGTTACCGTTTGCAATCAATACAGGCAGTGCTGTTTGTAAAGGGCTTGGGGAATAAAAGGATGCCCAACAAATAATAAAAAAAAAGAAATAAATAAAAAAGGAAAGAGATCTATGCCTTGAGCGCTACCCTGCGAGTTCTGCTCCTCTGGGGATTTCTTTTAGAGATGTGATAGAAGTTATGTAAAAAATAAAAGTGATTTGGCAAAGTAAACATTGTGGAATTTCATTGAGAAGAGATTAAAAGAAGAGAACACAGTTGGAACACAAGAGATTACATGGCGGAATAAAGTAGGGGAACTCCAGAGGCAATGGAAAAATTAAAATGTCATGACAAAACAGGCCTAGTAAAAGCTGATTATCTTACAGGCAAATTCACAATAAGGAAAAGGAAAAAGAACAGAGTATATTTTTATGCAGCCAGTTTCACAGGCAAATAAGATATCCTCTATTGTTGCTATGGAGGCTTTGATAAATACAGGTGAGGTAGAGTCAGGGTCATGTATCAAAGTGCTGCAGCCGTAATATTCATGCATAATTCTATATGGAGTTACGTAGTAACATGGGCAGAATTTACACAGTCCAGTAACTATAGCAACCAGGACTGAACAGCATGCTCTTACTGGTCTAGTCAACTTAGAATAATGAAAACAATCATCTGATTGAACTGGGGCAAATTTCCTGCATGATTCTGAATAACGTGGTGTTGTTTGTAGCTAAAATGCATTTTATAATTACATTGGGGTTTGTTGGGTACATTCCAGGCAGGGCTGATCCTATGAAATGTTGGGCCCAATTGGGACCCTGTTGGCGGGGCCCCTAGACAAAGTGTTGCTGGCTACTGACACACCAAGTATTTAGGAAAATAAGGGCATACAGGCACAAAATAGAAAGGAAAGGGGCAGACAAGGTAAGAGAGTGAGAGGGATGAAATAGGGGCACATAATAGGGGCACACAGGGTAAGAGAGAGAGGGAGGAAATAGGAGAGTGGACTGGGCCAATTAGTTTGGGGCCGGCTGGGCCGATTCTGCTTGGAAGCAGGTTTGGTTGAATTGGGGGCAGGCAGGGCCTATCAAGGTTGGAGGAAAGCTGGGCCTATGAGAGTTAGGAGCAGGCTAGACCTATGGAGTTGGGGAATAGGCTGGCTTATCAGAGTTGGGGGTGGGCTGGACCTATGGATTTGGGGATGGGCCGGACTCTCAAAGTTGGGGGCAGGCCAGGCAGCATCATGTGCTGAGGGAAATATTATCTGTGCTGCCCTGTGGTGCGGGGCCCCCAGAGGTGCGGGGCCCTATTGGGCCCAATTGGTCCAATATGCCTAAGGCCAGCCCTGATTCCAGGGGAACTCTGGAAGCACTAATAAAAGCTTTGGATTAAAGCCAACAATAGCAACATGTGCAACAAATAGCTATGAGTGAATTTGTCCCGTTTCGCTTTGCCAAAAAAATTTGTGAAACGGGTGACGAATTTGCAAAATGGCAAAAAATTCACAAAATGCATTAAAGTCTGTGGGAGACTTTTTTTGTGACTTTTTCATAGCGACATATATTATAGTCCATGGGTGACTTTTTTTCTCACTTTGATTGCAATAAAGTAAAATGGACGATTTTTAGATTTGTTTTTCTCATTCCAAATGTGGATAGAGCCATGTACATTGCAAATAAATGTGCAAGAATGTAATAAATGTGCAAATGCAATATACAATTGAGTGGTCTCAAAATTGGCAGCTGGTAGGGATAATTTCTGTCATTGCAGCAGAAACAGCAGCAACTCTGAATTGTAAGTGAAATCAAAATAATTTTCCATTTCAATCTATTACAATTTTTTTAATGTTTGTACTTTTTTTATGTTTTGTTTTAAACGGCCATGTTTACCTTTAGTTGGCCTAGAATAACCAACGCTATTGGAAACAGTGGCTTACCTACAGAGGAAGCAGACTTAGCGGACATGGGGGAATGGGGGAAGGGGGGCTTGGACTCAGCATCTGTTTCTCTTCATTCTGTATTCTTGCAGCAGTTGGGTGTCAGATATTCATTGACAATTAGATCCAATATATCTCACTCAAATAATTCAGTTCAGTACAAACAAAATCGAAAAAGATAACTGCCTTTTGCACAAATCCTGCATGTAGAGAGACATGATGTCTGTTTTAAAAGAGTGAGCTCTGATATATCTTGTAGGCAAAAGGAGCCCCCCTGTAAGATATATTGGATCTAACTGTCAGTGAATCAGTACAGTAACTAGAGGGGGTGGGCCCTAGTGCGTGACGTGCAGCCAGGCCCCGCCTCCCTCCGTACACACCGCATTTCAGTGGTGTGTGGGCCCTGAGGGGGTGCGGACCCTTGCCCACTCACACCCCCTGCTCTGCCACTGCAGTGAATATCTGACACCCAACTCCTGCATGAAGAGAGAATGAATGAAGAGAAACAGATGCTGAGAGAGGAATAGTGAATATAAACTTGATTATTTCAGAAATGGTACAGAATTTTTAATTGATTATATTTAGAAAACTTCTTATTTCATTAAGTTGAAGTTCAGGGAGAGAATTCCAAATCTTCACTGTTCCCACTGTAAAATACCCCTTCCGAATATTTCGGCGGAATTTCCTTTCTTCTTATCAGAATGGGTGACCTTGCATCAGCTGGAAAGGCCTACTGGTAAATAAAGCATCAGAGAGATTATTATATGATCCCCTTATATATTTATACATAGTTATCATATCACCCCTTAAGCGCCTCTTCTCCAGCATGAATAGCCCCAATTTGGCCAGTCTTTCCTCATAGCTGAGATTTTCCATACATTTCACCAGCTTAGTTGCCCCTCTCTGTACCCTCTCTAATACAATAATGTCCTGTTTGAGTGATGGAGAGACCAAAACTGTACGGCATATTCTAGATGGGGCCTTACAAGTGCTCTATACAGTGGAAGAATGACCCCTTCCTGCTGTGAATCAATGCCCCTTTTAATACAGCTCAAGACCTTATTTGCCATTGATGCTGCTGACTGGCATTGCTTGCTACAGCCAAGCAAGAATTCCATGGTCCTTTTCCATTATGTATTTACCTAGTGCAGTCCCATTAAGTGTATAAGTGGCTTGGATATTTTTACAACCCAGGACTTTACATTTATCACTTGCCACTAAGATGCCCAGATTGCCAAGATCCTGTTGCAAGGATTCTGCATCCTGGATGGAATTAATTGGGGTGAATAGTTTTGTGTCATCTGCAAACACTTTACTTACCATACCCTCCCCTAAGTCGTTAAGTAAAAGTGGACCCAATACTGAACCCTGAGGGACCACACTAAGAACCCTACTCCAAGTAGAGAATGTACCATTAACAACCACCCTCTGTACCCAATCCTGTAGCCAGTTTTCTATCCATGTGCATCTTACTTACCTCATCATAATTTGTCTGACATGACCCATCATTCATAAAGCCATGCTGATTGCTGCTCATTCACTAGGACAAAATATTGAACGTGATCCCTTAACAAGCCTTCAAATAGTTTGATTTGTTAAACACACTGGCCTATAATTGTCAGGCTGAGATCGTAATCCCAATGACATCATGACATCAGCGTTCCTCCAATCCATAGGTACCATACCAGATGAAAGTGAATCTGAGAAAATCAGAAATAGGGGCCAGTCTAAAACTGAACTAAGCTCTCTTAGAACTATATAAAATATTATATTATTATTATATTATAAAATAGACAATACATACATTGCACTGAGCCAGGGTTAAATAAATGTATTTCAAACAAACTTCAGTAATTAAAAACGCAATAGAAATGAGTATAAAATCAAACAATAAAACTATTTACATTAAATGGTATTTTCTTTACATTCAAAATGCTCATCACTATAGTAGCACTCTCTTGATGGAATACAAATTCATTCTACAACAAATTTTTGGATTAAAAAAAATATTACAAATCTATTGGCCAAAATACTCTGCTCTTTGAGGACAGTAAAATACTTAAGTGAACTATAAAAAAATATTGTATTAAACAATGTCTTCTGGGTTTAAAAATGTTCTATCCCTATATGTATTGAAATATTCTTTGCATAATATTGGCAAATTATATGTAAATCTAGGAATGGCATTTAATTATGAATCCTGGATCACAAACCCTGGACCTTAGCATTAAAAAAGTCAATAAATCTTATAATTTAGTTATGTTCCCATTCATCATGTTGGTTTGAAAAAAAAACATACTGTTCTTCGACTTCAGCTTATTCTTAGTGGCCCCCTGTCAGGGGGCCTAGGGGCTCCCAAAGATAGTAGTCCGGACCAAGAAGGAAGCCAGGAACTAGAGTTCAAGGTATCCGAAGGGTTAAACAAGAGAATGGTCAGGTCACAGGCTAAGTTCTTCAGGCAGGCAGCGAAGGGCCAAAATCCAGAACAATCAGGGATCAAAACAGGAAATCTTCACAGGAAACACCCAGGTACAATGCAAGCAAGAATACCTATAATTGGGCATCGTCTCAGCGTCCAGGCCAACCATTTATTATGTAATGACGGCATTGCCTGCTTCTGCACCAACGTCCTCGCGCCGGTGTCTGCATCTTCATCCGCCGATCCCCAACCACAAGCTCGTGAACAACATGTTGCTCCCCAACCCCTTGAATGTTGCTCTCAGTGTCCTCAAAATAGGTGCTTATTTTTGAATTCTTGACTTTGAAACAAGTTTTGGTTGTATAAAAACCAGATGTACTGCCAACTAGAGCCTCCTGTAGCTGCCAGTCCACATAGGGGCTACAAACAGCCAATCACAGCCTTTATTTGGCACCACCCAGGAACATTTTTCATGCTTGTGTTGCTCTCCAACTCTTTTTACATCTGAATGTTGCTCATGGGTGAAAAGGGTTGGGGACCCCTGGTCTATAGTATTAAAATCCCCCTTCCCTCCACTCATCTTCTATACATTTTTGTGCTTGCGTAGGCATGAACACGTGGAGGGGGTTGAGAGCGATGGAGGCTATTCACACTGGGCCCATCTGAAGATTTTATTGGTGGGGGGCCTGGCACACTCACCTTACACCACTGCTTGGAGAAGTAAATATACATAATAACAAGCTTTATCTGATTTGTTGCTATGGCCAACTCTAGCTGGGTAAAGTTCGAACGATTCGAAGGATTAATCGTTCGATCAAACTATTTGCAATAAATTCGATATTCGAAGTCGAAGGATTTACATTCGGCAGTCGAATATCGAGGGTTAATTAACCCTCGATATTCGACCCTATGCAAATCTGCCACAAAATGTTAAATTAAAGGGGTTCTTCACCTTCCAAACACTTTTTTCAGTTCAGTTGTTTTAAGATTATTCCCCAGAAATAAAGACACTTTTTAATTACATTCCATTATTTATTTTTTTTACTGTTTTTCCTGTCTCTGGTGTTTGAGTCTGGCAGCTCAGTAATTCAGGTGCAGACTCTAAACTGTTATAATTTTAACATTGAGTTGATTCATTTCTCAGGAGCATCTCTGGAGTATTAGGGCTCTTACTCACTGGCGTTCTGACCTGCACTCCCCTGCGTTCCGTTTTTTGGCGTTCAGCCGCAGGGGAGCGCAGGAATAGACGCATGTCATTATTTCAAATGGGGCTGTACTCACTCAGACGCATGTAGGTGCCGAACGCAGGAAAAATGCAGCATGTTGCGTCAGAACCTGCGTTCGGCGCCTACACGCGTCTGAGTGAGTACAGCCCCATTTGAAATAATGACATGCGTCTATTCCTGCGCTCCCCTGCGGCTGAACGCCAAAAAACGGAACGCAGGGGAGCGCAGGTCAGAACGCCAGTGAGTAAGAGCCCTTAGCAACTATGTTATCAATTCTAACAGCTGCCTGTAATGAAACCCAGAGAACCTGCTCAGCAGGGACAAAGATAACAAATGTATCAACTAAATGTATCAATTTAGAACAGTTGACACGGTCGGAGACCCCCTTCCAGCGCTGCTTGAAAAGGTGAGAAATGACACTTTACACTTCAATATTAGAAAAACAGTCACACATAGAAAATAGAAAGTAAATGAAAAAAGTCGCTATTTCTGGTGATCTGTCTGAAAACAACTAGTTGTTTGAAGGTGAACAACCCCTTTAAAGGTGAACCAGCCCTTTAATCAAATTAGCCTCCATTTCAAGCCAGTGCGGTACCTAAATATTGTTACATAGCCCAGGGGGCAGGAACAGTTGCACTCAGTGCTTCCTTACAGAAGCTTTTTTGGGGAACATAAGAGAAGTTAATATGTCCAAACTATAGCAGTTCCCAAGCATGGCAAAATAATATTTACTGATGTGCAGTCCTTCATCATGTCAAGCATGTTCTCTTTTAAATCTGTTGACTTTTGCCCCCAAAAAATATGTATATAACAACTGCATGACCTTTGTTTTCTAATTTGGAACATTTTCTTTCCCTACATTAAAAAGGGCTGTGTGTTTTATGTTGAATGTTATGGATAGCAGCCATCTCCATGGGAAGCCACATGCTGACTTCTACCAGCTGTACTGTATGGCTTGCTCTCCTCTCTGCACAGTGTAACTGTTTAGCTCTCTGTGCTTTATCTGTAGTGTGTTATGATTACAGACAGAAAGGCAGTCACACTGGGGATAATAGATGCTCAGCATGGCTGTGCTTGCAAATAGTTTGCCTAAGGCAGCCCAGCAGCTTCCAATTCCCATCCACAGAAAGCACACCAAAATATGAATGCATCACTCCATAAGAGTCAGTCATTATTACATGGCCAGTCAGACAGGCTGTATTCCTTCAAGGGATTCATGTGCCATTTACTGCATGTTCATATCAATCTGCTGTGTTGTCTCGTCTCATTTCTCTCTCTCTCATTCATTTCTTTTTCCTTAGAAATGAATAGTCTTTCAGTAGTCACATTTCAGGATGGCTAGATAGGAAGTTCATCTCTCATTTACACACTGTTGATTTAGAATATGGAGAATATATGTAGCATATACCCTTATATAACCTTATTTAGAATCCATGTTTACATGTAAGTACATGTAAGGATACTTACCTGCCAGTGCGTCTTCGTCTGCATTAATTTGGGGCCCTGCGTCAATTCCGAGACTCGCGTCCTATCCACCGTTATTTCCAGACTTAATAGGCATCATGACGTAAGAGCATCAAGTTTAGCAGGTGTTCATTGTCTGTGTCAATCTGTGTATTTAAGGACACCAGGTACCATTGGCAGATTGCTAAGGGATCTTTTTGCTCCTGTGGATACTAAGCCTTGTCCTGCTTTTCTGATTTGATTTCCTGGTTTGACTTTGGTTAGTTTGACTCTCGATTCTCTACTGCCTGACCCGATCTCTGGCCGTTTCCTGATTACGATTCTTCGCTGCCTGAACCAACCTCGGCCTGATTCCCGACTTTGAATCTATGCTACCTAACCTGACCTCGGCTTATCCTTGACCTCGTTTGGTTCCTCGGATCCGTCATTTCCCGTTATCGGCACTCCTGCCGATTAATACAATCCCTCTCCTGTCCTCAATTCCAGGGGTTAGTATTGTGGAATCTGAAGGTGTTGCTTTAAAGCATCTAATACCAAGTAACAAACCTAGGTACTTGATAGTACAAGTACAGAAAGAAGAGCACCCCCCTCAAAAATAAATGAAACCCCTGGGTGCCAACAATACATAGTTAAAGAGGTGGTTCACCTTTAAGTTACATTTTAATATGTTATAGAAAAGCAACTACTAAGCAACTTTTCAGTTGGTCTTCATTTTTTTTTTTTTATATATTTTTAAAAAATTATTTGTCTCAAGGGTTGCCACCCGGCCTAGCCGGTAAAACACCTGCCAATGCCGGGGCCAATATTACAAATTTACCGGCAATGTAGTTGCTGGTTAATTTGTAATACCCTTAACAAAAGCCCTCTCTACGTTATACTAAATGTTACCTCGAATGTGAACAACCTTTTTAATTACAAAGTACAGCACTCTGCAGGTCTTTTCAACAACACCAAAGTGTGTTTATTTTTCAAAATCGTGATGTTTCTCAGTCACTGAATGTGACCTTTCTCAAGGCAACAAACCTTGAGAACAAGAGTTCACATAGCTTGCTTCTCTTCCTTAAAACGGATGCTATAAATGTTTTGTATGTTTGACATGTAGCAACATGCCCCAGGGCAGCACTTTCTGTCATACCATATACAACACAGACTACAGGCACAAGATCATATGTGCTTTATATGGCATGGTGCCCATGTGGATTGGAATATGTGAGGAAGGCCTCTACCGCAGATGTGCAATCAGATCTGCACTTTCTAGGGGAAAGCGGAACAGCCCACTACAAAGCATTATGTTAATAATGGTGGAGCAACAGCTGGAAAAGAGAGGTTGGCAACTGAAATCCAACAGGCCAGGTGGACTTGCAGAGTTGCAGTACATTACTCCTCTACATTACAGCCTTCCTTCCTTTAAGCATTTATTGCACTGCATTTGCATTTCAAAACAACAGTATGATTATTACCATCTCAAGGTGATTTCTACCACCATCAGCCAATATTTTGAAAACATAATCTGGAGCAATTGCAATATTTGCATCAATTTCTTGCTTATTATGGGAAAATATAGATGCCAATTGGTACACATTTTGAGAGAATTGCAGCAGCTGGTATAGAAGCCAACAGATGTCAGCCTCACACCATTCCCACACAAGCGCTTATGACAAATTGTTACTTCTATTATTAAATATTATCACATTTTGTAATGTGTAATGTAATATATAACCTTGTTAAGATCACCCTCTCCTCCTCCAGTCCCTCCAGTCTCTTGGCCTTCGTGACACAGCCCTGTCCTGGTTCTCTTCTTACATCACCAATCGTTCCTTCAGTGTCTCCTACAATGGAGTATCATCTTCTCCCCTACCTCTTTCTGTTGGAGTTCCTCAAGGCTCTGTCCTAGGACCATTACTATTCTCCCTCTACACTTCCTCCCTTGGCAAATTAATAAATTCGTACGGTTTCCACTACCACCTCTATGCTGACGATACTCAGATCTATCTCTCATCTCCTGATCTCAACCCAGAACTCCTAACTCGCGTCTCCTCCTGCCTGTCCGCTATCTCTACCTGGATGTCGCAACGCTACCTTAAATTAAACCTCTCCAAAACTGAAATGGTTCTCTTTCCTCCAAATAACACCAGTAGCATCCCCGAAGTATCCATCATAGTTAACAA
Organism: Xenopus petersii; assembly: GCA_038501925.1. Taxonomy (NCBI): domain Eukaryota; kingdom Metazoa; phylum Chordata; class Amphibia; order Anura; family Pipidae; genus Xenopus; species Xenopus petersii. Next base: position 136,142,982 of record CM076682.1, read on the forward strand.
TTCCACTATCACCCCCTCTCCCCAGGCCCGGTGCCTTGGGGTTATCCTAGATTCTGCCCTGTCATTCACTCCTCATATCCAGTCACTTATCAAATCATGTCACTTCCACCTAAAGAACATATCCAAAATACGATCATTTATCACCCAAGACGCTGCCAAAATTCTTATTCACTCTCTCATCATATCGAGTCTAGACTACTGTAACTCGCTTTTAATTGGCCTCCCCCTCCAGAGACTGTCACCTCTCCAGTCCATAATGAACACTGCTGCGAGGCTCATACACCTCAGCAACCGCTCCTCCTCTGCCTCGCCATTCTGTCAATCCCTGCACTGGCTTCCGTTACCTTTCAGAATCAAATTCAAATTAATGACACTGACTTTCAAAGCACTTCACAACTCTGCTCCACCCTACATCTCTGAACTCATCTCTATATACTCACCCACTCGCTTACTACGCTCCTCTACTGACCTCCTACTCAACTCTTCTCTCATTACCTCCTCACATGCTCGCATTCAAGACTTTGCAAGGGCTGCACCCCTCCTCTAGAACGCTCTCCCACGGTCTGTCCGACTTTCTCCCAACCTTTCTACTTTCAAAAAATCTCTGAAAACGCACTTCTTTCGATAAGCCTACCCTCACTCCGCTTAACTACCAAACGCAACACCACATACAATACCACATTTCTCACCCACTTACTTCGATCTTGCCCACTCCCACACCTTGTGTATTACTCCCTCCCCTTTAGACTGTATGCATATGCATAGGGCCTTCCTCACCTTTTTGTACCTGTATTGATTGTGACGTTTGTTACTCCATATATTATATATATGTAATTCGTGTGATGTAGTTGTATAATCACATTTACTTTACAGTGCTGCGCAATATGTTGGCGCTATATAAATACATGTTAATAAAATAATAATAAGCTGTATAGAGGAAAGAATGTGGCACAAGTATCAAATGTCCTCTATAAAGGCTTTTACAAAACCCATAGTATTATTATAATTATTATTATTATCAAGCAAATGTTAATGTTAGAATTAAATAGGAAAAATTTAATCCAGCGTAATTCTAAACTCTAAGGACTGAACATCATGGCGCGCCAAGGAGCAATCCATCGCCATGCGATGACAGATGTCCAGAAGATAAAGGAAGTAATTGAGAAATCGCAGGTAAAAACTACATATGTCCGATTGTCGGATGAAGACGCAGCATGCAGCGTTTCTCACCTAGCCAGTAATGCCAGACAAAAAAGGGGCTCCTTATCTGATTTAGACCTTATACTACCTTAAGATTTTTTTTGTGGAATTCCTTCTTCAAAATAAATATGCATAGGACAAGGGTTTACCTGTTAAATTGTATCCCACTTTTAAAGGGGAAGTAAACTCTAAAATAGAATAAGGATAGAAATGCTGTATTTTGTATACTAAATATATACATGAACTTACTGCACCACAAGCCTAATCAAACAAATGATTTATGCTTTCAAAGTTGGCTACAGGGGGTCACCATCTTGTAAATTTGTTAAACATCTTGGCAAGACTAAGACTGTGCACATGCTCAGTGTGGTCTGGGCTGCTTAGGGATTGTCAATTATCAAAACAGCACAGGTCAAATGATATCTGCCAGAAGCCGATACAGCAAGACTGATTAATAATCAGAATATGCACACTGCACTAGGTCCTGTGTTGTCATGTAATCTTATGTGGATTTTATCATTTTTGTATTGTTTAATACAAACTTTCTCCAACTCTACAGAACCAGTGGCTGCAGCAAAATAATCCTCCAAATAGAATCCCAGTTTATATGTTTAAATCTGGCTCCATGATCTTTGACGCTGCAGCTGGAGTTGGAAACAGTAAAAAAAATCCAATACAAATCTCTACACAGTCGCCAACTGCTCTACAGGGAAACAAACAAAGCTGCTTGAGTTCTACATGGCTGGGAAGTAATGCGGGGGCTCCCCCTGCTGTTCATACAATTCCTACCCACAGCAGTAAATGAAGGGAGAATTTTACTGCATACAGTCAGGTTTCTTATAAAAAACATTTTTTAATTAAAGTATATTGGAGATAGGTTTCTTTTTCATTAAAGAAAGTAAAAATTGATTTTATTTTTTTGCCTTTACATTCCCTTTAATGCTATAGTTTAATAAGTTTACTGGCCATTTAAGGAAAAATACATTGATAGTAGATAATAAATCCTGCTAATTAGTAGTAAGGTGTATATTTAAATGAAGTTGTCTGAACAGCTGAATGAACATTTTCGAACTGAAATGCAGTTTGATTTGAAAAAGCCTGAAAGCCCCATTATCCTTCTCACCTCTAAAGTGCACGAGAAGATGTGGTGTGTTTCTTAAATTTCTGTCCTAACCACAATGCAGAGTTCCTAATTATTATGCTCATTTATATGTACAGGTATGGAATTCATGGATCCATTATCCAGAAAGCTCCAAATTAAAGAAAGGCCATCTTTCCATAGACTCCATTTTAATCAAATAATTCAAATGTCCTTTTTCTCTGTAATATTAAAACAGAACCAATATAATTAATCCTTACAAGACTAAAATAATCCCATTGTGTTTAACTGATGTTTAAAAAAGAGATCCAAATTACGGCAAGACCCCTTATTTGGAAAACCCCAGGTTCCGACTATTCTGGATGACAGGTCCCATACCTGTATCTATCTGCTGTATCAAATGGTTTATTCTATAACAGTCTACAGAAAATACACACTTCTACCTGCACTTAAACAACAAATTATTGCCCACAATATATCAAACTTGCTAGAGATTTCCGAAAAAAACGTTTCCTACCGTGATAGAACCAATTGCACAAATTAACTTTGAACAGCATTTTTCTTTTTACTTGAATTGGTTCAAAGCGATTGTGTATCATAACATATGTTGCTTTTATCAGTGTAAGGTTTGTTAATAGCACTATGGATGTAGACATGCTGTGGACGTATTTGTCGGATTTCCAGGCAAAATTTTTCCCCTGTCTCGTGTCTTTAGAACTTATCTGTTATCTACTGTGTGTCCTGTGCTTGAATGGCTGCCCCCATGGCTACACAGCAGCTTGTTTATATCAACTATAGTTGTATTTCTATAGCAAACACACACACTACGGGACATGATATTGTCATTCCTTTAAAACATTTTCATTTTATGGTGTTCCTTTAAAAAACACATTTCATTAAGGAATTCCCTTTTGGGACTTCTATACAACAGGTCTATGGAAAACTGTTTTCAGCAATATGGGCAATATAAACTCTCCAGAGAACTAATGTGTGTTTGGGGGGTGGGGCAGGTGAGGGTTTTATTTTAATTACTGTTTTTAGTACTGTAAGTCAAAGCCCAGCATTGCTTAGCATTACATATTCATATTAATGATATATACTCATAATCATCATAAAAATTCATACATGGATATGCATGCATTTCTGTCCATTAATTCTTGGTCACGCTGCTTACTCTCTTTTAGTGCGATAAAACCATTGACGTAAGCACGTCGCAGTTCCTCAAAACAGAAAACTCCATAATATGTCAGGTTTCTGCACATTAAACAAGAAAATTGAATACATACCCTTATTAAATAGACAGCACATCTCGCAGTTAGGTTTAAGATGATGGATGCCATTTTTGACAGCCCTGACATTTGCTCACATCTTACTCTACAAGTATTTGCAAGGTCTATAACGATTTAATTGTGTAAATGAAATCATGTGTAAGAATCTATAATTCCTAATTCCCTTGTTTAATTCATGTTTCCTAGAATTATTTTAAAAAATAATAATATAATAATATTCAGCTTTTCATATAAAGCAGCGGACTTCCTCTATATGTAACACTAGAGTTACATTTTATAATAATGTACTAATGTAAAAAAAAATGGCCGTTCACCTTCAAGGAAAAATACTCCTTCATTGGCTTGTCCATTTCTCTAACATGCATTTTTTCCAAATTTGATTTTTGCGGCAGGCTTTGTTTTTGTGAAACTTCAGTACTCAATATTAAACGGCACATATTCTATTTACAAAAATAAATGTAGCAATATTCAGGCAGATCAGGTAATATTCTGCAGTGGTCCTTAAAAGGATGGTTCATCTTTTATTTATTTTTTAGTATGTTATAGAATGCCCAACTTTCTAATTGATCTTCATTATTTTTTTTTTATATAGTTTTTAATTATTTGCATTTTTCTTCTGACTCTTTCCAGATTTCAAACGGGGCTCTGTAAATCTGCAAATTTATTATTATTTGCTACTTTGTATTACTGATCTTTCTATTCAGTCCTCCTATTCATATTACAGTCTCTTCTTTAAATCAATGCATGGTTTCTAGGATAATTTGGACACTAGCAACCAGATGGTAATAAGAGTAATAAGAAATGAAAACAAATTACAAATTGTCTCAGAATATCACTCTCTACATCATACTAAAAGTTAACTGAAAAATAAACACCCCTTTAAGGACTTACGTACAGTAGGGCTGAGTGAAGAATCCTGGACTGGGAATCAGAACTTCATCCTATCCTCACCTTGTCTTTAATTCCATTGCTGATGGCAAAAACTCTAATGACCTGTATATTAAACCAGATTATAATGCTTATTGTACAATTTAAACCCAGTGTCTCAATCTTGGTGTGAAATGTGCACCCTCACCCTTAAGCACAAGTTGCATCAGAGTCATAGGCGCAAATTCACTAAGCGCCGAAGCGCCGAACGCTAGCGTTAATTCGCTAGCGTTTGGCATTTTTCGTTACTGCGCAAATTCACTAACGAACGCTGGCGTAATTTCGCTAGTGTTACTTCGCACCCTTACGCCAGGCGAATTTTCGCTAGCGACGTAACTACGCAAATTCACTAACTTGCGCAGTGTACTGAACGCTACCTTTTACGCTACACTTCCTTCGCCACCTCAGACCTGGCGAAGCGCAATAGAGTAGATAGGGATTGTTTCAAAAAAAGTCAAGATTTTTTCTAAGTCCCAAAAAAGGCTGGCGTGTTTTCTACATGATGGGTGATAGGCTGAAAAAGATCGAAAATATTTTTGGGGCTCCCCTCCTTCCCCCCTACATTTCCTGACTCATGGCAACTTACCTAGACAGTGGGCACATGTGTAGGGCAAAATAACATTTTTATTTGCTGATTTGAAGGTTTTCTAGGCATTTGAAGTGGTGATACGTGTTCCTCCATTGAAATTTGAATTTCGCGCCGTATGCAAATGAACCATCGCTAGCGAAACTTCGCTTCGCTTGGCGAATTAACGCTAGCGCAACTTCAAAACTTACGCTACCCCTGTGCGCAACTTCGGATTTTTGTGAATTTGCGGAGCGCTGGCGAAAATATGCCTGGCGAAGTGTGGCGAAGTGCGGCGAAGTTGCGCCTGGCGCAACTTTGCATCTTAGTGAATTTGCCCCATAGGCTCTTTGTGCATGATTCACCTTGTACATTTGGGAGCACCTATAGGTGCAACAAGCAAACAAGCCTTGTACTTTCTGCCTGCTTAATACAGGTTCCTTTGCAATAGAGCAGGGATTTCCAGCCTTTTTCATCTGAGAGCAACATTCAAATGCAAAAAGAGTTTGGGGGAGCAACATAGGCATGAAAAAAGTTCCTGGGGATGCCAAATAAGGGCTATGATTGGCAATATGTTAGCCCTAAATGGTTTGGCAGCCTACTGGAAGCTCTGTTTGGCCATAAACCTGGTTTTTATGCAAGCAAAAACTTGCCAGGAATTAATAAATAATCATCTGCTTTGAAGCCACAGGAAGCAACATCCAAGGTGTTGGTGAGCAACATTTTGCTCGGGAGCCATTGGTTGGGGACCACTGCACTAGAGCATTCTATACCATTCTGCCTTATTCTGCAATTTAGGCACAACTTATATATCAATGCACCATGCAGATATAGAGGAGCACATACAGTATACTTTTATGAGTGAACCTATTTCCATTTCTAGAGCTGCCCGTCATCATTATAAAAGAGTCCTTAAGTGTACCCATTTTACTACATAAACAAATACATTTTTATTTAAGCTACAATAGCCTGGAGTCATTTTCATGCTTTTCAGTTCATATTTATCTGGAGACCTCCTTCCTAGTTGACCATGGCGAAGTAGAGCAGCTCCTCTACACATTATCTCAAATGAACTGTAAAAGGAAAACATGAAAACTATTGTTGGCTCATTCTGTGAAAACAAATATTTCTCAGTCTGTCTTCTGCTCTAATGGGGAAAAAAAAAAGAACGTAGACCCCCACGAAATAATACACAGTGGAAAAGTTTAGTCTATCTTTGTGCCTCTGTATAATTGGCTCATGGGCTCTACAAGGATGTAACATCTTTGGATGACATTCTTGCCCTCACTAACGATAACTTCAATAAAATCGCACTTTATTTTTTTTTTCCTAATCACTGTTGGATTTGAACTTTTGGCTCCCGAGTATATTTTAAGAACATTGTTCATGCATTTTTCCTCCCCAATTTCCCATCGATAACGATTTAGACAAATCGAAGCAGTGCCTTTTCACCCCCACAACGCCTCATTGTTTTTTTTGGATGTCACAATGAACAAATAACTTTGCAAAGATTATTTACTCAAAACTGTCAAGCAGAAGAGAGAAACCATGCAAGTGTTTTGGAAATGAGTAAGCAAGGAATGATTTAGTGCAGAGCACCTCATAGACATCTCCTCATTTGCATGTGAGACACTGTACTGTTGTCTGAGAGCCAGTAATGTAAGAAACTGGAGCAATAAAATGTGCAACTTGTTAATGGAACGTATGCCTTAAATAGCAAACAAGAATCCAACGCTTCATATGACCTAATATCTGGCAGCACATGGAGTAAAATCATGTCGAAAATTTCAATATTTTGCTGTTCTGTTCGAAATACCGAAATACGTGCTACGTTTCTAGAACTACTCAGAGGAATTGTTAGGCAGTGTGATCGTTTCATAGCAATGAATAGGTTCCGCTGTTCTAGAACTCAGTAGCTTCCAGCAAATTCATTCCTATTTGTAAGCCTGAAGGCAGGATGCACGCACAGACAGTAAATCCTACCATTCAATGCATAGGAAAACGGGCACACAGGGATTCCTATTAACGAAGGAGTTAACAGGAGATTGATAATTACTAGCCTTGCTATGTCCGGATTTCCCAATAGGCACTGATAGGATGTGCTTAAGGGAGTTTAGGAACTGGGGAACACCAGACTGAAGACTTCCACAGTTAATAGTCAGCGTACAAGCATTTGACAAAGCACAGACCTAAATGTCTGACGGTTGCCTTTTCCTATTTCCTGAAATTGGTCATACCAGGAATGTGGCTACATTCATATTCTAACTGATAAAAAACAGTATTCAGTGTTTTATATTCATGTTTAAAGAGTTAGAGATCATGTTCTTTGCACTGTATTTATGGAAGTTTTGGCACATTTACATGTACATACTGTATATACACAAAAGGCACCTTATAGACCTGTGTTAATAGGCTGCCTGAGTGATATATGGCCAAAAATCAGCCAGATGTCTATTGGGTAGGTTTATAAAAATGATTGGGGGAGGGGCTGCATTAGTGGGTTGATGTGATTCTTGACTGACACATTCTGGCAGGCCCAGAGTATGATCAAATTGTTGCCCCCCTGCCCAATGAGTGGGTCAACCTGACTTTACCAAGTTTACCAAGTTCATGGGTGGCCAAACTGGATAAAGAAGTCACCAAATTAGGGTAACTATGTGTTTGCCTAGCTTAATGCCCTAAAGAATCTGAGCCCTAATTTACATATTCAAATATGGGCAAAATCTGAATTGTGTGGAAACAAAGATTTCACTCCTTCAGCTGCCAAAGCATTAAAGTCACGTCACATTAAAGGAGAACTAAACCGTAAACATGAATGTGGCTACAAATGCCATATTTTATATAATGAACTTATTGCACCAGCCTAAAGTTTCAGCTTCTCGATAACAGCAATGATCCAGGACTTCAAACTTGTAACAGGGGGTCACCATCTTGGAAAGTGTCTGTGACACTCACATGCCATTGGGCTCTGAGCAGCTGTTGAGAAGCTAAGCTTAGGGGTCTTCGCAAATTATCAAGCAGAAAATGAGGTTTGTCCTATAATATAAGCTGAAGCTACAGGGCTGATTATTAAATTCTGATACTAATTGCACTGGTTTCAGAATTGCCATGTAGTAATTATCTGTATTAATTACTAATCAGCCTTATATTGTGACATTTCTATGTGTACTGTATATTGTGAGTGGGTCCCTTAACTCAGTAACTGACAGCAGCACAGAGCATGTGCAGTGAATCAGCAGAAAAGAAGATGGGGAGCTACTGGGGCATCTTTGGAGACACAGATCTTCACTGCTAAAGGGCTGTGTTGCCTTGGGCTGCTACAGAAACCCAAAACATAATGTACAACATTTGTAGCCTACTTATTAAGATATTTAGATTTAATTTTACTCTTTTAATGGTTCTGATTGGCTGAATACTAAAGTTTCAACATAATTTAAATCCTAGTGCATTTAGCCTTTGTAGGAATCCTCCATTTTTTTGGATGGATTAGATACCATATTCCAAGGTGATAAAATGAGTCCAGTATCTATCTATCTATCTATCTATCTATCTATCTATCTATCTATCTATCTATCTATCTATCTATCTATCTATCTCTCTCTCTCTCTCTCTCTCTCTCTCTCTCTCTCTCTCTCTCTCTCTCTCTCTCTCTCTCTCACACTCTCAATACCAATGTATCAATCATCTATCTTTCTACATATATAAATAATAAAGAACAGTCACAAAATAACATATGTGCTGGAAACCTTTCTTGAAACCATTTCATCATGCATCACAGTTTCCATTGTTTCTATTACATTTGACAGCATATTAATTGAAGTGCGTTAGTTGCTTCGGTTCTCCCTAAAACATAACATGTCAGTGTGAGGGTGGACATTATTGTATACATTATGTTCAACCTTCCAAAAACATGTCTTATCATAGATGATAATTTGAAAATGGTCTTTTCAGTTTGCGCAACATTTTGGCAGCCTCCGCACTTGGAACTGTAAACCGAGAACCGTCATCACGTACATTACAAGTAACTTTATTGACTATAAGATACACAAATCATCTGTGCAAAAAAAAGTGCAATCACGGGGCGAAATATATACAACATAAAAAAATCGTTGAATGGAAAGTCAAATATAAAACATTTGTATGTGAAAGGAGCTCTGTGCAGCAAGCACTTTAGACTTCTGTTTTTCTCTGCATTTTTCACACTTTCATTTCAATTTGATCTATGTTTTACAGCTTCTGTTTTCCTTCCTGTGAAATACGCCTTAAAGTTGGATGATTTAAAGCTTTTCATTAGAAGTCTATCTTGTTGAATTTTTAAACATATTCTCTATTTGGAATTATTTCAAAGCAAATGTGCCGTTATGTTCACTGTGCCATTATAAATAAATAAATAAATAATTCTCTCTCTCTCTCTCTCTCTCTCTCTCTCTCTCTCTCTCTCTCTCTCTCTCTCTCTCTCTCTATATATATATATATATATATATATTTATAAGATGTATACTGTATAGTTATACAGGTATGGGACCTGTTATCTAGAATGCTCGGGACCTGGGGTTTTCCGCAGGGCTGATCCTATCAAATGTGGGGCCCAATTGGGACCATGTTGGCGGGGCCCCTAGACAAAGTGTTGCTGGCTACTGACACAGCAAGTATTTAGGAAAATAAGGACATACAGGCACAAAATAGAAAGGAAAGGGGCAGTGCGGGGCCCTCAGAGGTGCGGGGCCCAATTGGGCCCAATTGGTCCAATTGGCCTAAGGCCGGCCCTGGTTTTCCGGATAATGGATCTTTCTGTAATTTGGGTCTTCATGCCTTAAGTCTACTAGAAATTCATTTAAACATTAAATAAACCCAATAGACTGGTTTTGCTTCCATTAAGCATTAATTATATCTTAGTTGGGATCAAGTACAAGCTACTGTTTTATTATTATAGAGAAAAAGGAAATCATTTTTAAAAATGTGGATTATCTGGGAGTCTATGGGAGACTATGGTAGCCATTCCGTAATTCAGAGCTTTCTGGATATGGGGTTTCCAGATAAGGGATCCTATACCTGATACAGTTATAGTTATACAAATATTTTAATTATATATATATATATATATATATATATATATATATATATATATATATATATATATATATATATTGCATATATTTTAACTACATATATAAAAGAATGTATATATATCATTAGCATATGCATTTTGATAGTAAGTATACATAATGCATTTAGACTCTATGAAACATAGTTTATACATTTTCTCCTACAGATGAAGCAAAGCCAAGGTTGCACTGGATGTTGGTTAAACGTCATCCAGCTGAAGTATGTACTACAACCTTTACTTACGCATAGCATAGGGATTTAATCCTTACAGAACAGAGCTTAATTATTTCTTGGAAGCCCCCTCTCATAAACCCACTTCTCAGCACATGTGGGTGTGTATGTAGCTTCAAGGCATTGCACTTAATCCATCACTGTCTGTGCAGGCCCATTTAACCGCCTAAAGGCTTCTCATTACTAACCACAGACCCTTCATGGAACCCATACAAAAATGTTAAAATCTCACCAAGTTTCATGTATAAATATTGTCTGATATGTGTTGTCTGATGGTGTGCTTAATATCTTCCTCTTCCTCCAGATACAATCATTGGATTTCCAAAAGCCAAATACACAAGTCCCCCGCAGATCGAGCCCTTTATTTACCTTAGGCTGTAGAACGTATGTCAGGAAAGTAACATCATGCTGGTTGTGCAGACATGTAGTGTGCCAAGATGAAAAGAGCCTGGCATGTTAAGGATGAATTTATGCACAAGGACAAACTTAATTTTTATTTCTATTTAAATTTGCTTGCATTATGCCATGCTCAGTTCATTATTTATGGTGAGTGTTATTCAAAACAAAAAAAAATATGTTACTTAGCACGAGTAACTTTGAAGACAGATGTGGATCTCCCCTGATCCTAAGACTACCCAAGACCCAGAACCAGAGCTCCTAAGACTAAGCACAGATATGGGCCATCTATTATTCAAAGGGGTCAGTGCAAGATATAAAAAAATGTAAAAATGACATGAAAATGATATAAATTACAAAGCTGCTGAAATTCTATGAATATTAAATTATAAACCGACCAAACACAAGCCTAATCCTGTCTTTTTCAAGGAGATTGGAAACACTGGAACATACAGTGCCGCTGAAATCAACAGTGATGTCCTCCAAATTGTAAATTGTATAACACCTTTAATAAGTTGTTCCATGGAGCATGCGGTGCCGTGCCAAAGGGCTTACCCTCCTGCAGTCTGTACACTTTGCTGCCTCAGAACTGAATTCAGAATTTGATTATAGAGGCATGAATAATTCTGATTTACACAGTCTACACTTTCAAAGTAAAACAAACCAGAATGATAGAATTTATGAAGTGCATGTCATATGATCCCCCAGATTGGCTGCCACACTCGCAGGCTGTTTCACAGTGCATCATCGCTGGGCGCCCTCCCGCAATTGACAGGGATTCATTTAGGAGTATCTAACTGAGGCAGAGTTTAGAGTTGTTAGTCATGGGTGCTAAACCACACCTAGATTATAAGCAGAGGTTCCTTCTGAAAAGCAGGAGAGATGGGCTAAGGTCCATGGAAAGAGCAGTAAGAGAACTTAGCAGTACAACCAGTAGTAGAGGTATTTTTCCCTAAGAAGTGTGGCAGAGGACAAGACCTTCAAGAATCAGAATAAGAGCTTTATGCATTGATGTTCCTATTGCTTTAAAGGAGAATTCAACCCTCATGTTAAAAAAAAACCCTATTACTATACCCTACATAGACCCCCCCCTCCCTCCTTCCCCCAGCCTAAGTGTTACCCCAGGCAAATGCCCCTAATGTTTTACTTACCCCTCGGTGCAGATTCTGCCATCAGAATTCAGGGGCACCATCTTCTTCTCTTCAGAAATCTTCGCAATGAGACCGGCAGTTGGGGCAATTTTCTGTTTCATATAAACTGCACATGCATCGAATCTCATGAAAATTGCTGAAGCCCTAGTCTGGCGCCCGTGAATTTCCATGCCCTGAATCTGCACCGAGGGGTAAGTAAAACGTTAGGGGCATTTGCCTGGGGTAACACTTAGGCTGGGGGGAGGAGGGAGGGGAGTCTATGTAGGGTAGGGGTTTTTAACATTATGTTTGAATTCTCCTTTAAAGGACAACTGAAGCCTGGAAGTAAATACTAGATATACCGCACCAGAGACAACCCCCTTAGATTAGAGGGAAAAAACTTTAATTTGAAGCAATGTAGGTGGTGTGGACAGTGAGGTTGTGGAATGCCCTGCCAGATGATGTTGTGATGGCTGATTCTGTTAATGTCTTTAATTAGTATAGATATCGGTGTATATATAGTTTATGCTAGTGTATGGAGGGGTTGGTGTGAGTGTGTTATGTATGGGAGCTGGGTTTCATTTAAGGGGTTGATCTTGATGGATGCTGGTCTTTTTTTCAACCCAACATAACTATGTAACTACTATGTATTTTGGACTTACTGTAATATGTTGGACTTGAACAAAGGCTTGACAAAGGGCCTGAGTAGCCCGAAATGTTTCCTAAGGCACTTTCAGTAGAGTTCTTTTCTTTTTCAACAATACCGGAGTGCTGCTATTTTCATTGATCCGTGTAAATTTAGTGTACAGCTTGCACCTAGGGCTGCAAAGAGCCTTTTCCACTCTTAAAGCACACATGAATTGAATCTAACGAATGTTGGACTTGGAATGTATCAGACTGGAAGTGAAGCAGCATTATAAATCTAATAATCCAGACCATCAAAATTGTCTCAGGACCACAACATTTCAAATCTTGTTAGACCATATTTTTAGTGTCAATGGCACTGCACATGCTCAGTGTGCACCCATTTTCCTGGTCTTTAGTAAGCTGAGACCAGCGAAGTGGCGCATGCACAGTTGGAGCAATTTACCGGTTTGCGACAACTGCGCATGCGCCAAAATGGCCGCAGTGCAGGAACAATGTCCTTAAAAAACATTCATTTTTTATTCAGTTTTATTTAAGGCAGTTTTGCCAATCCTACTACATAGGCGCTGAACTAGTTTGCTTTGAAGTGAGTGTTTATGGACTAACAGTGTTTTGATTTCACTTCTTCTTTTTCTTCTTCTGTGATTAGTAGTTTAATCTACACAAACTTGCAGTGTGTTTTGCCTTTGTTACACTGTGTTCACTGCTCCTCATTTCATTTCCTGGCATTTCCCCGGGGGGCAGCTAGGCTGGGGGGAGAAGGGAGGGGGGTCTACATAGGGTAGGGGGGTAGGGTTTTTTTTTTAGTTACGGCGGGTTGAATTCCTCTTTAAGGGTAATTGGAAATCATAAAGTAGAAAATCATCATTCAGATGAGTAAGTTAGGGAGCAACAGATGCTGCAGACCACAACGGGACTCTTTCCTTAGTGTCTGGCCTATGGCAGGACTGACCAGCACCTAATGATGCTTCGGTCTGTATGTTGAGCCAGACCACAGCCAGAGTGGGGGTAGAAGTAGTTGCTAAATGAGCATAAAGCAGGGCACATCTATATTTCTTTTCCCAGTTTATTGTATTATTCCAAATATATAGCATTTCTCGTCCAATTATTTGTTAATTTTCAGTTCATTTACATATATGTCACAGTTTTTGCTTATTTTTGTATCCTTTTCCAATATTATCTGTCCTAGACACATCCGAATTTTGTTTGGTTTTGCTTTTCGTTTCGAGACACCAAATTTCAAGTTCGTCTATAATGTCATGATTAAAATCGATTGAAGCATAGAGTGGAACAGTCTTAAATGGCCAAGAACCTATCCAAGCATATTTTGGGAAAATGTCAGGTTGTAAGAAATTATCATTTCTGAATATCATATGCCTCTTGTTTCATTAAAAAAAATTTAATTAAGAACAATGCCGAAAAGCAATATCCAGAAATCTTCTTTCTTTCCAAGTATTATTCTTTGAACGCATTGTAAGGTCAATCAGATAGAGACACAAATGGGTAATCTAGAAAGCCAATAGCCCAGCATATTAATATTACATTTGCTTCAGTGAGCATCACAAGCTTTCAGTGCGTCTTAATTCGTTCTGTAAAAAGAAAGATATCAGACAGGAAATTCAATCTGCAAGTAGCTCCTTGATATGCGGCCTTCGTCACCTTGTTACGGAATGAGATCGATACACAATTGCTTATTTTGACCCTCCTATGTTGCTGCCTCTCCGGCATGAAGAAAACAGGGAAAGAAGCTGCAGATGATAGCTCTTTTTATTTAATGTTTACTCAATGCATCGGGCAGGCCTGAGCCGTCTGATATCTGGGGAGATTTGCAGACCTCTGGATGTTTTCTTAGAAAGCCAAGGAGAGAAAGTGCATATGGAATATTCTATCACCATTCCTTAATCATCTTACATATTTTACAAAGAAATTTGTCAAATCTGCTTCAGGCTATGGAACATTCACTTTGAATTGGCAGTTCAAAGCTGAGAATAGAACTGAATAGAGTAAGATAAGCTCTATACAATTCAAACAGTAAATTTCAGGAACTTAATAGTACTGAATAAAGAGGCAGGGGCCTTATTGTGTACTAAACCTGCACAGTCCAGTTCTCTCTTGGCTTCTTAAATCTGCAGTTTAATCCTGAATTGTGTTGGCCCAGCATTGAGTGTAACGCGAAAATAAATGACGTTAATATGAGGCATTAGACAAAAAATATTTCAGTGATGTAAGTTTCTGTTTAAATTGAAAATAATCACAGAGGAAAAAAAGTAACCTAAAATTAGTGTACAGGAATATGATCTTTTTCCGGAATGCTTGGGACCTGGGGTTTTGCTGCTGAGGAGTCTTTCTGTAATTTGGATCACCGTACCTGGTCTGCTCAAAAACATCTAAACATGAAATAAACCCAAAAGGATTGTTTTGGCACCAATATGGATTCATGCTGCTTAGTTACCATTAGTGATGGGCGAATTTGCGTCGTTTCGCCGTCAAATTTGCAAATTTTCTGCGAAATTCACGAAACTGTGAAAAATTCACAAAACAGTGCTGGCATCTCGTTTTTGATGCCGGCATCCATTTTTTTGGGTGCCGGCGCACATTTACTGGGGAAAATGCGCCAGCTTCCAAAAAAAACAGACAACGGCGTCAATTTTTTTTGATGCCAGAACACATTCGCCGGGGAAAATGCGCCGGCGTCCAAAAAAAATGGACACCGGCATCCATTTTTTTGACACCGGACAGCGAATTTTCGCTGCAGTTTTGTGAATTTATTCGCCAGCGGCGAAACTCGCAAATTCACTGTGAATTCGCGCCTGGCCGAATAAATTTGCCCATCACTAGTTACCATCAAATACAAGGTACTGTTTTATTAATCATTTCTAAAAATGACACTATGGGAGATGGTCTTTCCATAATTCCAAACTTTCTGGATAATGGGTTTCCTGGATAAGGGATCCCATACCTGTATTACAATTTCTTTCTTCCGATAAATGTTCATCAAAACATAGGTTACTGCATACTTAGTGTTAAAAATAAAACAGCAATAGTTTTTCCACTTGCATTTAAAGAGTATTGTTTGCTAAGTATGGCCTTGCCATATTACATGTATGGGATCTGTTATCCGGAAACCAATTATACAAAAAGCTCCAAATTACAAAGACTGTCTGCCATAGACATTTTATCCAAATAATACAAATTTTCAATAATTTAAAAATTATTATGGCCGTTAAAAATTATGGTTGATACCAATGTTATTGATAGGGAAAAGATAAATAAATAGGAAGGCCGGTATTTTTTTCCAGAAAAGGTGGCAACCCTAATTGGCAACAAACAAATAGCTTGGTCAAAACTCTCAAATTCGAATTGTGAATTATCCTAACTCGATTCGACTTTTAATTAATTAATTTCCAAAATTACTGTATACGTCAGTGGGAGAGGTCCAGGGATCAGTTTGGTGATGTTTGTAGCCTTCCTGACATTCGAGTTTTTTCCTCCGAAGGAAGGTTTTTACTTGCTTAAAAGGAAGTCTTTGTGACCAGGTGTGTTAGCTTGACAAAGAGCCAGAGATGGCTCGAAACGTTGCTACGATTGGTCTGTGCCATGTTTGAATAAAGGCCTTTTTATCATATCAAGAAGGTGCTGTTCGTGTTTTATAAGGAAGGCTACAAACATCACCAAATTGATCCCTATACCTCTCCCATTTACTTATACAGTAAAAATCGAGTTTTTATTATTGAAATTGTATTCAATTCAAGTTTCCAGATCGTTTAAATTAGAGTTTTAAAAATTCCATTTTACTAGACGAATTTCGAATTTATGGGCGTTTAGGGGAGTTTTTAAAAAACTCACAAGAAGTCGAAATTCAACCCTTTTCGAACTAATTTTTGGGTACTTTGACCATCGAATAGGCCTAAATTTGACTTTGACTCCGATTCAAAGTAAAAAAGTTTGACTTCGAAAACCGAAGTACTGTCTCTTTAAAAAAGTTCGACTTCGACACTTCGCCACCTTAAACCTGCCGAATTGCTATGTTAGCCTATGGGGACCTTCTAGAACCTATAGCCAACATTTGGCTAAGTTTTTAGAAGTCGAAGTAAATTCGTTCGCTCGATCAATTAAATCATTCGAATCTAAGGATTTCATCGTATGATCGAACCATTTGACTTTGACCGAAAACGGCCAAATTCGATTAAAAAAACTTCAACTTGACATTCGAAGTAATCCAATTCAATGGTCGAATTTCGAAGTTCTTTCCACTTTGAAATTCAACCCTTGATAAATCTGCCCCTAAGAGTTGCTCGCACACAAGTTCCTTATTTCTTTGAATTTTTGTAATTTTACATATTTTACAGTGGACTGGACCATGGTCCGTGCTTCACTGCAATGTTTTGCCATGGATCAAACTGAAATGTAAAGGATAACTCCATTGTTTCATCCCTAAACAAAACTGGTAATGGTTAATTAGTGTATCAGATGTGCAAAATATTTTGACAGGTCTTGTAAATATTTTAAAATTCCGCGGTCGCTGTTTTAAGCCTTGGTCATTTTACTTGTGTTCTCTGGATCTCTTCTTCATCCTTTGAACCCCGAGATATTAATCTTATCTTCTGCTTCTGCTGTTCCTGTTCGGTACAGTCGTCTAATGAATAAAACACTATACAGTCAGAATTGTGGGAAAATGCTGTAAATGCAAACTGGTAGAATTTTGTATGGCTTTCTATTTTCAAGTATTTATACAAGTTACAAATGAAACGTCTGCTTCCAGCTATAAATGTTCCATTCACTATGGAATGTTTATATGAAGAGAAGGGCAGAACCCATTAGTCGATCTTACTGTATATGCTGTATGTTTCTGGGATTGTCAGCACCTACGTTTCATGTAGATGCATGGTTTCTCTCTGTGGGGGAAATGTAATATTTACCTGGAGAAATACATATCATATCATTTTCGCAAATTTATGACAAATAGATGAAAAAAAAGGGAATATATACTGAACAATTAGGTGAACGTAGTGAGAGGGTTATGTAGATAGAACCAATTTAAGTGCAGGGATGACAAACTTGCCTGTTTCTGGAAAACTTTTTTGTTTACAGAAGATTTATTTTAGAAAAATGTTCCAGAATAGAAACATTATGTACCATTTTTTTAGGGACTTCGCCGAGTTACTAGTGGGCGTAGGCGTCACTTCGCTAGCGAAAGAGATAGACCCTAGTGGTGATTCACACTCTATTGCCAGGCGAATATTCGCTCAGGTGAATGGACGTTATTCTGCAAATTCACTAAGATGCGGATTTTACTGAATGTTACCTCTTTCTCCAGACTTGCCTTCGGCAGCTCAGACCAGGCGAAGTGCACTGGAGTGCATAGGACTTCCTCAATCTTTAGTGCAAAAATTTTCTACGTCCCAAAAAACGCTGGCGTCTTTTCCTTTTTTCAGAGTGATAGCCTGCAAAAGTCCTTAACATTTTTTTGGGTTAACCGGGTTCCCCCATACATTTATTCAACATTTGGAACCTTAACTATATAGTGGACTCATGTGTAGGGCAATATAACAACTCTATTTTCTTTATTAAGGTTCCCTGGGCTTGTGTAGTGTAATGTATTTGCTGCAACATATACGTCCATTCAACTTCATAATTTCCCGCCGTATGCAAATTACCCTGAGCGAAGACCTCTAACGAAGGCAGAGTTGAACGCTAGTGAATCTTCGCTTTGATTCGCTCGCATTGTAACGCTAGTGAAAATTCGCCAGTGTTCGGCTCCCTGGACACAATTTTCCATTTTAGTAAATTAGCATTGTATGAGCTAATTTTCGCCTGGCAAAGTGTTACAATGGCTGCGAAGCTGTTGCTGGCGAATTTCCGCTGTTTAGTAAATTTACCCCTATGGGGTATATTTATCAAAGAGTGAAGTTAATAGTGAAGTTCCGCCACTAGAGTGAAATTCTGCCACTCTCCATTCAGTTCTATGGGATTTTTATAGGCGTATTTATCAAAGGGTGAACTTTCACTTCACCCATTGATAAATATGCCTTTCAAAATCCCATAGAAATGAATGGAGAGTGGCGGAATTTCACTCTAGTGGCGGAACTTAACTATTAACTCTTTGATAAATCCCTATGTGTCTCTCTTCATGCAGGAGTTGGAGTCAGATTTTGATTGACCGGTCTGATAAATTGGCGTATGCTTCGTTTTCCTAGACAGTGTATCAGAGCTTATAACGGATATGGACAAAAAATTGCACATAGAGAGACAGATAGTGGAGAAGGGGATAGTGATAAATAATTTATTTTAAAAAAAATGGTACAAAATTTTCATTTTATTTTAAATAAATTATTTCCACAAGACGAAGCTTATCTTACATTTTCGTTTTCACAATAGTTCCCTTTTATGAAAAGGAGACTAGCACATCAAGTTGATTATTATTTTTACTGGTTTAGCTTTAGAAAGCTTTCCCACAGTGATATGAACGTGGGCAATTAGTGTATGTGGGAGGTTGCATTGTATTGATCTAACTGACAAAAATGTCTGTTCTGCTGGCTTTATGTCACATTGCCATGTGCAAAAATGCTGTGCACATTCAGTTAATACATTTGCAAAATTCATAAGGAATTGAGCAAGGGAAATCGCCTGTTGCAGTTTTGCAGATGTGATGCTCCAGCTATGAACCTCCTCTTGCCACTATTGGCTGGCAGACGTAAAACAGATTCATCACATGTCTGTTTATGGTTATTTACTTGTCCACAAGCTAGTGATATTCAGAATTAAAAGGAGGAAATTGCTTGTATCCCACACTGTGCAACATGTAGCAACAATTTCTCAGTCTGTTCTGTACATGTACTGGGATAGAGGATTATCTGCTAAAACGATTTGATCACTCTTTTTGTACTTTATCTGTTATTTCATACGCACAGATGTAAAGAGTATTGCCAGATTCAAAACCTATCCGTAGCTCAGTTGAATCCCATTTGAAGGTCCTACATTATCTAGTTTTCATTATGCCAGTTAGTGTTTTTGAATTCCTGGCTTGGAGACAAGTTTTGGTTGCATAAAAATCAGATGAGCTGTCAAAATCCTATATGCTGCCAGTCACATAGGGGCTAGCAAAAGGCCAATCACAGCACTTACTTTGCTCCAACTGGAGACACTTTTTTATGCTTGTGTTGCTCCTCAACTCTTTTTATACGAGGAGCCTTGGATTGGGTCAGTTGAGTGATATTTCAATGCTGTTTTACTATATACCTTTAAACTCAGCCCTGCCCGAAATCAGGAATTACTGCCTTTAAAGGAGAATTCAGCCACCCCAACTCGTTGAAGAGTCAGCGCAGCGGAGCTCACAGGCAACATCTTCTGGCGCTTCAGTAATCTTTGGGTCTTCTTCCAGTGCATGCGCAGTTATCACAAAGTAGAAGACTGTGCTGATACGGTGCTTACCTACCAAAAGTTACCAAAGTGCTGAAGATGGCTCCTGTGAGCTCCGATGTGCTTAATCTGCAACAAGGGGTAATTACCATTTAAGGGGCGTATACAGGTGTTAACACCTGTGCGGGGTGGAGCAGGGAAGGGGGGACTATAGGGGGGTAGGGTTTTTTATTATTTGGGGGGTTTAATTCCCCTTTAACTGTAGTTATGTTTTAAGGCTATTGGATTATGCTTAGGGGCAGATTTATCAAGGGTCGGAGTGAATTCGAGGGAATTTTCGAAGTAAAAAAATTCGAAATTCAAAGTAATTTTTTGGATACTTCGACCATTGAATAGGATACTACGACTTTGAATTTACTTCGATTTCGATTCAAAGTAAAATAGTTAGAATATTCGAATATTCGGTAATTGAAGTACTGTCTCTTTAAAAAAACTTTGACTTCAATAGTTCGCCAAATTAAACCTGCCGAAGTGCTATGTTAGCCTACCTTCTAATGCATTTTTCTAAGGATTTACACATCGAAGTAAAATTGTTAGATCGTATGCTAAAATAGTTTGAACCGATTTAATTGTTGGATCGAACGATTTTACTTTGATCGTTCGATGGCCAAATTTGGTGAAAAATCTTTCGACTTCAATATTCGAAGTCAAAGTATTTTAATTCAATGGTCGAATTTCGAAGTATTTTTTACTTCGAAGTTCGACCCTTGATAAATCTGCCCCTTAATGTTTGTTTTCTTGTTCAACCCAAAAGTAATGTGATCCTTTTTTAAGTGCTTTTTTTATAAAACATATTTAAGATATTTTTTTTTACATATAAAGAAATTTTTCTTCCTCCAGACTTTGGGGAGTGAAATTAGAGTTTGCCACAGTCCTCTAGAGTGAAATGCCGCCACTCTCCATGCATTTCTATTTTTGAAAGGAGGAGTATTTATTAAAGATGAACTTTCACCCATCAATAAATACTCTTTTAAAAAATCCCATAGAAATGAAGAGTGGCAGAATTTTACTCTAGAGGACTGTGGCGATCTCTAACTTCACTCTTTGATTAAAATACCCCATTGTGTCTGTAAATCTAACCGCTAGATTTCTCATACCTGCATTTCTTCTGCCATAGATTCATTCAGGCTACATTACACCTAAGTCTATGGGACAGATTCACTAACTGCCAAAAAGTCGCCAGCGACTGCTTTGCACCCATCGCTACAATTCGCCAGGTGAAAAGTCACTCAGACAAAGCTAATTCAGTAAAATGCGGAGTTTTGTCGCGGGTGACTTATTGCTAACGTTACTTCGCCAATGCGAGCAATTCAAAGCAAAGATGCGCTAGCGTTCATTTCTGCCTAGTGCAAATTCGCTGGAGGTCTTGCGCTCAGGTTAGTTTGCATACGGCGGGAAATTTAAAGTTGAATGGACGTCTTTATGTTATATGTTGCAGCAGATACATTTCATTTCCACTGTTAATTACACAAGTCCAGGGAACCTTCATAAAGACAATAGAGTTGTTATATTGCCCTACACATGAACCCACCGTATAGTTAATGTTCCATATGTTAGAAAATGTATGGGGGAAACCGGCCACCCAAAAAAATTTTTAAGGACTTTTGCAGGCAATCACACTTGAAGCCAGCGGTTTTTGAACTTTGATGCTTTTTTCACTCACAGAATATGATTTAAGTAAAAGAAGATTGAGGAAGATCTATGCACTCCAATGCTCTTCACCTGGTCTGAGCTGGGGAAGGCAAGTCTGGCGAAAGAGGAAACGTTCAGTAAAATCCACATTTTGGTGAATTTGTGGAGTAACGTCCATTTGCCAGAGCGTGAATGAGCGCTAGCACCTATCTCTTTCACTAGCAAATTCGCGGCTGCGCCCGTTAGTAAATTGCCTATGTCATTGCGGGTGGAAAAGCTGGCGAATTGTAGCCAGCATGTGCCACTTCGCCCTTTAGTAAATCTGCCCCTAAGGAGCCAAATCATTTTTAGGTATTTAAGGTAGAAGGGAGTGAGAAGAGGACTCAGACGGCTGGCCTCCTTGTTTTCTGGGGGCTTTGCAAAGAAGAAATGATTTTATCAGCATGGATTTTTTTCTATAGAACATCCAATATGTAAAGAAATGTTAATATTCATAAATTCTGGGTTGGTAAAAAAAAAATACTAAATGTAAAAAGCATGAAGAAAAAGAATTATTGGGAAAAAATCTTGTAGTCTGACTAACCCAGGCCCTGCCCTAAAATAGTTGGCTGCCCTTTGTTTCTCTTTTTCCGTAGGCCCATCTTGGGTCAGCTGGATACAATTCAATGGCTGGGGTCTTGCTTGTTATTCTGGAACAACATATATAGATTTATCTCTGCGTTAAGAACTTCAGTGAATATTTTTATTGGAATAAAATTCTTTTCCCCTCCTTCCACGTGCCCTGTGTATCCTTTCACAATTCCTTGGCTTCTTTTATGCCATGTTAAAGAAAAAATGAAATTGAAAATCCATCCTTATAAATGAAATATTATAATGTAGTGTCATTTCTGTGTATTATTTTTAGCAGGAAATCGGAAATGTCTGATTTCATGAATATTTCTTACATTTACTACAGCTGCAGAACTAATGCTATCTATACCTTTTCTCTTTCAAATGACTTTTTTTTTTTCAATGCATTTTCAATTTATGAGGTTTCTCTCTTTTTTTTCTTACTGGCTAACGTCGAATCTATTTACAGCGTTTCAATCGAGATAGTGTTGGAACCACTGGTGTTCTAAATGTCACATTGCCATATTTCAAATTATTTTCAGCAGCCTATGTTAACAGGATTTCACATACTATCTCTCACACATGCAGATGTCTTGCAACTTGGAGCTTCATTACCAAGTGTTTTGAGAAGGGTCATGCTTCTGGAAATATTACATTCCATTGCTTCCCAAAGGGATCATTTATTTCTGCTTCTTTCTTCAGTAGTGCATAGCTGCTCCTCTTCACAGGTGCTGTTCTCTGTGTTTATTGTATCTCAGAATCATTCTCATCCTCCCTACTCTTCCTTTCATTAACTTTCCACTTCACTCCCGATGACCCCAGATTTACTTCATTCCGCCTTCTCTTTTTTTTTTCATCAGGAAGAACAAATTCGAGCAAATATGCCTGAAATATTATCCAAGTCGTTATAGAACACATTCCTTATCTACAGTTATCATAACTCAATGAAACTGCCCAATTTTTTATAACAATGTAAAGGGAAAAGAACAATTTTTGACAATTTGTGAAGACTATATTTTATATGGACCTGTCCCTGCCCACTTGCAGTAATACATATGAGAAAGATTGCCATTTTTTAGGCAGAATTAGGTTTAAACCTAGTAACATCAGTCTCCAACACAATGGACAAATTAGATCCACTAAAGGATGAAGTGGCAAACGCTAGTGACTTTTCGCTAGTTATCCAATCTGCATGGACACCGCCTTTTCACTAACAGGCACAGACGACAATTCGCTAGCGAACGGGAGCGCCGCTAGTGTTCATTTGCACTCTATCACCAGGCGACTTTTTGCTCAGGCGAATGGTCGTTGATCTGCAAATTCAGTAAAGTGCGGATTTTAATGAACGTTACCTCTTTCGCCAGAGTTGACTTTGCCACCTCAGACCAGGTGAACTGCTACATCTTCCTCAATCTTATGTCAATTACATCATATCCTGTCTGCTGAGAATGCATTAAAGTTTAAAAAACACTGGCGACTTTTACTTTTTTTAATTGCCTGTAAAAGTCCTGACTTCAGGGACGGAAATAGGGGTAAGTAGAGTAGGCACGTGCCTATGGTGCACAACTGGGGGGGGCGCCAGGCACATACCTGCTCTGTCACCTACTCCATGTCTAGTCCCGTCTCTCCCAGACTGGCGCTTGTATTCTTTGCGTAAATGCACTCCTGCGCATAAGTTGCTTCGCGCATGCGCAGTTTTGTGCATGCACAATCAAGCACGCCGCTGTGGCCGGCCGGGTTGCCTAGGGCGCCTGACTGTGTTGGCCCGGCTCTGCCTGACTTTAACTTTTTTTGGCTTAACATTTTCCCCCAGATGTTTGAGAACATATGGAACATATGGAGCATTAATTTTACAGTGGGCTCATGTGTAGGTCAAAATATTAACTCTCTTCTCTTCATTAAGGTTCCTTGTACATTTGTAATAAAAAATGGTAACTTCACGCATTTGCACCAACATCTCTAATAAAGACCTCCATACAACTTTAATGTACCCGCCCTACTCAAACTGAATTAGGCGTAAGATCACAAGTGAATTTTCGTTAGGCACAAACAAATTCTAGCGTATCTTCGCTTTGAAATGCTCGCACTGCCAAAGTAGTGCTAGCGAAAAGTCGCCAGCGTTCAGTGCCCAGGATGCAACTTTGCATATTAGTTAATTAGTGTAGTGGTAGTGAATTTGCGGTGTGGTGTGAGGTGCGCCAGTCGGTGGCTGGGACAATTCGCCCTTAAGTGAATCTGCCCCAAGGACTGAAATGTTGGACATTTGTATGATGTTTACAAAGAAAGAAATGGTTTCGATCTATTTTTCTATATATATTAATGTTTTGTTATGAGTTCAAAAGCTGAAATATTGATATTTTATATTGATATACATTATACATTCCAGTCGTAATATTTTGAGCATGAAAGTGAGCTTTACATGCCCTATTGAATTGAATGTAGATCAAGAAGTCTACTGGTATCTGTCCAGGACTGGAAGTGAGCCTTCCAGCTTGGAAAACTCAAACAATCAATGAAAATTGCAAAATCTTAATCTTTTTTTAATTTCTTTGTATATAGAAAGCAGTGCTTTTCGATGCATCATGTCAATAAGCACGCCAATGTTGCTGTACAGTATATGGAAAGCCATATACATTTTGTTAATTGTGATTGTCTGGAACAGGCAGTCTAACGTTTCATTTTGGGCCGATTTATCCTCCTCCCAATTTCAGCATGTAAATTGTGGAATTGTTTTTTCCCATCTCTTTAGTGTTCTTGGTAAGGCTTGTTCTCTGTGTTTCTTTTTATATAAACAGGAAATCAAAATACTCATTGACCATAAAATAAATTTTAAATACTGCAGATGTTAGGACTACATATTCATTTCTGTTTCTCATGGTTAAGACCTCTTCCAATTTAACTGAGCAACCTCCCGGAATATTCAGTAAAATAACACCTGGACCTTGGAAACATTCTCTAGCAATCATCCAGGGAAAAATTGAAATAAGGTGCCAATTTAATCAATTGATTTATTTTACACATGTACTGGTTATTGGTTCAAGCCTAATCTCCCAAAGAAGACCTAGCAAGGATTGTCCCCAAGGAAGACAAAGGAATAACAAGTAAAGATTCGCCCCTGGATGGAATCTGGAGACCTCTCTTTGCCTTGTAAATGCTGCTAGAAATTGGCTTCCACAGCTGTCAGTTCTGGCTTATACCTTTAAGAGAGTCAACTTGAGTCAATTAATGAGAAATGTATGCTTTTTAGAAGTAGATTTTAATAATATTTCCATAAATATTCAGTAGAACATATGGTGATGAAAAAATGTTAGTATGCGAGCTTGACTTTATAAAGAAATGACCTTTATGAATAAAGAGTCAGGGGGTTAGTAAATAAAATCAGCATCGAACTCATTGTCCCAATAGAAAAAGCTTGACCAACTCTCATGCCTGATTTTACCTTATTTATTAAATAAATTAACTTGATTTAATCGGATTGGTAAAAAACTTGAAAAAATTTAGAGAAATACCCGAAACATACAATTTTTCTGTCTTTTCTCTCAAAAAGCTCGATTTTTAAAAAAGTTTTCAAGTTTTTTCCCAAAAACCCCCGAAAAGTAAATTTTCGGGCTAAACCCAACAAAGACTACAGTAACTTCAATTTGGGATGTGTCTCTTCCGTTGACTTATACAGGACCTTGAAAGGTCTGAGATGGCAGATCTTCGAATTCTGGCTTTTTGCAGCATCAGGGTATATAATAAGTTTTCCTTCAAAAAGCCGGACCAGAATAATTTGATGTTTAATAAATACCTCCATGTCATGCTTCAGCACTGAAGGTTGAGCTAGAAGAATTGTCACATTCGTTTTTAGGTATTTAAGGTAGAAGGAAGTGAGAAGAGGACTCAGAAGGCTGGCCTCCTTCCCTGGGGGCTTTGCAAAGAAGAAATTATTTTATCAGCATGGATTTTTTTTTCTATAGAACAAGTTTTTTCCCAAAAACTCCCAAAAAGTAAATTTGATGATAATAAATAACCCCCTCAATGTCATGCTTCAGCACTGAAGGATGAGCTAGAAGACATCAGTAAAAGCTGTCCAAAACTAGGCATTTTTTTCTTTTATCTGAGGCATGTAAATTGGAATGTCTTTTAATCAAACCTATACAGTTATTACATCCCATTAAATATTGACAAAAGGAAAATGTATTAGTCCTTTTTGTAGGAAATGGATTGCTCCTTAAACTGCGATATAAAAACCTTTTGAGTGATAAGCAGCTGATATAATATTTTTCCAAATACTGTAACCTGGAAGGGTGAGATCAGGAAAAAGAAAAATTGAGTACTAATATCTAAAAAAGGGCTTTCATTAACAAGAAAGGTGTAGAAAAAATACAATGGCCAATGAGCACTCTTTTCAGAACCGCTTTGTTATTTACTAAAACTCAAATTTTGTTTTATTGAAACAAAGTCGACCTAACTCCCATCCACGAAAAAACGTTGCAACAAATTTGTGCATCAATTTAAAAAGTACGATTGACCCTCCGAAAATTCGACTTTCTCAAATTGTTGCGCACGAAAATTCGTCTTTATCGGATTACCGAATGAAAACCCCAACTTTATCGGTTATTGTTTTATAAGAAAGAACTTCAGGGACATCTGCCTTCTACATGAACATTACAGGTTTGAGATGGCGTATTTTCAGATTTGGATTTTTAGCAGCTTTGGGGTATAGTAAATCTTTAACCCTGTAAAAAACAGCATGCTTGAGAAAGGGGCGTGACCCTGAAACGTTGCATTTTGCAATAAAAACACAAGGCAGCTTGCTTGCATTGACCCAGTGTACCTTGGGATTCTTTCTGCTAGACTGTTTGAGAGGCGGCCGATCCTCTACCTTTGTGCACCAGGTATCGTTCTACTAATTAGTGGAGGGTGTGTGGGAGCCAAAGTTGAATTACCACTGATACTGTAAAGGCCTGCTGCCGAGGCTGGTGCAACAACTCAATAGGCTTGAGAGAATGTCTTTGCTTAGTCCCTAACCCTGATATTAAAGCTTCTGCAGCAATGGAAGAAGGCATATCTGGGTCTGGCACAGGTAAGGGATGGTGGTTTAGGTTGGGGGAGAGGGTTCAGTTTTCAAAATTATTATTAGTGGTCTATAAATTCGTAATGTGATACAGTGTATCTGTTAAAAGCTGCAAAGTTTCAATACAGGTATTGGACCTGTAATCCAGAATGGGACTTGGGTTTTTCCTAGGGAAGCACCGAATCCAGGAATCGGTTTGGGATTCAGCCTTTTTGAGCAGGATTCGGCTGAATTCAAGTGCCTGGCCAAACTGAATCCAAATCCAAAAAATTACGTGATTTTTCATCACACATTTTTCAGCGAGAGCTGCGCGTGTGGTTCTCTTTCCCTCTCTTTTCCATAATTTACATATGCAAATTAGTAGAATTCTGTACTGTATTCGCCCGAATCTTCACAAAGGATTTTGGATTCAGCCGAATCCTAAAATAGTGGATTCAGTGCATCCCTAGTTTTTTTGGATAACAGATCTGTCTGTAATTTAGATCATACCTTAAGTCTACTAGAAAATCATGTAAACATTAAATAAACCCAATAGTCTGGTTTTGCTTCCAATAAGGATTAATTATATCTTAGTTTGGATCAAGTACAAGGTTCTGTTTTATTATTACAGCGATAAAGGAAATCTACGTTAAAATTTGGATAAAATGGAGTCTATGGGAGACGGCCTTGTCATAATTCGGAGCTTTCTGGATAACAGGTTTCAGGATAACGTATCCCATACCTGTATCACTCAAAATGAAGGCTAATCCTGGAGTTTAATTTGTCAGAAGTGTCCCCAATCTTCTACTTGAGTGAGGAAACAAGGGTCTTACAATGGTTTCATAAGAAGTCTGTAGTTATTTTTTATTGGTCTATTGCAGTTAACAATAATAATTAACAGTATTATAGCAAGTATCTCATTGATTGGTATAGGTTACTGCAATGCATCATATTTATTCTTTAACACTATAAATACACATTTGGTATAAAAAAATAAAAAAGATTTTTGGAATGTAAGGTTAATTTACTGGAAAACTAGACAGGTTTGAGTTAAGGAGGCATATGTATTAAAGACTGTCTTGTTTTCCTGAATAAAAATGAAGAGGACAAGTCTGTGCTTGAGTTAGCATGGTATTCAGTGTGTAAATGATACCTGTTACATTCTAATCTAGGGATACAGTCATTAGAACTCTCCCCATTTCTATAATGCTGATTAATATTTACACAAGCTTACAATTATCACTGACAGTGCTTTTCACATTGCAGGTTCATATTTCATAGACTTATGTATTTTAAATGATTTTGGTTCTTTCTCAGCTAGCTTAATCTATTTCTAAATGCTTTCAGGTAGATCAAATCACAAATATCTTAAGCAATGCAGTTAAGAGAATCAGCGAGGTGGCTTCTCAGATATTTACTTAGATTATGAATATCTGCCTAAAAACCCTACCATAAAGCAAGAAAGGGCTGCTGTGTTTTCAAAGAGAGTAGTTAAAGAGAAATTATTACCAGGAAATGCATTCCCCCAAATAACCAGACTAACAGATATTGGTGCGAAAATGCACCAGTGCAGATATGAGTTGCAATCAATCCGATCTCATAATGAGATATATATATTTTAATAGATAATAGGCAACGTGATGCTTACGGCATAATTAAGCCACACTGCATTTGTTGGGGTAAAAATGTATTGTATATGCCCATTCTATGTTAGGTACAGTGATTCCCAGTAAGTATCAAGTGAAGGGATTTTTTACAATTTCTTGTATAAAACCAGTAAACACTATCCCCCAATTAAAGTCAATAAGTTTGCCCAGGGGCAGTAACCCATACCAGGATGTTTGCTTTTAAGCAGGTGACCAGTAAATGCTACATGCTGATTGGCTGCTATGGGTTACTGCTCCTGGATAAACTTAGTGACTTTTATTACATAACCCCCTATTTATATTTTATATGCCATTCCTCCAACACAGACCTGCTAGATTCCAAAATATCTGATCGTTTGATCTGCATGTAGATTAGTTGCATATCAGCGCAATGTAGCCATACACCAAGTGATGATAAGACACATTCCGCATTAAAGATGGGTTTTGCGGAGTATACACCAGATGCTTGTGTGCCCATTTGATTGATTTGTGAACCCATACAACAAAAAACGAACGCATAGCCATTTTTGCAGATAATATATTGAGATTAGTACCCTCTTTAATTCAATAATGTCCTGTTTGAGCGCTGGAGACCAACACTGTATGGCATATTCTAGATGGGGCCTTACCAGTGCGCTGTACAGTGGAAGAATAACCCCCTCAGGGCCAGAACTAGGGGTAGGCTGAAGAGGCACCTGCCTAGCGCGCAACAAAAGGGGCGCTGGGCAGGTACCTTTCCTCTGCCTACCCCTAGTCCATGTTGGCTACTTTCACCTACCTCCCTTCCCTTTGGCACTCTCTCTCCTCCTGCTCTCGCCCCTCCCTTCTGACGCTGTCTCCCCTCCCCTCTTTTCTGACACATGTTGGGTAATTGGTCCCTAAGTAGGTTCTCTGTCTCCACCATCCAGCATCACCATCCCTGTCCTCTGATGTTGGCACTTTAGGTTTATGATGATGTCCCTCCCATCTATTCCAGATGTATGGTGGGTCAGTGGGTGATAAGTCAGTTGGGTGAGTCCTTTTCCAGTGTCTAAACTATCTCATTCTTTGTTTCCTTTTCTTGCATCTTCTCTGTGACATTCTTCATTTGCTAAACTCATAAAATCAGAGTTAGAAAATGAGTGCATCACCTGACAGGAGTCCAGGACAGCCTCACATTACCTTCTATAAAAAGCTCCATTACCACGATTTGATAAGATCTCCACGACAGGATGAAGATGATACTCTCTTATCTTTTCGCAGTTGGTTCTCACATGTTTGTGTGACACATTAGTTCTACATTCAGGTGCAAATGTACAAGAGCACTTTAGTTATGAATCGCCTTGTTTTTCTTGGAATGCCACTGAGGACTGAGCTTTGTTTAGTGAACAATGGAAAGCTATTCTGTAACAGTGATAGCGAGTATTATTTTACCTTCTATGCAAATTACTGGTTTATTTTTCTTTAATTAAATGGAGTCTCATTTTACCAGATAACAGCCTGTTGCCATTCTGATTGTGAATTCAGGCACAAACTAATAAATGAAACATAGTTCCACATTATCTTTAATGTAAGATTAATAGAAGCTGATTAGACAAAATGTCTTTCCAAGCAGCAACCATTATCATAGATTTCCAGTACGCTGTTATTGGGGCCTCTCCTTAGTGGTATAACTAGGGGGCCATGCGCCTGGTTGTAAAAACTGCAACTGATTCTTCTCCCAATCTGTCCCTCCTTCTGGGACCCATAGACTTCATTGAAATGTGCATGGTGATTCCAGAAGTCCCTACTTCCAGTAGTTACACCATTGCATCTCCTCCTAGGGGAGCAAAACACTAGAGATGGGAATCAAATAGAAGTTAAGGTGAAGTTGAGGGAGAATATTTATTTGTTTTCCTAAATCCTTGGCAAAATATACCCCTCTTTTTTGACATGAGCTTATTCAGCTGGGCTTATGCAGAAAGGGTGCCTATACACAATCTAAACTGCCAAAACTGAATATATTTTGTTTAACACAGACATACCTAATTTTATAAATCCAGGTTACTCATAAAAAAATTCCCAGTCCACCTTAGGCTCACAGTGTAATGTAACCCCTCCCTCACCTTGTTCCATTGTGAAAAGATGAATTCTGGGACTTGAAGCCCCTCTGCTATTCATAGTTGGTGCCTGGTTTACTGATTCTCTGGAGAGCAAAAGTTTTCAGAATCCATCATTTCAAAAATGGAACAAGGTTAGGGTGGGGTGATGTGAAAGGGGTGGAGAACTAGTCCCTGCTACTTTCAGTCTGTCGAATCCAGTATGTCTTTGTAAAAAAAATTATTTTTGTCAGTTCAGATAGCGTTTCTTCACTTTCTCTACATAAACCCAATAAATGAGCTCATATCACAAAGTGAAGACACACGTTATTTTCTCTTTAAATCTCAGCCTAAAGCCAGTATGGGTGAGATTTAGACTGGCCATTCTGTACTAGATATTCTTGGAGCTAAAAGCTGGATGGTACAATACCGTGACATTAATACAGTATTTACTTAGGGGGCCCATAGCAAATGTTGGACTGTAAAATGGGGACTTGTACTCAAGAAGTAAGAAATTCACTACCCAGGGACCTGTGTAAACACAATGTGAAACGTACTTAATTGCATTATGTTGAAAAGCTATAAGTTCAGATATATCTCATGCATATAGCTGGATTTACTTCTATATAATGCCAGTTTAATAAAGCAATTACCAAGGAGTACCCATATGTAGCAAATTATGGATTTTGCTAGGGCAGTGACTTTGACATCCAATATTTGTTTTCCCCCGCCCCATAACAAGGTTACAGACATATGAACATTTTGCAGAAAATTAGTGCTTGTCCCATATCATACCCTAAATAATGTGAGCATGCAAGATTTGCTTGCTATATACTGGGTGACATTTGGATGGGACTTGGGTGTCCACCACCGTAGCATTACAATACATTAGGCAGAGCCGCAGCCCCGTACTTGCTCAAGGCAGATCATAAGCAATGGACCTCCATATGACCCAGTATGCTTCAGTGTGTTCCATGTGCTTAATATATGCAGAACAGACACAAGAGTGCAGTAGACACCTTACCAGGAATACAGGTAAGTGGAAGAGACTAAGGGGGTTATTTACTAAACTCTCAATGCAAAAATCCAGAAAAGTTTACGGGTAAAAAATCCGAAAAAAAACGTGAAAATATGATTTTTTCCCCACAAAGGAAAATGTAATAAATAAGTGTGAAAAAACCCAAGAGGATTTGATCGAGATAAAATCAGACTTTTATAAATAACCCCCTAAGATTTAATGGGTGCCTGTTAAATAAGCCCTAGTATCTTCTAATCCAGGGTTCCCCAACCTTTAGAACCCGTGAGCAACGTTCAGAAGTAAAAGGAGTTGGGGAGCAACACTAGCATGAAAAATGTTCCTGGGGTGCCAAATAAGGGCTGTGATTGGTCATTTGGTAGCCCCTATGTGGACTGTCAACCTACATTGAGACTCTGTTTGGCAGTACACCTGGTTTTTATGCAACCATAACTTGCCTCCAAGCCTGGAATTCAAAAATAATCTCCTGCTTTGAGACCACTGGGAGCAACATGTTGCTCACGAGCTACTGGTTGGGGATCACTGTTCTAATCACATTATTTATAACAAATAACACTACCAAGTCATATTTTAAGCTTCTCCTTCTAAATGTTTCAGTGATTTTCAGCAAGGCATGAATTGAGCTTTATACGCCAAGAATATATTTTTATTTTTTTGCTTGCCTTTACTGAATTAACCTGGCCTGCTCTGACCATTAGCAAATGTTATTTTATAAAATAAAATAGAAAGAATTCATTTAAAGCTTGGCCTGTTAGGGTCACATACATACTCCTTAGCTTTGATAGGGGTTTAATACAGGGGCCCAAATAATGCAACAAAAATAAAGGCATTCATCTAGTTAAAAACATTTTATTGTTCCGTCCCTCTGAGGACCAAATCACAGCTGTGGTCAGAAAAGGAAGCCATAGCAATCAGCTGTGATTACATCAGGAATATAATAGAATCAATGCAAAAAAATGGGGCATTCCAAGGGACTTACTGCCATCAGGACAACTATTTTGATGTTGATCAATGCACTGTTTTCTATTTGAAATATATATATATATAAATATATATATATATATATATCTATATATATATATATATATATATATATATATATATATATATATATATATAGATATATATATAATACTTTATCCCCATATAACCCATATAACATTTGCTAAGTGGTTTTAAGATAATTTTTCCGGTGACTGCAACTTCCGATGCCTCTTTGTGTGTGCCAACTGGGAGGTGCCTTACCTTCATGGGACGCTATCCATAAGATTCTCTTGGACAATGACCCCCTTTTCTGTCATGGGAAAAAGTCAACTTGGAAAACAAACATGAATAGTTTTTCCACTGATTTCTGTCCTTGTGGTGCTCAGTGTGGGTTGGAAGAATCTCAGCAATCAGATAAGGCAAATTTCTTGTTCACAAAATAACAAATGACAATGTTTGCAGCTGTGGAAACCCTGAGTTTTATAAATCAAACCAGACCTGAAATTTTAGTCTAATCTCTCTTCACACATTCCACAAGTCATGTCCTAGTTCGTGTGATGGTATGAGCCGATAGTTAAATGCCGGAGGCAATCTTCAAAAGATAGATAGAGGAAATGTTTTCTTGCTGAGTAAAGTCATAATTTTCTAGCACTCATGTCAATTGATATAAATCATTAGGACTTAAGCCCAGACGGGAATAACAATGTTATGATTCTTAGCAGTAGATTTTGACGAATGTTATTGGGACCCATGGTGTAATGGTGACAGGCACGTTATCGTATTTTATTATAATCTTGCTTATGGGCATGTATTTACCTGGAGGTAATTCTACTACAGTAGTTCTAGGATCATTGGCACATTTGCTAATATATTGTCAAAGCTTTAATTTGTTTGTTCTAGAAACATAGTATATTTAAAACAAGGAAAGTCACTGTGACTTTAATTGCTTACTTGGCTGTGGATCATTGGAGGAAGCATTGTTTTGGAGTAAAAGTGGTATAATTACATTCTCCTTTAACTGGAGACAATGCCTAATGGATATAAATCATCGTTGTTGCATTCATCAACTGAGAGATTAGAAATATAAAAATATTTATGTATGTGTTCCCATCTGACATGTCGCTTTGGATGGAAAATTTTCCATGTAGTTAACCCATCAGATTTTTGTATCAGTTCCCATTACATTTGTATCCATGCGACTACATCTAACTTGTAGGATGCGATCTATCAATCGACACCATCCTTCCAGGCCAGGATTTCCTGCATGGCCACCCCTAGTCCATGAAATCCTAGCACCCGCCCACCTACCTTCAGGCATGCAACCCGCACTGGGGAGCTATACGTCCCTATTGCTCCTTAGAATGTGGCTGGGCATACCGCCTCTAAAATTTTTCCACCCTAGGTCAAGGCCTTTGTAGCCTCACCACAAATCCGGGACTGCATCCTACAAAATCTCCTGTGGAGTTTAACCCTTAATACAAGACATGTGTATAGTTGAGGATCACCTGATGGCAGGTTGACAGGTTTAGGAAGAGCTAAAGACAATGATATGAACTAGAAGTTTATTTTTCATTGCAACTAATGAGCTGTTGCACACTAAACTGCCACAGTAATCAGGATTAGAGCATAACTGACCTTAGGGGGCATTAGGCCTTTGCATCGATATAATAACCCCTTTAATAATGCAGCATTTTACATGCACAAGGAGCAATAGGGGATAATTAGTGTGTGTGTGAATGAGATAAGGACCTTAGATTGTTGCTACATTGGGGCAGGGACTCAAGTGGATGATATATTATATCTGTAAATTGCTATATACTGTAAATAAAGGGATAATAATAGGCCAAACGTGCTCATGTGATAAATAACTGCTTGGTTCTCTGTCATTCTCTTTGCAAGTCTTTTTGTCATTGCTCAACAATCTTGTTGGTAAATAGTACTAATCCGTTCATACCCCAGCATACCTGTCACTAGTAGTTCACAAGTAATTAGTGGTTGGGAGCCTGCAACTGCCAAACACAAAAGTCACACAGGAAAGACAACATTCCTTTCCTTAAAAAGGTGATACTTTCTCCTCACTAACGTATATTGTAGTGCACATCAGGGGTACATTTAGACGAAACATGTTTTACACGTCATTACCCTTATTTTTGCTGTAAATTGCCTGTGTCCAAATGATAGTGATGGCGCCACTCTGCTTCATAGTCTGCAACAACAGGAACAAAAACAACAGGAGCACTGTGATATTTACTCTCTTACAAAAGTTGAACACAGTTGCTCCCAGCACAACCGCTTGGCACATTTTTTTCTTTCTGAATAAGCCGACTCTCACCTACCTCCATATTCCCCAATGAACCTCTCCTTCAAAAAACCAATAAAGTTCTGCTTCTTTCTCCCCACTGCAATTTCAGGGTTAGATCTTATTCTTCAAGGTGCCCTATTACTTAGTCCACTACCAAGAAATCAAAAGATTTTCAAATACTTTGTGTACTGAGATCCATTGCTAAAGAATGAAAAAGATATGTTCATAATGAAGGAGCAGAGTCTCCCTGTAGATGAGGAAATATCTCTCAGTGATGCCATGGAAATATGGCAGGGCTTTACTCCAATAAAGCTCTATTTCCAATCATCCTTCCCATCTTTTTCAGTTTTCATTGACCTTTCTCTGATCTAAGGAGGGAGAATATTCTTACTAAGGCCACAAAAAGTAGATTTTGCTTGCTGATTTCTTGCCTCTCACATGGAAGGAAAGGTTCAGCCTCTTGTACACATTGCAGGGGCATAACTACAAAGGGAAGCGGTTACATGGGGGCCCAGGAGCCTGAGCAATAGTATTGGCTATGCGCCTGTACACACAGGAGTGCAATTAAAATCCAAATGCACATGTCCAATTTTGAAGTTCAAGCATATCCAGGAAATGGCAGACCACTTGCTTTTATTAGCTGGAGGAGATGTTTAATAAGCATGGGCTATATTACCTTTTTAAAGAAACACTGAGGTTACATAAATTCCCTTTTTTAATTATAATTACATTCTCATTTTTTATACAACTGCTTTGTTGTTTTATTTTAAATTGGACAGTCTCAGTTTTACATTTTAATTGTTCATTGCTTTGTCCCACCAGAAATCTTCTCTCTTATAATTTAATGTGTAAATCAGGAAAAGGACTAGCCAGATGTCATTCCAGTTTTAGATGAATCATAATTGATCCTGCTCTGTAAGACAAGTGATCTGACTCTCAGTATATATTTAGAACAGGAGTGGGCAGATTCAGCAACAGAGTTTAAGGGTCCCTAGTATCATTCTCCCAGGCTCCATCCTGCAGCCGTGCTACATACTGTATGGCTCTATCAGTGTCCCATTATAAATCCAGATGAAGTCAAGTGGAAGAGCACCTGTTTACCAAACCAACAAGCCCTTATCACCAAAGTGAAATGGGTAAGAAATATGGAAACCATTAGAGCATATCTGCAAGGTTCAGACTACAAAAACGCACTGTTGTGGCTCCCCTGGGCTGAATTCGAGACAGCCCAAACAGACTCAAATTGATTCAATGGTTTGGCTCCTCTGCTTTCATCCTCTGACCTCCCTCCCTTACTCCCCCCCTTTTTCCTTTTTTTCTTTTCTTTTTTTTTTTTTCTCTCTCTCTTTCCTCTTCCTCCCTGCATTCCTACCTTTATTATTCACCTTCTTCCTCCCCTTTTGGTATATACGAAGCCCTGATAGCGGATTGGCCGATACTTACCTCATGCTACGGGCCGAGCACATGACAACAGCACTAATAAAGTCACTCGCTGGCTAATATACTCGATACCAAGGTTTATTGATAACACATAGAAATGTCTATAGCAATGCTTGCACGTTTTACTGCTCCAATCTGAAGTAATGTAACTGTACCATTCGTAAATGTGCTAATCTTATGCTTGTAAGAATTTTTCTTTTTCCCGTGAAAATAAAAGTTTTTAAATAAAAAAAAAAATAAATCCAGATGCTTCGGAACATAATTATAAAAAAAAAAAAAAAATAGGTTGCACAGACAAAATTTCTGCACAGACCACGGAATGACATTTTTAGGTGTATGACAACCCTTCTATGCATTAGGGACTCATTCACCTTCAGACTGTAGAACAATAGGATTCATAATTGTAGCAGTGTTTATTAGTTACGTTTCCTGTGCAGTAAATGGCAATAGAAACCATGGGTCAGCACAGCAATCCCTACCCGCTCCCTACCTGCCCACTTCTCGTCCCTTTACTGCCCCCTGCCACCCGCCAGCCTATTCTCTTGCCTCCCTGCATCCTCCCTCCCCAGAGTCTCCCCTTAGACAAGATGGGGAAGGATTCTTTAGAACTACAGAGGAAGGAGCCCCTGTGATCTGCGTGGGGTTATACATACCCATTAGAAAAGTGTTTTAAAGTCATAATTCAGAGTCAGAAAGGCTATAAATTTCTGTCTGCAGCGAGGCTTGCTAATCAGAATTTTACAACCCCTCCCAAAATGCCTTTATGGGGCCTCAGTCCAAATTGGAGTTCTCAATGTGCTTATCATGCTTTTAACAACACAAATGTAATGCGTAAAGGAAATCTCAGTCCTTAGAGTGTTTACATTACCATACCTTTTTGACTTTACAGATGATGGCAAATTAATTTTTGTAAGGCTTCATTCAGCTGATGGTTCGCCTGGTTGAAGACTGTCTGCTGTTTTGGAAAATCCCTGTAACAGACAAAGGAGGCCCATTAATCCCATTTGTTTCAGATGTTAATAACAATGCTTATTGGCAACTGCTTAATTGGCTGCTTTGCCAAGCACAAAAATTGGTTAATTCCCTATTTCTAAAAGTATTTATTGAATTTTATGCCAAAATTGAAATGAAATTTGGCATACAATTAAACACTCATTTATAAAGCTGTGGAGTTTAAACTAACGCCAAGCTCTCCCTTTGGCTTTTATGTAAAAGCCTTGGGTGTTCCACTTATAAAAGTGCCTATGACAGAGAACTTACATATCTTGCATAATTTTTCTAGCTATGTCGCTTTCTAAGCTGGTTTATTAGACTTTTTACTTTTTTTTTACTTGTACCATTGCAGAGGCTCCTAAGTTTTATATCTTTAGTTTTTGTAAAATAACCTTCACTGAAAGTTGAATATCTGAGCCATTTCTTTCCATAGAATTAAAAATGTAGCCCAATCAGCAACACTTTGGCACCTCAGCTGGCACTTCTCCAACTGCCCAGTAGTTTACCTATACTGCTACATTATAAGACTTTGTATGTGCTGGGTGATATTAAAAAACAATTTTCCCACCAACACTCTGGATCAAATCTTGATAATCTTATTTTTTGAAGATGTATGCAATGCAGGAACCTTGAAATTAAAACAATAACCAGATGTTCATTTAAAAATCAAGTATTGTATTAAAAGGGGAGTGTATTCCCCTGTTCAACATGAGGGCAATGAATTTTATTTTTGGTTACAGGGAAAACAGGAAATTGAAGCTTCTCCCTGTTTATCCCTTGTGAATTAGATAATTAAAGTGGTTAACTTTTACTATGTTATATAATGGCTAAGTAACTTTTCAATCAGTCTTCATTATATATTTTTTTATAATATATATCTGACCCTTTCCAGC
The DNA here is from genome assembly GCA_038501925.1 of Xenopus petersii. NCBI lineage: Eukaryota > Metazoa > Chordata > Amphibia > Anura > Pipidae > Xenopus > Xenopus petersii. Next base: position 136,181,619 of record CM076682.1, read on the forward strand.
TTTCAGATGGGAGTTGCCTGTAAGGCTACGTGTATGAATTTATTGTTGCAGGTAGAACTTAGTCCCTTTGTAAAATGTATAATGTAGCAATAGAATTCTTAATGAATCAGATGAAAATTGAGCATAGGACTGGCCAGATATGGGATGACTTTGACGTAGTTGGCCAGCTTAAATATATTGCAATATATGGACAAACAATCCCTGTTTTGTTTAAAGGGTAAGGCATTTTTTAGTAGCAGTATGCACAAAATATCTCTGTCTTAAATATATTGATAATGGGTTGAGTGCAGAGGACTCTTGTATTTGTCTATATGTATTTTGTGGTCACAGCCTCATTGCACCCCCACCTAATGGTTTTAAAAATTAGTGGTGAGCACAACTTTCCCTTGTATTTTATGAATTTATTGTTGTTGCATCATCTTTCTATTCAGAACTTCCCCTATTCATATTCCAGTCTCTTATTCAAAGCAATGCAGGGTTGCTAGGATAATATGAACCCTAGCAACCAGATTGTTAAAATTGCAAACTGGAAAGCTGCTGAATAGGGATGTAGCGAACGTCGGAAAAAAAGTTCGCGAACATATTCGCGAACTTGCGCAAAAATGCGAGCGGTTTGCGAACGGTTCGCGAACCCCATAGACTTCAATGGGAAGGCGAACTTTAACATCTAAAAAAGACATTTCTGGCCAGAAAAATGATTTTAAAGTTGTTTAAAGGGTGCAACGACCTGGACAGTGGCATGCCAGAGGGGGATCAAGGGCAAAAATGTATCTGAAAAATCTGCCTGTGTGTGCTTGGAAGAGATAGTGTAGGGGGAGAGCTGTTAGTGATTTCAGGGACAGATGATAGTAAGTTTGCTGGCTAGTAATCTGCTTGATACTGCTCTGTATTGGAACAAAAAAATAAATAAAAGCAGTCCTTACAAGGACTACTGTTATTGCAGCAGTCAGCAGATGAGATCAGAAGCAGGACAGCTGCCCACTGCAGCTACATACAGAGCACTGCAGTAGAAGGTAGATTACTAGCCAGCAAAGCTACCTAAGCTTAAATGTCCCTCAAACCCCTGCAGACTTCTGTCCCTCCAATAACAGAGCAGTATCAAAACGATTACTAGCCAGCAAACTTTCAACTGTCCCTGAAATCACTAACAGGCAGCAGCTCTCTCCCTACACTAACTCTTCAGCACACACAGGCAGAGTGAAAAAACGCTGCAGGGCTTCGGTTTTTATAGGGAAGGGGAGTGGTCCAGGGGAGAGCTTCCTGATTGGCTGCCATGTACCTGCTGGTCTGGGGTGAGAGGGCAAAAAAAAGCGCCAACAATTGCGAACCCAAAATGGCGAACGTCGCGCGACGTTCGCGAACTTCCGGCGAGCGCGAACACCCGATGTTCGCGCGAACAAGTTCGCCGGCGAACAGTTCGCGCCATCTCTACTGCTGAATAAAAAGCTAAATATACCACAAAACCCATAGATAATACAAAATGATAACCGATTGCAAATTGTCTCAAAATATCTTTTTCTATATCAGGCTAAAAGTTAATTTAAAGGTGAACAACCCCTTTAAGATTACCAGATAAGAAGCAGTCCATTATGCAGGAAGATTATCCTGCATAATCCTCGTTTCATACGATTTTCGGATCATGTGTGAAGTGTCCCGACATTTATCTTGCCATGCCGATTGGTCGTTCAGTCGATCAGACAGGTTAAAAGATTTCTGTCGGCTGACGATCATATCTTTGCATGTATTGCCGATCTAACGATCTTCAGTAGGACTGTCAGCTTTGTGGGACAAAAACGTTCCTACAATTGCTGTGGGGCAGAACATCAGCTGATCTGTTCTTTACTGCTTTGTTTGAGCTGAATGGTTAGTGGCAGGTCGGGAGATGAGGACATATGATTGTTCGTCCAATATTGCAAGGAAATCTTTGCGTCTATGGCCAACTTACGCTTAGGGGTCGTTGCAATCATCAAGCAGAAAAGAAGGTTTGTCCGTCATATAAGCTGATGCTACAGGGCTTAATATTATATTCTAAGGCTTATTGTGCTGGTTTCTGAGCTACTATGTAATGAGAATCTGAATTATTTACCAAGAAACCTTATATTGTGATACTTATATTATAATAAGTATTATACTATATTCAGTACCTTGAGCGTTGGTCGCTGAGATCAGTAATTGACAGCAGCATAGAGCATGTGCAAAGAAAGACGGGGAGCTACTTTGGCATCTTTGGATCTCTACTGTTAAAATGTTGTGGTTGCCTTGGGCTGGTATAGAAGGCCAAAACATAATGTACAACATTTCTACTCTACTTCTCTAGTTAAGCTTTGATTCACCTTTAACATGTTCAGAGGATCCTGTAGCCTGAGCAACAATGTAGCCCTTGGATCCTTCACATCAATACACAATGGCAATATTTTATGATTAGGGGACAGTCCTTCTTTGCATCTGATTTTTGAGCAACCTATTTCTTAATATATATATCTATATATATATATATATATATATATATATATATATATATATATATATATATATATATATACTGTAGAATAAATTTAAATTCAAGGCAAACATTGAGAATGTGTGCCTATAAGTAAAATATACAGTATTCTGAAACATGAAAAGGTTTTAGGGAAGGAAAGGTATGCTTAGAATGTGTGTAGTATGCAGCCCCTGTGCAGGAGCTGAAACATGAATATTTCATTTATACTGGGTTTTACTCATATTCCCTGATTCAAGAAATCGTCTTAAGGGGGTACAGAATGATATCTGATGTTCCTTACTGTGCCAGTTCCAGTTGATGTCCAGTTCTTCTAGCCATTTCAGAATCTTTGAAGAGCTTTACACTTGTTTAGTGAATAATATGTATTTGAAGTAGGCACAAGTAGTTCCAATGTTATGGAGGCATATGGGTGCGGTTATTTGCTACATATGGAGAAGATTTCTAGTCTCACTGCCCATTCTAACCATATTGTTTGTGGAGCACCATACAACATACCCACCACTTGCTCTATTTGCAGTTTGAGAGGATCTAGTTCCCCCCAGAACATTTCTGAACTTTAGGAATGGAAGGTAACTATAGATGTATTTGGGTTCAGGAGCTCATCCATTTGTATGCCTTGATCTGTATTAAAGGGGGGGGGTGGGTTTCAGGAATCAGTTTATTCATACAACAGGCTTTGAGGGACCCATGACACACACGGATCATTTATCAGAGTGTTCTGCCCTACAGGGTGTCATTTACAGTGTAAACTTCTGGTGTATCTCAGGGTGCAAAATGCATGAAACAAACAAAAAGTAGTTTTTAATTATGAAGACATTGTGTCTGCCTGCATCTCTGTACCTTCCCCTTAAATTAAACTCTGCTTGCGCCATGACACACAAATGTAGGAGGCAATGCTATCCAGAGCACTGTACTTGACGTATGCGTTGGGCAGATATTTATTAAGAATTTATTTATCCAATTTTTAAAAAATATGCATTGCTTGCCTTTGCTTGGCCTCATTCCAAGACCAGTCAGATGGTGGAAAGATGTTTTCAGAAAGATAATTAACTATAGATATACATTTTACAAAATGAAGGCTATGGAATGAGAAGGTTATCTTCTAATTGGTGCAAAACTACTATGCTTCCTGTTACTAGTCTGTGTTCCTTTTCTTGATCCTCTCTTTGAGCCTACAATAACCTCACTGACCTGCCCTTACCTTTTTTTAACCTTCTTCATTCTGCCCTGGGGTTCATTCTTTTATAATTGTGTACTTCTACGGACAACACTATTGTTACTACTCCAAGCTCCTCACTCCTGTACACGACAGCACAGGTTATGTAAAGAAAATTCTAATTCTCTAAGCCTGTATGTATAATGAAACAGATTATAAAGAATAAAAAGTGTCTCCCATAATGCAATGGGATAGCATCAAATATGAATCTATGCATTTTGAATTAATATGAATCTACTAATAATTGCACACCTTATAGTGGTTGATTGTTTAGTACAAGTATGGGATTGTTATGCGGATATACCCATTATCTAGAAAGTTCCAAATTATGGAAAGGCTATCTCCCATAGACTCCATTTTATCAAAATAATTCATATTTTTAACAATTATTTCCTTTTTCTCTGTAATAATAAAACAGTAACTTGATCCAAACTAAGATATAATTAATCCTTATTGGAAATAAAACCAGCCTTTTGGGTTTATTTAATGTTTCAATGATTATCTAGTAGACAAGGTATGCAGGTCCAAATTACAAAAAGATCTGTTATCCAGAAGGCCCCAGTTTCCGAGCATTCTGGGTAGCAGGTCCCATACCTGTAGTATTGAACTCTCAACACTCTTGTGATTCCTGTATATAACTTTGCTACAGCAGTTTGAGAGAAGATGATGAGCTTGGGTTCCCCGAGTATCTTGCAACTTGCTCTGGAAATGTTAACTTGTTTTAATGGTAATGCTCTATTAAGCCATAGCCAAAAATCATTTTAACATTAACATCCCTGGCCAAAAGAAGCAGCAAATGAAAGAATAAACCTGTCTGAGTCAAGTAGTTAAAGAAAAAGAAAAGGAATCTGAAGCTAAAATATAATCCACTGTACGTTGAGATATAATTTGCTGTATAATTACATGCTGTGGGATAAGTAATTAGAGATGTAAGGAGACAAACAGATTAGTGATAAATAAAAGGTGTGGGGTAAGGGAGGGAGATGTTAATCAGCATTCAGTGTACATGACCTATTACAAAAGCATATTAGTTTTTATGTTGTGGCACGTTTACAAAACCTTCGGATTTAAACCATTTTGTGGGCTGAGTGCTGAATAAACAACACTAGCAGAATTCTGTGGATGGCTCATCCTGCCTACACATGCATGTATTCTCAAAGGGTTAGACAGTATATGGCACATTGCCACATGGCATGCTCAGCGGGTAACCAACTGTATGAACCATTCGTATCCTAGGTCATTGCTTCCTATTACTTATGCCGACTGCTTGTTCTTCAAACACAAGAAGGTTCTGCGATGTACTGTAAAAGGTACTGAAACTGCTCTTTGCTACTGAACATTGTTGTGCTCAGCTTTGGTGCAGAGGCGTAACTACAGAGGAAGCAGACCCTGCGGCTGCAGGGGGGCCCAGGAGGTACAGGGGCCCCATGAGGCTCTCATTGATGAGCAATTTGAACATATATTGGTAAAACAGGACAAACACTGGATATGTTGGGGGTCCTAAAATTTATTTGCTGTGGGGCCCAGCAACATCTAGTTACGCCACTGCTTTGGTGCCTCCATTCATCTTCAAATTCTGAAACACGTGCAAATGTGCCTCGAAGGTGGTGGTAGCTCCAGGCTTCCCACAGTGTGCTTTGTCACTGCAGGCAGTCTACTCGCACCTAAGGTATAACAAGCAGATGTGATTTTGGAGATCTAACTGTCAGTGCTAACTGCCAGGGCAGCACAGTGGTTCAGTTGGAATTCACTGGGATCCTCAGTTTAATTGTGGCCAGGGCAATATTGGCAATAAATCTGTAGGCTTTCTTTGTGTGTTGGTTTCCTCTGGGTATTTTTGAAAAAAAAAAGTGACAATAGTGTGTGTGTGAATGTAACAGGGACATTAGACTGTAAGCTCCATTGATGCAAGGACTGATGTGAATGATGAACAAGCTTTGGTAAACATGTCAAGTCTATATTGCGTCCAGCTCCCCAAATGACACTGGAATAACGGGGGAAAAATGCTGCATTCTGAGTAAAACTATAGCGAACGGCAGCTAAAATTTGCACTTTCCACACTACACTTATGAAGAAATTTGAGGTTGTTAATATGACAGGCTAATAAAATATTTTCATATACACAAATATATGTAACAGTCCAGTTTCCTTTATCTTTAATTTACATTGCTAAAAATGGGCCTCATAGCTCAATATTAGTATGTTTTTAAAAATAAGGAAAAAAAAAATCTATTCTAAACCTGTGTAAAAATGTTTTTAGTTAGAATTATTTAATTATTAGATTTTTAGTGGTGTATCCATTTCCATATCTGAATATCATGCAATATTATGAGCACATTTCAAAATGTTTTAATACAGTAGCAGCATAGCAAAAACTAAATATATGCACAATCTCCTCATACTGTATATTAAATGGCATTTATATTAGCGAAATCTTTTTTTTTATATTTTGATTTGTGGATGCAGAAGTTGATCGCATGCTCCTGTGGTCAACCCATTGCTAGAAACATGATATTATTTGATATCATTATAATTTACTGAACATTTGTTGAGAGGCTTTACATATATATTACAACAATATTATCACATCTAGGTATTTTAGTGAGACTTTCTTATACAGTATGTGGTTTTGTCTGCAGAGTTTTGAACTTAAAATATTCAATCTTTATTTCACAAGCTTTACACATTAAGTATTTAAGGCCAGGGAAATCTCTACCCAACACGCGATTTGTTGTTCAATATGGACTGTGTAATCCTCTAATACAGAATACTGTATTTCTGAAATGTGCACCTTGCAATGCTGGATCACTGCTGCTTCTCTTGTTTTTCTGCATTTACCATAATCAACTTGTAAATTACATTTTAACCATTGTGGCTATGGCCCACTGGTGTATGATGATTGTGTGGTGTTCTAAATAGTTACCTGGAACTTGGGTATTAATTCTGAATAATAGTATTGATAGGTTACACACTATAATGACTTACCAATCAGGTGAAAGATGACTATGGTAGTTATCCAACATGAATGTAGCTAGCCTTTGACTGAAAACATTCAGCATTGTGTAAGTGTTTATAGGTTTTTCCATTTCCAGCATCTGTTCTGCTTTACCAATGTCACGCCCTTATTTGCATAACTTGAACTCTCTGATATGCTTAGCAGTGCTGAAGTAGCGGAATTTATTTCCCAGAGGGAAAAAAAACATCATATCCAGATATATGCCTCTGAACTAATGATACACTGGAATATAACCTCCCAATTTCTCTCTCTAACAAAAGCCTGCATATAGAGTATCTATCTACTTTTAAACAAAATATTTAATTTCTTACGTTGTAAGTAGTGAAAATAATGTAACATAGCTTTTTCATTATACAGAGGATGTCATTTCAAACACAGAAATGCATAGAAACCTATACATATATTATTAGATATATGAAAAACAATATCAGATGGAGGAGAGATTCTGTTTTCTTTTTTTTTCCAAAAGCTAGGGATACAAGCAGATTGCCATAAACACAGATAGAGAGAAATGGACAGCCATAATAATGAGCAGGGAAGAAATAGACAGAAGGGGAGAGCAATAGTCAGGAAAGTGGGATATGATGATGGGTTGAAAGGAAGGCTGAATGAGATAGATATAATGATTTACAAAGATATATTCAATATTCATTATGACCATGGAGGAAGGACACATCCATGATAATGGTTGGTAAAGAAGTGGACACCATTAATATTTGTCAAGGCAGACATGGACATACATAATATGGGGCTGATGAAAAGGGGAGAACACATAAAGATGTACACGGCGGTGGTAGTGGACAACCATGATGATGAGCAGTGTGGATGGAGACTGCCATGAGGACTGGCACTAAAAAAGTGGAATGCCATATTGTTAGAAAGAGAGGAAGGGGAGAGACCTATAGGTAGGTATGGAGATTAGACATAATGAATGGGCTGGGAAATGGCCAACCTTAACGATGGGTAGGCATAATGTAGATGGCCTAAATTAAAAGCTGACAGGAAGTGAACAGCTGTAATGATAAGGAAGTGGACAACCATAATGATGAAAAGGGAGAAATGGAAAGAGATAGACATTGATAAAAGATGAAGATGGATAATCATTGTAAAGGAAGAAATCAACAAACAAAATGATGGCCTGTGGGAATGGGAGAGATATTATGTACATAGATGTAGTGGGCAGCCATAATGAGGACCATTAAAGAAGGGCCAGAGATAACAATGAGCATGGAGAAAGGATACAGCCATAATGATGGACAGGAAAGAAGACTTCCATAATAGTTGGCAAAGAAGACATAATAAAGACCTGGTGAGATGGGTCTGACATAATAATGTGCAGGGAGAAAGGGGATAACCATAATGGTGGGAATTAAGTATGGGTTGGAAGCCATTGTGATAGACAGGAAAGAAGGGGACATACATAAAGACAGTTATGGAAAGCAACCATAATGATAGGGCTGGGAAGTGTACAACCATTTTGATAGGAGATCGTTAGTCTCTTTATCTATGTTTAGATTCTTCAACAAGTGAAAAAAATACCATGTGTTTAAATATAGAGGTAAAACTAAAAGAGACTTCCTCTGGAGAGCAATGATAGCGTTTAAAATGGCCGGATTAGCCTTCTGCATCTTCTGAATGAACACAATGGTGTTTATTCAGTAAATTCTCTTTTGGTTTCACTTGATAAGATATCCATCCTGATTTATTTCTGTAACCCCCATAAAAGACTATATGCTATTGAGATGCCATCTTATGCCAAATAGCAATCAAATTCCATAGGCATTTTGTCTGAGTAGAAAAAGAGGTTAAAGGTGGCCATAGACACACAGATCCTATCATACGAATCGAGGATTGGTACGATTTTCGGATCGTGTGTCGTGTGCCGACATCTTTCGTCTGGCGGAGATCGGTCGTTTGGTCGATCGGTCAGGTTTGATTTTGACCCAACCGATCCCGCTGGAGCCCATGGCAAATCGTAATCTGATCGTTCGGCCATATGGCCGACAATCAGATTACCCCCGATATGGCGATATTGCCAAACGATGTTGCCAAACGAGCGGATCTTTGCGTCTATGGCCCCCTTAAGACAAAGATCTGACCAATGTCCTGGCAGTGTGGCCCATGGAAACCCTTCTATGAATGAGATTAATCCCAATAAGAAACAGACAGCTATGAATCATATGAAGAAACAAAAACAAACAGATAAATTATCTAAAGGCCTAAATAATCAGTCCCAATATATTTTACTAAATAGTTGCAAATATTCATACAATAGCATCCATTGAGATTTTAGCTTTTACATGAGGACCCAATAGTTTATATCACAGTGTAGAAAAAACATGAGCACTGTCTGGACATCTGAATGGAATTATTTATACGTGGGCACACCTTTATTCTCTGGCTAGTCAGCACTGGTCTGTTCATCTTTCCTGGACTCATGCCCTTTCTTTAATTCAGTGCTACAATGGCTGGGCAGAGACGATGGATTCAGAGCAGGTAACATGCCACTGGTTAACCCTTGCATTGCAAGAACAACTCAAATCAGCCTGTGACTATGACTGGTATTAGAGTAGGGTATAGAAGAGGTTTGCTGTGGGCTCTTGGTATTCTACCTCTTGGCAGAAAATGGTTGGTTATTTCTGAAAGGATACACTATGGTGTTTAATAATTGTATATTTTATATACTGTATACAATAAGGATGTCCCGCATACAGCCCTCCAGCTGTTGTGTTGCATATACTGTACCAACTGCAGGTTGTAGTTCATAATAGCTGAAAGGCCACAAGTGGACCATCTCCCAATTACAGTGTTATTTTCCTCTTGCACTGCTCGTAGCCTTCATATCTACATATATCATAAGTCTATAGGTGATAAAAGGAATGTCTTGTGTGCAGTTTGCTTTGACACAATAAAGCAAAGGGGTTTAACAAGTTCTGTATTGTGCTGGTTCTGTTTTTCTATCGACTTTGGATGGAGGGTGCTGACTACCCCCTTCAGCACTGAGCTCCAAGTAAGGAATTTAGGGAGGTCTTCCAGAAATGGCGCTTTGACACTTTTTGAGACCAGTTGAGGGGAGCTTGAGTGTAGTTCTTCTTTAAGGCTTGCATACAATAGAACTTAGTGCAAATCATGAGAAACATTCCCAGACCATTAAATAAAAATAAAAAAAAATTCGAATTTCGAAGTATTTTTTGGGTACTTCGACCATCGAATTGGTTAAATTCGATCGAATTCGATCGGATTCGAACGATTAGAATTAAAAATCGTTCGACAATTCGACCATTCGATAGTCGAAGTACTGTCTCTTTAAAAAAAAATTCGATCCCCTAGTTCGGCAGCTAAAAGCTACCGAACTCAATGTTAGCCTATGGGGAAGGTCCCCATAGGCTTGCTAAAGTTTTTTTCATCGAAGGATATTCATTCGATCGTTTTATTAAAATCCTTCGAATCGTTCGATTCGAAGGATTTAATCGTTTGATCGAATGAAAAATCCTTCGATCGATCGATCGAATTTTTAGCGCTAAATCCTTCGAATTCGATTTTCGAATTCGAAGGATTTAAATTCCCAGTCGAATATTGAGGGTTAATTAACCCTCGATATTCGACCCTTCGTGAATCGGCCCCGTAGTGTTCTGCTGGCGTTTCCCAAACCAGACTTTTCCATCACACTGCTGATTACATAAACATATCATTGACCTGATTCTAAAGTCCAGCCAATGGTTTTTACCTGTAGCTCTTTAACTTGCATCTTCCAGCAGCCCAAGAACAATATCTTGCAGGGCTTGAATGTCAGAATGTGTGTTTATTTTGAACAAATATCGAAAAGCAGTGATCTTCCTTTCAAATTGTGTTTTAGAATGTGAAATTCAATTAACTTAGTTTGTGATCATTTATATTCACTTTTAAATTCGCATGACTTCTGTGCAGACTGCCTTCAACATTTGCAAATGCCCTTGTGATATAATAGGAAGAACAACATCAAAAGTACCTTTTAACTTCCCAAATCTTTCTAAATTTCTTTAAACTTACAGGCCATATTGCTGGCTCCTGCACTTCAAAGGTGGATTAAGATCAGGCGCAACAAAAATCGGAAGATTTTATATGCATGCAGATTTCGTGCCCACCACTCTAATTATTCATGCTTTAATTATAATTATGATTTGGTATTCAGGCTGTTTTACTGCAGGTATGGGCTCTAAGACTTCTACAGTACAATCTAGAGGAGATACATTTAGAAAGAGTTTGCTTGATAACGCCAATGATAAAGGATGTTTTCAAAAACTGTGTTTTAGCAGCTTGTTAATGAATATGAAATTATACCCACCGTGTGTGTGTGTGTATAAATATATATATACAAGGGAAAGTTGTGCTCACCACTAATTTTTAAAACCATTAGGCGGGGTTGCAATGAGGCTGTGACCACAAAATACACATAGACAAATACAAGAGTCCTCTGCACTCAACCCATTATCAATATATTTAAGACATTGAGACAATTTGTGCATACTGCTACTAAAAAATGCCTTACCCTTTAAACAGGCATTTTTTAGTAGCAGTATGCACAAAATGTCTCTGTCTTAAATATATTGACATCAAACTCTTAATATTTCCATTAGACAATACATACAGATACACTTGGCAATGTAACCATTCACTTATGCCAGTTATTTGTCATGCTTTTTATTTTATAAAACTGGCTGCAACAAACAAGTATGTTGACATCAGATGTGATAACGTGGTTATTAGCCCAACAAAAGTCATGAATGAAAAATACATAATACAGGTATGGAATCTGTCATCTGGAAACCTGTTATCCAGATAAAATTCAAATGATGGGAAAGCCATCTCCCATAAGGGGAGAAAATTCGCCAGCGTCGGCTTCTCACCTATCGTTACACTTCGGCAGGTGAAATTTGCTCAGACAACGCTAATTTACTAAAATGCAAATGCAATGCTGGCAAATTTTCGCTAGCATTACTTCGGCAATAAAAGCAAAGATGCGCTAGCGTTGGCAAATTTGCATTAGGCGGGAAATGATAAAGTTGAATGCACGTATATGTTGCAGTAAAAACATTACATTACACAAGTTCAGGGACCCTTAATAAAATAAAATAGAGTTGTTATATTGCCCTACACATGAGCCCACTGAATAGTTTATGTTCCATATGTTAGGAAATGTAGGGGGGGAGCCGGTTACCCCAAAAAATTTTGGGGTATCCTATCACCCAGAAAAATGGAAAAGACACCAGCATCCTATTTACTCTATTGAACTTTGCCTGGTCTGAGGTGGTGAAGGCAAGTCTGGCGCAAGTGGTAACGTTCAGTAAAATCTGCATCTTAGTGAATTTGTGCAGTTACGTCCCTTTGCCAGAGCGCAACTTCGCCTGGCGATTGACTGCGAATGGGCGCCAGCGTCAGTCTCTTTCGCTAGCGAAGTTACGTCTGCGCCCGTTAGTAAATCGCCGAAGTACTGAAATGACTTTAGTCACTTTGCCCCATAGACTTACATAATTCACATATCCTTTTCTCTGTAATAATAAAACAGTAGCTTATACTGTACTTGATTCTAACTAAGATCTAAATAATCCTTATTGGAGGCAAAACAATCCTATAGGGCAGTGATCCCCAACCAGTAGCTCGTGAGTAACATGTTGCTCTCCAAACCCTTGGATGTTGCTCCCAGTGGCCTCAAAGCTGGTGCTTATTTTTGAATTCCAGGCCTGGAGGCAAGTTTAGGTTGTATAAAAACCAGATGCACTGCCAAACAGAACCTCAATGTTGGCTGACAATCAACATAGGGGCTACTAAATGGCCAATCACAGCACTTATTTGGCACACCAAGAACAGTTTTCCTGCTAGTGTTGCTCCCCAACTCCTTTTACTTCTGAATGTTGCTCACGGGTTCAAAAGGTTGGGGATCCCTGCTATAGGGTTAAATTCATGTTTAAATGATTTTTTTTAGTAGAAAATGTATGGAGATCCAAATTACAGAAAGAAGCATTCTGGATATGAGACTCCATACCTGTATAGCCGCTAACATTAAATACATGTTTCATAGGCAGCTATCTTATTCAATAGCTAGTTTGCTCACTTAAGGGACAATCATTTCACTTTATGCAATTTACGTTTCTGCCATGAGTTGTTTACATCCATATGGCATTTAGTTTATTGATGGAAAACTCTATTTCTGAGTACTTGTTGATCTCCACATGATGATACACACACATGCCATTAGTCTCGTGTGTTACTGCTGGAGTGGAGAAATGTTCTCATTTACATCGAGAGCCTTTTAAGTTAGATGTCAGCGTTAAGTTAGAAGTCAGAGTTTCTGAGTGATGACATACATGTCGGTTTTGCACTACTTTAGTGTCTTGGAAAACATGTCTGAGGGTTCTCCTTTTGCAACATCAAAGGGGTGCCTGTGTGCTTTTCACAAAATTGACAGTCAATCAATCAAGAGGTATAAAGGATAGGAAAATGGATCTGGAAATCATTTAGTCTATTAATGTGTTTAAAGTTGTTTTAAACTACATGCAACAACTAGCACCATTCCAGAGGCTTAGCATGGTGTGTCTAGTCTGAGCACATGGCTGTCTGGGTATACAGTGTTAGAACTTGTACTCCAGGGGGAAAATAGGTATCAGTGGTTATATTAATACATGGGGGAGCTGGGCTTGTATACAGTATGTACAGGGTTAATGAAACTGAATATATGAAATGCAGTTCAGAATTGCTCTACGGCTGATATCCAGTTACAGGGACAAACAATTCCCAGCAACTTATATGCATTTAGCTTTGGATGGTCAGCCACTGTTAGAACACATAAAGAGAATATTCAATTGGTTGCTATGGCTTGTTACAGGTAGAAAATGTTGCCTCAGTTACTACGTAAACCCTTAAAGGGCATGTAAAGGCAAAAAAATATAAAATCCCATTTTTACTTTCTTTAATGAAAAAGAAACCTATCTCCAATATACTTTAATTAAAAAATGTGTACTGTTTTTATAAGAAACCTGACTGTATACAGTGAAATTCTCCCTTCATTTACTGCTGTGAATAGGAATTGTCAGACGGTCCCTAACTGCTGAGCAGGGAAACAATCATACTTATGAACAGCAGGGGGAGCCCCCGCCTTACTTCCCAGCCATGCAGAAGCAACTTTGTTTATGATGATCCCTAAGCAGCCCAGACCACACTGAGCATGTGCACAGTCTTAGTCTTGCAAAGATGTTTAACAAGGTTACAAGACGGTGACCCCCTGTAGCCAACTTTGAAAGCATAAATCATTTGTTTGATTAGGCTTGTGGTGCAGTAAATCCATGGTTATGTTTAGTATACAAAATAGAGCATTTCTAGCCTTAGTCTATTTTAGACTTTACATGCCCTTTAAAGGGGTTGTTCATGATGTAGAGAGTGATATTCTGATATTCATATTTTATTTGTGGTTTTGAGTTATTTAGTTTTATATTCAGCCGCTCTCCAGCTTGGAATTTCAGCAAGCTGGTTGCTAGGATCCAAATTACCCTAGCAACTATGCATTCATTTGAATAAAAGACTGGAATATGAATAGGAGAGGTCTGAATAGAAAGCTTAGTAATAAATCGTAGTAATAACAATACATGTGTAGCCTTACAGAGCATTTATTTTTTAGATGGGGTCAGTGACCCCCATGTGAAAGCTGGAAAGAGTCAGAAGAAGAAGGGAACAAATTCCAAACCTATAAAAAAAAAAATGAAGGACAATTAAAAAATTGCTTAGAATTAGTTCCATAACCTACAAAAATGTAATGTTAATGTAAAGTGAACAAAGTAAAAGTAAAAGTGAACCTTTAAATATAACAATGTTAATTTAAATAAAGATGGGAAATAAAGGGCAAACTGGAGGTTTGCGTTGTGTTTTATATTACGGTGAAACCTCAGTTTTACATACCACGATTTTAAGTGTTCCTGCATTTTACACTGCATTTTTTGTAGCCTCACCAATATATAATACCTTGATTTCCTTGATTTGACATTTTCTCTGCTTTTACGCCAATTTTGGAGTGGTGTGCAGAGTGTGTAAAATGTTTATAGGATTCAGAGTGAAGGAAAGTATTTTGTTACATTGCACTTAAATGTTCAAAATGGTGTGTGTGTGTTTTAGGGGTGGATTGCTAAAGGTGTGCCAAGAATGCGTCGGTTTATTTGCCGTAGCATTTGCATTTGGCTTAAAAAAACAGTATAATAATTCATGTTCATGACTTTACCTTGGTTTTGTAAAGGTGTTACACCCTTGTCTAAATCAGCCACTGCTCCCCCCTCCAGAATCCTCCTAATCTTCTCCCAGTCTGTTACTAATTGAAGTTAAAACATAAAGGTGCCTATCCTCTTTCTATTCACAAGATATGCAAGTCTCCATTATCCCATCGGTGGCAGATTAGACACCTTCATACTTGTACTGTCATGCTTGTTCTGCATACATATATTTACAACTGACTCCAAAACGCACATACAAACGTGTTACCTTAATATCACATACGCATATTGGCACACTTACAACATATCGCATATAGATTAAAACATTGAAAGTCTCAGCACATACAAACATGTAAAGCTTGATCAGATATAGTCGGATGGTGTTGTTTGCATCTACATCCAACAGACAATGGGGCAAATTCACTAACCTCCGAAAATTTGCCAGCGACGGCTTCGCTCACATTGCAACACTTCGCCAGGCGTAGATTCGTCAGGACAACGCTAATTCTCTAAAATGCGAAGTTGCGTCTAGGGCGCCGATGCTGCCAAAGTTCTGCTAGCGTTACTGCGCCAAGCGAAGCAAAGTTGCGCTAGCGTTGGTTAATTTGCATACGGCAGGAAGTTAACGTTCAGTGGACGTATATGCTGCAGCAAATACATTACACTACACAAGCCTGGGACACCTTAATAAAATAAAATAAAGTTGGTTTATTGCCCTACACATGAGCCCAGTGTATAGTTTATGTGCCATATGTTAGGAAATGTAGGGGGGAAGCCGATTACCCCAAAACAAATTTACGCTGTTTTTCAGCCTATCACCCTGAAAAAATTAAAAGATGGCAGCGTTTTTGTGGAACTTTTTTTTTTTTTGAGGAACTCCTATCTACTATATTGCACTTTCGCCTGGTGTGAGATGGTGAAGGCAAGTCTGGTGCAAGAGGTAACGTTCATTAAAATCTGCATCTGAGTGAATTTGCGTAGTTACGTCCATTAGCCAGAGTGCAAATTCGACAGACGACAGAGTCTATCTCCTTCGCTAGCGAAGTTATGCCAGTGACCATTAGTAAATTGGGGTACTGGAATGACATAATGCTGGGAATTTTCGCCCGCGTTAGTCACTTTGCCCTTTAGTAAATCTGCCCCCATGTATTTCAATGGGGAAAAAAAGATCAGATTTTATCTTGCCAGTAGCGATGGGCGAATTTATTCGCCAGGCGCAAATTAGTGCAATTCCAGTGAATGAATTTGCGAAACCACTGTGAAAATTTCACGAATTTTTCGGTGAAGCTAAAATTTCACCCATCACTACTTGTCAGATGAAGACACAGCATACAACGTTCCCATCAGACAGTCGTGTCGCACCGGAAACAACATTTTCCATGTATTTTACCCATTAGATTTTTGTATCAGTCCCATTGTATTTTGACCCACGTGACTACATCCAACTTGTAAGATGCGTTTTAGCGATCCCAAACCATCCTACAAAACTTCTCATGGAGCCAAACATGTTTCTCTAAAATAGATAGTTTTGATGCTATACAGATAAGCTTTACTGGCTGCTACTGAAATGCCACAAAATTTGGGATGAAGAATCATTTTAGAAAATTGATGCAAAATACGGAAATGCGGCCACATTTTTATTTTGAATATTAATGGTTTAAAAATAAGAAAGCAGCAATTTTTGTTCAGTTACCAGTGGAACTACTAATCTTTCCAGACACGTATGAACCCACTGTCAGAATATTATTTTACTTGTTCTAAAGCTTCTGAGCAAAGGTTGCTTGTCTGTTCGGCACATTCCTCAGGAAACCTCTAAATAAAATACGACATGTAAGGAAAGAAAAGATTTGTTTTCTCTTGCAAATAATGAGTCAGTTAAAGTCTAGTCAGAGACCTCTACATTAACGTGTTATCCCACCATTCTCCTCTCCTGACTCAATGGCAGTCCAATGCCAGAAAGTAGAAACCTGAGTAATAATGACTTACGGCATCTGTTGACAGCAAGTCTTGCTTTGTGGTTCAAACAAATTAAAACAATTGACACAATAACAGCATCAATGTCCACTATAATTAGAAACTATTCCACATACAGGTATGGGACCTGTTTTCCAGAATGCTTGGGACCTGGGGTTTTTTGGATCTCAATTTAGATCTTTATACCTTATGGAGCTGGTTTACTAAACCATGACTTTTTAGGCTGGGCTTTTTGCAGAAAAAGTTGCCGAAAAAAAGTGTGACTTTTCCAGGATTTATTATGCGAGAAAACTGCAATAATTATCCAGCTAAAACCTGTTGAAACCACGTAGAAGTCAATGGCAGATGATGTCCCTTTTACAATTGGAAGATCTCTCTTTGCTTAATGGTTTTTAAAGTTTTTGGGTGTTTTTGACCCTGGATTTGTGCGACAAAATGAAAAAGCCACAGCTATCATACAAGCCAAAAAAGTCAAACTTTTTCCTGTTCGTGCTTTAGATATTTTGATGAATCACTGACATTCGTGGAAATGAGTTTATTCGTGATTTCAGAGAGCTCTAAAACGACTAAAATTTGACTTCAATAAATAGGCCTACCCGTCTACTAGAAAAATAAACATTACATAAACCCAATAGGATTGTTTTGCCTACAACATGGATTGATTGTTTCTTTTTCGGTTTTATTATTACAGAGAAACAGGGTTATCATTTTTAAATATTTGAATTATTGGAATAAAATGGAGTCTATGGGAGATGACCTTCCCTTAATTTGGAGCTTTGTGGATAATGCGTTTCTGGATAATGGATCCCATACCCATTATCAGTAAATATGTGTGTTGCTGTAAGCAAGAGAAAAATAAATATAAAAGAGATACATATTTATATTTATTCAAATGAATGATGTTGTAACTAGCAGATTATTATATACAATACAATGGAAATCATAAATGGAGAAAAATTAACAGTGCAAATTAGCACATAAGGATTTAAATAGCCAGTTCCCAGCCAGCCGACCATAGGCAGCTGTACAAACAGCTATGTGAGTAGCGCTACACAGTGATATTATGCAGGGATTTAGCAAAAGTTTATGTTTCATATAAATCACGTTAGCATTTTTAATGGTTTAACACAGCAATTAAAGGTAAGAGGAATGCTTTTTGCTCTTAAGTCAAGAACACCTTAAGTGCAAACCAATAAAATATTACTTAGCAAGGTCACATGACAAAGCCAAGAACAAATACCCCTATGACCACGGATGAATTAACATGAAAAAAATGAAAAACCTTTTAGTTTAAATGTGTTTTGATAAGAAATGTCTGCTTAACACAGACCTTTATGTTTTGCCCATAAAAGACGTGAAATAAAACAGATCACTCAAAATGATCCCTCGACCTCACATTTCATGTGAACAATTATGTATATAAAGTGTATGTTAAATCTGATAGATGCCTGGTGAAATGTTCATTAGAGCGCAAGGTTAAAAACTCCAAACTATAATGATCAAAAGCTCCGATGGACAAAGCTATTGGGTAGTAACAGGGACATTTTTCAATATAAATTATTCAAAAGGGTGGAGTATATGGATCAGAGATTGGAGTGAAAAAAATTACATTTCCCAAAATCATTTATGGGGCATGTGCGATATGTGGTTGGAAATTGGTAGGTAGACGTAGTTTGAAGTTTTTTGTGTTATTATGTGCTTATTTATCAAAAATTTAATTTTTAAGTATTTTTCTACTTTGAATAAACACACAAAAAAACCCTCAAATGTTTTCTCATTTATTTAAAATATCCTAATATAAAAAAACCCGATTGAATACAAATGTTGAAAAAACTTGAATACTTCGAATACATGCTCAAAAAACAAAAATCAAAAATCCTGTATTCAAATGTGAATACAAGATTTTGGCTTGAATTTTACTTAGGACAATCCCATTGACTTCTACATGAACTCACACGCTTTTAGATGTCTATGTTTTACATTCAAATTTTTTTGTGCTTAATACTGTAAATACCAAAAATAAAAACAGGGCTATCCGGCACTCAAGGGAATCCACGGGCCACAGCTGAGGCTCTGGGGCTGGTGCTTCTAGACCACTTGATTTACAGTACTCAGTGAGCAATTCACATTTATATTTGTATTCATATTCTGGAGCACGCTTTTCTCTTTTGTCTTAATAAATACCAAACAGGCACGTTTTTGAAAATATAATTCAAATTTGTGAGGTTTTGTGCAAAAAAAATGTGGCAAAAATTTTAATTCGAACTTTGATAAAAAAACTTCCTAAAACAAGAATTGTTTCTTGTCTTAAAGGGGAATTAAAGCCTGAAATAGAATAAGGCTAGAAATGCTGTATTTTGTATACTAGATATAAACATGAACTTAATGCACCATAAGCCTAATCAAACAAATGATTTATGCTTTCAAAGTTGGCCACAGGAGGTCACAATCTTGTAACTTTGTTAAACATCTTTGCAAGACCAAGACTGTGCACATGCTCAATGTGGTCTGGGTTGCTTAGGGATCGTCATAAATTATCAAAACAGCACAAGTCAAATAATATCTGCCAGAAGCCGATATAGCGAGACTAATTAATAATCAAAATATGCAGATTGCACTGGGTTTTGTTTTGCCATGTAATCTAATGTGGATTTTATAGTTTTTGTATACAGACTATCTCCAACTCTGCAGAACCAGTGGCTGCAGCAAAATAATCCTCCAAATAGAATCCCAGTTTATCTGTTACATCTGGCTCCATGATCTTTGATCTTTGTCCCTGCAGCTGGAGTTGGAAACAGTAAAGGGGATGTAAAGGCGAAAATTAAATCCAATACAAATCTCTACACAGTCGCCGACTGCTCTACAGGGAAACAAACAAAGCTGCTTAAGTTCTGCATGGCTGGTCATGCTGTTCATAAGATTGTTTCCCTGCAGATCAGTTAGGGACCGTCTGACAATTCCTATCCACAGCAGTAAATGAAGGGAGAATTTCACTGCATACAATCAGATTTCTTATAAAAACAGTAAACATTTTTTAATTAAAGTATATTGGAGATAGTTTTTTTTTCATTAAATAAAGTAAAAATGGGATTTTATTTTTTTTGCCTTTACATGCCATTGAAGTTTGTGTTTTGTACAGAACTTTCTCGTATTTACACTGACCCTAAATCTAGCTTTTAAAGCAGAATACCAAGCATACCAGGAAAATGGCAAAATGGAAAATACATGGGGAAGGTTTATGTTAGTATAAATAACCAGGGCAGCTAAAGTTCTGCCTCCGTAGAAGTATAGTGATGAAAGATTTTTTTTTAAAGGAATAACATACTGAGATTTCTCTCTACAATAAATTCTTAGATTTCCCAAATGAATCAGCAAAAAACATCCAGTGCTGAAATGGATTCCTCCTTCAGTGCTTGGCTACATCATTATTATGTCTACTGTGGTCAAACAGAACTTGGATTAAAAACAGACATTCGATTTCACAGTCAGTTTTTGTTCATTTGTCAGAATTGTGCAGTCGTTGGCGACATGATGGAAGATGATTAAACAGCTTTCACTGAAAATGATACACCATTAAAACAGATACACAGAAATGACAACAATTTGTTTGGTCAGATAAAGTTGGCCCTACACGTATTGTATGATTTTTAAGAACACGTATACTATCAGACAGTTTTGAAATTTATATCTGCAGATGCACCATGTCTGCCGGCACTTAATGCATTAAGAAGGACCTGCTGTTGCAAAAGTTAGAGCCAAACAGGACAACAGAAAAGTGACCGTACCTTGCATGTCCCTTGTACAGTATAAGTCAGTCTGGAACACAGGCTGACTGGTAAGATACAAGTATGGGATCCGTTATCAGGAAACCCGTTATCCATAGACTCCATTTTACCCAAATAATGCTCATTTTCAAAAATGATTTCCTTTTTCACTGTAATAATAAAACAGCACCTTGTACTTGATTCAAACTAAGATATAATTAATCCTTATTGGAAGCAAAACCAGCCTATTTTGGATTTATTTAATATTTACATGATTTTCTAGTACTCTTAAGGTTAATGACCCATTATATGGAAAATCCAAAGTCCTGAGCGTTCTGGATAACAGGTCCCATACCTGTAATGTATAGAATCAGATAGTGTATGGCTTCTTTAAGTTAAATTCATTTGTTTGCCAATGTGTAATTTTCATAAAAGAGTATACACTGGTATTGGGAAATCCCCCAGAGAGAGTGAAGAAAGGAGATAAAGGGTAGGGTTGCCGGAATGATGACATTCACTGTAGGGTTATGACCTATCCAGTTTTCACCTGGACAGTCAAAAATTTCCAAATTAGGAGATCCAGACAAGACTTGAAGTAAAGCCAATCACTGATCCCTATGCAGGCTAATGACCCCAAGAGGTGGGGTTATGACAAGGCAGCCCATGATTAGCCGAAGTGCATGTCTGAAACCAGACAGAAGGCAACCCTATTAAAGAGGCATGAATGTTAAATAAAGCAGATGATGAAAATAATGAAAGTTGTCCATAAACACAGGCAAAATTTACCCCAGTCCAGAAACCCACATCAATCAAACAATATGAGTTAGATTTTGACTGGTCTAATGGAATTAGAATAACAACGTTTGATTGGCCAACAATGTGGGAAATTTACTAAAGGGCGAAGTGGCTAATGCTGGCGAAAATTCGCCAGCTTGACGTCATTTGCTAACATATGGTACATAAACTATACTGTGGGCTCATGTGTAGGGCATTATAACAACTTTATATAATTTTATTAAGGTTCCATGGCCTTGTGTACTGTAATGTATTTGCTGCAGCATATACGTCCATTGTACTTTAACTGCACACCGTATGCTAATTAGCCAACGCTAGCGTAACTTCGAACTGCTGAGCGTAATTTCGCTGGTGTAATTTCGCCAGCATTCGGTACCCTGTGTGCAACTTCAGATCTTTGTGAATTAGTGTTGTCCAGGTGAATTTAAGCCTGGCGAAGTGTTACGATGTGCGTGAAGCCAGCGCTGGTGAATTTTCGCGGGTTAGTGAATTTGCCCCAATGGCTTAGCTGTAGATTGAGCATAGAACACTCATCCTTTATCTAAAAATGCATTAACATTAATTGTACTTCTGCCTGTGAGGTGAGGTCTTTGGGCTTTCTGTAAAGAGATTACAGAAAAGGGAGTTCAAGTTGCACATAGATACAATAAGATGCCTGGTGGCTGTATATACTGTATCTACTAGAAATAAAATGATCATGATGTCCAGCAGAAATGAGAGTAACATATAGAAAAGTCATATTTTATAGCATTTAGTATCATTTTTACATCATTTCCCCCTATTAATGTCTATCTAATAATTAAACACAGGAGCAATTAGTGGTACATTCAGAAACATTCAGAAAGAATAATTTACTTAATCGACAGTAGGTGGCATACAGCTTCCCATTAGTTTATAACAAGATGTATAAAAATGACGTTAATAATCACCTTGATTTAGCTTCACACTCAGTGAAGACAAAATATCGTCCTAACCGGCCTTCAGGCTGAGCCACACATTATCCACCACCACACTGAGAGTCAACAAGGTAGAGGAGAAGCTTCACAGTTTAGGAACTATTGCTATACAGAGTCTGGTAAATGTCTGATACAGTGGTAGATTAATATCTGTGTTTCACAGTGATACATAGGCAGACAGCAGCAACAGTACTTTGTTTTTTTATATTGTTTTTGGCTAGGGCTCTCCGTCAAGCAGACCTAATCCATAGCTAGAACTGCATATTCCATGAATGTCATGCTAAAACTAGTACAGGTATGGGATCGTTATCCAGAAACCCATTATCCAGAAAGCTCCGATTTATGGGAAGGTCATCTCCCATAGACTCCACGTTATCCAAAAAATCCAATTTTTAAAAAAAAAAATTCTTTGTAATAATAAAAGAGTACCTTGTACGAGATCAAAACTAAGATACAAGCCTATGATTAAGGGAGGTGCTCCTGAAATGCACCAGGAGATGTTGGTCTGTGACCTATTGCAATAAACCATCATCTTTTATCCGGAGTGCCACCTTTCCTTTGCTCTAAGATATAATTAATCCTTATTGGAAGCAAAACCAGCCTATTGGGTTTATTTAATGTTTACATGGTTTTCTAGTTGACTTAAGGTACAAGATCTAAATTACAGAAAGATCCATTATCCGGAAAACCCAAGGACCAGAATAAGGGTTTCTGGTACTTAATTAACAAGACTACTAGAATTTTTTTATACATGTAAAGGTAAGGACAATTTATAGTGTACACAAAGTTACAAATTTATTATAGTTTTAATAAACTTGATATAATTGCAGCTTCTTTTGATGTGGCAGTAAGCAGAAGATGACATTTAGCAGCCACTAGACTAAGGGGCCGATTCACTAAATTCGAGTGAAGGATTCGAAGTAAAAAAATTCGAATTTCGAAGTATTTTTTGGGCTACTTCAGCCATCGAATGGGCTACTTCGACCTTCGACTACGACTACGACTTTGAATCGAAGGATTCGAAGTAAAAATCGTTCGACTCTTCGACCATTTGATAGTCGAAGTACTGTCTCTTTAAAAAAAACTTCGACCCCCTAGTTCGCCATCTAAAAGCTACCGAATGGTCCCCATAGGCTTGGCTAACTTTTTTTGATCGAAGGATATTCCTTCGATCGTTGGATTTAAATCCTTCGAATCGTTCGATTCGAAGGATTTAATCGTTCGATCGAAGGAATAATCCTTTGATTGTACGATCGCAGTATTTGCGCTAAATCCTTCGACTTCGATATTCGAAGTCGAAGGATTTCAATTCCTAGTCGAATATCGAGGGTTAATTAACCCTCGATATTCAACCCTTAGTCACTAATCAGCCCCTCAGTGTCAGCTGCATTCAGGCCTATGGATCTAAAGGAGAAGAGACATGGGGGTAAATTTATCAAAGAGTGAAGTTCCGCCACTAGAGTGAAATTCCGCAGCTCTCAATTCATTTCTATGGGATTTTGAAAGGCGTATTTATCAATGGGTGAAAGTTCACCCTTTGATAAATACGCCTATACAAATCCCATAGAAATGAATGGAGATTGGCGGAATTTCACTCTAGTAGCGGAACTTCACTATTAACTTCACTCTTTGATAAATATACCCCATTGCCCTAAATGGCCATTGATACTGATTTGTGAGTCACCAGCCATTTGCCACATATTGGTGTAATCATCCACATATGACCGTTGCCTGGGAGTCTGAAATATCACTACAGTTTATGTGATGCTTCTGAATAATTTTATTTGGTCTTCTTTCTTTTTTTAAACTGCTATTATATAGCCGCTCATTAAAAATCTGAAGGTTTTGATTTTAGCATTTGGAGAATATTCAGTCGCTCTGTTATTTTCGGTGGAGACTTTCATGTTTGAAGAGATTCGGTCTAAAAATAACTGGATCTCATAAAACAGATTCGTTTGGTAACCTTTTCCAAGTTTTTACCATTTTTATATGGAATTTTAGAGTAATAGCTGAAGGAACGTAATTAGTACATTTAATTGGGCCAAACTTTTTTTTCCCTGAAAGGGAAAGTATTACTGGAAAATGTGTTCCTCAATGTATTAATGGTTCCCAACAGTGCAATGAAACACCAGTATGCAACAGAAAGGTCCTGCCCCATACCCTGTAATCAAGAAACCAACCTCACTTTGACTCAATGGGTTGTAGTTTTCTTGTCAGAAGTCCGACAAGAAGACATATAATTCAGAGACATCTGAATTAGAGTCATTTAGGGTGATTATACAGAATTGTAATACAATGTATTCAAACGGATAATATTTATAAAAAAATAAGTTAAAACTGACCAGAGACTATATAGTAATAATACAAGGCTTTAGCACAATGATTTTGTTAAAGAAAAGTTTTGTTTCCATTCAATAATATACTGAAAGACACTTGAATTAGAGATTAATATACATTGTAACTAGTGGCATTAACTAAATGTTACTGGGCCCCACAGCAAATCAATTTTAGGGACCTCATCATATCCAAAGGTTGTCCTGTTTTACCAATAGATAATTATTTGGTCCATCTTGGGCCCCCCTATACCTCCAGGGGCTCCCTGCAGCCACAGGGTCTGCTTCCTTTGTAGTTACGCCCCTGCTTGTAAAAGAGCATAAATACAAGTGAAGGGAGTGAATAGAGGTAGTATAGAAATATAGTGGAGGAGGCTTCCAGGAACAGATACAGATGGACTGTATATAAGTGGCTAAATTCAAAGAAAGTGTTACTCAAAGTGAGAAGGCAAACTATATTCCTGATTTTTTTTTACTAAGGTTCTCAAGTTCACATACATTATTAAGTGAAAATACTTAAGAATTATAGTGATGTATGCAAAAAAAGGTGTAAGCCTTGGTTCTCGGTACTGGAGACCTGCGTTAATGGTAACATGGTTAGCTGACTTAGCAGGTGGAATGAAAAGAATGTGATGATTTTGGTTTTCCCAAAATCAGGGGCACATTCCCAGGGATGATTGACAAATCCCTGAGCCACTCAGGTGGGGCTATACTAGGCTATTAGGACAGTTTGGCCCATCAGCCAATCACCTTCACTGCCTGAAGTTGAGCCAAAACCCACAGGGTCCTCAGAGAACAAAGAAAGGGAGGCTCCCTGAGGGGGAGAAAGGGGAAGGGGAGAGTGGGACACATGGAGAGACAGGGACTGCTTGCAGTAAAGGGCTATAAAACAGCAGGAGGTAATAGACTGTTAGGAGGCATGCATAACTACTGCGACAACCTAACCTTTACCTGATATATGACCATACCTTAAATAAACCACACTGAGACGAAACTTCCTTTAAGTGGGTGAGGGTCGGCCACAGCTTTTATTTGAACAGATTATTAACCATACCGTAAACAGAAAAACTTGCCATTAAATTACCAACCATTAATTTCCAAATGCCAGCCACCGCAGCCGCGGTGGGCATGTAGGTCATCCCAAATACCGCCAGTATAACTAAATGGCAAAGACACATTTGTACCCCGCTGTGACAAGAACATATATCCATACAGAAAAGAACAGTGAAATACAAAGCGATACATGCATGGAAGTAGTGATAGGAGTAGACATACCCCAATGTGTTTTTTTTTTTTTTTTAGTTATTTATTTATTTATTTATTTATTTTTTTAGTAGAAAACACAAAACATACAAAAACTTGCCCAAGAAAACACTGCTGTCATGAAAATGGGAGGGTGGGTGGTCAGCTCCACCAGCGTTCCAGGATCCTGAGGGAAAAAGAAGCAGGTAAGGGATTCCTTGGTTATATAACTGCCCTCCCCTTCTGCTCCCCACCAATGCTCTTTAACCTGCCCCTTAAGGACCAATCCCCTTGCCTTTCCATCCCTCCTCCCAGTCAATGGCACCCTCGCTACACCCTTTGGTGCCTTCCAAACCTGCACAGAGCCTGCAATGTCGAACCCCCTTGCCCTGTAATATTTTTACATTTTTGGAGAGGCTGAACAGTGTAGATGAGCAGATTTCCATTTTATACTGGGATTCCTTCACATTTACACACTCACATCTGCAATGATCATGCAGGCTTAATTGAAACACATGCGTCCTCATTGAAAAGTGCCATGTGAATTGTATGCACCTGATGCATTGGTAAAATCTGCTCCACTTGTGTATCTTAAATGTCTTTACTTGTGCAAAGTGTGTGTACATTATCTATATTTTCTTGTAACCATAGGCATAACTCTTCACATTTTAACTAAAACAATGGCATTGCCATGCACAGTAGGTCAGAAGATGCTGAAAGTCATTGTGTTGACTCTTTGAGGAGCCATAAGGCCCAAACCATTTTCTAGCACATTGATTTTAGCCTTGAAAGTATATAGACATGACATGGGTATAACATGGGAAAGGAAGTCAAATTATTTTTTATGTTGCATGCATTATATGTGATGGAACCCTTGGAGATTGAGGCCAATTTCTACTTAGTAGGTTCCTTAATTCACTTGAAGAGGTGGCCGTAAGAGTCCTTCAGACCCAGAACTCGAAGTGATGTTATTGAGGCCCAGAAGTGATATCACTCTGGAGCCTGCTCAGGTGCATAAAGACCTATCCCTGTGGGAGGGATTAGTTCTGCACCTTAGCAGCTTACCCAGGCAAGTTACCTGTTAAACGCCTGCACAATCAGGGAATCAGGAACTTTATGCCTGAAACATTACCTCTTTGGGCATAAAGTTCCTGATTCCCTGACTGTTGAGGCGTTCCACAGGTGACCTGCCTGGGTAAGCAACTAACTGATTCATCCCACCTCCCCTGTGGATCTGGCCTTATGCATCTAAGCAGGATCTGGAGTGACATCACTTCTGGCCCACAGTAACATCACTTCTGATTTACAGTCTTGAGTCTGAAGGTAGGTTATCTTTTGTGGGCCAGATTGAGTACTGGGCCTGGGTAGTGGGACATGTTGGGTAGCGGGTGCGGATTGGGTTTTGGATCAGTGGATCTGGGTTGGGCATTGGTCTGTGAAACTAGATTTGCGCAGAACTGTAGTGGCCGTATGTGTCGTGTTTCCTTTGAGTTATACAGTAGTTAGCAAGTCCAGGCTACACATATTGCTCTAGATCTGTCATTTTCAGGTTCCTTTCCCTGAATAGTGGGTTAAAATAGCCAGTAATCATAATCAAGTTTTATGAGAACAGTGGTCTTTATACTTGTAAAGATATTTAAGACTTGATGAGATTGCACTTTCCCCTCATAGAGGAGGGAAAGGCAAGATATGATTGACAGCTGAGATTTTTAACGAGTTTATAACAGATAGGCATGTTTTAAATAAAAAATAATTTGGGTTTCATGTTTAATTTGAAAAGGACTCCAGCTTTTTACAGATGCCTTTTAAGTATTTGTTCTACTGTATAAAGCACATTTTTTCCCTTAAAAATGATGGGTGACTGCATTAAGCTATGTATTAACTGTTTTAACTGTATAATAAAGGCCCCCTAACTTTTAATTTCCTATAGGGCTAGATTTGCCAAAAAGTTGGTTACAGTAGACACACTACTCTCATATCACTGTGTATTTCCCACAGGCAAGTTGCTGTGACTTGTGTGGCTCATGCGTTGTGATTGACAGTGGAGAATGTCAGTACAGCGGTAGCAGCAGGCGGCATCCTCCAAACATACGTCCGGCTTTGTCGTGTGGCTGAAGATGCCGCCCGCTTAAATAAGGTTTTAAAATGATTTATACGGTTTAAAGGAAAAAATCAATACAGTTCATTCGCCTTCTTTTTAATTCTGACATGCAGCCCTTAGATTTAATGAACACCTGCCAGAGTCTCTTGAAATCGTATCTTTTAAATTAATACTAAAAATACTTTCAGGTAGCAATTTGAATGATCAAACCAGTCTTATTTTAAGCTCTTACTCGGAAATGTCACGATTCCTACTATGCTGCAACAATCACAAAGCTGCTCCCGTCAGGTTTCTTAAAGCAATGACAAAATGTAGTTCTAGGATAAGCACACGATGTGTTTCCCCATAATAACAATTAAAGCCTTAAAGGGGTGATTCACCTTTATGCCAACTTTTAGTATGTTATTGAATGACTAATTCTAAGCAACTTTTCAATAGGTCTTCATTTTTTCTATTTTTCTTCTTTTTGAATAATTTTCCTTCTTCTTCTGACTCTTTCCAGCTTTCAAATGGGGGTCACTGACCCCATCTAAAAAACAAATGCTCTGTAAGGCTACAAATGTATTATTGCTACTTTGTAATATTTACCGTTCTATCCAGTCCTCTCCTATACATATTCCAGTCTCTTATTCAAATCAGTGCATGGTTTTTAGGGTAATTTGGACCATAGCAACCAGTTTGCTGAAACTGCAAACTGGATAGTTGTTGAATAAAAATTGAAATAAAAATCTAAATAAAAATCTAAATCTAAATAACTCACAAATAATGAAAACCAATTGGTAATTGTCCCTGAATATCGCTTTCTACATCATACTCTCTTTCTACATAATTTAAAGGTGAACAATCCTTTTTAATACCACATGTATACCACTATATATATATATATATATATTCATATTATCCATAATAAAGACTTACAGAAGAGGGTGGTGTCAATAATTGTACAAGCAATCTTGAGTGCATTGTGAGTGTGCAAAATACAATTTCACCATTTTTCAATCGAGAATGCAGCTTTTTCTTCCACAATTCCTTTGTAATAGCGATGCATTTGGACAGATGCATTAAATTCACGTAACTGTGCTTGCACTTTGAATTGATCATGTTTGCACTGATAATCTTTGGAGTTTAAATTTCATCTCTTCAGACACTCTAGACTATAGGGCACATTTACTAAGTTCGAGTGAAGGCTACTTCGACCATCGAATTGGCTACTTCGACCTTTGACTACGACTTCGACTTCGAATCGAACGATTCGACCATTCGAATACTGTCTCTTTAAAAAAAATTTGACTACCTACTTCGCCACCTAAAACCTACCGAGCACCAATGTTAGCCTATGGGGACCTTCCCCATCGATGGATTAAAATCCTTCGAATTGTTCGATCGTAGTAAATGCGGTAAATCCTTCGACTTCGATATTCGAAGTCGAAGGATTTTACTTCGATGCTCGAATAACGAGGGTTAATTAACCCTAGATGCCGCTGTGTCAAAGTGGCATCTGCTCCCAATTCTTTAGACACAAGCTCACTGAGTTTACTGACAACGGCCTCTAGGTTGGCAGCAGTAGCCCCATGGTTCCCCTGCATCAATTGGCACACTACACCCAATTCATAAAATGGACGGAATGTACAAAAGCAGCATCAAATACAACTATGTGCAACCTTTTGACGCAAGAATTCTTAATAAATAAGATTTGTTTTGGTGCGACTGATTACAAAATCAAATATCCTGGAATGAAAGGACAAGCACTATTTATTTCTGAAGGCTTCATGGTAGACGTACCCTGGCCCCACAAAAAAAACAGTTCTACCCACTAAACTCACAAGGCCCAGTTGGAAGATTGGGAGGCCGATTTTATCAAAAATTTGTGTAATTCAGAGGCTTTTTTCTACTTCAAATATACTCACGAATATTGCCTTATTTATTAAAATATCTGAATATAAAACACTGAAATAAATATGATCTTGGAAAAACACAATTAACTGAAATTCTTAGTTTATTCAGCATTTTAGTGAATTTAGTAAAAAAAATATTTAAAAAACTCAAGTTGAATAAATAGTTTACATTTTAGATAGGACAGCTCCTATATGACCTTGCGAGCTTTTAGATGCCAAAGTTATACATTTGGATTTATTTTTAGCTTAATCAATATCAAAATTAAACCATTAATCACATTCTTGATTTCTGGTGTAAAAATATTATAAATGAGGAATAAAAACTGCATGCAGCTATTACATTTGATGGGAATGGATCTCATGATTAGTATGTGTACGTATGGGCATTTGTGTATAGCCCAGTCCTACATTTACTTAGAAGACTGAAGTACTGAAATAGAACTGTCAGTAGTCAATCTTCAAACACCCTCCTGCAGTTCACAAAACATATGAGCCAGGGTCTTTTTGATGTCTACTCAGATGAATTGATATTCCCAGATATGTTGAGAGTATTTTTATGCTGTAGGCTTTCTGTCCCTCACTTTACCAACTAACTTCTGGAATAGAAGTCTATAGTGTGAGTAATTTATAAGGGTTTCCAGCTTGGGTCTGAAGCTGATCTGAGCTGTGATGGCATATAGATATGCAAAATTAATTAAGGGAAATGGTAATGTCTAGTAACACAGCACAGAGAATTATTTCCGTAATGTATTTCCGTCTCCTGCATTAAGAAACGGCTGGGATTGCTTGCGCCTGTTCTCTCTTGTTAGCTCCAACTCTCTTCTACTCAATAAATGCGTGTATAGTAGGTGTAACAGGTGCAGTATTAATGATCGCTTTGTTCTTAAATTCGAAACCTTCTGTTCTGTTTAATGTTTGAGCCTTGCCCTTTTTTATCTCTTTCTTCCTAATAATGTAATTGGATACTACAAAAAAAAAGTAGCCAGAAGAGATGAAGAAAGAACTGTACTTGTTTTGCACATCCACAGTGACATCTGATATTTAGAAAATGTTACAGTGGGAAAAAATTGGGGCCGATGTGGAAAGAGGTAGTAGCTCATTCTGCATGCTGTCTTTATAACTGATACAGGACAGGTGCATTATGGTCCAACATTGTATTACATTTTCACAATATCTTTAATTATCATATATATTTTTAAAAGATTAACCTACCCTGCATGTCTCCTCTTCAAAGTGTTGTTAGCAGGTAGACTAGATGAATGCATCCCCCTTTTGATGCCTTGGTTTACGTGGAACCATCTTTGAATTAACTGCTTGGAATAATAGAGCAGTTTGATTATCTCAGGTCTCACAGTAAAATTAAAAAATTCCATTATTCTACTTGCTGCCATTTCTCCACTGGCCTCTAGGACATCCCTGCCTGGGGTTTGATGGGTAGAACAGTTTACAAATCAAGACCCAGCTGTTCTTCATGTGGGTTCAGAACATAGTCAATCCCACCAATGCATCTCCTTGTCAGAATAAACTTTCTAAATACAGTGATCATCCCAAAGCTTCAGTACATATTTCATAATACCCCTGCCATGTTGTCTGTGACATTATTTTTATAACATTTTTGTGGACAAATAGCTTCATATTAAACTCAATGCAGTCATAAGTCTGTGCAGGCTTTGTTGAAAAAACAAGCTGTCCCCACTATGTAAAGTTCCATCGTGAGCAATGTTAGGCTAGCTGCACCCTCAGCAATAGCAGATCATGCAGATCATGCCCCCTGGTTTGCTCAGCCAAGCTCCCATTCTGACTTCTTGTTAGGTAACTAGAACCGTAGTAAGTTAGGTTGAAAAAAAGACACATTTGTCCATCAAGTCCATGGGGCAGATTCACTAACGGGCGACCACTTCGCACACCTCGCACCACTTCTCCAGGTGCAAATTCGCTACTTCTACGCTAATTCACTAATATGCAAAGATGCGTCCTGGGCGCCGAAAGCTGGCTACTTTTCGCTAGCACTACTTCGGCAGTGTGAGCATTGCAAAGCGAAGATGTGCTAGCATTCATTTGTGCTTAGCGAAAATTCAGAAGTGACCTTGGGCTTAGGTCAATTTAAATAGGGCAGATACATTAAAGTTGCATGGACGTCTTTATTAGAGATGTTGGTGCAAATGCTTGAAGTTACCACTTTTTATTACAAATGTCCATGGAACCTTAATAAAGACAATGCCCTACACATGTAAAATGACTGTTCCATATGTTCCACATGTTCTCAACAGTCTGGGGATAAATGTTAAGCCAAAAAAAGTTCAATTCAGGACTTTTGCAAGCAATCCCGTTTACAAAAGGAAAAGCCATCAGCGTTTTTTAATTTCTTATGCATTTTCGGCAGACAGGATATGATGTAACTGACATCAGACTGAGGAAGATGTAGTTTCAGTGTAGCAGTTTGCCTGGTCTCAGGTGGTGAAGTCAACTCTGGAGAAAGAGGTAACATTCATTAAAATCCGCTCTTTACTGAATTTGCAGATCAAAGAACATTTGCCTGAGTGAAAAGTCGACTGACGATAGAGTGCGAATGAATGCTAGCGACGGTCCTGTTCGCTGGCGAATTGTCATCTGCGCCTGTTAGTGAATTGGCGATGTCCCTGCAGATTTGATTTCTGGTGAAAAGTCGCTAACGTTAGCCACTTCGCCCTTTAGTGAATCTGCCCCCATGTCTATACAAAATCTAACTGCTTGATTGTCCAGAGGAAGGCCAATAATCCCATCTGATGTCTCCACAATTTGATCAGGTGGGGATGGGGGGGAATTCCTTCCTGACTCCAAAATGGCAATTGGATCAGTCCCCGAATCAATTTGGTACTAAGAAATATTTTCAATAATCCTGTATTTCCTCACTTGCTAAAATCCATCCAACCCTTCTATTATCATCAGAGAAATTAAAAACAAATATTATAAAATGAAATTAATACACTTTAAAATGTCATATTATCATAATCAGCGTATAGTTTTAAAAACCAAACGCATAACAACCCCAAAACCAACTAGAGAACAAAAGGTGTAAAGGTATGGGACCTGTTATCCAGAATGCTTGGGACCAGATTACAGATCTTTCCATAATTTGGATCTCGATTCTTTAGGTCTGGTTTTGCTTCCAATAAGGATTAATTATATCTTAGTTGGGATCAAGTACAGGCTACTGTTTTATTATTACAGAGAAAAAGTAAATCACTTTTAACATTTTTTTTTTTTGATAAAATGTTTATGGGAGAGGGACTTTCCATAATTCAGAGCTTTCTGGTTGAAAGGTTTCCAGAAAACAGATCCTCTACCTGTACTAGTAATTATTAAAAATGAAATCGGCTTTGAAAATAACCTTTTATTTCATTCTACGCTATATCAGATTGTGTTTCAGTTCTTTATTTTTTTAATTCTCTATGGTTTTTCATTTCCATTTTATATATATATATATATATATATATATACATAGGCAGCAGAAGATGGTTTCAGTTAGGGAGGCCAGGATGAGGAGCAATGGAGGCGCGCTACGCAATTTTTTGGCCACGCCCCTTTTAGCCACTCCCATTTGACTCAACCCACTTTCCCGTGTGTTTTCACTGAATTTACAGGGAATTTCAATTTAAATTTCACATTTCAGGAAATTTCATGTATAAATACCCCCAGACTGAATGGCACAGTGGAAATTTAATGTGACCTGTGGCATAGATCCTACCCCTCACAAATGACACACATAGGCCTTTAAGGACTAACAGCATGTGTGCCCATCACTGTGGCACTGAAAGAGTAAACAGCAGTAGGGCAGCAAAACATCAAAATGCATGCCTAGCAATCCTATGAGCAGCAATGAGGAAGCAGCAACTTCCCAGCAGTTACATTCATTGCACATCATTCACAGCTCCCACCGAATGATGTGCAATGAATGTAACTTCTGGGAAGTTGCGGCTTCCCCATTGTGCTTGTTGGATTACATACATAGTAACATAGTAACATAGTAACATAGTAAGTAAGGTTGAAAAAAGACACATGTCCATCGAGTTCAACCTTTTTTTTTTTTTATTAACTACCTATCTGCCAGTTGATGGGCAAAAAACCCATCTGAAGCCTCTCCAATTTGCCTTAGAGGGGGAAAAATTCCTTCCTGACTCCAAAATGGCACTAGTCCCTGGATCAACTTGGACTATGAGCTATCTCCCATATCCCTGTATTCCCTCACTTGCTAAACACCATCCAACCCCTTCTTATACCTATCTAATGTATCAGCCTGTACCACTGATTCACTTCCCAGCTCTCCCTGTAACACCCCTTTCCCTCCTCTAATCTCATTGGCTCCCTCCTGTCTGCTGGGAGGAGCTACTGGTGAATAAAGCATCCAACCCTACCTTGTACCTATCTAATGTATCAGCCTGTACAACTGATTCAGGGAGAGAATTCCACATCTTCACAGCTCTCACTGTAAAAAACCCCTTCCGAATATTTAGGTGGAACCTCTTTTCTTCTAATCGGAATGGGTGACCTTGTGTCAGCTGGAAAGACCTACTGGTAAATAAAGCATTAGAGAGATTATTATATGATCCCCTTATATATTTATACATAGTTATCATATCACCCCTTAAGCGCCTCTTCTCCAGTGTGAACATCCCCCATTAAGGGTATAAGTGGATATTGTTACATCCCAGGTGCAGGACTTTACATTTATCAACATTGAATCTCATTTGCCACTTAACTGCCCAGATTGCCAGTTTGTCAAGATCATGATTGTTAGGCTAAAGGCTAGCCTAGCAGCTCTATTTGCACAACAACTCCCAACATCAGGCAGCCTGTAATTAATGGTGATGGAAGTAGGGACTTGTAGTCCTCCAAGAGCTGAGGACAAAATGACCGAGTACCAGTGGCAATGGTACCCTCCCCCGCCCTTTGATTGTTCTAAGCCCACTATTGAATGCACTCATGAAGCAGCTGGGCACCGAGCGGTGGGGGGCTCACTCATGCTGACAGGTGTCGCAGCTTGCACCTGTGCCACCATGGCATCATCTTCTGCAAATGTGCAGCCGCAGCCAGAGCCAGCTCACTGCGGCCGCTCCATCGATGAGGCACATGGAAGAGGTGAAGGCAGGGTCAGTCTTAACAACTGCGGGGCTCAATTGGAACCATTTTGGTGGGGCCCCCTAAATGGAGTTTTGCCATCTGGCACAGGGTTCCTGTCCCATGATAATTACTCACTACATTTCACTAATTTATTTCTAGAATTCAACTGCATACAAAACGCAGGAATTTATTTTCACAGTATATGTGCATTTTTAAAGATTTATCCTCAAACCTTCCTGTTGTATGGTAAATAGTACAGGGGAATACCTATGCTGGCATGGTTTTCTGTTATCTCTCTGTACAGACTATGAGCAAACTTAGGGGGCTGTTCCTGCTGAATTGTGCTTAGTACAGGGAATACCTATGCTGCCATAGTTTTATGGGATCTCTCTGTACAGACTATGAGCAAACTTAGGGGCTGTTCCTGCTGAATTGTGCCTTTGACCATGTCCACTATAGGAAAAATATTGAATATATAGATAGCTAAACGTTTCTTTTTAATAATGCAATTTATTTTATAAAAGCCAAAAGACACATTTGCAATTCCATGTATAATACCCCAGAACTTAAAGGATGAATTCCATGAATTTGATGTTTGATGTGGGAGGAAGTCAATTGCAAGATTTTGCTATGGTGGGGGCCCCATGGGCACGTGGACAGATTGGGCCCAATAGGTCTCATTAGCCTAAGACCGGCACTAGGCAGAAGGAAGGTGCAGCAAGTCCAGCTGTCTGTGATCTCTCCCTCCCCTAACACACGCCCCCTCCCATCTTCCGGCTAAACACACACACACACGGGAAACCTCTGCAGCATATAATTAAATCTTTAGCAATACATCACGTGTCTGTCTGTACGGAGTTTATTGGAGAAGGAGCAGCAGGCAAAACGTCTTCATCCACGCAGAGCCACACATCAGATCCTCTCTCAGCAATCAGCGTGTAAGCGCAGGATCAGCCTATTTGCGCCTAAACGTTTTGGCGACATTATGCAAATAGGCTGAACACGATTGGCCAGTTTTAGTCATGAGAGCTTTCGGCTTCTTCAGCCCCGAAATAAATAATAATGGTGTCAGGTTTTGGCGCAAGTATTTTGAAAAAGGCTGCTCAAGCTGTTATAAGCAGAATTCTTAAAAAAAAAAACAATCCAGGAGAACTTTTTTTGGGGAAGCCGTGGCCCCTGTGGCCCCCCTGGTTCTGCTGCCTATGTATATATACATTATATTTTCAACAAATAAGTACTAATTCTTTATTAGAAAGAGAAAATATCGGCCTACACAGAATAAATTAGAAATGGACATTGGCAGAGGCATTTATCTGTCTTTCTTCTGTTAAAACTTCTTCCTCAGTATCATCAATGAAGAAGTTCTAGGAGGGTGAATTCATTATGAAGGAAATAAATATCTGGAGGTAAATTCACATTTCATAAATCATAGAAGTATCAGGTAAGGTCTGAAGATAAAGCTGATGGTTGAAAGACATAATCCTTACCTTATTATGTGGGTTTCCATTGTTCCCCATGTCCCCAGGGTTGCAATTACCCAGCATGTAGGACACAGTGGTCCGAAGGCAATCAATAGAATAAACACTTCACTGCGGGTCTATTAACTGTAAATAAACACACATTCTGTGCGAGATTGGTAAACATGAAATATGGGTTTGAAGGGACTCTGAATCAACTGGCAGAGAGTGATTGTAACCTGATCAGTGAACCATTTAACCACACACACATAGTAATGAACATACTGCAAATGATTCTTTCCTGCAACTGAACTGTAACCATAGTAACATACTCCAAGGTAGCATTTAGGAAATATAAATAAGGGGCTTTATTTACAGCACCCACTACTTATACATTTCGAAATAATGACCCATTGCGCAAATTGGGCCTTAAAATACATTTGAAAACATACATTTAAAGGATATTTTATTATTGTGGCTCTCTGGAGACTTGTGGCCAGTCTAGGCAAGAGTCCTTGCTTGATTTGTAATGTTTCTACTTTTTAAGCAGCCCAAAGGGAGCTTTTTTTCTTTTTAATTTAACCAAGTGTGTGTGTGGGCTGAAGAAGTACGTAAAAAAAAAAAAAGAAATTACCTTTGCTATATAAATTAAAAACCAACACTTCCATGGGTACAAATTCAGAGAAACTCTCATTTTTTTCAGTTTCTTTTTTTTAAGGAGTTGTAAAAATTAAAGTTAGTAAATTATTTAAGTGAAATTTTCCGGAACCTGATATTGGCTCTGTGTTAAAGATGACATTTATTAATGACACATATGCAATGCATTAAAAACTGTGCTTTGTAGATCTGAAACAATGGATATTGAAAGCACATTCCTTATTGCTGGCCCACAGCCTTGGCAGCATTACTTGTAGACATGAGCCGGTCTCCACACAAGTTCCTTTTATGGCTTGGCAGTGACTAGATTTGAGATATACTGTAGGGAGGAGATGGTTTGGGACAGAGTAAAACATTCCTATAGTTATAACCACACAATGGAATTTGCTGTAATTCACGTAGCAATTAATTTGTCTTTTAGTTGGTTTGGGGTTGTTAGCCATTTGGTTTTGGGTGACTATATCTATTGAAGCTTAAACCTACTTTGGGACAGATTTATCAAAGGTTGAATTTCGAAGTTATATGTCTAATAAATTTGAATGCTCTCACAATCCGAATGGTTATTTATGAAAAAACTCGAATGTCTAATATTCGATCGAATAGGAACGACCTGTAAACTTGAATCAAATTTTAATCGGTTTTAAATCGCGTTTTCCTCAAAAACCTCAAATGTCAGGAAGGCAATTAACATATTCAAATGTTTCAACGGACCTCAGCCATTGACTGGTACACGAACTCGGCGGATTTTAGGTGGCGAATATTCGAATTAGAACTGTTTCCAGGGTCCAGTTGTGATAAATCTCACATTCAAAATCACATTCAAGTTGGTGAATTAAAATTCAAATTTGTGAGTTTTGATTAAAAAAAAATAATTTAAATTCAAATTCACAATTACGATGGCAAATCTTGGAAAGGGTGGAGGTTAGCAGTGGACAAAATTTAAAACAAAAACTGTTACAACGTGAAAGTTATTGGATTTGGTTGTTACAAACACAAATGCCAAGGGGACTAAATGAAGAGTTCCATTTATCCTGCTACCTATAACTTTGGCAACAATTCACTATGTTTGTTACAAATGTCTCAATGTTGCAGGATATTGACAACTGACTATGTATCTTTTTACCTTTCAGATAAACTTCTGTGCATGATTTTTCTCCAAGGGAAAGGTAATTCCATTATTAGGGAAAGTATAACCTGTTTCTGCCTTGTATCTTTATTTGTGAATTTTTTTTCCCCTTAATAATTGTTGTTGCTTAAATTTAATGTTTAATGTGAATGGACTTACTGATCTCATTGGACATTCTTTCAAATAATGATTTTTTTGAGCAAAAATTTTTTCTGCAAAGAACAAAATGTTTTTTTGAGTAAAGTTTTTTTTGCGTTTTTTTGCCTGTTGGTGGGCTGTTTGTATTAGCTTGCCACATCACCTGACGAAGGGGCCAGCCCCCGAAACGTTGTGCTTGTTTGACACAATAAACTCATAGGGGTCTATCCCCTTTTGCATTCATCTCTGTGTGCCGGTTCCTCATTTTCTTGTTTCCTGTAGATCCAGGGGAGTGCCGTCTCCCTAGAGGACTGAGCACCAGATAATTGCATCACGGAAAGGCCAGGGAGTGCATACGAATCTCACTTTGAACTTTATTCAAATAAACATCCCTTGTCAAATGCTAGCCTCACTTGTAGAATATATAGGTATGGGAATGCGAATGCTCAGGACCTGGGGTTTTCCAGATAAAGGATCTTTCCATAACTTAGAGCTTCATACCTTACGTCTACTAAAAAATGTTAAATAAACCCAAAAGGCTTCTTTTTTCTCCAATAAGGATTAGTTATATCTTAGTTTGGATCAAGTATGAGGTACTGTTTTACTATTACAGAGAAAACGAAAACCATTCTTAAAATTTTGAATTATTTGGATAAAATGGAGTCTATGGGAGATGACCTTCCGGTAATTTGGAGCTCTCTGGATAATGGGTTTCTGGATACATATACGTATGTATATGTGTATATAAGTAGAGATAGAGAAAGAGAGAGAAAGCACACTTATACAGGTAATTTACTTGGCTGCTGGTTAAGAATTGTGAACAAATTAGCAAAATATACTGCACTTACAGGTCATAGCATCAAAACAAAGTGTTTTAATCAGAAAATCAATACTTTGGTTACATCAAGTAACCTCCCTCCAGGACAAACCACCACGAGGAAGCTTACTTTATGTGAAGAACACATCAAATTTTAAATAAAAACACGTTTGTTGTAATGTTAAGATATACATATTCATAGTTTATTTATTAAATTGTCGTTTCCTTCACCATCTCTCACACCCCCCCAACCTCACCACCTTCTTGTCTCCTACGTTAAGTCAATTATTTTGCTATACTCCATTAGACCCTTACTCCCTACAGTCTCACTATTTCTCTAGTGTTTTTCCACTCCTTAAATCTCTTCCCAGTTGCAGCAATGTGTCTTCCAATTTGTTTCTAATCAAAGTATTTTTACTTCATACTTTATAATTCTCGTCTAAATCACTCCTACATATCTGAAGAGGTTCACTCCTGTGCATTTTAGTCCCAATGTCCTCTTGGGAAAACTGGCTGTTCAGATTGAAAAAACACAATTTGTTGTGTAGCCAGCCCATTGAGGGCAACTTTTCAAGTTGAATATGGCAAAAAGGTGCAAGTTTAGATAACAGATGTATGGAATAAAAAGGATTTAATTTTTACACGGGATGAGAAGCAGGGGTCAAATGCCATTAATTGCTGTCTACAGGACTATAGAATGAATGCCTCTCCTATATAAAATAGGACATTTGTAAGGAAAGGCTTCTCTAGACCTTCTCAATTCATCTTATACAGATTTAGGATAAGTAAAGCAAAAGATATGAAATCAAAAAGGCATCAAGCATTTGATGACTGGGTTGCTGCTTACGCTGATGCTGGACTTAGGAAACAATGAAGACTATGTTTTCTCCAATAAACGGTGAAGCATAAACCACAGGGTGGCAGCAACTAAGTGAAAAGCATCGGTTTCTGGCTTTTACTTACCACCGTTGACCAAAATACCATATACAGTATAGCTTGTAAGATAAAAAGTTTCAAGTACAGGTATGGAATCCAGAATCTCGATATTCATTAAGCTCTGAATTATGGAAAAGCTGTGTTTCATAGACTCCATTTTATGCAAATTATCCAGATTTTTTGTGTAATAATATAACAGTACCTTTTATTTGATCTAGATATAATTAATCCTTATTGGAAGCAAAACCAGTCTATTGGGTTAATTTAATATTTAATTGATTTTCTAGCAGACTTAAGGTATGAAGATCCAAATTAAGTAAAGGTCCGTTATCAGGAAAACCCCAGGTTCCAAACATTCTGGATAACAGGTCCCATACCTGTACTAAACTCATTAAGCACTACCACCCCAGCAGCCCAGAAGATACATTACCCCCATTCTCTATGCTTTAGTTCTATGAATACTTAGGCCTAGATTTGTGGAAAGGCCACCAAGGCCCGGCCTAGGGCGGCAGGATTTTAAGGGGGCAACATGAAGCCCAATAACACCCACACTGGTTCAGAAACACTGGGGATGTACAGGAGATACAATATTTTATTTAATTTCATGTGCACAAATCCCCATTGCACCAGTCCCAATAATGAAAATTTGCTTGAATAAAGGAGGGGGGGACAGGGGCGATGAACAGCAGCGGGCCTAGGGGTGCCTCATATGTAAATCCAGCCCTGTGAACACTCACGTGTCAGAGGCTGCCTTTGCCTGGTTTAATATTTGACATCAGCTTCAATACATGCAAAGAAAATATCCTCTTGTTTTCAACAACCAAGGTCATCGCCAAAGATTGTTCCAGAAGCCAGACCTCCCAAGATGTCCATTTAAAGGTTTTGGAATAAAGCATGCATCATGTATTTGCTTCCAAACATAGTTTAATCAAGTCTAAAGACTAATAACAGAGAAAGCAGATGCGGTACCCTATTTATTTCACAGAGAACAGAGAACTGTAAAATGCTAAAGACCTTTCAGAAAGTGAGCTATAAGATATACTGTAAGTATTACGTGGTATCTTCCATGTTACATTGTCTTTTATTAGAAAAAGAGAACAAATTACTTCTCACAGTGATCTAGATGTAAGAAAGAGAGGTACTACTTCATTTACTTGTGTACTGTCACTATGCATTTGTTTTATTTTCAAAATAAATTAAACCATTTTCACAGTAGACCTAATTTACTCAGAATACTCTACATTGAACATATATATATATATATATATATATATATAGTCATATATATAGTCATACGATTCTCCGGCACTCACCCTCAGTTGATCGAATCCCGGGTGCTCCTCAGAGGGAAACAAATAAATACAGTTAGGAGCACTCACGGGTATAGTGATAAAGAAATATCTTTTATTGGAGTGTTACAAACTACCCCACCACAACGCGTTTCGGTTCTCTCAGAACCGTCGTCAGGATGCACCCAGTGGTCATCACATGATACATAAATACAGAGATCCACCAATCAGTGTAAAGTGTCAATTAAATATTCATGGCAGTGAACATGTTCATCATTTAAGTGTTAGCAACAACTGCAATACTGGTTAGAAAAATACATATGTGTGTTAAAATCGTATATAAAAGTGTATAAAACTATTAACCACATTATTAAAAATGCAATTGTAAAGTGCATACTTGTGAACCATCAGAACATTATCTACATACAAACATTTTGTGCAAAAAATAAATCTGCTAAGCTGGGTTATCATGGATGCCATTCGAATACAGCCCTAAACGAGGAAACTATTTTAAAAAAAAATTAGAAATTAGAAAGCCAAACATATCAAAGTTTGGTTGCAAATAGATGCTGTGTATAAAACACAGCCTCCCTGATAGAGTCAGATTATATTGAAATATGGGTCTATCCAAGTCCACATATATATCAAGCTTAGTTCCCACTATACCGTATGTCAAAATACTGGGACACTCACATCCCATAATTGCATCTACATGTCACAAAGAATCTGTCAAATAGTCTCTTTCACATATATTTATGCTACCTACATAATAACGAAAATCTTTGTTATCTGGTACAGCTATCAGAAAAAATTGGCCCATACTACAAATGGACAATAACTTACCATTCACTAAGGTGAAACCGCCGAGGTGCGCTTATCGCAAAGGTCGGGCCTTGCGTGACATACTGATGGTCACAGATTTGCAGAGTGAACGGGAAACTACTCTATCACAGTCCTGGCTGAAATTCAACAAGTTGGGCTGCTTTAGGTGCAGTGGATGCATTACATGCGGGTTCTCATTTTTCCCATCCACATAGTGGCAGGAGATACGAAATCAGGCATAGGTTAACCTGCCTGTCTGAATTTGTGGTGTACTGTATTATTTGCCCATGTGGCTTACATTATGTTGGGAAATGTACTACAACATTTCGGATCCGCATGAACAATCATAGATCCACTATACGTACTGCCCTGACTTCTGGGAGAGCGGATACTCCACTTGCCAGACACTGTGTTAGCTTTGGACACTCACTCCCCTCTATTCGATGTGTATTAATTGATCATGTCCCTCCACTTAAACGTGGAGGTGACAGGGGGAGAATATTAATGCAAAAAGAGGCTAAATGGATCCGGACTCTGGACACAGTGGCCCCTAGGGGCCTTAATGAGATGTATTCATTGGCTTGCTTTATTTAAATTATATATTTGTCCATTCTTTTTACAGATCTAACCAGTGCTGTACATCCTCGTAAGGACTGTCAGCAAAACTCTTTTTCTTTCTTTTTTCTTTCTTTTTTTGACTCTCTCTGACTCTCTACGGGTTAGGGACAGGAGATTGTTCTACAGGATTAGTGTGCAATGGAAATGGTGACATATTGCTACATTTTTCTGAAAATGTTTTAACACTTATGTAGATTACACTTGGAATTTTTTAACTATAAACTGGGTTTCTTGGATGACCTCAGTAATTGGCCTATTCGAGTAAGCAAGTTAAACAATTATGATAAGAATCGACGAATATTGCCCCCAGATAACAACGATTTTCGTTATTATGTAGGCAGCATAAATATATGTGAAAGAGACTATTTGACAGATTCTTTGTGACATGTAGATGCAATTATGGGATGTGAGTGTCCCAGTATTTTGACATACGGTATATTGGGAACTAAGCTTGATATATATGTGGACTTGGATAGACCCATATTTCAATATAATCTGACTCTATCAGGGAGGCTGTGTTTTATACACAGCATCTATTTGCAACCAAACTTTGATATGTTTGGCTTTCTAATTTCTAATTTGTTTTTTAAAAATAGTTTCCATTCTCGTTTAGGGCTGTATTCGAATGGCATCCATGATAACCCAGCTTAGCAGATTTATTTTTTGCACAAAATGTTTGTATGTAGATAATGTTCTGATGGTTCACAAGTATGCACTTTACAATTGCATTTCTAATAATGTGGTTAATAGTTTTATACACTTTTATATACGATTTTAACACACATATGTATTTTTCTAACGAGTATTGCAGTTGTTGCTAACACTTAAATGATGAACATGTTCACTGCCATGAATATTTAATTGACACTTTACACTGATTGGTGGATCTCTGTATTTATGTATCATGTGATGACCACTGGGTGCATCCTGACGACGGTTCTGAGAGAACCGAAACGCGTTGATGTGGGGTAGTTTGTAACACTCCAATAAAAGATATTTCTTTATCACTATACCCGTGAGTGCTCCTAACTGTATTTATATATATATATATTGTTCCTATAAGCAGAAATTACCTAAAGAATTTTTTTCCTTGTTTCCTTGACTACAAAAAAAGGGAAACGGTTATGCTTAACAGACAAAAGCATTTAAATCTCATTTTAATATTATATGGAGTAATTCACAAATGCACA
The DNA here is from genome assembly GCA_038501925.1 of Xenopus petersii. Taxonomy (NCBI): domain Eukaryota; kingdom Metazoa; phylum Chordata; class Amphibia; order Anura; family Pipidae; genus Xenopus; species Xenopus petersii. Next base: position 136,225,798 of record CM076682.1, read on the forward strand.
AAAGGATATTCCTTGCAAGTGACCTTGATCTAGCAGTACAAATGAACACATTGTGAGGCTGGCCTGGTTTGAAGAAGCTTAACATTGATAACACTATTCCCAGAATACTGAATTAGCCTCATTTAATAATGAGAACTATAATAAGTGGTTGTATGTAAAGCAAGTGTAAAAATAATTTTTATTTTCAATAATGATGTTACGTATAGTAACTGGAATCCCTTATTGTCCTATTTTTTCTAAAGGGGCCATATTATTTTTTGTACCTTTTACCTAAGATAAAAAATTATAACAATAATAAACTCATGCTCCTCTGAAAATCTTCTGTACTTAAATCTTGCCATTTAGTGACATTACTTGCTGTTTTGCATAGTCCACAGATTTTTGGCTTTGTATGGGGGTGAAGAACAATTATCTATTGGGGTTTAAGGTGGCCATAGACTTAACAATTATGATCTTTCTTGGAAAAGATCTTTCCAAGAAAGATCGTTTGTTTCAACACACCTGTATATGCAGGTAGAAACAATAGAATTCTACCTGTATCTTATGATTCAGCACTAACAATGGCCGATGTTTGGGTGCCTTCAAAAGCATCCAATCAAAATTTTCCGTCCAGCCTGATCGACGAACCAATGATATCCAAGTCTTCTTCCGATATCGGTCGGCTCTTTTCCCTCCATACACGCACCAAATATCATATGAAAATTCATCTCATGGCAACCTTTAGACAGATACACAATATACTGGCTGACAAATCTTGTTGAATGAGGACTTCATTAGGCCATGAAGTTATCATCTTCTAATTGGGCTAAAAATGTCCCGTTGTGATTTGTTTGTTGGTCCAGTGTCCATATCAGAAGAATTGGGTCCACCACTTGAATAGTCAAGGTTCATTTATTTGGTCCAGAAAAATTGTAGTTTAGTGGGAGCACTTACCGGACACTGGGCTCATCGTGCTGCACACCCAGCCGCCATCCCATGCGGTCAATTCATTCCAGAAAAAGCAAAAACAGTGGAGCACCGAGGAGGCCAGTAAAAGTATAAAAAAATCTAAATTTTATTTAGTATACAAATAAAAGCAAATTACAGCAGCAAAGTGCGAACCCTGGCTGCCCGCTTAACGCATTTCGTGGCGTCCTGCCACTTCATCAGAAGCTTCTGATGAAGGAGCACCCAGATGCGGAATTTCCAGGTGCTTTCCTGCTGTGGGTGCCCAGAAAGCGTATTGCGCGCACACACCAGCGCACAGGCGCACACACGTGACGTCACTCTCTGCCAGGGCCGCCCGGAAAGTACAGTGCGCGCCTGCGCACAAGCACCCACGGCAGCAGCAGTGGCAGTGGTGAACGGTAGGTCTGGAGGGGGACCCTGGACAGCAGCCCCGGTGGGCCCCGGGCCCTCCTGTCAGACCCTGACAGTGATCATTTATTGAGATAATTTTTTTTTGACTGGAGACAATGGGTGTTTTTTCTCAATGTTTTTTCTTGCACCAAATGCATTGGCGTTAATGACAATATTTTCTTGCAGCAATACATTGGGTCAATGGGTGGCTCCTCCCATGCCACACACATTGAAGACAATGGCTGGTTTTTCCTGCTAGGTTTTTTTCTTGTGCCAAATGCTTTGGAGTCAATGATTAATTTTTCTTGTGTTTTTTTTCTCATGTTTTTTTTCCGGCATAACAAAACATGACTAAATTCTGTATCAAATGAAAAGATTTGCTCACGCCTACATTTTGGTTCTGAAAAAAAAAAAAAAGCAAATAATTGGGTATCAGACCAGTTGGCATGGAAACACTGACAACATTATTTTTTAAAAAAATTTTTTTTAGCAGTAATGTAAAATCTGAAATTACATAAGAACTGTGAATGGGTTGTTTATCTCAGTTCAGAGTAATTGGACTTGGTGCAACCAGGTCCCTAAAACCTGAAGCAGAAACAATAACGATGTAATGCAGTAGAACATACACAACCTAAAGCAATAAGTGATTGGTGCAGGACTGTATAAGGGGCAGACTAATTGGAATTGGCCATTTACAGGCAGAACCATGGTAAAATATACATCTGGTTAGTATTTTATACCTCTTTATTTCACAAAAAATAACATTCATAGAGGAAAAAAGCCGTTTTAGATGTAAAATCAGGGAAAACATGACTTAAAATAAGGGAAATGCACCTATTAAAATGCATTATAAATTGGTGGGACCACAAATAAAAAATGTAAAATGAGGGAAAACTCAAGGGACTTAAAATCGAGGTTTCACTGTATAGATAGATAAAATGCAGTTTTAATGCCTTTTCTGTCCTGTCCAGTATCTCAACTGGTAACACCATAATACCTTCTCCACAGTTGTTACAAAACATTCTAGTCCTGCTTATTTTTATAACTATACTATTGTCTAGTCTGAATAAAGATATTGTTTTCTTTTTTTTTTTTTTACTTATCTACACGCACATTCTCAAATAAATGGGGAAAAAGAAATTCTATATATGGCCTGCGTTCTTTCAGATTAAGAATGTGAGAATTCCACTGCTGAGGGAATGTTTTTTAATGACTTAGACACCTGGCGTGAAGGAGTGGGCACATGAAAAGGTCTGCGGTTGAAGAGATAAGTGAAAGTCATGGAAGGAAATTTTGCAGTAAATGAGCACAAAGTGGGAAGAATGATGTAAATCTCCACAGTGATACTTAGAGTTTATAATGTTCATCAAGCAGGCAGAAGAGGCTGTGTGCTTAGCTGATAAGATTACTGGAGCTGACAAAATCCACCTGATATTTCGATTGAAGTCATTCTAGCCTTCCTTAAAAACAGTTTAGAGTGAAAAGTCTTACCATTAAAATCAGCATGTAATAGTTATCATTGGGATCATTCTATAACATGCCTGGGAAGACGTGAAGCATCTGGAATCTTTAATAAAGAACGATAACAAGCCATGTCTGGGAATCTAGCCCAGTTCCACACGCACATATATGGCTCTGGTGCGAGCTGATTGCACTGTGTTTAGAATTCTGATGACGTTAGGATTTCATTTAGCAATTGGCATGGGTTCAGCAACATTCTGGCCACAAACAAAAGCTGACAGATATAGGATGATGGTTGCTTGAGATAAGGTCAACCAATGTATTTAACTTAGAACCTTTTGGTGTCATCAGTGCTATACACATGCTTATCCTGATTTTCCTATGAGCTGCAATACTATACAAATAGAAGGAGCATTATGTAAACGGCTCAAGTGTTGGGTGGATTGTCTGCATTTCTTGTTGTAAATAATTATTTTAACTCCATCTAAGTAAGGTTATACAGTGCAAAAGACATCCAACAGTGTCTGCACCAGTTATACACCAATCAGATATAATGTTCTGATGATCTTTTACATCTTTGTCGGAAAATAAATTACAATACACATGTAGGATACAGTAAAGTAGTAAAAAAGCATGGCCCGGTAGTAATTGGGCTGGGGTTTCTAGCTGCAGACTTCCTGAAGCAGAAGCAATGGGAGAGTATAGGACTGGCTCAGTATTGAAGTCTGCCTGAGAGTGGCCAGCTTACCCATGAGATGTTCTCCACAGTATATAATGCATATAAGTCCTCCTACAGTCTCTTAGACCTCTTACATAAAGGGCAGGCAGACCAAGGAAACCCAAAATAGGGTTGTGTAACCCATGCAGGGCCGGATTTAAATAGCAGACGCCCCTAGGCCCACTGTCGTCCATCTCCCCTGTCCCCTCACCTTTATTCATGCAAATTTTCATCTTCGGGACCAGAGTAACGGGGATTGTTGTACTGGGAATTTAAGAAATGATTGTATCTCCAGCACTTCCCCAGTGTTCTTGAACCAATGAGGGATTAGTTGGGCAGCATGCTGCCCCCCTAAAATCCTGCCTAGGTGGCCTTTCCACAAATCCGGGCCTGAACCCATGAATGAGGAACAACTGTAAAGCTGGCATGGGTTTGATAATATTTCAGTTCAGTGGACATTATTTTCAGCACAACTTCTAAAGTTTCTAATGTCCAAAGTGCTTAGCAGGAGGTTACAGGGTAAGGGTATTCCATTTTGAGTAATTAAAGGGGTGTTTCATCTTTGATTTAACTTTTTGTACTTTATATATTTGGCTAATCCTAAACATTCTAGTCCTTAATTTTATAGTTTTTGCAATTATTTGCCTTCTTCTTCTGACTCTTTGCAGCTTTAAAAATGGGGGTTACTGACCTCATCTAAAAACAAATGCTCTGTACACATTTAGGGGGTTATTTAATAAAGTCTGAATGCCAAAAAGTTGAAAAAAAGTTTCATTTACTATAAAATCCGATTTTTTTTTGTGAAAAAAAACCTGAAAAAGTCAGAATCCGAAAATCCGGACCTGCCGAGGTTGTATGGGAGAAGTCCCGAAGATATCCTGATCTGCGCTGGATTTCGTGCAATAATCTTAAGATTTCGTGTTTTTTGGGTAAAAATCTTTCCGTTTTCAGACGGAAAACCCGTATAATTAGTTTGATTTAAATTTTCGAACGCTTTTCCAGTTTTTTACTAGTTTTTTCCTGCACTGGAATTTTTCGGCAACATGTATTGAAAAATAAGGGGAAATAACACGTACGGATTTGGTCGGAGTAGATTTCAGGAAAGAATGAGATATTTTCGGATTTTGATAAATAACCCCCTTATTGTTATTGCAACTTTTTATTACTCAAATTTATATTCAGGCCCTCTCCTATTCATTTCCCAGTCAGTTATTCAAATCAGTGCATGGTTGCTAGGGTAATTTCTACTGTATCAACCAGGTGGCTGAAATTGCAAACCGGAAAGCTGCTGAATAAAAAGCTAAATAACTCAAAAACAATAAATAATACAATAAAGAAATAAAACCAAATGCAAATTGTCTCAAAATATCACTCTCTACATCATACTAACAGTTAATTTAAAGGTAAACAACCCCCTTTAATCTTATTTTTTTAAACTGCTAAAATCTGGTAGTCAAAATGCCTAAAACCACCCCATGTTCCTTTACCCTAAAGGTGTGAGTTGAGGGAGTCAATGGCAAGAAAGACCTAACTGCTGTGTTTACAGAAATCCAGGCTACTGGCCTAACCAAGCCCCTTGCCTTTTTAATCAGAATAGGAGTTTTTTTATTTAAATATACATTACTGGATTAAACTTACAGCAGTTAAATAAAAAAAATATGATTTTTATGGATCTCTCCAAATACGGAGGGGAGAATGTCGTAATTCTGATACATTCACAAATATTTACACAAGGTGCTACAAGCCAGGCATTTTTGTACAATGGTGATAGAAGTGTATGGGCCAAATGAAACACCATATAAATCAGTAAATGTATGAATTTGTAGCAAGATCAACATCCTTTCTGTGTTACTAACAAAACTGTACAGTTAAAGTCACCCTGGCCCTTTTCTGTTATGGTAATGGATTAAGAAAATAGTTTTTAGTTTCATTTCAGTGTCTTTATTTCTGAATTATACCTAAAAAACTACTTTTTTTAGGCGTAATTATTATTTTTTTTTAATACACATCTCTTTTACTTACAACCTAATTTTCCTTCTTCACAACACACAACCAGTGTATTTATTATGTGCTTTTTGCATTTTAATCCTGCCTACTCTTGAATAAATATATATGTGTGTAGCGCTATAGTAAACTGCTTTGTATTTAGCAGTTATAGCTACTTTCCTTTGTGGGCTGATACCACAGATGAGCGCTCTTTCTCAGGGGCAAGCGCTCGCAGCGGGGTGGAGGCAGGGTGTAGTGAAACTGTAACAAGGTGCAATAGCACAATGATGGGCGCCAGTAGTTCTTTAACGGTTGAACATAGAACTGTATTTATTTAACAATAGCACATAGATCATTCAGCACATTGATCCACAATGGAGCATAGAACATACACAGCAGCATAAAGGAAGCATATACTCGCAGCACGTATAGGCTGAATCCCTACAGGCTAGGGAATATATAGCAGAGAGTAAGTTGGCAGTGTGTGAGAGGTATTGCCCAGTTTTCAGGATATCTTCCAGTGGCAGACTAGGGGAATTCCTATCATCCCTATCTCAACACTTTAGTCCTTACTCCGGGTCAGTAATACCCTGGGATCTTAATCCCTCTATTCTCCTCGGCGGAGCCTTGAGCTGCTCAACTATCTAGCCTCTCTATCACTCCTAGAGTGACCTATAATTGAGTATACCTGTCTAATTACTAGGGCCAAGGCGCCTAGGGTCGGCACTACCCATTCCCTTCCAGCCTGCTTGGTTGGGCTAAAGCAATGGCCCAGACCTCATGGTTCCTAAACCTTTTATACTCTGGCACAGTGCCATCTGGTGTACACTGTGAGAACTACAGGGGTTACATAAGCACAAAGACCCCATAAGGACCTTTTAGGCGTCCATATAACTAGGGATGTGCCTGTCTGTACTGTGTAAGGGTGTCTAAGATTTTCACATCCCTACATGTGTGTATATATATATATAATATCAAAACAGGGGGGTTGTGGGAGCACTCTAAAGGCTTTTAAGTATATATATACTGTAAGTTTAATAAATGCTATTGCATATGTACCCAAAACAGGGGTTATTTTGTTACAAAGTTATGATCATAAAATTGATAAGCCACCATACTACGTCAAGGTAAACCCCGAATGGCGGTCCCTAACTTGTTTTATTTTTCATGTGCATTCTAGCATTACCTGTAATTAATGTCAGTTGAACGCTGTTTTATACGCCCCCTTTAAACTAGTGGTGATCCTATGCTTTTAAAATTGGGGAGGATTTAGCCCTCAATGAAAAAACAGTGTTCAATGGACATTGATTACAGGTAATGCTAGAATGCACATAAGAAAAAAAAAAAAGGAGGAACAGTCCTAAAGCAGATTCCCAAGCAATTGTCTCAGTCGTGTGGAAGAAAAAAGGGGGAGAGAGATTAGGGGAAGGAGTAAAGGTGGCCATACATGGATAGATCCGCTCATTTGGTGATGTCGCCAAACAAGCGGATCTCCCTCCGATATGCCCACCTTGAGGTGGGCAATATCGGGCTGATCCGATCGTGGGCCCATTCGCAAATGGGCGGTCAGATCGTGGGACCGCATCAACGAACAGATGCGACCGCGATCCAACGGGATTTTTAATCCCATCTGATCGAGATCTGGCTGACTTTCGGCCAGATCTCGATCGCCGAAGCCCGTCGGGGCCACCCATACACGGGCCAATAAGCTCGGTCTGTCGGCAGCTTTTATCGGCCCGTGTATGGCCACCTTAACTTGATCTGTGGGCCAGTAAAAGCACACGAGGTGTGACAGTCACACTTAGGTGGGTTATTGATTATAGTGCCAGTGGACCAGCAGTGTCAGGGCATCCCCTTTAATATGCTCGCTATATCAGTATCTTAAATCAGCATAAGCATCTCCACTCCACTCGTGATATCCTTTCTCTGTAGGTATCCACTCCTCCAATCCACCACTCGTGTTTCCTTCAATAGTTTTTTCCCTTAGACTCTCCAATCTAAGGTGGCCATTGTAAAATGGTAAAATGTAAAATAAGGAAAATTATTTAGATACCTTAATAACTACCTTACTAAATTGCATCAGTGTCCAATCTACGGTGTGTCTACTTTATAGCATTCATAAATGTATACTTTTATGCCATTCTGAGGGTCCACATTTGGGAAAATTAATTTGTGTCAGTATCAGTCCATGACAGCCTTTAGCGGTGAGGATGTGTGCCTTTAAAAGTTCTTCCCGTAGCCCCCCCATCTTCTTTTCTGCTGATTGACTGCATATGCTCTGGCCTACTCCCAGCTACTCAAGCTTAGACAATAACTCACAATTTACAGTATATATACAAAATAAAATTCATGATAAGGTTTTGATGGTTTCTGGCCCGGAGCTCACTGAGCATGTGCAGTGCCACTGACACTCAAAAGGTGGCTTAGCAAAATCCAAAATTGGTAGCAGCTATAGACAATTTTAAAAGCATTTAGTATAGACCTTCTGAACCTCTGAAAGGGTAAACGAAGTTCAGTATATAAAATACATAATTTCTAGCCAGTTTGTATTTAGGCTGGAAGAGTAGACAGCAGATAGATGTTCCATGTGGGTTGCTTAACAACCTATGATTATTATTGTGTCTCAGATGTGAACTGATTTGTCACTAAGGCTAACTGCTTAGTTATTTCACCTGAAGATGAAACCAATGGCAAAGTTAATATCATTTAATACTTAATTTTACTCATACTTGGGGGCAGATTTATCAAGGGTCGGATTTCGGAGACAAAAATACTTCGAAATTCGACCATTGAATTGAAATACTTAGACTTCGAATATCGAAGTCGAATTTTTTTTCATCAAATTTGGGTATCCTGCGGTCACAGTAAAATTGCTTGATTGAACGATTAAATCCTTTGAACCAAACGATTCGAAGGATTTCAGCGATCGATCGAACGATTTTACTTCGACTTCCAAAAACGTAGAAAAGTGCTCTAGAAAGTCCCCATAGGCTAACATAGCACTTCGGCAGGTTTAATTTGGTGAAGTATTAAAATTGAAGTTTTTTTAAAGAGACAGTACTTCGATTATCGAATGGTCGAATATTCGAACGATATTACTTCGAATCGAATTCGAAGTCGAAGTGGTAGTATCCTATTCGATGGTCGAATTATCCAAAAAATTACTTTGAATTTTTTTACTTTGAAAATTCCCTCGAATTCACTTCTACCCTTGATAAATCTGCCCCTTAAACCCTAATTCTCGCATATCCATACCTAAATCTAGTGCACTTAATTAGTTGGCTCTGTTAAAATGCAATCAAGTGAAAAATACTCAGTGCTAATAGAGTTTAAGCTCTCCCACTCTGTGTAATGAAATGTTCCAAGGCCTGTAGTTATCTTAAATGACTTTATAATCCCCTTGTCCTATATCCTTATCATTTCCAAACCTTAAAGCTCAAAATTGTGTTGGAGAATTTCAATAATACTTTTTATCTCAGAACACAGTCTACAAGGATTGGAAGCTATTTAAATATTGTCTCAATAGATAGGATTGAAATGAGATCTTCTCCCTGTAAAGGATGAAAAAAAAGCAGAGCTGTAATGATGAATCTGTCTGCAACATTTTTTTTAAATTTCACCGAAGGCCACGTGTGTTCTTCATTCTACGGCCAAAAGTAGTGCAGGAAAGTAAATCTAAGTATGCCTGTCTTTGCAACTTGCTTTTCAAGTTGGTAGATCACATTAAAATGGACTGTTTGAATGATATAGACAATTACATTCCAAGTTAGTTGTAATTGGTCTTTATATTTTATTTGTTATGCAACTCTCTTCTTTAAGAAGGGGTTGGATGGCGTTTTAGCAAATAAGGGAATACAGGGTTATGGAAGATATGGAAGAAGTCAGGAAGGAGTTACTACAAATTATGGAATGGCTGTCTCCCATAGACTTCATTTTATCCAAATAATCACATTTGCAAAACTAGCTGTGGACCTTGAGATTCTTGTAGAATTCCTTTTAGAGGACACAAAGACAAATAACAGGGGATGATGAACAACCACTGAACCCCTTTAAACTTGAGGAACTGAACCTTCCCTTGAAGCAATGCTAATGTTTTTTTTTTACTAAAACAACTTGTTGAATGCTCTGCTGGGTGACAGTGTGAGGGTAGATTCCCTTGATGTCTTGAAGAGTGGCTTGGATTTCTTCCAAGAGAAAAGTTATATCCAGGGCTGCATGAGTCTCAATGTCTGCAGTTAGTTTTGTCTATGTATATATGTGTAATTGTGTGTGTGTATAAATATACTGTATCAGAACATTTTTTCTCTTACTAAGTATCACCAAAAAACGCCTCAAAGGATCCTACAAACATAGGAGTATGCGTACAGAATATTTCAATCTTTCCACAGGAGGCCAATGGGGGCCAATTCCTGCTTTCAGCCTTGTAAAACACACAGCTGCAACCTTCTGTATTGTGTTCTAGAGCCCCGTTATAGTGTTATAATCTGACTGTGTACGGGTATGACTTTTAAAGCCAAAAGTGGCTTAATGTGAACATATATCGTTCCCATTCTCACTTATACAGGTATGGGACCTATTATCCAGAATGCTGGAGACCTGGGGCTTTCCGGATAATGGATCTTTCCTTAATTTGGATCTTCATACCTTAAAGGGCATGTAAAGTCTAAAATAGAATAAGGCTAGAAATGCTGTATTTTGTATACTAAATATATACATGAACTTACTGCAACACAAGCCTAATCAAACAAATAATTTATGCTTTCAAAGTTGGCCACAGGGGGTCACCATCTTGTAACTTTGTTAAACATCTTTGCAAGACTAAGACTGTGCACATGCTCAGTGTGGTCTCGGCTGCTTAGGGATCATCATAAACAAAGCTGCTTGAGTTCTGCATGGTTGGGAAGTAAGGCGGGGGCTCACCCTGCTGTTCATAAGTATGATTGTTTCCCTGCTCAGCAGTTAGGGACCGTCTGACAATTCCTATCCACAGCAGTAAATGAAGGGAGAATTTCATTGCATACAGTCAAGTTTCTTATAAAAATGGTACACATTTTTTAATTAAAGTATATTGGAGATAGGTTTCTTTTTCATTAAAGAAAGTAAAAATGGGATTTTATTTTTTTGCCTTTACATGCCCTTTAAGTACAAATTAAGAAAATTATATAAGCATTAAATACACCCCAAAAGTTGGTTTTGCCTCCAATAACGATTAATTATATCTTAGTTGGGATCAAGTACAAACTACTGTTTTATTATTACAGAGAAAAAGGAAATTGTTTTTAAAAATTCGGATTATTTCATTATAATGACGTCTATGGGAGAAGGCTATTCCTTAATTTGGAGCTTTCCGGATAACGGGTTTCCAGATAATGGATCCCATATCTGTACTGGGAATGTAGTTAATGTTCAGTAGCAAATTTACAGTATAAAGGCAACTAATCAAGCTTTGTATGTGCTTTGTACGAGTGCTGACGTTTATATAATAATTCTAATTAACACCAGCAGATCTCTAAAATATTTGAACTTGAAAGCATATAACACAACACGTGTTTTCATTTATTTTCATTTTTCCATATCCGATTTATTTTTAGGTTAATGAAACCAAAACCGACAGTTAAAAGTTGAGGCCAAATGAAGACAAACCGTTTAACACTCAGGCTCAGGCTGACATTTGCAACATGAAAACAGTGCGACTTCATAGAACTGAGGGCAAATTAATGAAATCGACAGACAGGGAATAGCAAAAGTCAACAGAGGTTTTTTCCATTCGGTGTCAGTACTCAAATTCCATAAGGACTGAGCCATGCATTTCATTCTCTGCAAGACCTGTCATCTTCCACCAGACCTCTCTAGGTGTTTCAAGAAATATGAGTTGACTGAGGAATCCTGAAAATGATGTTCTCTCACATTGAAGCATTCAGTTATGCGATCGCATTTACATGACGAGTGATGGCCCTGCGCAACCTGATGTTAGTTTAAACATTGTTAATAATCATTTTCACTTTATTATATTACTATTTCATTGCAACATCCAGGCAAATTGTGTAACCTCTAAAACAGTCTCTGTGCATTTGCTTAGTAGCATCACATATCTGTAAATATTTATTTGATTGACATTACCAGGGTAATTCTTTACATTTCTAAGCCTTGGTTGAAAAACAAACACTGTTGATATATATGTGAGAACAAGGTGTTATATTTGAATAGTGAACTAGCTAGCCAGCCAGCCAGAAGTACAAGTATTACATGCTGGAGTCTCATAAGGCTTTAGGTCTTCCATTGCATTAAAAATGCAGCACAAGGCACAGCACTGCCAGTTGCAAAGGGAGCTCTTGCTCTGAGCACATGTTCATTGCAGCAGGGTGATGCATTCCTTTCCGGGACTTGAACATGGGGGTGATTTGCCACCCCATGCTACCAAGAGGTGGTCTTTTCAATGCCCCGCCCTGCATTTTTGTGCACATAGCAAAAGGATATTTGCACTTGAAGAGATGCATTTCAGTTTACAAACAGGCATTTTGCCACTAAACATTACCAGGAGTGACTTTTTGCTAACCCTGGTCACTTGTGGGCAGGAACACACCTCCTTATACATAGGAATTGTTTCACTATGTACTAAGACACAGCTAAGCCTTTATTTAGTACTGCTTATCTTCCCAGACCCTATCCCATGCTTACATTACACAGGGCATTTTATAGTGGCTATAGCATGGGTTCCCAACCTTTTTAAGTCACATTCAAACATAAAAAGAGTTGGGGAGCAACACGAGCATGAAAAAGTCTTGGAGGTGCCAAATGATGGTTGTGATTGGCTATTTGGTAGTCCCTATGTAGACAGGCAGCCTTCAGGAGACTCTGTTTGGCTGTTTTATGTAGGGATGCACCGAATCCAGGATTCGGTTCAGGATTCGGCATTTTTCAGCAGGATTTGGATTTGGCCGAATCCTTCTGCCCGGCCGAACTGAATCCGAATCCCAATTTGCATATGAAATTTAGGGGTGGGGAGGGAAATCGTGTGACTTTTTGTCACAAAACAAGGAAGTAGAATTTTTTTCCCTGTCCAACCCCTATTTTGCATATGCTAATTAGGATTCGGTTCGGTATTCGACCGAATCTTTCGCAAGGATTCAGGGTTTGGGCCGAATCCAAAATAGTGGATCTAGGTGCATCCCTAGTTTTATGCAACCAAAACTTGCTTCCAATTTAAAAATAAGCACCTGTTTTGAGGCCATTTTCAGCAACATCCAAGGGGTTGATGAGCAACATGTTGCTCACGAGCCACTGCTTGGGGATCACTGGGCTATAGTGTAGCTGCCTATAGTTAATGTTTCATTGAGTACATTGCACTAATCACTGTTCTTTATTATTTACCCAAAAGACACATTAAAACATTTTTAGCCAGCTACATACAGGTATCTATCTGTTATTCCAAACCTGTTATCCAAAAAGCTCCGAAACATGGGAAGGCCGTTTCCCATAGACTCCATTTTATCCAAATAATCCAAATGTTTAAAAATGATTTCCTTTTTCTCTGTAATAAAAAAAAACAGTAGCTTGTACTTGATCCCAACTAAGATATAATTAAACCTTATTGGAAGCAAAACCAGCCTTTTGGGTTTATTTAATGTTTACATGATTTTCTAGTAGAGTTAAGGTATGAAGATCCAAATTACGGAAACATCCATTATCTGGAAAACCCCAGGTCCTGAGGATTCTGGATAAGAGGTCCCAAACCTGTATAGCTAAAATTAACCTTAATTGGGCATATGTATATTGAAGTCTTAAAAACTACTATACCGATAATGCGCCCACCCAAGGCAGTAAAAGGCATGGCTGGAAGCAGGATCAAAGATGGCAGTGCTTTGCTGGAATGTCCCCATTGGTGTTGGTGAATTTACTATAAAAAAGGCATGACAACTGCAGTAAAAGTTGTTTTTCACACTCGAGGTGCCTAACAAATTTGCACCCCCATTGATTTAGACTTTAATAATCTCTGTATGGTATAACCTGTAGTATCCATATTCTGGTGCAGTCAGTTTCCGCTTCCCTAGCACTAGAGGGGGATAAAATCAATATCAGGATCTTAAAAGGACAGAGGTCATCAGAGCCTGGGGGAAGCACTGAGGTGCTTTTAATGCCTACGGACATATTTCTTATATAGGATTTAACTCAAACTTGCCTGTATCAATGAAACTGAAATGTGTTAATTCACACAACTGTAGATATATATATATATATTTCATGGCAATAGTTCATCGAAAAATGTCGCTATGTTGGAAAAAACATTCTGTAATTGTCCAACATTTTTTTAAATTGATGTATAAAAATGCAGTTTGCCCTCTCCAAAATGGAGGCAGCAAGTTTTACCTGCAGTTAGCAGCAAATTAGTGAAACCATTCCTTTACTTAACTTACAAAATGTGAAGCTTTGAAGCAGGCGTTCCTGGGGCAATGCTAGCTTATTATTAATGTAATACAAAGTTCCAACTGCTGACTTGGAAATCTAGAAAAAAAAAGTCGAGTTACAAACTTTCCTTGCCACCTAGACGCTGAACTTCTCCAACACCATTTAAATAAATGAAGAAGTGAATATAGTTATCACCACAAAAGTAAATTATTTAGTTTGTCCCTTGGCAGTTCCCCCTTTTCCTTCAATCAGGAAAAAAAGAAACCAGTGGCTAAACGAGATTTCTGGAGAGACAAGACGAAACCCTCTATATTGGTTTAACATTATGCCAGCACATTTTTAAATTGATATCTGCAGTATATTAATGGATGAATTTTTGACACATTTTAGGTAAATTTGATTTCTAGGTTGGTATGTATAAGGGTACACTTTAATAATACTTATTATTTGATGCTAGAGTTAGGTCGAAGTGTCACAGTCTAATACAGGTATGGGATCCATTATCTGGAAACTCATTATCCAGAAAGCTCAGAATTACAGAAACGCTGAGTCCATTTTATCCAAATAATCCAAATGTTTAAAAATAATTTCCTTTTTCTCTGTAATAATAAAACAGTAGTTTGTGCTTGATCCCAACTAAGATATAATTAATCTTTATTGGAAGCAAAACCAGTCTATTGGGTTTATTTAAAGGGATTCTGTCATGATTTTTAAGGTGTAGTTTTTATTGTTAAATTACACTGTTTACGCTGCAAATAATTCACTCTACAATATAAGATTTAATTCCTGAACCAACAACTGTATTTTTTTTAATTGTAATATTGGTGTGTAGGCAGCCATCTCAGGACATTTTGCCTGATCATGTGCTTTCAGAAAGAGCCAACACTTTAGGATGGAACTGCTTTCTGGCAGGCTGTTGTTTCTCCTACTCAATGTAACTGAATGTGTTTCAATGGGACCTGGATTTTACTATTGAGTGCTGTTCTGATTAACTGTTATCTTGTGTTAGGGGGCTGCTATCTGGTTACCTTCCCATTGTTCTGTTGTTAGGCTGCTGGAGGGGAAGGGGAGGGGGGTGATATCACTCCAACTTGCAGTACAGCAGTAAGGGAGCTAGCACTATGGCAGATTCGGGGAGATTTAGTCACATGGCGACTAATCGCCTCATCTGCGGAGCGACAATCTCCCCGAACTGCCTTCCCTCCGCCTGCTATAATGAGAAAACGTCAGGTCCAATGCACTTGCGGCTATTCGATTTCCAAAGTCGCCAGAACTTTCCTTGTGAGGCAAATTCGGGCGACTTCGGAAATCGAAGTGCCGCAAGTGCATTGGCGCTGGCGTTTTCTCATTACAGCAGACGGAAGGCAGAGGGAAGGCAGTTCAGGGAGAAAAAACAGCCTATTGGGTTTATTTAACATTTAAATGATTTTCTGGTAGACTTAAAGGGCATGTAAAATCTAAAATAAAATAAGGCGAGAAATGCTGTATTTGGTATACTAAATATAAACATGAACTTACTTCACCACAAGCCTAATCAAACAAATGATTTATGCTTTCAAAGTTGGCTATAGGGGGTCACCATCTTGTAACTTTGTTAAACATCTTTGCAAGACCAAGACTGTGCACATGCTCATTGTGGTATGGGCTGCTTAGGGATCTTCATAAACAAAGCTGCTTGAGTTCTGCATGGCTGGGAAGTAAGATGGGGGCTGTCCCTGCTGTTCATAAGTATGATTGTTTCCCTGCTCAGCAGTTAGGGACCGTCTGACAATTCCTATCCACAGCAGTAAATGAATGGAGAATTTCACTGCATACAGTCAGGTTTCTTATTAAAACGGTACACATTTTTTTTATTAATGTATATTGGAGATAGATTTCTTTTTCATTAAATAAAATAAAAATGGGATTTTTATTTTTTTTGCCTTTACATGCCCTTTAATGTATGAAGATCCAAATTACAGAAAGATGTCTTATCTAGAAAATCTCAGGTCCCAAGCATTCTGAATAACAGGTCCCATACCTGTTACTTATGGTAAAGTAGTTTACTTATACATAAATCAGAATACATAAGCATCCTACTAGAATTTTAATTGCTAACCCTAAGCAAGATGGGTTGCTCATTTTATATTCACGTCAAGAACTACATCTGTGAGAACGTGGGCCCTTTCAATATTAATCATATCTCAATTTCCAACTATTTAGGCATTATAAGAAGCATAAATTCCACTACCGCCTATGAAAATGTGCCTGCCATGAAATGATGCAAATTCTTTATTCACCTCAGTGTTTAACTAACTCCATGAGTTCTAATTATCATATTCTCTTTAATAATTCAACAGAGTAGCACACCAGCACACACAGCAAAAGGATTTTGAAACATGGTTTACAACAGCTAGACCTGCCAGAACAATGTTGTGTAGCTAATATGGAACCCCCGACCATGGGGCAATTTTACTAAAGGGCCAGCGTTACCGCCCACAGGGACATCGCTGATTTACTAAAGGGTGCAGTCGCCAATTCACTAGCGAAAGAGATAAGTGCTAGCGCTCTGTTGAATGGACCTTACTCTGCAAATTCACCAAAATGCGGATTTTACTGAAAGTTACCTCTTTTGCCAGACTTGCCTTCGCCAGCTCAGACCAGGCAAAGTTCAATGGAGTACATAGATCTTCCTCAATCTTCTGTCACTTCATCATCATATTCTTTAGTGGATAAAGCATCAAAGTTCAAAAAACACTGGCGTCTTTTCCTTTTTTCAGAGTGATTGCCTGCAAAAGTCCTTAAATTTTTTTTGGGGGTAACCGGTTTCCCCCATACATTTTCTAACATATGGAACATTAACTATACAGTGGGCTCATGTGTAGGGCATTATAACAACCCTAATGACTTTATTAAGGTTCCCTGGACATATGTAATTAACAGTGGAAATGTAATGTATTTGCTGCAACATACAACATAAAGACGTCCATTCAACTTTAAATTTCCAATGTATGCAAATTAACCTGAGCACAAGACCTCTAGCAAATTTGTGCTAGGCAGAAATGAACGCTAGCGCATCTTTGCTTTGAATTGCTCACATTGGCGAAGTAACGCTAAGGAAATGTCGCCAGCATCCGGCGTCCACGCCGAAACTCCTCATTTTAGTGAACTAACGTTGACTGAGCGAATTTTCACCTGGTGAATGTGTACTGGTGGGTGCGAATCGGACGCTGGTAACTTTTCGCCGGTAAGTGAATCTGCCCCCATATGAGGTGCAGAGACATTAGCTTTCAACTCACTTGCACATACACTATACCTATGCTTTGCCTTCTGATACTTGAGTTTTTTCTGAAATATAATACTCATGGAAGCATTCATAGGTGTCCACAGGATATTTTTCGAGGGGGGGGGGCAAATTCATCATCCAGTTAGGTATCAAGGTGCTTCTATTTTAGTTGATAAATACCAATATCATCTCACAATGCCATTTATTAATGTTTCATGCCCTTTACCTTCAAATTAAATCTGTGGGTAAAATAGGGTACATGGTAGGGGATGTACGGCATCAAACCAAGTCTAACTGCTATTCCTCACAGTTATTAAATATTACATCCCTATGAGATACTTGCCCTTTGAGCACTTAATGTCCTCATATCAAAATGCTTGTGGTATCAGCCCCTTGGTAATTTAATTTTTGAGTTTGAGGCTGATTATTTACCTCCCTGTCCTTCTATGTATTCAATGTCTATTGCAGGGGGTTCATTTACCAACACTGGGCAAATCTGTACCTGGGAATTAATGGCAACCAAACAAATTGTTGCTTTCGTTATTCTATTGGCTGAACAAAGCTAATCACTATGGGTTACTGCCCTGGTGCAATTTTGCCCAATGTTGACAATTGAACCCAACCACATTTTACCCTTTCTGCATCAATCCGACAGTCACTTTTTACTTACTATGGACACAGGGCTAGATTTTCTATTTCTTATTACTGGATGCGGTAAGCCTAAATCTCCCGTAGGGGATCAGCTTCAACTGCTCATGGGTTTGTAAGCTCCATGTTGACAGAAGAAAATCTAGAGATGAATGGCCCTGATAGGACTTTCTTGCAGTCCAGTAGTTTGAGTTCTACAATCACTTCTGGCTATAGTTTTTGACTGACTATTTCTGTTTTGATCCTGGTTCAGCCACTGACTCGTGCAGCAAGGAAATTGAAAGGTCTTGAAACTATTTCCCACCATCATATTTGACATTTCAAAAAGAATGAAACTAAAGTTTGATCGATGAGTGTTTTCATTAGAGACATTCTCCAATTCATTTTATACCCAATGGGAACCCAAACAATGAATATGCTTAATAACATTTTTTTAGCATGATATAAAACACATGGACTCTGGTACTAATGGGCAATACAAAACTTAAATATTTAAAGATACTGGATAAATTGAGGTCATGCAGAATGACTAATAGAGGTAGCTATACCATACCCACAGAAATGTTCATAAACGTAAATTGCATTATCGTTAATGTCTAAAACAACTTAGTTTTAAAAGAAGTCAGTCGCGTAAGACAAGGCAGTTCTCAAAGTACAACCCCCCCCCCTTACAATCAATGTTTTTGCATTTTGCACAAGTCTGAGTTTGTCTTTTTCTGAGTTGCTGTAGACTAGTGATGTGCGGGCCGACCCGATACCCGCAGGACCCGTGGGTTTACCCGCAGGTTGGGCGTGTTCGGAACGACTTCGCACTGCTCCGCACGGGTGGCGGGCAGGTGCGGGATGAGCTCTTCTCCTGCTCTCACCGCCCGCCACCTACAAATGCCAGCATCCGAGTTCCGGTTTTATAGTCTCGCGTCTGCTCGCACCGGCCCTTTTGTGATGTCATTGTGACGTCATCGACGACGCGGATCTATAAAAGGACCCTGGAAGCGGGGGTGCGGGCTGCAGCAGGGCGAACCCGCGCGTGCGAACGATGTCACTGTGCGTGTGAACGACGTCACCGCTCATGTGCACGAGGACGTCACCGCACGACGGGGGAAGGGGAGGGCAAGCTGGCCAGCTGGGCTTCCTAGGGCACCTGGTTGTCCTGACCCACCTCTGGTCTCCCAATTTGGAAAAACCAAAAGGTACACTGTAGTCTGCAATCTGCAAAAAAAGGGGCAGATTGTTGTCTTTTTTTATGTACACTTTGCACACTGCCTTCTGTTACATAAATTATTTTTTTGTTTTTTGGGACCGGTGCTCTAGGGATTCTAATAAATGATTTCCACCAAAGCCAGGATGTTCTAATAAGACTTGCTGTTAGCATGACACGAAATTATAAAATCTTTTTTTTTCTATAAACAAGATTGGTAGTCTCTGTGATTATCTTGAAAACAGACCTTAAACGCTGGTTAGTAAACACTGATTAGTAAATAATTTGGATTATTGGTAGATGATGGCTCAAAATCCAGAACAATTAGCATCAGAAATTAATAAGCAGCCCTGTAGCATCAGCTTTTATGACAGACAAACCTTATTCTCTACTTGATCATTTGCAACAACCGTTAAGTTTATCTCAACAACTACCCAGAGCCCACTGAGCATGTGCAGCGCCAATGACACTAATAACAAAATTCAAGATGCTGAGCACAACTTTGAAGGCATGAATCACTACTGTTATAGAGATGCGGAACTATTAGGCTGGTACAGTAAGTTCATTCTATAAAAGCCCATTTATTTAACTTTAAGGAGAGAAACTCTATGGGAAAATCTGGAAAGGAGATAAGCTTTTCTTATCTAATGAATCTAGCCTGAAATATGGCACATCTAGCAGGGGTGTATTAATATACAGGCTCTCGGGTGCAGAAATTATAAATTCATTTCTTTCTACAGAAAAATAACATTTCCCCAGCCACTGGCAGAAACTAACTGTATAAATCTGATGGCAGACTGGAGGTTGACTGGTATCTGTGTTAGTGAAGGTGATTTTCAAGAAGCACTCGCACACCCTAATCATTTAGATAGAGAACACCTGGTGCACAGCAAAAAGAAGGAATCGGCCACCTCCCTGGAATACTAGAACAGAAACTTCACTGGCACACAGGATATTTCAAGCAGGAAAAACCTTGCTAGGTATTTATTGCAGCATGCAACGTTTCGGGGTTACCCCCTTTATCAAGCATAACAAACACATATTGCACTAGAAATTTATAGGTGAAATGGGTCACGTGATTCCAAGTGGGTGTGAACCCAAGTAGTGAATAAATTACTACATTAAAATTCAAGGGTCAATAAAGTGCAAAAGCTGATAAAAAAGCCACATCCTTGGCAAAAAAGTGTATACATCTTCTTAGGTGAATAAAATGTTCATAAGTGAATAAAATGTCCCATGGTTAAATCTTCTGTCCTAACAAAGTGTCTAAAACATGAAAAATGGAATTATAAAAAGGCATTTTAACCACTAATTATAATATCAAAATACAAACATGTAAAACATACATGGAAAAAGATAAAAACATTGTATCGATACAAGTAAAGATAAGAAGTAATACTACTAAATCACCACAGGCAGAGATAAGGGAATAATATTATAACTTTTCAGCAAACGTAAGAACAGACTATCTAACCTTATGTGCAGAGAGAAATCTATCCCTGAGTTCATTCCAGGCAAAGCTGTTCATCTAGAATGGAGGGAAAAGGCACAAATAATTACAAAAAGCATGCCATACTATATTCTTCATTAAGACCTTTAGGGTGCCGGGATTCAAGAAACCAAATCCAATAGCATTCCCTCTGTAACAAACATTTCTTTTTATCCAAACCTGGTTTAAAAATTACTTTTTCTAAAATTTGCCATCTCAGCTGGGATACTTGATGACCCTGCATAAAGAAATGTTTTGCCAGTAAGGTCTCAGGTTTCATTCTTTCAGTCCTGACATCAGAATTTTTAAGACTTTTTAAAGAGGTTTGTGGGAGAAGCGGAGCCGGCCGATAATTACGAATATTTGACTTGTGCTCATTAAGTCGCAACTTAATAGGTCGACTTGTCTGACCAATATAGGTCAGTCCGCACGGACACTTTAAACAATAAACCACATCCTTCGTGTCACAAGTAAAGAATCCCTTAATGTCATGCTTAGTGCCCAAATGAGGGTGCGTAACAAAGCTGCCAGGTGTAATAGCATTGCAGTGGCTACAATTCCTACAAGGAAAAGTACCATTGCTCTGCAAACCAAACAGATTACGACTACCTTTTGAAGGAGGTGGCTTACGCTTTATCAATTCGCCCACATTCCTCCCTCTCCTATAAGAGAAAATAGGGGGAGACTTAAACAAATGACCATACTTCTGGTCTGTACTCAAAACTTTCCAATGCCTAAGTATCACCTTACGAAAAAACCAAGAGTTGGTATCATAAGAAGTAACAAAAGGAATTCTCTGCATTTTACTAGCTGTTGTTGGAGGTTTTTTCGTTAAAGCAGTCACCCTGGGTATATCTCCCACCTCCTTCTGTGTTGCTAACAATGTTGGTCTGTCATACCCCCTCGCGTCAAATTTTTCTACCATCTTAGCTGACTCAAGATTGTATAGCTCGGCAGTGGACGTAATACGTTTAACCCGCATAAATTGGCTACGTGGCAGACCTTTAAAAAGACCGGGTGGATGGAAACTTGATGGTTTAAGAATATTGTTTCGATCTGTAGGTTTAGTATAAACCGTGGTAACAAACGAAGAACCACTCACCTGGACATTTACGTCCAAAAAATGTAACTCTAAAGGGTTAACTTCAGATGTAAATTTAATTGTTTGGTGTACATTATTCAGATAATTGACAAATTCATGAAAATTGTCCACCGAACCAGTCCAAATAAAAAACGTGTCATCCACGTAGCGCATATAATGATGTATGTACTGACTATAGTCACCATTTGAAAAAATATACATTTTTTCAAAGTTGTCCATGAAGATGTTTGCGTAGGCAGGTGCCATGTTGGCACCCATGGCACAGCCTTGTAGCTGAAGATAGAAATCATCATTATATACAAAATAATTTTTGGTCAGAACCATCTCCAAAAGCTGGCAGATAAAATTGACTTTGTGTGTTGGTAAATCAGATTCAGATAAATATCCACGAATACACTCGATACCCTCTATATGACCTATATTGGTCAGACAAGTCGACCTATTAAGTTGCGACTTAATGAGCACAAGTCAAATATTCGTAATTATCGGCCGGCTCCGCTTCTCCCACAAACCTCTTTAAAAAGTCTTAAAAATTCTGATGTCAGGACTGAAAGAATGAAACCTGAGACCTTACTGGCAAAACATTTCTTTATGCAGGGTCATCAAGTATCCCAGCTGAGATGGCAAATTTTAGAAAAAGTAATTTTTAAACCAGGTTTGGATAAAAAGAAATGTTTGTTACAGAGGGAATGCTATTGGATTTGGTTTCTTGAATCCCGGCACCCTAAAGGTCTTAATGAAGAATATAGTATGGCATGCTTTTTGTAATTATTTGTGCCTTTTCCCTCCATTCTAGATGAACAGCTTTGCCTGGAATGAACTCAGGGATAGATTTCTCTCTGCACATAAGGTTAGATAGTCTGTTCTTACGTTTGCTGAAAAGTTATAATATTATTCCCTTATCTCTGCCTGTGGTGATTTAGTAGTATTACTTCTTATCTTTACTTGTATCGATACAATGTTTTTATCTTTTTCCATGTATGTTTTACATGTTTGTATTTTGATATTATAATTAGTGGTTAAAATGCCTTTTTATAATTCCATTTTTCATGTTTTAGACACTTTGTTAGGACAGAAGATTTAACCATGGGACATTTTATTCACTTATGAACATTTTATTCACCTAAGAAGATGTATACACTTTTTTGCCAAGGATGTGGCTTTTTTATCAGCTTTTGCACTTTATTGACCCTTGAATTTTAATGTAGTAATTTATTCACTACTTGGGTTCACACCCACTTGGAATCACGTGACCCATTTCACCTATAAATTTCTAGTGCAATATGTGTTTGTTATGCTTGATAAAGGGGGTAACCCCGAAACGTTGCATGCTGCAATAAATACCTAGCAAGGTTTTTCCTGCTTGAAATATCCTGTGTGCCAGTGAAGTTTCTGTTTTAGTGAAGGTGATGTCATGTGCTGACAGATGTGACTTCACGTGCCGCTGGATGTGACATCATACGCATGCGCACACCGCTTCCTGGTGGGGGGCACTGAAGTCGGGTGCCTAGGGTGGCAGTGGACAAAAATACAGCCCTGATTTCCAGCCCTATTCATTTTTAGGTTTTAAGGTTCTCCTTTAATGTATAATGATAAAAAAAAAGAAAGGGTGGCAATTGGAAATGTTTGCCCTTGTTACAAAACTTGAATTATCCATATGTCTGTTTAAACTACACATGCTTGACGCATTTTCAGTAAAAACAAAGCCATTCGGTAAAGTGTAAAAGTAAGATAATAATAGTAGTGGAAGTACACCTAACCATCATAGGAAAGACTCAGAACTAATTCAGAATATTCAACTTTCTAGTTTGTTTTCATTAACAATATTTTTTCTATTTTTCTATGTTAATGAATGTGTTACTTTCCAAATATTTTCACATCAGCTGTGCACCCCTTGTTATGTTATCATACCACTTTCAACTCCTATGCACGTGACTCTTTTTCCAAAAATATTACCAAAATGTTTTCTAGAACATACCCATTCCCCTGTGGATATCCTCAATATTGATTCGGTAGATTAGGGAGGGCACGGCTAGTCAGCTCTCAGTACTCTAACTAGACTTCCAGCTGTGTGAAACAAATATTAAGCATAAATATCCATGTCAATTAGTTGACCAGTCTCTCCTACCCTTCCCTGCACTACTCAAGGATTACATCTGCAACTGAAGTAGTACAGACTCCAGTACATAGGATGCTGTTGAGCCCCACAGGATGCTAATCAATACTGGTTAAATATACATGTCACCATGTTGAGAACCTTATATGTGGCCACTATAGAGGAGTAGCTGAAAGTCATTGAACTAAAACACAGATGTTTTGGACCTGTATGCTGTACATTGGTTATGGTAATAATAGGTTTAGCGATAAACATACTGGGGGTCATTTATAAAGTTTGTGCAACGCACATTTATTTGCAAATGGTTGTATTGACCATGCTTTTTTTTCAGTTTTTTGCGAATTCGCATTGTGTATAAATGATCGCAAATGGCTTGCAAACGAAACAGGTGTTTGCATGAGTGTGCCCAGTGTGCGAAGTTGTTGTGCATGAAAATAGCATTGACAGTAACTTAAATTCGCAATTTGCGAAACTGTTTTGCAAATATTTTCTCCACCACCAAAGTTCTGGTGTAACTCAGACGCAGAGTGTTCACAATTTGCATTTTTCGCCATATTTAAAAGCTCTTATGGACATTCGCAGTATAAAAAAATACGCAATTCTGTTTGCACATCAAGTACACCACTCATCCAGCTTTATAAATATAACATGCGCAGGGAAAATATTTTTAATGTGCAAATCATTCTGCCCTGCGCAAAATGAGCCCCACGCAGTTTAAAATGTATTTAGAGCGGAAAAGTAAATTGATTTAGTCTAAATGTAAATTGATTGTACTTTGAGATAGAGGTAATGATTATGACCTAAGATCTTCATTACGGGATTCGGCCAGGATTCGCCCCTTTTTCAGCAAATTAGGAATCGAATTTGGTTCAGCCCGGCCAGAAGGATTTGGCTGAACCGAATCCGAATCCTAGGTATAGGGGCCCCACGAGGCCCTAAGTCATATATAATTTCAATAAATATTGATAAAACAGGTCAACCTCTAGACTTTTGGGGGCCTGAAAATGTATTAGCTACAGGCCCAGTAATATCTAATTGCTCCACTGGTTTTTATCTTTGCTTGGGAAGCTAAATGTAAGCTTGAAGATGCTCTGTCAACATTTTTTTGCCTTTCTTTTTGCCCATCCACTGAGAGAGGGTATAAAACTCCTACTCATTGGTTCTATTTTGTCACCGTTGTTTTTTTTGGATGTTTACACATGAAACAATATGATGTCAGGGGGCCTTTCGGCTCCCAGCAGGAGAATTCCGGACTATGGTATTGCATGACGTCATTGTGCCGGCGTCATGACGCTGGTGTCTTCCCAAGTGGGTCATGGGTCGCCGCCATCTTGGACGTGACGCTGTCGGAGACAGGAGCACCATCGGGGCGCTCCTGACACCTGATAATCTTCATCCTCTTATCGCACTTCATCAGTGGAATCTAGTATAAAAGGGGTTCCTTAAGCAGGCATCTTATGTCACAAGGTACTGTATATTGAAAACATTATAACACGAAAAATACAAAATAACACATCCTGTTATTTATAGTGGAACCAGAAATACTGGCCACATTAAGTGGCCTGTAATTAAAGAGAAATAGCAGCCACATTTATTAAACAAATATATTTTAATATCGTATTTATTCTTTTGCTTTTGAAGTATAGATTCAGAATACTTTCTGGTAAATCCTTGTAGACCCATCTATCCTGTTCTTTTTCTCAGTTCCCTGAAATTTGACATGTCCAATATCCATGAATGTTTTCTCATAACACGTTTAGCTACAGCACATTGCCGTTTTCTTGCAGAGAGGTAAGTGTACAGTGGGAAGGATCAGCTGTTTCCTAAATCTTTGGCTGTCTAAAATTCTCGGCAATATATTGTTTCCCACAGTCATAAAAATTATAGGAATTCCGCAGTTAGATTATTATTATTATGAATAATTATAATTCCTATTGCTTCAAAGCTTTCTTTACATTGCAAGACTTTAGGGGTCATTTACTTACCACACTGCAGTGTGAAAGTGCCATGTTTTTTACCCGCAATGTAGCGTTTTATCCAGAATCACTGCAGTCACCGGGGGAGTTGTGTCAGATGCGATTGTGGCCAGTGCATCAAAACTAAAAAGGTTATTTACTAAAATCCAGATTTATCTCATCTTTTTATTAAACCAAGCCCTGACCAAACTCCCATCCACTATTTTAACTTATTTATCAATAATATAACTCGAAAAATTTGGTGTGGGAAAAGATTCGAGCGAAAACTAGAATCATAGAACTTTTTTGGATTTCACACCTGAATCTCTAGATTTTTTTTGGAATATTGCCAGAAAACCGAAATTTTTTCAGATTATCAGATGAAACCCAGAGCAGATTACGATATCTTCAAATTGTAAAAATCTGTCATTGACTTCTACATGACCTTGGCAGGTTTAAGATGGATTTTCAGAAAAAATTTAGGAAATAACCCCCTTAGGGACCTTTTTATTAAACCTCAGATTTTTCTGGATAGGTTTTTAAAGAGGAAATTAGAATTTTTAGACTGAAAAAAATTAAATTTTAAGAGATTTATTACACTCCAAAACTGATAAAAAATCGGAATTTGAAAATACTCACGTAGAAGTCAATGGCAGATGTCCCTGAAAATGTTTCTTGACATGACATTGTGATCCGTGGTGGCTTTCGTCTGTTAATGTGATACATTTGAGTTGTCACTGAGACAATACCATAAAGTCGAGTTTTTTGAAGCGTCAGTTCGAAAAAGTCGGACGATTCAAACTGACGTTGTTTCGCAACGACTTTTTTGAGAAGAATTATTGATAAATGAGTTCAATTTGTGGATGGGAGTTAGATCGATTTTGTTTTAATTAAAACATTCGAGTTTTAGTAACTAACCCCCTAAATCGATAAATCCAGTTGGCGTCACTTGTGCCAGTTGCTATCAAAATGTTGCGGGTGACCAATCCTTCCGATACAAATCTGCTGCATGCATTGTCGCAGCCCACGCTGGAAACCCTGGTGCGACCACCACCTTTGGAGTGTTACATTGTGTCAGTAGACCGTGACGATTAATTCAGAATAGGAGGCAGGATTTTTTTTTATTTCTCTAAGGGGCAGATTTATCAAGGATCGAATTTCGAAGTAGAAAAAACGTCGAAATTTGACCATCGAATAGAATCCTCCGACATTCGAATTCGAAGTCGGAGGATTTTATACATCGTACGATCGTATTCCGATCGTAGTACGATCGCACTTCGAATGGAACGATTCAAACGATTTTCCCAAAAAATCCTTTGACTTAAAAAAAACTTAGCAAAACACACAGGAGGTCCCCCATAGGCTAAACAGCGATTCAGCAGGTTTAAGTTAGCGAAGTATTGAAGTAGAAGTTTTTTTAAAGCGACAGTACTTGAGTATCGAATGGTCGAATAGTCGAACGATTTTTACTTCGAATCGAAGTGGAAGTAAATTCGAAGTCGTAGTATCCTATTCAATGGTCGAAGTATCCAAAAAATTACTTCAAAATTCCCTCAAATTCACTTTGACCCTTGATAAATCTGCCCCTAAAACTCAAAAAGATTTTCAAAAAAGAGATTTATTAAGTGAAAAAAACGAAAAAAGCTTCTTCAAGTAAAAGCAGTCTATGTCCCATAAAAGTCAACGGGAGCTGCGCTGATCCTTCTGGACTTTTTTTCAGCCATTCAGACTTTTAAAAGTTTTTGGATTTTTGTTCACTAGCAAAAAACTTGAATTTTTAGAGGTTTTAGAGATATTCGTATCTTTTAGCTCATTGTTCAGCATTTTATTCCATTCGTACATTTTGGGGCCCATTTACTTAGCTCGAGTGAAGGAATAGAGGAAAAATACGATTATTCCTTTGATCGTTCGATCGTACGAATAGCGGTAAATCCTTCGACTTCTATATTCAAAGTCGAAGGATTTTACTTTGACGGTCGAATATCGAGGGTTAATTAACCCTCGATATTCGACCCTAGGTAAATGTGCCCCATCATATTCAAATGTTTTAATACCTTTCATGCCATTCGTGGTTTTAGAGAAAATTACTGCAATTGTGGTTTATTATCATGATGCTTTTTTGAGCTTCGGTGCTTTTTGTTAAAGAGAGGTATCCAACAAACCGCCCAAATCGAACTTAATAGATTTTATGACATAAATACAAGAAGAAAGAGATTTGCACTTCAGACATCATTTGTAATAACATGCTTCAGGCTTTTAAGTCCATTAATAATTTGAAAAATATTTAAGGCATGAGGCAGACTGCTTATGTCAGCAATGATAAGCGAAAAAGAAAAGAGCATGGAAAGGTCTTCGTTTTCAATAATAACATTAAAAGGAGTGTACTGTTATTAAGAGCTGTCAGCGATTTGGGAAAAAATTATACAATTCGATTAACTTTTAATTTCTGAATATACTGTATAAAAAGTTAATAAATAGAGTTATATGAAATCCCCTTTCAAAGGCCACAAACAGCAAAATACCACAAACAGCAAAAGAATAGCCCTGTTTTTATGGTAAAGCTTGACAATTGTTAGTTGTCAGTACAGGCGTGGGACCTGTTATCCAGAATTCGCGGGACCTGGGGTTTTACAGATAAGGGATCTTTCCATAACTTTGATCTCCATACCTTTAGTCTAGGAGAACATCATTTAAACATTAAATCAACCTGATAGGCTTGTTTTGCCTTCAACAAAGATTAATTATATTTTATTTGGGATGAAGTACTGTTTTATTATTACAGAGAAAAAGAAAATCATTTAAAAAAATGTAAATTATTTGGATGAAATGAAGTCTATGGGAGATGGCGTTCCTGTAATTCAGAGCTTTCTGGATAATGGGTTTCTGGATAACAGATCCCATTCCTGTAATTGCTTCCCTTTAAAGCAAGCCACATACCGATTTTCTCATCTCGTTTGTAAGTGTTTAAATAAATGGGTTTGACAACACTCTATTTACCCAATGATAAGGATTGCTTGCTATGCGATTTGTCATTAGCAGGGCCAATCAATAGATCAACAGACTACATGGGGTACCTGTGATCTAGTCAACTGACCCAATTTGTTTACCGTTAATTAGAAAATAGACTAAATGGTGTTGGTATGCTGTGGAAATAAGACAGCTGATGGGATTTGTCCTTTCATGGAAACCACCACTGCCTGTGCCAACTGAGAGATTGCTTGGTTCCCTGGCAGACCACTCCAACTTGATGTATTTATGGACGTGTTGCCAAAGAAGCATAGTGATGGAGGGACATACATGTTGTCCAGGCATCCAGAAAACCTGTTATCCAGAAAGCTCTGAATTACAGGATGGTCATCTCCCATAGACTCCATTTTAAGTAATTTAAATTTTTAAAATGATTTCCGTTTTCTCTGTAATTATAACATAGTACCTTGAAGTTGGGCCAAACTAACAAATAATTAATCGTTATTAGAGGAAAAACAATCTTGTTTTAATTGTTAAAATTAAATAAAAAAATGTAAATTGAATGATTTTTTTTTTTATTACAGAAAGACCCCCTTATTGGGAAAACCCTAGGTCCCGAGCAATCTGGAAAACTGGTCCATACCCGTACAGCTGAAATTGTATACATACTACTGGAGCAGCACTCACAAAGGGAAACACATATTGTATTTCCGAAAGGATGAAGGGGTCATTTACTGTTACCCTGGGCAAAAGATCAAGAGCACACCCCTTACTACTCATTCAGGCAGCACTTCTGCCCAGAGGAATGGCTGGGTTGTGTACCATGCTCCGAAAAATGTGGTGTGAGGTGCAGCATTAAAGGGTGTCCCATCCTTACTACCAGCCCTTTGAACAACCTTTGCAACCTTAGTCTACTGCACCCAAGCTAATGGATGGGTACGGGGTGAATGGGTGGATGTCTAGGTGCCTCCTCACATAGATTCTGCAGAATACAGACAGCACTCTATTCAACTTGGAGGCCACATGTCTCTGTGCTCTGAAATGGAGCACTGAGGCAATTCTGCAATAGCAGGACACAGTGTACAAAGTGCAAAAAACAGGCACATTATGACAAATTTACTAAAGGGCGAATTTTCGAACTACTTTGCTGGGCATAAATTCACTACCACTAATTCACTAAAATGTGAAGTTGCGTCTCTGTAGCCGAACGCTGGTGAACTTTCGCTAGTGCTGTCTGTTAATTTGTTAGCGTGAGCATTTCATAGTGAACGTTCGCTAGCTTTCATTTCTGTCTAACAAAACTTTGTTAGTACTCTGAAGCTGGCCATAGACTCAAAGATCCGCTCGTTTGGCGACATCGCCAAACGAGCGGATCTTTCCCCCGATATGCCACTAACGGCATGGCTATATCGGGGGTAATCCGAATGTTCGGCTGTATGGTCGAACAATCGGATTACGATACGCCAAGAGGCTCAGAAGGGTCGGTCGGGTTAAAATCAAACCTTCCCAATCGATATCGTGGCCAGATATCGATCGGTAAGACTCGTCGGAAGCCCCCATACACAGGCAGATAAGATGTCAAATTGGTCTAAACGACGATATTGGCAGCTTTATCTGTCCGTGTATGGCCACCTTTACACTTAGGTCAATTTGAATAGGGCAGTAACATAGAGGTTTTATGGACCTCTTTATTAGAGATGTTGGTGCAAATACTTGAAGTGGCCAAGGAACCATAATAAAGGCAAAATAGATCCTCTAATTCCCTAGACATGAACCCACCCTAAAACAAATGTTTCATGCCCCTCAAATGCTTGGAAAAAATGTTCATACAAAACTCTTTAATAGTTAGAACTTTTGAAGGCAATCAGGCTTTAAAATGTGAAAAAACGCCAGTGTTTTTTTAGAACTTTTATGACTTTCAGCATACAGTATATGATGTCACTGACATAGGATTAAGGAGGATGTTGCTTAATGTCATCAATTCGCCAGGTCTAAGGTGGCAAAAGGAACCTGGTGAAAGAGGTAACGTTCTGTAAAATTTAAGTGAATTTGCGGAGTATCAATCGTTTGCCTGAGCACAAATTCGTCTGGTGATAGGGCGTGAAACTGCTCTAGCGACAATCTGTTTCTCTAGCGAATTGTCCTCTACGCCTGTTAGTAAATTGGTGATGTCCTTGCGGATTGAATTTCTGGCGAATTTTCACCCTTAAATAAATCTTGCTCATTGTGTCTGTTTTTGGCACTTTACAGACGGCTGTAAAAAAACCCTTATATCTTTGGTTAGAAAGTTATAACAAGGCATTGCCATTAAGCTTTTGATGGTTATCATATGTAACAGTGACACTGCACAGCGCCATCTAATACATGGGCTTTTAATGACATTATATGGTGTTAGTGTCCCTTTAAAGAACAAGCACAACTGGACTTGTTGAAACAAAGAGCTGTTTTCTCGTTAAGGTATGAATGTGAGTAGGTTACACAATGCACATACTTCCAAGCAAAACAATACGAACAGAATAAATGCTAACAGACCTGTTTCTCAGAGATTTGTTTGATGTCTTGCTGTTGTTTTAGGTTCAATGTGCGATGCCGACGTGCGCTGTATGCCAGTATTTCTGTTGGCATGTTTTCTAGTTTTACTAGCAATGTGGCTGAAACTGTGCAGACTCTTGAGAGTATTCCTCTCATTATTTCTGTAACCTCGTGAACTGAGGGATACTTTACATGAAATTGTCTAGTAGTATACAAAGGCTGCATGAACGTTTATTCATGTAAAAAAAAATGATTTGCCGCATCTCCTTATTTTGTCATCCGCTCCCAAACCAGTTTACCCAATAAATAATATAAACTACAGTATATATAAAGTACAGTGTATATATATAAACATACAGTAGGTTTACATTCAAAAATAACATAATGAATGCTATACCTATATTTACCATGCTCAAAAGAATTTGTTTTTTGTGTTATGCTTCTGTATATTAAATTCTAATGAAGTGTATTTCCCAGCTCTGTAGTTCATGGCATTGAAATCCCTCGGTAATGTGTTATTTTTCTGAGACGTAAAATTGAGATTATAGGCAACAGATGTACAGTATGAGCTTAGTTTCATTATATACATTGGGCCAGACTCAATTCAGTGATAAAAAAAGGTTTATCACGTGAAAACTCATGGATGAGATTCAATTTGAGACGCGCAAAAACTCTGTTGAAGTCTATGGGGAAAAAACTGGAACTGAATTTGAAGAAAAGTTTTTTTTCTTCTCAAATTGAATCTCGTCCATGAGTTTTCACGTGATAAACCGCAAGATAACCTTTTTTCACTGAATTGAATCTGCACCATTGTATTGCTGTTCCTACAGGAGTTGGTAGTTGAATATGAATGGTGATAATTTGTCAATTGGCCACTGACAGCTGCCTCCAGGCAAAGGAAAAGGGATTATACTAGTTACTTACACGCCAGTGTAAGCAACTAATATATATACAGGTATGGTACCTGTTATCAAGAATGCTCGGGACCTGGGGTATTCTGGATAAGGGATCTTTCTGTTATTTGGATCTCCATACTTTAGGGTGGCATTTACTAAACTCCGAATGTAAAAATCACAAAAAAATGTGTGTGGTTTTTTTTTAAAATAAAATCGGGCTTTTAAAAAATCACAAATCTTTCTGAATTTATTAAACCCTGAGAATGGAAAAGTCCGAATCTGAAAATTCGGCATCTCTGACCTGTCGAGGTTGGATATAAGTCAATGGGAGAAGTCCCAACGATTTTTTGATGTGCGCTGGGTTTCGTGCAATAACCCAAAGTTTACGGCGTTTTCGGGAGAAAATACAAAAGAAATCGTGAAATTAGTGAAAATCGGATGAAAAAAATCCAAAAATAATCATGAAAATCAGATTTTTTCCCGCACAGCAAATGTCCGGGAAAATGTAATAATAAATAAGCATAAAAAACCCGAGCAGATTTGATTGGAGTTTGTAGCAGAAAATATTGAGATAAATTCGGACTTTGATAAATAACCCCCTAGGTCTACTTAAAATATTTTATATATTAAAGGGATCCTGTCATCGGAAAACATGTTTTTTTCACAACGCATCAGTTAATAGTGTTGCTCCAGCAGAATTCTGCACTGAAATCCATTTCTCAAAAGAGCAAACAGATTTTTTTATATTCAATTTTGAAATCTGACATGGGGCTAGACATTTTGTCAATTTCCCAGCTGCCCCTGGTCATGTGACTTGTGCCTGCACTTTAGGAGAGAAATGCTTTCTGGCAGGCTGCTTTTTTTCCTTTTCAATGTAACTGAATGTGTCTCAGTGGGACATGGGTTTTTACTATTGAGTGCTGTTCTTAGATCTACCAGGCAGCTGTTATCTTGTGTTAAGGAGCTGCTATCTGGTTACCTTCCCATTGTTCTTTTGTTTGGCTGCTGGGGGGGGGGGAAAGGGAGGGGGTGATATCACTCCAACTTGCAGTACAGCAGTAAAGAGTGATTAAAGTTTATCAGAGCATAAGTCACATGACTTGGGGCAGCTGGGAAATTCACAGTATGTATAGCCCCATGTCAGATTTCAAAATTGAATATAAAAAAATCTGTTTGCTCTTTTGTGAAATGGATTTCAGTGCAGAATTCTGCTGGAGCAGCACTATTAACCGATTCATTTTAAAAAAATTTTTTCCCATGACAGTATCCCTTTAAATAAACCCCCAATATGATTGTTTGTAATAGGGCATTTGTTTTTAGATGGGGTCAGTGATCCCCATTTGAAAGCTGGAAATAGTCAGAAGAAGAAGGTGAATAATAAAAAAAACTATAAAAAATAAATAATGAAGACAAATTGCAAAATTGCTTAGAATTGGCCATTATATAACACACTAAAAGTTAACTTAAAGGTGAACCACCCCTTTCACCTTAACACATAATTTATATTATACTATTAAAGAATCTAGAACCAAATTGGCATTATTTGTTATGTACAATAATTGTTACTATGATACAATGTTTTAATAATGAGCTGTTTAATATAATATTTTTTTAAGGCCTGCAATTTTCAGGAGTATCATTTAGGGGCACATTTACTAAGGGTTAAAGTGAATTTTTGAATTTCAAAAACTTCGAATTTCTAAGTAGTTTTTGGATACTTTGACCATCGAATAGGCCAAATTTGACTTTGATTCGAAGTGAAAAACTTTGACTTCGAAAATCGAAGTACTTTAAAAAGGTTTGACTTCAACACTTCGCCATCTTAAACCTGCCGAATTGCTGTTTAGCCTATGGGGGACCTCCTATAACCTATCTTGAGTGTTTGGGCAAGTTTTGAGAAATCAAAGGATTTTTGGTAAAATCGTACGATCGTACGATTAAATCGTTCGAATCGTTCGATTCAAAAGGATTTCATTGTACGATCGTACGATTTTAAAAATCCTTCGACTTCGAATGTCGAACTACCCTATTCGATGGTCGAATTTCAAAGTTTTTTGCACTTTGAAATTCGACCCTTGATAAATCTGCCTCTTACTTTACCTTTAAGTGGTGGGTCACCTTTAAGTTAGCTTTTGTTATGTTATAGAATAAACAAATTTAAGCAACTTTTCAACTGGTCTCCATTATTTATTTTTTTTGTAGTTTTTTAATTATTTGCCCTCTTCTTCTTACTCTTTCCAATTTTCATCTAAAAATCAAATGCTCTGTAAGGCTACAGATTAATTTGTATTGACGACTTTTTACTCATCTTTCTACTCAGACCCTCTCGTAATTATATTCCAGTCTCTTATTTAAATCAGTGCATGGTTGTTAGGGTCATTTGGACCCTAGCAACACATTTTTTGGAATTGCAAACTGGAGAGCTGCTGAATAAAATCTAAATAACTCAAAAACCACACATAATACAAAATGAAAACCTGTTGCAAATTGTCTCAAAATATCACTCTCTACATCATACTAAAGTTCATTTAAAGGTGAACAACCCCTTTAACTACTGATCTAGGGCATCAGTTTTTCATACCTCACAAAGTGATTTACTATGAGCTTCCATATTGCAAAAGACACAATATCCCCAGTGCTATTCGAGTTATAAAAACCTGATGGTTGTAACTATAACATTGTAATTGTTCCATTTTTTTGCAAAGGTTATAGTGTTTCAAATATACACAGATCTAATCCAGGGCAGCCATAACCGCTGATTCTGGCCCCCTTTATGGGGACTGTCCCTATAATTTGGCAGTTCTGAACAAAAAAAGATCAAATTAATTTTTCTGTCTTAGGCTGAAGCATCTTATGTCAAGGAATGGAGCACCGGGACATTCTGTAAAATAATAGAGTTGACGGTGCTCCAAAGAGCACAAAAATATATTACAGTTTTAAGCCTTGCCAAAAGCAGCTTCACCTTATAATAAAGTGACACACAAACTGTGCACAAAACAGTGTGACTGTATTGGAATCATGTTAAGTTCTCTCTTTGATGTGCACCATCAATCAATCTCGCACAAGAGCGTATTTATTCAAGGCATTATATACATTCTAAACGTTTAGTAAATAT
This sequence comes from Xenopus petersii, assembly GCA_038501925.1. Taxonomy (NCBI): domain Eukaryota; kingdom Metazoa; phylum Chordata; class Amphibia; order Anura; family Pipidae; genus Xenopus; species Xenopus petersii. Next base: position 136,260,990 of record CM076682.1, read on the forward strand.
GGACAGTGGCGCCTTGGGCCAATAGAGATCTAAGAAACACTTATGTAAGAGAATTACTATAGAAGTACTAGAAAGGGTACTAGAAAGGGTTCCATCCCTGTCTGTGTGTGTTTTCATATTAAAGCCAAGGAGCTATGGAGTATGCATGAATGGCAGTCCACAATGATTGCTGCAAGGCATCTGTATGTGGGAGTGAAGAAGAGCCGACAGTGTTTGGGTCAAGACTTAACATGCCTTCAGAGGTGCACTAGGTTTTCTAAAAGCTTACAGGATTACCAGATTCATTTGGCCCATATCGCATTCACTTCATTTTCAGACATTTTCACATCATAGGAAAAACTGAAGTTCTTACTAAAATCGTCAAGCCGGAATATTTATAAATATATTTTGCTTTTGAACATGGAAGAGCACTTACCAAATAAAAACACAGCATGCCTAAGTGCAGGTAAAATATGTGGAAAATAAAAAAAATAACGCACTCAAATGCAATATATATATATATATATATATATATATATATATATATATATATATATATATATATGTATATATGTATATATATCAGATGAAAATTGAGCATAGGACTGCCCAGATATGGGATGACTTTGACGTTGTTGGCCAGTTTAAATATATTGCAATATATGGACAAACAATCCCTGTTTTGTTTAAAGGGTAAGGCATTTTTCAGTTGCAGTATGCACAAAATGTCTCTGTCTTAAATATATTGATAATGGGTTGAGTGCAGAGACCTCTTGTATTTGTATATATATATATATATATTTTCAAAACCTGAGAGTGCAGCAGTTTTGTTTGTTTTAATATGTTTTTGATGCTGTGGCACCCAGTATATGGTGTGTACCGAGTATATATATATATATATATATATATATATATATATATATATATATATATATATACTGTATACAGGAATAGCGACATTCAGGGGACTCTTAATGCAAACAAAAATAGTTATTTATTGAAGACTCGAAGTTTCAATCCCACGCAGGGATCTTTGTCAGGAGAATACAGAATAAAGGTTTGTTCTGTATTCTCCTGACGAAGATCTGTGTGGGATCGAAACGTTGAGTTGCTATTCCTGCATGTATATTGTTACTCTTTTGCTGGCACCCGGGCGGTTACACAGTAAACGGAGTGCACCTTTGGGACTTGTTTATATATATATATATATATATATATATATATATATATATATATATATATACACATATTCAGTTATCCAGAAAGCTCTGAATTATGGAAAGGTTGTCTCCCATAGACTCCATTTTATCCAGATAATCGGAAAATCCAGCTTTAATGCCTACCGGAAGCAAAACCAGCCTATTGGGTTTATTTAAGGTTTCTATGATTTTCCCCAGGCCACAAGCATTCTGAATAACAGGTCCCATACCTATATACAGTGGTGTAACTAGATGTTAATGGGCCCCCAAAGATTGTCCTGTTTTACCAATGTATAGTAAAATAACTCATTAATTAGGGCCTCATGGGGGCCCCTGCTTCCTCTGTAGTTACACCCTGCCTGTATATATAATTAATAATAAATATTACTTATCTATAATGCATCTTTTGCAGGTATTAATGTGCATTGTTTGAATTATATATACCTAAAATAAAACTAGTATAGTACCAGTATAGTGCCGTGCTGTCCCTCAGATCAGAGATGTAATCCCTTACAGGGAAAAAGCATTTGAAATGCTTAAATATTCTAATACCTATATATTATTATATATCTTACCTGGAAGATATTTTATATATTGTATAAAGTATATGGGATATGTTATTCCGAAACCTTCGAGTTATGGAAAGGCTGTCTCCCATAGACTCCTTTATAACCAAATAATCCAAAATTTAAAAAATGATTTCCTTTTTCTCTGTAATAATAAAACAGTAGCTTGTACTTATTCCAAACGAAAATATAATTAATCCTTACTGGAAGAAGAACCAGCCTATTGGGTTTATTTAATGTTTACATGATTTTCTAGTAGACTGAAGGTATGAAGATCCAAATTACAGAAAGATCCATTATCTGGAATACCCCATTCTGTATAACAGTTCCCATACCCGTAATAAGGCACAACTTTAAAATTAGAATGAATTAATACTTAACAAAATGTTGGAAATGCCATAAACATTACAGATGGTCTGGTATTCCACGGCATGTTTGCTTAGAACAGATGACCATGGGTCTTAGCTTAGTTGTGCCAATATTCATAAGAAAGTATTGTAGACAGAGGTATTATGATAGAGGTATAAATCAAATGGCTGCATGAGAGGGGGTGTAGGGGATAGTTGATTTAAAGTTGGGCCCCATGTTCTTTTTCTGATGCCCCACCCTCTTCCTACTTTTATGTCTGTCGGCATAGAGTTTTTCATTCATAATCTCCCAGTGCTACTTTGCCTTGAAGCTTACAACAGACAGAAAGCTTCCGCACATAACAATGAAATCTTTTCTCCTGCTTTGATTATTGTTATTACAGTCTTAAGCAATTACAGTGATGAAAGAAAAATAAGGGTATTTCCAGATGTCCAACGTAAACGTCTGCACTGTCAAGCAGATCTGTTGTTGAGCCTTTGGAATTGCACTATAATTTGTGCCCCAGCAGCAAAGAAGAAATGATAAGCTTTGATTTCATCATAATGTTTTTGCAAAGCCAAAAGAAATTTGGCCAGCGACAGCACTCCCTGACATAAAAGTTCTATTATATAGCAGCACAACTAAGGAATTATTAAAATCGTTTGCTAAAGTAACTTGTATGAACATTCACTACATATTTCAGTTGTTAACATTAATAAACAAAGTTCACTTTGTTGCACCTCTTTCTTTCACAATACAGGTATGGGATGCTTTATCTGGAGGCCCATTATCCGAAAAGCTCCAAATTATGGGAATGGCATAAAATCTATTTAAAGCAAATAATTCTTATTTTTAACGTGCATTATTAAATCAGTTCCTTGTACTTGATGGTAAGTAAGTTGCATGAACAACATGTTTCGGGTATAGAACCCTTTTTCACACTTGATAAAAGGTTCTATACCTGAAACATGTTGTGTGAATAAAACCACTTTGCAGTAAATTGCTGCTTGGGCTTGGTCATTCCTTAAGAATGTTGTAGTTGCACTATTAACGTCTCGATGGGACGTGGAAGGAAAAGCCGAACATAAAGGTATAGTTGCGTATCTAAGGATTGAACATAGTAAAATAGTAAGTTAGTTTGAAAAAAGGAGTCAACTCACATCCACCAAGTTCAACCTTTTAAGTTTATATATAACCTGTCTAACTGCTAGTTGATCCAGAGGAAGGCAAAACACCCCATCTGAAAATGGCAATTGGACCAGTCCCTGGATCAAATTGTACTATGAGCTATCTTCCATAACACTGTATTCCCTCACTTGCTAATAAGCCATCCAACCCCTTCTCTCAAGGAGAGAAATCCACATCTCCACAGCTCTCACTGTAAAAAAAACCCTTCCAAAAATTTAGCCAGAACTTCCTGGTTGCCTTCTTGTCAGCTGGAAGGATCTACTGGTAAATAAAACATTAGAGAGGTTATTGTATGATCCCCTTATATATTTATATATAGCTATCATATCACCCCTTAAGTGCCTATTCTCCAGCATGAACAACCCCAACTTGGCCAATATTTCCTCATTGTTGACATGTACCATAACTTTTACCAGCTTAGTTGCCTTTCTCTGATTCAATAATGTCCTGTTTCAGGTCTGGAGACCAAAACTGTGCGGCATATTCTACATGGGGCCTTACCAGTGCTCTGTACAATGGAAGAATAACCCCCTCCTCCCGTGAATCAATGCCCCTTTTAATACAGCTCAAGAACTTGTTTGCTTTTGATGCTGCTGACTGGCATTGCTTGCTACAGCCAAGTTTATTATCTACAAGGACTCCAAGGTTCTTTTCCATTATGGATTTGCCTAGTGCAGTCCCATTAAGGGTATAAGTGACTTGGATAATTTTACATCCCAGGTGCATGACGTTACATTTATCAACATTGAATCTCATTTGCCACTTAGCTGCCCAGATTGCCAGTTTGTCAAGATCCTGTTGCAAGGATGTTGTATCTTGGATGAAATTAATTGGGCTGGATAGTTTTGTGTCATCTGCAAACACTGATACATTACTTACAATACCCTTCCCTAAGTCATTAATGAACAAGTTAAAAAAAAGTTGGCTCAATACCAAGTCCTGAGGGACGCCACTAAGAACCTTACTCCAAGTAGAGAATGTCCCATTAACAACCACCCTTTCACTACTTGGAGTAAGGTTCTTAGTGGGGTCCTTCGGCTCGGTATTGGGCCCACTTTTATTTAACTTGTTCGTTAATGACTCAGAGGAGGTATTGTAAGTAAAGTAACCCTTTCTCTTTACCCGATCCTTTAACCAGTTTCCTATCCATGTGCAAACAACTTCATTAAGCCCAAAATACCTTATTTTAGAAAGCAGTCTTTTGTGGGGCATAGCATCAAATGCTTGGGCGTTGAAGGGCAGCCCTTACAATGGTAAAATTTGCTTTTCTGAAATTCATGTTTTTTTGTTGCCCCAGTGTATATTTGTTTTTTGCACCAGACATTAAATGAGATCACATTATGGTCAATTTTGCCCAGGGGTTCAAAGAAGCCATGCAACCCAAAAAAAATAAAGTCATTTTTAAAAAGTCATTATTCATGATGGGATCCAGAAACGTGTTATCCAGAATACTCCAAATTACAGGATAGCCATTTCCAATAGACTCTATTTTATACAAAGAATTCATATTTTAAAATAAAATCCCTTTTTCTGTTTAATAATAAAACAGTAGCTTGTACTTGACCCCAACTAAGATATAATTTTTCTCATTGAAAGCAGAACAATCCTATTGGTTTTACTTAATTTAAGTGATTTTTAGGTAGATTTCAGGTATGGAGATCTAAATTACGTAAAGACACCTTATCTGGAAAACCCCAGGTCCCAAATTTTCTGGATAAAAGGTCCCATACCTGAACCATACCTGAATCAATACATTTGCTCATGGTAAACTGCCCCTTTAAGTTAGGACATTCCTACCTTCCATTCCAATGCATTAAGTACATGATATCCATTTGTATGAGCAATGCTGGGGCTGGATAGGCAATGGGAGAGCTACATTTATCAAAATAGCCATTCATTATACAATTAGCCTGGAGTTAGATACTTTAAGGGGGTTATGTAATAAAAGGCCCTAAGTTTGCCCAGGAGCAGTAACCTATAGCAACCAATCGGAAGGTAGCATTTCCTGGTCACCTGTTTAAAAGCAAACCTCTTATTGGTTGCTATGGCTTGCTGCTCCTGGGCAAACTTAGTGCCATATATTACATATGGGGGTTAATGCTCAGTGCAATAAATTTGGAGGTGTGATCAATAACTTAAACGCCAAGTATATCCTCCTCTTTAGCATGAGCTAATTCAGATGAGCTGCGTCTGTGTATTAATAAAGCATTTAAATGTATTTTTGAAAGTTCAGATAATGTTTATGCACTTTTTCTACACAAGAACAAATGAATGTGCTCATATCAAAAAACATTTTCCCTTTAAGGAACACAACTAAATGTTTTAACTGAAACTTGATAATCATTATAATTTATTAATTTAAATTGTAATCAAGAGTAATGAGTGTGGGAATTCAATCAAAGGCCATAGGAGATAGTGGTCTTCAGTTTAAGAGATGGTAACACCCAGGCTAAAGTTAAGTAGGTATTCTCCTGTGTTTTATTCACAGAAGGTTCTTTTTTTAACCAAACAAGGCACTTTACAGTTTACAGCATATGCAACACACAGTTCATTCTTCTGTTGCTAGAGCAGACTGGTCCAGTAGTCTGAATATATTAAAATCCTGCTTTTTGTATTGTGCCTCAGCCATTAACTAAAGAAAAGCTTTTGACTCACTGCCCCTCCTAAGCTTTCCTGGTTCCTATTCTAGGACATAGAGTTCGTACACAACTTCTCTCCATTTCCAAAGGTGATAATTTATCAATCCCTGCACCAAATTACTGTCTACAATATTGTGGCTCATCAGTTTCCATTAGCAGTTAATTAGCAGTTATACTGAAGAGTGCGCCAAAGTGAGTATTCTACAAATAACTATGTAGGAAGGGCTAATGAATCAGTCACTTAATTTAAAGCCACTTAAATTACATAGTTATAAAGTTAAGATGGGTTGAAAAATGACAAAAGTCCAACAAGTCCAACTCCTCCAAATGAACCACGGTGCACATATATACAGGTATAGGATCCCTTATCCGGAAACCCGATATCCAGAAAGATCGGAATTACGGAATGTCTGTCTCCCATAGACTCCATTATATCCAAATTTTTAAAAATGATTTCCCTTTTCTCTGTAATAATAAAACAGTACCTTGTACTTGGTCCCAACTAAGATATAATTAGTCCTTATTGGAAGCAAAACCAGCCTATTGGGTTTATTTAATGTTTAAATGAATTTCTAGTAGACTTAAGGCATGAAGACCCAAATTACAGAAAGATCCGTTATCCGGAAAACCCCAGCTCCCGAGCATTCTGGATAAAAGGTCCCATACCTGTACACACACTCATACCAACCATATAAGAATTATATATACCAAAACTACACCTAAACTAACTAACTGTAGGTTTTAAGATCACAGTAGCCTTGATCTTTTTCCCCTCTTAAAGTAGAACTAAAGCTTAACTAAAGAAGTAGCTAGAAATGTTGTAAATAATGTTTTGGGGTTCTGTACCAGCCCAAGGCAACCACAGCCCTTTAACAGGGAAGATCTGTGTCTCTGATGCCCCAGTAGCTCCCATCTTCTTTTCTGCTGATTCACAGCACATGCTATTTATCAAAGTCTGAATTTATCTCAATATTTTCTGCTACAAACTCCGATCAAATCCGCTCAGGTTTTAAACACTTATTTATTATTAAAATAATCTGATTTTCACGATTTTTTCGGACTTATTCATCCGGTTTTCGCAAATTTCTAGATTTTTCACCCAAAAACTCGGAAAACTTTGGGGTATTGCAAGAAACCCAGCGCACATCAAAAAATCATTATGACTTCTTCCATTGACTTATAAGCAAACTCGACATTAATATTCGTGATTTTTTAAAAAGTCTGATTTTTTAAAATTAAAATCACAAATTTTTTTTGTGATTTTTGCATTCGGAGTTTAGTAAATAACCCCAATAGTATACAGAAAATATATAATACAGGCATGGGACCTTTTGTCCAGAATGCTCGGGACCTGGGGCTTTCCGGATAACGGGTCTTTCCGTAATTTGGATCTTCATACATATAAGCACTGCGTATCTTGACAGCGCTATATAAATAAATGATGATATAGGGGCATATTTACAATGGGTAGAATATCGAGGGTTAATTAAACCCTGATATTCGACCATCGAAGTAAAATCCTTCGACTTCGAATATCGAAGTCGAAGGATTTACCGCATATACTTTCGATGAACAATTAAATCCTTTGAATCTAACGATTCAAAGGATTTTAATTCATCGATCAAAAGATTTTCTTTCAATCAGAAATTGCTTAGAAACTGTATGGGGAATGTCCCCATAGGCTAACATTGGTGCTCGGTTTAAAGTGGCGAAGTAGGTAGTCAAAGTTTTTTTTAAAGAGACAGTACTTTGACTGGTCGAAGAGTTAAATGATTTTTAGTTCGAATCTTTCGATTCGAAGTCGTAGTCGAAGGTCGAAGTAGCCTATTTGATGGTTGAAGTACCCAAAAAAAACTTCGAAATTCAAAGTTTTTTTACTTCGAATCCTTCACTTGAGCTTAGTAAATGTGCCCCTAAATCTACTAGAAAATTATGTAGACATTAAATCAACCCACTACGCTGGTTTTGCTTCCAATAAGGATTAATTATATCTTAGCTGGGACCAAGTACAAGCTACTGTTTTATTATTACAGGGAAAAAGAAAATTTGGATTATTTCATTATAACGGAGTCTATGGCAGACAGCCTTTCCGTAATGCGGAACTTTCTGGATAATGGGTTTCCAGATAACAGATCCCATACCTTTATAAATATCAGCAAAGAAACCAGTGCAAATAGCACCAGAATAAGTTCATTATATTAAATATGGCATTTTTACCCATATTAATTTTTAAGGTTTAGTTCTCCTTAAAAGACATTTAAAAAATCTGCCACTCTTCAGAATAACCGCTAATGTAATCTGATGAGCCACAATACTGAAGACAGTAATCAAGCACATAACCTACATACTGGAAAATTAAATTGGGTTTCTGATTGGGTTTCAGGTAAAAACGTATTTGTATGCAGGCTCCAGAATCTGAATTTTCATTCAAACAACTGAATATTTTCTCTCCCATTGAATAAGACACTTTCGAACATTTGAATTTCTAAGGTTCTTTTCAGGAAACAGTCATTTTATTTCCCAATGTTTTGACAGTAGATCTATTGCGCTTGACATTTGCACTCACTCAGCCGCTTGTTTAATGTCTCAATAGAGTGTAGAAACTGGAAGAATAGCAATATAAACAGCAAAAGAACCACCTAACACTGCAAACATTTTTTTTTTACCTATGGATTATGATTTGTCTTACAAATCCATTTTTTTTTTTAACAATTGATGGACTGACATTATTTCATAAATCTTAAAACTACGTTTCAGGATTATGACAAATGTATTTTAAGATATTATCAGTTTTACACTTTTCAGTGTTTTGTAACATTACATTATCATTGAGGATGTCACAATCAAACAGATTTTTTGTTTTAAATAGAATAAAGGCAAATATAATTATTACATTACCCAATCATCGCCATGCAGTGTTATGTTATGTATGCTATACCATATTATGTTTATCCCAGCTTTGAATTTTTCTTATTGACCTTCAACTTACAAAGAACCATTTTGAAAAAAAAACAAGTAGAAAAGATGCTCCATGTTTCTTGTTCCTGTTCTTGGGTTCCTGAGTTCCAGTTCCTCTTCCTTTCTCCTCAAGTCTGTTCCATGCCCTGTCCTTGTCCCTCTGGTTCTGACTTCCCTGTTTTAACCACGGCCTGTTATCTGGATCCCTGTTTGTCTGCTGATTGCTCTTGACATTTGTGTTGTCTCAAAGGACACTGTTTGATTGTCGCCAGCCTTGATCCTGTGCCTGTAATTGGACTTTGTTTAACTGCTCTACAATCACACTTCTGCAGAGGTCTGTGCAAGTTTTTCTTTATTATATCTTCTATAGTTACTTAGCACATTGACTTCTGTCTGATAATTCACTGAGCATTTCTAACACAAACATCTTTTTAACAATGGAAAGTTAAGATCTTAATTATCTGTCCTTGGGATTGCAGGAAGTTTGCTTCAGATTCTCACCTGGCCTCATGGCAGAAGTGCCCCACCCATCATATAAAGTCCCGCCAATAACCTATGTTTTGTTTTTTAGGAAGGCATACACAGTAATATATACACAGTAATATACTGTACATTTGGACAGTGCAGTACAATTAACAGGTGAAATATTCATGACATCTAAAACCATTAATCACTTGAAACCTTCAGTGTCATGCATTTCAACAACACAGTGAATGAAAGAATGTAGCATTGAAGAATGCACAGGCAAAGGTCTGCTGCAGATATAATTTATGTCATCTGAAAAATCTGCTCAGAGAGCTTATCCTGCTTTTGATGCCAGTGGTATATAGGATTTAAAGGGGCAAATTCACTAAGATGCGAAGCGCCGAACGCTAGCGTCAATTCGCTAGCGTTTGGCATTTTCGGTACTTCGCAAATTCACTAACGAACGCTGGTGTAAATTCGCTAGTGTTACTTTGCACACTTACGCCAGGCGAATTTTCGCTAGCGATGTAAGTACGCAAATTCACTAACTTGCGCAGTGTACTGAACGCTACCTTTTACGCTAGACTTCGTTTGCCACCTCAGACCTGGCGAAGCGCAATAGAGTAGTTAGGGATTGTTTCCAAAAAAGTCAAATTTTTTTCTAAGTCCCAAAAAACACTGGCGTGTTTTCTACATGATGGGTGATAGGCTGAAAAAGATCGAAACATTTTTTGGGGCTCCCCTCCTTCCCCCCTACATTTTCCTCATGGCAACTTACCTAGACAGTGGGCACATGTGTAGGGCAAAATAAAATTTATATTTGCCGATTTGAAGGTTTTCTAGGCATTTGAAGTGGTGATACGTGTTCCTCCATTGAAATTTGAATTTCGCGCCGTATGCAAATGAACCATCGCTAGCGAAACTTCGAAAACTTACGCTACCCCTGTGCGCAACTTCGGATTTTAGTGAATTTGCGGAGCGCTGGCGAAAATACACCTGGCAAAGTGTGGCGAAGTGTGGCGAAGTGCAGCGAAGTTGCGCCTGCCCCAAAGTGTCTCGACCATTGTTGAGAAGGAGCTGATGCCTGGTGCAGCAGGTTTATTAAGTATTTAGGGGAAAGTTTATATGTGAACAAGGAAAATCAGTACTCACATTTTATAAAGTATGTTTCCTGATTCATTCAATCTCTACTCACAATAATTAGATTACAGTAGTAGGTGTAAGTAAGAACTTTAAAGGCCATCAATTTTGTTTCATTAGGATTTGTTTAATGAAATTATAAAGAGATGAATCTAAATATATTTTACCTTAGCTCCCCTTCCCTAATTTTTATGAAGGTGTTAATGGCTCAACTTATACATAGTCCAGCCAGAATTGCTACTGTCTCTCAGTCTGGTCACCAAATATGACCAAGATGTCTAGAGGGAAAAATATTAGTAGAGTGATGCATTAAAGGTTTAGAGGTCTATATTTCCTTACTAGTGATTGCAAATTTGCTTCTACGCTTATTTTCCAAAACTGTATATATGACCTATGCTGTAATGTCCATAAAGAGAATTTTGGAAAAAAACAAACTTTCTTAACTTTTAAGGGATTATAAACTTCAAAGTATAAAGAAATGTCGTCCTTCTATCTTTAGAAATGCCAGCAGCTTTTTGCATATCCCCACCACTGCACCCAGTAACCCCCAGCAGAGACGAACGATTACCGCTCCGTTGGTGTTAAAATGGCTTTTGATCTCCTAACATACTGGAAATTACTTAAAGGTAAGCCATCTGCTAGCAAAAAAAGGCACTGAGTTTCCTTAGGAAGTCTGTGTGAATTCTGAACATCACCACTTTAATAATTCTATATGAACCCAGCTTATGTGATTAAGCGCACTCTGCTTTGAAATCTGTAAAATAATTCTAGCATGTTATTTGAATGTGTTTTATATTATATGTTTTGGGATGATCCATTGCTGTGTCTATAAGTAACTGATAATACAGTGGCTTAAAAAGTAAGACATACCTTGCACAGATCAATATGTCACATGTATAAAGATAACATAGTAAATAATTGCTAGGCAGGTATTTTATCAAGTGCCATTCTTTTCATAGTTAGCCCCCACTGATCCAATTGATAGCCGAGTAGTTGTACAGCTCTACAGTATAAAGCAAGAAAGAATTGCTAATTGTCACAACTTGTTGGAAATGGTCTCCAAAAAGATCAAAGTCAATACAGAGTTGGTTTTATTACAGTTTGGCTAGAAGCATCTCTAAGGATGTGGAAACATTATCCAGATCTGGCTAAGTTTGCATCTGCTTGAGTAATTGGAGTTTACACATTTTTTGCCTCTCGTTTCTATTTTGACCATTCCCTCTGCTAATAAAAAGAAACAATGTCTTCCTTTTCTCATCTTTGAATTTGTAGCAAGTAATCCAGCCGCACACTGATATTTGTTGTGAAAAAGTGATATTATTTATTCAGCCCATATACATACAAGGTAAGGGCAAAGGGCCCAGTGAGGTCCGAAACGTTGCCCTTACCTTGTATGTATATGGGCTGAATAAATAATATCACTTTTTCACAACAAATATCAGTGTGCGGCTGGATTACTTGCTACATTGTATGCTGGACCCTGTGAGCAGGAAAGGGTCACCCAGAGCAAGCACCTGATACCCGATAGAGGGCTTTTCTGAAGGGTTGAGCACTCCTATTTTTGCAAATACTAATCTTTGAATTTGTAGGCCTGTGGTGCACACCAAGCAGCCTCGTATGAATTCAAAACGAAATGTCTGCAGTTACAAAATCACATCCATCTGTGCCATCCAGGGCAAAGAATGGGCAGGATTTGTATTAAGACACACATTTACTGCTTGTCCAAACCAAATAGGAACCCTTAAAATAGTGGTTCCCAACAGTTGGGTGCCCTCCATGTGGGGCTTAGAGTTTTGGATGGAGAGGTCTGATTTGAAAATAATGCTTATTTGCTCTCCTAGATATACAGTACCTGAAAGCTCATGTTGGATATCGATTAAAGCAAGATTGTGATGCCCTAGATGTTTTTTGGAATGACTGATTCAGCAATTTCTTTTTATGACTTTTTATGAAGCTTTGATATGACCTAAGACGGGGCACCTGGCCAAATGTTCATTCCATGGGGAATGTTAAATCGAATAAACCCAACAACTACTGCCTTTAAGTGATGTTTTTTTGAAGCTCCATAAAGCTTGTTTTTGTTAAATTTAAATATGGAGTTGATTTAGCATTCAGTGAAATCTTTTTTGAAGGATTCAGTATTCAGATGAATGCAAAACATGTGGATTCAATGCATCCCTACTCACAATTCATATGTCTGAATAGTTTTCCATTTTATAGACACTCTTTTGCAGTAATGAACTAACCATTTTCTTCAAAACCATTAAAATATGACTTTCTGAACAGAGTTGATGACTTGTCATTTCATGTAGTAGGGAAATCAGTATCCCCCTCAGCTCGTCTTTCCCTTTGCCTCCTATCATTTTGGATGGCTAACCTCATGAGGTCATCCAAAGTGGATGAAGGAGGGTAATTAACCAGGCTATTTTTGAAAGACCTAGAAAGACCCACCCGGAATTGACTACGAAGAGCTGAATCATTCCACCCCGTCTCAACTGACCAGCTGCTGAATTCTGTGCAATACTCCTCAATAATTCTTTTCCCTTGACGGAGTTTATGAATAGCGGAATCGGCAGAACTAGCACAATCCGGGTCATCGTATAACAACATGGCCATGGTAGCAAAAAATGCTTCTAGGGATAAAGGGGCAGGGTCAGAGGGGGGTGATCTTAGTGAAATTGTAATCGAACAGCACCACTCAATCTTTATAAGATAAAAATGCCTTTATTGCAGCCTTCTGGGCATCACAGCGACGTTTCAGGCCTCAAATGGCCTTTTATCAAGCTGGGGGTAATCTTAGTGCCCAAACTTGTGGGTCACCTTGTAATAAGGTCATAACGAACCTTACTTCATCCTCACCAGTAGGGAAGTTGTGAGGGAAAAAACTGAGGTATAAATTACATGCCTCTTGAAAAACAAAAAATGTACTCCTATCCCCACTAAACTTATCAGGAAAGGGGATTTTTGGGTCATGGGAAAACCCCTATTACCTGAGTAACTGACTGAACAGACTCCTCAGGAATCTCAGATTGATGTGCATCCAACCTCTCGGAAAGAGACCGCAAACCTTGAATAATAAAGTTCTGCTTCCCCTCTTGTTCATCAAGACGCTGGAGGAGGGTCGAATACAACAGTTCAGTGGTTTGCAGAATAGCGGGAGCTTCATCCATTTTCTTCTGTCTCATGGGCCCGTTGTACTGTCACATTCAGCACCCGACACCAGAACCCAAGCTAAGCTCCCTGGTCTCGGCTCTCACTTCTGCCTTTAACAGCCGCCTTTCACCTCGGGGGAATTGGATGCCACCAGGTCTTAACAGAGGGAGGAGCAAAGCTAACGGTTCTGGATGAGCAAAGGGGCACGATTGTCTCACCAGGATACTGAAGGAAGAACACCACCAGAAACAGGCAGGCCGGGCCAGCACAAGCAGTTAGAATGGTCAGACAGGCCAGAATCAGGATAGAGATCGTAGAATAGTCGGAGCAGAGGCAAAGGTTTCAGGATTGGAGAAATCTACGTAGTTTCAGACAGGCAAGGTCAGGATTGGAGAAGTCAGAGTAGTAAGAAGGCAGGCAAGGGTCAAACACAGTAGATCAAACAGGAAATCACCAGCAATAAACACCCAGGAACAAGCTAATTGAACCTAACAACGGGCAATAAGCTGAATAATGAATTCCCTTTTTAACCGTTTGATTTTGGCGCCATTGCGCGCTGACGTCACACGCCAGTGTTACTGCGCCTTTAAGAAACGAGCGTGCGCGGTGCACGCGCCTTAGAGGAAACTGGCACCAGAAAGGAAGGAGGAGCTGCGCAGCGGGCGTCCACGCCGAAGTAGCGGTGGTGGTCCCCGCTGCCCACTAGACCACCAGGGTAAGTCCTGACAGTTGCATTTTTTTACCAAATTGGATGCTAATTTTTGTCCACACTACTGAATTGCTTGTTGGCACCTTGCATTAGTAAATGAGCCCTTATGTGTTTTACAAGTAGAGCGTTTTCAACAAAGTGATGAGATAAGCTCCCAAAATGGTGGCCACAGAGGATAGGTAGACAGTGGTTAAGTCTGCACAAGTAATAACCTCACATGCAGAGTAAACTGCACTGCTTTCCATCCATGTCATTGGGGTGCTTCATGGTGGATAGTAGGGGTCGTGTGGGCCAACAAAATGCTCCTATGTCCTTGTTCTAACAGAAACTGTGGGGATGAATTTACTGTAGCTTTACAGTTTATCATTTATTAATTGATTTTAGAAGGTTAAAAAAATGACCAAAAATTAATTAAACTAAAATCGCCTAATTAAAAAGATAAAACATATTTTGGGGATTTTTATCAGTTTGTTATGCCGTGGTTCCCACTCCATTCCTTGTGACTGTGAGTGTCTGAAAGAACAATTCATATGTTTAATACAATCGCATTGAAATGAGAGTCGGTGACCTGCGAGTGAACCGCAGGAAAATAGCTTTATCACAAAATCTGGTAATTACGTTGAGCTGGCTAAACAGGCATCTAATCTGTGTCTGAAATGTTCTTCTTGTTTCAAGAAATCTTAAAATAAAGATTCCATTCTCTCTCAGCCTACAGCACATAACGAAGGAGGGAAAGCAGATGATTAATTATTTGTCACAAGACAACACAAAAGTTCACTTAAATATTTTGCTGCTTTGACCTCAAAAAATATCAAGTTCAGTATGTCTGAATAGTTTTCCATTTTATAGACACTCTTTTGCAGTAATGAACTAACCATTTTCTTCAAAACCATTAAAATATGACTTTCTGAACATATAGCACATCAACATCTGACTAGAATATTTGTTACACCTAAAACACTCTATAAAGGGGTTCCCTAGTGAAAGAACGCAACCTTATTTAGTATATTATTTAGGTATCACTTGTGTCTGGGGGAAAGGCTGCATTTTGCAACTTGCCAATTCCAAATATTTGCTTCCTTTGAGTCATTGGATTCTAGCTGTCAGTATAACAGGAAATTAGGCCTGATTAGTGGAGTCTAACTAATTTGCTAATTAGTGTTTTACAACCAGGCTAAGTGGGAAGATAGGAATCCTTTTCCTCCTGTTCCTCATGAATACAGTGATGCCAAATGTAGGCAGTATTGCAGTCATGGAAGAGGCTGGAAGGCAAGGTGCATATTGCAAAAATAATTGACCGTTTGCACCTTGCCTTCCTGTTTGCAAATGAGCCCTTATCATCATCATCATTTATTTATATAGTACCAACAAGTTATGCAGTGCTTAACATTAGATAACGAACAGGGAACAAACAGTAGATAAAAAACAAGGGTTTACAGAGTACTATAGGACTAGAGGGCCCTACCCGCAAGAGTTTACAAACTAAAGGCTTAGGGTACCATTGAGACATAAGGATTCTAGAAACAAATTTGTGATTTATAATACCTTTATGACTGGTTTATTAAGATACATAAGTTTCCCTAAAACAGGTGGGTCTTTAGGGGGTGTTTGAAATCGATATAGTCTGTGTAATAAAATTACCTACGCGGCGGGGTCGGCCGTTGCTCCACCAGCGGGGACGCCCGCTGCGTGTCTCTTCGGCGCCATCTTGATTCTCCTAGGGTGCGTGCGGCGCGCCTGCGCGCCTCTTAAAGGTACAGGCGCGCTGGCGTGATTGCACCAGCGCGTATTGACGCTCGTTTTGCCGCCAATTTCGAATGTATATAAAGCCCATTCTGACCCCCAGCCAGTGCCCGTGATAGAACTTGTTTTTTTTGGTTTCCTGAGCCTAGTGCATCTGATCTGAATCTTGTCTGTCTGATAACCTGTGTTTGACCCTGCCTGTATCCTGACTACTCAGAACTCTGTATCCTGACCTTGGCCTGCCTACGACAACTCTCCTGCTTAACCCCTTGATTGACAACCCGGTTTGACCCTTGCCTGCCTGACGATTCTGATATCCGCCTGCCTCGACCCAGCCTGTCTGACCATCCTTCTGCCTAATCCTTTTGTACCGTGACCTTCGGCCCAACAGACTTTGCTAACAGCCGTGCCCCTTCGCCAGCCAGAACATCTCCCCTTGCACCCCTCGTAAAGTCCAGATGGCACCCAAGTAAGCTGAGGGCTCTTCCCGAAGCCCAACGGTGGTCACACTACTGGTGAAGCCGAGCCGAGACCAGGGTGCTTGACATTTTTTCTGGTATCGGGTGCCGGCCATGACAGTCTGACATTTTTTTATTTTCCCAAATCAGGCTTCCTTTTTACTGGCCTGTCTTTAGCTGCTGCCAATGCCCCCCCCCCCACTGCTTTAAAATAATCTTCATCCAGGGACCCCTCAGAATTGTTCAAGAATACTATACAGCAGTGATTTTTTTTCATAGGGTAAATACAAAAAAGGAGCCCCAGCATTGCTTGAGGTCACCTTTAAAAATATGTATTTACTGAAATCACTGATTTCAAACAAACTTTGGGTTATAGAACTAGCTCCCAGATTTCATTTAGGTCAAATCTAATAGAAAAATTCTCTGCAAAACAATGATCCAGCAGCCCCTCAGATCTAGCCTGACTTTATGTCCTTCTAACCATAAAAGACACTAGGGGGCACATTTACTTAGCTCAAGTGAAGGATTAGAATGAAAAAAACTTTGAATTTCGAAGGTTTTTTTTGGCTAATTCGACCATCGAATTGGCTACTTCGACCTTCGAATACGACTTCTATTTGAACGATTAAAACTAAAAATCGTTAGACTATTCAACCATTCGATAGTCGAAGTACTGTCTCTTTAAAAAGAACTTAGACTACCAACTTCGCCACCTTAAACCTACCGAGCTCCAATCTTAGCCTATGGGGACCTTCCCCATAGGCTTTCTAAACTTTTTTTGATTGAAGGAAAATAGTTTGATCGATTATATTGATTATAATCCTTCGAATCGTTCGTTTCGAAGGATTTAATCGTTCGTTCAATCGAAGCATTTGTGGTAAATCCTTCAACTTCGATATTCGCAGTTGAAGGATTTTACTTTGAGGGTCGAATATTGAGGGGTTAATTAACCCTCGATATTCAACCAATAGTAAATGTGCCCCTAGGACTCATTTACAATGCACCACTCAGTGTTCAAAGTGCAGTCTTATACCCCTTAGTCTAGAGCTGGACAAGTTGGATCTTGGCAGCTTTGCCTGCACCCTGCAACATTAACTCCTCTTGGGTGAAGACATATGCGGTGTATTTTGGTGCTGAAACGTATGATATTACAATTTACACCGAAACCCATCTCTGTCTGAATCCGAGCTGAAGTAATGTTTCTGGGTGTAGGCACAGTGAGCAGAAGGGCAGCAGCCAAAGAGTGGATTCTCAGCTTGTGTTTCTTCGAAGGCTGAGATTCTACTTGTCCGCAGGCTGAGCTTTTGCACTTTACCCACAGGCTTTGTAAATGATCCCTTCTATGTTTTCAATTGCTATCCTCTATGCCATCTCATTATTAGCCAAAACATCCTCTTTGGTTCAATTTGTAAACATGTAAGTGCATCACTGATGATACAGAGAGAAGAAAAAAATGTAAATCTTCCCCTTAAATAGTTTGTTACAGGAATATAAAATCACAACCCTGTATTTATGGCTTTATCCTGTTTACATTATAAGTCTTTAATCTTTATCTGGTTAAAAAAACTGAAACCACCAATTAATTGAAATAATGCAGCACAGGATATGCAAAGCAGGCCCTTCTATGGTCTCCTGGAAAAGAAATGTATGTGCTACTAGGGCGCTGTGAATATTTTTATGTCAAGTTAAATGTATCTGGAAGTAGAAAAAGCTTTTACTTGGCATCCTTATTTAGGTCTGTGGAGTGTTTTGCCAGGACAAAACATATCTGCTTACACTTAGCAATATTTAATGAGCAAAATGTGCTTAATATTCTGCTCAGCAGTTTATAAATCTGTTATGTTCTCTCGCAGCCTTGAGCAGTAAAATGCTAGCACCTTTGCCTCTTGACATTTTTTAAATACAGCATTTGGATTTATATTTAGCTGTAGTGCTAAAAAACTAATAGTAGTAATATAAAATAAACGGTACCAGGGGTCAATGCATCCATACTAATCATGTTGCAGCTGTGACTATTGCCCGCAATCCTTTTTCTTGTGCATGGAACCAGATTTGCTTAAAACTAAAACCAAAGCACTGAGTTAACATGATGTTCCAATAACAGCCTGTGGGACAACCTACCAGCTGGTGTCAGGGACACAATATGCCTTGTACATCTTCTGCTACACAAACCTTTAGGCCATGTAACACTTGTTATGGATGAGGTGCAAGCAGGTTAAAGGACATGTAAAGGCAAACAAATTAAATCCCATTTTTACTTTCTTTAATGAAAAAGAAACCTATCACCAACTTTAATTAACAAAATATGTATCGTTTTTATAAGAAACCTGACTGTATGCAGTGAAATTCTCCCTTCATTTACTGCTGTGGATAGGAATTGTCAGACGGTCCCTAACTGCTGAGCAGGGAAACAATCATACTTATGAACAGCAGGGGGAGCCCCCGCCTTACTTCCCAGCCATGCAGAACTCAAGCAGCTTTATTTATGATGATCCCTAAGCAGCCCAGACCACGCTGAGCATGTGCACAGTCTTGGTCTTGCAAAGATGTTTTACAAAGTTACAAGATGGTGACCCCCTGTAGCCATAATAAGAATAATAATTTTCCTCTGAAAACTACGAATTATTCAAGGTTCGGATATTCGGAGCTTGATAAATAACCCCCTTAATGTGTTAAACCATGAGATAATTTTTTCTGAATTGAATCTGACCCTTTATGTGTTACTGTTTAATTTATGGGAAAATATTTGAGTGTTGCCAAACAGGAGGCTATTGAAACAGAGCAGGAAGCAAGGACTGAATAAAAAAGTGTTGCATATTCAATTTCAAATATCGTAACTCCTGGGGTGGTAAGAAAACACTTTAAAATATAAAATCTCTTACACAGTGTAGGAGCAATGTGCACCTTCCACTGAAAATAATAGCCTTTTACCTTGGGAACCTTTCAGTGAAACGAAACTGAAATTAATTCTTGTATAACACCCAAGATGCAAGTCTCAAGAGGGGGAAAAAATAATAATAATGGAAACAGCCAGATTGGCCTTTTCAGCCATATGTTTTATATAAATGAAAAACGGGATTTGGATTACATCAAGGAGTCATTTCTAACAATTATTTCTTACAGTTCCAAATGCCCCATACCAGGACTCCCTCTTTCCTCTGCGGCCCAGTTAAATCCCTTCTATAATTTAAAGCTAGCGTATATATAGGCAAATGCTTGCGGAATGAATCATGACTCTGTGCTTACACTGGATGATAGGCTTTTGTTTTAAAGAGGCAAAGGAGACTCATAAAAGGAGATGATTCATCTTTCTTTACATTTTATGAAATCATTAGTATACAGCTTGGGTTCCTTTCTCCGAGGAGGAACAGAAAGGAATGACATTTTTAGTTTAAAATAATTCACGGTCGTGGGGTAAAGGGGGGAAACGTGGCAAAGCAAATGATTTATTTACTAAGGCAAGCATCACATGAATTTATGAGATACAATAAATATTGGGCAAAAAGGCTGGTCATAAGGTAGGGCAGAGAGTGCATTTGCCTTAGGCTTCAGCATCACTATAAAGGATAAAAATATACAGGATATACACTTTATACTGTGTAACAATTGTTAGATATTTTCAGTATATACAACAAAGCCTTCACACACGCAGCCCTCCAGCTGTATTTTAACTGCAACAAAGGGGATGGTGGGATTTGTAATTCAATGATAGCTGGAGGGCTGGACATCTATTGTGTATATTCTAAAACTTTCTAACCACTGTTTCTTCAATTTTCAATGTTCTCGATACAGCAAGCTCTTAAAGGGCATGTAAATGCAAAAAAATAAAAAAAGTAAAAATTATTACTCTTATTATTTTTCGATATTTATTAAAGTCCGATGGTCTAAAAATTCTAAATCCAAAACACTGGCATCTAAAAGCCACTAAGGTCCTGTATAAGTCAATGGGGAAGGTCCCAGTGCCTGCGCTGATGTCTGTACTGATATCCAATGAGTTGCGCAAAAAACTCCGAAACCATGAAAAAATCATAGTCTTTTCGCAAAACTCCGAACAATTCAGAGTTTTCAGAGAAAACTTTTTTTCAGGCTTTTTCTCTTCATAAATAAGTGTAGGGGAGAAGAGAAATCCTTCCCCTGTTTTTCTGTCTGTGACATCATCCAGCCCAGTAACAGGCTGGAGAGCGACCTGATTGGCTGGACACCGCAGTGCATCCTGGGAAGAGAGGTTGTGCCAGACTGTGAAGCTGTGTGTGTAGGCCCTGTTGGAGCTGTGTGTGCAGGCTGTGTGATTGAGTCTAACACGTGTTGTGGAGAAAGGATCAAAAGGGAGCAAAGTCCTGCAAGAGCTGCTGGATCTGTGAGGTCTGCAGGAGTGCAGAAAGAGGCTGCCTGTCCCCTGCCACGCTGCTAAATCTTCAGAGGAGGAAAGTGCCATTGGTGAGAGTGATTCTGGAGAAAAGTTACTTGTGATTCCAGTGTGATCTGCCTCTGAGAGAAATCGCTGAGTAAATCCCTTGAAAAGAGGATTTGCCACAGATACAGTACTGAGCCTAACAGGAAGACAGGCCTTGTGTAATTTTGCCTGCTACGTGGGAAGCTGCTATTTTCCAAGGGAAAAGGTACTCTGGGGAAAGGGACATTGCATTTTGAACTGTTCTTTTTAACCCTTCCGGACAAGTGGGACTGTGATACTATAAGAACTGTGTTTGAACAGATAGTTAAAACCTAATAGGGATTTAGGTAGTGTCTTTTATATTCCCATACAGGTGTGACTTTTGTATTAGTTACTACTTTACAGTTTATATAAAGTTAAATATTGTTATCTGCAAAGTGTGTGTGTTTATTATTTCCTAGGGGATTCCTCTGAGGTAAGTTCCTCAGTGCTCCCTAGGTGGAGGCACTGCGCTGTGATTCCCAGTTCCCAGTACTTTTCGACTTGCAAAAGGGACTCAGGGCCCCTGAACTGCCAAGGAAGCTATTATTTAAAGGGACAGTAACCAAATTAGCGTTACATTTTGTAGGCACTGCTGAGATGTCGACTGGGAAGCTGGGGATGTTTGATGAAAATATGTCTGCCTTTGAAACTCCACAAAGTGTTCGCCAATGGTGTACTGCATTGGGACTTAACCCCCGAAAGGTTGCCACTGTTGGGCCCATGGTGCCCAGAGTGAAGGAAGAATTTATTTATCAAGTTCTGGATGGGGAACAGATTTTTTACCGCCCAAGGGTGGCTGCGTCATGGCGGGATTCTGCCGGGGTCCTGTTGAATGTCCTTATAGACAGCCCCAGAGAGATAGATCATGACCGTGTTTCCCCTGATATTGATGCTGAGAGTGAAGGTGAAGAAGTGAAGATTGTTCTGCCTGACATGTCTGATGATGCAGATTAATTACTGTCCCAGGGTAAAGCCCTTACTACCCAGTATGCAGTGAAGGCACCGGAGAGTGTGCAGCTGAACAAGACGTTGTTTGATTCGCCAGCTGAAAAGAGTCACATAAAGAGATGTCCATCCTGTGAGAGCGTGGTCTCCAAGGGGAGTCATCATAGCTCTGGTGGCTGGCTGGATACCCCAGAGATTGTGAGCGTGCTGGGACAGCTTACTGACCAACTGACACAGCTAGACTGGAATGGTAATTTTAAGAGACTTAAAGTGTTTTCAGGTACCAATCCTGTACCCTCAGGTGAAGAGTCCTTTGAGAGTTGGAGAGACTCCACTGTTGTGTCCGTGAGAGATTGGACTGGGCCCGAGACTACTATGACAAGGAAGATCCTTGAGAGTCTTCGCAGCCCTGCCGTGGATGTTGTTAAGTTCTATATGGTTAGTCACCCCGATGCTACTTCGGGTGATCTGATTGAAGTCCTGGAGGTGATGTTTGGCCCTGTAGAGAGTGCTACAGAGATGCTCTATCGCTTCCTCTCTACCGTCCAGAAAGAGAAGGAAGATTTGTCTGCTTATCTTGTGCGGCTAGAACAAGGCCTGAGACTGCTAGTGAGCCGTGGTACAATTACAAACGATGAAATGGATTCTATGAGAATTCGCCAATTGAAAAGAGGGACCCTGAATAGTGACCCTGTTGCCATGACAATTAGAGCACACTACCAGGATAAGCTACCCCCTGGGTATGTTGCTCTGATGGAGAGAGTTAGGCGAGAGGAGGCTGATGCCTATGTGAGAGGGTCAAACGGAGTTCCACTGCAGGGCATACAGAGAATCCCCTGCTGAAGCAAAACTGTCAGAAGAGAACAAGAAACTTTGCAAAGAGTTGGAGGACTTAAAAGCTCAATTGTCTGAGAGAGCCAAACCCCCAGCTGAAACTAAGAGAGTTCCTATGAGTTACCGGTGTGGAAAGCTTGGCCACATCCAGTCAAACTGCCCAGTTCCTGATGAAGGTGAAACCCAATCTGCACTGTGTAAAGTACGCCCAGGGGTGCTTCGCCAATGAGGCGAGTTGAGGCTGTCGCCTCAGGCGGCAGTGCCCCACTAGGTACCAGGGGCGCCAAAAATGCTGCTCCTGATACTTTAAGAATGAATTTCCGGGGGAGGGGGGGCAGCAGCAACTGCTGCTGCCTCAGGTGGCGGAGGGGCCAGGATCTCCCCTGAGTACACCATAGGCGTAGAAGATTCCATGGAAGATGTTACAAGTGCCAGGTGATGGGTCATCAGGCCCGAAGTTGTAAGACTAACAAAAATTCCACCATACAGAAGTCTTATTATGAGCCTTCTGTCTGTGAGAGTGACTCCCCTGAAGAGGATAGGGTGTTGAGTCGAGAGAAAACTATTGTGGAGAACCCTATTGGCATGAAGGTGGCCCCTGAAACCTTTGATACCCCCGATAGATCTAAAGTACTGGGTCTGGGTAAGCGCAGGTCTCCAGGTAAGGCCAATGTTAGGGTCCCAGGTAACAATAGTGATAAAGACATTATTGACTATTTTGCTGTCCAGGCATGCCAGGGCATACGGCAAGCGAGGATGTTGCCGATTTGTCCAAGGGGAGAATGTAGGGGAGAAGAGAAATCCTTGCCCTGTTTTTCTGTCTGTGACATCATCCAGCCCAGTAACAGGATGGAGCGCGACCTGATTGGCTGGACACCGCACGCAGTGCATCCTTGGAAGAGAGGGTGTGCCAGACTGTGAAGCTGTGTGTGTAGGCCCTGCTGGATCTGTGTGTGCAGGCCGTGTGATTGAGTCTAACACGTGTTGTGGAGAAAGGATCAAAAGGGAGCAAAGTCCTGCAAGAGCTGCTGGGTCTGTGAGGTCTGCAGGAGTGCAGAAAGAGGCTGCCTGTCCCCTGCCACGCTGCTAAAGCTTCAGAGGAGGAAAGTGCCATTGGTGAGAGTGATTCTGGAGAAAAGTTACTTGTGATTCCAGTGTGATCTGCCTCTGAGAGAAATCGCTTTGAGAGTAAATCCCTTGAAAAGAGGATTTGCCACAGATACAGTACTGAGCCTAACAGGAAGACAGGCCTTGTGTAATTTTGCCTGCTACGTGGGAAGCTGCTATTTTCCAAGGGAAAAGGTACTCTGGGGAAAGGGACATTGCATTTTGAACTGTGTTCTTTTTAACCCTTCCGGACAAGTGGGACTGTGGTACTATACGAACTGTGTTTGAATTGAACAGATAGTTAAAACCTAATAGGGATTTAGGTAGTGTCCATTATATTCCCATACAGGCTTGACTTTTGTATTAGTTACTACTTTACAGTTTATATAAAGTTAAATATTGTTGTCTGCAAAATGTGTGTGTTTATTATTTCCTAGGGGATTCCTCTGAGGTAAGTTCCTCAGTGCTCCCTAGGTGGAGGCACTGCGCTGTGATTCCCAGTTCCCAGTACTTTTTGACTTGCAAAAGGGACTCAGGGCCCCTGAATTGCCAAGGAAGCTATTATTTAAAGGGACAGTAACCAAATTAGCGTTACATAAGGTCCATTCGGAAGTCAGAGTTG
The DNA here is from genome assembly GCA_038501925.1 of Xenopus petersii. Lineage (NCBI taxonomy): Eukaryota > Metazoa > Chordata > Amphibia > Anura > Pipidae > Xenopus > Xenopus petersii. The sequence continues at coordinate 136,285,478 of CM076682.1, forward strand.
GATATTAGAAATACTGAGATAAATTCGGAGCTTGATAAATAACCCCCTAAAACTCAATTGAAGTCGATGGGGAAAAAAGCTGGAACTGAATTTGGAGAAATGTTTTTTCTCCTCAAATGGAATCTCGTCCATGAGTTTTGACGTGATAAACCATGAGATAACTTTTTCTCATTGAATTGAATCTGGCCCAAAGTCTTCAAAAACCACAGCGCTATTAGTCCAAAGCAACAACATAAAATGAAGTTTGAATCATTTACAACTATAAAAATAACTATAATTATTATATTATTAATAATATAAATGATTAATTATTCTTTGTTTCTTATAAAAGCATTGTTATAGAAATAGCTGCAGTATACTTATTTGCTTTCAAGGCTCTAAACCATGGGTTATGATCTAATTTGACCCACTAAGTATCGGATCCATTATCCGGAAACTCATTATCCAGAAAGCTCCAAATTACAAGATAGCCATTCCCATACACTACATTTTAATCAAATAATTAAATTTTTTTTAAATTACCTTTTTCTCTGTAATACTAAAACGGAACATGATCCCAACTAAGACATAATTGATACTTTTTGGAGGCAAAGAAATTTCATTGGGTTTAATTAATTTTTAAATGATTTTTTAGCAGATTTAAGGTATAAAGATCCAAATTACAGAAAGATCCCTTATTCAAAATACCCCAAGTCCTGAGCATTCTGGATAAAACTTTCTACACCTATAAAGGTTGTTCATCAGAAAGACAAACACTACTAATGCTGCTCAGAACATTTACAAAGGTGAATAAAAACAGTGACATTGTCTAGCATAGGCGTTCACCTGTTCTAAGCTAAATTAAGTAATAAAACTGTTATACTATGATGGAGTGCGTTAAATCCTGCCCAGCCCTGTGTCTGAAAGGTATAAACCTATATTATACTTTTTGATGTGGTTTCACTAAACACACAGTGCTCCATTTATCTTGTTTGTTTACTCAGTCCCTAAGCGGATTCTCATTTCACACTATTGGGGAGGTCTGCTCTTTTCCATGAAATAAAAGAGGAGCACAAGTCAACATTAGTGAACAAATTTCATTTGTAAAATCCCATTGTTAACAATCTGAGATTTATACACGTAGGTGCTCAGTCAGGGTTTCAAGGTTTTCAAGACCTTTCCCTCTTTACTTTATGCATCTGTTAGATGTGCTTCCCTAGGTGGAAATGTCTTCTCCCTCTAAGCTGACTTCACATGAAGGCATTGTGCTAATAGACTGTAGGTGTCAGACCATTTCCTACAATAAGACACATGGTAAGATTCTGTAAACCCTCAGTCACACATAAAACATTTTACTTGCAATTCTTTACATTTCTCTTAGTAAAGATGGAGGCTTTGCAGGGTTTTAATTTCACACATTTACATCCAACCTCCGCTGGACACTCTGACAGACCTTTTTAATTACCACTATTGTACACAACATGTTTTCCTATTTTTTGATGGAGGAAAAAGAGAATTGGCAGTTTGCATCATAGTACTCTTTTCCTAACTGCAATTAGCTCATACATTCTGCACAGCAAAAGAAGGAATTTGTTGGAATTGAATGGCAGTCTCATTATTACTGCTCCACATTTCATTTTCTAATTCCATTATATTGAAGGGGTAGTTCACCTTTAAGTTATCTGTTAGTCTGTTATAGAATGGCTAATTTTAAGCTTCTTTTATTTTGTATAGTTTTTGAATTATTTGCCTTCTTCTTCTTCTGACTCTTTTCAGCTTTTAAATAGTCACTGAACCCATCTCTAATACACTTTAAATAAAAAATGTGTACTGTTTTTATAAGAAACCTGACTGTATGCAGTGAAATTCTCCCTTCATTCACTGCTGTAGATAGGAATTGTCAGACGGTCCCTAACTGCTGAGCAGGGAAACAATCATACTTATAAACAGCAGGGGGAGCCGCTGCCTTACTTCCCAGCCATGCAGAACTCAAGCAGCTTTGTTTATGATGATCCCTAAGCAGCCCAGACCACACTGAGCATGTGCACAGTCTTGGTCTTGCAAAGATGTATAACAAAGTTACAAGATGGTGACCCCCTGTGGCCAACGTTGAAAGCATAAATCATTGTTTGATTAGGCTTGTGGTGCAGTAAGTTCATGTTTTTATTTAGTATACAAAATACAGCATTTCTAGCCTTATTCTATTTCAGACTTTACATGCCCTTTAAGCTCCAACATTGAAAAAGATCTTGAGCTTTCTGAACCAGCAACCAGAAGCTCCATAATCCATTTTAGACATCTGATTGGGCCACCTATGCCTCATCCTGTCTGACCAATTTATATAATTTTAGATGAAAGAATGTCATTGGTTACAGGTATAGCAACCCAATGCCTATCAATGACTACTAAATGCTTCCTACTGATACATGAGTACAGTGGTTTCTAGAACTGGAAAAATGTTGCACCTTACTTCATTCCCCTTATGTAACGCAGAGTAAAGAATGCTTTAGGGACCATTCATGGCACAAACATAACGTTACTGTCATTTTCTAAAATGGGGAAAATGCTTATTTTATTAACTGTCAGAAATAGAGATATGAGTGTATCATATAAAATTATAGTAAGTAGGTAGAACATTATACATGTTCTACTTTAATAAAAACGGAAACATTGACAGAAACCAAAATGAATATTTCATCAAATAGTTTTTCCAGCTAAAGATGCTGCTGATGGTAATACATATTCACAATAATACCTCCCATTTAAAACTCCAAGCACTTTTGCAAACAATTCCCAGCGGAGTTCACTGTTCACAAACACAAACATTAACTTTGAACATTTTTTTTATTCTTTTTAGATCTTCAAACTGACGCACAATATTTGACCTGCTTTATGTCACCCAGGCTCAGCTGTTTATGTTTTCTGTATTTTGTCTAACAATTAATTGGTATCCAGTCATGTTCAAATCTGACCACTCTCCAATTAAAATTTAATGTCATTCTGATCGCTCTCTATTATTTAAGTATTCACATTTGGATGCACTTATTTACTGTCCACTTTATTATACATTTTTACCATAATATTTCACATATATGATTTTTGAAAATGTTATACATATACTCTTTCTGATGACTGATGGACTCTAATCATTGACTGGTGCAGATATTATATCAGTATTTAAAGAGTGGCAGGAGTAAAAATAAATGTGTTTTTTTTGCATACTCATTGTTCATAGTTGATCTTCTTAAAAAATGCACTTTGATATAAAAACATTAATGTCGATCCAGTTTAAAGGGATCCTGTCATCAGAAAACATGTTTTTTTCAAAACGCATCAGTTAATAGTGCTACTCTAGCAGAATTCTACACTGAAATCCATTTCTCAAAAGAGCAAACAGATTTTTTTATATTCAATTTTGAAATCTGACATGGGGCTACACATTTTGTCAATTTCCCAGCTGCCCATGGTCATGTGACTTGTGCCTGCACTTTAGGAGAGAAATGCTTTCTGCCAGGTTGCTGTTTTTCCTTCTCAATGTAACTGAATGTGTCTCAGTGGGACATGGGTTTTTATTATTGAGTGTTGTTCTTGGATCTACCAGGCAGCTGTTATCTTGTGTTAGGGAGCTGCTATCTGGTTACCTTCCCATTGTTCTTTTGTTTGGCTGCTCGGGGGAAAAGGGAGGGGGTGATATCTCTCCAACTTGCAGTACAGCAGTAAAGAGTGATTGAAGTTTATCAGAGCACAAGTCACATGACCAGGGGCAGCTGGGAAATTGACAATATGTCTAGCCCCATGTCAGATTTCAAAATTGAATATAAATAAATCTGTTTGTTCTTTTGAGAAATGGATTTTAGTGCAGAATTCTGCTGGGGAAGCACTATTAATTGATTTATTTTGAAATTTTTTTTTCCCCCCCCATGACAGTATCCCTTTAACTTGTGGGACTCTTGTTAACAAAAATAGTGCTAAAGTAATTTTTCAATACATTGAATTAATTTACTTTGGAGCACATTTATTAACTCTGAAATGAGGGAGCAGGTACTATAGGACTTCTTTTGCAATTTAAAGAATTTAAGTGTCCCAGTTTAACTGTACTATTGTGGCACCCCTTATTGCAATGGTACAGTTGAACTGGAATTCTAAGAAAGCATGTTGCATTTTTGGGTAATAAAGATGATAAATTAAGCTGATTCTATGCAAATTGCACTCATTAGGTAACCAGGTCCTTGTAGTTCCATTATGGAGTCAAGGATGAAAGGCTCTCTATTATAATTGTATCATTAAAATCAAGCTATGATATATTTTTGGCTCTGTAGATAAAATGCCAGATATATATTATATTGTTTGGACTACATACTTCATGTGCCAAAATTTTACTTTAGTTGGAAAGTCTGTTTACCTTCAGGGATCTCCATCTTCAAAGACAACAGTATTGAATGTTCCCTTAAACTTATTACGTATGAGACAATGGGACAGATTCAATACAGTGAGAAATAGGTTTATCACATGAAAAGATGCAATTCAATTCAAGTCCATGACTTTTCATTTGATAAACCTTTTTCTCACTAAATTGGATGTTGTTAATAAAGACAATGGACAAATATATAGAACATGTATTATTTGATTGATTAATTACTCAGGTCAAGGCAAGTTTTTTTGAGGCTTGAAACAACAAGAAAGTTAGAGAAAATGTGTAAAAACTCACGTCTGCTGCTGATCTGCTCCTTCATCATTGGCGTCATCATCATCATTTTTTAATGTAGCGGCAACAAGATACATGGCACTTGAATCGTTTGCCCAACGGCCTGATTACCAGCATCATAGAATATTAATTTTCAGGTTACTCTTTGATCTAAACTGCGCCTGTGTGTCTACTGGCAAAATCCATTGCTGCAAGATTAAAGAGCCCTGGCAAACATGGGATTCAATAATATTATAACAAACAACGCAGACACAATACATTAACAGGCAATGGTTGTAGAATAAAACAGGGAGGGTGGAGAGTCCTACTCTACAGAGTACAATCTAACATATACATTTATTGAAAGAACGGATGATTATTTTAAGTGAATGCTGACTTCCAGGGTGAATTGAATAAACTTCTTAGAGCATGTGGGCTTTAGGCAGTATTTGAAGGTTTGAAGGGAAAGGGGCAGAGGTGCAGGTTGCGGAAGAGAATTCAAGGAAAAATGCTTGAGAGTGAGAGGACCTTGAATGTCAGTGGTAGGAGTTGAATTTAATTTTGATAGGAAATTGGGAGCTAATGAAAGGATTTCCATAGAGTAGCAGATAAGGAATGGTGAGATAAACCTAGCAACTGCATTTTGGGAAGACTGTAGAGGTGAAACACAGTATAGTGTAATTAAATTGCAGTAATTCAGGTAAGAAATAATAAGAGAGTTCATACAGGTTTGGGCTATTTCTAAGGGAATTGTGGCAATGTTATGTAGACAAAAAATGGTAGATTGTGGCAAGGGTTTGAATGTTGGGTGTAAGAGAGATGTGAGTAAAAATATACTCCAAAGAAGTGAGAGCTATGGGACTGAGGAAGATAATAGCACTCATTCAATAAATTCAGTTTTGGAGAGGTTTAGGTTAAGGTGGCACGGTGACATCCATGTTCAACTTGCATTAAGATACTGTGTAGGCAGAAGAAAACTGGGCGTCATCTGAATGGATTCTTGAAGAACATCAACACAGAAAAGAAATAAGGAGAAAAGGCAACTTTATATATCTATATCTATATATATATATATATATATATATATATATATATATAAAACAAGGGAACGTTGTGCTCACCACTAATTCTTAAAACCATTAGGTGGTGGTGCAATGAGGCTGTGACCACAAAATACATATAGACAAATACAAGAGTCCTCTGCACTCAACCCATTATCAATATATTTAAGTTGCAGGTAAAACTTAGTCCCTTTGTAAAATGTATAGTGAAGCAATAGAATTCTTAATGAATCAGATAAAATTGAGCGTAGGACTGGCCAGATATGGGATGACTGTGACGTAGTTGGCCAACTTAAATATATTGCAATATATGGACAAACAATCCCTGTTTTGTTAAAAGGGTAAGACATTTTTCAGTAGCAGTATGCACAAAATGTCGCTGTCTTAAATATATTGATAATGGGTTGAGTGCAGAGGACTCTTGTATTTATCTATATGTATTTTGTGGTCACAGCCTCATTGCATCCCTGACTAATGTTTTTAAAAAATAGTGGTGAGCACAACTTTCCCTTGTTTGTTTAAAGGGTAAGGTATTTTTCAGTAGCAGTATGCACAAAATGTCGCTGTCTTCAATATATTGATAATGGGTTGAGTGCAGAAGACATCTTGTATTTGTGTATATATATATATATATATATATATATATATATATATATATATATATATATATATATATAGTGAATTTGGATGATGGAAATTATTCCTTTTCTAAGAGACCACTAGTTGATTACATTGACTCAAATAAGAAATGCTCAAACTTATATATAGGATGCTAGTGCCGTCATGCTGTCAGGTATTTCCCATTCAAGTCAATGGGAGGCATCAAGGTGTGATTCTAGGAGCTTTTCAGCTGGCTGAAAAGCACACCGTGTGCCATCAGCCTTATAGACCACAAACAACTGATTAATCTACTGTAGTTGTATTACAAAGTGGCTCCTGTTCAATTTTCTCCTGTCTAAATGAAATGAGCAAGCCGATATATATTCATGTATTACTGCTCAGAAATCAGAATGACTTTGTACTTTTTAAAGGAAACCTTTATCATAAAAAGCATTATGTTGAAAAACCAACACCCTGCAGAGATGTGTACAAATGCTATGAATAAATTATTTAATTACAGTGTAGAACTCAATTAATTTATATGATGCATTAGACCACCCCAAGACATGAAGACTGTTTAAAAAAAAAAAAAAAGATCTCGGCATATGTAGGTCAGAGAAATACTTCATCTTTTATAATTGCTTTCTCTCTTCAACTTGGCAAATATTTTTCTACACATCCCTACATTAAAATAATAAGCAATTTCAAATTAATGTACATCAGAAACATAATTTTTGCCATGTAGGAATGGTCATTCATTTTCAATATAACAAAAAGGGAAAAAATGATTTTTCTTTTCTTGTTGCTGCTTTCATGTCTCCTAGTTTTTGCCCTTTCTTCTTTGATGTTATGTGATTTTTGCATATTTGGTAAATGTTACTGAGCTTTTTATGTGTATTTCCTTTCCCTCTTTAATATAATGTCAGGCACTGCTTGGAACTCTGCTTTTAAGATTATTGGACTGCAACATGAAGCATGGCTATCTATCTATCTATCTATCTATCTATCTATCTATCTATCTATCTATCTATCTATCTATCTATCTATCTATCTATCTATCTATCTATCTATCTATCCATTTATCTATCTATCTATCTATCTATCTATCTATCTATCTATCTATCTATCTATCTATCTATCTATCTATCTATCCATTTATCTATCTATCTATCTATCTATCTATCTATCTATCTATCTATATATCTATCCATCCATCTATCTATCTATCTATCTATCTATCTATCTATCTATCTATCTATCTATCTATCTATCTATCAATTATCTATCTATCTATCTATCTATCTATCTATCTATCTATCTATCTATCTATCTATCTATCTATCTTTCTATCTATCTATCTATCTATATCTTTCTTCCTTTCTTCCTTTCTTTCTTTCTTTCTTTCTTTCTTTCTTTCTTTCTTTCTTTCTTTCTTTCTTTCTTTCTTTCTTTCTATCATCTATGCCTTTCTTTCTTTCTTTCTATCATCTATGCCTTTCTTTCTTTCTTTCTTTCTTTCTTTCTTTCTTTCTTTCTTTCTTTCTTTCTTTCTTTCTTTCTTTCTTTCTTTTGTATCTATCTATCTATCTATCTATCTATCTATCTATTATCTATCTATCTATCTATCTATCTATCTATCTATCTATCTATCTATCTATCTATCTATCTATCTATCTATCATCATATCTATCTATCTATCTATCTATCTATCTATCTATCTATCTATCTATTTATCTATCTATCATCATATCTATCTATCTATCTATCTATCTATCTATCATCTATCTATCTATCTATCTATCTATCTATCTATCTATCTATCTATCTATTTATCTATCTATCATCATATCTATCTATCTATCTATCTATCTATCTATCTATCTATCTATCTATCATCTATCTATCTGTCTATCTATCTATCTATCTATCTATCTATCTATCTATCTATCTATCATCTATATCTTTCTTTCTTTCTTTTTTCTTTCTTTCTTTTCTATCTATCTATCTATCTATCTATCTATCTATCATCTATCATCATATCTATCTATCTATCTATCTATCTATCTATCTATCTATCTATCTATCTATCTATCTATCTATCTATCATCTTTCTTTCTTTCTTTCTTTCTTTCTTTCTTTCTTTCTTTCTTTCTTTCTTTCTTTCTTTCTTTCATATCTATCTATCTATCTATCTATCTACCTATCTATAAAGGCAGCTGAGCAAATTATTAAAGGGCCGCTATATTTTCACTTTATAATACAAACAGTGTTGTCCACAGGGGTCCCCACTTTCCCCAGGGCCTCCTGCCCCAGCCACAACCCCCTGCCACAGATGCAACCTCCCTTCACACCCTCCCCCACTCCAGTTACAAACCCTCCGAGACACCACCTGGGTACGTGATCTCTTGTTGCAGCCACAATCTGGGCCGGGGGAAGTCAGACGAGGCCCACTGGGCTTTTTCCCAGTGTCCCGCAAGCCCATTCTGACCCTGTATACAAAAAAATAGTTTATGAGCATCAAACGATACCCCAAAAAACCAGTGTTTTTCTGTCTTTCAAGGGTTCAAACCCCCTCAGAAGCATTTGACTATCATGCAATCTAAGGAAAAATTTACCAAATTGCATGGCTTCTTCAGTTGTGCAAGGTATTAATTACCTATTAAACCTAAATGGGATTGCAATATGTATAATGCTCTTCGTATGAATACACAGTATCTTTATGGAGGACATTTTATTTGTGAATCTGGCACATATTACACACCCCACTTATTTCAAAGTAAAAGATGATGGAGACATCTGTTTCAGATGCTCCAATAACATGTACTGAATCTGTAAATAATCCAGTGGCGTAACTACCGGGAGAGCAGGGGGTGCAATTGCTCCAGGGGCCGCCCCCCTTTTTTGTAGTCGAATTAAAATCGTTTGATCGATCGATGAAATCGTTCGAATCATTCGATCGAACGATTTAACTTGAAAAACTATCAAATTCGGTAAAAAAAACTTCGACTTCGATTTTCGACCTTTGATAAATCTGCCCCCTATTGTGTGAGATGACGTTTGAACCCAAGGCTTAAAAAAGGAGTCTGACTACTCTGAGAAACTTGCTTCATTTGCTGTAATTGCTGTAATATTTCTTAGTGTAACCGTCTGTGCTTTGTCCCGGACAGTGTTGGAATAAAGGTATGCGGAAGGAAATTCTTCCAGCACTTTACATGTGCAGGAATGGAAACTTTACCTGCATATCTAGGAATCCTTCAGTAATTAACTTTTATGTCAAAGCATTACCCCAGTCCTTCAAAACAATGTTTTTCATGATATATTTAATTATCTGAGATATGGTCAACATTCTTTCGCAAAAAATCGGTAATAAAAGAAATTCTCGCTAGATTAGGAAGGTACAGGCCTAAGGCAAGTGAAGTGCCCAGTAAACAACTCTCTTTTACATCCATGTTGTGTATAGCTGTTATTGGTCTCTACATATGCTGCAACAATCTGGCTGTCTTACTTTTACCTCTGCGTTAGGGAGACAGTCAGTAGTTCAATTTGTAGGTGCCAGAAGTCTGTTCTGCCTCTATTTTGTGTCTTTCTCTATCTCATAGTCCTTTATTTTTTGGTCACAATGTTGAGACCTACATCTTTTTTCCCTGGTCCTGCTTCCTGTCTGCACCCTAATGTTGATGTCTGGATTTAAATTCTGGTCTGGTTTGTTGTTGGCTAGATTCTGTGTGCCAGAGCCGTATCCTTTATTTCTGATTTTTAACCTTGATGAGCTAGTCTCTTTAGTCTATGAAATCTGTTTGCAGACAGTTGCATGTATTATGTTCATGTAAGGGGATGCCTGCTTGACATGCTTATTCTTGACGCGTGCCACATCCTTCTCCCACTTCCAGGTTCATGCCTCTACTTTGCTTCTGCCATCTGGTTGGTACTGCATTGCCGTTTGGTTTGACCCGGCCTGTTCATTACATTCGCTGACTGCTCCCCCCGGTCCCTTTCGTACATGTTTGGTTCCCATGCTCAACCAGAACTCTCTCCTTGGTTCTCCCACAATAGAGTCTGAGTAGCTATAAGCAAAAGAGTGGGCAGAGACCAGAATCTTGGAGTTAGTTCTGGGTTTGGGATACCTTACATTACAGTTCATGCGTTTTAACTCTAATTAAGCAACAGGTCATGTCTATGTACAATCTCTTTCCAGACACCCGTGTTACAGTATTTCTGTCTTGTTGGTAGGCATGACCAGCTCCTATTAAACGGGTGGTTCATCTTTCAGTTAACTTTTAGTATGTTATAGTATGGTTAATTCTAAGCAACTTTTCAATTGACATCCATTTTTTATTTTTAATAATTTTTGAATTATTCGCCTTCTTCTTCTTCTGAATGGGGGTCACTGACCCCATCTAAAAACAAATGCTCGGTAAGGCTACAAATGTATTGTTATTGCTACTTTTTATTACTCATCTTTTTATTTAAGCCCTCCCATATCCATATTTCAGTCTCTTATTCAAATAAATGCATGACTGCTAGGGTAATTTGGACCTTAGCAAAGAGATTGCTGAAACTACAAACTGGAGAGCTGCTGAATAAAAAACTAAATAACTCAAAAACCACAAATAATAAAAAAAGAAAACCAATTGTCTCAGAATATCACACTATGTGTCAAACTAAAAGTTGATTTAAAGGTGAACAACCCCTTCAAGAATGGGCTTCAGTTACCCTCATTCCATAGCACATGTGATAATAAAAGGGAACACAATATATGACCACTTTGGGCATTGTGACTCTGATCAACCCAAGCAAAGATTTTGAAATATGGCTGAAGTACTGTGAAATGCCATACAGGCATGGGACCTGTTATCCAGAATGATCGGGACCTTGGGTTTTTTGGATAACGGATCTTTCTGTAATTTGGATCTTCATACCTTAAAGGAGAAGGAAAGCTACGGAGGTATTTTATTGCCAATAGATTAGCTGCAATAGTGCAAGCTAGAATGCGATATTTATTCTGTAGAATGTTTTACCATACCTGAGTAAAAATCTCTAGAAACTCTCTGTTTGTTTAGGATAGGAGCTGCAGTATTAATGTGGTGTGACATCACTTCCTGCCTGAGTCTCTCCCTGCTCTGGGCTCAGATTACAGTAGAGAAAGGAGGGGGGGGGGGGAAGAGGAGCAAACTGAGCATGCTCTTGCCCAGGGCAATGAGGTTTAAGCTGAAGGCAGGAAGTCTGATACAGAAGCCCATGTGTACACAATAGAAGGAAAGAAATGCAGTGTTTCTTTTGACAGGGGACTCAGAGCAGCACTACTTTGGGGGTTTACTGGTATATTTAGATGGACCTTTCTGATAAGGCTTACTTAGTTGTAACCTTTCCTTCTCCTTTAAGTTTACTAAAAAAAAATTTAAACATTCAATAAACCCAGTAGGCTGGTTTTGCTTCCAATAAGGATTAATTATATCTTAGTCTGGATCAAGTACAAGGAGTCTATGGGAGACGGCCTTTTCCGTAATTCAGAGATTTCAGGATAACAGGTTTCTGAATAACGGATCCCATACCTGTACTATGTATTTATTTGCTTCCATTGAAACACAAAGATATGTACAGTAAGTAGCTCTTTATTAATGAATTGCATTGAAAAGAAAACAATGTATTTTCAAGGCCTTGCTGCTAGCTGTATGTAATTTCTATCCTTTTACCACTTAATCAACATCCCAGTCATACTTATTTTCTATTTACTCTTCATACAAATATTCCTTTTATTACAACCTGCATTATAAATATAGTAAATAAAGTCCACTCGTCAGTAAACAAGGTATGACCAAATTCTGCCTCTTTATACTGCACACGTAAGGCCTTTTATATCATTTGCAGTTACACGACACAGTTGATAAAGACTATGGAAAAAAAGGACAGAGATCTGTATAAAAATTAAAGGGAAATTAACCAACCACGTAATGTTAACTGATAAGGAATTATGGTGTGAAACAACTGAATACGTTTTGCTGTTCGTAATCTTTGTCATTTAGTAACAGTGGGAATAAATGATATTTTCTAAAGCACACAAACTACTAAAATTTGGACTATATGCAGCTAGCTAAAAATACGTGTCATTGCTTCCTAAGGGTTAGCTAATTCTGTATATAGGCCATGAAGTCTGCTGTTAAGCAGCTGCATGTATTAGCCATGAATAAATCATACTTTTATGATGTACATTTCTGGAAGTCTCACGAAAAACAGAAACCTGCTTAAAATTTCAACAAAAGTCTAAAATATAAATATTTTAACTTGTAATAATAATTAGGTAGTTGGTTGACTTTGGTTATGAACACAGACCTTCTAGCTATGGCTGAATACAATGGAGAACAGTTCCCATTGGGGTATGTTATGGCTGTAGTATTAATATGGTATGATTTTGGTATCATCTATTCACTATTTTGGTATAAAAACCAAACAAACTTGATTTGCAGGGAAAATTCATATTCAATGTTGATAAATCAGCCCAATAATGTAAGCCATTCAAGTCAATGGGAACAATTCAGAAAATGCAAAATTTACAGTGTAAGAAGCAGTGATGGTGGCCACCATTTTTTGCTGCTTTTTATATTGGAATTTTGAATTAGGGGAATAAAACACGTGGGGTGGTAGTTAAACCCCACAAAAGCAGACCTTGGTGATAGGTGGGAAGGCATATTACATAATTTCATGTGACTTTACCTTGTGTGTGTAGTGCAGGGGGATACCTAAAATAACAGTTTTATGGTTTTATTCCTCTGTGTAGGCAAGGTGGACAGTTAAGGCACTGCTGTCCAACTATTTCCTAGTTACAGGCCTACTATATTACATGCCCAGGGACCGAAGTACTACAAAATGATGCTGTTATAAGTGGTCACTGGATTTCTTGAGAAGTCTATGGACAGTCTAGTTAAACTGTTAATTGCCCCTCCTATGGACAGACCTGTTTGATGGTCACATCTCTACAAATGTCATGCCATTATATAGTCCATAATGTTGTACAATATAATGATATTATACGTCACAGAGGAGTTTAATGACAATTTAAAGGCACAGGTTAGTTCTAATATGTTATTTTTTACAACAGGGTAGATATTGTAGATAGATTTGATAGATAGATAGATAGATAGATAGATAGAGAGATAGATAGATAGATAGATGAAAAGATAAAGAGATAGATGGATAGATGTTAGATACGATAGATAGATAGATAGATAGATAGATAGATAGATAGATAGATAGATAGATAGATAGATAGATAGATATAAAGATGATAGATAGATGATAGATAGATAGATAGATAGATAGATAGATAGATAGATAGATATAAAGATGATAGATAGATGATAGATAGATAGATGAAATGATAAAGAGATAGATGTTAGATACTATAGATAGATAGATAGATAGATAGATAGATAGATAGATAGATAGATAGATATAAAGATGATAGATAGATAGATAGATAGATAGATAGATAGATAGATGATAGATAGAATACTAACATTTTATGACATTTTATTGTTTATGCATCCACATAACATATATTGGATTGTTACTGTGATCTGGCCAATCTATACATTGTTGAAGATCCAAAAATCTATTTGAATATTCTCTGCTTTTGATTATTTCCTTGTTTATGTGAAACTAATAAAATATTTGAAAGAGATGATAATTGATAGATGATAGATAGATGATTGATAGATACATTTTATAGTTATGATATAGTACACAAATGTCAGTGAGTCACATGGCACAAATTACTTTACTAAGCACCAATAACTGATTGCATCGCCAAGCACCATTTTCAATCTTTACAAAGGGGAATATCAACATTAATATTAATATAGTTTAATTATACTATAGTATTAATATAATTTAATCAAAAAAATCTAAAAAAAAACCCAGTAACCATTGCAAAACTGCATTTATCAAGTTTGTTTTGCTATCACTTATCTGCTTATTTTGAATGAAATGCCTCCCATGTCTGATGAATCTCTTTTCTTCCTGATCTGACTGCATACCTTGAAGCCTAGAGATGCTTTGAGATCCTGCCTGGCACTTTGGGGTAAATTGTTTGAACCAATTCACATTTACTCAAAAAGCTGTATCAACTTTAAATGCTACTGAAGTGTTTTTCCCCTCTTCTCTGTTGCCTTTTCCAGATATCATTTGTGCATTTTTTTCAGAGGAATTGTGCTTATTGATTGAGACATTTCAACAGTTTTTTATCTGTGTTTAAGACAACCTTGTGGTAATAAATGTTTACAGGATAGTAAATAGCTGACAGCTTATAAAATGCTGAAATATTTGCCTCAGAGGGAAAAAAGGAGCAGAAAGCTTGGTTGAATGGATCCAGCCATATGATAAAACAACTTATAAAAGAATGAAAGATGAATGGAGTGTACATTTATAAAGTACAGATTATACTACTTGGCAATGTACGTCATTCATCTGATGTATATTATACCGGATAGATTAAGCCACAAATATAAAAATCTGATTCCCTTATTGAGGCTGCCAAGCATGCAGATCTTTGCCTGAATTCACTAATGAGATCATATGGTGGGCTTTGCAGACCCTTTGGCAATGGACAGCATCCGAAGCTTGTAATAGTCCTTTCCTGAGTGGATTTTCCAGGCTTTCAGAAAATCTTTTCAGCCCCATGGGGCCCCTAACCTTTTTAACCCATGAGCCACATTCAAATGTAAAAAGAGTTGGGTAGCAACAGAAGCATCTAAATGTTCCTGGGGTACCAAATAAGGGCTGTGATTGGCAATTTGGTAGTCTCTATGTGGAATGGCAACCTACAGGAGGCTCTGTTAATCAATAAACATGGTTTTTATGCAACCACAACTTGCCTCCACGCCTGGAATTAAGAAAATAAGCACCTGCTTTGAGGCCAATGGGAGCCACATCCAAGGGTTGTTGAGCAACATGTTGCTAGCAAGTAACTGGTTGGGGTCACATGCAACCATAAGTGAGATGCTCTTCCAGGGTTTGTATTGTTTTAATATTGTTTATTCCTATTGGACTTTATTCTTTTCAGTGTAGCCTATGCTCTACCATACAGCAGCTGGGGGGAAATTTTGGGAGCCCTTATGAATTTTCACTAATTGATAATCTCCTTACTAGAACTATTCGATGTATCTGTAAGGTGGAAAGACTGGACTATAGAATTTATCAGGTTCCAGTCTCTCCCCTCATCACAGACGTTGGTTTCTATAATTACAGTACCTAAATGGCAACTCATTGAGTTTCAGATAGCACCTAGAACTGGTAAAATATTGTTTAGATATAATGAACATGGGCTTTCTTGCTGTTTTTGATTAATACAGTCAGTTTGGGCTTCGATACATACCTATATTTTTAGAGGAAAACTATCTTATTGTTATATCTTTCACTACTCTTTCACTGTTCCACCGACTTCTCTATTTCTTTCTTCATTATTGTGCTCAGACCCTGGAAAGGACATTTTATTTTATCATATTCTAAAAGGCACTTCATTTCCTCCAATTATCTCATCTGAACAGTAGGAATAGGGGAACCTATTCCCCTATTAAATAGAATACTTTCCATTTATTAGAATCCTTTAAAAAATAGACTGTAGCTATCAGGATCTTTTGTGTAGGCAGTTGGCGTAGGCTTCCCAAGACTTTATCATTCTCCACCTGTATGGCTTGCACAGAATGTTTCTGTCTCCCGCTGCCACTTATCTGTCTTGATTTCTATTTTTTTTTCATTATTGTTGCCTTATTTTCCACATAATGTAAGGAACACCTGGTACTTATAGTGTTTCCTGGTCCTGAGTAACTCTATAAGCTGTGTGTTGATGGAACACTTGCAATGTGTTAGATATGTGTGCCATAAATTAATTAAGTGAAATTTTCATTCATCATGTAGGTTGATGCTGGCAGGAGATGAGTTCACACAGATGGTCCAAGTGATTATTTGTCATTCCTGACCTGTGCTATGTTTTCATAGGTCAAATTAATGGTGTGTGAATTCCCTCCATTGCTGCCAAGTATTGTGCTCTTCATCTATGGTGAGTAGAACATCTAAGACTCTCGCAGTGTGTTCAGCTGCAGCAGGGACACTGGGGATTATTAGAAACAGAGTAATGAAGCTCTATTTGTGTGTGAGAGGTTTGATGAATTCAGGTTATACCCTCAAGTGTAATGATTCAGCGTGCAGTTTTCCACCTTGCCTTCTATTCATTCCCTTCTCAAACCAAGCAGAACTGAAACAATGCATTCATTGTGTATTTTTATTATTCCTGGCTCATTATGATTCCTGGTACATCGTGTAATACACAAAATAGCCAGTTTTGAAAGTTGAGCTTTTTAGAAAAATGTTTTAATGTTTTTTTTTTTTGCCTCTACAGCTCATTTACTATATCGAATCCTTCAAGTTTACAGCCGCACAGACAATACAGCACATGCAGTAGGTACTATAAGGCTATAAGGAGTTCTGCACCTCACAAAGGATAAAAAAAATGGGGGAGTGAACACATGTCTCTGAACTACTCATGCGGCAATTTCTCAAAGTGCAAGGAAGAGCGCAATATGCAACAAACATAGTGGTTTGCTCCCATTAGTGGGGGAATGTAATATACTGTAGGTCGCTAACTAACAAATCAGACACAATATGTTCGCAATGCAAATAAATGGTCTCACTGCGAGTAACTTTGCCTATGTGAACATTCTAGCAAATCCTTTGTCCCTCAAGCAGCAGTAGAATAGTAATTAAAACTTCTTAAAGGAGAACTTAACCCCCCAGTTAAGAAAACCCCCTACCTACTAACCAAATAGTCCCCCCTCCCTGCTCCCCCTGCATACTTCAATAGCCCTGAAAATGGCCCTAAAATATTTCTCACATATCAGCACAGAGTAAGTGCAGCGAAGCTTATTGGCGTCCATATTGCGGATGGCTGGTCTTCATAGATAGAGCACCGTATAGGTGCATGCACAGTTGGAGCAGTCTTCGGTTCGTACCAGCTGCACATGTGCCAGAATTTGCTGGAAATTGGCAAAGAGGACCCAAAATAAAGTCCAAAGATCCAGAACATAGCGCCCACAAGCTCTGCTGCGCTTACTCTGCACTGTTAGGTGAGAAATATTTTAGGGACATTTTCAGGGCTATTGAAGTATGTGGGGGGAGGAGTAGGGAGGGGGGGACTATCTAGGTTAATAGATAGGGGCTTTTCTTAATTGGGGTGCTGAGTTCTCCTTTAATGAAAAGGATGTTACGTGTGCTCCAAAAGTTTACACCACCTTCAAGCACGTCTTAAAAGATTGCAATGCTCAATTAAGATTCACAATACAATAAAAGCCTAATGAAGAATATTACATTGTGAAACGTGAATTTGTATTCTTTCTCTTTGCAAATTGTATTACATTTCCCTCTAAGTGCTCTAAGTAAATTACCCCTATGACATATATATATATATATATATATATATATATATATATATATATATATATATATATATATATATATATATATATATTTAAAGTGTATTTAGGCTTAATATCTTAATTCTCATACATCACTGTAATGAAACAAGAAACTGAGAATATTACCAACTGGTTAACTGGTTTATTTTTTACTCAAATAGTAATTAAATGATAATTATAACCTTATTTTCAGTAAAAAGAGATTACATAAGGAAGCTTTGGATGTGGGTTTAACAGTAACAAGACCGAGCTTGCCCTGGTGCCTTATGTTACCATTTTGCCTCCCCAGCACCCAGTCTGTAGGTAAGAGCCTAGCATAACTGTCCTAACTTCCATAATCTAAAATGAAATCTGAAGTTGCAGAATTAAAACCAGATTAAAGGATCAAATGAATATGCCAATGTAACTTTGGCAAGAACGCATATAATGACTGGAGCACAAGATATGGGTCCATGGGTGAAGGATTGGGATCAAAGACATAAAACAAGTAGCTTTGTGGGATCTAAATGCATGAAGAAAAACTATACCTCTGAACAATGTACAATATATTGCAGAAAAGAGCTCATATCTGTATGAGTAGTATGTACCATTGGGTAATCATAAATAGAGAATTGCCATTTTAAGAACTAAGGACCGCCCCCCTATGATTTACGGTGTAAACAAACACACCAAACAAATCATACATGTAAGGGTAAGGGCACACCTGGCGATTCGGGAGATTTAGTCAACTGGCGACTAATCGCCTCGTCTTTGAGGCAATTAATCTCTCTGAACGCCTTCCCTCTGTCTTGTGCCACCTATAATGAAAAGTCGCCTGTGGCATGGCACACGTGGCGCTTCATATTCCGAAGTTGCCTCACGACTAAATCTCCCCGAATCGCCAGGTGTGCCCTTACCCTTAGGTCACATGAGCCAATTAATGGAAAAAAATATGTCTTTCGCTTCTCTGAGGCAGCACACAGACCATCACAAAATGGTGGTACAAGGTAAGAGATGTAAATGGCAATATTTACTGATGTCTATATTCCAGTTTGGTAAGGTTCTTTAATAGGCCACTAAGGGGCAGATTTAGTAAAGGTTGAATTTAAAACTCATCTGAGTTTTTTTAAAACGAACTTGAAATTCGATCAATCAAAATGAATTAAAAAAAAAAATCGAATCCCAGGATACCTTCCATTGACTAAAACAGAAATTCAGCAGGTTTTAGGTGGCGAATAGTCTAATTCGAGTTCTTAAACGGCTAGGGTGTGATAAATCTCCAAAATGTAATTCAAATTTTTTTAAAAAAAACTCAAATCTAATTTTAATAATTCCCTAGTAGAATTTGACATGAGATTCGAATTTAGAATTTTCACTTCGATCCTTGATAAATCTGTTGCTTAAGTATTGATTTGTGAGTACATTTTACTTTAATGGAAGTAGAGAGGATGCTCAGCTACATGATATTAAATGTGATGCAGCTAGTAAGATCATTAAAATATTCCTGCAGCTGCAGACATGCATCCTTTAGTGATGGTGACACGTTTAACGTTGGTGCATGTGAATGTACAGCATTATCACGTAACCATGTTTATGCTGTGTGTGAGGCTACCAGCAGGGTTTCCTTTTAAAATTTAGTGATAGGCACTTCTGCCAGAGGAAGTCATGGATTCAGGAAAGGGAATTCTGGGACAAGTCTGTCATAGGAATTGATGTCATTGCTCTGAGCAGTCACAGCTAATTCTTTTTATAGTGAAAACAATTCTAAGCTGCTTGGATTTTTAAAAATATCATCCAGGGCTGTGGCTGTAATTTTTTTTTCATTTCATATAAATGATTTATTCATCCCTACACAGTGAATTTCACATAACTGCTTTATTTTCTATGGAGCTCATCACTAACTAATAAATATGAGAATAGCCTTAATAATTTAAGTCAATTTTTCTTTACTTGGGTCTCAAATGGAAAGGAATCTACTGCTGAACTGGCATCGTTGTTTTAAGAAGAAGCATAAAATGTACTTCTACAGTACAATGTCTATGGTAAAATAGGCAGCTAACAAATACCTCTGTATATAACCTGGTTTAGTACGTTTACTGGTGTTATTGCAAACAGCACCTTGATCATTCATTATTGCTATATTGTAATCAAATAAGATTTGTCCCTCTATCTGGACATTGTCTGGACAATGAAAAAATCTATTTGACATTTGGGTAAACTAGCAAAAGAAATCTTATCATAGATTTTTGTTCATCTTCAAATATTCTTGCTTTATGCACTAAACAATTTTATACTTGGTATTCAATATACTCTGGGATTCACAGCATCATAAAAATGTAGCCCATTCTTATACGGCTTTAATAGAATCAAATCAATAAATATTTCCAAAATATCTTGGAGCTGCTGAGATTACAGGGAAATCTGCTGCTAAAATGCAAATATTTCAAAAGAGAGCGGAGACACGTCACACAAGCCATTTTATATGCAGTAACTGCTACATCAGCAGAAGAAACTGGAAATGTGGCTGATATTTAATATGAAGTTTTATAGGCGACAAACCTAACTGCACAATATACCATGATGAAATGTGAATCGTATAATTTATATTGCACCTGAAATGCTTTATTGAACCTATTATGCTTATATCTTCTCTTGATCTTTGTAGCTGGGAAAACCAAGAAAAAGCCACACAAAGATATTGTTTTGGCAAACAAGAGATGGGACTGCATATGTGCTAATGTATTATGTTTTACACACATGTACACATATGACATGAAAAACATTCAAGGACTAAGAGTAGTAGATCTGCACCCCCATCAGAGATGTAGAGCATAGAATTGCATAAAGTAGGTTTTATCTGCAGTCCTCAAGCAAATGTTTAAAGGACACCTATCATGCAAAATCTTTCCCTCACTGAACCACCAGGGAACGGACACCCCTGATGTAAGGGCTTAAAATATCTATGTCTTTTTTTATCTTTATTTTTTCCATATTAGTATCCAATATACTAGCCCAGGGCAAATGCCAATTTTTGGGCTTGACAGCTGGGGAAATATGTAAACAACCCATATACTGAACATATGTTAATTCAGGAAAACATGCATTTATTTGCTTGATTAGATATACAGGTATGGAACCTATTATTCAGAATGCTTGGGACCTGGGGTTTTCCGGATAACAGATCATTCTGTAATTTGGCTCTTTATACCATAAGTCTACTAGAAAATCATGTAATCATGTGCATACCTCACTGAAAGTGGTCTGCCTGCTAAGCTCCAGGGCAACACCAGGGCAGCATTACATTGGATCGATCTAATCGGAACACCTTGCAGATCCTACCTAGACCTGCTTATTAAAGCGAAAGGCACTAACCTTCCAAAAGCCTGTGTAAAAACAAATTCATCTTAAACAACTACACAACAACTGCAGACTCAATATCCCGAGACTCCCATAATTTTGGGTTTCCCTTCGCTCACACTTCATAACACGTCCATTGACTGGTCTACTGGGGAGCTTACAGCCTGGAGTTTGTTTTGCCCTTCCAATTGTATTGTAATTATTCCAGTGACCGCCTCTTCTTTGCTCCCAGCATCCAGTCCTCTTCTTCCTGATGTCTACAAAGACTTTGCTGATGTCTTTGAAAAGAAAAATTCTGAAGTTCTACCTACTCATCGTCCCTGCGATTGTCCGGTCGATCTGATTCCCTGCTACATTCCTCCTACGGGAAGAACTTATCCATTATCCGTACCTGAGACCCAAGCCATGAAAGATTATATTCTGGAGAATCTGTCTAAAGGCTTAATCAAAAAGTCTACTTCTCCAGCTGAAGCTGGTATCTTTTTCGTCCAGAAAAAAGATGCCACTCTTAGACCGTGCATTGACTACCGAGCTTTGAACAAGATAACAATAAAGAATCCCTTTCCAGAATTGTTTGATAGATTAAGAGGAGCCAAAGTTTTTACCAAGTTACACTTATGAGGTGTGTACAACCTAATTCGAATCTGTAAGGGGGAAGAGTGGAAGACAGACTTCAACACCCAGAATGGCCATTGAATATTTTGTCATGCCATTTGGCTTGTGCAACACTATCGCTGTCTTTCAAGATCTTATCAACGATGTCATTCATGCGTTTTTGCAGACTTGTGTCATAGTCTATTGGGATGAAATCTTGGTTTACTCTTCCTCAATGTCTGATCATCTTTTACAAGTAAAACAGGTACTACTCAAGTTTAGGGAAAACTGCCTCTACGCCAAGCTTAAGAAGTGTGGGTTTCACAAGTCCACAATTTCATTTTTGAGATATATTATTTCTTTTTCCAGTTCAAGATAGATCCTGCTAAAGTTTCTGCTGTTCTAGATTGGCCTGACCGTCGTTCTACTCCTCCCTATCATCTCTGGGATTTAGTCTGGTTGTCCACTAAACACATTAAACTTTGGTTACCATCTCCCAAGTTTGGACAAGCTGGCTTCTGTTTACAGATCCTGCCGAAGCGTTACTATTGTCTGGAATTTCCTGGTTTTTGACTTCTGCCTGTTTTCGACTCCGATTCTTGCCGCCTGCCTCGACCCTTTTACCTGTTTTTCGACTATGTCTTGCCTAATCCTTGCTGGTAACTCGTTTACTATTATAAGTACTAACTCTTTGTTTGTTCTGCAGTAGAAAGGGCATCGGTGAACACCTGAATCCACAGGGGGATCTCTGTGCATCTGAGTGTATCCACTGCTGATAAGGTTCCTGATTGACGAGAACATTACAGAGGCATGCTGTAATCTGCCTTCTCCAGCTGATAACTGAATGCAGCTGGTCCCTGCTGTAAACCCATACTCTGCACCATGCTCCCTTTTTGGTGCCCTCCCTTCCATGCGCATCACAAACAATATTCAAAAACGTGTCTCAGAAAACTGGAATTAAATATGGAAACCACTAGAATGAATGTACGTACTTTAAAAGTTATACAATGAAGAAATATATATTGGCTAACTAGTAAAGTAAAATAAATATTACAGAATAAATACCAAAGTGATATATTGCCTAGAAACCTTTGAATTTTGTATGGCAAAATAAATATCCCAGGGTCAATAATGCTACTTTATACCATCTACCACATAAGGAAGTTCTAAAAGTGCCATATTTACTTAACTATTATAGGGGAGCCAGAGTAGCCCAAATAATTCACTGATACTCTCCCCCAGAACTCTCCAATTAATAGATTTTGAAACATCTGCCCTTTTAATAGCCCTTTCATCTGAGGCTCTGGTCAACCCCATAAATGAAAAAGATTGCATATAAGTTATATGCAACCTATTATCAGTAACTCAAGGATTTTTTAAGGCCTATCACACTGAGAATTATCATGATGAACTAAAAGGAATGTGAATCTCTTATATGATTTGCTTATATTAAGTAGTTTAAGTCTCTCCTAGCATTACAGGAGAGTGTAAGCATTCCATCTAAAGAAGCTCTGATATATAATTAGCTATTCGACTTTTACTGACCTCAATTATGGGCAATGCTAGAAGGAACAGCATTTGAAAATGGATGCAGAAAGCCTCTTAGAATTATGGGCTACATCTTTCTGCTATATACCCAACTCGTACAAGTACCTGTGGATTCACCACAGTTCATACTCCGGACTGGTGCTCCTAACAGCAGAAAACTGCAACGACCCAGGGTTCTTCCAGCGAGTACCACGGAGTGATCCTCTTTCTGTTTTTTTGCTCTTCAAATTTCCCAGGGCAGATACATGCTTCGAAGTAAAAATCCTTTGACTATTCGACCATTCGATAGTCGAAGTACTGTCTCTTGAAAAAATACTTCAACTGCATACTTCGCCACTTCGCCACCGAGGTTCAAAGTTTTTTGTGGTCAAATAAAAATCCTTTGATCGATCACTTAAAATCGTTCGAATCGTGTGATTTGAAGGATTTTATCGTTCGATCGAACGATTTTTATTAGATCGTTCGATTGAAGTATTTGTGGTAAATCCTTCGAATTCGATATTCGAATTCGAAGGATTTTACTTCAAGAGTTTTTTAACCTTCGAAATTCGACCCTTAGTAAATCTGCCCCTTAATGTTTAAATTATATTTTAGTAGATTTAAGGGATGAGATCCAAATTATGGAAAGATCCATTATTCGGAAAACCCCAGGTCCAGAGAATTCTGGATAACAGTTCCAATGCCTGTATAGTTATTTCTAAACATATTAAATATATTGTTTCCAATACTGTAGCAACTGTTTAAATGCAATCATTTGTAGAGAACTGATTTCAGAAAATAAAAGTCAAACTGCAGTGCTGGCTTACATATAATAAAATATATTGCCTAATTACTATAAATTAATTAAGCAACCCCCAGCCAGCCAATCAGAGGTGTTGTTACAACATGTGTCTCGTTGTGACTTCTTATTAGCTTCACCTGCAATGGAATACAAACGAGCCATATGTCGGAGATGTAATTATGGGTTATATGAAAACTCCCTATGGTACATTTGCAGTAAAATACTCCACATGTTCCTCCTTGGTTTACACACGATTACTAACTCATTTGCATTGAGAAGAATATGAGGAATCCCAACGCTAACAACACTATTATGAAAAGGGCAAGCAAAGACATTCAGTTCCCTTGGGCGCCTGATCCTTTTGACTGACATGCTGCTGGTAGCAGAGGGTTCATTTCCACAGGGAGCTCATTTTGAATATGTGGGCCAAATAATCATAATCCGTAATTATTACTGCTCCAATGGCGTCAGCTACTGATCTCTGGGGAGCATTTCTGTCACACATATTTTGTTAGCGAACACTTTAAAAAGATAAAACATTTCCCCAGAGATGATTCTTATTCTATCCCACAATACAGTTGAATGTTCTTTATTCCACAAGTCATGAAACATTAAATATGGATTAGGCAGAGAAATGTTGAGAGTTGAAATTCATGCGAGGTACACTCAGCTCTCCTCCTGAGACAAATCCAAATGTTGTCCAGATGTTGAGCTACCAAACTGTTGGTTCCCAAGCTGTTCAGAAGTCCACAAAAGAGAAAGTGAATACTTGTTGACTTGACTTTAGGAACCTTATGAATGCAAAATTTAAAACAGCTCAAAGCAGAAATGTAGCAAAAAAACACCAGAAATATCAGATGCTTTCTATCACAAAAAAGTAAACTTGTGAAATATCAGACATATTTTATCACAAAAAGTAAACTTATGAAATATCAGACATATTTTATCACAAAAAGTAAACTTATGAAATATCAGACATATTTTATCACAAAAAGTAAACTTGTGAAATATCAGACATTTTTTATCACAAAAAGTAAACTTATGAAATATCAGACATATTTTATCACAAAAAAGTAAACTTGTAAAATATCAGTCATATTTTATCACAAAAAGTAAACTTATGAAATATCAGACATATTTTATCACAAAAAAGTAAACTTATGAAATATCAGACATATTTTATCACAAAAAAGTAAACTTGTGAAATATCAGACATATTTTATCAGCAAAAGTTAAACTTGTGAAATATCAGACATATTTTATTACAAAAAAGTAAACTTGTGAAATATCAGACATATTTTATCAGAAAAAAGTAAACTTGTGAAATATCAGACATATTTTATCAGAAAAAGTTAAACTTGTGAAATATCAGACATATTTTATTACAAAAAAGTAAACTTGTGAAATATCAGACATATTTTATCAGAAAAAAAGTAAACTTGTGAAATAGACATATTTTATTACAAAAAAAAGTAAACTTGTGAAATATCAGACATATTTTATTACAAAAAAGTAAACTTGTAAAGTAGACATATTTTATCACAAAAAAGTAAACTTGTGAAATAGCAGACATATTTTATTACAAAAAAGGAAACTTGTGAAATAACAGACATATTTTATTACAAAAAAAAGGAAACTTGTCAGACATATTTTATCACACAAAAGTAAACTTGTGAAATATCAGATGAATTCTATCACAAAGGGGTCGCTTCATGAACGTTCATAGAATGTTTGTTTCTCCAAATCAAACTTTTCAGTGCAAACAAAACTGTTTCATATGGTTACTTAATAAATGTTTTTCCATAATTTATCATGTGTAATAACCATAAAATCTATGAATACAAAAGTACGGCATGTAAACGCTGTCACGGTCATGTCAATAAAAGTTCCCCTTCTTTTCTTGCAAAGGTCAGCGTTTCGTTTGTGGATTTAGAAGTTTTAGGAGACCAAAACATTTATTGTCATATGAATTTTTTTTGTTCATTGACAAAAAAGTTGGGGTTTTCAATATTTTTTACCGCTATTTTCATTCATACTTTTTGTATTCGGATCTTTTAATATATTATAAGGCATTCATCATTTTAGAGAAATGCTGTTTAATCTTAGTTTTAACTCTAAAACCAATAAAATGAGAATGTTGATAAATCAGCCCCTAAAAGTCAACATTCGGGGAGAAACGTGTAACAAATCAAGAGTAACATGAAAAGTAATATTTCAGCCTCTTTATAGCCCCACAGATGCAGTCATGGTGTTGAATTTTCAGGCGAATACATAAATGTTCATTATTATTTCTGTAGAAAGTGTTTTGATTATACACAGAGATTTTGATTATACACAGAGACAGAATCCTAAATTTAAAAAAAAAAATCAAATTATTTACCAATAATAGCTAGGACTTATCCTAGGAATTGTCGTACAAATCTACTTAACTAATTTAACTGGATGGCCAACAGTATTTAGACACCTATCTGCCCAACATTTCATTCTCAAACCAGGGTTTAACCTTTCCTGCTTTCACAAGATTTTGGAACACAGGATCCACAGCCGCATTAGTGAGGTTGGCCACTGATATTGGGCAAGCAAGACTTGGCTCACCGTTGGTATTCTAATTAATTCCTCTCTGCAGGCTAGCTGAGTTCTTCCACTCCCATCACAGCAAATCTGAAGTGAATCCTAACACAGAAAAGAGCATTCCACAATATG
Organism: Xenopus petersii; assembly: GCA_038501925.1. Classification (NCBI taxonomy): domain Eukaryota; kingdom Metazoa; phylum Chordata; class Amphibia; order Anura; family Pipidae; genus Xenopus; species Xenopus petersii. Next base: position 136,312,229 of record CM076682.1, read on the forward strand.
TTGCCAAAAAAAGCAAAAAGCACAGAATTGTCTAGAATGTTATTTTAAGCTATAGCATTTACAAGCGGGTAAGGTTTGCTTTCAACCAAGGTGCCTTAACCATGGGAAAAAGCCATTATTCTTCCTTTTTACAAACTTTACAGTTGGAATTAGAAATACAGGCAGGTAGTGTTCTCCTGGCACCTGCCAAATTCAGACTTGCCCATGATTCATCACTCCAGAGAACGCATTCCCTCCAATGAAGACTACCTTTTCACCACTCCAGCTGGCACTTATTATGGCACATAATGCTGTTAAGCTTTTGTACAGCTGTTCACTCATGGAAATTCTTGCTAAGCTCCAAACAAACATTTCTTGTGCTTAAGTTTTCCTTTAGAGACCATTTGGAACCCAGTAGATATGGGACCTCTTATCCATAATGCTCGGGACCTGGGGTTTTCCAGATAACGTATCTTTCCGTAATTTGGATCTTCCGACCTTACGTCTACTAGAAAATCATGTAAACATTAAATAAACCCAATAGGCTGGTTTTGCTTCCAATAAGGATTAATTATATCTTAGCTTGGATCAAGTACAAGGTACTGTTTTATTATGACAGAGAAAAAGGAAACCATTTTTTAAAATTTGGATTATTTGGATAAAACGGAGTACATGCATGATGGCCTTAACGTAATTCTGAGATTTCGGGAAATGGAGTTTCCGGATAATGGATCCCATACCTGTATTCCAACAGAGGACATACAGTTTTGTGCATTGTACATTTTGGGATGTGATTTTGAGTGGTCTACTTTACACTGTGGCTGTTGTTGTTCCTAGGAGTCTCACAATCACTCAGCACTGCGCAATATGTTGGCACCTTATAAATACATTTAATAATAATAATAATAATAATAATAATACCTAAAGTGGCTGCCCTTCTCTAGAGATATTGGACACTAATGAAAAGGCAGTCTGGACAACTTTTAGACATTACAAAACTCATATGGCTAAAGAAAGTACTAATGTACACTCGTTCAGTTTGTTTTTAAAGGGGACTTGTCACCTTAAAGGAAAACTATACCCCCAAAATGAATACTTAAGCAACAGATAGTTTATATCAAATTGAATGACATATTAAAGAATCTTACCAAACTGGAATATATATTTACATAAATATTGCCCTTTTACATCTCTTGCCTTGAACCACCATTTTGTGACTCTATCTGTGCTGCCTCAGAGATCACCTGACCAGAAATACTACAACACTAACTGTAACAGGAAGAAGTGAGGAAGCAAAAGGCAGAACTCTGTCTGTTAATTGGCTCATGTGACCTTACATGTGGTTTGTATGTGAGTACATTGAATCTTACGATCTCAGGGGGCGGCCCTTATTTTTTAAAATGGCAATTTTCTATTTATGATTACCCAATGGCACATACTACTAAAAAAGTATATTATTATGATAATGGTTCATTTACATGAAGTAGGGTTTTACACATGAGCTGTTTTACTCAGTATCTTTTAATAGAGACCTATATTGTTTGGGGGGTATAGTTTTCCTTTAAGAAATAATTCCAAATTATTTTCATGTTAGTTGAGCAAAATAAACTTTACTTACACTATATTTATTATTTAAATTTTAGTTTCTTAACACAATCACAGCCAGCAGTCAGGAGACATTTTGTGGCAATTTGTTATTAAGACAAATTGTGTATAGCCCCAAAATCTTGTGTATGTGCCAGAATGGGGGACCAAATGCCTATGCAGAGTGCCATACACAATTACAGAGTGTGAGGGGGGAAGGGCAAATGTGAGGAGTGCAATGACATTAAGAAAGTGCTGAATAGAAAGTGAAAATAATTGACTGGCATAGAAGCATTGAGTTAAACATCTTTATAACAGGTAATGTATTTTTTTTAATAAAAAAAATAATTTAGGTTCCATGTTTAATTTGCAAAGGACTTTCATTGTACATTTTTTATGTATATGGGACAGGTCCACTCTAAATAAAGTATTGGGTCAAATCAAAAATAAAAACACTTTTTTTGTAAAACTTGGTTAAAATGGTTGTGCAATAAATCATGAAAGTATCTATTTTACCCACCAACCCTTTTTTGTTCTTTTAGATAAATAGCGACATTATATTGTAAACTGTAAACAGATGCCTTTGATGGCACTAATTCACAGTATAAAAATGATTTCATACATGTGCCACTGTGATAAGATGAACAGTTAAAAGCTAAACCTAAGCTGTGTAAGGTTTTCAACAGACTAGGAGAGAAAAGAAAGAGCATGCAGTAGTATTGTATTGTACTTTAAAACTCACTTAGAGATGCTGTGTGTGTAGCTTGCTGGAGTCCGATATGCAATGCACTGACATATACTTGTAATAAAAAAAAGGTTTTATGGAAGGTTTGTATTACATCCCAGTATGCTTCTGCTGAACAATCCATTATTAAGCTGAATCCCTTGTAGCCATATGAAAAAGCAGCAGTATACCCAATCCTATCATTACAGTACTGAAATAAACAGAGATAAAGCTGGCTGTTGATATATTGTAACAGTGCTAACTGAGAGCATTTATTTAATATGACTCAAAGCTGGTTGCTCTTACAAGGGATAGATAGATAGATGATAGACAGACAGACAGACAGACAGACAGACAGACAGACAGACAGATAGATAGATAGATAGATAGATTTAAAGATGAGAGATAGATAGATAGATAGATAGATAGATAGATAGATAGATAGATAGACAGACAGACAGACAGACAGATAGATAGATTTAAAGATGAGAGATAGATAGATAGATAGATAGATAGATAGATAGATAGATAGACAGACAGACAGACAGACAGACAGATAGATAGATAGATAGATAGATTTAAAGATGAGAGATAGATAGATAGATAGATAGATAGATAGATAGATAGATAGATAGATAGATAGACAGACAGACAGACAGACAGATAGATAGATTTAAAGATGAGAGATAGATAGATAGATAGATAGATAGATAGATAGATAGATAGATAGACAGACAGACAGACAGACAGACAGATAGATAGATAGATAGATAGATAGATAGATAGATAGATTTAAAGATGAGAGATAGATAAATAGATAGACAGACAGACAGACAGATAGATAGATAGATAGATAGATAGATAGATAATAGATAGATAGATAGATAGATAGATAGATAGATAGATAATAGATAGATAGATAGATAGATAGATATAAATATGAGAGATAGATGATAGATAGATATAAAGATGAGAGATAGATAGATGAATGATAGATAGATAGATAGATTTAAAGATGAGAGATAGATAGATAGATAGATAGATAGATAGATAGATAGATAGATAGATAGACAGACAGACAGACAGACAGACAGATAGATAGATAGATAGATTTAAAGATGAGAGATAGATAAATAGATAGACAGACAGACAGACAGATAGATAGATAGATAGATAATAGATAGATAGATAGATAGATAGATAGATAGATAATAGATAGATAGATAGATAGATAGATAGATAGATAGATAGATAGATAGATAGATATAAATATGAGAGATAGATAGATAGATAGATTTAAAGATGAGAGATAGATAGATAGATAGATAGATAGATAGATAGATAGATAGATAGATAGATAGATAGATAGATAGATATAAAGATGAGAGATAGATGATAGATAGATATAAAGATGAGAGATAGATAGATGATAGATAGATGATAGATAGATAGATAGATAGATAGATAGATAGATAGATAGATATAAAGATGAGATATAGATAGATGATAGATAGATAGATAGATAGATAGATAGATAGATAGATAGATAGATAGATAGATAGATAGATAGATAGATAGATATAAAGATGAGATATAGATAGATGATAGATAGATAGATAGATAGATAGATAGATAGATAGATAGATAGACTGACAGACAGACAGACAGACAGACAGAGATAGATAGATAGATTGAGAAACAGAGTAAAAAAATAACAAAATAAAGCACTCACCAGTTAAATATTATATTTAACAGCCCAACTAAATTTGATATATTTTTTTTTTTTTTTAAAGTCTACTTGAGTGCTTTACTTTATTTTGTAGAAATACTGTTTAGTAGCACCCAGCCAATCAATAATCGATGCTGAGTACTACCTTTAGGATTGTAAAGAGAGAGACAGCGAGAGAGAGAGAGACAAAACACATCCAAACGCTAGAAAAACCCAATAGGATTGATTTGCCTTCTATTTTTGGTATATCTTATTGTTAACAAATTATTTAATCTTATTATTTGTATTAACCTAAATTCCTCCTTACCCCTTTCACCCAAGATCATTGAAATGGTAATCAAACCCTATTCGTCGGGACATTTACATTTTTATAAAATAGTTTTTTCAAGAAGAATATTTAAAGTGAATGTCTTCCATTTTCTCTTTTCTATCTACTACCTTTCCTGGATAGCTACAGGAACAATTACCAACACAGAGCTAAAAAGGAATTTGCCATGTTTCCCTAACTCCTCCAGGTCTGAAAGTAATATCTCTGCCACCGTATAAAGCACCACATTTTCTTTTGTTTGCATGAGAAATAAGAATATGAATTCCCACACATTCTATTTCAACTATGCAAGCCTTAGCTTTATTACTTTTAGATGATATGACTTCTGTGCCTCTGGCAGGGGGTGGGGAAGTACAGTATGTATTCTTGAAGTATTCCTGGATATTTGCTTTACATGTAGAAAGGTATTTTTTTAGGTCAAGTTTGACTTTTCATGTGGAGTACATGTTTAATCATACTGTTTCATACCTACAATATAGGGGCACATTTACTAAGGGTCGAATATCGAGGGTTAATAAACCCTCGAATTCGACCCTCAAAGTAAAATCCTTCAAATTTGAATATCGAATTCAAAGGACTTTAGCGCAAATCCTACGATCGAACGATCGAATAAGAATCATTAGATTGAACGATAAAATCATTCGAATTGAACAATTCAAACGATTTTAAGCGATCGATCGAAGGATTTTTCTTTGATCAAAAAAAGCTTAGAAGGTCCCCATAGGCTAACATTGTACCTCGGTAGGTTTAAACTGCCGAAGTAGGTAGTCGAAGTTTTTTTTAAAGAGACAGTACTTCGACTATCGAATGGTCGAATAGTCAAACGATTTTTCGTTTGAATCTTTTCGAATCTAAGTCGAAGGTCGTAGTAGCCTATTCGATGGTCGAAGTACAGGTTATTTTATTAAAATATAAGCTCAAATTGAGCATGGGAGTTTGGTCGTGGTTTTTTTTTAAATAAAAATTTTAGATTTTAATAAATAACCCACTAAGTGTTTTATTACCCATAACAGGAGCATAATCCATTAAAGAATCTACTCCTTTTTACTCACAATTGGCCATTTGCAAAATTCCAAAACAAAAAAATTATGCACATTTATCTCAAACTAAAGTCGTGATATTGACTGATATACTTTTTAAAATCCAAAATATTTTTTATTTATTTTCCTCATAATATAGGAATACAGTCAGTGGCGTAACTAGATGATATTGGGCCTCACAGCAAATTTATTTTAGGGCCCCAACATATCCAGAGGTTGTTCTTTTTACCAATATATGTTGAAAATGGTCATTAATATGGGCCCCCAAGCAACTGCAGGGTCTGCTTACTCTGTAGTGATAAATTATTGAAATGCTCAACTATCATTAGCAAACCTCCTAAAAATCAAGTGCCTGGACCAACTGTGGTTGAGAGATGTTGTTTTAGGCCTGTTTTCTAGATTTTGTCATTTAACTGGAATATGCTACTGCTCTTGCCAATTTACCTTTCATAAATGGACAAATGACAGGACAATAAACCAAGCAGATTATATAGAGTGGGAGTGTCATGTTTCTGTTCCTTGAAATACATTTTAAATGTTTATGTCAATTACAGAGAAGAAAAAAATGACGTACTTGACAATATAAGACCTTTAAAGATATAAGATAATTAACATTTTTCTCATTGTTTAGGTAACGACAAAAATAAAAGAATTTTGATTTGTTGCTATTGCCTGTGTTACTGATTCATGTTTTTACTTGACTCCTGAAACAGGTTTTTCTACTAGTGTAGTTTTTAATATAATGACGTCATGAAAAAAACTCTCTTAATAACTAGAGATGGCGCGAACTGTTCGCCGGCGAACTTGTTCGCGCGAACATCGGGTGTTCGCGCTCGCCGGAAGTTCGCGAATGTCGCGCGACGTTCGCCATTTTGGGTTCGCCATTGTTGGCGCTTTTTTTTGCCCTCTCACCCCAGACCAGCAGGTACATGGCAGCCAATCAGGAAGCTCTCCCCTGGACCACTCCCCTTCCCTATAAAAACCGAAGCCCTGCAGCGTTTTTTTCACTCTGCCTGTGTGTGCTGAAGAGATAGTGTAGGGAGAGAGCTGCTGCCTGTTAGTGATTTCAGGGACAGTTGAAAGTTTGCTGGCTAGTAATCGTTTTGATACTGCTCTGTTATTGGAGGGACAGAAGTCTGCAGGGGTTTGAGGGACATTTAAGCTTAGGTAGCTTTGCTGGCTAGTAATCTACCTTCTACTGCAGTGCTCTGTATGTAGCTGCAGTGGGCAGCTGTCCTGCTTCTGATCTCATCTGCTGACTGCTGCAATAACAGTAGTCCTTGTAAGGACTGCTTTTATTTATTTTTTTGTTGTTTTACTACTACTACTACTACTACTATAAGAGCCCAGTGCTATTAGTCTAGCAGTGTTGGGGAGTGGGACTGGTGTGCTAATCTGCTGCTCCTAGTAGTTCAGCAGCACCAACTTTAATTTTTTTTTTTTTAATATTCATTTTTTTTTTATTTTACTTTTTTTTATTTTACTACCGCTGTAGTAGTGTATAAGTTGACCTTTTAGGCATTATTTGCCCTGTAGGCATTTTTTGCCCAGTGTGTTATTCAACCAACTGCCATCTAGCATCACTAACAGCTCTCCCCCTACACTATCTCTTCCAAGCACACACAGGCAGATTTTTCAGATACATTTTTGCCCTTGATCCCCCTCTGGCATGCCACTGTCCAGGTCGTTGCACCCTTTAAACAACTTTAAAATCATTTTTCTGGCCAGAAATGTCTTTTTTAGATGTTAAAGTTCGCCTTCCCATTGAAGTCTATGGGGTTCGCGAACCGTTCGCGAACCGCTCGCATTTTTGCGCAAGTTCGCGAATATGTTCGCGAACTTTTTTTCCGACGTTCGCTACATCCCTATTAATAACCTTTCCAGCCCCGTAGTTGTTAATGGAATAGGAATAATGACAGTGTGTATACATAGGTTCTAAGTATGCAAGAGGGTGGGTTTTAACAAAAGAAAGTTTCCATGAGAACCCATGTTTGACCCTGGAGGAGAAAGTAAGAAACAGGTGGACCAGATACTCATGGAAAGTCTCTAGGAATGTTTCACACACGATAACCTAGGAATAGTGTAGTAAACGTGTGATCAATATGTTGCCAGTGTATAGTCCTTGCCGTGTTGCATTTCCATACAAAGTAAAGATGTGAATACTGTATATGCAGCACTTTGTTTTCTTTATGGCATGGCATAACGATATCATTTACTACACTTAGGTGAAAATAAACTGAACTTCTACGGCTTCAGTAATCTATTTTCGTAGTAGTCAATTTAGCTCTTCCATTAACGTGGAGACTTTTGCAGATGATAGTTTGCCCCCAGGTGGTTGTTATTCCACTTTAGGTAGCAATATCTCCTCTCAGATATCAGTTGGCCTGATCATTTATTTATATCCTGTTATTTACTGTATATAGCACTAACACATTTCTGCAGCACTTTACAGAGATTGTTCACCATTCACACCAGTTGCTGCAACCGAGGAGCTTACAATCTAAGGTCCATATCACATTCACACACACTATTGTCAATTTAGCCAGTAGTCAATTAATCTGCCTTAGGGCAGGACTCTGAGGATGATTCTGGCGCGATCCGACGCGCTGCACAAAAATGTCGGGTGCGACGGAAATAAGGTAAGTAATTCTATTGTCGGATCATGTCGCAGCATTGATGCGATGTGACACGACCTGCGTTTTTGCACAGCACGTCAAATTGCGGCGGAATCGTCAGTGGAGTCCTGCCCTTAATGTTTTTGGAATGTGGGAGGAAACCCGAGCACTTGGCTGGGATTGAGTTAAGGACCCCAGTGCTGATACCGAACCTGGTTCCAGCAGGTGGCTTTTTCAGATACACGGATCAGTGTTATTTGGCCATCTGTATGGCCACACACGGTCATGGCTTGTCAGGATTTGTCAGCACACATGGATGGCTAAATTTCACTGATTCAACTAACTGACCCACTGGAGTAACCCCATCACATACAAGTTGGTCTGTGAGCTCATAAAGCCACACACAGACTACTTTTGGCAACAGCACCAGACTTTGTTTCTAGTAATCTATCATGTGGGGACCCACACACTAATTACTAACTCCTGCATTAGCCTTAAGATGTGAAATGTAAAGTAGTAACTTCAAAAGCAATAGCTGCAAAGCAATATAAATGCATATTTGTCTTTCCATAGGGAGATTTGTCTTGTGAACCTTGGGGTTAAAAAAGTGGGAATAGCCTTCTAACCCAATCCAATGCTGCTCTAAGTTTATATGTAATAACTCCCCCCAAAGTGTTTTGTTATCTCTAAATCTATTTGAGACTGAATGACTTTCTAGACTTCAAATATTTGGTATATTATGTTATAATTAACCTGTAACTGTTATTTTTTTACTATCATATTAGCTGTGGCTGTGATTTTTTTACTTACCTGTTTATTTTCTTTTGTGTGATCTTTTTGTTTATGAGATGAAACAACAACTTAATTGTTCCATTAACACCCAAGGGACACGTTGGCAAACTTTAATCTATCTTTTGCTACTGTATTTGCTGTACTTTACAGTTTAATGCAATTCCCTTAAGACCAAACTAATAAATAAAAAGGATATAAAAAAAAAAGGATAGAGTAGCCCACATGGTGGCTGGGAGGTGTGGTTAAAACTGGTGGCAGAAAGAGCTGGGTAACAAAACAGAGATATAAATGTTTTATTGTTATTATATATATATATATATATATATATATATATATATATATATATATATATATATATATATATATATATATACTGTATATATACAGAGGCTCGCTCTCACAGGTCTTAGGAAAAATTAAAGGTGTTTATTTGGCAAAAACTACTAACGTTTCGGCTAGATCACTAGCCTTTCTCACTTTGTTTTTGCCAAATAAACACCTTTAATTTTACCTAAGATCTGTGAGTGCGAGCCTCTGTTATACCTACATACATTCGTTTGAGCTGTTTGCACCAAGGCATAATTCACCTATTTATATATATATATATATATGTTGCGCGTCAAAATTATTAATGCATTTGAACAAAATTGTTGGAGGCATCAAAAATTGACGCACGTCAAAATAATTTTGCCACCCATTGACTTCAATGCGTTTCACAGTTTTTTCGATGTTTCGTGGTAAATTTGCTAATGTTTGTCAAATCGAAACAGGACTAATTCATCCATCAGGAGGATACTGTTTGGTGGTTTTTAACCATGCCCCCTGGTGAATCTGACAGTAGCAACCACAAAGACATATTGTGGGCCTATATATAACTTTATAATTATTATGCATATATCTGACAATTTCACTTCTCCTTTATTCATTATTTAACTAAGGGTAGCCACACTATCAAACAGCAGTTTAAATGCCAAATTGGAGAGCTAGAGAAGAAGTTACACAATTCAAAATCTGCACAATTTTTTATAAAAATATTGCAATACTTTGTATTTATATGAAGGTAATTTTAGGCATATGGTAAAATGGTAGCAAACTATTTGCACCTAGTTATGTCACAATTTACTCTCAGGGCAGATTTATAAAAAATTGCATTTGTGAAAAAAAACGTCACAGGAAAAAAAAATTGCCAACAAAACTCATGCAACTTTTTTCTCAAATACTAGCTTATTTAAAAAAAAATGTCATGCATGCGTTTGTTGTAGAAAAAAAGCCTCATGCCAGCGGGAAATACATTGTTCCATTTATTTTCAATGAGGCTGAAAATCTTGAAGTTGTTAGAGATCATACCTATTAATGTCTATGCAACTTTGCTATCTTTTATGTTGCAAGTTTTTTCTGGCGACTTTCTACATTTATTTTCTTTAAGAAATTAGATTATTGATGAATAGGCCCCTTTGGGTTACCTTACAAGGTAGAATAAGTGGTCAAACAGGAGAACATAAGGAGCAAGGTGTTTTTTGTGCAAGTCTCACTATAGTCTTCCTCCGGTGATTCGGACATCTTATATCTATTTATGTCTACCATGAAATAAGAGGAAGATTTTTAAATTTTTACTTAATTTATTTAATTTTTATTTTTAAAACTATAGTTCATTTCTCTAACATGATTTACAGGCACAAAAATAAACATCATAGTTTGTTTCCTTCCAAATCTGGGCAGCAAATGTAACCAGTGTAAGGACTGACAAAGTGAAACAGTGTTAAGAAAGTGATGAGTGATGTAGAGTAGTCTGGCAACAACATTATTATCCTTTATTTATTATGCCCTGACATCTTCAACAGAGCCCTACAGTACTAACATATGGAGGGCTGTGTTAATATACTGAAAACCGTCCAGCTAAGTGGAAACAATTTCTGAAGGAGAACTAATCTTTAAAAGCCATATTTTACTGACAGAACAGAAGAATAGTGAATGAACCATAACTATAGAGTATGTTGAAGTTGCAGTCGCCTGGAAACTTGGGACCTCAGATGACCCATTGGTCACAAATTATTAGATGTTGCATAAACTGCCATTAATGTTTCAGTCTCACCGCTCTGTGTGATGCTCAAGGTCAATTCCCTGTTATTGATATATGCCTGAGGTTGAGTTCCATAGGAGATGTTCATCTGACCTAAATCGTATGGGGGGCTGGGTTCAGCAGATGTGAAAATGTACTTGCAGGCAATCACCATGGCATGCATAAAGGTTTAGCAACACCAACACTGTAAACCAGGGGTGTCCAAACTGCGGCCCGAGGGCCACATGTGGCCCAGGATGCATATGAATGCGGCCCAGCTTGGTTCCGGAGGAAACGTCATGTTGCAAAGGATATAGGAGGAGGAGGGACTCTGCCCATTGGCCAGTTAGTAATTATAATATAATAATAAGTATATTTAATATCCAGTGTATAGCTCCATCTGGTTATCCAACTGGCATTGTAGTTCTTTTCTGTGTATTTCCATTACTTTTACAAATCAAACGTGTTTGTGTATTTCATTTGTGGCCCCAGACAATTTTTCTTTTTCCAATGTGGCCCGGCGAGCCAAAAGTTTGGACACCCCTGCTGTAAACCATGACTTTGTGCACATAAAACAAAATGTTGCAGGTAGGCTACTGTTTGAAATCCCTTGGCTAGCTGAAAGAGAAAAGCACAAAGAAGAGAAATTGCCAATAGTAATTAGAATTCCACTAAAGGCCCCCCATAGACAGACCGAGTCGGCAGCTTATTGGCCCATGTGTGGGGCCCTCTGACGGGCTTTCCTGATCGATGCCTGGTAAGAAATTCCGTTGGATCGCGGCCCCATCTGTTCATTGATCTGGTCTCATGATTCGACCGCCCGTATGGCCTCAATTCTGATCCAATCATTGGGCCCTAGGGCCCATGATCAGATCAGCACGATATCGCCCACCTCAATGTCGGCATATCGAGGAGACATCTGCTTGTTTGGTGACATCAACAGCTTATTGGCCCGTGTGTGGGGCCCTCTGATGGGCTTCCCTGTCCCACGATCCAGCCGCCCGTATGGCCTCCATTCTGATCCGATCGTTGAGGGCCCATGATCGGATCAGCACGATATCGCCCACCTTAATGTGGCCATATCGGTGAAAACGAGCCAAACTAGCAGATCTCCTTTTGTATGGACACCTTTAGACAGGAACACCTAACATTAAGACAATTAAGGACATATCAAAACTATAACAGGAGAAATAGGAAACTATGGTTTCTATACAGGGCTCCATAAACAGTGGTTTCTGCAAATTTGTTAGATGGTGAATGAGTGGCTTGTTATCATTAAGCTCAATAATGCCTCATGAACAAAAAAGTTTAGTACATGGAACTGAATCATTGGTATGATCCTAAATCCAAAAAGGCTATGTTTGTGTGACTCCTTTTGAGGTCCTTCTGGTAGCACCAAAGCCCCTTAAACATATTATGATTAGTTTTAACAGCAAAACAAATGAGATAGGAGGATTTATAAGCTACATACAATGAGTTTCTTCTTCATACTTATAACTATTATAATTCTTTTGCAATGTCTGCTATATTGTCTGAAAATTAATTTAGTGATGTCTAATTAATTTCTAATGTTTAATGTTACACAATTTTTTTTGTGTTTTTTTTTCTTTGCTAAAACATCTGTTTCCTGTACCATGGAAACATTTCAAAACTTTTGTCTGTGCAGACCAACTTGATGCCAGGGGCCAAAAAGTTCACTATTATGGGATATGGAATACCTACCAAATCCTTCCAGTTCTGTCTTGATTGTTACTGGCTGACCTGCTTTTCTGGCATTTATTTAAAACATACACTGTTGAGTCCTTAATCCTATAAAGCCATGCAATATTAGAATCTAGTGCCCTAGCAGAGTTCATAGTAAAAAGTTTCCATTGATATCAGGATGGGCGTTTTTTAACTTCACCGGTAACTCCGCAGTTTTTTTGGGGTATAGTTAGGCTATGCAAATAACAGGTCACATATTTTCCTTAAGCGCAATTATCTTTTAGGATAGCAATTTAAAGGCTTATGCTAAATTCTTAACCAATCCATGTTAAAACTCGCTATATAAATGCTTAAACTGTATGAAGATTTTAAAAAAAAATGTGGCAAGGTTTCTATTAAAATCCAACATCTGGAAACCATTAAATATTTTAGTGAATGAAGCGCAAAGTGATTTGATATATTTTTCATTTACCTTTTTAACTCTGACTTTGCATTTTTAGCCTATACAAAAGTTTAAATACTGGTCACTTCTGATCAATATGTCAGCTTAATTTTTAGTACTTCATTTTTATCATATTTGTATACAATCAGGATGTTTTCATAACAAAACAAAACCCTACCAAACAGCTGCACCTGGAGGATTTTTAAAAAGGTTCCAGCTTCTATAACTTTTGATAGAAAGCTGCTTTGCAATACCCTGTACATTTCTACAGAACAATAGGGGAGAGGGAGTTAAAAAAAATAGTACAACAGATCCCTCTGCCAGCTCTCGGAATATAATTGCATTCTTTCTGGTACAGTTCTGATGCTCTTGGCCAAGTTGATGCAAAGTTCCTATTTCCTAATGCCATATTTTGTGTTTTTTCTTCAGTAAATACTCAGAGAAAATAACAGTATATTATTTAAAATGTATTGAACAAGTGGATCATTGAAGTCTACTTTCCAGAACCACGGAGTGACAACGCAAAAGGTCCTTTCGAAGTCTGTACTGGTGGTCCTAAGACAATTGCTGCAGCTTCAGATGTTGCATCACTGCAAAAATGTACAGGTACTCATAAGCTCCTTAGTAAATCAGAGGTTAATTTCTGAATTATTGGTTTGACATAGTTATGGTATTGTAATCATATAACAAGGTGAATAATTAAAAACTAGCTTTAAATGATTAAACATACAGTATTATAATGTCGAAAAGGAGAAACCCAAAGTTTTTGAAAGTATTTTGTTAAATTTTCATAAAACCAATGATCAATTTTCTGTTACCAGATATATCCAATTGTTAAAAAAGTACATATTTCAAGAACACTTTCACATCTCAATTACTCTGTTAAGGGCAGATACACACGCTGCTATTTCGGGAGATTAGTCGCCCATCGACAAATTGCTTCTTCTTTGGGCGACTAATCTCCCTGAACTGTCTTCCCATCGGCTAGAATGTAAATCACCAGATGGCACTCGGGTCACTTTGTGAGGCAACTTCGGGCGACTTCGGAAAATGAAGCGCTCTGAGTGCCATCCTGCCAGCGATTTACATTCTAAATGGGCGACTCTGCCCTTAAGGTTCAATACCCTGAACTATATCTTCTGTAATCACCATTGTTGGAAGATCTATGTTTTCTCCGTTGGTGGAAAAACAAGCGGTGAAGTGTCACACCACTCTGATTGGCCCAGCATCCACCTGTCAGCACAGAGAGTGGATTTTGGCCCAAAACTGTGTACAAAAAAAGTGTGCATTTTCATGAAAAGAAAATGCCACACATGACAAAGGTCTAAGGGCTGGTAGATTTTTTTTTTTAAATGTAAGCAATATTTTTAACTTTTTACTAGCTATTCTACTTTTACGAAAGTGTTTTTAGGCACAAATACAAGTTTTATTTTTTTTTTGTGATAGGGAAGAGTTCCACACCAAACACCTTATAATGGTAGATTTGGGAATACAGGTGTTTCTTCTAAAGAAGGAAAAATGTGTTTTTCAACTAAAGGGGGCCATTGAGCCGTATTCAAAGAATGAGCAACAATGCTTATAGCATCTTGAGGAAGTGTTGAAGCATGAAATATTGGGTGATTTTGCACAACTATCACATATTCAGAATATATAGTTGAAAATGCAACTCATAAGTGTTGTTTTTAACTTAAACCACATTTCCCAGGGCAATTATCTTGCAATGTAAAAATAGATTTAATGAATTCACATTTCCTGGAAAGAAGTAAATCGTAGAGGCCAGAGTCAAAGAAGGACTTAGAAAGTTTAATTCATCTGAGACATTTTAGGTACAGCTGAAATCAGGTTTCCAATAAATTGTTCAGGAAAAAATAATCCTTTAAAAAATTCACTGATGTTTAACTCTTGGAATGTGCAGACAGCTTTCCAGAAACATGTCAACCTCTTTCATTTCATCAAATCCCGCTCGGTTACAAATTTATAAGTAAAATGTGTGTTGGCTGATGCTTTTCCTTCTTATTTTGTGTAGGTAATTTATGACCTGTAATTGACAGTACTGATCATTGTGCTCGGCTTTGACTGTTTCTAAAGAAAAATTAACAAGTGAATTAAGTGTGGGACTTGAATATTAATGGGAATATGAGTCTGTCTCTCAATGTAATATATTGTCTAGAATGAAATGTCACTTTATTTAAGGGGATGGTATTTGGGAAAGTATTTGTTGCTGAGAAAAGGATGCACATTGCATTTGATAAAGAATAAAATGCTGTGTATGCAGATTCCCCCAGGAGCGCCCCTGACTTGGATGTACTTTGTTGTCAAGCTAACCTTGGTCACTAATGCAAAGGCCTTGAGGGCAGAGCCACCTGTTTGGCTGTAAGAACAGTTCTTTGTTTTCCTGTGCTGTGGAGCAATATGTCCATGCTCTCCCACTGGTAACTCCCTTTTTACAAGTATATGAAAACTCTGATTCCTTTGTTCAGTTATGACTTAAATAATCGTTCTATCAAATAAATGTTGTCTTTCATCCCAAGTGAAAGGAAAATATACCCCCATTATGACATGATCTTATTCAGCTCTAGAAGCTGCTCAACAATGCCTTGCCCATGGAAAACATTGTAATAATCTGTGACCGAACAGGACATTGATTATGTTTCTTAACTATGACAGTCATGCTGGGAACTACGGCTCATATAACCTCCCCCTATGCCTGTACCCACCACCACTCAATCTCACTTCTATTATTTCACATGTCTGCCCTTTTCTTATTGTCTGTACCATTTAAGTGCGGACGTAGATCGGGACAGGACAGATTGGATAGGACAGCACAGGACAGGAAGTATCGGGCGTAGAATGAGATCAGACTGGGGTCTGGGTAGCAGGAGGACTGGAGCAGAAATGAGAGGAAAAAGCAGAGCAATATACAGAGCGAGACAAGGGCAGATATAAGACAAAGTTCTAGGTACAAGGCAGAACAGGACTGAAAGCAGGAAAAGGCAAGGCAAGGTCAAGGTCAGGTAAGGACAAGGCAGAATAAGGTTAAGGCAAGACAGGATCAGAACAAGGCAAGGTAAACAAGGCAAGGTTCAAGGTAAGGCAGGATACAAGCAAAAGGGCTAGAGCAGGAAACCTAGCTAGGGGTGATGCGGCAGTGCTAAGTAGGTCAATGCTCAGGCAAGGAGGGTGAGGAAGGCTGGCTTTATATAGGGCAGGGTCAGCCCTGATTGGCTAACCCCAAACCACCAATCAGGCTGCCCACCTGGCCCAATGGTTAAGGCACCAAGGCAGAAACCCAGAGGTCCCTAGCTCGAATCCCAGCAGCGCCTGACAATTACAGTATGTCATGTAGTTCTGTGCTACATTATGAAGTTATCTGCTTTAGTACAGAGAATCTTGTTAAATATGTGATTTATATGCAAATAAGAACTACAGTATATACAACATAAATAAACTGAAAGTTATGTTATATGCCTTGCGGTCACAGGATGTCACCAAAGAAATACCTCCAACTTATAGCACCAAATGTTCCTATGGAAAGATCCCTTGATCAGAAAACCCCAGGTCCCAAACATTCTGGATAATAGGTCCCATACCTGTAGTAATCTTTCGATAACAGTATGTTAAACAGATGCATGTAACTGGACAACCACTTCACTGACTTCAACGGTTCACACTTCATTTGGTGATTGATAGATTTCTTCAAACTGTATAGATACATATGCAGGCTGGTTGCAGAAATTAACAAAATGTATCTAGATTTATGACAAAATTGCATTAGACATATTAAAATCAGTTTCCCCAATTCAGCTAAGACAGTCACTGACAAATATAGTGATGGACTTTTATGAATACAGGTTGTATCACATGAATTCCTTTCCTTCATGAACTGGTCAGATCATTTATCCTTCTCTTTCAACCAGAGCTCCCCTAACAGGCATTTTCCCTAAAAAAATAACATTGTGTCTATGTGTAGAACTCACAAATATTTATGTAAAAATTAAGCTATTAGAAAGCTTGTGTCATTATTTGGCAGCTGGTGGGAATCAATTTCCCCTTTCAATCGTCCCTGTTGAACATTTTCCTCAGCAGGAGGCTGTTAAGTGCTCAGATGGAAAATGGATTCCTTCAGCTGCTGAAAAAGAGCTGTTCCATAAAAAAAAAATAATGATAAAAAGACCATATGGGGATCCCATTCTGGTCTTGTTTCACAGGAAATGGTTGTCATTGGTGTGACGGAATCTGTGATGTTCCCATGCCAAGAGCAACATCAAGGGGAGCCTTGGCACTTACTGCAGGTTTTAAAAAACCCTCCGTGGGTGAAAGTACCTACTATATGGTATTTTTGTGTGTTGCAATTTGTGCTAGTGATTGAAAATTAACCTAAATGGGTCAGTGGCGTAACTAGATATTACAGAGCCCCACAGCAAATAATTTTTCAGTCCCCCAAAATGTCTAGAGGTTGACCTGTTTAACCAATATTCACTGAAATTGTATATGAATTAGAGCCTCATGGGGCCCCTATACCTCCTGGGCCCCCCTGCAGCCGCAGGTTCTGCTTCTATAGTTATACCCCAAGTAGGCAATAAATTGCACCAATGCAGACAACCAACATCCAATCACATCTTTGATTTTATGTTCTAATTTTTGTTCATGAAAACAAATCTCTAATTAGATTCAACGGGGAACTGAAATAACTCAATATTTTAGAAAAACAACCCTTGGTATCTTTCAGTCCTTTAAAGAAAGTGTACACAGGCTCCTGAACAGCAAACTCAAAATGAGCCAAAAGGACAGAGAATAAATGTATTGAACATGCTGCACATGCTGTGGTTAGAGTTGGCACTGGTGATGTAAGAGATCACTGGTGTTGTTCTGACTGTGATATCTACATTGCTTCTTGGTGACAAATGTCCTCAAGTGCTAATCCATACTATAGAGCAGTGTTCCCCAACCAGTGGCTCATGAGCAACATTTTGCTCCCAATCCCTTGGATGTTACTTCCAATGGCAGGTGCTTATTTTTGAATTCCTGGCTTGATGGCACGTTTTGGTTGCATAAAGATCAGATGACAACTAGTGTCTCCTGTAGGTTGCCAAATAGCAAATCACAGCCCTTATTTGGCACCACCGTGGAATTATTTTCATGCTTGTGTTACTCCCCAACTCTTTTTATATTGGAATGTGGCTCACAGGTAAAAAATATTGGGGACCACCAGCACAGGGCTACTTATAACATGGTGTACTGTGGAGGATAATCACTTTAGTAGTCATGGGCAAATTAATTCTTACATGGAAAAGCAAAGGGAGACTTGTAGTTGAAAAAATAGAATAGAATAATATAGGTGATAGAATAAAAATTCCAAGATTGGGGTATTCTAGGTGAGGGAGAGGAGCATGAAATGTTATCTATACTAGTTGAGCCCTTAAAAGTACTATAGGAGTAGTAGAGGATCCTACACCCTTATATTGTTCCTAGAAATTGAGGGATTTTGTTTTGCATAAGGGTGAACTGCTTATACCTACCCATGTTAGTTTTCACCTCTGTTAAGGAAGGGATCACTTCTAATTTCAATTTTAAAGCTGTGGAGGTCAGTGTCATGTGTACATACTGTAGTTTACCAATCTTGGTACCTGCTTAACAGCTAGGAACCAGTATATTGCTTTTAATATCTGTATTTAAGATGTATGGAGGTTGTGGACTTCTTCAGGATTGTATATGGTACGAAACGTGTCAGTAGTGACTTTATGCACTGAGCAATAGCTGACTTTTTATTAAATTATGAAATAAAGTAAATTTTATTCATCTCCATCACACAAGCAAAGGAAATCCTGTTTTGCAAATATATATATATATATATATATATATATATATATATATATATACATATATATATATTTGTAATATCTGCTGTCAGATCATATTGTCATCTGAAGATTGGTCATATGTACAGATAAGTAATAATAAGACACACATAGAGGTATATTTATGAAAAGAGTGATGTTAGAGATCACCACAGTACCCTGGAGTGAAATTCAGCCACTCTCCATTTATTTCTATGGGATTTTAAAAAGAGTATTTATCAATGGGTGAAAGTTCATCCTTTGATAAATACTCCTTTCAAAATTCCCATAGAAATTAATGGAGAGTTGCGGAATCACGTCTTGATAAATATACCCCATACACTTGTCTCTGTATGTGGATTGCCAGTGTAACCCTCTAGTTCCACAACTGAAATGTAATAGCTAACAGTTTTGGTATTTTGCTTAATGTCCCTAATATGTCCCTAATGTCCCTGTTCATGAAAGGCTCAAGTTTGTGAAACAAAAGTAATACAGGTATGGAACCGACTATCCAGAATGCTCGGGACCCGGGTTTTCCTGGTTAAGGGATCTTTCCGTAATTTGGATCTCCATAATTTATTAAGGTTCAAATTGTGTTTTCCATGAAAATTCAAGTTTTTGAGTTTATTTTTTGGTCATAATTAACATTTTCAGGTTACAAAAAAAAAAAAAATAGAGATTTATTATACCCTGACCAAGTTTTTGTTTTTCTTAAATTAGAAAACATAGGCGATATTGAACATTTTTTATCCTGTTAGTGTAACTTTTTATGCAGGGATATGTAGAACTACAACTAAATACTGCACTTAGAAAAGATCCTTTGTCTCTTTGCGCTTTTATTTCTGGTACTATAGAAAAACATTTGAGTTGTGAGTTCATTCGAGGTATACAAAATTCGACCTTTGATAAAAAACCCCCCTAAGTCTACTTAAAAATCATGTAAACATTAAATAAACCCAATAGGATTGTGTTGCCTCAAATGAGGATATTTATAATTATATTTTAGTATGGATCAAGTACAATGTACTGTTTTTTTGTTATTACAGAGGAAAAGAAAAAAAATTAAAAAATCTGAATTATTTTACTAAAATTGAGTCAATGGGAAATGGCCTTCACGTAATTTGAAGCTTTCTGCAGAACGGATTCCTTACCAATACAATACAGCCCAGTGCTCTAATTTCTAACATTCCATGTTCAGTTAGCTATAGTAAAAAATGGATTCAGCTCTGAACATGATGAAGTTGACTTATGATTGTACAGTGTATTTTATCTCCTGCATCTACTGAACTCAGAACCAGCTGATATCTGAGCAATTAACATGCAATCATTTTGGGGTCAATTTATGAAGATATGAAGATGCTGTAGTATTCCAACGACTCATATTTTGCTACAAAGGACGGGGAAGAGGACTTTAATAGAAATGAGTAATTATAAAAGTGCAAGGCAGGAAGAAGAAAACTTGTAATGTTTCAAGAGATGCAGTTGCTATTAGGACATTTGTTTTAAGGTATAAAATAAAGACATCGCAACACTTCGCCAGGCGTAATTTTGCCTGGACAACGCTAATTTACGAAAATCCGAAGTTGCGCACAGGGTACCAAAAATGCTTGTGAAGTTGCACTAGCGATAATATGATCAGCAGTTCGAAATTACAATGGATGTATATGTTGCAGTAAAAACATTACACTACACAGGGTCAAGGAACCTTAAAAAAATAAAATAGATGTGTTATAATGCCCTACACATGTACCCACTGTATAGTTTATGCGCCATATGTAAGGAAATGTAGGGGGGAAGCCAGGTACCCTAAAAAATATTTACACACTTTTGCAGACTATCACCCTGAAAAAAGGAAAAGATGCCAGCGTTTTTTGGGACTTAGAAACATTTTCAACAAAATTTCAAGTAAGTCCTACTCCATTGCACTTCGCCTGGTCTGAGGTGGCGAAGGCATGTCTGGGTAATGGTCAGTAAAATAAAAAACGTAGTGAATTTGCGTAGTAACGCTCTTTCGCCAGAGCGAAAATTCACCTGGCGTTAGAGTGCAAAGTTGCGCCAGAGTCTTTTGCTAGGGAAATTGCGACCATTAGTAAATCGGCAAAATGCTGAAATGACGTCACGCTGTCGAATTTTCGCCAGCGTTAGCCACTTCACCCTTTAGTAAATTTGCCCCAATAATGGAATAAAGCAATCACTCTATGATCACATCCAGTCCATTTGGTGCCCTGGGCAACTAAGATCTTCCCATAGCTGTGCAGCCATACTCAGTGCCTTGGTGTCCTTCTTTTGGCAATGCTTAGTTTTGGGTTGGATACTTGTTGGATTATCAACCAAGTGGACTCCAGTGGGTTAAGCCACTCCCTAAATATGTAGCATACTGTATAACTGGCCCAGCACACAGAATAATACGCTATGCTCGCATACCATATTGCCCACATTGAATTATACCCAGACATGGCCACTTTTGGGTAAACCCTGCTCTTTCAGGTCTCTAAATTAGGAATGTCCGAGTCAGAAGAGTTTTCTCAACTCTGTTCCTGCATTAGTAACTACAAAAGAACACAAACCATGAGAAAAAAATCAGTAGGGCAACAATTTAGGGGTCCGTTTACTAAAGTGCGTTAAAAATATTCGCACAAAATATAGACAGAATTTTCGCCAAATATGTTATCGCCAGTTTACTAACCTGCGGTAAATATAAATTTGCGAATTTTCTTGCGCAAGAATAATTGTTCGCCAGTTATCGCATTCACTGAAAATAACGCTACGTATACATTAACGCCTGGTTTACTAAACAGCGAAATGTGCTAAAGACAAAATTAACGCCAGAATATTCGCAAACTTTTACCGCCACTTATGTAGTGGCGTAAAAGTATTTTTTTCACCAGAAAATTCTCAAGGGGCAGGAAATATCCCATAATACTAGTTTTTTTGTACCCATCATTCTTTGCTGACAGGAGAGAGATCTGTAGCTATTGCTGACATGATGTTTTGGCTTCTGCTTCTATCTGTTGCAAAAGCAGCAGTTTTAGCTCAGAGTCATATTATTGGCAGCGGCATCATAGTCCAAGGATTCGTCAGCCTCTACGCTTTTTTGGTTTCATTGTGATTGGCTACATTAAACTGTGCATTTCTATAAAGCAAAGAGATTGACTGGTATGATTTCTTGTTCCTATGATTCTATTGGCACTCTGGTAATGTTTCTGGATGGTATAATTATCAGTTAATAAAGTTTATGAGTTTTGAAGGTGCATTTCTGGCCATAAATGTCACAGTAAAAATTGCCATAATAACCGCCATAAAAGAAGACTATTTTATAGCATAAATATTCGCAAAAACTTAATTTTTCGCCAGAAAATTCTCAACTCGCTAAAATTACCGCTAACGTAAGCTGGTTCCTTAACGTAGTTACCGCAAGTGATCGCAATGACTTCTGAGCGCATCGCTGTTTAGTAAACTTAGTCGCTGCGAATATTCTGGCGTAAAAATATTCTCAGCGATAACATGCGGAAACTTAAAGTCAGATTTACCGCACTTTAGTAAACGGACCCCTCTATGAGGAGTGGACAATTTCTTTTTTTTCAGTATTATTCCACATCTTCTCATTGTGATGTTTTAGGCAGCACCCTTTATAGCCACACCAGTTATGGCCACTCAGACCTACTCAAGTTAGCCCCAGACAATCTGTTGTTGATCCACTGGATGGTTTCAGTTCCATTATACATGTAACCATGAGATTCAAGACCAGTCCTAGCTTCAACCACATATTAGGCATCATGACTTTCTGAGAACATACTTCATTTTTTTCAAGGGAAACCAGATAAAAAAAAATCAAATGTGCCTCAAATTGCTTTCCATTGAAAGTGTTACTAATGAGAATTGCTGAGCACAAGTGAGCAATGATTGCCTGAAAATACAGAGCTGTGAACTTGTGTGCCATTAGCACCATGAGTCTCATTATCTATAACGAAAAGCAGTTAGTGATCATTCCTGATGTTTTGGTGCTGCATTGTGCTCTTCAAATAAAGACTTCAAAGAGCCACATGAACCATTAGTCTAAGAATAATTTTACGAAAACTGACTAAGTAACAAAAGTGCACACTACTAACTAAACACACTTTACATTGCTCCATCTTTATACGACATCTTTATTCGCTTACTATCATGAAAATTATTTTGACAAATGTGCCATAAATGATATGATTTCTCATCCTTTTCATTAAAGCCAACTCCAGTTCTGGCCTGTGTTTCAAACAGATGGCATATCAAGTAAACACTGTAAGCAATATGAAAAGGAACATTCTCTCTGTATATTGTTAATAATCTTTTGTGTTATGTGCCTCCACATCTGCCGATACCTCATTCATTCCCTGAGAGAGGACATTGATGGCTACGGTTTTCTGCAGGAAACTGCAGGAATGTCTGTGAAAACTGTTCCTCCGAGGTACCATGGTTTGTATCTTACTAGGATAGAAAGACAGGATAAAATGCAATCATTCTTTCTAAATTTTAATACATGCCCAGATTGTTACACAATATATTTACCAAACCCCCACAAATGAATCTTGGTCCATATGGCCAGTCCTCCTTGACAATGGAAAGTGATTGGAGTGGACAGTAATTCATTTGTATACAGGAACACACATACTTCAAAAACCTACAAAGTAATATCTGCATCCAAGGGCCCACATCAGATCGTCAGTAGCGCAGAGAATATGCAACTAATATAAAGATATAGGTATTGTTTATCTAACCTTGAAATCTGCCTTTATGTTGCATACATTTTCTTTTAAACTTGCAACTATCACATTGAAAAACGTTCGAATTTGAGATTCGAATTCAAAAAGACCAACCAAACCGAAAAATTTTTTTTGGCCGAATAGGTCCGTTTTCGATCGAATTTGAAACGTATGAATCGAAGTAATATCGCATTTGAATCGTATGAAAATTTTTCAAAGTCCACCAATTGACTCCAAATGGGTTCTAGGAGGTCCTCCATAGGCTAAAACAGCAATTTGGCAGGTTTTAATTGGCGAATGGTCGAAGTCAAATTTTTAAAGAGACAGTACGATACATTTATTCAAATATGAATTGAATTTGGACTATTCCCTAGTCGAAGAAATTTTAATTTTTTTTAATTTGAATTGTCACTTCGACCTTTGATAAATCTGCCCCTAAGATGTTGTTTAAAGCAAAGCACTGTTAGTACTTGCATCCATACTTAAGTGAACATTATAGTAGCAAATCTTTCTCCACAGAAAACAACAGCAAACATACAATTTTTAAGCTAAAGCTCCCACAAATTACTTTGTTCCTGCTACAATTAATAGTATGTGATGAGTCTGCTATTGATTGAGGGATGGTTTTAAGCCTAGGTTGAGACTATTGAAGGAGACCGTCCAATATATATATATATAGATAGATAGATAGATAGATAGATAGATAGATAGATAGATAGATAGATAGATAGATAGATAGATAGATAGATAGATAGATAGATAGATAGATAGATAGAGATATATATATATATATATATAGATAGATATATATAGAGATATATATATATATATATATAGATAGATATATATAGATATATATATAGATAGATATATATAGACGCCAAAGACGTGCAAATATAAAGGTGTGCGTGAAACAACAAATTAAAAAATAGCCGCAACTCCAGGGCTAAAGTGACCATAAGTCAGGGACTCCCCCCTACCCCTAGTGATGTGGCAAACCCATGATATCAAATTACACAACTGTGTAACTTAATATCACGGTTTTGGCACAGCACAACTGTGTAACTTTATATCACGGGTTTAGCACAGCATAGGGGTAGGTGGGAGTCTGTGACTGATGGTCACTTTAGCCCTGGAGTTGCTGCTATTTTTTAATTTGTTGTTTCACGCACACCTTTATATTTGCACGTCCTGAGATCATGATACGTTGCCAATATGATTGTACACACCATATGATGACGTCACAGGCGGGTTTTGGCACCAATTGGGCCTTTAAAAGGGGTGGTTTGTTGTGTTTTTCAGTTCCTGAAGACAGCTTGAGTTAGGAGCCGAAACGTAGAAATAAACTACATATTTATGCACTAAATTAAGTCCTGTGAGTGCGGTTCTTTTTTGAAATTCTGTATCATATGCTTAACCAGCACCCAGGCACTGACTACGCTTTGGATTTTTGAGTGCACCAGCATACAGTTGTATACATATATATAATACACAAAAGCTATGAATATCTTGTAAATGATATCCTTAAACGGTGAGTACTGATGTCATCAGTTATAAACGGTGAGTAGTGATGCCATTTCTGTCACATGACTCACTGAATCTTGTGTATTATAATAAAGTACCCATTGCAAAATATGAGGATATTAGAAGCTACCTCAGAGTTCCATGACCTGTATAAATGACGAGGCCGAATGAAACTCCTCGATAACATAATATCCTTATAATTTACAAGAGGAGGGACTTTATTCACT
Source organism: Xenopus petersii (assembly GCA_038501925.1). Classification (NCBI taxonomy): domain Eukaryota; kingdom Metazoa; phylum Chordata; class Amphibia; order Anura; family Pipidae; genus Xenopus; species Xenopus petersii. Next base: position 136,337,552 of record CM076682.1, read on the forward strand.
ATATAATTAACAGTGCCCCCCGCTATGAGATGGACTGCAAATAAAACAGTTCTTTGAAACTGAAAAGCATTATTTGGATCACCGCAAGAAACAGTGGAACCCTTCCAGCAACTATCCAATTTAAACATTTTGTGCAAAAATCATGAGGCACTGCTGTTGCTCTTCTTCCTTGCAAATAGATAGAATAGGCATGTAGACAAACAAGTTCATGAGTATTAGCCTTGTGTTATTTCCCACAATTAATTTTTTTTCCAAATGGAAAAGACAGAAAGAACAAAATCACTCATTTGTGGTTTACTTCAGTTAAAAGGATGAAATTACACAGCTTCATTTTGTCTAAATATACAGCCATATTATCCCGTTGGCTGCTGCCTTACGTCTGATTTCCTCATTTCCAGGCTTTTCCATCTCAGGCTCTTGATTAGCCCAGTTTTTATGACTTCAGGCATTACCAGACATGCAACTGACAAAGTTGTCTGCGAGAAGTCTCTTTGGAATTGGAACAAACCCAGCGGTAAAGATACTTTACAAGAAGTTGCAGTTTTCCCCAAGTCTTGTAACCTATGGCAATCAATAGGATGTTTGCTATCAGACAGCTGACAAATAATTGCTACCCACTTACTATGAGTTACTAGACCTGCAGCACGTTTCTTTTTTTTTTTTTTTTTACATATCCCTGCAAAGATTTCAGGTGTAAATAATAAAATAAAGTGTTGCCGGTTCTAGAAACCCATAGCAACCAGTAAACAGGTAATAATTATTAGTCAGCTGTCTACTTTCCAGATTCTGGTAATCATCAATAGATTCACAGGCTAGAGCTCAGATATTGTATACTTTGGCCACACATGTGGATGAACAACCTGCACTTATCAGTGGGTAAAAATTGACACCTGAAGGACCAATACGCTTACAATACGGTTGTACAATTTGATTGTAATGGACCAGACTGTAGTATCAGGTAATATATTTGCCTGTGGGATATTCAATGACAAACATCTTTATGAGGGAATACCAGTAACCCACTTCCTGCTATGTCATAGTCGTAGTGGAGCATGACTTCAGGTATGGAACCTGTTATCCGCATTTTTTGGATAAGGAATTTGTAATTTGGATCTTCATCCCTTAAGTCTACTAGAAAATCATTTAAACATTAAATAAACCCAATAGGCTGGGTTTAATTATATCTTAGTTTGGATCAAGTACAAGGTAGTGTTTCATTATTACAGAGAAAAATTATATAATTTTTAAAAATATGAATTATTTGGATAAAATGGAGTCTATGGGAGATGGCCTACCTATAATTCGGAGCATTCTGGGTAACTGGAAAAGAAAGATCTAGGATCCACTTCCTCTGCCGGTGCCCAATATCAGTTCTCCCTCAGATACAACAATCAAACAATATTAAATAGATGGACCAGCGCTCAAAAACAGCTTGAAGATAAATAAAAAAGGACATAATTGTCTAAAATAGTGTAATATTTTTGACCTTTAACCATACACCTTTATGTGGCCACACACTCTATAAGGAAAGTTTTCCTTCTCTTTCACCCCTTGGGTTAATGGTACCACATTTTATCCAATCAGTAATTTGGGAGTTTATGGGTGGGTACTTACAAACGTTTAGTACTTATATGGACCTTCAAATAAAATATTGGCTTTCATGGACTGTCTGTTCTTTAGTCTCCAGTTCTTCAATAGTTATTTCCACAATGTAATAGCGTATAGTAATGTCCCCGTAATGCCAAAGTCGGGACCTTTCTAGTGCGATCAGTTGCTGTTTGCCGGCGTTCAACCGCAAAGTGTAGTCCTAGGCGCATATGGGTGACGTCACAGCCCGACGCGTTTGGTCTTGTGACTTTGAAGCCTTTGAGGAAGGGGACATAACTATACACGCTATTACATTGTGGAAATAACTATTGAAGAACTGGAGACTAAAGAACAGACAGTCGGTGAAAGTGAAAATTTTATTTGAAGGTCCATAAGTACTAAACGTTTGTAAGTACCCACCCATAAACTCCCAAATCACCAAGGGGTGAAGGAGAAGGAACACTTTCCTTATAGAGTGTGTGCCACCTAAAGGTGTATGGTTAAAGGTCAAAAATAGTAGACTATATTAGACAATTTTGTCCTTTTTATCTATCCTCAAGCGGTTTCTGAGCACCAGGTCCATCTATTTAATATTATTCTGGGTAACTGGTTTCTGGATAATAGATACCATACATGTACTTTGATTATAATCTCTTCTACTGAGCCAAGGACAAGATTTATTATATAGAAACAACTGAAGGGAACTCTCCTATACAACCACCTTGATTTTAGACCAAAGGGTTCCTTTAGAAATGAATTATAGCAAAGGTGGAAAACCAAAGCGGATATAAAATTAAATCAACTGTTAGAACATGTAAATTGCGTCTAAACAAACCAAACTATTCAACATACAATGAATATACGGGACCACCATCAGAAATTGCAGGGCCCCACATGACAAAATCTCCTGGGCCCCCTGGGCTGCACCCACCGCAAGCCCCACCTACAGGTCTGCCCTCCCCACCACGTCCGTCCCCCACCACACAGTAAAAAAAAGTATAAAAAAAAAAAAAATATTGGTGGCTAGGGTTCCCACATGTTAATAAAAAATAAAAAGATATTGGTGGTCAGGGCCCCCCATAAAAAAAACATTTGTGGCTAGGGCCCCCCCATTAAAAAATATTGGTGGCTAGGACCTCACATGAGAAAAAAAAATTGGTGGCCAGGCCCCCCCCACATTATGAGAAAATTGGTGGCCAGGGCTCCTTAAACATCCATGCCTTTCCGAAGTCAACAGCTCTCAGAAAGATGGGGGGCCTCGCTAATCAAGTAAGTATGGCTGGCCAGGCCCCCCCTTACTCTCGGGCCCCCTACAACTCTCCCCAATGTCCCCCCTGATGGCTGCCCTGAATATAGAGCATATGGTTCTTGATGTCCTGGTGTAATAGATGTGAATTTTCTAGGGGGCCAAAAAAACAAAATATAATTCCAAGCTGCATTTATTCTTGCAGACACAAATACTGGAACATGATAACCTTATTACTTTGGCAAGCTCAGGAAGAGCCTGGTTCCCACAGCCAAGCCACAGGAAGAACTTGTGGAACAGAAAAACATCACTGCTTCATAGCCTCTCAGACAACACCGTTTGGAAAGTTCAGCTTGGGTGGCAAATTCTGTCATCTTACCACTTTGAGTGACTGACAGCGAGGGCATGCATAGCATTCTCTGCCAGACAAAGGGCTTCTGCCCTGGACACTTTAAAAGGACAAGCAACCTCGGATGGGGTCTCATAATCATAAAAATCCCATCAAACAGATGGTAAGTGGGGAATAGGTGACGGAGCTCAATGTCACTGGAGTCATCCACTGCTTTAAATTCTCTTCTAGTAAAGGGCTAACGAGGTGAAAGTGGGACAACCACATACATCCCTGCTGAACATTCTGATGGTTTTTTAGAAGCAAAACCCATGAACCAAATAAAAATGTGTAACGGTTGAAATAGATCATTTAAGCAATTTGAAATGTATAAAAAATGATATATTAATATATATTCTATATTAGTGCATTAGAATTCTGTTTCTAATGTACAGGCTGTGATAAGAAATGAGAAATAAATATATATCCTGCAGAGCATGTGGCTTTTATATAAAGATAATGATAATAATATGCGATTAAATGAACCAATTTAAAATAATGTAAATTTCATGTAAAAGGAGTTATTTTGCATAAAAGCTAACTATACATTTTCTTAATCTGAGTAAATTGTCTCATCTTTTTATAAAAAAAAATTCCAATATTAAAAAAAAAAAAATTTCCATTAAAATGATTATACATTATTATGCAAGGACAAAATTCCCACAGATGTCTATTACTTATACATATATTTAATATACCTTATCTATAGTCTAGGGGCCCTAAATATAACATTGTGCTGGCTGAGAAAGGACACTCATTTGAGAAGAATGAACCAAGAGTTATGGGTGTGCCTTGTAATCACTACTACTCTGCAAAACCTTCATTTGCTACATTCAGTTATAAGAACTGTAGGCGTTTCTTTCATTATTAGGTTAAAAAAAAAAAAATGATTAAGATATAATCAGGTTATTAGCAATAAACAGTGGGAAACAACCAAAGTACCAAACCGAAATATAACCGTTTCCACGATAAAGAGAGTCTTGTGTTTCCTTATGGAAAAATAAAGGATTGGTAGAAGAAATTACAACTAGAAACAGTCCAGTATTTTGTATTTATTGCAAAAAAATTAAAAATGATAAATGTATATTTATTTATATATATCATATATATATATATATATATATATATAAACTATTTATCTATAAATATAAACAATCTTGTGAAAGCAAACAGAAATAAAGGCAGACTTGTCTGGAAATGGGGGAAAATAAATTGGCTTTTTACAAAAAAAATATATACACATTTATATATCAGCTGCAGCTCTTGCAATGCTTAGAGAAACTGCAGCGTTAGGATTATGACATGAATAATTAAAATAACAAGAGTAGAAAACGTGTGGTGGGGTACCCTTGTGCTGCAGTCGTGTCACACAAACGCCACCCCCCTTCAGCTGTTGTGAAGTGTAAATTCAGTTGCAGCTGCTGCAAACTAGCCTGGTTGAGAATTCTGGGAATTGTAGTTCAAAACAGCTGGAGGGCCCATGAGTCTGACAATGATAGATACAGTCATGGTATTCATAATAGTAATAATAACAATTAATTGTTGCCCTGCTGTTACCCTGTTTTAATGTCAAACTTAACATGTCCCAGCTGTTCTGAACTACTAGAATTCTGCAAATTCAAAAAAATAAAATAAAAAAGCTGGAGGGCCTCGGTCTTCTATCGCAGGCAGTTATAATCACCCATTTCTGCAAACCTGTGTTAATAATAATAACAACAAAATCAAATGTGCACTAATGAAACCCATGGTGCAGTTATATCCAAATTAAACCCTTCCACCCCACCTATAGATCCCAGAATCCTCAGCAAGGCATAGTTAGCGAAGGATTCTAGGGAATATACTTCCAAACAGCTGCAGGAACATTGGTTTAACACTCTTGTCTGGGTATTAAAACGGTTAGAAACAAAAAGGATTTAAATATTTTCTAGAAGGAAGAAGACTGGGTGCATTGAATACTCCAATTATCCAAAATCCTTATATAGAGTGTCTGCACTCAGTGTCGGACTGGCCCACAGGGATACCAGGAAAAGTCCCGGTGGGCCCTCATGCTGCTAAATATTTGGCCTATTTCATGGCCATTCCCTATTTCTATGAGAACAAAGAGGCTAAATAGATGGAATGATAGGTTATAGGATGTATAAAGAGACTAGGAGGATAGAGGAGGTTGAGTGAGAAGAACAATAGTACGGAGAGTGGGCCCCTGGCCTAAATTTTCTTGGTGGGCCCCTGGTCTAAGGTTTTCTGGTGGGCCCCTGGTGTCCTAGTCCAACACTGTCTGCACTCGCTTGCTAACTTCACAATGCAACTTTCGATAAACAAAGCAAGAGCTGCACTCAACCCCCTTCCCATGCCTGCAACACATCCTTCTGCCATCACAATGATCCTGGGCAGGTGAAGAAAGAGCTCTAAATAATGCATCCATTTAGCCTATTATGGGCCAGCTAATGAGAAGTATAATGAGCCTCTATACAAACAGCCGTATTTGCAGTGGATTTATGAATAAATACATGAGCCCAGCTATTTATTCTGTACCGAGGCCACAGATCTGGGAGGTTATCTAGGGCCCACACAAATGCTCTTAATATTTTAGGGGTTCAGAATTAACTTGTGATGACATGTGTACCCCTCCAAATTCTGCCCAAAAGGGCAGAAATTATACCAAGTCAGATCTTTGGATTATTCTCTCCCCCCGCCCCTCGACTGTTAAGCAAAGCCATTGTATCTAAATAAATACCAGGCTATTCATTTAAGTGTAAGGAGAAATATAAAGGCTGACTTATACGTGGTTAGTGTGCGTGTCAAGCCATGTAACAAAAGGCTAAACTTTCAGAGCAGAATGAATGAGTGTTCCTGTGTTACATACAACAGAAGTGCTACATTGTGAAAATACTGCCTCTCCGTAGTCTACGGCATTAGCTTTACAAAGAAGGGGGAAGTAAGAAAAGGTAAAAAAAAAAAAAAAAAAAAAGTAATTTGAACCATTTTGCAACCGATCTAATGTTATATTTCACGTACTCCAACTTTGCCAGCAATAGCCTGCTCTCTGGGGGGGGGGGGGGGGGGGGAGATTTGCGTGTGCTAGAAAGAAATCAGGTATATTCTAAAGCATAAAAGATAAATACCGATCACAAGTGCTATTATTATTATTATTATGTCTGAAAAGGTTCCCTAAAGTGTTTGCCTGCAAGCAGATGGCCTTTCAAAACAAGACACCCCCCCCCTTAGATCCAGTATTAAATCTCAGAACATCCCGCAATAAAAAGGTCTGATCTGTTGTCATTTAAATACAAAATATACTTACAAAATGTTACAGTTGCTATTTACAACAAAACCCAAGAGTCCCCCCGTCCTGTCTCCCCCGCCAGTTCATTTCAGGGCTCACACAGTCGTTTCCCCTTGTTTACTGTTGGTGAGCCTTGTGTAGAACTTTCTCCAAGAGTTAAGAGTTTTCCCCGACCAGATCCAAAAGCCGGACGTTATTCCCACTATCAAGGTCATGAGGTACTTGATCATGAAGACAGTGAAGTCTGGACTCATGGGCGGGTGGCCGGTGCTGGGACAGGGGATGGCGTATGTTTTACAGCTTTGGCTAATCCAACTTTTTTCCCACTGTTCCCTAAACGCTTGCTCGTAGAAATAACAGGCGATGACAATAGTGGCCGGGACGGTGTAGAGGACGCTGAAGATCCCTATCCTCACCATCAGCTTCTCCAACTTTTCCGTTTTGGTGCCGTCGTGTTTCATGATGGTTCTAATCCGAAAGAGGGACACGAAGCCGGCCAAGAGGAAGGACGTGCCAATGAACAGGTAGACGAACAGAGGAGCCAGGACGAATCCACGGAGGGCGTCCACGTTATTGATCCCGACAAAGCAAACTCCACTGAGGGTATCTCCATCCACCTGCCCCACGGCCAAGATGGTAATGGTCTTGATGGCCGGCACTGCCCAGGCTGCCAGGTGAAAATATTGGGAATTGGCTTCAATGGCTTCATGCCCCCACTTCATGCCAGCTGCCAAAAACCAAGTCAAGGAAAGGATAACCCACCAGATGGAGCTGGCCATGCTGAAGAAGTAAAGCATCATGAAGAGAAAGGTGCAGCCCTCCTTCTTGGTGCCCTGGGCTACAGTTTTGTAGCCATCTTCTGCAAACCTCTCGTTGCACACCACTTTGTCCTCCAGCAGAAAGCCAGCGATGTAGGCTATGGCCACCATGGTGTAGCAGCCCGAGAGGAAGATGATGGGTCTCTCTGGGTAGCTGAAGCGCTTCATGTCTACCAGGTAGGTGAGCACGGTGAAAAGAGTAGAGGCACAACAGAGCACCGACCAGATCCCTATCCAGATACGGGCAAAGTTCAGCTCCTCGGGGGCAAAATACATCATCCCGTGCACCTTACCCACTTCACAAGGGGCCCCGCAGTCCTTCTCCCCCAAGAAGTGGTAGTTAACGTAGGCAGGCACTTTTAGCGCCCTGGGGCACATGAATTTGTCGCGGTAGTAAGTCCTGCTGTTGCTGGTCCAGGTCTCGGGCACCGCGGGGGTGGGGGTCCCGCTCTCAGTAGTGTTCTGCCCCACGCACAGCTCCCCGGCCCCGTTGATGGGAAACTTCTCGCAGCGCAGGCTCTCGGGCCACTGGAAGCCGAACTTGTTCATTAGCGCCTCACAACCCTGTCGGGCTCGGTCACACAGCGACCTGCATGGGGGCAGCGCCTGCTCCAACACGGTGCAAACCGGCGCGTAAATTGAGCAGAGGAAGAACTTAAGCTCGGGCGAGCACTGCACTTTGACCAGCGGGTAGAACTGATGCACCTCCAGCCCCGCGTCCTCCTGGTTGGTGTGTCCCAGCAGGTTGGGCATGATCGTCTGGTTGTAGGCGATATCGGTGCACAGAGGGATGGAGATGGGCTGACAGTATCCGTGGTCCGGGATGGAGATGCCTTTCTCGCCGTTATACTGCCCTTCCACCGACAGACAGGCGCTCAGCAGCAGCAGCAGCAGCAGCGACAGAATCAGAGAGGATCCCCGGGTGCAAAGTTGCGCGGAGCAGCGCTGGAGGAGGTGGGAGTGTATCATGCTGCCCGCTGCTGCCCCACTCGGATCCCTTGCCGTGGAAGTTGAGTGTTTGCAGCATGAAGCCTCGCTGCGCGCCAGTCTGGGCTCCTCCACTCGTACAAGTCAGTCTGGAGAGATCGCTCGTCTGCGCCCCCTGCGCTCAACCTTCTCTCCTTGTGCCCAGGTCCCCTCCCCGGCTGCGAAGTGAATGCGCGAACACAGGAGCCAGAGCCCAACTCCCAGCAGCTCCGACCATTTGTGTCAATCCTTCACCAACTCGGCTCAAGGCAGTTTCCAGGCTCCCCGCAGCCCGCCTCTTCGCCGAGAGGGAGGAGCCTTGAAACCGATGGAAACTTGTCAGCTGGAAGGGATTCTTTTTCCTAACTATTCTGTAACACGGGCGCTTCCAGCCCGCGCTCTGCCTCCTGGGAGTTGTAGTCCAGCAGCGGGAGTAGGGGGGTCGCAGGATCATGGAAGTATCATTTTGCGCTTCTTTTTATTCACATGCATTAATAGGGTTGTTCACCTTTGATATGAATGATGTAGAGAGTGATATTCTGAGACAATTTGCAATTGGTTTTTATTATTTGTGGTTATTCAGTTATTTAGCTTTTTATTCAGCAGCTGACCAGTTTGCCATTTGGTTGCTAGGGTCCAAATTCCCCTAGCAACAATACATTGATTTGAATGAGAGACTGGGCTATGAATAGGACAGGTTAGATTAGAAAGATGAGCAATAAAAAAGTAGCAATAACAATACATTTGTAGCCTAAGGGCTCTTACACACTGGAGGTTTTCCTGCTGGAGTGCAGGAGTAGACGCACTCAATTATTGTGAAGGGGGCTGTACTCACACAGACGCATGTAACGCCAAACGCAGGTGGGACGCAGCATGTTGCATTTCACCTGGGTTCAGTGCATACATGCATCTGTGTGAGTACAGCCCCCTTCACAATAATTGAGTGCGTCTGCTCTTGCGCTCCCCTGCGGCCGAACGGAAGAAAGCGAAACAAAGGGGAAAAAAAAACCGCCAGTGTGTAAGAGCCCTTACAGAGCATTTGCTTTTTAAGAGTCAGCAACACCCGTTTGAAAGTTGCAAAGAGTCAAAAGAAAAACTATAAAAGTATAAAAAAAGAAATAAAGAAAACCAATTGAAAAGTTGCTTAGAATTAGTCATTATATAACATACTGAAAGTTACTTTAAGGGCAGAGACAGACCAGAAGATTCGCAGAGATTCAGTCGCCTCCCCGAACTGCCTTCCTGCGGCTAGAATGTAAATCGCCTGTGGGATGGCACTCGGATTGCTTCGTTTTCCAAAGTTGCTTCACGAGGAAACTTCAGGCGTCTTTGGAAAACGTAACGCTCCAAGTACCATCCCGCTGTCGATTTAGATTCTAGCCGTGGGGAGGCAGTTCGGGAGATTAGTCGCCCAAAGAAGAGGCAATTTGTTCCTGGGCGATTAATCTACCCAAATCTTCTTGTCTATCTCTGCCCTGAAGGTGAACTAACCCTTTAAGTCTGTACCACCTCTAACTGCATGACTTCTATGAACAGATAATGCTGCACAGCTAGCAATCATTATCAGTGAGTTAATTTACACTACACCCTAAGTATCCCAGGGCTCTTTTTTTTTTCGGGGGGAAAGCACACAGATAGAAGTATCACTTAGCCTTCTCTCATACTGTCAATGGCCTAAGGCTATGAGGGGGTTGCAGGGAGTTGTAACTTGATCATTTGAAAACCCAGAGACCCTTCTATGGTTAATGGTAGATAGGATGATTGTGAGTGGTTTGCTGCAGCATGATTTTCAGCTGAAAGAGTGGTTGGAAAAGTGCTAGCAACTCCATTAAGGGGGTGTTCACCCTTAAATTAACTTTAAGGGCCCTTACAGACGAGCGTTGGAAGCTGCACTCCCCTGCGTCCGTTTTTATGCGTTCAGCCACAGGGGAGCGCAGGAGTAGACGCATTCAGTTTTTTTCAGTTGGGCTGTACTCACAGAGACGTATATAGGTGCCGAACGCAGGAAAAATGCAGCATGTTGCATCTCAACCTTACATGCGCCTGTGTGAGTACAGCCCCACTGAAAAAACTGAATGCGTCTACTGAACGCATAAAAACGGAACGCAGGGGAGCGCAGCTTCAAACGCTCGTCTGTAAGGGCCCTTAGTATGATGTAGAGACTGATATTCTGAGAGTATTTGCAATTGGTTTTAATTTTCTATTGTTTGTGGTTTTTATTGTTTTTATCCAAGGGCTTAGCCCAAAACATGTTGTGGTGCAATTTTCCCCAGCAACCCTGCACTGATTTGTATAAAAGACAGGAATATGAATAGGAGAGGACCTGAATAGGACGATGAGTAATAAAACTCTTTCCAGTGTTCGAATGGGGGGTCACTGACCCCATCTAAAAAACAAATGCTCTGTAAGGCTACAAATTTATTGTTATTGCTACTTTTTATTATTTGTCTTTCTATTTATGCCCTCTCCTATTCATATTCCAGTCTCGTATTCAAATCAGTGCATGGTTGCTAGGGTAATTTGGACCCTAGCAACCAGATCGCTGAAATTGCAAACTGGAGAGCTTCGAAAATAGCTTCGAAAATAAATCAGAATAACAAAAATGAAAACCAACTGCAAACCGAGTCAGAATATCACCCTGGACACCATGCTAAAAGTTAACTCAGAGATGAAAACTATTTTAAAGGGACAGTAAACTAAAGACAGATACTCCCTGCATGTACTAGATACATTGAAAGAGGGAACACTGACATACACATTAACATAGATCAATAAATAATGGATATACAAACATACATACATAGAGTAGATAGATAAGGGGCCAACATTGCATTGATATAAGGAAGTCCGGTTCTTTATAAGGCAAAGTTCATACTGTATATTTGTATCTTTTTTGCCTATAATAAACTGAATCCAGTACTTTGATGACCTTCCTCCCTTCCATGAACAGATGGAAGTGCCCTCTCTGCATCACTGGTAATCATAACCTACCTGGACATACAGTACAAGAGAAGGCTGCAGCGGAATCTATACGTACATTTGTTGCTGGAGGTGCAGGAAGATTACATTTCTATTGATAATTATGTCAAAGAGATGACAAACCAGTCACTACAGGAGTCACACCCAAGACTGACATGAGTCAGAGTCCATTGTCAGAGGAGGCATTAAAAGGCTAATGTACTCAGAATTTCTAGCAGAAGCATAATAAATGGTTTAATTTATGGCTCTGTTTGCTGACCGCACCCCAATACTTCCAGAGAACACCTCTCTACTAATAGTCCATTACCATTGTCTTGTCTGATGATTATACTGTAATAGGAAGGCTTAAAGAGTTCATAGTATAGTATAATAACACATAAGTCAATTTTAGGTGTTTTGCCAGTGGCACTGTTCATTTTCAGGTGTCAATCACCTAACAAGCCGATGAGAATAATATAATGGAGGCAAAAGGGTGATTTGGCCTGTGTTTGGCTGCAAAAATACACAGCGATGGGTAACACAACCAAAAACACACTGTGCACTGTTTATCCCAAAGCATCAGTGAAAGGGGTTGTTCACCTTCAAACACCTAAATGTTTTTTGAGAGATAGCAACTTTTTCCAATTACTTTATATTTTCTATGTGTGACTGTTTTTCTAATATTGACGTGTAAAGTGTCATTTTTCACCTTCTAAAGCAGCACTGAGTGGAGGGGGGTCGCCGACCCTGTAAACTCATTACAGGCAGCTGTTAGAATTGATACAATAGTTGCTAATACTCCAGAAATGCTGCTGAGAAACGTATCAACTAAATGTTGCGAAAATTTTAACAGTTCAGAATCTGCGCCTGAATTACTGAGCTGCCAGACTCAAACACCAGAGACACCAACATTCAACTTTAAACTTAGGGCAAAGCCAGACGTGGCATTTTTACGTTGTGTAAATACGCCACTAAAACCACACGCGACCATCAACATGCGTTTTTCAGCACTTAGATTTCTTTTCCCAACATGCACTTCTCAGTGTTCTCGTTTCCCATAATTCCGCTGGCTGGAAATAGAAAATAGAAAAGCTATTTAGAAATAGAAAAACTATTTACATGCAAAATGGAGCAGGAATGATCGTCAATGCACAACATAATTACGTCACCGGCCATAAAACCGTATATGCATCATTTATCTCGCAAGAATTTGGACGCCATATTTAAAATACGCTGCGTATTTACGTAAAGTGGGGTTTCGAGCTTACAGAGTCTATTGACTTGGTAGTTACTTGACGTATTGGTGTTTCTGCTAAAGTCCTGTGACGGATTTCAGCTTACAAGCGCCCTGTGACAATTGCCATAGTGCATTTTCCATTAGTTTCAGTGGTAGTGCAGTTTATGCGTATTTACGCCCGACGGAGCTTTTGTAAAAATGCAACGTAAAAACGCCACGTCTGGCCTTGCCCTTAGATTTTGAAAAAACGGTAAAAAATAAATAATGGAAAGTAATTGAAAAAAGTCGTTATTTCTGCGGAACAATCTGAAAACAATTGAACTGAAAAAAAGTGTTCGGAAGGTGAACAAACCTTTGAAGGTTATTTTTTATATTTTTTTATACTCCTATTCTGGTTTCGGCTGTGTGTTTATGCTCCTTTCTAGGGATGGGCGAATAAATTCGCCATGGTTAAATTCGCGGCGAATTTCTGCGTTTCGCCGCGGGCGAATTTTTCGCGAAATTGCGGCAAAAATTCGCCTCGCGACTCGTTTCGCCGCGCGTCGAAATTTTCGTCGCGCGACGAGCCACGACGCCGCTAATGCGCGTCAAAACAAAAAGACGCGCGACGAACTAAACATCACCCACAGCAGCCAATAAGATGTGAGCCATCCCTGAGCCAACCCACTGGCTATATAAGGAGCTGCAGAGGCGGCCATTACTCGTGGCGTTTCTGGTAGAGGTAGAGAGAGCAGGATAGTGAGAGATTTGTGTGTGATTTAGCTAGTGGAGTTTGTGTAGAGAGCTTTTTTTTTTTCTGAGTCAGTGCAAGTGGAGGTTGTGGATTTCAGTTTACTGTTTTCCCTCTTCTGCTTGCCTGCTCACCACCCAATAGCCCTTTTTAGGGCTAACTGTCTTTGTCTTTGTCTGTGCTGGTGTGTGTACTCCTTGTGGGTGCACACTTCTGCTGAGGGGATTTAGTTGAGGGTTTTATTTTTTTCTCCTTTCCTTCCCCGAAATATCCAAACCCCCCCCCTTATATATATATATTTTTTTTTAAGTTTAGTTGCCCAATATGACGGGCCGTGGGAGAGGGGGGATGGGTGGTGGTGGTGGGAAGAAGGGTGGGTTAGGGATGGGTGGTGGTGGTGGTGGGAAGAAGGGTGGGATAGGGACGACCAGGGGCTCAGTGTAGGCACTCAGACAGAGCATGCCTACTACGACCAGACTGAGCTCCTGGTCACCCTAGTTCATCAAGTAAATGCCATGCGGCAAGAGCTGGGAGAGGTTAGGGACATTGTTGACAACCTCCAGAGGGTTGTTGCTCCTCCTCCTCCTCCTCCACTTTAATTTATTTATTATTTGTTACAGCACCAGTTGTGCTATATGTTGTGAATTAAAAAAATTTTTTATATCTCTATATTTTGAGTTCATTTTTCATTTGACTAAACTAATACTCACATGGTACTTGGAATTGTTTGGATTCTAATAACACAACGATGACTATTCTTAATCGGAGTCATTAAAATTACATTACATAGTATTTCAGAATCATTACAATTACATGATGTAAATATAAGGTTCATTCACATAAACATATGGTTTATTCATTTTTATCTGAGATACAAAGCATCCAGATACTATCTGTTCAGATTTATTAGTTGTACTTGTGTTAGTAATCTACTATTAGATATTTGAAGTACAGATGGTACTTTTTGGTTAAACAGAGATATAGAGTAGTAGTAGATACCATTACCAGTTGACCAGAGGTAATGTGAAAAAATCCACAAACGTTAAAAGTTTAAGAAACTTGCAAAATGGGAGCCATTTTTTCAAGATAGGAGTCCTCTAACAATGCAGGGCATGTGTGTAGCAGTATACTAAGTGAAACACGCATGTGTATTGGTCTTCCCATGGAGTCCAATCCAATTCAGCACATTCAGACACAAAGCAAAAGATACCATGTTCATTTATCATCACAGACTACAAAGCTTGAAACTAAGGGGAAAATTTTTATTTGTAGGCCCAAAGATGAAAAAAGGTTATACAAACAAAACACCCATAGAAGATGGGCTTCATCAAATTGCACTGCGCGTCAAAAATAACGTCGCGCGTTATAACACATACTTGCGTCCGCGACAAAATATTTTGACGCGCGACAAAATCGGGCCGCGCGACTCGTTTCGCGAATTTTTCGCCGTTTCGCGAATTTCGCTGGAAATTCGCGAATTATTCGGCGAAGCGAAACGCGACAGATTCGCCCATCACTACTCCTTTCTCTTGGTCAAATATGATAGAATATCTGCCACAAGCTTGATGGGTGTTCTTTGCAATTATGCGACTATGTAAACTTTCCCATAAATGATTGACACGTGATTGACCTGTGATTCTACTGTCACCAGCACTCTCCTCTTTTTCAACTCTCACCATCAGGAAGATCAAATCAGCAAATAACAGCATTTGTTGTTTCCAGGGAAACTCCACTCCAAAATATTGCATAAGAATGTGATTTGAACTTTCCAGTATACGCAGACTGCATATTGTTAATTGTTTTAGAGTTACATAATTGTTGTTGAAAGCGGTATCTGTCTGCTCCTTTCTTTTCTCTGCACTGCTGGCGCTGACTCTGGAAACAATGTAGGAGAAGATCATTTTTAATTAATTTATATTGCTTAGATGCTTAGATTATATTTTCTTTCAATAAGCCAAATAAAGTGTGTAGTTTCCCTATAGATTGGAAAAGTGTAAAATATGCACTTTGGGGAGTGTGTCTGAATTAAAGCCCTCTACCTGTTAAAGGGGTAGTTCACCTTTATATTAACTTTTAGTCTGTTATAGAATGGCTAATTTTAGGCAACGTTTCAATTGGTCTCCATTTTATCGTCATTAATTGCCTTTTGCTTCTGACTCCTTCCAGCTTTCAAATGGGGGTCACTGCCCCCATTTAAAAACAAATGCCCTTTTAGGGATGCACCGAATCCACTATTTTGGATTCGGCCGAACCCCCGAATCCTTCACGAAAGATTCGGCCGAATACCGAACCGAATCCGAACCCTAATTTGCGTATGCAAATTAGGGGTGGGAAGGGGAAAACATTTTTACTTCTTTTCTGACAAAAAGTCACGTGATTTCCCTCTGCACCCCTAATTTGCATATGTAAATTAGGATTCGGATTCGGTTTGGCCGGGCAGAAGGATTCCTGCTGAATCCGAATCCTGCTGAAAAAGGCAGAATCCTGGATTCTGTGCCTCCCTAGCTACTTTTTTTACTCATTTTATTATAATTTCATTTCTATTCAAGCCCTTTTCACTCCATATTCCAGTCACTTATTCAAATCAATGCATGGTTGCTAGGCTAATTTGGGCCTAGCAACCAGATTGCTGAAATCGCAAACTGGAGAGCTGCTGAATAAAAAGCTAAATAACTAAAAAAAAACGCAAATAATAAAAAATGAAGACCAATTGCAAATTGTCTCCGAATATTAATCTCTATATATCATACTAACAATTAACTCAAAGGTGAACAACCTCTTTAAACTACAGTTCCCAGCATCCCCTGAAAGCATTTAGTTTTCAGGAGATACTGAAGCAACAGCTAGAGGCGCTAGGCCTGCTTTCTATAAGTTAGAGAAGCAAGTGAAATATACATTCATTTTTATGGGGGAAAGTAAATAGAGATGATTATTTTTACAGATGACATCTGCCAGGAGACATTTGTACTGTAGGTTTCTATTTGCTGGATGAGACTGACGCCCAACTAAAAGGTCAGCATTGAAAGTCTATCACACAAAGCATGTGCTACTGATTATAATGCAGAAAAGCTAAAAAAAAAAAAAAAAACCCCAGAAAGCCTTTCAGCTGCCTCTAGAACTCGTGTTTCTCTTAAAAAGAACTTGAAAACACACGTTAACTGAACTGTCTGAAAACTTTATATGAAAGTGAAAAAAGCTGGGTTGTAAATGGGTCCTGGTATTTACGTACAGGGAATGTGCCAACAAAAATAAAAAGAAGTTACAAAACTCAACATATGTCTTCCCTCGCTGTCGTTCAGAACCGGTTTTAGTGTAAAATATAGACATTGCTCTGTTTGTTTTGGGACCCAGCCTCGCTCACTTGAAGCCTCCTTGCCTAATTACAAAATAAAGTATTCTAATATAAAATCTTTGAAGAGGCATTCAGTGCAGTGTAAGAGAAGCTGGGCACTAGACTCGGTGAAGAAGTGCATGGTCTATTCCTCAGCAGAACTGCAGGTAAAGCTGATAAGAGATACTAATATAGATGCACGACATTTGGAATAGCCAGAGCTATTTATGGTCCCATCTATCTGGATAGTGTAGGACCCAGACCAGCTGACATTGCAAGAGGGAAGAGAATCAAGGAACTGGTCTAATGATGAGGAGTTGCTCAGTTAGCCTGCTGGTTCATATATATATATATATATATATATATATATATATATATATAAAAATATATATATAATAATTGGTACTTAATTGGTGCTTAGGCAGTTGCCATTGCTATCTACCCCTAGTCTACCTGGGATTTAACTTGTTCACTGATTTGCTTGCAGAATGATTCATTATGTCCAAGTTGATAAGCAGGGCTGGATTTGCATAGCAGGCGCCCCTAGGCCTGCTGCCGTTTATCACCCCCATCCCCTCCCCTTCCTTTGTGCACATGCACAAATTTTCAGCATCAGATCCGGAGTACTGGGGATTGGTGCACAGGAAATAAAAACGATGGTATCTCCGGAGAATTCCCAGTGCTTCCAAATGAATGTGAGTGTGGTTGGGTGGCATGCCGCCCCCCTAAAATTCTGCCGCCCTAGGCACGGCCTTTGTAGCCTGTCCACAAATCCGGCCCTGTGGATCTTTCTGTAATTTGGAATACTAAAAAACGGGCAGATTTATCAAGGGTAGAGGTGAATTTTGTAATTTTATAATTTTTAATTTCGAGCTATTTTTGTGTACTTTGACTAGGGAATAGTCCAAATTCGATTCAGATTTGCAAAAAATTAGAATATCGAAATTTATCATGTACTGTGTCTTTAAAAATTCGACTTTGACCATTCGCCATCTAAAACCTGCCAAATTGCTGTTTTAGCCTATGGGGGGACCTCCTAGAACCAATTTGGAGTCAACTGGTGGACTTTGAAATTTTGGGGGAACGAATGGGATCGAATGCGCTATTCCTTTGTTGGAACGATTTGAATTCAGCTGAATATGGACCTATTAGATCAAAAACTGACCTATTCGACCGAAAAAAAACTTTGACTTAATTTTGGTTGGTCTTTTTGAAGTTTTTTCAATTCGAAATTCGACCCTTGATAAATATGCCCGTAAAGATTAACTGACCCAAATAGGATTGCTTTGCCTCCAATAATTATTAATTATATCTAAAGCTGGCCACAGATGCAAAGATCCGATCGTACGAATCAATGTACGATCCGACTTTCCCATCTCCCGACCTGCCACTAACCATTCAGATCAAAGTCTTACCATTCCGATCAAATAAAGTAGTAAAAGAACAGATCAGCCGATGTTTTGCCCCTGACAGCAATTGTATGAAAGTTATGTCCAACCAAAGCTGGTGACAGTTTCCCACTGAAAATCGTACGATCGGCAATACATGCAGAGATATTTTCGGCAGCCAACAGAAATTTTCTAACCTGTCTGATCGACCAAACGACCGATCTCCGCCGGACGAAAAATGTCAGGACTCTCCACACACTTTCTGAAAATCGTACGAAACCTTCGATTCGTACGATGATATCTTTGCGTCTATGACCAGCTTTAGAGTGGATCAAGAACAAGCTACTGTTATTTTATAACAAAGAAAAATTAAATCATTTCTAAAAATGTGAATTATTTGATTAAAATGGAGTCTATGGGAGATGGCATTACCATAATTCAGAGCTTTCTGGATAACGTGTTTCCAGATTATGGATCCTATACCTGTACTATTTTTTGCAATTTAGGGTTGGCTGTTAGACAGAAACATCCCTGAAAGAAATTTTCAGGAGCATGTAAGTTTTAGTAAATAACTGCCTAGTTGTTTCTTGCTTCCTTTAAAAAGTATTATATGCTTCAGTAGGAGGTTCAAATGTATCATCACAATGATCCCATCTATGAAAATTTTCATTTATCCAAGTCATGATATTTAGGGGCACATTCACTAAAGGCAAGTTTTTGTTTTTGAATAATTTGTCAGCGGGAGCATTTCATAGAGAACGTTCGCTAGTGTTCATTTCTGCCTAGCGAAACTTCATTAGTATACTTAGGATAATTTGAAAAGGGCAGGTACATATAGGTTTTTTCTATGTCTTTATTAGAGACGTTGGTGCAAATGCTTGAAGTGGCCACTTTTCGGCATACAGGATATGATTGATTGAGGAGGATGAAGCTTCATCTTATCAGTTTGTCAGGTCTAAGGTGGTGAAGGAAACTCTGCCCAAAGGGGTAACGTTCTGTAAAATTTGCACTTAAGTACAAAGTGATTTGCACTGAGCGAAAATTTGACTGGTGATAGGGCATGAAAATGCACTTTGCGAAGTTCTTGTTCGCTAGCGAATTGTCCTCTATGCGTGTTAGTAAATTCCCAATGTCCCTGTGGATGGGCTTTCTGCAGAATTCTCACTAGCGACGGCCACTTCACTAGTAAATCTGCCCCATAGTATCCAATAGAAATAAGTCTAAAACACTGGACTTTCTTGAAAACATTTCACCACTCAAATCTTTCCGAAGATAAAATGAGCATCAGGCAGGGGGCTACAGTTCTCTCGGTTCTCCTGTAATTTAACAATTGTTGTTGCTTATGGTGGGCGCTAAATGGATTATGACTTAAGGTGGCCATACACGGGCCGATAAAAGCTGCCGACAGACCGTGTCGGCAGCTTATTGGCCCGTGTATGGGGGCCCCCGACGGGCTTCCCCGATCGAGATCTGGCCGAAAGTCGGCCAGATCTCGAACGGATGGGGTTAAAAATCCCGTCGGATTGCGGCCGCATCTGTTCGTTGATGCGATCCGACCGCCCGTTTGTGAAAGCTAGGATCCGATCATTGGGCCCTAGGGCCCACGATCGGATCTGCCCGATATTGCCCACCTCTAGGTGGGCATATCGGAGGGAGATCCGCTCGTTTGGCGACATCGCCAAACGAGCGGATCTATCCGTGTATGGCCACCTTTAGATGGTGAGGGGCTTTAGCTATAAGGCTCACAGGATTAATTCACTTACTGTATGCTGGCTGGGGAAGTATACTGTCTCCAGTAGGAAATGTTGACTAGTAAGTTGTCCTATGTTGACTCCTAGTGGAAGTATCACTTCCATCCTGATTTCAGCTTTACAAAGAACATTGAAATGTGCTGTAGTTCAGAATTCTGTGTAATTCAGTATGGTTTGTTGTACTCATTCAGCCTTGTAGTACCGGTCCGTAGAGGATCGCTCTGCTACACATTATAACTATGAAGAGCAACTGCTAGAGGGCAATCAATGTGCAAACAATACCTGGCACGTCTACATGAAGGTTACAAAGCATAAGCGTTTTTTCCCCTGTTTTCTAATACTGGTTTGGGCACTCTTATGATATGAATGTTACATATTTTTTGCCTGAGGAACTTCTTTACTCTAGGGAGAATGACCTTCATACGTGTTCTTACACTATTCTAGGTGAAAGTATTGTAAGCGCTTTTCAGTTTCTCAATATTTGCATTGCATTTATTTTGTTATTTTGATAGCTAAGTGAACCGTTTACTTATAATTGACCATATTATATATCCTTTGTGTTTACACTAGGCTTTATTCTGCATGCCATAATGTATTGTACTGTGGGAGTGCTTCGCTGAAAGAGCGGGAATTACTTTCTTCAGTTACACTTCATGTTATTTCCCAATACATTCCCTGTTTCACCTTGGGCACTTCCTTGATTACAAATTTATATTTGCTTTTTTGGTGTTGGAAGGTAAAGGAGAGCTAATTTACCATTTTAGAATGATTCATTTTTACTGTAGTTTGCCGTTTACACTATCTGGTTGCTATGGTCAATGACTCTTATTCAGGAGTAGCAGTAATGGGCAATTAGCTTAGAGCAACTGGGCAAAAGGGAGCTCTGCACTTAACCCATGTCTTGAGTTCAAGGCTCCCTATAGGCACTTGTTTCTGCAGCTGGTGAATAGCACATGAGTGACTGGTATACAAGTGGACTTCCCAGTGCCTCTCGTTACATGACGGGCACAGCATTCACCCAAGTGCTCACTATTCACTGCTTAGTGCAATGTAAACCTTTTTAGTGGATTGTGTCAGGCATAATTACATTGGAAAGAGAAAGAAACCTGTGCTAGTTTTTTGGCCCTCTGGCAGTCTTAGTGAATGAGCCCTCTTAATGTACATTCCTTTCTGTTTTGTATACAAAAATGCCACCTTTACACAGGTTACTCAATGCCTACTTTATAGTAATACTCAATGCCATGGGTCCACACACTTTTTTACCTGTGAGAGTTGGGAAGCAACACAAGAATCGAAAAACGTCCCTGGAATGCCAAATAAGGTCTGTGATTGGCTATTTGGTAGCCCCTATGTGGACTGGCAGCCTACAGGAGGCTCTACTTCGCAGTAGACATTGCCAAGGAATTCAAGGAAGCCTGGAATTCAAAAATAAGCACCTGCTTTGAGGCCACTGGGAAGTAACAGTCAAGGGTTTGAAGAGAAACATGTTGCTTATGAGCCACTGGTTGGGGATCAACCATCTGTGCTATCTGTGTTCACTACAGTTGGTCTAAAGCAAATTTCTGTGAGAATCATGCACTTCATCTTTGCCATGGAGTTCCAGTGCACATTAATAGAGGTGGCAAATAAAACTGAAAAAAGAAGATGAAATGTATAGAAAAACAGAACAAAACTTAATAAAAAATAGGTATAGGGATTAATAGGGTAAACTTTACCTATGGCTTGGAAGTCCCCTAATTCCCTCTATTCCTGAGTCCCAGTACCTGGGAGGGTTAGTATTTTTCTTTAGTTATTGTAAAGCCCCCACTCTTCCTCTTTAGCCTCCATCTTCTGACCCAGGTGGATGTTGGCTGGGGAGCATAAAGGCTCTAAAGGAACCAGCAGCTTAGAGCAGTCAAGGAATAAGAATACCATGAATGAGGGTTAGACAGCAATACAATAGCTCTGTCATAGTATGTTCTAGTAACAGAAGTTAGATAGTTTAGCTAGCAAGAGCAGCCTTGTGCTCCAAATCTGGCAAGAATTCTATTCCCTGACATTTCTACTGGAGAGCATCCAGACCACTACCTGGTACCCTTAAATTGATATTTGCTAAAATGTATAATTAGAACAAATAAGTAATGGGTGAAATTCAATGGATACAATAGAAGTTCAGATAAGTAAACGCAGAGTAGATGGTGAAGCGTTGCACAAAGAAAAGTGTAATTATCCCATCTCACGGAAAAATATACAGTAGAAGTTTTTCAATTACTCATTCCGCTCCCAACTTTTCTACAAGGATGTGATATAGTTTGTCCAAATATAGTGCATATGGCAGGAAATATAATGGCAAATTTAAAGAGATCTCCTATACAGATTGTTCCTGGACCATCAAATGACACTATTTTTGGAGAGGAGCAGTCAGCAAAAAATGGCAACAACCAGAAGCACAGAATAAGAGATTAGTTATCTTGACGGGGATACAAAGACGTTTTTTGGAATTAATGGAAAGCAAAGAAAGAAGTAATGAGTTGCAAGGATTATGAGGTGAAGGTTATTGGCAATATTGACAGCATTTAAATAATCAAACATAAACATATAAGTAACCGTGGCACCATCAGTCACAAAGCTCTATCTGTATCCATATTGTGTATATTTGTGACATACCCAAAAATGGTAGAATATCATTGCATGCACTGCAAACACACACGTAGCGAATGCATCATCAACATTAAAGGCTTCATCTTACACATATTATATCCAAGAATTATATTCTAGCAAGCAGAGCACTGCAATTCTGATTAGGCCAAATAGGCCAAAATATTCATTATATATCCAAGGAGTAGCTATATATGTGATCCATTCTAAATTGATACTATTGGTTTGCTAAATGCATAGAATATTCACTGTGATCTCCAAGTAGCTATAGCTTCCCACAATATTTATTCCCATAATATTATAACATTAAATATTAAACATGAAATTCAATTTAATTATAACATTATAACAATGATTCTATTTAACCTGTAGCATACAGTACATAGTTAATATTATTTTACTGTCACATGGCTGGTTGTTGTGCATCCCACAGCACAATATTACCTATACAGCTATCGGGACCTGGGGTTTTCTGGATAAGGGATCTTTCCATAATTTGGATCTTCGTGTTTTTAAGTCTACTAAGGAATCATTTAAATAATTTAAATCATCCCATATCTGTACAGGATTACAGTGAGCAAACATTTATACATAATGAGGCTTGTTTATGAACCAACTGCCAACGACAGGCCAAATCTTGGTTAGTGTTTTCCCTTGAGTACCAGCTCGACAGATGTCAGCATTGCAATGTGGAGTGCAACTTCCAATGGTAACAGCGGTGACATTGCTGACACTTAGTCATTGCTCCTGGCTCCAGAAATGTCATTATTTACTTACGTATCATCACAACATATGAACTGGCCTTTAGGTTTCCATCCTGTGATGCCATTTCTCCCTCTAGCTAATTTTTGGGTTTAGAGGGCTAAAAGTAATTATTTATCCTCTGTAAACCCGGCATCCCTACAGATACTCGTTTCATGCTGGCGCACAAATTATTGACTGAGGCATGTTCCTCACTGTGTGTAATGGAAATGTTGAATTGCACTTGACAAACCTTGCCTGGATAGCTAATTTAGACAATTCTATTTAGCCTTCAAATATAGTAACGTGCCATTTTTGAAGACAGGAGAGCAGGAAACACCTTTCCTATCAGAGGGTTGCTGGGGTTTTAATGGCTTTGATGGGTAAAAATGCCAGTTGATGCCAATGCTATTAATACAGAATAAATATAGCAGGGACAGAAATCTAGAAAATATGGCAATGTTACCATTACCCATTTGTTTTTTTGTAGACCATAGTTCATCTCCAGCCAGGTCCATGCAGACCACTGGTATTTAAACATATTATCTGTTTAAAATTCTCTTTATGGGACAAACATCTAGTAGGACTGGTGCACTGTTGCCCTGATAAACTGCCTGTTTTATTGGGGTGAAGAATGTTCGGCTAAAGTACATGGCAGCCTAGTATCTCTAACAGTGAAATAAACTCTTGCATTTAAATCATGAAATTCTTGACCAACAATGTATTCTTTCTTTAGAATTTAATGAACATTTCTATGGTTGAATGGCTGGTTAGTCTTTTCAGACTTTTGTTTCTGTGAAGTTTCAGGATAATAAAAAAGTAATTTGATATGGCCCAAAGTATCCTGCCTAGATTACACTGTTATTGTCTGGATGATTTTTTTTTTCAAGATTTTTAACTTCTGTTCTGGGGATGCTTTATTGAAAAAAATTCCAAAATAAAGATTTTGCCTGATCTAAAAAGAATTAGGAGATATAGGCACTCCCTATAGGATATAGGATATAATATGCCCAGGACATGACACCGTAGAGTAGGTATTTCATGAATAAAAGGGATCATTTAGCACCAGCATACCATCGGCCGTCTCTAACTTTATGTTAGGCACCATTGTTTGTAAGATTTAAGCAATGGTTTGTTCTATATTTAAAACACTAGTATTTTATTTTATTTGCCCCATTTCTATACATTTGGCATATTGATCAGCCTGGATATACGTAAGTTACTTTCCTTACAAATACCCATTCCTCCATTGTGTGCAACTCTGGCAACTACATCTGTATCTATAAGCAGACCTCCTAACCTTCCTGTTTTTCGTGGGACAGTCCTAATTTTGACAGTTCAGTCTGCAGTCCTGGAGTCTTACTGAAATATCCCAAGTTTCTCTTTGATCTCCTGTACTGATGCCAGAAAAAGAAACAATGTTTTTAAAACGTAATCATATAAGTAGCGTTATCATCATCATCATCATTTATTTATATAGCGCCGACAAGATACGCAGTGCTGTATGGCTAAAAGTCAGGACACTCAGCACCTGCACTTATACATTTAGAACAATTTAAGATAAGCAAAGATACAATTGTAACTATTCACCAAGATTCACCATACATAAAACCATAATGCAGATGGCACTCCGGATAAAAAGAAGGTGGTTTATTGCAACAGGTGACAGACCAATATCACCTGACGCGTTTCAGGAGCAACTCCCTTAATCATAGGCTATGATTAAGGGAGTTCCTTCTGAAATGCATCAGGTGATGTTGGTCTGTGTGCAATAAACCTCCTTCTTTTTATCTGGAGTGCCACCTACATTATGGTTTTAAGTATGGTGAATCTACAGTTGGAACGCTTGTGTCGGAGCACCCAGGAAGCTTAGTGGAGTTATACTCAGGAGCACAATAATCGGGGTTAGTTATTTTTACTGCAAAGATTGAACCCGCAATCCGGCGCTGACCCAAACATCAGAGGGAGTCACTATGGATTAGTTAATGAATGCAGCTTTATTTCAACACACATGTTTCGTGCCTTTGCGGCACTTCCTCAGAGTTGGTTAGTTTTTTTACTGACTGTGTAACTGTAGTTCATTGCTGCAACCATTCTGGAAAATATCAGATAGGGAAATTTTAAAAAAAGTGGAGTAAATCACAACTGTAGACCCAGGAACCAAGGAGCAGGCCATAGAGCACAATTGGCAGAATTGGCACACTGGATAAACACCTCCCCCTTTAGCTCTGTGGCATGTTAATCAGATATTCCGGCTAAAGTTACTATACTTATTGCTTCAATACACCTCTACAAATATGTGTGCAACCCACAGATTTCATCCCCAGCTAAACCATTCTGCATCCCTTCCTCTGGCATTTCACTTTTATAAAAGTGACACCCCACTGCCAACTACCCAACCTAAATGAAAGTACTGCTGCTTTATATGCACACGTTGGGATAATCCAAAGGTCTGAGAGCCGAGAAAGAGCTGGCAGGGAGAGATTGTGCTTTACTATGAGTCGACTCAGTACTTTGGCTCCAATTAGAAATGACTTGCAGCTCAACAACAGCTTGGGAGGCGCAGACTGAATATTGTTCCTGTGCAGAAACCGTGGGATCAATGGGAAAAAAACAAAAAAGACAGAGAATCACAGAGACAAAATAGCATCACCTGTTCCTCAATTCTTTGCCTTCTGTATTGTGCCGGGACAGCAGCTGCAAAATGCCATTTTAACTCACAAACATGGATCAAGAATTTTGCAGCAGCAATGTTCCAAGATCATTGATTCTCTCAATTGCTGTAGTGTGCGGCACTGCTAGTAACAACTGTATAGAAACCAGTTCTACACCGACACCAAATAGAAGGGTGTCTAATCTGCACTAAAACATTTCCATAAACTGTATTTCCAGTCTTAATACTGCCCTGTATGTGTTGATTTTATATATATATATATATATATATATATATATATATATATATATATATATATATATATATAGTTCTGGAAGCCAGCACAACTCGTTAAACAGTGAACTTTGCCTGGGTGCAACAGAACACAGAGTTATGCTTCCTTTTGTATTTATAAGTATTTTGACTTTTCTTTTAGTTTTTAGCTTTTATGGACATTTACTTTGATAACACGTCACAGTGACGTTACTACTTCCTCTTTCCCGCCACTGGGGGTTTAAAAGGTTGGTGCTTGTTTGTATGTGCACTTTGAGAAAGGCTTGAGTGTTAGCCGAAATGTTAGTTGTTGTTTTTTGATCCAATAAACACCTAGGGGCAAATTCACCAAGGGTCGAATATCGAGGGTTAATTAACCCTCGATATTCGACTGGGAATTAAAATCCTTTGACTTCGAATATCGAAGTCGAAGGATTTTAGCGCAAATAGTTCGATCGAACGATCGAAGGAATAATCCTTCGATCGAACGATTCTAAGGATTTTAATCCAACGATCGAAGGATTATCCTTCGACCAAAAAAACTTAGGAAAGCCTATGAGGACCTTCCCCATAGGCTAACATTGAGTTCGGTAGGTTTTAGATGGCGAACTAGGGGGTCTAAGTTTTTTCTTAAAGAGACAGTACTTCGACTATCGAATAGTCGAATAGTCGAACGATTTTTAGTTCGAATCCTTCGATTCGAAGTCGAAGTCATAGTCGAAGGTCGAAGTAGCCCAAAAAACACTTCGAAATTCGAAGTTTTTTAACTTCGAATCCTTCACTCGAAGTTAGTGAATTGGCCCCCTAAACTTTTTTTTCTAAGACCTGCGAGTGCAAGCTTTTTCCTTTTTTATATATATATATATATATATATATATATATACACAATCCATGATAAAACCCCAATGGGGGCCGAAACTTTGGATGCACCAGTAACAATAAAAACATTTTGCACATTTGAAGAAACTGTGCAGGTCCACTTTGAATCATCGATTATATACATATAAATATAAATATATATATGTTGCTTATTGAGAGGAGAAATCTACATGTGTACTCCAAGTTATCTGGGTGCATCGGCAGCACTACATAGGATCCGGAACTGTTGATCTAGTCCCCATAGGTAGGCAAAAAGCCTATGAATAAGTGCTGGGTAAGCATGAAACGCGTTAGGCTTTGTTGTGGGGCCTAATAGATTTTTAATTCTAAATAGATTTTTTACCAAAGATGCATGTTTAAGAAAGTTTTTGGTTCAAAAAATAATAGATAAGGCCAAATATATATGAAACTATTTATTGTTAACTATATCTAGTATAGGTCAATCTTAAAAAAAAAAAAAAAAAAAAAAATCTAAAAACAACTGGACTTGCTGAGTAATCAATGAAGACGTTTCACTGCTCATCCGAGCAGCTTCTTCAGTTCAACTGACTGGTGTGGGAAATTCTCGGCATATAAACTCTTCCACTAATCCATTTACAATGGCACATTGTAACTCTTCAAAGAGGTGATATCTGAAGAAACTCACAGAGGTGTTGATTCTGTGTAGTTGTGATAGGATTATCCAATGTGTCATGCAACTCCTAGATACAGGTGTTACTTGTGAGAGTTGCATGAATGGATGTGTGTAGTGTTCTGAATCCGCCGGGGTACAGATGTTAGAACAGCATTGTATGTAGCAGACAGGTGGTGTCGAAGGCCCCGCCTCTGTTCAGAGATGGTCTCTCCACCTTGACATGAATCGCCTCTTTCACGCCTCGTTCAAACCAGCGGTCTTCTTTATCCAAGATTTGGACCTTGCTGTCTTCAAAGGAGTGTCCCTTGTCTTTTAAGTGTAGAAAGACAGCTGAGTTTTGCCCTGTAGAGTTCTCCCTCCTGTGCTGAACCATTCTCTTGGAGAGCAGTTGTTTTGTCTCACCGATGTATAGATCTGTGCACTCCTCGCTACACTGGACTCCGTATACCACATTGCTTTGTTTTTCTTTTGGTGTTTGATCCTTTGGGTGTACCAGTTTTTGTCTCAGTGTGTTGCTAGGTTTGAAAAACACAGGGACATGGTGTTTGTTAAAAATCCTCCTGAGTTCCTCTGACACTCCAGCTACATATGGGATGACTATGTTTCGCCTACTATGTGTCTCCGGGCGGTTATTTCTATTGGTGTTCCTGTTGGGCTTGGTTGCTGCTGTTTTGACAAAGGCCCAGTCTGGGTAGCCACATACTTTCAAAGCTCTTCTGAGATGTTTTTGCTCTTTGTCTTTGGACTCTGTATCAGTTGCCACACATTCCGCCCGGTGGTGCAGGGTTCGAATGACACCCAGTTTGTGTTCCAGTGGATGGTGGGAATCAAACAACAGATATTGATCCGTATGAGTGGGTTTCCTGTATACTTCCGTCTTCAAGTTACCCCCCTCTTGGATACATATCAAACAGTCCAAAAAAGCAAGTTTGTTCTCATGGACATCTTCCCTTGTGAACTTGATGTTATTGTCCACTGAGTTAATGTGTTCTGTGAAGGCTGCCACTTCATTGGATCTGATTTTAACCCAAGTATCAACCACATACCTGAACCAGTGAGTCGGTGTAGTTCCCTGGAAAGTAAGTAAGGCCCTCCTTTCCACTTCCTCCATGTACAAGTTTGCTACAATGGGAGAGACTGGAGAACCCATTGCACAGCCATGTTTCTGTCTATAAAAAAGGTTCTTGTACTTGAAGTATGTGGTGTTAAGGCACAAATCTAGCAACAAACAAACTTGGTTGGGACTGAGCTTCGTTCTGCTGCTGAGGTTGTTATCATGTTGCAGTCGATTTCTTACAGTCTCAATCGCCTCTGTAGTAGGTATACATGTGAACAAAGAAGTGACATCATATGATAC
This sequence comes from Xenopus petersii, assembly GCA_038501925.1. Lineage (NCBI taxonomy): Eukaryota > Metazoa > Chordata > Amphibia > Anura > Pipidae > Xenopus > Xenopus petersii. The sequence goes on from CM076682.1 coordinate 136,366,409, forward strand.
CATTGTTTCTTCTGCCTCTAGTGTAATGCCGTTAATCTTGGTTACAAACTCTTTGGCATTCTGGATATGATGCACTGTATTGCCTACCAACGGGGCTAAGAGGTTAGCCAAGAATTTTGCAATGCTGTATGTCACTGAATTTATGCTGCTGACAATGGGTCTTAGTGGGGCTCCTTCCTTGTGTATCTTGGGGAGTCCGTATAAACATGGTGTGGCTTCCCTGGGATACAGACGGTGGTATAAAATTCGATCAATGGCTTTCTCCTTTTCAAGTTGTTGTAGGCAACCAATCACCTTTTTCTTGTAACCACTGGTTGGGTCTTTCCCTAAGGGTTCATATGTATTGCTATCACTGAGCAGAGTGGTTATCTTGCAGTCATAGTCAGTTGTGTTGAGCACAACTGTGCATCTCCCTTTATCTACTGGCAGGATAGTGATGTTCGGGTCCTTACTCAGAGAGCTGAGTGCTCTTCTGTAGTAAGGTTAGAGGGAGGTGTTCTGGCACTTGACAAAGCAGCTGACACTTTTAGCTGGAGTTGTTCTGCTTCTTCATTTTTCAAGTTATTATTTTTGATAGCAGACTCTGTGGCTGTGATGAGTTCAACTACTGGTATGTGTTGTGGTGTCACTGCATAGTTTAACCCCTTGGCTAACACATCCTTTTCAGGCTGGGTTAGTCACCAGTCAGTTGAACTGAAGAAGCTGCTCGGATGAGTAGTGAAACGTCTTCATTGATTACTCAGCAAGTCCAGTTGTTTTTAGATTGACCTATACTAGATATACTATAACCTGGATGAATGAAAATCTTCATAGTCTTATTGATAACTGTTTCTGTTGGGTTCATTTACTAAGTGCTAAGTGCAAGGAAAGGGAGCAAATATATTTTTATGCAGTCCCCTGCATTAAAGGGGTGGTCCACCTTCAAGTTAACTTTTAGTATATTATAGAATGCCCAATTCTAAACAATATTTCAATTGGTCTTCAATATTTATTTATTTTATAATTTTTTATTTATTTATTTTGAAAATATTTTATTTGATTTTCATGATAAACAAATAATAACAGTATGACAGCAAATTTTATGCAGATGAAAGACATGTTATAATCGATACAATGGCATAAAATTATTAAAAACTAAAAACCATTTCATGAGACTGACAACAACTAACTACAATTAACTAAGCCAGTGGATGTAAACATATTGAAAGAAATAAAGAAAAATGTCCATTCATTGACTGGAATGTCTGAAAGCACATCTTATAAATTGAGAAACCGTCCTATTTGATCACCTATTATAATTTTTTAATATCTGCCTTCTTTCCAGCTTTCAAATGGGGGTCACTGACCATGCATAAAAACAAATGCTCTGTAAGGCGACAACTTTATAGTTATTGCTACTTTTTATTACTCATCTTTCTGTTCAGGCCTCTCCTATTCATATTCCAGTCTCTTATTCAAATTAATGCATGGTTGCTAGGGTCATTTGGAAACTAGCAACCGGATTGCTGAAATGGCAAACTGGAATGCTGCTGCATAAAAATCGAAATAACTCAAAAACTAGAAATAATAAAAAATGAAAACCAAATGCAAATTGTTTCGGAATATTACTCTCTACATCATACTTAAGGTTAATTTAAAGGTGAACAACCTCTTTAATAGGTCTCTTCGTTCCAAAATAAAGCACAGACACCTTCATGTGTCCCATGATTATAGTATTGCCTGCATCCATCAGCGTTGCATTTAAGTGGACCAGTGGTCCAAAAGCATTGCCTCTTCCAACCCCTAACTGTCAACTAATTTGCACGAGCACCAGCAAGTGCAGAACCCTGTATTCACCATCTATGCTTTGGCTCTGCACCTGTTTCCAATAATGAAAATGTATAAAGCTATGGCCAGTTCTCCATGTACTATGACTAACCCAGACTTCTTTTTTCTTAAGTTGCATTTTTTTGCAATGAACTTATCCATGTTTGTCTGTCTTAGGGCTTTTTGTTTATGTGAGCACATAAGCTAACTGATTCCCATGCATTGGGAATTTACAATATATTACAAAAAAAGAAAGTGACCTTGAACTAAAAAAACGCACATACTTTTGATTAAAAATCCCATGAAAAATGCAGTAACTGCTTTCTGCTGCGTCAGCATATGCGTTTCAATAGATGCACTTTCAGTCGCCCCTGTGTAAGAGCCCTTGGCCTATGCAAGTACTTAATAAAATATATTTCTATCTGTAAAAATAATATTTCCTTTTTCATGGGGAATGTGCAGATAAGGGTTGCATATATCACTTATATCTCTATATTTTATATATAGGAGCAAATTAGAGCTAATGCAAAGGCTGCCGTTGAGTTGTTGGTTAGCCTGCGAAACATTTGAACATTTCTCTTTTTTTAACCTTTCTTCATCTAAATGCATTAAATATTGTATTAATCAAGGCTTTCAGCCACGTGCCTTGTTTCTTTCATGTAAAATGATAAAATACATCCAAACCTAAATCCTTTGAGTGGGAAGACTGCCTGCAGTGAGCTAATGGGGGGACAGATTTGTAAAGTTTTCCCAATGGCGTTCTGCTGTTAACACAAACTTGCTAGCAGCGTAACCCCTTAACTCAAATGTAATATAAAGATTTCCATAAATCATATACACGCAAAAATGATTTATTTTCAGGGACAGGGTAGAATGCAAAAAGGTTTTGTTTTAGTGACCCTTTAATCTTGTCTCCAGGCCCATTCTGTTTAAGAATGTTCCTACAGAATGACAGAAGGATCAATCTGCAGCACAGGTGACCATGGCGCAAATTCACTAAGCGCTGAAGCGCCGAACGCTAGCATCAATTCGCTAGCGTTTGGCATTTTCGGTACTTCGCAAATTCACTAACGAATGCTGGCGTAAATTCGCTAGTGTTACTTCGCACCCTTACGCCAGGCGAATTTTCGCTAGCGACGTAACTACGCAAATTCACTAACTTGCGCAGTGTACTGAACGCTACCTTTTACGCTAGACTTCCTTCGCCACCTCAGACCTGGCGAAGCGCAATAGAGTAGATAGGGATTGTTTCATAAAAAGTCAAATTTTTTCTAAGTCCCAAAAAACGCTGGCGTGTTTTCTACATGATGGGTGATAGGCTGAAAAAGATCGAAAAATTTTATGGGGCTCCCCTTCCTCCCCCCTACATTTCCTGACTCATGGCAACTTACCTAGACAGTGGGCACATGTGTAGGGCAAAATAAAAATTTTATTTGCTGATTTGAAGGTTTTCTAGGCATTTGTAGTGCTAATACGTGTTCCTCCATTGAAATTTGAATTTGGGCCATATGCAAATGAACCATCGCTAGCGAAACTTCGCTTGGCAAATTAACGCTAGCGCAACTTCGCAAACTTACGCTACCCCTGTGCGCAACTTCGGATTTTAGTGAATTTGCGGAGCGCTGACGAAAATATGCCTGGCGAAGTGCGGCGAAGTGCGGCGAAGTTGCGCCTGGCGCAACTTCGCATCTTAGTGAATTTGCCCCCATGTCACAATGGCTCATTCACCCACTCATTGTTTCACTTTTGTTCTTGCGAGGATTGTCTGATATGTGCTACATTGGTTGGGTTTGATACCAAGGTTAATAATCATAGAAAAATCAGTGTACAAATTAAATTAAGAAAAGGTAAATGTTTTATATGAATACTGATTATTTAACATGTTTTATAAAAGTTGTTCTCCTTTATTTGTGTGTTATGCAGCACTTTTTTAGAGAATATTATTCTTGATCAGCCACTGCTCCCATATGCTTACAGTCTAAGGGGCAAATTCCCTAACCAGCGAAGATTCGCCAGTGACGGCTTCTCAGCCATTGCAACACTTCGCCGTTACTTCGGCAATCAAAGGGAAGATGCGCTAGCGTTGCCTAATTTGCACACAGCGGGAAATTCTAATGTTCAATGGACGTATATGTTGCAGCAAATACATTACATTACACAAGTCCAGGGAACCTTAATAAATAAAATAAAGTTGTTATATTGCCCTACACATGAGCCCAGTGTATAGTTAATGTTCTATATGTTAGAAAATGGAGGGGGGAATCCGGTTATCCCAAAAAAAATTTACGGACCTTTGCAGGCTATCACGCCGGTTTTTTTTGGGACTTAGAAACATTTTGCACTAATAATTGAGGAAGATCTATGCACTCCATTGCACTTCACCTGGTCTGAGCTAGCAAAGGCAAGTCTGTCGAATGAGGTAACGTTCAGTAAAATCCGCATCTTACTGAATTTGCGGAGTTACGTCTGTCTGCCAGAGCGAAAATTTGCCTGCGCCCGTTTATTGAGTGAGTCATCATGTTCTATGTTTTGGGGGACCCAATAATATTTTGCTGTGAGGTCCAGTAGCTTAAAGTGATGCTGTCATGGAAGAAAATGTTTTTTTTTTCAAAACACATCAGTTAATAGTGCTACTCCAGCAGATTTTTTTCAGAAGAGCAAACAGATTCTTTCATATTTAATTTTGAAATCTGACTAGACATATTGTTTGTTTCCCAGGTGCCCTCAGTCATGTGAATTGTGCTCTGATAAACTTCAATCTCTCTTTACTGCTGTACTGCAAGCTGGAATGATATCACCCACTTTGCTTTCCCCTCCCAGCAGCCCATCAACAGAACAATGGGAAGGTAACCAGATATCAGCTGTCTAACGCAATATAACAGCTGGCTGGTAGATATGAGAATAGCACTCAATAGTAAAAATCCAAGACCCACTGTGACTCCTCCAGTTACATTGAGTAGGAGATACAATAGCTTATCTGAAAGCAGTTCCATTGTGAAGTACTGGCTCTTTCTGAAAGCACATGACCAGGCAAAATTACCTGAGATGTCTGCCTACTCACCTATATTGCAAATAAAAAAAAATACACTTGTTGGGTCAGGAAAGCAATTTTATATGGTAGAATGAATTATTTGCAGTATAAACAGTGTAATTTAGAAATAAAAACGACACCATAAAAATCATGACAGTATCCCTTTAAAACCATTCTATTGCTATAAGTAATTCGATGCCTATTATTTCTAATTTATACATTACTAACATGGTTGAGGACACTGCTTATTGAGAAAAAATACTTTAATATCTGAATTAGGTCAACTGGCCAAGTATGGACCAAAATGCTGTATACTTGGATATGTGTTGAATTGCAGTTGCTGATCACTATATCTCTGAACAGAATAGCGAAAATGAAAGGCATTTGTTTGGATTTCCTTCAGAAACAAGTTGCCAAATATCACTCAAATAGGAAAGTACTTGAAATGCGAGCAAGAAGCTAAAAAACAGATCATTTTCTCCTGAAACTCTGCTCCAAGGATCTACACATTAATCTGACTCTGGACCTGGTTGTAATATGGGAATCTAACTTTGGGATACACTGTAAACAGGGAAAAACAACCCCAGCCGTAACAATTCTGTATGGAATTCCACTACAGCAAGGACTTGCAATATACAGCAATATACTGCAGGAACTGAAAAAACAGGGGGCAAAGTTTGTAGTGAACTTGGAACACAGCTCTTATAATGGATAAAAGCTCCAAAGTCCTAATATCTTGACTTATTTTCATTGTGCTTACATGATTAATTAATCAATAGGTTGGAGCAAACCTGTTGGGTGTTTTGGAATGTTATTAATGAAAGATAATGGCCTTCTCAGAGTACTACATCCCTGCTTGAATTTACTTTAATAAAATTATTATTTCCCTAGCTGACATGTATGCCCTGCCACCTTACTCTCTATAGTCCTGCAGCACCTTGTCATAATTATGTACTGATCAAATAGAAGTTATAATATCTCAAGCATTAGAGAATAAAGTAGAGCTTTGATATTCAGCTAGTCTTTAACTATTCCCCATGGAAATAATAACTGCAATGTTAGCACAATTTCTTTTTAGATTTGGCTTATCAGCAAGGCTAAAACCATTGGAATGACCTTTTTGGAGATAGATTAAAGCCATATAAGCACTGCTATAGGGAAAAGTTAGAAGATATCTGGGGCCATAGGAAAGCTAGCCGTTATCAACACAGTACATCTGGAAGGATGGTTCTGAACACAAGTTTGCATTTTTGGTAACAGTTTCCACTATAATTTCATATTTTATTTTTATCTATAAAGGTATGGGATCCATTATCCGGAAACCAGTCATCCAGAAAGCTCTGAATCACATAAAGGCCGTCTCCCATAGACTCCTTTTTATCCACATAATCTTAATTTTTAAAATGTTTTCTTTTTTCTCTGTAATAATGAAACAGTACCCTGTACTTGAGCCCAACTAAGATATAATGAATCCTTATCCAAAGCAAAACCAGCCTATTGGCTTTATTTAATGTTTGCATAATTTTTAGTAGACTGAAGGTCCTGAACATTCTGGATAACAGGTCCCATACCTGTACAATAATACCTAGTTATTTATTGGATTTTGTAAATAACTTTGTTTATGCTGGAGGAAATAGAAATATTTTTTTCTATTCCTTCTTTACTTCCTGATCAGGAAACACAGTAAAGTGAGAAATAAAAACAAAACAGCTTCCCTTAGGCAGCTAAAAGCAAGCTGGGGACTTTACCTGGAACAAAATCAGTGAAAATAGCCACACATGGACTAGGAGCTTACTAGAATTTACTAGACTGTTATACTATGTTTTTATTTTGCTAACCTGCATGTTGATAGAATTTTGTTGTCGGACAGGCGAGTGACCAAGTGACTTTTCTTTCTCTTTTCTTTCTCTTTCATCCTTTCCTTTCTCCTTTGGTTTTTTTTTTGTTTATCATGTCTTTTTTGATTTGACTGACATTACAGAAGCTTATTTGTACTACGGATATATGCTCTCATTGGAATTTGCTTCTGATTATGCTGAAACTGATGTACGTATTGTTTCTTCATGTGTTATCATATTGCATTTCCTTGTACTTATATGCTCTGCAATGATTTCTTTGCTTTCTTGAAAATAAAGAATATATAAAAAAAAAAAAAAAGCAAGCTGGGGAAGGACTGTGGATTTAGTTCTGCCAGTATATGGACATGTGTACAATAAAATAGTAACTTACATAGTGTTCCCGAACTACTGTTGCTTTAGATTTATTTTATTTTCCTGCTGCAGAAGCAGTTATTGATCTGTTTGCATCAACCTATGTCTTTTTTCTTCTTTCGGAGTGTGTTTACCTTGTCCCTTTAAATAGCAGGTTAATGAATTCCAGATGCAATCTGCAAATGGCTCTTCTCAAGTGTCTCAAGTGTCTATGGTTACTCTGCTTTCTAAATGCCCTGATATTTGAGCTGATTGTGTGCGTGGATTAGCTGGGGACTGCAGCAACTAATTTTCCAAATGACTTATCAAAGGCTTTATGAGAAGAATGCAGGTTTGGTAAAGTCAACTGATCTTAAAGCAAACAGTAGTATAACCCAATAAACTGACTTTTACACAAAGGAACTATGTTTATTGTTATATTCACTCTCATATACAGGGGGCAACCTTTAATTTATCTGGCCATTCAGCCCATGTCTGCATGGTAAGATATTAAACATATTGGCCTTTTATGTTAAGGGTCAAATAGCAATGATGACTTGAACAAATGAATATGGGTGCAAGTAAGCAGCAGGAGCTTCTTCTCCTATTACTTCTGCATCTGCAAACATCCTATACATATATTGGTTGATTTTTTTTTTTGGCTTGGACAGGTGAACTGTGGTCTGATCTCAGGAGGATTTCAGGAGAACTTTCCCAAAGGGTTAGTATGTATGGTTAAAATCAAGTAGCCTATCTAACCAAATCTGGCAACTTTCCTGCTTTGGCCCATATAGAGATTTCAAGCATTTTTCTGCCTTTCTTTCCCCCATCCAGGTGATGTGTATATATATATATATATATATATATATATATATATATATATATATATATATATATATATATATATATATATATATATATATATATATATACACTGTTCCAATGACCAGCAACTCCAGGGGTTTCAGTGAAAAAAATATATTTAAATATGTGCAGCCTGGCTGTAACTGCACATATTTAAATACAATTTTTTCACTGAAACCCCTGGAGTTGCTGGTCATTGGAACAGTGTATATATATATTTTTTACCGTGCACCCGGGTAATTGATGAGAAACAGTGTGCCACCCAGACGAACATGGATATATATATATATATATATATACCTGTATATATATATATATATATATATATATATATATATATATATATATATATATGTAGACAAATGACCAGCAACACCAAGATATTTTGTGAATAGTTCAAGTGTATTCAAAAAAACACATGCAAAGCTTGGCTTTGCATGTGTTTTTTTGAATACACTTGAACTATTCACGAAATATCTCGGTGTTGCTGGTCATTTGTCTACATAACTGATTTCTTTACCTTGCACCCGAGTCTAAGCATCAAGAGCGGAGTGCTGCCCATATGGACTTATATATATATATATATATATATATATATATATATATATATATATATAGTGACAAGCTGTTTGCTGCAGTTTTCTGGGAAATTAGCTATGGTAGGCAGGCAATCATAGGATCAGTTGCATAGACAGGGACTCCAAGTCTTCAGGCAAAACACAGGTTTATTTTGGGCAAACTCTTCCCAATGTAAAAGGAAAGCCCTGGAGCTATAAACGCAGGGGCTGCATGACAAGGGATCCGAATGACCGGCAACGGATGTAAATGAGGGAAGTGATGTCAGGGGAAGAAGCAGTTCACTTCCTCTACCCATTTTGCAAATTTGCTGAAATGTCAGCAGTTTTCTTCTTTATGTTCTCATATTATCTATTAATTTAGGAGAGGGAGAAAGGAGGTTCTCTCCTGTAACTGCTGTAAGGCTGTAAGCACTACTATTGCTTGTGCTGGGTGACTTGTGCCTGCTTGGATTTCCTATCATCAAGACAATGCAGATGCAGGTTTGGCAGCAGGGCTGCTGAACTTCTCTCATGTTGGCAGCAGAGCATAGTAGCGATCTCTTGTTAAAGTCTGGCTTTAGAATATTGCCTTGGGTTAAGCTGGCAAGGTCTTATTTATTTGATTAAATGTGAATAAACGCTGTGGCCCTTTTACACCCTTCTCTGTCTCCTGGTTTTTATTAAGGTATATAATAATGGGTTCAGTGGGATGGCTCAAGGTGACGGGTCAAATTAAGGAGTCTCTTGTCATGTAACAGGAACCCAGTTCAACTGTGTTTCAACAGAATGCATTCAAGACTTTTCCCCACTTTGGGGTTCTTACCATTCACACTCTGGCTTCCACACTCTGGAATATTCTGGGTTTCTCGCTAAGCCCTGCTGGCTCTCCCCTCCAGTGATACCAGTTCACACTCTGGCAGCACCAAAGAAAATTTTCCACCCATCGCAAAATAATCTCCTGTGTAGTTCTGCCCTAACAATATCCAGTGCATTGCTTACAATATATTTAGTTTCTTTGTTCCTTAGGATGGCCACTGTTGCATAGTTGCATACCAAAACTTTGGGCTAATTTGAATAAAATAAATTATTTTTTGAAGCCTTGTGTGTGCAGTACTGTGCATGTAAGTATACCGTATATAGTCAATATCTATTATTCCTACTTATACTATTGCATGTTGCAGTTTCCTAAAGTATAAATGCACTGAAATTCAAAAACAAGTTTCAATGTATTTGTCATATAATACAGTATTATCCAAGGATTTTCTCTTTCTTAATGAGCCCCTTTGGGTGCATACATGCCAAAACATATCCTATAACCCGCTGATTCTGGAGGCCCAAGACTTTTGTGTGTAATCCTAATCCTAAGAAGTAGGTAGCCATGTTACATTAGTCATTGTTTCTTTGCATAGATAAGCATATTGCGTTCTTAACCTTATATTCCTGTCATAGTGCGCAGAACAATCTACAATTATGGATTTTAGTAAGTCCAAGACACATGTAGACTGTGAGGAAGAAAGACCACCTACTGACCTACACACAATGCCTATTTAACGAACTGCAGGAAAGCTATTGGTCGATGCATAATTGATGTAATATTTAAGTATATAGTGTCCACTATTTCATGAGCAAGAGCGTATTGTTATTTTTAGTTCACAAAATATCTTTTAATTTTGGTTGTTAAACAAATATATTTTTCAGGCAGGTTCTAAACTGTTGTCTAGTACTTACTGTACTATGTCTACTTTTAACCATATTCATATTTGCTTTCTGAGACTGCAGCATTTACTACCTTTTTGCCTTTAATAAGAAGAGTTGTTCTTTATTGCTTCTAAAAATAAAGAGATCTACACACATATAATTCAGTAACTAAGCAATGTAAGCTCTTGTAAGCTCTTGAATCCTAATATTATTCTGTAACCCTTGTTTTTCAAATTATGACCCCTGTTGATTAAAATTAATAATAATTAAAGTGATACATTACTTGCTGGTGGTATATAAATAAATGATGAGGAGGAGAACTGGATATACATTTGTTTGTATATATAATTCCAATAGTTCAATGCATTTTTTTTATCCCTTGCTGTTCAGCTTTTAAAAGTAATTACATTTACCTTGAAACCACTGGAAGTTTTTAGTTATTGCACATTGGATAGTTGCTTAAAATTTAATTTTCTTTTATTAGAAAGAAAAATGGGAACAAAAACACAGTTTTTGGGTTGAAGAAGACCTCTTTATTTGCATTATGAGGTCAATTATCTACTTTAAAGGATTAGGGAAGTCTTTGGGCCATCAAGGGTAACGTAATTATTTTTTTCTGTTCTACGTATGTGCTGTTGGCTTCCTGGTGGACAGTGATGACTTTGCTCTTCTGTAAATTCAGTGGGTGTAATTTTATCCTTAAACTTTTCTATTGATAGGTGGTGGTGATGATGGTTTATTTTTTCAGCTTGCTAACTCAACCTAGGGGTAGATTTTTTAATATTTATAGCTTATTTTCAAGCTGAATGACAGTAGTGACCACAGTAACTGTCAGAAGGCCCTTCTCCCAAAGCAGAAACTGACTGATATTAAAATGAATGCTCACCTGTCATATATCCAGTTTTTTTTAAAGGAGAAATAAAGGTTACAAGTAAGTAAGCTTTATCAGAAAGGTCTATATAAATATACCAGTAAACCCTCAAAGTAATGCTGCTCTGAGTCCTCTGTCAAAAGAAACACAACATTTCTTTCCTTCTATTGTGTACACATGGACTTCTGTATCCGACTTCCTGTTTTCAGCATAAACCTCCAGTGCATGGCTTGAGCATGCTCAGTTTGCTCCTCTCCCCCTCCCTCCTCCCATCCCTGCTGTAATCTGAGCTCAGAGCTGTATGTGAGCAGGGAGAGACTCAGGCAGGAAGTGATGTCACATCAAGCTTAAATGGCAGCTTCTATCCTAAACAAACAGAGACAGTGTCTAGAGCTGTTTACTCGGGTATGGTAAAGCATTTTGCAGAATAAAAATAGTGTTCTAACTTGCACTATTGTGGCTAATCTGTTGGCAATAAACTGGCTTGGACCTTTCCTTCTCCTTTAAGGTAAAAGAGATTGACATTTATTCCTTTCAGATGCTGTTTTCAACACAATAGGCAATAGGAGAGAAAGAATCAAGATACATTTTGTCTGCAAAGCAGGTCACATTCTTTGCCCTTTCTTATTGGTTGAAGTGGTCACATGCATGACTGACAATAGCAAAATGCACAAAAGCAACTAAAGCCACTTCTGTCCACAGTTCTCTTGACGTTGGAAACATCTACTAGCAGGGCGGGGGGCTTTGTCGGCGACTCCTTCTTTAGTAGCTGCTCACATCACGCCTGTGTTATTGATTATCAGTTTTAGACCAGTGCCACATGGGGGCATCAATATGGTTCCAGGTGCAGGAAGAAGAAGAAGAGGCTAATGCCCGCATAGGTGTTGATTTTTGGCCTGTGTATTTCAGTAGACTGGTTTCAGACCCAATCTGGTACTAGCCTAAGATATCTTTGCAACATTACATTTTTGCTAGTGCCAATATATATGGCTTATTAAATAACTAATACAAGTTATGTCAAGGTGAATATTACCTTTAACGGAAATCTTGAGCTGAGCTAAGAGTATGTCTATTTTTCATTGATGATCAAAGGATTAGAGTCTGAAGGGAATTATCTTGTACTTGAATCACTCTCCGATAGGGATATATCATTATCCCCTTTCTGGGAAATCACAGTTATGAAGGGTCGGGGAAAAATCGGGTTGGACTAACATCTTAATATGTATATCATTTTTAAAAGTTACAGCTATAATTTCCCTTCTGCTCACATCCTTAAGGAGGTTTATTGTGCCGAGCACCTTATACCATGAATCATCTATGAGCGTATCTCTCTGATTGAGATTGATTATTTAACATTTGCTTTTATATGGTTATTTCATAAGGTATGAATAACAAAAGAACATGTTCAATGTTCAGCCCTGTTCATTAACACAGTAATAATACATTTTCTTGTTCTCCATTTTTAGTTCAACACTCAAATTATTTCATATCTCTCCCACTTCCAAATAGGTTGTAAGGAAAGAAAGGAGTCTTATAATGAATAGCCATTACTAAGGGGTTAGTGGAATTTTAGCTGCTGAATCATGGGACTATAATAATATTAATTTTATTTGGTGCTTGAAAAACAGATTAAATTGGTCGGCATTCCTTATGTTAAATTATTTTTGGCATGTCCATACTTGCTCCACATTTCATCAACACAGCAAATAATACTGAGCCTTGTCAATCATCCAATATATAATGTCATTTTTGTGTTAGCATCAACATTATGGCACCCCCGAATTATTTTAGTTAAACATAGGTATCTTATATAAATATGCAGCAACATGGAGAAATGATGGTCTTTCCTAAACAGGCCAGACACGAGGAAGTTGTTATAGTCAAGATGGGAATGGGTACAAACTTACATGGATGTGCACCTTTAAATTAACTATTAGTATGATTTAGTGAGTGATATTCTGAGAGAATTTGTACTGTAGTTGGTTTTAATTTTTCTATGTGGGTTTTTTTAAGTTTGTCCAAATTACCCAGCAACCATGCATTGATTTGAAGAATAGACTGGAATAGGAGAGGCCTGAATAGAAAGAGAAAAAAGTAGCAATATCAATACATTTGTGGCCTTATAGAGAATTTGTTTTTCATATGGAGTCAGTGACCCCCTGCCCATTTGAAATCTGGAAAGATTCAGAAAAAGGCAAATAGTTCAAAAACTATTAAAAAATTGGGATGCACCGAATCCAGGATTTGGTTTGGGATTTGGCTTTTTTCAGCAGGATTTGGATTCGGCCAAATCCTTCTACCCGGCTGAACCGAATTCTAATTTGTATATGCAAATTAGGGGAGGGAAATCACGTGACTTTTTGTCACAAAACAAGGAAGTAAAAAATGTTTCCCCTTCCAGCCCCTAATTTGCATATGCAAATTAGGATTCAGATTCGGTTCGGTATTCGGCCGAATCTTTCGCGAAGGATTCGGCCAAATCCAAAATTGTGGATTCAGTGACTTTAGGAAATTATGTGACTTTTTGTCACAAAACAAGGAAGTAAAAACATTTTCCCCTTCCAGCCCCTAATTTGCATATGCAAATTAGGATTTGGTTCGGTATTCGGACAAATCTTTCGCGAAGGATTCGGGGATTCGGCCGAATCCAAAATTGTGGATTCAGTGTATCCCTATTAAAAAAAGAAAAAATATGACCAATTGATAAGTTGCTTATAATTAGCCACTAGGGATGTAGCGAACCGCCGCCGATGTGTTCGCGAACGCCGTTCGCGAACACCGGCAAAATTGCCGAACAGTTCGCGAACTGTTCGCGAACTTCGATCATCCGAAAATCGTTCGATTCGAACGATCGAAGGATTGTAATCGTTCGAGTCGAACGATTTTCGTTCGAGTCGAACGATCGAAGCCATTGGATCGAATGATTTCATTCGATCCAATGCTTCGATCGTCCGATTCGAACGAAAATCCTTCGATTTTAGCGCTCGAATGGTCGAATGGGCGAACGATTTTGACGCGAACGCCTATTGGCGAACGTCGCGCGACGTTCGCGAACTTGCGGCGGACGCGAACAGCCGATGTTCGCGCGAACAAGTTCGCCGGCGAACAGTCCGCGACATCCCTATTAGCCACGCTATAAGGGCTGGAACTAGGGGTATGCAGAAGAGGCCTACAGAGCAAAAGCTGTCGTCTACCCCATGTCCGGTCCCCTCTCTCCCACTGTCTTCTATTTGCCTGTCTAAATGCACCTCCGCGCATATCAATTCGCGCATGTGTGAGAGCGCCAGTTTGCGCATGTGGACGAGAGCGGCAGGGTAGCTGTATCAAGCTCCAATATTTTATACTGTTTTGCTGCTTCACTTTTTGCTAAGGAATACCATATATCATTTTCATGTAGCACTGGTAGAAAGGTAAGTCTACTATTCAATGTGGAGTAGTAGAGCTTTGTGATAAATAGGGAAGATAGTAAAATTTTACTTTTTCTAACCCGAGAAAAAACTGAATTAAGAAAATGATTGGTTTAACAATTGTACATATTTTATTTATAGTTTCAGAGGGTTTGTGCCAGTAGACTAGTTCATTTGACTTCTTTAATCTTCTGTCCTCACTATCAATTTGGTTCTGAAGGTGGTTCCTTTATCCTGGAGGTGGTTCATTGTTTCTTGAGCAAATATCATTTATGGCCCAGTGAGCTGTATGTGTCATTGTCACATTCTTTTCCCTGCAAGGCTGGGCACACTCAGTGCAATCTGTCCATCATAGTGACGTGTGTCAGACTCTAAAACAAACATTCTGAACGACAGACATCTAAAGTCAGCTCAGCTGGTATTCCCTTCAGCAGGTGGATCTATCTTTTAAATGAATGTCCCTGACCCTTTATTGACAACTAAGAAATGGGTTTATCCAGATTACTTGTGTGTTTTCATTTTCCAGCGTCTGTTCTCATTGTATAGTATTTACATATAAAAGAAAGAGAGAGAGAACAGCTTATTGAGAGACTTAAGGGGCTGATTTATCAAGGGTTGAGGTGAATTTTTGAATCGAATTTCGAGCTATTTTTGTGTACTTCGACTAGGGAATAGTCCAAATTCTATTCGAATTTGAAAAAAATGAGAAAATCTGAATATCATCATGTACTGTCTCTTTAAAAATTCGAATTCCACCATTCACCATCTAAAACCTGCCGAATTGCTGTTTTAGCCTATGGGGGGCCTCCTAGAACCTACTTGGAGTCAATTTGAAAAATCACACTTTTTTTTGGGAAAAACTACGAATCAAATCGATCGAATGCGCTATTCCTTCGATACAACCGAAATTCTGCTCAATATGGACCTATTCGATCGAAAACTGATCTATTGAACCCAAAAAAAAAAGCTTCCATTTAATTTTGGTTGGTCTTTTTTAATTCTGAAGTTTTTTCAATTCGAAATTCGACCCGTGATAAATCTGCCTCTAAGAGTGCAAAGCATAAGCCTTTAGAAAGTTAAATGTCTGTCCTGTAGATTTATTTTCTTTTTCTATTGCATCTCAGTATGGAAGCAATTTATTAAATATCTGGTATTTTCATTAACTTTCTGCACAATTGTTTGTGAAGTTATTAACAGATTGAACTCCTGTCTTGCAAGGAAAGCAATGTCCTGCTGCTTTATTAATGCTCTCTGGCTGGAAGGCAAAGGATTACTATATAGGCATTGATTTTACTTTATTACAATGACAAATTCTTCAGTGCAGCATTATCAAGAAAAATCTGTTTTTTACTAAGGTTCTTCATTTGTTTATTTTGGGTGAATATAAGGCTAGTGTCAGCACCTACGTAAAAGGTCCATTATGTGAGAATTAATATTTATCTTGTGTTTACAAGGGATGTTATGGATACATCCCAACGGATAAAACTTTTTTTTTTTTAGAATTGACAGTCCATTGCCTAAATAGAACAATGTTTATGTATGTCTTCTATCTAAGAGAAATGTAATGGCAATACTATACTAGCATGGGTATTGATAGGCTAGGGCAGAGAGGGTTTTTGCTTTAGGCCCCATGCTAGAGTCCTGCGCGGGTCCATTTTTTGGCACCCGTACCCGCAATCTGCAACCCGGACCCGCAACCCACATTCTTACCATCTTGGACCCGCAAGTACCTTATCCGCAACCCGGACCCGCGACCCGCTGAACATCAAGAATCAGGAAGTGCTGTCATTGTAAACCGGAAGTGACATCATCTGAAGTAGCATGATCAGAAAAAAAAGAGTAAAACAGGAAGTTCTGTCATTGTAAACTGAAAGTGATGTCATCGGAAGTAGACATGACCAGAAAAAAAGGAGTAAATATCGCTATTGAGAAGACCCCGCAGAACCGCGTCTATACCCGCACCCGGAACTTCTATCAGCAACCCGCAGGGTACCGCAGGTTTTGCGGGTAACACGCGGGTACCCAACCCGCTGCAGGACTCTACCCCATGCATTAGTGGGAGAAGGAGTAGGTAAAAGCTATATCAAGGAGCTGATTTACTAAACCTCAAATTTATCTCTATTCTTTCTGAAAACAAAGTCGACCTAACTCCCTTCCACTATTTTAACTCATTTATCAACAATACGTCACAATAAAATTGAGTGTCAATTTGTATCGCAAGATTAACTCTCCAAAAACTTGATTTTATTGAGTTTTTGCGGCAAAAACTTTTTTCCAGTGCAGATCACGATGTCAAGAAACAATTTCATGACCTTGACACGTTTGAGATGGAGTATTGGAGATTGCAACATTTAAAGTTAATCCATAAGGGTTATGGGTCCTGTTATAAAAAAAAAACTTGATAATCTTAACAATAGCTCTTTTTGCCCAAAATGTGAGGCAGAGAATTTGGACATGTTTCATTATTTTTGGTCCTGCCTTTTAATCTCTCGATTTTGGGAAAAATTGGAAAGATTTCGCTCTCTTAGGCTAGAGAAAGAGATAAAATTATATCCTACGTTTGCTTTATTAGATTTAATTGAGGGTGATAGTTTTTTTGACAACCCAACCTTGAAATTAGAGAAAGAGGCATTACATTTATTACATCTTTTCATGTGTGCCATGAGAAAACTTATATCTCTTTATTGGATACAGAAGGAAATTTCTACCTTAAAGGAAGTTCTTTTTTCTAAGTCAGTTATGCTTGCAAGAAGCTTTTAGATATCATTTTGAGAACGAAAAGTCTTCTTAATCTTTTTATTGTTTATGGCCCAGATATCTAGATTTATTTGATACACCCAAGAAAGAATTGCTAACTAAATTGGGATTCATAAGATCTTCTGAATAAGGGAATTGAATAGTCAATTATTTCCTGGAAATTTTCTAATTATTTCCCACTCAGTGTTCTAAGTGCTTTATTGTTTTTTTTTTATTTCTTCCATGTATTAATTTACTTTCATGATCTTTAGTTATATCTTTATTGGTCTTGGTTTGTCCATGAAGAGTAACATTTCTGTTGTATCTTTGAGCTTTTATATTCAATTTTTGAAATTTTGTTTATGTACTGATTCATTATTGACTTGTTTATGAATAATAATAAACATTTTGTATAATGAAAAATGAGATGGAGTATTTTCAGATTCAGATTTTTAGCAGCTTTGGGGTATGATCAATTAGTTGTTTTCCATTAAAAATTTGAGTTTTACCCCTAAAAACCTTGCCAGAGAAAATTGAGGTTTAATAAATGGGCCCCCAAATGTTGTGTTTCCATGAGCCGACAATTTAATTTGTCACTAACTTAAATTACCCTGCCCATTGTATGTGTTTTAGACTAGGGGAGAGAGGTCCACCATGCAAACCTGGAGAACGCTCAGAAATATTTTTTCTGTCGCTTATTCCCTCTTTTTTTGTCCTTCTGCTTTTTCTCCCATGTCTCTGTTTTCTAATTTCTCAATTTCTCTGCTTTCTCTTATAGTTTTACTATACAGTTGTGCTTATAATCATTTATATCATATGACATCATAAGTGACATCACTCAAAGAATAACGCAGCCCATTTGATGTATGAGAATCCTCCATGTTGTTTATTCTTCTATGTTTTGCTGAAGCTCAGGCAGTTGAGAAACACTATTCCTCTAATGAAAATGTATAATATTTTTGGAAATGGGACTACAAAATAGTTTTTTTGGCCAACCACAAATACTATACTTCTTCCAGGAGTTGTGGTTTCACTATAAATAGGGGGTTGCTGTGAGAACAACATCTTGGGACCATTGGGGCTGCCACATCAGGAGCTCCTGACCCACTTCCACAACCTCAAAAGGTCTCCATGGCGCGGGTCTTGACTGGGGTGCATCAGGCAGTTACAAGGCCACACCTCATGGTCCACGCCTCTCCAGAATTTAATCAGTGAAGGGGGTACAGTAGGGTACATATATGACAATATAGAGTCATTTGGAGATCTGGGATTTTATGCTGCACTGGAAGAATACATAATAGTGAGGAAAGAAATACAAATGGAGTTTTAAATAAGAAGTGATAAGGTGTATTGACTTAATCATCTTTAATCCAATTCTGCTGCTGGACTGTTTTTTGTTTTTTTCAAACACTGCTAAAATCAGAAACAACATTTCTTCCAACATTTGTCAGCTTCCATGCAATTCAAGCAGATATGTGTCATAATAATTAGCCCTCTGCGACATAACTATGAAAATATGCTATACAGGGATTCTTTTAACTTTATTCAATACCATATTACAAGAAAACGATCACAGATGATGCAGTTACATCTTCTTTATAGGCACAAAAATACACATTGTTACAAGGGAAGCAACAATATACAGTACTGTGCTAACTACAATACCATGACCTAAAAGTGTACTGAAGGGTAGTATTTATATACTAGGCTATTTCTGTGTCTTCATATACCAAATCCTTTAAAAAATGAAGTGTACAAAAACACACTTTTAAAGCTTGTGTATACAGATGCAGTGTCAAGGGGGTAAATCAACAATGCCAAACTGAACAACTTTTGCTGCAGACACAGGTACAGTTCAGTCCTACTTGTCCACATGACTGTGACAGTTTGAGAAACTGACAAACAAACTGCAGCTGCTTCTTGGGAGTGCGGTTTATCAACATTCCGATTCTTAGTCATGAGTCATGACACATAACAGAACAGTGATTGAAAGATTTGCAATCCAGAGCCTTTTATAAAAGACAAATGATTTGTACAATGTTTCCTCTGTTAGACAGGTAAAGTCCTACTGAGTCTTAAAGGGCAATTATCCACCTGTGTTCAACATCAGATATAAAATAATTATTGATTCTTAGTTATATACAGTATAGTGACAACATGGCCTATCACTGAAAGTAGTATGGGCCGCAGATATATCCCTCTACTTGGGTATGTGGGAAAGAGCAAGGAGGAGGAGGAGTTGACCTAGAGCGGGGGTCCCAAACCTTTTTTACCCATGAGCCACATTCAAATATAAAAACAGTTGGGGAGCACTATGTGCATAAAAAATTACTGGGGATTCCAAATACGGACTGTGATTTGTCATTTGGTAGCCCCTTTGTGGACTGGCAGCCAATAGGAGGGTCTGTTTAGCAGTACACATGGTTTTTATGCAACCTTGCCTCTAAGCCAGGAATTCAAAAATAAGCTCCTGCTTTGAGGCCACTGGGAGCAACATCAATTGGTTGATGAGCAACATGTTGCTCACAAGCCACTGTTTGGGGATCACAGGCCTAGAGGTTAAGAAATCTTGAGACCTTAGTTCAATTCCTTGTGACCCTGGGCAATTAACCTTCTGGCGTCCCATTATTCTCAGTCTGCCTGGCATGGCTACTTTATTGCTGTAAATCAAGGAAATATAACTATATAAATATATGTCCCTTTCATTGTTCACACTGGTGTTTTCATTGACTTAATTTGGTTATATCCTTGTACTGGTAAAATACAATGGTTAATCTCTAGGTGGATGTTCAAGTACTAATTGTGTTTATCTGTTCTCCCTTTATGTCTCCATAGAGTACGATAAATATTTTACCATACCATGAAAACACAATTATTCTCCATTAAGGACTCGTGCCAAAAATATTTGTATAATGATGAACTCTGCAGTGCAATTTTATTGACTGGCTGGAAGCTCCATCCATTAGATAATAGAACTTTTGAGTTCAAGGATGATGGTGCCTACTCAAATTCAATATGTTGTGTTCCACCTGTTTCTCCTTTAAAATACTGATAATGCAATGACAAGACAACCTTCTTCTTAAAACTGCTCAATGCATGGAGCGGATCTCTAGTTTTATTTGTAGATCAGCTTTTTCAAGACTATTCTTCTTGTAGCTCCTTCATTCAGATCTTGTCCTAACCTTGCCTTACCAACCATTGATGGCATATAGATTCCTATGCGATACTCCCTAACAAAAGTTGAGACATTACATCCTGGTCAGGGAGGATGAGCTATAAGCTATAGAATGAATGGGTACCAAGCCTGTCAGTGAGTTTGCATTTAAGGCAAAATTACTAGAATTTTAAAGTCAAACCCAGAGATACACATTCAGGAGTGGGCATGTGGCTACCCTTACTTTTCACCACTCCCTATTTAAACCACACACATTCAAGTTTATTATCTTTGTGAGGATGAATTACTCTTAATTACTTTTATGGTCCTTATATTATAACATGTCCATCTTACATTGTACTGGACATTTTTTTAAAATATACTAACCAACACTTTTCTCCTACTTTCCTCCAAACACACTACACAGGGACATTTAGTGACAGTCATTGGGTGGTTTCTCTGGGACCAAGATCCTGAATCAGCGAGTAATGGGAACCTTAATTTAATGATCACCTTTAACTTCAGACTATGGTTTTTGAGGGCCTTATCTGTCATATAAATTACAAATAATGAGACCATATAATAAAATGCCTAGCAACTGAAATGGTCTACCCCTTGCAATTTGAATGTAAAAAAGCAGGCAGGCATAGTATAGATTAGTGAATACTACATACAGATGGAGCAGGTCTTGTCAACACATTCAGAGCGCACAGCCACGCCCTTTATGTTTTAAAAAAGGCGGGGCTTTTTTGCTGTGAGTAGCACAATTAGATGCACTGCTTTTATGTGCCAACATGATTTTCAGAAATGTAAATAACATGATATTCATATATGAGAAATAACTTGGTAATGACTAAAAACTACATGCATCCGAAAAATATATATATAGCTAAATATATAAAGTCTCTCCGTTTTGTGTCGGCTTTCATATAATTATTTTTTTTTTTTAAATTCTTGGGCTATCAATCCACTAATACCATTTGCGATATATATATGAAATATCACAGAGGAAAGGTAGACTACCCTTCTCCAGTATTTTGGATTGTTATTTCTTTTAATCATGGTACAGCAATGCCCCTTGGCAGAAACTGTGTAGAATCTCTTCGCAAAAGAGATTTCTATTAAATTCTCCATATACACTGTACCACATACTTAGGTGTCTGGCTTTTAAAAAGTTTTGCTGGCAAATGTATTGAGGGGTCAGTTTTAACAGTTTGCAATCTTCAAATTGTTTACAATAGTGCGTACAATTCTTCTAGAGCCATTTATAGCAATAAGAAAGAACTGCTTGGTCTTGTAGCTTCTAATGTTTTTCAATGTATCTCATCAGTATCAGATCCAATGCAAATTATACCCTATTAATAGTTTTCTCCCATTTATTTTTTCATATGTATGAGGACATAGCTAAGGGTAGCCAGGCCATTGGTCGGAAGAGGCAGCCTGAAAGCCATTTATATTTGAGGTAAATAGATACTGGCTCTGGAAGCCCAGCTTAAAGGGGACCCGTCACCCAAACAAAATTATCCAAATCCTATTTTATCATGTTAGTCAAGCAAAATGAACTTTAATTACACTGTATAAATTATTTGAATCTTGTTTCCATCAGTCTGGGAACTCATAATTATAACAACCAGGAAGGAGCCATTTTGTGGACACTTGTCTTGTATCATCTCAGAATCTTGTTTGTGCACCAGGGGACAGGGACCCAATGTCCATCCCCATGCACTGGTTACACAATTAAATCGTTAAGAGAACTGCGGGAATGTAGGGAGAGCGGTGACATCTAGGAAGTGCTGAATGGAAAGTGAAAGTAATTGCTTGCCCCGCCTCTATGCCTAGGCATAGAGGCGGGGTAGGCAATACTTGATTGACAGCTGATATTTTTAAATGAGTTTACAAAACCTATGAATGCTTTAATTAAAAAAAGAAATTGGATTTCATATTTAATTTAAGAAGGACTTTTATTATACAGATTTTTATGTCTGGGTGACGGGTCAACTTTAAAGGTCTATTAGGTTAAAATTTGGAGTGTTTACCCTCCTAGATCTTTTTTTTTTTTTAAATATGGCTGATACAATAATGTTTTTATATATCTCAATAAGCTAAGGTGACCCTGACAAAATGCTGGAGCGCAAAAGGGAGCTAAAGCAAAAAAACGCGGTTCTTAACTATAAAAAGCTGCTATGTCGCTTACTTTTAAAGGAACTGTTAGTCTTGTACAGTGTCACCTAAAGACCACACTTCTTTAAATGTAAAAGAACTAATAAAACAATGTCTAGAGGCATTCTCCATAGACATCATTGCATTGGCTTACAAGTCTAAGCTGTTCTTCAGATGAATGTATGTATAAATTCATTTACACAGTGCTACTTGTATACATAGCATGTGTACGTTTATATTTGGCAGCCCTGTCCCATATGTGTAGATTATACTGCACACTCTGTTTAAATAATCTATGTTGTCATATTTTTATAAAAAGAAAAAAAAATTATACCCTATCTATATGGTTTACATTTACATTATTTTCAAAAGTACATAGCATAGATTATTCTGCACAGGGAGAAAATTTTTCCCTATTTCTGTTTATTTTATAATGATTGCTCAAATGAGGTAATGTTATTCAAAGACTTACATATTGGTGGGATATTGCCCTTTCTTATCTACGATAGTAGAGCACTGGTTTCCAAATTATCTTGCCCTTATTTTAATCAACATAAAAGTCATACAAAACAGTTACAGACTTCTGTCCCCATAACATAAGAGAAAATAAATGGAAGACAAACTCTGCTTGGTAATAGGATATATATTGCCTTTAACATGGTGACTTTGTGGGACTGGTGTGCCAGGGGGCCCACTAGAAAACTGCAGGTCCAGTCTCTTGATCTCCTTACATGATTTTATCTACCCTTCCCTTGAATTCTGCTCCTTTTTCTCATATGGAGAATTCTGCTCCTTTTTCTCATAGTATAGGCATATGAGGCAAATGGTTGGGTGAACAGAAGAATCCCATGCTTGAGCCCACCAGTTTTTCTGTAGGGTTGCCACAGTTTTAACCTGGAAGGGCTGTCCAGGTGAAAACGGACTGTCCGGATTTCGAAAGTAGGATTTCCAGACAGGAAATAGAAGTTAATGGCATGGCGATCAGGCAACCAAGGATTGCCATGTCATATCTCTGCCCCGATGCAGTAGACCCACCCGAATCAGAACCCACCCACCCCTGATGTCATCTGTCCAAACCCCCGCCTGGAGTTCCCCACTGGAAACCCTATTTTTCTGGTACCCCTATTTCCAGGTTTCTTACATCAATGAGGGATTTTAACAAGATAATGACTGATAAACTTGACATCTTAACAAAAACACATTCCTCTTTTCCTTTCGAGCAAATCTTATGCCAAACATTGAATTATAATATTCATTCCTAAATGACAGTAATTTGGAACAAAGTGAATCCGCTTACACAAGCACTGAAAATGTCATATAGAATTAAAATACAATTTTGATTTAAAGTCATTGCCAAACATCAACCTGCCTTCCAAACTAAAAATGAAACTTTTCTACAGCCAAAAAAAGCTGTAAAAAAAAAAAAAAAACTGGTTGGTTCATAGTCAAGCGTTTACATTTTGGCTTAAGAATTTGCTAGTTTCCAGCACCACTCATAGTGCAACGCGTATAGAAGAAACCTTGGCTCACTTATTTATTACATTTCAGTAACAAAAGCAAACAGCCCTGTGTTTTAAGAATATTTCACACAAGGATTGAGAAGAGAAAATTGCACATACATTGTTTCAGGATTACATTGGAACAGTTAGGAGAGTTCCCCCTGCCCCTTCCCGTTTCCCAAAAGAAAGACTAAACGTGCACAAGGCTATTGTGTCATCTGTATGGAATGTGTTAGAAAAGAAAAAGAAAATGTAAAAGTGCTTTGGTATATGACTGCAATTTCTTTTTATAGCTCGAAATATTCGCTTCAGAAGAAAAATAGAGGACCATTGCTATTCACAGTATCATTTTTGGGAATCCATGAAATGGTCGAGAGAAATAAAATATTAATATGTAACAGGGGTCTTTTTTTCCATAAAGAATTAATGTAACTAATCATATCCTAAAGGTTAAAAAAAATCAAAACATACATATACTTGAATGCTACAGCATTGTGGTTTCTGGCTCTGTAATTATCATGGTTAATAACAGAGCACGTGGTATAATGTTACAAAGATTTCATGGAGTATACATAAAAGCCTTCATTTTTTTTAAAAAAAATGTTGCAGTTCTGCCTTAAATATAAGGCCTTGTTATGTATCTAGATTTTCTTTTTTGAACCACAAAAGTGTTTCTTTCACCCATTAACCACATTCATAACATAAAATAAATACAATTCCAAAAAAGAAAAAATAATGAGCGGCTTGCGGTGGAGCCAAAGTGAAGAGTTGTCAAAGCACAAATATAAGAAATCATGATGAAGAAAAAGAAAATGAGTCAAAAGTGTGCATATATTTATATACATACATACACCCTCAACAGTGCAGTTAAATTACGATTGAATCTTCATATAAATCACTATAGCCAACTGCGTGCAAGGCTTGAAGTACATTATTATTATTATTATTATCATCATGTGAAACAGTGTCTTGCCAAATTCAGTCCTCTGCCGTATTAAATCAGCAGAATGGATGAGAAGATCCAAGCTTCCATTTCATAAGGCAAGCGTCCCATTCAATGGCATTCACCTGCAAAGTAATAAAGAGAAAACATCAATATTTACACTTTGCAATAAAAGTATCATTCTTATTGATCTGTGATGTTTATAATATGAAGCCTACAGCGTTATAAGCGTCTTATTAACTCGGATGGTTGGAGAGACCAATAATTTAGGCTCATTCATCTTGGTTATAGAATCTGACAAATTAACTAACACTTTAAAGGTGTTGTTTACTAAACTCTGAATGCAAAAATCACGAAAAATATTAGATTTTTTTTAATAAAATCCGACTTAAGAAATCACGAATTTTTCGGAATCTATTAAACCCCGAATCTGAAAATTCGGCATCTCAGCCCTGTCGAGGTTAGATATAAGTCAATGGGAGAAGTTCCAATGATTTTTTTATGTGCGCTGGGTTTCATCATCATCATCATCATCATCAGTTATTTATATAGTGCTGTCAAGATACGCAGTGCTTTGTTTCACGCAATACCGCAAAGTTTTCGGTGAAAATTACGAAAAAAGCGAAGCAAATTTTGGGGAACAATTTATTAATAAATAAGCTTTAAAAAACCCAAGCGGATTTGATCGAAGTTTGTAGCAGAAAATATTGAGATAAATTCGGACTTTGATAAATAACCCCCTAACAGTTTTGGTTTGTCCAAAATGCAAAGAACAAAATGTAGACATTTTTCATTATCTTTGGTCCTGTCTGAACATAAGAGAGCTTTGGTATAAAATAGAGAAATTTGTCAGTGATAAAACAAAAATGGATATAGTTTTGTCCCCAGCTCTTGAGCTATTAGACCTAAAGGAATCTCTCCAACTGGTAAATAAAAATTCAACCTTTAACTTTCTACATATTGATTTTTTGTTTCTTATTAATGCGGCTTCACGTAAGTCAATCTATCTATATTGGATTCAGGGTAAAGCTCCTTCGCTAGAAATTATACTATCTTTACTGTATAACCTTTGCATACAAAAGGCTATTCAATGTAAACAAAAACAATGTAAACAAAAGATTGAAAAATATAATAGGTTTGTTTTGATGACAGAGCTGGGCGACTAATCTCCCCGTTTGTCACTACCCTTAAAGGAAAACTATACCCCTCAAACAATGTAGGTCTCTATAAAAAGATATTGCATAAAACAGCTCATATGTAAAATCCTGCTTCATGTAAATAAACCATTTTCTTAATAATATACTTTTCTAGTAGTATGTGCCATTGGGTAATCATAAATAGAATATTGCCATTTTAAAAAATAAGGGCCGCCCCCTGGGATTGTAGGATTCACTGTACTCACAAACATACCAACAAACCATACATGTAAGGTCACATGAGCCAATTAACAGACAGAGTTGTGTCTTTTGCTTCCACACTTCTTCCTGTTACAGTTAAGAGTTGTAGTATTTCTGGTCAGGTGATCTCTGAGGCAGCACACAGACCATCACAAAATGGTGGCTCAAGGCAAGAGATGTAAAAGGGCAAGATTTACTTAAATATATATTCCAGTTTGGTAAGATTCTTTAATATGCCACTTAATATGATATGAACTATCTGTTGCTTAAGTGTTCATTTTGGGGGTATAGTTTTCCTTTAAGTACCACGGCCAAAGCATGATGGTTATTGGAACTGCAGTGCTACTAGGAGAGGGGAGTGACATTTTTGTTTGGCGAGACTATCACGAGAAGGCTTTCCACTGGAAATTATATAAATTATACATAATTATATGTGAATATATTCTCCCTGTACACTCTTGCCTTTGGGAGCTCACATTTAATCTTAAATCTTAATTTTGCTTTTGATTTTATATGTAACTGTATTTATTACGGTAATAACACTCGGCTTGTTCTATAAATCTTCATTGTTCTCAGCCTGTGAGTGCTACAAAGTCCATAATTCATTGAATAAGAACTCGGTGTAGTCTATGAATTAAGCCAGCAAACAAGGCAAAGGCACCAAGAGCTGATTTATGACTGGATTGAGATTGCAATTTAGCCTGTAGGAACACAGTTAAGAGGGTAAAGGCAACCACAATATTCACATTTAATTTCTATTATTCCTATGAGTAGTCGTGTACCAAAAATGGATTATAGACACCATGGGGCAAATTCACCACTAAAGGGTGAATTTTCACCTACAAAGGCTTCACCACACTTTGTGCCACTTCACCAGGCACAAATTCACTGGCACTATGCTAATTTATTAAAATGCGAAGTTGCAACTCGTTAGGCGGACGCTGGTGAAGTTTCGCTAGCATTAATTCGTCAGCACGAGCATTTCATATCCAACTTTCACTAACGTTCATTTCTGCCTAATGAAACTTCATTAGTATACTCACGCTTAGGTCAATATGAATAGGGCGGGTACATATAGCTCATATATACGTCTTTATTAGAGATGTTGGCGCAAATGCTTGAAGAGGCTACTTATTAATAAAAATGTCAAAGGAAGCAAAAGACAAAAGAGATCCTCTATTGCCCTAGACATGAGCCCACCCTAAAACAAATATGGCATGCCCCTCAAATGGTAAAAAAAAATGTTAAAACAAAAATTTGCAATAGTTACAACTTTCCTGCTTTAAAATGAAAAAACAGCAGCGTTTTATTTTTATAATTTTTTATGACTTTTTGGCATACAGGATATAATGTCACTGACATAAGATTGTTGAGGATGTAGCTAGTGATGGGCGAATTTGCACCGTTTCGCTTTGCTAAAAAATTTGCAAATTTCCTGCACGGCTTCTTGTTTTTGACGCCGGCGCCCTTTCTTTTACGCCGGCGACCGTTTTTTTGACGCCAGCAAATTTTTATCGGGCAAAATTTTCGCGGGCGTTTCGCAAATTTATTCACTGGCGGCTAATCGCGCAAATTTGCGCCTGGCGAATAAATTCGCCCATCAATAGATGTAGCTTCATCTTATCAGTTTGCCAGGTCTAAGCTGCCGAAGCAAACACTTGTGAAAGAGGTAGCATTCTGTAAAATTCGCACTTTATTGATTGTTCATCTTAGTTCCTGGCGAAAGGGTGTGAAACTGCACTAGCGGAGGTCTCTTTCACTAGCGAATTGTCCTCTACGCCTGTTAAATTGGTGGTATTAAGGCGCTTTGGATTTCTGGCAAATTTTCGCTAGCGATGGCCACTTCACCCTTTAGTAAATCTGTGCTAAATAAAAAATGTAGTTTGCTGTAAATGGATTATGACTTCAGTTTGGTTTTTAGTTACACACATAGTTCTCAATACAGCCTGTATAACACAGAGCATTGCAATCCCCTACTACCTACTGTACTCAGAATCCTATAATAATAGTTATAAAAGCAATACAGAAGTTCTAATTATGAATTGAGTTCATCATTCATTGAATAACTGCTCCATTTTTAACATTATTTCAGTAACACCTCAATATTTATACAGGCAATTTTTTTGGCTCCTCATAGCGTCACTTCTATAAAGAATGTTTACAATCCGATTCCACAAGTAGAAGTGCTGAATTCACGTAGGTCCGAAGATCAGGAGAGAAGAGCTCCACTTCAATGCGAATTCGGATGAGATTTGGCTAGAGTCTTTATTTGGTGTATTAGATACAGTTTGCTCAACTTAAGTTGATATTTGTATTTATCTGTGTTATGTTATTGTGGGGAGGGGGCAATTATTTGTTTCTAGGAGGGACGTTGAGACAAAACAGATTGCTTGTAAACATGTGTCATTGATTAAACTAATGATCAGCAAGTACTGTACAGTCCTTGGAGAGAAATAATTGATCTTATAAAAGGACTTCCACTGAAACGGAAGTTACAAAGTTTAATGCAACTGCCTTAAAATGTGTGTTAATGCTACCAAAAATAATCTTAGTGACTTTATCTTATATTTTTGATGAGTGGAATGAATTCGAGGTGCTTTTTTTTTAAACTTCTCCCCTAAAATTCTCCAGTGGAACCAATTTCATGTAAATTTTTGTAAAAAGTTTCCATGTCATCGTTTTCATACTGAAGCTATGAACATTCATACTGAAAACAATGTTTTATGTCAAATAAGAGTCAATAATATTTTATCTCACTCTAATTTATAGTCATGAAATAGAAAATCGGGGACAAAAAAAGTGTATATTTTTAAACTGACCTTATAGAAATATACAGGTATGGCACCAATTCGCTATCGAAAGAGACAGACGCTAACGCTCATTCGCACTCTATCACCAGGGGACAATTCGCTCTGGCGAATGGATGTCACTCCACAAATTCACTAAAATGTGGATTTTACTGAACGTTACCTCTTTCGCCAGACTTGCCTGCGCCAGCTCAGACCAGGCAAAGTGCAATGGAGTACAGGGATCTTCCTCAATCTTCTGTTATTTACATCATATTCTGAGAGTGGATAAAGCATCAAAGTTCAAAAAACTCTGGCGACTTTTCCTTATTTCAGAGTGATAGACTGCAAAAGTCCTTAAAAATTTATTTTTGGTAACCTGTTTTCTCCCATACATTTTCTAACATATGGAACATAAACTATACAGTGGGCTCATGTGTAGGGCATTATAACAACTCTATTGTCTTTATTAAGGTTCCCTGGAGAAGTGTTGCGCTGGGTGCGAAGTGGATACTGGCGAATTTTCGCCGGTTAGTAAATCTGTCCCTATGTGCCTTAGCAAGTATAACCTGTATAAGGTAGAGCTCTTGCACCCACAAATGCAAGTGAATTCAGACCATTGTGTATGGTTATATTGGCTTAGCAATGAGTCCAAGAACGGTGAATTTACATAGTTATTTTAGTGTAAAGCTATCTTTCGAAATAGAACATAAAAACTATGAGAAGCAATAGTTACAGATACATTGTTTTACCCAACTTGAGCACTTCCGTTTAGCCTGTAAGTAGGAAAAATTGAACATTGTTATGTATTTCCAAGGGGTGAATTTATCAATATTTCCATTTTTTCCACAATTTGCAAAAATTATAGCAAAAAATCAGTGGTGAGTATTTGAGTTCCGTTTTTTTTAAACTGCAATTTTTGTGATTTAGCAAAATAAAAAAAAGAGAAATGCAAATGAAAATCTCCACCACCTTAAAACTGTCAAAGCCATAAGGGGGGGGGGGTCTCATTAGCCTCAATACTCCTTGCAGTCATCAAATCTACACACATAAGTGCTTAGCTCAGCACTGCAAGTTAGGCTTCGTTATTATGTATGAAGGTGAAAAATCTTATAATCTAATATTCAAGCATAGTAGTAAGAACGCCCAAAGTCCTATTTAATTTCTCACTCAATGCGGTCAAAACCGTGTTATCGGTTTCCGCTTCTTTAACTGATTAAAAAAATAATCAAGTGACAAAGCAGAAGCTCTTGTGGGACTCATATAACCTGACGGAGTAGAGCTGGGAGGTATATTTGCAAAGGCACTGTTCTAACAATTCATTTCTGCCACAGCTCCTCCTTTGATCAGATCATAATGCAGAAGACTCGGACTTAACGGCTATATTCTGCCAAACATTAAGGCTTGTTTGCTCTCAGCAACCGCATTACGTTGATGCTTAAACATCGAAACAGGAGCATGTTATTTTTCATTAATGGTGTGAGAGCGTTGGCAACATTCTCTCTGCCACCAGGGACAAAGAAGATATTTGGGGTATTCAGAATTCCCAGGGCCTGCCATGAGCATCATGTTTTAGAAAAGATGAAAATAAGAAGCCCTGCTGGGCAGGTGAATGACCTGTGGGAGCGGACTCTGTTTGCTAGGATTTGCACATCTCTAACATCAGGCACAGACCAATTGATTAGATCATCTTCTGCCCGCCACCAACTAGGCTCGGGAGACTAATTAGCCGAAGTACTGCCTACACAGACACCCCATTGACACCTAATTTGCTCAGCCTAAGCCCTTGGGGAGAATGTATTATCTGTGCAGCTGCACTTCATGCATTTCTGAATTTAGACATAAGCAACCCGGTGCTGCTTTTTCATTCTCTCTAGAACAATGAATTCTGAGCAATGCACACTGGTACAAATGGAAAATTAAAAATAGACAGATAAATGGAAACCACCTCTTTATTTCAGAAAAGTATTCCTGGAAAAAAAACCCCCTAAATTCCATATCGGTTTCTAAAGAAAAGTATTATGTTTTTATATGAACATGGGTTGCTCATTATGAGGACATGAGCTGAATTTAGCAAAGGATTTCCATGGTCACAAGTCAGAGGGAAACATCTGATAAACACAATTTAGCTCAGGGAATTTAGGTAACCAGTCTAATAAACAACATTTAGGCATTTAGTTGATTGAAAAGTTCTATCACAAATCATTGGCTTCTTCACATACTGGTATAGGATCTGTTATCCAGAATGCTCGGGACCTGGGGGTTTTCAGAGAATGGGTCTTTCTGTAATTTGGATCTTCATACCTTAAGTCTACTAGTATATCATGTAAACATTAAACCCAATAGGCTGGTTTTGCTTCCAATAAGGATTAATTATATCTTAGTTGGGATCAAGTACAGGGTACTGTTTTATTATTACAGAGGAAAAGGAAATTGGAATAATGTGATTAAAATGGGAAATGGCCTTCCTATAATTTAGAGCTATCCTGATAATGGGTTTCCAGATAACGGATACCATACCTGCACTTAGTACTTAATACTACTACTTCTAATTATAATAATTAAAAATGCATGATAGAAATGGAAACAACGGTAACATATTTTTGCTTCTAAAATGTAACTCAATATATAATATCTAGTTTATATAAATATATATTCATACTTTAAGTCTACTAGGAAAACATTTAAACATTTAATAAAACGAATAGGCTGGTTTTGATTCCAATAAGGATTAATTATATCTTAGTTGGGATCAAGTACAAGCTACTGTTTTATTATTACAGAGTTATTTTTTTAAAATATTGGATTATTTGGATAAAATGGAGTTTATGGGAGATGGCCTTCGGAGCTTTCTGGATAACAGGTTTCCAGATACAACAGATACCATACCTGTATATATAGATGGAGAATGTTGATCAGTAAACCAGAAATATGGCATATCCTAAACTTTTAATCCCCAATCATGTAGACTTAGAAAAGTATGGCCCTCAGTAACTCAAAATTTGGCAGATATTTGGATTTCTGTCCCCGCCATGTCAGTTCAACCCTTCTGATGTCATATTACAAGCCTTGTCTTGTGCTAGAACATTACAAAGCCATAGCAGTCTAACTGTCTACCCATTACAATGTCATAATGTATAACCTAGACAGACATTTCAATAACAGTTAGCCCTGTCTATTGTGATGCCATGATTTATGCACCATCGATAAACTGGACTGCAGTACCGCATGCATGCCCCTACCAAAGGAACGTAAGAACCATAATTATACTGTATATACATATATATCAGTTGGTGTCTATTTGGGGAGGCTACACCTCTCCAAATGTTCATATTCTCCACCTATAAATAGTGATGGGCGAATCTATTCGCGATGCATAAATTTGCGGCGAATTTTTGCATTTCACCACCTGCCATTTTTTTCGCAAAACCTGTGCAAAAATTCGCAGACGAAAAAATTCTCTGTGTGTGTGCGTCTTGCTGTCAGTGTGTCGGTGCAAGGGGCTGTGACTGTGAATCGGGCACGGTGATCGTGACTTTTGCAGAATATCTGCACCTGGAGGGCAAGGGAATTTTCCTACTGATGTAGCTGTTCAACAATTCCCTAACCCACGTCTGGTAGAGTTGGGCAGCTGAGCATCGGGGAGCGGATAGACCGGGAGCACATCTGCAGGCAGTAACCGTGTCACCTATGAATATGTAAATGTATTCTGACTTGGTGCTCCTGTGTATGTTGTTATTGTGTGGGATAACCCCCCGGTCAACAGCATCACCCCCTCACCTCTATCAGCGTCAGGGTCGCCTACATCACCGAGGCTACTGCCAGAGCAGTCTAAGCACTGAAGACTTTTAAGTTTAACAATGCGATCCTGAAGCAGCTGGACCTGAAAATCCTCACAAGCAGCGCGATCATGCAGGTAAAGATCATGGAGATGTGGACCAGAATGATAACGTGCCTGTGATCATCCAGCCAGCCCTGTCCAACGGATCCACAGAAGTCGAACTTGTGATCCGCCGAAGTCCAGAGCCCTGCACAACTTTTTGTTCACTCAGATTAGAGCTAAATATGCAGATGAAGGGGTTAACACCGAGCTGACCTATAGCAATGCAGATGAAGGCAGGCTTTCCTGGTCACCTCTGCCACCCCACTGAAGTGGAATCTGTTTGACACCAGTAACAAGTAACAACTAACTGTAACAAGTGTCTTGAAAGGGCACTTTTAAAAATTGTCGTGCATTAAAATTTGTTTGCCGCACATTGACTTCAAAATTGGTTAGCGGATTTTTCGCAGTTTCTGCGAATTTTTTCACCGATTCGCGAATTTCAAGGCAAAGCGAAATGTGAACGATCACTACCTATAAATAAAGCTCATATAAAGGACAACTTAAAACTATTCAGCTGAATATGATTTGCATATATGTGTGTATGGAATGCATTCAACAGTAAAGACTAGTAATTAAAAACAACAAATATTTACTTTGAGTGATACATATAACATTTAACCACAGGATACTGTATAATGCTACATGTTATAGCTAGAAAGCTCCTCTTTTGACAGATAATTTCTGTAATGCCTATATTCCAACCTGGTAATATAGCAGTAATATTTACTTAACAATCCAGGAATCTTTAGAATGACTTTGAGAGATAATGAAAGCCCTGGGTATGACAGTATTTCCTGATATCACAGGGGTGGCGGCGTCTGACATGGAGAAGAAGACATTACATTAGAAAATGATTAGATGGGAAGTTAGAATTTGCTATTTCTAGTTTCAATGGCATCCCTTTAATGAGGGAGAGGAAGGATCATTACTGTACTCATGGCCTGCTGCAGTAAAGATGAATTTAATTCCTAAGACACAATCTATACACTGTACATTTGCATTCATTTATATAATTAAAGCCTCATAGCCCTCCCAATGCTGTTATCCATTAAATCCAGTTGTCCCCAACCCATCATTAGAAGTAATGATAACAACAAGTAAACAGTAGTATTTATTATTATTAGTATTAGTATTATTATTATTATTATTATTATTATTAAAGGGCATGTAAAGTGTAAAATAGAATAAGAATATAAATGCTGTATTTTGTATACTAAATAGAAACATGAACTTACTGCACCACAAGCCTAATCAAAAAAAAATGATTTATGCTTTCAAAGTTGGCTACAAGGGGTCACCATCTTGTAACTTTGTTATACATCTTTGCAAGACTTAAGACTGTGCACATGCTCAGTGTGGTCTGTGCTGCTTAGGGATTGAGTTCTGCATGGCTGGGAAGTAAGGTGGGGGCTCCCCCTGCTGTTCATAAGTATGATTGTTTCCCTGCTCAGCAGTTAGGGACCGTCTGACAATTCCTATCCACAGCAGTAAATGAAGGGAGAATTTCACTGCATAGAGTCAGGTTTCTTATAAAAACAGTACACATTTTTTAATTAAAGTATATTGGAGATAGGTTTCTTTTTCATTAAAGAAAGTAAAAATGGGATTTATTTTTTTGCCTTTACATGCCCTTTAATAACATATATATGTGTGTGTGTCTAATGTTTCTGTTACTGTACATTTATCATCAATAAAAGAAATGATTACAACAATTAGATAACTGAAGATAACTGAATCAGCTCCATAGAGACATGCCCTGTGTTAATATGTGCAGTGCAGGTATGGGATTAAGCACAAAATGTTAAATATTGAGTCCAGTTAACTCAAAAAGTTTTATACAGTGATCACATCCCAGGTATACCACGTCCAAGGGTTATTCATCATTTAGTGGAATAAATCAAAACAAAAATCAGGAGGTACCTACTGTTGAAGTAAATGAGTAGCCCAAGTACTATTGAAAGTTAAAAAATCTTTATTAGGACATAAGCCTAATGCGTTTCGTGCTTCAGTGGGCACTTACTCATAGGCTGTTGGTCTCCCCTTTGCAAAATCCTTTTAAAGTGGATAGTGACCAATAAAATTTAACGTGACATCACACCATTCCTAGTCCAATAAGAAAAAGGCTTGTTACAGGGTTGTAAACCAATAAAGGTTAATTAAAAACAATTACATCACACAGGCAGGGGCAGATTTATCAAGGGTCAAATTTTGAAGTTAAAAAACTTCAAAATTCGACCATCGAATTGGCCAAATTCGATAGTCGAACTTTTCTTTTTGATTTTTTTGGTAGTTTTTGGTCGAATTAAAATCGTTTGGATGGACCGATTTGAACAATTTAATTGATCGAACGATTTTCAAAAAAATTTTCAAAAAAAAAAAAAATACTTCGATTTTTTAAAACTTAGCCTTAGCTATAGGTTTTAGGAGGTCCCCATGGGCTAACATAGCAATTCGGCAGGTTTAAGGTGGTGAAGTGTCGAATTCAAAGTTTTTTTTAAAGAGGCAGTACTTCGATTTTTGAATGGTCGAATATTCAAAGTATTTCAATTCAAATCGAAGTCGAATTTGGCCTATTCGATGGTCGAAGTACCCAAAAAGTGCTCCAAAATTCAAAGTTTTTTCATTCGAAAATTCACTTCGACCCTTAGTAAATGTGCCCTGTAGTGTCCAATCAGGAAAAAATATTTACACAAAGTTAAAGCTGAGTAGGAGGAGTTGGAGAAATACAAATTTAGAGAAAGGCAAACCATGTGGCTTAATACAGTGCAGGTATGGGATCTTTTATCTGGAATGCTTGGGACCTAGGATTATTTTAACACTTATATGGATTTATATACAGGCTGTCCCCAGTTTACGTACAAGATAGCGTCAGTAGGTTTGTTATTAAGTTGAATTTGTATGTAAGTTGAAACATATACATTTACTTATTAAAGGAACAGTAACGTCAAAAAATAAAAGTGTTTTAAAGTAATGAAAAAGTAATGTAATGTTGCCCTGCACTGGTAAAACACATCTGTTTGCTTCAGAAACACTACTATAGTTCATATAAACAAGCTGCTGTGGAGCAATGGCGGAAATTGAAAAACGGCTATATGGCACAGGTTAACTAATGGATAACAGATAACACCATTAGACAGACAGAGCTTATTTGTTATCTGCTGTGTAACCTGAGCCTTTTCTCCATTGAATGGCTGCCCCCATTGCTACACAGCAGCTTATTTATATAAACATTAGTAGTGTTTCTTAAGCAAACACAGCAGTTTTACCAGTGCAGGGCAACACTGCATTATATTTTCATTACTTTAAAACACTTTTATTTTTTGACGTTACTGCTCCTTTAAATGCAATTTATACAAATGTTTGTCTTAACATAGTATTTATTTTTACCTTTCTGTGCTCTGCAGTAGACAACCCACGCCAGAGGGGGTTGGGGCGGGTGGTTTATTAAAGCTAAATGCAAATAAAGGCCAAACAAACCACAGTACATTACAGTAATAGCCTTCATTTAGAAGCAAACTTTTGGAGACATGTTTATTCAGGGCAGTTAAACAAGATGATGGGAGATGTTTTTGGAAGAATGACACCATAAAGTTTGGCGGACAATTTGAATGTGTGTAAACCAAGAAACTGGTGCCTTGAGGGCTGTTATGATAAGAACCTATAGATCCAAGGTCAATAAAAAGATTTAATTTAATGAGTTCTTTCATCAGCAGGATAAAGCAGACAACAGGACACCCATTAGGGCAGAGACACAAGAGAAGATTTGGGGAGATAACTATATATACTATACTATAGCACTAAACACTAAAAAAAAATAGATTTTTTTTACTATAAAATCTGAATTTTTAGTGGAAAACAAAAACCTAAACTTTTTCGAGATTTATTAAACCTCGAAGATGCAAAAAGTCCAAATCTTAAAACACTCCATCTTCAACCTGTCGAGGTCCCGTAGAAGTCAATGGCAGGTCCTATTTGCAATGTTTAGATATTTTGTCGCACGATAATCTAAAATTTTGGGCTTTTCCGCCCATTTCATGAAAAGTTCTGACTTTTCGGGCATCAAATCCGAAAAAATTCAGATTTTTCGCACGACAATCCTAAAATGTCACGTTTTTTGTGCAAAAAAAAGTCACATTTTTTCCATAGTTTTATAATGATAAATTGGTAAATTGTGGATTCTAGTTTGGTCGGCCTTTTTTTATTTCAAACATAAAAAAAAAATTCGGATTTTAACTCTCATGAGACGACCGCAATTTATTTTTTAAACTCTTTTTCACTTTCACACTCAAGCAAAACCTTTTCTCTTACCCCTATATTGTCTAAGGAGATTTGCTGTGCAAAGAAAGGATCGGTCCCAAGCCTTTTGCAATTACCATTTGAATCAAATTTTGGAGCACGAAGGAGTGGGATGTCCAATAGAGAAATATAAGGCAAAACAAAACTTTAAATAGGTGACAACTTGGCTTTTATATAGCCGGGTGAATTGCTATTGAAAGTATAACTTTGCTTATATTTTATGCCATCATCTGTTTGAATGTATTATTTTATTATTT
This sequence comes from Xenopus petersii, assembly GCA_038501925.1. NCBI lineage: Eukaryota > Metazoa > Chordata > Amphibia > Anura > Pipidae > Xenopus > Xenopus petersii. The sequence goes on from CM076682.1 coordinate 136,403,943, forward strand.
ATTTATTATTATGAGTGTTAATAGGACACATCATGTTGGATAGAAATATTTTAAGGAATACATGTTTTTGGTACCTACAGCTTACATTAACATTCCAGATATGTATTTAAGCTGATGGTGGCATCTAATATTCATTTAGAAGCTAGAACATTTCTGCTGAGGAAGACAAAGTATAATTAAAGGGAAATCATAACTGTTTTGTAAGTGGGACCTTAGCTATGTTTTTCATATATATATATATATATATATATATATATATATATATATATATATATATATATATAATGCCAATGGCGGCCGCACACGCTGTATTCCAAGTTGTGAATCAATTATTTTGCTTCCGGGTGCTGTGTCAATGTTGTATCACAGAAGAAAGAGGTTGTAGCGGCACGCACACCGGTCCAGATAAAATTCAATATTTATTCATCTTTGATAAAAGCACCAACGTTTCGGTCCATGATCTAGGACCTTTGTCAAGATGCATTAACTCATTGAGTTAATGCATCTTGACAAAGGTCCTAGATCATGGACCGAAACGTTGGTGCTTTTATCAAAGATGAATAAATATTGAATTTTATCTGGACCGGTGTGCGTGCCGCTACAACCTCTTTCTTCTATATATATATATATATATAAAGATGGAATGGTGCACACGAAACCAAGCGGCATCTGCCCGGGTGCAGGTGAAAAATAATCACATAGTACAAACAATACACCGCACTCCAGGGGCTTGTGAAAATGCAAACAGATGTGGTTTATTCGACGTTTCGGCTACCAAACCGGAGCCGTCATCAGGAGCAAAGGAAATTAAAGCGCTTCACTCTGTGTGTTAATTTCCTTTGCTCCTGATGACGGCTCCGGTTTGGTAGCCGAAACGTCGAATAAACCACATCTGTTTGCATTTTCACAAGCCCCTGGAGTGCAGTGTATTGTTTGTACTATATATATATATATATATATATATATATAAATTACACTGCACGTAGAGCTATTTATCTGCATATTGGTAGTTACTAGTGTATGTAAGTGGGTGATGCTATTCTGGACATCAGAAAGATCATTGTATCTGCTATAAGAGGTGATGAAAAATAGAATATTAACTGAGCATGTAAACGCTTTAGTTTTTTATCAGCTGCAGAATCAGTAGATATATTCAATTATTAATGAATATGGGAATATCTTTTCAACCAATATTTTACTGGAATTGCCTGCCACCTAAGAGAAGGTGGAAATGATATAATTTCAGAATTTCCACTGTGAAATGACCTGAAGATTTTTCTTCAACAATGCATTGCTGTCCCCAGTCAATACTTGTGAATATGATTGGCAAATGCAAAAAGTCCGTTATAACAAGTATTGTCGAGCAAAACTGCTAAAATGCTCCAGGGTGGAAGTCCCATTCCTGTAATGCAGGGGTCCCCAACCTTATTTACCCATGAGCCACATTCAAGCGTAAAAGAAATTGAAAAGCAACATAAACATGCAAAACGTTCCTAGAGGTGCAAAATATGAGCTGTGATTGGCTATTTGGTAGAACCTATGTGGACTGGCAATATATAGGAGGCTCTGTTTGGCAGTACATCTGGGTTTTTATGCAGCTAAGCTTGCCTTGAAGCCAGGAATTCAAATATAAGAACCTGATTTGAGGTCACTGGAAGCAATATCCAATAGGGTTGGTAAGCAACATGTTGCTTGTGAGCCACTGGTTGGGGATCACTGCTCTAATCACAGTTACTCAAAGTATTTTGAAATATATTCTGCTCAGGATTTGTGGAGATGTATATTTAACGTCCCAGTGGTAGATTTAGACCACGTGGGCTCTTTTAAAGACACGCCCCACCCCCATGTTGGGGTCACAACTCACCTAAGGGCCAAGTTTTCTTAATCAAATATAATGGGCCACAATCAAACGCTGTGAACAGGGATGGATAAGGATAAGGAGGACCAAGCAGTCACACCTGTTTTTGAGGTGGCAGCTCAAGCACCAGAGCCTTCTTGTCTCCCTGGCGGAGAATGGCTTTGTTCTGCCACTTGTGTCACATTACCAGGCATCCACAAATGAGCTTTTCCAGAGTCAGAGCAGTAGGTAGTGTTGCCACTTTTTCTGGGAATGTATACTGGGCAGGTGGCAACACTAGCAGCAGTGCTTTGACCAGATGTGGGGTGTGATATACCTCATATTTCCTGCACTGCAGACTTAAGCCATTACTCTCAGCTTGTTTTGCAGCCAGACACGTCTATGATTAATAGAAGCAGCATTTCTTTTCATGTAACTTTGTGGAAGCTTTGGTTTCCCCAGAACCCTGGGCCATGAGTGGGCACCTTAATTGCCTACATAATGATCCACAACTGATTGGTCCTCAAAGATCGACTCTTAGCTATTCGGATTTCCTTTTTTCACAAATCATTTTTTCTCAAAACATTTGTGTTTATTTCTGTAAAGACCACGAAAAAAATCGAATACAAAACTTCACGAGGTAAAAGCTGTCAAGGTCCTATAGAAGTCAATGGGAGCTGTGCTGATCTTATTGGACCTTTTTTAACCATTCAGACTTTTAGGGGAGTATTTACTAAAGCTCAACTTTTTCTTACTATAAAAAAAAAAAAAAAATTAAACCAAACTTCCAAACCACTTAATTTACCAATCATTCTTCTTGAAAAAGTCAGTGAGAAAAAACCTCACGCCAAATTTGTGTCATTGCGAATCGCGCAACTTTTTCTAATTGGTGCTCTGATGTCAAGAAACATCTGCCACTGACTTCTACATGACCTAGGAAGGTTTTAGCTGGAGTATTTTTAGATTTGGATTTTTAGCAGCTTTAAAATTCATGGGGTTTTTTTCCCTCTAAAAATCCGAATTTTCCCCTCTAGAAATTCGATTTTTCCCATTTAAAAATTCGAGCAGAAAAATTTGAGGTTTAATAAATAGGCCCCTTAGAGTTTTCAGATTTTTTTTCGACTAGTAATTATTGAAAAACTCAAATGTTTAGAGATATTCATATTTTTTTTGATTTTTACTTTTTATATCCGGATCTTTAATAACTTTCATGGCATATGTGGTTTTAGAGAAATTGAGCTTAATCGTAGTTTCAAAAAGTTTTAATACCACTAAAATTTGACTTCTATTAAATGGGCCTCCATGTGTTTTCAAAAAAAACATCAATAAATTGCTACTTTCTCTAGCTGATTCCACCTCAACAACAATACAATACAACACAACAATAAGGGATGCCACTTATCTTATTACTTAGCTGAATGCTCATTGTTTAGGTGAATCTAATGTCGTGAACAAAAGAAAGAAAAGAAAAAATATTCAGATGATGAAATTGACTATTTATCAAAGTCCGAATTTATCTCAATATTTTCTGCTACAAACTCAGATCAAATCTGCTCGGGTTCTTACGTTTATTTATTACATTTTCCCAAACTTTTGATTTTATAGAAAAAAAAACAAACATATTTTCGTGATTTTTGCATTCGGAGTTTAGTAAATAACCCTCTAAGTCTTTTTAAATTTGAATATGCAAATAAGGACTGCATGTTTGTTATTTGGTGGAATTGGTTGTGGTGAATCTAGAAACTGTGCATTTCATTGAACCAAAGGAAAAGTATTATTAGTCCAATGCTACTATTGAACTGCAGATATGTAAACTGGTATTTGCAGATACAAGTCAATGCAATATTAAATTACTGGTTATTATTTTAACAAAATTACGGTATGCAGACTGTTTTTTAGGGTCCATTTAGTAGAGAAAATATTCAGCTTCAAAGAACTTTTTTCTGCAGCCCCAGGTGTGCTCACGTGAAAGGAAAAACAGTATCACTGACAATACCTGCACAGGATTGCATCAACAACAGCATTTATCATTCGGGAATCTGGAAGGAATTAGGCTCCAAAGGAAAGATGATCAAAGCCGTGGATGGTATTTCAGCTCTGATAGCCATCTATGGAAATGAATCGTTCTGGAATCCGATGGTAACTGTGTCACATTATGAAATTGTGGGAGCCAGGGATACACCACAGAACTGACAATGTTTTCAACTGCACTGCATTAACAAGCCATGGAAAATAACCAAGGCCCTGCTGTAAAATATCAGCTCAAACAGTGTTTATTTGATGGCAATACCTCCTATGCAACTGTGTATAGCCACTTTGCCAAATACAGTGAAATCCAAACAGTTGAATGATATAATCATGCCCTACTCTCCTGGAAAAGAAAAAGTTACTTTGCACTGCTGGAATACTGTAAATATATCTTCTGTTTGTAATTTACAGCGGGGTTTTCGGAACTGGGGGTGGAAAAAAATAAAGTGAGTCTGAGCAATGCATCTGGCAAAGAGGTTACTGCTGTTTTACCGACATGAGCCGCCGAGCGCAGCTGTCAGAGCTTCTGACATTATCATTCCCATTTTACTAGAAGCAAACCTCGGGAATGCACTGTGCAGCACAGGTTGGATATCAAAGACTTCCCGGCCGCTCACAAAACAATGAAAAGAAGTCATGCAAACAGCCATTATTGCCCTAATAAATATACTATATAGGCAATAGCAATTTCATGTGGCATTTTTAGGAGTGGATCAAATATTAAAAGATGCACCCGTGCAGACATCTAACGCTATGATCATTTCACTCAACACCATGGTAAGAGCACAGAGCAAGAAAACAAACTGACATCTACTGACACAGGTGTTCCTCCTCAATCCATCAGCACCAATATGCTACACTGAAGTAGGCTGGTAATGAACCATACTAAATAAATGCTAAAATAACGGCACTGAGGAAAACCAAAAATAAATATGACAGTTGGAATGAACGTGGACGTTAGCTTAAGTCGTCATCTCAGAATTCCAAGTATGTGGCTGGGCAATTTTATTACATAAAAGGCATAGACAAATGTCTACATTGTTATCCGCAAACCTGTTATCCAGAAATCTCCGTATTACAGGAAGGCCATCTCCCATCGACTCCATTTTATTCAAATAATTCCAATTTTTTTTAAATTTTTTCCTTCTTCTCTGTAATAATAAAACAGTACCTTGTACTTGATCCCACCTACTATTTTATAATTTATCCTATTGGCTTTAATTAAGGTTTAAATGATTATTAGTAGACATACATTTTGAAGATCCAAATTACAGAAAGATGTCTTATTCGGAAAACCCTGGTATGAAGATCAAAATTACAATAAGACCCATTATCTGAAAAACTCCAGGTCCCGAGCATTCTGGATAACAGGTCCCATACCTGTATTTTTTAAATAACCAATTAGTGACCATGAACAGTGCTATTATCTGAGGGGCCGATTCACTAAATTCGAGTGAAGGGTTCGAATTAAAAAAACTTTGAATTTCGAAGTTTTTTTGGGCTACTTCGACCATCGAATGGGCTACTTCGACCTTCGACTACGAAAATCGAACGATTCGAACTAAAAATCGTTCGACTATTCGACCATTCGATAGTCGAAGTACTGTCTCTTTAAGAAAAACTTCGACCCCCTACTTCGGCAGCTAAAAGCTACCGAAGTCAATGTTAGCCTATGGGGAAGGTCCCCATAGGCTTGCCTGGGATTTTTTGATCGAAGGATTTTCCTTCGATCGTTGGATTAAAATCCTTCGAATCGTTTGATTCGAAGGATTTAATCGTTCGACCGAATGAAAAATCCTTCGATCGATCACAGGATTTGCGCTAAATCGTTCGACTTCGATATTAATTAACCCTCGATATTCGACCCATAGTGAATCGGCCCCTGAAAGTCTATGTCACGCAGGGGCTTTGACCATTGGCATTTGGCCATTATTTGGCTGCAATTGTTATGTCTGCTTTAAGCATCTTGTATGTGCATTCTTGCACCACTGTGCAGTCAAAAAGTCCCATAAGACAAAAATAGCCCTGTTTATATACATGGTGGTAGAATGTAGGGTCTGCAAGTTTTTTACTGCAACCTGTGCATCATTAGTTTATGTAGGCCAGTGATCCCCAACCAGCGGCTCATGAGCAATATGCTGCTCACTGTATATAACTGTAACCAGACTTTGCTTCACAGGATTTTAGTACAGTGACCAATACTGCCAGGTAGTGAAGTGCAGATTGACCCTAAACCCATGGAAGCACCAGTTGAGTGGGTTTGGGTTGAAATTTGGCCAACCATTGTGGGTTAAGGTTGGGTGTGGATCAGACTGGGGAAGTACACTAACCCTCTGGTCCCAAAGATTTTCTATTTTGGAAAGGTGTGCACAGTAGTTTACATATGTAGAAGATGTGGGTATGGTGGGGTATAGGTGTGGGTTAAGGTTTTGCGGGTTAGGGTTGGGTTGAGTTTTTCTTGACCTGCACATCACTACTGCCCAACTCACTTTACATGTTGAAGTAAGTGAATGGCTGCCCTCATTCTCTTATATAACTGGACAGCACCCTTACTTCTTCTACATCTAAACTGAAATTGCATCCTAGGAATGACACCTATATGATCTCACTATACAGTAATATGAATTTCTAGAAGTCTCATACAGGTTCACAGTGCAAGGCAGTCAGTGCCACATGAAGTTTAAAATTTCTTAAATAAGAATTATGATTCCTGTGTCTATTTTGCCTACTCGTATTTAACGAGAAACATTCATACTTATTGTGTTACTACATTGCAATGCTCCTTTAAATGTTACCCTGCATTTGTTATGTTTCGAAAGTTTCTCCTATTTGTTTGTTTTCCAGGGCTAATAATGTGCTTAATGTCATGAGACGCTGACAGGTTTTTAAGTAGGTCACTCGCTTTAATCGAAAGGTTTCCACAAAGCCAGACTGAAATATGTGTGACAGGCCCAGGCACGTCAGGAATAAGTGAAAAATACAGCTCACCTAGGAACAGCTCCGAACAACTGAGTGCATTCCACTTGCACTGAATGATTTAACTGCTGGTTATTTAGTAAATTCTCTGTTCTCAAGGACAAGAAGGTAAAAGTTTATATCATAAAAGCAGAAACAGAGCTGGCACCATTTACTCAGGCCAAAACAAGACTAATGCAAGTCTGCATGTGTTTGCTGGGTCATAAAAACCAGGCTGCAATATTTATGGAAGATTTCGTCATAAATGTGTCAACAGCCCTGAAAGATTTTATAAGGGGAGAGTAATAATTCAGATTTTTTTTTTCCAAATGCACCTTTATAATAAATAAGACAAAAGGTAAGACTCAAAAGTGGTATGAGGGGTAAAAAAAAAAAGTGGTTTTGCACAACACTCCCGGAACTTATGGGTGGAGCTAAACTCTGTCCTCTGCTCCATCTCCTCACGACATCAACCAGCTCTTATTCTTCCTGCTTCTGACGGTCATTGCTTATTTATACATTTGTATCTGCCACATCCACCGAATGGGGTAAATTCATCAGCGACCGTTTTGAGACACTTCACGCCTCTTCGCCAGGTGCAAATTTGTTACCACTACGCTGATTCACAAAAATTCGAAGTTTTGTCTTAGCAGCCCAACGCTGGCGAAGTTTCACTAGCGTTAATTCGTCAGCACGAGCTTTTCTTGGTGATCTTTCGCTAGCCTTCAACTCTACCTATCGAAAATTAGTTAGTACTCTTACACTTTGAATACTGTGGTACATATGGACATCTTTATTAGAGATGTTGGTTAAACGGCTTGAAGTAGCTATTTATTACACATGTCCAAGGAAGCAAAACAAAGACAGAAGAGATCCTCTAATGCCCTAGACATAAGCCCACCCTAAAACAAATGTGGCATGCCCCTCAAATTGGTTTAAAAAAATCCTTTATAGTTGGGACTTTTGAAGGCAATCCTGCTTTAAAGGAATTAAAAATCGCCAGCGTTTTTTACAGCTTTTATGAGTTTCCGGCATACAGGATATGATGTCACTGACATAAGATTGTGGAGGATAAAGCTTCACCTTATCAGTTCACCATTGTCTAATGTGGGGAAGGAAACTCTGGTGAAAGAGGTAACATTCTGTAAAAGTCTGAACCTGTTAGTAAATTGGCAAGATTTCTGGAAAATTTTTGCTAGGGACGGCCACTTCGCCCTTTAGTAAATCTGCTCCAATGACGTCACAGAGGGAGCGGGTGCAAATATACAGGGAATAACAGCTCTCCGGGTTGGGTTTATTCATTTTGTTTTGTCTGCATCTAAAATCATTCATTCGCTCAGAATTTAAAACAAAGGATCAGCCATCCAATATATACATTAAGGAGGAGAGTGGAAAAGGTGGGTACAGAAAGGCCACTTGAGAAAGGGCCCTGAAATCTGTATGAATATGGGCTAATTAGGCAGAAGTTTGGAGATGAGCAGCGGGTTTATACAAAATTACCTCTACTGAATCGTATTAATAAATTCAGTCTCGGACTGGGGGGGCTGCCGCATCAGGGACCCACACGTCCCCCAGGCCCCAACACCCCCTCCACCAACTCCATGGACCCCCTTAATCGCATCCCCCCTACACCCACTTTCCCCCTAAGGTCAGGGAGCTCACAGTTACTAATGGGGGGGGAACAGGTCTGGGCCAGGGCCCACCTGTTTTTTTCCTGGTGTTCTACTCACCCAGTCTGGCCCTGCATACATTCTATGTTTGGAAATTAACCTTCGTATTCAAAAAAAAATTTAAAACATATCACACAATTATAAAAAGGTTTCAAAATGGGTTTTCTCTCTCTGCTCAAGTACAAATAAATGTAAACCTCCTGCAGTCAGATATGTAGGAACCCTTGCACTGAAAACATTCCAATATGTAGAGAATTCTATTCTTATTTCATTGCTAATGGGTTCGCACACTTGTAGAAAGTGTCAGTGCTGGTGCTGAAATCAGTATCTATAGATGTAAGATGTCACTTTAAATATAGATTCAGCATGTGAGTTGGCCACCTACAACTTATAATTACTGAGATGCCAAAAAGGGAAGAAGTGACAACTTCCAGATGGGAGAACCTTTCCTTGCCTGCTCATTAAGAGGGCAGAATATAGCTACCTACAAAAGCTCTGTTTTCATATATAGAACTAAGGAACTCTGGATGTTATAGTTCTAAATACAATTATTGCATCTTCTTACTATACTATAAAGACATTAACGGGTCAAAAGAAGTAGTAAATCTGGCAGTTGGTCTAGTAGCAATACCAGACATAGAGGCAGTATTTACATGGTCATAATACTGTGGTTGGGATTCCTACAACTAAGCAGCAATATGAGAGCTATACTAAGAATTGTTAAAATGTATGAATAATGGCAGTTGATTTAGGGCTGTTTCTGTAGTACAGTGGTGCACTGGACTTTACTAACTTTATTGGAAGTTAAAAAAAAAAAAAGATAGTTTTGTTACTTGTTATACCACGTTACACCTATGTAACTCACAAAAGAACACTGGCAGCCACAATGAGATGTGTTACAGATACAATGATGCAGAATAACTTTTGACTGCAACATTTCCCTGAAGCGGCTCTACTCTAATTTTAATCAATGGGAACAGCAGATCAACAGAAAAGCAAGGCAATAAGGATGGATAAATAGGTCAGTGCTTACCAGGAAAGCTCCCTGAGCCCCTCTGAAAAAGGTTCTATGAGCACAAAAAATACCAACACTCAAAACTCATATGGCTGCAAGTGTACAAAATACAGTAGCATTAAATTTATAATCCATATAAAATCTTGACAATACTGTATACAGAGTCGGACTGGAGCACTGGGGGCATTGGGGGCCCACTGGGTTCCAAACTTCAGGGGGGGGAGTCTGTGCCGGCAGGGGCCTATGAGGGCCGGGGCCCACCGGGTTTTTCCCGGTGTCCCGACGGCCCAGTCCAACCCTGACTGTATATAATGAGGTTATGCTTATTCCAACTTTTTCAATCTAATTAAACCTACAGTTGCTGATAGATGTCAGATTGCTAAAAGAAGGTTGTTGTGTAATTTAAAAACCTTGAGATTGACAGGCTGGTTATTCCATAATGTAGACGCTTTATTAATGTTTCAGAGCAAGTTACTCTCTGCTTTTGCAATGCTGCACAAGCCGTATAAGAATTACAAGTCTGACGTTAATTACAAATACATCAACACTAATTAATATGAAGTGAAAGTTGAGCTGTGTACATACTCTTTATCCTGTTGACACATATCATGCAATTATAGCATGCTGTCTGACAAGCACGTTTGACGACAATCAGGCAAGGATTCACATCTTGCACAAACGCTACTTCTGGAGCAATACCTGTATTAGGTCCCTTTATACATAGAATTACATGGGCTACTGCCAGGACAGGGGTCACAATGAGCCACCAGGGATCTTTGGACCCTTTAGTGGTTTGAAGTGAGGACCAATGAAGCTGCTGAGCTTGAAAACAGGCCGGACAGATGGATATTAGATACAGTACAATTCAACACTGGTTACTAAGGGCTAAGAGAACTACCATGAACAAGGTTGACCAACAAGGTTGGTATTGGCATCAATATAGATTTTTAAAGGTGAATTTCAAGCCACTTACCATCACATCTAGAATGTCCAGCTCAATGTGTCATCATTGTGCACCGGACTCGCATGCTATCATTAAACATTCTTTCATGTGGATACAGACCTCATAAACGTTGACCAAAAAAAAAGTCTGCTTTACTTCTCTCGTTCATAAATAGCCCCCTAAATAACCTTTGTATCTCTCTTAAAGACACATATATTATATTTATAGACAGAAATCTAGTGCATGTGTATATGTATGAAAATGTATAGGACCTGTTATCCAGAATCCTGAGGACCTAGGGGTCTTTCCGTAATCTGGATCTCCATATACTAAAAAAATCATTTAAACATTAATTAAACCTAATGGAATTGCTTTGCCTCCAGAAAGGATTATATCTCAGTTTGGATCAAGTACAAGGCGCTGTTTTATTATTACAGAGAAAAAGGAAATCATTGAGAAATCAAAGAGTGGAGAATATGATAAAAATCGAGTCTATGGGAGATGGCCTGGATAATGGGCTTCCAAATAACACGTATAGGCATAGGATCTGCTATCTGGAATTCTAGATGGAGCACCATGCTAACGCTACTGAAAAATGTAACCATTAAATAAACCCAACTGATTTTTTTGCAGCCATCGGTCTCGCTGACGGCAGAAGGTGAGTACAAGGTGCAGTTTTATTATTACCGATAAAAGCAAATTGGTAGAAAAAATGTGAAATTGTTTGTGTAAATAAGACTATGGGATGTGGCATTGCCATATTTCTTACTGAATTACAGGTTTTTGGATAATAACTCCCTTATGTGTTTGTATATAACATCACATGGAGGCCACTTTCTGAAACCAAACCACACTTCCAGAAGCTATTAGTGTATGTGCAAAAAGTAAGCAAATTCAGCTGCGCAAATTCGGAAAAATGTCCAAAGTCATGTTATCATTACAAAAAAAAAAAAAGTACATTTGAACCATTTATGTAGATAAAAGACCACAAGCAGTTAACCTGCTCAGTGGAGGCAGTGCAACCAGGCAACAGGATAATGACCTCTACCCAAATGTGGAAGGCATCAATTAAATTCTATGACAGCTAGACAAAAGACGATTGCAGCTCCGCAGGAAAACATTAGCAATGATAACTCAGTCTACAGTATGTGAACAGAATGAATTAGCATAAAGTACAATGGAGAGTGTCATATTGATCTCCAGTAGGAATTTTAGCAGCTCTCTGTTTCACTCTGCAGGTGCAGGTGTAATATATTTTGTGTATATTTTACTTTTTGTTAAGATCAATAATGTTCAGATGAAGCAAATCCAGTGTAAAAAATGCCTTTTTGGAAGAAAAAAAAAAAAAAAGACTTGATAAAAGTAGAGAATAAATAAAGGATTAGATATTCTTTCCTAGGCAGATTGTAGTATAGTATAACATCAGAGGCGTCATGGAGGTCTTATTTGGACACCGCAGAGATTCGAGTCAATTTGTAAGGCACAGATGCAATATTTCAAAAATCAGTATATGCTATCAGTGTTTGGGTTCAAAAGAAATGTGCATCTCATACTCAAATGGATCTGTAAATACTAGAGCATTCAAACAATGAATATATAGAAGGCATAGCAGCGGCTGCAAGTAGTCAACAATATCTAAAAAAACCATGGGTTGAACATTGGCTCTATAAACCCTCTTCATAAAATATACAGCTTGTAGCAACTAGTAATGGTCGAATAAATTCGCCAGCGAATTTGCATCGAATTTCCTCATTTCGCCACTGGCAAATAAATTATCGGAAATTAGCTGGCGTCAAAAATTTTTGGATGTGCGCCGGAAAAGTCACTCGCGTGAAAACAGCGCATCAACACTATTCGGACATCCATTGACTAGTGATGGGCGATTTTGTCCTGCTTCGCCACAAAATTTACTAATTTCAAGCGAAATTCGCAAAAAATTAGCAAAAAAAACTTTTTTTTGTGGCAAATTTGCGCCGGCCAAATACATTGGCCTATCACTACAATTGACTTTATTGCCGGCGTACTTAAAAATCATTTAAACTTTAAATAAACCCAACAGGCTGTGTTTTCTTCCAATAAAGATTAATTATATCTTATCTGGATCAGGTACAAGTTTCTGTTTTATTATTACAGAGAAAAAGGAAATCATTTTTAAAAATCTGGATTATTTGGATAAAATGGAGTCTATGGGAGACGGCCTTCCTGTTATTCAGAGCTCTGTGAATAATGGGTTTCCGGATAACGGAACCCATACCTGTACAGCCTTACTACAATTCTTTTGGGCTGAAAAATTATTTACAGTGAGAATTACAGTTAGAATTTCATAACACTCTACTATGCAGGTCTTCTGCTCGGGATCTGAACCCACCATGAACATATCTTGAACCCAAGATACATATAATTAGATTACCAGTAACCCCCATTCATGGCCTAGGGATAAAGAGAAGTGCATTATGCAGGGGGATTATCTGTGCACTGACCAGCATGGAGTAGTTGCAGTTTCCCAGTTTGGCTCAAGAAACATAGATTATTCGTTGAATAAGTATGTTTAACATAGACCCTATTCATTGTACTGATGTTGAACAAGGTATGTACTACTACTAGCGATGGGCAATTAAATCGGGCTGGAGCGAATTTGCGGCAAATTTCCACGTTTCCCTGCAGACAAATAAATTCACGAAGCTCCTGCAAAAATTTACCATCGTCCAAAAAATTTGTACGCACGTCGGAAAAGTCGCTCGCGTCAAAACCGTCAAGTGTCAACCCTATTCGGATGCCCTTTGACTGTAATGCTGGCGTCAATTTTCGCTTATTTTTTGACGTTTCACGGAATTGGGGAGAAATTCGCACATTTTCCAGTGAAGTGAAACGGGAGAAATCCGCCCATCACTAACTACTACTTTAATTAATTTATAATTACCTTGGTATTGGCGGCCCAGCAATCAGAGTCTATGTTATACTTTTGGCTCCAGAAAAAGTACAAAAGTACAAAATAAGGCCAATCTCATATGACCTCTCTCAAAGTCTATATCATACTAGCAGTTAACCCTAAGGCTAGGGCCAGACGGGGCAGAAACCAGCCTGACGAAATCTGGACTTGGGGGATGTCGGCTTGAAATGTAAAGTCTTCTGCTGAGTCAGTTCACGCCGGAGCAAACACAAGGCTTCCGGCCCTAGACTAGAAGATCCCTTTATTATGCTACATTCTCCTGTTTCTAAACTTTTTTCACATTTGTTGCATTTCTAAACACTACACATAAAATATTTCCCTGGGGCAAATCTATCTGGGGTCTGTCAAACTAAACAAGGGACAGCTGGTGTCTGTGCCAGCCCAAGTTTCAGAACACAAGTAACATCTGTAAATTAGAAATCACATGGCTTCACTGGAAGAATACACTTGTATGTCTGCTTGAAATTAATATTGGATATTAAGTGCTACATTATTAGATTAAGGCACTGCCCACCCACATTGTAAGCAGCTGTTAGCACCAATACGATGGGAGGCAGCTGTTCTCTTAGCAGACAAAGGGATCTCCATCCAGCACGGAAACTAATGCTGTCATTCATGGTCTCATCAAAGGCAGCTTATTGGCCCATGTATGGAGCCCTTGGATGGACCCACTAGATCAATTAGACAGGTTTGACAATCCAGTTTGATGAGAACAACATCAGTGGTAAATAAATAAATGCTCCAAGAAAATAATTGCAGAGGACATAAGACAAGTGCACTGGGGTAATGTATTAATATCCCAAAGTTCTCTGCATATATGAAATGGGGCAAATACATTGGTTAATTTAGCTATGTGTGAGGCCACTTTGCACCATGATCTGGGGTGATTCCATGGAGTGAACATCCTTAAAGGGGGTCTTTGCCTTTAAATTAAAGTTTAGTATAATGTACTTTGCACTTTGCAACTGGTTTTCATTTTTTTAATTTAATTAGCTTTTTATTCAGCAGCTCTCCAGTTTGCAATTTCAGCAATCTGATTGCTAGGGTCCAAATTACCCCAACAACCAAGTATTTATTTGAATAAGAGACTGGAATATGAATAAGAGAAAACATAATTATAAAGAAACGTAATAACAAGTAGCAATAACAATAAATGTAAAGCCTTACAAAGCATTAGATGGGGGCCAGTTACCCCCCAATTGAAAGCTGGAAACAGTCAGAAGAAAAAAGGCAAATCACTTAAAAACTATAATAAAGAAAAAATGAAGGCCAATTGAAAAGCTGCTTAGCTATAACAAGTAAACAAATGGAAACCACCCCTTTAAATCAGCCATGAGAGTTGAGCATTTCTTTCATATCTGACCCCATGTCTCAGGCTCATTGCAGTCTCTCAGTTTCAGTCAGGTAGGAAACATGCCAATGCCTATGTGAGAATAGCTTGTTCAATTGAGAAAAAGGAACAGGAAAAACCAGAGTGTAGGTGGATTGCAAATTTAACAGAAGTTCCTTAAATTGTTGTTTAATAGCTGACATGCCTCATGTCTTTCAGCTTGAATGTTACATCATATAATAGGCAGAAAAGCTGTATTTGTATCGTATACAGCCCTTTCAAGAAAGAAAGAAAGAAAGAAAGAAAGAAAGAAAGAAAGAAAGAAAGAAAGAAAGAAAGAGAGAGAGAGAGAGAGAGAAAAAGAGAGAGAGAGAGAGAAAGAGAGAGAGAGAAAGAAAGAGAGAGAGTGAGAAAGAGAGAAAGAAAGAAAGAAAGAAAGAAAGAAAGAAAGAAAGAAAGAGAGAGAGAGAGAAAGAGAGAGAGAGAAAGAAAGAGAGAGAGTGAGAAAGAGAGAGAGAAAGAAAGAAAGAAAGAAAGAAAGAAAGAAAGAAAGAAAGAAAGAAAGAAAGAAAGAAAGAAAGAAAGAAAGAAAGAAAAAAAGAAAGATTTTAATGGACTCCAGTTTTTCAAGGGCTCAAGAGGCTTCTTTGTATAACATCATCATATAATTGAGTTTTTCACCTTTAAATGAACTTTTAGTATGATGTGGAGAGTGATATTCAGAGACAATTTACTATTAGGTTTCCTTTTTTATTATTTGTATTTTTTTAAAATTTATTTAGCTTTTTGTTCAGCAGCCAATTTACTATTAGATTTCCTTTTTTATTATTTGTGTTTTTTTTTAATTTATTTAGCTTTTTATTCAGCAGCAATCCAGTTTGCAACTTCAGCAGTCCTAATTACCCTAGCAACCACGCACTTATTCGAATAAGAGACCGGAATATGAATAAGAGAGGGCCTGATTAGAAAAATGAGTAATACAAAGTTGAAACAACAATAAATGGGTATCCTTACAGAGCATTTGTTTTTAGATGGAGTAAGAGACCCCTTTTTGAAATTTGGAAAGAGTCAGAAGAGGAAGGCAAATAATTCAAAAACTATAAAACAAAATAAAAGGCCAATCAACAAGTTGCTTAGAATTAGCCATTTTATAACATACTATCTGGGTGCATGTTAAAGATACTATACTTTTGTAAACTAGATGAGAGGAATTATGGTAGAGCCATACATACAGACCCTTGTTCCTTCCACTTGAGTTTGTAGGCATTAATAACAAATATTCAGAAGAAGGCATGGTGCCAATTAGTTTAAGGCAAAGAAACAATATTTATGATTGGGGGATATACTTATTAGTTTATCTACAAACCCTTTCCCACATATGTAATAAAAAGCACTAACTTTGCCCAGGAGCAGTAACCCATAGCAACCAATAAGATGTTTGCTTTTAAACAGGTGACCAGTAAACACTCCCTGCTGATTGGTTACTATGGGTTACTGCTCCTGGGCAAACTTAGTGCCTTTGATTACATAACCTCCTTAGACCATTGTGATGAATCTGACAGGCATTGCAACCATATCCCCTATACACCAGAATGTTCAGTTGTATCTTACAGTCGTTATACTGCTATTTTTTACTAATCATCTAATAGAATGGATCAAATTCTTTGTACCCCATAGGGCTTCTTGTGCAGCCAACCCCCCTCTTATTATGCCCTAGACTCCTTGGGGCAGATTCACTAAAGGGTGAAGTGGCTAACACTAGCGACAGTTCGCCAACGTTGCCAACCGCAGCGACATCGCCAATTTACTAACAGGTGCCAATTCTCTTTCGCCAGAGTTGACTTCACCACCTCAGACCAGGCGAAGTGCTAAAAAGAAGATCTTCCTTAATCTGTCACTTACATCATATCCTGTGTGCCGAAAATGCATTCAAGTTCCAAAAACGCTCCAGACATTTCATAACATATGGAACATTCATTTTACAGCGGGCTTATGTGTAGGGCATTATATTAACTCTCTTGTCTTTATTAAGTTTCCCTGGACATTTGTAATAAAAAGTGGTAACTTCAAGCATTTGCACCAAGATTTATATTAAAATAAAAACTAAATAAATTCGCTAGGCACAAATGAACCGTAGCGAATCTTCGCTAAGAAATGCTCGCACTGCCAAAGTAACGCTAGAGAAAAGTCACCAGCGTTCGGCGCCCAGGACGTAACTCAGCATATTAGTGAATTGGCGTAGTCATAGCACATTTGCGCCTTTCGAAGTGGTGCGAGATGTGCGAAAATTCGTGTTACAGGTATGTGATACCAATCATGTATCCAGAAACTCATTAACCAGAAAATTAATTTTTTTCATTTTTCTCTGTAGTAATAAAACAGTACCTTGTACTTGATGCTAAGTAACCTGCATTAATCCACATTGGTGGCCAGAAAATCCTATTGGGTTTATTTTATGTTTAAATGTTTTTTTAGCAGACAAAAGTTAAGGTTACAGAAAGAATTCTGGGTAATAAATCCCATATCGGTATATGCAAGGGAAGAGGAGCAGAGCAGGGGAACAAGAATAATAAACAGGACAAGTAAATAATACTAAAAGTATGCTGAATAGTATTTGTGATATCCCCTTATTTAATTCTGTGTGCCTTTACACGGTCCTTCCTATAAACTGCCACCATGGTGCGGAAGCTAAAAACAACCTGTTTATGGCCACCTCTAGACATAAATATTGTACTGCATTTTTCCATCTCACTTAGTTTGTAGACAATGCATAGCGAGGTCTGTAAGGCAGAAGCTGTGGTTCATGATGACTCCATAACAAGTTACACAAGTACAGCCTATAAATGTGTGGCGCCCAGGGATGCCACTAATAACATGCCCATGAGTAAAGAGCCTGCAGATAATCATCTTAAAGTCACCACTCCTCACCGGATAAGCAGTGTCAGTGCGAGTCACAACATGACAATACCAGTGGCTCTAATGTAAATAAAAAAATGACTGTGTTAGCCCTATGAACATTTTATAGCATGCTTTTAACCTTTATTCAAGAAACATGACATTCCTGCACAAACATCTTGCAGTACATATTTATCTGGATTTACCACACTTTGCTAATAGAATTCAAGCTGTTCTCTGTGTAGGTGTTTCTCGAGAATTAATTTAGCACGGAGTATTAACTTACATTTCTTCATTCTAACAACCATAACCAATTTAGGCGAGTTCCACCTGTACTCAGGGCATTGCTTGCTGCATCTATGCAGTGATTATTATAACTATAACTTGTATTTATCAGTATATTAGCAATCAGAGAGACATTTTCAATATACAAGTATGGGACCTGTTATCCAGAATGCTCAGGACCTGATTTGGATCTTCATACCTTAAGTCTACCAGAAAATCAAGTAAACATTAAGTAAACCCAAAAGTCTGGTTTTGCTTCCAATAAGGATTAATTATATCTTACTTTCAAGTACAAGGTACTGTTTTATTATTTGAAGACAATACAGAACTTGCAGAGCATTTTGGCAGCTGAATTCATAAAATCTTCATTTATTAAATATAACTAAAAGCATATATATCATAGCAGTGACATATCCCCCATGCTTGATGCGTTTGGTGGCATTTCGCCACTTCCTCAGAAGCAAACATTTTATTATTACAGAGAAAAAAGGAAATCATTTTCAAAAATTTATATTATTTGGATAAAATGTAGGCTATGGGAGATGGCCTTTCCATATTTCGGAGCTTTCTGGATAATGGGTTTCCAGATAACAGATCCTATACATGTATCAGGAAACTGGATGTGACGTCTGTGGACTTGAGCCTTTATAAAGATGATGGAACTCTAATGTGTCAACTAATATCCTAATATTTTCCAGCAGGGACACAAGATGTTTGTTTTTATTATGAAAAACTTCTGTTATATACATGTATGGGATCTGTTATCCAAAATGCTCGGTATCTGGGTTTTTACGGATAATGGATCTTTCTATAATGTGGCTTCCCGTCCTTTAAGCCTACTAAAAAATAATTTCAATATTAATTAAACCAATAAGGATCAAGTTTAGATCAAGTACAAGGCAACGTGTGATTATTACAGAGAAAAGGCAAATCATTTTTATAAATTTAAATTATTTGATTAAAATGGAGTCTATGGGAGATGGCCTTCCTGTAAATAGGAGCTCTCTGGATAATGGGTTGCTTGTATAATAGATCTCTAACTGATATTTTACTTTTGTATGTGTCAATGATTAGAAACATAACTAAGCACTGATATCTATTAACATCACTAAGCACAGTTTTCAATTAAATTTGAATAGAAGTTATATTTATTCACACAGAGATAAGCTTGAAAAAGGGTGATCAAAAGTATTTGATCTAAGCTGCATATTTTTAAACAATGTGTTTTAACTTTTTACAATTATGGTGTGCGTCTCGGCTGGAATATATATATATATAGCAAATGTGCAGAGAGGAAAATTCTGTGCACACAGTTAGCTATGCGAAAGTCAGTAAGTAAATTGAAGATAAGCCCTACCTTATAAATAGGTTATGTTTTGCCTTTAACCAAACGAGTGGGCGACAGACACATGCAATCTGCACCAGTGTTGACAGCCATGAATGGTAGAATTTATAAATAAAACATTGTGCTCATACTTTTCCCTCATCCTTGCTATTGACACTCTTGACTTTTGCACAGACAGAATGGAAAGGTATACGTTGCTTATTAGCACTTGGCATGTAGGAGAAGTCATGCACGCGACAGGCTGCAACTTGGTTATGACAGTAAACAGATTGAACTTCAATGCGGTGGGGAAAACTGTAGCACATGTGATCATGGACATCAAATGAGTGCAGATGTTGCCCTGTTACTTTCACAAGTACATATACTTTACGTGCTATTGCTATAAAGCTTTTGGAGAGGAGAGATCTGAATGTGCTGTTTCATGGTAAAATATTTTAGAACAAATACATTTCTATGGAGATGCAAAAATGTGTTTGATGCATTGTTGCATAAATGTCCTATTCAGGGATCTATTAGAGGAACACATATATATATATATATATATATATATATATATATATATATATATATATACACCAGACAAACAGTAGGAATCGAGGCTGTAGCTATTGAATGGAAACTTTCCAGAAGCCCAGTGGCTGTCACTGAGATGCAGAGAGGTGTGTTTGGAGAGACACGGGGGCACATTTACTAAGCTCGAGTGAAGGATTAGAATGAAAAAAACTTTGAATTTCGAAGGTTTTTTTTGGGTACTTCGACCTTCGACAACGACTTTGAATCGAACGATTTGAACTAAAAATCGTGTGACTATTCGACCGTTCGAAGTACTGTCTCTTTAAAAAAAAAACGTTGACTACCTACTTCGGCACTTTAAACCTACCGAGCATCAATGTTAGCCTATGGGGCCCTTCCCCATAAGCTTTCTATGCTTTTTTTTTGATTGAAGGAAAATCCTTCGATCGATGGATTAAAATCCTTCGAATCGTGCAATTCGAAGTATTTAATCGTTCGATCAAAGTATTTATGTTAAATCCTTCGACTTTAATATTCGAAGTAGAAAGATTTTAATCCGATGGTCGAAATATCGAGGGTTAATTAACCCTTGATTTTCGACCCTTAGTAAATGTGCCCCTGTGTCAAGACTGAAGAGATTTGGGGATGAAGGAGTGTATTAGGTAGACTGGGGTGTGTATAATAATTGAAATTTTGCACAGAGGAATGTTGGGAGGTATTTTACCAAGATTTGCATATAAGTAAACATCTGATCACTTGCTATAGATTTTGCAGACATAAATTTGCCCCAAGTCTTTGAGTTTATGTGCTCCCCAACATCATATATTCTTTTTTTAGTAAATGACTATGAGTTAGATGTCTATATTTGTTTTGTAACATACTTCCTGTGGATCCATGATAAGAATATCCTGAAGTGGCCTTGTTATTACTGAATGAAGACCTCATTGAAATGTTGCATTTAAAATGAATACATATGTCACTGGCAATCCTGTCTCAGATGTGCCTTTCCATATCCCCCCACCTCTATGTGGTATACCAGGCCCCACTAGAAAATGAAAATACATACTATACTGCTGTTGGGTGTTCACCTACACAAGAATATTCTATTCTATTTTGCAAACTTTTGTGACTTTCATGATTGAAGTACACAAGTACTAAATAATAAATAAACATGCAAGGTGATTTTGCAACATATGCAGTTATTAGCTTTAAAAGGCTTGACTGCTTGAGATCATAGATTGGCAGTCCCCAACCTTTTTTACCCATTCAGATGTAAAAAGGTTGGGTGAAGCAAGCATGAAAAAGTTTGTGGGTAGTACAAAAAAAGTTTTGTGATTGGCCATTTTGTACCCCCTATGTCATGGGATTAGCAGCCTACGGGCTCTGTTTGGCAGTACACCTGGTTTTTAGGGCAGAGACACATGCTCCTATTTCGGGAAATTAGTCACCCAGTGACATATCGCTTCTTCTTCGGGCGACTAATCTCCCCGAACTGCCTTCCCGCTGGCTAGAATGTAAATCACCAGCGGGATGGCACTCTGAACGCTTTGTTTTCCGAAGTCGCCTCATGAGGAAACTAAATCTCCCTGAATCTTTCCGTGTGTCTCTGTCCTTATGCAACCAAAATTTGTCTCCAAGTCAGGAATTCAAAAATAATCACCTGCTTTGAGGGAGCAACATCTAATGGGTTTGTGATCAACATGTTGCTCACTTTTTTGGGGGATCACTGACCTGGATTATAATCTCTGACTCTTTTCAACTACAGGAGAACAATGATGGCAGTAGATACATCTTTGTCTTTCCTATTTTAAGAAAACAAATTTCTTTTGTTACTGCAGTGGAAACTCTAGTTCTTCAATGCTGGACAACAACAAAGTTATCTGCCTCTTTATGTACATTTTTAAAAGGCAATCTATTAGCACGTGTTTGATCTATAGTGTTTACAAAAGAATGGATGTCACACATTAAGCCTTTATTTAAGCGTATTCTATTTTTATGGCGGGTACCTTTCAGTAATGACTGGGAAACCTGAACAAGCCGTCATGTCTAGCCCTCAGGTAAGAGTAGGAGAGGTTAAATACCTGCTTAATGGAAATGCTTTTCAGTCAACCACTTGCTGCTGCAGATCCGGTTCCAGTTATGATGTTTCTAATTTTGTCATTTGTGTAAGGACAACCTCACATAAACAACAGTTAATCCTTCTTAAGGCAATTTGAGCTGAAATGCATGCTTCTTTTTATACAACTACCAACTGTAATGCATGTGGGAGGCATCATTTTATACAGAGGCTTTACCCATTAGGCTGAAAAAGATAATGTCAAAATACTGGATTGGACACATCGGCCATTTTGATACCTGAGAGGTTTTATGTGTATTAGAAGCACAACAAACAGCCCTAGAACAATGACTATTGCCTGAAAGCATACAGGGGCATTGTAATAATGATAGGTCTGAAGCTACTCGCTGTACTTAGCCTGACCTGTGATTATCATCAGTCCAGTGGCTCAGCTATACATGTAATGTATTATGGATGTTTTATTGATATAACTTTTCCATTTCTAAAACTTACTTTCAAAAATATTCTTTGAACACAGCAGACCTTAGATAGAAAGAGTGAGGGTATGTCTAGGGGGCAGGGATATAAAGTTTCAAATTGAAAAATCAAATTTCAAATTTCCGAGTTTTTTACGGCCAAAACTGTCAACTTCGACTAAGGAATTGTTAAAATTCGAATCGAGTTTTTTTTTTAAAAAAAACATTCAAATTAGATTTTTCATACTCCTTTAGGAACTCGAATTCAAATATTCGCCACCTAGAACCCGCCGAATAGCTGTTTTAGTCAATGGGAGAGTTCCTGAGATCAATTTGGAGTTGTTTGAACACTTCTTGAACTTAATTTAAGTTTTAAAACTCGAATTGAATTCGATTTGCATTCTTTGGGTCGATCCTATTCACCAGAGTTTTTACAAATTTGATTTTTTTTAATAAACTTCGATTGTTCAAATTTCGAGTTCACAGGAGTTTAAGGTAGTTTTTAAAAACTGAATTTGAGGTTCAACCTTTGATAAATGTGCATCAAGATGTCTGCAGAGACATAACAAGCACAGTGCAAAATAACACAGAATGGACTACTTTTTCTAGGAAAACTATGTAGTGGGTATGTCATGGTTATTTGTCCTTTAATGTCATATACAACCTTGGACTGGCATAGCAGTGGCTTCCTGCCTCTCAGTTTAATCAGTATATTGTTTTGCAGAATCTTGCAAAATGAGGAATCTAGCAATTGAACAAAGCCGTTAGCATACTGCACACACAAAGTAACGCCTGGATCTAATCTGTACCTGCTGAGCATAGACAATACACTTCACAAATGGAACACCAAAAAGTTCTTTAAACAGTTTGCTCTGTAACCCTTCCTTCCCAGTCTTACATAATCCCTTATTTGTGCAAGTTGCAGGGACTAAACAATAAGCATGGTCCTTATTAACCAACTACTGAGTGTGAAATCATTACAATGATATGCCCAGATCCCACTGTCAATCACCCTGGCTAAATCTACAATCCACAAAGAAAGCATCAGGGCATATCAATAATCACAATATCTCTACATGTTTAATGATCAATACTATCTATTATACGTTGAGTCAGATTAATTTATCTTGGGAAAAATACAGTACTCAATGGGGGTCATTTATCAACACTGGGCAAATTTGCCCAGTGTTGATAAATTACCCCCATTGAGTACTGTATTTTTCCCAAGATAAATTAACCCATGGCAACCAATCAAATCGCTGCTTTCATTGTTTTACTTGCAGCTGGCTTTAAAAAGCTAATCGCTGATTGGTTGCTATAGGTAACTGCCCATGGGCAAATTTCCTCAGTGTTGATAAATGAGCCCCACTTTCCCTTATACAGACATGGGTTGGTACATGTACTGATTCCTGCTAACCTTTCCAGTGAACACAAGTGGGGTTATTTATAAACACTGGGCAAATTTGCACCTGGGCAGTAACCCATGGCAACCAATCAGATGATTGCTTTCAGTGTTCAACCTACAGCTGGCTGAAAAAAAGCTAATCAATGTTTGGTTGCTATGGGTTACTGCCCAGGTGCAAATTTGCCCAGTGTTTATAAATAAGGGCACTTACAGACTTATTTTTATAGTGATAATATATTACAAATACAAGAAGCTTAATAACACAAACACAAATAGAATGGGGCTGCTTTAAAGGACCAGTAAATTTTTTTTTTTTTTTTACACAAAAAAAATTCGTTAGTAAACCTAAAAAAAACCCACCAAGACAAATTAAACTTTAAAATCGCGAAGTCTTTATTAAGAAATAACTTACTCTGCTTGTGCTCCTCTTCAGAAAGCGATTGGGGCGATCCATCCTGCGGCGCTTGATTTCTCCTCCCTGCCTTCCTTATAGGAAATAGCCAGGGAGGAGAAATCGAGCGTCGCACGATGGATCGTCGCCGTGTCGCCTTTTCTGAAGTGGAAGCAGAGTTTCGGTAAGTTTCAGAGTTTCTGTGAGTTATTTCTTAAGAAAGACTTTGCGATTTTAAAGTTTAATTTGTCTTGGTGGTTTTTTTTCCGATGTATACAGATGAATTTTTTTTTTTTTTTTTTTTTTAATGTTAGTGGTCTTTTAAGAACATAGGTGCTACATTGCACCTGTGCAGTTCAGTTACCCATAGTAGTCAGATAATTACATTCATTTCCAGCTTGTAGTAGGCTGTTTAAAGCAAATTGGTAGCTACCTAGAACTGCATTATCCATCTCCTGTACATAGATATTTGTATTAACCCCAAGCAAATGTGTCTGTTAAAATAGTAAGCAGGTATTTTAACCGCACTATAATATGCTACAGAGTATAGAGAGTTCAAAATGAAAACTGATACAAAGAGGGACAAATAATGCAGACAAAGTTGAGGCTTATGGTATCCCCTCGTCACAACAAAATTAATTGTGCACTATGCGTACCATATACATCGTAATAGGCTAATTCATCTGTATAGGTAAACTATGGTGCATCACTCACTGTATAATTAAATCTCCCATCATCCTCCTGGGGTAGGACATCCAAAGGGGCATAAAACAAATCATAGTCTACAAAAGAATCAGTTCTACTTTCCTTGAGAACATTTGAGTTTGAACTTGGTCCAGGGTTCATGTTAAAATACCAATTCAATTTAAACATTAAAATAATTTCTCCTGGTATTTAAAAGTGTCACAATTCTACTTAATATAAACATTGAATTGTATGAAGCCTACAGTGAATTATTATTGAACTGAAACGTATCGGCTCATTTAAAATATAAACACAATTAAACACAACACCAACATCACAATGCCTCTTGGGGGTTGCCGCTGATATTAAGAATTGATAATCACGCTAAACACTAAAGCAATTGATATAATTCCGTATTAGTGGTTTTTAATTAAATGACAATCTTGGAAAGTTCAATATTTAGCTAGATACTTCAGTGTAAGAAAAGGGTTTTGAATGGTTCACATTAGCAATGAAATTACATTAAGATAAAAACCGTCACACACACAAAAAAACACGCTGGTAATTATATCTCAAGAACTACAATGCACCCCAAATTTTCCAAGTGCTTTGATTACTGAACCATAGCTGAAGTGAATAATTTGGCTTTGACTAAGCAAACAAGCACATTCATTCTCACCATAATGGAGAGACAGTTTTAATTAAACCTTATCAAAAGATGAATGGGGGGGGGGGAACTCAATACCCATTCCTCGGGACTCTGTTTTCATCTGTTTAGTTTGAGCCTGGCATGCTCATGCAATAATTAACCACCGGCCAAGGAATGCTAGAGTTGTGTTAATGTTGGTTAAGATTTAATTAGTTCAATTATCAAGAGAGTTTTACATTTCTTAAAGTACTAATTTACCTCTAGTCAAAAGCATAGATTTCATTAAAATGCATCTCTTCTTATGTTTGCTGAATGTTGCAGCTGATATTGTTATTAAAAAGTGTTGATAAAGATTTTAAAAAATGTTCTTTATTTAAAAAGTGTAATTGAATGGACAGTGTATGACATAAATAAAGATGCCTGAGATCATGCACAATGCAGAGTTTACTACAATTTCAACCACTGAAAGCTGTCAAAAGTGTCAGTAACAAAATCCCAGAGGCAAAAGACAATATCACAGGAAAAGGTTGAGAGACACCGAGTGGAGCAACTAGTATGGATGATGCATAAATGATAAAAAAAATCAGGCAGGATTACGAGACCAGAAGAGATGTTGAGAAAGTGACACAAATAGGCAATGAAGAGAGGAGACAGATTAAATTCAGCGGTATGGATGAGGGAGGCTGAAGACCTTAAAATTAAGAGGATCCAGAATGAATGAACGAGAGTATGGAGCGTGTATTTGGAATGCAGATGATGATTGATGGAGGATCAGAAATTGGGATCAGTGGGTAGAGCATGAAGATTCTGTGGGTGGGCGGGTATTAGAAATGAAAATGAGATGGAATGAGTTGGAAAATCAAGATTTTGGCCAGGGATAGGGTAATTATAAGGAAGGTTGGGAGGAATCAGGAATGGAGATTAGTTGGGTGACTAGGAATAGGGATAAGGAAGTGTGAGGAAGAATATGTAATGGGGATCAGGGAGTGTGTGGTTGGGATCAGGAATGAGGTCATGGAAGATGTAAGGAATTGGCATGATGTATGGGAGTAATTGGAATTGGAATGAGGTACGAATTAAAAACGTGGGGAGGGAAATCCTGAATGGAAATCACAGAGGATCAGGATTGAGAATTAGTCGGGAGACGTATGGGCTGGAGTTTTCCTGAGACACAAATCAGGATAGAGAATGAAAAAAGTTAAGAGGGGGAAACCTGTAATGGTTATGCGAGAGGAACAAAATCTGCATTTGATATAAGATTATGAGGCTTAAAAAAATAAGAATGGGGCTAAAGATTGGTGCCAGACTAAGACTCACATATATAAAAATGTAAAACACATTGCAAAGTGCGTTCATTAATCTATACACTGTGTACTCATATACTCTAGTGGCTACATATATACTGAATGGCAGCTTCTATTACATTATTACAAACATAGTACCTGCTTTCTTTAGCACATTATGTCCATGTTGCTTGGTATAACACAGTGAATGTACCGCTTCAAACTGCTATTACTGTTAGTTGAACCTTGATTCCCATGACCACATAAAAGAATGCAGTAGTCTTGGGACTTATACAGATCATGGTATTAAAGGTTTCTTCTGCTAAATATATAAACTGCAGCTGAGAATATATATTATTCAGACATAAATAGATCAATTATTTTGGAAAACATAATAAAAACATATACCATAAAGGTCACCTCCCCAGGCTGTAATATTCTAATAAAAAAGAATGTGCAACACCAAGTAACAATAGATTCAGTTTGGTAAACCTATAACCACTGCTTCCGTCCAGTGAAGCTCGAAACATGTTGTGACACAATAAAGAACTTGAGTTTTGCAGGAAAGTTCTGCGTATTGGACCTATTATTAACCACAACTTCTACTGTCCAATAAAAAAAGAAATCCTGCTCCCCAGTCACATGACTTTGATATCTTTATCTCTTCTGGGTTACAGTACAGAAGAGCCATGGATAACCTGTAAATTATATCCTTATACAGTAAATGGTGCTTAATTATGTCATCGGTTATAATTGGAGCTTAGTGATGTCATTTCGGTCACATGACTCATGGAAACTTGTATATTATAATAAAGTACCCCCTGTTGCAAATTTGAGGATATCAAAAGTCCACTTGGAGTTCCATGACCTATACAATGGTCATGGAACTCCTCAACTTATAATATCCTTATATTTTCGAGACAGGACGGGGTGCTTTATAAACTATATAATCTTTAACCACTTGGACATATGGAAAAGAGTATAGATTCTGCTACTATTGTGTTAACTTACATGATGTAGCAGTTCTGCTATCAGGCTGATTATCAGTGAAGTTCGAAACTAGTATATAATAAATAAATTGGTATGTTTTAGACTGCAATATGTTGCATATGATGCCCATGCAAGGCAATAATAAGGTCAGTCCAAGCGTTTTAGACCAATACGAAAAACAGTTTATTGCTTATACAAGAATGCTTAGGAATACAGCATTAAAAATATGGGAAAATACTAAAGAAAGCAATAAAATAATAAATCATTCCTTGTAATTGAAAATGGTGTTACATTTGGCTGCCTTATTGGGGCTCTGAGGCTTTGATTCCAAACCCCCGTTGAGAGCCGCCATTATTCACCCGGACAAAGCAGTTTATTTAGAAAGAAAATGTGTTTTGCTTCAAAGAGAAGCTGTTCCAAATTCATTACAAGTTTGCCGAAGTGCTCCCCTTTTGTTATGATAATCTTTTAGAGAAGTGCTACACATCTTACAGGGAAACACTGATGGAACGAACACTGGGTATACTTTTTGTCATAGAATTTACAGTACTTTGTGCTATAAGATTTCTATAATTGTTTTCTTTAAATCCTGTAATTTAAGAGCCATACTTTCGCTCAAATGGCTTTACTGTTCTCATTGCTGTGGTTAGAAATAGAGGACAAATTTGATTTACCTGGAAGTCTGAACACTTTTTACTTAAAGGGGAAGTATATCCCCTTGTACAACATTAGTTGAACGTTCTTTTTGCCTGTTTTAATCATGAAAAAAAAGCCCTTTAAAATGATTACAAAAGTCTCTTTGTTATGGTTTGTTCTTATGAAGTTGTGTAGATACTTTAGCAAATTACCTAACCGAGGATTTCCTTTAAAAACAGAAATCAAAATGTGTATTAACCTACACTGTCAGTTTATATTCCACGTATGGAAAGACCAATCATGGTTTCCAAACGATCACAAGCTACATTTTCTTCTGCTATCCAAACAAGCTCAATGTTGGCCTTCCAAAAAGTAGCTTCTTCTATTGTCAATATGTATGCAAATGCCCTATGTCTCGGCCGTGCCTGAAAACGTTCTCAACCAGCCAGCTATCTTTTCAGTGTCAACTGCAATCAAACAGACCATCCCACAAGTTGACATGGAGATCAGCCCTCCAATTCAATATGCTTCACAGCACTGACACTTGGATCTCTAGGCCCTTCTTCTCACCACAAAAGAACTCATTTATTCATAATTAACCATTCTTGCATATTCCCAAAGGTATGGTAATTGTGCTAAAAGGCAACAACTGAACCATTCATTCTGGTTCCTTTTAAACATTTTTCCCCTCTATCTTCACTGTAGTCATACTTTTTCTCCTGCTTGCCTCCTCCCTGGTAACCTTATGGGCAAAGGAATGGAATGGAGGCAGGGATCAACAGAAACAACAATGGAATAAATTGTCTGCTCCAAAATGCTTTTCCCTACAACCCCGAAGTAGAATTGACCATAACGAAATATATTCAATGCATACAATTTGGGAGTGAATGTCTGACCTACAGCCAGTGCAGTGTAAAAATCATGTTTTCCAACATATGTCCCCCAACTGTTTATGAACTACAATCCCCAATATCCCTTGGCAGTCAAAAGTCAACAGAGGTCGTCCATCCTTGCTATCAAACAGCATATTTTTTATTTCAGGACATCTGCTATTATTTATTTTAGTTTTAGCAATACACTAAATCTAAGATGCTCTGCTTGAGGACCCTCCAGCTGCTGTTGAACTACCGTACACCTTCAAGCACCCTCCTTTATATAAGAGTTGCAGTTCAACAACAGCTTAAAGGCAGGAGACGGGGCATCTTTGCTGTTAAGGCACAGACATCATTTTTTTAAACCTGGATTTTCAATGTGCTAGCCATTTATAAAATATTTTATCTTTCTATGTAACCTTACTATTTTTGTAAATGTATTTGTCTCCAAATGCACAGCACATAAACATCAGAACCTCCAGACTATGTAAAAATCCAATGTAATACTTGAGGCATCAACAACCGTCCCTTCGCTGTATTCTTGGAAAAACTGAAAACATGAAAAAATCCCAGATGATTAGCAAAGTTTTATCTGCTCTATTGAAGCCCTTGGGCAACCATCATCTCCAAACTTAGAAAATGCAGCGGCTTGGGCAGTGCGTAGCTGTGGTGGAGAAATCTAGGGATTTTGTGTTGTTGTCTTTGACCGGAACCCTAAGGCAAATCTAGAAAACTTGAAGATGATACACTGTGTATCTCAGAAAACAGCTAATTCTGTTATCATTAAAAGTACTTATATTAACATCACTTATGTAGCGCTTTATATTTTGCCCACTCCATAGGGTTGAACTCTACAGGCAAACTGATATGTCCGAGGCTAGCTTTAAAAATACAATAAACACCTATGTTCAATGTTTGTAACAACTACACATGTGCCAAAACTCACAAAAATTGCCAGAAGAAGACACGAAGAACCGGATGATGGCTGCGTGGAACTCTGCTCCAAGGGGTAAATATAAAGTATGGGGCATTTCCCCGGGGGGGGGCAGTTAGGCTGGGGGGAGGAGGGAGGGGGGTCTACGTGGGGTGAGAGGTACAGGTTTTTTGTTAAAGGGTTGAATTCTACTTTAAAGGGGTTTTTCACCTTCCAAGCACTTTTTTCAGTTCAGTTGTTGTTAGATTATTCCCCAGAAATAAAGATTTTTTTTTAAGGCTTTATATTATTTATTTTTTTACTGTTTTTTCAAAAAGTTTAGAGTTGATGTCCCTGTCTCTGCTGTTTCAGTCTGGCAGGTCAGTAATTCAGGTGCAGATTCTCAACTGTTACAATTGCAACATTGAGTTGATACATTTCTCAGCAGCATCTCTGGAGTATTAGCAACTATTGTATCAACTCTAACAGCTGCCTGTAATGAAACCCAGAGATTCTGCTCAGCAGGGACAAAGATAAGAAATGTATCAACTAAATGTATCAATTTAGAACAGTTTACAGGGTCGGCGACCCCCCTCCCAGAGCTGCTTTAGAAGGTGAAAAATGACACTATACACTTCAATATTAGAAAAACGGTCACACATAGAAAATAGAAAGTCATTGGAAAAAGTCGTGATCTATCTGAAACCAACTAGTTGTTTGAAAGTGAATTTTTGTGGTTCATCATTAGTACGTCTTAGCACTAGAATGGATACAGTTCAATCAGTATTAGTAATATTATTTTTAGAACCTGATACATCCTTTCCTGATGCAAAGTAAATAAGTCAGGATCAGGAACTGCCTGTGACAGGTTCTAGCCTGGTGCACAGAGATAAGGATGTCAAGGAACAGCTCCTGGTGCATTTCAATTAAACAGAAGTGCAGAGACAAACAATAAAAGGGTTTGGGCATTCCCTCTTTCAGTTCCCTGTAATTCTTTATTTGGCTGGTGTGGAATAATATGTCTATATTCTCTACATTGTAAAGGTTTCCTGCATTATGGAAAACCATGCTTTGTATTGTTATCCCACATGATAACATTTTGCAACACCAGAAGGATGAACAACGGCACTCCATAAAGTATGGGATAGCATGTAAAACAGAACAGAACGCACATGACTAAGGCTTCAAACAAAATATTAGAACGGAGTTGAGTCTGCACACAAACTACAATTCCATCTTATATCTAGAAACGTCACAATGAGTGGAGAATCCATAAAGGCAAGCCTGTTATTAATACCGTCACGGTCACGGAATTATTATAAGAAGCTTAATCATGTGTTTTCAGAAAGGTGTGTATTTTCTTTAGCTCAAGACAAATGCCAAAAATGACACCATTATTTTATACGACTCCAGATCTGCTGTAACCCTTTGAAGTCAAAGGGAGTAATTCAGGCAGGAAAAAAGAAACATTTCTAGCATGAAAAGTAAAATACTGTATAAGAAGCGGTGGATGTTTTTTTCATGGCTTTAATCATGCTAACACTTCTTTTCTACACTATTAAAGGAACAGTTCAGTGTAAAAATAAAAACTGGGTAAATTGATAGGCTGTGGAAAACAGGGGCGATTCTTGCTATAATGCCGCCTGAGGCGGCCTTCTTTCGCCGCCCCCTTCCCTCCCCACGGCACTAACCTTTATAGCGCCGGAGAGGGCAGGGGCGGTCCGCGACGCTTGGTGCAGAGAGCGCAATAGCACTCTCTGCACTAGAAGAGCCGAATTTCTGGTTTGAAAACCGGAAATTCGGCTCTTAGTTACCAGGAGAGGCATTTTTGCCGCCCCTGGCAACCAGGGGGGCGCTGCCGCCTGAGGCGAGTGTCTCAACTCGCCTCATTGGTGGAGCGCCCCTGGTGGAAAATAAAAAAATGTTTCTTATATAGTTAGTTAGCCAAAAATGTATAAAGGCTGGAGTGACTTGATGTCTAACATAACAGAACTCTACTTCCTGCTTTAATGACTTGAAGGGGAGCCACATGGGACATAACTGTTCAGTGAGTTTGCAATTGATCCTCAGCATTCAGCTCAGATTCAAAAGCAACAATTATGATCCATGTGGCCCTCCCTCAAGTCTCTGATTGGTTACTGCCTGGTAACCAATCAGTGGAACCCAAGAGAGCTCCAAAGCAGAAAGTAGTGGCTATTATGTTAGACATCCAGTCGCTCCAGCCTTTATACATTACATTTTTGGCTAACTAACTGTATTAATAAAATTTTTTGTATTTTGCACAGCCTATCGATATATGTAGTTTTTATTTTTGCACTGAACAATTCCTTTGAATTGTAGACTTGACGAATATATTTACACCCGTGTCATGGTGTTAAAGTGGTGCTGTTGCTTCAGTTCAGTCAAGCTCACAGTAGGTCCCTGGTGATGGCTATCTGCATTAGAAGATTTTCAGCAGACTTTCTCAAGTGTCCAAAAAATGGAAATTTTCCGAACATTCTGAAACATTTTTAATAAACAGATTTACAGAAGTGGTAAAGTTGTCATTTCATCAGAAAGTTGGTGTGGTCAAAATGTCCCGTGGGACATTAGCCTTAAGGAGTTTTCAGGTAAATAAGCAAGATGGCAGACAAAACTAAACAGTATAATTATCATCCTATATCTATGCTACTGTACAGCGTCGGACTGGGCCGGCGGGGTACCGGGTAAAAACCTGGTGGGCCCCAGGCCTCATGGGCTAAGGACCGCTGCCCGCCCTCCCTCCTGGCCAAAATCTGCATGCCCCTACACCCCCCCGCTGACCAGGATCTCCTCCCTGGAGCTGGTTGGTGCCATCTACTGACTAATGACTTTATTGCAGCAGGTGACTGAATATCATTGAGTCATTAGCTATTTGTTTTCCTCTAAAGAAAATCTTGAATTCCTAAATTTAACAACATTACCAACTTCAGGGCAGATTTATCACAATGTGAGAGTAGAGCTCAAAACAGAAAAATTTACCCACTTTCTATGAGATTTGCTTAGAAGCATATGTGCCAGTAGGTGAAAGTTCCCCATTTGATAAATATGCTTCTCAAATCCCATAGAGATGAATAGAAAGTTGATACATTTTTCTGTTGTGAGCTCTACTCTTACATTTTGATAAATCTGCCTTTTCATCTGTATTTCTAATGATCCGCACAATTTTGCTGATCCCTATTAGCAACAAGTGCTTAAAGCAATTGTGTATAAAAGAAAAGTGACAAATAAAAAAAAGATAATAAAAACGTGATAAAACAAAAAATAAATGTGTATTTTACATGGAAAACAGTGAGAATTCGATGGTGACCTTCCTCCACCAACTAATTCAATGAGCCAGCCTACTCACCAAATTTCAACCAAATACAAAACGATGATATGGGAATGAGTGTAGATCGGCACTATAAGGGCTGTAGATATGAGGGTAGCAGAACATGTGCCTTACATCAAAGCAAAAAAGTACAATCACAGCGTACACTGGCATTTTAATGATTGCCATAATAGTACAATTTTTACTCAAATGCACCTTGAACCATGCATGAGCAATGATGTCACTGTGTCAATTGTGCATGTTCAGAGCACATGAACGCGACTAAGGAAGAGTGCAAAAATTCCCTTTAAAGATGGATTCGGGGTTGTTTCAACAATATTGGTTCCTGATAAATTGTTGTGATAAACCACGTGAAACGTGTTGAACTTTCAAGCCCTATAAGCTGTTACTCTCTATATGCTGTACTCAACTGAAAACTTGCGAGTAGCCATTGTGGCCTTTTTATTACTGTGCCTTTAATAAATGTGCTTCACTATATTTGGAGCCACATATGAAGGCATGGATGAGCACCTGAAAAATCCTACAAGTCTGGGTGAGAAAAAGCAGTGAAACAGATTTCGGATCGACACTCAGTCCCATATCATTGCTTTGTATTTGGTTAAAATTTGGTGAGTAGCCTGGCTCACTGAATCAGTTGGTGAAGGATGGTCACCATGGATTTTTTTTACTGCATTCGTGTTATTATTATTATTATTATTAACATGTATTTATATAGCGCCAACATATTGCGTAGCACTGTGTTTACATTTACACACAATACACACTTGTTACTAATCCTTGTGTGTTTTATTACACCATGAGTTTTATATGTGCTTTCTTGTAGTTTTTCTAGACCGTTCCAATTTGTTGTCTGGTGAAAACAGGCACTCAGTACCCATGGTGAAATGCAGCTAAAATGACCAGATTGGGTGTTTTGACGTAAGGGTATTTTAACTACACTAAATGAAACAGACAAACATTGGTTCCTCACAGCTATAACATTTGAGGGCTCATTTACATCTGCAAAATGCCATTTTGGGTGCAATTACTATGTTTTTCCACACAGTGCAGTGTTTTTCCTCCAAGAGTTCCAGTGTCAACGTACGTGCAAAGGCCAGCTGAATCTTCCACAATTGCATCAAATATTTTCAAAGTCTGTCTGTTGTAATTTCCAGTGTTCAGCATGCAGGTTTGCACTCTTTTGCTGCAGCTGCACTGTGGGGTTTGATGCAGGGCACTGTGGGAACCCTGGAACTTACACCTGGTCAGGAGTTGGCTGTAGCTCCCTGGTTTCCCTGTGTCATAAGGCTCAGAAATGATTGATTCTGAATAAAAGGCAGGAAGGACAAAGCAGATCACTGGGTGGGAAAGTGCAAGTTGACCACTGCACTTAAGGTCATAAATGAGCCCTTTGGTGTTTCTCTAGAAGAGGCAAAAGGGAACAGTATTAGGTATATAAGTTTAGGGTTGGTGTAGTGAAAAACTCCAGATGCAAAGCTTAAATGCTGGGATCTAGTGATGTTCAGGTTGACAAATAGTCAACCCACACCTGACCCAGACCCAACCCGGCGTGTTCCTTATATACAAATGCCCAACCCACCCCATCTCTGATGTCATGGAGGTGCAGGGTGTGGCCGGTGCACCCTTATAAATAGAAGCAGTCGGTTGCAGAAGTGGGGCACAGTTAGTTTGCAGGTGGAAAGCCCGGCAAGGGCAGCAGGAAGAGCTTAGCCCAAACCTGTCCATGGCCTGAATATTTGGTGCAAGTGTTGGCCCAAACCTGCTCGACCTGCAGGTAAACCTGAGGGTCCCATGGGCTTCGGGCCAGCCTGCACATCACCACTGGCGTCTCAATAAAGAAAATGTTCCTGGGATATTCAACCTGCAGCATACTAGGGGGGTTTGACATAAAACTCTCACCCCTCATGAACTACATTCAAAAGCTACAACACCTAGAGGGCCTCAGGTCACTGTTGTAAATACCAACCAATCACAAACTTCCTACTTACTTATCAAGAAGTTTTTCTGGGAAATGATCAGAATTGAGGCGGGGGGGGTCTTGCTATAATGGCATGTAATGTCTAGAAATACTAAAGACATATTCTGGGGAAGACGACCCCCTTTATGTCTGGGGCCAATATAAATGGCCAACTTGGAATCCTCCAGGACAGGTCCTTCATTATCTAGTCAATAGTTTATAGAGTCTGTGCAGAGGGAGACCAGCAGTTAAACAGATGAATTATAAGCACATTTGCTCTTATGGAAAATTCCATACAGTTCTTTAACTGAGCGCAAACGAGAGACCAAATAAAGCATCTGTTTTTTTAGAATTCCTCCCCCCATAGATCCAATGTATTCAAGCACATGGATTTTCCTGATATACATGGAGACACTCTGTACCTACCTCTGCTCACAGCAGCAAGACCAGATTATGTTAGCTCAGCAACAACGGCACTGGATTTTCAGTTTGCCAGATGAAACATTTGCCTAGATGTCAGCACTAATTAATGCAACATGAGCTGATCATCTTCACAGTGAGGAAGAGAAAGGTCTGGCCTCAATGGATCCATGCTCAACCTGCAGATTATGCTAAACTCTTCCATTCACAGACCCATCTCCCATGCCAGGAGGACGGCATTTGTTCCCTCCAGTGATAAACAAATTATACACAAAATCAATTCCACTTCACAATTATTTTCCCTACTGGGTATTCTTTCTCTCTCTCCTCCTCTGCTCCCTCTAGTAAAGTCTGCATCCTGCAACTTGCTAATGAGCTGGGGGCCTTTCTATTCCAGGTGGCACCCCCTGCCTGGAAGTCATGACATTTCCCATTTCGAATGCTGCTGGCATTTTTTCGACAGCTCCTGCTAACTAGCCTTTTTGACCCACTCTAAGAGCAACTCATCTGATCGAATCTTCTAACCTGCCAATCATCCGTGCAAATGATCTTCACAGTCACTCCCAAGGCAGAATAGAAAGGGAAAGCTAGAGAGAGAATATGAAGTAGGGAAGCAAGCTGCCTCTGCTGCTACCTAATGAGAATACTTTAGTCTCCGAGGCAGCTGAAACACTGAAAAACTAGTGGGAAAATGAGGACAGCATTGAATGCAGAGCTTGGTAATTACTGATTTCTTTCCATACAGAGATAATTCTGTAAGCAACACCTCAGAGATTTTCATCTTTTTTTCTAATTTTTTTTTTATATATTTTTTTTTAAACTCAACACCAGCACATTTTACCATATAAATAGAAAAAAAATATAGTCATCTCGGCAGCTGCTTTCACAACACACGTCTAATAATACAGTTGTGATCCTCAAAATCCCACAGGAGCTAAGCAGGCAGTATGCTAATTAATTTTACCAATTTATGCTGCTATTCAGTGAATCAGAAGTCAATTTAATGGAGATTACAAAAAATATCTGTGTGTTTGAAAATAGTGCAGCCACATAGACAAAGTAGTGATTCTTAATACATGTTGG
Organism: Xenopus petersii; assembly: GCA_038501925.1. Lineage (NCBI taxonomy): Eukaryota > Metazoa > Chordata > Amphibia > Anura > Pipidae > Xenopus > Xenopus petersii. The sequence goes on from CM076682.1 coordinate 136,440,873, forward strand.
GATACATTTTATATTTTGTCCTGTAATCATTTGCCAGATGTATTTATCTGCTGAAACTTATATTCATTTGTCAAGATTGGATTGCTTCTATTAGCCAGTTTTTCACAGATGAATTAGACATTACTGTAACCCTCCTTTCACTACTCAAACATGGGAAGATATCCTGTTTTGTACAGATATATTAAACCAATGCCTAGTTAAATACAGGCCTTGCTCTCAATCTTCCAACCTAGTGTATACAGCACAGGGATATAATGCAGCCCTAAACAAGGGTCAGGGATAATTACAATTACTGTTCTTTGTTCCTATCAGTGTGTCTAATGCTTGCTCATTATAAAAGTAAATAATGTATGTATGTATATATATAGTAGTATTCACTGTTCTCATCAGTGTGGCTAAGACCAATGGGAGAATAGATATAAAGATGACCATACATTGGCTACTTACTTGGCCGCTCTCGACTGAGTTAATGGGGCCATCATACAGCATGCCCAACTGTTAATTAGATAGCTAGCCATTGTGCTTGAAAATCCCATTGGATGAGGACTGCATCTGTATGTTGATGTTGTCCAATCCCGACAGGTCTGCAAAGGATCTGATTGAAATCAGATCATATCACCCCAATAGGCCCAGCACTAGGGTGGCCAAATATACACTCCTTTGGCGAGTCTATTGGTGTATGGCCAGTTTAATTCTTAATAATTAACAGTTTCTGGTACACAATGCCTTTCTATCCTGATATCTCTTAAAGGAACAGTAATGCCAACAAATTAAAGTGTTTTAAAGTAATTAAAATACCATGTACTGCTTCCCTGCACTGATAAAACAGGTGAGTTTACTTCAGAAATCATGGAGGCAGCCATTAGAGACATGGGTTACAGAGCAGATAACAGTCATTCTGCATTGTAAATGAGCTAGAGAGAGTGCAGAGACTAAGTGCAACTAAACTGGTAAGAGGGATGGAAGACAAATTATGAGGGGAAACTGTCAAGGTTGGGGTTGTTTCTGCTTGAAAAAAGGCGCTTGCGAGGGGACATGATTACACTTTACATGTACATTGCTGCTATTGACAAGCTGAAACTTTAGGCTGGTGCAATAAGTTTAGTATATAAAATATGGCATTATTAGACATATTCATTCTCAGGGCTTAGTTCTCCTTTAAGAGTGGCTTGGATGATTTCTTGGATAGACATAATATGAAAGGCTATTTTGATACTAAACTCTATAGTTCGTATAGATTTGCATATATGTGAAAGTATGAAGGGGTGTGTATATGGATGCTGGGTTTTCATTTGGAGGGGTTAAACTTGATGGACTTTGTCTTTTTCAACCCAATTTAACTATGTCACTATGTAGAATACCATTGTAATTCATTACAGAGCTTATCTGTTATATGCTAAATAACCTAAGGCTTTTCTCCTTTTCCAGCTTGAATGGCTGCCCCCATGGCTACTTCACAGCTTGTTTATATAAACTATAGTAGTCTTTCTGAAGCATACACATAACTTGTACTGGGCAACAGTACATTATATTTTAATTACTTTAAAATAGTTTAATATTTTGCCGTTACTGTTCCTTTAAAGGGGTAGTTCACCGTCCAAACATTTTTTTTTACAATTTCTGTTGTTTTCAGATTGTTCCCCAGAAATAAAGATTTTTTTTTATTTTTTACAGTTTTACCAAAACTGAAGTTGAAAGTTTAATGTTCTGGTCTCTGCTCTGGCAGCTCAATTACCCGGGTGCAGATTCTGAACGGTTACAATTTGATACATTTCTCAGCAGCATCTGCTGAATATCATCAACTATTGTATCAATTCTTACAGCTGCCTGTAATGAAACCCAGAGATTCTGCTCAGCAGAGACAAGAAATGTATCAACTTATGTATCAATTTAGAACAGTTTACAGGGTCAGTAACCCCACCCACCTGAGCTGCTTCAGAAAGACATAAAAAGGTGAAAAATTAAACTTTACACTTCAATATTAAATACATACAGGGGAATGTAATAAAAGTCGCAAAGAGCAAAACAATTCGCACCAATAAGACTAAAAATCCACATCTCGCAATGTAATATTGTTCCTTAAACTGTTATTGCATTGCGAATTCGCACAAAGCAAAATTTGTTCACGCAAAGGCATAACTTTTCGCATTGCGAATAGTTTTTCCGTTAGCGATTTTTATTACATTCCCCCGATAGTGTTGGAAGGTGAACAACCCCTTTAAACTGTACCCTCAAGTTCAGCAGTTTTCAGCTTCTCTTCTATAACGTCTCAGAATAGAACAGAGAGAAAGCGTGCTTGTTAAACAGCAACATTTCATGGTATGGGACCCATTATCCGGAAACCTGTTACTCAGAAAGCTCTGGTTTATGGGAAGGCTATCTCCCATAGGCTCCATTTTAATCAAATAATTCAAAACTATGTACTTGATCCCAACGACAATATAATTAATCCTTCTTGGAAGCAAAAGCAGCCTATTGGGTTTATTTAAATATTTACATGATTTTCTAGTAGACTTAAGGTATGAAGATCCAAATTACAGAAAGATCCCTTTTCTGGAAATCCCAGGTCCCGAGCATTCTGGATAACAAGTCTCATACATGTATAAACTGAGAACAAAAATGAATCCAGGTCACAATTTCATCACCATGGCCACAGCACAGGTGTAGAGAGTCCCTTACAAACTTAAGGGCAAAGGAAGCCCCTTTTTTATTTATCTGTTGGACATATTAAAGGAAAACTATACTCCCAAAAGGAACACTTAAGCAACAGATAGTTCATATCATATTAAGTGACATATTAAAGAATCTTACCAAACTGGAATATATATTTAAGTAAATATTGCCCTTTTACATCTCTTGCCTTGAGCCACCATTTCGTGATTTCTCTGTGCTGCCTCAGAGATCACCTGACCAGAAATACTACAACTTTAACTGTAACAGGAAGAAGTGATGAAGCAAAAGATAGAACTCTGTCTGTTAATTGGCTCATGTGACCTAACATGTATGGTTTGTTGGTATGTTTGTGAGTACAGTGAATCCTATGATCCCAGGGGGGCGGCCCTTATTTTTTAAAATGGCAATTTTCTATTATGATTACCCAATGGCACATACTACTAGAAAAGTATATTATTATGAAAATGGTTTATTTACATGAAGCAGGATTTTACATATGAGCTGTTTTATGCAATATCTTTTTATAGAGACCTACATTGTTTGGGGGGTATAGTTTTCCTTTAAGAACAGATATATTAGTACATTCCCGTTTCAAGGCAGATTCTGCCTTGCCTAAAAACCTGTCAAAATCCTCACCAACTACCATGACTCTACTGACAATCTAAGCCTTGTATAATAATTACACACACATGGAGAGTATAGGATTATCACATAAGAAAAAGCTTTGGGATGGGGCATAACTTGACTGATCACTGGGGTATGGACAACATGAAAGGAACCAGTCAAGACAGCAAATAGTAGCAAAGGTACAGTATATGCTTGTACATGAACAATTAGGCACAGAAAAGTGTTTGAAGGTAGAATGTCTTTAAAGACAATTTTAAAGCTGCTTTCAATCACTCTTAAGTCTGCTTCATTTTCAAAGTGTATGTATGGATATGACATCCATGGCAATAACAATTACCCATTTGATCTTTAACCGCCTAATATCTATTTTTTAGTATATAATTATAACTGTTTCATTATCCCAATACATTTGTGCATCTAGCAGAAGAACACTGGAAAGTGTTTTGTTGCTAAACCTAGTGCGTCATTCAATCCCCAGTCTTACAATTTATATTGGAAAACATTCTTTCAGCTATTTAATGTCAGGGTAGAGTCTTTCCGTGTGTAGTTACATATGTTTTGTCTAAGGGCAAATGCCTTCAGTATTGAAGTACTGTAGGTGGCTGGGCACACTAGGAGGCCCTTCAGCAGAAGCACCCAGTCACGGTTTCTTAAGGTATCCATAGACGCACCGATAATATAATACAAAATACATTTTCGTGCAATACTTGGTGTGTGTATGGTGGGAGACAAGCCAATAGATATCGGCAGAAGACTTGGAAATCAGTTAGCTCATCGATTCGGTTGGCCGGAAAATTTTGTTTAGACGCTTTTGAAGGCACCTGAACATCGGCCATTGTTAGTGCTGAATCACCAGATATGGGTAGAATTCTATTGTTTCTACCTGTATATCTGATGATTCAGCTCTACACGTGTGTATTGAAATGAACAATCGTTCCAGGAAAGATCGTAATTGTAACGGCCAACTTTAGCTGTGAGCCATACATGGATATAGTGCTTAGAACAACACAATAAAGTTAGGTTTCTATGCAGATGAAATGAGGGACCTTGTAGCAGTGAAGTGGCCTAGCAGTCTATAGTTACCACTGCTTATAATATATGCAGATTCAAGGATACGTATCTCTATGGAAAATAACTTTCAGAAACAATGTTACATAAAGAAATAAAAAAGAATGAATGGATTAAGAATGTGCACCACTGCCGATAACCGTTGGACAGGGTCTTTATCCAAAGCAAACTTAGAAGAGCAGAACCAGTTTAACGGGGGGGGGGGGGGGGGAAACATCTATAGATTATTTTTAAAGGGGATGTTCACCTTTTGAGTTAACTTTTAGTATGATGTAGAGAGTGATATTCTGAGATAATTTGCAATGGGTTTTCATTTCTTATTATCTGTGGTTTTTAAGTTATTAAACTTTTTATTTGGCGGCTCTCCAGTTTCTCATTTCAGAAATCTGGTTGTTAGGGTCCAAATTACCCTAGCAACCCTGCACTGACTTGAATAAGAGACTATTATCTGAACAGGAGAGGGATAGGTTATCTGAACAGGAGAGGGATAGAAAGACAACTAATGAAAAGTAGCAATAACAATAAATTTGTAACCTTACAGAGCATTTGTTTTTATATGGGTCAGTGACCCCCATTTGAAACCTGAAAAGACTAAAAAAAAGAAGGCAAATAATTCAAAAACTATAAAAAAAAATAATTAATGAAGACCAATTGAAAACTTGCTTAGAATTATCCATTCTATAGCATACTAAAAGTTAACTCAACGGCTCTTACAGACGAGCGTTTTTAGCTGCGCTCCCCTGCGTTCCTGTTTCATGCATTTAGCCGCAGGGGAGCGCAGGAGTAGACGCACTGAATTATTTTCAATGGGGCTGTACTCACACAGACGCATGTAAGCGCCGAACGCTGAGTACAGCCCCATTGAATATAATTCAGTGCATCTACTCCTGCGCTCCCCTGCGGCTAAATGCATGAAACAGGAACGCAGGGGAGAGCGCAGCTAAAAACGCTTGTCTGTAAGAGCCCTAAGGGTTGAGACACACAGGCAGATTAGGGGAGATTTAGTCACCTGGCGACTAATCCCCTCTTCGTCTGGGCAACAATCTCTCCAAACTGCCTTTGAGTGTCTTCCCGTCCACTATAATGAAAAGTTGCCTGCGCTAAAGCACACGCGGTACTTTGTTTTCCAAAGTCACCCGAAGCTTCCTCGTGAAGCAACTTTGGGCGACTTTGGAAAACGAAGCACCGCGTGTGCTTTAGCGCAGGTGACTTTTCATTATAGCGGACTGGAAGACACGCAAAGGCAGTTCGGGGAGAACGTTGGCCAGAAGAAGAGGCGATTAGTCACCAGGCGACTAAATCTCCCCGAATCTGCCCGTGTGTCACAACCCTAAAGGTGAACCACCCCTTTAATGAAAGAATAATAAGCTCTGTGGGCTTCTTTTTTAGTGCTAATTCGCACTAGTGCAGTTACCCACAGCAGCCAATTAGCATTTTGTTTTTGTCAGTTTATTACAATTTAGCAAATTAGATCGATTTGGTTAGGCTCCTCTGCCTCTTAGTTAAATGCATGTTACTTTTAACCATTTCCAGAAGAGCAGAAAAAAAGGCAAAAATATTCAATTAAAATCCCTGACTTGCCTCCACCTTAACCATCCCTCTGTGGTGACCATCGACTAGCAGAGGGCCATGGAGACAAGCTGGTTAAAGCCTTGGGTTGATCAGGTATCAGAGAGCCCATGTGTCACAAATATGTCCTTTCAATGTAACAGAAGAAGCTCCAGTTAAGTCTGCAACTTGAATAGAATACTGCATACAGTGTCTCTGCACCAGTGCTAGGGGGGTCTTATAAATCTGTAATCACCGAATAAATAATTATGCATCTAGATTTTAATTATAACTTGCTGGCGGCAATTCAGATTTAAACAGGGTCCACAATAAGAACTGTAAGCCAGATGCAAGAATTTTATATCCCTTCCGGCTATGAGCAAATGAAAACATTGTTTTAAAAAAAAAAAATCTGCTTTACATGCTGGGCCTAAAAAGATGACTCAACCCAAGTGAAGAAACCATTTCCATAGTATGTCCAGCCCTACCGTAATTAAGCATTTGGGGAATTATAAGCAGCTATCATTCTGGATGCTATGACAAGAATTTTTGCTTCACAAGTAATAATGCACTCCACGGTGAGAATGGGCTTTTGTTCTTGCAGCGAGAGAACAAGTTGTGCCAACAGTCTGATAACATGCAATTCTTAAAGGCTTGTCCTTTGAGATGCAACTCTGAAAAATACAGCCCAAAGCCCTTCTTTGTCCAGCTATCTTATAGTGTCCCTTCAGAGGTTCCAGTTTCTGCAGACAAAGGCTAAATGGATATCATGTGACTGGAAGCACTTGAAGGAGCAAGCATGAACCATGAGCGAAAACCAATAGTTTAGAGACTGTTTTGCCTTCTCCCCAGTTATTTTCATCTTCCCATTGTCCGTTGTACATTTAAATGTCATCCTAGATGGTCAGCCACTTCAGCTCTGACAGCCTTTTATTTCAAGAATGTTTCTTAGTGCATTAGGGGAGAACAAAGCCTGTCGAGGATTCTGGCTGATGTCCTGATATTAATAATGCAGTATAACACAAGTAAGATATTCTCACTCTTGTGTATGAACTACAAAAACACTAACAAAAGCAGGAATATTAACAATCAAGCACATTTGGAAAGATGTTTTTTGTACAGATGGGACAAACATTCTAGATCTTACCAGAAGTTCTGTATCTGTTCTAGATTATAGTGACAGTTGTATACAGTCCTAAAGGCAAATATTTATTGATAGGGATTTGATAAAATTGTTTAATAGGTCACTTAGTAGGAAACCAATCCATTTTGACATGATTCGGGGAGATTAGTTGCCCCGACGACAAACCGCCTCTTCCCTACCTTCCGGCCGGCTATAATGAAAAATTGTGGGATGGCACTCGCGTTGCTTCGTTTTCCGAAGTCGCCCGAAGTTGCCTCACGAGGAACTTCGGGTGACTTCGGAAAATGACCCGTGAGTGCCATCCCGGTGGTGGTTTTTCATTATAGCCGACGGGAAGGTAGGGGAAGGCAGTTCGGGGAGACTGTCGCCCCGAAGAAGAGGATATTTGCAGATGGGGTGACTAATCTTCCCAAATCTGCCCGTGTGCCCTTACCCTAAATCTCAAACACTCCCCATTACTAATTAGCATTTGTAGGGCTCTTTTGTTCATTTTAGGGGATCCCTTGATGCTAAATTTGGTGGTTGATATCCTAAAGGAGAAACTTATAACGTTGTTCTAAATGAGACTTCCGTGTTTTTATTTTCCAAGCAGAAGACCCTAGATAAAGTACTGAGCGATGCATGAAAAGCCTACAAATGTTGGATTGCACCTCAATTCTTAAAGGAGAATTCAACCCGTAATAAAAAAAAACCCTCCCCCTACCCTTGGTAGACAACCCAACAATTGGAGTAAATTTCCGGAGAATGTACAGTTGTTTGGGACCGGAAGATTTACTCCAACTGTGCAAGCGTCGAAGATGTTGTCAAGACACGAATATTACAGGAGAAGAAAAAGATGGCGCCTGTGAACTCAGAGACCAGAATCTGCATGGAGGGGTGAGTAAAAAATTAGGGGCATTTGCCTGGGGGGGGGTTTATTACAGATTGAATTCTCCTTTAAAGGGGTGGTTCACATTAAGTTAACTTTCGGTATGTTAACGAATGGCTAATTCTAAGCAAATTTTCAATTGATCTTCATTCTTAATTATTAATAATTTTCCTTCTTCTGACTCTTTCCAGCTTTCAAATGGGGGTCACTGGCCCCATCTAAAACCAAATGCTCTGTAAGGCTATACATTTTTTGTTATTACTACTTTTTATTACACATATTTCTATTCAGACCCTCTCCTATTCATATTCCAGTCTCTTATTAAAATGAATTCATGTTTGTTAGGGTAATTTGGACTCTAACAACCAGACTGCTGAAACAGCAAACTGTAGAGCTGCTGAATGAAAGCTGAAAGAGCCAAATAACTCAAAAACCACAAATAATAAAAAATGATTATCACTTTCTACATCATCATACAAGTGAATATTCTGGGGAACAACCCCTTTAACAATGAAAAATCTGGAAAAATATGAAAATTAATGTATTTAAGAAAAATAAAAAAAATTAAGACCAATTACAAATTGATATGGAATACTGTCTACATCATACCAAAAGTGTTTTGTAGATGTAAAAAAAAAAATATATTCTATATATGGACTAACAGGTAGGTAGGATGTGTTGTTCAATTTCAACTATCAGGTTTTCTACAAATGTGCAAGTGATGTGACCTTGTAAATAAGGCGCATTTCATTTGAAGCCAATATTCGACACATCAGTTGGAGACCCTTTAGAATGTATATGCAAGGCTGACTTCAAGGGTATATAAGACAACCATGACCCAGAAAAGGGAAACATTCTCAGCAAATGTATTTGTCTATAGTCTTGTGCCCAGATCGTACATGATTAACCCCCTGGCACTGACAGATTTGCATTGGAAGTTACTTTAAATAATTCAGAATGTTGGCTACCCTGTGCAGCTGGATGGGTTGGAGATATGTCTACCGAGACTAAGCTTCTGGGAAAATGAGCATTATCCTGTCAATGAAGATGTAAACAGAATGCTCAGAGGCAGTCTTATTTGTGACATTACAAGCAGCTCAGGAAGAAGGAAGCCTGTAATTGTTGGATGTTCACAGATCAAGAATGAAGTTTTTGTTGCTACAACACAAAGCAAGATCTTTATTAATGACACCAGTGTATTAGGGTTGGGTGACATCAGTTCAGGTTGAATAAAAGTAAGTTGATTAAAGTGTTGGTTGTAGTGCTATAACAGCTGCCAATATTTTGTTCCATAAGAGTGGTTACACCAACTAGGAAAATGTACATCTGAATGTGGACCTGATAGAAACTAAGGATTTTCTTCCTTATTTGCCCTGTTCCATCCACCGGCCACAAGAGTTATCAGCAGACAAAATGATAGGATAATAATAGGATCTCAAGATGCCTTCCTTTCAATAGACGAGAATTCAAAATCAGGACATTTTAGTCCATGCCCAAACCATGCATTGTTACATCCACTCTGCTGATTCTTTGGAATTCCTCCTATCACCTGGTCAGCACTGTTCCTTTAGGACAGCACAGTTTAGGATTAATCCACAGAAAATGGGACAACTGGAAGGGGGGGTTTGAATGATGGTCTATTGAAACTAATCCCCTGCGATGCCATGGCTAGATGAAGAGGTAGTATGGTGAAGACTCCTAACCAAATCTGAGCACGTACGACCGTATTTATTTATTTTTTTGCCAGTTATAAATTGATGGAATATCCTATTGAATGTTTTTCTTTTCTGCATGCAAATATCGGTGTCGTCTGGTGTGGGCATTAGTGATGGGTGAATTTGTCCCATTTCACTTCACCCAGTGGGCATCATGAACAACAAAATCAAGAAGTCTCTAAAAATAATTGCAAAAGCAACCAGTACTATTAGCTAGGGATGCACCAAATCCACTATTTTGGATTTGGCCGAACCCCCAGATCCTTGAAAGATTTGAACAAATACCAAACCTAATTCGACCCCTAATTTGCGTATGCAAATCAGTGAGGGGGAAGAAAAAAAGAGAGGCCAGCACGCGGCTTAAAAATTTTTTACTTCCTTGTTTTGTGACGAAAAGTCACATGATTTTAAGGATTCAGATTCGGTTCAGCGAGGCACAAGGATTCAAATCAGAATCCTGCTGAAAAGGGGCGAATCCTGTCTGAAACGAAGCCTGGATTCGATGCATCCCTACTATTAGCAAACTAAATGGTCCCTGATTTCCTTTACATAATAATAAAAAATATTAGTAATATGATAATATCCAGATTTCAACCAGCCTCTCCCACAAATGAAATGCAGCAATTCGTATTGCAGATAGGGCTTATTTGCAAAGATGGGTGCTAAGATTCTCTAGTGCAGTTGCATTTATCAGATCTATAGTCTCACTGGGTTCTTATGAAACAATTTTGAAATTAGAAAAATGTTTCAGGCAAATGTTTTTTACCCTAAAAATTGTTTCCCTGTTTGTACTGGAATCCTTGTAGGCAATAATATAAAGATATATCTTACCTCCATATGCACGTGTGCAAGGCAGTCATCAGTGTTTGCTGTTTGAAAGACTTTTGCTGAAACTATTGTTTTTCCCAAACACTCTCATACTTTCTCCAGCTTCAGGCTGTAACTTCACATTCGGTACCGTAAAAATGGAAGACACTGCGGGAAAATAGACATTGCGTTAAAGTTTAATGGAAATTTCTTGTTTTGCTTTTTCAAGTAGAACTGTCACCAAACTATTGTGGATGGTTAAATCTATTTCACAATATTAATTGCCTGCAATGGGAATGCCCAATACCTTGTGCCACCTACTGGCCACACTCTTTACAGCATTGCTGAAAAATTTGTGGACACTGTTCTCCATATTTGTTCCCATTTTTTTTTGCACCTTACTGTAGATAATGTCCATCTGTACTGTCATCTTGCTCTGCTATGCTTGATACCTGCCACTTTTATATGGCCTACACTAAAGTGAAAACTTGACCCTTTAGACCATGGCATCCAAGAAAATCACCCTCTGGGCACAGTTCACACAGCATTGCTCTGTATCCCAAGCCTGGCGTAGCTTACATATGTTTACAAGTATACTGCAATTCTGCAAGCCAAGTTTATATATATGGAAAGGGAAAGGCCTTATCCTACCGCCGAGTTTATGTTTGCTAACGATTATCTGCCAGACACAGAAACCCTATTTCTGTAAACTTGAAATTTCACTAGAGGCATAGAACGTAAACCTTCCTTTAAAATATAATGATTTTTTCATCTTTATTCTCCCCCCTTCAAAAGGTTTCACTGCTCCTGATGTTTAACGTTATGCAAAGACGGGTTTCTGCCAATGAATATCGCCTTATGGTTATGCTTCTGCAAATAACCTGCTGTGAGCTGATAAAAGGATTAATGCAACCAAAATTCTTAATCTGTGAAATTACAAATTAAATTCTCATATTAAAAATACCACCCTGAGGTATTTTTTTGTGGTTTTAATTCCCCTCTGGTGTTCTGCATATATTGTGCGTGTTAATGACTAGGACACGTCTCTCCCGGCTGGCAGCCTGCTGCACAGTGATAATGTGCAGGCATTTATTTTACTGATGGAGCTGGAATTAACCACTGACTGATAAACTAAGTGGCAACTGGGTAATAACTTCATATTAAGTGAAAAGCACTACTAGAGAATACTGTATTCAGGGACTATCAAAATCCTAGCTGTGCTTAATCATTCATTCAGATCGGATTGAGATGTCACAAATGTAAAATGATCACAGTGGAGTGGTCTGGTATAAATGCTGAAGGGAAAAAAAAGAATGAATTAATTTTATTTTGTAAAGGGAGAGGCATTTGTAACCAACACTAGGGACTCATTTTAAGCACAAAGCAAAAGCCTGTTCTACTCTATGTGCTGCTGGATAAGAGCTGTATTTAGGGGGGCAGTTACGGGCTGCATTGATACTCACACATCAGGGACTTAAGCAATGGAAACAGCAGACTAAGTTCTCTAAGGTTCAGTCAGGGCCATATACAAGTATGGGATCTTTTATCTGGAAACCGAATTTCAGATAGCTCTGAATTATGGGAAGGGCATCTCCCATAGACTCCATTTCAAGCAATTCATTCTATTTTCTTTTAAATAATTTCCCTTTTCTCTGTACTAATATAACACCGTTGGTCATTTAATATTCTCCTCCCTGCAAAAAAGTGCAACAATACAAAAGGGTGCAAGAGCGTGCCCCTTAATACTCTTGCACCGAGCACTTCTGCCTTGGGGTATAGTAAGTATAATGGATGCTATTGTTTTCTGAATTATTTAAAATGACAAAATTATTCCAAAGTTAAAAAAGAAACCTGACACGCATGTGTCATTAATACCGGTATGGGATCCAGAAACCCGTTATACAGAAAGCTCCGAATTACGGAAAGGCGGTCTTCCATAGACTCCATTTTATCCAAATAATCCAAATTTTTAAAAAATGATTTCCTTTTTCTCTGTAATAATAAAACAGTACCTTGTACTTGATCCAAACTAAAATTTAATTAAACCTTATTAGAGGCAAAACAATTCTATTGGTTGTAATGTTACATAATTTTCTAGTAAACATAAGGTATGAAGATACAAATTACAGAAAGATTTGTTATCTGGAAAAACCACAGGTCCCTGAGAATTCTGGATAACAGGTCCTATACAGGTACCTAAGTTTGTGGAAATACTGTCATCCTCTATGTTTCCTTTGATTCTTTTGGTTTCTTCTGACCTATATAGTCTATTTTTGTATATTACCAGCTGCCACTTTGTTATCATCATTAAAAGGAACAGTTCAGTGTAGCAATAAAAACTGGGTAAATAAATAGGCTGTGCAAAATAAAAAATGTTTCTAATATAGTTAGTGAGCCAAAAATGTAATGTATAAAGGCTGGAGTGACTGGATGTGTAACATAACAGAACAGAACTCTACTTCCTGCTTTTCAGATCTCTAACTCTGAGTTAGTCAGAGACTTGAAGGGGAGCCACATGGGACATAACTGTTCAGCGAGTTTGCAATTGATCCTCAGCATTCAGCTCAGATTCAAAATCGACAGTTATGAGCCATGTGCCCCCCTCAAGTCACTGATTGGTTACTGCCTGGTTTCTGTTATGTTAGACATCCAGTCACTCCAGCCTTTATACATTACATTTTTGGATAACTAACTATATTAGAAACATTATTTTGCACAGCCTATTTACCTAGTTTTTTTTTTTTTTTACACTGAAAAATTTCTTTAAGTGGTTACTCATAAAAAAAAAAAATCACTGGTTCTTTAATAAATGTTTCACAAATAGTTTGTATTATATTTTGCATAAAGTTAATACAAGATTTAAATATTGTAACTGGCCAATTGGCCCATTCCAGAATGAATCAGTATTATAGGACAATAAAGACAGTGTAAGTTTGATATTGCTAACAAGAATGAGTAATGGCTAAAGTTGCCATTAAAGTTTATTCATTGTAATGCTGAAAATTTGAATCTTGCAAATAAGATGATGGTGTTAAAAGGTGATTTTAGTGATGTCTTGTCCAATGAACATTTTGTGCAAAAGATTCTCTTCTTCTTTGACTCACACGGTCTCCCTTTTCCTGGTCCAGCTCACTACTGTATACAAGCTATAACTTATGAATTACTGCTTATGTGCACTATAACCTATTAATTATGGTCCTTTGTACATCCAAATGTACCCAGGCCAAACACGACACCCTTGTTGTGTTACTCTTCTTCACTATCCATGGGACACTTGCTTACAACAAAGCCTGGCCAATCACAGGAAAGTTCAGAGAAGAACACTACATGAAATGAGAAACACACAGCAAGTGGGACAGTCTAAATTACTGCTTGGAGGGGGAGTGGCTTCCCCAAAATAATGCTTTCAGTTGCTTCCTTTTTATATAACCTTTGATCTGTAAGAATCAAATCCAATAGATATGTTTGGGTGTATGTTTTAGCCTAATATACTGGTTTTTACAAGTACTGGAAACCAGCTGCTTAATTTATGTTGCGAATAATGCTTTCTTTAGTAGATGAGACTCATGAAATGACCACCATGTCCTTAATTTCTGCCACACTCCAGAGGAATGTCTTTTCTGATATATATTTATGCACAGACTATGAGAAAGAATAGGGTGTTCTCCCCTGCTATGTACAATTGAATTAACAGTCCAGTTTAGCTGGTCATGCCATGATGCAAGACCAGCCCCTTCTGGTTTCTTTGCAAAGTGGTTCTTGTCACCTGGGTCTGAATTATCCAGCCTCTGTTATCTACTGACCTTCCAAGCTGACATTGACCCTATCTCTGACTACTGATTTTGACATCTGAATTTGTGTACTCTACCTGGGAGCACCTATCTTTTACACTCCTGCCCCTTGAACGCTTGCCTCTGCTCTATTGCCTCTCCTCCATCTATAGTGGATGGTATAGAAAAGGCTATGCCACCATGAATGCTCCTGTAGAGCTACCAATACCACCTTAGCTAAACAAACAGATTATTTTTGTAAACACTCGAAACACACAAATTACAGCAGAAATGTACTAAATGATATCTGCTAATTTGTGGTCTTGGGTTGGAGTTACTGGACTAAATTGAGGTTTGAAGTTATAACACCCCCATGCAGTAAATTCTACCTCCTTATTGTCAACGCAAAGAGCTTGCAATCCATGCGTGGCTTTTTAAATGAACTAACTTACAGTATCTTTGATTCTATACTATATCGTTGATTCTGTATTTATAGTCTTCCAAGAACGTTTCTTCCCCCTCTACTTCTTTAGAGCTGTTCAGTATAAAAATAATTTTTAAACACAATTTTTCCAAAAATTACAAACAGTAAAAAAAAAATATATTATTTGAACCGTCTTTGCGTTTTTCTGGATGTCACATTGTGTTAAATCAAGTGGGATGTGATTCTTCATTGAAAATTCAAAGAATCTGAAATGCTTGATACTTATTTCTATATTTGTGTTTTTCATCGCTTGAGGGAGAGCATACAAGAGTTTCCATTTACTTCTGAATAATCTGTATGCTCTTCACAAATGTCACTCTAGCAACAAAACCGTCTTCTTCCAAATTGTTTTCCTTGCCTTACCCTTCATGTTGAGCACATATTCTAGGGTTATTAATGTTTTTTTCACACATTTTAAAGGACTGTCTGATATAGTTTTTTAAATGGACAAGGCTGGGTTCTTGCTATTCCTTGGCATTGGAAAAACGATGGCTTGACTTTTAAGAGGACCCTTTTTATTGTACAAAAGCTATGCAGTAAAAATATTGATACTATTGTAAAATATTGTAATACTGTTGGTATAGATACAGTGCATGTTACAATATATATGCTTTGTCATACAGTTCTAGCAGGTTCATATGAGCTCATTAGCATGGTCAGTCAAATGAGGGTAGAGGTACTGATTTTCTTCTAGTGAGTAGTGATGGGAGAATCTCGTTTTTGACGCCGGCGCCTGTTTATTTGACGCTTGCGTCCGTTTTTTTCAGATGTGGTGAAAACATTTTTTGATGGCGCCGATTTTTTTCGGGTGAATTTTCGCCGACGTTCCGCGAATTTATTCGCTGGTGGCGAATCGCGCAAATTTGCCGCAAATTCGTGCCTGCCGAATAAATTCGCCCATCACTACCAGTGAGCCCTCCAGACAGGAGTCTAATCAAAGCCTATGGACACACCTATGGCACTTTATGGAGGCAAACGCAGGAAACAGATGGCAAATTAAAGATGGGAAATGTAAAATTGGTATAGGGTAGGCAGGGGCAAAATGGCAAAAGGTAGTAAGACTGAGAGGGTATGATAAACAGAGGCAAATAAGAACAGGTGCAAAAGAAAAGGGCTGTACTAAATTCCCATCCATAGACCCCCAATTAGGGCAGGTTCTTCTGCAGTTGCTCCACCAATATTCTAGCATTTTTACACCACTGACCAATTTAGAAAGCACGGCCCCCAAAGTAATTCAAATATAATGACTGCTGCTAAATTAGTCAAAAAGACGATAAAATATGGGATATTAACTTTCTTCCCCATCAGAAGAGCCCTTGAACATTAACTACACATGCAGGCGAGAACAAATGGAAAGAACTTCAGTTTATATGACCCAAAGGGGAAGTATCTAAGGACAGCTAGTGCCTGCTAATTAAGGCCGTGATATAAAAATGGATATTAAGCTGGGGAAATGAGGATTCAGGATTCTGATTCTTAGATTAATTTATTTGACACAGGCATGAAATGTTTCTCAAATATATCTTCGGGGTGAAATAAATGTAGAAACAGTCTTAACAATAAAATAACTGATCCAAGAAAAGTGAGAAAAAGCAGAAAGGAACACGGCAGTGTACTTACTGTCACTTAGCTCCCATAGCCGGGGAGGGAGATCACTGAAATAATCATGGTTCAGAGCAGCTTGCGCCGACAGTCTGTTCTTTGGAAAACACTGGAGCAGCTTGGAGGCTAGATCTTCTGCATGATTCACATAGCTCAGCCTGCAAAGCATGACAAAAGAATCAAACACATCAGTGCATACAGGAATCAAAAAGAAAATATACCACTTTAGACTTCCAAGTTTCATGGTTTGTACTACCTACATATATTTACATAACCTGCTATAACTGGGGAGATCCAATCATAATCCTTTATAAATCAGAAGAACTTCTTGAGCATAATTTGCCATTTATACAGGCATGAGATCTAATTTGGTACTTTGCAAAATTTTCTGTCTCTGTCTGTAACAGGCAACCTTTTAAAACCGTATAGAAAAACATTATGGGGTCTATTTATTATGCTATGTAAAACGTCATTTGCCAGAAAAACAATGTAAAAAGCTGTGTAAAATAGATACTGAAAGCATGTTATTTTATGCCATGCGAATGCCAGATTTGCGCCAGTATTTTACACTGCTTCAGACCTTTGTAAATAAGTTCTGGTTGGAAATTCGCTCAAAGAAAAAGCGCATAAATAATGACATTTTTACGCCGTTTTTACATGGCGATGCCTGGCAAATTATTCCTCCGTTTTTTACACCACATAAAAAATATACCCTTATTGATGGGTTTTGCTTTTCCATTCCAGTCTGGGACCAGCTGCCATGGTGTTGCTCCCATAAGTAAAATGATATGCATGTATAAAGAAATGTACAACTGCAGGGTGTCTAGTTGCTTTGCTCTGGGTAGATGATCCGGTGAGATGGTGGGAGATCTGTAGAAATATCTTGAGACGCATAGGGCTTTATTAGCTGGTAAACAGCAGAGTAGCCCTATGCCCCAATTTTACATTCCATTACAGTCCATCAAACCCTCCAACTGAACCCCATACAAAGGAAGGCAAATTGTGGTCCTTCAATGTTTGAATTATATGTATGTCTTGTATCCCATTGCCCTTGACTTAATCCTTTATATTTGCAGTAGTTTTCCTGTTTCTCTGCTACCATGTTACACATACAAATAGTAAGAAGAGCTGCTTCGAAACTTCTTTACACAACGAAAAGAAATAAAACCTTTTTTCTAGGTAATGTAGATGGAAAAGTTGGGAAGAAACAAGTAATAAAAGGAACACATGACTCTGCTGCATAATAGAGACCCCTGCAACAGTCCAAGTCTGGATTCTAACTATACAGCTGTGAGATAAATGGTATCCAGATGTCTAATCTATTGCATCTAATACTGTCTAAAACTGCCTAACTCATAAGTAAATGATATGCTAAAGACCTCAGATTTCATGCAGAATTAGAGCTGGCCCAAGGAGCTTTGGCACTAAACACAAGGGTGGTTATTTGAGCCCTCATGCTTAACCCTGTCTGGAAGAGTTAGAGGAGAACACAGACCAGCGAATACTAAAGATGAACAGCTCAATGAGTATGTTGCTGTGCACACCACAAGGCATGTTCCTCTGTTTCTTACATCTAGTTCCAGGCATGTAAGGAAGACAAAATTGGGAATTGTGCTCCATATTAGCTCTTGAGGATGGTGACCCTCAGTATTTGTTCAGATAATTTCTATTTATTAAACTCCAGGCACATGTTTCTGTTTTTTTGAACAATGACCAACGTCCAGCTCCTAAGCAAATTGTTTCATTGAAAATAATTGGTATTTCAGAAATTTTATAAAAACAGGTCAGAACTTGTTTATGAAGATTGTCATTCATCCGGGTCATGGTATATCTATAGAAATAAATCAGCATAATCTGATAAACAGATTATGCTGATTGCAGCAACATTCCAGAGGATATATAGCAAAGCAAGATCCAAGATGTGAATTGAGAAAGCCAGTTGGATGACTGGTGAAACTTCATCAAGGAAAAAACACAGCAAGTCCAGTCGATTTGACTCATTTCTACAGATATACCATGACCTGGATGAATGAGAATCTTCACAAACAGGTCAGAACTTGGTCAAGCATGTCAGGTGCTTTCTCTGGTTCAACCACTGATGGCCTCTTTTGATATGCTATACAATAACAGCCTTCTAATTTCACATGGTAGTATACAGCAGCCTCCAAATGTATTGTTATTGCTACTTTTTATTACTCATCTTTGTATTCAGGCCTCTCCTATTCATATTCTAGTCTTTTATTCAAATTTATTCAAATAAATAAATGTGTAAATAAACAATACTCAATTGAAAAGCCAATGTTTATAAACATCTAAAAGAGAAGTTCTTCTAAAGAAGACGTTTCTGACATAATTATGGGCTGTTGTGGTCTACTAGTCAACGGGTCAAGATTAAGGTACATCACAATCTCTACTGCACCCTCCATATCCCTAACCCTCTAATGTTACCCGAGACTCACGTGGGTTCTACAAACAGCAATATCACAGAAAAAGAAAACGGTCACTAAAGAATACCCCACTACAAGAATTCAGCACCATGTGACAGCAAATTTACGGTGTTATTTATCAAAGGTGGAATTTTAGAGCTTTGTGAGGTTTATTATACCTCAAATTAACTCACAATTCCAATGGTTTCTAAATTAAGAAAAAAACTTAAATGTAAATAACTCGAATCAGTGTAGTCAGGGTGAGAAACTCGAATATTTGAATTGATAAGAGTTTTTGGTTGAAATAACCTTGAATTGCTCGAATATTCGAGAGAAACCCACTGAAAAAACTCGAACATCATAAAGGCTACAACCATCTTCAAATGGTTTAAGGGACCTCTGCCATTGACTTCTACATGATCTCAACAGGTTTTAAATGGCGTATTTTCGGATTCAAGCTATTTCCAGCTTCAGGGTATAAGAGATCTTTAAAAATTTGAGGTTGTTAAAAAAACCTCTACATTTTTTGAAAAAAAAACAAATTTTCAAGGACAAAACAACTCAGCCCTTGATAGATAACTCCCTTCAAATTATATACCCTTCAATTGTAAAACTCTGCCAGCTGACTATACTTCGTAAGTGTCATTTAGGTGTATCAAGCAATCTCTTGTAGTAGTACATACAAATTGATAATGAATAGTAGTATTCATTACAGAATAAGTATTTTGAGCTGAATAAACGACGTTTTTGAAACCTTTGATCCGAATACGTGCGTACAAAAAAATCCCCGGAAAATATGTGCCACCACTGATCAAGATGACAGAGATGTTAACATTTTTTATTCCATTCTGCAACTTCATTATACAGGGGTAGGGGTACAATCATCAAAGTTAATACAGGTATGGGACCTGTTATCCAGAATGCTTGGTACCTGGGGGCAAATTTACTAAAGGGCAAAGTGGCTAACGCTAGCGAAAATTCGCTACCATGACGTAATTTTGTTTACCAACGGTGTAAATTCGCTAGCGAAGTGGACCAACTCTGGCGCTACTTTGCACCCTTACGCAAGGCGAAGTTGAGCTATGGCGAAGAGATGTAACTACGCTAATTCCCTAACTTGCAGATTTTCGTGAACGTTACCTCTTGCGCCAGACTTTACTTCGCCACCTCAGACCAGGCAAAATGCAATAGTGTAGATAGGGATTGCTCCAAAAAAAAGTTGACATTTTTTCTAAGTCCCAAACGCTGGCGTCTTCCTTTTTTTTTAAGGGTGATAGGCTGAAAAAGAGCGGACCCTCCTTCCCGCCCTACATTTGATAACATATGGCACCTAAACTATACTGTGGGCACATGTGTAGGGCATTAGAACACTTGTGTAGTGTAATGTGTTTGCTGCTGCGGCGAAGGCAACAATGGCGCAAATTCGGAGGTAAGTAAATTTGCCCCCACGGGTAATGGATCTTTCCATGATTTGGATCTTCATACCTTAAGTCTACTAAAAAATCATGTAAACATTATATAAACCCAATTGGTTGGTTTTGCTTCCAATAAGGATTAATAAACTATTACTGAGCAAAAAGATTAATTATTACAGAAAAAAAAGAAAATCATTTTAAAATTTTTTGGATAAAATGAAGTCTACGGGAGATAGCCTTTCCGTCATTCAGAGCTTTGTTGATAATGGGTCCTGTATAACAGATCCCATAACCGAATTTTAAATTTATTGTTGTAAATAAACCCCTGATTTAAGCTCTAAACTGTTTATGGCTGAGGACATCTTTGGGTATTCTGGTGGTTTTATGAAGAAGAGAAGTCAATGGGAAAACATACTTTTGGACTTTTACACATTTAAATGCGGAACTTTCTATATTTAACAGCATCCCACACTTCTTTTTTTAAATATTCTAAGCAAAAGGGGTTCTAGTTTAAGCTCAGCTGTTAATATATTAATTTTGTCATATGTTTTTCTAGAATTCCATACCTAAATCATTCTGTTAATTATTTTAATCCTGCATTTACATGAACAGTGGATTTCAGGATCTCATACCATTGTGGCCAGAATGTAATCATTTAATTACACTCCAATACACAAGCAAAACAATGACTTTCTTTCAAAATGTGAATAAATCCCTTTATACAAAACAAGCCTACCTAATTCTATACATTGCACAACGTTTGCAGGGAGAAATATAATTGCTCATAGTGACCCTTTAACATTGAGCAGACTGGTAACTTTACCCTTCTAAGAATGCGTGAGACTTGGGGTTTTCCAGATAAGGGGGTCTTTCCATAATTTAGATAAACGTACGCTGTCTATCAAAAAATAATTTAAACATTAAATAATCCCATTAGGATTTTTTACCTCCAATGAAGTATAATTATATCTTCGTTAGGATCAAGTACAAGGCACTGTTCTATTATAGAGAAAAATCATTTTTAAAAATGTGAATTATTTCATTGTAATGGAGTCTAATTTGGTGCTTTCTGGATAACGGGTTTCTGGATAATGGATCCTACACCTATACTGCCGTGACTAATTTTTTTTTCTTCATTCCAGGGAAGCTCAGTGGCAACCTGCAACTTTCCTACTACAGGTATGGGACCTGTTATCCACAATGCTCGGGACCTGGGGTTTTCTGGATAACGGATCTTTCCATAATTTGGGTCTTCATGCCTTAAGTCTACTAGAAATAATTTAAACATTAAATAAACCCAACAGGCTGGTTTTGCTTCCAATAAGGATTAATTATATCTTATTTTGGATCAAGTACAAGCTACTGTTTTATTATTACAGAGAAAAAGGCAATCATTTTTAAAAAATTGGATTATTTGGATAAAATGGAGTCTATGGGAGATGGCCTTTCCGTAATTCGGAGCTTTCTGGATATCGGGTTTCCGAATAAGGGATCCTATACCTGTACATTGGCAAAGTCCTGACCTTTAGAAACTTCTGCCTAAGGTCATACCTTTCTCTCTCAACATCTAAAAAAACATTTCACCCTATTCTGTCTAGACTGCTAGAATTTGCTTCTGTCTGGAATAACTTCTCCTATATGAAACCTCCATAACCCATCCAATATTCAATATAAAGGTGTATTTGTCTATCTCTGAACATTAAACCCATTCAAAAATCATTTCCAAATCATTAAGAAATGTTTCATAGAATTGAATTTTGATGTCTTTACTTTGGTAGCTAGCTGAGGGTTTATGAATATATATATATTTTGTGGTTTAGCTTTTATAATTCTTTACTTATGAACTCAAATTATTAACGAATGAACCTCAGAGGCAACCAGGCTTATTAGTCAAACCCTTAATAGTATAAAAACGTCCTTCAGTCATTTCGCCGTATTTACGGTAAACAGGGACCAGTGTTTGCCAAAACTAATATTTTTCAGTCTTGAAGAAAGACAGCATGGTATTAGACACACTATGGCTTAATTCACAATCTTTTGTTTTATGGTTAATATTCAGCACATTGCACTTAACTCGTCCTGAACTGCTGCTCAGAACATAGAGGCGCAAGCATATTTTTCTACACATTTATACCAGGGTGGGAAGAGCATGCAATTTGATGTCATGTTGTAAAACATAATATCATAATGTAGCTAATTAAAAAAATCTCTACTTAGAACTTGAGAATTTTTTGAAGACTGGCTGGTATCTTTACGTGTTAGGCCTCGGGAGGCTCTCTAGGCTTCACATTGGAAGTATACTAATGCTGTATTCCCCTGCAACATCATTAAGGCCAACTGCAATCACTGAATCAAACAGTTCTATAAACTAGCCTTTTCCCTTATTATTTGCTTGATTATTAGGCTCCCGGGCTGTGATCTGCTTTTGTGTGTGTTCCTGACTTCCAGCCCCTTGTTACCTACTGAGTATCCTGTGATTAGGGTTCTGTCCTTGCTTTGGTTCCATAGTTTAGCTTGGTTTAGGATTCTGCTATTTGACTGCTTATTACCCTTATATTGGGACCTTTTCCTGGACTTGGTTAGTTATCTGCTGGCTGCTTTGTATACTGTACTATTTCTCCTTGAGGACTCTTGTAGGTGAATGCATTTTGTGGTGTCAGCCTCACTGCACCCCTCCTAATGGTTTAAAATTTACTTTGTTTATTAATTTTTTTTTTAATTCTTACCAAATGGGACAGTCTTGAGCCTTAGGATAATGGCCCAAGGGGCACTTGCAGGGACTTTGGGCAGCAACTTTTTAAGTAGCTCAAACTCGCAGCAACAAATTGGCCAAATCCAACCCCTATATACTTGGATTAAAATTGATTGACAAGCACTTGCGTTAGCACTTCTCTTCTGATTGAATACACACCAGTGCACTTTTACATGAAACTACTAGGGGCACATTTACTAAGCTCAAGTGAAGGACTCGAATGAAAAAAACTTCGAATTTCAAAGTATTTTTTTGGGTACTTCGACAATCGAATAGGCTACTACGACCATCGACTTCGATTCAAACTAAAAATTGTTCGACTATTCGACCATTCGATAGTCGAAGTACTATCTCTTTAAAAAAAACTTTGAATACATACTTCGGCAGTTTAAACCTACAGAGGTACAATGTTAGCCTATGGGGACCTTCCCCATCACTTTTCTAAGCTTTTTTTGATCGAAGAAAAATCCTTTGATCGATTAAAATCGTTCGAAGGATTTTATTGTTTATTCGATTGTAGGATTTGCACTAAAATCCTTTGAATTAGATATTCGAATTCGAAGGATTTTACTTTCGAGGGTTTATTAACCCTCGATATTCGACCCTTAGTAAATGTGCCCCCTAGTGTTGGCACAAGTGCTTGCAAGTGGTTTCTATACAACTTTATACTGGGAATCTTTGACAGCATGTTTTTACATTGCCTGAAAGCACACTAAATGCAGTTACCCTTAAATAAACTTTTAGTATGATGTTGAGAGTAATTTTTTGAGACAATTTGGTTTTCATTTTTTATTATTTGTGTTTTTTGAGTCCAGTTTGCAATTTCAGCAATCTAGTAGATAGTGTCCAAATAACCCTAGCAACCATGCACTGATTTCAATAAGAGACTGGAATATGAACAGGAGAAGCCTGAATAGAAAGCCGAGTAATACAAAGTAGCAATAACAATATATATGTAGTCTTACAGAGTGTTTTAAGATGGACCCCCAGAAAGAGTTAGAAAGAGTCAGAAAAAGAATAAGGCAAATAATTCAAAAAGTATAAAAAAATAAATAATGACGGCCAATTAAAAAGTTACTTAGAATTAGCTATTCTATGACATACTAGAATTTAACTTGAAAGTGAACCACCCCCTTTAATTTTCTAATACAAATTAGCCTGTATAGCAGAAATTATAACTCAAGGAACAAATTATCACTGTAGAATGCAAGGGGCTAGTAACTGACCCTGGTGTTGCTTCTCAACATTTCTAAGATATAATTATTATTGAGGAAGAAGTTTCTGCTTTATGAAGAAGAAAAACAGTTAGGGGCACATTTACTTAGCTCGAGTGAAGGAATAGAATAAAAAATACTTCAAATTTCGAAATATTTTTTTGTCTACTTCGACCTTCGACTACGAATCAAACTAAAAATTGTTCGACTATTCGACCATTCGATAGTAAAAGTAGTATCTCTTTAAAAAAACTTAGACTACCTAGGCTTTCCTAGGTTTTTTTGATCGAAGGAAAATTGTTCGATCGATGGATTAAAATCCTTCGAATCTTTCAATTCGAAGAATTTAATTGTTCGAACGAACGATTTTTCCTTTGATCGTACCAATGAAGGAAATACGGTAAATCCTTTGACTTCGATATTCGAAGTTGAAGGAATTTACTTCGACGGTCGAATATCGAGGGTTAATTAACCCTCGATATTCGACCCTAAGTAAATGTGCCCCTCAATGTGCTAAATATTTTCCCACACATTTCACCTCTAGTCCCACATAGTGTATAATGGAAGGTCCACTCAAATTGGATTTCAGACAAAGGTGCCCATTTACATACGTAGTTGTCCCATTAAAGTCCACAGCCAGGCAGACAAATACAATCATGCAATCATTGCTCTGCTTGATCCAAATACATTATTGAATTTGATAATCAAATATATTTTTAAAAATACATTTTATACTCCTAAAACTATGCTTTTGGGGGATTATGGATATTGGGGATTATGGGGAACTGGATAAATGATACCCAACATTATTTAATGTTTGGAGATTTAGGGGCAGATTGATCAAGGGTCAAATTTTGAAGCAATGGGAGTTTTTTTCCCATAACTTCGAAATTCCAAGAAAAATAGACCAATCGCAATTTATTAAAAAGATCAATTTTTTTTTCCGGGTGAATAGGCCGTATTCGAATCATTCAAATCGAAGTAAGATTGTATACGGTCATTTGATTCGATGTATTCAAAAAAAAAAAGTCCACCATTTGACTCCTAATAGGTTCTAGGAGGTCCCCTGTAGGCTAAAACAACAATTCGGCAGGTTTTATATGGCGAATGTTCGAAGTCAAAGTTTTAAAAAGACAGTACATGATAAATTTCGATATTCGAATAGTCAAATTTTTTATTCAAATCGAATTTTGGCCTATTCAATAGTCGAAGTACACAAAAATACCTCCAAATTCGGCAGGTTTTAGATGGCGAATGGTCGAAGTCGAAGTATTAAGGAGACAGTAAATGATAAATATCGATATTCGAATAGTCTAAATTTTTTCGAAATCAAATCGAATTTTGGCCTATTCGATAGTCGAAGTACACAAAAATAGCTCAAAATTCGAATTTTTTTACTTCGAATTTTCACTTCGACCCTTGATAAATCTGCCACTTAGTATTTAACAAAGACCATTGAACTGGAATATTCAGTTTTATTTAAAATCTCATTAACAATTAGCCTTAATGTGAAAGAAAAAGATCTATGTTCTTAATCCCCCTTTCTCTAAGAACTGAATATACAAGAGATAGAGATGCTGTAAATGATTTAACAAACATATCAGATTTTTCATGTAATGCTTTTTACAGGCTTAAACTGAACGGAGTAAAGAGAAAATCACCTTTTACAGCAGGGTTCGTAAATGAAATATATATTTTGTTAGGGTTTTTAGCAGACGGCATGGTGAATTTATATCATCTCTGCTGAATCTTGGCAAAGGATAAAAGGGGGGAATAAATGCACCAGTGCATTTAACATTCCACAGAATTCTCTCTTCACATTTTTATTTCCTCCCTTGTTGGACTACAGCCAAGATAAAAAAAAAAAGGGAAGAAAAAAAAAAAAAAAAGAGACAAATTCTGAAAGCATGCCATGTGGTCAGGGTGATTTTCTATGTCAACACCCTTGACTGTTAATTCCATGGAAAGTTTACTAAGCCTTAACATGAAAGTACCTGTTCTGAGGCTGAAGCTGGTGCAATTACGTATAAGTAAGCAAAGGTTCCCACCCAATATTTGGACACAAGTTGGTGAAAAATAAATACCCCTTCCTACAGTATATCTGTCATACAGTGCAGGTATGGGACCTGTTATCCAAAATGCTTAGTAACTGGGGTTTTCTGGATAAAAGATCTTCATACCATATGTCTACTAGAAAATCATGTAAACATTAAATAAACCCAAAAGGCTGGTTTTGCTTCCAATAAGGATTAATTTGTTTGGATCAAGTACAAGATACTGTTTTATTATAACAGAGGAAAAGGAAATCAATATCAAAAATTTGGATTATTTGGATAGGAGGCGTCCTTTCTGTAATTTGGAGTTTTCTGGATAATAGGTTTTGGGATAACTGATCTCATGCCTGTACTAGTTTTATCTGTCAGACCATTAGATGCCAGTGTGCAATCCTGCACCAAAAATAAACATATTTGCATATTCACTGGAGGTCACAGTTTTACTGGAGTCTATGGACAAAATGTAATTGGCTGCTCAGATAAGAAATACTACTGGGACTAAAGATAAAAAAAACAAACAAAAATTTTTAGATAAAGCAGGCTGGGCCAGTGTTTTAGGATCTGTAAAGGAAATCCCAAAAAAGACACTTAGGTGCCTTTAAATACATGCACATTAAAGGAACAGTGTAAGGCTAGGGCCACACTAGGTGATAGCGCCGCGATTTGACTCGCGGCGACTTTTCGCCGCGACTTTTAATCCGCAATCGCTGGGGAAACTTTTGCGCTGGCGTCTATGGGGAATCGCGAAAAATCGCCAGCGTAAAAACACACGCGGCGATCTTTTTTCTACTGTCGCTCGAAATTGCCTCGCTAGCCGATTTCGAGCGACAATAGAAAAAAGATCGCCGCGTGTTTTTACGCCGCGATTCCCCATAGACGCCAGCGCAAAAGTTTCCCCAGCGATTGCGGATTAAAAGTCGCGGCAAAAAGTCGCCGCGAGTCAAAACGCGGCGCTATCGCCTAGTGTGGCCCTAGCCTAAAAATAAAAACTGGGTAAAAATATAGTATATGCAAAATAAAAAATGTTTTGAATATAGTTAGTTAGCCAAAAATATAATGTATAAAGGCTGGATTGACTGGATGTCTAACATAATAGCCAGATCACTACTACCTACTTTTCACCTCTCTAACTTAGTCAGTGACTTTAAGGGGGGCAAGATGGGACAAAATTGTTCAGTGAGTTTGCAACTGATCCTTAGCATTCAGCTCAGATTCAGAAGCAACAGTTATGACCCAAGTCACTTACTGGTTACTGCCTGGTAACCAATCAGTGGAAACCAAGAGAGCTGCAAAGCAGGAAGTAGTGTTCCGGCTATTATGTTACACATCCAGTCACTCCAGCCATTATACATTACATTTTTGGCTAACTAAGGGGGAAATTCACTAAAGGGCGAAATGACTAACATTAGCGAATATTCGCCAGCGTGACGTCATTTCGGGACTTCTTCGATTTATTAACGGGCGCAGGTGTAAATCCGCTAGCGAAGGAGATAGACTGTAGTGCTACTTTGCTCACTAAGATGCCGATTTTACTGAACGTTACCTCTTGCGCCAGACTTGCCTTCGCCACCTCAGACCACGCAAAGTGCAATAGAGTAGCTAGAAGTCCCTCATAAAAATATTATATAAATATTTAGTATCGGTGAATACTGGGGATCCTTAAATATATGATTGATTGGGAGAAAGATTTGGGACGTTCCATATCTCAGCAAGAGTGGAACTTAATCTGGAACACTGTTTATAAAATTTCTCCTAATACTGCCATCAAAAAATCTACGTATAAGGTCATGATGCGCTGGTATCTTATCCCAGCCAGAAAACATAAATTTGTTCCTTCTACTCCTAACTCTTGCTTCCGGGGTTGCACTGAAATTGGAGATTATATGCATATCTGGTGGACATGCCCTATAGCAGTATCATATTGGGAAGAGGTTT
This sequence comes from Xenopus petersii, assembly GCA_038501925.1. NCBI lineage: Eukaryota > Metazoa > Chordata > Amphibia > Anura > Pipidae > Xenopus > Xenopus petersii. Next base: position 136,468,975 of record CM076682.1, read on the forward strand.
TCCACATGCTTGGAAGGGTTTTTAATAAACGTATTATTCCGGAGGCCACTATAGCGCTTTTAGCTAGTTCAACCAAAGACCTTACTAAACCCCAGAATATATTATTGGGGCAAATTTTAGCTGCAGCAAGAATCAACTTAGCAAAGCACTGGCTACAACCGACTATAGACTCTCACGGTATAATTGGAAAAATCACTCAGACTCAGAATATTTTGTATTTAACAGCTTTATTAGCAGACACAGTGGAAAAACATACACAAATTTGGGCACCATGGAATATATTTATTCAATCGTGAGAGATGGACAGTCACCCAATGTAACAGAGATCATACTGGTGAAAACAATTCATTATCGATGTTATTCTATACTAATGTTTCTTTTCCTTTGAAAATTCTGTATTGGAAATATTTATGCTTACCATTTCTTAATACATATGTTTTTGAAAAATAAATGAGATTTAAAAAAAAAATTGAAAATTTTTCTAAGTCCCTATAAAACGCTGGCGACTTCATCTTTCAGGGTGAGAGGCTGCAAAAGATCGTTATTTTTTTTTAGGGTACCCGGCTTCCCCCTACATTTCCTAACATATGGCACATAAACTATACACTGGGCTCATGTATAGGGCAATATAACAACTCTATTTTCTTTTATTAAGGTTCCCTGGGCTTGTGTAGTGTAATGTATTTGCTGCAACATATACGTCCATTCAACTTTAACTTCCCGCCGTATGCAAATTAATCAACGCTAGCGCAACTTTGCTTTGCTTGCCGAATTAACACAATCGAAACTTCGCCATCGTTCGGCTCCCTGGACGCAACTTCACATTTTAGTAAATTAGGGTTGTCCTGGGAAATTTTTGCCTGGCGAAGTGTGGTGATGTGAGCGAAGCCGTAGCTGGCGAATTTCGGCAGGTTACTAAATTTGCCCCTAACCATATTAGAAACATTTTTTAATTTTGCAGCCTATTTACCCAGTTTTTATTCTTATGCTGAACTGTTCCTTTAATTTGCAGGTATTTAAATGCCCCTGTGTGTGTTTTTTAGCATTTGTGTTACATATCTATGAATGTTTACCAAAATATGAAAACACTGGCCCAGCATGCTTTAGCTACATATTTTTGTTTGCTTTTTATATCATTAGCCCTGTAGTATTTCTTATCTGAGCAAACAATTAAATTTTGTCCCTAGATTTCAGTAAAACTGTGACCTCCCGTGGATATGCAAATATGTTTATATTTAGTGAAGGATTGCCAACCAGCTGGGCATCTACTGGTCTGACAGATAAAAATAATACAGGTATGGGATCTGTTATCCCGAAACCCATTATCCTGAAAGCTCAGAATTAGAGAAAGGTCGTCTCCTATCCAAATAATCCAAATTTTTAATAAGGATTTCTTTTTCCCAGTTTTAATTTTTATAGTGAACAATTCCTTTAAAATGCATCTCTCAAAAGTCTAAAGAATATAACAGATCTAAAACATATATATATATATATATATATAATCAGGTGCAGGCTCCTTTTATGGGTATATTTATGTATCATGTACAGTTTTCACATACACCCATGAACACACAAACACCTTTCTTTGTGTGCAGCAACAATCTTGCATAAGAAATGCTGACATCTGTTCAGAGAGAAAATCTATAGATCATTTGTCATATATGAATAAACAATACGCTATCAAGCTATTGCTTTTATGCAAGCCTTAGAGGTGGCAGAAGGAGCTAATTATTAAGGGTCCAGCAGCTGTCAGTTTAGTACATAGCCAAGAGCATGCAAGTCTTATAAGTGTTGCAACATATGGACTGTAGCTTTAAAAATAAATAAGCTCCTGCATAAGTCATAGAAAGAAAAAAGTACAAGGAGCAAAATATGGCCAAGAAGTAGGGTTGCCACCTTTTTCTTTGGAGAGATCCGGATGGGGGTGGTGACACCAGGGGGGGCTGGGTTGTGCCTGTTTGTGGGGTGTGGTTATGATGTATATAGGGCAGGCTTTGACGCAGTGGCCTGTGATTGGATGCATTTTGTGTCAAGTACGGGGACAATCCTGATGTCTAAATAATTGGACTGTCCGGTACAAACTGGATAGGTGGCAAGCCTACCAACCAAGAGGTTAAGGAGCTTGTGGTGTTAAAAAAGATCACATACATGAATTGTGTTAGACATAGACAGACAGAGTGAAAATGTATAATTTAATAGATTATAAAACACCAAGGCCCTGCTTCAGGCATGGTAAATAATATAAAACCTCGCTCAATAATGCAAAGGATCCCTTGAATTACTTTCTGCCTGGCCATACCGGTAGTTCTATGGGTCAACTAGTAGAGATTTATCTTCACAGCACAGAAAAACATGGAACTTACAGCTAAAAAGGTGGTTCAGCCCAGGGTATTAGTTACCATGGCTATCTATCCAAGTCAGTGGGCCTTCCGGAGGAATATTCATACACAGAATTTTATTTCTTACACCTTGAAAACTAGCTTATTTAAGAAAAAGTCTCAAACTGAATAGTTGAGTTCAGGTTTTTTTTCACAGAGGAAAAAGTCACACTCCAGCTAGAATTACATTGTTTTATTTATTTTCAATGAGGCTGAAAATCTTTTTTTTAATGTACTGGGAAAATAAATAAATAAAACTGCTTGAGATTATTCCCATGGACGTCTATAGAACCTCGTCAGCCTTTACTTGCCCTTACGTTACTTACGTTTTTTTTTCCTTTTATAAATTCAACTATTCCAGGTTTTAGAAAACCCTTCCGCAGGTATTGGTGTTCATATTCACTTGATTTTTGGTAAATAACCCCTACACCGTGTACAGTTCGGATGAGCCCTGTCTGCATGTAGGGAACATACATGCCGTGTAAAATTTTTATAAAAATGAAAGCCATAGTGAGAGTATTGTTCATTATTTCAACAATAAAAGAGTGAAAGAAATTAATTAAGTCGAGCAGCTCCATTCAGTATTGAAAGCTAATCATAATTACTTTTTTGTAATTAAAAGAAAAAATATTTAATAATGCATAATTGATGCCTGCTTATTTTCAAAGATGGGGAAATTCCCTTCACAGGTAAAACGGGTTGTACAGAGACAATTCTTTAAAAAATACATCTGTCCAATTGAATTTCTTAACTAGACAGAACTCAAAATGTCCCCTAATAATGACTTTATTTCAAAATGGGTATAGACCTGGTTTGGTGGGCAGTGGATCATTTGACAGTTGTAAATACTAGTTATTGATGAGAAAAGTAGCTCTTGTCAATATGGCTGCACATGGGGGGCAATATACAAATCTTCTCTGAGTAATGCTTAAAGACATTGGTAGTCTGCTTGTGGAACAGAAAGTAAAAATTCTTGAATGTTCTGTGCAATTAACTGTTCTATGAGACATTGATTATATAATGTGGCAAAGTCAATAACAAACTCATGATTTACCAGTAACGTTGTGTTTGTATTTTTGAGCTGACACAGAGACTTTGGTATGACTTCTTCTAACATAGGGTCTAAATTCCCCTAGCAACCATGCACTGATTTGAATAAACGACTGGAATATGAATAGGAGAGGCCTGAATAGAAATATGAAGTAGAAATAACAATACATTTTTAGTTTATAGACCATTTGTTTTTTACATGGAGTCAGTGACCCCCATTTAAGAGGTGTAAAGTTGTATAAAAAAAGAAATGAAGGGCAATTGAGAAGTTACTTAAATATTAGATCTGAAGCTTAACAAATGTGATACTTTATTGGAGACTCAACGTTTCGATCCCTCACAGGGATCTTCGTCAGGAGAATACAGAACAAACCCGGGTATATATACACACACACACACATACATACTAAACTCTACTAACTTTACTAAAACTCAAATTATTTTTATTAAAGCAAAGTCGACCTAACTCCCATCCACGAGTTTAACACGTTTATCAAAAAATCAGCTTGAAAAAGTTGGTGCGGGAAAAGTGTTGACAAAATCGTGCAAAATCATAGTTTGCTGTCCAAATTATACAATTTTTTCAAGTTGTCGCACGAAAACCCGTACGAAAACCAGCACCGATCACAACATCTTCAAATTGTAAAAGAGTCATCTGCCATTCACTTCTACATGACCTCAACAGGTTTCAGCTGGAGTATTTTTCGGGTTTCGGTTTTTTTTTAGATTTTTAGGAGCTTTGGGGTATAATAAATCTCTTAATATTTGAGTTTTTTCCCTCTAAAAATTCAAGTTTTCCCCTTTAAAAACTCAACAGAAAAAAATCAAACAGGCCCCTAAAGGTTAACTTAAAGGTGAACCACCCCCTTTAAAAGAGAACTAAAACTAAAGAAGTAGGCTAGAAATGTTCTACATTATGTTTTGGGCTTCTGTACCAGTCCAAGGCAACCACAGCCCTTTAGCAGTAAAGCTATGTGCCTCTGAAGATGCCCCAGTAGCTCCTCATCTTCTTCTCTGCTGATTCACTGCACATGCTCTGTGCTGCTGTCACTTACTGAGCTTAGGGACCCACTCACAATATACAGTACTTATAGAATACAAATGTCACAATATAATGCTAATAAGTAATTAATACAGATAATTAATACATGGCAGCATAGAAACCAGTGCAACTATCATCAGAATTTAATAATCAGTCCAGTAGCATCAGCTTATATAACAGGGCAACCTCATTTTCTGCTGGATAATTTGCGACAATCCCTAAACTTAGCTTCTCAACAGCTGCTCAGCCACTGAGCATGTGAGTGTCACAGACACTTTCCAAGATGGTGACCCCCTGTGACAAGTTTGAAGTCCTGGATCATTGCTGCTATTGACAAGCTGAAACTTTAGGCTGGTGCAATAAGTTCAGTATATAAAATATGGTGTTTTTATCCATATTAATTTTTAGGGTTTTATTCTCATTTAAGTTTTCCCTTATTTTACACGGTTTCTTTGTGGTCCTACCATTATTTAATGCATAATACATTTCCCTGATTTAACATTTTCTTATAGTCCCCTAAAACACATAAAATGGGGGTTCTACTTATGTGGATTTACATTGCTTGCACAAAGGCGCACTTGCTGCCTCTAAAAAGAACCACAGTAGAAAAGTGTTAACAATCACAACACTGATACAAATACAATTGCCTGAAACAGCTAAGGAATTTGATAGCACTGTGTATTTAATTCTACTTTTCAATGCCTCTGTATAAAAGGCCACAGTTTAAAATATAAATACAAATTAAATAGGAAATAAAATTTCCTTGCATTTTCTGTAGACCATGCTGAATTACTTATATGCATTTTTACCTTTGAGAATCAAACCGTAAATTGAAAAAGTTCTGCTCAGATTTGAGCATGCTAGTACTGCTTTGTTCTTTCTGTTTACATCTGGCGCCACAGATGAAGAGCAAAAGATAAAAGATTCTAGTAACTGAAAAGACTGCTTAGTAAGAAATACGCCTTTTTGGGGAAAAAACAAACAAATGTCAAATATGCTACATTCACCAATTTGCTAGAAATATATTTATTTTCTAAATAAACCTCTTTTGTGCTTATATTTCTCTAACATGTTCAGGTGCTACTTTATTTAATTTACTATTTTAGTCCAATTATTAATGATTTAATGTAATAGGACCTGTTATCCAGAAATGCTTGGGACATGGAGTAATTTGGATCTACATACCTGAAGTCTACCAAAAAAGTTAATTAAACCAAATATGATTAGTCTGGCTACGATATGGATTTATTATACCTTATCTGGGATCAAGTACAAGGTACTGTTTTATTATTACAGAGAAAAAGAAAAACATTGTTTAAAATTTCAATTTTTTTAACTGAAATGCTGTCTATGGAAGACAGAAGATGGCCATTTTGTAATTCAGAGTTTTCTGGATAAAGGAACACATGCACTAATATATATATATATATATATATATATATATATATATATATATATATATATATATATACACACACACACACACAGCATATATATATATATATATATATATATATATATATATATATATATATATTTATATATTTATTAACACAACAGGGCAACCCTTTTGAAATAAAAAAAATAAAAAAGTGGTTGGCTAACTAATGTTATCATAGCAAGCTTTCGAGATGGAGAGAGAGCGAGAGAGAGAAAGAGAGAGAGAGAGAGAGAGAGAGATAAAAACAAGCATAATTAAGGGAAAATAGGCAGCCCAGCAATTATAATATATTATTGATGCAGGGACTATCTTATTTGCCATAATTGAGTGAGCAAGATTAGAATTATTTGCTAAAAATGGGCTGTATGGGAGATGGGCTTCACGTAATTCTGGATAATGTTTCTAGATAAGGGATCCCATACCTGTAATAATATAGTTATCCATCCTGTATCAGTTGGCCTGTGTACACCACTTGGGGTGGCTTGGCCTAACTTTATCTGTCCCAACACAAACTATCAAGACCAATACTTTGCTATTGTTTTATAACCCCCAAGAACATATAGCGATAGAGTTGGCAAAATCATACAGGGGCAGGGCCCGACATAAAGCCATATAAATACTGGCATGTGGCTCCATTTCTTTGACCAAGGTCAGAAAAGTAAAGGTTAAAATAATGTATAATGAACAACTACAAGGTCAAAACTACAAAAATATGTTTTAAAGGATTGTCTCTTACCAGGGTGACCCCCAGTTCAAGGGTTTGCCAAATTTTTGGAAAACACAAAGCATTCAGATGTGGTAAGAGGTCCTCTAGCAGTAAAGCAGTAGCCAAGATATTTTTATAAAAGTAAAAAAATCTTTATTAGGACATATGTAAACCTGATGCGTTTCGTGCCTGAGGAGGCTCAGGTGCAGGGCCTGACATCACAAATTTTCTCAATTAGTCTAAAAGCCTGTACAGAGACATTTATTACCGATTACTATTCACAAATATATCCTGACATTCTTCATTTTTTAGAGCACACTACGGGGGTTATTTATCAAGGTCCAAATTTATCTCAGTATTTCTAATATCAAACTTCGAGCAATTCCGAATTCCCAAATGGACCTTATTTTTCAAGAAGAAACCCGAAAAAATAGGTTCGGGCAAACTTTCCTTGAGAACTCTGAATTGTTTGGAGTTTTCAGCAAAAAAAATACGTTTTTTTTCTGGGAGTTCAGATTTTTTTGCGCAGAAGCCACTAAATCATCGGATATTGGTACGGACTTCAGCGCAGACACTGGAACCTTCCCCATTCATGTATACAGGACCTCGAGAGCTTTTAGATACCTACCTCGGACTTTTAAGACCATCCGGCTTTAATAAATTCAGAAAGATTCATAATTTATTTTTTTTTTTTGCTCAGAAAACTACGAATTATTCGAGGTACGGATATTCGGAACTTGATAAATAACCTGTATGGCATGCATTCTCCAAGACCAAGCTTGAAAGAAATCTGTATTAACTTGGGAATCCAATCTATCATCCTCAGGATTTATTTCCTTTTGGTGTTTCTACTTTCCTCTAAAGTCAAGATTTGGCAAGAAATATGTTTTTTTTTTCTCTCTGCCTTTGAAGAGTTTCCTTGCTTCTCTTGCAGCTCCTCTTTCCAACCGGCCTTACCTCAGGATCGATTTCCATCAGATAGACTGGAAAATGCCTGGTATGCACTGCTGTCTGGGAGGAAAGGAGCTCTTTGCTTTACTTCTATAAAACCTTCCTTTTGTTTCCAGTTATTTTCTCTAATGGAACAATATTTTTAGTTTTGTTGTACATTATGCACGCTGGCGAGGGAGGTGCATTAATATTAAGTAAGCACTACTTTGCCTTTCTTTTAAATCCATATTGACAGCAGCATAAAACAAACACAGCTGGTATCTTCGGCGGGCGTGCGTCTGTTCAGGCACCGAAGGATTTAGCTGGACAAACATCACAAAGAAGTTGGCCGGTTGCATTGTATTTCTAATCAAATATTCAGCAGTGCAAGGGCAGTCGACGATCAATTATTGCAAGATTTAAATAATTTAATGGGAAGTGGCTGTATTTGGAATCACAGAGCTCGAACGAAATCATTGGGGAGCAAGCTTAGTGGAGATGTACTTTATTAATGGGCTGACTCTTCAGCTATTTAACTCTCTATTTACACAAGGGCTGGGTTCAACCTTGTTGGAAGCTCATTTCAGGGAGCAAAACAAAGGTTAAAATAAATTAGCTTCTTCTCAGCAAACTCAACACTGCTGTTTACCTATTGTTAATAATACCAATCTGGCGCTGGGACTGTAATTGGCAGATGCTAAGCAAACACCTCCCAGCAATGCATCACTTTCAACTTAAATTAAAACTTATCAAAGAATGGTGCGGCTAACCGATTATCCTTTTTTTTTTCTTTTTGAACGGCTTGGTTTATTTTATCCTGCGAAGGCTACGGTTTTAAGCATCCTGCAGCCGTTTTTGTTAAGCTCATAATGCTGCCTATTGTTCATGAGTCATATTGTAATTTTAACACAAAATTTATGCCCAAGGCCATTGAATTGACTCTGTGCCGATGAGAAAAAGTTCAGTTCCCTTTGGACTCAAGTGACTTTATGCCCTGAAGCAATGGCAGGTGTACCAGAGACATTCTCTCCGGATGCCATGTTGGATGAATGTGTATGCGTTTATATACAGATTCAAAATGTTTAATTGTCAGGAGATGTCATTGTTGCAACCCTTCTGCACCACAATTACTAAAAACATTTGCTAAATATTAAACTGTTGATGCACACAGCATACAATTGACTTTTATTTTCTTAGGTCAATGTTAAAACTCATTAGGTAAGAATTTAACTCAGATGATAATTCTTTTATGTCAAGGGGAAATGTTTACTTTAAATATGAAAATCAATTACTGTCTCTGTCCCAAGGCTTCATGGCAGCACTCTGGTCCCAGAGATGGATGACCGATATATCTACCCATAGCATTTTTTAAAAGGCTGCTTTCATTTACACTAGAAATGATTATACAGCTTGATAAATACACCATTTATTGCTATTGCATTGGTAATGTGCGGTCTATATAGTCAACATTTTTTTACATAGCATGATAATTATAACCCTTAGAGTTTTGATACTTGACCTTAGAGGTTTAAGAGTTAGAGTCGCTAAAAAAAAAAAAACTAGTATGAAGGAGATTAAAGTGTCTCCATACCAACCTTTTCTTTGTTCAATTATTCAATGATTTGGGCCTGGCCTAAGGATATTTTTTGCTTATTATTTTAAATATGAAATATCTATGGTTGAGAAAAACAGGTCAGAAAGGACAGTAGGGGTAATTAAACCCCATGTTTCCATCTTCCTGTTTTTTTTTTTACATGGGCCAATAAATGCTGCCGACAGACCAAATTGGCAGCTTATTGGCCAGTGTTTGGGACCAATTGACGTCTGGCAGAAATTTGAGCAGGTTTAAAAATACCATTGGATCACCAGCCCCTTTTTAATGACTAAGTTATCTGCTTGTTGTGCCCTAGGGTCCATGATCAGATCAGCCCAATCAAGGTGGGCATATTGGGGCAAGTGTCGCTCTTTTGGCGATCTCTCCATACAAGTGGATCTGCCATGTATGGCACCCTTTAGACTACCAGTGGCACTTCTGTTCTTGTAAAACTGTTACAACAAAGACCTAGGGCACATTCTCCACTGGCCTTTTTCAGCTGGTGAAGCCCATGATTTTGGCAGGGCCCGGATTTAAATAGCAGGCACCCATAGGCCCACTGTCATTCGTAGCCCCTTCCCATCCCTTTTATTCAATCAAATTTTCATCATTAGGACCAGAGCAATGGGGATTGGTGTACAGAAAATTTTAAAAACTATCATATCTCCTGCACCTCCTGTGGGTGTGGTTGGGCAGCATGCAGTCCCCTTAAAGGCCTTGGTGGCCTCTCCACAAATCCGGGCCTGCCTTTTGGCCTCTCCACAAATCCGGGCCTGCCTTTTGGCCTCTCCACAAATCCGGGCCTGCCTTTTGGCCTCTTATTTTGTCCACAGGAATCATGTGCATTTTCTTGCTGAAATCCTCTTAAACCAAATGAGAGGCAAAACAGCCACAACTGAGTGCTTATACGTTGCCGGAAAACGACCAGAGTATTCCAGTGGGCCATAAACCAAAGGGAAGAAAGGGAGGGGGCTGCTTATACAAAGCTCATTATTTCTAGTTAAAATAACTCAGTTAATTTACAGATGTGTTAGGAAGTGGAAAGCTACACAATTCTCCAGTACTGCTTAATAAAAGGAAAAAAAAGGCTTTAATTAAAAGAGCAGGCATGCTGTGTTTTAATAATAAATGTGTTTTGCTGTTGAAAAAAGTTGCATAATGTCCCTTAAAGTGGCAACTCAATAGTCACTTGAGATATTTTTTCAAAAGAAACACCTGGAATAAACCTAATAACCCGCACCCCAACGATTACAAGATTTAATGAAGAAAAAATAATATTGCACAATTTTATGAATATTATATGCAAATTTAACTGAACATGCAATTCATTACATTTACACTGTATTTATGCTACCATGTGTTCTAGGGGCGTTGGAAGTGGAAACTGGAACTGCAAGAAGTTCCGAGAGGTACATGAAATTGCCATTGCTTTTATGATGATGCTGCTATAACAGGTAAGGTGTGAAGTAGGATTATCTGGAAACCTGTTATCCAGAAAGATCCATATTACAAGGGCATCTCCCTTAGATTCCATTTTATTCAAATAATTAGATTTTTTTCTCTGTATTAATAAAACTGTACCTTCTACTTCATCCTAACCAAGATATAACAAGATTATTGAGTTTATTTAGGGGGTTATTTATAAAAATCCAAAAATATCTCATTATTTTCTGAAAGCTACTGCGACCAAATCCGTACAGTTTTTTTCCCCATATTTATCAATACATTTTTCCGAAAATTTCCTGTGCTGGAAAAAAACTTGAAAATACCGCGAGAAATTCGAATTGTATGAATTTTTCAGATTTGATGCCTGAAAACCCTAATTCTTTTTCAGGTTTTTGCCCAAAAACCAGGAAATCTTCCAATTTTTGCTCAAAACCCAGCAAAGATCAGGGTATCTTCGGAACTTCTCCCATTGACATACATTCTATTGAACTGGCAGGTCTGAGTTGGAGTACTTTTTTATTCAGACTTTTAACACCCTCAGGGTTTTATAAATTCCGAAAAATTCTATTTTTTTCCCAATAAAAATTCAGATTTTATAGTAAAAAAATCTAAATTTTTCGTGATTTTTTGCCATTTAGACTTTAATAGATAACCCCCTTAATGTTTAAATGATTATTTAGTAGACAAGGTATGGAGATCATTACGGAAATACCCCTTATCTGGAAAACCCCATTCTGGATAACAGGTCCCATGCCTGTATCACCCTCTGTCTATGCAGCTAAACTAATTGCATGTTATATATAATCTCAAATAACCAGATATCAGCCTCGCTTATATGAATGGAAACCTATTATTCAACACACACCAAGACCCCTTGAGTATGATGGCCATTAAAAAAAAAAGTTTAAATCTTTTTACCACAATGAACGGCGTAATGTTTTCATGTAAATATTCCCATTGAGGTTAAATACACAGACAAAATGACTATGAAGATTTTCATTCATCCAGGTCATAGTATATCTAGTATAGATCAATCTAAAAACAACTGGACTTGCTGAGTAATCAATGAAGACGTTTCACTACTTTATTTATATGCCGAGAACTTCCCACACCAGTCAGTTGAACTGAAGAAGCTGCTCGGATGAGTAGTGAAACGTCTTCATTGATTACTCAGCAAGTCCAGTTGTTTTTAGATTGACCTATACTAGATATACACAGACAAAAGTGCACAGCATCAAAGCTGAAAAAGGGGGAAAAGGGGATTGTTGGTAACTCAAGACCAGGGCCTATTACAATTGTACAGTTATTTTGACCATGCCCTTTGTCAACTGTGATGAAAGCTCTTCCAAGTCCCAGAAAGGCATGCCAATTGGGTTTTGTTAAAAGAGGAGAGAGAGTTTATCCCAAAGCAGAACGTTTTGAAGTTGGCACTATTACCGAAAAAGTTCACTTGCTCAGGGCCCTGGAAAGCGATACTGAAGAGCAGCCGAAAGCTTTGCATCAGTTCCCAAGCGCAACTTATTTTAGAGGCACAATGTTGATCAGAGCCTGCCTTAAATATGTAGTATAATGTGTCTTGTAATCTTGTAAGATATTGTCATGGAAAAGTGACATATTCTTAAAAAGATCTCTGTATACAAAGTTCAAAAAACCATCAAGATGTGCTTGATACACATAATGGAGTTGGAGGGTGCGCTCCTTCTCCAGGTAACTTAATTGTTTTGTCAAGGAAGGCGTTTAGAGTATAAACAGAGCAGCCCATGATAGAATTATTTGTTTTGTTTCCCACTGTGCTTGACACAAATAATTTGTAGCTTTGCTCTGTCATACAATGTTAAACCTATGATAATCAGCAGGTACAGAATTTGAAAGCTAGTAAAATTCGGCTATTGCTATTCACACAGCCAGATCCCTAACTCACTTGTCAATAACCTGTAATGAGCACAGATCCTGTTAAGGAGAAAACAGTAGGTGTTGAAAATAAAACACCATATTTTCTATTCTGAAGGGAGGAAGAACTGAATTGTGTTACCTAAAAATAAAGTTATTATGTGAAGCTTTTTTTACAACTGTTAAACCTTTGGCGTCCTGCTGCCGAATACAAACAACTAGCTGATAATATAATGTATGCTTTCTGTTCTTTTCACCACAGTATTTTTGAGGGCAGCAAACACAATGAGATCCTTTATGATACACATTTGTTAGTGTACATGACTAAAGTGCCTATGCACACATTATAAGATAAACAAACAATGGTCTTCTTCTTGAACAGAACCAGCAGGTACAATGGAAGCATTTGGTTGAGGTTTTTGTCTGACACCTCTTTGTTATGTTCAGTGGAGTGGAGAGAAGCACTGATAGTGATGGAAGATCAGTGATTGCCATATGCAAGGCCAGTGCCATAAATAGATGTTATTGGGCTCCACAGCAAATTAATTTTAGGGCCCCAACATATGCAGAGGTTGGCCTGTTTTATTAATATATGTTGAAATTGCTCTTTATTTGGGCCTCTCTCCCCTATAACTCCTTGGCCCCCCTCCAGACGCAGGGTCTGCTTCCTCTATAGTTAGACCCCTGTGCAAGACGGCTAATGTGGTTATTGCTCAGATCAGACAACCTTGTTATGGTGGAACAGAAGATGCCAAGTAGGCAGACCCATTGCCTATCTATACTCTTCACTCGCCTTATCCTCACAGCTCAGTTCTGTTCTGCCACTTTGATTATTTACTTTCTTTTACTGCATTTCTTGACCTACAGTTTCCCTCAAAGTTCACCCTTTCTGTTGTGTGCCAATCCACCAAATAAGGACCCTCCACAACCACCCTCCTTTCCACCAGGCCAATCTGAATCATTGTTTCTGAGTTGTAAATTGCGTTGTCCCAGAGCTTGCAGCAGTGTCACAGTTACTGTCACATATGTGAGCTTCCTTACTGTTTGAACCTTCTTTTGTACCATTTCAGTATGGGCAAAGGATATTTTTTGCTTATTATTTTATATGAAATATCTACAGTGGAGCCAAACAGGCCAGAAGGGACACAAATAGAAATTAAATGTCCCTGTTGCTTGTAAAGTAGATTAGATGGTTAGATCCACATAATGGACTTCTGTTTGTAAGACAAAACAGTTACAACAAAGGCCTATTGCACAGGGGCACATTCCCACCAGCATTTTTCAGTCAGTGAAGAAGTACGTAATTTTGGGCGCTCTTCATCTCCTGCGTTTTCTTGCTCAAATCCCATTAAACAAACAAGAGCTACAATAAAATGTCTCTCTGTGTCGCATAAACCAAAGGGATGAATGGGGGGGGTGTTTATACAGAGCTCATTATCTCTAATTAAACTAACTCCGTTAATTGCAGGGGAGTTAGCAAATGTAAAAGTTAAACAATTCACTGCTACTGATTGATCAAAGAAAAAAAGGCTTTTATTAAAAGAGTAGGCAGAAAGTTGGCCCAGAAACCGAGCTAGCCAGATGGAGGTAAGGGGCCATCACGTGGTTAGGAAGGGATACCCAATCCCCTTGCCCTGTTTAGCTAGTTTTGGATCAAAGGTAATGCAAAATGCAGCCTAACTTAAAGGACCAGACAGATCAAAAAACATTTTTTACAAAATTCGTTAGTATACATCGAAAAAAACCCCACCAAGACAAATTAAACTTTAAAATCGCAATACATTTTTAAAATTTGAATCATGTGGATAAAATGAAGTCTTTCCTTAATTTGGAGCTTTCTGGATAAAGGGTTTCCAGATAATGGATCCCATACCTGCGGTTAAGTGTGAAAGCTAATTACATTGATTAAGATATTAGTAATACCTAGTGATGGGCGAATTTATTCGGCAGGCGTAAATTTGCGGTGAATACCCGCGATTCGCCGCCGGCAAATAAATTTGCGAAACTGCAGCGAAAATTCACCGGCGTCAAAAATAAAATAGACACCGGCGTCAGTTTTTTTGGACACTGGCACATTTTCGCAGGAAATTCGCAAATTGTTCGGCGAATGGAAACGTCCCAAATTCGCCCATCACTAGTAATACCCAAATCAGTTGTGATTCTAGTGACACTTCGACTGGGAGTCAGCCTGTTTGAACTTTTACTGCTACAGATTAATGGAATAATGGATTTCTCTATATTTTTGTTACTGTGCCCACAGCACAGGCACCAAATAAGAAACCATTAAAACAGTTCTGAACTCTTGGACACTTTGAAAATAATTCCTATCTTTGTCTCCTAGAGCTTCAGGCATTAGATTGTAAACAAGAGTAAACTATGCCTTAAAAAACATTACTCCTTAAAAAACATATCTTGTGACCCGCTCTTATTTAAACCTACATCAAATCTCATTCTTTTATCTCCTTTTTACCCAGACACTGACTTTGGATTGTAAGCTCTGACAAAAGCTCTCTGTGCCAGTACAATACTTGGCAGCAACCAGACTTTAAGGAATGTCTATAAAGAGTTTTGCCTGTGGATTGAGAATTTTAAAGCTGTCTTCTTTGTAGATTGTAGCAGCTATAAACCATTTATGTTCAAAGCTAGAATGACTGGTTGTAGGACTGACTTGAAGCTTATACAGGTATGAGATCTATTATCCAGAATGCTTGGGACCTGGGGTTTTCCATATAAGGGATCTTTCTGTAATTTGGATCTTCATACATGAATGGGCTTAAAACTCAAAATTGATTTTTTTTTTAATGAAACCAAACTCCCTTCCATGAACTGAACTGATTTATCAATAATTTTTTTTAAAAAACCAGAGCAACAAAACGTCACAACAAAATCCAGTGTCAATTCGTATTGTACGATTGATGCTCTGAAAACTCTATTTTATCTCATTTCCACTGAAAAACTAGACTTTTTGGGATAATTGGACAAAAACCCTGACTTTTTGGATTATCCAGTGCAGATCACAATGTCAAGAAACAGCTTTGTCTGCCAATGACTTCTACATGACCTCGACAGGTTTGAGATGAAGTATTTTCAGATTTGGATTTTTAGCAGCTTTGAGATATGTTAATATATATATATTTTCCACCAAAAAATTAATTTTCCCTCTAAAAACCTTGACCAGAAAAAAAGCAAGGTTTAATAAATGGGCCCTAAATGTAAACATTAAATAGACCCAATAGAGATTTTTTGCCTCCAATTAAGGACCTCATAAGCTTTTTTTATTGAATCTATTTACTCATAGTGCATAATATGCATTTACAGTAGGTCGGCAGCTCATTTTCATATGCAAGCAAAATCATATTAAAACTATCATGTTCAGTAATGAGCCCAAAAATAGGGAAGTAGCATTGTTACACAAGGAAGGTCAATGGAAACATAAGTAGAAAATATAACACATTACTTACTTATTCCAAGCTTGTCTTAGATTCTTAGGGCCATATAGCGTAAATCGTTCTGTAACACAAATACGAGAAAATTAAGCATATTTCAAGTCATATTTATCATTATTTAATCATTTATCATTCTTACAGTTTGGTTTGTGTTTCACGTTTTTATACCCTGACTCTTACTTGACTTCAAGTTGTAGGCTAATACTAATAATGAATAAAAGGGCTCATTCAAACAATGTCAACAGTGTCATTTTTGAACGATCTTTGAAAGATCTGGGATGTCTCTGAAATAAAAGTTGAAATAGTCATACTCTACTATCAATTTAGCCTAGCAAAATTGTCATGCTTCTTCAACTGGTACAAAGGAACCAACCAGGTCAACTGAATTGTAATAATATTTGATACTGCTACTGCTGTTGTACTATTAATAACTGTATGATAATCAGAAACAGTAGCATATTTTTGCTTCTAAAACACAGACCAATATGCAATATCTAGTGTGTAGAGAGAGCTAGAGAGAGATAAAGAGAGAGAGCGAGATAAAGAGAGAGAGAGAGAGCGAGATAAAGAGAGAGAGAGATAAAGAGAGAGAGAGATAAAGAGAGAGATAGATAGATAGAGATATACATACACAGCTCTTGCTACTGCCCATCTCTCATGGGTTTCCTTAGGCTGACATATTTCTACAAAGAATTCCACCCCAATAGACTGAGTGGAAGCCAAGTGAGTCAGAGTTTGAGTCTCCTTGGTGCAAATTAGGACAGAAAGATTCTTCTTAATTCAAGAGTACAGAAATCTCTCAGGGACAGGGTTTTTTTCCCCCTTTGATGAATCTGGCGCAGTTACTTTGTAAAATATTTCCCTAGCTCTGTACACAGGAGACATTATTAAATATCCTTCTTTTATTTTAGTGGCTCATGGAGATCCAGCTGGGACATGTAGTTCATACAACAGCTGGAAGGTTTCTGTTTGAAATTTTGATAATACTTAGATACCAAGATGAGTCACTCAGCTTCATATATATATATCATTCCACAAAGAGGATCTTTTTGAATGTAGGAAGCTTACATTTAAGTGTTAAACAATTTATTCTGATGAATATTTATTCTGTAATGAACCAGGGACACAGTTTTCTGTAATGAGTTACATAAAATAACCCAACACAGATTTATATTATCTGTACTTTTCCAAGTTGAAAATGACATGTCGCCGCTGTGATTCAAGGTGAGTTGAAGAAGAAACAGTTGCCTACATATATTAAAATGTTTTACTGGAAGAAATTACATTACATTCCTATATTGAAAATATAGGTGTGTTTCTTCCATTAGGACAATATAAACATGGAAGTTCTCTATGTCGAGCATTGTTGAGACCAGGGGCAATAGATTGATGTCAAATGGGTAACAGCACTAATGGTTATGATGAATTCATATCCTTCTGACATGTTGCAGGTTTGTCTTTGCCTGGTATGCTTTACTTTATAGGCAAGATGCATGTAGGATATGTATTAGCAGTATTGACTGGGAGATAATCAAATTAAAAACTCCAGCTAAGCACCTGGACCCAAGATATCTAAAGCTGGCCACAGACGCAAAGATCCAATCGTACGAATCAATGCACGATCGGACTTCCCCCTCTCCTGACCTGCCATTAACCATTCTGATCAAATAAATTAGAAAACAGATCAGCCGATGTTCTGCCCCTGACAGCAATCGTACGAAAGTTATGTCCGACCAAAGCTAGTGACAGTCTCCCACTGAAAATCGTACGATCGGCAATACACGCAACAATATTATCGGCAGCCGACAAATTTTTTAACCTGTCTGATCGCCCAAACGACCGATCTCCGCCAGACGAAAAATGTCGGGACTCTCCACACGCGGTCCGAAAATCATACGAATCCTCGATTCGTACAATCAGATCTTTGCGTGATGTTGTGAATAACCAATTTAAATACAGGTCAATAGTTCTTGTTAAAAGAAGGGACAATAATAAGTGATGTGCATGCATCCATATATGATCTTAATCTGGCTCTGACTTAAAGGGGTTGTTCACCTTTGAGATAACTTTTAGTATGACGTAGAGTGATATTCTGAGACAATTAGGCCAGATAGGTTGAGAATTGGGAAGAATGTCCATTTGCTCTCTTAGACATACCAAAAAGCTCAGCTTGAAGGTCAGTTAGGGCGAGATCTGGGGTAAATACGCATTTCCAGACATGACTGAAGAATTGAACACACATTTTCCTGTTTATTGTCCTATCTGTATTCGTTTGATAAGCTAAGGGAGGATTTTACTAAAAGTTGGCCCTTCAAGGGGTGAATTATCAAACTTTTGCCACAATTCGAATTTTAAAACTCATAAATTTAAGTTCTTTTTCAAAAACACGAATGTCTGGTATTTATTAAGCACAAAAAACTTGAATGTATTATGTTGAGTTCAGGTAGAAGTCAATAGGAGTTGCAAAATTCAAGCCATTTAACATTTTTGAGTATTTCAAATTTTCGAATTTTTGAAATTCAATTTTTTTTTTTGACCTTGTAAACTCACAAGTTCAAGGTATTTGAGTTTTTTCCACAATTGTATTGAATTGAGTATAATATATATATTTATATGGATCTTTTAATAAATAAGCAAAAAGTAGAAAGAATCTCACAAATACGATTTTTGATAAAGAAGCTCATTGATCTTCAAATGGGACTTGAACTGAAAAAGTTAGACAATCACTGCTGTATTATAACCCACTACATGGAAAGCTTGAATTGCCAAAACTCACTATGCAACTGGTTAGCCATTTTACTATATATAATCCTGGATGCCTTCTCATTTTCATTTTAATTTAAATTATAAAATATTTTTTTAATACTAAAAAAAGGTTGAGGACTCCTGCCTTATACTGTAATTGTGCCACTGTCTAAAAGTAGTGATAGGTGAATTTGTCCCATTTTGCTTTGCCACGAAATTCGTGAATTTCACATGAAACACAATTAGCCAGCGTCAAAGCGGACGCTGTTGCCCATTAAAGTCAATGGGCGTCCGTTAATAGTCGTAGTGTCTAAATTGATGCTAGTGGCAAAACCGTTGTTGGTGGCAAAAAAATTTAACAGCAAATTCGTGAATTTATTCACCAGCGCGAAACATGGAAGTTTGCACCTGGCGAATAAATTCGCCCATCTAAAACAATCTACAGTGGGCTTTATTATTTGTGTCTGTTTAATAGAAAGAAACTGGTTAAATTAACAATTTAGTTGAGCACTTGGAAAATGTGGCCCACTCTTGGTACAGTGAATTAACTTATCATTTAGCCACTTGCCTAATGAAGAGCAGGGATAAAGAACGGATCCTTCTTGCACTGTACCCAGAACTCCTGCATTGATTTAAAGCTTTCAAAAAGGCAGGCCATGTAATCAAATATTATCCACACTGTTAATTGGAGGTTTTCAGTAACAACTCACTTAAGGAGCTTACTGCTTTTAAACATAGGGCTCCCGCTGAGATAGCAATATTCATATGTATTTATTTATTCTTAATGAGATAAGAAATGATTTGAATGTTAATTCTCTGTAGTTTGCATAATTTCTTGATAATATAGAGCAATGCTGTTACTTAGAGCCTCTATTGAAGTGCTGAGGCTGAGAGTCACTAAGCAATGAGGAAACTTTCCAGCAAAAGAGCTTTTCCAGTCCTACTAACGAAGCCTAATTGCTGGAAGGGTCATCATCATCATCATCATCATCATTTATTTATATAGCGCTGTCAAGATACGCAGTGCTTTACATTATTTGTTGCAGCTACAGTATAGGAGGCACCAAGAAGCAAAATTGTGTTTTCTTGGTACAATGTATATTGCTGGTGCCTCTTTGCATAGATTATGGCTCTGTAAAGGTGAAGCTACTGTATACTCCAGATCAAAATGGTCTTAAGGTCAGGATTTTGAAACATCCCAATTTAAGCATTACTATTATTATTATTAAAATGCAATTATAAAGTGGCAGCATATTCCACATCTGACGCTTTATATCCACATGGGTTTATACAAGAAATCTACCCATACATTGTACTCATGAACTGTCAGGAAATAAATATTTATCTATTAAAATATCTATAATGCTGTGAAAGGTTTTGGAAAATAACACTGTGAAATGTAAAATGCTGCTTGTGTACAAAGTCTATTGAAAATCAGTCAGAATCGGGAGTCATTTTTCCATAATTCAGATATCACCCCCTGAAAATTCTTGCTCAAAGATTTGGTGATGACTGCCATCAGGCATAACCCACAGTAGAAGAAAAAAAAGATCTTCTTTAACAGCTTTAAAATGTTATACACTGACCTATTCTAAGTTACATTCATTATCATTATCATGTATTTATGAAGCAGTATAGAATAACAGAAACTTAAGAAGAATTCAAGGTACAGGTAAGGGACGTGTTATCAAGAATGGCCAGGACCTGGGGGTTTTCTGGATAAGGGATCTTTCCATAATTTGCATCTCTCTACTAAATAGTTCCAAATTGATTCTTTTGCTTCCATTAATGATTAACTATATCTTAGTTGGGATAAAGTACAACATACTGTTTTATTATTACAGAGAAAAAGGAAATCATTTTTTGCTTATAATGGAGTTTATGGGAGATGGCCTTCACGTAATTCTGAGCTTTTTGGATAACAGTTTTCTGGATAACGGATCCCACACCTGTACTTGTAACTGGTGCACAAATATGTATTGCACTGTAGTGGAAAACATGCCATGGGTGTAGGTGATGCTGCTACACCACGACCCATAAATTTCTAGAAGCCTCCAAATGTGTTGAAAAAATTAATACCTTTCAGTTTTGGGATAAAAACCCACTGTCCGGCGCTGATTCAAGTATCAAGGAGAATCACTTTTTGAAAATGCGGCTTTATTTAAAAACACAGTGTGAAGTACATGGCAGTGGGTATGTGCAGAAACTAACGCGTTTCGTGCCCGTGTGGCTCTTCCTCAGAGTTCAGTTTTGTTTTTACCGATTTCCAACCAAGTCAATGCTCATATATGTTTCCATACACCAGCGCCAAGCAATACAGGGAATCAGGACTGATGTAGGGTATGTAGAAATCTAACCAGTCTTGAAAGAAAACCCTTGATACACAAACTGCCCACCAATAAATGTTCCCACTGCTTTGGATTTAGAAATAAATTGTTCCTGTAGCTAAGTATAAAGCCTGATTGTTATGCAAATAAAAAGAAAAATTCCCCAAAGATGTTCCTAATGCACATCATTGAGATGCATTGAATGAGATGATGGTAATCTGTTTCACACTTGCAAATCTAAATCGTGCCAGCTCAAGCAGCTATAGTATCTACCATAATAGATTTGTTGAAAAGTTTTTTTAACGTCCTTATAGCCAAGGACAAAATGAATGGCACAATTAATTTCTTATCACTAGCTGCTGTTTAATTAATGGTAAATGAAGCCTGCAGTTTAATTTTATTTTCTTGCTATCAGACAGGGAATCATGAGAAGCTGACGAGTAAAGGTTTTAATCAGACAGAAAACTCAATATCAGCCAAACCAAAATCAGCATGTAAAGAGTTTCTGGGGTTTCCTCACTGGAACAATACAAACAGGGATAATAGGGGGCCACAAAATAAAAATCAGCGTGATTGAACATAAATATATATACACGACATGCCTGACGCATTTCATGCACATGGCACATAAATATAAGCCTCACTAAACCAAGTTATCTGGCTCTACCTGTAATGAATATTACATACCGTATATACTCGAGTATAAGCCGAGTTTTTCAGCCCCAAAAATATGCTGAAAAACTCTGCCTCGGCTTATACTCGGGTCAAGCGCAAAAACGGTCGCCGGCACCTAAGAATATCTGCCGGCGCCTTAGAATAGTAGCCGGTGCCTAAGAATATTCGCCAGCGCCTTAGAATAGTAGCCGGCACCTAAGAATATTCGCCGGCGCCTTAGAATAGTAGCCGGCGCCTAAGAATATTCACCGGCGCCTTAGAATAGTAGCCGGCGCCTAAGAATAGTCATCCAAAAACGAGATTGAAACTTACCAGAAGCTGCTGCATTTCTCACTCTCGGCTTATACTCGAGTCAATAAGCTTTCCCAGTTTTTGGAGGTAAAATTAGGTACCTCGGCTTATACTCGAGTATATACGGTAATATAATAACAGCATAATATATTCACTTTTAATATAAATACAAGTATGGGACCTGGGGTTTTCCAGATAACAGATATTTCTGTCATTTGCATCTTATATCTTAAATAGAAAATCATTTAAATATTAAATAAACCCAATAGGCTGGTTTTGCTTCCAATAAGCATTAATCAAGTACAAGGTACTGTTTTATTATTGCAGAGAAAAAGAAAATCATTTTTAAAAATTTGAATTATTTAGATAAAAAGGAGTCTATGGGAGATGGCATGTCCGTAATTCAGAGCTTTCTGGCTAACGGGTCATACCTGTGCATACACGTTACACGGCAACATACAAGGTTATTAATATAGTATATCTTTTAGAACTGCTGCACTTGTTTAGAATACTAAGATTCATATGGTGGAAAAAAGACAATTATTAAAAATTTAAAATTTTAATATTTTTGTTGGAAATCTCTAACGGGGCTTATTTATTAAAAATCTCAAAACTCGATGGTGTGGAAAACATGAAAAACAAACCTTGAAATTATTGAAATCACAGTCTGCCTATCATTTTCAATCAGTTGGCCAAATTTCAAATTCATCTCAAAAACTAAAATTAAAATAGAGCTTCCCATTGACTTCTGCATAAATTCGTCAGCATTTAGATGGCAAATATGTTTCAAATAGTTGCGCTTTATAAATCTTGAAAATTCAAGACACTAAAATTTGTAATTTTTTTGCCTTGAACCGAGGTAACATGTATTTGAAATTTAAATTGTTAATAATGTGCCCCTTACAATCAGTTAGAAGATTAGAACAAGGGACACATGGATAGCATGTCTGGGTCCGTCACACACAGCATTCAAACATCGGATGTACAAACATGGGATATAAAGAGAATTTCTGAATAGTAATTCTACAGAACACATAAAAGCATTGCTCACATTCTATGGAGAAATGGAGCTTAGAGACTTTAGACACAGCCAGTTTTAGGTTTACCTGCTTATACTCCGAGATGCACAAACAATATTTCGCCAACATATAACTCTATATATAACTATATACAAATGGCAAATTTTGTTTCAAATTAGAGGCTTTTAAGGAATACAGTTTGACACCCATTATACACAGCAACTATGTTTCTATGTAACAATTAACCAATTTACGGGGGAATGTAATAAAAATCTATAACGGAAAAACTATTCGCAATGCGAAAAGTTATGCCTCTGTGCGAACAAATTTTGCTTTGTGCGAATTTAATATAGCTTTTGCGAGCCCGGAAACTGTTTAGCGACCACTTCCGACAGTGAAAGACAGTTTGCGAATTTTATAGTTTGCGCCAATGCGCAGTCAATGTAATAAAACTTCTTACTGAAAAAGTCGTTATGTTTGCTCCAAAAGATTACGACACCTTCAAGCAATTAAAATTCACAATGCAATAACAGTTTAAGGAACAATATTACATTGCGAGATGTGGATTTTTAGTCTTATTGGTGCGAATTGTTTTGCTCTTTGCGACTTTTATTACATTCCCATGTTAGTGTGTTGATAAATCCAAGGCTGCATTAAAGTGGCAAGCCTGCATGCTCATAAAGGGGCATCAGTGTGGTGCCTTTGCACAATTCTAAATTATATTTTTATACATTTATTATTATTTTTGTTTCTATAGTGGAGTTTATCTGCATGGCTGTATATCTCATGGAAGTAGTAAGAGAGGAATGTTTAAATACAACATAAGCAGCAAGCAAATCAATGTAAGATAAAAAGGGAGAAGCCAACTACTGCTGAGCAGCATCTGTTAATTCTCCTTAGTCTCATATTCTGCTTTCTGTACTGGCCTGGGTGTTATACAGCACTGACTCCTATTTCATTTTATGTGTATGTTTATACAGTAAGTATAAGATGGGGATTGTTAATAAGTCTCATAAGTTCCATGGCTAGTGAGATGCTCACTGTATTATAATAATTGAATATAGACCTGTCCTCGCTAGAAGACAATTCGTTCAAAACAAATCAATGTCAAGCATAGATGACAAAACAAATATTAGGTGGTGGCACTGTCCTTCTACAGTCAAAGCTAAAGATCTGCCGACCAGCACAGCTGGTAATAAGAGTTAAGCTGCCAACAGATTAGGGATGCATCAAATTCAGGATTCAGTACAGGAATACACCTTTTTCAGCAGGATTCAGATTCGGCTGGATCCTTCTGCCAGGCCGAACCGAATCTGAATTTGCATATGCAAATTAGGGGCGGGGAGGGAAATCACGTGACTTTGTCACAAAACAATGAAGTAAAACATTTTTTCCCTTCCCACCCCTAATTTGCATATGCAAATTCAGATTCGGTCAAAACTCTCACAAAGGATTCGGGGGTTCGGCCGAATCCAAAATAGTGGATTCGGTGCATCCCTACCACAGATGTATATCAAGTTCAGCCCTTCCAAATAAACCCCAGTGCACATGTATAAAAAACAACAACAACAACAACTGTAGATCTAAAGATCACAATAGCCTTAGGATATTTTGTTTGTCCAAGAAATCATCACAACAACACATGGCAGAGCATGTCAAAACCTCACTGGCCTCAACGTGAAAAGGGCAGTAAGGCTGTGTGTTAAAGTGAAAGAGAATAGAATTCTGTATATTACGATTCCCCCGGTTGCCCCTCTGACTAAGATGGATTTTGTTCTCCAGCTAGCATTAGTTCTACTACTCTGGTCTTGAGGGCAGAGCCACCCGTTTGCCTGTAAGAGCAGTTCTTTGTTTTTCTGAGCTGTCGAGTGATATCTTTATGCTCTCCCACTGGTAACTCCCTTTTTGTAAAAAGTCTATAAAACCTCTGTGATTCCTTTCTTCAGGGTTCTGACTCTTTGTGAGTTCACAATCCACAGAGCTTGTGTCAAATAAACTATATCTTTCAATTCAAGTTCAGTTCCTGAAATTTCACGACAACAGATTTAAAACACACCTTATGATACTAGCACTCCTGGTCGCCATTATCTGCCCATTGGATACAGAAAATCGTACAGAAGAAATTAGGTTTGGATAATTTTATCTGTACGCGTATAAGCCAGCTTTACTGTGCAAGGGCTTGCATGGGTTTTCTCTAGATGTTCTGTTTTCTGAACACAGTCCAAAAACATCAAGAAATGTTAAGGATTAAACTGAAAATTAGACCCATTTACCAAAACTAAGCAAAATAGCCTGTGGAAAGTAACCTACAGCAGCCAATCAGTGAATAGTTTTTTAGCCAGATGCAGGTAGAATAATGAAAGTAAACATGTAATTAGTCGCCATGTGTTACACCTCAGGTATAAATGTGCTCATTGGGAATAAATGTTCCCCGCTTGTGTGCATGCACATGGTAGGGATGGTAATTTCTACTGGGACAGAGAATGATATGAATTATGAAAAGCACTAGCACCCTATAAATAAAAGATAATTATACTTTTTGCTGCAGTGATGTCTAACATTATGTTTGAATGAAGCACCTCTCAGAAATCTATCTGTGAGGAAATCTTACCCTGGTGGTCTAGTGGGGGGACGGCAGGGACGCCTGCCGCCCCCTCGGCGAGGACGCTCGCCGCACTGAGCAGGTTCTGTAGCGCCGGTCTGTTAGGGCGCGCGCGCCTCTTCCTGGGTTTATGCGCATGCGCGCTGACGTGATGACGTCAGCGCGCAATTCAAATGCTATTTAAAGGTACAGTTTTACTTTATGCATTGCCCGTGATAGGATTTTGTTCCTGGTGCTTCTGAGCCTTGTGCTAAATTCTGAAACCTGTTTGATTCCTGTTTTTGACCCCTGCCTGGCTATTTGATTACTCTGACTTCTGGATTCTGACCCGTGCCTGATTACTGACTACCGCCTCTGATTAACCCTCTGATTGACTCCCTGGTTTGACCCTTGCCTGTCTGATAACGTTTATTCTCTGCCTGCCTCGACCCGGCCTGATTTGACTACTCCTTTGCCTAAATGCCTTGTACTGCGATCTTCTGTCCAAAGACTTTGCTTTACTGTCGTGCCCCTCTGCCTATCCAGAACCCTCATCTTGCACCTCTCGTTTAAGTCCAGATGGCATCCAAGTAAGCCGAGGGCTCCTCCCGAGGCCCAAAGGCGGTCACACTACTGGTGAAGCACGAGCCGAGACCAGGGTGCCTGGTGTTTGTTCTGGTGTTGGGTGCCGACCGTGACACTATCAATCAGCACCTATCAACGGGAACTCAACAAATATAGCCAAATGTCATAAGACACATTACTTCCCCTTTAACCAAGCACTGATGGCCATCCCAAATAAGAAAAAAGTGGAGTCTAGTTGGTATGTTTATAAACATGAGGTGGAGAAACATAATACATATATGGGACCTGTTATACAAATTGCTCTGGACCTGGGGTTTTCCAGATAACGGATCTTTCCATAATTTGCATCTGCATACCTTAAGCCTACCAGAAAATGATGTAACCGTTTGATTAATTATATCTCAGTTCGGATCAAGTACAAGGTATTGTTTTATTTTTACAAAGAAAAAGGAAATCATCTTAAACATTTTGGATTATTTGGATAAAATTGAGTCTATAAAAGACAACATTTCCGTAGTTCGGAGCTTTCTGGATAATGAGTTTCTGGATAACGGATCTCATATCAGCGTCCCATTTCATTTATTGCAGCTGGGCAAACAGATGAATATTATAAGATGTTAAAAGGGGATGCGGCCTCATGGTAAATGGGGTATGGTATGACATCACAAGGGGGTGGGGTGGTATGACATCACTGGGGTGTGGTCAGCAGTAGAGGGCCAACTCTTTCTAGCAGGGAAAATTCCCTGGGTTTGTGTATGCTTTACAGAGAGAATCCATAAATCTATGTCAGAATATATTTTTCCCCTTGTACTAAGCACAACTCTGCTGGTAGATTTGAGGGCAATAAAATGTATTTTTCGATTCCTCTAAGAAGATGGCATCACAATCACAGAGATAAAAAAGGCCTGTCTGAGTAAGGCAGACAGATTTCTGAACACATACCCAGACATCTGCCATTTATTGAGTCACAGCAGATATGGAGTATTGCGATGCATTTTAATGGCCCCAATAAGTTGCCT
This sequence comes from Xenopus petersii, assembly GCA_038501925.1. Classification (NCBI taxonomy): domain Eukaryota; kingdom Metazoa; phylum Chordata; class Amphibia; order Anura; family Pipidae; genus Xenopus; species Xenopus petersii. Next base: position 136,496,140 of record CM076682.1, read on the forward strand.
TGCTATGAGAACATCTCTGGATTCTATATACAATTTTTAATAACAGCTTTGAAAGATCTGTGGACTATGAATGACAATTTAAAGCATTTCCCACAAATACATTATTTTACCACTGGAGAAAAATCAAGTCATGTAAAATCATCAGACAGGATTAGCCGCTCACTGTTCCCTCCATATACATATTAAAATTCTTATGCCGTAAAATTGCCAGTCGACTATATAACGGGCAGTCAAATGTTAGGGCTTCTTTAATAATCCTCATAATACGGCTCCCATGTATGCCTAAATTATCTCCATTCCAAACATCATTATCTGCCTAATAAATAGGCTATATCTGACAGCCGTGTGTCAAGGACAGGTTCAAAAAGAAGAGAAATTCAGCGGAACCCACCAGTGAGCTTATTAGCAGACTGTTGAGAAAGCTACTGGTCTGCAGTGAGAATTGGAGAAAATAAGTGCTTGCATTTTAAGTAACATTAAACAAGAAAAGATTTTATTTTCCCTTTCATCAGCCACAAACCAGATGAGCTTCTCTTGTGCCATTTATTTCTTTATTTTTTTTTTTTTGGAGGGCAGAAGGTGGATAAAGAGAGCCACCTAATGTAGAAATGGGGACTGCAGATTTAATTTCCAGCCTCAACAACTACTAACATTTATCCGGGAATCTGGTCTGTGCCTGCAAAAAGGCTTTGTTGTCCAAGAAAGGCTGAATAAATTAGCATTTTCCAATAACACAATCGGTGGTACCAAACATAATGCACATTCAGCTGAAAAATGCTGATATGATTTCAGTTTTGCATTATCATAAATTATTTTTTTAAGGCCCACAGAAAACCACTAAGAAATGTTTTAAGCGAATTGACGAAACTAAATGCATTACACTGCAGTCATCTTCAAGCGTCTGTATATAAAATAAAATATAAAAAAATCTCTTGATTCTTGTACATAAAACAGGGAGAGGATGTAGGTGATAATTAGTAGGAATAGACGCAGTATTCTAAATGAACGGCAAAGCCATAGGGAGGGGTATGATACAACGCTGTACATGTTAGGATATAAAGAAATGTACCTTGGGATATCATGTTGGTTTTTCCTAGTAATATTCTATGTTACTGTATACAGAGTACACATATATAAAGCAGGCTGGGGACAGGTAAACAGTAAATTGGGGCCTGGTAAGGCCTGGTTTTCCTTCTTCTGCAAGGGAACCATATGTAAGGGACTGATAAATTAGTTACCCTTCATTTTTGCTGGCATGTCCACAATGTTTACAGACATTTAATTTGGGTTCTAAAGTGTAGTTAGGAATGTTTCCTGTTTTTGTGTTACCATATTGTCTTGGAAGTTCAGTAACTGGCCAGGTGCCCCTGTTCTATTGTATAACAGAGGATGCACACTTGTCGTCGGTCTCTTGAGATTACATTTTCCTGGAAGGTGGGTTCAGACTATTTGAGTCTAGGCAAAGCTAAGTTTAGTAGGAGGTAGAGTCAGACTGGGTTACCACTGGGTACCTGGCTCAAGGGCCAACCATCCATCACAGCCAAAATTGCTTTCATTTACTGCATCATTCACTGACGTTAATTAAAGATGGCCGTGCATTCCACAGTGGGATGCACAGTAGCGGAGCCGGGAGCGTTGGTGGCTGGCTGGCTTGTGGGCAGGGCCCAACAAGGTATTCATTTTAATAGTTTACTATAGGGCGAGAGCTGGTTCAGGGTATTTAGTGAGCAGTCTGATGCTCCTTAAAGGGGACCCGTCACCCAAACAAAATTATCCAAATCCTATTTTATCATGTTAGTCAAGCAAAATGAACTTTAATTACACTGTATAAATTATTTGAATATTGTTTCCATCAGTCTGGGAATTCATAATTATAGCAACCAGGAAGGAGCCATTTTGTGGACACTGTTATTAAGGCAAGCCTTGTATCATCTCAGAATCTTGTTTGTGCACCAGGGGACAGGGACCCAATGTCCATCCCCATGCACTGGTTACACAATTAAATCGTTAAGAGAGCTGGGGGAATGTAGGGAGAGCGGTGACATCTAGGAAGTGCTGAATGGAAAGTGAAAGTAATTGTTTGCCCCACCTCTATGCCTAGGCATAGAGGCGGGGTAGGCAATACTTGATTGACAGCTGATATTTTTAAATGAGTTTACAGCTATGAATGCTTTAATAAAAAAAAGAAATTGGATTTCATATTTAATTTAAGAAGGACTTTTATTATACAGATTTTTATGTCTGGGTGACGGGTCCACTTTAAAGAAAAGCTGAAGGATTAGAGTGCTGGGTGTTCTACCCAAGAATGGGGACTTAACTGTACAGACTTAGGAATGCTGTCCCAGCTAAATTCCACTTGAGAGGCCTCCAAACTGGGTTTGAAATTTGCAAGCTGACTATCTGCAGAATGGTTACATGCAACATGTTGCTCTCCAACCCTTGGGATGTTGCTCTCAGTGGCCTCAAAGCAGGGACTTATTTTTGAATCCCAGGTTTGGAGACAAGCTTTGGTTCCATAAAAACCAGATGTACTATCAAACAGAAAATTCTGTACACTACCAGTCCGCAAAGGGGCTACCAATGGCCAATCACAGCCTTTATTGTACATTTCCTGGGACTTTTTTCATGCTTGTGTTGCTCCCCAACTCTTTTTATATTTGAATGTGGCTCACAAGTAAAAATGGTTGGGGACCCCTGCTTTACAGTATCCAAAGTTGCATCTCCAGCACTCGGATATGGGTTTGTCTGGGATTAGTGGAGCAGGGTGTCAGGTGTGTGTGTGGGGGGGGGGGTACAGGATGTAGCATTCAAATTTTGTGACCACTTCAGGGTCGATAAATCAGTCAGCAGCTTTTATTGGCCACCTTTAATGAAGCAGATTGACAAACATAGAAAAACCATATAAGCTTGAATAAGAGATATGGAGATTATTTTTAACAGTATGTCAACCAAACAATCCAGTGTGTGCCAGGCCTTCTTAAATATAGATAGCTTCGTATATATATATATATATATATATATATATATATATATATATATACACATACACACATACATACACACACACATAACTTTTTATTTTATTTTTTTTATACTTTTTTTAAATTGACACTGCATTTCACTAACCAACTTTTTTTTTTTTTTTACCCATGAGCCACATTCAAATGTAAAAAGAGTTTGGGAGAAACATAAGCATCCAAATGACCCTGGGCTGTGATTGGCAATTTGGTAGTCTCTATGTGGACTGGCAGCCTACAGGGGGCTCTGTTTGGCAGTAGACTGGTTTTTGTGCAACCACAACTTGCCCCAAGCCAGGAATTAAAAAATGAGCATCTGCTTTGAGGACACTGGAAGCAACAGCCAAGGGGTTGGTGGGTAACATGTTGCTTATGAGCCACTGATTGGGGATCACTGTACTATCCCTACAGCCCTTACATGGTAACATCCCATCAGTTTGCCAGAAATTATAATTGTGCTCTACAAATTTCTCTATAAACAGTGGACATCTCAGCAAGGTTTTCATTAAGTCCGGATGTTATTTAAGCTTAATTGTGTGTCTAAAGTAAGGAAATGATGATCCTGTGCACAATTTTTCAAATCTTATAAACATAGCCAAACCAGAGATTACCCATATTCCATATGTTTATAAATACATTTTAATACAAAAGTGCACATAAGTGAAACCACTTTCCTGTGGTCATATGTTCTTTATGCTCATTTATCCTAAGCTCCCTGGTTATTTGTCATGTGGGAAAATAGCCATTACACTGTTTTTGTTTGTGCTTATATTCTACCAGGAGATCTAATGTGTGGTCTGCAGTGCTGCCAGTTGGCATTTACGTTGGCAAACCTTGCAAGATATCAAACAATGACTAGGTCTGTCTCCCCTACTGCCGCGCCAAAGGCAGTTGTGAGGTTTAGTCTTTCAGCATCACGTGTTCCTGGATCTCATGAAGAGCCTCTGGCACTCACATCATCACAAATACATTCTCCCAGACGCAGCTCAAGATTACACTGGAGTCACAAGTATTTGTGAAACTCCATTGAAACCACCATCTCTCATCAGAGCCAGTCCAAAGGCATTCCAGACCAGACTATAACATTTACCATTTCACTGAATTTGTAGAATGGAACTCATACAATTTTTTTTTCATTTGGAGGGAATTATGTAAATATGTTTGCAAAGTTATAAACAGATGAATTCTTGATCAATTCTACAACATTTATATCAGTAAAACGGCTTACTATAATGCATTCAAAAAGCCCTCCAGCGTAAATTATAGGCATCAATCTATTTAACCTTTAGTCTCCAAGAACCGAACCCCCAAGCAGACCTCACATATGCTTTAATAACGTAGCACAGTGTGTGTGTTAAATAACAAATAAGCATTTAAGTTTGACAAAGTTCCCAGAATCTTTATTTAAAATAAGAGTTCATTAAGGGTATAGGCCTATGGCTTCATGTTTTTATAAAAAAGCATAACTGTTGGACATGGAATTTATATATCCGTAGAAACTTTAGATGGGGAAACATTAACAGACATGAATATTTCCAATGCTGGTTAATCTATATAAAAGGTAAATATACCCTCAGTAGTACATGGGAATAGGTTTATTAGCATAAACTTATGGTTTCTTTCTGTATGGTGCATATGTATAGAAAGTGTGCCATTAATGACCCTATTTGGCTGACCAAACCCCCACACCCCTTGGTAATCACACACAAAAACAAGACATTTGCTTGCATGTGTGGGATTTAAACAAGGACAAAAGTCATAGAACGAAAGTTTAACAGTACTGGAAGAGAGAGGAGCTTGGCCCTGTGTGCCCTGCCCCACCCTCGTCCCAACCCTAACACCACCCTACTGTCATGCTCCCTGCTGGAAGATAGTATGAGAATAGGGTTGCCACCTTTGACTTCTGCAAAAACTGAACAAGGGGGAGGTATGATGGTATAGAGGGTAGAGCAGTGACATATGGGGTGGGGTTATGACATTTAGGGGCGTGTTTGTACTTTGTGTGGGGGTGATTTTAACATCAGAAGTGGTTATTGGCCAGGTAATTGTTCTGGTTTCACAAGGATTAAAGGAGAATGAATATAGATAAAAAGACATTCATTTATATACTGAATTTATTGCACCTTGTCAATAGCGGCAATGATCCAGGATTTCAAACCTGTCACAGGGGGTCCCCATCTTGAAAAGTACCTGCGACACTCAGTGGGCTTTGAGCAGCTGTTGAGAAGCTAAGCTTAGGGGCCGTCGCCAATTATCAAGCAGAAAATGAGGTTGGCCTGTCATATAAGCTGATGCTACAGGGCTGATTATTAAATTATGATGCTAGTTGCACTGGTTTCTGTGCTGCCATGTAGTAATTATCTGTATTAATTACTAATCAGCCTTATATTGTGACATTTATATTCTATGTGTAATGTATATTGTGAGTGGGTCCCTAAGCTCAGTAAATGACAGCAGCACAGAGCATGTGCAGTGAATCGGCAGAAAAGAAGACGGGGAGCTACTGGGGCATCTTTGGAGACAGATCTTCTCTGCTAAAGGGCTGTGGTTGCCTTGGGCTGGAACAGAAACCCAAAACATAATGTACAACATTTCTAGCCTACTTCTTTAGTTAGGCTTTAGTTCTCCTTTAAATCCCAAACAGGCAGTTGTGATCCAAACACGGAACTGTTCAGGTCTAAACTGAACAGATGGCAAGCCTGATCGTGAGGACCCTGGGTGACCATTCTGTGCATTTCAATGGGGTGGTTAAATTAGGATTCAGAAGCAAATTACTGACACTGTGTGATAGGCCTTTTACTGTGGGTGACCAGGTTAGGGGCCTTAAATCAAGGGGAACCCTGAAAATGAGTTGACATGTCTGCACCAGCCCCCCTCCATAGCTGAAGAAAAGACGCCCTCTTGTATGGCCCTACCCCCTCCTGTAAAATTGCACAGTGGTGTTGATGGCCACATGGGTGTCCGCAGAAAGGAGCAAGAGGGGGGTCTTTGCTGCTTTTGCGTAGAATATAAAATGGTCCAATGCTGGGAACCCCTGGATAATTTTGCCTTTTGATATCCATTACTCTGTAACTTTTTAAGATAATTTAAGGTAACAGGTCAAAACAGTATTTGTAAATCAGAGTGCAAAGTAGGCCTGCAATGAACCCTGTAAGTCAGTATTGGGCAAATTCCCAAATCCTATATAGGGTTCGTTTTCAGTTTGGTCAGGCTCTTGTATTCTACCCAGGATCCTGCTTAAAAGGGTTAAATTCAGCTTAATCCCGAACCAAATTTTGGATTTGGTGCATTCCTAGTACCACTGTATTCCTTAGAAAATCAAAGTGCAAATCAGCAAAAGTGCATGATGGATCATATCATTTTTCTAACTAGATAACCCAGTGCAAAGTACTCGCAGCAGCAGCAGCAGATGATGTAACTGTTGTTCTAGCAGTTATGCAAGATGATATATAAGTGTGCACGTGTTTATATGGATACATAAATCACTTATACATGATATAATCGGCATTGATGGGACTAGACCATTTCTTCTGATGCTGCCAATAAAAATGTGAGTTTCTGGGAGGGCCTGTCACATATGGAGCTGTTTTCCTTGTAACTCATATAATTAAAATACTCGAGGTTAACTAAAAATAAAAGAAATTAACTTGATCCAGTACTGCCGGGGATAATATTGCAGTTACTACTGCCACATTATTTTCTTATTTTCTATTTTACTTAAGTCCAAATCTCTCTTCCATAATTCAGCTGTGGCTTCAGACCACGGACTGTTTTTCTTGGAGGCAAATCTTATAGACCTACCTGGGTAGTCTTGTGGCAGAAGCAGTGCAGTCAGCTTTCTACATTCTGTATGCCTTGAATGTGTTCTATCTCTCCCCCCCCCCCTTGGTTTTTCATTTGGCAAGTGCATCTAGAATATCATTTGCTTGCTTTTCTTTTACCCCTAGGGAAATTTTCTTCCTTTAAAAGACCTGCTTTGACTCACAGTACATCTCAGCCGCAAACTCCCACCCATGATCTTGTAGGGTGTTTGCCTTTTCCTTAAAAATAATTCCGCTGTTGGCTACCGCTCACACAGAACTCAATTGACTTTGAAGAGGTGCAATTAGAAGAGCCTGTTGCATCCTAGCAAATGGCACGAAGAGATAACGTTATTTAATGTAAGAGGGAACACGATCTATAACATGTATTATACTCTCTCCACCCCCCAGTAGTGGTAACAAAGGGTCGTACAGAGTGTGAGAAAAAGCTTGGTGTAGGTTTGTCAATATACCAAGTTACATCTCTCAGCACCAGTGATCAACTAAAACGGAGACAAGGTCTTCAAAAACTATGGAGTGGTGCTCAGCAAACAGTACCCCAGGCCACTTTGTTTTTGAAAAAAAGGAACACCGACCTGGGGTAGTAGGTAAGAGATAAGAGACAAACTCGCCATTCACCCACTGGTATTTTTCACCATTAATCAATTTTAGTACAGGTATGGGATCTGTTATCCAGAATGCTCGGAACCTGGGGCTTTCCGGATAACGTATATTTCCGTAATTTGGATCTTCATACCATAAGTCTACTAGCAAATCATGTAAATAAACCCAATAGGCTTGTTCTGCTTCCAGTAAGGATTAAGTTTATATAAGTTTGGATCAAGTACAAGGTACTGTTTTATTATTACAGAGAAAAATTTTGATTATTTGGAATCAGTGGGAGACGGCCTTCTATAATTCTGAGCTTTCTGGACAATAATTTTCCGGATAGCAAAATATTTGCAGGAAAGGCAAGCACTTCACCGCTTCTTGCTATGCAATAAATTCTTTAAGTCAGTTCAAGTGCAGAACCACATTTCAGGGGGTTTGCACCTCAGATAGAGGTGGGAGGTGTAAACCTCACAAAATGTTGTTCTGCACCTGAAGAGTGTAAGTAGTGCTCCCCATATACCTCATTTATGGGGGGCTGGGAAATTGACAAAATGTCTGGCCCCATGTCAGATTTCAAAATTGAATGTAAAAAAATCTGTTTGCTCTTTTGAGAAATGGATTTCAGTGCAGAATTCTGCTGGAGTAGCACTATTGATGAGTTTTGAAAAAAACATGTTTTCCAATGACAGGATCCCTTTAATAAATGTGAATACAATTTGCATTGTAGGCCGATATATTTACTTCCACTTATTTACTTTTTTTTTTTTCTTTTCACATATCCGTTTATTTCCGGTTATTTATATAGTAAGGACACATTTCCATAGCGCTTTACAAACATTGTTGATCATTAACATCAATCCCTGCTCCATTGGAGCTTACTCAAGCCCCTACATAATTCATACACAGTAGGGCCAATTGTATTAAGAGCCAGTGAGCCTGTCTGTATGTTTTTGGAGTGAGGACTGAAAACAGGAGTAGTATTTGAATTTGCCCAGTGTTATTGTATAAATGAGCCCCAGGGAGAGCATACAAACCCCTTGCTCTTGGCTGGAATCGTACTCATGTCACAGTTGGAAATACAAATATATTCTAGTTTTGTGCAAATAAATATGAATTCAGCCATAGGAAAAACAAAAGATAAATAGGTTCACCTCATTATCTAAAAATCCCTCATCGTTGACCAAATTTCTCACAATCCAATGCTTCATTGCAAATTGCATTTGGAAGAATAAGCAACAACCAGTGAACTTTCTTAGGAAGGTTCGGGAACGTCCCAACTGCTTTGGGAAATAATTTTGCTAAAATATTTAACTACAGCGCTTGAACCACCAAACTGATTTGAATGCACAGGGGGTCACGCATGGAGTTTGAATATTTTCATTACTGGAAAATTCATGAGTCTATACTCACAGTGTGAAGTCATTAGATTTGCAATTTAAAGTGTCACAGTTATCAGGGAAGGAATGCTATTGGCTCTGCGTTTGGAGATGGAGTTTAACTTCAGAGAGTATTATTAAATAAGTGTCAGTAAGTGAAGGTCATTTAATATCGACTCAGATAATGTGTAGGTAAGAGAGTTGTCCTCAATGCAGAGTTTCAATCTTTATTTAAAGGCACTTCCAGGATGTAGAAAAAAATGTGTTTTGGCCAAGACATATACCTACAGTATATCCATAATGACATTTTATTACTCAAAATGCTGTACAGGTAAGCGGATCTGTTATTCAGAATGCTCGGGACCTGGGAGTTTCTAGAACAGGGATGATCCCATAATTTGGATCTCCATACCTTAAAACATTTAGGAGGTTATTTATCAAGGTCCAAATTTATTTCAGTATTTCTAATATCAAACTTTCGAGCAACTCCCCAATGGAATTCACAAATGGACCTCATTTATGACGAAAAATACCTGACAAAATAGGGTTCAGAGCTTTTCTCCACCTTTTTGCGATGAAACCCCAAAAATCATCGAACGGTACGGACACTTGGACCTTAGCCTTTTTTTTTTGCTCCGAAAACTACTAATTATTTGAGGTTCGGATATTCGGACCTTGATAAATAACCCCCATATGCTGGTTTTGCTTCCAATAAGGATTAATTATATATTAGCTTTTCTCTTTTATTATTACAGAGAAAAAGGAAATCATTTTTAAAAACTAATTATTTGATTACAACGTAGTCTATGGAAGACGGCCTCCAGTAATTCAGAGCGGATTCTGTATAAGGGGTTTCTGGATAACTGGTCCTATACCTGTTTCTTCCTATTTTGCATATAAATTGTTAAATCTGATTACAACTCGTTTTAAACCTGTTTTAGTCAATGTCCTTTTCAAGAAAGCAGTGATGGTATTTAGTAGGTTATCCGTAAATGCATATATAAAAAGCGTCAGATAATGATAATGATGTCAGAATTGAAGGCGTTTGCTTTTCCTGAAAACTGTTTATAATCTTAGGATAGGACTAACAAAAAAACTAAATGGCCTTTGGGAGTGCCCGTGTAGATGTATCAGACTGCTACACAAACCAGAAAAATGTATATCATGACTGCCCCTTGTTAGTTACAATTTTTTGGTAAACAGTATGTTCCTATAGGTATGATGTCATAGCGACCAGGTGACAATGATATATAATAATTAAAAGATAATGTCAGGCCCAGTAAGATTTTGTTTTAGGGTTCCTATGCATATTGTGGTTCTTTTAGATCTGATTGAGGTGCAGTGCTTCTGGCTAAATATCACTGTCTGGGAGATCGCTATAATAAATTCTTAATAAAAAAAAAAGAAAACATCCATCTATACTTGGAATTCCCATAGAGAACAAGGCTTTAACCTTTATACTCACTGCTGATGACTAAAGACTATTTAGTAGCTAGAGAACAGTTGTTTTGACAATATAATAGCCTTATTATAACTAATGATGACTCCACTATTTAACAGCAATGGAGCAAATGGAATGTTCAGACATATTCAAATAAAAGCCTCTACTGCCACCTAGTGTTACAAAGGCCACATTCCATATACAGCAGAAAGGAAATAGGTACAGGTATGGGACTTGTTAGCCAGAATGCTTGGGACTGTTTCCTGGATAAAAGGTCTTACTGTGATTTGGAACTTCATACCTTAAGTCTGCTAACAATCATTTAAAACTTAAGCTGGTTTTGCCACCAAAAGGTATTAATTACTTGGAATCAAGTACAAGGTACTGTTTTATTATAACAAAGAAAAATAAAACAAGTTTTACAATTGAAATTATTTAATTAAAATAGAGTCTGTGGGAGATAACCTTCCCATAATTTGGCTCTTTCTGGATAACGAGTATCTGGAAAAGGGATCATATACCTGTACTAAAATCACAACTACCACTGTGCAGTGAAATGATTGATAATCTCTATGTTCAGCAGTGACTGACAAATGAAAAACACCTCTAACAGGAGTTATTCATATTCTGTATTTTACCATATTACTTTTGATGTAAGTCCTTGGTTGTATGAGGGACCATATATAGGGATCATATTAATATAAAAACACAATTAGAATATTGCTGATTGATAATTCATTATACTGAACATACCGTTTTAAAGGGCATGTAAAGGCAAAAAAATAAAATCCCATTTTTACTTTAATGAAAAAGAAACCTATCTCCAATATACTTTAATTAATAAATGTGTACCGTTTTTCTAAGAAACCTGACTGTATGCAGTGAAATTCTCCCTTCATTTACTGCTGTGTATAGGAATTGTCAGACGGTCCCTAACTGCTGAGCAGGGAAACAATCATACTTATGAACAGCAGGGGGAGCCCCTGCCTTACTTCCCAGCCATGCAGAACTCAAGCAGCTTTGTTTATGACGATCCCTAAGCAGCCCAGACCACACTGAGCATGTGCACAGTCTTAGTCTTGCAAAGATGTTTAACAAAGTTACAAGATGGTGACCCCCTGTAGCCAACTTTGAAAGCATGAATAATTTGTTTGATTAGGCTAGTGGTGCAGTAAGTTCATGTTTATATTTAGTATACAAAATACAGCATTTCTAGCCTTAGTCTAATTTAGACTTTACATGCCCTTTAAATAAGCTTTGGCCACCCAAATACACAAGCATTATCTAGAATGCTTGGGACCTGGGGTTTTCCATATTTTGCATCACCATTCCTTTAAGGGGGGGTGTTCACCTTTAAATTAACTTTTAGTATGATGTAGAGAGTGATATTCTGAGACAATCTTCAATTGGTTTTCAAATTTTATTTTATGTGATTTTTGAGTTATTCCGCTATTTATTCAGCAGTTTTCCAGTTTGCAGTTTTAGCAGTCTGGTTGCTAGGGTCCAAATTACTCATTCAACCATGCACCGATTTGAATAAGAGACTGGAATATGAATAGGAGAGGCCTGAATAAAAAAAATGAGTAATAAAAAGTAGCAATAACAGTACATGTGTAGCCTTACAGAGCACTTGTTTTTTTAGATCACAGTGACCCCCATGTGAAAGCTGGAAAGGGTCAGAAGAAGAAGGCAATCCATTCAAAAAGTATAAAAAAGAAAAAAAGGCTAATTGAAAAGTTGTTTAGAATTCGCCATTCTATAACACACTAAAAGATAATTTAAAGGTGAACCACCCCTTAAAGTCTGCTACAAAATATTTAAACATAAAATAAACCCAATAGGACTGTTTTGCCACCAATATAGATTCATGCAGCTGAGTTAACAAAGTACAAGCTACTGTTTTATTATTACAGAGAAAAATGACATTTTTAAAAATAAGAATTACTTGTTTAAAATTGATTCTATGGCCTTTCTATGATTCAGAGGGGGATCCCATAACCCTATCAGGTATGAGAAATGTGAGATAGTCCACCTCTCATTATGATTATTATCTCACAGGAATGACGAGTCTGTTAAATGAAATAATCAGCACAGCTCACCTGGCTCGAAATGTGGCAAAGAATGCACCGCAGGCCACGTCTCTTCAATAGGCGTCCCGAGAATCTGAAAGAAAATGGCACAGTTACGTTTGTTTGTGCAACAGCAGCTCCTCTTTCCCATGGTGCAATTAACTTCACTGCGTAATCTTAGTGCACTGCAACAAAAATGCCAACATATTGTATTACAGGTATTGGACTTATCCAGAATGTTCAGGACATGGGAATTTCCAGATAATGGATCTTTCCGTAATTTAGATCTTCATACCTGGTCTACTAGAAAATCACGTAAACGTTAAAAAAACACAATAGGCCAGTTTTTCATCCAATAAGGATTAATTATATCTTAGTTGGTATAAAGTACAAGCTACTGTTTTATTATTACAAAGGAAATCATTTTAAAATTAGAATTATTTGCTTATAATGGAGTCTATGGGAGATGTACTTCCTGTAATTCACAACTTTCTGGATAATAGGTTTTTGGATAACGGTTCCCATACCTGTACTAACTTAACCTCCTGTTCTTGCTGCAACTCGGGCTATATCTGGAACAGATCTAAAACCTGGTGAATTGCTGTTTTAGCCTGTGGGGGACCTCCTAGAACCAGAGCTGGGCCAGCCCGGCCAGGCGCCATAGGCAACCTGGCCGGCCACGGCATCGGCTGAGTGCGCGCTCGATAAAACAGGCGTGAAGCTGCGTTCCAGCGTGCATGCAAAGAAACACATTTACACAGGGAATAGAAGCGCCAGTCGGGATCGGACATGGGATAGGCAACTGAGCAGGTATGTGCCTGGTGCCCCCCCAGCTTTGCGCCGTAGGCACGTGCCTACTCTGCCTACACCTAGTTCCGGCCATGCCTGGGACCCAAGTTTTTTTTTCGAAAAATCTCCAAATACGATGTTACTTCGATTTGTATTCAAACTAAAACAGCCTATTCACTAAAAAAAAAAAACCTTTTGATTTTTTAAACAAATTTTGGTTGGTCTTTTTTTATTCGAATTTCGCAGTTATTTATTTTTTTTCAAAATTTGCCCCTTGATAAATTTGCCCCTAAAGGTGTAGCCTTACAGAGCATAATTTTTAGATGGGGTCAGTGATCCCCGTTTGAAAACTGGAAAGAGTCAGAAGAAGAAGGCATATAATTTGAAAAACTTTTAAGTTAAATAATGAATACCAAACCACCCCTTTTAAAAAGAATGGCAATTCAAAAAATACTTTTTGGCTAATAAAAAGAAAACATTCTAAACAACTTAGCAATATATATTTATCCCATTGTCTAGTTATTTTTTATATGTATTGCTATTAAAAGCAGTGTCTGTCCCTCTCTGTTCTCTGCACTGGTGGATCAGATTGTTGATACAATGTAAGACAAGGCAGTTGATTAACAGACCTGTGTTTGCTGGGGAACCAAGACTTTTGCAACATTGTTTAAAAAGTAACAACCAGTAATGAAGCAAATGTTGCTTTCAATAACTATTGTTTTAACAAATATCTTTAAAAACACCAACAATGTTTAATACATGTATATTGCAGAGTTGCTTAGAATGATGTTTTCTTTTATTAGGCCATTTTTTATTTTGGGGTTGACTTACCCTTTAACATAGCCTGAATAGAAAAAAATAGTAATAAAAAGCAGCAACAATACATTTGTAGCCTTGCAGAGAATTTGTTTTTAGATGGGGATCAGTGATCCCCATTTTAAAACTGGAGTCAGAAGAAGAAGGTAAATAATTCAAAAACTATAAAACAAATAATGAAGACCAATTGAAAATCTGCTCAGAACTAGTTCTTCTATAACATACTAAAAGTTAACTTAAATGTGAACCAACCCTAATACATATACAGAAGGACACAGCTTGTCTGCACTAACAAGTCTAACATATTGCAGTACTCACAAATATACAGCAGAGGGAACCTTTGCATTGCGAACTGCTACATTTATTCCACAAATGGCTGTTTATTAAAAAAAAAAATGCAGCAAGTAAGCAAGTATTTCTTGATGATTAGGAATCCTTGCTTATTATATTTTAATCAAATATTTATTAAAACTAAAATACATCTTAGATATTAATCTATAGAAATCGTAGTTAACCCTTCACCGCCAGAAAAGAAGTCGAACATGAATAGTGTCGATAAGCAGCTAGCTTATCTCCCATGAGTAGGTGATTTGACTAAAACATCACCTATGTGCAGCTTGTACTTATGGTGTTTTTATATGTATATATACATATATATATATATATATATATATATATATGAGAATATGAGAATACAAAAGTACAATTTATATAACTTTTTATGAGATATCCCATAAAAAGTTATATAAATTGTTATTCGAGGGCCCTTGTTTACTTAGCGACATGTAGTTGTGGTATTCAATATGTGGGCAGAACTTATCAGTCACTGAAAGAGAGAGTAAGAGAGCATTTAATACCCATAGATCTTGATAAAATAGAAGAAATAAATTTTTCGAACAAACAAACTTCCGCTATAAGTAAACATATGTGTAGACATGGGGGTGATTTCTCCCATGTTAAATTTCAGGGCATAGAACATGTCAAATTAGGACCACGTGGAGGCGATATTAAGAGAATAATTGATCAAAGGGAAACTTTTTGGATCTTCACCTTGAGAACTAGGCATCCACATGGTCTCAACAATGACTGGGAAGTAACATGTTTTTTTCAGCCATAATGTGTGTATAACAACATATGTATGTGTACATTGGATGATTTATAAGTGAATGGCTTTATTGTCAAGCAAGTGTAAAAACCAATGTGTCCTTTTTACAACGTTACATTATGATAATGCTAACTGTGACCAATATGACTTGTAACAAACAGAGTGTAGATTGTTTGTTTATTTTATATCTGAGATTTTTTTTAATGAACACAGGTATATAAGGCACAGGATTTCCTGTGACCTCACCTCTGATGAAGTGCCAGAAAGAGGCATGAAACGCGTCAGGTGATCCAACATGTCACAGAGTAGGAGTACATCTGTAATAGATGCCTGTTTGTTGTTTTAACTATATAAAATAAAGCCGGACAGTGATTTTATCCTATGTGTGTGGATTGGTTCTCTCACCCACCAAAAAACCCCCAGCACAGTGACTCCCAGCAATCCAATCTCAGCACAATACAGCGCTGCAGCTGCCAGCATAAAATAACATCCTAGCATATTGCAATACTGTGACTTCCAATATTGAGCCTCACAATTGCTTGGGGCTGATCCTGTTATTCTACTAGTGTGATCTAGCAAAGTGACTCGCAGCATGTGACCCCAGCAAACCAATCCCAGCACAATACAGCACTGTGGCTCCTATAATTAGATGACACCCTAGCATAGGGCAATACTGTGACTCCCAAAATGGATGCAATTGCTAGGCCTGTTATCTGTTATTTAGGGTTCAGATCTAGTCTTAGCTATTTATATAGAAAAACATTTTACTGCCCTATTCGGAGGCCAGAGTAATTTAACCACAGTGCTAAATCCAAAAACTAGAACAGGCAACAGTCCTAAGGCTCAATATTGGAAGTCAAAGTATTAACCCATACTTGGGCAGTGTCATTTCATGCAGGGAGCCACAGTGTTATATTGTGCTAGGGTCATATGTAGAGAGTTACAGTGCTAGATCAGAACCCTAGAATAACAGGTAGGGTGCCAAGCAATTGTGGGCCTGCAGCCTTTGTAATAGCTTTAAATATTTAAAACTGGAATTCAGATGCAGAGACTTAATCTCCCTTCAACAAACTCAGACTTGCCACTTCATAGGTCTTGGCTATAATAAAATGAGGGAAGAAATCCAGGGAACTGAAGGCACTAATTAAACACATTCTGCAACAAACCTAAAGCAGCATGAAGAAAAGGTTAAACTTCTGAGGTGCCACCTTACTCTACATGAAATATTAATGAAAGGGATTCTCAAATAGCATATGGACCTTCTCATAGGATGCCGCTGATGTGATCCCTTATTGCATTTCTTTGATACAGTGTCTGGAAGTCACAAGTGCTTGTTAACCCAGAACAAATGGAAGCTTCAAATGCTCCCAAACCTCCCACAACTGTCAGGAATAGGCTCATTTGTTCTCTTTCAGCTCAGGTACTCTAAATGAGAACAGAATGGTTCATAAGAAGTTCAGAAGGGAAGCTTTATCTAGATAAAAATGACAAAATAAAACGTGTGTTCATGATGCAGAGCAAAGTATGGCAGTGTAACTTTATGCTAGGAGTCCCAATTGTTGGCTTGTGCTTCAGAGTGTCACTCACTGGGAGTCGCATGGTGGGAGTTGCATTGCTATAATAATATGGAGGTTGCTGGGGTCACAATGTAGTTTAATGCTAAGAGTAAAACTATTGTATGCAGGGGGTGTTGCTGGGGTCATAGCGTAGCTTAATGCTAAGAGTAAAAATGTATTGTATGCAAGGGTTTTGCTGAGGTAACAGAGTAGCTTAATGCTAAGAGTAAGGCCACACGAGGAGATTCGGGGAGATTTTATCGCCTGGCGACTAATCATATAAACTTCTGAGCGACTATCTCCCCGAACTGCCTCAGCATTAGGGCTAGTCCACACGAGGAGATTCGGGGAGATTTTGTCGCCTGGCGACTAATTGCCTCGTCTTCTGATTGACTATCTCCCCAAACTGCCTCAGCGTGTTTCCCCATAGGCTACAATGAAAACTCGCCTGCGCTAATAAACACGCGGCAATTCATTTTCTATAGTTGCCCGAAGTTGCCTCACTATTGAAGACACATCGCCGCGTGTGCATTAGCGCAGGCGACTTTTCATTGTAGCCTATGGGGAAACACGCTGAGGCAGTTTGGGGAGATAGTCGATCAGAAGACGAGGCAATTAGTCGCCAGGCGACAAAATCTCCCCGAATCTCCTCGTGTGGACTAGCCCTAAAAATATATTGTACGCAAGGGTGTTGCTGGGTCACAGAGTAGCTCACTGCCAAGAGTAAAAATATATTGTATGCAAGGGTGGATGGGGTCATACTGTAGCTTAATGTTAAGAGTCAAAATGTTATCAAATGCAGGGGGTGTTGCTTGGGTCATATAGTAGAAGTTAGAGTGTTTTCCTGTTATATGCTGGGATGAAAGAGTGGCATTTTATAAGAGTTGCAATGCAGTTCCATCATACACTGCCTTGGTGTCACAATGTTGTCTTATGCTGGTGTCACAGAGTTCCTTTTAAAACCCAAGTGGAGAAGCTAAGGATGGTTTGCTGTAATACATATAATTTAAAGGGATCGACACCCAATGAAATATTGTTGGTGGTTTTAGGGTTCTTGCACATGGGTTGCACGTGAATGTGCATCTATTGAAATACATGATGAACTCATTAGAAAGCATATACTGAGTTTACATGAGATTTGTAAAGTGTGTTTTTTATGAGTTCAATATGTATTTGCCTTTTTTTATTGTATTTTGTCACAGTAGCATAGATCATAATACCCACTGTAAGCAGCAATCTTGCTCTGCTTTATGGCTGAGACTCTAACTAACTTTATAAATGAGCATTAAGGGATTCCCATCACATCTTTAAAGGAAAACTAAACCCCCTCAAACAATGTAGGTCTCTATAAAAAGATATTGCATAAAACAGCATATGTAAAACCCTGCTTCATGTAAATAAACCATTTTCATAATATACTTTAGTAGTATGTGCCATTGGGTAATCATAAATAGAGAATTGCAATTTTAAAAAATATTATCCCCGAGGATTGTATGATGCACAGTGCACACAAACAAACCATACATGTTAGGTCACATGAGCCAATAAACACACAGAGTTCTGTCTTTTGCTTCCACACTTCTTCCTGTTACAGTTAGAGTTGCAGTATTTCTGATCAGGTGATCTCTGAGGCAGCACACAGACCATCACAAAATGAGGGTTCAAGGCAAGAGATATACCAGTTTGGTAAGATTATTTAATATGCCACTTAATTTGATTTACTAACTATCTGTTGCTTAAATATTCATTTTGGGGGTATAGTTTACCTTTAACCGACAAATAATATAATTCATTGTTAGGAAAGTAAACTGGGGAAATGTTAACTATTATTACATTTATTTTATTTAAAACAGCAGACTAGCAGACTCCTTAGAAAAATGTTGGGGTATCTTTGTTAAGTGTAGGTTTAATTAGTCTTCCAAACAGAAAAATCACCATATGCCTATGGGCTGTGTGTTACACAGTGGCCTTCATGGCAATATATTTAGATTGCAGTTTTCAGCCAGTCTAAATACTATAATGTATAGAAATATTAAAGGTAGTCACTGGACAGGAATAGAGCTGTAAAGTTAATCTCCTCTGTAATAGCCGAGTTTTATAAATGCTGTTTCATTTACAGCTCATTAGGTTGAGTGTCCAGATACAGATAAATTGCACAATATACAAACAATGTTCCTGTACAGTCAGCAGTGTGATATTTAAATTGTGCTGGCGAGCGACAAAGCAGGACGTTGTTCAGGGATCATTACACAAACTCACACAGGTTGCAAAGTGTGTTTGCTGTGCATGTGCTCTGAGAATAGTGCCCAGAAA
The DNA here is from genome assembly GCA_038501925.1 of Xenopus petersii. NCBI lineage: Eukaryota > Metazoa > Chordata > Amphibia > Anura > Pipidae > Xenopus > Xenopus petersii. The sequence goes on from CM076682.1 coordinate 136,515,034, forward strand.
AAAAAAAAGAACATAAATACTGTATAACAATTTTGCCCCTTTTGTTTGAATTAAAAATACAAGTAAAACAGCAACCCTATTGGTATATATATATATATATATTCGAGATCCAAAGGTGCACTCCGTTAACTCAGTCGATTCCTGGGTGCCAGCCAACGTGGGTAAATATTTGCAGAAAGAAGCGACACTCACAGGTTGTTTTTCAGTGCAGATAAGTTGTGCTTTATTCCACTCAACGTTTCGATCCCTCACAGGGATCTTCGTCAGGAGATTACAAACAAACAGCCAGACCCACTCCCAACCCAGAATTTAAACCCCCCCTTTAAACCCCATCTGCACTGAAAAACAACCTGTGAGTGTCGCTTCTTTCTGCATATATATATATATATATATATATATATATATATATATATATATATAAAAATTATATATACATATGTAGCGCTATAGTAAATTGTGTGTTATTTACGTCACTATTCAGCTCCACTCCCAATAAATATGCTCCGGATGAGACCTGTAATCTTAGGTAGTGAGCCCTCGCAATGGTGTGGAGGCAGGGTGTAGTGCAACTGTAACTGGATTCAGGGTTTAATAATTGGGCACCAGTGGTTCTTATAACTTAAACATGAACTGATTTATTGAACATACATAATCCTCAGTGGGGTATACAATAGAGCATGACAGGATTTAGCATCACATTGAATAAGTAATACTCACAGCACCTTTTGGTCAATATTAGTCCCCACAGGCAAGAGGACAAGCTCAGCAGCAATAAAGGTACAACCAGCTTTCAGCCAGTCCCTAAGTGGAACCTGAGGCGAATCTATCTACCCTGTTCCTATACACTTAGTCCCTACTTCTGGGCTATTAGTACCCGGGATCTTAATCCCTCTGACTCTCCGCGTCGGAGCCTGGAGCTGCTCAACTAAATAACCTGTCTATCTGTCACTCCTAGAGTAACCTATAATGGTGAGTAGCCTATTCTTACTAGTCCTAAAATAATCAGGTTCCACACAGACTCAGCCTGTTAGCTCAGGCTAGAGCCAGCACAAAATGGACACTGAAAGCATGGCTTCAGAGCCTATTATATCCTAGCATAATGCCATCTGCTGGTCACTGTGAGAAGTAGCAGGGGGCCTAGCTTAGAGCAGAAAGAGCAAACAGTACCCCTCCCAACTGTATTTTAGGCCCCAAATAGGTGTCCATAACATTGAGGGACTGCCTGCACAAAATACTAGGGGTGGCTATTTTACACATCCCTACACATCCCTACACACATATATATATATATATATTATATATATATAAAATATCAAAACAGGGGGGACCACCATTCGGGGTTTACCTTGACGTGGTATGGTGGCTTATCAATTTTATGATCATAACTTTGTAACAAAATAACCCCTGTTTTGGGTACATATGCAATAGCATTTATTATACTTATATATATACTTTAAAGCCTTTAGAGTGCTTCCACAACCCTCCTGTTTTGATATTGTATATTTAGCCGGAAGCTGTGGCATAGCTTCAGTGGTTGTAGCACCCCATACCCCCCTTTAAACTAGTGGTGATCCTATGCTTTTAAAATTGGGCATTTGTTTTGGGAATATCTCTCCTTTAAAAGCCTGATTGCTGGCTGGGGAGGATTTAGCCCTCAGTGAAAAAACAGCGTTCAATGGACATTGATTACAGGTAATGCTAGAATGCACATAAAAAATAAAACAAGTTAGGGACCGCCATTCGGGGTTTACCTTGACGTGGTATGGTGGCTTATCAATTTTATGATCATAACTTTGTAACAAAATAACCCCTGTTTTGGGTACATATGCAATAGCATTTATTATACTTATATATATATACTTTAAAGCCATTAGAGTGCTCCCACAACCCCCCTGTTTTCATATTATATATATATATATATATATATATATATATATATATATATATATATATATATATATATATATATATATAGATATAGATATATAGATATCTATATCTATCTATCTATCTATCTATCTATCTATCTATCTATCTATCTATCTATCTATATATAACTGCTAAATGCAACATTTGTGCTGAAAAGCCAGTCAGCCAATCAACTTGCTTCCTTTAGATCCAACACAGTGCCTGTCAGTGTGGAATTAGCTTTAGATTATAACTATAATATTATGGATTGGTAACAGACGATGATTTCCAATGAGTGATAGAACTGAGCAGAGAAGCATCAATAGATGCCTCTTGGATTAGTAACTTAAAGAGGTTGACCAACTTTAAATTACCTTTTAGTATGATGGAGTGTGATACTTAGACAATTTGCAACTGATTTAATTTTTTTTATTATTTGTGGTTTTTGAGTTATTTAGCAGCTTTCCTGTTTTATTTCAGCAGTTTGCTTTCTAGGGTGCACATTACCCTAGCAACCATGCATTGGAGAGAACCTGAATAGAAAGATGAGTAATAAAAAGTAACAACAACAATAAATGTGTAGCCTAACAGAGCATTTGCTTTTTTAGATGGGGTCAGTAACCCCCATTTGAAAGCTGGAAAGAGTCAGTAGAAGAAGGCAAAAAAATTAAAAATAAACAATGAAGACCATCTGAAAAGTTGCTTAAAATTGGCCATTCTATAACATAAGACTTAAAGGTGAACCACCCCTTTAAGCTTTCTATCAGACAAATAATTGCATAACTGCTAATATGAAAACTGGAACCATTTTCCTCCCCTAGAGGTAACAAAAAGGGGGATATCAGGGTTAAATAAGTACATGTGTGGGGTAGGCCTGGGGCTAGGTTTTATCAAGGTGTCTCAGTACCCAGGTGGGCTGGGGAGACCAGGAGCCTGAGGCTTAGGGTTCTTACAGATGAGCGTTTGCAGCTGCGCTCCCCTGCGTTCCGTTTTTATGCGTTCAGCCACAGGGGATCGCAGGAGTAGACGCATTCAGTTTTTTTTCAACGTGGCTGTACTCACACAGGTGCATGTAGGGGCCGAATGCAGGTGGAGACACAACATGCTGCATTTTTCCTGCTTTCTGCACCTACATGCGCCTGTGTGAGTACAGCCCCATTTAAAAAAACTAAATGCGTCTACTCCAGCGCTCCCCTGCGGCTGAACGTATAAAAACGGAACGCAGGGGAGCGCAGCTTCAAACGCTCATCTGTAAAAGCCCTTAGTCTCAGGCTTAGCACACGTTGTTAAATGATATTACTTTAAATTGAGTTGTTTTGCCATTATATATTCAGATATGCTGCTGCAAGTACATAAAGTATATGTAATGTTATGAAGTATTTTGTTTTAAACCAAGCTGCAGCCTTGCCACCAATTCAGGAGTAAGTGTGAGTAATTGGGGTTAAATGGGTTATGGGACAAGGTCTGGTAAATGAACCTGACAATGTCATTAAAAAAAGAAGTAACAGTGCTAGAAAAATACTGGGGTTTAAAAAGACTTAATCATGTCTGCAGGGGCCCCATAATAAAAACATAAAGAAAAGGCTCAGATGATCTCCAAAGAGCGTGACTAATTTATCGGAGGAATATATTGCGCCGCAGTCGGAAGCAAGAATGAGTGGAATTATGTAGCTGGTAATGCTGATCCCCATGCTTTATGCTGCGTCTGTAGCCACAAGGACTCGGCAGCACCTGCATCTAATCTAAGCAGCTTAAGCCGGAGCCAGAAGCACAAGAGATGAATAACTGGGGATCTGTGCAGAGGAAGGCTGCTGGGATTTACCTGAAAGCAACACTTGTTTCCCTCTTAATTTCATAGTAGTTTCAATGTCTGACCTAGGGTTGCTGGTAAGCAGCCTAAAATGAGGATTGGTTACGCTTGCAGCAAGGACTGGGTTACACATATTATCTTCTTATTAGTTTTAAAGCATAAAACTGGTGAAAAAGCTACTTCTCAGCTACATGGAGATAATTGTACACAGAGTGCAATGCAGTGGCATTATTATTATTACTGCACAGAAATGAGTTCACCAGATATTTAGATATCTATTATGCCTAAAAGAGTAGGTAATTAAAATCAATAAAAGTGAATTAATCCTGGGGAAATCAATGATTGGTGGTGAGAGAGAGTACAATTCTTTGTATGCAGAACTTCCCTGACTTGGGTGGATTCTGTTCTCCAGCTTGCCTTGGTTACTAATACCCTGGCCTTGAGGGCAGAGCCACCTATTTGGCTGTAAGAGCAGTTCTTTGTTTTTCTGACTGTGGAGCAATATTTCTATGCTCTCCCACCAGTAACTCCCTTTTTACAAGTCTATAAAAACTCTTTTCAGGGTTGTTTATGGTTCTAACACTTTTTGAGTTCACAATCCACGGAGCACATGTCAAATAAACTTTGTCTTTCACATCAAATGATCTCTGGTAACTGAATTTCTCTGACAGCTGCAAAAAGTCAACAGCAAGAGACATGAGCCTTTACAAGTCATTGCACAAAATGGGTTAAAGAGGACATTTAGGGGCTAATTAATCACTAGATTGTGGTGTTACTGCTCAGTAAAACAATTACTGACACTTTAGTATTTAACATTTCAGTTTTTTTTTTTACACAATGGAACTAAAATAACTTTCTGTAAATTTTCTTGCCAAATTTAGTTGGAATAGTGGGGCAAGGATGCGGGGCACCCAATGCTGCTGCTGAGCACCACTGTTCCACAGGGTAGAATGATTCAAACAGAATCTGACAAACTGACTTGCATATGCTTTGATAAATGTGTCTCCTCTGGTGGACGAACAACGTATAGCTCAGCAGACCTGACAGGGGACTGAAGTATATCTCTCCCTGTGCTTCTAGGGAATGGCCATTAGGACATAGACACCACTCATGACACAGGCCTGAAAAGATCTAAGGGCTCTTACAGATGAACGTTTGAAGCTGCGATCCGTTCTTATGCGTTCAGCCGCAGGGGAGCGCAGGAGTAGACGCATTCAGTTTTTTTCAATGGGGCTGTTCTCACACAGGCGCATGTAGGCGCCGAACGCAGGTTGAGACTCAACAAGCTGCATTTTTCCTGCGTTTGGGGCCTACATGCGCCTGTGTGAGTACAGCTCCATTGAAAAAAACTGAATGCGTCTACTCCTGCGCTCCCCTGCGGCTGAACGCATAAAAACGGAACGCAGGGGAGTGCAGCTTCAAACATTCGTCTGTAAGAGCCCTAAAGATGCTCCAACACAGATATAATTTGTCAAGTAAAGATGGGTTTTAACCCCAAAAAAATTAGATCAGGTGCCACACATTATTTATTGTGGGCTACCTAGTAAGAATGATTTTTTTTAAAAATGCTCTAAGTCCCAAATTAAAGTATTAATAGTTACAATGTAGACCAAGTTGCATTCATTCAGTTTCTGTTAAGGATGCACTAACTTCACTATCTTGGGAATCCTGAATATTTCATGGAGGATTCAGTCAAATCCTGATCCAAATCTGCACCCTTATTTGCACATGGATAAGGAAGGAATAAAAAGGGGGAAAAGGATATTTCCTTGTTATGAAAAGTTACATGATTTGAAGGATTCGGTTGGATTTGGTTGAATCTGAATCCTGCTGAAAAAGGCCAAAGTTGCTGAATGCCAAACCAAATACTGGATTAGGTGCATCCTTAGTTTCTGTACTGAGATACGAATAAAGGAGTGTAAGGGGCAAAGGAAGAGGTGCTCGCCAATTAATGAATGGCTGGCCTGTGACCACTTTTTCTTACACAATTCATTTTTTGCCAAGATCTGTTGTGCAAGTGGTGGGCATGGTCTGGGTGTGTATGCATGGCTGGATTTACATAGCGGGCGCCCCTAGGCCCGCTGTCATTCGTCACCCCTGTCCGTTCCCCTTCATTACAAATTTTCATCATCGGGACCAGAGCAATGGGGATTGGTGCACAGAATCCTGCACATTCTCAGTGTTTCTGAACCAATGTGGGTGTGGTTGGGCAGCATGCCACCCCCAAAAATTCTGCTGCCCTAGGCCCGGACCTTGGTGGCCTTTCCACAAATCCGGGCCTATGTGTATGGGGGGCACATTCTCCACCATAATTTTGTTGGGATATAAGCATGAATGCAAAGACTTGTTAATACTGAGCAGGGCAGCCATCAGGGGGGGACAGGGGGGAGAGTTGTAGGGGGCCTGAGAGTAAGGGGGGCTCGGCCACGCCACACTTACTTGATTAGCCCGGCCCCCCATCTTTCTGAGAGCTGCTGACTTCGGGAAGGCATGGACGTTTAAGGAGCCCTGGCCACCAATTTTCTCTTAATGTGGGGGGGGGGCCTTGGCCACCAATTTTTTTTCTCATGTGGGGTTCTAGCCACCAATATTTTTTAATGGGGGGGGCTGGCCACAAATGTTTTTTTATGGGGGGCCCTGACCACCAATATCTTTTTATTTTTTATTACCATGTGGGAACCCTAGCCACCAATATTTTTTTTTTGTTTTTTTACTGTGTGGCAGGGGGCACACCTGTGGGGTGGGGAGGGCGGACCTGTAGGTGGGGCTTGCGTGGGTGCAGCCCAGGGGGCCAGAAAATTTTGTCATATGGGGCCCTGCGATTTCTGATGGCGGTCCTGATACTGAGCAATGAGAGTACAGTCGCTGTATGGGATATTGTTCTTTAAAGCAGACCTACAACATACACAAGCATTATGTGCTAGCAGAGACTGAATGATGTGCCAGACTTGTTTACTGTGTTTAGTGAAGGACATATCTCAAAATGTTTAGTATCTCAATCCTGATTGTCCCTATGGTGAGCCGGACAGTATGTAGCAAGTACATTCTCTTAGCCTTGCAGGTGGCCAAATAACCCTGATCAGTGTATTCAAGCTATTGGCCTTCTGTCACTGACACATAATGACAAGGAACATGGGCAGATTAATTATATGTTTGAATGGACCAACTGTAATCTGGTAGGAAGATGCCAAATTAGTTGGGTACTATGGTCTCGAGAATTCTTCTTAAATGTGGTTCACCTTTAAGTTAACTTTTAGTATGTTATAGAATGGCCAATTCTTAGCAGCTTTTCAATTGTTCTTAATTTTTCATTATTTGCCTTCTTCTGACTCTTTCCAGCTTTCAAATGGGGGTCACTGACCCCAACTAAAAAACAAATGCTCTATAGGGTATTGTTATTGCTACTTGGTATTACTAATCTTTCTATTCAGGCCTCTCCTATTCATATGCCAGCCTCTTTTCAAATCAGTGGTTGCTAGCATCCTAGCAACCAGACTGCTGAAATTGCAAACTGGAGAGCTGCTGAATAAAAAGCTAAAAAAACAAATAATAATGAAAACCAATTGCAAATTACCTAAAACTATTACTTTCTACGTCATCCTAAAAGTTAACTCAAAAGGTGAATAGCCCCTTTAAGTTTGATCTAGATACCAATATTCTGAGACAATCTGAAATTGGTCTTCATTTTTTACTTTCTGTGGTTTTTCAGTTATGTTTTTGTTCGGCAGTTCTCCAGTTTGGTATTTCAGCAGCTGGTTGTTAAGATCTTATTTACCCTAGCAACCAGGCGTCAATTCGAATAAGAGCCTAGTCTAAGAATAGGCAAATCACTGAATAGGAAGATAAGTAACAGAAAGCAATAGGTTTTTTTTTGTCTGCATGGGTCAGTGACCCCCATTTTAAAGCTGTAAAGAGGCAGTAAAGGAATGCAAGTAATTAAAAAAAACTATACAAAATAAATAAGAAAGACTGATAGCATTCTATGACATACTACAAATTAACTTACATACAGGTGAACCACCCCTTTCAGAACACCGACATATGGGGAGAACATATCAACTCCTGGGTCAGACACAAACTCAGGACCCCATGACTGCAGGGCACTAACCACCTATACTGGGTAACTGGGTTACACAATGTTCAATACTATGAATGACTATCTAAGGGCTCTTACACACGGCCGTTCCGACCTGCGCTCCTCTGCGTTCCGTTTTTTTGGCGTTCAGCCGCAGGCGAGCGCAGGAATAGACGCAAGTAATCATTTGAAATGGGGCTGTACTCACTCAGGCGCGTGTAGGCGCCGAACGCAGGAAAAATGCAGCATGTTGCGTCTGAACCTGCGTTCGGCGCCTACACGCGCCTGAGTGAGTACAGCCCCATTTCAAATAATTACTTGCATCTATTCCTGCGCTCCCCTGCGGCTGAACGCCAAAAAACGGAACGCAGGGGAGCGCAGGTCGGAACGGCCGTGTGTAAGAGCCCTAAATCAAACCTTAATAGGAAAAAGTGTTTTTTTCATCTGACTTCACTAGGGACTGGTTATAGCTAATAGAAACCCAGCTGAGAAATCAATACTGTTTAATTCACGCCACTCCAGACTTTAATATCTGAATGAAGAATATAAACTAATTGCCTGGAGTCATCTTCCCATACACAGAAGTGGTAGACAAGCAAAACAGATTTCAGATCACATTAATATTTTCTCAACATCCATTGAGATACCCATTTCTCAACAGAGCAAACAGATTTTTTCATATTCAGTTTTGAAATCTGACATGGGGCTAGACATTTTGCCAATTTCCCAGCTGCCCCAAGTCAAGTGACTTGTGCTCTGATAAACTTCAATCACTCTTTACTGCAAGTTGGAGTGATATCACCCCCTCCCTTTCCCCCCCCCCCAGCAGCCAAACAAAAGAACAATGGGAAGGTAACCAGATAACAGCTGCCTGGTAGCTCTAAGAACAACACTCAATAGCAAAAACCCATGTCTCACTGAGATACATTCAGTTACATTGAAAAGGAAAAACAGCAGCCTGCATTTCTCTCCTAAAGTGCAGGCACAAATGACATGACCAGGGGCAGCTGGGAAATTGACAAAATGTCTAGCCCCATGTCAGATTTCAAAATTGAATTTGAATATAAAAAAATCTGTTTGCTCTTTTGAGAAATGGATATCAGTGCAGAATTCTGCTGGAGTAGCGCTTTTAACTGATGCTCCACACCCAGCGCCGATCCTGGGGCTGCTGCCGCCTGAGGCAGCAGCCCAGATGCCGCCCCCCTCCTCTCCCGCTCCGCGCTTAAAAATTAGCGTTGGAGCGGGTTTCAGGGGGCAGTATCGCTAGTGCATTGAGCGCTATAGCGCTCTTTGCACTAGCTGAGCCGAATTTCCGGATTAAAACCCGGAAGTTCGGCTCTTAAAGTTACAAGAGGCGGCTTTTTGCCGCCCTTTGTAACTGGCCGCTCGCTGCCGTCTGAGGCAAGGGTTTCACCTTGCCTCATGGCAGAAGCGGCCCTGTCCACACCTCCTTTTAACTATCTTTTATTAACTAATTAGCTAGCTACTTAGTTTCCGCAGCTGCAAAACCTTACATAGAGCAAGGGATGGAAGCCCACCCTGCTCTCTTCCATCCACTCCAGGGACCCATAATCCAGCTTTTACTGAGCCGGTTCAAACTTAAGACAGCTTTACTAGCTGCAGCAATACAGTTTTCCCTGGAGTTCTGATTTCACCAGTTTAATGCTGTGAAATACACACAATATAGTGCCCTTTAGACACCCATATCTTACAAAGGATTAATTATATCCAGGTCTGGACTGAGAATTTAGATAGGCCCTTGAATTTCAGTTAAAAGATGCCCAAACAGCCCCCTCCAGCCCACTAAATACTGACTTTCTATGGCACCTGTGAGTGTAATACTTTCCCCAGTCTCTCATCAATTACTTGTCATCCCCAGTGACCCTCTATTTTCCTCCTGTTCCCTCTACTCTGTTCAGTTCTTTGCTTTAATCCCATTCACAACTTCAGGATGGCATAGGGGTCCTATCAATATGACCTTTGCCCAGGGCCCACAAAATTCTTAAATCAACCCTGCATAGAGCTACTACATCATTACACACAATTACTTCTCAGCTACAACAGATGCTTTTATTGTGCTGCACTTATTGGTACAGGTATGAGACCTGTTATCCAGAATGCTCGGGACCTGGGGTTTTCCGGATAACGGATCTTTCCATAATTTGGATCCCCATACCTAACCTAACATCATTATGTACATTAGTAATGACTACATAATGTACTGTTGCCCTGCACTGGTAAAACTGGGGTGTTTGTTTCAGAAATGCTACTATAGTTTATAGAAACAAGTTACTGTGTAGCTATGGGGCAGCCATTGAAGCATAGGATACACAGTAGATAATAGATAAGCTATGTAGTATGATATTGTATATTACAGTGCTTTTCTGTTATCTGCTTTGTATCCTGTGCCTTTTCTCAGCTTTGAATGGCTGCCCCCATGGATACACAGCAGCTTGTTTATATGAACTATAGTAGTGTTTCTGAAACAAACACAGACCTTTTACCAATGCATTTCAATAGTACATAATATTTTAATTACTTAAAAACACTTTCATGTTACTCTTCCTTTAAGTCTACTTGTAATTGATGTCAACATTAAATATACCCAATAATCTGGTTTTGCTTCCAATAAGAATTCATTATATTTTAATTATGGATCAAGTACAAGGTACTGTTTTATTATTACAGAGAAAATGGAAATAATTCTTTCCATTTTAAAAATTGGATTATTTGGATAAAATGGAGTCTATGGGAGATGGCCTTCCCATAATTCGAAGCTTTCTGTATAACGGATTTCTGGATAACAGAACCCATACCTGTACTTGTAGCAGGTCCAGAGCTACGTGCAGTTTTTCGATTGTCTTCTATAGGAATCCATCCTCTGTGTTTTGATTGTGGCTTATGCTAAAAGCTAATGTATGAAGCTTTCTTGTGCGTGAATTACCATATAAACCACTGGGAAGAGAGCATCAACACACTTACCGTACATGGGTGTGGATGATATTTTACGCTAGATTAACAGCTAAAATTACACCATTATTTTACACCACCTTAGATCCAACTAATCCAGATAGGGAGGACTTGGATTAGTCGGGAAACTGGTGTAAAATGTGTAACGTGTGAGTAAGTACCATGGGTTGTAGACTTGTAATGGATTTTTGTTAAATACATAGCCCCTACTGCACTATAGCCCCAAAGAGGAAGTTTATCTTACAATACTGGTATCTGCTTTTTACAGAAAAATGTCAGTTTGACTTAATAAGAGTTCCTTGTTTTAAGTTCTATCCCTTCTCCCCAGCTCTCTGCTACTTATCAACGGATAACCTTCTCCTTCATCTACTGTACATCACTGAACATGCAGTCGTCACATATTGTCTACATCATCCTCCAGCCTTCCGAATCCTTCTACCACCGTCCCCAGTTGTCGTTCAGAATGGCTGCAAATTCATTCATTTTAATTGATTGATTTTTGTTTTTTTATAAATGTGTATTACTAACCATTATACTCAGGACCTCTCCACTCTGGCTGGTTGTTAGGATAAGTAGAAACCTAGCAACCAAATAACAGGAGAACAGAGAACAGATAGATAAGATTTGTTTGTACTTCAACAGACATTGATCAACAAGGGCATCTGCTGATCGCAACCAACCAGCAATTATTCTTCAACTACAAGCTATTGCATTTGTGCAAGTTATCATATATGTGAGTTAGTCCTACTCTTTTTACTCACGATTACAAATTTATTTTCCTCCTTTCTTCTTCAGTCAACATTTTTCCCATTAATCTACAAACAAGGCTTGTATACCATGTCAGTTCTTCTTCAGCTTCTCCCTTCTTCCCTCGCCTGTCTCTATCAATGTGTTCTTATGTTCCCAAGAGTAAAATAAAGCAATGTTAGGCACTGGCAATAATCTAACAAGAGAGTATATTATATCCAGCAAAATGTTATATATTCCATGCCACTGGTAGAAATCAGTGTAAAGTAAAGAGTTCTGTCAGCTATTTATTTCATTGTAAGGGTGAATAGTATGAAGATTTACTTGCAGCTATTTATATTTCATCACAAAGGAACTTGTTATCAGATTTAAGGCTGCATTTTTGGATGACCTCCTGCATGCTTCTGGAGATGTGCCTGTCATCACTCCATTCTTTGCTGTTATTAAAATATTTCTCATACTGTTTGGTATGTTGGTTGTCTTTGTGCCATATCAGATTGGCCTGTCTGGGACCATACTTTAATAGCGGAAAACTTAAAGATAATCAGTAGAAATCCGTTAATCTAGAAGTTGATTATGCGTGTAGTACTCCCTTACTGTAATATCCCTTTATCATAATCTGGGCATAGCGTTAGATAGAGGAAGAGTTATTTATATATATATACATATATATATATATATATATATATATATATATATATATATATATATACACACTGAAAATATGCAGTATATAATACTGAACTGCAACTGATGGCATACACCCCCGGGTTCTAAGAGAGCTTAGTTCAGTTTTAGACCAGCCCTTATTTCTGATTTTCTCAGATTCACTGTCATCTGGTATGGTGCCTATGGATTGGAGAAAAGCTGATGTTATTCCAATATTTAAAAAGGGATTACGATCTCAGCCTGGCAATTATAGGCCAGTAAGCTTGACATCTGTGGTAGGCAAATTATTTGAAGGCTTGTTAAGGGATCACATTCAAAATTTTGTCCTAATGAATGGCATGAATGGCATTATGAGCAACATGGCTTTGTGAAGGATAGGTCATGTCAGACAAATTTGATTGCTTTTTATGATGTGGTAAGTAAGATTCTGGACAGTGGGGGGGCAGTAGATGTGATCTATTTGGATTTTGCCAAAGCGTTTGATACTGTGCCCCACAAACGACTGCTTTCTAAACTAAGGTCTGTTGGGCTTAATGAAGTCGTTTGCACGTGGATAGGAAACTGGCTACAGGATCGGGTACAGAGGGTGGTTGTTAATGGGACATTCTCTACTTGGAGTAAGGTTCTTAGTGGGGTCCCTCAGGGCTCAGTATTGGGTCCACTTTTATTTAACTTGTTCATTAATGACTTAGGGGAGAGTGTTGTAAGTAATGTATCAGTGTTTGCTGATGACACAAAATTATCCAGCCCAATTAATTCCATCCAGGATGCGGCATCCTTGCAACATGATCTTGACAAACTGGCAATCTGGGCAGCTAAGTGGCAAATGAGATTCAATGTGGATAAATGTAAAGTCATGCACCTGGGATGTAAAAATATCCAAGCCACTTATACCCTTAATGGGACTGCACTAGGCAAATCCATTATGGAAAGGACCTTGGAGTCCTTATAGATAATAAACTTGGCTGTAGCAAGCAATGCCAGTCGCAGCATCAAGGGCAAATAAGGTCTTGAGCTGTATTAAAAGGGGCATAGAGTCAAGGGAGGAGGGGGTCATTCTTCCACTATATAGAGCATTTGTAACGCCCCATCTAGAATATGCCGTACAGTTTTGGTCTCCATCACTCAAACAGGACATTATTGTATTAGAGAGGGTACCGAGAAGGGCAACTAAGCTGGTAAAAGGTATTGAAAATCTATGATGAAAGACTGGCCAAATTGGGGATGTTCACGCTGGAGAAGAGGCGCTTAAGGGGTGATATGATGACTATGTATAAATATATAAGGGGATCATATAATAATCTCTCTAATGCTTTATTTACCAGTAGGTCTTTCCAGCTGACACAAGGTCACCCATTCCGATTAGAAGAAAAGAGGTTCCACCTAAATATTCGGAAGGGGTTTTTTACAGTGAGAGCTGTGAAGATGTGGAATTCTCTCCCTGAATCAGTTGTACAGGCTGATACATTAGATAGCTTTAAGAAGGGGTTGGATAGCTTTTTAGCAAGTAAAGGAATACAGGGTTATGGGAAATAACTCATAGTCCAAGTTGATCCAGGGACTAGTTTGATTGCCATTTTGGAGTCAGGAAGGAATTTTTCCCCCTCTGAGGCAAATTGGAGAGGCTTCAGATGGGTTTTTTTGCCTTCCTATGGATCAACTGGCAGATAGGTAGTTAATAAAAAAAAAAGGTTGATGGACATGTGTCTTTTTTTCAACCTTACTTACTATGTTACTATGTTACTATGTTACTATGTTAGTACAACCACATATGTAGAACATTTTATACAGCAAGGGGCAGATTTATCAAGGGTCGAATTTCAAAGTGATACATACTTCGTAATTCGACCATCGAATGGCTTTACTTCAACTTCGAATATCGAATTCAACTTCTTTTGCACCGAATTTGACCGTTTTGCGGTCAAAGTAAAATCGTTCGAATCGAACAGTTCCAAGGATTTAATCCATCGATCTAACGTTTTTTCTTCGATTTAAAAAAACGTAGAAAACTGCTGTAGATGGTCCACATAGGCTAACATAGCACTTCGGCAGGTTTAATTTGGCAAAGTATTTTAGTCTAAGTTTTTTTAAAGAGACAGTACTTCGATTATCGAATGGTCGAATATTCAAACAATTTCACTTCGAATTGAATTCAAAGTCGAAGTCGTAGTATCCTATTCGTTGGTTGAAGCATCCAAAAAATTACTTTGGTTTTCGAATTTTTTTACTTAGAAAATTCCCTCTAATTCACTTCGACCCTTGATAAATCTGCCCCTAAGTTTTTGGAAAAACAGGTAAGTATTAAATTAGCTTATAAAACATGAAACACCTCAAACAAGAGACCACTCACTATTTGAACTACATAACCTCGCCTGTATTTGGCTGCAGAATTTCAGCCAATAACAAGGTTCTCCTAATTGCTTGCTTTAAAGCCACAAGACGACACCAATACAGGTATGCGACCTGGTAATCATAATGCTCAGGACCCGGGGTTTTCCGGATAATGGATATTTCTGTAATTTGGATCTTCATACCTTAAGTCTACTAGAAAATCATGTAAACATTAAATAAACCCAATAGACTGGTTTTGCTTCCAATAAGGATTATTTATATTTTAGTTTGGATCAAGTACAAGGTAAGAAAGAGAAAAAGGAAATCAATTTTAAACATTTGGATTATTTGGGAGATGTATGGGAGACAGCCAGCCATTCTGTAATTAGGAACTTTCTGAAAAACAGGTTTCTGGATAACGGATCCCATACCTGTACTCAGGGCCGCCATCAGGGGGGGACAGGGGGGACAAGCGTACCGGGCCCGGGCATGAAGGGGGGCCCGGCAGCGCTGCATTTTTTGAAGATCCGGGCCCCCCTTACGAGCGCCCGAGCCGTACGTCTTGCCTCTGTGCTGCCGAATGCGGAAGTGCCGAAAAGCCGAAGCCGATGCACCGAAAAGACCCGAAGTCACGGAAAAAGCCGAAGTCACGAAGCGCCGAAAAGACCCGAAGTCACGAAAACAGCCGAAGCCGAAGTCCTGAAGCAGTGAAAAGACCCGAATTCACGAAAGGAGGTGAAGTTGAAGTACTGAAGCCGTGAGTTCAATTCTACTGAACATCAGTTTGTGTATTTTTTTTTTTTTAATCTCCTGGTCACCAATGTATTATTTTAATATTCTATAGGCCCCCCCAATTTTTTTTTTAACTCGTAAGGGGCCCCTGACGCCAATGTTTTTTTTTTTTTTTTCAAAAAAATTTTTTTTTTTTTTAATTTTTTTTTGGGGCCCCAATTTGTTTTTAACTTATAAGGGGGCCCCTGACGCCAATTTTTTTTTTTTTTTCCAAAAATTTTTTTTTTTTTCAAATTTTTTTTGGGGCCCCAATTTGTTTTTAACTTGTAAGGGGGCCCCAATTTGTTTTTAACTTGTAAGGGGGCCCCTGCCGCCAATGTTTTTTTTTTTTTTCAAAAAATTTTTTTTTTTTTTTCAAATTTTTTTTGGGGCCCCAATTTGTTTTTAACTTATAAGGGGGCCCCTGCCACCAATGTTTGTTTATTTTTTAGTTTTTTTTACATTTTTTTTGTTGGGGCCCCAAGTTTTTTTTAACTTATAAGGGGGCCCCTGCCACCAATTTTTTTTTTAAAAAAAAAAAAATGTAATTTTTTTTTTTTGGGGGCCCCAATTTTTTATAAGGGGGCCCTGACCATCAATAGCTTTTTACAACTTGTGTGGGGGGGGTTACTTTTTTAGCGCTGATGTCTGTGTGGTCTTTTAACTGCGATGTGGAGTGGGCGGGAAATGGGGTGGAGCTTGGTCGTCAGTGTGGGCGGGGCCCAGGGGGGCCCCAAAAATTTTGTTGTACGGGGCCCCGTGATTTCTAATGGCGGCCCTGCCTGTACTGGCCAGAGGTTGACAATGAACCACAATTGAACTTACAAACTCTCTATATAAGCTACAGGTTATGGCAAGTGTATGGCCTTAATTTAGGACAAGGTCAGTGGTTCTTTTGCCTCTCTACTGGTTGTGGTCCCTATGAACCCTTTTATATTTTAAATATATAATTCCCCCGCAACCTTCTACACATAGCATAGGTGAAGGGGAGGTCAAGATTATATAGAGAGGTCCCAAGGAAGCCCTTCTCTACTTAGATGGGAAATGTCAAAAGGTCAGGTACCTTAGAAAATAAACAAACTTCCTGGTTATAAGATGGTCTGGGAAATCCCCCTCTTTGCTATTTTCTTTTTCAAATTAGGAAAAAAAAATATATGTTTTTCTGTACCAACAAGCTTGCTTATGATCAAATCATTCAAACATAGATCAGTGCTCTCAAGGGATGACTTGATTACCATATTATGTCATTTTAAAGCAAATGACTTTTGACCTGGAATTGTTATGGCTTATTTTACTTAGCCTGTGCAAAGAGACAATGTTTGCCCTACGCCCCAATATTTTTAAAATAATTAAAAAAAAAATTAAATAGTGAACAGAGAGGCTGCTTCTACAGGGCAAAAATTGTTCTGTCAAGAGCCTATGATTCCCCGGCAATTTTCAGAGGTCACAAACATTCAATAGTTTGCATGGGGAATAGACAGCTTTGCAATCAATATGAGTAGATCATTGTAATGCATGAATGAACAAGTGTAAGAAATGTTTGTAAAATGTTGGTGAAGATACATGGAAAAATGCTTGTTTTTATGTGTATTAAAATAAAAAGCAGTTTAGTATCAGAAATTGTATTCCTAGCTGCTGATAGCAATGGGTGGATATACATGGGTGCCCTGCAAGTTCGGTGGTCTAAAATGAAGAATATCCAAGAATATCTAGAGCAGCAAATTAGCATAACCCAAAATACCATTCCCAGTGTCCTTCAGCTGAGCCTCCCACAAACACACGTTCATGCACAGACTTGCATATACACTGAATCAATCTCAGTTGCTTTCAGCCCTAACATATCTCATGAATAAAAAGATTATTGCACTCACCAAAAATATCCGTTCCAATTGGTCTTGAATATCTTTCATTCCTGGAAATGCAGCAACTCCCTGGATCATTTCCACAAATATGCACCCAACACCCCTACGAATAAAAAAGCACAGGGAATTGAAACTATAAATTATGTATAAGAAACAGTGTAAAATCAACATCTCAATATTTTAACCCAATATCAATTGTATTTGTGGGTTTATGATTTTATTTAATATACATATTTTCTTCAAAAGCAGGGTGTTGTAGATTTCTAGTGAATATTGATATATAGTGAATATTGTACCCTGTACAACCATGTAAATTAGACCCTTTAAAATTAAATACAGAGCATCCTATTGGGAAGGGCTGCTGGGATTTTTCCTGCTCCAGTAGCATCTTCACTGAAAGAGCGGCAATTTGCAATCTGCCAATAAACAGAGGCACAAAAACAGAAGTAAAGGGCAAATATTTATAATTTCCTGTGCAATATTCAAATCTCTTGTTTATTAAAACCAGCATTCCAAGTATTAATAGCAAGGAAAGCAGAATGTCTGTAATATAAATACACCAGATGCCCAGTATACTTTCAAGTCCTTCATTCCAGGGCCCCTTTCCCTCTGTTGGGAATCTTGGCGTGTCTCCAGTATTGCTTACTCTTACATTCTGCTAAAAGTTATCTCCGTGGCAATTCCCCAGCACCAAAAGGGGTTACCCTGAGCCACCCTTCCAATATTTATAAACATTTTCCTTTGTTCCTGTGAAACGATAATATAGGACAGAAAAGTAGTTTAATTATCAACCCCTGTGCGGAAACTAAATTGCAAAAGTAGGAGATTAGAAATCATGTTCCATCTGTCCAGGCTGTTGACTGAAGGGGCTGGATTGATTAAACTGCCACTCATCATTTACTCTCCTTAGAGCTCCATTACACAGTGAGAGGCACAATAAATCTTAGTCAAGTGCTTATAATACCTGGGAATGGATACAAGGTAAGTTTAAAGTGAACTTCTATGAGTTTTATTCCAAAGCCAAATTGTGTTATCTGCTTCAGAATTACTAGAAGGACTGTGAGTATATGCCTACATAGGAAAAGAGCAATATTTATCTATGTTTTCAAAATATCTGAAAACAAAGAACGTATTCGCGGTTAACCTACTGGACTGACTCAAAGGTGTCCAGAATTCATTCCAGTGTGGATTCCTTTGTGGTCTTCAGAACATCCTGTTTAAAATCCCTGTGCCCCCTTGGACACCAAACCTAGATTGCAGGCATTACAGGGCCAAAACCTGTTGGGCTGAAAAATGTTTACAGTTCCTTATGTAACTGGTAGTGATGATATTAAAAATATTAAGAGAGACCAAGATGTTCCACCACCAATATTTGTATTACTGTTTTGTAATGCCTTTGCTTGGACAAGCTCTTGTCCAAGCAAAAGCATTACAAAATAGTAAAAGGCTTATCAATAGGCCAAATTAGGGTAGAGAAGGACAGAGATGGTTCTGGTTGAAAAGAACACATGAAGGTGTTAAAGTAAAACTATACCACTGTACAATGTAGGTCTCTATAAATAATATATCACATAAAACAGACCATATGTAAAACCCTGCTTCATGTAAATAAACCATTTTGATAAAAATATACTTTTTAGTAGTATGTGCCATTGGGTAATCCTAAATAGAAAATTGCCATTTTAAGAACTAAAGTCGACCCACTGGGATACTACAATTCACAGTGCACACAAACAAACCTTAGGCATACATAAAAGTTAGGTCACATGAGCCAATTAATGGACAACGTTCCTTCTTTTGCTCTCACACTTCTTCCTGTTACAGTTAGAGCTGCATTATTCCTGGTCAGGTGATCTCTGAGGCAGCACACAGACCATCACAAAATGGTGGCTCAAGGCAAGAGATGTAAAAGGAAAATATTTACTTAAATATATTCCAGTTTGATAAGATTCTTTAATATGCCACTTAATAGGATATAAACTATCAGTTGGTTAAGTATTTATTCTGGATGGTATAGTTTTCCTTTAAATCTGTTTCCTTAAATTTGTTTAAATTAGTCACTTTGCTACTAAGCAGATACTGCCCTGAGTGGTAGCTACACCCTACAAAAAGCCAAGGTTTTATAATTAAATAAAGGAAATAGCAGAAACACATCTATCTCATGACATATTACACACGTGGCATACAGATGAGATATCCCCATCCTCCCTTTCAGGCCCTTAACACAGAGCTGACATTTACAGCAAAATTCTTACATATCACGAGTTCTGGCACTGACATTTCAAATAAAATTTCCCTTCCAGATGAACACAATGACATCCTATTCAAAATTACACTTGTTCGGTGAATAAAGATGCGGTTTTTCCTCAGAGGAGCCCTTCCATAAAAAGACTTGATATTCAGGGCTGTCTAGTGAAGTGTTACACTGGCTACACATTTATTTAGCCCTCACCTCCTTCATTCGTTAGCATAATATGCCCTATATGAATCTCATTTCCATCAAAAATCTTAACTGAAAAATCAGTTAGTGAAGTTAGTCATTTAGTGCGGCATGACTATACTGTTACTAATTAAAGGGCCCTAGTCCACAACTAAGGCAGAGTTTTAAAGGAATACTGTCATGGGGAAAAACATTTTTTCAAAATGAATCAGTTAATAGTGCTGATCCAGCAGAATTCTGCACTGAAATCCATTTCTCAAAAGAGCAAACAGATTTTTTTTATTCGATTTTGAAATCTGACATGGGGCTAGACATATTGTCAATATCCCAGCTGCCCCAAGTCATGTGACTTGTGCTCTGATAAACTACAATCACTCTTTACTGCTGTACTGCAAGTTGGAGTGATATCACCCACCTCCCTTTTCCCCCCAGCAGCCAAACAAAAGAACAATGGGAAGGTAACCAGATAGCAGCTCCCTAACACAAGATAACAGCTGCCTGGTAGATCTAAGAACAACACTCAATAGTAAAAACCCATGTCTCACTAAGACATTGAGAAGGAAAAACAGCAGCCTGCCAGAAAGCATTTCTTTCCTAAAGTGCAGTCACAAGTCACATGACCAGGGGCAGCTGGGAAATTGACAAAATGTCTAGCCCCATGTCAGATTTCAAAATTGAATATAAAAAAATCTGTTTGCTCTTTTGAGAAATGGATTTCAGTTCAGAATTCTGCTGGAGTAGCACTATTAACTGATGCATTTTGAAAAAAACATGTTTTTCGATGACATGATCCCTTTGAGCATCTGAGGATTGAGTTTATATGGGAATGTTATAGGCAGTGATAAGGAAAGCTGTAATAGACATACAGTAAAATTTTTACACTGATATAATTGGCTGCAAAGTATCTTATAAATGAGGCTGGGCATTCATCAAACAGATGCAAAGGGAAAATAAAATAATTAAGTGAAACAATTACAAACAGAGGGCCTCTTAAAAGTCTTTGGGATCACCCCAACTTCCTGTAACGCAGGTCCAATTTCAGTGCAAACAAAGTAAAGTATGTGTTCAGGCCTCAAAACTAAAATCCAAATGGCTTATATTAAGATCATTATTTTACCAGTTACAACTGCCCGCCCTTCATATCTCATCAGAGCTGCCAGAGGGTTACAGTATCCATGCTAATGTCTATGTGAGCAGACGAGACAGATAAAGAACTATGACCTTCAGCAGGGTGTCCTGTCTTGAAGCGATCTTGGCTTTCATCATTTCTGCTGGGCACAGCTGTCTGGCCAGGGGAAGGGGGTCAAGAGGGTCAACCCATACAAGCTTAATAGCATGGCTTCTTTGCTTATCCTTGAGAAAGTAAATATACTCTGTGAAATGCCAAGGACACTACTGTAGAACTTTGTTTCCGCTCATGGAATGGCAAATGGTTTATGGGCACCAATGACACTGGACAATTGCATTCAATTTTAAGACACGGCTGAGAGCTGAAAGCCAATATTTGTTGGTCTCCTTTACAGCTTAAGGAAGCTACTGCCCAGCATACTCGTCTGGCTGTTTTGTAAATACAAGTATAGCTTGTTTTTTTTCTGTTACAGATCATTCTTCCAATATTTAGGTTTCTCCGTATTTAGAACATCTGCCAGTCAGAGAATCCAAATTTCCAGAAAACAATAGTTTTCTCTTTCTTCATCCACTGGATTATTTATGTTATTTATATATTTTATTTTATTTATTTTATATGAATTTTATTATAATTTTGTTTGTTAACCGATTGAAAATGTGTTGACTGAACTTTCCTTATTCTATGTTCTTGTTCATTATGAACCAGCGCTCTAACTGTTACCTGTTATATGCTTTCGAGACTGCAGGATAGTAGCGGTCGTATTGTTTTGCTGTCCATTGTGAAAATCCAATAAAATATTTGAAAACAAGAAACAGATTGTTCTTCCCATCAAACACAAAACCCCTGTTTTTAAGGCAGAAGCTGCCAGAAGCAATAACCAAATTATAAGGTTCATGATTAAGTGCTAATCCTTCACTCTCTATTTTCAGGATATAAAACACGTTTTGTACATATCTAACGGCACTCTTTACTTAATCCTCATGCATGTGTTCAGAAGCTGAATAATAATAGGGACACCCACAGGAAAATGAAGATTATTGCCCCTATGTCCATTTCCGACAATCAGCAATCTGCAGTGCTGATGTGGTTTTTCTAACCCTGCTGCATAGGCAAGGTCAGATAATGCATAAATAGCCAACACAAACATCCATAGTCAGTAAAATTAAAGTTGATTTCTGCTGTAAAACATCTCAATATCTCAGCTGCTACATAATCTCTTGGGGAGCCGAGTTGTCAATCACTTTAATTCGCCTTGAACTTGAAGCGCAAAGAATAAATACTGACAGCTGAAGCTCCCACAAGACTCTTCAGTTTTAGAGGCCTGACATTCACAGGCTGATACAGTGGATAAAGGAGGGTTCTTAGTATACTGCATCTTCTGTATTCATTTATTTTACAAACTGACTCATAAATGTGCTGAGTTTTAAATGTAGATCCACTGCCATAATTGCTTTTCCAGGAACAATGTAGCTATGACTTCACTACTTGAATAGGCAAAAGGCATGGTTAGGTTCTGGAGCAAGTCTCTTGAAGACATCCCTCTTTCATCTACCCTTGAGCTAGACTGTGGTAGTTGCTGTAATGTTAGAACATGCACTTAGTCTCTTTATTGATTTGGAAAAAACACAAGACGGTTGCACAGAGGTGTATAAAAGACTGTGAAATGAACAAGTGTGATGGATTTGTCTAATGCAAGTCATGGTGTTGCCAGAAGCTTCTTTGTCCCTTCATACAAGCTTCATTTATACTGAAACTGAAATGGGGTGTGGTTGAAATGGGGTGTGATCTTGAATGGCATTTAACATCATTGGGATGTGGTCAGAGAATTGGAGACTCTCTATAGGAGGGGTTACTATCTATAGTGAGTACCAGAGGATCTTCCAGTAGGCCCCAGCCAAGGACAATCTCCATCAGTCTTTCATTCCTTTTTTATATCATCATATTCGTAGGTCTATATGACACCAGATGTATTTTGGCCCATTATGTCAGGTTCTCTGATGGGTCCTAGGCCAGCCAATACCGATGCCAGTATATATAATCCCCAATAATAAGCACATTTCAGCAGCAAAGTGTGAGGGTACAGCGTGCATTTGATGGCAGTGGAGGCAATGCTTTTCAGTACTCCAAAAAGTTTTCAGTACTCCATTGGCTGAAGCACAGTAATATAACTAGACTCACTGTGAGTTGGTGTTTTACCTTCTTTAGTCTCTGAACTCCACTCACTGAAGTACAGCTATGTGACCTGTTATCCAAAATGCTCAGGACCTGGAGTTTTCTGGATAACAGATCTTTCCATAATCTTCATACCTTAAGTCTACTAGAAAATAATTTAGACATTAAATGAATCCAATAAACTGTTAAACTCCCCAATAAGGATTAATTATATCTCAGTTTGGATGAAGTACAAGGTACTTTTTTATTATTACAGAGAAAAAATAAGTAATGTTTGAACATTTTGATTATTTGGATATATAATTTGGAGCCTTCTGGATAATGGGTTTCTAGATAACGGATCCCTTACCTGTACAGTAATACATCCACATCTATTCTAAGTAAGAAGGTATGTATTTTATCTTCTATAGACTTTGTTCTGTTCAAAGCACCATTAGATCTACTTTAAGTAAGAATGTGTTTTAGAATTAGTGTTGTTCTGAATGCCATTGCTTGAAGTACATTAACACACCTGGGTCTACTGTAAGTAGGAAATCATGATTTTACCTTCCATTATTCCCTATTACTTTGGTTGATTACAGTAACAGCTCTAGGCAGTGGCATAACTATAGAGGATGCAGGCCCTGTGGTCATGGTGGGGGCCTGGGGAAAGGGGGGGCCCAGACTGCAGGGTTTGTTTTCTCTATAGTGTTCAAATCCCCCTCCCCACTGCTGTCTTCTTCTTTAAATTAATGCACTCGCACCTATGCTTGCTGTGCCCTCCGAAGAATTTTCTGCCAAAGGGGCCCGGTGCACTCTTGTTACACCCCTGGCTCTTGGTCTACTGTAGGTATAAATTATTCCCAGACAAGCTGGATATTCAGGAAGTAAGTATTTTGATCCTACCTCTGGATCAACCAACAGTAAGCCTAGACTCAATTGGATATAAAGAAATAAAAAATTCAGAGTTGTGTAATTTTAGAGGCTTTTTCAGCCTCAACTAAACTCACATTTAAAAAAACCCCCATAAACGTCTACTGATTTATTAAAAGATCCAGATATAAAAAGCAGAAACAAATACAATCCCAGAACAAATCCTTATGTGAATACACAAACTTTGAAATCCTCATTTATTCTTTTAAATGAGAAAAAAACCTTGAATAACCAAATATTTTACAATAGTTTTTCATGTTTTTTAGCTTTGAGGCCCATTTATCAAAGGTCACATTTTAGTGGAATAAGAGCTTTTTGAAACCGTGATTAAACTCGTTTTCTCTAAAAGCACAAATTTATTATTATTATTAAAAGATCTGAATATAAAACATACAAATGGAAAAAAATGCTGAAATTCAAGTTTTCCGGACAATTATTAGTGATAAAAATCCAAAAACCTCTGAAAACATTGAATGGCTAAAAAAAAGGTTCAATACGATCAGTGCAGCTCCCATTGACTTGTATGGGACCTCAAATGCTTTTACTTGGCGAGGTTTTGTATTAGAGTTTTTTGTGGTTTGTACACTAAAAAAAAAATCTAAAATTTTTTGAATTTTATAGAAAAAAAATCTGAAAAATAGAAATCTGGTCAGCAAATCAGCCTCTTAATAAACATGGAAGATTTTGTGTTTTAGAAACCACATACATGTAAGATTTTTAGCATAAAAAAAAGTTAAAATCGTGAAAATAAAATGAATGCTAATAAATGGGCCTGTTAATGTATATTTATCACTTTCAAAGTTAAATTAGGTACAGTTCTACCTTCCATAGAATTACAGTACTTTGCCAATATTTAATGCAATAAGAAAGGTTGCGATTCATCTTGTGAGCAGTTCTGCACTCCACTCCATCAATGGGTTACCATCATTACTGCCTATTTCTTTAACATTTTTTCCTTTGGATATGGTTGTTAAAGCCAGCCCATTTCGGAGAGTGAAGCCACGAGCAGTGACAATGAATTAGTGTACATTTTGCCAATTATTTGGAGAGAGAACACAAGAGACTGTCTTGCTGCACGTGGGTCATTAAGTTCTAGTTACAATTCTAATTCTCTGCAATAGCAAATGAAGCATAAAAATAACCTGCAGTCAGTAACACCTGCTTCCTTGTCTAGTCCAAAATCCAATATTTGTCCTTTTATCTGGCCCAGCTGGTGCGACACACACTGTTGTCCCATCTTATTTTCTTTTCCCGAGGAACCCCTACTAAGCCTCATTCATTACACAGTCGCACAATTCCCCCGAATCATTTATTTTTCCTAACAAATGCCTAATAGTGTTGCTTGAGCAGTTAAAGATCACTGAAAAGTGGAAATAAGTCTATGTAGAGGTCCTCCTAGGAATTAAATGTGACAAACTGCTTATTTTGTCCCAATTGGAGAGGTTTTACTGTCATATTTCTTTGTTTAAGAATGAAACACGTCTGTTTCATTCCTGTGTGCATTTATTGTACAGTAAGGGGCCGATTCACTTTGGGTCGAATATCGAGGGTTAATTAACCCTCGATATTCGACTAGGAACTAAAATCGTTCTACTTCGAATATCGAAGTCGAACGATTTTGCGCAAATCCTGCGATCGATCGATCGAAGGATTTTTCTTTCGATCGAACGATTAAATCCTTCGAACCGAACGATTCGAAGGATTTTAATCCAACGATCGAAGGAAAATCCTTCGATCAAAAAATCCCAGGCAAGCCTGGCTAACATTGACTTCGGTAGCTTTTAGCTGCCGAAGTAGGGGGTCGAAGTTTTTCTTAAAGAGACAGTACTTCGACTATCGAATGGTCGAATAGTGGAACGATTTTTAGTTCGAATCGTTCGATTTTCGTAGTCGAAGGTCGAAGTAGCCCATTCGATGGTCGAAGTAGCCCAAAAAAACTTCAAAATTCGAATTTTTTTTAATTCGAACCCTTCACTCGAATTTAGTGAATCGGCCCCTTACTGTAGCTTGCCTCATATAGTCCTTGGAGGTTAGAATAGTGCAGTCCTAAGATAACAAATATGGCAGCATACTTATAGTGGATAACTAAGGTTGTGGATTGAGAGTACAAAAGCAGATCAATAGATACAAATAGAATAACGTTTAACTCGGTTTTATATAGAGACAAGCTACAAAAAGTCAGCAAATATAAATAATGCCTATAAATAAAATTACATTTAAATTTAATAAAATAAAATATGGATGGTCTTCTATATTTTTTTTTTGCTATATCAGATCCCTTTCCCCCCTGGTATGTTCTCTAGTAATGTGAGAGCTGCAGTTTCCCACTCAGCTACGCTCTAGCAGTTAATGGCTTATTGGGATTGTAGGAAGCTGTAATTCAGAAACAGCTGGAATGACAATGAGGGTGAACCCCTGCTGAACCACATCTTAGACTGGCAATGTGAGTCAATAAATTGTGTATGGGAATAAGATAGAAATATATATAGATAGAGGAGAAGAATACAAATTAAGGAAGGAGATCATGTGACTGCTATGGTCTCAATACATATTTATGAAAATGGTTGATTCCCAAAACTTTATGGGAGGCCTTAAAATTATTTTGCTGTGGGGCCCAGAAAACTCTAGTTATGCCACTGGGGCCAGTATTCTTTTTTATTTTGGACAGGTTATCAAAAAAGCCTGCTATAAAAATGGCTGCTATTTATTAATGACAGAAACATTTTATCAAAAACAAAGCAAAAACAAATTACATATAATAATATAATATGATCTTACATATGTGGGATCCTAATATTAGAAGACACATTTCAAGATATTTATTGGACAACATTAGTGGATGGATTTAAAAAAACACAGCAAAACATTTTTTTTTCTCAATCGATATCACAAATATAGAGACCTGTTCTTACATTTTTTCACTCTTGTCTATATATATATATTTTTTATAGCGGCAATTTTCTCTGGGTACAAAGACACCGGAGAAAAATCTTCTCAATATGCATGAAATTCCCACAGGAGTCTGTTTAATGGACATACTAATGCAATGGGCCCATTAACTGGAATGGTTTTTCTCTGAATTGCCAAGATGGTTAGGTGAGAAAGTGATGGAGAATAAGACAGGAAAAAGTATAAATCACAGACTTTTTAGTTGAGACTGAGGGAAAAAAGAATGTCTCAACATTCTCTTGCGAAAATGCCGCACAATGACATACTCAAATATTCAGGGGCACATTTACTTAGGGTCGAATATCGAGGGTTAATCAACCCTCGATATTC
Organism: Xenopus petersii; assembly: GCA_038501925.1. Lineage (NCBI taxonomy): Eukaryota > Metazoa > Chordata > Amphibia > Anura > Pipidae > Xenopus > Xenopus petersii. Next base: position 136,542,109 of record CM076682.1, read on the forward strand.
AACTGTCGAAGTTAAATCCTTCGAATATCGAAGATTTGGCGCTATTTGTTCGATCGAACGTTCGAAGGAAAAATCGTTCGAACGATTAAATCCTTCAATTTTAATCCATCGATCTAACGATTTTCCTTCGATGAAAAAAAGCAAGGAAAGCTTATGGGGACTTCTCCATAGGCTAACATTGAGGTTCGGTGGGTTTTAGGTGGCGAAGTAGGTGGTCAAAGTTTTTTTTAAAGAGACAGTACTTCCACTAGCGAATGGTCGAATAGTCGAACAATTTTTTAGTTCGAATCGTTTGATTCGAAGTCGTAGTCGAAGGTCGAAGTAGCCAAAATAATACTTTGAAATTCAAAGTATTTTTTATTCTATTCCTTCACTCGAGCTAAGTAAATGTGCCCCTCACTGTTATAAAGAAAAAGGGTCTGCCATCATAATGTTTATAAATGACTCCGCTTGTATGGAGCTCAGCACTCCTGCATTTAGATTTATAAAAGGGCTTGAAGTTACCATACGTACCACATGTCAAGGCAGGTGGAATAGTCGGTGGAGCCCAGGAGGACATCTGGAGGTCTGTACCAGAGTGTCACTACTTCATTGGAATACGTGTGGCTTGGTACAGACTTGGCTCTTGCAAGACCTGAAGGAAAAATCACAAAACATTTGTGAATACATTTACTTCCTCTGAAATGTGTTATAAATATTATGTAGCAACCATAGCCTGATCATCAGTTGTAAAGATTGATCATAATCTTAGAACTGTAGTTACTGGTATATATGTTATATATATATATTGCTGTATTTTACATCATGCAAAGTCCTCTTTTGAGTTGAAAAACTGAAATTGCTCTCTTGTAGACCGGGTCACTGACCTTAACAACCAAAAAAAAGAGAAGACTTTGATACTCCAATTTCATTGTTAGGCTTACAGTATTTATTACTGCTTATCATATTGGTGATACACTATCCCAGTGGTTGACCATGTGACCACAGAAGAACACAAGGAGTAGGGGACCCAGAAATTCCCTGCATCTATCTGACTCCCCCTTTTGCTTGTAAGTTTGCTGTCAGATCCATTTGATTGTGGGCACAGGAGGTTGGGGGTTGTGATAATGTGACCTGGAGCCCCAGATATTGAATGAAGTGACGCCACTACCCTATCCCATTTATCTTTCATTCTAAATTCCTCTTTGCTGCCAAGTTTCAAGGGTTATCCTAGGGCTTGGCAAAGACATACATTCCGAACCTGAGAGCCGCAGAACACATAAATCATTCAACAAGCAACAAAGAGACTAATTGCACATTATCTGGGAATACTGCTGCATCATACCAAATGTTCAATTACCCCTTTAACAGTTAACGGACACCTTTCGATGGAAATATAATCAGTGTAAAATTGATGGAAATTGCATTTACATCACCTTTAATTACTATTCATTAATTGTACTTCGTATTTGCTAGTGGAATAACACTAATGATGGGAGAAATAGCAAACCAAGGCACAGTATACCAGCCAGTTATGGATTCTGAAAACAAAAATGTCTTCCAACCTCTAAGAGATGTTTAATTCACAAACAATTGATCATTGTGATAATCTGGCCACTGGAGGGCACTGTTTTATTAGATTCCATTAATGGATTTGCACACTAACACACGTCGCTCATTCTGTTAGGAACCTAATGAACAGCAATGCAATGTACCAACAAACATCGAATCAGTGGAACGTGATTATGATCAAACCTGATGTATATGTGTACAGCAGCTGTATGCTGAAATGTATCAACTAAATGTATCAATTTAGAACAGTTTACAGGGTCGGCGACCCCCCCCACCAGAGCTGCTTTAGAAGTGAAAAATGACACTTTACACTTCAATATTAGAAAAAATGTGACACAGAAAAAAGAAAGTAATTCGAAAAAGTCATTATTTCTGGTGATCTATCTAGTTGTTTCAAGGTGAACAACCCCTTTAATATCAGGGATGCCTAAACTTGGACCCCAGCAGCTCTTGCTGACTACAACTCCCACTCTTATTTGCTGCATTCCAAATATGTACTTCATAACGCTGCAGCAACAAAGTACAACTAATAATAGTACATAAATACAAATCCCACATATAAGTGCCGTAGCACAAGTGTTTCTCATAAAGATAATCTCAACATTATTATTAGCAGGCTACAGGCCAGATTACACTGCACGTTATAATGAGATGATACCTGTAGATATACAGTATGTATCAAACAGCAGGTGTATGGCACGTTAACCACTTAATCTATGGCTTTTTTTAAAAAAAATCTGTTTTTGACATTTCTTCTATCCCGGACTGTATTATGGAAAGAGAGCAGAAAGCATGCGCTGGCCGGGATTGTGCTCATCTGTTCAGCTGCCAGCATTTATAGGCATGAGAGCACACAGCACTGCAAGTTTAGGCAGAATTCAGGATGCTGATTAGAGAAGTTGTGCATACTTGTATTTATTGGCTCATTTATATTGCAATAAGTACAGCTGTTACAGACCCCTGGAGTATCTAACAAAGGAGGTCTCAGTATGGTAGACAAACTATACACAGTTATTATCCTGCTGTATAGATTTTAAAAATCCATTTTCTACATTAATATTGTTGTTCATGCAGATGAATATACAAACATGGCATCCGTTATCCAGAAACCAGCTCTCTCTTTCTCTATAAAGTTCTGACAAACAGTAACATTTTTGGGGTGGCTTAATGATTCAACCAGTACTGGGCTGTGCCGGATTCATCCTTAACCTGCCCTAGTCCTGCCCCTCATTCACCGCTTTCTACAGGGTTGGCCCTACTCACAGTTAGGGGGCCCAGGCTATGGTACAGGTTGCCCTTATTTAGATCCTCCTACTTAAAACAATTCTTTGCTTTTCAATGTTTCCTTTTTCTAAACAATACCTTGATGTAACTAAGCTGCATATTGGTGGCAAAAACATCCTGTTTTTAAACTAACGTTTTAATTACCTGAAGGCATTGTGGTCCAAATTAAGAAAATATTTTTTACCCTCCGGGACCCAAACATTGAGGCGAATAGATTGAGGCCACTAGATATATACTGTGTGGGTGTGTATATATATATATATATATATATATATATATATATATATATATATATATACATACAGTTCACACATAGGGGCAAATTTGGTAAAGGGCGAAGTGACTAATGCGGGTGAAAATCACCAGTGTGATGTAATTTCGGTACTTCGCAGGTTTACTAACGGTCGTTGGTGTAACTTTGCTAGTGAAGGAGATAGAAACTGGTGGTACTTCGCTCCCTAACGCCTAGTGAATTTGCGCTCTGGCGAAGGGACGTAACTACGTAAATTCACTAAGATGCGGATTTTACTGAACGTTACCTCTTGCACCAGACTTGCCTTCGCCACCTCAAACCAGGCGAAGTGCAATAGAGTAGATAGGAGTTCCTCAAAAAATAGCTGAATAGGCTAAAAAAGAGCATAATTTTTTTTTGGGGTAACCATCTTCCCCCCTACATTTCCTAACATATGGCACATAAACTATACACTGGGCTCATGTGTAGGGCATTATAACAACTTTATTTTATTTTCCCAGCCTTGTGTAATGGAATGTATTTGCTGCAACATATACGTCCATTGCACTTTAACTTCCCGCCATATGCAACTTCGCCAACATTCGATGCCCTGGACGCAACTTCGGATTTTAGTGAATCATTGTTGTCCTGGCGAAGCCGTCGCTGGCCAAGCCGTCGCTGGTGAATTTTAGGAGGTTAGTGAATTTGCCCCATAATACACATATATACACAAATACAGGTATATGTATGACTCCAATAAAAAACCTGTTTCTTATCGGAGTGCCGTCCATCTGTTCGTGTATACATTTGTGGCAGTGGGGATACTGCGGACTGAGCACCCGACATCACAGGGAAGCAGCCAAGTGGTGGTGAGTTGAAGCGGTCCTAATTGGTGTTGTTGATATGTATGACTCCATTGTACTCAAATAATTAAAATCCAAAATCCAAATCATTAAAAATGATTTCCTTTTCTCTATAATAATAAAATAGTACATTGTAGTTGATCCCATATAAGATATAATTAATCCTTATTGGAAGCAGAACCAGCCTATTGGGTTTATTTAATGTTTACATGCTTTTCCAGTAGACTTAAAGGAAAACTATACCCCCCAAACAATGTAGGTCTCTATAAAAAGATATTGGATAAAACAGCTCATATGTAAAATCCTGTTTCATGTAAATAAACCATTTTCATAATAATATACTTTTCTAGTAGTATGTGCCATTGGGTAATCATAAATAGAAAATTGCCATTTTAAAAAATAAGGGCCGCCCCCTGGGATCGTAGGATTCACTGTACTCACAAACATACCAACAAACCATACATGTTAGGTCACATGAGCCAATTAACAGACAGAGTTGTGTCTTTTGCTTCCACACTTCTTCCTGTTACAGTTAGAGTTGTAGTATTTCTGGTCAGGTGATCTCTGAGGCAGCACACAGACCATCACGAAATGGTGGCTCAAGGCAAGAGATGTAAAAGGGCAATATTTATGTAAATATATATTCCAGTTTGGTAAGATTCTTTAATATGCCACTTAATATGATATGAACTATCTGTTGCTTAAGTGTTCATTTTGGGGGTATAGTTTTCCTTTAAGGTATGAAGATCCAAACAACAGAAAGATTCTTAATCCCCAGGTCCTAGGCATTCTGGATAACAGGTCCATAACCTGTATATATATATATATATATATATATATATATATATATATATATATATATATATATACACACACACACTGGTTCAATGGTGTTCACTTATCCTGAGTGTGTGCTTGGGTACATTTTGAGGCCCCTCTGCTATGAAAATGATATGTCTCATATATATAGGAATGAGCAATTTTTTTTTCCGCCTGATACAGATCTGTTGTGAAAGTTGTGTTTTTGCTATTGATACAAATTTTTATGTGTATTTGCACTAGAATTTGGCCTTGTCGGGGTTCTTTTGTGGAAAAAAACATGCAAAGAAAAAAAAGGCATTGGCTCCAAAAAAAAATCTCCTTTTTACTTTGAACTAATGTGCTCTGTGCTATTAAAAATGCACTTGCCTCAAGAAAAAACACCTATTTACTCAAATGCAGTTGGTAGAATTCCAAAGAAATACCAAATTGGACATTTTTCCATGGTTTTGTCTGCAAATCAGGCCAGTTTCACTCATGACTTCAAATATATAATTTTATACTGATATGACTATACATTCTATTCAGATTCTGTTCTGGAATCAAACTCAGTACCAACCAAATGCAGTACAGTGACACCAGAGATTGATCTGGTCTATTAATTGTTTAGGAGGCAGAGGAACAGATGATCATACATTCCAGACAGAATTTGTCCAAACTTTATTGCCTGGAAAATAATGCAATAAAGGCACTTTTAATTCAAAGAAATTGAGTAGTGCTGTTCCATATCGAATGCTTGAAAAAAAAATAACTTGAATACAAGGAGGACTTTTTACCTTTAAACAACAATTAAGTTACTTGCTGACCTTTGTGGGAGGACAAGGGGCACTAGAATGAACACGGGTGTACTGCAGCCTTACTAATCCTCTTCTACTCCTCTTGATCGGCTTTCTTTAAAAAGATCTACAGGTTAAGGCCTAGTCCACACCAGGCAATTCGGGGAGATTTAGCGCCTGGCGACTAATCGCCTCTTCTTTGAGGCGACTAATCTCCCCGAACCGCTTCCTCTTCTCCTGCGCCGGCTGTAATGGAAGTCGCATGCGTTATGACACACGGTGCTTCGTTTTCCGAAGTCGACCGAAGTTGCCTCACGACTTCGGAAAACGAAGTGATGCGTGTGTCATAACGCAGGCAACTCTCATTACAGCCGGCGCAGGAGAAGAGGAAGCGGTTTGGGAAGATTAGTCGCCTCAAAGAAGAGGCGATTAGTCGCCAGGCGCTAAATCTCCCGAATTGCCTGGTGTGGACTAAGCCTAAAATTCTTCAACTATTTGTGTAGTATTTAATTTCAGCCAGAGCTGTTTGCATTTATCTGGGATATTCTATTTATAGGCACTGCTTTATGCAAAACATATGATAGAAATTCCAATCTAAATGAAGCGGCTAACAATACCAATTATCTTTCCCCTCTAGATATTTCCACTCTTTAAAGTAGGGAACTTAGGCTTTAGAATAAATTGATGTGTAGGAAAAGGTCAGTGTAACGGCTTCTTGGCAATTAAGTTAAGGGAAAGATACAATGTCTTTGTGTCTCATTCAAAAACATTACGATCACTCAGCTATTTCAGAAAGAATGTTTCTTGAATCTGGATTTTCCTTAAATTGATGTCGACATGAAAGCAGCTTTCTGTTTTACAGTTCATATAAATTTGATTGCAATTGCAGTTACAATAATATTTTAAAATGGAAGTAAAGAATTTCTGTCTAAATGAAAAAAAGAATATTTTCTTTAGCCTTACGTCCTTATTCACCCTGCCCTCCTCACAGTTTCAATATAGAAAAGGAGCCCAAAGATCTATTCGTAGGGTGATATCTCACCAAATGGGAATCTTCATAGGCACATTTTTATCTGTTGTGCTTTTTATATTAAGCTGTTTTAATAAATGACTTGACATTCATGGTTTTAGAGGAAATCTGTTTTTTTCATGGTTTCAAAAACCTCTACCACTAAAATCAGAATGTTGATAAATGGGCCTCCCTGTGTAAAAAGTGTCAATAATATTATGTGCAGGATGCAAGTACACATATATCATTTCTTTTGGCGTTTTACTGTTTAAGTAAAACTTCAAGACTTAGGGGGTTATTTTTTTTAAATTTTTATATTTTAAAGGTCGAGTTTGTGAGTTTTTTTCTACACTTCAAATAAACTCACAGCTGTACTCTAATGTATAAAACTCGAATCAGTGAATTCGGAGTGAAAAACCTGAATACCCAAATTAATAGAGTTTTCAGCGGAAAAAACCTTGAATCGCTCGAGTTTTCATGCGAAACCCAGCAAAAAAAACCTGAACATCATGAAGGCTATTAACATTTTCAAATGGTTGAAGGGATCTTTGACACTGTCTCCGACTTGACCCCGACAGGTTTTAGCTGGAGTACTTTTGGATTCTAGCTATTTCCAGGGCATAATAAATCTTGAAAAATTCAAGTTTTTTAAACCCCAAAATGTGAGTTATGACTGAAAGTATTGTTTCTATTTTTGCAGATGATACTAAATTGTGCAGAACTATAGGTTCCATGCAGGATGCTGCCACTTTGCAGAGAGATTTGTCTAAGTTGGAAAACTGGAAATGAGGTTCAATGTTGATAAATGCAGGTTATGCACTTTGGCAAAAATAATATAAATGCAAGTTATACACTAAATGGCAGTGTGTTGGGAGTTTCCTTAAATGAGAAGGATCTTGGGGTTTTTGTAGATAACACGTTGTCTAATTCTGGGCAGTGTCATTCTGTGGCTACTAAAGCAAATAAAGTTCTGTCTTGCATAAAAAAGGGCATTAACTCAAGGGATGAAAACATAATTATGTCTCTTTATAGGTCCCTGGTGAGGCCTCATCTGGAGTATGCAGTGCAGTTTTGGACTCCAGTCCTTAAGTGGGATATAAATGAGCTGGAGATACATTTTCTTTTCATTTGAAGCAACGTAGGGGGTTCTTCACAGTGAGGACAGTGAGGTTGTGGAATGCACTGCCGGGTGATGTTGTGATGCTGATTCAGTTAATGCCTTTAAGAATGGCTTGGATGATTTCTTGGACAGACAGAATATCAAAGGCTATTGTGATACTAAACCCCTATAGTTATTATAGATATGGGTATATAGAATGTGAAAGTAGAGAGGGGTGTATGTATGGATGATGGGTTTTCATTTGGAGGGGTTGAACTTTGTCTTTTTTCAACCCGATTTAACTATGTAACTATGTAACTATGTGACTGCCCTTGAATTTTTTGGGAAAACTCGCTTTGAAATGTGTCCCTAACACTATTAGCCATTATTAGTCAATGTGTTTAACACCTTTTGACTACTGGCGCGCCGAGCAGGGGGAGTCCTGTCCGGAGTTCCTAATTTGGAAAACCAGACAGGTAGTTTTGACCTGGACAGCCCCTCCAAAAACAGCTTTGTCCATGTCAAAAATGGACAAATGGCAACCCTACCTGGGAGGCCCTTTTGGCATGGGGGCAGTGGCTAATGTGGTAAAAAATGAAGGTTCAAGACGCAACCTATTTACCAATATGTGGTTTTTTTTTCTCTTTTGAATAAACTCCAAATCTTAAACAAATGTTAGTTTATTTATTAAAAAATAGAAATAAAAAAGTGATAGAAAAAAAACGTCAATAAATAACCCCCTTTACCCTATTTTGTGTAGACTTTCTGGCGTTAGAAAAGTCGGTGCTATTATAAGTCTGTTAAGGAAATGTTTGTGTCACTTTGTGACAACAACACATCAGCTGAACCATGGCAGTGGCAAAGAGGAACTGTTCCTACACAGAATGTGATAATATTTAACCACAATGAAAATAATGAACAAAATTGAGAAAAACTGAACTATATTCCAGTATAAAACAGTATTTGCAACAGCCAGTTTCCTTAATAAGTTTACCTCCCCCCAACCGTCAGCCCTGTTATGAAATGTATAATGAGTAATTACTAATAAGAAGTACACTAATTGCAGCAGTTATAATAGTTGTCTTCCCTTGTTAATTTAGATTATGTGCTTTAAATTTTCTGGAACATTATCAATAAATGATACATTTTCAACAAAAGAAATTAGGTTTATTAAATTTGGAACAGCTGTGTTTTCAAGATGGATTTGAGACTTAGAAGAATTATCCTTAAAATGTGAGGCTCTGTATCTCTTGAAAATCATCAGAAAACCAAATTGAGACTAAACACAGTGAGAAATTGTTGTGAAATTGCTCATGCTTTTAGAAAGAATCCATCAATAAACGTCTAGTTATTATTAATAGTTTCTCAAAAATCAATACGGATATTGATCAGCCACTTGAAAAATCACTGCCAATCGATCCTAAATATTCTAGTTCAAATCCAATTCAAATTTTGATAAATCAGCCCATTAAAGGAACATATTTTTTTTCCAGGCAATGACATTTTTCTGGGATTTTGTTCCAATGTTAATATGAAAAGTAGGATTCATTTTCACTTTGGTTTTGGCTACATCTTTTGCGGAGCATTTGGTATTCAGTTGAATCCGAAAATTATACATTTGGGGGCAGATTTACCAAGGGTCAAATTTCAAAGTACAAAAAAATTCGACCATCGAATTAAAAAACTTTGAATTCGAATTTTTTCAGCAAATTTGCAATCCTGAGATCGAATAAAAAGAACGATTAAATCCTTTGAATCGAACGATTTACTTAGAAAATGGTTGTAGAAGGCCCCATAGGCTAATATAGGCCTTCGGTAGGTTTAATTTGGCGAAGTATTGAAGTCGAAGTTTTTTAAAAGAGACAGTACTTAGATTATCGAATGGTCGGATATTCAAACGATTTTTACTTCAAATCGAAGTCGAAGTTAATTTGAAGTCGTAGTATCCTATTCGATGGTTGAAGTATCCAAAAAATTACTTCGAATTTCGAATTTTTTAACTTCAAAAGTTCCCTCGAATTCACTTCGACCCTTGATAAATCTGCCCCTTGATGTAGTTCTAAACCCAAATCTACTGCTCTGCTTCTGACATTATCAGTTTTCAATATTAGAATTCATGTTATATTTGTACTGTATTTCTTTCCTCGGTACAATGCCAACTTGTAAAATTGAGTTAAATAGTTTGAAGGCCACAGTGATGTTAATTGAAACTGCCGTAATTATAAAGTCTAAATCAACTAATTAATTTTGATTGCCAGCGTGTTTATACAACAGTCTGAAAGAGATTGTGAAATATGAAATTCTCTCCTTTTTTTCTGTACATAAACATAAACCTTACTACTACTGTCATAGCAAACGAGTACTATGAACAATAAACATTTTCTGTGCAGTTAATTCTCATTTCATAACTGCAAAAGCTTTGTTTTTTTCACTGTATAGGATCTGTCACCCCGAAACCCTTTATCCTGAAAACGTACGCGGTGGCCATCTCCCATTGACTCAATTTTAAATAAACAATTAAAATATTGAAAAACAATTTCCTTTCTCTTTGTTATGAAACAGAACCTTGTAGTTGATCCCAGTTCAGATAGACTTCATCCTTATTGGAGCAAAATCATATTGGGGTTAATAAGACCCCTTATCCCGAAAACTCCAGGTCTTGAGCACTCTGGATCACAGGTCCCATAATGTGTGTTTGTGTGAGTGTATACACATAGTGAACAAGGAGATCAAACATCTGAAGGCTCAATTTCAAACAGCAACGCAAGTGCACTTTATTAACAAAGATACTTACATAATGGCAATGCACCAGTTCAGTTTGCTGTGATCTACTATGCATTAAGTGCAAAATATAGGGACCATTGTCACAAGACAGCCCTGGAATTCACAAGTTGCTTGAGGAGCTATTATTTTTAGGGTTCCCTTAGTAGGTCATATGCAACTAGCTTAGACTTGCATCTAGGATGACACACGTATGACCTTATTAGGGATGCACCGAATCCACTATTTTGGATTCCGCCGAACCCCCGAATCCTTTGCGAAAGATTCGGTCGAATACCGAACCGAAACCTTATTTGCATATGCAAAATAGGGGTGGGAAGTGGAAAACATTTTTTACTTCCTTGTTTTCTGACAAAAAGTTGTGCGATTTCCCTCCCCGCCCCTAATTTGCACATGAAAATTAGGATTTGGTTCGGCCGGGCAGAAGGATTCGGCCGAATCCGAATCCTGATGAAAAAGGCCGAATCCCGAAACAAATCCTGGATTTGGTGCATCCCTAGTCCTTATTAATGCTGTGTACATTGGTGATCTACTAAACAGTAATTTAAATGTTAATTAAGCCCAATAGGATTGTTTTGCCTCCAATACAAATGAATCATTTCTTAGTTGGGATCAAGTAATAATTATTAAAAAGGATTAAAATGGAGTCTGGGGGATGGCATTCCTGTTATTTGGAATTTTCTGGATTATGTGTTTCTGGATAACGGATCTCAGATTTATATAAGGAATAAGCAAACTCATCTGTTCGACATTATTCTTTGTAATCCAATTGTAATTTATGGTAACGATGCATCGAATTCAGGATTCGGTCAGGATTGGACCAGGATTTGGACAAATCCAAGTGCCTGCCCGGATGCAATCGGAATCCTTAAAATCACGTGACAAGGAAGTAAAATGTTTTATCTCTTAACTCTTTTGCCCTTCCTAGCTCTTCCTAGTCCTGATGTCACTGTGTTAATGTAAATTAGGCTTTGGATTCTGTTCGGTATTCAGCAGAATATTTCACAAAGGCTTTGACCAAATCCCAAAATAGTGCATTTGGTGCATCCCTAATTTATACATTGCAATGCATCTTTATATTTTGGCCCCTGATATGTAGTTTGTTACATGTCAAGTAACCCATACCTACCAATCAAGTGTCATGAGTTACTAGTCATTAGGCAAATTGTAGGCCTTTTATCACATCACATTATTTATTTTTTACTGTTAAACCTATGCTGTTCTGAACATGTCTCTTTTTGAACAATCCTTACTAAAGGGTCAGTATATCCAGATCCCTGACTTCTGTAACTCTTTCCTCTATTCCTGATTTTCTGTTGTGTGTTACTTCTTTTTTCTCCTTAAATGTTGCACTTTATGTGGTTACCCTCCGCAATCAGATCTTTGAATTCATAGTGGACTGAACAAAAGTTTTTGCTGATTGGGTGCTACTGACAACCGCATCATGCTCCTGATTACACACAATGCATTTTTCCCAAGTGCATTATTTTGGCCGATAATTTCCATAAAAAATAATACAGTATTGAGTACAATAAATCCCAGCGCTATGTTAATAGCAATTATAATAACCTTTCTTTATCAGAGGGCGTAAGTACAAAATAAAGTACATTTTTTTTCCTGCTCAGATTAAACATAAACTCATATAAATGCAGGAGGAAATTCTTTGTTACAAGTGAGTTATTCCCTCCACACCAAGATTTCACCTTTTGAGATAAAGATTACTTTGCTGGGAAAATTGCAGATATGTATCTAAACTGTGAAATATTACTTCTGGCTTCCGGTCTAACATCCTTCAGTAAAAAAAAAAAAAAAAGAAATAGGAAAGTGGAATTTCTGCCTACCAAAGTCAGCCAGTTTCAGTTCCCCTGTATCGCTGATTAGAAGGTTTTGTGGCTTCAGATCCCTGTGTAAAATATGGCCTTGGTGGATATAGGACAAACCACGCAGCAACTGAAATAAAAATAACTGAAAGAAAAGAGGAAAATGTGTCAGTATTAGCTTTTTTTCTACAATAGAACACATATAGAGATTCCTGCGGACAAATAATATGGTGATTACAAGTCAAAAACAAGTGTTTATATACAGGCAATGAAATAATGTGCTTTAATCCACCTAGTGATACATTTATAGCATTTGACTAGTGATGAGCCTCTCCGAAAAATTTGCGAAACTGCTCAAAGATTCGTGAAATGGCAACAACAAAAAATCACGAAACGCATTGAAGTTAGTGGGGGACAAAAACATTTACGGGCAACAGTTTTTTACTAGGGATGCACCGAATCCACTTTTTTGGATTTGGCCGAACCCCCGAATCCTTCACGAAAGATTCGGCCGAATACCGAACCGAATCATAATTTGCATATGCAATTAGGGGTGGGAAGTGGAAAACATTTTTTACTTCCTTGTCTTCTGACAAAAAGTCACGCAATTTCCCTCCCGCCCCTAATTTGTATATGCAAATTCGGATTCGGTTCGGCCAGGCAGAAGGATTCGGCCGAATCCGAATCCTGCTGAAAAAGGCCGAATCCTGGCCGAATCCCGAACCGAATCCTGGATTCGGTGCATCCCTATTTTTTACACATTCAACATTTTTTCTCACTCCAAATGCATTAAAGCCAATGGGCATTTTTACTTTTCAAGACTATTTATATCTCGGCAACTATATTGTCCAAATGCATTAAAGTGTTTTTTTTTTCCCGGAAAAATTCACAGACGGCGAAATGTGGAATTTTGCCGCAAACCCATGACTAATGAAAAAATTCGCTCATCACTAACATGACTAATACACTTCCTTTTCTATATCGAAAATAAATGCAAGCACATTTTTATCATCTTTAATGTAAGATGTAAGTGAGATTCTCTTGGAGTATAATTAACATCCTTAGTAGATAATAAGAGCAGCCAATGGAAGTTTCATAACTCCATGTCTGAAGGCCACACTCAAACAGTTAAAGACTTTAACAGGGTAGTAAGTCCTTAAAAAGGTTGTTCACATTTGAGCTAAATTTTAGTATGATGTAGAGGGTCATATTCTGAGATGATTTGCAATTGGTTTTCATTTTTTATTACTTGTGGTTTCTGAGCTTTTTATTCAGCAGCTCTCCCGTTTGCAATTTCAGCACTCATTGCTAGGGTTCAAATTCCCCTAGCTAGCATGCACTGATATGAATAAGATACTGGAATATGAATAAGAGAGGGTCTGAATAGAAAGATGAGTAATAAAAAGTAGCGATAACAATATATTTAAAGGCTTACAGAGCATTTGGTTTTTAGATGGGGTCAGTGACCCTATTTAAAAGCTAGAAAGAATCAGAAGAAAAAAACTATAACATATAAATAATGAAGACTAATTGAAAAGTTGCTAAGATTGGCGATTCTGTAACATTCTAAAATATAACTTAAAGGTGAACCATCACTTTAATTGCTTGAGCAAAGCTTTAACAGTGGAGTCTACATTTTGGAATTTAAGCAGCTATTTGAATGCTAGGGTCCAAATTACCCATAACAACCACACATTGATTTGAATGAGAGTCTGCAGTATGAATAGGAGAGGGCCTATATAGAAAGATTAATACAAAGTAACAATATCAATAAAACAATAACAATTAAATTGTAGCTTTACAGAGCATTTGTTTTTTAGATGTTGGGGTCAGTGACCCCAAATGCCAAAAAGAGTCAAAAAGAAGAAGGCAGGTAATTCAAAAAATGTAAAAAATAAAAACGAATTGAAAACTTACTAAGAATTAGCCATTCTACAACCTATTAAGGTTCATTTAAATTTGAAATATATATATACACACATACACACACATGGGGTTCTGTCCCATCACTGAGATAAAAAAGAATGCCAGGCTGATGAAAGAAATGTTTGTTTAAATAGGACACTCTTGAAAAAGACACAGTAAATTTCTGGATACCAGATTTTTAAATAAGATCCCTGAGGGGTTATTTACTAAACTCAGAATGCAAATATCATGGAAAATTCGGGACTTTTTTTAATAAAATCAGACTTTTAAAATATCACAAATTTTTCAAACCCCCAAGGATGGAAAAGTCTGAATCAGAAAATCCAGCATCTCAGACCTGTCGAGGTTGCATATAAATCAATGGAAGAAGTCCCAGTTATTTTTTGATGTGCTCTGGGTTTCGTGGAATATCCCAAAGTTTTCTGGCAAAAAGCATAAGAAATTGGAGTTTTTGTGTGAAAATCAGAAAAAATCGTGACAATCGGATGAAAGGTCAGAAAAAATTGTGAAAATCTGATTGTTTTCAAAGCAAATTTTCTGGAAAATTTAATAATAAATAAACATAAAAAACCCGAGCGGATTTGATCAGAGTTTGTAGCAGAAGATATTGAGACAAATTCGGACTTTGATAAATAACTCCTTTGGTGTTGCTGGAGTAACACTGTTTAAAAACATTAGGATTGATAGACCATTTAATTACAGTGCATTACATCAAAACAGTTCACTATTTCTGCTGCTCTCAGGGAACTGTGACTGTTATTTATACTCCTTAGGCAAAGGGCAAATTCTTGCTTGACAGAAGTGTTAAAATATCTGCGTGTTAAAGACGATTCTGGGAAGCTTTCCATTTGCAGGTATATCGAGAGGGTACAAGGTCAGCCCTTCTGAAAGCAAAAGCAGCTTTTACAGTGAGAGAGATAGGGGCTACCCTAGAGGGTTCCAGCTGCAGTAAATGCCTTCCACAAAGGAAGCTAATCTGGGCTACAAAGAGTCATTAACCTTTCCTGTTATTTGAGTTTAAGTGGTAGTTGAAGAGTAAATGATTCATTTTGTTGTTTTACATCTCAACACACACACATTCAAAGCTTTTTCCTATAAGCAGTATTCTCATTTATAATAAAGGAAAACTATTCTTCCAATGAAAAAAATCTTGATAATTTAATTTTTCCAATTAACTATTCATGAATTTTTGCGAAAAAAAAACATTTATCATAAGAAAAAATTCTGTATGTATAGGTGCAATATAATATATATGATTCCGGTTATTAACACTTTCATGGCAGTAAGGAATGCGTTTTAACAAATTAACGCATTTCTCAAAGTCTTTTCTGCTTTTTTTTCAGTATGTGGCAATTTGTTAGAATTGATTTGTTTGCTGTGGGCAGTCAGGTCTATTTTTTTTCTATGCGGTGGGGGCTTAATATTCTTATTGATTTGTTTAAATCAAGCCCCCCCAAAAATAACAGACATTGCATTCATTTTAATGGCACTATGGGCAACTTACGAAATGGATACAAATATTTTCCCCAAATCAGAAAAAGCTCAGTAAATTTTTTCAGCTTCATAGAGTTGATCCAATGTGACCTTGTTCTTTTATATATATATATATATATATCATACCTATAATATATTTTTTCTTAAGTCATTCATTGTTATTATATTGCTAATGTTGTCCTTAAAGACGTCAAGGACTTTGTTTCCAAAAAGAGCACAGCACTGCTCAGCTACAACATAACTTAAGGGTTCATAAGGGTTAAACTGACTCATTAACATAATATGAAAAATGCCTGGGAACAGAATTTGTTTCTAATGGATAACAGAGAAATTTTTACAGATAGCAAAATAAATGCCTTCCAGTTGACTTATTGCAATCTGGTCGGAACCTTCACAAAAGGGTTCCAGATGTGAAAGAAAAATATATTTGAATACAGATGGCAGAGATACGTGTTCCCAAATACTTGTATACATGTATAAATACATTAAGTGAGTACCCAGTGAGTGTTGCTAATTAGCGATGGGAGAATTTATTCGCCAGGCGCAAATTCATGGCAAATTTCCGTGTTTTGCTGCCAGTTGAATAAATTCGCAACACTGCCGCAAAAATTTGCTGCGTCTTAATAATTTGACACCCATGAATTAACGCTGGTGGCAAATTTCTAAAAATGTTTTCGCCGTTTCACGAATTTCACAGGAAATTTGCAAATTTTTCGGCGAAACGGGACAAATCCGCCCATCACCATTGCTAATGACATTTGCCCATTTAGCTGTATTATTGGTGCTGCTGAAATGCTGCAGGGCACTGTGGGAAATGTTTGCCTGTTGCTGAACCTATAGAAAAATTGTGCTTTGTTGTTGGACATGTAAGTACTGTATTTTAGTGATGTGCGGGTCAGGGTTTTCCTGACCCGCACCCGAACCTAACTTGCCCAGCTCCAGCCTGCGCCCGCCCACACCCGCGCTTCCGGGGTCCTTTTATAGACCCTCGCAGACGCCGCCGCAATGACGTCACAAAAGGGGCGGGGCGAGCAGACGCAAGACTATAAAACCGGAACCCGGAAGTCAGAAGCCGGCATTTGAAGGTGTGGGTGGGGAGAGCAGGAGAAGAGCTCAATCCGCACCCGCCCGCCACCCACGAGGAGCAGTGCAAGGTCAACCCGAACCCGCCCGACCCGCGGGTATCAGGTCGGCCCGCACATCACTACTGTATTTATCTGTATGCTAGATCCAAAACATATTCTATATACTCTACTTATTACAGAATTATGCAGGTGCCATATAATAAATAAGAGGTACAGATAAACACTGAATCTAGAAAGTCCAGATTTATTTTATAATTTTTACCTATGCCTGTATCTACTCTGGCAGCAGAAAATGCCAAAATGAAATGCCAGTGTTAAATGCCAAGATAGATAAAACCCCACAGGTAACAAAAAGTACAATGTCGAAGGTGAGATTTGTGAAGTGTGACGAAATAAGAGGACATAAAGTCAATGGAGAGAGAGAGAGAGAGCAATATATAAACCTATTTCTCACTTTCAGTGGCAAAATGGGACGTGTCAATGAACTTGTTAGAAGGGTGAAAATTGCAAGTGAAACTAGGAAAGACTGAAGCAATTTCAAGGCTAAAGCAATATGTGTATTTTGCAGTAACTTGCAGACTTTAAAAGATTGAGACACTAGTGTTATAGTTTAGGTGTTGTATCCTGAGGGAGTAATACACAAAATACAAGTGTGAAGCAGCATTGTTTGGCTGGAATGAGGACAGTATTAATAAAAGAAATTGATAAAGAACAAAGAAAATGATTTTTTTATCTTTTGTACATTTTCCCCATGAATCACAACTGTTAATCCCTACCTACCTCTACTAAAGTCTTTTGAAGCAGCCCTAACTTATAAATATTAAACAGGTTCGGGACTTGGGTTTTTCCGATAGCAGATCTTTCAGTAATTTGGATCTTCATACCTTAAGTCTAGAAAATCATCTAAACATTAAATAAACCCAATAGCCTGGTTGTGCTTCTAATAAGGGTTGATTATATCTTAGTTTGGATCAAGTACAAGCTACTGTTTTATTATTACAGAGAAAAAGAAAATAATGTTGAAAAAATTGAATTCTTTGGATAAAATGGGGTCTATGGGAGACGGCCTTTCTGTATTTTGAATTTTCTGGATAACAGGTTTCCAGATAATAGATCCCATATCTGCAACCACAGTCCAAATTTATTGAAGTCTTGTTAGTAAATGACAAGAACTACTGTACATTTTGAATGGAAATATGGATAGTTAATATAATTTTATATTGAAAGTAGCAATGCCTTGACAATGCTAAGGGGCAGATTTACCAAGGGTCGAATATCGAGGGTTAATTAACCCTCGATATTCGACTAGGAATTGAAATCCTTCGACTTCGAATATCGAAGTCAAAGGTTTTAGCGCAGAAAATTCGATCGAACGATCGAAGGATTATTCATTCGATCGAACGATTAAATCCTTCGAATCGAACGATTCGAAGGATTTTAATCCAACGATCGAAGGAATATCCTTCGATCAAAAAAACTTAGGCAAGCCTATGGGGACCTTCCCCATAGGCTAACATTGACTTCGGTAGCTTTTATTTGCCGAACTAGGGGGTCGAAGTTTTTTTTAAAGAGACAGTACTATCGAATGGTCGAATAGTCGACCGATTTTTAATTCGAATCCTTCGATTCGAAGTCGTAGTCGAAGGTCGAAGTAGCCCATTCGATGGTCGAAGTAGGCCAAAAAACACTTCGAAATTCGACGTTTTTTTACTTCGAATCCTTCACTCAAATTTAGTGAATCGGCCCCTAAGAGTTGAAAATACGTTTTCAGTTTTACCAGCACAGCACAGAAGTGGGTTGTATACCCTTATATGCATGTGAACTTGCACTAATCCTTAAAGAGATTCTGTCTTGATTTTTAAGGCATTGTTTTTATTTCTAAATTACACTGTTCACATTACAAATAATTGTATTCCTGCACCAAACAAATGTATTTTAAGTTGTAGTATCGGTGTGTAGGCAGCCATCTCAGGTTCTTGTGCCTGATCCTGTGTTTTCAGAAAGAGCCAGCACTTCACAATGGAACTGCTGCCAGATAAGCTATTATTTCTCCAACTCAATGTAAGTGGAGGAGTCGTGGTGAGGCTTGTTTTTTTTACTACTGAGTGCTATTCTCATACAGTATGTACCATTAGGTGGGGCATGGGAGCATTTTTAGCAATGCAGGTGTCTACAGGGAGCTGTACTCTGTTACCTTCCCATGGCTTGGGTGGTGGGACCCAGAGAGCATCATATTCAGTTCAAATGAGTGGTGAGTATATGAAGAAAGCGATTGGGTGAGTGATCCCGGGACCAGAACACAGAATAAATTTGCAATCATCATGGCAGTAGATGGGAGGGGTTTGACTTATTTCTACTACTAGATACTGTATATAATGACAAGAAAGAATGAAAAGCTTCATAGATGTACAGTATTCCTCTCCTATTTCATGATATATTTAGGAGGTTTATTACTTATTTCTAAACTACAGTTTTTCATTTTAGCAACAATCATATCCTAGTCCCCAGGATCCAAAAGCATAGTAATTGGAATGCCCTTATATTATACTGTGGATTGATTTGTTAGGTTCCCCAAAGAAAAAAGTAATCTTCAATTTCTACCTCCGGTTATTTTCTTGGTTATTTCTTTGCTTTACTGGAATATGAATGAGAGTGTACCCAAATAGAAAGTTGAGCAATAGCAATAAACTGGTAGCATTGCAGAGCATTTGTTTTTTAGATGGGGCCAGTGACCCCCATTTGAAAGCTGGAAAGAGTCAGAGGAAGCAGGCAAATAATTCAAAAACTATAAAAAATTAAAAATGAAGGCCAACTGAAAAGTTGCTTAGAATTAGTCAAAACCTACTAAAAAAGTTAACTTAAAGGTGAACCACCCACCCCTATAACCAACTGCCTTCTGTTGCCCAGACATATACTGCAATCATTCTAATTGATATACTGTACAAGTGTAGAACACATTAATCTTAACAACATTGCAACTAACTGTAAGTCACATTGTGATGAAAATGTTGGGCAAATTAGGTCTAAATGGAGAGTGTGACAAAGAGTGCCCTGTACAGAGGCAAGATGGACCCTGAAACGCTTAGGTTTCTTTGCACATCCACTGCCAAAATGTCTTCACATTGTGTGTCACAATAAAGCAGCATTGTTATTAATACTAGCGTCTTCGGTGTGGATTCTGTACAGTATCTGTATAAGCTAGTGTTGGAATTTTTGAGTGAAGTTGCCGAAATCCTGAGAGAGCTGCGACCTGCTTCGAGATGCTACATGCCCAGGTGAGCTCTGCCATTATTGTTTCTCAATACAGGCCGGTGTGACAAAGAGTGCGTTTACAGTAATTTACACATGAGGCCTCTTCCAGCTTTGTTTGTTGGATTTGTCCTATACTGTTAATTATATCAGGATGATCCTCAGTAACCGTGCATAACCATTATCTGCAATAAAGACATGGATCTCTTACTTGCCCATTCGTAGCACACTAGAGAGATTATTTACTACTAAACTTACAATGCACTAGGTGAAAAAAAAAACAAATTTGGGTCATCCAGCTGTACACACAATTGCACCCATTTTACGGATGCAGGAGCAGATATGAATCCACATCAGTAACCTGCATACAACATGTGATTCCATATTTTTGTCATCTGTGCGCAAGCAATTCATTTGCCTCAGTCTTATAAAACACAACATATTACCATTTACAAGATATAAAAAAAACTATGCACGCGGGTGTAAAATGATGATAGCACGCAAACTGAACGAATGCTTATTTGAATAATTGATTCTCTTTGGTTGGTGGGAGAGGCAGGCCTAATTCGGCATAATATTACTTGCCTTTCTGCACACCTGCCTGCTCTCTGAACTGTGAATGAAAAATATTACCTTCCTTAGCGCAATAAGCACGGGAGAGGGCTGATCTGTTAAACTATCACTCGCTTCATAATGTTTATTTCAGTGGAGATGTCACACTCCTCCATTAACAAATTGGAAAGGAAAAAATTAGCTTTAATGATCACATAAATATTCTCAAATGTGTTTCAAGCACTCGCTGGTCAGATTCCTTTTTCAAAACGCATTTAATCAGATTTTCTTGTCAATGTTCCTCTCGTCAAGTGGTGTAAATATTGCATCATAATGCTGCACAAACTCAATATTTTAAAGTGTTCTAAGGATTGCACAATGACAGTAAAGGAAAGTAGATAATTTACTGTATGAGTTGTCTCCAGCAATATTGCCTAGTACCTTTCAACATGAGCACATTCTTTAGCTAACAAAAAGTCCATTAAAACTTTTACATTAACCCACAGCAACCAATCAGAATAAAGCATTTGCAAGTTACTTATTTGAAAACCAGCACAGTGTTGGACTAGACCCCCCCCAACCTCAAAGCCCCCTCTAACCCCAGCCGCAACCTTCCACCGGCCCCAATGTGCATATATTTTCCTTCATTCAGCAGTGACTGGGACTAGAGAGGGAGGTCAGGGCAGCTACTGGGGTCATGGAGAGAGGTCGAGATAGTGGCAGTGCTTCAAGTACTGGGTTTTGTCCTGGTGTCTTGCCTGCCCAATCTGACTCTGGGGTCTTAAGTGTTAGAGGAAGAGCGCTAAGTGGCCTGATATATTTATATATATATAGGGCAATGTAGTAATATGTAGTAAAAGGTACAATGTTCACTACCAGTCTAGTAACTCTTACAACATGTAGCATTTAAAGGTCAGCTATTTATGTATCTTATAGCCACAAATATAATTGCCAATACAGTAAATTGTGCAACTCAGTACCTTGCAGCTGATGGTAACTATGCATAACCCCATGTTGATGGCAAAACAATCCTATTGGATTTGTAATGTTTAACGGATAAGTAAACCTTAAAAAAATATGTAAAATTGCTCAGGGTACTTTATAAAAAGTTAGCGAATATTCAAATTTCCAATTTTCCAGTGTGCCTCGAAAATATATTATAGTATTCAGTTTATTTGTGCAAGAAGCCCTATCTGGTAGTATTCTCCATACTCTACTATAAAGCGCATATTATTGTGCTGGTATCTCCACAAAAATATTCACACATTGTATTATTCTTTACCATTAATTTTGTGCAATAAAAAATCTATTAACCTCCTTCCCAAACCCAATCAATAAAGTGCATATTGTGCTAAATCATAATAAATGTGCAAAATAACAAATTCCTTTTTATTACCATCCCCTTTTATCTTCTATTCCCATATCCACCCCTTTGTCTAATCTAAAAGGATCACAATGCAGTGTTTCCCCCATAATTCCATCTCTATTGCATCACTTAACAAGTGTGGTGTTAAAACAGCATGGAGTGTGATTATTTTGGCACAACTCTGCTGCACATTTTATTGATGAAACCCACTATGGGTATTCTGCCGTGCTCAGGCTGGTGATATTTCCAGGGTTCCCCATTGTCAACTGGCACACTTGGAGCACAATTCATCACAGCAGATTGGATGGACACAATAGTGAACATACTGCACAATTATACAGATGTGCAAGGAGTATGATTAAACACAAGTATGATTAATGACGTCAATAAGTGTAACATTTGCGTCCATTAAGGTACGTATAAATTACCCTTATAGTGCTCCAAATTACGAAAGGAGCACTTATTTGGGAAAAACCCAAGGTCCTACAATTTTAGATAACAGATCCCATACCCATTCTGCAGAAATAACAAATCATATATGTAAATCAGAAAACAAAATCACAATTTTATAAGTGAATGGAAATTTGGCAATGACTTTATTTTCCAACAGGTGCCCTCGGAATGTGAGCGACAGGACATTACAGCCAGGCAAGAAAAAGCAATTTGAGCGACTAACTCACTGGCATATTAGTTAATTAAAATAAATGGAAATAAAGAATGAGACTTGCGCCTGTTTTATATTATCCTTGGCAAAGGGTATTGAAGCAGACAGCTTTATTATGGAGTTAGCTAGCTGTATTCCCCATTTTTTGTAAAGAAGTTGTAGCAGGGACCAGATATTTAATGAAAGCTGTGGCCAGGCCTGGGAATTATGCCAGTATTCTCTTTGTCTTGCTAACAATTTATCATTTAATTCCATTCAGAAAAATAAGTGAACAAACCTGTTAACATAAACTGAAAGTAAACTGACACAAACCAAACTTTTTTAACTGTACCCAGGGGCAGGAATATAAAGAAAAAAAGATCCTGGCTTTGCAGAGGGGCTTAGGCCCCAAATAAAAAAAATGTATTATGCAGAAAGGTCCAAAACACCATGGTATTATAAATATTTTTAACTGGTCTGCTTATTCTCTCCATGTTGATGCAACTCAGTCTGTTGTTTTCTGTATTATTTTTATCTTATTAACATGTTTTTTTAGAGCACCAACATATTGTGCAATCCCTCTACAAAGGGACTGTGGCTGCGGAACAGAGGGTATAGTAGAGAGAAATGGTGTCTATAGTAGCAGTGAGGATAATAGTCTCTGGGAAGTAACTGTGGGATAGCAGGTATAGTAGGGAGAGATGGTGCCTATAGTAGCAATGAGGATAATAGTCTGGGAAGGGACTGTGGGAGAGCAGGTTTAGTAGGGAGAGATGGTGCCTATAGTAACAGTGGGGATAATAGTCTCTGGGAAGGGACTGTGGCTGTGGGATAGCAGGTATAGTAGGGAGAGATGGTGTCTATAGTAACAGTGGGGATAATAGTCTCTGGGAAGGGACTGTGGCTGTGGGATAGCAGGTATAGTAGGGTGATATGGTGCCTATAGTAACTGTGGCATAATAGTCTCTGGGAAGGGACTGTGGGATAGCAGGTATAATAGGGAGAAATGGTGCCTATAGTAACAGTGGGACAATAGTCTCTGGGAAGGGAGTGTGGCTGTGGGATAGCAGGTATAGTAGGGAGAGATGGTGCCTATAGTAACAGTGGGACAATAGTCTCTGGGAAGGGAGTGTGGCTGTGGGATAGCAGGTATAGTAGGGAGAGATGGTGCCTATAGTAACAGTGGGACAATAGTCTCTGGGAAGGGAGTGTGGCTGTGGGATAGCAGGTAGAAGAGGACAAGATGGCAACAGCAATGCTCCATATCATTCTTCCCTAACCTTTTGCTTAGGTTGTAAGGAACTCCTATGTAACTGCTAAGAATCTCCCTTTTAATATTTAATTAAGTCAATTCACCTCGTATAAGTGTCGAGTATGAAGCCGAGCTACTCTTGCAGATACAAGCGGCTTCACAGCTGGGTCAAGTTGTTGCTATGGGTGACTTCAATTATCCAGACATTGACTGGGGTAATGGGGTTGCTAAGACAGAAAAAGCTAGTAGGTTTGTAAATATGCTGAATGACAACTTTTTATTCCAGCTCGTTCAAGAACCTACTAGGAATAACTCTCTTTTGGACCTTGTAATAACTAACAATACTGAACTCATCTCTAACATTTGTGTGGGTGAGCATTTAGGGAATAGTGATCATAACATGGTCTCCTTTGAGATTCTGTTGCAGAAGCAATTCTATAAGGGAGTAACTAAAACACTAAATTTCAGACGTGCAAACTTTGACAGTATAAGGGCATCTCTGCAACATATTAAGTGGGAAATGCTTTTCACAGGGTTAAACACAGAACAAAAATGGGAAGTCTTTAAAATGCTGCTTAATAAATATACTTCTCAGTATATTCCACTTGTAAGCAAGGAACGTCGTTGCAAAGCAAAACCTTTTTGGTTCAATAGAAGCGTTGGTGTTGAGGTGGGTAAGAAAAGACGTGCTTTTAAGGCTTTCAAGTTAGCTGGTACAGCCGAAACATTTATAAGGTACAAGGAGGCCAATAAATCATGCAAAGAAGCTATAAGGCAAGCTAAAATTGCTATAGAAAAGGATATTGCAGCAAGCAGTAAAAAAAATCCAAAATTATTTTTTAAATATGTCAATAGTAAAAAAATGAAGCAGGAAGGGGTGGGACCCTTACTATCAGAGGGGGGTCAGCTGGTTGATGAAAACAAAATAAAAGCGCAGATTCTGAACTCGTATTTTTCATCTGTGTACACAAATGAAGAACCAGTAAGTGAAGGTTTCCTTCTTAACACTCCCAATTCTAGTAATACAACTAATGATGCATGGTTCACACATGAAGAAATTCAAAAGAGACTTGAACATGTTAAGATTAACAAAGGTCCAGGGCCAGATGGTATTCATCCCAGGGTAATTAGCGAGCTTAGCTCTGTGATTGCCAAACCTCTTTACTTAATTTTTCAGGATTCATTGAGATCTGGCATTGTGCCGAGAGACTGGCGAATTGCTAATGTGGTGCCTCTATTCAAAAAAGGATCCCGTTCTCAGCCTCAAAACTATAGGCCAGTTAGTCTGACGTCAGTATTAGGAAAGCTTTTCGAAGGGTTAATAAAGGATAAGATACTGGACTTCATAGCAAATCATAATACTATGAGTTTGTGCCAGCATGGTTTTATGCGTAATAGATCTTGCCAGACTAACTTAATTTCTTTTTACGAGAATGTAAGTAGAGACCTCGATTCTGGGATGGCAGTGGATGTGATTTACTTAGACTTTGCTAAAGCATTTGATACAGTGCCACACAAAAGGTTACTGGTTAAATTAAGGAATGTTGGCCTGGAACATAGTATTTGTACCTGGATAGAGAACTGGCTAAAAGATAGACTACAAAGAGTGGTGGTAAATGGAACATTTTCTAATTGGACCAGTGTTGTTAGTGGAGTACCGCAGGGCTCTGTACTAGGTCCCTTGCTTTTCAACTTGTTTATTAATGACCTGGAGGTGGGCATTGAAAGTACTGTTTCTATTTTTGCAGATGATACTAAATTGTGCAGAACTATAGGTTCCATGCAGGATGCTGCCACTTTGCAAAGTGATCTGTCTAAACTGGAAAACTGGGCAGCAAACTGGAAAATGAGGTTCAACGTTGATAAATGCAAGGTTATGCACTTTGGCAAAAATAATATAAATGCAAGTTATACACTAAATGGCAGTGTGTTGGGAGTTTCCTTAAATGAAAAGGATCTAGGGGTCTTTGTAGATAACACGTTTTCTAATTCTGGGCAGTGTCATTCTGTGGCTACTAAAGCAAATAAAGTTCTGTCTTGCATAAAAAAGGGCATTAACTCAAGGGATGAAAACATAATTATGCCTCTTTATAGGTCCTTGGTGAGGCCTCATCTGGAGTATGCAGTTCAGTTTTGGACTCCAGTCCTTAAGAGGGATATAAATGAGCTGGAGAGAGTGCAGAGACGTGCAACTAAATTGGTTAGAGGGACGGAAGACTTAAATTATGAGGGTAGACTGTCAAGGTTGGGGTTGTTTTCTCTGGAAAAAAGGCGCTTGCGAGGGGACATGATTACACTTTACAAGTACATTAGAGGACATTATAGACAAATGGCAGGGGACCTTTTTACCCATAAAGTGGATCACCGTACCAGAGGCCACCCCTTTAGACTAGAAGAAAAGAACTTTCATTTGAAGCAACGTAGAGGGTTCTTCACAGTCAGGACAGTGAGGTTGTGGAATGCACTGCCGGGTGATGTTGTGATGGCTGATTCAGTTAATGCCTTTAAGAATGGCTTGGATGATTTTTTGGACAGACATAATATCCAAGGCTATTGTGATACTAAACTCTATAGTTAGTATAGGTATGGGTATAAAGAATTTTAATTAAAAGTAGGGAGGGTGTGTGTATGGATGATGGGTTTTCATTTGGAGGGGTTGAACTTGATGGACTTTGTCTTTTTTCAACCCAATTTAACTATGTAACTAACTACTATGTAATTTATAATTTTTTACACTATGCAAATGGAAAATTCCAAATAAATAGATTCTGGTTGGGCTGTGATGGTGGTTTGTGTTACTGGCAGATGATGTTTAGGAGTTTATTATATGTATCCATGTATTTCATACATATAAATTACAGTTATATTATCAAACACCTATTGTGGATTAGACCAGGATCAATGCACCAACTACTGTAAAATAAAAGGATGTGAGAATCACCAAGGAGACCTAAGACAATAAAATGGCACAAGGCCACAGGCCTTGCTTTTATACAAGTCATGGAATGTTATCTGATTTTGGCCCTAGGGACCTATGTCATATCTCGTTGTGTTTAGCCAATTTTACAGCCATTGTTTTCAGTTTAATAACAAGTACCAGAGGACAACACATACATTACTGGAAACAACCCTTAGATCAGCCATGTCTGGAAACAGCATTTTTAACCTTGAGTAGCGTACAAGGACATTTTGTTGGCAACTTTATAATGAGAGTCTTACCTTCACATTCTCTGGATTCAGACCTCCTGGGTGTTTATCCATATACTGACATAAATCTGTGTGCTGGAGAAAACAAAAAAAGGAAAATAGTAAGAATGCAGTGTGACAATTCCAATAATATGTCTCTAATTCAAAGGTACGCTGACCTCTAATCAGAAAAACACTGTCAAGAAAGGACAAGAGTACATAACATATACAATGGAGCTTATTTATTATTGAGTATGCCACCTGATTATTATAAGGGGCATCTCTACCCAATGTCATGATAGTGTCTAATGGCACATTCACTACAGAACATGCCAATTTGTCAGAACATATCTGAATGCTTTGCACAACTGAACACCATTTTGTTCTATGTGGTGTTAGAGCTCAGTGGCATCACCAAGTTCTAACACCAAAACGAATGAGCATTGCGCAGATTATATCTCATGGAGGGTTAGTGATTTGGAAAATATATTTTCCACTTTTGAACCAATTACTCCAACACCTTGTTAGGTCTGATTCTGTTTTTTTCTAACCAAGTATGTGGAACATTAGTTTCTTCCCAGATGATGAAATATATTGATATATCGATGATTTTTTTATTGAATAAATCTGATCATCATTTTACACTAGGTGAATGTGCCCTTCTTTCTTGTTTTTATTTAGATACTATTTGCTTTCACCAATCATCTTAAGTGTTACGGGCCAGTGGGGGTCATTTATCAACACTGGGTAAAATTGCCCATGGAGAGTAAACCATGGCAACCAAATCAAATTCTTGCCTTCATTGTTCTACCTGCAGCTGGCTTTTAAAAGCCAGTCACTGATTGGTTACTATGGGTAACTATCCATGGGCATATTTGCCCAGTGTTGATAAATTAGCCCCACTGAGTCACAGTGTTTGGCATAAAAATTAGGATATTACTTATTCTAGATAATTGTGCTTTTACTCCTGTTGAATACAACTTGACCATCTTTCAATTGACTGATGACTCACAAATCTCCTTCAGTGTTTTCTTCAACACTGGTTTCATGAGCTGGTTAACCCATGAGTTCCCCCTATAATTATGATAATTACTGTTGGAAACCCAATTCATTAGGCCGCCTTGTTTATCGGGTTTGAAGATTATTCTAAAGCGCAACGCCAGGTGCCCCCACTGTCTTCAACTACCAGATGCCAGTGACTAATACAGGCCCCTATTTAAGCAAACTGGTTTAGTTACAGCAAACTAAAGACAAAAGATAAATAGGGTGCAGCTGTAAGGCAATTAAAAACATGATGCTCCTTTGGAAATCACGCGTATGCATTTTTAACAGAAGAATTGTGCTTCACCATAATATGCCATGTTTAGTTAATTTCCATGGCTCTCCAATGCTGAATTCCTACTTATCAGTGAGGGGTGGTCAAATATTCAGCCAAGAAATATGGAAGCTAACAGCCCAAGGAGAACAAATGAAGCATAGTAGCCATGTTCTTATAATTAGGAAAAACACTGGAGCTTTTGCATGTTGATTTGGGAATATCAGTTACATTGAGAAATATTATTTTATCTCCAGTTTTTTGCATGAAAGAAACAGCGTGGCACTGAGACAATAAGTAAGTTTGCCATGCTCGCATTGTATATTCAGCCCTTTGAAACACAGAGTGAACTTTTTGTTCTGAAATGAGCCAAGTAATGTTGGGTAGATAGAGAGCTATTTTTATAAACCACTGAAGAGAGGGACTTTGACTCAGAGAACAATAAGTTTCAGTAGCAATACAGCATTGAAAACAAGATTTTATGGCAAGAGCAGATTAGCTATTCAGAGCTCCCGAAACCTCAGGTGAACGGAACAAGCTAACAAAGAGTTCCATTGAAAGGAACGCTGGGCTCTGTTCTTTAGTTTCTGTAAATCAGATCATGAAGACATGATTTATTATACGTGGCTTTGTAACATATCAGTTGCAATATAACATTAGCGTTCAAATCCATTAAACAAGCTTTGTGTGTCAAATCAGCACATGTCCTTTTAAAATGTAAGTGCCTTTATTGTTTAATTCAACCCAGACAAGCGCAAGCCAATGCCTTCTTTGCTTTTCATGGTTAATGCTGTGTTAGTGACACATGGAAACAGAAATAACTATTGAGTTTACTATAGACTTGTACCAACCAAATGGTTAACCCTATTCATTTTATTATTGTTTTCCTTTTATATAACATGGACATAATTAGTGATGGGCGAATTTGCGCCGTTTTGCTTTGCCAAAAAATTCACGAATTCCGCGCCAAATTTCGCGAAACGGCGAAAATTTTTTTTGATGCCGGCAAATATATTTTGGCCGAATTTATTCGCTGGCGGCGAATCGTGCAAATTGTATGCGAATTCGCCCATCACTATAATGTTGCACATTCACATAAGCCTTGTGCCCAAGTTAAGCTTACACACATGGATACAGAACACAGCTGCTCTGCCTGCAGGTTTTTGGAGTGTGGATGTCTTTTTTTAGGGATGCACTGAATCCAGGATTCGGTTCGGGAGTCGGCCTTTTTCAGCAAGATTCAGCCGAATCTTTTTGCCTGGCCAAACTGAATCCGAATCTTAATTTACATATACAAATTAGGGGAGGAAAGGGAAATTGCGTGATTTTTTGTCACAAAACAAGGAAGTAAAAAATGTTTTCCCCTTCACACCCCTAAATTGCATATGCAAATTAGGATTCGGATTCGGTTCTGTATTCAAACGAATCTTTTGCAAAGGATTCGGGGTTCGGCATAATTTTTACAACCAAAATTCCAACATTCCTGCACTCGCCACGGAGGTGAAACCTAAGGGCTCTTACTCAAGAGCGTTTTTACCTGCGCTCCCCTGCGTTCCGTTTCTCGGCGTTCAGCCGCAGGGGAGCGCAGGAATAGACGCATTTCATTTTTTCATATGGGGCTGTACTCACACAGGTGCATGTAGGCGCCGAACGCAGGTTGAGACGCAACATGCTGCATTTTTCCTGCGTTCGGCGCCTACATGCGCCTGTGTGAGTACAGCCCCATATGAAAAAATGAAATGCGTCTATTCCTGCGCTCCCCTGCGGCTGAACGCCGAAAAACGGAACGCAGGGGAACGCAGGTAAAAACGCTCATGAGTAAGAACCCTAATGCATTTATAGCTGATGCTATCCTATTGGAGCAATTACACCTGGACTTTGTTGTAAATGAGATGCAAATGCACTGAATATTTTCAGGTTGGCTTCATGACCAGCAATTTGGCTCCCAACTGATGTGTATTATAGTGATGTGCAGTCTGGCCCGAAGTCAGGCGGGGTGTTCGGACATCTGTTTATAGTGCTACTTTGAAACAGACCAGTTGTGATCACTTAAAAAATATAATGTCCACACAATGGTCATGGGCTGTACTTTAACCTGCTTCCACCCAGTACATAACCATGCTCCGCTTCCGCCTTCAGGCATGTCTTTTAACACTCTCGTGACTGCCCAGCCCCTTCCATAACTTCAGAGCGGGAAGGGTATAGGTCTGTATATAGGGATTTTTATTAAAATATAACACTTGCAATAAAGAAACAAAAACAAAACACAATTCTTTAACTAACAAATCTAACAGCAAGTTTTGGTTTAAATATAGAGAAATACACAGAGTTAGGGTCGGGTGTGGGTGCTGCAGACAGGGAAGGTTAGGGTCAGATGTGAGTTGACTTGGGTTGATTTATCAAAGGTCGAAAATTTAGAATTTGTGTGAATTTTTCTTAAATCTAATAAATTAGAATATACTCGAATGGGAGGTTCTTTAAGAAACAATTTGAACGTCTAATATTCGATCGAATAGTCCTGGCCAGGGGCGTAACTACAGAGGAAGCAAACCCTGCAGCTGCAGGGTGGCCCAAGAGGTATAGGGGCCCCATGAGTCCTTCATTTATATACAATTTCAATAAATATTGGTAAAACAGGACATTTTGGGGGTCTAAAAAATAATTTGCTGTGGGGCCCAGTGATATGTAGTTATGCCACTGGTCCTGGCCCTGGAACTTTGAATCGAATTCCAAATGAGTTTTTCCCTCTGAATAAAACTCGAATGTTAGGAAGGCAATAAACATATAAAATGACTGCCATTGACTTGTAAATGGTCAAGGTGTGATAAATCTCACATTTGATATTTCATTCGAATTGGGGAATGTGTGAATTTTGACACCAAAAAGACAACTCAAAAATTTGAACCCTTAATAAAATCTGCCCCTAGTATATATATTCTTTTAGCACAACCACACTACAGCGAGTTATCATCTAGTCCGGAGGTGGTGGTAGCTCCGGGGTTTCCTTATGTCAATAGGTGCAACTGCGCTCAATTCAAAAAGGGAGGCAGCAAGGACTGAGTTGTGTCAAGCACAACTATACAGAACTGCAAACAGCCGCCTCTGACGCAAGTACCTGATTATTTGCTCAACTGACTGCTGGTAAATTTGCATTACAGCAACTGTTGTATCAACATAAATGAGTCCTTACTTGAAAATGCACAGCTACATTTATCCTCTGCCCAAAATCCACCTGTCACAGTAAGTGCTGGAGGAGAACACACACCATGTTTCATGGGCTTTAAAAGTAAGACAAAGCCCTCTTTTTGTAATGCATTAAATTCGTACAAAAGTAAATTATTTCACAGTAAGCAAACTTTAAAACTTTATCCAGCGAATAGAAGCAAATTGTATGAATTCTAAACTGTGGATTATTAAACACAATTCCATTATGTTACTTATCATTTATCAGACATAGCAAATATTTACAATATAAATCTTTGTTGCCTGTTTGAATGAGAGTTTGAGAAATGTACACTCATTTTCTTGGACGACCAAAGAGTTCACTCAACTACTAATGTGCAAAACAACCCAAACGGTCTCATTTACAAGAAAAAAGCGGGAAAAAACATCCTAATTCCAAGATACTGTGGCATTTACAATATTTAAAACTCAAAACTTGGCTTCTTTGCACTGACCTTTTCGACCCATTTTTAAAATACCAAAGGGCCCAATTAAGAGAACTTTTGCCTCGGTGACAGCTACTAAGCACTGTCCCAGTGGAGACTGGATAGGCACAGCTATACATCCAAGAACCGTTTGTGCTCCCATTGGATATCCATCAGTCGTTCATCATTCTGCATTAATTAAGGTCATCTCATCAATTCCTCCAGCATTTAAATATATTAATTGGCTGTGAATGTTGCTATTTCAGCTTGGCACAAAATCTATGTTCATGTGATTTGTTTTAAACAGGTAGTAGCTTTAAAGAACATCATTTTTCCTTTAAGAAAGGATATCCAAACCCTATCCAAAGTTAAATGGAATGTTACATTCTAACAACTGCTGAGTGGGCAAAAATGAAGTTGACTATGTGATGAAAAAAGACTTTCTATATTGTGTTAAACTAATAAAAATATTTAGACAGGTGAAGAATTATTCGCTACTTGCTCCAAAGAAGAAACCTCTCCCCTTACAAAGTTATTAATGATGATGTATTTGCCATGGTTAAACAGAGCCTACAACCGCTAACAACATAGACACCTCCTTTAACCTAAGGAGAAGCATTTCATGAAATAATGCCATTAAAAGGGGATTTATACCCTTCACCATTTGAGCCTGAGGCAAAGATTTTATCCAATAAAGCAGGAAACAAATTTGCAAAGATTATAATTAGCCAGCTGAGGCGGGGCAAACCATTCTGTGACTTCTACTGTTTAAACAGATTGGAATTGACAAAGCAAAGTTATTTATAGGGTTCAAGCGCAGTGCATTCTGCTGCTGCATTCACAATGGGAATTTCCACAAACATCAGATGCTCCTCAGCTTTATGGTGCAAATGGGAAGGAACAGACATGAAAACACTGTATTTAAAAAAATATATTTTTCAAACAAATCATATACTGTAGAGCAGATAAGATAATGTTTCTCTCAGCTGAAACTGGTTTTAAGGCAAATAATTTCATAGGTTCTAAGAAAAATAAACTGCCCAGAGAGCAGCATGGGCTAGATTTAGTAGAGATCATTACGGATTCAAAATGGTTTTGGTATTTATCATCCAGCAGAAAAAAAACTTAAATCAAATTAGATCAGTTCAGAATAAATCCTTTAGAATTATTTGAACGCAGACTAGGAAATCGAGGTATCTTCAGTTCATATTAATCAATATTGATCCATCAAATCAGTAAACATTGTCCCCAGCTTACTAAAGCATTCAATAGCTCATACCAGTTATATGGGGATCTCAGGATATGAAAAATAACTATTTTGATTCAATCATATTGGCGCTGATCCTAGCCTGTAATGGGAAATCTTATATTTATAAATTAAAATATTGTAAACAGTGGGTAATTTTAATGTATGGTTTGACATAGTAAAAGCCTTAAATAACCTTTGATATTTGTTCCAATGCAAAATTATTATCCTGTATTTACATAGTACCAATATACAGTATTCTGCAGTACTTTACAGAGATTCCACATCATTCAGATACATGGCAACTAACATTCATGGGCAGGCTGATTAATGAATTTTTGGATTTGAGTTACAAAATGTAATTGCGAAAGCAATAGTGAATCACAATTGTTTTCTGGACTCCGAACATATTTACAGAAAACTTACATTGGATAAACTTAGTACAGGTATGGGACCTGTTATTCAGAATGCTCGGGACATGGGTTTTTTTGGATAATGGATCTTTCTGTAATTTGAATCTTCATACCTTTAGTCTACTAGAAAATCATTTAAACATTTAAGAGGCAGATTTATTAAGGGCCAAATTGAAAATTAGAATTTTTTTAAGGCTAATACTCTCAAATTCAAATTGTGAATAAAACAAACTCGATTTGATTTCGAATTCCGAGATTTATCAAACCTTGCCCCTTTAAAAATTGGGATTCAACTATTCGCCACCTAAAACCTGTTGAGTTCATGTATAAGTCAATGGGAGAGGTCCAGTGACCAATTTGAAGCTGTTACTAACCTTCCTGACATTCAAGTTTTTTTCAGATAAAAAACTTGATTCGAGTTTAGTCGAATTTGATTAGAATTTGATTTGAGTTTTTGGGTCGTTAATGTTAGTTCGAGTTTTAGATATTCTATTTTTTTATTAAATAACTCCCAATCAAATTTCGAGTATATTCAAATTTATTAGAGTTAAAAAAAAGTTAAAAAAAAATTCACTTGAATTTGAAATTCGACCTTATATATCCAATTGGTTTTGCTTCCAATAAGGATTAATTATATCTTAGTTGGGAACAAGTACAAGGTACTGTTTTATTATTACGGAGAAAAAGGAATAATTTTTAAAAATTTGGCTATAAAAAAATATAACAATACAGTTAAATATTTTTATAGTTTTTTTAAAAAATATTTTTATCGTTTTTTTTATATTAGTAGTACTTCTGGTTCGCAAACCTGGGGTTCGGAGTTCAATTCCAGTCTGGGCTCTATCTCCAAGGAGTTTGTATGTAAGAGGATCGTTAACTCCACTGCGGCAGGGACTCAGGTGAATAATAAACAGTCTCTCTAAAGTGCTAGATAACTATGTCACTTGTACGTAATAAAATTATTATTATTACTAAACATTATTAATGATGTCAGCTGCATTATTTCCCAAGGTGGACATGGTCATAGGCACTAACACTGAGATATTTGCATGTATCTACTTTGAAAGCTTTCACATCACCATGCTCTGTCCCCATGGCCACTACGATATTCATATGAAAATGAAAGTATGTTTTAATTGCCTATCCTAGTAATCCATAAAATATAATGAATATATGTTAATGTACACATGACATGGGAGTGTTGATAATTCTCCCTAATTGGCTGCGGCTGTCATTTGTACATCAGATATGCATGAGAAGCCCGAGGCCACAATGTGAAGCAGGAAGTTTGCTCATTCACATTCCTATCATGTTAAAGCAGCAATGGGAAAACGCTCTCAAGCTAAAACAAAAAAGGAGACTATTGGCCCCTAGTGATGACATCATGCGGCAGCCACATGTATTGTTTCTGTCGAGCAACAAGGCAGTTGCAAGGGATTCTTTTTTGGTGGCTGGAGAGTCCTATTTGGTATGCATCAGTAATTCCACTCAGTGTGATACATTCTCCTTTTATAACAAACTCTTTGAAATCTGGAGCAGAAAACAGCCACAGTAAAGCCCCCTATTACAGGCTCACGCATGGCAAGACTTTTAATTAGGAAAATCCCACATTTTAGTAAAAATTAAAATAGAACCTTCAGCTTAACGGTCGATCCTGAGACTGATGCTTTTTTGTGCAAAAACAAAAGCGCGTACCCTGTATTTGTGCCAGGCACATTTCGAAATGTATGAAGAGAGCTTCAGAAGTTGCTTCGGCTCATTTATAAACACTTAGTGAATTTGCACCTTGGCAGTAACCCATAGCAACCAGATTTTTTTCCAGCCAGATGCATGCAGAACCATGTTCAAATTTGCCCAGTGTTAAAAAATGACCCCCATGGAATGCAAAGGTACTGCATTGAGGTAACCGCCTCAATGCAGTGGGAACTACCCAACATGTCCCTTCCAGCAACATATCATCTTAAGGGTTCTTTACACCACAAAAGAACAATATAGGTTACACTTACTTTATACACACTTGTTGCCTATTGTTTTCTCCACAAAAACAGGGAAACAGAAGCTGCATGGCCCATACAATGTAGATAATTAGATTACAAGCAGGTGCATAACTACAGAGGAAGCAGACCCTGTGGCTGCAAGGGGGCCCAGAAGGTAGAGGGGGCCCCACGAGGCCCTAATTCATATAGAATTTCTATAAATATTGATAAAACAGAAAAACCTCTAGACATTTTTCTAGATAATTTGCTGTGGGGCCCAGTAGTATCTAGTTACGCTACTGATTACAAGTCTACAACCCACTCTCTTCCCCCTTTGTTGTGTTAATGGTGGCCATAGATGTTAAGATTTCCAAAAGATCTTTTCGTTATCGTAGGACCCAAAACCATAGTTTAAATGCACTCTTTGTCCATCAACAAAAAAGATCATTTCAAGCAATATCATCTAGTGGGTTGTGGGTTGCTGCCTGCTTGGCCCTGCAAACAATTGGACAATGGATACATTTCACTGTGACCGATTACTGTGACCAATTACTTATGTCGGACGAAAATCGTTAGATGAACGATTGTTTGGAAGAGTCTGTTATGCTGAAGGATGATCTTTGTACTGATAATCGCAATATATACTTTTAGAACCAAACATGGAATAGCTTTACTTTCCCTCTTATTCCCCATTAAAATAATAGTCAAAGAGTTTGTCAGCACAAGTCCTATTCACAGAACAGGGTGATAGACTGACCCTTTAGGCCAGTGATCCCCAACCAGTAGCTCGTGAGCAACATGTTGCTCTCCAACCCCTTGGATGTTGCTCCCAGTGGCCTCAAAGCAGGTGCTTATTTTTGAATTCCAGGCTTGGAGGCAAGTTTTGGTTGTACAAAAACCAAGCGCACTGCTCAACAGAGCCTCAATGTAGGTTGACAATCCACATAGGGGCTACTAAATGGCCAATCACAGCACTTATTTGGCACCCCAAGAACATTTTTCATGCTAGTGTTGCTCCCCAACTCCTTTTACTTCTGAACGTTGCTTATGGGTTCAAAAGGTTGGGGATCCCTGCTTTAGGCTATAAAAAAACTCTTTTTAGAGTGTAGGATTGCTATCAAAAGATCCTTTGCTCATCAGTGTGGTGCTAGAGATAATTAAAAACCCTTCCCACCTATTGTAAATAAAAAGAGGCCCTTAAACATTATAGAACCCCTATGTACAATGATAACAAAAGACCTGAATTATCAGGGAGTACAGGTCCCTAAATACATTAATAGGACATGCAAATGGTTTTATCCCCTCCTGTACACTAAACTGAAGAAAAGATTGGATAAAAAGCCACTGGTTATTTCATGAACTGTTAGGACAGTGACCATTAACCAGTCTGTTATATCTTTCTGCACTCATCAGGCTTTCCAAAAACTATGGTCCACACCTGTCCCCTCCTTACAGTGCATTTCCCACCACCAAATCAGAATTTCTGCCCCACCCATCAGAATATTCCTGCCCACACCTACTGCTCTTTACTAAGTTCTAACTACCCCACCCCTGCCTCAACTCTCAGAGCTTTCTCTGTCTTGTAGAGTAATTACTGTGCCACATACTCCCTGCCCCACAAGGACTTGAATGTCAGTATTGCCGGGCCATTTCTTCTTTATCTTAGATATATGCCATGTCATGTTTACTGACAACATCAAAAACAATATCAAAATAGAGTATTCATTAGCACTGGAAATCAATGCAATTATCTTTTTTGCAGGTTTTAAGGAAAGCATGATACATTATGATCAGTGAGATACTAAACCACAGAGACTCATATTCTTCCATAGCAAACATTGGATTTGGCTATATGCAGTATTTGGTGCCACTTGCAGGAGCAAATAATGAATCTGAATGATATGAAAGACAATGGAATACTAGGAGATATTCCTAGTATCATTCCTATCAAGATCAATTAAAGGATATAATACCTATGCCATATGGTTTTTTACTTTGTTGGTGGACCTTTAACCTTCTGCTTGTGTCAAAAGAAAAATGTTAATGCACTTGCCCATACTATTCTAACAAAGAGAAGTATGAATACAATTTTCGTGGAGAACTTCGAATGCTAATGTTGGGATTGATGGACGGCAATTCTAAACTTGATCACAAAGGCACATTGATGTATAATTATAATTAAGTTTGAAGACAAAAATAGCAGATACTAATAATAATAGATTGTATCAATATTCACATTCTTGACTAATTTATGACCTACCTAATAGCCTTCGGCACTGTTTCCTTGGCTCTCTTGATTGCTAATTGCTCATCATTTATTTAATGACATTGTCTATGAATCCATACATGGCCATTAATGAGCTGACCCAAAATGAAACTCCTGAACACCAAAATGTTGGGCCTGTTCCGTTTAGGAAATGTATCAACACATATTGATAGTAGTTTGGTAGTTTGTGAATTCCTACAACCCCAATTTGATTGCTACAGTCCCAAGAGCCTGAATGTTTTGTAAATAGATGGTTTAGTTAATTCATTTCTAAGGGATACATTATTACAATATTTTCTCTTAAAGTACATTTAAACACTTTGATTCTGACATTGGGCAGACAGCAGAGTCCAGCTGCAAGTCCATAAGCCAGATGCAGACCTCCGTGCATTTTTATGGCTTTCCATCTGCCCAAGGGTGCAACAGTCTTAATACAAGCCAGGCATGAAACATGAACTATGTCATATTATCAGTCCACTATGGTAAAAAAAGTGCTGCTGTAGGAACATGTGTTCTGCCTTTTAAGTTTTATTATGGAGGATATCTTTGTATCAGAGGCCTATTTTACTTTATTTCTTTGTCACATATTTCTAACATAAGTAATAGATGTTGAATTCATTGCTATTTTGGTTATTGCTTTATTTTCCATGGCCATACAAGTGCAAATGAGCCCATAACTTAATGCCTTAGGGACATGAAACACATAGAGCCATTAGAAGATGTTTATTTTTAATGTAAACAAATAAAGGGAAATGTATTACTATATATACTTGTGGCCCGTGGATTTTCTAGTGTGCTTGAAGCACCTTTCAATTTGGCATTGCTGTCGGTTTATTCTGCACCCCCTGAGCTAAGGGTCTGGGGCTGATGCACCTGGCCCACCATTTCAACTTGGTGAGTGTATCAACATCAGTTATTGGAGGCACCTTTTCAGTTTTATTTATTTTGTTTTAGTGAATAATAGAAATTAACAAGACAATAAACAACTTAAATCGAATCAAAACGTGTGGTTTTGACTGAGCTTATTTCAGAAACTTATCACAATATTCACAGGTTGACAACTCTGTAAGGATTGTTTTGAATGCAGAAGAAACATTAGCCATGTCATTCCTTGGTTGTGTGCCGGGGCCCAATTCCCACCAGGGACTCCATACCTTATCAAATATACGGGTGATGCCTCTAGCTTCATATGTGAGCTTAATCATAGGCAATACGGAGTTCAGTAGATTAATCCAGGAGTCTTTTGTGGGAAGGGTGCATAATTATACATTTTTTAGCATAGAATAATAGGGAAAGAAACCTTAGCCTTGTGTGGGCAGTAGGCACAGAATTATAAAGTGTCGAATTGAAAATTAGAATTCTCTAATTTTTTTTACGGTCAAAACTCTCAAATACATATTGTGAAGTATTCAAACTCAATTCAAGTTGGGAGAGGTCCGAGTTTTAGATATTTGTATATTTAGATTTATTTTATAAATAACCCCCCATTCAAATTTCGAGAATAATCAAATTTAATAGAGTTTTAAAAAAACTCACATGAATTCAAAATTTGAACTTTAATAAATGTGCCGTCCCGTGTTTTACTAGGCACACTATAAGGGGAAAGCACCTGTGGAAAGTCAAGGGTAATTGCCAAGGATGCAATTACCTGTGACCAAAAGGTGCTTATTACTGGATCAGGCCCAGATCATGTGTATAAAGTTGACAGATGGGGTTCTACACCTTGGACAGTTATCATCATCTCTCTTGCCCATAGCCTCAAGTTATAGCAGGGTTGTATAAAGCTGGTGGAATACTTTGTACTGGATTAGTCTATCTTTCACTGGTATCACGCTATTATACATGATATCTGTAGCCTTGTGGCACCTTTTCAGTTTTGGATATATTTCTGTTATTTGTTTTGTTTTCCATGGCCTCTATACATGTGATAATTTTAGCCTTGGATAAACCATCATTCATAATTGACTACCTTCCTTATCACCTTCTGCAGTGTGACATAAAACCCCTAAAGATAAAATAATCAGAGGGTGAGGTGCAGAGGCTAAGGGGATGTGATCAAATTGTACTATCAGCATGGCCACCCAAAAATTACCAAATATAGAGTTATACTTAGAGCTTGAAGAATTACATTCTTCAAAAATGTGTTCATAGCCTATAAAGCAAGGTACAGGTATGGGACTTGCTATATAGAATGCTTGGGACCTGGGGTTTTCTGGATAATGGATCTTTCCATAATTTGGATCTACATACCTTAAGTCTACTAGAAAAACATGTAAACATGAAATAACCCAATAGGCTAAGTTTGCTTCCAATAAGGATTAATTATATCTTAGATTGGATTATGTACAGGATACTTTTTTATTATTACAAAGAAAAAGGAAATAATTTTAAAAAATGTGTACATTTTAATAAAATTAAGTCTATGGGAGATGGCCTTCCCGTAATTCGAAGCTTTCTGATAATGGATCCCATACCTGTA
Source organism: Xenopus petersii (assembly GCA_038501925.1). NCBI lineage: Eukaryota > Metazoa > Chordata > Amphibia > Anura > Pipidae > Xenopus > Xenopus petersii. The sequence goes on from CM076682.1 coordinate 136,582,438, forward strand.
TCACAAAACAATGTGAGCGTAATGCCATGTAGTAAGCATAATTATGTCAAAGTTATGTAAAAAGTGGCTTTAAAGGAAAGATAGTCATGTAGAAGAAATATAAAATAAGGGAAAAGCAGTGATATACATTGTTTTACTTTGATACACCATACCTTGACTATTCACCCTTCTCTTCCAACAAATGCTCATGGAAATTTTAAGGCCTTAACAATGATGTACAAAGAGTTGAAGGGAATTATTTGATCTTGATAATTATACCAGAATAACGGGATAATATGATTTAGTGGATAGTGCTGATTTTCGGAAGCAGAAAAGCAGAAGGGAGATTCTTATGGGGAATTTTTCTAACATCAGTTGTGGATTGTGGCATAAGCTACTTTGCATAAGCAATTTTAGCTCAACCCATTCCAATCAATGATTAAACAGAACTTTATTTTTTAGGCATGACCCTTTGTTTATCTGTTCTATAGAAGACTAAAAAAAAGTTGGTGTTCCTCATATATGTTAATGGCTTTTACAATAAAATACCCATTTTATAAGCCCCATTTGGAAACAAAGGTGCATTTCCAATAAACATTCAGCTTGCGTTTCACAATATAATTTAAGGTAAGTAAAAAAAAACATGTTACTTGCTGGCTGTGAAAAATGATGAAGTAAAGCCTGACTATAAAATGTGATTTGTTATCAGATGATCACTCTAATACACATAATGGGAAAACAAATGCACTTTAGTCAAGTTATTTTTCTTCCAAATCAATTCCACCTCCTTACATCCATCTGGTTGGTAAGAGAGTTTAATTATTATGCTAGGATCCCCAGATTTTTACAGCTGAAAGCTAGAGCTGTTTAGCACGAACACCATATGTTTTCTTAAGAAACTGTAGAAAGATTAATTATGTGTTCCAGCCCAAAACTTCTTGAACAAAGACAATTCACCATTCAGGGTTGTTTTGCTGAAATCAAGACAGACTTAATTATTGGCCAAACAACAAAATCAACCCCAGGACTGGTACCTAAATTACATTTATCAAACTAATTTCACAGTCATGAGCATCTCTGTGCCAGGCAAATTTCATTCTTATTGCTTTGTAATCCCTTCACTACTCCAGTTGATCATTAGCCCTTAGGGTCAACACTTATAATTTTAGGGTCCTATATCTCTTCTGGGCACTGTATAAAATGTGCATACCTTTTTTTATTTGTGCCTTATTTTGTGGTTCAATGTCACCCAAGTTATTTGCCCTGTGTGCGCAGTAATTGGCATGCATGTGATCTCCCTGGTTGAATGGTTAGTATGCTTATATGCAATAATGTAACATCAGGCCAGAAGTAGAAGACCTTAAAAACCTGAAGATCAAGTGTCTTCAAGATATTGTTGACCTCATAAAATACCAAAAAAGTCAGAATTCAAGCCACTGTGCTAAAGGTTGAAAAACACACATTTGTTTAGGTTGATTTTAGATTGAAAAACGCACATTTATCTAGTTCAACATAACTGCTAGTTGAATCAGAAGAATACAAAAAAAATCCACCATCTCAAGACTCTCCATTGGCCTCATAGGGGAAAAATTCCTTATATTTTCTCACTTGTTAAAAAGGCGTCCAGCCTTTTCCTGGAACTAACCCATGTTTTGTCAGTACAAAAACTTCAATTAAAGAATTCTAGAACTTCTAGCTGTAAAAAACCTTTCTTTCGTCTAATTTAAATGGATGCCCTTGTGTTTTCTGGAAAGACTTTCTTGTAAATAGCATCAGAGAGTTTATTGTTTGATGTATTTATACATAGTGATCATATCTCCCATTCTACAGGGTAAACAACCCCAATTTGGCCAACCTTTCTTTAACAGACCTTATACTGTATGTAATTTATCAGTTTAATTATATATAGCGATGCTTTGGGCTCTCTATTTCAATATTGTCCCTTTTGAGCACTGGAGACCAAAGCTGAAGGACATCTCCTAGCAGTGCTTTGTCTAGGGGAAGAATATCTCTCTTCTTCTTTAAACCTAAACCCCTTTGGAGTTGGCCATGTTTTTCATGGCCAACTCCCAAATAACCTATTATCATCAGCCTTTTTATAGTAGCCTACAAAACCCTCTCTGCCTTGTGGCCATAATATTTGAACAAGTTGATATTTGCTGCCATTTTTAGCAACAACTATCACATAACTGACAGCTGGGGTTTCTGTTAAAGAAAAATTACAAATACAAATACTTTGTTACCTCGAGTAAATGTATTTCAGGATGAGCGTACAGTAAAAAAACAGGCACTAATGTTCATCAAGAGCAAACCATAAATCATAAAATCTAATAAAGAACCACTTTATGAAGAACTCATGCAGATACCAATTCGTTCATATAAAACACATTTTACCAGAATTTGATTTTCTAGGCCTTTTAGTTATTATCTCTGTGAAACCCATTATATAGTTATAACCTGGTGCTTAGAACCAGAACCACTCTCCTTATAACAATTAGGGATGGCGCGAACTGTTCGCCGGCGAACTTGTTCGCGCGAACATCGGGTGTTCGCGCTCGCCGGAAGTTCGCGAACGTCGCGCAACGTTCGCCATTTTGGGTTCGCCATTGTTGGCGCTTTTTTTTGCCCTCTCACCCCAGACCAGCAGGTACATGGCAGCCAATCAGGAAGCTCTCCCCTGGACCACTCCCTTCCCTATAAAAACCGAAGCCCTGCAGCGTTTTTTCACTCTGCCTGTGTGTGCTGAAGAGATAGTGTAGGGAGAGAGCTGCTGCCTGTTAGTGATTTCAGGGACAGTTGAAAGTTTGCTGGCTAGTAATTGTTTTGATACTGCTCTGTTATTGGAGGGACAGAAGTCTGCAGGGGTTTGAGGGACATTTAAGCTTAGGTAGCTTTGCTGGCTAGTAATCTACCTTCTACTGCAGTGCTCTGTATATAGCTGCAGTGGGCAGCTGTCCTGCTTCTGATCTCATCTGCTGACTGCTGCAATAACAGTAGTCCTTGTAAGGACTGCTTTTATTTATTTTTTTGTTGTTTTACTACTACTACTACTACTACTATAAGAGCCTAGTGCTATTAGTCTAGCAGTGTTGGGGAGTGGGACTGGTGTGCTAATCTGCTGCTCCTAGTAGTTCAGCAGCACCAACTTTAATTTTTTTTTTTTTAATATTCATTTTTTTTTTATTTTACTTTTTTTTATTTTACTACCGCTGTAGTAGTGTATAAGTTGACCTTTTAGGCATTATTTGCCCTGTAGGCATTTTTTGCCCAGTGTGTTATTCAACCAACTGCCATCTAGCTGTGTGACCTTGTTCACATTCTGTCTAAATATCCATAATATTACCGTCTCCAGAAAAAACACCGGAGTGACTTTTTTCAAGCAGCCATAATATATTTTACGTAATCCGTATCCATCGCTGTAGTAGTGTATAAGTTGACCTTTTAGGCATTATTTGCCCTGTAGGCATTTTTTGCCCAGTGTGTTATTCAACCAACTGCCATCTAGCTGTGTGACCTTGTTCACATTCTGTCTAAATATCCATAATATTACCGTCTCCAGAAAAAACACCGGAGTGACTTTTTTCAAGCAGCCATAACATATTTTACGTAATCTGTATCCATCGCTGTAGTAGTGTATAAGTTGACCTTTTAGGCATTATTTGCCCTGTAGGCATTTTTTGCCCAGTGTGTTATTCAACCAACTGCCATCTAGCTGTGTGACCTTGTTCACATTCTGTCTAAATATCCATAATATTACCGTCTCCAGAAAAAACACCGGAGTGACTTTTTTCAAGCAGCCATAATATATTTTACGTAATCCGTATCCATCGCTGTAGTAGTGTATAAGTTGACCTTTTAGGCATTATTTGCCCTGTAGGCATTTTTTGCCCAGTGTGTTATTCAACCAACTGCCATCTAGCTGTGTGACCTTGTTCACATTCTGTCTAAATATCCATAATATTACCGTCTCCAGAAAAAACACCGGAGTGACTTTTTTCAAGCAGCCATAACATATTTTACGTAATCTGTATCCATCGCTGTAGTAGTGTATAAGTTGACCTTTTAGGCATTATTTGCCCTGTAGGCATTTTTTGCCCAGTGTGTTATTCAACCAACTGCCATCTAGCTGTGTGACCTTGTTCACATTCTGTCTAAATATCCATAATATTACCGTCTCCAGAAAAAACACCGGAGTGACTTTTTTCAAGCAGCCATAACATATTTTACGTAATCTGTATCCATCGCTGTAGTAGTGTATAAGTTGACCTTTTAGGCATTATTTGCCCTGTAGGCATTTTTTGCCCAGTGTGTTATTCAACCAACTGCCATCTAGCTGTGTGACCTTGTTCACATTCTGTCTAAATATCCATAATATTACCGTCTCCAGAAAAAACACCGGAGTGACTTTTTTCAAGCAGCCATAATATATTTTACGTAATCCGTATCCATCGCTGTAGTAGTGTATAAGTTGACCTTTTAGGCATTATTTGCCCTGTAGGCATTTTTTGCCCAGTGTGTTATTCAACCAACTGCCATCTAGCTGTGTGACCTTGTTCACATTCTGTCTAAATATCCATAATATTACCGTCTCCAGAAAAAACACCGGAGTGACTTTTTTCAAGCAGCCATAATAAATTTTACGAGATCTGTATCCACCGCTGTAGTAGTGTATACGTTGATCTTGTGGGCAGTATTTGCACAGTGTTTTCTTCAAACCGCAATCTAGCTGTGTGAGCTTGTTCACATTTTGTCTAAATATTGATAATATTATCGTCTCTAGAAAAACCACTTGAGTTACTTTTTTTCAAGCAGCATTCATATATTTTACGTAATCCGTATCCACCGCTGTGTATACGTTGACCTTGTAGGCATTATTTGCACACTGTTTTCTTCAAACCGCCATCTAGCTGTGTGAGCTTGTTCACATTTTGTCTAAATATTGATAATATTATCGTCTCTAGAAAAACCACTTGAGTTACTTTTTTTCAAGCAGCATTCATATATTTTACGTAATCCGTATCCACCGCTGTAGTAGTGTATACGTTGATCTTGTAGGCATTATTTGCACACTGTTTTCTTCAAACTGCCATCTAGCTGTGTGTATTATCGTTTCCAGAAAAACCAACTGAGTTTTTGTTGTTGTTGTTTTTTTAAAATAATGCCAGGCAAAGGCAGGCCGCCACGCAGAGGCCGTGCTAGGGGCCGTGCTGCTATGCAATCCTGTGGCCCTAGCAAATTGCCCAGTTTTAAAAAGCCAATGACCCTGAACTCCCAAAATGCTGAAGAGGTAGTTGACTGGCTTACACAGCACACCCCATCCTCTACCGTTTCTAACTTTACCACAACATCCTCCTCATCCTCCACTGCTATGGCCACCCCACGTAACACTTCCTCCACCACCGGTGCCCCTTCTTCACTGGAGTCAGAGGAGTTATTTTCCCATGAGTTTCTTGAACTGAGTAATGCGCAACCATTATTGCCAGAAGAAGATGAAGGAGATGAGGACGTTACACCAGATTTAATTCTGGCAGAGAACACGACAGAGATGGACATAATGATGAGTGATGAGGAGGAGGTCCCCGCTGCTGCTTCCTTCTGTGATGTGTCAGAAGAAATTGATGCATCTGAGGAGAATGATGATGAGGAGATTGATGTTTTGTGGGTGCCTAGTAGAAGAGAGCAAGAGGAGGGTAGTTCAGATGGAGAGACGGAGAGTCAGAGAGGCAGTAGGAGAATAAGACTTAGAAGAAGCAGGGAGGACAGCCCGCAGGGATCAGTAGGGCAACAACATGTATCGGCACCTGTGTTCAGCCGGCCAACGCACCCGCCATTGCCGCCAATGCCGCCAACTTCTACTGTTACCGCCAGATCGCACACTTCCAAAAAGTCAGCAGTGTGGGATTTTTTTAATGTGTGTGCCTCTGACAAAAGCATTGTAATTTGCAATGAGTGCAGTCAGAAACTGAGCCTTGGTAAGCCCAACAGCCACATAGGTACAACTTCTATGCGAAGGCACATGAGCGGCAAGCACAAAGCACTTTGGGAGCAACACCTCAAAGGCAACAGGCAAACTAAAAGCCACACTCCTTCTGGTCCAGCATCTTACTGCTCTACCTCTGCTCTCCTTGACCCGTCTGAACCACCCTCCACTCCGCCTTCCACCTTGACCACCTGTTCCCATTCCCAGTCATCTGCCACCAGCCAAGTTTCTGTGAAGGCCATGTTTGAGCGTAAGAAGCCAATGTCTGACTGTCACCCCCTTGCCCGGCGTCTGACAGCTGGCTTGTCTGCACTCTTAGCCCGCCAGCTTTTACCATACCAGCTGGTGGACTCTGAGGCCTTCCGCAAATTTGTAGCAATTGGGACACCGCAGTGGAAGGTACCCAGCCGCAATTTTTTTTCTAAAAAGGGAATACCACACCTGTACCAACATGTGCAGAGCCAAGTTACCGCATCTCTGTCACTTAGTGTTGGGCCAAAGGTCCATATGACTACTGACGCATGGTCCTCCAAGCATGGTCAGGGCAGGTATGTCACCTACACTGCCCACTGGGTGAACTTGGTAATGGCTGGGAAGCAGGGAATGGGTAGCTCAACAACAACAACAGTGGAGTTGGTGTCACCGCCACGGATTGCACGCGGTTCTGCCACCACCTCTACTCCTCCATCGCTCTCTACCTCGTCTTCTTCCTCTTCTTCTTCTTACTCTGCTGCTGGGTCCTCCTTCTCCTCCTCCACACCTGTGCACCCCCAGCTCCCCCTAGGCTATTCGACGTGCCAGGTACGCCGTTGTCACGCTGTCTTGGGGATGACGTGCCTGGAAAGCAAAAACCATACCGGATCTGTACTCCTGTCATCTCTGCAGTCACAGGCCGATCGGTGGCTGACCCCACACCAACTGCAGATCGGAAAAGTGGTGTGTGACAATGGAAGCAATCTGTTGGCAGCGTTGAGACTGGGCAATTTAACACATGTGCCCTGCATGGCACATGTGTTAAATTTAATAGTCCAACGTTTTGTCTCCAAGTACCCAGGATTCCAGGACGTTCTCACCCAGTCCAGAAAGGTGTCGGCCCATTTCAGACGTTCCTACACAGCCATGGCACGCCTTGCTGACATTCAGCAGCGCTACAACATGCCAGTCAGGCGTTTGATTTCTGACAGCCAGACTCGCTGGAATTCAACGCTCCTTATGTTGGAACGTCTGCTGCAACAACAAAGGGCCGTCAACGAGTACCTTTTTGAACTGGGTGGTAGGACTGGATCTGCAGAGCTGGGGATTTTTTTCCCCCGTTACTGGGTGCTTATGCGCGATGCCTGCAGGCTCATGTGACCTTTTGAAGAGGTGACAAATATGGTCAGTCGCACCGAAGGCACCATCAGCGACCTAATACCCTTTGCTTTCTTCCTGGAGCGTGCCGTGCGACGAGTGACAGATGAGGCTGTAGACCAGCGTGACGAGGAGCTGGAAGCGCACGATTTATGGTCGGAATCACCAGAACGAACCCAGGCACCTGCTGCAACGCAGGGAGAGGTGCCAGAAGTGGAGTCAGAGGAGGAAGGTGGCTTTGTGGAGGAGGAGGAGGAGGACCAACAGGAGCAGGCTTCCCAGGGGGCTAGTGGTGACCTTTTGGGGACCCCTGGTCTTGTACGTGGCTGGGGGGAGGAGACCGTGGATGATGCAGTCCTTGATAATGAGGAAGCGGAGATGGATAGCTCTGCATCCAACCTTGTGAGAATGGGGTCTTTCATGCTGTCATGCCTGTTGAAGGACCCCCGTATCAAGAGGCTTAAGGAGAAGGACCTGTACTGGGTCGCAACGCTACTAGACCCTCGGTACAAGCATAAAGTGTCAGAAATGTTACCAACATACCACAAGTCCGAAAAGATGTGGCATTTACAAACCAGCCTGCAAAACATGTTGTACAATGCTTTTAAGGGTGATGTCACTTCAGGAACTCATCAACATTCCAGGGGCAGAGGTGCCAGTAATCCTGCCACGAGCACACCTGCAAGGACAAAGCCCTTTGGCCGGTCTGTAACGTCAGACATGCAAATGTTTTTCTGTCCAAGGCAGCGCCACAACCCTTCTGGATCCACCCTCAAAGAACGCCTCGACCGGCAGGTAGCGGACTACCTGGCATTAACTGCAGATATCGACACTCTGAGGAGCGATGAACCCCTGGACTACTGGGTGCGCAGGCTTGATCTGTGGCCAGAGCTGTCACAATTTGCCATGAACCTCTTGTCTTGCCCAGCCTCAAGTGTGCTCTCAGAAAGGACCTTCAGTGCAGCAGGAGGGATTGTAACTGAGAAGAGAACTCGCCTAGGTCACAAAAGTGTAGATTACCTGACCTTTATTAAAATGAATGAGGGGTGGATCTCGGAGGGTTACTGCACGCCGGAAGACTTGTTCTGACTTCTATGCAGCTGTCCTTCTCTTCAAGCCTCATGACTCCACACACAGCTGTCCTTTAGCGTCCTCCTCCCTCCGCCACCGTTACAAACTAGGGTGCAAACCCTACTGGTTTAATTTTTTCTGGCCTCTGTGCTTCAGTGGCTGCAACCAAAAAAACTGGGCAAACAATGTCTACAAGGTCAACGTATGGCGAAAAATGACTATTTTCAGCATTTATATGGCATATTTTTTCTGGCAACTGTGCTTCAGTGGCTGCGTCCAAAAAAATGCATATTTTCTGCATTTATATGGCATAATTTTTCTGGCCTCTGTGCTTCAGTGGCTGCAACCAAAAAAATGCATATTTTCTGCATTTATATGGCATAATTTTTCTGTCAACTGTGCTTCAGTGGCTGCGACCAAAAAAATTTATATTTTCAGCATTTATATGGCATAATTTTTCTGTCAACTGTGCTTCAGTGGCTGCGACCAAAAAAATGCATATTTTCTGCATTTATATGGCATAATTTTTCTGGCCTCTGTGCTTCAGTGGCTGCAACCAAAAAAATTTATATTTTCAGCATTTATATGGCATAATTTTTCTGGCAACTGTGCTTCAGTGGCTGCGACCAAAAAAATGACTATTTTCAGCATTTATATGGCATATTTTTTCTGGCAACTGTGCTTCAGTGGCTGCGACCAAAAAAACTGGGCAAACAATGCCTACAAGGTCAACGTATGGCAAAAAATGACTATTTTCAGCATTTATATGGCATATTTTTTCTGGCAACTGTGCTTCAGTGGCTGCGTCCAAAAAAACTGGGCAAACAATGTCTACAAGGTCAACGTATGGCGAAAAATTACTATTTTCAGCATTTATATGGCATATTTTTTCTGGCAACTGTGCTTCAGTGGCTGCGTCCAAAAAAACTGGGCAAACAATGTCTACAAGGTCAACGTATGGCGAAAAATGACTATTTTCAGCATTTATATGGCATATTTTTTCTGGCAACTGTGCTTCAGTGGCTGCGTCCAAAAAAACTGGGCAAACAATGCCTACAAGGTCAACGTATGGCAGTTGTTTAAAGAGAACAGTAGATTACTAGCCAGCAAAGCTACCTAAGCTAAAATGTCCCTCAAATCCCTGCAGACTTCTGTCCCTCCAATACAGAGCAGTATCAAGCAGATTACTAGCCAGCAAACTTACTATCATCTGTCCCTGAAATCACTAACAGCTCTCCCCCTACACTATCTCTTCCAAGCACACACAGGCAGATTTTTCAGATACATTTTTGCCCTTGATCCCCCTCTGGCATGCCACTGTCCAGGTCGTTGCACCCTTTAAACAACTTTAAAATCATTTTTCTGGCCAGAAATGTCTTTTTTAGATGTTAAAGTTCACCTTCCCATTGAAGTCTATGGGGTTCGCGAACCGTTCGCGAACCGCTCGCATTTTTGCGCAAGTTCGCGAATATGTTCGCGAACTTTTTTTCCGACGTTCGCTACATCCCTAATAACAATCTCTGCAGTTATCACATTCTCGTATTTGCACCTCTGTTATAATGTTCACAGTACATCCCTGATGCTGCTAAGCATATGCATTAAGAAGTAGCACATCTCTTGTGAAAACTGCTCTCAAAATAATTCAAAGAAACTACAGCTATGTCTTCCACCCCTGCCAATCACTTACCACGTATTCAAAGACGAGGGTCAAAGTCTCCTTCGTATGAATAATATCATGCAACAGCACAATGTTAGCATGCTTCAGTCCTTTTAGAAGTGAAGCTAAAATGGAAAAAAGAGAAAACAATGTTGGTTACAAAATTATCAAAAAGTTCTCAAAGCTTGAGAGATGTCTTTTCATAATTCTCTTTTGTTTCTAAATCCATATTTCACACATTAAAGTGGACCTGTCACCCAGACACAAAAATCTGTATAATAAAAGTCCTTTTCAAATTAAACATGAAATCCAATTTCTATTTTTTATTAAAGCATTCATAGCTGTTGTAAGCTCATTTAAAAATCTCAGCTGTCAATCAAATATTGTCTGCCCCTCCTCTATGCCCTGGGCATAAAGGCGGAGCAGACAATTACTTTCACTTTCCATTCAGCACTTCCTAGATGTCACTGCTCTCCCCACATTCCCCCGTTCTCTTTACCGTTTAATTGCGTAGCCAGGGCATGGGGATGGACATCAGGTCCCCCATTCTGGTGCACAAACAAGATTCTGAGATGATACAAGACTTGCCTTAATAACAGTGTCCACAAAATGGCTCCTGCCTGCTTGTTATAATTATGAATTCCCTGACTGAAGGAAACAAGATTCAAATAATCTATATAGTGTAATTAAAGTTAATTTTGCTTGACTAATGTGATAAAATAGAATTTGGAATGGTTTTTTTTTTGGGTGACGGGTCCCCTTTAAGACATTAGCTGCACTGATCCTCTTGGACAGTGAGTGAGCTGACCCTTTTGAGTCAGTCTAAACTCAATAATGACTAAAGTTTTCAGGATACAGGTCACAAATCCAAATAAAATAGCATAGTTCAAAGTACTCATGGATGAAACACACTGAGGAGTACTGTCCCCCACAGGGTACTATACTGTACAAGATCACACAAGGAAGCAAGAAGAAAGACAGCATGCACTTATTGAATATAAGACATTTATCTTTAGAACACAAGGGTCTCACTGTGGTACTCCTTCAGGATCTCTCCACTTGAGTCCAAAAATGGGGAGCCCAGGGAAAATCCTTCTGCTCTCCTCTTTGAATTGTCTTGCTGTTCTACTAGCTACCCTATAAAACCCTTACAATACATATATAATTATCTATTTGTTTGTGTTAAGCAAATAATCTGGAGAGATATTATAGCACTGTGCATAATGATCATTTCTATGACTGGACCGATTAAAACGTTTTGACTGTCACTTTTTTCATATATGAATAAAAACTGCCATCTTTTCTATAAACTATATCTCTAAGATAACAGTCATGTCAATTGTGTTTTAAACTATATGCAAATTATTTTTCTTACAAACATCTGTCGCCTAAACATCATCTGCTACGAGTATGGACACCTTACTCTCTCACTCCTAGAGTATTGTACATAGTTACAGCAGTATTTTAGTGTATTCTTCTGCTATGTCATCTTTATGTCAGTCTACCAGCACCGTCCACCCAACTCCACTAGGTCCAAAAAGGCCTCCTAACACAGGTATCTCCTCTTTGTATACACTAGCAAAAACACCTTACACTCCTGGGTCAATATGTAATTCCCACCTCACACAAGGCATCCCTAAAAGAGAACACCTAATCCCATATCCCTACACACCTATTTTAGTAAACAGAGGGCAATTCACTGCTCCTCTACATAAGAATGGTTAGGTAGTTTATGGAAGAACATATTCCATGTCTGATGTTCTTCTGGGTGCCCAATATGAGAATATTTTCATTTATACAACATCCCCTTTATACAATACCGTTTTTAAACAAATGGCAGTGTTAGTAAGAACATATGCAGCATGGACACTCAATGGGGCAAATTCACTAAAGGACAAAGCGCCTAATGCTAGCGTTAATTCGCTAGCGTAGCGCATTTTCGTTAATTCGGTGATTCACTAACGGACACTGGCGTAAACTCGCTACTGTTACTTCACACCCTTACGCCTGGCGAATTTGCGCAACGGACGTAACTACGCAAATTCACTGACGCGTGCATTTTTCTGAACGCTACCTTTTACGCCAGACTTCCTTCGCCACCTCAGACCAGGCGAAGTGCAATAGAGTAGATAGGGATTGCTTCAAAAAAAGTTAAAAAAAATTCTAAGTCCAAAAAACACTGGCGTTTTTTCTTTTTTTATAGGTGATAGGCTGAAAAAGATCGAAAAATTTTTGGGGCTCCCCTCCTTCCCCCCTACATTTCCTAACTCATGGCAACTTAACTATACAGTGGGAACATGTGTAGGGCAAAATAAACATTTTATTTGCTGTTTTGAAGGTTTCCCAGGCTGGTGTAGTGATGCTACAAATACCTCCATTGCAACTTCAATTTGGCGCCGTATGCAAATTAAGTATCGCTAGCGTAACTTCGATTTGCTTGGCGAATTAATGCTAGTGCAAATTCGCAACCTTACGCTTCCCCTGAGCGCAACTTCGGATTTTAGTGAATTTGCGTAGCGCTGATGAAAATAAGCCTGGCGAAGTGCGGCGAAGTGCGGCGAAGCAGACGAATCTTAGTGAATATGCCCCATAATATGTCTACAGCTAAGTATTACAGAGTTTGTGCTTGTAGGCAACAAATGTCATAGAGCTCTATTGCCCACCATATGTGTAGTTCAGTCTGGTGATTTCACAACAAAACAACAGCAATCAAAAATACAAGAAAATCAAAACACCAATAAAACTCAAGTACATCTTTTTTATCATAGAAAATATAGTGTTGGAAAGGCATAGCAGCACCTAAGTAATATCATTGAGAGAAGAAGAGGAAATTGCTTTTGCGTGCAGCTCCTGTAACATTTATCACATATTCTCCTTGGTGCAAAAGCCAAGAATATGGTCTACAAACTTACATTGAGGTTGTTAATTATCTAAAAACAGAAAAGAGATCTTCTCTAAGTAGTATTTTTTTTAGCACAGGGCTAATGCAAAAGTAGGATCAGAGAGCACACATGAATATAAATAATAATGTATATATCATATATAAGTTTCAGTACTCTGACACAATGATAGGATTCAGGCCAGGATGCTGTATATGCAGTTTTTCAGCTGGTTCAGAGAAGCAATTTAAATTGACCTTTCCCTTCCTGCTGTGCCTTGCCATATTAAACTGCTATCGCCTAACAAGGATGTAAAGACTTCAAAAGAAATGTTCCCCCAGCCAGCTATTAGCTGATGCAGGTATATATTTCTCAAGATAGCGAGGATTTTCTACCTGTCAGTAATATCAACTTTCAACCTCACTTTGCATCTCTGTGTAGCTCTGCCTTTAAACAGATAGGCAGGTAACAAGAAGCAATCATGTCCAGCATATCTCCCTGATGATTCCATAACTGCCTCGGAGAAATTCCCTGAGCTGCACCCTACCCTAGGAAATCTCTCCCACACCACAAAAAAACCTTTACCAGAAGCAGTCACTTTCAAAGAGTCTCTTAACAACCATCATCTGCATAGAAACATATCCCACATCATTTTTGGCTACCATTCAATTGAAAATTCAATCTGTTTGACTGCAAGCATATGTGACCAAAATTTGCTGAGATGTAAATTTCACACCTGAAAAATTATTTGTTTCCATGATTTCATTTATGATAACATTTATGGTTAGGAACTGCAAAACTGTGAAATTACAAGGCATTGTACAAATTACGATTTAATTGGTTGATTGGTTCACAGAGACTAAACCTTTCAGAACAAAATTTTCTACCAATATGACAATATTTAATTTGGCAAGAATTTGAATGCAATTTAAATCTGTGTGATTTTCTCTGATAACCAGCTCAATTACATTCTCCTTACATTAACACTTTCTCCTGCCACTTTTATATCACCTTGGCTCAAGATGACACAATTTACAGGCACGTAATCATTACCATTATCATCATAAAGATCAGAGAATAAAACACTGCCCTAAACCATAACAGTTCTGTTTGCGGCATTACAAGTCTTTCTTAAACCTCAAATATTATCTGAGAAATGATGAATCAGATCTAAATAATATAAAGTATTTGCTATATTAAATGGTTTTCGGTCATGATTGTTATGGTGTCGTTTTTATTTCTAAATTACATTGTTTACACTGCAAATAATTCACTCTACCATATAAAGGTGGCCACCTTGAGGTGGGCAATATCGGGCTGATCCTGACAAATTGTAACTGGTGGTCGGATCGTGGGACCGCATCAATGAACAGATGCGGCTGCGTCTTTCGGCCAGATCTCGATCGGGGAATCCCGTCGGGGGGCCCCATACACGGGCCAATAAGCTGCCGACTCGGTCTGTCTGCAGCTTTTATCGGCCCATGTATGGCCACCTTTAGTATAGTGTATAAGTTTTTCAAGTTGTAATATTGGTGTGTAGGCAGCCATCATTGTGCCTGATCCTGTGCTTTCAGAAAGAACCAGCACCTTCATGATGAAATTGCTTTCAGATAAACTATTGTTTCTCCAACTCAATGCAACTGGAGGGGTGGCAGTGGGACTTGATTTTTACTACTGAGTGTTATTCTCATATCTACCAGGGAGCTGTTATCTTGTGTCGGGAACTGTTATCTGCTTACCTTCCCACTGTTCTGCTGATAGGCTGCTGGGGAAAAGGGAGAGGACGATATCACTACAACTTGCAGTGCAGCCAGTGTTGGACTGGGACACCAGGGGCCCATCCAAACACCTTGAGACCAGGGGCCCACTTTAAGTATTAAACCTCTATTCTCCTAGTCTCTTTTCTTTACAAACTATAATCTATTATTCCATCTATTTCGCCTCTTTAGTCTCATAGAAATAGGGAATGGCCATGAAATAAGCCAAATGTTTAGAAGCAGGAGGACCCACTGACACCTTGGTCTACCGGGAGTTTTCCTGGTATCCCGGTGGGCCAGTCCGACACTGAGTGCAGCAGTAAAGAGAGGCTGAAGTTTATCAGAACACAAGTCACATGACTGAGGGCACCTGGGAAACTAATATGTCTAGCCCCATATCAGATTTCAAAATTAAATATTTAAAAATCTGTTACTCTTTTGAAAAATGTATTTCAGCACAGAAGTTTGCTGGAGCAGCACTATTAAAAGATGTGTTTTGAAAAAAAAATGTATTCCCGTGACAGAATCCCTTTAATATTTAGTGCAATACTAATGGAGGTTTCTGTATTACAGGCAAAAGTTTGCCTTACTACAGTAGGTTAGTAAAAGCTTACTTCTGCTGCTAGGATTCATGGACTAGGGTAAACTTTGACTGTGTTACTACAATGGCGGAGGTCAGGAACCAAAGTAGCAAGGCAAAATAGCAATTTAAGAGCACCCAGGAGATTTACCGAGAAAGAACTATATTCAGGCTTTGAACCTGGGTCTCTAGCAACCTTTTTTTTGACTTTGGTTTTACCTCTTAAAGGGGAAGTAAAGTATAAAATAGAGTAAGGCTAGAAATTCTGTATTTTGTATTATAAACAAAAACTTACTGCACCACAAGCCTAATCAAACAAATGATTTATGCTTTCAAAGTTGGCCACAGGGGGTCACCATCTTTGTTAAACATCTTTGCAGGACCAAGACTGTGCACATGCTCAGTGTGGTCTGGGCTGCTTAGGGATCGTCATAAATTATCAAAACAGCACAAGTCAAATAATATCTGCCAAAAGCCCATACAGCAAGATTAAATCTTTGTCCCTGCAGCTGGAGTTGGAAACAGTAAAGGGGACGAAGGGCGACTTTGGAAAACGAATCGCCGTGTGTGCTTTAGCGCCGGCGATTTTTCATTTTAGCCAGCGCAAGAGTGAGGAAAGGCGTTCGGGGAGATTGGTCGCTGCAAAGACAAGGCGATTAGTCGCCAGGTGACCAAATCTCCCCGAATCGCCCAGTGTGCCCCTACCCTTAAGGCAAAAATAAAATCCAATACAAATCTCTACACAGTCTCCGCCTCCTCTACAGGGAAACAAACAAAGCTGCTTGAGTTCTGCATGGCTGGGAAGTAAGGCGGGGGCTCCCCCTGGCGTTCATAAGTATGATTGTTTCCCTGCAGAGCAGTTAGGGACCGTCTGACAATTCCTATCCACAGCAGTAAATGAAGGGAGAATTTCACTGCATACAGTCAGGTTTCTTATAAAAACAGTACACGTTTTTTAATTAAAGTATATTGGAGATAGGTTTCTTTTTCATTAGAGAAAGTAAAAATGGGATTTTATTTTATTTACATGCCCTTTATGTAAGGAATGGTGCAATGGGTTCAGTTACAGGAAATTAAAACATTGATTCACAAGCAGGACATTATTCCACACCAATATAAGATATGAAGAAGGGACAGCTACTAGTTCAGTGACCGAATACAATGCAATGAATAAAATGATGAGCTGAATGCATTATTTTACCAACAGCTTTAGAGAAAACACTTGTTTTGTGGTTAGAATACTACCAAACTTATTAACATATAGCTAACAAATGGGAAGTAACCAATAATGTGGATGGGGCATTTCCCTATAAAAAAGCATAACTTTATTACCATTTCTTCATCTAGTTCCACGACACACGTTCTGGCTACAGAAGACCTTATGGTGGTGCTACTTTTTGCTCTTTGCAGGTTTTTATTTTCAACTTAACAAAATAGAAATAGTCTCTCCTGGATCAAGTAAATATAAGCAAAGTCGATGTTTTAATGCAATTGTTGTTGGAAGCAAATACTGTGGATTGTTATGTTCTGTGTTTGCTAAATGCATCTTCCCATTGCTCCCACTAGATGCTACTGCAGCTTACGCAAAGTGCCCTCTCTTCATTGTCAATTGTGCAACCGGAGCTTTCAGGCTCACTGCAGAATTATATGAGCATGCCTCTGCCTTTTTTCATATTTGCCCATCCCTTTGGCATGAGTTATTTTTGAAAACTACTAATGACAGCTGTGGTATAAATCACTATAATGAATCTTTCAAATATGAAACATTTTTGCAACTGATTTCTCAATATTTTGAGAAACATACATAAAAATGTCAGGGAAAACAAAATACAACAGAAGATCATAAGAGATCACACAAATATAAACTTGCTATACATTACAATTGTGTGTGTGTTCAGACATGTGCAATACAGCATAACAGGAGTACAGGAATGGATTCTCTTTTCTGGAAACCAGAAATCCAGAAAGCTGAATTATGGGGAGGCCCTCTCCCATAGGCTTCATTTTACGCAATTACTGTAATTCTAATTTTTTTTTTAAATTATTTCCTTTTTGTCTGTAATAATAAAACACCTTGTACTTGATATCTTGTATTTGGTCCTAACTAAGTTGCATACTGGTAGAAAAAAACATAGATCCCTTATCTTGAAACCCCAAATCCCAAGCATTCGGAATACCTTTACCTGTTCTGCAAACATTCTTTGTGGGTTTCTTAATCAAATAAATGAATACAGAATCAATTATTTACATAATTGTTATTAAAGGTATGGGACCTATTATCCAAAATGTTCAGGACCTGGGATTTTTTGGATTTCATACCTTTAGTCTACTAAAAAATCATGTAAAAATGAAATGACCCCAATAGGCTGGTTTTGCCTCCAATAAAGATTAATTATATCTTATTATATATAAGTACAAGGTAGTGTTTTATTATTACAGTGAAAAAGGAAATCATCTTTAAAAATTTGGATAATTTGGATAAAATGGTTGTCTATGGGAGATGGCCATATAGTAATTCAGGGTTTTCTGTATGACCGGTTTCCAGACCACCAGGGCTATTTTAATGTGCCAGTGAGCACAGGGCATAAATCTCATTGGGTCCCCCCTGCAGCCTCCTAAAGACATGTGTAATGGTGCTACCCATAAGCAGGTGAATTTCAATACTGTAAGGCAGACTATAGAGAAATTGTCTGTGCTTACCAAAGTAAAAGTGGGATCCAGCTGTACTGCCCTGGAACCCATCTTTGGGTCCTGACAGATAGAAAATAATCCATTGTCTGAAGGCAGAAAAAACAGCTTCATTCTCTCTCTTTCTTTCTCTCTCTATGGGGCAGATTCACTAAAGGGCAAACTGTCACCAACGATTGATTTGCACACTTCGCCGGGTGCAAATTCGTTACCACTACACCAATTCACTAAAATGCAAGGTTATGTCATGGACGCCGAATACTGGCAACTTTTCGCTAGCGTTACTTCTTCAGTGCGAGCATTTCATAGCAAATATTCGCTAGCATTCCTTTGTGCCTAGCAAAAATTCGCTAGCAATCTTACTCTTAGGTTCATTTGAATAGGGGAGACACATAAAAGTCATATACACCTCTATTTTAGAGATGTTGTTAAATGCTTGAAGTGGCCACTTTTTATTACAAATGTCCAAGGGAGTTTAATAAAGACAAAAAAGCTCCTCTAATGCCCTAGACATGAGCCCACCCTAAAATATATGTGGCAGGCCCATCAAATTTGGTAAAAATAACTTGGAAAATGTTTTCGTACACACAAGGGCACTTAATCATAGCTAGGGTTGCCACCTTTTCTGGAAAAAAATACCGGCCTTCCTATATATTCATCTTTTTTCCCTATTAATAACATTGGGACCAACCATCATTTTTACTGGCCAGGCTGGTAGAATACCAGCCAGATGGCAACCCTAATCATAGTCCATGTTTTAGTGCCCTTGTGGGTAAAAAACGCGTAGGGCGGATGGAGATGCAAGTATACTTTTTTAACTTTGACTAATAAAGATATATTTTTTAAATAAAATATTTTTTTTCTGTGAATACATTCGAGTGCCAGACAGTCCTGCTTGAGGAAGATGTTGCTTCGTTTCAGCAGTTCGCCAGGTCTGAGGTGGCGAAGGAAACTATGGCGAAAGAGGTAACGTTCAGTAAAGTCTGCAATTTAGTGAATTTGCATAGCAACAACCATTCCCCAGAGTGAAAAGTTGCCCGGCGATAGAGTGGGATCCAACGCTAGTGATGGTCTTTTTCGCTAGCCAATTGTCGTCTGCGCCAAAAGTATATCTGACGAAAAGTTGCTAGTGTTAGCCACTAAACCCTTTAGTAAATCTGCCCCTCTCTCTTCTGGATCCCATACCTGCATTGACTTTTTTAGGCAAGCACATATCTGCATATATATATAAAACTTACACACATACATATGTATATGCAGCGTATACATATAAACTGAAAATATAAAGCTTTTTCCATATATGATGATATTTAAAGTATATGGCTGATTTTAAAAAAAAATAATTTTTATCAAGACAAAAAAATCTGATCTCCCCTTATACGCTCAGTGTCAACACAATCCTAGAGAAGCAGAATTAAGCAGAGACTGTTAGATCCAACGGTAGTCAACTTTAATTAAGAAAAAGTGAAAAGGTAATTTCTCTCTAGCTCCAGTACTAGTCTCATGACAGTTCATTAGTACCAAGCAAAAGGACTTTGAAAGATTTCAGCATTTTTTGGTTTTAAATTAATTTTTAATGTTCTATCTACAAACCATAGCGATATTAGAAGATCTTTATCTAGTCTAAGGTTTCTCTTGGCATAGAAGTTCGGTAGCGCAGCTGAAAACGTGATTAAAATCAAGAAGAAAACAACTATTGCCGGTAATCAATTAAATAAGACTAAGCAGGTAAATGACAAGTATCAAGAAAGTGAGAAAATGAGGGAAAAATTAGATGGATGCATCAGCCTTTCATGTTGTCGATAGTAAGAGAAAACTAACTTTGCCTATTAGATTGATGAGCCACCAGGGAACAGAAGTCAGTAATTCATTTTGTCTGACCTTCTTTCTTTTCTTTTTTCCATTAAATTTCAGTTCTGTTGGTGAGACTATTTTAACCAATTTATTTACTTGTTAGTAATTAGTCAGTAATAATAACAGTATTAAATATAGTATTTGACTGGATCTCATACTGGTTCTTTTTACAGTAGTGTAGATGCATAGAGTGTATCTAATATATGTGCTCTAGATATTATCTACCAGAATTATTTTTAACATTTTATTTTTTTATTGTGGGACAGATACCTTGGAATTATTGCACTTCTAGCTTCGGTCAGTTTCCTTGAGATTGATATGAGGAAGAACATCTAGGGGCCCATTTACTTAGCTCGAGTGAAGGAATAGAGGAAAAAAACTTCGAATTTCGAATGGTTTTTTTGGCTACTTCGACCATCGAATGGGCTACTTCGACACGAACGATTCAAACTAAAAATTGTTCGACTATTTGACCATTCGATAGTCGAAGTACTGTCTCTTTAAAAAATACCTTAGTTTGCCACCTAAAACCTACCGAGTCCAATGTTAGCCTATGGGGAAGGTCCCCATAGGCTTCCTAACAATTTTCTGATCGAAGGATAATCCTTCGATCGATGGATTAAAATCATTTGAATCGTTCGATTCATTTAATCATTCATCGAACGATTATTCCTTCGATCGATCATAGGAATATCGCTAAATCCTTCGACTTCGATATTCGAAGTCGAAGGATTTCAATTCGGCAGTCGAATATCGAGGGTTAATTAACCCTCGATATTCGACCATAAGTAAATTTGCCCTCTAGATAGCGGTGCATGGTTATGCCTCTGTTACTTTCAATCTTGAAGGGATGAACTTCCAGACTGCGGAAAGCAACTGCAGTTCACTGAAAATGATTATGTACTAAAGTGGAATTGAGATTGCCAGGTGGTCTTTAGGAGGGGGAAGAAGAAAAGCAGCAATAAAGATAAATGGAAAATGAAAGGGAAAGGGAAAATGAAAGGCACATTATAAAGATAAATGATTGGCATGGGATCTTGCATATTTCAATTATATCTTCAGTTCTCTATTTATATCCCTGTTGATTTAACATATGCACAGTTAAATGGAACATGTATTATGCCTAAATAGGGGTCATGTTTCAGTTATTTCTTCCTAAACCCAAAACCAGGGCACACAATACTTGCTTTCTGTCCACTACCTCATGAGTGGAACGTGTCATATGTGTTTAGGCCAAGACAAATGCCACAGACTGCAAGAGGCATGATACTTCTTTGGAAATATTACGGTACCTTTGACCTAATGTGGCATGTATATAAAGAGATGAGTGTTTTTCAAAATGTCGGTATTTATTCAACAAGACCATCAGTGATATAATGAGCATGGCTTGTTGTGTCCAGCCGTTATGACACAGCTGCTTAGACTATTTCTGTGTTCATATGTCAATTCAGCCTTCTGCATACTGCTCATGTTATTCTTTGTCTCTGCAACAGTCCACTAGGTGGAACACTGGAACGAGACATGAAGACATTTTGGCTAGGGATGCACCGAATCCCGGATTTGGTTTGTGATTCGGCCAGGATTTGGCCTTTTTCAGCAGGATTCGGATTCGGCCGAATCCTTCTGCCCGGCTGAACCAAATCATGATTTGCATATGCAAATTAGGGCGGGGATGGAAATTGCGTGACTTTTTGTCAGAAAACAAGGAAGTAAAAAAAAAGTCTCCTTCCCATCCCTCATTTGCATATACAAATTAGGGTTCGGATTCGGTTCGGTATTCGGCCAAATCTTTCGTGAAGGATTCGGGGGTTCAGCCGAATCCAAAAAAGTGGATTCTGTGCATCCCTAATTTTGGCACAATGTCCTGCTTAAACATACCTCAGTGAATTATCCTCCTGGCACTTGACAGGCACTGTAATGAGCAGCTGCTTGTCGAAAAGTATTTTTTTTTTATGGAAAAAATGTAATTTAGCGCCCAAGTCTTTATGTGGCTTGTTGAAGTAAAAAAAATAAAATGCACTATACATTGGCTAAGTAGGAGTTTAAAGGAGAACCACCCCCCATAAGAAAAGGCCCATCTACTACCCTAGATAGTCCCCCCTCCCTGCTTCCTCCCTGCATAGTTCATTACTCCAGAAAGTGTCCCTGAACAGTATGCCCGCTTACTTATGCAGAGTGGCTCAGCAGAGTTCATGGGTGGCATATTTCAGGTCTTATGCCTTCTTCTGTAAGGAACCTCGTATTTGGTGCATACCGGAGTAGTCCAGTATTCATACCAAGATGCGCATGCCCCATAAAATACGTGAATTGCTAAAGGGAAGGAAAAGGATCCAAAGTAGACCGAAGATTGAAAAGATGCTGCCAATGAGCTCCACTGCTACTCTGCATAAATAATTGAGCATGCTGTTTAGGGACACTTTCTGAATAATGAACTATGTGGAGAGGGGGGCTATATAGGGTAGTAGATGGGGATTTTCTTATTGGGGGGTTTAGTTCTCCTTTAAGGGAAAACATCCCCAAATGATGGCCTTTGGGCTCCCTGGCAAGAAATCCTGTCCTGCCCCTGGTTCTGATTTCTTTCCTGCTAAGGATCTGACTGGGGCCAAATAACTAATGTTAAAGCACCATGGGCACTGTAATGTAATATTTTCCCATCTAATCGGGTCCCTCGTCTCCCTGTATGGCCTGGGGCCTCTCTTTCCTAACTGCAGCCCTGCATATACTTTGCCAAAGGAGAGGCCAGATTTTACATAGCTGCACTGAAACAGATGTATGCTTTATGTTTCACAATATTTCGAGCCTTTCCTTGTAGACACCTCTGGATAGTTATTCCAAGTGTTTGGACATTCGCATAGTTGGCAAGAACTCTCACACTGCGGCCGAGGACAAACCCTCCAGACATCGGCATCTCATTCTATTTGAATGTTGTTATGGAAAAAAACACAGATCTTATTTCATACGAAACATGTGAAAAACCATAGGAACTGAGCCTGAAGATGGAATCTTTCACATTAAAAGGCTGATTTATTTATCCCCATGGTGTTAGCTTAATGACAATGTAATCCTGGTACAGTATAAGCAAAGGGATATTTAACAGAACCAACTTGTGTTTATGCACTTAAACAGTCCTGAACATCAAACATGAGCTCATTGTTCCTTATTAGTGAGTATAAATCCCTTCTCTTAGTTCTCACCAAAAGTGCCCATAGCACCTTCCAATGGTACTTGCTTTTTCTCCTTAGTTGGATATTATTATGAGCAAATTTAGATTTAGAAAATGACATCTGCGTGGCTTTTCCCACTGTGGAAAACAAGGGTAAGGCCTGTTTCAGTAATGACTTTGGATTAGGGATGCACCGAATCCAGGATTCGGTTCGGGATTCGGCCAGGATTCAGCCTTTTTCAGCAGGATTCGGATTCGGCCGAACCGAATCCGAGTCCTAATTTGCATATGCAAATTAGGACGGGGATGGAAATTGCGTGACTTTTTGTCAGAAAACAAGGAAGTAAAAAAAATGTCTCCTTCCCATCCCTCATTTGCATATGCAAATTAGGGTTCAGATTCGGTTCGGTATTCGGCCAAATCTTTCGTGAAGTATTCGGGGGTTCGGCCGAATCCAAAAAAGTGGATTCGGAGCATCCCTACTTTGGATGATTCTATTATAATGTCTTCATAGCAACCATGGCTATTTCTCAGTGAGTAATAAAACTAAGGGCCCTATTTATGAAGCATAGAAAAAAAAACAATATTTACGTATATAGAAATTGCCTATTGATAAATGTTCCAATGTTTTGCCACACAGATTTATTAATAGTTCTCAATGTATTAATGGAAATTATGTTGAAGTAGTAAAATGTTACTGAAATCCATTTTATTATTAAGATATAAATGACTTCTACTTCTTTGATCTTACCCACAAGTTCTTCATCCTGGCTTATGAAATGATTGGATTTCGACACAGTTCAAAGACATTTTGGCTCAAGCTGATGTTGAAGTTGGCAACGTCAGAAAAAAAAGTTGTATCTGAATATAATATTTTCATGAGGCCTAGAGGTTTTACAAACTTTGATCATTTTTACAACTTCCAACACAGTCCCAAAACACTTTACACTTCTGTACCTCGACATGAAGGAACTGCGATTCAATTCCCTGGAACTTTGAAAGTCTAGCAGCAGCATAGGTTTTACCAAGAACTAACCAAACAAATGCATTATTATTATTAATAATATTCCTGGTTGGTAAAGATGACAGGGATACAATCTGACATTGGTCCAAAGCAAAATGTCAAACAACAGCTGGAAATCACATCAACTTCACACCAAGGAAAGTCAGTGACTCATAAAATACCATAGAGGGATGGAAGCAGTGAAATCAACTGTGGTTTAAGGTGGCGAAATTCCTACTAAGTTTATTCAAGCATTGGTAAATGAGTTGCTACCCTCCTACAAAACACCAGTGTGCATACCACTAAATAAACATTACTGTACATGATTCATCTAAAGTACAGTTGTCATAATTGACTTTTGTATTGGGTGATGTTGCATTTCCATATAAAGCACAGCCGGTATGAACCTACTCCAAACATGGAGCAGAGGAGAAACATTTTTTTATAAACAGAAAAGCAATACTGTACTTACTGTATACCCAGTCTTCTCTAGTTTTTTAAGTTTTTTTTTTTTTGTAATGTAAAACTGTGATGTTCACTACAGTGCTATAATAATGGGGTAAATTGAAACTATTTATACTTATACAAGGTGGTTATTTCCTGGGATCCTTGTAACTGTTCCTACTACTGGGCTTTGACCACTAGTAGTTTGTAGCTTAATGGCTGAAACAACTTATATATCTGTTGTCTACTTCCCATCAGTTGTTCTGAAACCCTTGACAGTTTTTGTCATACTGGTATGCCTTATTACACTCATGCTCATTGATGCAAAGAGAGCCCTGGAATAACAGCTAGCTTGAATGTAATGGAAGTACCAGTTTCCATCCAGTCTGTTCTCTGTCCAGCTCCAGACTGGCCTGTTCCCCGTCCGGCTCCAGACTGGCCTGTTCCCTGTCCGATCCCAGACTGGCATGATCCCCATCCAGCTTCAGACTGGCCTGTTCCCTGTCCGACCCCAGACTGGCATGATCCCCATCCAGCTTCAGACTGGCCTGTTCCCTGTCTGGCTCCAGTCTGGCCTGTTCTCCATCTGGCTCCAGTCTGGCCTGTTACCCATCCAGCTTCAGTCTGGACTGTTACCCATCCAGCTTCAGTCATGCCTGCTCTCGCTCAAACTCCAGTCTGGACTGCTCTTCACATGTTCCAGTCTGGCCTATTTTCTGTTTTGCTCCTATCTGCCCTATTCTCAGCAACCTGTGTCCTACTCCAGTCTAGCGTCTACTCTGTCCTGCTCAAGTCTGGCCTGTTTGCCATCATGCTCCAGTCTGGCTTGTTCTCCCTCCAGCTATGGTCTGGCCCCTTCTCTGACCTGCTCTCCAGTATGTTTCCTGTCTTGCTCTTATCTGTCCTATTCCTTGGTTCATATGTCCTGCTGCAATCTGGTCTGTTCTCCCCCCACTCTGTCCAAGCAGGCATGGAGAGAATTTCTATTTTTTTTTTTTTAAATCTGTGCGACAAATTAGCAGACCATGTGTTCTGTTATTAAACTTCAGGTCCCAGCAGTTTTAGCCATCTATACACCACACATAATACTGCTGCAGGTTTAAAACACTGTGTTCAAAGAGACAGAAATATATAGTGACATGCCTGTCATCTTAAAGAGAATGAGATCAGTTGGTTGCTTTAACACAGGCACATAACTATTGTCTGGAGACATAGAATAACTGGCATGTGACCTCTAGAAGAATTGGATGAAGGTTAAGGAAAAGTATAAGAGTCTGCAAAAGAAACATGCTTTATGTGTAAGTCTGTCAATACAATAAACACTTACTGAAGGGGAAAGCATGTTGGTATGGCTCCAGTTTTTACTCCCTTTGATTATTTCCCCATTTCCCCAACATTTTAGGCAGATCTCATCTTTTGTGACAATCCATATAGCAGTGGGTCTAGGAGGTGTTCATATAGTCCAGAAAAAAACTGTCCATGCTATCAACACTCGTTGTTTTAAGTGAGAATGGTCTACTTTATAGAGCCTTACCACTAATATAGTGTTGATATTCTGTGTAGTTCTCCCTCTATATTAGATATACTTTGTCAGACATTTACAAGGAATGTGTACTTTATGTTCTGTAAGAATACAGGAGTGGAGAGCTCAAACCCCCCAAATAGGTCCTATGCCGGGAGACCCATACCTACAATGTTCCAAAATATACATAAAGGTAGTACAAGCAGCATACTAAAAAACTGGTAGTGCAATATTTATTTAAACCCAAAACATACAAAAAACAACTATTTTGGCCATTCAGCTTGATAAACGGCAAGAGTGGCCCAACACTTTTCCCTCTTTTGTATGTTTTAGGGTTGATTCAATTTTGTTATAGCGCAAAAAACAATTCAGACTTGCCCCTGCTCCACTTGCCAAGTATCTCAGAGGGACTATAGAGGATTCAGTGTGCCTGCATTTGGGCAGAACTCCTCAAACTGTGATCATCCAGAACAAAAACAGAATAAATGTAGAATACACTATACTCAAAAGTAAAAATCACTCGTTTTTTTGTTTTTGTTTTAAATACATTTGGCACTGCTTCTATTTTTCCGTGTGCTACTAGAATTTCCTTTTTTTTGTTTGGGATCAAGTGAATACAGATTTTTTACAGGTGTCTTGTATGCTTTTTACTAGTTCCGAATTACGTTATAATTTATATAAATGCCTGTTTCCATAGGGCAGGCAGTAAGTACACGGCTCCTTTGCACCTAGATTTTTTTTTTTTTGTATTGTATTCTACCAGCAAGCCCAATAAAATAACAGCCAAGGTCATGGCTGGAACAATCCAATTTCCAGCAATTTGTTGGTAAACGTGTGTTAACCAGTTAATAATGAGGTAAAAAGTGTGTTAACCAGTCCATCTTTCCCCAGCCTGCCTCCGATCTGTTCCATTCACCGCTCCCAGCTCCTACAGAATCACCGAATCACCTCCCAATTCAACTGTTAATGATGCATCTCTGCCCCCTTCTTGCCACAACTAAGCCCCTTGGCATCACAGCTCCGTCCATTTACATCACAACCCACCCTTTGTGGCCTGCCCTGGACAGTAGCATCACTGTCAAATAGATGGCAACCCTCCCTGCACATGCTGGTACTCATTAACATGAACCCCCTCACCCCACATGAATACAGCACTGCCAAATGCAGACAGCACTGTATTCATAGAGAAAGTGTAGGTTCTTATGCTCCATTCTACAGAGAAAGGCATATCATCCACAGATGCAAATGGTGGGGCAGGGTGCAAAGGGTGAAAAAATGGCAGACTGCATTTTTATTTGTCTGGACTGTTATTTGCAGCGCCCCTCCTCAATGCAAATTCCAGCAAAGGAATAAAGGCATAGGTAATATCAAGAGCAAAATAAGCAACAGTTTGGTGTGTCGGACTCCATTGTACAAGTGGGGAAAAAAGCATTTTTGCTACAGTCACTGTGACAGCCGTTATAGATGTAGAATTCATAGCCAGCCGCACTCGTGCATCATTTTGACATAGAATATTGCAGCACGCCCTATACAAAAAAGCTTCAGCCTTGCTCAGTTTTCTGTTTGATTTATGGCCTTGTTTGCCCTGCAAGTCTAAGATACAGCAGAACACTCCTCAGCATAAAAGATGCTATAAAACAACATTTCACTCATTTAAAGACAATTTACCAAGACAAGTGCAGACAGACTTCCAACAACAGTTTATATAAATGCTCATCTACTCAATCTCTGTTTCAGACACTCGCCAAGTCCACCCACGGGAATCTTATGTTGCACAGGCACTAGCTGTTAATAACAAAGTGACAAATCCCATTGTATAAAAACAAACATATATTTTATGTACTACCATAGTTATTATCATGTCAGCACACATACAAGAAATAGCAAACTATATACAATTATCATGCTGCAGAGCTGATCCTCACTGAAGAGAAGAACCCTATGGTGGGTGTCCTGACACAATACACCGACAATAACACCGATACATAGGAGACCAATTAGCTTTATTACTAAATGCAGAGTTTCATGACCATCACCAAGAGCTTTTATTTAGGCCATGAAGGTAACTATTAATAAACACATATTTTACAACAGGGGTCAAGTCATTTATTAGAAGTTTCACCAATGTTATCACAAAACACAGCTAAGTGCCATATATATATATATATATAGAGAGAGAGAGAGAGAGAGAGAGAGAGAGAGAGAGGGAGAGAGGGAGAGAGGGAGAGAGGGAGAGAGGGAGCGAGAGAAAGAGAGATGAATGTACCTCTTAATGTGAATATAAGGATATTATGAGTAGCAGAGGAGTTCCATGACCACATAAAAGCATAAAGCCAAAGGGTGAGCTGCTAAAATTGCCTTCCTTTTAAACAAAATAGGGATTGTTTGTCCATATATATTCAAACTGGCCAAGGGTTTAATGAGTTTTAATTATTTCAACGGTAATGCGACATTAACGGTCAAAGGCACAATATTTCAGTATGCATTCCTTGAGCAATAGGTGAAAATGTAAGACTATTAGCAGTTGGTTACAATAACACTATGGACTCCTAGAAACAATTCCAATTATGCACTGCTTAGCTTTCTACTCTAGTACATACAGAGTGACTAGAACTGTGGGTACACTGCAATCAGACTCCAGTGGGATATTGGATGTGCAATAGGCTTCAGATATTTCAATGCCTAAAGGGTTGGACATACTGTAGCTCTTAGGGTCAAGTTTATCATGGGTTGAATTTCGAATTTGAAAAACGTCAAAATTCGAATTTAAAAACACCAACTGAAATTAAATCCAAGTTTTTTTTTGATCGAATAGGTCTATTTTCGATTGAATTTTAATCATACAAATCGAAGTAATAGCGCATTCGAATAGTACGATTCAAAATTTTTCCCCAAAAAAACTTTGATTTTTCAAAGTCCATCAATTAACTCCAAATAGATTCTAGGAGGTCCCCCATAGGCTAAAACAGCAATTCGGCAGGTTTTAGATGGCGAATGGTCGAAACTGAATTTTTAAAGAGACAGTACATGAAGTATTTCAAATTGAGTCAAAGTACACAAAAAATAGCCTGAAATTAAACATTTTTTATTTTGAATTGCCCCTTAATGTTGTATTCTCACAGTAGACTCCCCCTTTAGAAATGCATTATTTAAAGTTTATTCTCATTGACCAAAACAAGTAAAGTAAAACTAGTTCATCATCTGAGAAACAACTTTAATTTCTTTCTATCTTAGTCCATCATTTTGCTGCCTATAAACCAGGCTTCAGTTTTACTCCCACTCAAATGAGTGATTTGGTCAAATCCAAATCCCTTTTATATATCCTTTAGTATAGAATGAACTTATTGCCTTCTAATGCATTACTACATGCTATATAGGTGCAACAGGGTATTCCTTAGTCATGAAGGACTATTCTTCATGTCTACAAAAGAGTGGTATTAAGAGGGACGGTGGGCTCCATTTAGGCTTCCAGCAAAATATCAGGTTAAAAACCATGTTAGAAGTCTCTAGTAGCAGTTCAAGTTCATCATTAGTATGAACGATGGTGAGTTTGCATGAAGTCTAGAAGCATATAAAAGCCAAGAAGCAGGTAATATTTACTATTCAGAGGTCTGCAAGAAAGAGTCCGATAGGGTGCTTTAAGTTTCTAGACCTGGTGCAAATGTAATGTACTCTGGACACCCATGATTCCTTGATCAAGTCGAGATTAAATAAAAAAATCCCCCACTTAACCTTTTCTATTATTTATAAAGCCCTCCAAAAGTAGGGTCCCAAGGAGAAGGAATGTCCAAATTGCATTATTCAGCTGTCAGGGGATAACAAAAGGAGTTGTTGAGTCATATCTTGAGGGCCAGAGGTTTAATATTCCTATTTAATATATTTTATTATTAGCATATTTATTAAAATAGAATTGCCTGGTAAGTGTGTGTAGCCATACTGCTACTTAACCAGGCCTGGGTTATATTCCTGCTTTGTCAGCTGTACTTAATCTCCTTGTGCCTCAAAAACCAGATTTACATTTTATGCCTTAGCCAGCTGGTGGAAAAATGTTGTGTACATGACTGCAAATAGCTAGTAATCCTACACAGCTGTAAACATAACAAGAGAGCTGCTTCTGGAATTATATTCAAAATACATCGAACTGTAGATAAAGCAGAGTGCCTGGTGCAAACAATCAAAGTCTTTCAAGAACACATCAGCAGAAGCCTCTGAAATACACTACAGGGATCATTTGCGGGCATAGGTGCAACAGTAAGCTAGTGCAGTTGTCAACCAATCAGGTGTTTGCTTTCATTTTACAATCTGTAGTAGATTCTTCAAAACTATTTGCTTATTGGTTGCAACTGCAATTCTGCAGTTCAGCACCTATGTAAATCAGCCTTTCAATTCAATGGTTCGAGTTTTAGTACTTCGAAATTCGACCCTTAGTAAATGTGCCCCTTCGTCAACTGTTATTAACTCAACATAAATCAGAGAATGTTAACTAATGACTTAAAGCCGCTAAGCATTCATCACATGGGACAAACATAGCTACAGCATCCCACCAATGTTACAAGTGAATTGCTGAAGGAGGCTTCTCTATTGTCATAACATTGTCAATCAGGATTAATAACATTTACCTGTAATTTTAAACCCAGATCAGACCACAAAATTCCTGTTATACGTTTTATTTCCCTAACAGGCAATATTTTATATAACTGACCACAGTTCAATTACATGAATGTTTTGTAGTCGCCTCCGCTTACTGCCTGCTTGATCTCCTCCATCTTTTGGAGCCAGCATTCTTTTCACTTTGTTATTTAACACACAAAAAATACCTTCTAAGTCTGCAACACAATCTTTTTGATTATGCTTTCTAGTTGCACCTAGCCACTTGCTTTGAAACGATTTGCAATAAGTGCACTATCTGCATTATCTTCATTCTCTTGTGTTCCATCACAGTCAATCCCTTTATATCAGGCTCCCCAGGGAGCGACGGTTTCATTGGAGCAGCTGAATAAAGGGAATCGACATCAGAAATCAAGTTCTAACATCCTTTATATCTCACCTAACCCCTTTCAGGCTTTTTGTCTCTATTTCCCTCTCAACCTGCCTGATAAAAACCGTGCTCTGCAGGTTACCCAATTTAAAAATAAAATTACCAGTGGTAGAACATTCCCATTTGTACAATAATGTGGAACCGGTAGACCCCTCACTGCAAAAGTCATATGATTTGATTCCTTTGCTGCTTTAAAGACAGACAAATACTAGGTAAAGCAAGGTAACAAAAGGGAATGCTAAATTATAATAAAATGAAACCTCATGAGTCATTTTGAGAAATCAAGAGCTAAACACAGATGGGCCTAAAAAAACGTTCCACCTTTATTATGTTGTATTAGCTCTTGGATAGTGTCGTTTATGGACTTTGCTTTATACTGTGTAGGTCTAAGAATAATAGCATAATGATACAAATGAAGCTTCAGTGCAAATTCATGTATATACCAGCACTTTATACCAGCACTTGCTGATTTGGATTTTTTGGCAATTTATCAAAAATCTGATTTTGGAGTTTTTCTTTTTGATTCGAAAAAGCTTGAAAATCTCAAATGTGCTCATACCACAAATCTCATAAACTCAAAAAAATATGAAAAAGCTACCCATCCTTTTTAAGAGTTAAATTAATCTCGATAACCCAAACTGAAAAACAGATTTCATTTTGCTAACTCAACTCCCACTGACTTCTATATACAGTAAATGAGCAACTTTTAGTTGGCAAATTTTTATATTCGGGGGTTTCAAGGTTTTTGCCCTGAAATCTCGAAAATGTGTGTTTCAAAAAATTGCATTTGGGGTTTTTGCAGTGAAAACCTTAAAAAAAGGTTGAATTTCAATATTTATAAATATGCCCTCTTAGGGCTGGGATTTGCTTTGATTTGTAAATTATGTGAAGAACTTGACAATGTTTTCATTTATTTCAACTAAATATCTGAATGAGGGTTTGGATTTGGTTTGGTATTCAGTAGAATTTTTTCCGGAGTATTTGGTATTCAGTCAAACCCAAACAGTATGGCAACCCAATAATATCATTGTGCCAATAATGTGTCATCCTAAAATGAAATATTCTTTGGTGGGTAGATTCATCCTTCTCCAGACAATTCCCTCACCACAAGCAGTTAGACAGTAAACTCCCCATATATATATATATGTTATTCATTAGGTGATCACTTTGAAATTCTCACCTTTTAGAACATTAAAGGGATACTGTCATGGAAAAAACATTTTTTTCAAAATGAATCAGTTAATAGTGCTACTCCAGCAGAATTCTGCACTGAAATCCATTTCTCAAAACAGCAAATTGATTTTTTTATATTCAATTTTGAAATCTGACATGGGGGCTAGATATATTGTCAATTTCCCAGCTGCCCCAAGTCATGTGACTTGTGCTCTGATAAACTTCAATCACTCTTTACTGCTGTACTGCAAGTTGGACTGATAGCACCCCCTCCCTTGTCCACCCCCCCCCCCCCAGCAGCCAAACAAAAGAACAATTGGAAGGTAACCAGATAGCAGCTCCCTAACACAAGATAACAGCTGCCTGGTAGATCTAAGAACAACACTCAATAGTAAAAACCCATGTCCCACTGAGACACATTCAGTTACATTGAGAAGGAAAAAAAGCAGCCTGCCAGAATGCATTTCTCTCCTAAAGTGCAGGCACAAGTCACATGACCAGGGGCAGCTGGGAAATTGACAAAATGTCTAGCCCCCATGTCAGATTTCAAAATTGAATATAAAAAAATCTGTTTGCTCTTTTAATAAATGGATTTCAGTGCAGAATTCTGCTGGAGCAGCACTATTAACTGATTCATTTTGGAAAATGTTTTTTTTCCCATGACAGTATCCCTTTAATAACAATGCAAGCAGAAAAGAATCTTTCAGGCATTAAAACCTGCTCTGCTACCTGTTTGGCAGGGGAAATTAGCATTTCATATCCTTTGGGGCAAGGACTGACGTGGGTGATTGAACACTCTCTGTACGATGCTTTATGATCGGTCCATGCTCTATAAATAACTAGAGTAAAATATACAAAATCCAGGCCCCTATTGAAAGGTATTTCACCAAAGATATCCAGTAATTGTGATACTACATAAGCAATCAGTCTAATGACAATTTATTAATAGTTGTACAGTGATTCCGACAAACAATGCCAGATCACATGTATTATTCAGCAGTCATCACCTCCAGCACCTTCATTCTAACATACACATTTTATTTTATGCACAGAAACCAAATGCTGTACAAAAGCAAATTTGTTTATATCAAGGATCTATTTTCTTCCTTCCACACACACACCTACCCCTATTTATTTCATTGGGAATTCTACTTTCATACCTCACTGAATACAGACGGCTCTACAATGAATTAAAGACTAGTGTATGAGAAGAGATGGGACCTGATAGTAAAGAAAGGCTTTTGGGGGAGACATCAGAATTATGGAGGCTTTATTCATTAGATATATGGCCATGCTCTATCACACCCCTGCATCCCATTGCTTCTGGAGCCAGTATAAAAAGCAAATTATTTCCTTTTGTTTTTTGCCCCTGATTAGAGAAAGTGAGAATTAATACTTATGGTGCACTGTATTGGAACTAGTGATGTGCAGGTTGACAAAAAGTTGACCTTCACCTGACCCTAACCCACCCATTCGGCACCCCCAGGGGTTCTTCGCCAATGAGGCAAGTTGAGGCTGTCGCCTCAGGCAGCAGCGCCCCTCTAGGTACCAGGGGCAGCAAAAATGCTGCTCCTGGTACTTTAAGAGCGAATTTCCAGGGGAGGGGGGGGCAGCAGCAACTGGGCACCCCCACTCGAACTTAACCCTATAAAGCCATGACTGCAGGCATAGTTAGGTCACGGGTGGGAGCATGGTGAAATTCAGCCTGAACCCAGGCATGGCCCACAAAGGTTCTGCAGAAGCTGGCCAGGTATATGCATCGAATCCACTATTTTAGGATTTGACCAAATCCTTTGTGAAAGATTCGCCCAAATACCGAACTGAATTCGAATCCTAATTTGCATATGTAAGTTAGGGACGGAAAGAGAACAGCAAGCGCATCAAACAGTCAAAAATGTTTTGACTCCCTTGTTTGTGTAATGAGAAGTTGCTGAAAATGCCAAATCTTGCCCGAATCCCAAACACATATATTAACAAACATGGTGTATCATAGTAACTGGGAAGAAAAGGGGGGTCACCTCGCACACCCTGGCCGTCCGAATCTTGTGAAACCTGGTGCTCGATAGGTATTGGCCGCCCCCACAACAGACAGAGAAGTAAAAAATCACAGGCACAACAGGATATTTCTAGCAGGAAAACCCTTGCTCGTTTATTTGCCGGCGGGGGCCCACCAAGTTTTTTCCCGGTGTCCTGCTGGCCCAGTCCGACCCTGACCATTAGACAAGGTAAAGTTTAAGTCAGAAAGAAGTTTAAAAGCTTCATGTCAAAATTATTAACAGGGAATTTAGCTCTAGTGCAGGCAAAAGAGGAGCAATGGGGGGGGTCGGTCAATTGGCAAGTATGATACAACCACATGATTTTATTTCCTAAACCTATTTTACTGTCTAGTGTAAACAACTTATCCGCCTGCTCTCTTGTGCTATAAGTACACCAAGGACTGCAGGCTCTTGACTTGACCACATGACTAGCAAATAGCACATAGACATATATACATGCAGAAAATCAGATATAACTTCTTCAAAATGACAGCGTAAAAAAAAAACAATTGTCCAATGCTACTCTCTTTCACTAAACAAGCCCCATGTTTTCAGGCACTTTTTTAAATGAACCTTTGAACCTGTTTCAGTCATCCCGCCCATTGAGTGACATATACAATTCTGTGTTGCATTTAAGTACTGACAAAAAAGAGATCTGGTTATTTTTTGAGATATATTCAGAGAGAGTCGACTTGAAATAGAATACCAGGACATTGCAATCAACAAGCAATAACAGGATTAGAAATACTGAAAAGGGTGTCGTACCTTCCCTGATTGCAGTAAACGGAGTCCCTTCTTCTTCTTGCAGTCTTATCACCTTCAGTGCTACCAACTTGCCGTTTACTCTAAATAAAAATGGGAATGTTGATTTGGAGAATCAAATTTGATTTCACATTTTACACAAGAATTATTCTCCATTGGTCCTTGATTCCCAATCACTACTTTATATAAGGACACCTCTAGTGGATGTCAGTGATAAAGCACCAAGGAAGTTATAGGGCAGGGGTGTCCAAACTTTTGGCTCGCCGGGCGACATTGGAAAAAGAAAAATTGTCTGGGGCCACAAATGAAATACACAAACACGTTTGATTTGTAAAAGTAATGGAAATACACAGAAAAGAACTACAATGCCAGTTGGATAACCAGATGGAGCTATACACTGGAATATGGGACACCTGGATATTAAATAGACTTATTATTATATTATTATTACTATCTTGACAGCACTATATAAATAAATGATGATGATGATGATGATAACTGGCCACTGGGCAGAGTCCCTCCTCCTCCTATATCCTTTGCAACATAACATTTCCTCCGGAACCAAGCTGGGCCGCATTCATATGCATCCTGGGCCGCATGTGGCCCTCGGGCCGCAGTTTGGACACCCCTGTTATAGGGTAATAATGAGACCCATCAATAAGTCCATGCTACCCTTACACTTCAATGTATGGTTATATACTTTCTTAGGTTACTGTTGTCAGAATGGTATATCCACACACAGTGTGTGTAGTAAAACGTATTCCTAAAAAAATACATTATTTTTGCCAAGTCTTTCCTAGTTAGGATTATCCAAATCCAAAAATTACCTGTACTAAAAAAGTGTATGAAAATGTTTTGTTTAGATGAAGCAGTGTTTTACATGGGCTATTTTAAGCAATATTTTTTTCAGAGGTTTGTACTGTTTAGAGGTATAGATTCCTTTAAGCTAGCCTTAGAGGGATTATTCATATTTTTTTTGTTTTAATTAACTTATAGCATGACGTAGAGAGTCAATCTGCAACTGGTTTTCTTTTTTTATTATTTGTGGTTTTTGAGTTATTTAGCTTTTTATTCAGCAGCTCTCCAGTTTGCAATGACAGCAATCCGATTCAAAGGATCCTAATTACCCTAGCAACCATGTATCGTTATGAAGAAGAGACTGGTATATGAATAGGTGAGGCCTTGAATAGAAAGCTGAGTAATAAAATATAGCAGTAACAATACATTTGTAGCCCTACAGAGCATTTGACTTTAGATGGGGTCAGTGACCCCAATTTGAAAGCTGGAAAGAGTCAGAAGAAGGCAAATAATTCAAAAACTATTAAAAAGGAAAAATGAAGGCCAATTGAAAAGTTGCTAAAAGTTAACTTAAATGTGAATTAACATTTGCAATAATGTAATGTAATAACTAAGCATTATTAAGAATATAGCACTGCAAAATGCAAATTGTTGTTCTTCTTTCTGTGAATATTTTACATTTACAAGTTTAAGAATGTTTCACCCAAGAATATATTTTTTTTAAATCTACAGAAGAGTTATCTGACATAGAGGACTGAAAAATATTAAATATGGAGGATGGGCTACAGGCTCACTGAAAACCTACATTAGTCATCGAGCTTTGGGGGAGCATATATATGTTTTAACAATCACCTTCGCTTTTATAAATATAGTTCTGCATCAGCAGTTAGCTGACGGGGGAAGACACAGTTAAATAATGCAAAACTCCTTGCCCTGCCACATTTACAGAGAACAAAGCACTGAAGAGTCTTGATAAAGGGAATAATGTATGAGGAGTAACTGAAACACCCGCTGGAATATTTCCTGATTTGAATGAATAAGCTGAACAATACTTTTAATATTTCAAAATGATCACTTTCCATTACGGTGGCAAAAAATGGAATTCCTTTATTCCAATATTGATTTCAAAATGAAGTCTTTAGGAATTCTTAGCATTTAGGCATATACAGGTATGGGATCCATTATCTGGAAACCAGTTATCCAGAAATCTCTGAATTATGGAAGGGCGGTTTCTCATAGACTCCATTCTATCCAAATAATCCAAATGTTTCCATTTTCACTGTAACAATAAAACAGTAGCTTGAAATTGATCCCAACTAAGAGATAATTAATCCTTATTGAAAACAAAACGAGCCTATTGTGTTTATTTCATGTTTAAATGATTTTCTAGTAGACTTAGGGCTTTAGCACATGGGCAGATTTGGGGAGATTTAGTTGCGATTTTTCATTTTAGCAGGTGGAAGGCAGGGAGAAGGCAATTCTTCTGTTCTTCACCTCTTCTGTCGCCCGTAGAAGAGGTGATTAGTCGCCAGGCGACTAAATCTCCCAGAATCTGCCCGTGTGCCAAAGCCCTAAAGGTATGAAGATCCAAATTAGAGAAAGATCAGTTATCCAGAGCATCCTGGATAACAGGTCCCATACCTGTACTCTGAATTACAACTGGTTGCTTCAATGTAAATGCCATATTTAAAACTGCCGCAGAGGAGCTAGGTCATTGAATTGAAGGATTGTATATTAAGGCTACTTGTGATTGAACCGGAAATTTGATGAAGCACAGTTTGCACAGATGTCAATAACAGGGCATTCTCCGTTTGGACATGTCACATGTGAAGTACCTCCGGGCCCTGTTCCATATCCTTGATTAATTTGCTTATTAAAATTCTTGTACATCAGCTGACATTGAACCAGTTGTCAGTGGCTTCCGATGGTATAACATTATGCCGGTTAACAAGATGTTTATTTGTAGAGGAATTTGGAGAGAATGGCGAAGAATGAATATGTGGCAGATGATATTCAGCACAGAATAAACAGAGGTTTACGGAAACCCTTTAGAAACAGTTAAATGGTGTCTTTTTTTTAAGATATCCATTATTTTTATTACTATTCTACCTCAACGTAATTGTATCCCTTGCCCAATCACGCTGCTTTTTGGGGAGAGACAGAATGATGAATTGATTGGAATGCAGTTGAGCAGTATCAACATAGACAGGTTGCCCTTTGTGGTTAATGCTGTTCTTCTTACACGTCAGTTGCACCAAGGACACTAAAATAAAATTCCTCCTACACACACCTGCCCAACATATGGTACACACAAGGACTGGTGTTCTCAGCTAAGAACAAATAAATACATACAAATAATTTTGGTTGCCATCTTTAAAGTCATAGACTAAAAAAAACACATAATTAACATCTTTATTATAAACTACAGGATATAAGGGGAAAAAGGTACAGCTATGGGGTCAATTATCCTCTAAATTACAGAAGGCCATCTCCTATAGAGTATTAAGAATTCCTTTCTCTGTAATAATAAAACAGTAGCTTGTACTTGATGGTACCAAACTGCATGAATCCATATTTGGAGCAAAACAATCTTATTGGGTTCATATAATGTTTAAATATTATTAGAAGACTTAAAGGAAAACTATGCCCCCCCAAACAATGTAGGTCTCTATAAAAAGATATTTCATAATACAGTTCATATGTATAATCCTGCTTCATGTAAATAAACAATTTTCATAATAATATACTTTTCTAGTAGTATGTGCCATTGGGTAATCATAAATAGAAAATTGTCATTTTAAAAAATAAGGGCCGCCCCCTGGGATCGTAGGATTCACTGTACTCACAGACATACCAACAAACCATACATGTTAGGTCACATGAGCCAATTAACAGACAGTTGTGTCTTTTGCTTCCTCACTTCTTCCTGTTACAGTTAAAGTTGAAGTATTTCTGGTCAGGTGATCTCTGAGGCAGCACACAGACCATCACGAAATAGTGGCTCAAGGCAAGAGATGTAAAAGGGCAATATTTACTTAAATATATATTCAAGTTTGGTGAGATTCTTTAATATGCCACTTAATATGATATGAACTATCTGTTGCTTAAGTGTTCATTTTGGGGGTATAGTTTTCCTTTAAGGTAAGGTGCTCCAAATTACTATTGGTGGTCCAAAAAATCTGGAAAACACCAGGTACCAAACAATCTGGATGTATTTATTTTATAGATTTAAATCATATTACACAAAACGCTCATTTTGCAGGCCTTCAAATTCTACTTGGTGTATATAATATGCGTTTTAAAGACAGCCTACACATGCATAAGGACTTGCTAGTAGAGGAGTTCTGGATTATTGTAAAGGACCAGTAACATTACAAATGAATTACCTTATCTAACACAATTTGTTGTTTAGACAATGCCTTCACCCAACCTGTTCTAAGGAACCGTTCATAATAAATTTTAATTACATAATAGCCATGCCATAATAACTAAAGGTATTTTCAATTTAAGAGAATTGAGAATTTTCACAATGGCACAATTGCAAGTGCAACCGATGTATAAATGCAGTTCTGGTGTTTAGGATAAATGGAATATTATTCACTTAAACAATGAAATTGAAACTGGTGGTGGTGTTGCATGGCAAAATTGGCCAAACAGTACCCAGTACCACTATACAGCTAGATATGTTACTTGGGAAAGAACCAATGGCAGCATGGTGCAGACAGCTCAGTCTCGCTTTTGGGCTTTATTTCCACATGTCAAATAAAAGCTAAATTTCCATTAAATTCAGTAGTCCTGTACAATGATGTGCTGTGATTACGCTAATTAAAGATGCAGTTGGTTCCACACCAGAGCAAGCTTTTGACTAATACATCTTCAGTTGTCTCTCCATGACATAATATCTTAAAAATCAATAAATTAAAAATACTTACTTGCTTTTTCCTTTAAAAACTGTAGCATATGAGCCTTCTCCTAATTTTTCCAGTTTTTCATAAGAATCGGCCTTTCCAAATTTTGGACTTGTTGGCTGGACAAAAAGAAGAAAATGATGTAGTTTTGTATCGGTTCAATTATATTATTAGGTTAATAAACTAAAATGTGCATAACAAAGCAGAGCAGCTCCATTTCATGAGAATGAGCATGCATTGTCTTCTGGAAATGTTTTGGGTATACCTTATGCAAGCAATGTAGTGGAGTAGAAGGAAAGTGAACGAAGAACAACGATATATGCAAAGGCATTGGGTGTAGAGAGAGGAAGTTGTACTGCAACTTTATAGTAACTGAAGGGACCCCAGAGGAAATACAGCATTCAGTTGATTAAAGGGGCTGTACACCTTTGAGTTAACTTCTAGTATGTTGTAGAGAGTGATATTCTGAGACAATTTGCAATTGGTTTTTGTTTTTGAGTTATTTAGCTTTTAATTCAGCAGCTCCCCAAATTGCAATTTCAGCAATCTGGTAGGATGCAAATTACCCTAGCAACCATGCACTGATTTGAATAAGAGACTGAAATATGAATAGGCAAGGGCTTGAATAGAAAGATGAGTAATACGAAGTAGGAATAACTATACATTTGTAGCTTTAGAAAGCATTTGATTTTAGATGGGGTCAGTGACTCAGTGAGCTCAACTGAAAACTGAAAAGAGTCAGAAGAAGAAGGCAAATAATTCAAAAATGATACAAAATAAATTATAAAAGATATAGGACCAATTGAAAGGTTTCTTAGAATAACCCATTCTATAACATACTAAAAGTTAACTTAAAGGTGAACCACCCACCCCTTAAAGCCTGATGTACTTAATAAGAACTGTTCAGATAAGGGTAACTAAGACATTTCTTGGACAAAACAAAAATAACTTAAGAAAAGTACAGGCAAGTAAAGAGAATTATTAAAAAGGTAATGTCAGAAATATTTAAAGGGGTTGTTCACCTTTTAGATAACTTTTAGTATAATGCAGAGAGTGATATTCTGATACACTTTGCAATGTGTTTTCATTTTTTATTATTGAAGGTTTTTGAGTTATTTAGCTTTTTATTCAGCAGCTCTTCAATTTGCATCCTAAGCAATATGGTAACTAGGGTCCAAATTACCCTAGCAACCATGCATTGATTTGAATAAGAGACTGGGCTATGAATAGGAGAGACCTGAATAGAAAAAGGATTAATAAAAAGTAACAATAACAATACATTTGTGTCCTTACAGAGCATTTGTTTTTTGGAAGGGGTCAGCGAGGCCCATTT
This sequence comes from Xenopus petersii, assembly GCA_038501925.1. Taxonomy (NCBI): domain Eukaryota; kingdom Metazoa; phylum Chordata; class Amphibia; order Anura; family Pipidae; genus Xenopus; species Xenopus petersii. Next base: position 136,623,413 of record CM076682.1, read on the forward strand.
GGAAACGGCAAAGAGTCAGAAGAAAAAGGCAAATAACTATAAAACTATAAAAAATAAATAATGAAAACCAATTGAAAATTTGCTAGAATTGGCCATTCTATAACATAATAAAAGTTACCTTAAAGGTGAACCAAGTCTTTTATACTGTATATTCAGGTAATTTGGGGGAAGCAAATATTATGTTACTAGTGTGAACCTTGAGGGAGGAAATTAAAGGTAACATAAGGAAGCACTTCTTTGCAGAAAACCTGACATTTGTACAATTAAGGGAACACAAAATAATAAACCTGTTGGATTTTTTTCTGCCATCAAACTCTAAGTTACTTATTTCATTGATATATTAATGGGGATATGTAGCAATAATGTAAATCATTGACAAATGTTTTATTGAAAGCAGGTGTTTTTGTATAGATGTGGGTTAATCTGAGTTACTCAAGCAAATACTATTCCATCATGCTTTGAGTCAATAGATAAAAAAGCTGGCAGGCCATGATTGGATGAAAGGGACTTAGTTCCATGGGTGATTGTTGTGGCGAGTGTCAGAGGCAAAAATTGCTCAACATGCTGATGTGTCACAAGCAACAGTCACTAGTGGTATTGGCTTAAATGTCTGATCAAGAAAGCACTTTGGGACAGGAAACTCCCCCTCAACCATTTCAAGAACTCTTATAGATTGAATTTTATCAGACTGTTTATATAAGCCCCTGTCTATGTTTTTACTACTCTTATCCCTCTCTGTAAAGCACCTTGTGGTGTTATATCCAAACAACAAAATCCTGTGAACCAGGCAACTGTGAAAGTGCAGTCATCAACCATATCTGACATACAGGGCAATATTCCAAAGCAACTCCGTTTACAGTAAATACAAGTACAGATCACGAGTAGTCAAGTCTATTGAGAACTTCAAAGATCAGTGTATAGAATTGTTTACAATTTGATTTTGTACAACCCAGGGTACGGAAAGACAGTATGACTGTACCATATACTGTTAAGCTATTAAACACTCTGATTCCAGATGCTAGTGAGCAACATGCACACAATAGCAATAGTTTCCCTTGATTTTATGGATGGACAGTGTCTTAGGGGCAGATTTATCAAGGGTCAAAGTGAAAATTAGAATTTCGAATTTGAATTTTGTAATTCGATTTTTAAAGTTTTTGTGAAATTCAACAAGGGAATAGTTAAAATTAGATTCAAGTTTTTAAAAAATTCTAATTCGATTTTCAAAATGTAGCATGTACTGGCTATTCACCACCTTAAACCTGCCGAATTGCTGTTTTAGCCTATGGGGGACTTCCTGGGATCAATTTGGGGTTGTTTGCAGCCTTCCTGAAAACAAACTTGAATCAAATTCATTCAATGTGAGTTTGTGGGTCGATCTCATTCACCTGAGTTTGAAAAATTTGAATTTTTTGATAAATTGCAGCCGGTCAAATTTTGGGTTCATGGGATTTTATGGGAGCTTATGAAAGCTTCCATGTACTCTAAATTCAACTCTTGATAAATCTGCCACTTAAAGTAGTGCACTATTTATGCTTTAGTTTTTCTTGCTATATTTGCTTACAGCTATTGGCATAAGAACACAAGGACTTGCACACAAGGTGTCACCTGCTAGTGTAGGATCTCCAGCAGAAGGTCCTAAACTAGCAGATGACACCTTGAGGTGTCTAGGCCAGTGGATGGTGCCAGGAGCCTGAGGCAAGAAAAAGGAAAGGCTTGAATGCAGGATTAGCTCCTGTTAAGACTCACTTGAGAAGTGAGAGGTAGACTTAGATGAGATATTAGAGACAACAGAGGTAACACCAAGGAGAACAGAAGGGCTAGCACCCAAGGTCTCACCTGCTAGAGTAGGACCTCCAGCAGAATTTCCAGAGAGAATGACCTTGGAGCAACGCTGTGAAGGTCTTGCTTTGTACAATGGGACTAGACACCTGTGAATGAGAACTACTGCACTGACTGTGATATCTGAGCAGCTACTAACTACCCTTTATGAGGAGGGTTTACCTTGACCTTTTATAAGAAGGCATTCCAGTATAAAATAGACAACTGTTGATTTTGAAAACCATTGGCAACCAAGTTACTGTGACTTGTGTATGCAAACCAGCATGAAAACCCTTCCTCTAACATAGGGGTCCCCAACCTTTTAGATTTTCAGATTTTAAAAAGTTGGAGCATGCAAAAAGTTCCAGGGGGTGCAATGTCTCCTTTGTGGCAGCTGTGATTGGCAGTTGGCATCCCCTACAGGATGCCCTGTTTGGCAGTACACATGGTTTTTCTGTAACCAAAGTTTGCCTTTAAGCCAGGAATTCAAAAATAAACCACTGCATTAAGGCCACTGGGAGCAACATCCGATGGGTTGGTGAGCAACATGATGGGGAACACTGTCTGGCTTGAATAGTGTTATATTTGCTTGCTAGTCAACACATTTACCATGAGCCTTATCTAAAACTGCGGAGCATATTTCTCAATCATACGGTACCACACTTTGTCACAATGATAGAGAGTATGGGGCACATTCAATAAGCAATTAGTACTCTAATCTGTGGTAATGATTTCCCCTGGGCATCTAAGTATTTACTAGGAATACCGCCGCTACACAAACATTGTTTCAATGCAAAGCATGTTGATGAAACATTCATTAAAAAAACAATACAACAAATTTATTGCTGCTGTGTATACTCCAGGATAGGAATATCAAATCATCTACTGAGTGCTGCAACACAAACAATGATTGCTGAGCCTGGAAGTCTTCAGAGACAGCTTGTTGTATATCCATATGTCTGCTTTCAGCCCCCGAGACCCTGTATGAGCTCAAGATTGCCACCAGACAGGTACAACTAGCTATTTATTCACTGCAGCTCCACTTACATTGACCAATGGCCCAGTGGCATTTTCCTCATGCATTTCAAGGCATTGAAAGTGAACGGAAATACATTTATGGATTCACAGGGTACAGAAAATATAAAAAAATATTTTTTTTATTCGTAAAAATGTTTTTTTTACACTTCTGACTTTGCACATGTTTTTTACATCAAGGGAAAAAAAATCTTGGGAAAGGATTGCATTGGACCTTAACTGTCAGCTGCTAGAAGTGCCTGTAACCTGTGCTTCAGCTGCCAGCCAATTGACAGCCACTTGTTTGACATGCCACTTATGGGGGAAAGGGATATTATAATGCCCAAATATTTCTTTTTTCAAAGGAGATCTCCACCAAAAATGGTTATTTGTATAATGAAAGACAAATGCCCACATGCTTCCCTGGTTCACCCATTAATAATTCACCCTTGATATATTTCCTTTATGTGCACAATAGTGATGTGCAGGCTAGACCAATACCCTGTGGGACCCATTTACCCACAGGTCGGGTGGGTTTGAGGTCAGGTTGAGCCCTTCACCCCCCATGTACTTCCTGTGCCGGCTTCTCCTTCGGCAGTGTGTATGTATAGGTATGTGCCTGCCCATCCCCCTTTTGTGACATCAGAGATGGGCGGGTGCTGGCCTATAAATAGAAGTGCTAGGTGGGTTTGGGAGGGGTGCGAATTGTGAGAAGGAGGGTTAGAGTCAGGATCACTAGTGCACAACTGCACACACAAGGGGCAGATTTATCAAATGTCAAAGTGAAAATTCCAAATTAAAAAAATTTGAATTTCGAGTTAATTTTTGTGTACTTCAACTAGGGAATATTCCAAATTCGATTTGAATTTGAAAAAAAATCGAAAATTCTGTACTGTCTCTTTAAAAATTCATCTTCGCCCATTCGCCATCTCAAACTTGCCGAATTGCTGTTTTAGCCTATTTGGAGTCAGTTAGTGGACTTTTAAAAAGCAAAGGTTTTTTTTGGGGAAAAACGTTAAATGGTTTGATTCAAATTTGATTGAAAACTGACCAATTCGATGGAAAACGCACCTATTGGGCCAAAATAAACCTTATATTTAATTTTGGTTGGTCTTTTTGAATTCGAATTTCGAAAGTTTTTCAAATTTGAAATTCGACCCTAGATAAATATATATATATACTATATATAGTGATCCCACCAACCAGTAAAACAGCTGTTATAATTACTGGACTGTCTTTCTGTCTTTTCAAGTTCTCTTCTATTCATCTCCTTTTGGATGTTTAAACCAATATTTAGGTTGATAAGGTCAGTTATCCTAACAACCAGATATGGAAATAAATAAAAATGAAATAAATAATTGCCAAGCTGGAAGAATGTCATTATTACCAAGTAACAATTTAGGACTAGTAACAGCAAGGAATGTTTTTACATTAATATAATGTACTGTTACCCCACACTGGTACACATTGTGCATTTGCTTCATAAACACAACTACTGTTAATGTAAATGAGCTGCTGTGTAGCGATGGGAGCAACAATTCAAGTAGATATAGGGCAATAGGCACATAGCTATAGGGCAACTGCAATGGTGCCAGAATTCTGGGGGGAAACGGGGCAGTGTGGGAAAAAAACATGGAGATCGCATTCAAAATTGTGACCGTACATGTGCCTTAAGCTCTGTAAAGTACAATGGTCTAAGTACTGAACTAGGGAGCTAGCAGACGTCAAAAGGCAACTATAGAATAAAACTTGCCCTCATATAAAGCAGAACATTTGTTGCCATTAAATAATGTATAGGTGGAGGATGCAAACTTATTGTTGGCATTATTGGCCCTTATATGCTCTGTGTTAAACAATAGAGGATAAAATACCAATAAGGAACCGTTTCTGCTGTCTTAGAACATACCTCCCAACATTTGAAAAATAGAAAGAGGGACAAAAAGATCTGCTTCTCCAAGTGCGGCAGATTTTTTTGACCATGCCCATTTTGTGGCCACACCCCTAAATACCATGTCCAGATTACAATAGATGGCAAGTTATAGAAAGTTTGAACACATTTCTGGGGTTTTAGGGTTTCTGCTAATGAATTTGCCCTTTAAGCTGCAAGTCACAGTTTCCCCAAGAGTTTATGCAAATCCAAGTACGGGGAGAATACTACCTCTCCAAAATAAAACTTCGAATTTCAAATGTTTTTTTTGGCTACTTCGACCATCGAATTGGCTACTTTGACCTTCGACTACGACTTTGAATCAAATGATTCAAACTAAAAATCGTTCGACTATTCGACCATTCGATAGTCGAAGTACTGTCTCTTTAAAAAAACCTTGACCACCTACTTCGCCACCTAAAACCTACCGAGGTACAATGTTAGCCTATGGGGAAGGTGCCCATAGGCTTTCCTAGCTTTTTTTGATCGAAGGAAAATCGTTCGATCGATGGATTATTCAAAGTCGTAGGATTTTACTTCGACCCATAGTAAATGTGCCCCTGCTTCTTCGTGCTGCACGTCCCTTCCGTCCCCCATCGGTGAATATCCAGACAGTAGTGAACAATTCACGGAGCATCAGGAGAAGAGTTTTTTTTTTAAAAAAAACGTATAAACTTTAATGGTCCATATTAAAAAGTTTTTTCAGCATTTCAGCATACAGAACAGTGGATAATACACTTAGTAATTTCCCCAAGAGACCTGCTTATCTTAAATAGTTATAATTTTATTTTTCCTTATGTTAAATTGTTACAAGTGTATTTAAGAGCAGCTGGCGAGTATTCTGGGCTCTCTGCCAAAAGCCTCTTATTTAATTATATTTGAGAAACATTGTATCTTTTTCTGGCTGTTCAGTGAAGGAGATCAAAGCGCTTGCCGGTTGAGCTGTCAAAATCGGACTGTCCCGCGAAAAAAGGGACAGTTGGGAGGTATGTTAGAATCCCACATGAACATCTAAATACTGAAAACTTCTTCATGTTTATTTAATTCTAAGGCCCAGGCTTTCCCTTAGAAGTCTTATGTACTAGACATCTGAGCATGGCTATAACCTGTAATAATAAGAACAGCCATTAAAATAAACCAGTTGATCCCCACAGTGTAATACGTTTGTTATAAAGTATCATAACAACACCTGCCACTTTTTCAGGAAAGTCCTGGGAGACAACAGAAAGCCCCTTAATGGCAGATTAAATGTGAAATCACCTGACGCCTCTATACACAAGCTGTGTGGCTCCGGCGTGCTGTGCATTATTTCATGATGGAGGAACAGCTTGAGAATGTCAGACTTTGTCGCCATATGTACTTTCCCCATTTGCATACATTTACATCAACGAAATGAAATGCACCACAAGACGGGATTCATAGCAAGAGGGGAACATTTAATTAAGCGAAAAGCTGCCGGTAATACGCAAAGGCATTTTATTCTTTCATCACAAAGAATAATAGCAACGGGTACGTAATTAAAAATGTGACTAATTGTCTTGCTATAGCCATTATCTTTCGCCCATATTAATTACATTGGTATCAGTTATCATTAACACGGGCTGGGAGGAGGTGAGCCTAATAACCTACTCACTTCTGCTATTAGCGACAACAGTTCTATTGAGACTATTCCATCGACAACCAATTCATTAGAGTCCACTTTTGGGGGTTATGTACTAAAATCTGAATGCAAAAATCAAGAATAAAATCAGACTTTAAAAAAATTACACATTTTTCAGAATTTATTAAACCCAGAGGATGGAAAAGTCAGAATCAGAAAATCCGGCATCTCCGACCTGTCGAGGTTGCATATAAGTCGATAGGAGAAGTTCTAATTATTTTTTAATGTGCGCTGGGTTTCAGGCAAAAATCTGAGTTTTCGGGTGAAAAATCCTAAAATCTTAAAAATCGGATAACAAATCTGAAAAAAACGTGAAAATCAAATTTTCAGGTAAGTGTAATAATAACTGCAAAAAACCAGAGCAGATTTTTGGAGTTTGTAGCAGAAAATATAGAAATAAAGTCAGACTTTGATAAAACCCCTTAATATCTTTTTCTTGCAATTTCAGATCTGCATAATGGTGCCTTTGTTCTCCTATTCTGTAACCATATTTTTCTTATTATCAATATCGAATACATACATATCCAATTTCCAGCACGAACTACACTTGCAAAGAGGGTGAAGGTAAGACGCACCAGACTTAATTAAGTGATGCACCAGTAATATTCTAATGGAAGAATATATCACCATATAATTTATCATTTTAGGCAGTAGAACATAAAAAAGGCGAGAGGTATCAATATTTTAGTGCATTTTTTGCAGGCTTTTTGTAGACAGCATAAGGAAAAAAAGCCTTAAAAAGAGAAAACATGATTGATATACAGCATTTGCTCCATATTTCTCTGCATTGCACCATTTTTTGTGCTAACACTGGCTACTATCTCCCCCATAATTATAGATGAGTCCTCAAGTTTACATACACCTATGCAAATAATCTTCAAACATTAAGGGGCAGATTTATCAAAGGTCAAAGTGAAAATTCGAATGAAAAAAATTAGACTTGAATGGGGAAAACTTGATTCAGTGAGTTTGTCTTGAGAAACCCGATAACTGGAATTAATCGAGCTATCAACTAAATTGATCAAGTTTTTGGGCAAAACTCTCCGTTTTTTTTAACCCGAAAATGTGAGTTTTGGCCAAAAAAATCACCTTGAAAACTAAAATTTTCGTGGAAAACACAACTTGAACCTAAATAAATACCCCCTTAAACATCCCTCATAAATGCTCTTAGGAAAACACAAAAGCTTTTCTAAACTCATTTGGGCAGGGTCTTCCTTACTTCTTGTATTATGTCTTTTTTTGCATCTACTCTGTTCAATATACAGACCCAATAATTGCATAGTGCTGCGGAATATGTTAGTGCTTTATAAATACGCGTTAATAAGACAAGATTCCACATATATCATAGCTACTTTAAAGCACAATCAAAATAAATCGGAAGTCCACTGAGAAGCCCTTTTGTATAAACAAACCTCTTTCTACCTCTGGCTGAAGCCTTGAGATTACCCTTTTAAATAAAGAGCAGCTCATTATACAGAGTCTTCTCAAGGGACTGCTGATTTGTTTTGATTGTGCTCCAAAGAACCAGAAGCAGAATGTTGCTTTGCTTACCATTGCAGATTTTGCCCTGTTTTGACAAAAAATATTACTTTCTTCTGTCTACAAAACAGGCAAAAGGTAAGGTAAGCACAAACCTATTCCATACCTCCCAACATTTTGGAAATCCAAAGAGGGACAAAAAGATTTTCTGGCGAAATGATTTGACCATGCCCATTTTTGTGGCCACACCCCCTAATAACCATGTTCATTTTAAAATATTTGGCAAGTTATGAAAGTTTGAACACATTTCTGTGGTTTTTAATGTGTTATTACAGTTTTGCTAATGAAGGTGAATTGTCCTTTAAGCTGTAAGTCCAAGTTTCCCCAAGAGACCTGCTTATCTTAAATTGTTACAATTGTGTTTTGCTTATCTTAAATTTTTACAAAAGTATCAAAGTGTACCTGGTGGCCGTTCTGGGCTCTCTGCCAAAAGCCAATTAAGTGAGACACTTTGCATCTTTTTCTGGCTGTTCAGTGCAGGAGATCAAAGAGTAAGTCAGGATATTTCAGTAACAAACCCGGGACTGTGGGTTGAGCTGTCAAAATCGGGACTAACCCACAAAAGCTGGGAGGTATGCTATTCGTGTTGTATAATGACTATTACCATGTAAGGACAGGACACCTTTCTATTACAGGTATGGGATCTGTTATCTAGTAACCCGTTATCTAGAAAGCTCTGAATTACAGGAATGTCATCTCCCGTAGACTCCATTTTATCCAAATAATCCACAGTATAAAAAGTGATTTCCTTCTTCTCTGTAATAATAAAACAGTACCTTGTACTTTATCCAAACCAAGATATAATTAATCCTTATTGGAAGCAAAACCAGCCTATTGGGAATATTTAATGTTTAAATGATTTTCTAGTAGACTTAAGGTATGAAAATCCAATTTATGGAAAGGTCCATTTATCATAAAAGCCCCAGATCCCAAGTATTCTGGATAACAGGTCCCATAATTGTACTTTCATATAGTGCTGTATAAGTGGGTTCTTCAAAAGCTTGTGCTAGTGAAATCCACTGGGTACCCTTGCACTTTGACCAGTGTAAATACACAAACTGTAGTTGCCACTTTAGGAATAAGGTCTAATTGCAGTTCTGCATGTGATTTGCATTTAGGTCTAAAGTTGAGAAGCATTTAATCCAATTAGCTCATATTTCACAGCTGTCCCACTGCGTTATGTTAAATGTCGCACGTCAAAAAAAACCTTATGAGTTCTGTGAAAATGTCAGGTCTCTTTGGGTAAGCACTGAATATTGCATTTAATTTACTATTTTTATCAAAATGTTGCAAGTTCTTTAGTGGCATATTTATCAATTTCAGGAAAAAAATAGAACCTTGCACAATGTTGACTTAACGAGATTTTCACCACAACTGTGCGGTATAATTAATAATCTAAAATGGCTAAATTATGATCAAGTTATGCAGCAGCCAAAAATGTAATTGCAATTAAATTTCTCTCTTAATAAGATATATGGGGGCTTGTTTTGCTAGCAAATGAATTAGAGCTCACGCAAATAACTGATTCCAGTACAAAAACAATCTAACAAAATAAGGGCCTTTTGCACAAATTCTGCATGTAGAGAGACAGGATTTCTGATGATTTTAATAGACTGAGCTTGAATACATCTTTTAGGCAAAAGGAGCCCCTCTATAATATATATTGGATCAAACTGTCAATGACTATGTGACACTTAACTCCTGCATGACGACAGAATGAAGAGAAACAGCTGCTGAGAGCGGAATAGTGAATATAAACTTGATTATTTCAGAAACAATGCAGAATATTTAATTGATTGTATTTAGAAAACTTCTTATTTCAGTATGCTGAAGCTTATATGAAATTACATTTTTCCAATTGTTCACCTTTAAAGGTGCCAACATCTTTTCTGGTCTTTCAGGTGTCTGCCATCAGGCTTGGGCGACCGAATGCACTCTACAGAACTTTTCCAGAAATGTCTGTACTGCTCATGCAGCCTATTAGAATTAGAGAAGCGGGCAGCAGGGCTAGAACTAGGGGTAGGCACGTGCATAGGGTGAATGTTAATGGGAACACAATTCAGGGGATGTAAAAAAATGGATGGGTGGGGGGCATGTTTGCTTTGGGCAGCCTTGGATGCTCTAGTCTCTAAGGCAAGTTCTTGGGAACACTTGGGTGGCAGAAAGAAAATTGTGGTGTGGCACTCAGCAAACAGTACCCAGCATTGTTCCATTTTTTTAAAAAAAGGAAGGATGTAGGAACTTGGCACTAGCAGCAGTTGTGTATCAAATGGGTCAGCTGGCGGGAGGCTACAATTAAACCAATGGTGTGTGGCAGGGGGAGGGGAGCGGATGATTTTGTCAGGCACCCCTGGGTGCCCATATATCTCAGCCCAGCTCTGGGAACACCAGGGAGGATGAAGACAATGGCAGCATGGCACTCAGCAAACAGTATCCAGGGCTGGTGCAATTTTTGATGGAGTGGAGTGCCAGGCTGGGGTAACCTTAAACCAGTGATCCCCAACCAGTACCTCGTGAGTAACATGTTGCTCCCCAACCCATTGGATGTTCCTCTCAGTGGCCTCAAAGCAGATGCTTATTTGTTAATTCCAGAGTGAGTCAAGTTTTGGTTGCATAAAAAACAGATGCACTGCCAAATGGAGCTTCATGTAGTCTGCCAGTCCATTAAGGGGCTACCAATAGCCAATCACAGCCCTTATTTGGCGCCTCCCAGGAACATTTTACATGCTTGTGTTGCTTGGGGACCCCTGCCTTAAACCATTGTGCTCCATATTGCAGAAAAATCCCTCACTTGGAAATCCCTATGTTCCAACATTTGGTTAAACAATCCCATATAGGTACCCGAATGCCAAAATACACAGACACCTTTATGTTTCCATATGTGCTGTCCCCTAAGACTCAAAAGGATCTCCACTAGTGATTAGGGATGCACCGAATCCACTTTTTTGGATTCGGCCGAACCCCCGAATCCCTCGCGAAAGATTCAGCCGAATACCAAACCGAATCCGAACCCTAATTTGCATATGCAAATTAGGGGCAGGAAGGGAAACACATTTTCTACTTCCTTATTTTCTGACAAAAATTCACACAATTTCCTTCCCGCCCCTAATTTGCATATGCAAATTAGGATTCGGTTCGGCCAGGCAGAAGGATTCGGCTGAATCCGAATCCTGCTGAAAAAGGCCGAATCCCGAACCGAATCCTGGATTCGGTGCATCCCTACTAGTGATAAATTCACAAGGCGCGGTTCACCGCCGGCGAATAAATTCGCAAAACTGCAGTGAAATTTCGCCAGCGTCAAAAAATTTTGGACACACGACGGAGAAGTTGCTTGCGTCAAAACTGTTGCGCGTCAACATTATTCAGACGCTATTGACTTTAACTGCCGGCGTCAAAATTTGCACGAATTTTCCACGGTTTCAAATTTTTCCGATGAAACAAACGGGAGAAATTCGCCTATCACTAATCTCCACTACTCTCCGTACTGAAATATATTTTTCATTATTTCAACATTATCGGACAATGTTAAAGCCCTAATTTCCATGTTAGAGTGCCGTCGAGTTGGTTTATATGGCCCGGGATTAATATCCTGCAGTAAGGATTCAATAGCTAATAACTCGACTGGCAAGAACGGAAATGTGTGCAGGCAGCAATCCATAATCAATGCTTTATCAAAACAAGATAATCTTGTCATTAATATCGACATTTGGAATACTGACCCTGAAAAATAGTATAAGTACTCCCCAGTCTTCATGTTAACTATGCGCAATTCTATTATGCAGCAGAACAGGAACTTTCCATTTATATAATAACGCCCTGCCGAGAAGCCAGATCCTAAGTAACGTGCAGCATTCATAAGCACGACAAATGGATTTCATATATAGATGTGACACGCAGATACTGCCATTGATAATAACATCAAAATATGGAGCCAACAAGAGCTCAGAAACAACAGCCACATGTACTAAATATTTAAGTGCCTGCCAGGATGCACTTCCCTTCTTCTAAAGGTGAAACACAGAAAAAGCTCTCCTGAGTTTAGAGGTTAAGCCTATTTACAATTATTTTGTGAGTCACCTCAAGCAAATGGATGCATCTATTACAGCGAGAGCAAATCTAATGGACAGGCAAGAGAGAGCAGAAGGGAGGAAGAAATGATCTGTCTTGTGAAACATAATTCACTTTATTATCCAAATCAAATATGAATTTGCCTGCTTGATAAAATCTAGGTATAATGGGGCGGGGGCAAGGTCTGAGCAGATCATGTCTTGCCAACTACAAGGAGAATGAAAAACCTAAACAGAATTTAACACGGATGCACAAATATTTTTTGTGAGAAGCATAACTGTCAGACATAGATCAGCTAACTCTGCCATCACATAATGGCAAAATACAGCGATAATAACAAGTTCTTCTGTTTTTGATGAACAGGTACAAGATCAATTATCCAGAGTGCTTTAGCCCTTGGGTTTTCTGGATAAGTGATCTTTCCGTAATGTGGATCTCCATGCTGTCTGCTAAAAATACATGTACATGGTCACTTAATACATGTATGGGATCCCTATCCAGAAAGCTCCGAATTACAGAAAGGTTGTCTCCCATACACTCTATTTTATCCAAATAATCCAAATTGTTTTTAAAAAAAATATCTTTTTCTCTGTATTAATAAAACAGTAGCTTGTACTTGATCCCAACTAAGATCAAATTAATCCTTATTGGAAGCAAAACCAGCCGGTTGGGTTTATCTTGGGGCAGATTTCTCAATGGTCGAAGTTAAAATTAGAATAAAAAAAATTCAAATTTGGAGCTATTTTTTGTGTACTTCGATTAGGGTATAGTCCCAATTCGATCATACTAAATGCGGTAAATCCTTCGACTTTGATATTCGAACTCGAAGGATTTTACTTCGACAGTCGAATATCGAGGGTTAATTAACTATACTAAATTATTATTATTATTATTATTATTATTATTATTATTATTAAAATTCGACTTTGACCATTCGCCATCTAAAACCTGCCGAATTGCTGTTTTAGCCTAACCTCCTAGAACCTATTTGGAGTCAATTGGTGGAGTTTGAAATATCAAAGGGTTTTTTTTTTGGAAAAACTTTGCATCCAATTTGATCGAATCCGCTGTTACTTCGATTTGTACGATTCAAATTCAATTGAAAACGGTAATATTCACCCAAAATTCACCCGATAAAGGCCAATGCTCTCAGGCTATTATCTCATTTACCAAAAAAAAAAACAAAACTTTGATTTTTTGATAAATTTCGATTGGTCTTTTTAAAATTCTAATTTCGAAGTTATGGGAGTTCAAAAAAACTCCCAGTACTTTGAAATTCTACCCTTGATAAATCTGCCCCTTAATGTTTAAATGATTTTCCAGTAGACTTTAGATATGAAGGTCCACATTACGGAAAGATCCGTTATCCAAAAAGCCTCAGGCCCCTGAATGTGCTTTTTATTCCTGAAGGCAATAACCTTAGTAGGAAATAGGTTAATGTGGCAAAGGGAGTTAACTGAAGTAACATTTTCCCACTGTGTCAGTGTTACAGATCTCAGGGCCTTTGACTTGACCAGATCTGTTTTTAAATGTGTTTATTAATGATCTGTGAATTTGGCAAGGAAACCGCAGTCTCAGTTTCCCAACTCGTCACATTTATTCAGCATGATAACAAGCTCTGGTTATAATGTTTCTGCACATGTGGTACATGAGTGTAAAGCTCAATAACAAAATACGGAGGTTATGTAATATACTGGACAGTAGTATGAAATCCATATGGTTGATAATTAACTAAACCTAGATTATATACCATTATATACCTGGTAATAAAGTTATGGGATTCATTATCCAGAAACCCGTTATCCAGAATGCTCTGAATTATGGAAGGCCATCTCCCACAGATTCAATTGTAATCAAATAATTTTTCCTTTGTCTCTGTAATAATAAAAGAGTATTTTGTGCTTGATACCAACTGAGATATAATTAATCCTTATTGGAGGCAAAAGAAGCCTATTGGGTTGATTCCATGTTTACAAGATTTTTTTTAGGTATGGAGATCCAAATAATGGAAAGATCCCTTATCTGAAAAACCCCAGGTCCCAATCATTCTGGATAACAAGTCCCATACCTGTAAACATAATTAGAAATATAGGTAAAATGTCAATTCAGAAACATATCGGCTTCATAGTTAAATATTTCTATTTTTCTCTTGAGCTAAACTGGTCTACACTGATATATATAAAAAAATGTATCTAGTGAAGTAGTTTGTATGTTTCTGGGAATGCCTTTGAGTTTACACCACTGTAAGGGGGTTATTTACCTCGAATGAACTCGAATAATCTTAAGGGGTTGGGGGGTAAAAATACTTTGAAATTCGACCGTCAAATTGAAATACTTTGAATTCGAATATCGAATTTGAACTTTTTCATCGAATTTGGGTATTCTGCGGTCGAAGTAAAATAGTTTGATCGAACGATTTAATCCTTCGAAACAAACGATTTGTACGATTTTCCTTCGAATACAAACTAATTGCTCTGGCAGGTCCCCATAGGCTAACATAGCACTTCAGCATGTTTAATTGGCGAAGTATTGAAGGCAAAGTTTTTTTTAAAGAGACAGTACTTTGATTATCGAATGGTTGAATATGCAAACTATTTTACTTCGAATCGAATTTGAAGTAAATTCGAAGTTGTAGTATCCTATTCGATGGTCAAAGTATCCAAAAAATTACTTCGAATTTCGAATTTTTTTACTTCGAAAATTACCTCGAATTCACTTCGACCCTTGATAAATCTGCCCCAAAAACTCGAATGGTTTGTAATTTAAAAAAAAAAACTTGAATGGAAAAAACCTCGAATCAGCAAGTTCAGGGATAACACCCCAAAAACTCAAATTGATCGTGTTTTCGATGGGAAAAAAATCAAATCACTCGAATTGATCAATTTTTCAGGCAAAACACTCAGAAAAAACCTCAAACATCATGAAGGCTATTAACATCTTTAAATGGTTCAAGGGACCGCTGACATTGACTTCTACATGACTTTGACAAGTGTTTGATGGTGTATATTCGGATTTGAGATATTTCCAGGGTCAGGGTATAATAAATCTTGAAAAATTTGAGTTTTTAAAAAAAAAAAAAAAAAAATTCTAGCTTTTTTCCCCTGAAAATATGAATTTTGACCAAATAAAATCAACTCGAAAACTTGAATTTTCTTGGAAAACATCACTTGAACCTTAATAAATCTGCCCTTAAGTGACAACACATTAGATGGAAAAACAAAAGTATCTTAACACTTAGGGCCACTAAAGGGTCAATATTCTCCTTGTCTAACTCCGCCAAAGTTCGCATGAGTATGAGAGGTGTATTTTCACTGTGGCATTGCCGACTGACTAGAAACTGTACTTATGAAATTGCTAGTTGAATGTGACAAGATTGTAAATATACAATTGAATTGAGAAAACAAGTGGCAAATTGACAGCATAAATAAATGAAGGTGTGTGGAAAAGTAACATGGAAGATACAGGTTTGATGGAGATGCAAAAGTGGCTTCTGTGCTCTATAATGGTATTTCAGCAACCTGAATTTACATTTGATGTGGTGCTCTTTATAAATTGACGTTTCACACTGCAGTTGTTATGGCTGGTAAAAAGGTGAAGTTAATTCAACTGAATGTCCTACTTATTTCTTAGTATACTGGCAATACTGTGGCGAATTGTAATTTTTGACAAAAAAATACACCAAATATTAAAGGGGTTGTTCACCTTTGAGTTAACTTTTAGTATGATGTAGAGCAGTGATCCCCAACCAGTAGCCCGTGAGTAACACGTTGCTCTCCAACCCCTTGGATGTTGCTCTCAGTGGCCTCAAAGCAGGTGCTTATTTTTGAATTCCAGGCTTGGAGGCAAGTTTTGGTTGCTTAAAAACCAGGTGATCTGCCAAACAGAACCTCCTATAGGCTGCCAGTCCACATAGGGACTATCAATAGCCAATCACAACCCTTATTTGGCACCACCCAGGAACAGTTTTCATGCTTGTGCTGCTCCCCAACTCTTTTTACATCTGAATGTTGCCCCCCGGTGAAAAAAGTTGGTGACCCCTGATGTAGAGAGTGATATTCTGAGACAATTTGCAATTGGTTTTCATTTTTTTTATTATTTGTGGTTATTTAGCTTTTTATTCAGCAGCGCTACAGTTTGCAATTTCAGCCATCTGGTTTATAGGGTCCAAATTTCCCTAGCAACCATGCATTGATTTGAATAATAGACTGGAATATGAATAGGAGAGGTCTAAACAGAAAGATGAGTAATAAAAAGCAGCGATAACAATACATGTGTGATCTTACAGAGCATTTGTTTTTAGATGGGGTCACTGACCCCCATCTGAAATCGTGAAAGAGTCAGAAAAACCAGGCAAATAATTAAAGTTGCTTAGAATTGGCCATTTCATAACATGCCCTAAAAGTTAACTTTAAGGTGAACCACACTTTTAACTTTTTGCTCTCTAGTTTATTTTAAGATACATTTACAGCACAAGCTTATTTGTAACGGCCATATATTGAAACTATCTGACATGCAGCTTCATTATTTGGTCTTTTAAGTTGTTTTTTTTTTTTATCAGAAAGGTACAGTATTCATTTTATTCTTCTTTTACTCTTCCAACTCTACTGTTCCTTATGTCTGACTTCCATTTCTAATAACAATTTCTACTGCCTTTCACCTCCCACTATAGTCTGTTCTCTCCATATTTTTATCTCTGACTCCCTCTTCCATATGTGCAGCTCTGGCCTCTGCTTTGTACAGGATTCATTGCAGTGGATTACAGAGAAATGTTGTATCCGTAGCAGGGAGAATGGAAAAGAAGCATTGAGGCAGCTCTAACAGATATTTGCTCTTCATTTCCAAGCCAGGCTGAAAATGTTCAGTGTTAAAAGACAGAAACATCATTCTGGAATTCTGGAGAACAGTATGAGTTGCATTATAAGAAAGCAGGGATCAAATATAACCCCCCCCGCCCCCAACCAGCTGTACTGAAATATAGGCGCCTATTTCCCGCAGGGGTGGGGTTTGTAATTTTACATTCATATGAAGGCGCAAGGATTTTATTCATGCCCTTTAGAATTGTATACAACCTTTGTATATAATTTTTTACACATTTTGTTGGCAAATTGTGACCCAAGCGACCAGCAGCGGCCTAGGTCAACAACTAGGAACCTAGAACTAAACTAAAGTGATAATTATTAATTGTAGCTTTTATAATGAATCTGTCAGATAGTGGTTCTAATTCCAATTTACAAAGAAAAAGAATAGAAGCAAATGACCGAAACGTCGAATAAACACTATTTTTTGCATCCATAAGACCTGTGTAGTGCGGTTTATTATTGATTTTTATGTTATAGATCTTAACCAGCACCCAGGCAGCTGTTACTTTTGAATGTGTGCTCCAGCACAGGACACAGTATATATATATATATATATATATATATATATATATATATATATATATACATATATATATATATATATACACATAAACTTGCTCTACAAAGCTGGATACACATGAAGCTGTTCCCTAGAAATCCAATGTAACCCTCGTCTGATTTGGTTGGTTCCCTCTAGTGAGGCCCCTAAACAAAAGCGTTTACAAGTCACTTAAAAGGGTTGTTCACCTTTAAACTAATTTTTACTATGATGTAGAGAGTGATATTCTGAGACAATTGATTTTCATGTTTTTTTTTATTTGTAGTTGTTGAGTTATTTACCTACTTATTCTAGGACCCAATTAACGCGAGTAACTGTTGCGTTGGTTTGAGAGACTGGAATATGAATAGTTAGTAATAAAAAGTAGCAATAACAGTACATATGTAGCCTTAGAGAGCATTTTTTTTAGATGGACCTTCGTTTCAAAGCTGAAAAGAGTCAGAAGAAGAAATAATTCTTTTTAAATAATTCAAAAACTAAAATAAATGGAGGCCAACTGAAAAGTTGCTTAGAATTATCCTATCTATAACATACTAAAAGTGAAAGTAAAGGTGAACCATCCATTTAAGCTTGCTCTGGATCCATGCCTTTTAGAAATATCCCTTCCATGTGCAGGAATTCTAGCCATCAGTATGCTGCAAGGCCCACTATTGGAACAATTAAAAAATGGACTGGCCATTTTACTACTGGCCATTTTGCTTCATGTGCTATTTGTCTCACTCAGTCTAACACCCTTGGCTGAATTAAAACAAAATATAAAACTAAACCAAGGGGAATGCATATTCTTATTTCTTAAAAGCAACCTATCAATGATAGTTACTTCGTAACTTCCAGAAAAGAGCATGGGTTGATACTCAAGAAAGTCACTGAACTCTTGTCATTCTGAATAGTGTCCATGAATTAAACGACTTCTTTGAACCCTAGGCTGAGAGATCACTTACACTTTGGAGCCCCGTCTAGTATCCAAGACGAGCAACAGAGCATTCTGGACATTAGTATTCTTTAAGGCCCACTATTGGAACAATGGTCTCCGTTTTCACAAAAAAAATGGATTGGCCATTTTGCTTCTGGTGGCCAGGGTCACTCAGTCTAACACCCTTGGCTGAATGAAAACAAAATATAAAATTAAACCAAGGGAAATGCATGTTCTTAGTTCTTTAAAGCAACCTATCAATGATAGTTAGAGTAACTTCCAGAAAAGAGTATGGGTTCATACAAAAGAAAGTCACTGAACTCTTGTGGTGTCCATAAACCCAACAACTTCTTTGAACCTTAGGCTAAGAGATCACTTACACTTTGGAGACCCGTCTAGTATCCAAGGCGAGCAACAGAGCATTTTTTACATTTATACCCACATCCTTACCGAGCTGGGGCTTGAATGGCGTCTGACTTTGGGAGATTCCTTTCCCACGGATGCGCTCTTAAAGTTAATGCATGCATTGTTTTCTGAATGCACTCTCTTCACCTGGTTTGATGTTTTTTCAAAGGGGTCAAAACTGCTCTGTGTCCTCTGCACCCTGACCTTCTTGTCTTCAGGAATGGGGTCGAGATGCTTTATGACCGAGTCTATTCCTTGGCAGTTCCGTGTCGACATCTTGGTGACACATATCTGTAGGGGTTACAAGGAAACACTGAGATCTACAGGAGGCATCAGAGGACACCTTTTGTTGAAATAGAAACAAACACACACACAACACATACGTCTCTTCTAGGAACATGAAAGGAGAGCCATTGTCCTGCTCTGTCAAGAGCTAAAAGGTTCTTCACAACATAAAGTATTGTTTGCTTAGAACTCCACAATCAGATTGGTAATCAATCCCTTAGCTACAGAAATACGAGAAACGGCATCTGATGGTGTAACCCACACAGACAGGCAAGGAACACAACAGTTACATAATCCACCTGTATCTAATTGTACCGCAGTGCAGCTTCTAATAACATCTACCAAGAATACTCGCTCGTCAAATATTTTCTGAAAGGCATTATTAAACTTTGACTATAAAAAAAATATGGGATTAGGGAGTCCAGCCGTTCAGTAATAAAACAAAGAATTCTTGTGGTTTCAACAACAGATTAGGAATCTCAGGAAATATTCCCATGGGTATCAGGGAAAGAGAAAAGCAATATAATAGCATAACAGTAAAAGAAAACAGTAACATATGAGCTATAATCAATCTTTAATAAAACTAGAATAGCTCTAGGATATTAATGGAATTACACCGACTGGAAACTTATGAATATTAAAAGGTTGAAATAGTGCAAAACCAATGTATAGTGCACAGGGCACAGCAGAGCCAGGCCAAGGAGCTTCAACACTCAAAGCAAATCCATAGACAGATAAACCCATGGAGTAGAGCACATGTGGGAAACCTAAGGAATGGTTTTGTAAGGCCATGAATGCAGTACAGGTATGTGATCCATTATCTGGAAAACCGTTATCCAGAAAGCTCCGAATTACAGAAGGGCTGTCTC
The DNA here is from genome assembly GCA_038501925.1 of Xenopus petersii. Taxonomy (NCBI): domain Eukaryota; kingdom Metazoa; phylum Chordata; class Amphibia; order Anura; family Pipidae; genus Xenopus; species Xenopus petersii. The sequence continues at coordinate 136,643,332 of CM076682.1, forward strand.
CCATTGACTCAATTTTATCCAAATAATGCAAATTTTTAAAAATGATTTCCTTTTTCTCTGTAGATTGTACTTGATTAAAACTAAGATATAATTAATCCTTATTGAAAGCAAAACAATCCTATGGGGTTTCCCATGTTGAAATGTTTTTTTTTTAGTAGACTAGTTCTGAAGATCCAAATTACAGAAAGATTCATTATCTGGAAACCCTGGGTCCTGAGCATTCTGGATAACAGGTCCCATACCTGTATTAGACATTTGGTATTGTTATTGATATTTCACTGAATATGTGCAGGCAAACAGCTACACACCCCTACATAGCAGCCACTGTTATCAACCCCTAGTTCTGCCCCTAGGGCACCATATCATCAGTCTGCTGGTTCATAGAAAGAATAATAATATTGATCTGTAATGACATGCAGGAATGTTACTGCCCAAGGAATTCACTGCTGTGCCGAAAATGTCTCAGTTCTGTGTCTAATCGATCTGGACTTCTAATATTCTGTTCCATTTAAAGCTTGTTTGGTCAAATGATGGTCTTTCAGTAGGAATCACCTTCCAACCTATAAACTATTAGGTCAAATAGCCATTTGATCCCATGAACTTTCTAAGAATTGCCACCCCTTCCCACGGGTAAAGACTGACATGACCCTTCCTAAATAAGGACAACTGGGGGGGGGGTGAACCTGAATTGTGAGAGCTTTCCTAGGCATATGTCTATGTTCACCAATTTGTACAGATAAAAATAGAATGTCAAGTTGTATATCTGTATCAGAGGCGTATTTGTGTATGAGAAGTACCTCCTCACTTGTTGGGCCTAGCAACATACTGAATATACTGACACATTTAAATACATGAAATCATCTCCTCTAGCCATCTTAATCCCATAACTAGGGCACAGCCAGTGCATTCTATTATGGAGAAATATTGTCTGAGAATTAACCATAGGGAATTGCAGTTGTAAACGGAAGATGTAGTCATACTGCTGCTCCCTAGAGCCCTATGGAATAAGCATGTCAGCAGGGGCCTTGGGAAAGCACTGAGCCGTGACTCTCTGCTCTATACTGGCTTTTTCTAGGCCATAAAGCTAAACTAGGCTGTCTCGCTTTTCTAAAACACGAAACGCTGCTGTCTTAATCACGGACTTACGTTTTAGCGAGTAATTATGTTAAATTTAACTACTAGCAATTGGCCACTCAACTCTTTCCCATCCACAAATTAAAAATAACCCCACTGTTTATTTTATATTCCATTCTCCATAAATCAAAAAAAGCCTGTTGTCATTAAGCTGGATATTTTTTTCCCATTCTGTTAATCAGATGAATGCCAGTGCACAGAGCAAACTGTCACTACAGCTGTTCCTTGAAATGATACCATTAGAATGCACAAATTGGCTGCAACACTTTCTTGATAAAATCTCAAATGATTATTAGTGTATCGGTGTTTACACAGAAACAAGGAACGGACTTTCCAACCTTGGGAGGTAACAGGCAAAACAACATTGCTGAGCAGAAAACAAAGAATGACTTTCGGCACAGGTTTTATAAATAGAATTTTCAAGGCCGGATTCATATTTTCATTATTTTTCTTTAAAAAGTTATGTAAGCTCTATGCATTATATATCTGCATATTAAGCTGCCACACTGGATCGTTTGAGTAATCTATACTAAGTTGCATACATTGAATCTATTGAAGAAGAAGGTCCTCCAGGACCCCAGAAATTGATATTATGGGTGTTTTCATTACCCGGAATAAATTCCTGGGGAATACTCTTTGTAGAGTCCTGCATCAGGTTATCAACCCATGGATTACCTGCAATTTTATTTTGTGGGTAGGACTTTAAAATTAGGGTATGGATGCAAGCCAAGTTGCCGGCATCAGTATGTTAATTTCACTCATACACTTCTTATTTTTGTTATTTTAATTTTACCACCTTCTGATAACATTTACTCTGTACACAGGTAGCTGCGCAAAAGGCAGTTATTGGGCTAAATCAGACAGAAGGTCCAAGCAGGTAAAAATTTGGTTTGCAGGTTGTGAGCCCAGGTTTCAGAAATAAAACCCATGAAGAACTCTGCTCCTTTGCACTCCAGAGTCAAGGCTGGACTGCCAATCTGTAAATTCTAGCAAAAGCCAGAGGGCCTGCTGAAAGATGCCATAGACAGTCACTATTTATTGACCTCTGTGTATTTGAAATGCCAGGGCCTAAAACCTGCTCAATGGACCTATTATGCCATAACACAGGTCTACAACTGTATTTATACACACGGTGTCAACAGGGAACTCCAACAGATATGTACACACAGCACCAATAGTGAATCCAGAGCAGTGGGAACAATATATCTTAATATACAGTATATCATTATCATCTTATATTTGTAAAGCACCAACATATTCAGAAGTGGTTTACAGAGATTATACATCAGTGACAAACAGGGTTGCCACTTCATCCGGACAGGCCGGTTTTCGGAAGGGCTATCCAAATGAGAACTGCCTGTCCGGATTTCCAAATTAGGAAATCCGGACAGGACATGGAAGCTAATAACATGGCAATAAGGCAATCACTCATCATCACTTCATAACACCGATCCCTGATGCAATAGATCTGCCCCTGATGCCATGCACCTCACTCCCGATATCATCTGTCCCGCCCCCTGCCCAGAGTTCCCCACCGGAAAAGGCGACAACCCTATTGACATCAGTCGCTGCCGCAGTGGAGCTTACAATCTAGAGTCCCTATCACATTCACACACATCAGGAGTCAATTAACCTGCCTGTATGTTCTTGGAGTGTGGGAAGAAACCAGAGTGCCCACAGGGAGAACAAATACATGGAGAACAAATAGTGCCCTGGCTGGAATCAAATCTAGGACCCCAGTGCTGATCTCTGTAAAACAGTGAATAACAAAACAAGGACCCCAATGCTGCAATCTAGCAATGTTATCCAATGAGCCACAATGCCCGATAGTTCATTTGCTATTTCACTGTAAGAAGTGTTCGGAGAAATGTTTTGGCGTTGTTGAGATATAATTACATAAAACCTTATGTAACCAAGTAAGTGGCACTAATTAATTTTAAACTTGCAGGAAGGAGAAAGAAAAATCACAGATTATTTTTGCAATCACGATGCAAAAATTGTAGAAACAGATGGCATTATTACATGTTTCAACACCGGTCATTCATTTCAGCAGAGCTAGAATTCCTAATTATTATATGCAGTGCTTTTCCATTTCATGTAAATGAGCTGGAATAAGGTTATTTTATTGTCATATACATAGCACCTGGGGGTGTAGCAACTGTGGAGCAGATGAGGGTACTTTAATATACCATTATGGGATCCGTTTTACAGAAAGCTCTGATATACAGCTTTCTCCCATAGACTAAATTTTATCCAAATACCTTTTTTTCCCCTGTAAAACAGCATATTGTTCTTAATTCAAACTAAGATATAATTAATCCTTACTGGAAGCAAAACCAGCTTAAAATTATTTTCAAAAGACGTAAAGTATGAAGATAGAAGTTACAAAAACATCCATTATCTGGAAAATCCCAAGCATTCTGGATAACAGATCCCATACCAGTACTGTATTGAGGGGTAAAACATCAAGAGCCACAGAGCGTAACCCATAACAACAAATCACCAAGCATATGTTACCTGCGTACTGGTTGTTATGGGTTACTAGACCTGGTGCAAACATTAAGGTGCAAATTCACTAGCCTGCGGAGTTGCGCTAGTGTTAAGCACTTGACACTTTAGTGAATTTGCCCCTAAGCCTTTTCTGACCTAGTCTCCTTGTACTGGGAAATGAGCAAAGTACAATCCCACACGCAGAGGCCGAGACGGGTGGATAGAGAGACTTTTTGGATCGGATCCTCGGATGACATAGATGGGAGCCCAGGCCCAGTAATTAAATTGGGGCCCTCTAGTTACACCACTGCTAGCATCCAATTAGAAAATCTATTTTCCTACAGAACTCTGTGTTCCAGGGTTTAATACGAAAACTACCATTTAATACCAATTTCACTCTGCCGCTTCAGCTCTGAGGGAATAGAACATGGCACAATAAAAATTCAATCATGTTTCCCCTTTGCAAATAGCTAACACATTTGCCTGGAAAAGTGTCTCTTTTATAGGAATCGAGATAAAGCAAATGCTTAAAGGCATAGAATCCTCAATTAATACCCTATTTTAATGCTACAACATGGTTATTCACGGTGTCACAGTATTTGTATTTCTGTTTAAAATGAATCGTTCCTTAAAAAGTATTGAAATAATGTCATATAACGCCTCGAAAGTGTTATCCTTCTAGTAAACCTGAAAACAGAAATGTCAATCCACCCAAGACCAAGTACAGGAGGTTTTTGGCCATGGCACACGTCTGCCACATGCGATCACAACTGGATATGCCTCATCCCGACCCGACTACATCTCATTCCGTGCCCCAGCCACATCCATTACTTTGACCCTGTAGGTGGTATAAAATATGGGCAGCGTTTGACTGGCACAGCTGAATAGCCCAATCCTGTCCCCTGCCCCTGCTGGGCCCTGCTCTAGCTGCAACCCCCCTGCAGTCTCCCCGCCTCTACCTTTTCTCTTTAAGGGACATGTCTGAGGCCCAAGAGGAAGTTCTGGAGCAGTGGCAATAGCTTCATGCAGGGAGCGGGTCTGAGCCCACAGGGCCCAGTCTGACCTTGAATATCGGAAACTTCTGAAAATTGTCAGGTCTTAGAATAGTTTAAGGCTCGTTACATCAACAAGTCCAGTGAGCAAAGTACAAATTAACCATGTTTCTTCCCCCATAATCGCCATGTTTTTTTCTCCCATAATGCAGCTTTTCCCAGAATTCCAGCATCGTTATGTTTGCAAAGTGGAGTTGCACCAGAAGCAATTGCATCAAAATTTGCAATTCACTGCAAATCGGACAAAATACTACCTGAATAGTCCGGGGCATGGACTATTTAGGTATGAAAAATAAACCCCCCGAACAATGTTGGTATCTATTAAAATTTTTGCATAAAACAGCTCATATGTAAAACCCTGCTTCATCTAAATAAACCATTTTCATAATAATATATTTTTTAGTAGTATTTGCCATTGGGTAATCCGAAATAGAAAATTGTCATTTTAAAAAATAAGGGCAGCCCCATGGGATCCTAGGATTCACGGTGCACCCAAACAAACCAAACCAACCATACGTTAGGTCACATGAGCCAATTAACAGACAGAGCTCTGTCTTTTGCTTCCTGTTACACTTAGGGGCAGATTTATCAAGGGTCGAATTTCGAAGTGGAAAATACTTCAAAATTCGACCATCTAATAGAATCCTCCGACATTCGAATTCGAGGATTTTATTCATCGTATGATCGTAGTACGATTGTACTCCGATTCGTACAATTTTCCTTTGAAACCCAAAAACTTAGAAATATGCTCTAGCAGGTCCCCATAGGCTAACATAGCACTTCGGCAGGTTTAAGTTGGTGAAGTATTGAAGTCGAAGTTTTTTTTTTTTTAAAGATTATCGAATAGTCAATAGATTTTTACTTCGAAGTCGAAGTAAATTTGAAGTCGTAGTATCCTATTCGATGGTCTAAGTATCCAAAAAAATACTTAGAATTTTGAAAATTTCCTCTAATTCACTTTGACCCTTGATAAATCTGCCCCTTAGAGCTGTACAGGCCCGGATTTGTGGAAAGGCCACCAAGGCCCGGGCCTAGGGTGGCAGTATTTTAGAGGGTGGCATGCTGCCCAACCACATCCACATTGGTTCAAAAACACCGGGGATGCGCTGAATTTTTTAATTTCCTGAGGTCAGTCCCCATTGATCCAGTCCCGAAAATTTGCACGAATAAAGGGGAGGGGACAGGGGTGACAAACGGCAGTGGGCCTAGGGGCGCCCGCTATATAAATCCGGCCCTGGAACTGTAGTATTTCTGGTCAGGTGATCTCTGAGGCAGCACACAGACCATCACAGAATGGTGGTTCAAGGCAAGAGATGTAAAAGGACAATATTTATTTAAATATATAGCCCAGTTTGGGAAGATTCTTTAATATGCCAATTAATATAATAAAAACTATCACTTGCTCAAGTATTCATTTTGGGGGTATAGTTTTCCTAATAAATGGGATCTTATGTGAACACTACTGCATACAGTATGTAAATGTGCCCTTATTTTTATCTACTGCCAGCAAGCCTCTTCACAAGTACCTTCCATTTATGGGTTAACAATATGCATGTGTATAAAGAGAGGAAGGGTACTGACACTGTATCCCAAAAACAACGCCAACCTACTGATGCTAGACCGGTTTTTTATACACTGGATATACAAAGACTGCATTTGATGTAGTGTAATCTATATATTGACATTAGATGTCTGAACAATGAGAAGAACATACACCGCTGTAAAAAAAAAAATACTCCTCCTGACAGATCCACTCCAATGTGATTCATGGTAACTGTGCCTTGTAAAGTATAATTGCTTTAATACACAAGCAGAATATAATGTATAAGGAAATGCTGAGCAGTACAATGTTGTACTACATGTACCTGTGCTACTTTTATTCTAAGTGCAGATAGGTATTTATATTAAATTATTGGATAACCAGACCTGGAGCAAATTTTGACCAGGTTATTATATTACTCGTTTATTCCTTGTAGAATTATTAAACAGTCTCTTCTTGGTCCTCTGTTAGTATTGCACTGCTTTTAGCTATACAGGTATGGGACCTGTTATTCATAATGCTCGGGACCTGGGCTTTTGCCAGATAACGGATCTTTCCGTAAATTGGATCTTCATACCAAAGTCTACTAGAAAATCATGTAAACATTAAACAAACCCAATAGTCTGGTTTTGCTTCCAATTAGGCTTAACTATATCTTAGTTGGGATCAAGTACAAGCTACTGTTCTATTATTACAGAGAAAAAGGAAATCATATTTTAAAAACTGGATTATTACTGGAGTCTATAGGAGGGCCTTTCCATAATTTGAAGCTTTCTGGATAATGGGTTTCCATATAACAGATTCCATACATGTATAAACAACTCGGTTTCCCCCTCGTGACCTTCTGGGTCCATTGATACATATGGTTGCAATGGCAGAAATGCTGAAAGATGAGAAGAAGGATATGGCACCAAGGAATATATACAGCAGCCCTACACATTACTAATAACTAATAAGAGAGCAGCATTATGTCCTTTCTGTGTGTTTAGTATCTGTTTGTTACCTGCATAGCAGCCACTATCAGTGTTGGGCTAGCCTTGGAGGGTAGCCATTAATCTCCTAGGCTGGTGGGTTCTACTGCTTTGTTTAAGACATAATTTAATTAATACCCATACAATCCAAGATGTAGTTCACCGTTAAATAAATTTTTAGTATGTTACAGAATGATCTATTATTTGCAACATTTACGTTCAGTTTTTCTTTATTTTTATAGTTTTTAAACTATTTACCTTCCTTTTCTGTCTCTCTCTCTCTCTTTAGCTTTCAAAAGGGGGTCACCAACCCCAACAGGCAAAAAACAATCTATTGCTCTGTGAGACTTTTTTTATTAGGTATGGGATCTGTTATATAAAATGTTCAGAACCTGAGGTTTTCCATATAATGGGTCTTTCCATAATTTGGATTTTTATACTTTAAATTGACAAATTGTTTAAACACTATATCAACCCAATAGTTCTGCCTCCAATTAGGATTAATTATATCTTAGATAGGATCAAGTACACTCTACTGTTTTATTATTACAAAGAAAAACTTGGAATTGTTTGATTAAAATAGAGCCTATGGGAGATGGCCTTCCTGTAATTTGGAACTTTCTGGATAACAGTGTAATGCTAACTTGGGCTAGGCAGACCTGACGGAGTTAATGTCCAGCTAGTGCTTGGAGCATGAGTTACATAAGGCAGGGCCTTCGCAAAGTGGAAGGATAAAGGTGTGGTGTAGTATAACTACAACTCCCACAGATTACTGTGCAATAAAAATAGGAAAGAATGGACGCCAGAAGGTTCTTGCAGTGAAAACAGATGAAAAAGTTTATTGTTTAAGACAAAAGACAGGTGGATGAGAAAGCTGAGGAATGTGCCTCCCCTGAGGATTGTAATCAAGTAGAAAGGCAGACCTCCAGGCAGATGTACCTTGAAGTGGTCCGGATCCCACCCAGCAGAGTGGTCAGGGTGAAGAAGTCTAAGCCTGACGCCTTATCCACTGTGGTCCCTTCATTTAAGCAATCTAGGAAACTTGGGAAGCTACTCCATGCTACAGATCCTTGATGGAGCACAAAGCTGCACTTTCTATATTTCCTCTTTATCTTACACTCCTAGAGAGTCTATAACAAATATTAGTCTGTTTCTAGCTAACCTCATTCATGGTGTCCCGACTCCCCAACTCAGACAATAGAGGTACACTGGTCCCTCTAGGGCAAAAGAGCTTTACTGGGCCTTGGTGTACCCAGGCTCAATGGGAACATCCAAATGATTAGGACACCAGGAGCCAAATAGGAAGATCCACCCCTTTCCATGCACTATATTAAAGTGTGGCAGGAAGTGGTCATTACACTTCTTGGCCAATAACTAAGATATGTAGATTAACACTAGATACATGGGCTTTTGCCCAGCAATTAGGAAAAAGGCGGAAGGGTAAGGATGTAAAGTCATAGGGACACATTAACCCTATGGGTCCCTACAACAGGTTTCTGGATATCAGATCCCACACCTGTACTTGTCTATCTAATAAGTCCCTTTCCTATTTACATTCTAGTTGCTCATTCATACCACTGCCTAAATGTTACTCTAGCAACTATTTAGCAGCTACAACAGCTGAGGATCTGTGCTGCTGAATGGAGCTGAGATACATTCAGCCTCCAGACAAATGCATTATATTAATTAGCAATGACCATACACATATATTAGATACACACACATATATATACCGTATATACTCGAGTATAAGCCGAGTTTTTCAGCCCCAAAAATATGCTGAAAAACTCTACCTCGGCTTATACTCGGGTCAAGCGCAAAAACGGTCGCCGGCGCCTAAGAATATCCGCCGGCGCCTTAGAATAGTAGCCGATGCCTAAGAATATTCGCCGGCGCCTTGGAATACTAGCCGGCGCCTAAGAATATTCGCCGGCGCCTTAGAATAGTAGCCGGTGCCTTAGAATAGTAGCCGGCGCCTAAGAATATTCACCGGCGCATTAGAATAGTAAGAATAGTAGCCGGCGCCTAAGAATAGTCATCCAAAAACGAGATTGAAACTTACCAGAAGCTGCTGCATTTCTCACCCTCGGCTTATACTCGTGTCAATAAGCTTTCCCAGTTTTTGGAGGTAAAATTAGGTACCTCGGCTTATACTCGAGAGAGAGAGATAATTTTTTCTAAAAACAAGGACCCATTGTGACCGGCCTTGAATACAAAGCTTTTCCGTCTCACATTACTTATCCAAAAGTAAAAAACATCTTCATGCCGCAGAGAGAATGTTATCAAGTAATTGCTGCATGAGGACAGCCAAGTTATAGCTGCATTTAATATAATTCATTGCACTCAGCAGATTTATTTGTTTCTGCCTGAGATCCCAGTCTCGCATCTGCACATAGTTCTTTCCAAAGGATGACGGCCACTGCATAAGAAACAAACTTGGGCCCAATATCATTTGGATGGCATCCAACAGAAGTAGCATTAGAGCAAACAACAAACCAAGCTTTACGTTTGGAAGAAAATGTAATTGTATTTGTTCCTTGGAAACCCCTCACTACCTCCCCTGCTCTTGGTCTGCATAACAGGGTTTTCAGTTGTGTAGCATCTTAACCATAATACCTTCTATATCATTTCTCCTAAAGTGCAAACCCCTCCTGCTCGTGTCTTTGTCTGTTACTAACTGTCCCTGCCTTGTGATTCTATTGCAAACAACCTCTCACAGATATTCTGCAGTATTTTCCATCACAGTTTGCAGTTAGGTATTCATGTTTGCTTGTCAGAGCCTCAAATGACCTTTGTATCTACAATAACAGTCTGTGCATTGTAGGCCAAGTTCCTTTCTGTCTAATGTTTTGTTTTTTTCAAAACACATCAGTTAAAGGGGACCTGTTACCCAGACACCCAAAGCTGTATAATCAAAGTCCTTTTCAACCAAACATGTAACTTGAATCATTGTTTTTATTAAAACATCCATACCTGTTACAAACTTGTTTAAGAATCTCAGCTGTCAATCACATCTTGCTTACCCCTCATCCTTACCTTAGGCATAGAGGTGGAGCAGGCAATTCATTTCACTTTTGATTCTGCACCTCCTAGATGTCACTGCACTCCCCACATTTCTCTCCCTCCTCACCATCTAATTGTGAAGCCAGTGCATGGGCTTTAGCATCAGATGCCCCATTCTGGCGAATAAACAGATTTTTTTAATATTTAATTATGAAATCTGACATGGGGCTAGACATGTCTTTGCAGGTGCCTTCAGTCATGTGACTTGTGCTCTGATAAACTTCAGTCACTCTTTACTGCTGTGCTGCAAGTTGGAGTGATATCAACCTTTCCCCCAGCAGCCCATCACCAGAACAATGGGAAGGTAACCAGATATCAGCTCCCTGGTAGATATGAAACTAGCACTCAATAGTAAAAATAGTAAAAATCCAAGTCCCACTGTGACTCCTCCAGTTACATTGAGTGGGAAAAACTATAATAAAAAAAGCAGTTCCCTTGTGAAGGGCTGGCTCTTTTTGAAAGCAATTGGCTTGGCAAAATGATCAGAGTTGGCTGCCTACACACCAATATTACAACTGAAAAAAAATACACTTGTTGGTTTGGGGATTAAATTTTATATGGTACAGTGAATTATTTTCAGTGTAAACAGTGTCATTTAGAAATAAAAACGACACCATAAAAATCATGACAAAATCCCTTTAAACTGTTTTATTCCGTGTGTGGTGATTCATATCAAACCATTATCAGGGCTTCAGTACTGTTATAATCAGTGGCCAAATAAGGCTATTACCCAGGGCCCACCATAACGAGGCCCCACTATCAGATCTTTCTGCTATAACATTTGACTGAAACATCCCATAAAAATGGTAAACCTCTTAACCATTCTAAACTTTATATTAGAACACATATATGCAGGGATATTTCTCAATTAACAGCTTGTATTGCTGTTCCCTTATCTGTTGTTCAAGGTCAATGCAACTGGACCTCATGTCTACTTAAGTAAACACTAGCTATTTCTTTATTTCCTGCCTTATTATATTGAAGTTCTACTGCTTGAGAGTAGTAATAGGAGCACAACAATGATCTTTGCCCTCAGCCCACTGGTACCTTAAAACCACCCTGCCCATTACACTCCAGTGTTTAAAAATACATTCCACTTTTCCATGACCCCCATCTCCTCAGAATTGCCCAAGTAAATCAAGCAGCTAGGAGATATCAAAGGGATAAATACCTAATCTGTAATGCTAAAGACAATGCAAGGCACAATTCCAATACACTACCCAAATCTTAACAACTAATGTCTTATAATAGAGAAAATATCAAAATAAAGTATATGCCCGACTACATCCCAGCCTTTAGCTCTAGGCTGCTCACTATTAAGGCCCCAAGTTTTTGCAAAAACTGGAGATAAGTAGTTATTGAAATATGGTAAAATCCTTTTAATTGCGATGGAAGAAAATGCTGTCCCTTGTTGTACTCAAGTACTTTGACACAAAGAGCTAATGAAAAGGCATGCTTTGTAGCTCATCCACTGCTCAGCTAACACAAATGTGCACTCACCCAGAATTCATTAACGATAATGAGTAGACATTAACCTTGTCAATAAATCTATTTATGTTTTGGATCTTTGTGGCAGACAGCTTCCTGCATTTCACTGTCTACAATCTATCCAATATGTGGTGGAATTTCCATTCTACAATAATTATCATGTATCATAACCATTAAACTTAATGCAGATCTTTATATGGTGACTTTGTTTCAGGAAAAGTTATTTTGAAAAACATCAAATACTGTGCACATATAACTTTCAACAAAAACTGTTGTTATACTGTGTATAAAAACAGGTTGTTGGGTTACTAGACCAGAACTAACTCAACCCTATATTTGCCATGACCTATAGTTGCTGAATAGAACCATATACCCAGGACTGGCTGAAGGCCAACTGCTCAGGATAAACCTCCAGGTTCCATATCCAATAGGGCCAGCCCCTGCCTTACAAGGCAAGCTCTTTTCCTTTACAGGGCACAATGATTTAACTGGTAAACCTGAATTTATTACACATACAGTATAAGGATTTCTATGGTTTAATAATTGCAGGGTAAGTGTGACAGGAGAAAAGAAATAAACATGAAGCACCTACAGTACCTGGCTTACCATACCATGGTGCTCTACTAAAGTAATGGGACCATTAAAACATGTCTGGACGTTCTGGAGGCAATCAACCAGCTTCCAGAGAGGCCCATGATTACAACATTACACTACTACAAGTCTTAAACTGCAACTGATGATGGAGAAGAGTAAAAAACTCTTTGATTGCCCTATATTGTCATTACTAGAGTCAGTTACTGATATTCCTCTTAGATGCAGTGATGTAACTACTATACTGGAGACCCGGGGGGCCCGGCAAAAGGGGGGCAAAGACTACAGGATCTGATGTATCTTATTCCACCTCCTCAACCTGTCTTGTACCTTTAAAAAGCATGATCTGGGCCAGGGAGGTGCAGCGCAAGCAAGTTGGGAGGGAAAACCCAGGGAAGAGTGACTGTTCACATTGGGGCCCTCTCAGTAGATTTCATTGGCGGATGGGCACAACTATCCCAAGTTACGCCGCTGGTTAGATGTAAACATTTTGGATCACTGAGATGGAGCATTGACAGTGTGTCTAGGACTCAAGTGAGTATGCAACTGTCTAACAAGAACAGTCTCTCTCTAGTGAATATTTCAGTTTCTCCATACATTATCAGTTTTATGTGACTCTGTTTACTCTGCGCTATGGTTGAATACCCTACTCCAATTTAGTTCAGTTGAAGAAACCACCATACACTTCCCAAAAATGCAATCTAAACCAATGATGATGGTTCAGCTGCTCTTCTAGACCCGTATTAGTGGAAGAAGATTTTTCAACCAAGGAGATAGCCCAGCAAAATGCATTTGTAACCTGCAAGTGAATGGCAAAATATATAAATTCTTCTTTATGTTGCAAAAATGGTCATAAGAGACACATGACCAGGTTTTCCATTTTGAGAAATCCTGTGCGACTGAACAGGGTAAATTGGGCAACAATAATATGTGAGCAATTCTCAAGAGATGTGTTTACAAATGAAATACAAAATGAAACTTGTCATTTTCATAATTACAAATCATTAATAGACAATTAACACTCTAGACACTTTAAAAAAAGTTTACAGCTAATGTACCTCTACCACTAACAATGATGCATTTATCAATATCAGTTGCCCGTGACTGACAAACGTAATTGGCCAAACATGGAATAAAAGCCTCATTCATAGATACACACGTATCACATGCTGCATGTAAACTTGCACATATTATGCAGTTGCTACATAAATATAACAGCATTAAAGATGGTATTAATAGATTTCCTTTATTATTATTAGCTCAGGGCAATAACCAATCTGCATGCTTACTAACATACTACTTAACAGATTTTTTTTAACTAAAGATTAATTTGAAACACCCATAACCCCAAAGTACCATACTACCCAGTCAGCATGTATGTGTGATCAACTGCAAAATGGCCTTCAGTATGACTTGAACTGTTTTTTTTAGCTACTAGTATGTGTAGCCAAAAAAAAAACTAAATGATCTGCTCATTCAACCAACAAGCAGAACATTAAGATCTGGCCATATGTTTAAAAAGTCCATAACCTTTCTCATTCCTCCACCCAGTGCTAAGCTGCTAATGCACATTAAAATGAACATTTCACATCACAGGAATGGATGGAGCAACATTATATCCCTCTCCACCTTACAAAATGAACTACAATGAACTAGATACAAGTTCCCAGAGGCAGACTGTTTTTGAAAAGTCAGTATCAAGAGTTTTACTGAAAAACTTTGAGGTGATCTGGAAATCTTTTTTTGTTCTCTGTGGATAGCGCTGAGCTATATAAGGCTCTGAATCCTCTTGTACAGCTGATGCTTGAGTTGTTGTAGGTATTCCAGAAGACATATCCCCAGTTGAACTGGTGTTCATTTCTTCATCATTGTCATCATAAGCCTTTTGGTCTGTTCCACCAGTGTTGCCTTGAAGTTTCTTAAAGTGGGATATATTTCTAGTTACTTGTTGGCCATTGAGCTAAGCAGTGACCATGGTGCCCTTGACTTAGGTAACTTGATAGGGTTCAGGATGATAACTTGCTGCCAGGTCTCACTCTCTTGACAAGAACCCAGTCACCAACTTTCATTGTTTTCTGTGACGACCACCTTGATAAAAATATCTTTTCATCCTCTCCTTTGCAGCAGTGTCATTATGTGTAATGGGTGTACTGGCTTTAGAGGGAGATTTGGCAGTTTGATATGCAAAGATCTAATAAAGAGGGCAGTTGCTGATGGTGTGTGCCATTGCAAGAGTGAAGTGTTTCTCTTTATGGTAGGAGGAATTTGCATAATTCTTGTTGAAAAGTCCTTATGTTCTATGGAAACAATTCTGAGAGATTTGTTGATGGATTGCATAAACTGTTCAACCTTGCCACTGGCCTGAGGCCAGTAAGGAGTAATTTTCCTGTGGGCAAAAGCCTAGGTAAGTGGCAAAAGACTGCAAGTCTGCACTGCTGAAAGGGGGCCATTGTAAGTCTTTACCAGGGTCGGACTGGGGGGCCCAGGGCCCCCCAGGACTAATGTCCAGGGCCCCCTCTGACCCCCCTGCCTCCCTACTATGACGCGCTGAGCACGCTTGCGCGAAGGCGCTGCTCGGCACGCCTGCGTGTAGGCGCCGCCCCTCACTGAAATGTGCCTTGCGCATGCACAAATGGCACTGCGCGGCACATAGAAAAAACTTTTTTTCTTTCAAGTATGATCGGGACTGGGAACTGGCCCGGCGGGGGCCCATTAGGGGTCGGGGCCCACCGGGTTTTTTCCCAGTATCCCGCCGGGCCAGTCCGACACTGGTCTTTACAGTGTCTGGTGTGCCATATTCAGAAAAGATCTTGTCTAATTTGGCCATGACAGCTCTGGCTGAGGTTGCCAAAACAGTGTAATTGAAAGGAAATCTGGAAAAATCATCCATGACGACTAGTAAGTAAGAATGGCCTGGCATGGGACAGAAGTCATGAGCATAGCAGTGTTCACACACACATTTCCAGGCCTTCCCTTGATACTATAGCCTGGTGCACACTCCTCTGGGGAGAAGGCCCTCCCCAAAATCAAAAAACGAAGTGGGACCTGAAGAAAGGGCAAGCCCCCGAAACTTTGTGATTTTGTTTGTGACACAATAAACACTTAGGGGTTATACCCTTTTGCATTTGCCCTTGTCTGCCGTTACATCATTTTTTGTTCCAATGGAGTAAAAGTCAACACTAACTGCAGTCCAAGGACTATCAGTCAGGAGTGTCATTTGCAAGGGTTGTAGTTAGGCGTTGTGTTGCATAAATCATAGTCACTGTCACCTACTGTGCCAGGCAGAGTTCCACTGCTCCCCTGCATAATGTAATAGCATGGCTTTCTTTCTGGCATTTGATGGCTTGGAAAAATATTTCAGAGCGCTTTAGCCACCTACGTTTCCTTGGGACTGATGCACATCAAGACAGGGAAAGTCAGGCAGGCTGGCCATGCTGTGTGGTGGACTGCTGACAGTACTGTAGATTGTGAGTTGTTTTACTGTGATATCTCCAGAGGTGATAACCCAGTGCAGAGTGTTGCGAAACTGGAAGAATGCACACAGAGATGCAAAACTGCAGGGTAGAAGTCAGATTTATTCCTGGCTGCTCTCTCCACACTGTTAGCTCCTGGTACTTTAATTTCTGGTTATCTCTGCACTATGGTGAGCACTGGAGGAGGGGGTGCAAACAGTGTGGTAAGAATCAACCCTGGGCACAATTCCAATACATTACTTTAGTCTTAACATCTAATGTTTTATAAATATCGAAATAAAATATATGCATGACTACGTCCCAACCTTTAGCTCTAGATGGCTTACCACTATGGCCCAAGCTTTTTTTAAAAAAAAGGCTAGAACTAAGTAGACACTGAAATATCATCATTATCATTATATATTAGTTTAATTATGATGGAAGAAAATGCAGTTCCTTGTTATTCTCAAGTACTTTGACACAAAGAGCTAATGAAAAGGCACCAGTGGTATTAGAATGTCTGCATGTTTTGTTTTCCCAGTTAAAAAATACAATATTTTTAATGTGGGAAAAATATGGGGAAAAATACCATTGACATTATTACAATTTCCTCATGTTTGTTTTGACCAAAAAAGTGTCTTTTTTTGTGCTTGGAAAAAGTGTAAATCCATTTCTATGCAATTGAGCAGATGTTCCTTTCTCAAACAAAATGGAAGAGTTTCACTAATCACTGTTGAACACCTTATACATAATTTATGTAAATCTTGATTCCCTGGTTATTATGGAAAATGTATATGAATTTTTCTATTTTTCAACAAAGCCAAATCACCTAGTTTTGCTAATCACTATTGACCATATTATAAATAATTTATCTAACTCTTGATTCCCTGGTTATTGTGGGAAATGTTTATGACTTTAGGGATGCACAGAGTCCACTAATAGGGATTCGGCTGAATCCCCAAATCCTTTGTGAAAGATTCGGCAGAATACCGAACTGAATCCTAATTTGCATATGAAAATTAGGGGTGGGAAAGGAAAATGTGTAAACATTTTTTTTCTTCCTTGTCTTGTGATGAAAAACCCGTCCCGTCCCAAATTAGGATTTGGTTCGTCCAAACACAAGGATTTGGCCGAATCCACATCCTGCAGAAAAAAACGGAATCCTGGCCGAATCCAGTATTCGGTGCATCCCTAATGATATTACTCTATGATTTAAATTCTAATATACTAATTAACAGTACAAAGTGCCTCTGTTCTTGTAAAATATTCAATTGGAGCTCATTTGAGTAATACATATACATATACATTTGTGCTGGGTCAAAATCTATGTTTGATACAATCATATACTGATCATATTCAATAGATTGCTGCAAAGTTTCCCAGTGCACCTGATATGTAATATTGAATTATATTTAATTATGCCTCTGTGTGCTTTTAAATGCAGCTTTCACCTCATTGTCTGCTCTAGCGCATTGATTCTGTAGGAGTTTGATTGCCATGAAATCAGATACCAGTGTGGTTGGCTGCACCATTATAGTATAGAAAAGTATAACAAAGGGTTCAAGATTGTCTTGTTGTGTGCCTACAATGACTCCAGCACATCCACACATTCCTAGATTATGAGGCATGCATTTCAAAATCTCCATAACTTTTGACTTCAGATAAATATTGAAGTCTCCAGGGAAAGATCTGTCCAAACACTAGTCCAAATCACAGTTTGCATAATAAAATGTGAGCACAATTGTCCTTCAAGGTGCCAAACCGTGAAACGTTCTCTTTCCCAGGGAAGTGAAATCACATGAAAACAAAAGTTCAAACTGGTTTTCATTATAACTAACATGAATACAAGGCTAGCGGGACCTGGGCTTATAGAGAATTGCTTAGGAGTGAAGGTGGGGTAATGATCCATTTCACTACAATCTGATAATAATGCTAATGCATATTTCTGCATTCATGTGATGAAGTGGTTTGAATCATTTTGCTAATCAAACCTTGACTTTGTGAAGTCATTTGCTGGCACTGAGCCATTGGAGAGCATGTCCCTTTGAGTTTGAATGGTGCAAGTAAGGTGACATCACACGTCTATTCAAGTTAGCCTATAAGGCACCCAGGGGTGGAGATGATAAACAACTTGAACAGCAAGGCATGGGATGCATGTAACGTAAACAAAAAACACAGAGGAAAAACAATACTTGCAACTCAAAGCCTTCATAGTGATTGGCTCCGGCGTTGGACTGAATCCTGGCCTCAGAGGGGCACCATAAGAAAATAATTTAAGTATCATCCAGAATACTGGGGTTTTCTGGATATTTCTGTAATTTGGATCTCCATATCTTAAATTTACTTTAAATCATTTAAACCTAACAGGCTTGTTTTGCCTTCAATAAGAACTACTTATACCTTAATTAGGATTCAAGACTGATTTTAGGATTTGGTGGAATCCTTTGGGAAAGATTTGGCCAAAAACCGAACCGAAACCGAACCCTAATTTGCATATATAAGTTAGGGAAAAAACGGGGAAAGAGAACTTTGTGTGCAGCACATGGTAAAGACATTTTTGAATTCCTTGTTTGTGTGACGAAATGCAGCGTAATTTTTTTTCGTATTTGGTTCGGCCAGGCACTATAAAAAGCTATTTTTGAGTTGAGTTATTTTATTAAAATTGAGGCTATAAGAGGTGGTCTTCCCGTAATTTGAAGCTTTCTAGATAACGGGTTTCAAGATAATGGATCCCATACCTGTACACAATGGCATATTATATTGTTTCATCAAGTCACTACATGATATGGTGGTCTCTGAAATCCTCATACTTATTTATCCATAGCACCAGCAAATTACCACAATTTGACATCAAACAGGTGTCTTACAATAAATTTACAAACAAGGGTTACAGAGTAAAATGGTCGGATTAGTGGGTCCTGAAATAACTTCTATATTTTACATTTTGGTGCTTACGGTCATCGTTTCTAGGGACAGAAAGAAAATCAAATGAGAATAAGCGTGAATGAGATTGCTGCCTTTCACATTCGTCGGAAGAATGCATGCCAATTATCATGTTTTGTGAGAGTCAGCGGCCTCTCTGACCCATAATCATTGCTTTCAGCAAGTGAAACTCTAGTACTCAAGTGCATTTAAGAATCGGCATTTGCCAGGATGATTACTAATTCATAAAAGAGCAGCGCAAAGGCTGAAAAAATGTTTAAAAACTGAGAAGTCAATTTGTCCAAATATCTTACATTGTGAGAAATAAACAATAACTAATAGCTGCTATTTGTCTTTTCAAGTGCAATTAAAGAAAATTAGCCAATAAATATCCAAAAGCAGCACAGAAGGAACAGAAGTGTTTATTGTATGTTAGAGGGAAGAATATATATGAAGCATCATTCTTCTATTTGCAGAGAAGTTTCATTAGGGGAGACCCAGCTAGGAATGGATTTGGGAGTTTGGAGGCTTCTGTAGTCCCCGGTAGAGCAGGCAGTACTTACTAAAAACATAAAAAGGGAAGGCAATTCACTGTGGATTGGAGGCTGGTGGTGCCAATAAGGAGGAGGAGAGCGACAGAAGTAGAGTAGCTACCTATGCTTTGGCTCCAAAGAGGAGTATAGTAGTACAACCCTTTCTACACCCCACAAGTTCCAATATTTTGTGGCTCGTGCTGCAGTGAGATAAAATGAATGTCAGTGTTCATGCAAATTTTGCACCTTGCACTTTCTTGGCAAATACAACCTAAAGGTGGCCAAACCCTGACCGAGAAAAGCTGGCGACAGACAAAGTCGGCAGCTTATTGGTCAGTGTATGGGGACGTATGACGAGCTTCCGTGATTGATATCTGGTCAATCGGGCAGGCTTAAAATTCCCGTCGGATCAATGACCGCATCCTCATTCCCACCCCCTGCATTGCTGGCCATGTGATCCAATAATTGAGCCCTAGGGCCAACAATTGGATCAGCCTGATATAGCCAACTCAACGTGAGCATGTTGGTGCAATATCCACTTATTTGGCAACCTCTCCAAATGAGCAGATCTGCTAATGTATCGTAAACTTAACTGTCTTCTAACACACTAACTGCTAGGAAAAAACAGTCCCAGAATTTACAACGGTCACTAACCTCATCTGTTCTAAGACCCCTTTGAAAAAGTTCCAGCTTATGATTAACTGATCTTCTGTAACTACTGTACAATTTTATAAATGCTTAAATTACAGGACATCTGTAAACACTTTTTTTTAACCTTTATATACAGAGTTAACAATATGTTGACATGATGGGCAGTAAAGCATTAGGCTCCCAATTCTAAATATTTTTATGACCAGACACAAAGGAACAAGAGTGAATGGTGATTGATAAACCTGTGGTTCTGTGAGCAGATGTTGAAACCAGGCAATCTTGTGAGGGCTGATGGCTTGTTTGGGAACTACAGTCCTGATTTACAGTATTCACTGAATAGGTATTCCTGTAAAAGCCTTTTGACTTTTCTCCAAGATTGATTGCAGTGCTTGTCATTGCAAACCCAGAATTTCAGCCGATGATTTATATGACTAGGTTTTTATCAAAAATGGGCTGGCAGTTGAGCACAAAGTGTAGAATGATTTACTTCCAGCCAAAGTTACAGCTTAGAGCAGAAGTATATTCACTCATTACTTTCTCAGATGCCCCCATATGATCAGCCCACCTTATTCCTATCTACCCTGTAATACTGACTCTCTGTCTCAATTAAATGTATAGCTACACATTGGTAATATATTTTATCTAATTTATTTGTATAAACATATAAAACAAACTGAACTACCCTTGGAAAACCATTTTAGTTTTGGATCATCCTAAATACCAAATCCACATTTATGGTTTCAGATGTATGGTAGGCCAAACTATCATACAATTAAAACCTTATATGCTTTAGAATAAGCATGGAATTATCTACTGCTGCCCTCCTATGAGTAGTGGTATATAGTGTATACTATATAGAAAATAGTCGCTATCACTAAAAAGTCACTGAACTGCAAACCTCAGTGTTACACAACATGTGAGCTTCCAGAAATGGCAACCCTTCTTTTAACCGGTGAAACATTCTGTTTTTGCTGTTTTTGCTTTATTGCACACCTTCAGCAAACAATACCAAAGCCAAACAAATCAAAGTAACAGATTTTAAAGGACAAATATTGCTAACAGTTGCAAAGTCAGTCTAGAGGTAAGAAAGACTAATCCCTCAAACCACCCTATAACTTTTCCCTTTTATAAAATGCAAAGAAAGTATAAGCCTATAGTAAACTGAGAGACACCATTGCTCTAACTATGAGCCTTACCCCAATAATGAGATCCGGATGAGACCGTAATACTCAGGGGTTGAGCCTTCACAACTGTGTGGAGGCAGGGTGTTGTATTACTGTAAATGGGTGCAGTGCACAATAATTGGGCACCAGTGGTTCATGAACAATTTTCTTGAACAATAACTGAACTGATTTATTAGAACATATCCACATAAGATTATAGCACAACAATACAGAAGGCAACCATGGTGGAATATCTAGTATAGGTAAATTTAAAACAACTGGACTTGCTGAGTAATCACAATGCAGACCATTTGTAAAACCTTCCCTCCAACAGAGCTAAGAGGGAGATTAATCTACCCAGAGTTTCTCCTTTTTCCTCTGGAGACACTATCTCCTATCTCTGCTTCCATGACTAGGCAAAAATGACCTTGTGATCTAATCATTTCTTATCACTCCTTGGTGGAGCCAAAGCTGTTCTATATAGGTAATACTAATCTATCTGGCTCGCCTACAGAGACTATTACAGGATGTAGCTATTCCTTACTACACCGGACTAATGATAACTTCACAAGAGGCTCAAATCTATTTAGGAGAAGTTCAGGTAAAAGCAGGAAAAAAAAAACCCAGAATGCATTAATGAAACAGTTCAATGTAAAAATAAAAACTTGGTAAATAGATAGGCTGTGCAAAATAAAAAATATTTGTAATATAGTTAGTTAGCCAAAAATGTAATGTATAAAGGCTTGAATGACTGGATGTCTAACAGAACACAACTTCCTGCTTTTCAGCTCTCTAACTCTGAGTTAGTCAGCGACTTTAAGGAGGGCCACAAATGTTTAGTGAGTTTGCAATTGATCCTTAACATGCAGGTCAGATTCAAAAGCAAACAGTTATGACCCATGTGGCCCCCTGGCAAGTCACTGATTCGTTACTGACCAATCAGTGGAAACCAGAGCCGAGCCAGGCTGGCCAGGTGCCCTAAGCAACCTGGCTGGTCGCGGTGCCAGCTGAGCGTGCACATGCACATATTGGAGCAAAATTTGCATAAGCGCAAATAGACAAAGAAATAGCACAGACAGTCGGGAAGAGAGGGGACAGGACATGGGGTGGGCAACAGAGAAGGTACGTACCTGGCGCCCCCCCAGCTTTATGTACTAGGCACATGCCTACTCTGCCTACCCATAGTTCCGGCCCAGGTGGAAACCAAAAGAGCTTCAAAGCAGTAAGTAGTGTTCTGGCTATTATGTTATACATCCAGTCACTCCAGCCTTTATACATTACATTTTTGGCTAACTTACTATATTAGAAACATTTATTTTGCACAGACTATCTATTTACCCAGTTTTTATTTCTACACTGAACAATCCATTTAAAGACTACTTAGTCAAAAATAAATGTACTGTACATTTAGGCTTAAAGGGTAACTTAACAAAGGAGTTGGCTAGAAATGAGCAATGTTCTTTGTCATCCCAAGGCATTCACAGTAGTGATGAGCTGCTCTTCAAAGATGTCCCACTTCCTCTGTGCTGCTGTCAGAGCAAGTCAGTTATTCAGCGAATTCATATTAACATCACATGGACAGAATTTCAAAATAATATCTGTAGCATCAGCTTCTGTGACAGGGAAACCTGCTGTATTTCTGCTGGATGATTTGTGACGACCCCTAAGATCAGCTTCTCAGCAGCTGCCCAGAGCACACTGAGCATGTGCAGTGCCACTGACACGCCAGACAAAATCCAAGATGGTAAGCTCCGGACACAACTTTAAAGGCCTAAATCGTTACCATTATAGAGCTGATGCCGTAAGTTCAGTATATATAAGTATATACAGCCATGTTTAGAGTGAAATCATGCTGTTTCATGACCATGAGTATTAGAACATCATGTAACTGTTGATCCAAATAAATACAATTAGAATTTATCGAACACTAGACCTGACTGGATTAGATATTTTCATCAGCAAATGAGTAAGACAATTAACCTTGGCATAATTACGTTTCTTTGACTGGAGACATATTGATTTCATGCCTTCAATTAATCCAGATAGCAAACTTGTTGTATTAGCTAGTATGTAAGGGGAAAAATAACTTTCTCCAATAAAGCTGGTCATACATGTGCCAATTAGTGATGTGTGAGTCGGCTTGATACTTGCGGTTCGGGCGTGTTCGGGCCGACCTCGCTGCACCTTTGTGGGTCGCGGGCGGGTTTGAGTTGAGCTCTTCTGCCTGCTCTTCCCACCTGCGATCTTAGACTGACGGCTTCCAACTTCTGATTTTATAGATGTGCACCTGCCCAGTCCCTTTTGTGATGTCATCGTGGGGAGGCATGGATCTATAAATGGAGGGGGTAAGCCAGGTGCGGGCGGGCTTGGGTCGGGTACGGGTCGATCTTTTCTTGACCCACACATCACTCGTGCCAATGTAAGCATATGAAACAAGGTTTAGCGCATGTATCGGTACATGTACAGTGTCTATATTCCAGAACACCTAAAGGGAGAAAAAAACACCCTTACCAAAAACCCAGCCCTTCTCCATCAGCCTTCTCTTCCTATACCCTATGCGTGTACCTGCTAAAATGCTGAGTTGTGCAGCAGGGATGAGGCACCATCTTGCACCACCCGAGCAGGGTCCCTTGTACCCTCTCCATCCATCCGGCTAAAGGGTCCAATGTGTAGTGCTGGTTGTAACACCAAATTGTGTATGTATGTATATATATCTGGAATTTTATAGCACTACTTGTATACACAGCCTGTAAGAGGGGGGGGGGGAAGGGGTTCACCACAGTTCCTTTTGGGTAATTCCAAGTTTCTGCCATTCTCTGAACATTAATCAGTGTCCAAAATGAACCACTATATTGCAGTGGCCATGCTGTATTTCAATGCATATGTAATAGAAGCAATGTATACAACATATGACTGGTGAGATTCTCTACTTTTGTAGTACAGGTATGGGATCTATTATCCATAAAGATCCAAATTATGGGAAAACCATCTCCCGTAGACTCCACCCTAACTAAGATATAATTATTCCTCATTGGAGGCGAAACCATACTATTGGTTTATTTAATATTAAAGTGATTTTTATTACACTTAAGGTATCGAGATCCAAATTACGTAAATATCCCTTATCCAGAAAACCTGATGTCCTTAGCATTCTGGATAGCATGTCTCATACCTGTAATATTTTTCACGTTTGTATAATAAAACTGAGGTGAAACACCAACTACTAAAATCTACAACAGATTTATGGAATTGATTATGACATAAAATACATTAACCTACTATAATAAGTCCGCACATAAGAATTGAAATGATTTTTCCCAGTTTCTACACCACTACAGATATAATGATTTCACTAGGAACATTTTGGGTTTGCTTTTTTTTGCTTTCCGTGAATGAAGCCTAGCATGTAAACAAGGCAATTTTAGATACAAACGCGATGCACAAAAATGAAAGCTCACTAATGGAGAGCACCATGAGCCGAGTGGTTTGATCCCTGCAGGCGGGGAAGGGCCTGCACATTACAGTACATGGAGAGATGATGTAAATTCTTTGGCAGTTTGAATGCATACTCAAGCCTGGGTGTGTTAAAGTGACTGCTGAAACTCTCCCATCACATTGTTGCACGGTCCGTTAAACCTCTCCATGCAGAACCTATTAATAGAGCAATCGTTCCAATAATCAATCTTTAATGCTTCTGTTCGTACTTGGCTACATTTACTGCATCCTGCCTCCTTATAAGCCGGATTTGTTTTCTACCGTGTGCCACATTTTCCGGCCATAAGCAACATTCTCCTGTCATTTGCCATACTCCCTTTGGACGAAGTTATTCATACAGCCCCCCTCCAATAACACCTACCTCCGTGACTCCTGTACTTTCTATAATATAAAGCGAGAAGCAGCTGCCATGAATCAGAACAGGGGCACACGGCACAGAATATATAATTCACACATCAGTTTTCCTGCTGCCACATGCATAATGCTGCAAAATTATAGGAAATCATTAAAGTCCCTGCCGTTGGGAGCCGCTTCGGGTGCAGAAACACAGGCCACGTCTTATATGAGAAATGGAAAGAGTGGTCACATCCTACACTTAGTTCTCCCAAAGGGCAGGAATGCTGAGCACCAGATCCACTGAAACGTTAGATTCCTTGCTTAACTATAGACTTTCTAAGCTTAATGCTAATCATTTGTTTGCTGTTCCTAAAAATATGTAAGTAGAGATGTCCAAGAGGGTTTTTATTTTTTTGCATGTGTATTCCTCTGGGATTGTTGCTTAAGCAACATATTTAGCAGAATCCCTACTCTGTTTTCAATAATTGTGAATAAGATAAGCACGGAAGCAGCTGTGTGATCCGAATCATTAAAAGCCTGTGATATTTCTATTCCTGATCCCAATACAGCCCAAGGCTACGGTCGTCGCAAGGCAGGCATATTTTCAATAATCATAGACTTACCGTTGTGCAGTTGTCACCACAGATTGCTTCATTTACAACTCTTCAGCGTGTTTCTAGCAGTGCTGGCGTTGGCAGCCAGGCCAGCCTCATTCAGCAAATGAATTCACAACATGTATCTGCCGTATCAAGCCGGACTGGGAAGGATGTACTACAGAAAGGGGGAATCACTGGCTGGAAAGAGAAAAATCTCTACAGACAGGATATTCTCTAAGGGTAGTCATGAGGAAGGTACAGATGCACGCACAGAAAGCAATATGGCTTAGCCTGAGACTCATCAGCAGTTTGAAAAGACCAGCCTTACAGCGTTTGTATTTAAAAGCAAAATGATGGACGTGCCTGGGTAGTGTGAATCCCAAGAAGGCTGCGTGTGTGTGTGTTCTGCAGCAGCATTGCAGCCACTGGGAGTATACACAGGCTGACAATTGACAATATATGATCTTTTTTTTTTTTAATTTCTTCATTGATTTGCAGAAGTGCCCTGATTTCATATATGGCCAGGGCTGAAACACTAGCACTCGTTTTACTGGGAGGAAAGGGAAAAAAAATGACATTTAATCAAATGGATGGAACTCATCAAGGCCGATTTAATTTCCTTAGCGAGAGTAGTGGGAAGCCAATTAGTGCCTTGGAAAACAAATTAAGTTAGATCACAATCAAGGGGGCACATGATATTCATATAATAACACAGAACCACAGTATGATGCTGCAGAATTATAGCCATTACCTTAAGGGAGTGGTTCACATTTTAGTTAAAGGAAAACTATACCCTCAAAATGAACATTTAAGCAACAGTTTATATCATATTAAGTGACATATTAAAGAATCTTGGCAAACTGGTATATATATTTAAGTAAATATTGCCCTTTTACATCTCTTGCCTTGAACCACTATTTCGTGATGGTCTGTGTGCTGCCTCAGAGATCACCTGACCAGAAATACTACAACCGTAACTATAACAGGAAGAAGTGTGCAACCAAAAGACAGAATTCTGTATTTTAATTGGCTCATTTGACCTAACATGTATGGTTTGTTTATGTGCACAGTGAATCATACGATCCCAGGGGGCGGCCCTTATTTTTTAAAATGGCAATTTTCTATTTAGGATTACCCAATGGCACATACTACAAAAAAAATTATATTATTATAAAAATGGTTTATTAACATGAAGCAGGGTTTTGCACATGAGCTGTTTCATGCAATATCTTTATATAGAAACCTACATTGTACGGGGGGGTATAGTTTTCCTTTAACTTTTAGTATAATGTGGAGAGTGATAGTGTGAGACAATTTAAAAATGGCTGCTAGGTAGAGATGGCGCGAACTGTTCGCCGGCGAACTTGTTCGCGCGAACATCGGGTGTTCGCGCTCGCCGGAAGTTCGCGAACGTCGCGCGACGTTCGCCATTTTGGGTTCGCCATTGTTGGCGCTTTTTTTTGCCCTCTCACCCCAGACCAGCAGGTACATGGCAGCCAATCAGGAAGCTCTCCCCTGGACCACCCCCCTTCCCTATAAAAACCGAAGCCCTGCAGCGTTTTTTCACTCTGCCTGTGTGTGCTGAAGAGATAGTGTAGGGAGAGAGCTGCTGCCTGTTAGTGATTTCAGGGACAGTTGAAAGTTTGCTGGCTAGTAATCGTTTTGATACTGCTCTGTTATTGGAGGGACAGAAGTCTGCAGGGTTTTGAGGGACATTTAAGCTTAGGTAGCTTTGCTGGCTAGTAATCTACCTTCTACTGCAGTGCTCTGTATGTAGCTGCAGTGGGCAGCTGTCCTGCTTCTGATCTCATCTGCTGACTGCTGCAATAACAGTAGTCCTTGTAAGGACTGCTTTTATTTATTTTTTTGTTCCAATACAGAGCAGTATCAAGCAGATTACTAGCCAGCAAACTTACTATCATCTGTCCCTGAAATCACTAACAGCTCTCCCCCTACACTATCTCTTCCAAGCACACACAGGCAGATTTTTCAGATACATTTTTGCCCTTGATCCCCCTCTGGCATGCCACTGTCCAGGTCGTTGCACCCTTTAAACAACTTTAAAATCATTTTTCTGGCCAGAAATGTCTTTTTTAGATGTTAAAGTTCGCCTTCCCATTGAAGTCTATGGGGTTCGCGAACCGTTCGCGAACCGCTCGCATTTTTGCGCAAGTTCGCGAATATGTTCGCGAACTTTTTTTCCGACGTTCGCTACATCCCTACTGCTAGGGTCTAAATTACCATAACAACCAGGCACTGATTTGAACAAGAGACTGGAATATGAGTAGTGGAGGGCCTGAGCAGGAACATGAGTAATAAAAAGTAGCAATAACAATAAATTTGTAGCTTTACATAGGATTTGTTTTTAGATGGGGTCAGTGACCCCCATTTGAAAGCTGCAAAGAGTCAGAAGAAGAAAGGCAAATAATTAAAAAACTACAAAAAAAAAGACAAAATAAAGGACAATTGAAAAGTTGCTTAGAATTTCCCATTCTATAACATGCTATAAGTTAACTTAAAGGAATAGTTCAGTGTGAAAATAAAAACTGTGTAAATAGATAGGCTGTGCAAAATAAAAACTGTTTCTAATATAGTTAGTTAGCCAAAAATGTAATATATAAATGCTGGAGTGAACAGATGTCTAATAAAACAGCCAGAATCCAACTTCCTGCTTTTCAGCTCTATAACTCTGAGCTAGTCAGCGACTTGAAGGGGGGCCACATGGGACATTTCTGTTCAGTGAGTTTGTAATTGATCCTCAGCATTCAGCTCAGATTCAAAAGCAACAGAAATGACCCATGTGGCCCCCCCTCAAGTCTCTGATTGGTTACTGTCTGGTAGCCTGGGCAACCAGTCAGTGTAAACAAAGAGAGTTGAAAAGCAGGAAGTAGTGATCTGACTGACTTGTTATACATCAAATCACTCCAGCCTTTATACATTACATTTTTGGCTAACTTACTATATTAGAAACATTTTTTATATTGCACAGCCTATCTATTTACCCAGTTTTTATTTTTACACTGAACAATTCCTTTAAAAGTGAGCCACCCCTTTAAGGCACAGTGGCCAGCAAGGACCAGGTAAAGACAGTAAAAGTCAACTGGTCCAAAACCAAATGGCCAACCACAAACTTTACGGTTCAGTACAGTGTATGTGGGCCTGGGAAAGGGCTAATATATGCAGCAGATCAATGTATTGTTCTGTTTATACATCTGCACTTCGACTGCCATATTTTTATTTCTGTTTAGTATATAGCATATGGGATGCGCTATCCATAAAGCTTCATATTACGGGAAGGCGATCTCTCGTAGATGGCATTTGATTTTCTTTTTCTCTGTAATAATAAAACTGTACCTTGTACTTGATCCAAACTGACATATAATTAATGCTTTTTTGAGGCAAATCAAACCTATTGGGTTTCATTAATGTCTAAATTATATTATAGTAGACTTCTATATCCGGAAAATCCCAGGTCACAAGCATTCTGGGTAACAGGTCCCACACCTGTATACATATATATATACACACACACAAACAGACATATTTGCCAGCTAATGAATCTTGAGCCATAGCTTAAAGCCTCACGATGCATGACTAATAAGCAATACATGTCAGTGTGTGTTGCCCTAGTTTCTTTGCAGCATGTGGATTTTATTAGATGTTGCTGTAAAGTGTTGGGCAGAAAACCAACAGAAAATATATAGGTGTATATTGTATATTGGCTCTTTGATCTATAGAGCGTGCTGCCACATTAACATCAGAGCAACACAGATTAAAGAGCTGACCAGGAACATACACAGAACTATAGTCTGGTCTTCTACATTGTAAGGTATTAAAATAGTTTAAGCCAGTAACATTAAAATCAACATGCTGCATAAGAGAAATCGATAGACAGGTCAGCAAAGCTATGGTCAGACAAAGGCTGTAGGTCTGCAGATAAATGGAAGATCAGGCTGGGTGTGGACACATGGAGCAGATTTCAACTTGAAAACACTAGAGAAAGATTTTGTGCCAAAATCCACAACATGTCTCTCCACCAAGGGTGCTGCTGACACAAGTAGGGGGTTATTTATCAAAGTCCGATTTTATCTCAACATTTTCTGTTACAAACTCCGATCAAATCTGCTCTGTTTTTTACCCTTATTTATTATTACATTTTCCAAAAAATTTGCTTTGCGGGAAAAAAAATAGGTTTTTAAGATATTTTCACCCGAAAACTCAGATTTCTTATGCTTTTTTGCCTGGGATATGGCACAAAACCCAGCGCACATCAAAAAATCATTGGGACTTCTCCCATTGACTTATATGCAACCTTGACAGGTCTGAGATGACGGATTTTCAAATTTAGACTTTTAATACATTCCGAAAAATTTGTGATTTTTTAAAAGTCCGATTTTATTAAAAAAATCAAAACATTTTCGAGATTTTTGCATTGAGAGTTTAGTAAATAACCCCCGTAGTGTTGCCACCTCTCCGGTTTTCACACAGACAGCCTGGTTTTCAGGAGGGCTGTCCAAATTAGGGAATCTGGACAGATCTTTAAAATGAATGGCATAATCCCACCCCTGATGTCATAGGCACACCCCGGGGCCATCACCCGCCCCACCCCTGATATCACCTGTCCGCCCCCCAATGACACCACGGCTGTCCCCTGTCTGGTCTCCATGTCAGCAGAAGGTGGAGGTGTGAAGTCAGGCTGTTTCTCAGTCTGTGTTAAATTGAAGGCTGAGTAACAGCCTTGTCTGACTTACCGCTAATGAATACTAATGACAGAGCAGAGATTGTCTGCAAATTGCCCGCTTCGTGTTTTTTCAGGCTGATATCAGCTCGGCTCTGTGTAACAGCTCACTGATTTCGGTGAATCCGCTTCTCTCCAACTCATTAATACTCATTAAGTCACACATACCTAACTTCTGGTGGACCACGTCTCACTCAATCCTTTTTTTTTTGCAGTACATTATTGTTATGAATAATTAAGGAGCCTTCCTCAAACAGTTGCCACAGAATAGGAAGCACAGAACTGTAATGAATGTCAATGTACAATGTATCCTTAACATTTGCTTTCAATGGAACTGAGAGCCCTAGTCCAAACCATGAAAATAAAACCCCAGACCATTATTCCTCTTCCACCTTTATTATCAGCATTATGCATTCAGGCTGGTAGAGTTCTCCTGGCATCTGCCTGACTCAGACTTTTTCAACAGAACGCCAGATGGTGAAATGCCAATCGTCACCCAAAGGAAGCATTTCCACTCCTCCACAGTCCAAAAGAGGTGACCTCTAAATAATTCTAGTGGAATGTGAGATGTGTTTGCCTGAATAGTTCTTGTTCTTTTGGAGACTGTTTGGACCTCAGCAGAGCGTAAAATGGCTAAAATTTTGTATGATACATTTGGCATTTTTAAAAAGACGAAAAAAAAGACCAGATTTTAGTATCACAATAGCCTTGGATATTATGCTTGTCCAAGAAATCGTCCAAGCCCCACTTACAAGCATTAACAGAATCAGCCATCACAACATCATCTGGCAGGGCATTCCCCAACCTCCTTTTCACACCAAACGAGTGAATTTCTTAACCATTTGCCAACCTGTGTGCTGGGTCAAATCGGCAGATTCAGTCACTAGCCCACGGGCCAACCACCAGATCATTCTGTAGGAGTATGAGACAACAACCACATCAACACACAGATGCGGTTCTCACCCAACAGAACCTGTCCTACAGATATCTGGAAATTGTTGGCCAAATATTAGTTATTCAGGCAGTCCCAAGCTCCCCATACAGGGAACATTAAGTTGCTGACTAGGTCTGTCGGGTATTATTTATCGACCAATGTATGGCCAGCTTAATCTAATTACATCAAAGTTAATCAACATATTAGGGGCTTGATTATGCCACATATTGTTTAATAAACCAAATTCTTGGAAGAATATTCTTTTTCTAAATTATTAGAATATCACTAAGGGTTCCTGTAGCTGGGCCTGTACATACAGTACTGTCGGGTTTGTAACTCTAATTTAATTTACAAAATCATTGATCTTAACGTAATATAAGTAAAGAGATGTTGGAAAATGATGGTGGTGCTGATTTTCTCTTTTACTGGTCAATAAGAGGGATGCTAAATATTACAATTCAAAGGCTGTCACAGAATTTTCTATATAGCTGGTCGAAAAAAGGATTTTCTCTACTTGGGGTTAGTAATTACTAAAGACTATGAAGACTGGGCTTCAAATAATAGCAAAACCCTACTAGCTTAACTAAAAATAGACATACAGAAATGGATCAAACAGCCAATTTCTTAATGTGATGCCTAGACTGTTATATTTATTCCAGTGTATTCCTCTCCCATTCCCATCGGCTTTGCTGAAGTCATTTCAATCGATCATCACTATATTTATTCCAGTGTATTCCTCTCCCATTCCCATCGGCTTTGCTGAAGTCATTTCAATCGATCATCACTAAATTTATTTGTAACAATCACCCCCCTAGAATTAAGGTGTCCACATTGCACAGGACCAAATCCGAAGGAGGGCTAGGTCTTCCAGATTGCCTACGATCCCATCAGGCCTCTGTTCTGACTAGAATTATTGACTGGTCTCATCATCTTGATAACAAAGACTTGACTCACTTGATCCATCTCCCATGGGTAGACAGGTTACATAGAAGAATTATTCATAACACATATGCAACTTTGAATTATACTCTGAAGGTGTGGGATATGCTTAAAGGGAATATGAAACTTACCAAGTACCCCTCCCCACTGATGCCTGTTATGAATAATCCTGCCTTCCCTCCAGCATTAAAAGAGAATACTTTTAAAGATTGTTTAGTAGCAGACCACTTACAATGTATTCATCTGATGGCTCGTGGTCAACTAGCTGACTTAAGGTGGCCATACACGGAGAGATCCGCTCGTTTGGCGATCCTAACGACTTTTGGCCAGATCTTGATCAGGGAAGCCCGTCGGGGGGCCCCATACACGGGCCAATAAGCTGCCGACTCGGTCTGTCGGCAGCTTTTATCGGCCCGTGTATGGCCACCTTTAGAAACGTTGCGGTTTCTCTCCGTTATCTCCAATACTTTCAGATCAGGCACTTTTACATGCATCTAGGGGGCAAAGAAAGGCTAGGTAGGGACCTTACCCACTATGAAACCTTATGCTCCACCAACAGCCCACGAGTCATACAACCTCAACACTTTACAAACTTCTCAGCCTCGGGGGGGGGGGATAGCAAGTATCTGCTTTTCATTAGGGCTTCGGAAAGTGATATTGGGATTGATTTACCTGAAGAGACGCTAAGAAAGGGCATAAATAACATGATTTTTAAGTTCTCGATGCAGTAAAACCCAAGAATTGAATTATAAGATCCTCACCAGAAGGTAACATACACCCCATAAAATGAAACAAATTTTCCCGAAAGCAAATAATATTTGTTGGAGATGTCATTGAGATATAGGGACACTGCCGCACATTTTCTGGGAATGTACGAGTATACATCTGCATTGGACGACAATTCTTCAAATGTGCACATCTTGGGATGCAAATGACCAGACTCTCTAGCTCAGACCTTACTGTTCTGGGATGTAGGGAATATGGTCAATATATCAGACCAGGGCATTAGAAAGGCATTTACTGAATGCAGCTAAACTTCATATTCCCCTCAGATGGAAAAACGTGATTCCCCCCTCACCTAAAGAATGGTTACTTAAAGTGGACGAACTAGCGAAATTGAGGAATTGTCTGCATATACAAGTAGGCAAAAGAAAGATTACAGAGATACTTGGCTAAAATGGTTTATTTTTAAAGAATCAGATGAATACAAAACAACACTGGGTCATCAAGTCATGTGGTTTACCAAAGACAGGACATGTTAGGCCAATTCGCAAAGGCCTCCAGATCATAGTAGGATGATGTATGTAATGTAAATAAAATGACTGCAGATAAACAAAAGGAGAAAGCGTCTAGATGCATTTGAGTAGCATTGGTGAGATACTTATGTTCATAACAGACCTGTGCATTGAACGTGTATTCTGGAAACAATGCTAAGTATATGGATGATGTGTAACCCTTCCCTTTCCTTCCCTTTTTTTCTTCTGCACCCCCCCTCCTCTACTATTAACTAAATGCTCAATAAAAAGCTATGATACAAAAAAAAAAATAAGAGGGATGCTCTAATCAGGAACCTTGTTGTTTAGCCCAAAACCCAACATAGGCTTGCAGCCAAGTCTCTGAAGGTTCAGCTTGCATTGCCACCATCATCATTTATTTATATGGCGTCCACAGAGTTAAACAGAGCTTTACATTCGTTGGTTTATAACAAACAGGGGGTACAGAGAGAGGCCCTTCTCGCAAGCGCTTACCAGTGTAAAGTTCTTGGTTATGAGGCCTATAAATTACTCCTAGCAATATGCATTACCACTTTTAAGCTGGTACTAACCCTTCCTTTACTAGTATAATGCCCCAATATGCTCTGGATTAATTACATAGCAACATGCAGATGCTTTAACTCCCTACCTGTCTGGTACTCCGGATACTAGATAGGCTGACCTAGAGTATCTGTACATAAATCAAAGAGAGCATGGGGACTGTGTGCTCCCTATAATAAGAATGCTGTAAAAGCGGTAAAGCTCAAAAATAACATGGAAAAATAATCACTAGTGTGTCCACATTTAATTATATAAAGATTCCAGATAATTTATATTTTAAAAATAGAGCATGTACAACAGTAGAGAAGTTAATATTAAGGATTTTCTGTCAAACTTAGTCAGTCACCATTGTAGCTGGACATAACATTGTAATTGTCATCGTGAAGTTTCCTTCATGGGAAATGAAGACACAAGGAAATTGCATCAATAAAATACACAGTGTTAAAAACGTTCACTTTTTTCCCAACATGCCCTCGATTTACATTGTAAGATAAAAAAAAAAGACAAGGCTAAGCAAACTGACATTGGACACAGGGAGGATAATGGCTGTGTTGTCTCAAGTCTGTTTTAAAGCCAAGGACAAGATTCTAATGATTTTTTCAGCAATTTCTTTTGTTTTGTAATTGAGAGCAGAAAGCAATAACTTAACGTAAGTTTATCTTCTCTGGCCTGAGCTGTTATGTAGAAAAGCAAAGCAAACGTCCCCATTACAAGAACAAGGGAAAACAAACAGCAAGGAAACATTAGACCATTTATTATCATCTCTAAGTGACAAAAAGGCCATAAACCTAAATCATTAATCAGCATTATGCACTGGGCAATTCATGTCGTTTATTTGCTTGAAAGCAACATTTGTCTCGGGTTTCTGCTCAGCGAATTCCACAGTCTCGGCTTACATTTTAGTGATTATCACAATAACTTTTTCTTTCTTTTCCTCAGGGTTATAGTAAAATAAAACCTGAAATGTATTACTGTACCACAATTGGCTAAGCAAAAAAAAATATTGACCAAAAATGAACATGGTCAAAATTACAAATAGCTGCCCGAAATTCAATGAGAAAGATAACGGATCTTTCTGTAATTTGGGTCTTCATACCTTGTCCAAGAAAGCAATATATAGACTGGAGCCAATAACCACGGGATATTAAAATAAAAAGAAGTCTTTATTTCCAAGCATCTTTAAAATCACAGACAGGCATTCTCCTGAGACCATTCAACTAAACCACAGTGTGTCTAGTCACCTGACGCGTTTCGTGCCTCTCTTTGGCACTTCATCAGAGGTGGAGTCTGTTCCTAGCTCTCTGTCTTATATAGTGAGTACAATTAAAATGTTACACCCATTAAAAATTAGCATATTACACCCGTGGTTCAATTTCAGGCTATATTTACTCTATATCCTCTTTATATCCTTGGGAACATTTAGTCAAAATTTATACAGTACTCTGAATCTCTATACATAGAAAAAATTCCAGCATTTATTTAAATTCACTTTAGTTTAGAGGAAGCATGAAACCTCCCAATCACTATTTAGTCCCTGTGGGAGGCGTGTTTTTAATGTGAAAATCCAGTATACCTCCCTTTGGTCTATCTTTTTCTGCAGGTCTCCTCCTCTCACTCCTAATTTAACCAGTTCTATGCCTTGGAATTTTATTAGGTTGAAATTACCATTATGATTTAACATAATATGTTTGCTTACAGCTGATATTCTCCTATGGCTATGGCTAGTGTGATCCAGGTTATTTGGATTAATGGGTGTGAGATGTTCTCGTACTCGTTCTTTTAATGAACGGCATGTGCGGCCCACATATTGTACGCCACACTCGCACGTTGCCAAGTAGATGATACATTTAGAGTCACAATTAATGTAACTACGTATAAGATAGTTCTTTCCAGTTACAGTGCTATTAAAGCTTTCCTTTACAGTTATGTGTTTGCAAACTTTACATTTATTTTTGCCACATTTATAACACCCATTTTTATTTAACCATAGATCACTTTTTTCTCTTGTTTTTTTATGTGAATATAAACTGGGAGAGACATCACTTGCAATGGTTCTATTCCGTTTAAAAACATATCTAATATTGTTCAGGACCGATTGGTCCAACAATGGATCCATTCTGAGAACATCCAATCGTCTATTGATTATTTTCTTAATCTGATTTGCCTGGCTGCTAAAGGGAGTAATAAACAATGTTGATTTTTCATTAAAGTGTCTTTGTGAGTTATTTATTTTGTTTGCCTGTTTGTTATTAAATTTCTTATTTTGGGCTCCACTTAAAAGATCTTGTCTGGAAGTGGCCACCGCTCTCTCATAGGCCTCTTTTATGTCTCTCGTATCGTATTTCCTTTCTAACAGTCTATCCCACAGTGCCATAGCCTGGTCCTGAAAGGCATCCCAGGTAGTGCAAATGCGTCTCAAACGCAAAAATTGCCCCACCGGGATGCCCCTCAGGACCGATTTGGGATGGCAACTGTCGGCTCTTAGAATTGTATTCCTCATAATGGGCTTCATATATACATCACATTCTATTTTATTGTCAATGACACCCTTTAAGGAAATATCCAAAAATTCAATTTTGTTTTTTTGCCAATTATGTGTGAAATGTAGGTTTAGATTATTGATATTACAGTATTCCACAAATTTAGTGGCCTCCTGTTCAGTACTCTCCCAAATTATGATCAAATCGTCTATGTAGCGTTGGTAACTCTTTATACAGTGTCTGAAGGGGTTAGTATGTCCATAGACGTTGCACCGTTCCCACCAACCCATTAATGGAGGTGGGAGGCCACTAAATTTGTGGAATACTGTAATATCAATAATCTAAACCTACATTTCACACATAATTGGCAAAAAAACAAAATTGAATTTTTGGATATTTCCTTAAAGGGTGTCATTGACAATAAAATAGAATGTGATGTATATATGAAGCCCATTATGAGGAATACAATTCTAAGAGCCGACAGTTGCCATCCCAAATCGGTCCTGAGGGGCATCCCGGTGGGGCAATTTTTGCGTTTGAGACGCATTTGCACTACCTGGGATGCCTTTCAGGACCAGGCTATGGCACTGTGGGATAGACTGTTAGAAAGGAAATACGATACGAGAGACATAAAAGAGGCCTATGAGAGAGCGGTGGCCACTTCCAGACAAGATCTTTTAAGTGGAGCCCAAAATAAGAAATTTAATAACAAACAGGCAAACAAAATAAATAACTCACAAAGACACTTTAATGAAAAATCAACATTGTTTATTACTCCCTTTAGCAGCCAGGCAAATCAGATTAAGAAAATAATCAATAGACGATTGGATGTTCTCAGAATGGATCCATTGTTGGACCAATCGGTCCTGAACAATATTAGATATGTTTTTAAACGGAATAGAACCATTGCAAGTGATGTCTCTCCCAGTTTATATTCACATAAAAAAACAAGAGAAAAAAGTGATCTATGGTTAAATAAAAATGGGTGTTATAAATGTGGCAAAAATAAATGTAAAGTTTGCAAACACATAACTGTAAAGGAAAGCTTTAATAGCACTGTAACTGGAAAGAACTATCTTATACGTAGTTACATTAATTGTGACTCTAAATGTATCATCTACTTGGCAACGTGCGAGTGTGGCGTACAATATGTGGGCCGCACATGCCGTTCATTAAAAGAACGAGTACGAGAACATCTCACACCCATTAATCCAAATAACCTGGATCACACTAGCCATAGCCATAGGAGAATATCAGCTGTAAGCAAACATATTATGTTAAATCATAATGGTAATTTCAACCTAATAAAATTCCAAGGCATAGAACTGGTTAAATTAGGAGTGAGAGGAGGAGACCTGCAGAAAAAGATAGACCAAAGGGAGGTATACTGGATTTTCACATTAAAAACACGCCTCCCACAGGGACTAAATAGTGATTGGGAGGTTTCATGCTTCCTCTAAACTAAAGTGAATTTAAATAAATGCTGGAATTTTTTCTATGTATAGAGATTCAGAGTACTGTATAAATTTTGACTAAATGTTCCCAAGGATATAAAGAGGATATAGAGTAAATATAGCCTGAAATTGAACCACGGGTGTAATATGCTAATTTTTAATGGGTGTAACATTTTAATTGTACTCACTATATAAGACAGAGAGCTAGGAACAGACTCCACCTCTGATGAAGTGCCAAAGAGAGGCACGAAACGCGTCAGGTGACTAGACACACTGTGGTTTAGTTGAATGGTCTCAGGAGAATGCCTGTCTGTGATTTTAAAGATGCTTGGAAATAAAGACTTCTTTTTATTTTAATATCCCGTGGTTATTGGCTCCAGTCTATATATTGCTTTCTTGGATGTGGTCAATTTGCCAGGAGCGGAGTCCGGCTGACTGAGGGCCACCACGAGGATGGATGTAGACCAGT
Organism: Xenopus petersii; assembly: GCA_038501925.1. Classification (NCBI taxonomy): domain Eukaryota; kingdom Metazoa; phylum Chordata; class Amphibia; order Anura; family Pipidae; genus Xenopus; species Xenopus petersii. Next base: position 136,681,637 of record CM076682.1, read on the forward strand.
CGCATGTGAGTAATATATACTAACAAATCTTCATACCTTGTGTCTACAGGTATGGAATCTGTTATTCAGAAACCAGTTATCCAGAAAGCTCTGAATTACAGAAAAGCGGTCTCCCATAGACTTCATTGTATCCAAATAATCCAAATGTTTTAATATAGTTTCCTTTTCTCTGTAATAATAAAACAGTACCTTGTACTTGATCCAAACTGAGATATAATTAATCCTTATTTGATACACAACCAGACTATCGTGTTTATTTAGGGTCAGATTTATCAAGGGTCGAATTTCGAGAGTTAAAAAAACCCTCGAAGTAAAATCCTTCGAATTCGAATATCGAATAAAAATCGTTCGATCATCAAATGGTTTTTTATTCGATCATAAAAAGTGCCCAAAACCTATCTACAATGTCCTCATAGGCTAACATTCAACTCGGTAGCTTTTATTTGGCGAAGTACTGAGTCGAAGGATTTTTTAAAGAGACAATACTTCGATTATCGAATGGTCGAACGATTTTTACTTCGAATCGTTCGAATCATTCGATTCGATCGAATTCAACCAATTTGATGGTCGAAGTACCCAAAAAAATACTTTGAAATACGAATATTTTTGCATTCGAACTATTCACTCGAGCTTAGTAAATCTGCCCCTTAATGTTTAAATGGTTTTTTTAGTAGTCTTAAGGTATGAAGATCCAAATTATGGAAATATTAGTTTTACGAAAAATCCCAGGTCCCGAGCATTCTGCATAACAGGTCCCATACCTGTACTAGAAAATCATTTAAACATTAAATAAACCCAATAGGATTGTTTTGCATCCAATAAGGATTAATTATATCTTAGTTGGGATCAAGTACAAGCTACTGTTTTATTATTACAGGGAATAGGGAAATTATTGTTTCCATTCTAAGGAAAAGGGTTCCTTGCATTGTGATTCAAATTTCATCTTGACCTTTAAAAAAAATCAATTCTTATGTATTTAATCCTGTTAGTAATATGTACCTTTTATGTTCGGTCTCATGTCAAACATCACAACACCTTGTAGTTTTATGATATGTATAAATCTCTAGGCAATGACTAGTGATGGGCGAATTTGGGGCGTTTCGCTTCACCGAAAAATTTGCGAATTTTCGGGGAAACAGCGAAAAATTTGTGAAACCAGGCCGTTGTCCGTTTTTTGTCGCGCCTGGTGAATAAATTCGCCCATCACTAGTAATGACAGATGGGACTATTGGCAGCTTTTTGCCACCCACATGAATTTCAGCTTGGCAGGTAGCTAAAAATACCAATCAGTTGCCCCTATACTGCCCTCAATGTTTATCACCTGGACACTGACTTGTGGGTCGGCTAATTATCACTCAGAATACCCCGGCAATTGCCCCATATGCTATTAACCTCCAGCAACTTCCAAAATATTGTCCACCATTGTGTTTACCATCATTCTCTAAATTAATTGAATTGATTGCACTTTCCCTTTCTTTCAATGACCGTCCATGAAGAACCGATCAAGATAAATGTGTTTCCATTATTCTGTCTGCACAACATAACTACAATGCGACCTGAATGTTCTTTAGTTACACGGTCCGGCTATTTTTCATATTAAACGCACTGCCAATCCTGAAAGATTCTTCTTTGAGCTTTTAAAATCATCCTCTTCTGGAGATTTCTATTATTTCTATATGATTTTTCTAAGCAATGAATCCCTTTTCATTCCCCACCACAGTTAGCTGCTGCATATGATGAGTCAGAATTACATTGAAATGACTTGCATTGAATATATGGCTCTAGTGTAATGACACTTCTTTCTATCTGTAAAAGTCATTTTGTTGTATCTGAAGCACATTTCCATTATAGTTTAAAATAACACAGCATGTAGGTCCTATTCTTGCAGACAGATAAGACAGCTGATTTTCATACAAAGAATACAAAGTGTAAAACCTGTTACAACTCTAGGGAAGAGGCAAAGCAGGTATAGCAGCATCAACCTTTATCCATTTTACAAAACTGCTTTGTTCTTTGCAAGAAATAGTTCAGCAATACCCTACTGAATTTCTCTGTTATATTAAACAAACCCTCAAATCTCCAAATATAATTAATTCTTATAGAAGGCAACAATACATCGGGTGTAATTAATAATGATATTAAATAAAGGGGTTATTTATCAAAGGTCGGGTTTGTGAGGTTTTTTCTATTTCGAACTAAACTCATTACTCGAATGTTTGCTTATTTATGAAAAAAAAACAAATGTAACTTTTGAATGCAGTTGTGGGGGGGGAATCTTGAACACTCAAATTGATCGAGAAACTTATAAAGGCAAAAAACATCTTCGAATAGTTCAAGGGACCTCTGCCATTGACTTCTACATGACCTTGACATGTTTTAGCTGGAGTATTTTTGGATTCAGGCTTTTAACAGTTTTGGATTTAAAATCTTGAAAAATCTGAGTATTTTTTATCCCGAAAAAAATCAATAGTGGTACCACCCTAAAATTTTTCAGGAAAAACACAACTCGACCTTTAATAAATAACCCCCTTAAAGGGTTTGTTCACCTTTCAAACACTTTTTTCAGTTCAATTGTTTTCAGATTGTTCCCCAGAAATAAAGACTTTCCATTATTTATTTTTTTACAGTTTTTTTAAAATCTAATTTTAAAGTTGAATGTTCGTGTCTCTGGTGTTTGAGTCTGGCAGCTCAGTAATTCAGGCGCAGACTAAACTGTTACAATTTTACAACATTTAGTTGATACATTTCTCAGCAGCATCTCTGGAGCATTAGCAACTATTGTATCAATTCTAACAGCTGCCTGTAATGAAACTCAGGGATTCTGCTCAGCAGGGACAAAGATAAGAAATGTATCAATTAAATGTATCAATTTAGAACAGTTTACAGGGTCGGCGACCCCCCCCCTCCCAGAGCTGCTTTAGAAGGTGAAAAATGATACTTTACACTATTAGAAAAACGGTGACACACAGGGGCACATTTACTTAGCTTGAGTGAAGGATTAGAATAAAAAATACTTCTACTTCTACTACTATTTTTTTGGCTACTTCAACCATCGAATTGGCTACTTCGACCTTCGACTACGAATTGAACGATTCAAACTAAAAATCGTTCAACTATTCAACCATTCGATAGTCAAAGTACTGTCTTTTTAAAAAAGACTTTGACCACCTACTTCGCCACCTAAAACCTACTGAGCATCAATGTTAGCATATGGGGAAGGTCCCCATAGGCTTTCTAGCCAATTTGGGATAGAAGGAAAATCGTTCGATCGATGGATTAAAATCTTTCGAATCGTTCGAACGACTATTCCTTCGATCGTTCGAACGAACGAATTGCGCTAAATCCTTCGACTTCGATATTCAAAGTCGAAGGATTTAACTTCGAGGGTAGAATAGCGAGGGTTAATTAACCCTCGATATTCGACCAATAGTAAATGTGCCCCATAGAAAATAGAAAGTAATTGGAAAAAGTCGTTATTTCTGGTGATCTATCTGAAACCAACTAGTTGTTTGAAGGTGAACCACCCCTTTAAGGTATGGAGATCCAAATTATGGAAAGACCCCTTATCCAGAAAACCCCCAAGTCCTGAGTATTCTGGATAACCGGTCCTATAGTTGTAGTAGAATTCTACTTACCATTTCCCTCATTCTGTATTCAAGAGCTGCCCAAGGCCAGAATATATTTGTGCTCAAAGCTCTATATTTTCTAATGTCAGACATAATCAATACCAACAGTACATGGACATATTTACAAATTAATGTGCTAATTACAATATTTAGTTATCTCCTGATGACTGTTGCAAGACAATAAATGCTCCACCAACATGGCGAACAATGGTTCCACGATAAGGCTTGAATCATTATCAATTTCATCTGAAATATTGCTTGTTAGGCTCTCACTTATTAGGTTCATAGAGACAAACCAGAGGGTAAAGTCACTACAGGGATACTTGAAAGTATAGGTCAGGGCTCTTTCTTTCTTAGAAGCCAGACCCATAAGCTCACGTAGGCTTCTTTATTTATAAATAGCCCCATCCATGAAGCACTTACACCATGCTATGAGAAAGTGGATGATAATGAAGATTTAGGTAGGTTTAGCCTCACCAAAAACAAATCATCTATATACAGTAGTCACATATAAGTTCTCCATAGGAGACCATGGGGCAGATTTACTAACCCGCGAAAATTCGCCAGTGTCTACTTCGCACCCAACGCAACACTTCGACACTTCCATTCCTAGAATATGATGCAAGTGACAAAAGATTGAGGAAGATCTATGTACTCCATTGCACTTCGCCTGGTCTGAGCTGGTGAAGAAGGCAAGTCTGGAGAAAGAGGTAACGTTCAATAAAATCCACATTTTAGTGAATTTGCGGAGTAACGTCCATTCACCAATTGGCGCCTGCGCCCGTTAGTAAATTGGCGATGTCCCTGTGGGAGGTAACACTAGCTAGCCCTTTAGTAAATCTGCCTCATGCATGTCTACTCAGAGTATACAAAAATGTAACCATTAATGAGAGTATGAGTCCTGATTTTAACTATATGTACTCTTTACACTCAATCTGGTAGACTACTGACAAAGCGCCACCTAAAGAAAAGCAATAATTTCTCTAAACTGCTTTTTCAACTGGGAGAGAACAAGAATGAATGGGCTTCACAATATGAACCAGAGACACCATCAAATACCATAAAGCTGACGCTGTCCTTCATCATAACAACACACAGCTCCTTATTATAGTACATGTAAATATCTTACCGGACAAACCATTTGTTCCTGCTGTCTCAGAATGATCAGCTATATTAGAGAGAAGAAAAGGCACTGAATATCTGCATGGCCCTTTCTTCCAATACTAGTTCCCCCCCTGCTCACACAGATGCCTGAAATGACACGGCAGATTTATAGAAAGGCCGACGACCACAAAACATTTCAAAGTCCAAATTCTCTCAAGAAATCATCTCAAGTACTGCAGGGATTATAGATCTCAGGCAAGTATGTGTTCTGTTGTCCATGCTGCACAGATATCCATCAGCACTTAAATCCTATTAATACATTGCACATAGGGAATAACAGCTGCAACAGGTGTGGGATTATGCAGTCATTTAACTTTAATCAAATGCAACTTGATCTACTGACTGTATAACTGCTACTAGAATGTTAATTAATGTCAATTTTTTTTTTATTTTCACTGGTAATGTCATTACAATTTTTGATTAATGCCGTGACATTTGTTTTTTTTTTTTAATGCGTTCTTTTGTTAAACTCTGCCCTAAAGCGCATGACTGGGATTTGCAGTAATTCAGCAGAGCTCTGGATGAACATGCGCTAAGGGACAATGGTTTAACCTAGAAATAGAAGCAATTGTGTGCAGAATAAATGATTACTGCCAAAAAGGGTAATATTAATGGTTTTTAAGCAGACAAGGGTTTAAATTTGTATTACTATTGATAAAGGAGAATGAGTACATGTGGGATCATACGAAACGCGTTGGGGAAAATGTTTGGAAAATAAATCTGTTTTACTTCACCGCCGTCTGCTAATCTGTTGAGTGCATGCCCCAAGGATATCATGTCGATTGTGAAAGTCTCCCAAAGCTGAAGGCTCGGGGCGTCGCACCCAGACCAGAGACCAGGAGCGGTGAGTGACCGATATAACATGAATGCATAATTGAATTTCCTGATTTAAGCGAGAGGTTTGGGGCATTTGAACCCAACCAATGCCCATCACCAACCAGTCATCACAAGCACAAGTCCACTTGCTCCCTTCTAAATTGCATCATCTACGCACTTAAAGGAGAAGGAAACCTCCTGGGCGCAAAACCCCTCCCCCTCCCCTGTGTTGCCCCCCCTCCCTCCTCCCCCCCTGGCCTACCTGTCCCCCTGCGCAAATGCCCCTAACTTGTTACTCACCCCTCTGTGCAGGTCCTGTCCACGGAGTTCAGAGTCGCCATCTTCTCCCAAGCGCGTCTTCTTCCTGCTTTGACCGGCGTCTTCTCGCGCATGCGCAGTAGGAACAGTTACCGGTACGGATCTACTGCACATGCGCCGAATGTCACAAAGTGAAATCGGAAAACTTTGTGACATTCGGAGCATGCGCAGTAGATCCGTACCGTAACTGTTCCTACTGCGCATGCGCCAGAAGACGCCGGTCAAAGCAGGAAGAAGACGCGTGTGGGAGAAGATGGCGACTGTGAACTCCGTGGACAGGACCTGCGCAGAGGGGTGAGTAACAAGTTAGGGGCATTTGCCCAGGGGGACAGGTAGGCCAGGGGGGAGGAGGGAGGGGGGGCAACACAGGGGAGGGGGGGAGGGGTTTTGCGCCCAAGGGGTTTCCTTCTCCTTTAAGATCGTCCCCCTACCCCAGCTACTACTTTGGCTATTGCAGGGTAGTACAGCAGGGTTGGCAGTGCCAGTGGCATAACTACTGGGGGTGTAGGGGATGTTTTCGCACCTGGGCCCTCATCCCCTTGGGGCCCCCTGGAGCCACATAAAAAAGTAATTTGTAGACAGGAGGGCTGGAGAATTTGAGTGCAAGCATATGTGAGATGTGAGGGGCACTAGTTAGGCAAGATGGGAAGCCGTCGGGAGTCTGGGTTAGAGTCCTGTGCTGGTAATTTTTTGAAAACCATACCCGACCTATACCTGACACCCGACCCTGCAACCTGAACCCACAATTTGACCAGCATGTTCCCGCTAACCAACCAGGACCGGATTCTGAGCCGAAGTGCAAGTAAGCCACTGGGTCCTATTGTCCTCCGTCCGCGCTCGCGAACTCCCTCCACTCACGTGTGCAAGTGTTGGAGCGCCTCGGCCTGTGCTGTACCCAACCCACAATAGGTCTACTTACCTTCCGACCCGGAAGTGACATCACATTTGCCCAGAAGTGACGTCACTCCAGTGTCGAATCTTCCCAAAAAAATTTATGAACTGGAATGTTTGTGAATGTTATAATTGGACTGAAAATGCTGACAATTTCCACAGTTTCAGCTAGTTTACAGGCTACAGAACATTATTGCTGGGATCCGTTTCTAGAATAGTGAAAGTTTGGAAGATTGCTTTACTATAAGCATCAGACTACACAATCACAAACATTTTGAAGGCAACATCACAGAAGTGAAGATGCTTTTTAAAAAAATATATAAAAATATAACTCACAAAAATGAAATCATAGCAAAGTATTTTTCCTAGCAAATGTATTCACATCCAAATGACTTTGTGTAAATGAAATGCTGATATATGAAAATGAGCTTGGGCAGGTACATTTTAATCAGTCAGCAGAGGGGGTACTAATCATACATCTGAATGTAGAACGGAAATGAAGAACCCCCTTTGGTGCTCGGGTATCTCTGCCATCAGTCATTTCACATTATTCATATCAGAAAGTTAATAACTCGTTTGAATGAAATCTGATACAGCCTGGTACGCAGATATGCATAGGAAAAAGGAAAGAAAATGTGCCAAGATACAGTCAAATTGGCTTCAAGCTAATAATATAGGCAGCAAAACAGCCATTCAGTATAGTACAGGTATGGGACCTGTTATCCAAAATGCTCAGGACCGGGGGTTTTCTGGCTGGTTTTTCCTTTAATAAGGATACATTTTATCTTAGTTTGGATCAAGTACAAGATACTGTTTTATTATTACAGAGAAAACAAAAATCATTTTAAACATTTGGATTATATGGATAAAATCGAATCTATTGGAGACAATCTTTCCAAATTTGGAGCTTTTTGGATAACAGATCCTATACCTGTACAATAAATGCAATAAAGTCTAAAAAAAAGCATCAAGGCAAATAAACACATTAAGGGTTAGGGCACAGTGTTAGAAATCGGGGAGATTTAGTCACCTCGTGAGTTTCTTCATGAGGAAACTTTGGGCGACTTCGGAAAACGAACCGCTGCAAGTGCCATGCTGCAGGTGTTTTTTCATTATAGCAGGGGGAAGACGGGGGGAAGAAGTTGGGGGAGATTAGTTGCCACACAGAAGAGGCGATTAGTCGACGAGCAAATAAATATCCCCGAATCTCGAGGTGTGACCTTACCATAAAAAGGACCAGTATCATAATTATCCTTTATTTGTATAATGCCACATTCCCATCAGTCCATGCCCCAAAGGAGCTTACAATCAAAGGTCACAATTAACCTGCCTGTATGTTTTGGAAGTTAGGAGGAAACTGACAGAAGCATGGGGAGAATACTCAAAATCCTTGAACAGTGCTCTGGACTTTAATAGGACTTGACCGTTGATAAATCTGCTCGTTAATAAATATCCAATTTTTGCGGTTTGGAGTAATTTGTTAAATACACATTTTTTTTTTTTAGCTCTGAAAAACTCTATTTGGGGAAACAAAAAAAATATGAACGTTAGTAAATCGGCCCCCAAGTGTCTGTTATCGCATTCTAGTTTTTTATCTCATTAGAGTACACTGAGCCTATAAATGAAACCTATTTCCCTTTAAAAGAGGCAGTATACTACCAGTTGTGCTGAACATATGTTTGGCCTATTGCTTTTAATTAGGAAAATACATTTTATAATTTCATGAGCAAACAGGAGAATGTAAACTATTTGCATTATAATATTCAAATGAATTTCAATTGAAACGTGTGATTTCTTAGATAATGAGATTACCAATGTACAGATAAACTGCCTGCATTATGGGCTGCTGATCTGTTATAGAAAACAAAGGGGAGGATGGAGGGGACTGTTTATACAGAGCACATTATCCCTAGTTAAAGTATATAGATTATTACAGAGTAGGTAGTAAAGTGTAAAAGCAAAACAATTCCCCATCTCATTATTTAAAAAATATTTATATTCTTTATTAAAAGAATAGGCAACATGCATTTTCAAAAAGATTTTTCACCCATTGGGCCAGATTCAATTCCATACCGCCCAACATTTTTGCAATTGAAAAGGGGGATTTACTGCGATTTTTGGCCGTACCCATTTTTGTATCCCCACCCCATTAATTACCATGTTCATTTTACAAAATTTGGCAGTTAATGAAAGTTTGTGGGGTTTTTCCAGTTATAACAGTTTTGCTAATGAAGGTGATTGCCCTTTAAGCTGCAAGTCACAGTTTCCCCAAGAGTTCTGTTTATCTTAAATTGTTACAATAGTTTCTTTGCTTACCTAGAGGGTAGGACTACATGGACGTTTTCGGCGAGATCCGTTGTGCTGCGACAAAATGCAACACGACTGTCGGATGCAGACGCAGTGAGCAGTGTCTGCATCCGACAGTCATGTCGCGTCGGATCAACGCTGCGACACCATGAGACAATGCATTCACTTAACTTATTTTTGTTGCATGCGACTTGTCGCAGCACGTTGGATTGCGCTGAAAACGTCCATGTAGTCAGGGTCGGACTGGGAGGCTTGGGGCCCATCGCTGCCACTCCCGAGAGATGCAACAAGCCAGTGCGCATGCGTGCGGCGCCACGTTTGTGCACGGCGCCGCGTTTGTGCGCATGCATGCGGCGCTAACTTTGTGCGCATGCGCAGAATTTCTATTCTACCGCGACCCCAGACAAAGTGGGGTCACGCGCCCCACTAAGTAGTGGATCTGGGCCCACAAGAGCCCGGGGCCCCGGGTTTTTTCCCGGTGTCCCGCCGGCCCAGTCCGACACTGCATGTAGTCCTACCCTAAATTGTTACAAAAGTATCTTAAGGGCAGCTGCCACATATTCTGGGCTCTCTGACAAAAGCCAATTAAGTTAGAAACTTAGTATCTTTTTCTTGCTGTTCACTGCAGGAGATCAAAGAGAAAGTTGGGACATTTCAGTAACAAATCCGGGACTGCGGGCTGAGCTGTCAAAATCGGGACTGTAGTGAAAAACGGGACAGTTGGGAGGTAAGCAATTCAGTGAGAAAAACATTTATAAAGTGAAAAGTCATGGACGAGATTCAATTTGAGATGCAATTGAATTCAGAAAAACGTATCTCACGGTTTATCACATGAAAACTCTATTGAAGTCTATAGGAAAAAAAACTGAACTGAATTAGGTGAAAAGTTTTTTTATATGCAAATTGAATCTCGTCCAGGACTTTTCGTGTGATAAACCGTGAGATAACCTTTTCTCTCTGAATTGAATCTGCCCCATTATGTTAAAAAGGGTTTCTATAGGTATACACTGCCCCTTGGAATAGAGTAGACTTTCCCTTGGGCTTCCAGCTTCCTAAATTGAAATTTGGATCCATCGGTCCAGCACAAATGATATACTGAATATAACTGTCAGCGTGTGCTTTTTTTGTATAAGTGAGTTTGTTGATAACATAAAATTACTCGCATTGCAAGATCAACTTACTGCAGCCTGATTGGCACAGGGGGTCTCTAGGCCACACGGCTGTTCCTGGCACATGCAACAAAGCCTTCAGCAATTTGAACATTTGCCTACAAAAATAAACAGGATCCCTAGAATTGATGTATCATTTAGAAGAAACAATATCCAGTCTAAGAACCATGAAACTTCCTAAGCGCCGCTGCGTGTTTATGTCAATGATGGAATTCGCTTCCTTAGAAATTGACAGGTTTCCAGCAAGGAAAGGCAGCAAGATGAAACAAAGAACGAACAATCAGACGAAACAAAGCATTTTTCATTTTTTGGGAAGAAACCAACATTAACAAGCATGTTCTTACTGCACTAATCTCTAGTTACAACGTCTTCCTATGTAAATGAACAGATTATTTGCTTTAAGGATAAAGAGTGGTGCCAGGTTCTCTCTGTATTGAGCTTCCTCCTTGCACAGCTGGAATTGAACATAAGGGACCCTGAAGAATGAATAGATTTTGTTTGGAATAATAGAGCCACATTGCATGGGTGTGAATTTGGGTTTTTTCCCATGTTGACTTCTTATTAGTAATAAATAAAACCTTTGCCAAAAATGATGCCTTATCTGTAAAACATTTAAAAATCATTCAATTAAATGTGTTTAACACTACTGGACTCCCTTATCCGGAAACCCGTTCTACAGAAAGCTCCAAATTAAGGAAGGGCATCTCCCATAGACTCCATTTTATCCAAATATTTAAAAATGATATCCTTTTTCTCTGTAATAATAAAACACTACCTTGTACTTGATCCCAACTAAGATATAATTAATCCTTATTGGAGGCAAAACCAGCCTATTGGGTTGAAACCTGGAAAACCCTAGGTCCCGAGCATTCTGGATAATAGGTCTCATACCTGTATAATATAGTTTTGGTGGTATATAAGAATGTCTTTATTAGGGCCCAAATAAGTGAAAAAAAGCATCAAATATTTCCAGCTTTCTGACAACCAGTCTGACATATAATTGCTGATACCAACCAATTGCTCTTTTATAAATACAATTACCCTTAAAAAATTATATATATATATATATATATATATATATATATATATATATATATATATATATATATACACACACACACATACACTATAACAAACAAGAGAAAGTTGTGCTCACCACTATTTTTTAAAACCATTAGGCAGGGGTGCAATGAGGCTGTGACCACAAAATACATATAGACAAATACAAGAGTCCTCTGCACTCAACCCATTATCAATATATTTAAGACAGAGACATTTTGTGCATACTGCTACTGAAAAATGCCTTACCCTTTAAACAAAACAGGGATTGTTTGTCCATATATTGGAATATATTTAAGCTGGCCAATTATGTCACAGTCATCCCATATCTGGCCAGTCCTATGCTCAATTTTATCTGATTCATTAAGAATTCTATTGCTTCATTATACATTTTACAAAGGGACTAGGTTTTACCTGCAACGTACTAGCTGCTTTCAAAGTAAAACTCCCAAACTTGGCTGCCCTTTTATTAGACACCAGTGGGATCACCTGACTATAGCTGGGAAGGGTGGGAGCTACGACATGGAGCTTTACCTAGTCCCTGTGTAAAATGTATAATGAAGCAATAGAATTCTTAATGTATAATGAAGCAATAGAATAACATATTAAAAGTTAACTCAAAGGTGAACCACTCCTTTAATGTGGAACACAATCCCATAAACCATTTTAAACAAAAGCCATTCAGCATTTATCTTGCCATCAGTTAGGACATGAGTTTATGTCTTTCCCCTTGAAAACAGACACAACTTACAGATGCAGGAAGCATGCTAATGTAGACTTGCAGTATTTTCCATTGCTTGGGCCTCGCATTGCAGCCGCAAATTTGCATTCACCTAACCCAAAAGAACACTGTCATTTCTCCTGAAGATATCAGAACTAAATAAGGGCTACAATCAGTTCAGGGGCGGAACTACCGGGGGAGCAGGGGGTGCGAGTGGGCCAGGGCGCGCACCCCCTCAGGGCCCCCCGGCAGTCCGCCCATCGCATGTTCCCCGGCCAGTTCCAGGTGTATGGAGGGGGGTGGGGGCACGGCTGAGCGTCCTGCGCCAGGGCCCGCCCCCCTCTAGTTCCATTTCTGAATCAGTTTCTTTGGAAACATCAGACTTCCCTTTTCGACTACTGAGCTGTGGACAAGGTCTTGGCCAGATGTGTTAATTGAGGAATAAAGGTGAAAGGAACAGTATTACCAAAAAATAAAAGTGTTGTAAAGGAATGACAATATAACGATGTGTTTGCTTTAGAAACACTACTATAGTTTATATAAACAAGCTGTTGTTTAGCCATGGGGGCAGCCATTAAAGCACAGGATACACATTAGATAACATACAAGTTCTGAAGAATGCCATTGTATACTACATAGTTTATCTGTTATCTGCTGTGTATCCTGAGCCTTTTCTCCTTTTTCAGCTTTGAATGGCTGCCCCCATGGCTACACAGCAGCTTGTTTATATAAACTATAGTAGTTTCTTAAGCAAATACACCAGTTGTACCAGTGCAGGGCAACAGTACTTTATATTTTCATTAGTTTAAAACACTTTTTTGGTGTTACTGTTCTTTTAACAAAGAAGTAGAAATTCCGTACATTATATTGTGGCCTTCTGCAACAGCCAGAGGCCACCGCAGCCGTAGCTTTAGCAGGGAATATCTGTGCCTCCAAGATGCCCCACAGTAGCTCTCCATCTTTTTTTACTGCTGATTCGCTGCACATGACCAGGGCTACAGAAAGCACTGCGTTCTGCATGAGCATACCTCCCAACATTTGAAAAATGGAAAGAGGGACACCATGCCTGTTGTATGGCCACACCTACTAATTACCATGTTCATTTTCCAAAATTTAGCAGGTTATTAAAGTTTGAACACATTTCTTGGAATTTTATGGCTATGTTTTATATGTTGTAACAGTTTTACCAAGAAAGGTGAAATTGTCCTTTAGTAAGCCTTATCAGAAACGTCTACCTATATATAAACCCTCAAAGTAATGCTGCTCTGAGTCCTCTGTCAAAATAAACACTGCATTTCTTTCCTTCTATTGTGTACACATGGGCTTTTGTATCAGACTTCCTGTTTTCAGCTTAAACCTCCTTGCCCCGGGCTCAGCTTGCTCCTCTCCCCCCCCACTCCCTTCTCTGCTGTAATGTGAGCCCAATGCTATAAGTGAGCAGGGAGAGACTCAGGCAGGAAGTGATGTCACACCAAGCTAATACTGCAGCTGCTATCCTAACAAACAGAGAGCTGAATCCGAATCCTGCTGAAAGAGGCTGAATCTCGAACCGAATCCTGGATTCGGTGCATCCAGTGTCGGACTGGGCCGGCGGGACACCGGGAAAAACCCCGGTGGGCCCCGGGCTCTTGTGGGCCCCGCCGGCCCAGATCCGCTACTTAGTGGGGCGGTGCGACCTCACTTTGTTTGGGGTCGCGGTAGAATAGAATTTCTGCGCATGCGCACAAGGTAGCGCCGCGCGCATGCGCACAAACGCGGCACCGCGCACATGCGCACTAGCCCTCTGCAGCACTCCGGAGCGGCAGAGGCGGCTGGAGGGGGGCCCTGGGGCAGTAGCCCCGGTGGGCCCCATGCCTCCCAGTCCGACCCTGGGTGCATCCCTAATTCCAACATCATTGGTTTTATATATCTATAGCTCTGTTTATCAGCTGGGATGCTGGCTAAATAATTGCACCCAAACCACTGCTTTAGAGGCATGGATCTGCACTGTGATTAGGGATGCACCGAATCCAGGATTCGGTTCAGGATTCAGTTCAGGATTCTGCCTTTTCAGCAGGATTCGGATTCGGCCCAATCCTTCTGCCCAGAATAACTGAATCGAATCCTAATTTGCATATGCATATGCAAATTAATGTTTGGATCCGGTTCAGTATTTGGCCAAATCTTTTGTGAAGGATTCAGGGGTTCGGCCGAATCCAAAATAGTGGATTCAGTGCATCCCTAATTGTGATAGGTTCTTATCTCCAGACAATGCAGAACCACTACTGTCTAACCCATTTTATAAGTATTAATGACTAGTTCAAGAAATGTAAGATGATCATGTGTTGTTAAAAATTCAGTACACATTTTTCAAGCCTCTTTGGTGTTGTCCTTAAAAACTGCCATTCAGAGCCTCTATTACAAGTACTGTATAATGTTGGGTATGGATCTAAGTAGATAAAGAACCTGGACCTTTTCCCAGAACTGGAAAATATCATTAAACAAGTTTATTCTTGGCATGCTAGTGTGCTGGAAGCTGGCTTTAAAGACAATTCAATCAGTAAAAGCACTTAAATGGACTTGCCAACTTAGCCCACAATGCTGAGCAAGCACAAAGCTACTTTTTATAATATTACTCTACTTACATTATTTGAATATGGGATTAGGGAGTGCTGCTTTATTTCAATAACACACCCTGGCTTGTACTGCCCCCGGCTATGGCATGTGTCAGGATTTGCCAATGAATCCAGTCGCTGATGGGTATATTTGGGGGGCATAAAAAGTATTTGTCGGATGAGGAGATTTTGAGGCAAAATGTTCAGGGAAGAGGCAGTGGATAAAAAAATAGTCTTACAACAGAGAATGTGAGAAGTTCGATTTTAATACTCTAATAAAGTTTATGATGATGCAATCATTTTACAGCGAGGCACAGTTAAGGTGGCCATAGACGTAAAAATTATGATCTTTCTTGGAAAAGATATTTCCAAGAAAGATTGTTTGTTTAATACACACGTGTAGATCTGAATCATCAAATATACAGGTAGTAACAATAGAATTATACCTGGATCTGACGTTTCAGCACTAACAATGGTCGATGTTTGGGTGCCTTCAAAGGCATCCAATCAAAATTTTCCATCCAGCCTGATCATCGAGTCAACTGATATCCAAGTCTTCTGCCAATATCAGTCGGCTCTTTTTCCACCATACACGCACCGAATATTTTACGAAAATTTGTTTCGTACAATATTACTTGTGCGTCTACAGCCAGTCTTCCAATAAAAATAATATCTTTATTTACTCAGCTTAAAAACATCAGAGCTTTAATACATTACACATTTTAGGTGCTACCACCCTAAATCATAGGGTGGCGCGCAGTTACCACTAGTTACACCGCTTTTTCCCAAGCATACAGGTAAGGGATCTGTTATCTGGAAACCCATTTAGAGAGCTCAGAATTATGATATTCCATTTTAATCAAATAAATCAACGTTTTAAAAACCAGTCCTTTTATCTCTGTAATAGCAAAACATTAAACCCAATTAAAGGGGTGGTTCACCTGTAAATGAACTTATAGTATGTTATGGAATGGCTAATTCTAAGCAAAAAAAAATATCAAGCTAGATAAAAGACTGATGGCGGTCTGAAACGTTGCCAAGTGTATCGGGGTCTGAGCCCATGTCTCAATAAAGGCATTTTCATCCTTAAGCAAAGGAATCCATGACTGGTGCTGTTAATATTATATATAAGTATTATTTTCCTTTTTCTTTTGACTCTTTCCAGCTTTCAAATGAAGGGCACTAACCATACATACAAAAAAAATACAAATACAAATGCCCTGCAAGGCTACGAATTTACTGCTATTGCTACTTTTTATTACTTATCTTTCTATTCAGGGTAGAACCTAGCAACCAGGCGGCTGAATTGCAAACTGGAGAGCTGTTGATAAAAAAGCGAAGTAATTCAAAAATAATACATAACTAAAAAATGAAAAGAAATTGCAAATTGTCTCAGAATACCACTCTCTACATCATACTAAAAGTTAGTTAAAGGTAAACATAGGGAAATCATTTGTCACATTTTTGAAATATTTGGTTGGGGCAATCAGACAATACTGCAATTAATTACTTGTCAGTGTTGTGCAATTCATTGGTCCAGGGCCAGATCTAGACAGTTAATTACTGTGAGTGGAACACAGCCCAGCTGCCTTCTGTTTGTCCCTATACGGTTATCCAACATCCTGCAAATACCAGGCATCCTTTTAAGGTTCATTCACTTTATGAACTTTAAGCTTGTTTGGCACGGACGCAGCCCCGCTGCAAGTTGTAACACCTCTTTAAAGAGTTCCGAATGTCAATCTTCCTAATTAACGAGTCGTTGCATTCTAAGGGGATTTTGTCATCTTTAGAAAACAATACATGTTTTGCATGACTTTTCTAGCAGACTGAAATAGACATTCCCATGAGAGAGAGGCTTTAACCCAAACACTATTGAGTCCTAACTACATTCCATTTTTAAATGAGCAATCATCAGATGGCGCTGTTTCACTACTTCAAATATGATACAATTGGAAAAAAACAAATGTTTCTGTTGATGTAACTTATGAATACTGACCGGAACTCTCCTGGTCTGCATGTAAGCCATGTCTAGTAAAGGCACCACCAGTATAGGATGGATATATTTGTAGGCACTGGTCTTGTCCACCTTTTAGGGCAAGAACTAGGGGTAGAAAGTATAGGCACTTACCTAGGTCATACAGTAGTTTCAAGTAAGATTGCATACTGACTAAACAACTGACAAGGTATCAGTGAGGGATCAAGTGGCTGGTGTGGAGGGAGTAAGGAAGTAATCAGATGGGGGCAAATTCACTAAGATTCGTAGTTGCGCCAGGCGCAACTTCGCCGTGCTTCGCCGCACTTCGACAGGCGTAGTTTCGCCAGTGCTCCACAAATTCACTAAAATCCGAAGTTGTGCACAGGGGTAGCGTAAGGTTGCGAAGTTGCGCTAGTGTTGATTCGCTAAGTGAAGCGAAGTTACGCTAGCGAAGGTTAATTTGCATACGGGGCCAAATTCAAATTTCAATGGAAGAATATGTATCAGCACTACAAATGCCTAGAAAACCTTCAAAACATCAAATAAAATGTTTATTTTGCTCTACACATGTGCCCACTGTATAGGTAAGTTGCCATGAGTCAGGAAATGTAGGGGGGAAGGAGGGGAGACCTAAAAAAAATTTGATCTTTTTCAGCCTATCACCCATAATGCAGAAAACATGCCAGCGTTTTTTGGGACTTAGAAAAAATTTTGACTTTTTTTGAAGCAATCCCTATCTACTCTATTGCGCTTCGCCTGGTCTGAGGTGGCGAAGGAAGTCTAGCGTAAAAGGTAGCGTTCAGTACACTGCTCGCGTTAGTGAATTTGCGTAGTTACGTCCGTAGCGAAAATTCGCCAGGCGTAAGGGTGCGAAGTAACACTAGCGAATCTACGCCAGCATTCGTTAGTGAATTTGCGAAGTAACGAAAATGCCCAACGCTAGTGAATTGACGGAGAAGTAGGGAGCGACTGGGAAAAGAGTGATGGTGGAGAGGACAGGAGGCAGGATGGCGGGGCACCAGGCCAAGTAGTATTACCTTGGCTGCCGATACTATTTGACCTTGTTCCATACCTCCCAACTGTCCTGTTTTTCGCGGGATTGTCCCGATTTTGACAGCTTAACCCACAGTCCAGGATTGTTACTGAAATGTCCCGTCTCTCTTTTTGATCTCCTGCACTGAACAGCCAGAAAAAGACACAATGTTTTTAAAACTTAATTGGCTTTTGACAGAGAGCCCAGAATACGTTTCAGGTGCACGTACATGCATGCTTTTGTAACAATTTAAGATAAGCAAAGAAACAATTGTAACTATTTAAGATAAGCAGGTCTCTTGGAGAAACTGTGACTTGCAGCTTAAAGGGCAATACAGCTGCATCAGCAAAACTATAATAACACATAAAACCTGACCCTAATGCCCCCAGAAATGTGTTCAAATTTTCCATTATCTGCCAAATTTTTTTAAAATGGCCATGGTAATTAGGGGGGTTGGTCATAAAATGACAACATTTTTGTCCCTCTTTATATTTTCAAAATGTTAGGAGGTATGCTGTCCTGTCCCCTTTGATAGATTGTTAGCTGTTGTGATGAGGGTCCTCTAAATGCCATTTTCATTTTGTAACCCCTGTTTGATATAAAGGAATGTAAAGCACTGTATAACTTGCTGGAGCTATAAAAATACACAATGATGATGATAATGAATATGTTGTATCTTGTCGGCACTATATAAATAAATGATGATGATGATGATGTCCTTGTCTCTAGTTTCACACAGTGTAAAACTACAGCAGGGTTGGACTGGGCCAGAGAGACACTGGGGAAAAGCCGGTGGGCCCAGTCATGTTGGACCCTGCCAACCAAGAATCGCTCAGCACCAGAAACCCCAGGTGTTGCGACTTTACCTTGCCCCTCCCCCGCCCAATTGTGGTCACAACAAGTCAACAATAAGATAAGCGGTGGGGGAGAAAGGGGTTGCAGCTTTGGCAGGGGGTACAGGGGCAGAGGGGGATTGCTGTTTCAGTGGGGGGCCCAGGGTGATGTGTGGGCCCCTGAGGTGGCAGTCCTGGTGGGCCTTGGACCCCCATTCCGATGCTGGACTAGAGCCCACTATAGAACACCACATCAAGGGCCCAATCTCACAACAAAAATATATAGCCAGTGCTAAATGTAATAGGCGTCCTAGAGACAAATAGTGGAAATAAGAATGGGCTGAAGGGAGCTTGGGCCCTCTGTGAATTCTATCAGGCATCACTATAACAGAGACTTCCAAAACTGCAATCTATGTCCCCTTTAAGATGCCAAAAACGAGGAATTTGTATGATTTCAACCTTCCTTCCTATAAGTGGAAAAGGAAACAGAGCATGTTATAATGTTTACCCTGCGCCATATGATATCCTCTGCACAAGCAAACAGGAAAGTTTTTTAACCCCAAATTGCTATAAAGAAACTTACAGTAAACAATTGCATTGCAAGGGAAAGTGATTGTCTGACCAAATTTAGCCATCTCTGCTCCTTTTCTCGATCTCTAAAATATGAGAGCTCGGCATGGCTGAACAAAATATGCAATTAAAGTATTATTTCAGTTTAATCCTCATGCACTGAGAATCTCCTGGTTAAACAGTGAGAGGAATCAATTACTGTAAAGTATTTACTGAGTAAGCTATTCAGTCCCCGGCATTCATGCATGAAAATCCATTAATAGCTCCAAGTGGCTTTCATCGGAAAAATGTGCACCTAACGGGAAATAGGCTGCGGGGCCATGTGTGACATAGGTCCCACGTTCCACAATCAAACTTCTTATCTCTGGCCTGCAATTAACAACAAGTCCACTGATGCACAGCCACAAGGAAGCTTCCCAAAATCCCACATCTTTTGCTCACTCAGGCTAACAGTTTGCACCAAATATAGAACCAGAAATAGAACACAGACCTTGGCTGAGCGGATGGCAAATGGATTTAGGTGTTTGCAAGTTTAAAGCGTCTAGTTAAAAATATGTTTAAATGTAGCACGATAAAAGTTTATATTATGTAGTTTATTTTCACAGCATCATTTTCAAGTAAAATTAAAGCCAAATGCAGAGTTGTGAAATAGTATGTAATCCAGAATGCCCGGGACCTGGGATTTTACGGATAACGGTTGTTTCCATAATCTGAATTTTCATACCTTAACTCTATTAGAAAATTATTACACATTAAATAAACCCAACAGACTAGTTTGCTAAGGCGAGAAAATGTATTTCTCTCACTTTCCGTTATACATTTATAACAGATTTTAAGCAGCTTCAAAGATATTTGTAAAAAGCAGCAGAGATTAGTGATGGGCAAATTTGTCCCGTTACGCCATGAATTTTGCGAATTTCCAGCGAGATTCTCAAAACTGGTGAAAAATTTAAAAAAACGACAATTTGAAATTTGGCACCGGAACCGTCGCCGTTGTTGGAAAAACTTTGATTCCGGTGTCGGAACCGTTGCCAGCGTCAAAATATTTTCGGCACTGGCAAATTTATTCCAGCAAATTTTTGCGCCAAATTGCCGAAATGCACAAATTCGCCGCAAATTTGTGCCTGCCAAATAAATTCGCTAGTAGAGATACTCAACTCTAGCTATTCTCTGAGCTGCTGGTTCTGACTATGGAAACTATGTAGCAAAAGCCAGCTGTGAAGATGAGTGCAAGGCAAGGAAAGCAGTGTCTGGCTGGAGAGGAGCTGTGCTTTATTGTTGCAAGAGTCAGAATCGGCAGTACAGAAAGCAATGCAATAAAAAAAAAATTCTTGTTTCTTTTAGTTAAATGAACCACTTTGAGAACACCACAAAGGATAAGTTTTCAAAACAGAATGGTAGTTCAAAAAAATTCATGTTTGGGCTGAATTTTAATACATGTTCCTACACTTCCTACTGTAGCCCTATTTAGAAATAAAACGTTGCAAATACATTCAGCAGATGGAATAGAGCCCCATGGAGTGTTCTGGGATATAAATAACAGGGCACTTAAGGATCTTGGGATATCACTTTAAGGATTCTGGAATGTTTATATGGTTATGAACTATAATTAACAGTCACACAAAGATATATATATGTATATACACACACACACACACACAAAGGTAGGGCATCAGTTATCTGCAAATCCGTTATTCAGAAAGCTTCAATTTATAGAAAGGACATCTCCCATAGGCTCCATTTTATCCAAATATTTAAAAATGATTTCCTTTTTTTGCTGTAAAAATAAAACAGTACCTTGTACTTGATCCCAACTAAGATATAATGAATCAGTATTGGAGGCAAAACAAGCCTTTTGGGTTTATTTAATGTTTAGGACTTTTTAGTAGACTTAAGGTATGAAGGTCCAAATTAGGGAAAGATCCGTTATCTGTAAAACCCCAGTTCCCGTGCATTCTGGATAATAGGTCAAATACCTGTATATAAAATTTAAAGTCAGTTAATGGATTTGGTGAAGAGTACAGTAAGCAAGCAGGAAGGGTAAACGTGCTTTGAAACTACCATACTATGCAGGTATCTTGTGCAGTTTTACTACTTGCATTAGTAGCTACATAAGCCGATCTGACTGGTGCTGCCTTCTAAGGGATTTTTGCTCTTGGCTCCTAGCCACTTCTCAGCAAATAAAATGTTGTTTACACTGCAATGGGCTGAGTAGAAAACCGGATCGCTGTGCCACTTGTTGCTCAATTTTATAAACAGGATGGAATATATCGGCATCACATAGATTTACAGCGAAGGGAGCAGCAGACGATGAATTTCAGTCCATAGTCACCAGCCATAATAATCACCTTCTCAAAATTATATCTGATTGAGCTCATTTTCTGACAAGGGGACCCAGGACAAATGCCCTTATGACCCTGAGGCAATTCACTCAAGGCTGACATTCCTAGGGTCACTCAGTCCTAGGTCAGTAGGTCACTCAGGCAAGTGTCTCAGCACAAGACTAACTGACCTCTGAATATAAGGTGACCAGTACCCAATGCTAAAACACTGTAACCTTCTGCAAGCAGTGCTGCACTGGGCTCCTATTTACTATGAAAGCTGCAACATAGACCCACAATCAGACCTTTATTGACTAAAGGTGGCCATTCATGAGTCAACCTTGTATAGCATCCAACAGATTGGCCCATGGGCCTAATGGGCAGATACTCGACAAGTTTTTATTTTTCCATTTATTCTGGCATATGCCCATTTTTTATCCAAATAATCATATAAAATATGATAAATATTTAAAAATGATTTTCTTCTTCTCTGTAATAATAAAAGAGTAGCTTGTACTTGATCCCAACTAAGATATAATAAATCCTTATTGGAAGCAAAAGCAGCCTATTTGGATTTGTTTAATGCAGTGATCCCCAACCAGTGGCTCGAGAGCAACATGTTACTCCAACCCATTGAATGTTGCTCCATGTGTTAATTTTTGGCTTGAGGGCAAGTTTTGATTATATAAAAACCATATGTACTGCCAACCAGAGCCTCGTGTAAGCCCACGCTTGTGTTGTTCTCCAACTCTTTTTATATTTTAATGTGGCTCACGGGTAAAAAAGGTTTGGGGACCCCTGGTTTAATGATTAAATGTTTTTTTAGTAGATTTAAGGTATGGAAATCCAAATTTCAGAAAGATCAGTTGTCTGGAAACCCCCAGGTCCCAAGCTTTGTGGATAACAGATCCCATACCTGTAGTAGAAACAACTACACATTGTATACTAGAAGGAAGAGATCAAGTATTGGCCTCAATTAGCCAATTTACGGAGACAAAACCAAGAAAATAACAGTAAATTGAATTCTCACTTACTTTTATAAAAAAAAAAAACCCTGACCATGGGATTTTAACATCATAATAATACATATAGCATATTTCACATCAACCAACTTTAATCATGCTGACCTATAAGAATCAGTATAGCCATGACTCAATATCACATTTCAATCAACAAGTATTAAATTATAAACATAATACATTTGTTACCTAGGCTTAGTGTTTCCATGAGTAGACTGGAACATGGCAGCTCTTTCAAAAGATGTGATACTTAAAACTCCTAATGACAGGCTCCTTGTGGGTGGTCTCCTTTAAACTCAAATTTACAGGCAGAAATCAATGTGAAGGGATCAATATATTTTAGATTAAAAGCAATTTAAGAGTGCATCTTAAAAAGATAATACTTCCCCCAAGGCAACGGCTACTAATAATATTCCGTTTTAATGTTCACGGCAATGACTTGACTGCATCTTGATCCTGGCATGATTCACTGACATTGCTTTTATCTACCTAATAATTCATAATTTATACTTTAAACCTTAGAAATTCCAGGTTATCTGAAATGAGCAAAAATGTAAATATAGCATTATCAGTTTAGCAGACAAATATGTGCAAATGATTAAACTGTCAGAGAGGCTCTTGAGGAGGAACCTCTCTTATTTCAACTTCAGACATACGTATAGTTTAGTTTGGCATTTGTTGCTGAAGTGTGCAATATCACCATGCCTAGATTTAAAAAGCTCTCTGAGCTTTTTAAAAGAAAGATTTAGGTGCCTATGGGTCTGAGAGTGGATTTTAAAAGATTTCCAAGCAACTGGACCTCAATCATTCACCAGAAGATTAAGTTCAACCCCAGAGCAAAACACATGATGGTGAAGGATGTGAAAGTGATGAAAGAACCCCAAAATGTCATCAATGGACCTACATCACTATTGATGAAGTGCAAGAGTCTAACATGAAGTGCAAGAGTCTAACATTAGAAAGTGGCAGAACAATTAGATCTAAAAAGGAGAGGAGATCTAGGAGAAGAACATGACCAAGGCTAAATATTGCCCATGGACATCTAGGCAAATAGAAGGACTTCTGGAACAATGCACTCTGGAGGCAAAGATACAAGAAGTACCAGAAGACCTGTTTGGCCAAAGACAGCATTTCACCAGAAGAACCTGATACCTACTACAAAGTATGGTGGTGGAACAGGGGTTGTTTTGCTGCATCAGGGCCTGTACAGTTAACCAGCATAGAACCCACTATGAATTCTCAGCTGTTCAATAAGTTACCACTCCCCAAATCCACATTAAATGAAGCAAAAGTTGTGAACTTTAAGTTTATATTAGTTAAGAAGCCACGGGCTGCTGGGTAATGTGAATGATAAGCAGATATATATATATATATATACACATTTTTTTTATAGGAGTGAATGGGTGCACACCAGGAACGGACAAATGTTTTAAAAATTAAACATATTTCATTAGAATACTTAAAAAGCCTGTGCTTAATTTTAATGAATCAGATATAATTAAGCATAGGAGTGGCCAGATATGGGATGACTTTGACGTAGTTGTTCAGCTTAAATATATTGCAATATATGGACAAACAGCAGTATGCACAAAATATCTCTTTCTTAAATATATTGATAATGGGTTGAGTGCAGAGGAATCTTGTATTTGTCTATATGTATTTTGTGGTCACAGCCTCATTGCACCCCTGCCTAATGGTTTTAAAAATTAGTGGTGAGCACAACTTTCCCTTGTTTGTTATAGTTATACAGGAGCAGTGACCAGCTCCATGTTGTAGCTCCCACCCTTCCCAACTATAGTCAGGTGATCCCACTGGTGTCTAATAAAAGGGCAGCCAAGTTTGGGAGTTTTACTTTGAAAGCAGCAAGTAAGTTGCAGGTAAAACTTAGTCCCTTTGTAAAATGTATAATGAAGCAACTGAATTCTTAATGAATCAGATAAAATTGAGCATAGGACTGGCCAGATATGGGATGACTGTGACGTAGTTGGCCAGCTTAAATATATTGCAATATATGGACAAACAATCCCTGTTTTGTTTAAAGGGTAAGGCATTTTTTAGTAGCAGTATGCACAAAATGTCGCTGTCTTAAATATATTGATAATGGGTTGAGTGCAGAGGACTCTTGTATTTGTCTATATATTTGTGTATATATATATATATATATATATATATATATATATATATATATAGATAGATAGATATAGATATATAGATATAGATATAGATAGATATAGATATATAGATAGATAGATATATATAGATATATATATATCTATATATATATATGTGTGTGTGTGTGTGTGTGTGTGAGACGAAAAAGTAAAGAACTCTGTGTTCCCTTAAACTCCATTAAAAGTTTCTTTCTTTAATTCATGCACAAAGATTTTCTTCCTACGCATTTTCTTTGTGTGACAAATGAGGTTATTAAATTACTATTTAACAAATAGGTTTCTTATATTTGCAAGGAGCAAATGTTAGGACTGGTTATTTGACCCTGAAATGAATGATAGTGCCATCCAACTGCATTTTCCTGGATGCCATCACTCATATTAATATACACAAATGCATCCTATTTGGATAAAACCATCATTAAATTTGCACTTTACAAAAATTGAACTTATTCGCGTTTTAGTAAATAGAGCCAAATGTGTAATTCGACTAAAAGGAACACATTATAGATTTTCCATATTTCACTGTCAAAACAATACAGTTTTTCTTCATGAAAGTCGGCCAAGATGCTTTACTTGATTGGACATTCTTCAGTGTTCTTATAGAGTAAATTCTAAGGTTCTCTAAAAGTCAATGAGAGTTTTGTACAAGACATCCTAACGCATTTGTATATACATTAACAACTGTCAAATCGTCAGTCTTCCCAATACACCCCCAATCAGCCCACTGGTACATAGGAAGAGGAGCCTTTTTACTGGGACTGAGAGAACAATTTGTCATACAAACTTGTAATCCCAAAAGTAATTCATATCTATGTCAGTTGGTGCCACACTCATTGAATCCAAATTATAAATTCAATGAAGATTGATGACTTGCCCCTGTGTTAGGGACAGGAAGACATATGGACCTGATATGAGTTTGGTTGATTAGTCTTGTCACAGATGGCAAATGCCTGAAAAACAATAATAACGCCATCAACTATGTCTCTATGGAGCTGATCACACCCAAGCTCCCACATGGGCCCCTAATTGATGGGGTGTATTAGAGATGATCACTCTTAGGCTTGATTCTACAGCAGATGTATGTTACAAATCATGCAAGAGTTTGAACAACTAACCACTCTCATAGTCAGCCAAGGGCATAGTCTTCTTGAAAAAGAACTTGTTTTTTGACAAATTATCTTTGGTTCATTATATTACATATACCTTATATCAACTGGAGAAGTCATAATAACCTCCATGACTTTCAGCCGGCCAGAACTGAAAAGAGAATTGTATAGTTGCGCTAAGCATCACTGGGGGTCATTTATCAACACTGGGCAAATTTGCCCATGGGCAACCAATCAGATTGTTGCATTCATTGTTCTACCTGCAGCTGCCTGAAAAAAGCCAAGCACTGATTGGCTGATATGGGTTACCAGTGTTGATAAATGAGCCCCGCTGTGTACATCTAGTCTGCTCTGATGCAGTGCAGTCATTGATGCTGAGGAACCTTGTAGTTACCACCACACAAAGGGATTCTGTTATGATTTTTAGTTTTATTTCTAAATTACACTGTTTATGCTGCAAATAATTCACTTTACAATATAACATTTCATTCCTGAACCAGCAAGTGTATTTTTTTTAGTTTATAATATTGGTGTGGAGGCGCCATCTCAGATCATTTTGCCTGGTCATGTGCTTTCAGAAAGAGCCAGCACTTTAGGATGGAACTGCTTTCTGGCAGGCTGTTGTTTCTCCCACTCAATGTAACTGAATGTGTCTCAGTGGGACCTGGATTTTACTATTGAGTGCTGTAGTTTTATCAGGAGTGCCCATATTTTATTAATGTGAGGTCTACTTTTCGTGATGTTGTTCCATTATGCTCTACATCCAAAAAAGGAATGTTAGCATTCTGTTCCATGGAAAATATTACTTAAATATTGATTTATAAGAGAATTTATATTGCTAAATTTAACAAACAACTATTTCTTATGTAACCTTAACATAATAAATATCTGAATGAACAGCATGAAACAGGAGGGTGATTTAGACAACCTGTTTGTTGACAGTGACTTAACATCTACTGAACAGCTAAAGGTCTACTGGTAGATCCCCATCTACTTTTTGGGCACTGCTGATTTATATCTACCAGGCGGCTGTTATCTTGTGTTAGGAGCTGCTACCTGGTTACCATTGTTCTGTTGTTAGGATGCTGGGGAGGAAAAGGGGAGGGGTGATATCACAAAAACTTGCAGTATAGCAGTAAAGAGTGACTGAAGTTTATCAGAGCACAAGTCACATGACCGGGGGCAGCTGGGAAACTGACAATATGTCTAGCCTCATGTCAAATTTCAAAATTAAATATAAAAAAATCTGTTTGCTCTTTTGAGAAACAGATTTCAGTGCAGAACTGAACTGGAGCAGCACTATTAACTGGTGTGTTTTGAAAAAATCTGACAGTAGAGTTAAATCTGAGAATTGCACTTTGCACACAGCAATGCATTTGTAAATGCTTCTTATTATCTTTACATCTATGGACAGCTCTGATATACAAGATGTCAAGTTGTGTCATAGAAGGCAAATAAAGCCTCAGAAAGACATAGAGGGACTTGCTATAAGATAATGCTGAGGAAAGATGGGTCAACTGTTAAGATACCTGTGGCAAAACAGTCCAATAGTGGTACAGTTCGGATCTACATATAGAGTGCTAAAGTGTCCTGATCAGACCAACTAGACAGTGAGAATACTAGCTATGAGCTCATATACTTAAAGAATGGGTCACATCATTCATACCATTTAACATGGTCTGCCTTGGCCTAAAAAGACATTGCCTGGACCCACACAACAAAGTCAATTTAGGGGCTTCTAAAACCTAGCATGCTGGACTGTTTCAAATAGATATCATCAGATTTTGGCCAGAGTAGAACTTTTTTACTCCTGGCCTCCCAGCAGTAGGATGCTCTTCTTCCCCTCAACTGGATGATCATATATCTGTCTGTATTAAATACTGGGGTTTGTCACCAGTATTAAAATCAATAAGTGGACGGACATACTTAAGGGTAAATTAAGGAAACAATGGTATGTTATTCTTAAAAAAGATTTCTATAATCCGTCTGCAAGATAAAACTTCTGGCTTTGCTTTGTAATAGTGATGGACAAATTTGTACTGTTTGGGTTTTGCTGAAAAATTCACGAATGTCCCACAAAATTCGCGAAGCGACGAAAAATTCACGTCACAAGAGCCTATTTTGTCCAATTGCATAAAAGTCAACGGGCGTGCGTTAAATTGTCGCTGTTGTCAAAATTGAAATGCAGAAATTTGCTGCGAATTTGCGCAAGGAAAATAAATTCGCCCATCACTACTTTGTAATAGAACTGCTATTAAGCCATATGTCAAGCAAAGGAAATAACAAATGTCAATGTAAACATTAAACAAGGGCTCAATTTGAGTTTGTTTGTAAAATGTAAACCTACTGTTTTGCGGAGCTGCAGTTTCAACATCATGTTGAACAAATACAAAGTGTAATAGAGGGGCATGTTGTATTCATGAATACTTGCTGAGCATACAAAAGCTTGGCTGCTGTGTGGTTACCGGATGAGAGGAGATAATATTACGGCGGAAGCACAAAGCTGGCATTGTAGTCCCTTTAACATCTTCGTGCTTTGGGTGAAGCCAGAGGGCTGACTGCAATATTAAGATAATTATAATTCCTCACCTTCATCCAATATGTAAATAAATGTTTTCCTATGCATTTGCTTTATGTTTTGCCATGTCACCAAACATCTTATCCTTGCAGCTGAGATTGGGATTCATTTTAATTGGGCATGTCATTGGCCATCACATTAAGAGCCACTGTTCAACTATGAGTTTGCATTAGATTAGTAATGTTCATAAAAACAGAGCCATTAAGCTGGCATGGTTGATAAAAAAAAAAAAGCATCCGATACAATAAGCCAAGTGGTAGGTTATATTGGGTTTATCTGTTTGCTTTTCCCCAGGCTATAGGATCAAGTGGTGGAACTGTGCACAGCGTTCAGAACAGAACAGCAATCATGACCCAATTTTTCCAGCCATCCTGATCAATGATACAGTCATACAGATTGCAGAGGCCATTGTTTTGGTCACATACCCAAGAGCAGTTAAACCACCTGCCAGTTTATGCTCAGAAATAGAAGATTCCTTGTGTAGGTACCCTCTCCATTTTCTAAATTGTGTTACATATGTATCTATATATGTCTGTTTATGTGGCAAATTTACTAACTTCCGAAAATTCACCAGTGACGGCTTCGATCACAACGCAACACTTCGCTCACATCGTAACACCTCAACAGACGTAGATTCGCCAGGACAACGCTAATTCACTAAAATCTGAAGTTACGTCCAGGACGCGGAATGCTGGCTAAGTTGCGCTAGCATTACTGCGGCCAGCAAAGCGAAGTTGCGCTAGCGTTGCCTCATTTGCATACGGCGGGAAGTTAAATTTCAATGGACATATATGTTGCAGCAAATTCATTACACTACACAAGCCCAGGGAAGCTTAATAAAATAAAATAGAGTTGTTATATTGCCCTACACATGAGCCCAGTGTATAGTTTATGTGCCATATGTTAGGAAATGTAGGGGGAAGGTGGGTACTCCAGAAAAAATTTACAATCTTTGCAGCCTATCACCCTGAAAAATGAAAAGTCGTCAGCGTCTTTTTGTTCAAGTATTTTTTGAGGAAGTCCTATCTCTATTGCACTTCGCCTGGTCTGAGGTGGCGAAGGCAAGTGTGGCGCAAGAGGTAAGGTTCAGTAAAATCTGCATCTAAGTGAATTTGCGTAGTTACGTCCCTTCACCAGAGCGCAAATTCGCCAGGCATAAGGGAGCGAAGTACCGCTAGAGTCTATCTCCTTCACTAGCGAAGTAATGCCAGCGACCATTAGTAAATCGGCGAAGTACCGAAATGACGTCACGCTGGCGAATTTTCACTAACATTAGTCACTTCGCCCTTAAGTAAATCTGCCCCTATGTAACTAGGTATTTATATATTTAAGTCATTTTTACAGTAAATGTGCTTTGAGTTTTGTCTATCGAATTAAAAAATCTTTCCCAAACTTCTATCATTTAATGGGAAATGTTTCTCTTCTATTGCAGCCAGCACAAATTTAGCTTCCTGCAAATGAGGCCCCCCCTCAACACTCTCCAAGGGCAAGAGAGGTAAGCAGACAGCAGACCTGGAAACACCCAAGTGCACAGTAATTGAAGGAACAGTAAAGTCACAAAATAAAAGTGTTTTAAAGTAATGAAAATATCATGCAGTGTTGCCGTGCACTGGTAAAACTGCTGTGTTTGCTTATAGGGCATTCAAAAAAATAAAATCCCATTTT
Organism: Xenopus petersii; assembly: GCA_038501925.1. Classification (NCBI taxonomy): domain Eukaryota; kingdom Metazoa; phylum Chordata; class Amphibia; order Anura; family Pipidae; genus Xenopus; species Xenopus petersii. The sequence continues at coordinate 136,711,573 of CM076682.1, forward strand.
TATTTTCTTTAATTAAAAAGAAACCTATCTCCAATATACTTTAATTAAAAAATGTGTACTGTTTTTATAAGAAACCTGACTGTATGCAGTGAAATTCTCCCTTCATTTACTGCTGTGGATAGGAATTGTCAGACGGTCCCTAACTGCTGAGCAGGGAAACAATCATACTTATGAACAGCAGGGGGAGCCCCGCCTTACTTCCCAGCCATGCAGAACTCAAGCAGCTTTGTTTATGACGTTCCCTAAGCAGCCCAGACCACACTGAGCATGTGCGCAGTCGTAGTCTTGCAAAGATGTTTAACAAAGTTACAAGATGGTGACCCCCCTGTAGCCAACTTTGAAAGCATAAATTACTTGTTTGATTAGGCTTGTGGTGCAGTAAGTTCATGTTTATATTTAGTATACAAAATACAGCATTTCTAGCCTTAGTCTATTTTAGACTTTACATGCCCTTTAAGGTATGAAGATCCAAATTACGGAAAGATCCCTTGCCTGAAAAACCCCCAGGTCTTGAGAATTCTGGATAACAGGGTCCACACTTGTAGTATCATCTTGAAGCCTATGCATTATCTGCAGTAGTTATCAAGTAAATACACATGCCTTAAAAAATATTGTACTAAAGCAAACATGCAGAAAATTATCTTTAGCTTTCCTCCGACAAGCAACTGGGTGGTCAAAGACTGTCTGGTGATTATAACATGTATATGTGAATAAAAATCACTGATTTCACAAAGTGCTGGTCCTGGGATGATTTATTTGTCACCCTATATCCTGGCATGGCTTAACCTGCAATATTCTGCATTCAAGATCCATAGATCGACTATCGTAGAGAGAGAATAAAACTCCCACCCAGTATTCCAAAGAAAAGATAAGGAGACATACAATCTGAAAGCCACAGGTAGAGCAGATAAGGCTATAAAAATCATTTGATTTCCTTCAACAAAAAAATCAGCGACCACATCATATTATATTCTGGCAAATGGGAATGTCTTGTGCAATATGATATCCATCAAAAATACAGCAACTTTGTCTTGGAATTAAAGGTGATAATGAGGTAATTTGTGAGTAAATTAAAAGTGCCAGTGCATACAGTTATTATGTAATGAGAAATGAGTTTAAAGATTGATGTGACGGATTTAGTAATGCAATTTACAGCTGCAAAAGTGAGCGGTTGCAAAAATCAAGCGACTTTAGACAATACTGTTATTCATAGCTCAGTATATCAACATCTGTTCCATTGTTAATATGGAGAACACGTCCTCCTTCATGTGCAGAGCGGAAGAAAGTTACGATGTGGAATAAGGCATTTAACATACTCTGTGCATATTTGAACTAAATAATACTAAACCTAATGCCCAGTTCTTTTATAGTGAACTAGAATTCAGATTCATTTAACAGAAAAGGGTTGCAAACCTGACCTTCTTCATTCTACATGATACATTGGCACTTATAGGGCACTTAACAGAAAGTGCAACATTTGCAGATGAACTAATAATACCTGGAATAAACTGGAACAACCTAAAACCTATATTAATCATAAAATGATCCAAGCCTATCAAATACTGTTTTGGCCAGTAGCAGGGCCACAAACCTTTATTTGGCCTTAGGGTCCCTATAGGGTCATTCGGCTTTGGACTTAAGCATCAATAGATGGCATGACCACACCATTCACTTATAGCAAGCATTTGCACTTTTAATAGCCACGACTGCTCCAGTCCCAAAAGACAATATTGAGTGCTGAAACATCTGCCACTTTTTCACAAAACAAGCGTCATTCCTTACCTCGTCAATTGCATTTTCATCTTTTTTCAAAGCTGGAAAAGAGAAGAAAGAATTCGGTTTAGACAGCATTTCCAAAGCTCCTGATTTGCTATTCTTCATTCTAAGCAAACCAATAAACGACAATGGCATGGCGAGTTCTGTTTCATCTAATTCTAATGCATTCGTTTAGTTTCATCTAATTAATGCGACAATTCTATCATTTTTTTGGATTTATCTGAAAACCAAATCGTCCACCAAAGAATATGGAAGAATACCAAATTGAGCTGACCATCTACCAGATATGATGACAGTTCCTGAAATGTTTGACTACATTCCAAGATATGCAGAGACATTGCACTGGAGTGCCCCATGATTTTGCACTGGAGTGCCCCATGATTTTGTAACCCAAAAAAACCCAATTTTGACATCCTTATGGATGAGAACATGGTCTCCAACTATTCAGTCATAGTGTGTCCCAACTAGGGTTGCCTCCTTTGGGGCACTCCAGGTGTTGGGAGGGTTGGTGGCATTGGTGGGTCAATGGCATAAATAGGCAGAAGGTGGAGTGATGACATATGTATGCAGAACTGTGATGTAAGTGTGCATTTGACTACATTCCAATATATGCAGAGACATTGCACTGAAGGTTCCCATCTATAAGGATGTCAACCTAAAGTATGTGTTGACATCCTTATAGATGAGAACATGGTTCCCTCCCCCTCCATTCAGTCATACTGTGTCCTAACTAGGGTTGACATGTTTGGCCACTCCATGGTGGCATTGGGTTGGTGGCATTGGCGGATCAATGACATAAATAAGTGGAGCGATAACATATGCAGGTGGAATTGTAACATTATTGTGCATGTTGCTGGCTGATTCTCCACCGATGGCCAGAGAAATGGGTAAGCATCAAGGCAGATCAGAGATCAAATGGACAGGTCACTGGTGGAATTGCAAATTTACCCGCAACTATATTGGTGGTAAAATACCGGCGCTGGTACCAACTAAGCCAAATTAATAGAGACCAGATGGGAACCCAAGTGACAACACATCAATGGGGATTCCTTAATACTGTACATAAACAGACCTAATGCCTTATATAACAAAAATATGCAAAGAGCACCCAAACACCAAAACGTCCTATCTATGGAATTCTTTATTCTTTTAACACAGTATTGAAACTTGTTATTCCATTACATATTCCGTTCCTTCTCTAAAACGAGCAGTCTCGTTCTTACAGCTGAACAATGGAACAATTCAAGAACGGATAGATAATATATAATTATGAAAAGTAGAAGTTGCCCTTTGTGCCAAAAGGAAAGCTTTGATTATATGATAATTCAAAGTACACTCAATTTCAAGGCCACTTTGCTATCAATGCAACAGATCCCTTAATATAAACATCATGTTGTGAAACAGAAGCATGTAATAACGTGCCACACAAAAGGTTCCAACCGCCCCCCCCTCCCACCCAGAATTCGGCTAACAATGCAATTTCAAGCTTCAAGTGTACAAGGCAACAAGACACCACAGCATTAGACTCATATTACAGTGTACCTTCTGTGAAGACCTCGGAGAGGTCACATGTCAATCCATCTACCAAATATCCGTGCTGCTGTCTGCTCAACACTGATTTATTGAGATATAACAATGGCTCTGTCAACAAAAAGGCTGAAGCAGTCATATTTGGGAATGTTTCTCCATCTGTATATAGGAGCATCCTTTATATAGAAGTGATAACTAAAGCTTAACACTCCCAGCTGTTGCTGAATCTCAACTCCAAACATCATCTCCAATGGGTGTTGGAAGAACGTATCTGTATCCTTTCCTTAAATAAACTACCAGTCTTGTGCTCACAATGCAGTTAAATAATATTCATTGCCCAATTAAAGGTGAAGTTTACCATTAAAATAACCTTTAGTATGTTGTTGAGGGACCTGTTCTAAGCAACTGATTGTTTATGGTTTTTGTATTATTTTTTCAATTCTGTTTCATGTGTGATTCAATGTGCCCTCTATCTTATTAAAGTAACCCCCATACACAGAGCTGTCACTACACATAATGGCATAGTAACGCAGGTAGGAAAGGAGTTTCAGCTCTAAGTCCCAAAGGCTACAAGGAAGATTATTGTATTTTCATTTTGCACTAGCGTTGGTAAATATGCTGTGTATATTTTTCACTTGGTATAGAACTGTTCAATTTGCTTTGTATTATAGCAAAGCTATCCAATGATTATATTGCTTTTTTAACAATAAATACACACTAGTTCCATGTTATATAAGTAAACAAAGAGCTGGTAGGTACAAGTGTATAATTAAGAGTGATACTGGTATAGTTATTTAGGGAACAATTTTAATATTTAAAAAATATACAGCATCTACACAAATAACCCTCTTTTTTAAATAGCACCTAATCTTTGAACAAAGAATAAATGATTCAAGCTTCAGATTCAACTTTATATCTGCTGTACTCTTAGTGAAATACAATGCCTGATTAGAGTTTAAAACCGTTCTAAAATGCATCTCCAGAGTCGGTGCCAAAATGCAAATGGACAATTTTACAGGGCTCTGTGGAACATTCTGCCATCCCCCATCCTAGACAAATAACGTTAAAGTATTGAAAAGGCAGACATCATGCCAGATACTTTAAGGAGAACTAGAGGACACAAATTAAAGTAATTGTGAAGAAACTAGTTTTCTCCTGATTTAAACATATTTTGAGAAGATGAGGGTCTTTCACCTTGGAGGCTTCTCTAATGAGAAGTGCTTGGATTTGACAGGTGCTCTAGTTCCACCCATACACAGACGGTATCTCTGCCAGTGATCTGATGGTACTTGCAAAGGGGTAAATGCAAAAATGACTTTTGTGGAACTGCACCTCAGCAGTAGACTTGGTAACAATCGCATTTGACCTCCTAGATCCACCTGAAAGTACATCTTGAAGGTGAATCAGGGTTAGATTGGGGTAACTTTGTTTACTGTTCTAAATATGTTTGGCATTATGGCTGAATGACTGGCATACCAATGTTTCCTAGATCTCCTGCTTGTTATAAGCTAAAGGGGGGGGGGTGATTAAAGATGGGCCTTCAAGAGGTCCTTGATCTGCTCAAGCACTGCTCCAGAACATAGCTGTAGGCTAACTCTAAATGGAGAGAAAAAAAATCTCACTCTAACTGACCTACTAACTCAGTGTGTCATGGAATCTATGAAACGTAAGTATTCTTTTTTGTAACATAGTTTTAATAAAAATTTTCATCAAATAAAAGCGTTCAAACGTTTACATTCAATAGATACTGTAATACATGCGTGCCAGCTTACTTTTACATATGTAGTTAAGACATCTAGGCATATGTGGTCGAATTGACAAAGTTAGATAAATTGACCATTCAAAAGTACGTTTAGGTTTATCGTTGCAGAAAGGTTCTGTCCTGGCTTTCACTTGTCCCCTGCCCCTAGTTTTACTGAGGGTGAGTATACGTTTGCAACAATTCTAGCTCCAAACTCGTAGTTACCATGTAGCCCATATTTCCAGGAATTGAGCTGTAGGGGCAAATTTACTTACCTTCAAAGTTGCGCCAGCGTTGGCTTCACCGCATTTCGCCAGACGTAAATTCGCCAGGGCTGCGCAAATTCACAAAGTTGTTACGATCAGCGGCTCGAAGTTACGAGGGCAAATTTGCATACAGTGTGCAGTTAAAGTACAATGGCCATATATGCAGCGGCAAATACATTACACTACACAAGACCAGGGAACCTTAATAAATGTGTTCTAATATCCTACACATGTGCCCACAGAATAGTTTAGGTGCCATATGTTATCAAATGTAGGGGGGAGGAGGGTACCCTAAAAAAAATTCGATCTTTTTCAGCCTATCACCCTATAAAAAGTAAAAGACGCAATCGTTTTTTTAAAATAAAATTTTTGGACCATCCCTATCTTCTCTATTGCACTCAGCTGGGACTGAGGTGGCAAAGTAAAGTCTGGTGCAAGAGGTAACGTTCACGAAAATCCGCAACTTACTGAATTAGCTTAGTTACGTCCATTTGCCAGATCGCAACTTTGGCTGGCGTAAGGGTGCGAAGTAGCACTAGAGTAGGTCCACTTCGCTAGCGATTTTACGCTTTACTCGGCGAAGTGGCAAAATGACGTCACGCTGGTGAATTTTTTTTTGCCACTTCGCCCTTAAGTAAATTTGCCCATAGTGTTTTGAATATAAGCGATTCTAGATTAGAAGTTTTTGTTATCCTCAATTCTGGTGAGCACCTCTGTTAAGGTTGATGAGTGTAGCGTTTTCCATTTTGCTGCAATTGCCTGTTGGGCACGACTTAAGTATTCTACCCATAATCTCACCCTAACTGCCCCTCAGACACTGCTCTGGGCCCTGCAGATTGTCCAGCCCCTACAGTCTGAAAATAACAGCTTTATGGAGAACAGTCCCATGGTTTGGGAATATCAACAATGGCAAACTATATGAACATGAACACGTAGAATATATATATATCTATGTCGATCTGTCAACCATTCTGCATGTGTTGCGAGTCATGCCTATTTATACCCCAGTGAAGAATGGAGCAAGGGGTGTGATCAGGTCACGGCACTGCAAGAAGTGACCAAAACCACCTGGATTTGGTTCCCTTGAAGTTGACATCTCTGTATAGGATTACATTAGCATTCTGTAACTGGAAGTAATTAATGGCTTAAGTATACTTAATAATTTTTTTCTAATATTCTAAAAATGTAAAATAAGCTGAAAACATAAAAACAAGTACAGAGAAAAAGGTAATCATTTCCAAAAAACTTAATTTATTTCATTATAATGGAGCCTATGGGAAATGGCCTTTCCGTAATTCAGAAATTTTCTGGATAACCGGTTTCCAGATAACAGATCCCATACCTGTATTTTCTTGGTGTTTGGTGGGTTTTAATCAGTTTCTCCTGTATATCTTGGAAACTCCATGGCTTAAGGGCAATTACACATGGTGCTATTTGTCAAGGCTCAAAACATAAGAAAACACTGAGAATTGTCTCAAATCACATATCTCAATATCTTCTTATGCATTTTTGAGCAATTACACAATTGTTGTAAGCAAACCACCAATGTTGTTGATAAATCCCGGTGACAAGCAGAACCATGTGTCATTGCCTTAAGGTGGGACTGTGTTGTAGGGTTGCCACAGGCCCAGTTTTGACCCAGAAAGCCCTTCTAGAAACTGCCTGCCCAGCTTTCAAAATTAGCAAAGCCTGGTAGGATTCTCTGAGATTGATGAGGAGATTGGCCAATCGTTACGTCATAGCCCAGCCTGTGACATCACAAGCCTGCCCCGTAGTGATGTCGCTGTCTGTCCTCCCCGCCCCCTGTGACATCACCGCCTGCCCCGTAGTGATGTGCGGGTTGGTCTTATACACACGGGTCCCTCAGCACACCCTTGGCTATCAAAGAGTGTCGGAAGCAGGAAGCTGGCCATGTAAAGTAAGCCCGCGACCTTACACTATCAGCTTCCTGCACTCTTTTTTATACCCTCGCACTCGGCAGTCGAGTTTTTCTTGACCTGCACATCACTACTACCAAGGGTAAGGAGCCTGAAAATTTGGCAACTCTACCGTGCCCAAAAAAACTCCAAACAAACAATTCTTGCTGGATTAATTTACTAATGACCAGAGGTGGGCCTAGCCAGCTGGGCACCCTAGGCAGCCCAGCCGGCCAGCTCTATCCCCCCCCCATCTCATGCTCGCTCGCAGTAGCGGGGCTTGCGTGCACATGCGCAGCAGTGGCGCTCTCATGTGTATGTGCGGCGTCAGGGTTCACACGTGCACAGCAACAGCTTTCATGCACACATGGCAGGGGCATTGTTGGGCGCAAGTTTAGTGTCAGGTCCGGTATATGAGTAGGCAGAAGAGGTAGCTGCCCAGCGCCCTCCAATTGTTGCACCCTAGGCTGCTGCTTCTCAGCCCTAGTTCCGGCCCTGCTAATGACTTTAAGACTTGTGCTTTTAATGATCTTTCCTCATTCCGTCTAGTGGTTCAGGTTTCATGGTTGATTGGCACAACCCTCTCACCATAGGATTTCTCCTTAAACAAGACAAACAGCAGGTAGTATTTTACTTTTTTTTTGTGCCGACTGATAACAAAGCGCAATGACAAGCACCACATACTGGCAAACCTGTGAAGATTCCTATTATAGCAAAAAAAAAAAAAAAAGCAAAGCTGCTGTGCCGCTGTCACAGTCACTTTAAGAGGAATGTTCTGCTTTCTGACAACCTAATGAAGCAATTTCCTTTGCTTTTCTTCTTTCGTAGGTACTTCTTAATTCCATGTGACAAGCAGACTGGTCCCAGCACCTATTGTTGTTAAATTACATATGCCCAAGTGCCATGAAGTGAGGTCTGGTTACTGCACAGCATCATGGGGGAAGTCACCAACGTCTCAGATACCCAATAATATTATATAGAATATTCACTGTGCCACTGTTGTATATATATTATTGCCTCCAGTGGAAGTTAATACAAATTGATATGTTTATAATATGTTAAGAAAAAACAAATTGATATGTTTATAAAAAGTTAAGAAAAAAAGCAATTATTGGTATGGGATCCATTATTTGGAAACCCGTTATACAGAAAGCTCCCAGTAACGGAAAGGCCGTCTCCCATAGACTCCATTTTGATCAAATAATTCAAATTATTTTAGAATGATTTCCTTTTTCTCTATAATAATAATAATAATAATAATAATAAAATAGTAACTTGTACTTGATATAATTCATCCTTATTGGAGCAAACCAATCCTAAAGGTTTTTTTTAAGTGTAAATTATTTTTTTCGAAGACTGGAGAAGCAAATTACGGAACAACCCTTATCTGGAATACACCAGTTCCTGAGCATTTTGGATAACATATTCCATACCTGTACATGATATGAAAGTTTTACTCACCGACTACAGACAAAACAGCCATAAAATAAGTAGACTATGTTGAAGCCAATATAGTTAATATCGTTTACAGAGAAGAAAGAGACTACTGGTTTTAACGTGGAAGGCTCAGTTTATACCTGTTTATCTGTAGCACGTTAGCAGTACTTATTCTGTTATATGGTGTTATTTTATATCAAGTTTTTTTATATTGGGATTTCAGCACTGGTTACTGTGTATCTATTAAGTCAATGAAGTCAAAACTTGGGGTTGTACAATGCAAGCTTCAAGAAACGTTCTGTAAATAGCTAGTAAGCCGACCATTTAAGGGCAGCTTTATCAAGGGTCGAATAGTAAATTTGAATATTTGAGTTTCAAAATTCACACATTCGAATTGTAATCGCCCTATTCAAATGTAAATTCGAATGTGAGATTTATCACACCTCGACCATGGAAAAAGTCCTAATTCCAATAATCGCCACCTAAAACCTGCCGAGTTCATGTACAAGTCAATGGCAGAAATCCGAGTCATTTGGAGATGTTAATAGCCTTCCTAACATTCGAGTTTTTTATTCATGAGAAAAACTGGATTCATACAAATTAATTAGGATTAGAATTATCGGGCGGGAACCATTCGATCTAATATTAGACATTCAAATTTTTTCTTAAATAACCTCACAATCAGATTGTCAGTATATTAGAATTAAAAAAACAATTCACATGAATTCTAAATTCAACCTTTGATAAATGGGCCTCCGCATCTGATGCCGGTCTTTTTCGTTTTTATCTGCAACACTGCAGTGGATTCACTATGTGCTTAAATGAAAACTATACCCCCCGAACAATGTAAAAATATATCGTATAAAACAGCTCATATGTAAAACCCTGCTTCATGAAAATAAACCATTTTCATAATAATATACTTTTTTAGTAGTATGTATGTGCCATTGGGTAATCATAAATAGAAAATTGCCATTTTAAAAAATAAGGGCTGCCCCCTGGGATCGTAGGATTCACGGTGCACACAAACAAACCATACATGTTAGGTCACATGAGCCAATTAACAGACAGAGTTCTGTCTTTTGCTCCCACACTTCTTCCTGTTACAGTTAGAGTTGAAGTATTTCTGGTCAGGTGATCTCTGAGACAGCACACAGACCATCACAAAAGGGTGGCTCAAGGCAAGAGATGTAAAAGGGCAATATTTACTTAAATATATATACCAGTTTGGTAAGATTCTTTAATATGCCACTTAATATGATATAAACTATCTGTTGCTTAAATATTCATTTTGGGGGTAAAGTTTTCCTTTAAGGGGTGTGATGTGTTGTTTCACAATGAACCTGGATTATTTACCAGTAAACACTGTGATGGGTTCCTTAAATGTTTCCTCTTTCGTTCATGCTTGAAACCTTACCAGAAACCCCAGACAGGGGGCAGAAACTGCCCCCTGTGCAAAAACGCTTATGAAGTGATGAGGATTTAAGCCGCACATTTTAAGGATGTATATCATGTAAGTTGCAAGTTTTTCATTAATTTAATGGAATGCAAAAGTGAATAAAAGCCATTTGGAAACTATATACAGATAAAAGCAAAGGTCAGGATGGTTAGATCAAGGGGAAGTGATTCCAATTCTTGAGCAGAGAGAAAGGAATTAAGTTTATATTTGAAGATTTACAGAGACGGTGATTTCTGAATTTCTATGGCCTGAGACAGGCGAGACTTAGCAATGTGAAGCTGTACAGGTTTAAGTTTGGAATTCAACAGTTTATCCAAGCAGATTATGTTTCCATTTAGAATGTAAGTTAGCAAAGCTCTCCGTATCAGGAGTCTACCCCAACATGCATCAAAACTGTATTCACAGGCAATATATTGTGTTGGGAGATGTAGACCTGAGATGTTTTCTAGCCTGGCTGCTGCAATCTGAATCAGGTATAGGCAAGCTCAATTTGCAGCTACGATTCCATGAGATTCTAGCTGGCAGATAATGGCACAACTAAAGTGTGATGGCAAAATCCTGGCCTTTAATTGTCTGAGGATCCTGATTTACTAAATTAAAGAGGTTGTTCGCCTTTGAGTTAACTTTAAAAAAATATGATGTAGAGAGTTATATTCTGAGACAATTTGTAATTTATTTTTCATCTGTGGTTATTTAGCTTTTTATTCAGCAGCTCTCCAGTTTGCCATTTCTGCAGTCTGGTTGCTAAGGTCCAAATTACCCTAGCAACCTTGAACAGTGTCGGACTGGCCCACCAGGATACCAGGAAAACTCCTGGTGGGCCAAGGTGTCAGTGGGCCCTCATGCTTCTTAGCATTTGGCTTATTTTATGGCCATTCCCTATTTCTATGAGAATAAAGAGGCTAAATAGATGGAATAATATGTTATAGTATGGAAAGAAAAGAGAATAGGAGAACAGAGGTTGACTAAGGGCTCTTACTGACGAGCGTTTTTACCTGTGCTCCGTTTTTCTGCGTTCAGCCACAGGGGAGCGCAGGAAGGTGTAGGCGCCGAACGCAGGTTGAGACGCAACATGCTGCATTTTCCCTGCGTTCAGCGCCTACATGCTCCTGTGTGAGTACAGCCCCATTGGAAAAAATGTAATGTGTCTATTCCTGCACTCCTCTGTGGCTGAAAAACCTGCTTTTCGAAAAAACGGAAAGCAGGAGAGCGCAGGTAAAAACGCTCGTCAGTAAGAGCACTAAGGAAAGGAAGAAAATAATACTTAGAGTGGGCCCCTGGTCTAAAGGTGTTTGGGTGGGCCCCTGGTATCCTAGTCCGACACTGACCTTGAATTGTTTTGAATAAGAGGCTAGAATATGAATAGGAGAGGTCTGAATAGAAAGCTGAGTAATAAAAAGTAGCTATAACTATACCTTAGTAGCCTTGCAGAGCATATGGGTCAGTAACCTATATTTGAAAGCCGGAAAGAATCAGAAGTGAAATAATTCTAAAACCATAAAAAAAGAAAAAATGAAGGTCAATGGAAAACTTTCTTAGATATGGCCATTCTACAACAAACGAAACTCTTTTTAAGTAACTTGGCCCTATCAAACACCCCACAAAGACTTCTCCCTTGACATTTTGATATTACAGTTCTGCTACATTATTTCTGTGCTGGCCAACCCCTTTTCAGTGGCTACAGAGCAAATAAAACAATATAATGGCCATGCAGCAGATCCATACATGCCCCTTCCTTATGGAACTGTTTCAATCTGTAGCCAGAGCTGGCTAACCCTTTTGTATTTTCCTGACTAATTCAGCCAGATTTCACACATCCACACATCTCCTGGTCTCCTTGCAGCAAAATCTATAAACACTGTGGCAAAGTGCAACACGACAGACAGATAATCACTTCTTCTTTAGACACCTAATTGTAACATGTACCTATAGTAAAGACTGGGGGAGGGCACCAAGGGACTCCTTATGGTGAATACACTGGTGCAATAGATGGATATAGTGAATAAAATACCTGCAGTTGTCAGAAAGCATTTCTAAAAACCTAAGAAGCATCTAACTGCATCTACAAAACCACTGCAGCTGTGTAAGATAAGGAATCTCAGAATACTACCAACTACAGCTCAAACACCAAGTAATTGTCCATATCACTGACCTCACAAGTGTGTAATTAAGAGAGGTTATCATCTTCCCTTGCACTGAAACCTCACGGGGAAAGCTGTCAGAATTCAGTACAAATAGACTTGAAAATTCGATCCGGTGCCTATTTAATAAAAGAATCGGATATTACCGACCTGAAAACCTGAAAGCTCTAATCGAATTTGAATCAAATTCAACTAAACTCATCAGGAAGGCTAGTAACATCTTCAAATTGGTCACTGGATCTTTCCCACTGACTTATACATAAACTCGGCAGGTTTTAGGTGGCGAATAGTTTAATTCAAATTGTTACAAGGTTCAAGGTTTGATAAATCTCAAAAAAATGTTTTAATTAAAAACGTGTTCACAATTCAAATTTGAGAGTCTTGACCATAAAAAAATTCGAATTTTCAATTAGACCCTTCATAAATCCTGTCCCTAAATAACGTGATAAAGTGGCATAAAAGAAAATACATAATTTTATAAATTGACCATTCATTTTAAACTGCTTTTTGCACAAATGTTCCAGTGTAAATCGTTTTACAGAGCATCATACTGTAAATAGGCCCCTAATAGCACAGACCACGGGGACAGACAGTGAAATATAAAAGCTCATACCCGTCCAAATGTACCCCTTTTACTGCACTGTGTCTTGGGTACCATGGGAGAATGTAATTAAAGTCACAAAGAGTAATCTAACTTTCCTGTCCTGGAATGTTCGGGGATTGGGAGACTCTGTTAAGAGGCGTCTAGTATTTAACTTTATCAGGCAACATAAACCACAGGTTATCCTGTTCCAAGAAACCCATGCTGATACCCGGGTACAACAGGCTCTTCGGAGGCCTTGGTTAGCTGACTCATATCATTCCACGCACTCTACCTATTCGAGGGGGGTGTCCATAATGTTTGCTAAGTCGTGTAATTACTCTGTGAGCAAAGTCATATGTGATAAGGAGGGTCGATACGTAATTATTCTGTGTATGTTGCATCACAAAATGTTTATTGTTGTAAATGTATATAACCCTCCCCCTTTTTCTGACACATTGCTATTCCACATTATGGGGAAAATTGCCACTCTGCCCTTAGCACCTTTGTTACTGATGGGAGACTTTAACTCTGTTATGCATGCGGACGTGGATAGGTTAAAAGGGGGTTTGCGCTCCACCTCTGCATTGGCCACCTGGGCTTCCACTTTTGCTTTGACAGATTTATGGAGAGCCAAACACCCTGCCAAGAAACAATTTACTTGTTTCTCAGCATCCCATTGTACTATGTCTAGGATTGATTTGGCTTTGGGCAATCCTGAATTTACCAGCTATTTAGAGGAAATTGAAATTTTGCCGGGTGGAATATCAGATCATACTCCCATTTTACTGCGGGTGGTTAGTTTGACTTCTCCGATTACTAAGTTCTGGAAGCTTAGCAGGTTCTGGACCGAACAGCCCACAATAACCGAAGAGGTAAATGAGGATCTTAAGGAACATATTAGTATTAATGAGGGCACAGCATCCCTGCAAATTGAATGGGATACCCTTAAAGCATATTCTAGAGGGAAGTATATCTCGTGTATAAAGCAATATAATAAGACTGCCTTTTCTGCTATAGCGGATATCCAAAATCAGTTGTCTCTAGCTGAGTCTCTCTTTGTCCAAACCCCTACCTCGGAGACTAAACGAGATTTTCAACTTTGGTTGCAAAAACACGCGCTAGCCCAAACTCAGGTGGTCAATAAACAATTGTTGTATCACCGAGCAAATGTATTTGCTTCCGGGGAGAAGAATGGGAAATTATTGGCGTTGTTAACTAAACTAGACAGGGCCAGCATTACTATTCCCGCCATCCAGGATAGTCAAAATGGAGTAATTACTGCTCCGGATAAAATCAATGAGGTATTTGTGTCATATTATAAGAGCCTATACTCTTCCAAAATCCGACACAGTCAGAGCGACATTGCTAATTACTTACACAATATCCCGTTGCCCCAGTTGGGGATCCAGGACAGGGAGTTTCTGAACCAGCCAATTACTGATCAAGAAATCTTGGATGCTATATCTGCCTTCCCCCCTGGGAAATCGCCTGGGTTGGATGGTTTGCCATCAGAATGGTATGGGGTACATGGGCCCTTGGTAATGCCTAAACTGAAACGGTTGTTTAACGATGTTTTGGAGGGGGTAGCTCTGCCGAGTTCCATGAGTGAAACTTTGATCACATTACTTCTCAAACCTGGAAAAGACCCCTTGCTATGTTCGTCGTACAGGCCCATTTCATTGATTAATTTCGATGCCAAAATTTTGGCAAAAATACTTTCCAAACGCCTCAATCAAGTAATACAGTCGGTAATCTCCACTGATCAAACAGGTTTTATACCTGGACGGTCCACAGATATTAATTTAAGACGCCTGTATACTAACATAGCAATGAATCATGATAACACGGGTCATAGAGTGATAGTTGCGCTTGATAATGAAAAGGCGTTTGATTCTGTTGAATGGATCTACCTGTGAGAAATATTACAGGTTATGGGCATGGGAAATAATTTTTTAACATGGGTTAAGGCACTGTACCATCAACCTAAAGCCAAGGTGAGAACCAATCAAAATATCTCTGAGTTATTTGATGTTGCTAGGGGAACTCGGCAGGGCTGCCCGCTCTCGCCCTTGCTATTCGCTATAGCGATGGAGCCGTTGGCCATGTTGGTAAAAGAAGATGTGGACGTAACAGGATTAAGAGTCGGATCTCATGTTGAAAAAATTGCAATGTACGCTGATGACACCTTGTTGTTTTTGGAAAGTCCCTATTTACCGCTTACTAAAGCACTGGATTTAATTAATAATCACACTGCCTTCTCTGGCCTTAAGATTAATTGGTCGAAGTCTACCATCTTTCCGATAGACCAATTCCTCCCGGACCCGCTTCTCCTGCAAACCGATATGGTATGGGTGGATACGTTTCAGTATTTAGGGATTTGGATAAATAAAGATTTACATAAATTTCTTGACTTGAACCTGAGCCCACTCTTGCAATTGTTGGAAGTTAAAACAAAAGCGTGGTCTCAGATTCCATTAACAGTTCTAGGTAAAATTAATTTATTCAAGATGGTACTTCTACCCAAATTTACTTATGTCTTTCGGCAAACCCCGGTCTCCATCCCAAATTCACTGTTTAAAAAGTTGGATTCCCTTCTTACCACTGTTTATTGGTCGAATAATCACCCTAGAGTCTCTTTATCTACCCTTCAATTGCCCTCTGACGCTGGTGGTTTAGCTGCTCCTAATATGCGCTCTTATTATTTATCTTCTAGGCTGGTGACTGCATGGTGGTGGGTGTCCCCCTCAGGGTCTAATGCTGCTACCATTTTGGAATCTCACATTCTGGGATCCTCAGAAGCTTTAAAAAATCTTTTATATAGGGGAACTGGTGTTAATAGAGGAGTTACTCCTTTGATGAAAGCTACTGTCGCTGACTGGAAACTGGCTCAAAAATGTTTTCGCAAAGACAAAAATTATTGCTCAAAATTCTCTCCTTTATGGTTCAATCCGACTTTACCTCATTTGTTTACAATCCCTGATCCTCAACTGTGGGCAAATTATCAAATAAAGTACATTGGGGATATCATTGACCAAGGGACATTGGTGTCCTTTGACGATCTTCAATCCAAATTCAATCTCCCGAACCGAATGTTGTTCAGGTATTTACAGCTACGTCATGCTGTCCGGGCCCAGCTCCCTTTCACAAAAATTGAAACTAGTCCCATCAGGCTGGAGGATTATGTTCATACCCAAGGTTTGCGTAAACCTATGTCCCAATTTTATAAACTGATCAGTCTCCCTCTGCCACAAACACTCCCCAAATTATACTTGAAATGGAATGTAGATATACCTACGTTGACCGCAGATTTATGGGAAGAAGTTTTGGAGTCTGCGTTTGGGTCTCTCATCAGTGTTAGGGATAAAATGCTACAATTTCGTTATTTGCATAGGACCTACCTTACACCACATAGGTTATCCTTAATCTCCAGTACGATTCCGGATGAATGCCCTAAATGTCATCAGTCCCCAGCCTCTTTTCTGCACATGGTCTGGTCATGTGGTAAGCTCCAAATATTCTGGAAAGAGATTCTCGCTGAATGTATGGAGGTAGTTTCTATCCCCTTGACCCTGGACCCTCTACCAATTCTGCTTAATTATGTTGAAACAATAACCCCCATACGTAAAACTAGAAGTCTGCTGTCGGCATTATTTGTTTATGCTAAAAAATTGGTAGCTATTAACTGGAAGGCTTCAGTAGCGCCCACAAAAGAGCAATGGATTGTTATGGTAAACAACAATGTTCCCATGTATAAATTGACGTACTTCAAGAGAGGCTGTCCGGCTAAATTTGATGCTATTTGGTCTGACTGGACGGATGCACACCTCCCTCAAAATAGGTAGATGAGTAATTCATGTGGAGATGGCCCAGAGCGTGGAGCACTTCTTTTATGTTGATAAATCTAAGAGATTATTTGGAAACTTGGGTAATACACCTCAAGGTTTAGGTATGGTTGGCTATTAGTTAGGGGGAATATATTGGGTGCATATACTTGTATATACAATTCTGAATGTGTGTTCATGTTTCCAAATGACACCGGCTGTTGTGATGTGACTGTATACCGGAGTTATTATTTTTCGTGCATGTCTATTGCTGGGTATGTTCTTTGGTAAAAGTATGTCAATGCTTATTGCATGCTGATATTTGACTGTAGCCAAGCTTATTGAACATGAACATGGTTGTATATGTACCTCCGAAAATTCAATAAAAAACAATTGTTAAAAAAAAAAAAAGTCACAAAGAGAAAAACAATTCGCACCATAAGAATAAAAATCCACATCTCGCAATGTAATATTGTTCCTTAAACTGTTATTGCATTGTGAATTTTAATTGCTTGAAGGTGTCGTAATCTTTTGGAGCAAACATAACGACTTTTTCAGTAAGAAGTTTTATTACATTTACTGCGCATTGGCACAAACTATAAAATTCGCAAACGGTCTTCCACTGTCAGAAGTGGTCGCTAAACAGTTTCTGGGTTCGCAAAAGCTATATTCAATTCACGCAAAGCAAAATTTGTTCGCACAAAGGCATAACTTTTCGCATTGCGAAGCCGTTATGACTGGGCTGTGTCCATTTTCTATAAAGAATAAATAATTGAGTAATAATCTAATATTTTTGTTATAAAACTCAGGAACCCAACCAATAAATATTTCTATCTATCTATCTATCTATCTATCTATCTATCTATCTATCTATCTATCTATCTATCATCTATCTATCTATCTATCTATCTATCTATCTATCTATATATACACAGTATATGCATATATAAATTACACACATTAAGGAGGTTATTTATCAACGTCCGAATTTAGCTCAATATTTTCTGATACAAACTCCGATCAAATCCGCTCAGGTTTTTTATGCTTATTTATTACATTTTCCCGAAAAATCATTTTTTCACAGATTTTTCAGACTTTTTCATCCGATTTTCACGATTTTTTCGTAATTTGCACCCGAAAACTTTGAGGTATTGCCCGAAACCCAGCGCACATGAATAAATCATTGGGACTTCTCCCATTGACTTATATTCAACCTCGACAGGTCTGAGATGCAGGATTTTCAGATTTTGACTTTTCCATCCTCGGGGTTTAATTAATTCTTAAAAATTCGTGATTTTTTTAAAAGTCAGATTTTATAAAAAAAATTGAATTCGGAGTTTAGTAAATAACTCCCTAAGTGCCATATAATGTGCATAGAAACTTTCTGGTGACTTAAATAGCTGCTATGTTATTCCACCACATTAATAATTGAAAATGTTCTAAAATGCTAATTTAAAAAGATAATAGTATTAGGGAACACACCAGTGGACTGAAAACCACAGGTGGTCTTTGAAGGTTTCTATAGGGCCTATAATCTGCTCATGAGCTCGAAGGCTTCCTTATATTACATCATCACATCATCATTTTAATGGGATCCAGCCTGCTAGCATATGTGTAGAACAGATACATTTCCAACAAAGCATAGAGCTCTGATCTGGTTAATGAAGGACACTGTGTAATGCACATATATTCACTGAAACATGTATTGTGCAGAAATATTAGCAGGAGATACCCCTAGAGGATGGTTCATTCTCCCATGCAAAAAAAGAGCATTCTCCTGGGGAACTTGTAAAGAGATCTTGTAAAGGGAATATGACAAATACTAGCCAAGAGTTTGGACACATGGGTGTTATTTGACCTGCTCAGTGTCATTCAGCTTTTAAAGAGAATATGACAAATACCAGCCAAGGGTTTCTTCACACGGGTGTCATATAATCTGTCCAGTGTGTGATAGATTGCATCCAATACTTTCCTTCGTCACAGTTTGTCAACATATTGACCGTGCATGTTAGAATCTTCCTCAGGACACTGTTAATGCCTGTATCTGTAGACAAGCCATCTCCATGTAATAAGTGGGAGGCCACATGAGTTCAGCACATCACTGAGAAATTCAGGGGCATCTCTAATACATGCATGTTGCAGGGTTGCACTGTTTGCATTTAAATAAAATCACTGTGGGTTCATGGTGTCCCTGAATTTTCAAATGATCTGGTAACCCTACACATGAGCAAAATAAAAAAATGGAACAAGGTGTTCAGGTTATCTTCCAAAATGCAAAGGGTGATGATACATACACATTACCTACTGCCCATTACCTAGTGCCATTTATGATGACCGCTCTAGGAGGCAGTTGTATCAGAACTCTCTACAATTTCTCACGGCTGGTCTTCCCAGACTAATAATCTCATCCTCTGATGCCATCTCTTGATACCACCTCTTGCCAGGCCCGGATTTGTGGAAAGGCCTCCAAGGCCCGGGCCTAGGGCAGCAAGATTCCAGTGGGCGGCACGCTGCCCAACCACACCCACATTGGTTCAGAAACACTGGGAATGCGCATAAGATACGATAGTTTTTTAAACTTCCCATGCGCTTATCCTCATTGCGCATGGGGGCGACGAATGTCAGCGAGCCTAGGGGTGTCCACTATGTAAATCCGGCTGCCTCTTGATATGTGTATGATTCAGTCAGGGCCGCCATTAGAAATCACGGGGCCCCGTACAAAAAACATTTTCGGGGCCCCACCCCAGATCCCGCCTACTCCACTGGACACACACCTGATCCAACCCAGCCAAGGCCAAATTGGTCAAAAACCCACATACTCCCTGGCAAGCCTCGCCCCTCTGGAACCCACACAAACCTTAAAATAAACCTGAAACCACAGTGTGTTCCTCCTTTGAACTGTAAATGAAACCCAAAATCTAGACTGTGAGAACCTACAGACACTGGTGCCACTGAACCTGCAACTCCTCTCTTATCCTTGCACTGCTCATGTGATAATGAACTTAATGAAAGTTGTATGCTACCCAGATGTGGACTGTTCCCACCATGGGGGGCCCGGGGCCCACCAGGACTGCTGTCCAGGGCCCCCTCGGGCCCCCCCTTGCTGCTGCCCCACGCCGGTCGCATGTGCAGATGGTGCAGTGCGCCGGCTAAGGTTTTTTTTTTTAAATCTCACAGTGGGGTCTGGAGGAAGGAGGGAAGGGGCGAGACAGCCGGCTGGGGTATAGGGACGGCTCCCCGGTGAACGGCGGGTGGTGCAGCCAATGAGTGGTAGGCGGCGCGTAGGCCTAGCCAATAGACTTGGATGTAGAGTGGGAAGGGGCGGGGTGTAGTGCTGAGGGAGGTAGTGAGCGCCATTGGGGACAGGCCAGATGGGGAGTGCTTCGGGGCCAGGGATTATCACTCTCCTTTAAGGGGGGCCCGGCTCTTTTGAAAAGTGCAGCACTGCCGGGCCCCCATTTAGGCCCGGGCCCAGTAGACTTGTACACCCTGTGCCCCCCTGATGGCGGCCCTGACTTCAGTTCCCCAAATAAGAAAGGGCACATCTCCCAGTAACTGTTGTACAGATCTGCTCATTTTGGCCAATGACTTCATGAACAGTGACCTATGCTTTAAAAACTTTGGTCCACAGCTTCTAAATTCGGCCTGTGTATGGCCACCTTAATAGAGCATACTGACTATAGCGGATAATAAATATTCCGAGCCCATTCAGAGTTAATGAATAAGTGATTATAAGAGCTCTAAGAATGTAAGTGGCAACAAAACAGACAGTTTTCCAGTAACACGTCCCCTAATTAAGTCTCCAACATTGTCAGTTCTGTAAAACCGTGTTCCTTCATGTGCCAGCCCTACAAAGAACAGAGTGCATTGAGCAGCAGCTGTCTGTGTGTCTTGGACAATAAGATGCTGCTGTATAATAGTCCCGGTCTGCCTGTCCCACCAGCTGCCGCTTCATGTCTCTTCATTACGGCCAAGTGATTCTCTCCCTGTACGACTGCAAGTGAGAGCGTGCTGCTCCCTGGCAAGAAACACTCAGTCCTGAGAACAACTGGAAATAATTATGGAAAACCAAAGGCTTCCTTACAAAACTCTCTGTAAGTTCCTAAGTGCATGAATAACACCCAGTGAGAGTAAAAGCAGTAGGAACAAGCAATTCTATGGGGCAAGACCTAAAAATGAAACATGAAATGAATATAAACAATACATATTTTTTTCAAAAAATAAGTGCTTCTCTATTTAGAATTCAATACAAACCACAATTATCTTCTATACAAGGTTTCCGGGTCCATTATCTGTAAACCCAGAAAGCTCTGAATTATGGAATCTCCCATAGACTCCATTATATCCAAATGATCCAAATTTTTGAAAAATTATTTCCTTTTTTCTCTGTGATAATAAAACAGTAGCTTGTACTTGGTCCAAACAAAGATATAATTGATCCCTATTGGAAGAAAACCCAGCCTATTGGGGTTATTTAATGTTTACATGATTTTCTAGTAGACTTAAGGTATGAAGATCCACATTATGGAAAGATCTGTTATCTGGAAAACCCCAGGCCCCACGCATTCTGGATAACAGGTCCCATACCTGTACTAAATACCAAGTATATAGTCAGCCAGGTAGTCTGGGGTTATGATATGTATATAATATGCTCAGCATATAATGCAATACTAACTGCTATTGCCTTCTATACTAAACAGTCTGGAGAATGATATACAGGTATAAATAAATAGTATAATATATTTAATAGTGATCAATATATGCAATGCTAACCACTGTAACTTTCTATACTAAACACAGAGTATAACAAGTAGCCTGCAATATGATATATATATGTGTGTGGCTAATAGTGGTTAGTATAGCATTATACTGTATACCGATTACAATATATATATATATATATATATATATACAGTATATATAATAGTAATCAGTATACAGTATAATGCTATACTAACCACTATTACTTTCTATACTAAATAGCAAATATCAAGCTATGTAAGTAGCCTGGAGTATGTTACAGGTATGGAACCTGTTATCCAGAATGCTCGGGACCTGGGGTTTTCCGGATAACAGATGTTTCCATAATGTGGATCTTCATACCTTAAATCTACTCGAAAATCATGTAAGCAATAAATAAACCCAATAGGCTGGTTTTGCTTCCAATAAGGATTAATTATATATTAGTTGGGATCAAGTACAAGCTACTGTTTTATTATTACAGAGAAAAAGGAAATCATTTATAAAAATTTAGATTATTTGGATAGAATTGCGTCTATGGGGGCAACCTTTCCATAATTAAGAGCTTTCTGGATAATGGGTTTCCAGATACCATGTCCCGTATCTGTATATCTAATCGGATTGGTGTGTAATGCTTTACTAATCACTAGTAAACTTTCTATACTAGACATCAAATATAAGCACCCAAGTAGCCAGGAGTATCATATATCTAATAGTGATCATTATATAATATAATACTAACCAGTACTACCTCTGAAAAAGCATATATACATATATCTAAGTGACATAGAGTATTAGGAGGATAGGATCAGGGAACGGAATGCTATAGGGAGCTGCCCCCCTCTTGACTCAGTAGGACCACCAAAGGAAACCAATTACCCACCACATAGTAAATACAGGGAAAAAACCAAAGCTTTTGTAAGGTCTCTAGGGAAGCCCAAGTGTCAATCACTTTTCAGCTCAAAGAAGCCCAGCCCCATGCAGGTACCTGGACAGAATTCTGATTGACAGCCATCAGTTCAGCATACCAAGTGCGTACAATGTGTTTTTGCTCATGTGAAACTGGACTATCCCATTGGTCCACTTGTCTATATAAATCATAGCATGAAATCCACTCTATAAAAATGCCAGTGGGCTTCTAATATATAATTATATTATTTTGGGTATTGATGTCACCCTGGATCCCAACTCACATCTGTCAAAGTGCAACTTCAAGTAAGCCTGGAGGTGCCCCCTATATAGAGATGCTTAGACTTGTAGTTGAACAACGACACATTATACATGTATATTAGGAATACAGGCACATGGGAATACAGAATATTAAAGCATGTCAGGCAGAGGCCAAGCAACATCTGGGCTGTACATAGCACAAATGCTTCACTAGTAAAAGTTCATTGTGGGACTGGGAGGAAATAGGGGAAAGAGTTCAGTATCATTAGGGGGAAAGAACCGGCGCCGGCTCCGCACTTACCTATTCGGCTAAAACTGTCAGACAAAGTTCTGCGCAACTTTTTCATCTTGCCGATTTTCTGAGCAGGCTGCGACTCAATCATATCACACATATATATATCCAGCCGGCCAGTCAGCAGCAGCAGCAGCAGCAATGCCAAGCGAGGGAAATCAGCCAAAACTCTTCTTCCCCCTCCCAGAGACTTCAGCGGAATCACTAATGATTGTCCGACCGGCACAGCTTCTCTCCCCCGCCAGCTGCAGCCTGACTCATGTCTGCCCCCTGCTCCAGCGCTACTGAGGATGAGCCTGTGCCACCAGCAATCAGTCAGCAGGAGGAATGGGGTTAGTATTGGGGTGATAGTCCAGCCAAGAGACAGGGGCAATGTCACAGCGAGGGGAAACCCATATGGAAGTGAAAGAGCAACTCCCCTCTGCTGCTGCGGCTTCTTACTCAGCTCTGTGCTCTCTGTTCTCTCGCTCCCACCCCTCCTCTCTCCTCCTCGTCATTGTACTGTTTATATTGCTCCTTACAATGATCAGACACATCCAGCGCCGGACTGTAACTCCAGGCTGCCTCTTGCGCTCAGCGCATACACACACTTGCGCTAGTTCCACGCCGCCATCTAGTGGCCGAATAACGTAATTACAGCCAGGTGAAAATACCACGTTTTTTTGTGTTCTGCTCAACTGCAGGGATTTGCTGATTCCCTCCACCACAGCACCATATATGGTAAGAATACAAAAGAGTCTATACTAGGTGCCCTCTAACTAGTGGGAGTTTGTTTATTAAATTCAGTCACTGGGTCTGGGACACCAGGGGTACACCCAAAAACCTTTAGACCAAGGGCCCCCTCTAAGTATTATTTTCTTCCTGTCCTCACTCAACCTCTATTCTCCTATTCTCTTTTCTTTACATACTATAATCTATTATTCCATCTATTTAGACTTTTTATTCTCATAGAAATAGGGAATGGCCATGAAATAAGCCAAATGTTTAGAAGCAGGAGGGCCCAATGACACCTTGGCCTACCGGGAGTTTTCCTGGAATCCCGGTGGGCCAGTCCGACACTGTATAAAAACCATGATTATTAATATTAATTAGAGGCGATTTGTTTTCACTGTTTCGCCAAACATCTTTATGGCAGATGCACCCTGCAGTATTGTGCTTAGTATTCTGGCTACATTTGTGCAGCAGCTATTGGAGCAATGCAATAGCCAATAGACAGAATCCTGGCCAAATCCGGAACTGAATCCTGGATTCTGTGCATCCCTAATTGCTATACCTGGCTATTGCATATAAAACACTCATTTTTGATCAGCTCATGCTCATCTCTTTAAAATGAATTCATGTTACACAAGGGCTTATTAGTAATGATAAATAAGCAGCACAGAAACAAGTGCATTCTGCAGCATGCGTCTGGACTGACTGCAAACTAGCCATGCAGCGCAGGGATTTTATAGGCTGCTTGCTTTAAGAGAAGAGCTGTTGATAATTCTCATAGGCCTCATGCACAGCTATGCTGCTGAGTGTCTGCA
Source organism: Xenopus petersii (assembly GCA_038501925.1). Taxonomy (NCBI): domain Eukaryota; kingdom Metazoa; phylum Chordata; class Amphibia; order Anura; family Pipidae; genus Xenopus; species Xenopus petersii. The sequence continues at coordinate 136,735,971 of CM076682.1, forward strand.
TATAAAACTAATACAAGTGGATAAGAGAATTCATACTATGACACTGGGAGTGCTGTAACTAATACACTCCTAGTAAAAGTGCTGCATTTGAAAGGCAAGTGAATGGATACCCCTGAATGGACAATGATTTAGAAGGATTCTATTTCTCCTGCAGGCAACCACTAGCTACTGATCTGCCATATACAGTAGCATTGCTGACCAAGAGGCGCTTCATCTTTAATTTAACTTTTAGTATGTCATTGAATGGCTAGTTCTAAGTCAATTTTCAGCCGGACTTTTTTTTTCTCATTTATAGCTTTTCAATTATTTGTGTTCTTCTTTCCAGTCACTGACCTCCCATCTAAAACAACAAAAGCTCTGCATTCTCCAGCCACTTTCATCACAAGGTGCCAGGATAGTCCCTAAAAAAGAAAAGCAAGAGGTGGTGGGTGCCAAGGATTCTTGTGAACTATCTGAATGTCACATCATGCAAACAGTCAGTCAGTCTGGTGTGCACATAGCAATGCAGTTATCAGGGGAATTCCGTGGTTCTATAATGGAAGCTCACAACATGACTGGAAAACTGAGACTGACATCCCTCCATTAGTGCCTCACTACCTCCTTAATGGAGCTGAAGATTACCTGCACTTCATTGCTAGTTACAGTTCCTTATACTGTACATACTGTCTAAACCGCTAACTGATCTCTAGCTGACAGATACCTTGGCAGAGTGCATAATAAGCAGCTCCCAGGGAGACCCCAACTTCATGCTGCATTCATCACTTGCAGAAGAGCCCCAGGCTGCTCTTATTTCTTGATCACCCTCTTATAATTTATGTATCTCATTAGTTAGGGTGCAAAGCAAACTAGTAGTGTTCAGTGGTGTAACTAGAGTGTGCCAGGCCCCCTGCAATAAAACCTTCGGAGGGGCCTGACGCACTCAGATCCATCCTCCCACCCATGTACCGCCTCCGCCTCCCCATGACCCACCCTGTCTCTGCCCATGTTCCGCCCAGACTCTGCCCACATCCCGCCTGACTTGCACCCCTTTCCTCGCCGGTAAGAGAGCGGCTGGCGGAGGAAGAGGTTTTTTATTAGCTGTAGAGGAAGCAGACCCCAAAGTCCAGGCCCCCCTGTCCCCCTGCGACTGCTGGGTCTGCTTCCTCTATAGTTACACCACTAGTAGACAAGAACAAGGGACTCACTTGTTCAGGACCTGGAGGAAGCAGTGGTGTAACTAGATATTACTGGGCCCCACAGCAAATTATTTTTCAAGCCACCAAAATGTCTAGAGGTTGCATTGTTTTATCAATATTTATTATATTATATATGAATACACTATACCTGGGCCCCCTGCAGCCACAGCCAGGGTCTGCTTCCTCTGCAGTTATGCCTCCGGGAGGAAGCTACTCCAGTGAAATGTACATCAGTCTGTGACCCAAGTAACGGTATATTGAGGGTGTCGGCAGGATAGTGGTGACTGTAAGGGACACGCCATAGAAGGGCAAGTATGACATCTGAACTTATGAAATATGAAGTCTAGCATCATCCCTGTGGAGAAATTAGTCTGACAGTTGGGGAGCGAGGAATGTGAGATTGTCATCTAATCGTTATACCCATTGACTGAATATTGTGGTTAAAAGAAAACTATACCCCGTTCAATGTAGGTCTCTATAAAAAGATATTGCATAAAGAGAAGATATAGAAGGGCAATTTGTACTATCTATATTACGTTCTGTTAAGTTTATTTAATATGCCACTTAATATGATATAAACTACCTGTTGGTTAAGTATAGTTCTGGGGGTAAAGTTGTCCTTTAAGCATGTCACAAAGGATATGTAACTTGTTTGCTATTTAGGCACACAGCGGAGATTTCTCTCGCCACTCTGTGTGCATAAGGGAATTGCACTTTCTTGATAATATTATGTGAAGTTTGGAGAGAGATAATTGGGCTTGAGTGGAAAATATTAAGAACTTAATCACACTTTGAGGTGTGACTTTTAGCACCTTTAATATGTACAATTACATTTTAATTTTTTTTTCCAGAATGAAATGAGTGCGCTGCTTAACCAATAATTATCAACATTTCTTTACCTGTAGTAATTGTTGTGGGGGATTTTCCAAATCGTACTGGTCCCGTTTTAACTTTTCACACATACTGTTGATCTGTAACTCACCACTTACAGAATTGTACACTACGGGGCACATTTACTTAGCTCGAGTGAAGTATTAGAATAAAAAATGCTTTGAATTTATTTTGGATACTTCAACCATCGAATTGGTTGGCGTGCCGACAGGGCGCCCTAGGCACCCGCAACTGCGAGTGCACATGCCATAAGAAGACAAGGCAGAGTAACGAAGGGGAAGGGCAGGGGAGGGTGTGACGGAGGGAGGTAAGTGCTAGAGGGGAGGGGGGCGAAAGCAGAAGCGGAAGAAGTCACCTAGGGGTAGGCAGAAAACTTTTGAATAGGTACCTGCCCAGTGTCCCCACATCTTTGCGTCCTAGGAAGGTGCCTCTTCTGCCTACCGCTAGTTCTGGCCCTGCCCTTCAGTAAATCAGTTGCTGAAATGCCATGATCAGAAGCCAGAAGAAAATACATTCAATGTGCATAGACCTTGTAAGCTGCCAGGTCACTTAACATGAAATTGAACTGATAATGGTTTTTAAGAGTTGGGAAATAAGCAAGCAGTTCAGCAACCCTATATGACCCTGCTGAAAGTCATCTGTGCACATTTGTACGCTCAGCATTCCTACAAGCACACGTTTCCCTCTTTGGTAGATGAATTTGCTTTTGGAAATCCCCATTACAAAGCCTATAAGGGAACACTGTTTGTATCAATCAACAGCATAGCAAAACTGAGGCTGGGTAATTCCTGGTCGAGCCTTTGTTCCTAGTCATCAGTTACCCAAATGTGTCACGTGACTAGGAAAGGACAACACAACTGACCTCCCCATACACCCAAGGGATTACGAGTAAAGGCATGGTGAAATATGATAAGAGGGAAAAGCCCTGGCAGATTGGAATAAACAGACACCACTCTTTCAGCATTGCATCTATAACCTGATACAGAGCAATAGCTTAGTATGGATTATAGAACAAGAATACTGCTTTTTATTCACTATACACAGTAAGGGTATACTATACAATCTGGATCAACTAGCAGTTAGGCAGGTTAAAATAGAGTTCAATGGTTGAACTTGATGGATGTGTGTCTTTTTTCAACCTAACTTACTATGTTACTATCTTAATTATATAAATAAAACACAACAGACCAGAATTTGGGGAGATAAAATGGCTGCATCTTTATTTGCCTTTTTTTGAATACAACATAACAATAACATATTTCCCAATAACTTAAACAGCTTCTGCCATTCCTAGCCAGCCTTGAATTATTAAAAATGACAAAAGGCCTAATTTCATCGCTAATTATGTAGCCCCTCCAAGCTGGGTCAGCATTCGAACCAAAATTTAATTATACATTCCTTTCAGCTTTTTTTTTTAAATTAATATATTAACATAAATCCATATTCACGGGTGGGATGCGAATCTGGACGTCATGGAGATGCCACAAGGCTAGCTCCCACGGACTGAAGGTAAATCCCAAGGGACCCCAATTTATATAAACCGCTGGAGACCCCATGTGACCCTTCGCCCACCAATCTGCCCAATCCCCAAAGAATATCAAAAATTTGTGAAAAAACTCACTAGCACTAAGAGGAAACCTAACAACTTCTATAACCCCTGGTATGCCAGTAAACTTCCCATGACTTATCAAAGTCTAAATGACTTTTCAAGTATCAGTAAACTGAAATCTGTCTAAACTGTTCTCATGTTGTCTGTTGCAGTTTTCCTTTTGACTCAAATTGTAGCCCTGTTATTTACCATATTTACCATACCAAATAAAAACAAGACTGAGAAAGTTAGACCCAGCTAAAAAGGAAGTATGTGAGGGGTATTCCATCAAGACCCAGGCCTTGTTCACATTACAATTGTGTAAACATTTAAGCACAATATACTGTTTGAGCCACTGATTTTTTTTTTTTTTGGAGTCACTGTGTATGAGCCACTACAGATTGGGTGCAAAAACAGACTCCTTTTCAAATGTATTTATTAATAGAGCCACACTTTGTATGTGTCATCTTTTTAATAGTGCTATATATAAAAATGATTTGGGATTAGTCTTTCCATGTGACGCATTAGTTCCTTATTTTCTAATTTTGCCTTCTTGCTTGCTGCTTAGAAAACAGGCCACAATATTTACTGTATATGCACTAAAAGAAGTGTCTTCTACAGTATGTATGCATCACCGTGTAGTTTTGAAAAGCTTATTGTTCTTGCTTATTAAAGTCCTTAAATCTGATTTAAGCCCACAGCGTGGTCCTCAATGCCATTACATTTCTTTCTTGAGGGCATGCATTGCAGACAGTAATGAATCTGTTTTTATTCAATGTAGCCAATTTGAAGGGTGGAACTGATTAATAGAATTTAAGTTAGATAACCTACAAACACTGATTATTTTTATATGTAAATCAGAACATTGCCCTAAAGGATGGAAATGTGCTGGTGTCAGAAAATTACATTTATTATCCAAACGTCCTACTTATAAGTTTTAAACCTGTTCCTAATGCTCTGCATTAGTCCTCATTGCTTTTAAATCACATTGGCTGCTTTTAGCATTACTTTATTCAGAACATGACAGTTTTTATAGAGAGGAAGTGGCAGATATGAGTTATATAAATGCATTAAGCCAGCAATGTTACTACTGTACTTTGATGAACAAACCTCCATCATCTACACAAAGATATATGGCAAATGGCTGCAGTTCTTTATTTTTCAACTCTTCATACACTCTGCTATGGTTTGGAGTATTGTTTGTCAAAAGCAGCCACATAAATATCTCTGCACACTGCATATTACTTTGAATACATTCTCAGTCTAAAATATAGAATGTTTCATGGGCTCCGACTGGTGTTTGTTTCCTGCCTCGGGGGACAGAACCATTTCAATAACTGTATTAGGATGAGAATGGATGGGGAACGAGCCTGGCAATCTGAGCACCACTTTCTGAGATGCAGCTTTTATATCCGAGTAAAATATAGTGTATGTGATTTAGGAGTTAATTTAGAATCCCCTCACACCAGAAATATTCTGGAAAGTTCTGTATTGCACATAAGCCAAACCCGAACTGACAAAGGGGATACCTGGGAGCCTGGGGAACTATGGTGGTCACCCACTTTGGACAAAAGTACCCTGTGGGGTATAAAGTAACCAATTCAAGCCCATTGGGGGAGGAGGTTGTAAAATCACTTGGGAGTGCAATTGTTTTTAGGTACATTTTCTTGTTCTTTAAGGACATGTAAACTCTAAAATAGAATAAGGCTAAAAATGCTGTATTTTGTATACTAAATATAAACATGAACTTACTGCACCACAAGCCTAATCAAACAAATGATTTATGCTTTCAAATTTGGCTACAGGGGGTCACCATCTTGTAACTTTGTTAAACATCTTTGTAATACTAAGACTGTGCACATGCTCAGTGTGGTCTGGGCATAAACAAAGCTGCTTGAGTTCTGCATGGCTGGGAAGTAAGGCGGGGGCTCCCCCTGCTGTTCATAAGTATGATCGTTTCGATGCTCAGCAGTTAGGGACCATCTGACAATTCCTATCCACAGCAGTAAATTAAGTTATCTTTTAGTATGTTATAGAATGGCCAATGGCTAATGTTAAACAACTGACCCACATTTTTTGTATAGTTTTTTTCTTCTTTTTGTATTTGCCTTCTTCTTCACTATTTCCAGCTTTCAAACGGGGGTCACTGACCCCATCTAAGAAAAACTAATGCTCTTCAAGGCTACATGTTACTAATTTTGTCACAAAGAACTGCTGACTTTTCTCAGTAGCCCTAATGTCTGACTGCAGTCCATTTCTATTCACGGGAGAGAGTTGTTGGAAGGCTCCAGCAGGCATTCTGGGTGCTAGTGCTTCTGGTGTGGACTGTGTATATAAAGCAGGAAGGAACCACTTACAAAAAAAGATAGCATTATAATTACAGGCCATTGCAGGACAAGCGGTAACCCAAGGGAAACTTTAACCAATAAAATGGATACTAGCACAACAAGGCTATTACAAGCAGGATAACATTGAAGTATTTATTAGATGCAAGCGATACATTGGTATCCATTTATTGGTTACGGATTGGAGGGTGCTAATCCCTCATGAGACACCGAGCAGAACACCAGTTCAAAAGGATAGGGAGTGCTGGTGACTATTATTTATGGGTTCTTGCCATAAAAAGAACAGAAATTTCTAAAATCATTAATGCAAAAGTGCTGACCTTGCAAAAGAGGGAAATATAAAACAACGGGAAAAAGTGTTTAATTAAGAAAAGTGCTCATTATACATATACACATATATTTGTAGGCGGCAAACAAAATCATTTGTGACACAGACTGAAAATGACGCACTGCTATTTCTACAGGATCCCAGTCGCAAACACTCCTAGAACCTAAAATTAAATGTTTCAATTGAAAATGTACCTTATTAATACAGATCATTTTTTGACCTTGGTATTTCACCATAGACAGTGGAAGACATTTACTAGTCCCAACCAAGATAATACTCTGAAAAGTAAAAATATTACAGATGCATCGAATCCACTATTTTAGGATTTGGTCAAATCCCCATTCCTTTGTGAAAGATTCCCTGAATAAGAACTGAATCCAAAGCAAATTAGGGAAATAAGGGGAGAGGAAAAAAACAAAAAAACAAACTTTTTTTACTTCTTTATTTGTGTGATGAAAAGTCACGTGATTTTTTGGATTTGGCCGAATCCTGCTGAAAAAGATTGAATTCCAAATCGAATCCTGGATTCGGTGCATCCGTAAATGAGATGGGTATCTTTGCCAACACTTAGGGGGTTATTTATCAAAATCTGAAAATATCTCATTTATTTCTGAAATATACTCCGACCAAATCCGCACGGGTTATTCCCCCTTATTTATCAATACATTTTCCTGAAAATTTCCTGTGCAGGAAAAAACTTGAAAAACTCATGAAAAATTTAGATCGTACGAAACCCAGCACAGATTAGGATAGCTTTGGGACTGCTCCTATTGACTTGTATACAACCTCGGCAGGTCTAAGATGCCGGATTTTCGGATTCTGACTTTTTCCATCCTCGGTCTATAATAAATCACACAAATTTAAGTTTTTTTTTTTACTAAATATTTAGATTTTATAGTTAAAAAAAAAACGATGAATTTTTCGCATTTGGACTTTAATAAATAACCCCCTAACTCTCAACTCAAGGATCTTTCTTTGGCTGTGGAGCTGACAGATATATCCCCCCCTGTAATGTACTTGCCTCAGACAAAGCATTTTGCAAAAACATCAGCATAATAACTCCTGTTTCTAGTACACGGCACATAAAGCCCTATGGAAATGCCTTGAGGAAAGCAACATTGCAGCCCTAAGGTTAATATGGAGGAAAGGGATTTCTCTGACCTATACAATATTTACGCTTCTTTTTGAAAGTAAAACACATGCAAAACAAGTGATATTTAGAAACAAGCTACATTTCTTCGCTTTCTGCATTGTACAAAAACATAGAAAGAACAAGCAATACAATAAAAATGTAACTTACTTCTCCATGCAGCAAATCTTCCCATTTTCCGCAACTTAAAGAATATTCCGATTCTCTCAAAAAATAAATGTAAATCTTTTGCTGATGGTTCTAAACGAGCTAGCAGTCATGCGATATCGACTAGGCAAGCTAATGGGAGCCGGAAACTAACCAGCTGGATTTGCAGATCCCTAAACTCATTTTTTTCCCCCATGATTTCATATTGTCAGTAAAAGAAAATGCAGTGTATAACTAATCACAATAACTGGTATCGGTTTACTTTGCACAGAATGCCGTCTAAAATGGCATACTGATGATAGTGCAAGCATTTGCATATGACCAGTCCCCACAGTGCAAAATAACAAGACAATGCTGTTTAATACATTGAGACTGCACTAAGGTCTATATGGATTCTTCTCTAAAAACATGGAATGTCTCAGGCTTCAGCTGCACAGCATTGATAAGAAGGAAGGAAACAAGTAAAACCCCATTCCCCTGGTGCCGGCTAAGTGATGTCTCCTCAGTGAGCTTACTCTAATGATCACTTACTCTAAAACAATCTTAGTAAAAGGTGCACATTCACGGCATTGTACTAATGTTTGCATTAGGATATCTTTAAACATGGCAGGGAAAGTGAAAGCCTAAGATGGGCACCATCGACTGCAATTTGAAATCACTCGTATGATTCTCTTGCTTGCAGCGTTCCCGATTCCGTTCACTCGTTTTCATATCGGCTGTAGGGATGATCCATGTCTTGTAGGAGGCCTAAAACAAGACAAGAAGCCTTACATTGTAAATCATTGCCTTGTAAATCATGCTAGATTTTATAGTACTATTATATGGGAATCCATTATCCAGAAAGCCAAAAACACAGCACTACCATTTCCCACAGAACCCCATTTCAGTATAGTGTTAAAACAAGTACAGGTATGGGACCTGTTATCCAGAATGCTTGGGACCTGGGGCTTTCTGGGTAAGAGATCTTTCCGTAATTTGGATCTTCATACCTTAAGTCTACTAGAAAATCATGTAAACATTAAATAAACCCAATAGGCTGGTTTTGGTTCCAATAAGGACTAATATCTTAGTTGGGATCAAGTACAACCTACTGTTTTATTAAGGAAATAGTTTTTTTTAAAAAAATTTGGATTGTTTGGAAAAAAAAAAAAAGAGTCTATGGGAGATGGCCTTCCCGTAATTCGGAGATCTCTGGACAATAGGTTTCCTGATAACGGATCCCATATTATTAGAAGCACACATTTTTAATGCATTAACATATTCCGCAGGGCTGTACATGGGTGTATACATACACATTATATCTGTATACTGTAGGCAGGGACCCTTTCCATTGTTCTATACACCGCTCAAAATTGAAGTACTTTTTCCACTGTTATTAATCCAAAGGTTTTAAAATTATTTCCTTTTTCTCTGTAATCACAAAAAGTACCCCAACTACGATATAATTAATCCTATTGGAAGGCTATTGGGTTTATTTACATGATTCTCTCTATTGGCATTAAAACAATATGATTGGGTTTAATTAATGTTTAAATGATTTCTAGTAGACTTAAGGCATGACGTCTACAAGTTATCCAGAAAGCACCAGGTCCTGAGCATTCTGGATAACAGGTCCTATACTTGTACCATATACTTGGTCTAAATTAGATTCCTTTGCAGTAATTGAGAGAGCAGTAGGTACTTACAGGAAAAATGCAACAACTATTTAGCGAGATACTGTTACTGGTATTAGAAATTAGGGATGCACCGAATCCAGGATTCGGTTCGGGATTCGGCCTTTTTCAGCAAGATTCGGATTCGGCCGAATCCTTCTGGCCAGCCGAACCGAATCCAAATCCTAATTTGCATATGCAAATTAGGGGCTGAGAGGGAAAACACATGACTTTTTGTCAGAAAACAAGGAAGTAAAAAAAGTTTTTCCCTTCCCACCCCTAATTTGCATATGCAAATTGGGGTTCGGATTCGGTTCGGTATTCGGCCGAATCTTTCGCAAACAATTCGGGGGTTCGGCCGAATCCAAAATAGTGGATTCGGTGCATCCCTATTAGAAATAAGTCTATGTGTAAGTCCCATTTAATAAGAATTGTGGTTAAATGTGTGCAGTGATCTATGGACGTGGTGTGATTATTTTGATCAGTGCAAGAAATCAACCTTTTCAAAATGGAAAATATTATAGAAAATAGTTTTCATAGGAGAAAATAGTACTACGTGATGCAGTGCAGATAACCTGGATTAACCTGGGACCCAGAGGTGACCGTATGAAGTGACCATACAGTAATTCTTATCTTGAGTCATCGCAAATATTTCCAAAAGAAGGTCAAGGTTGTGTTTACCAGTCACTAAACAGTCATCATCAAAACCAAACACTAAAACACAACCGAACTGGATAAGAAATAATTCTGTCGGAGGTAAAACAGACGGTATCTGATGCTTTAAGATTTCATTTAAAAAAGCCAGACCTTTCTCTGGCAGTGAACCCAGGCTGCAGATCTTATTTTCCTAGGTGTCTGGAGATTATCCTCTCCACGTATAAGAATGCCTTATCAAATCCTTAATCAAAAGTAAATGCCAAGGGCACCCGACACTGTTTTCTCTGTCTACAACATCTTATATACACACATACAGATATTTCCTTCACTGTTATTAAAGGGTGATGACTAGGAGAGGTTCCTCCTGGGGAGAACGAGGTGCTATATGAACTTACGGTTTAATCAAATGGAGGTTCTTAGGAGGATAATACTTTCATGTGAAAATGACAAACACACATGGTATAAAAAATGCGGAACTTATATTTTAAAAATAAAATAGCCTTGCTTTGCTCCAATATCTTAGATCAGGGGTGCTGAACTGGAGGGGAATGGGCTCAATGCAGGTCTCCAAGGCATTTCTATAGCTCCAGTCTATTGTATGATGTATTGACACATGTCGACTGTAATGGGTATTGCTTATTAACCAGTGTCAATGAATAGAAGGAATTTCCATCTATTTTTTGGCTATAATGTGTATCGGTCACCAACAAGGACTTATTTGCGTTTCCTACAAGGACAACTGCTTCAGACTCTTCTCTCAACTGAATAGTAACCATTAACTGGCTGGATAGGTATTTACTTTCATCATACACATGGGCCTTGCACTTTTTTAAAGAAGAAAAGGCAAAATAATGGGGGGGGGGGGTGCCAGTTAGGCACCACTCTAGTGATTATAATTGCTGACCTGAAACCCTGGGCTGGTGCGCTTGTCCTGGGGTATTACAGTAGGAACATCATGTCTTAATTTTCTTCCTGTTCCCGGATCATCTCTGGTGATGTGCAGTAACATAGTAAGTAAGGTTGAAAAAAGACACACGTCCATCGAGTTCAACCTTTTTTTTTTTTTTAACTACCTGCCAGTTGATCCAGAGGAAGGCAAAAAAAACCCATCTGAAGTCTCTCCAATTTGCCTTAGAGGGGAAAAAATTCCTTCCTGACTCCAAAATGGCAATCGGACTAGTCCCTGGATCAACTTGTACTATGAACTATTAACCATAACCCTGTATTCCATTACTTGCTAAAAAGCCATCCAACCCCTTCTTAAAGCTATCTAATGTATCAGCCTGTACAACTGATTCAGGGAGAGAATTCCACATCTTCACAGCTCTCACTGTAAAAAACCCCTTCCGAATATTTAGGCGGAACCTCTTTTCTTCTAATCGGAATGGGTGACCTCGTGTCAGCTGGAAAGACCTACTGGTAAATAAAGCATTAGAGAGATTATTATATGATCCCCTTATATATTTATACATAGTCATCATATCACCCCTTAAGCGCCTCTTCTCCAGCGTGAACATCCCCAATTTGGCCAGTCTTTCCTCATAGCTAAGATTTTCAATACCTTTTACCAGCTTAGTTGCCCTTCTCTGTACCCTCTCTAATACAATAATGTCCTGCTTGAGTGATGGAGACCAAAACGGCATATTCTAGATGGGGCCTTACAAGTGCTCTATAAAGTGGAAAAATGACCCCCCCTCCTCCCTTGACTCTATGCCCCTTTTAATACAGCTCAAGACCTTATTTGCCCTTGATGCTGCTGACTGGCATTGCTTGCTACAGCCAAGTTTATCATCTACAAGGACTCCAAGGTCATTTTCCATAATGGATTTGCCTAGTGCAGTCCCATTAAGGGTATAAGTGGCTTGGATATTTTTACATCCCAGGTGCATGACTTTACATTTATCCACATTGAATCTCATTTGCCACTTAGCTGCCCAGATTGCCAGTTTGTCAAGATCCTGTTGCAAGGATGCCACATCCTGGATGGAATTAATTGGGCTGGATAATTTTGTGTCATCTGCAAACACTGATACATTACTTACAACAAACACCCTCCCCTAAGTCATTAATGAACAAGTTAAATAAATGTGGACCCAATACTGAGCCCTGGGGGACCCCACTAAGAACCTTACTCCAAGTAGAGAATGTCCCATTAACAACCACCCTCTGTACCCGATCCTGTAGCCAGTTTCCTATCCACGTGCAAAAGACTTCATTAAGCCCAACAGACCTTAGTTTAGAAAGCAGTCGTTTGTGGGGCACAGTATCAAACGCTTTGGCAAAATCCAAATAGATCACATCTACTGCCCCCCCACTATCCAGAATCTTACTTACCACATCATAAAATGCAATCAAATTCGTCTGACATGACCTATCCTTCATAAAGCCATGCTGATTATTGCTGATAATGCCATTCATTAGGAAAAAATTTTGAATGTGATCCCTTAACAAGCCTTCAAATAATTTGCCCACCACAGATGTCAAGCTTACTGGCCTATAATTGCCAGGCTGAGATCGTAATCCCTTTTTAAATATTGGAATAACATCAGCTTTTCTCCAATCCATAGGCACCATACCAGATGACAGTGAATCTGAGAAAATCAGAAATAAGGGCTGGTCTAAAACTGAACTAAGCTCTCTTAGAACCCGGGGGTGTATGCCATCAGGCCCTGGAGCCTTGTTTACATTAATTTGTATTAAAGATTTTGAATCATATCCTGAGTCAGCCACTGACTAGATTGAGCTGAACCATTCGTGCAGTTATAAAGTGGGCCTGTGAACCCAGACTCCTCTATTGTATAAACTGAAGAAAAGAACTGATTTAACACATTTGCCTTATCTGTATCTGTTACAACCATACTGGTATCATTATTTAATGGAGCAAAACTCTCAACCTGCATCTTTTTACTATTGATTTATTTAAAAAACTTTTTAGGGTTAGTTTTCACCTCCACCGCAATTAACTCTTATTTCTTTTCTTAGCCTTCCGGATTGCTGATTTACAACATTTATTACAGTGTTTATATTCATTAAATGCAGCTTCTGTCCCTACAGATTTGTAGTTTTTAAATGCCTTTCTCTTCTTTCCCATTAACTTCTTTACTTCTGTATTAAGCCACACAGGATGATTCTTAGAGCTTCTACGTTTAGTCCTTAAGGGAATAAATTGAGAACAGTAATGATTTAATATCATTTTAAAGGACAACCATTTCTGTTCTGTGTTTTTAGCTGAAAACCTAATGCCCCAATCAATGCTCTGTAGGGCAGCCCTCAAGGCACTAAAATTAGCTTTTCCAAAATTCATGGTTTTTGTTGCCCCAGTATACAGTATTTTTGTTTTTTGCACCAGACATTAAAAGATATAACCTTATGGTCACTATTACCCAGGGGTTCAATGACTTGCACATTTGCTATAAGTTCTGGGTCATTTGAGATCACTAAATCAAGAATAGCATTTTTTCTGGTAGGCTCTTCAACAACCTGTGCTTAAAAATTGTTGTGCAATAAGTTTATAAACTTGTTCCCATTAACTGATCTAGCAGTACCGTTGCTCCAGTCAATATCTGGGTAATTAAAATCCCCCATTATCATTACTTTACCTAAACTAGCAGCCTTTTCTATTTTCATTAGGAGCTTTGTCTCTTCCTCCTCACTTACATTAGGGGGTCTATAGCATACTCCTACAATTAATTTGCTGGATTCTTTACAATTGGTGAAGAACTCCACCCATACGACTTCTGCCCCCTCATTTTCTAACATAACCTCCTCCTTTATATGAGCTATTACCCAGGGGTTCAATGACTTGCACATTTGCTATAAGTTCTGGGTCATTTGAGATCACTAAATCAAGAATAGCATTTTTTCTGGTAGGCTCTTCAACAACCTGTGCTTAAAAATTGTTGTGCAATAAGTTTATAAACTTGTTCCCATTAACTGATCTAGCAGTACCGTTGCTCCAGTCAATATCTGGGTAATTAAAATCCCCCATTATCATTACTTTACCTAAACTAGCAGCCTTTTCTATTTTCATTAGGAGCTTTGTCTCTTCCTCCTCACTTACATTAGGGGGTCTATAGCATACTCCTACAATTAATTTGCTGGATTCTTTACAATTGGTGAAGAACTCCACCCATACGACTTCTGCCCCCTCATTTTCTAACATAACCTCCTCCTTTATATGAGCTTTTAAATCCTGCCTAACATACAGACATACCCCTCCTCCTTTTCTATTGCCTCTGTCCCTCCGAAACAAAGTATAGCCACTGATATTTACTGCCCAGTCATGCGACTCATTCAGCCATGTTTCGGCCACACTAATCACATCATATTTTACTTCCAACACCAGCAGCTCCAGCTCTCCCATTTTACCAGTCAGACTTCTTGCATTTGTAAACATACATTTAATACTGGCACCATATTGAACATATGACATGTGGTCCTCCCTCTCCTTAACAGTATCCCCAGCCAAATCTCCTCCCCCATTTTCCCTTTCTTTGCCCACTATCTCATCTAACCTGTCTTCCACTGAATCTTTTACTGAACCCCCCCCACACCTAGTTTAAAATCTCCTCCAACCCTCTAGCCATCTTCTCTCCCAAAACAGCTGCCCCATCATCATTGAGGTGCAGCCCATCCCTAGCAAAGAGCCTGTAGCCGACTGAAAAATCAACCCAGTTCTCCAAGAACCCAAAACCCTCCTCCCTACACCAATCTTTCAGCCACGCATTAAGATCCCTACGCTCCCGCTGTCTCCTTAGTGTTGCTCATGGCTCAGGTAATATCTCTGAGAAAATTACCTTGGAAGTCCTCGCCCTTAGCTTTGCACCTAGTTTTTTAAAATCATTTTTGGGGACTTCACCACCTCCTCTAACTTTGTCATTGGTACCTATGTGTACCAAGATCGCTGGGTCTTCCCCAGCCCCTCCCAATAATCTGTCCACTCGTTCCACCACATGCCGAACCCTAGCACCAGGCAAGCAGCAGACTGTTCGACATGTAGGGGCCTTGCGACAGATTACCCTATCCACCTTTCTAATAATTGAATCCCCTATAACTAGAACCTGCCTTTCCTTCCTTGCACTCCCCCCACCACCCGTATTAGAGCCACTGCCTCCCGGGGTGCTCCGAGTGTCAGCCTGCTCCATACACGCCAGTTCGGAGTTTTCCTTCCCAGCATCTTCAGCCAAAATGGCGGATTTGCTGTTTTGGACAAACTGTGGACCAGCCCCCCTACTCTTCTGTCCCCTACTTCCCCTCTTGACACAAACCTTCCTCCCTCATTAGCCTACACTGCCCCTTCTCCTCCCCCCGCTCCACTAGCCCCTGCCAGTGGTTCCTCTGTGAGCCTCCTGTCATTCCCCTCATTTGCCGATGCTCTCGGTGCTGCAAGTTCACCCCTTAGAGTCTGCAGCTCAGATTCCAAGATGAAAACCCACCGACATCTCTCACATGTAAATACTGCATGGAACTGCTGCTCCAACACCACATACATGTGACAAGAGACACACTGAGTAATACCAGTAAAGCCACACATATTTACACTGGGTACTTACAGTCTCCCAAATGTTATTCCTCAACAACACCTTTTTGGTTTTAAACGCCTTAAGGTTTTTAATGCTGCTTAACACTTAATTCACATGCAACACGCGCTAAGCAGCTCCCACACTCGCATTGCCTTCACAAGTTTAAGGTTTCAACCAGAGCACACAAAGCCTGTTCAGAATTTACCTGATTAACCCCTCCCCCTTAATTAGAAGAAAGAGGGAAAGGAGAGAAAAAAAATGCTATTTGCTACCAGCAGTAAAACAACCCCTTATTAACTTTTTTTTTTTTAAATGTTCCCCTTAGACCTCTAAAGCTAAAACACAAAAAGAAAATAAAAGCACTTAAAGTATCAACTAGTTTACCCCAAAGAGAGAAAAGAAAAAGCTCGTTGTCTCAGTCAGATAACTCACAGAACACACAGCAGTCAGTTAATTGCACTTACTCCCTCCTTGCACCCAGCACTCCCAGCATGCACAGCAAACACCAACGCCTTAAGGTTTTTAACGCTGCTTAACACTTAATTCATATGCAACACTTCGATCACATGCAACACTCGCTAAGCAATTATAATCACTGCAGGGGGCCTAACATTTGGCACCCTGCCCACAGTGATTATGCCTTTAAATGGTCTAATAGGCTACTGGTTGTCAGGTTCAGTAAACATGCCAATACTTTCAATGGACAAAGTCTGGTCTAGCACTGTGAATGTTCTAAGGCTAGGGCCACACTACGTGGAGAAACACAAGCCGAGAATCCAATTCTCCGTTGCTGCTGTTCTTTTTGAAATGCCTGCACCCGGAAGCATAGTGTCCGCTCAGGTGCAGGCTAGGGTTACCACCGGTCTGGTATTTCATCGGCCTAGCCGGAAAACACCAGCCAAGGCCAGGATTATAAATTTACCGGTAAATTTGTAATCCCTATTGTTCAGTCCCTGGCCCGCCTCAGTTCTGCCCCTGGTCCACCTCAGATCCACCCCTCTCATCTCCCCATCTCACCTAATCCAAGCACTGCAGTCCCTTCCTGGCCAAACCGGCATCGAAACTTCATGACTCTGCCCCCCAAAATGGCACAACCACGCCTCTCTCTGGCCAGCCCCCACCCTCTACGTCACTGGCCGGTATGACTAGAACTAAGGTGACAACCCTAGTGCAGGCAGATGGGATGGATATTGTCTGTGAAGTGCGACTATACTTCCGGGTGCAGCAGCAGATCAGCGGGAGAGCGGATTCTTGGCTTGTGTTTCTCCGCAGGCCAAGATTTGCATTTGTGTGGTCCTAGTCTTGTTGACAGAACAGCTCCAGTCTTTCCTACTGGCTACAAAGTGAACACAAAAAGCAATCTATGGTACATACGCCTAATGATAGCCTACAAATTTAGGTTACATATTAAATGTTATAGAATCTGGTTTGAATTATAAAAAATACAGATGATTTAGACAGCTCCACATTGCTATATGCATATTTTTCACACATTATTGCCGACACAGTTCCAACCTAATTAAAGAAGGAGAGCCAGCAAATGATAAAAATTCAAGAATTAACCAAATAGAGATGAAGCTCTCTCTGTAATAAAAAGCGGGCATTTGCCCATCTCACTGTCACCGTTCCTGTCAAGTCATTTCAATATGTAATTACCATTTAAATGACCTGGATGGTGCAATCGGAGGAGAAAGAGAGGAAAAAAAAAGTATCCCCAAAAGACAAGCCTGAGCTGACATTTTGTTGTCTAATCTTCAGAGCCAGGGCTAATAAAGCTCGTCATTCTGTCACTCATACTTATTAATAGTGAATTAGGTTGGACGCACAGTCACACACAAAAAAAAATATATATATATAATTTATCTTCTAGTGTCTCAACTGTGTAGAGTCTATTTATACAGAAAAGTTGCTTTACTGCACTGCTGTTAGCTACCTAAATATATGAAGCAATACACAAGGCAACTTCAAAGGCTTGGGGAAGCAAGCTTACATACATTTTGTTTTAAGTTCAGCAAATGCCACATTAGGATTAAATGAAAACTGCCAACAGTATGAAGCAAGTCCAAAGCTTGTCTGCTAAATGTACATAATAAAGATTAGGCTTTCGGCAACAAACTTTAAGAACATGAAAGAGTCCTCGCGATAGATTTTAATTCAGAAATACATCACACAGAAATAGTACATCTTATATTCAAAGTCTCTAAAGGAAAAACAAAATGTAAAAAAAGTATTTACGATGTTTCATGCAAAGTCATTTGTAACTTAGTCTTATCTTTACCCATGCTCCAGAGTTTTTCTTTTCTCTAGGGAACTAAAACACTTAGCTTCTCTGGAAACAAGCCCCACTGTTGGCATGGCACTTGGTCTTAAGCAAATCAGAGTAGCTGTATGTGGCTACATGCACTCAGCTTTAGTGCACTTGTAACATATACCATTCACTTCCAATTGTTTTTAAACAACCTAAGTGAATAGACTGGATATTTCTACTGGCCAGTGATATTCAGATATTCTGGGTTCAGACAATCCTTCAACATTTGGGGGGGAATTTACAAAAATTCAAATTTATATAATTTTTTTTTTTTTTTTTAAACAAAGTCGACCGAACTCCCATCCACGAATTTAACTCATTTATCAAAAAACATCATGACAAAATCGTGTGTCAATTAGAATCGTCATACTTTTTAGAACGGTTACTTCGAAAACTCGACTTAATCGAATTGGCGGTGCGTGAGCTAGTATTTATCTGAAGAAAACCAGTGTGGATCACGATGTCAAGTAACATCTTCAGGGACATCTGCCATTGACTTCTACATGACGTCGAAAAGTTTTAGCTGGAACATTTTCAGATTCAAAGAGTTTTTTTCTTCCAAAAATTTGTTTTCCCCTTTAAAAATTTGAGGTTTAATAAACAGGTCCCTAAGTCATGTACCTTGGTTTACAAATCTCGGCCACACCATGGCTTAGAAATTAATCATAAGCAGGCCATTAACAGGCGCATTGCCACGACTTGGTCACCCCCAAGTTGGTAGCTTATCAACCCCTGTAAGGGCCAAAATGATGATGAAGAAGAAGGCTAAGAAATCCCACTGGGTATGGGGTATGCATGAAGTCTTTGTACTACATGTCTGCAGGACCCCCTATGTTATCTGATCATTAGCTCAAGGACGATAGAGCTACCTGATTGTTTCCACCACTTTAGTAGCCAAATACAGCAAACATTAGCTGGTTTGGCATGCTCAGTGATATTGCACATCACCCCATGCAACCATTTGTGCAACCATTTGCATGTAGTAATTCTTGCCAGTCATGTTATGCTCCAACCCCTTAGAATTTGCTCTCAGTGACCTTAAAGTAGGTGCTTATTTTTGAATTCCTTGTTTGAGCTGGCCATAGACGTGCAGATATAGCCTTATGTCCGACGTAGAATCGATCGTTACAATCTCACGACCTACCATTAACCATTCAGATTAAATAAATTAGTACAAAGATTAGAAAAAATTAGACAATGTTCAGGCGTTTCGGAATTAATAGTTGTATGTGGTTAGATGTTATGGTTTTTATATACATAGTTTGCATTAAGTGGAAGCAATTTTAATTAAGAAAAAATAAAAACCATACCGTATTTCTTCCGAATCTCATTATGTTTTACAGTCCTTTCATTCTTTCTGCAAAACAAAAAATACAGAGAAACATACAGTTTGTGAGAAAATATGCAAATCATCTTCATTGAAAATACAATCAAAATACATACTAGATCATGGCCTCATAAGTATGGCCGTGGGCTGAATCGTTTCTTAATAAAATTATAAATGTGTAGAATATTTATTGTTACATTATACAGTAATAATTATTCGTTTTTATATTCATGTTAGGGAATGTTTTTGGATTCAGAAGATTGAAGCAAATTAGTGAAAGAACATGGAAAATGTCAGTGTGTGAAAAAAAAATGGTACATCTTATCATCACGTGGTCTAAAGCTGGTAAAAGGTATGGAAAATCTTAGCTATGAAGAAAGACTGGCCAAATTGGGGATGATCACACTGGAGAAGAAGCGTTTAAGGGGTGATAAGATAACTATGTATAAATATATAAGGGGATCATATAATGATCTCTATAATGATTTATTTACCAGTAGGTCTTTCTAGCTGACACAAGGTCACCCATTCCGTTTAGAAGAAAAGAGGTTCCGCCTAAATATTCGGAAGGGGTTTTTTACAGTGAGAGCTGTGAAGATGTGGAATTCTCTCCCTGAATCAGTTGTACAGGCTGATACATTAGATAGCTTTAAGAAGGGGTTGGATGGCTTTTTAGCAAGTGAAGGAATACAGGGTTATGGAAGATAGCTCATAGTCCAAGTTTATCCAGGCACTAGGTGTGAAGATTGACCCGAAACCCACAGTGACCTGTGGGTTGACCACCGGTTGGGTGGGTTTGGGTAGAAATTTGGCCAACCACTGCGGGTTAGGGTTGGGTGCGAGTCAGACTGGGGGAGGACACCAATCCTCTTCTCCCAAAGATTCCGCCTTGGAACCAGAGGGACACACAGAAGTAGCGTACAGAGTCGGAAATTGGGCTTGAACTGCAAGCACAAGTTATGGAGCAGAAGGAGGCACAGCCCACATCAGAGTCAGGAACAATGCTGGACTGCATCTTCAGAAGCTGTTCTTTGCATGGAGTACCATATTTTTAATGCGGTGCTTTGTGCCGAGAGCAACAACCCCAGGGGTGCAACTGCTACTAAATGAGCACCAAAGGGTGTACACTTGTGCCATCTGGGGTTGTAAATGCCCTGTACAGATTTCATGCGAATCTAAACATGCAGGAAATAAAACAGCATTGAATATCTGTGGTCAAGAAGACTCTGTAAATAAAAAGCATCCTGTTTTAAAAAGAAACTGCAAACCCTTACCATAAGTCATTTTTTGGGTTTTTTTTTTAAGTAAATATGATGTTTATTTCAAATCACAGTCATGTCTTCATTGTCATGTATATGGCAGCCACAATTACTATATCTACCAACAGCAGCTTTTTGGGAACTCCTTGCACTTCATTTTTATTCATTGCGATAGAAGTAATTGTAAATGTCTCGTATTAATTTGGCACACTGAGCGAGGATTCCATTTCACTGCTTGGCTTGTTTTTTTTGAGCATGATAATATGATAACATTGTGCCGAATCAATTCAGAGAGGATGTAAAAGGTGGATATTACAATGTCTTGACTGCAATCTTAAAACCAATTAAAGCCACTACTTAACTTCTGCTGCAAAAACATATCATGTAATTAACGTGTTTTAAAATGATTGCATGAATTATTAACTTCCTTGTTTTGCATATGCAATGATAATAATTAGCACAGCCTCAGACACGGATATGGAATAAATGAAAAGCAAAGCAGCCAAAGAATAATTTCCTGCCTCAATAAGAAAAATAAACTAGATCAGTTTTTGTGTATATAGTAATTTACAATCTGGAAGCTTAAAATGACATTCACGTGAATTAAACCGTTTAAACTTAGATTAAATGGGATGAAGTATGTATTTGGGGGGAGACGGGGGCAATAATAGGGACATAGCTGTTTACATCTCACAAACAATACACTACGCAACTAAATGTCAATGCAAGCTTTGATTTAGAAGTAGTACATTGATGACATTCACATATCCTATGTGCTTTCCAAGTGTATCTTACAGTTGAGAGGAAAGACTCAATATGTCTTTGGATGCCTGCCCACTTTAAGCATGCTAGCAGCTAGCTAACATTTTAAAGGGGAAGGCTTGCATTTGTTACTGCTGTAACGGAGTAATAAACATTCACAATGTTTTTATCATTTTTTAAACAGATTGAGAATATAGAACAACACAGTGTAACACTGAGCTGCTTGTCATATCTATTTATAAAAAATGTGGTTTATAAATAAACAGTTTAAGATGTTGAAGATGGGACCTCTCCCACTGAGGTTTGTTGGGTCGCCTGTCGGCTTCTGCATTGATTGAAACTCAGAGGGTGTATTCAGTAGGCCCTGTTTGTCAAGAAATGCTCTAAATCAGGGCTGTCCAATTATGCCCCTTGTGTGGCCCCCCACATGAAAGTCTGCCTGCTGTGTTTGCTTACCATGTGTAATCTTTAAAATATATCACTACAGAGATTAACTGCCCCCTGCATTGTGTACAAACTAAATTCAGACAGTAATCCTCTGTACTGTTCACACATGTAATCCCGCCTGCATTGTTCACACTTGTGATACCTCTATGGTTCAAACCCAAATCCCATCTTGAAACTGCCCCCTTTGTTCACCTGTTCACACATGTACAATCTGTTGAAGGGGCACCAGCATTGTGTCAATGTATGTAGCACATCTTAGAGTTGTCATAAGTTTCCCTGTCTCCTGCTCTGTTCTGCCTTCCCCATGCTCCCCGTGTGTCCCCTACTCTGCCTGCCATATGCTCCCTGTGTGTGCCATACTCTGTCTGTCCTATGTTCCCTGTGTGTGCCACACTCTGCCTGCCCTATGCTCCCTGTGTGTGCCATACTGTGACTGCCCTATGCTCCCCATGTGTGTCATACTCTGCCTGCCCTATACTGCTTGGGTGTGCATTACTCTGCCTGTCCTATGCTCCCCGTGTGTGCCATACTCTTTCTGTGGTATGCTCCCTGTATGCCATACTCTGCCTGCCCTATGCTCATTGGGTGTGCCATACTCTGTCCTATGCTCCCTGTGTATGCCATACATTGCCTGGCGTATGCTCCCTGTATGCCATACTCTGCCTGCCTTTTGCTCCCTGTGTGTGCCATACCCTGCATGCCCTATGCTCCCTGTATGCCATACCCTGCCTGCCTTTTGCTCCCTGTATGTGCCATACCCTGCCTGCCCTATGCTTCCTGTGTGTGCCATACTCTGCCTGCCCTATGCTCCCTGTGTGTGCCATACTCTGTCTGCCCATGCTCCGTGTGTGTGCCATGAACTGCCTGTGGAACATAAGACTGGTATTTGTTAGCATTTAAAAATTATTGTTAGGGGCCCCTGAGGTGTTTAATCATGTGCTGGGGGTCTCTATGTTATCCACAGAGGAGGAGGAGGCATGTGGATTTAAGTGTGTCTTAATATGACTTACATGTTTCATATGAGTGAGCAAAAACCATTTGTTTTTTTGGTGTGCTACCACAATTAATGTGGACATGGTCTTAAAAATTCTTGTGGTAACATAGGAGTGAGAGTATTGATCAATACATATATCCTGGTCCCCTTGCCTCATGTTTTATTAATAATATATTCTGCGCGCAGCAACATTGTGTATGGCACCTCATACAGTACCCATTTTTTTGGCACATTCACTGACCCCATATTTCAGTAGTTATGTAGCCTGTGCAATGCTTTGACCAGGAAACACTTTTAGAAATAAATGCAACCAACCAGAGGGGTGCCAACCTATGAAAAATAGGTCCAGAGGTAAATAGTTAAGAACATGGGGGTTTACCATGAACTAGAAATTAAACATGGATTTTCATATTCATGTAAAAAAGAAAAGCCTGAATTCCATTGCTTTCATTTTACTAGAAAAAATTAAGAACCTAAAGTTATCAAATTTAACAGTAATTTAAAAATATTTAATACAAGCTATAAATTTATTTAAAGCAATGGATTACTTTAACCCTAGATGGTATCATATCTAATATAAACTGTTCAGGTATCGGGCTCCAGTTTAATCATTGGCCAGGAGGGCTTTCATTGACTTTATGTTATGACATTAAAAATGAAAATCATTTTTTTTTATCAACATGAGCTGTGGATAAGATCCACCTAGGGCATGAAAAGTGAGTAGCACTGCCAGCCATCTGTTCAGCTGAGAAGCTGTGAACAGCAGCACACATTACACAGTGTAAAAGCTCATTTCTGATTGATAACACGTTGTCCCTTGCTCATTTGCACAATATACAAGTTGTCCCAGCAGCCACAATGGCACTTTTGGTTTCTACTTGAGAAAAGGCAAAAAAAAAAACAAAAACAAAAAAAAACACATACTTTGCCTGGCCCTGTACACAGAAGTGAACAGTACTGTCATACAGGTATGGGATCTATTATCCAGATGCCTGGAGGTTTCTGGATAATGTGGAGCACTATGCCTTAATCCTAACAAAACCTTTTTAGAGAAATATACATTCGTGGATGGACTCCATTGGTGCAAATGGAAGGTCACGAAAGGGATACTGTCATGGGGAAACATGTTTTTTTTCAAAATGCATCAGTTAATGCTCCAGCAGAATTCTGCACTGAAATCCATTTCTCAAAAGAGCAAACAGATTATTTTATATTTAATTTTGAAATCTGACATGGGGCTAGACATATTGTCAGTTTCCCAGCTGCCCCCCAGTCATGTGACTTGTGCTCTGATAAACTTCAGTCACTCTTTATTGCTGTAATGCAAGCTGGAGTGATATTACCCCCTCCCTCAGCAGCCTAATAACAGAACAATGGGAAGGTAACCAGATAGCAGCTCCCTAACACAAGATAACAGCTGTCTGGTAGATAGAAATACAGCACTCAATAGTAAAATCGAGGCCCCAATGAGACAAATTGAAATTGAACTATCACAAAAATGAAATATTAATATTAGCTTCAGCATACTGTAATATGAAACATGATGTACTGTTTCTGAAATAATCATGTTTTTATTCACTATACCTGTTTCAGCATTTGTTTCTCTTTATTCTGTCTACAATTCTGTCTACATGCAGCAGATATTCATTGACAGTTAGATCCAATATATCTTATAGGGGGGCTCCTTTTGCCTAGAAGATGTATTAGAGCTCACTATTAAAATCACCAGAAATCCTGTCTCTCTACATGTAGAATTTGTGCAAACGGCAGTTATTTTGTTAGATTTTGTTTGTACTGGAATCAGTTATTTAAATGAGCTCTATTACATCGGCTAGGAAAGGAAAACCCCCTATAAGATATATTGGATCATTCATCTGACACCCAACTGCAGCATGAAGATACAATGAGAAACAGATGCTGACAGAGGGATAGTGAATATAAACTTGATTATTTCAGAAACAATTCAGTATGAGGAAGCATTTTCGTGATCGTTTCCCTTTAAGTTACATTGAGTAGGAGGAACAACAGCCTGCCAGAAAGCAGTTCCATCTTAAAGTGCTGGCTCTTTCTGAAAGCACATGACCAGGCAAAATGACCTGAGATGGCTGCCTACACACCAATATTACAACTAATAAAAATACACTTTCTGGTTTAGGAATAACATTTTATATTGTAGAGAGAATTATTTGCAGTGTAATTTAGGGAAAAAAACGACACCATAAAAATAATGACAGAATCCCTTTAACTTAAAGGCAGGGGGTCCCACGTTACTGATGTGTAGGTTGATCCAGAACCTGTAGGTTGACCACTGGTTTGGCAGGTCTGAAATTTAGTCAACCATTGTGGGTTAGACTAGGGAAGTATACTCTTCCACTGCTCCCAAAGATTCCTTGTCTCAGAACCAGAGGCGCGCACAGAGTGAGAAGACATGGGTATGGCTTGGGCAGGGGTCCTACAATGGCAACATTTGCAGGCTAGGGTCAGGTGCAGGTTAGGATATTGTGGGTTAGTGCAGGTCGAGTTCTTCCTGACCCACACATGACGATCCCACATCTCTGCCACTTTCAATGCCATGTCATCGATTGACTTGCGAGGGACTTCCGACCAGTTAACAGCAATTTGGCCTACCATGGACAAACTGTACTAAAATATTATCCAATAAAGGTTTCCTTATAAAGTAATCATGTGGGAAAGCAGTACCTCTGAAGAGCTTCTTGTTTCCTCCTTTCACGCTCGCGTATAAGATTTTCTTCTTCTGCTTCCATTCTCCTGAATAAAAAGACAAAAAGGTCGATATTTTAGCACATGCAGATTCCAAATTCAACTTTTCTTTTCAGAGCTCACCAAATATTTTGCATGCCTAAAATATCATGTGTATTCAGCTTAGCCTATTTTACAAGATTTGTTTAAGAAAATATAAACTTTCCAAACAAATGAATGCAAAATTGCTCTTCTAAGCAATCATGCAATTTATTAATGATTTTTTTATTCTGGTTTGCAGGATATTAGCTGTTTTTTTCACTGCTCATATTATAGTCCTGCAGTGGGTCGCGTACCCGCAAAAACCTGCGATACTCTGTGGGTTGCTGGTAGAAGTTACCAGTGTGGGTATAGACGCAGGTCGGAGGTTCTGCGGGTTTGTGGGGTTGCGGGTCTTCTCAATAGCGATTTTTACTCCTTTTTTCTGTCTACTTCTGATGATGTCACTTCTGGTTTACAATGACAGCACTTCCTGATTCTTGATGTTTAGTGGGTCGCGGGTCCGTGTTGCGGATAAGGTACTTGCGGGTCGGGTAGTGGGTCCAAGCGGGTAAGAATGCCGGTTGCGGGTCCGGGTTGCAGATTGCAGGTTGCGGATACGAGTTCCAAAAAATGGACACGTGCAGGACTCTGAGAAACATCAGATTGGATTCCTGATAAAAATTACCATAGTGTGTGTGAATGTAATTATAACTGAACCTAACGAAGGGGCCGTGAATAGTGTACAACCTCAGCAAAGTGCGTGGTTCCCTTTTAAGTAAGTATGTTATAGAATGGCAAATTCTAAGCAACTTTTCTCTTCGTTATTTATTTTTTTAGAGTTCTTTTTAAATGATTTGTTTTCTTATTCTGACTCTTTTCAGCTTTCAAATGAGGGTCACTGACCCCATCTAAAAACAATTGCTCTGTAAGGCTACACATTTATTGTTATTGCTACTTTTTATTACTCATCTTTCTATTCAGCCCCTCTCCTATTCATATTCTAGTCTCTAATTCAAATCAATGCATGGTTGCTAGGGTAATTTGGACCCCATCAATCATCGCTCGCTACATCATACTGTGGTGCAGATTTGTTAAGGGTCGAATTGAAAATTTTAATTTTCTTTATTGTCAAAACTAGGGAGTTATCCAAACTCGATTTGAGGTTTTTTTTTTAAAATTCAAAATAGATTTTTGAGATTTATCATACTCTGGCCCTTTAAGAATTCTAATCTGACTATTCACCACCTAAAACCTGCAGAAATGCTGTTTAAGCCAACGGGAGAGGTTTAGAGACCAATTTGGAGATGTTTGCAGCCTTCCTGACCTTGAATCTAGTTTGATCGAATTCAAATCTAATTTGATTTTTTTTTCTTTTTTTTTTTCGGGTCGTTTAAATTCGTCCGAGTTGGAAAACTTTCATTTTATCAATAAATTGACTAGTCGAAATTTGAATTTATGGGAGTTTAAAAAAACTCACATGAATTTGAAATTTGGCCCTTGATAAAGGTGCCTCCCAAAGTTAACTCAAAAGTGAACAACCTCTTAAAAGAAAACAAGTATACCTGTATACTTATTCTTATCGGACCTGGGGTTTTCCGGAAAAGGGATCTTTCTGTAATTTGGATCTATGTACCTTAAGTCTACTAGAAAATCATGCAAACATTAAATAAACCCAATAGGCTGGTTTTGCTTCCAATACGAATAATTATATCTTAGTTTTAATCAAGTACAAGGTATAGTTTTATTTTTACAGAGTAAAAGGAAATAATTTTTAAACATTTGGATTATTTGGGTAAAATGGAGTCTATAGGAGATGCCATTCCGTAATTTGAAACTTTCTTGATAACAAGTTTCAGGATAATGCATCCCATACCTGTAATGATAATAATGATGATGATGATGAAGAAAAGAACATTAATTTGTTTTAAGGTTTACATTTCCTTTAAGCTAAACTGTGGCTGTGTTTTCATTTAAAATGTTACTTTTAGTCATTCCAAATAGTTTACCACAGATACTGAAATTATTGCAGACAGATACATGTCAACTAAGTTCAACCTTATATGAACTCTACTAATATTGATCTCGATGAAGGCAAAAAAAATCCTAATATACCATTAGTCAGCTAAGCCACAAAGGGGAAAATCCCTTTCTTATTACACGGTTATCATATTTTGTATTGGATCAGTAATTTGATTTGTCAAATTTTTGGACACGTTCAGTAACTGCAGCTCTATCAAATAATTTTTTTTTAAAGAGAATCTAAACCCAGCAGATGTAAACTTACGCAGAGTTCTTCTAAGAGCACTTTTGCAATTTTAGTTAATTTCTATTTTAAATATATTAGCATTTTTAGACTGATAAAATCATGCTTCGAATGAGAGTCAGCCGAGAATTAACTGGATATAGGAAGTACCTAGCAAGTTAGGGTTACTTACAGTCTAACCTTTAAAGAGGGCTGCCAAAAGCCTGTAATTAACCTAAAACGGTTAATATCTCATAAACCATAAAAATAGAAAATTAAAATAAATTGCAAAAGTGCTTAAAGGGGACACCTCACCCAAAAAAAATATTCCAAATCCTATTTTATCATTACTCAAGCAAAATTAACTTTAATTACACTATATAATTTATTTGAATCGTTTCCTTCAGTCTAGGAATTCATAATGATAGCAAGCAGGCAGGAGCCATTTTGTGGGATACTGTTATTAAGGCAAGCCTTGCATCATCTCAGAATCTTGTTTGTGCACCAGAATGGGGGACCTGATGTCCATCCCCATGCTCTGGTTACAAAATTAAATGGTTAAGACAACTGGGGGAATGTGGGGTTCACATCTAGGAAGTGCTGAATGGAAAGTGAAAGTAATTGCTTGCCCCACCTCTATGCCTAAGGCACAGAGGAGGGGCAGGCAATATTTGATTGACAGCTGAGATTTTTAAACGAGCTTACAACAGCTATGAATGCTTTAATAAAAAAAAGAATTTGGATTTCATGTTTAATTTGAAAGGGACTTTTATTATACAGCTTTTTATGTCTGGATGACAGGTCCACTTTAAAGGGTCACTCTGAATATACTGACATCAATTTTTGTTTTTGTTGGGGGAGGTTATATCCCCTTTATGTTTTCTACCCCTACCTACATTTGTCCCTTAATTTTGAATCATATTCACATTTTTATTGTAGCCATAGTTGCAAATACAACAGAAATTACATCTCTGGTGAGCAAATATTCCTTAGGAAAAAAATGTTTCTGCTCTTTGCCTTATTTATATATTTATGATTGGAAAGATTTTTGGGAAGATTACCAAAAAAAAAAAAAGGTGGTGTTTGGTGGGGGAGAAAGGACTAGACCCTTTGTGCCTTTAAGCAAAAACCGAAAAAGTCCAAGGTCATCATATTCGCGTCTCTTAGTGAAAATAAACATATAAGCAGTGGGGATGATTGACACGCTCACACAAAGCATCAGAGGCATAGCATGTTATCTCATAATTCACCGTACTACCACATGAACCTGTCATATCAGTCTTATAAAGGCGGGAGGATATGCGCTTAATGCGGCGGCTATCTCTTCATCTGAAGTTATTTGTGTGAATTCCCCTCTTTCAAATATCTCTACAAAACAGAGCTGTGCGGCATTATCTCTGCTATAGGATTACAAGAGCCATGAGGGCTTCCTATTCACACTTATTGACTGGGAGGTGAGAAGGTCTCTCCTTTCACACTGGCACTCCTCCTCCCTTGAATACCGTTAGGCACGGAGAACTGAAAGTGTTCTAAACACAACACTGATTTTATAAAAATATTAGTTATTATTACTATTATTATTGTTAATAATAATACCATGTCATTTTAGAGCACCAACATATTCCATAAATTATTAGCAAAAGCTGCTGTTTACGATCATCATGTGTTTAGTCCTTGCATATAGAATCTACAGAGACTGGTTCAACACAGTAACTATCGGCAGATAAAATAAACAGATATACCCCTTAGTTAATTAAAGGGGAACTCCGGCTTCCAAACCAAAACTTGATAAAGAGGCCCACATAACACAGAAACCCCTAATATACCTATAATTGTTATCGGTTTCTTCAAAAAGTATGAATAAATGCCATTTTCTATGCTGAAATCCAGCTGTTTAACTCTTTTTGCATCATTTGAAATCCTGGCAGGGAAAGAGGGACTAAACACTGATGTTACAAATTGTAACAACTTCTCCACAGCTTACAGACAGCATGCAGGAACTACATAACCCACAATGCATTGCGCTGTGATGTTCTGCTCCTTATTGAAATCACATGTGCAGGGAATTGTGGAGGATGCATGCTAAGGACAGATGGCTGCTGAGACAAAGTAACAGTAGTCAGCCAGCTCAGCAAAGTAGTCAGACAGATCAGAAAGAAAGCAGGGGGCTAGGCTCAGGGAACTGTTCCAAACCATTATAAATTATAATAAAAATCTGGATTTTTTTAAATTGATGTATATTGCAAAGTTGCTTGAAATTGTGTTTACTTTTCAAAAAGCTAAAGTTATGTTTTTGTGGAGTTCCCCTTTAAGATCAAGACAAAGTCAGATCCTGTCACCACACAAAAAAAAAAAAAAAAAAGAAAGAAAAAGAAAGAGAGAGAATAAATCCTGGTACGGAGGCATCAAGCCTTCCCCGCGATCACAAATGCAAGAATGTATCCAAAATTAGACAACAATTTATGCATGATTTATACAGGAGGAAGCACTAAGAGGGTGAGAATTGCATTATGGGTTATTGCACAGTTTCGAAAGGCCTCTTGAGGATTAGCCCAAGATTATGTATAAAATCATTTGTTGGGCTGGTATCCAAACAGAACATTATCAGGGTGATACTAAACCTTATAAAGAGTTCTGCACTGCATACATACACATGTGCAAAGCAGGTTAAAGCTCTCTGATCCTCTCTTTTTTTTCCCCTCTGGGTACTGAGATATCTGAATAGATTCTGTCCTTGAGTTGAAAGCTGTATGTCTAGTGTAGTGCCAAAAAGTGCAGGTGTTTGGTGTGCATTATGCAAGTGCCAAGCCAGCACACTTACTCTAACTATATACTGTAACTGGCACATGGACAAACATTCATGAGGCTTTTAGCCTTCCTTTATTGTAACCACCTAAACTTCAGAACACTAGAATGGAAGAATGGTTTTATGTATATTTAATGTATACTTTATCACACCTCCTCAATTCTTCAAAGCAATAAAGAGAGGAAGAAAGGGTATTTAATCAGATTCTTACACTCCTCCCATACAAACCCTATGGGGGTTATTTGCTAAACTCCGAATGCAAAAAAAATTAGACTTTAATAATTTCTGAAAAATTAGAGATTTTTTAAACACTGAGGATGGAAAAGTCTGAATCAGAAAATCGTGCATCTCAGACCGGTCAAGGTTGCATATAAGTCAATGGGAGAAGTCCCAATGATTTTTTTTTTGATGTGCGCTGGGTTTTGTGCAATGCCCCCAAGTTTTCAGGGACAAAAATCTGAGTTTTCGAGTGAAAAATGTGAAAAAAATGTCAAAATCCGATGGAAAAATCTGAAAAAATTATGAAAATCTGATTTTTTTTTCCCACAAAGCAAATTCCCTGAAAAATTTAATAATAAGCTCAAAAATCCAGAGCGGATTTGATCGGAGTTTGTAGCAGAAAACATTGAGATAAATTCGGACTTTGATAAATAACCCCCTATGTATTGTGAGTTCCTCTTAAGGCCCAGTGAATGGGGCCCTCTAACGGGCTTCCCTGATCGCTAACTGGGAAAAAGTCAGCCAGATGTCGATCAGCCATCCTTAAAAATCACGTCGGAGTGAGGACCACATTGGTTCATGGATGCAGTCCTCGATCTAACCGCCCATTTTCCCCTCATTATGATTCGATTGTAGGGCCCTATGGCCCACAGACGGATCATCCAGATATTGCCCACCTCATATCGGGGAGAGATCCGATCATTTGGCGACCTCGCCATACAAGCAGATCTCCATATGTATGGCCAGCTTTATTCTCAGCTTGAGACACAACAATTATGAGGGATGGGCACTGCATTTTAAAGTTGCTGCCAGTGTTTAAAATGCTTAAAGAAAAACTATACCCCCCGAACAATGTAGGTCTCTATAAAAAGATACGGAGTAAAACAACTCATATGTAAAACCCTGCTTCATGTAAATAAACCATTTTCATAATAATATACGTTTTAGTAGTATGTGCCATTGGGTAATCATAAATAGAAAACTGCCATTTTAAAAAATAAGGGCCGCCCCCTGGGATCATAGGATTCATGGTGCACACAAACAACGTACATGTTAGGTCACATGAGCCAATTATCAGACAGAGTTCTGTATTTTTCTCCCACACTTCTTCCTGTCACAGTTAGAGCTGCAGTATTTCAGGTCAGGTGATCTCTGAGGCAGCACACAGACCATCATGAAATGGTAGTTCAAGGCAAGAGATGTAAAAGAGCAATATTGACTTACATATATATACACACCAGTTTGGTAAAATTCTTTAATAGGTCACTTAATTTGATAGAAACTGTTCCTTAAGAGGGTATAATTGTCCTTTAAAATGTATTTAAAGGAATTGTTTAGTGTAAAAATAAAAACTGGGTAAATAGACAGGTTGTACAAAATAAAAAATGACTTGGTCCTAAAGAGACCCACACAAAATAAATGTGGGTGTCTGGAGAATATCAAATACTTACATTAGGGAATTGGAGCGTTTCCTGCAGTAGCAACAGTAGCAGCAACAGACTGTGATGCTCAGTATGAGGAGTCCCACAATCACGGATATTGTGATGATCAGTGCCTCAAAGTTGACTATGGAATAGAAAGAGAAATACAGACATATGAGTGAAATCAAATGAGGAGTATCATGCAGAAGTCTCAAGAGAGTAAAGCTGACTCTTTGGAGATACCAAAGCTAGAGAGAAAGTGAGCCAAGCGATAGAATAAAAAAAATTATAACGTAATACTTTTTTCAAATATAAGTAACTTTAAGATGGGACTTCACCTTTAAGTCCCATCTCAAAGTTACTTATATTTAATCGGTTATAGAATGGACAATTCTAAGTAACTTTTCAGTTGGTCTTCATTTTTTTTTTTTTTTATAGTTTTTTAATTATTTGCTTTTTTTCTTCTGACTCTTTCCAGCTTTCAAATGGGGGTCACTGACCCCCATCGAAAAACAAATGCTCTGTAAGGCTACACACATTTATTGTTATTGCTACTTTTTATTATGCATCTTTCTATTTTGGACCTCAGCTATTCATATTCCTGTCTCTTATTCAAATCAGTGCATGCTTGCTAGGTTAATTGCACCCCAGCAACCAGAAAGCTCAAAAACCACAAATAATGAAAAACAATTGCAGATGGTCTCAGAATATCACTCCCAGGCAGTAACTAATCAGTGGGTTATTAAAAAAACTCTACCCCCCCCATCTCCCTCCTGCCTCCCAGCCTAGCTGCTACTCCCGGCAAATGCCCCTAACTTTTTACTTCCCCCTCGGCGCAGATTCAGGGATTTCCGTTTCATGGCAGCCATCTTCCGGGTCTTTGGTAATCTGAGAATCAGACCGGCGGAGCGGTGCATGCACAGTTGGAGCAATTCCCCGGTTTGCGACAACTGCGCATGTGGCGAAATGAACGGAAATCGCAGAGGAGCCGGAAGAAGACACAAAGATACGGAAGATGGCTGCTGTGAACTCCGATCCTTGAATCTGCACCGAGGGGTAAGTAAAAAGTTTGGAGCATTTGTCCAGGGTAACAGCTAGGCTGGGGTGAGGAGGGGGGTCTATGTGGGGTACGGTTTTTTTTTCTCCTTTAAAGGAATAGTTTAGTGTGAAAATAAAAACTGTGTAAATAGGCTGTGCAAAATATAAAATGTTTCTAATATAGTTAATTAGCCAAAAATGTAATGTATAAAGGCTGGAGTGAACAGATGTTTAATAAAACAGCCAGAATCCAACTTCCTGCTTTTCAGCTCTATAACTCTGAGTTAGTCAGCGACTTGAAGGGGGGCCACATGGGACATATCTGTTCAGTGAGTTTGTAATTGACCCTCAGCATTCAGCTCAGATTCAAAAGCAACAGATATGACCCATGTGGCCCCCCCTCAAGTCTCTGATTGGTTACTGCCTGGTAACCAGGGTAACCAGTCAGCGTAAACCAAGAGAGCTGAAAAGCAGGAAATAGTGTTCTGACTGACATGTTATACATCAAATCACTCCAGCCTTTATACATTACATTTTTGGCTAACTAACTATATTAGAAACATTTTTTTATTTTGCACAGCCTATCTATTTACCCAGTTTTTATTTTTACACTGAACAATTCCTTTAAGGTGAGTGAGGAAATCTATAAGCTTTTAAAGTTATACGTATCATTGGGAGAAAGATCTGGGGTGTTTACTGGTTTTGAGACAGGAGCACAAAATAAACAGCAATTCCGTGTTACAGTAGAGGACAATACAAAAGAAGCAGATGTGTATAAGGAACCCCTGAACTACTTCCCAAACTGTCAGTCCAGGACACTACTGCTATAGTTCAAAGAACAGAAGTCTTTTTTATATGTTTTTATAATGAGTAAAACATGTCTCCCCACAGAAAACCATCCGCCTGACACCGCGACAGGAACAGAAAAAAAAAAAAAAAAAAAGCAGAATATACAGAACACAATGATTTTATTAAGGGTTCCTTGGAAGCATTTAACTGTGAAAGTTAGGAGCATAATTTAGACTTATTTGTGGGATACAAGTAGTCATTTTTATCTATATATAACAATTCCTACATGGCTGATGTTTTTTTTTTTTGCTGTTTTAGAAATGCAAACGAACAATAAATGTACCAAATGAGAATAAATGACTGTTTTGGCTTGCCGGCTCCATCTAGTGGTAGCTTTGGTCCATTGCTATATATGTCTCATTGGAATTTTAATGCAGCTTTACACACAATCTGTGAAAATAGTTTTCCTTAGGAGCAGAATTATTTTCAGTTAAAGCAGATTTCATGATTTGTCTTATTTAGTGAATTAACTGTACTTCTAGCAGAACAGCACTGTCCCTGCTTCTGAGTAAATTTGCATTATTAGCAGACATTTATGCTAATGGATTTAAATAATACAGAAATGTTTAACAGGCTATTTTGCATTTATTACAGCAGGCACAAATGCCAACTGGCACCCACAGGACTGCCTTCTCAATCATTCTGGTCTAATCGTTTTACTGTTACTCAAACAAACGTCATTATGGGTTACAGATTGCCATTTTCACCCAAGGAATTGACCAAATGTGCATTTAATGATTTCCAATAGACGCAGGAGAATGCTAGTAACCACCAGTTGTATAAAATAGCAAGTATCAGGGGTGCATCTGAACTTGGGTCACCTTGACAGCTGTGCCTTAAAGGGTGATTGCTGATAAGGGCTGGGAGGCTTCAGGAGGCCCCCTGGTGGAATATACTTTGGCACATGATTTTCCATTTGTGTTGCTGTCGGCTATCACACACACAGCTAAATTGTAATTAACTATCCCCACCTGGAGCGCTTTTCCAGGGCAGCGAGCATCAATAGCAATCTTTCAGCTTCATTACAGCAGAGTAAAACATTTATATCTGATGCTGTTTATTTTGGCTTTCCTACGGAGCTTAGCTTCAAATGCTCTAGTTCAAGGCAATTCTGTGCTTCCCTAGATGAAATGCAATCCAATTTCCATATATTTTACAGTTTTTAATGGACTTGAAACTTTTTTATTGAAAAGGGAATACCCGATAGATACCACCAATTGTGTACAACACTGCTATGGAGAGCTGTTCCAGTTGTGTGACTTGTACCACAAAGGCAAGATAATGTGGCCCAATACAGGGCAATGAGCATTGTGCTCTTTTACTTTGTTCTTAAAGGGGAACTATAGCGAAAATTAAAAATTAATATAAGCTTCCTCATACTGAAGTAAGAAACTTTCTAAATGAAACAATTGAAAATTCTGTACTGTTTCTGAAATAATCAAGTTTATATTCACTGTCCCTCTCTCAATAGTGAAGATAAACTTGATTATTTCAGAAACGGTACGGAATTTTTAATTGAACGTATTTACAAAAATTTCTTATTTCGGTATACTGAAGCTAATATTTTTCACAATTTAAGTATGGAAGCATCATTTGTAGGTTGCCTGTGGTTCACCTTCCATGGCAAAATATCAGAGTGCCAAGGCTCACCATAAAAACTACGACCACAGGCCTGTGATCCAAACTATATTTTCTTCTTCACTTACCTTCTTTATTTCCTTTACATATACTAATTTATCCTTCCTACTATATTACTTGGCCCAGTACATGTTTTTGTCTTATAGTGATGCATATATTATATCAGCTACAGCACAAAAGAAATGTAACATAAGATAAACAATGTTTCCGTCACATTGCAGCTCTTTTAGAAACACTGGGCAAATTTGCACCTGGGCAGTAACCATAACAACCAACCAGTGACTGGCTTTTTACAGGCAGCTGTAGATTGACCAATGAAAGCAAGCATTTGATTGGTTGCTATGGCTTACTGCCCAGGTGCAGATTTGCCCCGGGTTTATAAATGAGCCCCAATATTAAAGGAGAATTCAACCCCCTAGGTGCAAATATCCCTCCTCCCTCCCTCCTCCCCAGGCAAATGCCCCTAACTTGTTACTTACCCCTCCTTCTAGGTCCTCTCCAGCGGAGTTCACGGCAGCCATCTTCTCCCGAGCACTCTTTTTCCTGTAGTCTTCGGCATTTGGTTTTGCATGCGCAGTAGGAGGCATTTACCGGTTCGTATCTACTGTGCATGCACCAAAAGTCACGAAGTTTCCGAAAAAGAAATCGGAAACTTTGTGAATGTGGTGCACATGCACAGTAGCTCCGTTTTGGCAAATGCCTCTAACTGTACATGTGCCCAAAAGTCTCAAAGTTTCCGATTTCTTTTTCGGAAACCTGTGACTTTCGGTGCATGCGCAGTAGATCCGACCCGGCAAATGGCTCCTACTGAGCATGCGCCACCAAATGCCGATAACTACAGGAAGAAGAGTGCCCGGGAGAAGATGGCTGAACTCCACTGGAAAGGACCTAGACAGAGGGGTAAGTAACAAGTTAGGGGCATTTGCCCTGGGGGAGGAGGGAGGCCTACGCAGGGGAGGGATTTTTGCGCCTAGGGGGTTGAATTCTCCTTTAAGTGGAAGGTTTGGAGCCCTGATTAAGTGCTCTGTTCCCAAACAACATTGTATACTTATAGACTTCATATGTGCCTGCTTTACTAATCTTTCTATTTGTTGCACGGTTTCTATTAGTTTGCATGTAATTTCATTATTAATTCATATGCAAGATCAGAACATACCGCATTGCTGTTGATTTCCTTTTAATCTGGGTATGAAGTGACATTCATCATCATTTATGGTTATGATTCTGATATAACCTTAAATGGTTGTAGTTTTTCTGTCTCTGAAGCTTATTGCGTGAAGTGTATTTGTAACTATTACAATATTTTTGTCAGCTATTTTCATTTGCTCCCAGGTGTATACTTATGCATTTTAAATATTATTTCATTACGAACAGTCTGGAACTGATCCAGAAATCAGGGGAATATACAGACTAACATGGCTTAAATGCACAATTCCTCATTACTTTAATTTCCTGTAATAAAAGTAGCAGTAACACTGTAACGAATATTCAAATGCATATGTATTGGATGCCATTTAGATAATCTAGCGCAATCTGAATGATTACGTGACCAATTTGCATGCTAAAATATTTGTATCTGCATACATGTTGGTAATACTAGGAAACTACTTGCAGCTGAAAGGATTTCACTGATGTTAGTCCAAGAGGGATAAGGTTCTAGTGCTGACAAAATATGCATGTAATAGTGTGCCCAAATTACAGAATGGCCATCTCCCATAAACTCTGTTTTATCCAAATTCTTAAAAATTTCCTTTTTCGCTTTAGTAATAAAACAGTACCTTTTACTTGATCCAAACTCAGATTTAATTAATCCTTATTGGAAGCAAAACCAGCCTATTGGGTTTCTTTACAGTTTTTATTTTTTATAGTAGACTTGAGGTATGAAGATCCAAATTACAGAAAGATCCATTATCCTGAAAACCCCAGGTCCCGAGCATTCTGGATAATTGTTCCCATACCTGTACTTACTCCATAAAAATAGATTGGACAACTAAAAATGAAGGAACAGAGCCGGTTTTAAAGGCAACAAGTGAATGATACTTACTCCAGCAAGCACCCCATCTAGCTGCTGACATTGCACAAAGAGAGGATGGCGGAAAAATGTTCCTCACTGGGTAGTCCAAACAAGTGTTGTTGGTTATACACCAAAAGCACTACATGAGAGAAAAGCAAACACACTATGAATAAGTGCACAAAAATGACGCAGGTCTTTTGTTCCTATGAATACTGAATAAAAACTACACAATAAAATGCACTGCGACTCATATAATGTAGCATAGAATTCATTTCTCAATATTTTATAAAATATATAAAAATAATTTTAAAAAAACCCAGCTTTGGTATATTAACATTTTCTTACCATCTGTTTGCCCAAGTGTACATATAACAAAGGATTAGACTCTCTAGATGCTGTTGAGTTTTGAGCTGAGTTTTCAATGAAAAAAAGCTGCAAAGCTGCTAAAAGTAATTTTAGGTAATGTAGTTTAGCCCTGCAATAAGGAGCAATAACGAAACCTAAAAATGAATATGTTGAACAGAAATTAACCTGGGGAGCACTTACAGAGACATTTTTCAGGCATTCTTCGCAGGACCTTCCAGAATAGAAGCTGCAAGCTGAATATGAAGAAAATAAAATGTGAATTAGTTTACTCTATGTAGCAGTAAAAATGTACAAAGGAAATCTGATCTGAAATACCTAGAGCAGAGGTCAGCAACCTTTACTATTAAAAGAGCCATTTTGCCCCTCTCCCACTAAAGAAAAATAGTCTGGAGCAACAAAACATAAAACACAGCTTATAAACTTTTTCATTTTAACTGTTACAACAAACAGAAGAGCAGTGTGTATGTGTAGGGCTACTTTGAAATAAATTAAACACTGAATAGCCCTATTAAATGCTAGTGTTCTCATCTGATTAATGTGAATTCTGCTGATCGCCCCTCTCTTGTCTTGAGTGTGTGACCGTGGTAAGGACCATGCTGAATCATCTTGCTGCGGCTCAGTCTTGCCTGTCACTCCTGAGACGTCTATGCAGCCCTCGCACCTGCTGGTGGCTTCCTGAGGGTGCGACCGCAGTAAGCTGGCCGATAGCTTACCGCGGTCACACACTCAAGAAGCCACCAGCAGGTGTGATGGCTGCATAGACGATGTGACAGGCAAAGCCACAAGACTGAGCCGCAGCAAGCAGGATGAAGAGCCGAATGAGGCTCCGGAGCCGTGGGTTGCCTACCCCTGACCTAGAGCTTGTAGGAGATCTGCAGGTAGCAAAAGTAAATACCTTAGACTTCTGGATATCTGCCGGTGCAGGCATATTCCAAAAAGTAGGAGGTGGAAAGTTTTTTTTTGGGGGGGGGAGGAATAATAAGCAGAGGGGGGATGGACAAAATTCAGGACTCAAGGGAATGTGGAATGGCTGAGAAACCAACTTGAGAAGAACAAGTAAATGAATGATGTTCTACCTACTTCATCCATTCTTGACTTAAAGAAACACTAAAGCCTAGCTAAAGAAGTAGCTATAAATGTTGTACATTATGTTGTGGGCTTCTGTACCACCCCAAGGCAACCACAGTCCTTTAGCAGTAAAGATCTGTGTCTCCAAAGATGCCCCAGTAGCTCCTCATCATCTTTTCTGCCGATTCACTGCACATGCCCTGTGCTGCTGTCACTTACTGAGCTTACAATATACAATATACAGTACACATAGAATATAAATGTCACAATATAAGGCTGATTAGTAATTAATACATGGCAGCACAGAAACCAGTGCAACTGGAATCAGAATTTAATAACCAGCCTTGTAGCATCAGTTTATATTACATTACATTTTCTGCTTGATAATTAGTGACAACCCCTAAGCTTAGCTTCTCAACAGCTGCTTAGAGCCCACTGAGCATGTGAGTGTCACAGACACTTTCCAAGATGGTGACCCCCTGTGACAAGTTTGAAGTCCTGGATCATTGCTGCTATTGATATGGTGAAACTTTAGGCTGGTACAATAAGTTCAATATATAAAATATGGTATTTTTTAGCCATATACTTTTTAGGGTTCAGTTCTCCTTTAAGTCCACCTTGCTACCCACTTGGTGGTATTTGGAGATGGGTGAAAAGAAGTAAAGGGGAAGGGGGCTCATTCTGTAACTTGTAACAGTAAAACATTGCCAAGGGTTGTACTTACTTGTAGCTATTTGCACTCATTACAACCAGCTTCCCACTCCTTTTGCATGTTGGGGCTTATCTTTTAAGCACAGAAACTAGTAACTTGCTGGGCCAGGTATAGCAACATTTTGGTATTTCAGCTGATGTAGGACACATCCATTTAACTAAATGATAGGCTGCACAGGCATTTATCTGCCCACTCAAAAACACAAGTGGAAAATTAGCCCTGTTCTATAAGCCTTTAGATTCAAGCCAGTGCCCTACAAGACAACAGAGTATCAAGATCCCTTTAGGTCTGTGGCATTGATACCACTTGTTCAACAGTTAAAAGAGCAACAGCTTATAGTATCCTTGTATGGGTGCTCAAGCAGTTTAACCCTTACCAGGGGTATTAAGTCATACAATAAAGAACCTATTGTAATACTCACATAGAGGCCAGGCAACATTTTAGGCCTTCTCTTGCCCTCTATGTTACAATTCCTAATATTATCAACTGAAAAGTACCCTGACTGATTCATCAACACTCAGCAAAGCTGCACTGAGGCAGTAAACCATTGAAATCAAAGATTATATATATTTTTCAGGTTGCTGAAGGATTAGAAATGAAAGCAAAACTGTGATTGGTGGCTATAGGTTTAATGCCCAAGTACATAGTGCTCAGGGTTGATAAATGAGTGCTATTTGCTGCTGTACGGCAGTGGTGAGGAAAACATCTGACGTGCCATCGGCCTTATCCTGTAATCTCTGTTGGGTGATGCCTGTGGCTGGCTTCACAAAGAGACTGTAAGGAATTAGAAAGTAAAATGAATGATTTAATGAATCAATCAGCAGGAGGAAGCAATTATATGACGACAGATTAAGGTTATGACAGGTTAATAGCCGACAACCCTATGTATTGCATTATATATTCAGTATAAGGAAGGGGTGTCCCTAACAAGATTATATATTGAATATAAGGATAGAGTGTCCCTAACAAGATTATATTTAATATAAGCAAGGGGTGGCTCTAAAAATATTATGTATTGAATATAAGGAAGGGGTGTCTCTAATACGATTATATATTGAATATAAGGTTGGGTTGTCTCTAATAAGATTATATATTGAATATAGGCAAGGGGTGTCTCTAAGGAGATAATATATTGAATATAATGAAAGGGGTGTCTCTAAGGAGATAATATATTGAATATATGGGAGGAGTGTGTCTAAAGAGATAAGATTATATATTGAATATAAGCAAGGGGTGGCTCTAAAAATATTATATATTGAATATAAGTAAGTGGTGTCTCTAAAAAGATTATATATTGGATATAAGTAAGGGGTGTCTCTACAAAGATTATATATTGAATATAAGTAAGTGGTGTCTCTAAAAAGATTATATATTGAATATAAGTAAGGGGTGTCTCTAAAAAGATTATATATTGATTATAGGTAAGGGGTGTCTCTAAGGAGATAGTATATTGAATATAAGGGAGGAGTATGTCTAAAGAGATTATATATTGAATACTAGAGAGGTACATTTCCTGAAGAAAATGTGAGTGGTGCTTGCCGTGGCAAAACTCAGGCCCCCCATATATGTTGGGTGTCTTGCCCAGTCACCCCTGGTGCCTAGAGAGTACACAAAGTCGGTAGAATCCGGATTAAACCGGTGAAATGGGTCTGCGACAAACTAATTATTCGATAAATTCCCCATTATAAGTCAATGGGGCAAATTTGGGGACCTCTCCTGCCCCGGGGGTAAAACTTATACCCTCGTGTGGGGTATCATCT
This sequence comes from Xenopus petersii, assembly GCA_038501925.1. Lineage (NCBI taxonomy): Eukaryota > Metazoa > Chordata > Amphibia > Anura > Pipidae > Xenopus > Xenopus petersii. The sequence continues at coordinate 136,777,398 of CM076682.1, forward strand.
GACACAGGTCGCAAACCTCTTCAAATGTGGTAAATTTAACGTTTCTACAAGATTCCCTCTCTGCGCTAGAATCCGTCAAAAGTTGGCCTCAATGTTAATCTATGGGACTTTTTGGGGTTGTTAATTGCCCCCGCAAGGGGCAATTAACCACCCACCCCTTAGAAAAGTCATACCACCCCATTCCCGATTAAGCCGCACGATTTGACACCTCATTCATGGGTCTAGGACAAACGGTGCGGGACTAGTTACGCGCCAAACTTTCATATGGAAGAAGAATAAAAATAAGTTTGCAAGATAACAGTAGTGATGCTTTGCTTCGCAAGCACCACTAATAAGCAAGGGGTGTCTCTAAGGAGATTATTAATTAAATAAAAGGAAGGGGTGTCTGTAAGAAGATAATATATATTTAATATAAGAGAGCAGTGTCTCTAAACCTAAGGGGATTATATATTGAATATAAGGAAAGGGGTGTCTCTAAGAAGATTCGATATTGAATATAAGAGAGAAGGAGTGTCTGTAAGAGGCTATGGCTAAATCTGACAATATGTCTGTGAATAATGTCGCAGTGCAGCCCCTCAGCCCCAGTCGTTACCTATAGCGGCAGGAGGCGCAGGGGCGCTGGTGTAACTGGCCCAGGCAATACCCGGGCTGATCAGGAGAAGCAGCGCCACAGTGCCAGGCAGTTCTGTCCACTTCCCCTCCATGGCTCTGATACAGAGAAAAACACGGAAACGCCACCGGAAGCGGAACCTTCACCCTCGTCACACTCGCTGGATGGTACTACCCCAGCTGGAGAGAGGGGGAGGACGAACCCACATACAAGTTGCACTTCTGTAATAGAGGAAGGCGGATATGGTTGCACAATGTACACGACTTCCTGTTCCTGGAGCAGCGTGGAGAGCACAGGGGAACTTTCTACCGGGCGGTGCAGAGACACGCTTCTGTTGCTGTTGGGGATAGGATAGTGTAAGTGACATATTTGGATCTTTATACCTTAAGTGGACTAGAAAATCATGTAAACATTACATAAATCCAATAGGCTGGTTTTGCTTCCAATAAGGATTAATTATATCTTAGTTAGGATCCAGTACAAGCTACTGTTTTATTATTACAGAGAATGAAATAATTTTTTAAAAAAATGGATTATTTGGATAAAATTACGTTTAATTGGAGATAGCCTTTTTGTAATTTGGAGGTTTATGGATAACGGGTCTCATATCTCTGTACTTAGCCTTGCCCCATTTCCGTATCTCTAGGGAGAACTTTCATTCTGTAACTCGTGATTTTACTTCTGGTGTAAAGGGAGGGGGAGGTGTAGCTCAGCAGTGTCTGGAAGGCACAGGGAGTGACTAAAAGCTACAGAGAAAGAGTTAGAGATCAGGAAGCCCAGGCATTGCTTGAGAGCTGGGATCCCCAGAAAGCAGTGGAACTCCAGGATGTGGCCCAAAGGCTGTATTGCAATTATGAGCTGTGATAGTACAGGTATGGGACCTGCTATCCAGAATGCTCAGGACGAGGGGTTTTCTGAATAATGGATCTTCATACTCTAAAGGACCAGTACATCAAAAAATGTTTTTTTAAAAATTAGTTAGTATACGTCGTAAACAAAAACACCAAGACAAATTAAACTTTTAAATCGGAAAGTCTTACTTACCGAAATCCACTTGCGCTCCTCTTCAGAAGAGGCGTCACTGCGCCGATCCATCATGCGGCGCTCGACTTCTCCTCCCTGGTCATCTCCTATAAGGAAGGCAGGGAGGAGAAATCGAGCGCCGCGCGATGGATTGATCACCTGATCAATTTCAGAAGAGGAGCGCAAGCGGAGTTTCGGTTAAGTTATTTCTCAATAAAGACTTTGCGATTTTAAAGTTTCATTTGTCTTGTTGGGTTTTTTATTTTTTGGATGTATACTAACGAATTTTTAAAAAACATTTTTTTGATGATACTGATCGTTTTAAGTCTTCTAGAAAATCATGTAAACATTAAATAAACCCAATAGGCTGGTTTTGCTTCCAATGAGGATTAATTATGTCTTAGTTGGGATCAAGTACAAGCTACTGTTTTATTATTACAGCGATTGATTAAACATTTTGATTATTTGGATAAAATGGAGTCTATGGGAGATGGCCATTCCGTAATTTGGACCATTCTGGATAACGGGTTTCCGGATAACGGATCCCATACCTGTAGTTCCTATTCCTTTTTCTCTCACTTGTGAGGTTAACCTCCTGGTTTATATCTTTTTATCCTGGCGTCTTCAACACTGAGGAGAACAAAGTCATCTATTATTGGAAACTTGTGTAGCAAATGTGGTTCAAACGTGATTTTATTATTGCTGTATATTTGTTGTTGAGCAGCATTTTGTATAGATACAGGGACTCTATATAAAGGACACAAAGCACTATTTTTGGTAGAGGGCTCATCTCCACCTATCTAAAGTAAATTGATTCAGTCTTGTCAGTCTTTGGCACAGCCTGGATCTGGTCAGATGTGTGAGGGAAAAAGCCTATAATGTGCACAGTCACTTTTACCTTGTTTGTTCATACACATTGTCTCATTTGGTTTTTTCTTGGTTTGTTTTTTTTTTTTTTTGGATAATCCCGTTGCCTGTTTTACCAATGAACCATGTTTTATTCCCTTCCAGGATGGCAGAAAGTGAAGGCTCGAATACTGAAAATGGCAAAGTGGATGCCGTAAAATCTGAAAATCTGGACCGTGGTGTAGCAGCCATTAAAAACCAGTATGTATTGGTTGTATTTATGTAAAAAATGTACAAAAACGTATCCCTGTTGGTAATGCTCTCCATGTATTTGTTTTGTGATTTTATAGATTTCTGACCACCAAAGAGAAGTTTCATGCTTTCATCGATGCTGATGGAAAGGACGTTACAGAAAAGGAAACTCGTTCAGAGCTGATTGTTAATGATGCAGAGAACACGACCCGTACCGAGAATGCAGCAGAACCTGAAGCAAAACGAATTAAGCTTGATGATGGGAGTAGTGAAGGCCAGGACCAACCCCCCAAGACTGCAGAGAACAAGCAAGAAAAGAAAAGAGCCAGAGGACAAAACAAAAGTCGACCTCATATGAAACATTCCCAGTTTGAAGAAAATAAACTGTGTCCATCAGTTACTCAGGTAAGCAATCAGGTTTTTTTTTTTTTGTTTTTTTTTTTTAATATTTCCATGGTTAGAAGAGGAAAATTGATGCTGGTTTTTTTTTTAATGCAATGCAAAGCAAACTGTAGTTACTGTTATTGATTGCATCTCTTTTTTCTGGGATTGCATCCCAGCCATTACTCAGTTTTTTGTTTTTTTTTCTCATATTTATATTGGTTATTTGACCATTCGTTAGAAAGAGAAAATATTAAATTGGTTCACAACAGTGCACAACATTCACTCTCCAATTTTTCCCCACTGTATATCATATAGTGGCTAATGTGCACCCTTTCTTAATTTCAAAGTATATTAAATGTCTCCAAAAAGTTCTGTGTAAATATGGAAGCACAAGGTGGCAGGCTGAGTGCTTCTACACAGTGCAGAGAACTCCAAGGTAGCTTCTAATATTCCTAGTAATTAGTTTTGGGGGCATGTTTTCCTTTCTAGTACAAATCTTATTGATTTGGAAGACATAAATAATCTTTCCACTGTTTAAAGTACTAGATATTTAATTTGATTACCAGTATACAACCCCTTTCCTTCACTTCCCCCTTGGTTGTGACTGTTTTGTTAGCAGGAGTTCATTTTGCAGGGGGATTACTTGTGCATTGGTAGTCTTATCTACTTCACAAGGGCCAAACATGGAGTAGCTTCAATTTCCCTGTTTGATCGTAATTAATGAAGAGCTTATGAAGCAAATGAAAAGTATTGGTGAAAAACAGCCTACAAAAAGCTAAAAGGAACAGTTCAGTGAAATAGGGTAAATAGATTGGCTGTGCAAAATAAAAAATGCTTCTAATAAGTTAGCCAAAAATGCAATCTATAAAGGCTGCAGTGAGCAAATGTCTAACAGAACAAAAGCCAACTGATTTTCAGCTCTCTAACTCTGAGTAAAGGTGGCCATACATGGATAGATCCGCTCGTTTGGCGATGTCGCCAAACGACCGTATATGCCCACCTTGAGGTGGGCAATATCGGGCAGATCCGATCGTGGGCCCTAGGGCCCAACGATCGGATCCTAGCTTTCACAAACGGGCGGTCGGATCGCTGGACCGCATCAACGAACAGATGCGGCCGCGATCCGACGGGATTTTTAACCCCATCCGATCGAGATCTGGCCGACTTTCGGCCAGATCTCGATCAGGGAAGCCCGTCGGGGGCCCCCATACACGGGCCAATAAGCTGCCGACACGGTCTGTCGGCAGCTTTTATCGGCCCGTGTATGGCCACCTTTAGTCAGTGACTTGGGACATAACTGTTTAGAGAGTTTGCAATTGATCCTCTGCATGCAGCTCAGATTCAAAAGCAACAGTTATGACCCATACGTCCCTCCCTCAAGTCAGTGATTGGTTACAGCCCGGTAACCAATCAGTGGAAACCAAGAGAGCTGCAAAGCAGGAAGTAGTGTTCTGGCTATTATGTTACAGATCCAGTCACTCCAGCCTTTATACATTACATTTTTGGCTAACTAACTACAGTATATTGAAAACACTTTTGCACAGCCTATCTATTTACCCAATTTTCATTTTCATACTGAACTATTCCTTTAAAGTAAAGGAAAGTTGTGTTTGTCCTTTTTCACTTTAGAAATAACAGATTCTTTGTGATTTAAAGAATGTTTGACACCTTTGTATTGCACTCATGTTGAACAAGAAGGTATACTGCCCCTTTAAAGGAAAGGTACCCTCAAAAAAAATTTAAGAATATGTAATGTTCTAAGCACTTGCGAGTTCACAAGGCAACAGAAAAAGAAGTGTAAACAAATCAAGCAGGCTGAGCTTTGTCCATGTATTTGTGATCATTTACAGATCACAAAATACATGCATACATAAATATATGCATGTATATAACTGCTGTTCTGGAATGTGCATGATTTGTATTAAATATATGTGCTTTCTCTTCCCTCTAAGGAATGCGCCAGTAAATGTTTTTTTGGAGACAAATGCAAGTTTTTGCATGATGTTGCCAAATATGTATCAGAAAAGCCAGAGGATATTCGCCCAAACTGTCACCTGTATGAGACTTTTGGGAAGTGCATTTATGGAGTCACATGTCGGTTCGCCAAATCACACCTGGGGGAGGATTTTAAGAACTTAATTAATGAAGAGCTTATGAAGGAGTGGGAAGGCAAAATATTGGTGAAAAACAGCCTAGACAAAAGCTTAAAGGAACAGTTACGAAAAAAGAAAGTTGTGTTTGAGAAATCCGATAAATATTTAAAGCTTTGCTTCAAATCTGGAGACAGTTCAAAAATGAAGAACCCAGTAGTTAAGGAAGACAGCGCTGTGCAAGTTACAGAAAAGGACAGTCCAATTACGACAGTGGGAGCTGTGACAGATGAAGATGTTATAAAACTCAGGCCTTGTGAGAAAAAAACTGTGAGTAGCAGGCGTGGGTTTGGGTAGGCAAGGATTTCATTACAGGTTGCAAAATTTTTTGCTTTCCAAACCAGAAAAGGACATGAATGCCAGTGTGCTTGCGGATGGATATCTGTACACAAAAGACTAGTTCTTTATTTGTATAATCTGATCAGCATACTGACCTGGCTGTGCTTTAAAACCCAGATGTTGAGGTTTGACCTAAAGGGTATTCCATGCAAATTTAAATTTTAGGAGTATATTGTTTCATTTACATGTAGCACAAAGAGCAAGGGTGTTCAGATGGTGATTGCATCCAACTGTTGTTCATGAGGAACTATCGTGAACATTAAAATTTAATATAAACTGCAGCATATTAAAATAAGAAACTTTCTAAATACAATCCGTTAAATATTCTATATTATTTTTGAAATAATCAAGTTTGTTTACTATCCCTCTCTCTGCATCTGTTTCTCTTCATTCTCTCTTCATGCAGCATTTGGGTGTCAGATATTCATTGAATTCATAGGCTTCCTTTCCTAGCAGATGTATTAGAGCTCAATCATATCACTGATTTCAGTACAAACAAAATCTAACAAAACAACTGCATTTTGCTCAAATTCTGCATGTAGAGAGACAGGATTTCTGGTGATCTAAATAGAGTGAGATCTAATATATCTTCTAGGCAAAAGGAGCACTCCTATAAGATCAATTGTATCTAACGGTCTATGGATTTCTGACACCTAGGTTCTGCATGTAGAGAGAATGAGGAAAAACCGATTCTGACAGAGGGATTTGCTGAAGCTTATTTTAAAATTTCAATTTTGCAATAGTTCCCCTTTCAAATATGGCTGAAAGGCCACAAGTTGGACATTCTTTGTATATGGAATATTTTGCAATGTGTCCTGTATATATGATGTGTGTCAGATGTCCTGTGTATATTACAACTTTCCTACCTCCAATTATATTTGGAGCCTGATTCATTCACCATTTAACACATTCCTGCATGTCCCTGTGAAGCATCAGCACTTTGTTTAGCCCATAATCAATATGTCTTTGCTCTCTAAGTGCTAGAACTATATCCCAGAGGATCCTGGGTGATAAATCTTAGCACAGCTGGGTGCACATAAAATTTGTGCAGGTACCATAATTGGAAGTGTGCAGTGGCATGTAACAAGTACAATCTTAGAGAGAACATTAATTGTAACAGTCACCTTCTAATAGTACCAGGAGTATCCAGGATGAAGAAGTCAGCATTTATACTAATATAACTTCCTGTTGCGCCCCTTATCCACTGTTTTGATCTCTGTTTTGATGGCCCCATCCCAGTATGGAATTCCCTGTCCTAGGTTCTGAAAAATATATGTATAGGTTACTAGTTAGTAATTATGTATTTTTTTTTAACTTTACCTTTCTTGTTTCACCCTTGTAGATTGATTTCAGGAACAAGCTTTATCTCGCACCATTGACTACGGTCTGTATAGTAATACATGATCATAACTATTCTACGAGTACATATATGGGATCTGATATCCAAGCACCGGCCTGGGCTCATACCAGTGAGCACCACGGAGCTATCCACTTCCGTCTTCTTCTGTCTTCAAATTTCCTGGGGCAAATGCATGCACAGTTGAAATAGCTGACTTTTTAGTTGAAGTTCGGCTTCTCGTTCTACTGCGCATGTGCAGCCGCGCAAAGGAGGAGGAAGGCGGAAGAAGATCGCTCTGTGGTGCTCACTGGTATAACCCCCGGCCAGTGCAGTTTTCTGCTGATAGGAGCACCAGCCCATTAAAAAAAACCAAAAGGATTGTTTTGGCAACAATATGGATTCATGCAGCTTAGTTTCCATCAGGCACATGGTACTGTTTTTATTATTAGAGAGAAAAGCAAATCATTTTTACAAGTTTGAATTATCTGGATAAAATGGAGTCTATGGGAAATGGCCCTTGGAGCTTTCTGGATAATAAATCTGATACTTCTAATAAAAGTTTTGCATGACTGTAAGACCTGTGAGTGCGGTCTCTTCATGAAAGTATTGTTTGATCAATTGTTCTTATTTAGCCTTTACATAGTGCACACACATTTATGATTCCGTATGCATTAGACTTGTTTGCTAAAAACATTTAAAAACCTTTGCATTTATACATTTGCCCAAAGGGCCGCAAACCTTTCCTTCTCCTTTAATGGAACAGTAACATGAAAGTGTTGTTAAGTAATTAAAATATAATTATTTTTAATGCTTACATTTTCTAGTAGACTTAAAGTATGAAGATCCAAATTACGGAAAAAGTTATCTGGAAAACCCCAGGTCCCGAGCAGTCTAGATAACGGGTCCCATACCTGTACCAAGATATTCAAGGACTAAACACAGGCTCACCAATGGTGACATGCATGGCACAGTAATAAAGTGTTTGTGAATTCTATGCCTTCAACATTTATGTTGTCTGTCTGAAGTTCAGTGTGTAATGTGCTGCTGGATATTTTATCTTATAGGAGAAGGAAAGCTACCAAAGCAGCTTATTGCCAATAGATTAGCCACAATAGTGCGAGCTATAACACTATATTTATTCTGCAGAAAGCGTTACCATACCCGAGTAAACCGATATAGAAGCTCTCCGTTTGTTTAGCATAGCAGCTGCCATATTAGCTTGGTGTGACATCACTTCCTGCCTGAGTCTCTCCCTGCTCACTCATAGCTCTGGGCTCAGATTACAGCAGGGAGGGGAGAGGAGCAAACTGAGCATGCTCAAGCCCTAGCCCTGGAGGTTTAAGCTAAAAACAGGAAGGCTGATACAGAAGCCCATGTGTACACAAAAGAAAGACAGAAATGCTGTGTTTATTTTGACAAAGGATTCAGAGCAGCATTACGTTGTGTTTACAGGTATATTTATATAGATCTTTCTGATAAGGCTTACTTAGTTTTAGCCTTTCCTTCTCCTTTATAAATAAATATTTAGAGAAAACGACATGCACCATATATTCAGTAAATCTCCAGCTAATGCCTTGTACAGTTAAAGGAAAACTATACCCCCCAAACAATGTAGGTCTCTATTAAAAGATACTGAGTAAAACAGCTCATGTGTAAAACCCTGCTTCATGTAAATAAACCATTATCATAATAATATACTTTTTTAGTAGTATGTGCCATTGGGTAATCATAAATAGAAAATTGCCATTTTAAAAAATAAGGGCCGCCCCCTGAGATCGTAAGATTCACTGTGCACACATACAAACCACATGTAAGGTCACATGAGCCAATTAACAGACAGAGTTCTGCCTTTTGCTTCCTCACTTCTTCCTGTTACAGTTAGTGTTGTAGTATTTCTGGTCAGGTGATCTCTGAGGCAGCACAGATAGAGTCACGAAATGGTGGTTCAAGGCAAGAGATGTAAAAGGGCAATATTTATGTAAATATATATTCCAGTATGGTAAGATTCTTTAATATGTCATTCAATTTGATATAAACTATCTGTTGCTTAAGTATTCATTTTGGGGGTATAGTTTTCCTTTAACTACAGTAATCTGAGTACAACTAACTTTTGGCATCTCTTGACGGAAAAAACGGAAGATTTTGAATGGCAATATAACATTATGCACATTTTATTTCCAGTGTGGCAATCTGCCTTTCAGAAGAATATGTAAGCGATTAGGAGCAGACATTACGTGTGGAGAAATGGCCATGTGCACCAACCTGCTTCAGGGACAGCCTTCTGAGTGGGCTTTGTTAAAGCGCCATCATTCAGAGGATATTTTTGGAGTGCAGGTCAGTCCCTCTGGTTCAATAAAATGGAAATCAGTGTGACATTTATTCTGTTGAATAAGACTTAAAAATATCTCTTTGACAGCTGGAGGGAGCGTTTCCTGACACAATGACTAAGTGCGCTGAGCTGCTCAACAGAACCATCGATGTAGACTTTGTGGATATCAATGTTGGATGCCCCATAGATCTGGTGTACAAAAAGGCAAGTTTTTATATTTTACTTTCAGTGCTAAAGAAATCCAGATTGCATCACTTCACCCACAGGCTACAGCTCCAAACATCCCCTGTTTGACTTCTAGAGGCACATTTATCAAAGGTCGAATTTCGAGTTCACCTGAGTTTTTAAAAACTCCCTTAAACTCCAAATTCGACCAATCGCAATTGGAATTTCCAAGAATATCTTATACCTTAAAAACTCGAATTTTTTCTCAGAAAAAAACAGCAATTCGGCTGGGTTTAGGTGGCGGATAGTCGAATACGAGTTCTTAAAGGGCATGTAAAGTCTAACATAGAATAAGGCTAGAAATGCAGTATTTTGTATACTAAATATAAACATGAACTTATTACACCACAAGCCTAATCAAACAAATGATTTATGCTTTCAAAGTTGGCTACAGGGGGTCACCATCTTGTAACTTTGTTAAACATCTTTGCAAGACTAAGACTGTGCACATGCTCAGTGTGGTCTGGGCTGCTTAGGGATCGTCATAAACAAAGCTGCTTGAGTTCTGCATTGCTGGGAAGTAAGGCGGGGGCTCCCCCTGCTGTTCATAAGTATGATTGTTTCCCTGCTTAGCAATAAGGAACCGTCTGACAATTCCTATCCACAGCAGTAAATTTCACAGCATACAGTCGGGTTTCTTGTAAAAACGGTACACATTTGTTAATTAAAGTATATTGGAGATAGGTTTCTTTTTCATTAAAGAAAGTCAAAATGGGATTTTTTTTGCCTTTACATGCCCTTTAAAGGGCCCTTAAAGTAAAACTAACCCCCCCCCCCGAAAAAAGTCATAGTAAAGCTGACCCTTTACAAGCAGAAATGCGTATTTGAGCTAGCAGGCACCATCTTCTGAAACTTCATGGTCTTTTTCAATCAGTTCTACGACACGGAGCTTGCTGGCGCATACGCAGTTGACGATACTCTGGGATAAGCTTCAGCTGCGCATGCGCCAGCAATCTCTGTGTAGCCGAACTGATTGGAAAAGAACACTGAGATTCAGAAGATGGCGTCTGCTGCACAGACAGAGGTCAGCTTTACAATGAGGCGCTGTTAATTGAAACATTTTCCCTCATTTTACATTGTTGTTTTGTGGTCCCACCTATATATTATGCATAATATATTTCCCTGATTTTACATTTTTCTGTTACAATTATTGCAGATATGCATATGCAAGCCCCAATCTGTAACTGCTGCAGCAGCAGCTATATATGATTTCATAGACGAAATTGATGCAACACACTGAGCACTGCTCCTCTTTAGAAATCACTTTTTTTTTTTCTCTTCCTTCAATATAGGGTGGTGGTTGTGGCTTAATGAACAGGACTAATAAATTTGAACAGATCGTGAAAGGAATGAATTCTGTAAGTATCACTGTATCTTTCAGAACCAGAAGAAATTAAAAACGTATAGCAAAGGGGATTACAAGAATGCAAAATTATTAATGCAAAATGTATTGGGAGGCTATATTCAATTTAACATAGTGTGTTTACAGTATATAATAGTGTAATGTTTATCATTGCCTGCTCTATGCCATTATAAGACAGGGAATAGAAATCTGTGACTGAAGTTCCCTAGCTTGTGCCCCCACATCTCTTCCAACTTTGGCTTTATGACTTTAGGTCTATAATAAACTGTATTTAGCCTACCAATGATCTGATATTAGTTTGTACCAACATATCTGCACTGTTGGTATTGCTAGCTCAATCATTACATGTGTTAGAGATGCATTGTATCAAAATGTTATAGTAGAAAGAAAGGAATAAGTTAAACATAGTTTTGTGTTTGTTTCCTTTGTTTCCATAACCTGTTCCCAAAAATCTGATCATACCCGCCCTGTGATGATATGTCACACTTACAGTCTAAGTACGATGGGAGGTCTTTGTGTGGAAATTATGGACTAAAGGCAGAACTATGGCTCCTTTAATAAAGAGGCAGTTCTGCTGTAAAAAATAGTTATTCAGCTTATGTTTTTCATTTTACAAATACATTGGGACAGTGTTGTACTGTGGGGGTCCAGGCCCATCAGGGCTGCCATATTAGGGGCATGCACCTGCTCCGGCTTCCGACTCCCCCCGCCAACTTCAGGGACCCCCTTCTGCAGCAGATCGCAAACCCGCCTCCATCCCGACTTCCTTCTATCAGTCAGGGCGGGGAGAAATCTGCAGGCAGATGGGAGCGGATCAGGGCCGGCGGGTCCCGCGATGGCTGGAGCCCACCAGGTGTTTTGCCGGTGTCCCACCAGCTCAGTCTGACCCTGCATTGGGAACTAGTTAGCCTTTGTCAGTGTCTTTAGAATGGAAATAATCAAGTACGGTAAATATTGAATCAATTTGTGTTATAGATTTAGGCATCTCTAAGTGCATTCCTTTTTGAGTTCCCTATCTGGAAGCTTGCTTATATATATTTTATCCGTTAGGTCCTTGATGTTCCATTGACCGTAAAAATCAGGACTGGGGTGCAGGAAAAAGTCAACATTGCCCACAAACTTATTCCGAATCTCAGAGACTGGGGAGTCTCATTGGTTACAGTAAGTGACACAACCATTTTACCTTTGTACACAGTTTAATTTTTCCAAGTGTGTAAAAAAATAAATAAATGCTCCTACATATGTTTCAATCATTGTTTATACCAGAGACTGTTCTTGTATCTGGTGGTTCCTTATACATGGCGATGGCCAGTTAAAATGTTACCATTTCAGCAGCTGACGGTTAAGCTTCATTATTCAGTGATCTTAATTATTCTGTAGCAAAGCCCAACAAAAAAAGTTGTGAGCACTTCCACGTGGGGTTGCTGTATGTTTGCATAAGGCTACAGCTGCCATTTTGCTTCTTATGGTGTTGCCAGCCCCTGGATAAAGGGCTACATGCGTCATGTGCAATAAACCGCAATAACTGTTTTTACTTATAAATGTAAGTTGTTGCATTTTACTGTATGTGTTTTTTTTATTCTTGCATTCTGTAATGCTTTAGCAAGGAAACCAAAGGCACAAGCTCTGTTCATCCAAATATGTACTGGCATCTCTAAAACAAGTTTGTGGGCAAATGTGTACATTATATGTACTGCTGTTTCCCTAATTCTTAACATACACTTTTTAAAAATTTCAGCTTCATGGAAGATCCAGAGAACAACGATACACAAAACTAGCAAACTGGGAATACATAGATCAGTGTGCGAAAATAGCAAGTCCTCTCCCCTTGTTTGGTATGTATAAAATAGAAATAAGGCATGTATTTGACCTGTATTTCATATATAAGCATCTGTAGGGGTCATCCGGCTACTTTAATACTGTATATAAGTTGAGTGGTGGCTTTTGATTTTTAGAGATGTTTCATTGAGGATGAAAACAGGTTTTGTTTAAAGTTTGTTTCCAATGAGCAGCATTGTAACTGTTTTATACTTTGATATGCAGGCAATGGAGACATCATATCCTATGAGGATGCAAATCGAGCTTTGCAGACCGGAGTTTCAGGAGTCATGTTGGCAAGGTTAGTGTATTTTTACTTAGGAGAGTAGGGCAGAAACCAAGATGAAAAGACGACTGCTAAGCACTAAGTTTCAATATTTTTACAAAATAAAATTGAGACGGAGTATGAAGCAATTTCCAGAATTACTGTAGAGAACAGATGTATATGTCACTCGTTGAATCATACTTTGCCCAATAAACATATTAGTTGGATTTTTATATGTAGTGTTGGGGTATGAGAAAAGGCATTGACAAATTTTCCAGTTTATTAAATGAGTTTTGGGCAACCTGAAACCAGGCCTGTCAAATGGATACCATGTTTGTAATGATAAGTTACATAAATGTTTCATAATTTACATTTTGGGGGAGTGGCCGTAAGTGGACAGTGCTTTTATTGCAAGAATGAGTGTTTCACAGTTTAAGCCAATCTGTCATTTCAGAGGAGCGTTATTCAAGCCATGGCTATTTACTGAAATTAAAGAGCAGCGGCACTGGGATATTTCCTCAACGGAACGATTTGACATCTTAAAGGACTTTACAAATTACGGCCTGGAACATTGGGGTTCAGATTGCCAGGGGGTTGAGAAAACAAGAAGATTCATGCTGGAGTGGCTATCCTTTTTATGCAGGTACAATTTTGTTTTATTATTCTCTATCATTTCTCGACAATCTCTTAAAGGACTGTGAAAGCCAAAAGTGTAGACTCTATTCTGCCATGTTTGTTTTGTTACTATCTTCTGCATCAGTGTAAATTATATCCCCTGTTCCTGAAAAACTCAGCTTGATGTTTCTCTGAAGGTGATGTTTCAGAACAATGGATATGGGACTCATAGGGGCAGATTCACTAAGCGCCGAATTTGTGCTAGCGTCCGCTTCGCTCACATCGTAACACTTCGCCAGCCGTAGATTCGTCAGGACAATGCTAATTCACTAAAATTCGAAGTTGCCTCCAGCAAAACGAAGTTGCACTAGCTTTGCCTAATTTGCAAATGGCGGGAAGTTAAAGTTCAATGGACGTATATGTTGCAGCAAATACATTACACAAGCCTGGGAAACCTTAATAAAATAAAATTGAGTTGTTATATTGCCCTACACATGAGCCCAGTGTATAGTTTATGTGCAATATGTTAGGAAATGTAGGGGGGAAGCCGGGTACCCCAAAACAAATTACGATCTTTTGCAGCCTATCACCCTGAAAAATCGCCAGTGCTTTTTTGGCCTTTTCAACTTTTTTTTGAAAAACTCCTGTCTACTCTATTGCACTTCGCCTGATCTGAGGTGGCGGAGGCAAGTCTGGCGCAAGAGGTAACGTTCAAATTAGGGAATTTGCTTAGTTACGTCCATTCGCCACAGCGCAACTTCGACAGGTGTAAGGGAACGAATAACCGCTAGAGTCTATCCCGTTCAATAGCAAAGTTACACCTGCGATTGTTAGTAAATTGGCGAAGTAACGAAATTACTTCTCGCTAGCTTTTTCGCTAACGTTAGTCACTTCACCCTTTAGTAAATTTGGCCCATAGCCTCATGCTGCTGTTGAATCCCTTTAGGTATATTCCCGTTGGTTTACTGGAGCATGTACCTCAGAAGATAAATGAAAGGCCTCCATACTACATGGGGAGAGACTACCTAGAGACTTTAATGGCAAGTCAGAACGTAACGGACTGGATAAAAATAAGGTAAGCATGGCTTGGCACATAAGGAATTGATTTTATGCATCTTCTACTCAACGGCAATTTCAAAAAAAGTCAGAAGTAGATATGGGGAAACTTTCGCCTTGGTAGTGTTTGTTATATGTGGGCTGCACAGGTAATTCTCTCCAGTCAAGCTTTTCCTTAGTGCCAGGCTGAAGAGGTGACATTATTGTGTGGATAGTTTGTGTTGCTGAAGATACAGTTGGCTTCTAGGGGAGCAATTAGTCACAGGCCAGTCATATAAAATGGTTTAAATGTCTTACAAGTATTATACACACACACACACACCCCACCCCCCCCCCCCCCCATCTCCTTTCTAATTCAGGGATCAGACCTATACTTTTAGATTGCAAGCTCTTGGTTGTTCATCTGTATGCTTATTGTAAACGCCAATTCTGCAGAATATGCGGTAATAGTAATAATACTGCATTGCCGCAGGCACACTGCATTTATGTAGTTCTATTATGCATTCTGTCTGGAAATATTGACTTGATTTTCTTTGATTTCAGTGAGATGCTTTTGGGACCTGTTCCTCCGAACTTCACCTTTCTGCCAAAGCACAAAGCCAATTCTTATAAATAAGGCCAGACTCTGTTAATTCCTTAATGGGGGAAAATCTTAGGAAATATTGTTTTCGGTTTCTTTTTAAATAAACATAATGGTTTGTCTGTTGAAGAATAGTTTGGGTTCTGTTATAACTCATTGGCATGGGGCTGTTAAGTTCTGCCTGTCCCATTCACACAGAGCTAGCTACACAAACACATTCCTCTTCACCAGCCAATGAATGGCGGTTTCTGGCTTCCTGAAGTGATGATAATGCACAAAAAATGTTCTTATAGGGACTATGAAAGCTGCAGAGGACTGAAAGTGACCCACTTCCCTACAGTAACTGTTTGGGGTACAGCATATTAAAGGGCTGCAAAGGTCACCTCTTGGTAATCTCCATCTCTGTTTCACTTTTAAACCAAGTGACCGCAACAGATAAGTAACCTCCCCTTTATGAAGAAGCAATCAGAAGGTCCTATGGACCTAAAGCCGGATTTATCATCAGACATGGTAGGCACATTTGGGTTGCTCTCCTCCAGGCTACAAGTAAACGTCTCTGAGCTGCACCCCTACTGGATGACTCTGTTCGTTTCTCCAGTAGGCATGCAGCTCACAGTGTGGAGAATTTGTATTTGAAGAACTGCTTCAAATGTAGAGTATATTGGCCTGACTCAACCTGACACCTAAAACTGCAGGCTTCCAGGTCTATGTGTTACTGTGCTACAAAAAGGTATATATAAATCTCCATCTCTAATAAACTGGCCTCCAGGTTGTGCCCCACTAGATGGTAATTCAGGAGCTTGGGCAAGAGGACAGCTGGCTTTAGACATTATTTGTAAGTAGTGTGTAGCAATGTATGAAGTTCCTTATTAAAGTCATCTATCCCAACTGATCCTTGGTGAATGGCAATTTGTTTTTTAAATGTGTGGTTCACCTTTAAAGCAGAATTCAACCCTAAAGTTTAAAAAAACCCTACCCTACATAGACCCTCCTCCCCCCCCCCCCCAGCCTAAGTGTTACCGCAAGCAAATGCCCCTAACGCTTTACTTACCCCTTGGTGCAGATTCAGGCATCGGAATTCACAGGGGTGCCATCTTCAGCCGCTTTGGTAATGTTTGTAATGAGACCAGCGCTTTGGCAGTTTTCGCGAGTTTTGGCACATGCGCAGTTGTCGTGAAACAGAAAATTGCTCCAACTGCGCATGTGCCGCCACGCCGGTCTCATTTTGAATATGGCGCCCGTGAACTCCGATGCCTGAATCTGCACCGAGGGGGAAGTAAAATGTTAGGGGCATTTGCCCAGGTATGGCATGATATTCCAGAAGAGAACATTTGACTTCAAACCAGTGTAATGCAACATCAAAGAAAGATGGCCTCCCCTGGGGTCAAAATGCAAAAAAACATGTAGTTAGTTTAAAGCTCCTACTGTTACCTTTGACTGCAATGCTTTATTTTGAATTGCATACTATACTCTGTCCATTATTCTGTTCCATACTGCCCTTTTCCTTTTTCACCGAGATGATTAAATAATCTGCAAAATCTTTCAGATTCAATCCCAACATACCTCTATACCATTTCTGATAGAATACGGTTACCCATGCAACTCTCTGCAGCTCTTCATTAGATATGGCATATGCCCTTCAGCTGACTGGTGTTGGCGATGAGGATTGGAAGTGACACGGCCACACATTGTTGTCACAATCCTTACTGAACAACTATACTTTTTTTGTTTTTAGGGGAGCAGAGCAGTTCCTTAAGAGTCAAGTCCAAGCACCTGTGGAAAGACGCTTGTGCTGGGATCCAAATAACTTTACTTCTCCTTTAAAAGTTATGGTCAAGGGCTGACATGTCCAGGGTGTCTTGTCAGTAGTGGAAGACTGAATTTCATTTTACAACCAATGCTAGTTGGATTGGGAAGCTACTATGACTCAATATTACTCACATAGCAAATATAGCAAAAGGAAAGATTTTGCATTATTGGCAGCTTTTTACAATGAATTAATAACTCAGGGCGTTGAAATCTAACTAACATAGCAGCAATGATCATAATGAATAATGCCATGGCTGAAGATCACTCTACTGCAGTATTTGTCTTATGAAACTATTAAAAGCTGATTAATTAATGAATTCCTTCTTGCTATGTTACCCTAAGCTTTTTACAGGTTCTGCGTTAAATTTCCTTACGGCAGGGGCTATAGCCCAGGAAGCAATGGCCACAGAAAAGTGAAGCTAAATAAATAGAAGTGCAGCTAGCACAACATACAATTTGCTTGTTACCCAAAAAAAAAATATAATAGAGCTTTAACAGCATAGATACAAGCCACTGTTTTGAAGGAACATTTGTGAACATTAGGCTTATCTAGGCACATGGAACACATCCTAAAAGAATCATTCAGTATAAAAATAAAAACTGAATATATAGGCTGTGAAAAAATAAATGTTTTTAATATAGTTAGTAAGCCAAAAATGTAACGTATAAAGGCTGGAGTGACTGGATGTCTAACATAATAGCCAGAACACTACTTCCTACTTTTCAGCTCTCTTGGTTTCCACTGATTGGTTACCAGGCAGTAACCAATCAGTGACTTGATGGGGACCACATGGGTCATAACTATTGCTTTTGAATTTAAGCTGAATGCTGAGGATCAATTGCAAACTCTCTAAACAGTTATGTCCCATTTGGCCCCCCTTAAGGTTGCTGACTAACTCAGTTAGAGAGCTGAAAAGCAGGAAGTAGTGTTCTGCTAGACATCCAGTCACTCCAGCCTTTATACATTACATTTTTGCCTAATTGTATTCATGCAAGAGTTTGCACCTATATGAAGAATATATAATAAAAGCAAGAAGCCGATGGCAGATCACTTGAACACGTTATAGCCTTTGCAAAATACTCTTCAGAGAGCTGACAGTTGCAGATTCTGGTAGCACATGCTGAGAAAAGACAGGTTTGCGTTCTCTATCAGGTCAGCCTAGCTTTGGATTGGTTACTATTCTATAGTGTAGTGTGCTGCTGGCTCCCCTGCAGAATCTGGGAAAGGAAGTGTAGGATGGATGGGACTAGTAGGGATTTTGGAGAAAGTTTTAATAAATCAGGCAGAGACACAACTTTAATGCACATTGTTGTTTTTTTACTCTGTATATCCGCTTTAAACTATTACTGCTCAATGCTGGCTCACAGTTTCACTGGGCTTTCAGATTAAGCCACTCTCTATCCTAATTATGTCATGTTCAAACATGTGCAAAGTAGTTAAATGGAATGTTAACCTTCAGACAAAAGTCCCAAAGTGAACAGCCCATTTAATTATAGGGATGCAAGGAATCCACTATTTGGGATTGGGCCGAACTCCCGAATCTTTCGCGAAAGATTCGGCTGAATACCGAAACCAAATCCTAATTTGCTTATGCACATTAATGGTTCGGCCAAATCCGAAACCTGCTGGAAAAGGCCGAATCCCAAACCAAATCCTGGATTCGGTGCATCCCTATTTAATTAAAAGCAATTTTTGAACCGATTTTTTTTTTTTAAATGAAGCTTAGCTCTGCAGCTCCTGAATGAATCTCTGATTCACCGTTCAGTTTGGTCTCCTGTTTTTGATCATTGCAATGTGCCAAAAAACCTGAAGCTCTATTGCGCAAGTACCTTCCTGCAGTTTAATTAGCATAGGACGGATCTGATTGGCCAACATACGTCAGCCAATTGGATGAAATGCAAATTAAAGGGGCATGCGCAGTAGCACTGGATCACAAACCTACTTCATCATCCTGTAGGCAGGGTCCACTGTTGCTAACGGGGACTGGAAAGCGGAGCTGCAGAGCTGAATATCTTGGTAATGCTTCGTTTTAAAATAGAAAAAGGTTTGTGATGGTATGGGCTGTTCATTTTCAGACATTTGTCGGAAGGTGAACATTCCCCCTTTTAACATATTTTTCTCAAACTGTAATTCACATTTGAATGTGATTTGGCTGAGCAGGACAGAGCAGAGCAGTAAATTTACTCCCAACTACATCAAACATTGACTAAGGAACCTTCCAATTCACCCTGTTATCTCAGTCACTACTTGTTAAACATGTGCTTGAAAATTACTCTGAGAAACTCAAAATTAAGTTTGTTTGGAGGGTTTGCATTTCCTTTAAAGTTTATATCAGTGGAACTGGATTAAAGGAACGGGCTGGAGTACATGTAAAGTACAGACTGATGAAAATAAATTATCAGTAAAAACATGGCAAATGAGACATTAGGATAACCAAACTGCATTTTATTTTACAAAAATGTACAATAAATGAAAAATTTACAAGACAATTTGACACTTAAATGATTTCTCGTGTGTAATGGGTAGTGGTTAAGCAGAATGTGCAGCTGGTTATTCTCTTTTATGCCTTTGTTTCATATGGCCATGACAGTCTGAATGAACTGGAAAAAAAAACAGAAAACATTGTTTCACAAACTCTATCATTTATAATATAAGTAACATAATAGGGAAAAGTGATGGCCTGGAGCATGTGTGCTGGGGCTATAATATATAAAACATTTTATCACCACTAACAGTAGTTGAAGAGCATAAGTGAAGCAGATTTATCAAACATCCACTACAATTTATTCTGAATAAAACTACATGGGGGATTTTGCGGGTCAGATTTTATCTGATTTTACCCAACAGAATGAGATTTGTAGGTTGCTACGAAATCTGATCTCACTATAGCTAGAATGGAAGTCAGATCAAATAAAGTTGTGAGGTGTAGTTTGTTTACGGATCTACATCAGACATTAAATGTATATTCAATGGAAGTTCAGATGTTATCTCGTCAGATGAAGATGCAGCATTCCCATCAGATCAGTTAATTCAAAGGTAAACAACCCCTTTAAGTACTGTTCCAAAACCCAATAGTTGAACAGCAGTTAGGGGGCAGTTGGCCCATACTTTGGTAGCAGAAACCTTCTTCCCTGCTGCTAATAGAATGGATATTCAGTTGTTATAGAAGTGGCAGTTATGAGCTCATACTCACATCATCATACTGGAAGTTCACTACACCCTGTTGGGAAACATCCCTCCTCCTGAACAAGTCTGCAAAAAAAAAAAAAAAAAGTTAGTTTTTGTCATACATTAGAAAACAACACATGCATCTCGGCATATTGCAGCATTTTTGATTTCAAGTAACTATATTCATGTTCATATTCATAACGGCACATGAAGTCTAATGGAGTTGCTTAAGATGGTGGGCACGGGCTGAAAGCTCTAGCAGGCTGAGAGAAGCAAATCTGCTCAGTGCTCCATTGATTTGAATCCTATCAGCCTGCGTTCGATCACGCACATGCACCATGGAGCGGAAGCTGAGCTCAGCCCAGAGGTGCCTCCTTCTGCATATTTTGGCTGACCTCAGCCTGTGTGTGAGGGCAAAACAGTTATACTCACCGTCCAACTTTAGTGAGACCCCACTTCTGGTACCATTAACTGTAAGAACAGTCATGGCTTCTGACGGAAATGCTGGCACATAAGTGTGGAATAAATGGGAGCACTTCAGCCGGGAGATGAGATCTCCAGAAGCAAGTATGACCTGTGACTGTGTCCTTCTTGCTCTTGTTCTTAAACTTTTCAGGGGGTTTCAATGTAAATGCTGATTCACAGATGGGAGCCCCATCTTTTCTCCATGCGTGCTTCTGTGTGTGCATTTGGGTTTTCTCACCCGTCAGAATTCATTGTAATCTCTCTGACGGTACTGTGGCTACAAAACCAATAACTCACATGTCCCGTTGTGGTCACTGGTTAACCAGATTTTCCTCTCCTCTCAGACTATGGGCACACAGGGTGAATGCTCTGGCTGTTGTCAGCCTACATTTTTATTATTTAGTCTAGTCCGAAATATAGAGTGGGATATAGAGAGTCTCCAGTTGTGTCATAGAGGTCACAAGAGGATTGGGTTAAAGTCCCGTCCGGTATCGGTTAGAGTCCCAATAGAGGCTTCTAGACCAAGTTATTAGAATTACTGACTTTTAGGAGCCTTCATAAAGGATACGAATTTTATTTTGAATTGTCCAGTGTCTTGTCTGGCAAGAATGAGCGTACAAAAGGGTACTGTGAAGGGACTGGTCATACCTTCAGAAGGCCATGTTCAGACTAGCTGACTTGTTTAGGCAAACAGACTTCCCCACCCCTGGGGATTTACTTGCTCGATCGATAAGCTGTGAGAGCATATTCGCGACCAAGGAGTTGCCATGCGTACAATTCCACATAAAATTTGCTATGTGTGTTATAATTAACATACTAATACTAGGGATGCACCGAATCCAGGATTCGGTTTGGGATTCGGCCTTTTTCAGCAGGATTCCGAATCCTTCTGTCCAGCCGAACCGAATCTTAATCCTGATATGCATATGCAAATTAGGGGCGGAGAAGGAAATTGCGTGACTTTGTCACAAAACAAGGAAGTAAAAAATGTTTTCCCATTCCTAATTAGCATATGCAAATTAGGGTTCATTCGGTATTCAGACAAATCTTTCGAAAAGGATTCGGGGGTTCGGCCAAATCCAAAACAGTGGATTCGGTGCATCCCTAACTAATACTAACACTACTATATTAACTTCAACAGTTTTACTATGGGAACTCCAAAGGAAAGCGGATTGACTAAGAATAAGGTGTACATAAAATATAAGGGAATTTGTTTAATGAATTTTCAGAGCATATTGTACAGACCCCTTTCTAGATAATCTAGCAGGATGGACAGAGAGTATGCAGAGTTCGAATCCATACTGCTCCAAGCCAAATTGTTGAGTTCTGAAGAACTGAGCTATGACTCTGCCAGTGGAAAAACGGATCCCTCTCCAAACCACCCATAATTACTATAAATAAGAACGAAAGCCTTCTTTAAAAAGCAGAGTTCTGCAGTGGATTTAGCAGGCACAAGATGGCATCTGCCAATCCTGCTGCACAACTCTGCATTAATACTTACCGAATCATAATCATGCCGCAGAGACTCCTTACCTGTCAGAGCTCGCAGTTTTACACAGCAGGTAATGTAATCATCGAAGGTGATTCTTCCATTTGTGCTGTATCTTTTTGCTATATTATTCAGTGCCTGAGGGCTCAACCTATACCCTGTAGATTAAAAAAAAATATATATATTATTTGAGCGTTTGTCATACTCAAGTATCCATGTAATTATAATATACATAAGCAGGCAATGTTTTGAACAGTGTTTTCAGTGCCATAATTAAGCAATGACCTAAATTTTCTGAGGTCCGAGGACCCCGTTTCTTTCATTATTTAACTCTGGGCTAGAAGCAGCCAAACACTTTCCAGGATCTGCCCAAAGTATCAGTGTTCAGCTGAACCAAACCAGAACCTTGAAAGTTATTTTAAAGATCAGCACAAACCTATTGTTAACAGATGGTTGGGGTTTTCTCAAATGTTTGTATGCAAATGAGGCTTCAGATTTGGTTTGGTATTCAGCCAAATCCAAACAATATGGATCCAGTGTATCGCTAATACACACAGGGATTATATGCTTCTGTTTATGCTAATGATTCCCCGTTGGCCTGGAGAAAAAACAATAAATGTGAGAATATTTTACACAGCAAAGACTATCAGGAATCAGCTAATCTATAAATCTTATATAATTATTGAGTGCCACCTGAAAATGGCACATGCAGATCTGAATGCCCAAGTGCACAAATCACTGAAGCTAGCCCTTACAAATGTTTCTTTATATTATGGTAAATCCAGACTCATTTGTCAAAATAAGGCCCATGACTATTTCGTCTACCCCAAGTCTGTGGATTTGAGAACAATTCTACAATTCTCGCAACAGTAGACTCTTACAGCCAACCTGCAAAATCAAGACTAGCACTGCATGGTGGGCAATAAAGGCTTCCTAACTCAACTCAAAAACGGCCCATTCTGCATGTAGTTATCCTCCTTAAACCCACTGACTGGTAACTGCCTCCACTAATCCTACTGCTAGCTCAGACTATCTTCAAGGCAGGCTGCTTCTTTTTAGTGGTTGGTTATAAGTTAAATTTCATAACAGATGATTAGTATCCATTGCTATTGCTGACTGTCTGTCCATATTTACACAAAGAAAATGTTAACTTTAAGGCTTAGCCCTCATTCAAGATGATCATATGATTGAAAACCAATTAAAGGAACAGTTCAGTATAAATATAAAAACTGGCTTTGCAAAATAGAACATGTTTCTAATATAGTTAGACTAGATGTCTAACATAATAGCCAGAACACTACTTCCTGCTTTGCAGCTTGCTTGGTTTCCACTGATTGGTTACCAGGCAGTAACCAATCAGTGGCTTGAGGGAGGACCACATGGGTCATAACAGTTTGCTTTTGAATCTGAGCTGCATGCTAAAGATCAATTGCAAACTCACTGATCAGTTATGTCCCATGTGGCCTCCCTTAAAGTCTCTGACTAACAGAGTTAGAGAGCTGAAAAGCAGGAAGTAGTAATCTGGCTATTATGTTAGACATCCAGTCACTCCAGCCTTTATACATTATATTTTTGGCTAACTAATTATATTGAAAACATTTTTTAATTTGCACAGCCTATTTACCCGGTTTTTAAGTCATGAAAATCACCTTACTTAGTGTGCAATATTCATGTTTTCTCTGTCACTTACCCATTGCTCCTAAGGCGGCATGAAGTTCATGCCCCTCAACTGTGCCACTCCTATCGGAATCATACGTCATGAAGTGCTGTCTCCAACCAGTTATTACCATCCCCAGTTCTTTGAATTCATTAAAGCCCATTTTGCCTGACATATCCCTCTAAAACATCAAAGTTAAGGACAACAGAACAGTAGTGCCCAAATGAAAGCAAATGCAATAGGAATTTTTAAAACAAAAGGATACATCCAGCATAGCGATCATAAGACGGCAACTTTCCAGGTTAAAAGCTGCAAAACAGGAAATACAACATCATTACTACAATGTGGCCAGATGGGGGACATTTTATGGTGTAAGCAAGCTGGCAAAAATGGTACAGTACAGGTGAGATAGGCTGCAACGTGTGATTTGGGAGCAGCCTATGACAAGATATGAAGTCACAATACCAATTGATGTCACATGGGATTGCCTGCATCCATTATATTTCACATTATATTTGCAACTGGTATGCAGCAGCTGTAGACTTACAGAGGGTAGATGCACAAGGAACATAGTATATGTAAGCAGTAAATGTATATGCTATGAATATGTAGCAGGGACAATGAACCATAGTCTTCCTTTTTTTTTTTTTTTTTTTTGGCTCGTACAGCTCATAATGAAAGCAGAACAAACAAAAAAAGTGTAATGTAGCTGTACAAACAAATTAGGTGACCTGGGGAAAGGCGTATACAGAGAACATTATTGATTTAAATAATAGAAAAGGAAACCTGCACAATTTATTAATAAACTTGGCATGTTCAGCTAGTTCAGGAGAATTATTTTCTGGCGCAGATATAGCGATAGGGAGACGCCTCGTGTGAGTCTCTGGAGCAGGTGGACATTATAGAATGGACTCCCACAAGGTATTTTTCATCCTGAACTAGCTGAACTAATCCTCGGATTAATGACAAGCAAATTGAGCAGTTTTATATTAAGCAGCCTACACCAATGTAAAATTTAAACGGAATTGGCATGGGACATTTTAACTGCAGCAAAGGATTGTGAACTTTATCAACACAAGTTATCAAACAAAACCTCAGTTGATGAATTTTTAGCAAATATAGAATGAATTAAAGTTCAAGGTGTATGAAAATTATAATTGAAATTAATTACAGCTAATTATTTATTTATAATTGTTGAAGTGCAGCAAGGTAGGCCGGCCAATTTTTTTTTTATAGATTGTAAAACTGCGTGAGGTCTTAATACCAATAAAATTATTTTAAATTATTGAACACCATTTTAGTTCTGGCTTTTTCAGCAGGATTCGACGGAATCCTTCTGCATATGCAAATTAGGATTTGGTTCGGCTAAACCTTTCGCGAAGGATTCTGACAAATCCAAAATAGTGGATTTGGTGTATCCCTAGTATTTTTTATTTACTAAGCTCTAAACTCACATTTTGATAAATCTGCCCCTATATGTGACATTACTTTATAAGGGAACAATTGCTGGCTGTGCTTCAGATCAGTCCAGGTATATAAGTGTAAATCGGTGAGAATGGAAATTTGATGGCTCCAGGGCATGTATTATACTTACGTTTGTATCCCCCAGAGAGCCCTGCTTGTGTGAGGCACCGCTGTAGCTCATCAGCATCTATCTGGCCATCCTAGAATTGATATAAGGACACAAATTAAGTGTAAGTTCTTCCACTGCCAGACGATTAAAGAGTTAACCCAGTGTGATCTAATGCTGCTCCCTCTGGTGAGAAGCTTTGATTTGTCTACATGGATACTGGAGTTAGCAATGAGGAAAGAGTTTGTGAAGGGTTCCCCAGAGAGGGTTTCAGCTGACTAAAATACACAGAAGGCTACTTTTCATATTTGCAATGAAAATCTTAAGTATGTATGTATGTATGTATGTTTTTATTTGTAAAGCGCTCCTCGAGGGCAAAGTACTGTACAGCAAAACAATAAATTAGTAGTAACAAACAAGGGGTCATTGGAATAAAAAGTAACAATAAGTGCATTATTAGAACATTAAGAACATTATCAGGAGCAGAGTTAGAGAAGAAAAGCCCTTGTATGACTGGAAAACAAGTATGAATAAAGTATATCTAACCTGCAGCTTTTAAGCTATAGTTGAACTACAACTCCAGAACACAAGAAGTATGGAGTTGCACTTCAACAGAACGTGAGGAGGCAACCCTGATCACAACTACTGTATATACGACAATATCACACATATAAAACTAGCTCTTCTCTAAGGACTGTTTTTCATATCTAATAATAGTTGCACACTCAGGGGATGCTGGGGATTCATATGTAATGTCCTCTCTGCCCTTTCTTAAAACATGGATTGGAATGTAATGGCTAAATCAGTTGGGTACATTTACACTTAATAAAGATTTGTATTAAATGGGTTGTTCATCGTTTATTTATTTAGTTCATCGAATTAACAGTTCAGTGCAGAAATAAAAACTGTGCAAATAGACAGGCTGTGCAGAATAAAAAATGTTTCTAATATAGTTAGTAATACAGAAATGTAATGCATAAAGGCTGGAGTGACTGGATGTCTAACATAACATAACATTACTTCCTGCTTTGCAGCTCTCTAAGTTAGTCAGTGACTTTAAGGGGGTTACATGGGACATTGATCCTTAGCATGCAGCTCTGATTCAAAATCAAACAGTTATGACCCGTCTCCCTCTCAAGTCTCTGATTGGTTACGGCCTGGTAACCAATCAGTGGAAACCAAGAGAGTTCTGGCTATTATGTTAGACATCCAGTCACTCCAGCCTTTATACATACGTTTTTAGCTAACTATATTGGACATTATTTTATTTTGCACATACTATTTATTTAACCAGTTTTTATTTTTACACTGAACAATTCCTTTAAGTATGATGTAGAGAATGACATTCTGAGAGAATTTTCAATTGATTTACCTTTTTTACTATTTTTGGTTTTTGAGTTATTTAGATTTTTATTCAGCAGTTTGCAATTCCAGCTATCTGGTTGCTAGGGTCCAAATTACCCTGGCAATCAAACATTGACTTGAAAAAAAAAATATGGAATATGAATGGGAGAGGACATGAATAGAGTAATACAAAGTAGTAGTACATAGTAAAGTAACAAACCAATACATTTTTAGCCTTACAGAGCATTTTGTATTTTTAGATGGGGTCAGTGACCCCCATTTCAAAACCAGAAAGAGTCAGAAGTAGGCAAATAATTCAAAAACTATAAAAAGAAAAAAAATAAAGCCAATAGAAAAGTTGCTCAGAATTAACCACTCTACAACATACTAAATAAAAGGTAAACTATAGGTAAACCACCCCTTTAGAATAGGTGGGTTTATTGGTGCTACATTCATGTCTAGGAGCTCTCTGCTAAACATTTGTCCACAGCCACGTTCCAGATGGAATGTCTAAATGAAGCTCACCTGGCCTGCGACAGATGCAAAGTAGCCATACATGGGGTCTTGCTGCTGCCCATATGCAGGACCCCCGGGGGCTCCGCCATACTGCAAATGGAGAAGAGAGATATTCAGTATGGATAAAGACTCATGAGGGTAAAAGTTAATGGGTTAAATCTTTATCATTCTACAGAGGAATCTTACATCATACATTTTGTTTTTAAATACTCCAATTACAGTTCATTCATGTTTTATTTACCAACACTGTAGATTTGCTTGCTTTCCATTTGTTCAGACATTCTCAATTCTTTCACTGACGGAAGCCATGAAACCCTAAAGACTGCTCAGAGCAAAGAGTTTCTTAAATTATTCTGAATATTGTTCATGCTGTATGTAAGTTTGAATAGAGTGAATGGTGAGTAGGAGCAAAGATAAAATAGCCTAGTACTCTTACCTGTACTGGGTGCTTAAAGGTGGCCATACACGGGCCAATAAAAGCTGCCGTCAGCCTGAGTCGGCAGCTTATTGGCCCGTGTATGGAGCCCCCCCCGATCGAGATCTGGCTGAAAGTCAGGTTAAGTGGGTTGTTCACCTTTAAATTCACTTTTAGTATGATGTAGAAAGTGATATTCTGAGACAATTTGCAATTGGTTTTCATTTTTATTATTTATGGTTTTTGAGTTATTTCGCTTTTTATTCAGCAGCTCTCTAGTTTGCAATTTTAGCCATCTCGTTGCTAAGGTTCAAATTACTCTAGCAACCAGTCGTGAATAAGAGACTGGAATATGAATAGGGGAGAGAGCGTAAATAGAAAGTAATACAAAGTAGCAATCACAATAAATGTGTAGCCTTACAGAGCATTTGTTTTGTAGATGGGGTTAGTGATCCCTGTTTCAAAGCTGGAAAGAGGCAAAAGCACAATGCAAATAACTCAAAATATATATAAAAAATGAAGATAATAAAGACCAATTGCAAAGGTGCTAGGAATGGGACATTCTACATCATACTACGTTAAGGTGAATCACCCCTTTTAGATCTGCCACACTATTTCTTCCCCTTTGGCCCCAGACACCAATCCTATATCCATCACAAGCACTGCTTTAGTACCTAGGAAGCTAACATTAATATAATGACAGCTTCCTTGTGTGCTAAGTTCTGGATATCCAGCCTAGCATCTTTACAACAAGGAATATATAGATGTGCAAAGCACTATGTAGCACCTCTGATATTTCCCCCTTCACCCCAATGCCACACACACATAGTAGTTGATTTTCAAAACACATCAGTTAATAGTGCTGCTCCAGCAGAATTCTGCACTGAAATCCATTTCTATAAAGAACAAACCAATTTTTTTACATTTCATTTTGAAATTTGACATGGGGCTAGACATATTGTTAGTTTCCCAGCTGCCCCAAGTCATATGACGTGCTCTGATACAATTCAGTCACTCTTTACTGCTGTACTGCAAATTGGAGTGATATCACCCCCTCCCTTTCCCCCCAGCAGCCTCACAACAGAACAATGGGAAGGTAACCAGATAGCAGCTCCCTAACACAAGATAACAGCTGCCTGGTAGATCTAAGAACAGCACTCAATAGTAAAATACAGGTCCCATTGCGACACATTCAGTTACATTGAGTAGGAGAAACAACAGCCTGCCAGAAAGCAGTTCCATCCTAAAGTGCTGGCTCTTTCTGAAAGCACATGACCAGGCAAAATGACCTGGGATGGCTGCCTACACACCAATATTACAACTAAAAATACACTTGCTGGTTCAGGAATGAGATTTTATATGGTAGAGGGAATTATTTGCAGTGTAAACTTTGCAATTTAGAAATAAAAACTACATCATAAAAATCATGACAGAATCTCTTTAAGCAGTTTTTACCCACAATTTTAGTGGGTAAGCTCACAACACTTCGATCAGGGCTAAGCTTGGAAACGTGGTGCGGTAAAGGGTAATGGTTAAAGGTCAGTCCAAGTAAACTTTGGAGAAGCCGCACACCACACACTCCCAAAGGTTCTTATCCTGGTGCCCAGTGATAGAGGAATCGGCCGCCTCACAACAAGGGTAAGAAGAATTTCACCGGCACACAGGAGTTGCAGTAGCAGGGCAAGCCCTTGCAATTTTATTATGCACTACTGCATAATAAAATTGCAAGGGCTTGCCCTGCTACTGCAACTCCTGTGTGCCGGTGAAATTCTTCTTATAATGGTTAAAGGTACCACAGTGAGCGGCCTAAACCATGTCTACATTGTATGCTAAGTGCTTGAGTTGAGAACAGTATTGCTTGCTATTTTGTTGTTCGTGAACGGAGAACAATGTCCGTATGTGTGTGGCCACCATTAGAGGCAGTGCAAACAAAAGCTACTAAGGTTACAGCTAATGTATGAAAGGCCAACTGTCTGCCACTGACAACGTCTTTACCGTTCTTTCTGGAATAAAAGAATAACCCATCTATAAACATGAAACCTTTGTGTTGTAACTATGGAACATTAATCTTTTACCCAATGCTAAGCAACAAATGAGTGCCCTGACTGCATAGTAAAAACGATCTATAAACTCTGCGAGTGACTTGGAATGCCAACGTTCTGCTGTCGCTCATTTAACATTATTTAATGGGTTTATAGTAACCACTGAGGGCAAAATAGCAACAATGTGTCAGAACAACTGCCTGAGTGTCCTTCATATAAAATACAAGTTATATATAACGATATTTATGTCACACAGGTCTATATATAAATGCCTTATTCCTAAAGCTCATGGGATTCTAAAGGGCCTTATACTTTCCTCGTACCATACTGCAGGGTGTCTGGTTACTATATGTAGGGTAACAAGTGATCTCTGCAAGCACCACACCAAATCTAACTGATGACATCACTAAGCACAGTTTACAAGAATATAATACACGAGTCATAAATATACTGTAAATTATATCCTTATAAACGGTGAGTTCTGAGGTCATCAGTTATAAACGGTGAGTTCTGATGTCATTTCTGCCACATGACTCACTGAAACTTATGTATTGTAATAAATAAAGTACCCCCAGTTGCAAAATATGATGATATTATAAGTTACCTCGGAGTTCCATGACCTATATAAAAACACGGCCTTGTGTTTTTATATGGTCATGAAACTTCTTGGTAACTTATAATATCCTTATATTTTACAAGAGGGGGTACTTTATTCACTATATAAATAGCACTCTCCTATGTCCTTATAATGCAACGTTTATAACTTGTGGTGATCTCTCCTAGAATGTTCTTCCCTTGCACACTGCCTGTCCTTTGTATAAAAGCCTAACATAAGCAATTATCATTTTGTAAAAAAAAAAGTGCTGGGAAAATAGTACCCTATGCCACATTTGTATCACCCATTTTCTGCAGCAAAGAGAGAAAACTCTTGACTAACCTATATCATGTACCCCTGTGCCCTATAAAACTTATAAAAATTATTAATAATCACCTCAACGTTACTTGGCCAGTATTAAAGCACACTGCCTGTGACCTTGTGCTTTTATATGTCTACATAACTCCTCTGTGACTTATGACATCTTTATAAATTACAGTAAGGGGGTACATTATCCACCATTGATTATCCATGCTCAGTGAAGTCACTTGCCTCAGAAAATGTCCAGGCTTTCAAAAAAAAAAAACCCCGTCATAACCTGAAGTACCAGGGGTTTAAGCCGTAAAAATTAGTCTTTTCAAAATTGAATATTCCATCCATTAGTGAGCTTTCCTGACCCGCCAAATACCCTGACCCTGACTAGCCAAGGTACGGATTTGGGCTACTTTTTGGGCCTTTAGCTGGTTTGTACATCTCCCAATGCAAGTTGGGTAATGTAGGTTTTTAACAATTTGCCAACTACCAAGTTTAATGTAAGACTACAATACCCAGCATGCAATGGGACTGACTGTAGAAGTCGGGAGTTACCAGATTTTGGGCTCTGTACCCCAGTCTCCCATTCCTTTTAAGGACTCTTGCATTTTCCGTTGACTTTGGTCAATTTCAGAAAATTTTGGGTCAAAAATCTGCCGGCCACCGAAATGTCTAGAGGTTGACCTTTTTTACTAATATTTATTGCAATTGTATATGTATTAGGGACTCCTATACCTCCTGGTCCTCCCTCTGTAGTTACGCCTCTGGTGACGGGTGAATCTGTCCCATTTTACTTCATGGAAAAATATGTGAAAATAAAATTGGAAAAGGTGTATTTTCACTAGGGATGCACCGAATCTAGGATTCTGGCTTTTTCAGCAGGATTCGGCCAAATCCTTCTTCCTGGCTGAACCGAATGTGAATTTGCATATGCAAATTAGGGATGGGGAGGTAAATCGCCTGACTTTTTGCCACAAAACACAAAGTAAGAAATGTATCCACTTCCCACCTCTAATTTGGATATGCTAATTCGGATTTGG
This sequence comes from Xenopus petersii, assembly GCA_038501925.1. Taxonomy (NCBI): domain Eukaryota; kingdom Metazoa; phylum Chordata; class Amphibia; order Anura; family Pipidae; genus Xenopus; species Xenopus petersii. The sequence goes on from CM076682.1 coordinate 136,809,015, forward strand.
TATTCGGCCGAATCTTTCGTGAAGGACTCGGGGGTTCGGCCGAATCCAAAATAGTGGATTCTATCCCTAATTTTCACATATATTTGTTATTTGTTTTAGACGCTTTCCACTGCACATATTGTGCTATTTTTGAATATCCTCTTGGCTAGTTCTGGGCTGGTTTTGTAGCCAACTTTGGCTGGTTTTGAAAATTTCGACCAGGCAACCCTGACACAAACCGTCTGTGAACATATAGCTATATTATATGCCGGAAATAAATGTTGTGTAACTACAGCCGGTCACAAGGACGATGCCCTGTCAATGTACCTTTTACACAAAAAACGACAAAGTATAAAGCCACAAGCACAACATGAAGCACACACACAATGAATGCTGATAGAAGTAGATAGGGGACACGACACATATATTTATTTTCCTGCCGAGTAACACATAGGCCGTGCGGCAATGGGAGGATTCTGTATAGAATATTTCTGGGATGTACCAAGTCTCCCGGGCCTGTAGGTAGCACAGTAGCAAGGACAGACAAGATGATAACAATCTCTCCTCAGCTGCTCCCCCCTCCCGGGAATGACGTTACTCCCTCCCCTTTTATTGTTTGTTACATTGGCACAAGCTTACACACATGTATATACAGGAGCACAACCATTCAGTCCCCCACAGAATCCCTGCCCCATTATAACACAGTATGGCCAAGTATGTACCTGTGATGTCCCACTATTACTTTATACAAACTCACAGTTTCCCTACATCACAATCCTATTAGCGCGCATAACATTTCAGGCATCTCCCCGGTGTGCACCTTACCCCTCCTTGGTAGTAGCCTCCTCCTGGATGCTGCCCCTGATACGCCATTGTTTCACAGAATGAGACTGAGCCTGCAGAGAGCTGCGTATCTGATCTTTACCCCACGGCGGATACAATGTAAGGGAGGCCACTCCCAGCGGTCTTCCTATTGATGGGCGGAGGCGGCATCCGGAATGTGTGTGAGGTGCCCTACTGACCTGTGCAACGGCTATACACACTCATACTCACACACACACACTGCGTCCTGAGTTGCACTTGCACAAACACTCGGGGATTAGCGTTGCCAGGCCACACCTTGTTAAAGTGCATATCCACTGTATGCTACCACAGCGGTCTGGGCTACTGCTTCATATAAATCTCTCACGCATATCATTGCGCGTTACTATTATGACTAGAGTAAACAGGAGTTGTTTTCTGGGTGTGGAGCAAGTTCCATATGTGGGACCTTTAGGGCCGCCATGGGGGTACTGCACATGGGGTATTTCTGTACTGGAGGACTCAGCTGTGCTGCACTTTTTCGAAATAGCTGGGCCCTCTTGACAGTGCTTAAAGGAGAAGGAAACCCAGTCGGCGCAAAAACCCTCCCCCCCTCCCTTGTACGGAATGCATTTTAGGACATCCTGCGGCGAAATACCCACCCTTGCTGTGATGTCCTATGCCTTCTGAATGGTGCATCGGGTGCTTTTACCGTCACTCATCGTCCAAATCTGCAGTCAAACTTCCGTCCTCTACCCTCCCTTCTCAGCCGTCAGTCAGGGCCGATCCTATCAAATGTGGGGCCCAATTGGGACCATGTTGGCGGGGCCCCTAGACAAAGTGTTGCTGGCTACTGACACAGCAAGTATTTAGGAAAATAAGGGCATACAGGCACAAAATAGAAAGGAACTGACACAGCAAGTATTTAGGAAAATAAGGGCATACAGGCACAAAATAGAAAGGAAAGGGGCAGTGCGGGGCCCCCAGAGGTGCGGGGCCCAATTGGCCTAAGGCCGGCCCTGCCGTCAGTCATACGAACTCCGCCCTCAGCCCTCCATCCTCCTCCTTCACTCATCTGCCTTCCACCCTCAGTCCTCTTCCTTCAGTCCTCTTCCTTCCGCCCTCGCTCACCACTTTATAAAGTTATGGATATGACGGTCGGCTGAAAAGAGAGATCTGAGGGCTGAAGGCTGAGGGCCTGAGGGCTGAAGGCTGAGGGCAGAGTTAGCATGACTGACGGCTGAGAAAGGAGGGTAGAGTACAGAGGTTTGACTGCAGATTTGGAGGATGAGTAATGGTAAAAGCACCCGATGTGCCATTCAGAAGGCATAGGACATCGCAGGAAGGAAGGGTATTTTGCCGCAGGATGTCCTAAAATGCGTTCGTACCCTTGTGTTGCTTACCTGTCCCGCTGGGAAAATGCCCCTAACTTGTTACCCTTCTGTGCAGGTCCAGTCCACGGAGTTCACAGGCACCATCTTCTTCCACGCGATCTTCTTCCTGCTTTGACCGGCGTTTTGGCGCATGCGCAGTAGGAGCATTTTGCTGGTACAAATCTACTGCGCATGCGCCAAAAGTCACAAAGTTTTCCGATTTCACTTTGTGACTTTTGGCGCATGCGCAGTAGATCGTACCGGCGAAATGCTCCTACTGCGCATGCGCCAGTCAAAGCAGGAAGAAGATTGCGTGGAAGAAGATGGTGCCTGTGAACTCTGTAGACTGGACCTGCGCAGAAGGGTAAGTAACAAGTTAGGGGCATTTGCCCAGCGGGACGGGTAGGCCAGGGGGGAGGAGGGAGGGTGGGCAACACACGGGAGGGGGGAAGGGTTTTTGCGCCAACTAGGTTTCCTTCTCCTTTAAGCCATGCCGCCTCTTCTGAAGTCCCGAACTGCCGAAGCCGCAAAAAGACCCAAAGTCACGAAATGAGCCAACCTTGAAGTCCCAAAGCCGGGAAAAGAGCAGAAGTCTCGAAAAGAGCTGAACTTGAAGTGCAGAAGCCATCAAAAGACCACAAAAGGAGATGAAGTTGAAGTCCTGAAGCCACAAGTTCAGTTCTACTGATCACGAATGTGTGTTTTTTTTAAAAATTTTTTTAAACCCCTAGCCTCCAATGTATTATTTCAATACTCTGTAGGCACTGGCACTCACGAGAGCCAGACATGAAGTCCCGTAGCCTTTAAAAGACCCAAAGCCACGAAAAGAGCCAGACACAAAGTCCCGAAGCCGTGAAAAGACTCAAAGTCTCGAAAAGAGCCGGACGTGAAGTCCCGAAGCCGTGAAAAGGCCAAAGCCACAAAAAGAGCCGAACTTGAACTCCTGAAACCGTGAAAAGACCCCGAGTCACAAAAGGACCCGAACTTGAAGTCACAAAGCCGTGAAAAGAGCTGAAGTCACGAAAAAGAGACAAAGTTAAAGTCCTGAAGCCACAAGTTCAGTTCTACTGATCACGGATGTGTGTTTTTTTATTTTTTTAAACCCCTAGCTACCAATGTATTATTTTAATACTCTATAGGCCCTGCCACTCACGAAAAGAGCTGGACGCGAAGTCCCGTAGCCTTGAAAAGACCCAAAGCCACGAAAAGAGCTTGCCGCGAAGTTCCAAAGCCGTGAAAAGACCCAAAGTCACGAAAAGAGCCAGACATGACGTCCCAAAGCCGTAAAAAGGCCAAAGCCACGAAAAGAGCCGGACGTGAAGTCCTGAAGCGGCGAAAAGGCCAATGTCACAAAAAGAGCCAAACTTGAACTCCCGAAGCCGTGAAAAGACCCCGTGTCACAAAAAGAGCCGAACTTGAAGTCACAAAGCCGTGAAAAGACCTGAACTCACGAAAAGAGCCGAACTTGAACTCCCGAAGCCGTGAAAAGACGTGACGTTACGAAAAGAGCCGGACGCGAAGTCCCAAAGCCGTGAAAAGACCCGAAGCCAAGAAAAGAGCCAAATTTGAAGTCCCGAAGCCGTGAAAAGACCTGAAGTCACAAAAGGAGCCGAAAGTTGAAGTCCTGAAGCCACAAGTTCAGTTCTGCTGATCACCAATGTGTGTTTTTTGTTTTTTTATTTTTTTAAACCCCTAGCCACAAATGTATTATTTTTATACTCTATAGGCCCCTGCCACTAATGTTTTTTAAATATTCTTTGGGGTCCCAAAGTTTTTTTTAACTTGTAAGAGGGTGCTAGTACCAACATTTTTTTTAACTTATGGAGGCCCTGACCACCAATGATTTTTAAAAAAAACTTATGGGGGGCCCTGGAGCCAATGTTTTTTTTAAAAAAAAAACTTTTATGGGGAGCCCTGGCACCAATGTTTTTTTTAACTTGTAGGGGGGCCCTGAACATCAATGGCTTTTTATAACTTGTGTGTGGCGAGGGTTTACCGTTTTTAGTGCTAATGCCTGTGTGGTCTTTTAACTGTGGTGTGGGTGGGATCTGGGGTGGGCTGGGCCCCAAAAACTTATATTTTTATTTGTATTTAAAGTCATGAAAAGCAATAAACAGTGTTTTGTAATTGGTATCATAATAGAGCTAAATTATATAGGCATATATGAAAACCTAAACCTAAAAAAAAAGAGAAAAGAGAAATTAAACAGAAACATTGTACATTACTAGGATGCTTATAGGTTGGATGCTTATATCTACAATTTATGTAAATCGACAATCATTTGTTATTTGCATTGTGGTTCTATAAGGCGAGTGCCAGTTGGGTGTTCCCAATTTATCTAGACTTCTACTAGCGGACAATGTAGCTCCCACAAGTCCCATGTGTCCCTGTACTGTTGCAATCTGTTATGTAGAGTGGCAATGCCATATTCAAACACTTTATTGGAATTTATCCTGTTTATAATTTCCCTTAGGGTAGGTGCAGCTGCTGTTTTCTGCTGTGAAAATTTGGTTGATTTTGGCCAGATTTTTGTAGATTTTCCATAGGTTTCCCCAATAACATCGTTGTGGGATCCGTTTGAAACGAGAGAAAATTCAGCCTAAGAGGTTTGTTATTTCCGTCCATAGGGGCTGGATGAATGGACAGTCCCAGAAAATATGGGCCATTGATCCCTGAGCTCTGCAACCTCTGCAACCGGGGATGAGTCTGGAAATAGTCTATGAAGTTTATCTGAAGTGTGGTACCAGAACATCATAATCTTGAAAATGTGTTCCTTTTGCTTGACACTTGCTCATTCTTCTAGAATTCTCCCAAATTTTAGTCCAGTCTGCTTCCAATAGGGAATGTGGTAAAACAGCATCCCATTTGTCCAAATACTTGAGTGTACCCTGGGGGCCATTGTCAGAAGAAGAGAGCATATTATAAATGATTGAGATAAGGCTCTTTTGTGGGAGGCCTCTTCTCGCCAAGAGTTCAAATGGTATTGGGGAGTGTGATTTTGAATATGCTGCATATGGTTGTATAAAATGGCACAGCTGGAGATATTCATAATGTTTTAGATTAACCTGAGGAGCCTTGTCTCTTATTGCCTGGAACGGGAACACTGAGTGATTCCTAGGGTCCAGCATCTCTTTGATGGTAAAAGCTTGAGTTTCGCTCCACCTCGTATAGTAAGAGATGGTTATGCCTGGAGGAAAGTTTGTGTTCCTTAAGTATATGGCATTCCAAGACCATTCAGAGACCAAATTATGTTTGTGTTTGTGTCTTTCCCAAATTGATAAAGTGGATTGTTTCATTGATAATAGAGAAGTGAGAGTTCCTTTGGGGACCCCATGATTTCTAATGGTGGCCCTGTGTGGCTCCCCCATGTCTATATAAAGGAGGCCTAAACAATGTGTAATTCCTGTGCCAGAGCTCCTAGCAGTCTTACAGCCTCAAATAAATGAGGTCTCTGTTACTCTTTGTGTGGTATTTTGTTTGAGGTACAAATCGACAGTGAACATTTTGGGGGCTGTTCCCCCAAATCATTATAGTACTTGTCCCTGAGGGCAAAAAATACCAGTTTTTCTATATTTTTATTTGAAAATAATGTCATAAAGCATCATTTGAAATATACAAGTAGATACAATAGAAATATACCTCTATCTGACCATTTACTGACTGATCTTTGGCCTTACTGTTTCCAGAGGGGTCCCAGCTTAGAAGAAACCATATAGGAAAACAAAACTCTGATCTTTCCCATGCTAAGGCTCTGTACCCACCGGTGTCTTGAATTTGCCATGCAATGCATTTTTCTGCATTCCACTGTATGGTGACTATTTTTTTAATTGATTTAAGGGCTGAACGACATGGTGCGTCTTCTTCAAATCCGACAAGCTTAGAGGAAGCGCATGCGTCAAGACTGATGCAGCAAATATAATGGAGGTAATAGAATGCATGCACGTAGTTTGTAGGTGCAACATTTCTATTACCTTATGTTCGGTGCATCAGTCTTGTTGCATGCGCATCCTCTAAGTGTGTTGGATCTGAAGAAGGCGCACTATGTAGTTCAGCCCTTAAATCAGTTAAAACAATAATCACCATACAGTGGAATGCAGAGAAATTAACTGCATGGCATGCGCTTCCTCTCAGCACGGCAGATCCGAAGAAGGTGCACTGTGTAGTTCAGCCATATTTCTGCCTTGTGGGTCTGTTATATATGGAAATAGACAACAATGACATGCAAAAACAACTGAGCATTGAGGTCCATGCCCTTGGATTTAGACTACCAGGGGAAACACTGTTGCTGTGTGGTGCAATGTATGAAAATCTGGTGCTTGTCAAAAGCAAGTTGCAAAACTTGGAGGTATAAATCCTCTAGGTATATATGGGATTTCCTCAGGCTCTGAATGTATCTGCCATCTAAAGGTGGTGTCCCTATGAGTCACAAGGTAATCTCTAACAGGTCATGAGGTGCAATTGGAGCAACTGACCTTCTGATAATGTCTGAAGGTGCGACAGGAAGGAATGTATCACTTTATCTGGCATCAACTGCTACAGAAGAGGTTTCCCAAGTAAGAACACCATATAAGGGAGTTGTGCAGCTATTGTGATTCTTATATAGGGGTGGCAGCATCATTTTGGGGCTGCTCTTCATCTGCAGGGCCTGATACCTCACAGAGCAGTGCACAACTTCAACTAACAATTAGATATTTAGTAAAAGTAGAATTTAAAGGGGTGGTTCACCTTTAGTTTATTTTTAGTGTAAAGTATAGTAGAAGTTTGCCTTCATTGAGTGCCTGCTCAAAAGAAATTCTCAACACAAAGACACTAGTCTAGTATCATAGGACATTTAAAATTCTAATAGGTGTTTTAGACAAAACTCAAAGGAAAATTAGTTTAACTTTAACTTGGCCTTGATGTGATTTTAATGTAGAAGATCATTTCTTTCTTATTTGATAGCCAATAAAGTGATTATGTTTTGCAGGTTAAAATTGATATTTCTGGGTGTGTATAACAAGCACAAGTCATAGACTTGTTTGAACTTCGTGGACCATGTCCTTTATAGCTCTTTGCACTATAAATGAGAAGATACTTAATCTATATCTTTGCATGGTGCCTTTCTGCTCCAGTGCTTAAAGTGTATTATTATTATTTGTTTAGGGCATCTCTAGGGACAGTCATTGGGAGATACACTGTATGTTAGTTATTAACAGTGCATACACCTAACATGTTACACTATTAAAGGAGTTTTAATACCTCAATAAGTTTGTGACTGTACAACGAGTGTGGGAGCTAAGCGATTGTTGCATATGATCTAAAAGTGTTGCATGTGAATTAAATGTTTAGCAGTGTTAAAAACCAAATTATGTTTTCATCCCTTGAGTTAATGCCCTTTTTTATGCAAGACAGAACTTTATTTGTTTTAGTAGCCACAGAATGACACTGCCCAGAATTAGACAACTTGTTATCTACAAAAAACCCTAGATCCTTCTCATTTAAGGAAACTCCCAACACACTGCCATTTAGGGGCCGATTCACTAACTTCGAGTATTCGAAAAACTTCGAATTTTTGTGCTCCTCGACTATCGAATTGGCGTAAATTCACCTGAGTAGAATGATTCGAATAGATCGAGCACAAAAACGATGCGACTATTCGCCATTCGATAGTCGAAATACTGGATCGAGCGCAAAAACGCTGCGGCTATTTGCCCATTCGATAGTCGAAGTACTGTTTCTTTTAAAAATACTTCGACTGCCTACTTCACCACCTAAAACCTACCGAATTGCTTTAAAAGCCTATGGGAAAGTCCCATAGGCTTGTTTTCCAAGTTTTTGATCGTATAAAAAGGCATTCGATCGAATGAAAATCCTACGAGCGAAGATTCGACCGAGCGCCTATTCGCCTGGCGAATAGTAGCCAGTTCGACTTTTCGCCAGCGCGTAAAGTCGCCTGAATTGCCTATTCGATTCTATTTGATTCTATTCCCCAGTCGAATTTGAGGGATTTAACCCCTCGAAATTTGACCCTTGATGAATTTGCCCCTTAGTGTATAACTTGCATTTATATTATTTTTGCCAAGGTGCATAACCTTGCATTTATCAACATTGAACCTCATTTTCCAGTTTGCTGCCCAGTTTTCCAGCTTAGACAAATCACTCTGCAAAGTGGCAGCATCCTGCATGGAAGCTATAGTTCTGCACAATTTAGTATCATCTGCAAAAATAGAAACAGTACTTTCAATGCCCACCTCTAGGTCATTAATAAACAAGTTGAAAAGCAAGGGACCTAGTACAGAGCCCTGTGGTACTCCACTAACAACACTGGTCCAATTAGAAAATGTTCCATTTACCTCCACTCTTTGTAGTCTATCTTTTAGCCAGTTCTCTATCCAGGTACAAATATTATGTTCCAGGCCAGCATTCCTTAATTTAACCAGTAACCTTTTGTGTGGCACTGTATCAAATGCTTTAGCAAAGTCAACGTAAATCACATCCACGGCCATCCCAGAATTGAGGTCTCTACTTACCTTCTCATAAAAAGAAATTAAGTTAGTCTGGCAAGATCTATTACGCATAAAACCATGCTGGCACACACCCATAGTATTATAATTTGCTATGAAGTCCAGTATCCTAGTCCAGTCCGGTATCCTATCCTCCAGTCGGTATTCCTTTCACACTCTCTGTCTTTCCAGGCACAGTATGTGGCTTCTCTGTGCCAGCCCGATCCAAATGTCTGCTTTTGGTGCAGCTTCTCAGCTCTCTGGGCCCACCAGCAGCTCTCTAGCCTCTTTCGCTGTTCACCATGCAGCTCTCTATGCCAGGCTTTCTTCTTTTGCCAGTCTCTGTGACTTCCTTTTCCTGCCAGTCACTCGCTAGCTGCAGTGTCACTTCCTGTTGCACTGAAATCACTGACTAGCTGGTTGCTAGGTAACAGCTTACAGCACACCAACACAGGCTCTTTGCTTGATCTCTGCTTACAGGGATAAGAGCAAGGAGTTTGCACAAATTCTCTACAAAGTGGGTTTGCCAATATCACTCAGTGTGTGTCTTGTCACATGTATGTGGTGTTGGAGCAGCAGTTCCATGCAGTATTTACATGCGAGAGATTGTGGGTTTTCATCTTTGAATCTGAACTGCAGACTCTAAGGGGGGAACTTAGGGGCGGCGAACATAGGGGAGGAAAGGAGGCTCACAGTACAACCACTAGCAGGGGCCAGTGTAGCGGGGGGGGGGTGGAGAAGGAGCAGTGGGGGCTAATGAGGGAGGCAGGTTTGTGACAGTCAAGAGGGGAAGTAGGGGATGGAAAGGTAGGGGGCTGGTCCAGCTGGTACAAAGCAACAGATTCGTCATTTTGGGTGATGATGCTGGGGAAGACAGCTCTGAGCTGACATGTTTGGAGCAGGCTGACTCTCAGAGCACCCCGGGAAACAGTGAAACTAATTTATAAATCAGTGACAGGCTTTTTTCTGCCAGCTGTAGTTTGAAAAATGAAAGCAAATATTTCATTGGTTGCCATGGGTTACTGCCCAGGTGCAAATTTGTCCAGTGTTTATAAAGGAGCCCCAATTGTCTCTAATATGGGCGGTGGGGGAAGTGCAAAGAAGGAAGGAAAGAGGATTCAATTATTTGAAAGGCGGATAGGGTAATCTGTTGTAAGGACCTTTCAAATGACAAATGGTCTGCTGCTTGCCTGGTGCTAGAGTTCGGCATGTGGTGGAACGAGTGGACAGATTATTGGGTGGGGCTGGGGAAGACCCAGCTATATTGGTGCACATAGGTACCAATGACCAAGTTATAGGAGGAGCAGAAGTCCTCAAGAATGATTTTAAAAAGCTAGATGAAACATTGAGAGTGAGGACTTCCAAGGTAATTTTCTCAGAGATGTTACCTGTGCCACAAGCAATGATAAGAAGACAGCAGAAGCTTAGTGAGATTAATGCAATCTTACAGCTGCTCCTCTGCTATTTGCCAGAAGCCACAGATTACCAGTCCAGGCCTGGTTATGATTTCTGGTTATTGCCCCATGGCTGGACTGATTTGACTGCCATTTACCCATACCTGAACTTGCCTGTGAATTTCATGTTAATAAGCAAACAATACTGCTCTTTTTATTCAGAACTCTATTCTCTTACTCTCTTTCATTTGCAACATTTCTCAACATTTCGCACCCATGTTTGCTTTAGTCTGCACTTTTGGAGCACTGCACTATGGGATCTATTGTCAACGCATACCAGTAGGCTCTTGCAGAAGGCAAAAGGGGAAATTATAAGATAAAAAACCCAGGCATCCAACCGCATCCAACAGGTTAGGGGTAGCCTCACACTTACAAACGGCTGAACAAAACTGATTGGTTACTATGGGTTACTGCATCTGAATCTGAGTTAGTGAATAAGGATGCTATTTATTTATTTACTGTTTGGGGGTAGGGGTGCAATTATATTTATGAATGGAACTTCTGGACAACGGTGCAAATTATACCAGAAGTATCCCCATTTGCCCATAGGGAACAGGTAAAAGCTCACACAGTGTACCAAAGTGCACTTTGACCAAGACCTTCTTTTATATTATAATCTACTTCTCCTTGTGAACTGTGAGAACAATGAAACACATTTTTCTTTTAATAAAATTCACCTCAAAATGCCAGAAGTACTATTAATATAGTTGTCTCCTCTGCTGCTCTGCAATCTGCCTCCCAGACATCTAATGTGTAGAAAAGCAACGTGCACTTTATAATGAACTCAGTGGGAATGTTCCTAATGTGGTGTGACTCCTGAGCTGAGCAAGCTCTGTCTCTTACACTTCACATATCAGTGGGAGAGCAGCAGGAGGTCAGCCTAATGCGTGCAATAAAACTTATTCTGTACTTTATAAAGTGCTGAATGCACCAACTTTCAGAAACTTTGCCTTGGATAACCTGTTAATTCGTTCTGTAATTCAGACCTTCTGTCAAATGCAAAAAGGCTATCTCTGCCATTTCCTAGCTTTGAAGTACAACAGTGCAGCAAGTTATTTTGTGTACAAGTATAACATTATCATTATAGAAGTCACTTCAAAGGGAAGTAATAATAAAAAATAAATTCTTAGGGAGATTAGAAATGGCAAAGGTCAGTTTATAAACAGTGATGCACTTGGGTGATTCAAGCATATGAGTGATGTCTTAGTGCACAATAAAAAGAAACTTTCGGCTGTACTGTACAAAAGGTTCTAGGACAAACAATAAGCCAAAAAGACTACGTCAGCATCAATAAACCTTCCAGTGTACTCATTAATGATCTAAAAACTGAAGTTCTCCTATAAATTATTGTAAAACTGGCTTTATTTATAAGGGTTCATTTATAAATTCCCCTGGCAGAAGTGTAAGAGCACTAAAGGGAAAGCTCATCCACAGGGCACGGTCCAGTGAAAATGCTGCAATTGCTCCACATAATAAATCAGTGTAAAGGGTTGCAGACCAATCCTTCTCTTTCCAATAGTAGTTGGTAAGGACAGGGCCCCATTGTGACCTGCATTGATGTCAGGCACCAGTACAGGAATAAAATGCCTATAGACTATTTCCAACAAAAGCAATAGAGTATTAATATGTATTTTTTTTTTTTTTTACGATATATCCATACTTGCTTGCAAACCCCCATAAACACAGTTCTGACAAATCTAAATCACTGTACACTAAAATAGGACATTTAGAGGGGAATTTACAAAAGTGGAGGAAGCATTTTTTTGGTGTAAATGTGGTGTAAATACAATCTCCATATTCACAAACACGAATCCGCCAAAATACAAACTCAACCGCCACTTTTCAGTTTTTTTGTGAAAGAAAGAACTGTTTACAGACACTTTTGTGAATATGTTGTTGAAACCACAAAAATGAATAAAAGAAAAACAACATTTTAAACGTCATTTTCTCCCAACATTTTTAAAATGGAGCAAAGCTCAGTGTAAGCCTCAATTCAACCCCACTTTTAGGTGCAGTATGAAGGACTAATTAGCATATTCATGTGGATTAGCAGGGTACAAGCCGTGTCTTCTGTATAATCAGAAATTAATAACAAATGAATACATTTCTAAACAAGAAATTCAGAAAAAATGTAGTGCAAAAGACAAAATCTACAAACAGTTCTGTTTAAAAGACAAATTCACAGAAGATGAGACAGAGGTCTGTGAATAAGGCAGGAAATTCCGGCAATTCTCTCTCCACTTCCACTCTCCACTGTGCTTAGCTGCTTAAATGTGGGAACGTTCTTCAGAAATCAAGAGTAACTTCATTTTCTAAGCTCTGCCCACTAAAACTGAATACACTCATAAGAAGCCCTGTGCTATAGGTCAACAGAATAATAACATTACACACATGATCTTATGCAGTCAAGCACATAAATTATATTTATTATATAAATTATTACATTCACTGCGCACTGGCACAAACTATAAAATTTGCAAACCTTTTTCCACTGTCGGAAGTGGCCACTAAACAGTTTCTGTGTTCACAAAAGCTATATTACATTTGCGCAAAGGAAAATTTGTTTGCACAGAGGTATAACTTTTCGCATTGCAAATATTTGTTCTGTTACCAACTTTTATTACATTACCCCATAAGACTTTTACAACATTTTTTTAAAAGTAACAACCAGGAGTTACATCAGGTACTTCTCCAGTGATGTAACTATAGACAAAGTAGACCCCGCAGTCGGGGACTGTGGGTTGTGCTTCCTCTATAGCTAATAGAACCCCCTCCCCAGCCACTCTCTTACCTGCGACTTGGACTTAGAAATGTCAAACTTGGATTCATCAGTCTGCAATACCTTCCGCTCTGCAGGAGTCCAGTTCTTTTATTGCTGTAACAGAGGTTTTCAACACAATCTGCAGCTATGCTTCTTCACTGAAGAAGACACATTCTTATTTTTGCACTAATTTAGCTGTGCATTGATATCTGGTGCAGTGACTCTTATGTAGTTGTCATGTAATATTTTAAATGATCTAGTTCTGCCAGACCTTTTATGATCATAGTTCTTAGCTATTTCCTGATGTTGCTTGAGTGTAAGCCACATTGATATGTAGCCTATTTCTTATTAGATATAAATTATTTTGAATTACATTGTTAAAGGGATTCTGTCATGATTTTAATGGTATACTTTTATTACTAAATTACACTGTGTACATTACGGGGCAGATTTATCAAGGGTTGAATTTCGAAGTTGAAAATACTTCGAAATTCGACCATCGAATTTAAATTCTTTGAATTCAAATATCGAATTCAGTTTTTTTTCAGCGAATTTGCCAATCATTTGATTAAAATCGATCCGAAGGATTTCAGCGATCGAGCGAACGATTTTAATTCGATGTGTAAAGACTTGGAAAAAGTTTGTAGAAGGTCCCCATAGGCTAACATAGCAATTCAGCAGGTTTAATTGGGCGAAGTATTGAAGTCAAAGTTTTTTTTAAAGAGACAGTACTTCGATTATCGAATGGTCGAATACTCAAACTATTTTTACTTCAAATCAAATTCGAAGTAAAATCAAAGTCATAGTATCCAATTCGATGGTTGAAGTATCCAAAAAATTACTTTGAATTTCAAATTTTTTTACTTTGAAAATTCCCTCGAATTAATTTCGACCCTTGATAAATCTGCTCCTACATGTAATTCGTTCTACCATTTAAAATGTTATTCTTGAACCAATAAATGCATTTTTTTTAGTTGTAATATTGGTGTGTAGGAAGCCATCACAGGTCATTGTGTCTCACCCTTGCTTCCAGAAAAAGCCAGTGCTGCACTATGGAACTGCTTTAAGATTCTCAGTGTAACTGGAGGAGTCCCAACTTGGGTTAGCCGGACTGGGATCTATATAGTGGGACAAAGGAACATTCTGTAGCAACACAGATGTGAGGGAGCTGTTATCCAGTTAAGGTGGCCATACACGGGCTGATAAAAGCTGCCGACAGACCAAAACAGCAGCTTATTGGCCCGTGTATGGGGCCCCCCGACGGGCTTCCCCGATCGAGATCTGGCCGAAAGTCGGGCAGATCTCGATCGGATGGGACAAATAATCCCGTCGGATCGGGGCCGCATCTGTTCGTTGATGCGGTCCCGCGATCCGACCGCCCGTTCCCCATGCGTTAGGATCCGATCGCTGGGCCCTAGGGCCCACGATCGTATCATCCCGATATTGCCCACCTCAAGGCATATCGGAGAGAGATCCGCTCGTTTGGCGACATCGCCAAACGAGCGGATCTCTCCGTGTATGGCCACCTTTACTTTCCCATTGATCTGCTGATAGGCTTTAGGGGGGAAAGGGAGGGGGATGAAATCAGTCCAACTTGCAGTGTAGCAGTAAAGAGAGACTGCATTTTATCATAACACAATTCACATATCTGAGGGAACCTGGGAAACTAACAACATGTCTAGCCCCATGCCAGATGTCAAATTAAATATAAACAAATCTGTTTGCTCTTTTGAAAAATGGATTTCCATGCAGGATTCTGCTGGAGGAGTTAATACGTTTTGTGAAAAAAAATGTTTTACCATTTCAGGGCACATTGGTTGAAATCAGCTTCAAAAATATGCTAAAATAACGGGGTGTTCCAAAACTATTAACTGGTAGTATATATGCTACCTGAGTGGGGGGGGGGGATTTAGCCCACAGTATATTTTCGGAACTTTGAAGTAAATAAACAGCTAAAACAAAGGGAAAGTGTATGCTCCATTTATAGGTGTATGAAGCAAGGTATCAGATTATGGGTTTCTAAACAGGAACTGAAAAATGAAAGGACTATTTGCAAATGTTAGCTAATTAATCACATCACTGCTGGTGCCTGTCGGTAAATGGGGTTAATCACTGCTCTGTTTGCCTCTGAAAGAGAGATGAAGGTTAATCACTGTGCTCAATGCCTTTGTATAAGGAATCATGTTAATTATTGTCTCCAGTTCTCAGTATGAGGTAACTGGTTAATGACTGCTCATCTAACCTCTTTATCATGGATAGCATTTGTCATGCTAACACTTTATGACAAAGGTAATTGACTCCTAGGAAGCCCTATTTATTAAATATTGCTCTGTGGGGAGTGGTTCAGCCTGGTGTAGCTAGGAAACATGTTCTGTTTAAATCTTTTGCAAGTCATGATATCAAGGAAAGGGTTAATTAGGTATTTGACTGTAGCAGACTGCTCAGCAGATCTCTTTGAATGGCGAATTAGTACAATTCTAAGGGCTGAACCACAAAGTAGACTTTGGTTGCATAGATTTGTCTATATTACACTATCTTGTCATGCAGCTACATGTAATAAAATCTCATCTTAAATGCCATAAAATAGAATCTAATGAGATATCAAAGCATTTCGGGCTGCATTCCGCCGTGTCTGCACGTCAGGCAAAAGGGCAGCAGTGGAGGAAGGAATTATTGGCTTGCATTTCCCTGCAGCCTGAAATCTGGCTCATCTGGCCCTAGCCTTATTGTATGAGTTTTCTTCCGACAGTCAAATTCCAAGAAGGGATCATCTACAATAGGTTCATGGTGCTATTTTTATACTCACAATTCACCATTTGTCCATATTTGCAGCCGTCACTATTTGGTGCAGATCTTTGCATTGCCAGAATTGGGCACAAATGTATTAAAGGACAAGGAAAGTGATTTTCAATGGGGGTTCCAATTTGTTAGGCACCAATTCGTTTTTCTCTAAGTGCCAACCATCTCTGGAAACTTCTGAGGGATCTTTATGGCTGTCCAGCAGTATTTTATTGACCTGCGGAGAGGTAACATAAGGCAAATTGCAATCTCAGAGGAGTATCAAAACCATAGGTACAATGTCATGACTCCCCGATGTTATACTCTAATATTCTAATACAGGTATGGGACCTGTTGTCCAGAATGCTTGAGACCTGGGGTTTTCCGGATAACAGAACTTTCCATAATTTGGGTCTTCATTCCTTAAGTCTACTAGAAATTCTTTTAAACATTAAATAAAAACAAGCTGGTTTTGCTTCCAATAAAGATTAATTATATCTTAGTTTTGATAAAGTACAAGCTACTGTTTTATTATTAGAGAGAAAAAAAAAAATTTGGATTATTTGGATAAAATTCCGTAATTCGGAGCTTTCTGGATATCGGGTTTTCCGGATAAGGGATCCTATGTACTTTGAATTGGGGGGTTTGGTTTTTTTCATTAGTAAACTATGCACATTTCAATGACTTGACTAAGCAAAGCTTATAAGGATATATTTTTTATACACTGCTTTTTTTTATATTATAAAAATATAGTACACAAGAGCCATGAATAGCTGGTAAATGATATCCTTGTAAATAGTGCTTAGTGATGTAATTGGTTATAATTGGTGCTCAGTGATGTAATTTCTGTCACATGATTTATGGAAACTTGAGTATTTTAATACATCATGTATCCTCTGGTTGTAGAATATGAGGATATTATAAGTCACATTGGAGTTGACCTGTGTAAAAGCACTTGGCCTCATGCCTATATAGGGTTGTGGGACTCCATGGTGACTTATAATATCCCTATGTTTTACAAAAGGGGTACATTATTCATTATATAATCTACAGTTTGGTAATTTTCCTATTGAACATATCCTATTGAATTATATCCTTATAAAAAGTGTGTTCTGACACGAGTTTGTAACTTAAAGGGGCGCACACACATCTGTAAATGTCATACAACATGTCAAATCTGCTGGTGCTTTGCCTCCTCCAACTGCCAGCTCCCCTACTCCTTTTCTGTCACGCGTCACTTGGACCTGTGGCAGATTCAGAAAACTGCCTGGTAATGGAAAAGATGACACACAAGGTGGGAGACAGCATAGGGGAACAGGTGGGTGACAGCACAGGACAAAGTAATGTGGGTGATTATAGAGACAAAAACGGAGAGGCCAGGAGTGGTAGAGGTGTATGCAGGGCCGCCATCAGAAATCGCAGGGCCCCATATGAAAAAATTTCCTGGGCCCCCTGGGCTGCGCCCACCACAAGCCCCACCTACAGGTCCACTCCCCACCACACATTAAAAGAAAAAAAAACATTGGTGGCTATGGTTCCCACATGTTAATAAAAAAATATTGGTGGTCAGGGCCCCCCCATTAAAAAAAAATTTGTGGTCAGGGCCCCCCATTAAAAAATATTGGTGGCTAGGACCCCACATGGGGAAAAAGAATTGGTGGCCAGGGCCCCCCCGTTATAAGAAAATTGGTGGCCAGGGCCCCCTTAAACGTCCATGTAAAAAAACTTGCCCCCCCCCCCCAGAAGTTTAAAAAAAAAATTTGGTGCCCAGGGCCCCATCACACAACAGGGACCACAAAGGGTTACCTTTAAGGGGGCCCTGCCATGTTACACTTACTTCATTAGTGTGGCTCCACCTGCTGTCAGTGAGCTCCAACTACAGAAGGGAGGAGGGAACACAGGTGGCTGCATCTTCTTCCAGTGACAGCATTTTCTTCCCTTATTGGTCACAGAATTTCAAGTCCTGGTAAAGCTGCATGGTGATTGGATGAGCTGGAGGAGAAGTTCAGTTCAAACCTCAGCTATCCAATCCCTGAGCAGCTCAACCATGACTTAAACTCAGTGACCAATAAGGGGAAGTAATGGACAGAAGATACCTCCCCTTGTGCTCCTGCCCTGCCTTCCCAAAGTCAGCAGCTCTCAGAAAGCAGGGGGGCCCGGCTAATGAAGAAAGTGCGGCGTGGCTGGACCCCCTTACCCTCGGGGCCCCCTCCAACTCTCCCCCCTGTCCCCCCCTGATGGCTGCCCTGGGTGTATGGAACTGGTGGCAGCACAGGGATAACTGAAAGAGAGACCTGAGTTTGAACAGATGAGCAGAACAGAGCAAAGGTTGCAGAGACAGGCAGAACACAGCAGAGATGAGTGAATGGATGAAAGGAAAGGAACACGGATGGGCTGGAGGAACAGAGCTAAAAGGGACAGATAGACAACGGCAGAGAAAGAATTTCCCAAGGATTCTTTTACAATAATTTTTCTTCATCAGAAATGTCATTTGAGAATCTGGTGCAGTTTTATTCTGCTTGTGAAAATGTGATACCACTTGCGTTTTTTTTTTATAATTCACTAGATGTCATAATTTCCATTACAATGACAAAATAACTAGCAGGTAGTCTTCAGCTACACATCGTTATCATCACTGTGCAGAATTATTTCTTGATAGGAAGATAGAATACTCATTAAATTACCCTAAAAGTACAGGTATGGGACCTGTTATCCAGAATGCTCAGGGCCTGGGGTTTTCCAGATAACAGACCTTTCCGTAATTTCGATCTTCATAGCTTAAGTCTACTAGAAAATGATATAATTCAACCCAATAAGCTGGGTTTGCCTCCAATAAGTATTTAAGGGATACTGTTATGGGAATTTTTTTTTTCAAAATGAATCAGTTAATAGTGCGGCTCCAGCAGAATTCTGCACTGATCAAAAGAGCAAACAGATTTTTTTATATTCAATTTTGAAATCTGACATGGGGCTAGACATATTGCCAATTTCCCAGCTGCCCCAAGTCATGTCACTTATGCTCTGATAAACTTCAAATACTCTTTACTGCTGTACTGCAAGTTGACGTGATATCACCCCCTCACTTTCCCCCCCAGCAGCCAAACAAAAGAACAATGGGAAGGTAACCAGATAGCAGCTCCCTAACACAAGATAACAGCTGCCTGGTAGATCTAAGAACAACACTCAATAGTAAAAACCCATGTCCCACTGAGACACATTCAGTTACATTGAGAAGGAAAAACCGCAGCCTGCCAGAAAGCATTTCTCTCCTAAAGTGCAGGCACAAGTCACATGATTAGGGGCAGCTGGGAAATTTACAAAATGTCTAGCCCCATGTCAGATTTCAAAATTGAATATAAAAAAATCTGTTTGCTCTTTTGAGAAATGGATTTCAGTGCAGAATTCTGCTGGAGTAGCACTATTAACTGATGCGTTGAAAAAAACATGTT
Source organism: Xenopus petersii (assembly GCA_038501925.1). Taxonomy (NCBI): domain Eukaryota; kingdom Metazoa; phylum Chordata; class Amphibia; order Anura; family Pipidae; genus Xenopus; species Xenopus petersii. The sequence continues at coordinate 136,828,092 of CM076682.1, forward strand.
TTCCGATGACAGGATACCTTTAATTATATCTTAGTTTGGATCAAGTACAAGGTCCTGTTTTATTATTACACAGAAAAGGGAAAACATTAAAAATTTGGATGATTTGGATAAAATGAAATCTATGGGAAATGGTCTTTTATGTTATTCTGAGCTTTCTGGATAACGGGTTTCCAGATAACGGATCCTATACCTGTACTTGCATAGACTTATATAGATACAGGGGCCAACGTTGAATTGATTAAATACCCCTTCCGGACGCTGCCTGATTTCAGGTGCTTTCAATGTTATTCAGTTACATTTGAGAGAGAATGACTGTGCTGTAGGTTTATATCAAAGCTACGCCCAATGAATCAGTGTGAGTTAACATGTCTGAATAGAATGCTATTCCAACTACAAACCAAGAAAATTTTATGATTTTTTTTTTACAGTAGGCAAAAGAAGCATACTATTTATTATTGCTTCATCAGTGAGGACAAGGACAATTCTGGAGCACAGAGAGGAAATGTCAAACAGATGGAAAATACACATTGACAAAAAACTGCATTGTAAGCCCTGCAATTCTTCATAATTACCAGCAAGTGGCAGTATAGTTCCAGGAGAGGCACCCATCAAACTTAAAAAAAAAGGAATAAACAGCAAAATGTAGTAATATTTTATCTTTGTGACTTGCAAGCTGTTATCAGTTAAAAGCAGTAATATTGATCATGCTGTGGTGATGGAGAAAATTTGACATATTTCTGCAGTAAAAAAAAAAAGGCTGCCGCGCGCTTCGCTCCATACATAGACGGGAAGTTATTGGGATATATACGTTGTCATTTTTTTTTGATGATTACAGAAGATGAAAATACAACTGTCAGAATGTAATCATAGAACGAGAAAACGTGAAAGTGGAAAGATGTAGCCTATTCAAATGGCAATCAGGAGAATGTATTGTAACTGCAATGTGAATCCTGTGCACATTGGGATGTCTCAGAATTGTTCCAAAATAGTGCAGGTGACATATGGGTGATTATAGCTTCTTCTGTGTAAAATAGCGATGTGCAATCAAATTTCATTCCCCTTATATACAGTATTATTACATAGTTATCATATGACCCCTTAAGCACCCTTTGTCCAGCGTGAACAACCCCAACTTGGCCAGTCTTTCCTCATAGCTAAGATTTTCCATACCTTTTACCAGCTTTGTTGCCCTTCTATGTACCCTCTCTAATACAATAATGTCCTGTTTGACCATTGGAGACCAAAACGGTATGGAATATTCTAGATGGGGCCTTACCAGCACTCTGTACAGTTGAAGAATAACCCCTTCCACCTGTGAATCTATGCCCTTTTAATACTTAAAGTTCATTTAATGGTAAACACCTCCTTTAAATAACTGTGGTATTATGCATTATGTCCCACATGACACTCGTGGCTGGAAAACCCCGAAAAGTGAATTAAAAAGAACTGATGCAAAATTGTTTGATTTGCTGATGTGCTGTTTTAGCCTGCATTGATGAATGAAAATCCTCGAGATAACACCTCAAGTTGCTGGTATTTCCAGGTCCCCTATGCACTGGACATGATGCCATTCTCATGTAGATGCAGTAAGAAAAATGCAAGCATCCACTTGAGCGTGATTTACCAGAGTAGCCCCTAACTTGTGTCCCCTTGTCAAAACCACAAAAAAGCATGCACACAGTTTAGTAGACACCCACAATGACAAGAATTGATACATAAATATCCATTCTACATTGCTTGCCTATAGACTGGACAGTGCTGGTTGAAGAGCTCCCAAACCTCTAATGATATCAGTGGGCCATGGGTAGATATAGCTACTTTTAAGGGCTTTCTAAAAGTATGTATATGTATGTATATGTATGTATCTTTTTATTTGTAAAGCGCTCCTTGAGGGCAAAGCGCACTGTACAACAAAACAATAAATTAGTAGTAACAAACAAGGGGTCATTGGAATAAAAAGTAACAATAAGTGCATTATTAGAAATACAATTCACATAAATATAAAACATATATTTACAATACAGTGCTCAGTATCAATGAAACAAAAGGCTAGAGGACCCTACCCCGTAGGGCTTACAGTCTAAATGGGAGGGTAACATTTAGACACAATTCACAGGGGTATTAAGGTGCTGTGTGTTACAGTTTGTCAGGTGTTATCTAGGTGCTCCCAGAGGTAGTCTTTGAGTTTTGTTTTAAAAACATTGAAGGAGGATTCTCTCCTGAGAGATTCAGGAATGGCATTCCAAATATAAGGAGTCGCAAGAGAGAAGGGTTTGATACGAGAAACAGCAGTAGTAGTGGGGGTACAACCAAGCGGTTGCTCTGAGAGGAGCGGTGGTTTCGGGCAGGAACATATAGAGAAACAAGAGATGAGATGTAGTTAGGTGCAGAGGAATGAAGGGCTTTGAAGGTTATGAGGAGGAGTTTATAAGTTATTCTTTGTTTTATAGGAAGCCATGATAAGGACTTCAGCAGCGGAGGGGCCTGTACCCTTTTGGATGAGAGGAGGATAATTCTGGCAGCAGTGTTTAATACAGACTGTAGAGGGGAGAGATGGGAGTTAGGGAGGCCAGTTAGTAGAAGGTTACTGTAATTTGGTCTGGATAGGATGAGAGCATGCATGAGCGTCTTGGATGTATCAGGTGAAAGGAAGGGACAGATTTTGGCAATATTGCGTAAAAAAAAGTGACCACTTAGGTTGGACCACTTAGGTTGAGTTTGAGGTGGCGCTAGTTCATCTAATTTGAGATAGCCAGGAGGCAGTTAGAGATCTGAGCCTCTGTTTCAGCTGTTAATAAATATATTTGGGTATCATCAGCATACAGATGATAATTAAAGCCAAATGAATGGATGAGATCTCCCAAAGACAGAGTGTACAGGGAGGTATAGATACAGGGAGAGTATAAGATGTCCCTTAGGAAACAGATGTCAATCAAGGCTGCTTTATCAGATGGGCAAAAGGAGTATGTGCCCAGGGCCCATTGATTTATTGGAGTCCAATGTGCCAGTATTAATGTTTTCCTTCCCTCCTGTTTACCCCGATGCCACCACCGTTGCTGCCTTCCTCACCCCAGATGCATCTCTTTTTCACAGCTAGCTATATAAGTATAGACAGAGCACATGCCAAGCAGTGTGAACATCTCAAGGAAGAACACTTTACCACTGTATTCTGATTGTGCAAGTCTAGTGTAGGTAATGCTTTCAATCAATTCACCTATCTTACTGGCACGTCTGAAGTCAATAGCACATTGGCTATTTTTTAGTGATCTTGTTTACATGAATGGAGTTAATGGAGTCCTTATTTGCTTATTGGCTATTTTCCAGTGATCTTACTGGCGTGTCAGGAGTCTTCATTTGCCATTTTTAGTGGTCTTTCATGCTTGTCTGGGATGAATGGAGTGCACGTTGGACATTTAAACAGTGATTATACTGACACAGCTGTTAATATTTTCTGTAGTAATTATACTAGCATGTATAGGGTTAATATGTTTATTATCCATTTTACTTATATTTGCATGTCTGGGGTTAATAAGCTCATTATACATTTTTTTTGTAATTATACTGGCACATCTGGTTATGTTTTGGTAAAATGGGTGTGGTATTTAGGGGCGTGACCAAAAAGTGGGCATGTGATATGCGTTCTGTTGCATTCTCAGCCTTGGTATCATTCTGCAGCTTTCTGCCACTTTCAATTGTGATTAAGAACCCTGCATGAATAAAAAAAAACCTATATGTAATATCAGCGATAGTTTAATGCTGTATTAAAATTTTAAATGTTCTCTGGGTTCCTATCCTTATTTCCATGATGGCCTTTTATTAAGGGCCAAATTTGACACCCTATATTTATTGGTAAGAAAATGAGTGAGTCCCTAGGCAGCATGATTCATGTGAGGTCACACCATTCTTTATGGTTTAAAGCTGCCAATATATCTACAATCTCAAGGATAATTCTTCACTCCGGTGATTATTTTAATGTAACAGAGGAAATGCAAATGATGAATTATTTCCCCAGCACCCCTGGTAACTTTTATGCTCATTAAGCACAAAGTTTTTTTGCATAGATATCCCTTGAACTGCAGCTGATTTTATAGCGGCCAAGTTTCTGTGTTGTTTATATGTCAGCTTCTGAGAAATATTACATTTGTTTAAAGGAAAAAAGACTTCATAAAGTGTATGTAACAGCTCATCACACATATAGCTACCCACAATGATTGATCTGACAATGCAGTGTTTTTACTGTTCACACCATAAGGAAACATAACTCATGTTCTTTCTTGCTAGTAGATCTGAAGTTGATATAAGAACATAGTAGTACCTTGATAGTTGACTGAGTACAATCATATAATGTATCTATAGGAGCAACTGTGCTGATGGAGCGTGTGAGCTTATATTTATTTTGTTCACCAACAGAAGCCTTTAGATATCAGAACATATTTGTGTGCTGTCCAATTCTTTTCTACATATCCCTGAGTGTGAAACCCTCAGCACTTAGCTTTCACTTTTATCTTATATTCGCCAGGTTTAAAAGAAAAAAAAATACAGTTTTTTATTATGTCTTCATGTCATTAATAATTGCTAATATGTACCCTGTTGTAAAAAGTATATTAAGAGTTATTAAGAAGTTCCACAACCATCACTGAAATCCATTAGCTTTAACTGAACACAAGGGGGTACAGGTATGGGATTATTTACCTGGAAATCCATTATCCATAAAGCTTCAAATAATGGGAAATACATCACCTATATCTCTGTTAGTCAAGACTGCAGATATGAACATTCATCCATCAGTCCGTATAGAAGGCCATGGGTTTGCAAGTTCCCTGAGATCCAGGCCTCCACAGTTCCAGTGTAACCCAGGTGTCCAGACCACTGATCATTACAATTTGGCTATCTACATGCAGGGGCATAACTACAAATTAAGCAGACCCTGCGGCTGCAGGGGGGGGGGCAGGATGTATAGGGGCTCCACGAGGGCATAATTTAAAAACAATTTCAATAAATGTTGGTAAAACCGATCAACCTTTAGGCATTTTGGGGGCCTGAAAAATGATTTGCTGTGGGGCCCAGTAATATCTAGTTAGGCCACTGATGTTTCGCTAAATCTCATTCGGAATGACCAAAAAAAGCAATAGATTGCATAGCTGTTCACAATAATGATCAGGATACATTAGTAAAGAGAGGCAGGAAAGAACAGACAGCAAATATAGAGATATTTAACATATGCACTAATTTGAGTACCAAGTATGAAAACACATTTATTTACATATTTACAAATTTGCCTACATTTTGATAGAATGGCAAGTTCCATGGCAACAGTGACACCAGCATTTACACCAACATTTTTCCACTCATTGGACTTGGTGAAGTGTATTGATATTATTGCAAACAAAAAAACTACATAGAAAAGCATGTTAAGACTGCATCATTTATGTAATTTTGTATACAATGTTACTAACTAGGCAACATTTTCAAGGTTATGGTTTTTACCTGGCGTTGTATGAAGTTGAGCTGTTTTTTTTTAAGGCTGGCCAATATTATTACTTGGGTACATAAAAAGAGGCTCAGGTATGTTTTATTTTTAATGATGGTTCTCCTTTCATTGCATGGTTTTTAAAGGAACAGCTCATTGTAAACATAAAAACTAGGTAAATAAATAGAATGTGCAAAATAAAAAATGTTTTCAATAAACAGATTGGATGTCTATCATAATATCCAGAACCAAACTTCCTGCTTTATATCTCTCTAACTGTACTTAGTCAGCAACTTGAAGGGGGCCACATGGGACAAAACTGTTTAATGAGTTTTGATTTTGATCCTAAGCTTGCAGGTCAGATTCAAAAGCAAACAGTTATGATCCATATGGCTCCCCTCAAGTCACTGATTGGTTACTGAGCTGCAAAACAGAAAGTAGTGTTCTGGCTATTATGTTAGACATCCAGTCGTAGGTGGTTCTTCACAGTCAGGACAGTGAGGTTGTGGAATGCACTGCCGGGTGATGTTGTGATGGCTGATTCAGTTAATGCCTTTAAGAATGGCTTGGATGATATTGGACAGACAATATCAAAGGCTATTGTGATACTAAGCTCTATAGTTAGTATAGATATGGGTATATAGAATTTAATTAAAAGTAGAGAGGGGTGTGTGTATGGATGCTGAGTTTTCATTTGGAGGGGTTGAACTTGATGGACTTTGTCTTTTTTCAACCCAATTTAACTATGTAACTATGTAACTTTGTCACTCCAGCCTTTATACATTACATTTTTGACTAACTATATTAGACACATTTTTTTTTTTGCACAGCCTATCTATTTTTATTTTTATACGGAACAGTTCCTTAATGAGTCCTGTAAGCTACATTCTCAAGCTTTATAAAAAAAAAAAAAAAGCCAGTTTGCAGCATCTCTGGTGCTAGACATACACAACATATTGACACATTAACAAGGCCATTCATCAAACTACTTGATGCGTCACCCAAATATATTTGTCATAATTTCCACAGAGATTACTGAGCAATTCCTTTAGATTTGTGGAAATTGATGTCGGGGATACCAGTGAATCACTTATGTATATTTTTTCCCTCTCTGTCTTATTTTTTCTTGCTAATTTGTCAGTGACAAAACTCAAAAGTAGAAAAAAACACACAACAGGATAAAAATGTAAAATCATGAACTTTGAGAAGATGCAAAAGAAGCTTATTAATTCCCCAGGTGGTCTGTGCAAAAAGGAGCTGGTAAAACTATAGCTTAATACACTTGTGATTAGTGATGCAATGCAGAGCAGCAAATCAAGTGTCAGAGGTTTGCTCTGGACACAAATATTGGTTGATTTTTAACTTGGAATGAATAGTTGCCATGAAATAATTCTCACAGTAGTGTAAGCAGCTTGAACTGGTTTAATATAGTACAGGTATGGGACCTGTTATCCAAAATGCTTGGGACCTGATAATTCCAGATATATGTATCTTTATGTTATTTGGGTCTTTATACATTATGGGGGTGATGTAATAGAAGACACTAAGTTTGCCCAGGATCAGTAACCTATAGCAACCAATCAGCAAGTAGAATTTACTGGTCATCTGTTTAAAAGCAAACAGCATATTGGTTGCTATGTGTTACTGCTCCTGAGCAAACTTAGTGCCTTTTATTACATATTTGGGTAAGTCTACTAGAAAATCATGTAAACATTAAGTAAACCCAATAGGTTGATTTTGCTTCCAATAAGAATTAATTATATCTTAGTTTGGATCAAGTACAAGGTACTGTTTTATCATTACAGAGAAAAGGGAAATATTAATTTGGATTATTTGGATACAATGGAGTCTATGTGAGATGGCCTTTCTGTAATTCTAAGCTTTCTGGATAACACGTTTCTGGATAATGGATCCCATATTTGTTCTGTCATTAGAATTGGTATATGGGATATCTTTACTGTATTCAGCACAGTCCTGATCTTTTCTGTACTATTTAATATGTATTTCATTGAAGAGTGTTAGTCTTAACGTTAAGATTTATTTGGGCTAATTTACTTACACAGATGCTAAATTGTACTACTGCATTTACTGAGAGTACTCAGAGTCTGTTATAATTTTTTAAAGGGGACATACAGTATTATTATGGGCCAGTGCAGTGAGCAAAGTTCAATTTCAAGCAAAATTGTCATGGTTCCCCCCCCCACAATGCGACATTTTCCCCAGAATTCCTGCATCATTGCAGAAAATCTAAGTTTGATGGACGTTTGATCACAAGGACGCAATTGCGCTACAATTGTTTACGTTTAGATCCTGTCACTTCTGCCGCTCTCCATAAAAGTGGCATCAGTGCGCAGTTCTTTTAAGGCATATGCACACTGCCTATTTCTGCAAGGCCCTGAGGGAACCCTGAAGCTACTTCCTGATTTTGAGGTGGGGTAGCTGCGGGGTTCCTCTGGGTCAATTGGCACAGCAGAACTGTATACTGCAAGATTTAAATCTGACTTAAAAGGAAGTGTCACTTAAAGGAACAGTAACACCAAAAAATATAAGTGTTTTAAAGTAATGAAAATATCATGTAGTGTTGGCCTGCACTGGTAAAACTGATCTGCTTGCTTCAGAAACACTACTATAGTTCATATAAACAAGCTGCTGTGTAGCAATGGCGGAAATTGAAAAACGGCTATATGGCACAGGTTGACGAATGGATAACAGATAACGCCATTAGACAGACAGAGCTTATCTGCTATCTGCTGTGTAACTTGAGCTTTTTCTCCTTTGAATGGCTGCCCCCATTGCTACACAGCAGCTTATTTATATAAACAATAATAATGTTTTTTAAGCAAACACAGCAGTTTTACCAGTGCAGGGCAACACTGCATTATATTTTCATTACTTTAAAACACTTTTATTTTTTGACATTACTGTTCCTTTAAACAATGCCAGTTTTATTCGAGCTTCCTATGGATCCTTTCTGGGCCCTCTCTGTATAGTAACAGAGTGGCGTGCATGTCCTACCACTTTCTCTTCCAGATGCTCAGTAGAATTTAGGTAGTATTACAGCGTTGCCTTCACAATGGGAAAACATAAAGTTCCCTGTCAGGTCTGCATACTTCTTTTTGGCTTCAATACACAGCAACCAATTACCTTTACAGCTTTTACTGATCATACTGAAAGCCAAGCTCTACTATATTGTACATAGCATTTGTAATCGATGACTAGACTAGGGTCAACATTGCCATTTCACCTCTTATTGTATTTTCAATTCACAACTAATTGTTTTCAACTGGCTAATCAATATTCCCTATTGATTCAGGGAGAGACAATAGAACCAATAAAAGGTTCTTAATCATTAATTATTATGCTCATATAAAGTCACAGGGACTCAGTTTCTTTTTTTAATATAAATATAAAGCCCCTTGTCAAAATAAAGCAATGGTAGCTTGAATGCTCTTCTGTGTATTTTTGAAATGTGTAATTTTTTTGTAGTTTTATTAAATATGTTAATATATGTGTCTATTTACACACTGAGAGCGAGAGTATTTACACACTGAGAGCGAGAGTATCTATCCAATGTCCTGATATGACTTAGTACTGGTATGGGACCTGTTTTCCAGAATGCTCGGGACCTGGGGTTTTATGGATAAAGGATCTTTCCATAATTTGGATCTTCATACCTTAAGTCTACTAGAAAATCATGTAAACATTAAATAAACCCAATAGGCTGGTTTGTTTCCAATAAGGTTTAATTATATCTTAGCTGGGATCAAGTATAAGGTACTGTTTTATTATTATAGAGTAAAAGGAAGTCATTTAAAAAAAAATTGGATTATTTGGATAAAGTTGAGTCTATGGGAAATGGTCTTTCCATAATTCTGAGTTTCCTGGATGACAGGTTTTCTATATAAAAAAACAAGGAAGCTTTCAGTCATAATATCATCTGTTCAGGGTAGTTTTCTCTCCAAGGAACACAGACAACAAACCCCTTGGGCCACTGGCCCTTCAGCTATCCTTAGTCATGGCAATACTTGATTAAAGGAAAAAAGAATTCAAATCTTTAATTTCACTAATAATTAAACTGCAAATGTGTTTGGAGGGCCCTCTGAGAACATTTAGATTCATGTTGTGGGGGTTACAACCTCTTTCATATTTGTGGTTTGTGTGTTGAGAACCATGTTAGGCTAAAATAAATTGGATGCCTTGGATGCAAGGGATCTTGGGTAAGAACTGGTTTCCAAGGCATCAGTAATTAGATTTTTTTACATATTATTTTATGGTAATCTGGTAAAATTCAGAAGTGGGAAATTTTACTTTGGAAACCTTTTTTTTTTCATAAAAATGCACTATATGGCCATAGCCATACAAATTTCATTCCTTTAATTGTACTACATAATATGCTGACATTCAGCACATTTTATATGCATATGTGACAGTTTATAATTAAGTTCGGACCCTTAAATGGAGATAATTTATTAGCACTTTAGAGTATTGTACAGTGTAATAAATCAAATCCGCAGAGGGCAGGCTTAGTTGTGTAATTTGTTAGGGGGGTAGAAAATGGTTAATTTTGTGGGACAGAGCATGGCCTTGAGTACCCATACTTTTAAAGCCATGTGAGAATTTAAATTGTCACATCAGTATAAAAAATGTGAACCTTCCCAGGTCACAGAGGACATAGGATTCTGTCAGGGACTAGTTAAAGGAGAACTAAAGTCTGCAAAAAAGGAAAATGCAGAATGCACCGGTTTCTGTGATCAGACTTGTATCCTACATTTTATTTCTGTTTATACTCTGTATTGGGATTTGGTCCCTTATCTCAGCTAACTGATAGTGGATGCAGACTGATAATTGTACAGCAGCTAGTGTACTGAAATTGCCTTTGAATGGTTCCAAGTATTTCCCTTATGGTATTGAAGTCAATTTGGCATTGCATGAACGTGAAATTCTACCTGTTTCCTCTTCTAACTTGCCCAATGTCTTTTTTAGCTACTAAGATATAATGTAAAATCATTTTAAAATAATTTATGATGCCTGAGACCTGTTAGTGCGCACAAGTATAAACGCAGGGCTCCTCTGATGAATGACCATCAGGGCTCTTTTGACAGATATTGATTTCATTATATTGTGTTGAATGCTTCTGTGAAGTAAATGTTGGATGTTCGGCGCCGTAATTAATGCCATCGTATAGGAAACATACAGGTAAGGGCACTTAATATTGCTTCTAGAGCCTGACATTGTATCCTTGTGACCTATTTCCCAATACAGCACAGAAAAACACTGCATAATACTGCTACTTTTTTCCAGGATACATTTCAAAGGATATAAATTGCTTCTCCCTTATGTCTCCGGACCTAAAATCTATCTCTATAAACCATCTTGTAACTTCTCGGGAACCTTATGTCAAGGCAATATGGAATCTATGGGAAAACTCTCAGTTCATAAAAGTTTTGGGAACGCTTACTCAATTTAGTGATTTTTCTGAAAAACTAAAATTGACTTTGTTCATGCTCACCTGGCCTCTTACATTGGGTAGCTGCTCCAGAAGATAAAAGGCAATAGGCCCGATGAGCAGATCCCTATTAACCTCCCGTATCTGTCAATGTTTGTATGTAATCTGTATTTTCTATATATACACCAACCTATTCAACAGAACTTCAGATTTGACAATTTGTTCATGTGTTCCCCTGCAGTGGCTTTTCTATGCTTTCCACCACAACCCATGAGTCAACAGAGCCCATTCATTCCAATTCTTTCATTCCTGTACTGATGGGCCGGGTTAAACCAACATGTGAAGTGAGACATCACATGTTCATTACAATCTTCATAGAAAATAATGGGAACAGATCTTGAAACACCTGTGTGTAAGGGGCAATTATAATAAAAATAATAATAATGATGATGTTGATAGTACTTAGCCATTTACAACTAGGTGTATAATACTTAAGGTTGTGTACCTTCTTATGTCCTTCTTATATTGATACAACTTCTTCTTGGCAGATGTGGGGGCTGATTCTCCATAAACAACATCAGCAAAAGCATGTTTATTATGACTATTATTATAATATTATTATCAGTTGTGTATTCTATCTGTGCATTATGCCTCTGTATGAAAGGTAACTGGTAATGGACCAACATGCTATAATTATAATGCCTAAATTTGAGAATGTAGCAAGAGTTGCAAAGTTCGCTCTAGGATGCAAATTTACTAAAGGACGAAGTGATTAACATGGGCGAAAATTCGCCAGCGTGACATCATTTCGGTACTTAGCTGATTTACTAACGGTCGCTGGTGTAACTTCGCTAGTGAAGGAGAAAGACTCTAGCAGTACTTCACTCCCTAACACCTGGCAAATATGCGCTCTGGCGAATGGACGTAACTACGCAAATTCACTAAGATACGGATTTTACTGAAGGTTACCTCTTGTGCTAGACTTGCCTTCGCCACCTCAGACCAGGCGAAGTGCAATAGAGTAGATAGGAGTTCCTAAAAAATTAGTTGAAAAATTTTCTAAGTCCCAAAAAACGCTAGCGTCTTTTCCTTTTTCAGGGTGATAGGCTGAAAAAGAGTGTACATTTTTTTTGGGGTAACTGGCTTCCCCCCTATATTTCCTGACATATGGAACATAAACTATACACTGGGCTCATGTGTAGGGCATTATAACAACTCTATTTTATTTAGGTTTCCCGGGCTTGTGTAGTGTAATGTATTTGCTGCAACATACAACGTCCATTCAACTTTAACTATCCGCCGTATGCAAACTAGGCAAAGCTATCGCAACTTTGCTTCGCTTGGCGCAGTAACGCTAGCGCAACTTCACCAGCATTCGTCGCCCTGGACGCAACTTTGGATTTTAGTGAATTAGCGTTGTCCTGACAAATCTACGCCTGACGAAGTGTTGCGCTGTGAGCGAAGCCGTCGATGGCAAATTTTCGGAGGTTAGTGAATTTGCCCCTATTATCCATAGCAGCCAGTTTGCTTTGGAACAATGGTCCAATATGGTACCTGGTGTAAATAGCTGCAGGATGTGTTGAGGCCCCCCACAACCCCCTTACTTGTGCCTACCCTACATACACTGAAAAAATTCCTCTGCACTGCCATCCACAATAATCTTATTGCAGCTTCAGTGGGTCCCAAGAGAGTGCGGGCCCAGATGTGATTGCACCCCCGGGTTGTTACGCCACTGTGTTCAGGTATGAAACAAATGTGCTATCATTTTCTTAAGGGAGAAGGAAAGGCTTTGTGCACTTGGGGTGCCAAATGTTCAGTACCCCCAACTGATTGTATTGACTTACCTGAAACCCCCGGACCAGTGCTCCTATCAGCAGAAAACTGCACTGACCCGAGGTTATATCAGTGAGCACCACGGATCGATCTTCTTCCGTCTTCCTCCTTCTTCACACGGCATACAATCACTTGGGGGTGCCTAACATTTGGCACCCCCAAGTGCTCAAAGCCTTTACTTCTCCTTTAACCAAAATAGCCTTTTAAGGCTACTTGCTTCTACATCAGCTGTCCATGTAACCTGTGAAGTATTGAAAGCTTATGGGAAAAAAGGGGAAAAACCAGGTGAAGAAGAAGATAAAAGACATTGCAGGCCTAGTGTCTTCTAAAAGAGTCAGAACCACCACTGCAGTAAGGGGACAAAAAAAATATTTTCAATTGCAATGGCATTAACAAGTAACTTTAAAACCACTGAATATTTATTTTTAAATTACTGTATATTGGAAAGTTGTTTAAAATTTACTTCCTTTCATTGTGCAGTTTTTTGGGGGAGTTTCACTTTAATGTTGGACCATTAAAACATTTCATATCTTTAATGCCTTATCATCTTAACGTATGTGGCTAGGCAATAAGTTATATGGTGGGCTTAATCCCATACAGTATGTGTAAAGCAGTTATGCAGAGCAGGAATGATCAATACACAAAATATTGTCAGCCTTTGTTATAGTTAAATAAAAACAAGTACAACTTAAAACATACAGGGGAAAAAAAAAGACATGATTCATCTAGCTTGTCTGCCAAGAGATAATTTAGTCCAAGGTGATTTCTTTCCTTTTAACTTGCAATTATTTTTTTAATAAATGATGTGGTTTTTTTACTGCTTCTATCTCTCAGATGGTTTCACAGGCTGCCTCATTAGTAGATATCTTTAGTGGGATTTTTTTTAATGTTTGCAAATTATAGCCTGTTTAACGCACTCTTGCTCCTGCTCGCTTGTCCATAATTTTGCCTATCACTAAACTGCAATAAGGGAGGCGAAAGTGTTCACAAAGAACCTTGTCAAGCAGAATGAGCTCAAGTGCGGCCCTGTGAGTTGCACGACTGCTGTACAGGATAATAAAAATACAGCCACAAGTGATGCAGAAGCTTAATTTCTTCAAAAAAAAGAGCATAAAATACATTATCTGGAAACATGTTATCCAGAAAGCTCAGAATTAAAGAAAGGCTGTCCCCCATTTTATCCAAATAATCCAAATTTTTAAAAATGATTTTCTTTTCTCCTGTAATAATAAAACAGTACCTTGTACTTGACCCAATTATATAACAAATCCTTAGTGGAAGAAAAACCATCCTATTAGGTTTATTTAATGTTTACATGATTTTCTAGTAGACTTAGGGGCACATTTACTTAGGGTCGAATATCGAGGGTTAATTAACCCTTGATATTCGACCGTCGAAGTAAAATCCTTCTACTTCGAATATCAATGTCGAAGGTTTTACTGCCTTTCCTTCGTTCGTACGATCGAAGGAGAAATCGTTTGATCGAACGATTAAATCCTTCGAATCAAAACGATTCGAAGGATTTTAATCCATCGATCGAACGATTTTCCTTGATCAAAAAAAGCTAGGAAAGCCTATGGGAACCTTCCCCATAGGCTAACATTGATGCTTGGTAGGTTTTAGGTGGCGAAGTAGGTGGTCGAAGTTTTTTTTAAAGAAACAGTACTTCGACTATCGAATGGTCGAATAGTCAAACGATTTTTAGTTCGTATCGTTCGATTCGAAATTCGAAGTATTTTTTATTCTATTCCTTCACTCGAGCTAAGTAAATGTGCTCCTGTAGGTTTGAAGATCTAAATTAGGGAAAGATATTTTATCCAGAAAACCCCAGGTCCTGAGCATTCTGGATAACAGGTCCCATACCTGTAGCATTAAAACAAATGGACTAACGTGCCAAAGTTCCACAGGATCCACCATTAGGATCAGACCTTAGTGGGCCTATTCCACAATAGCCTACGCTATCCCTATACCATAATTAATCCTTATTGGAGGCAAAACTAGCCTATTTGGTTTATGATTTTCTAGTAGACTTAAGGTTTTACGATCCAAATGACAGAAAAAATCTGTTATCTGGAAAAACCCAGGTCCCGAGCATTCTGGATAACAGGTCCTATACCTGTAAACCTATCTTATCCAGCTTTTTATATATAAACATATGTGGGCAAATATGTTTGCTATGTGGATCATTCTGCACTCTACAAAGTGCCCCACTGTATTCTCCATATACTAAAGGGCAGGTTTATTAACTTATTATTAGCTTGTTTAGATTTACAAACAACTTGTATCAATGCGGAAGGGCCCCCTTTGAAAAGCATTGAATGAATCCATTGCTGGTTTTACCAAGTTCAGTGTTGCTGCTGAACTCCCATACCTCATAGGAAAACTAGAATTGACTCTACAAACCAGGTTAATCCATTTTGACAAGTTGGCTTATTTAAAAAGAGTCAAAAGGTTTTGATAAATGTTGCAGTGTATTAAAAATAAAAACAAATTCTGATAGTCAGGATAGTGTTAATAAGTCTTCTAAAGTCAAACTGCTGAGAATCCATTGCTGTTTCCCAGTTTGAATTGTAATAAATCTGCCAAAAAAAACATTTGGTCTTCGTTTTTCTGCAATAATTTTTTCGGCATGTGCAAAACAGTACTTCATTATCAGTTGCCAGGGTTCATAATGTTCGCTTACATACCTCCATCTGCAACACTGGATGTCACAATATATTTATAAATACAGAGAAAGTAGAATTTCCCTGCTGGAATCTGTGTGTTTGTGTTTGCACAATTAAACCATTTCCTTGCGAGGGTAATGTACCATACACAGATTTTACTGGCAGCATTTACACATATTGCATAACTGCAACCCTGACCCACTGTCATTTTGTAAGATAGGATTTTCTTCTCTACACTATGTTATTTCCTTTCTGGGAACCGCTGTTTAACTGTTAGCCCTGCTGGATTGTGTCTTGTGCAAGCCTTGGAAATACTCCATATAGCCATCTAATTATTGACTTTATAGTGTTTGGACTGTTATTTAATTATATACTTGCTTTATATTGTTTTGACTGTAATTAAATGTTATATTTACTTGATAAAGTTTGGACTGTTATTTAATTATATATTACATTATACTGTTTTGACTATAATTTAATAATTTATTTACTTGACATAGTTTGGACTGTTATTTATATATATATATATATATATATGTCATGAATTCAAATTTGACTATTCCCCATCTAAAACCTGCCGAATTGGTATTTTAGCCTAAGTGGGACATCCTACAACCAATTTGGAGTCGTTTTGTGGACTATTGAAAATCACATTTTGTTTTTGGAGATTCAAGTTTGCAGGTCTATTCTATTCACCTGAATTTTAAAAAACTGATTTTTTTAAAATAAATTTTGGTTGTTGTTTTTTTTTTCGAGAAACTCCCATAAACTCGAAATTCGACCCTTGATAAATCTGCCCCTAAGAGTTGATTATTTTGGGCAAAATTCTAACTTTCAGTTTATTTTTTCGAGATTTATTATACTCCGACGCTGTAAATAGCCCGAAAATAAAACCTATCGAGGTCATGTAGAAGTCAATGACAGAGGTCCCTTGAAACATTTGAAGATGTTAAAGGGGTTGTTCACCTTCCAAACACTTTTTTCAGTCCAGAAATAAAGACGTTTTTCAATTACTTTCCGTTATTTATTTTTTACTGTTTTTCCAAAATCTAAATTTAAAGTGTAATGTCCCTGTCTCTGGTGTTTGAGTCTGGCAGCTCAGTAATTCAGGTGCAGAATCTGAACTGTTACAATTTTGCAAAATTTAGTTGATACATTTCTCAGCAGCATCTCTGGAATATTAGCAACTATTGTATCAATTCTAACAGCTGCGTTTAATTTAACTCAGAGATTCTGCTCAGCAGGGACAAAGATAAGAAACATATCAACTAAATGTATCAATTTAGAACAGTTTACAGGGTCAGCGACCCCCTCCCAGAGCTGCTTTAAAAGGTGAAAAATGACACTTTACACTTCAATATTAGACGGTGACACACAGAAAATAGAAAGTAATTGGGAAAAGTCATTATTTCTGGTGATCTATCTGAAAACAACTAGTTGTTTGAAGTTGAACAACCCCTTTAATAGCCTTCATGATGTTCGAGTTTTTTTGGGGGGTTTTGCTTGTTAACTCGATCAATTTGAGTTTTTCCCTGCCAAAAACTCGATTAATTCAAGTCTTCAGGTTAACCCTGAACTTGCTGATTCCACTTTTTTCCATTCCCAGAAACCATTTGAGTTGTGAATTCAATTGAGTTAATTCAAGGTATATAAAACTCTAAAATTCGACCTTTGATAAATAACTGATAAATAACTAACTGTATGATACACTATAACAGTTGTGTTCCAATGTTGTTTATAGCAAGTATATAAATTGGAACTGTGTATGGTACATAAAAGTCTGGAAAGAAAAATGTCATACTATTCGTAGTTCATTCGTATTAAAAGTAAAAATATAAAGAGCTGCTTAATTATACTGTGCATTCAGATGACCAAAACAGAGAATTCCAGATGGCACTATTTCTCATGCAGGGAGAAAAAAAAGCATATCAAATCTCAGTTTGTACCCTCAGGTGAGAGATTTTCATGTAATGTATTCAGAAACATGCTCACTTGTTCCACTCCTTGATCCTGTCTTATTCCTGTTTATGTCTGCTCTTTGCAACATCTATTATGAAATATTATGCCCTTGGTCTACTGATACAGTTCCGACAAATTGAAGTTTAGCAAGCAAGGTGCTTTATTTTCTTACTGCTATGGGTAAAGCCAGCAAATGTCTTAACTCTTCCTGGTTTCTGCAATAACCAACTAAGAATTCTGATGCTTATTCTTGTGTAAAAGTGGCTAACTTGTTGGTTACCGGAACTAAGCAAATCATAGTGTCTTTGGCTAAGAGGTTCATGTAATAAATACACATCAGATCCTAAAAACTCCCATCAACTCCCATAATGATCAATCAAAATTTGTTAAAAAAAAAATGTGATTTTCAAAAGTCCACTAAATTACTCCAAATTGGTTGCAGGAGGTCCCCCATAGGCTTAAACACCGTGGCGAACAGTCGAATTTAAATTCTTAAAGAGACAATACATAATAAATTTTTTAAAATTCTAATTTCGAATTTTGTTTTCAACTCAAATAGAATTTGGACTATTCCCTACACTAAAATAAACACAAAAATCAAATTTAAAAATTTTCATTTTCAATCGACCATTGATAAATCTGCCCCTAAAGGGTTGAATTTCGAGTTCATGGGAGTTATTTTAAACTCCCATAAACTCCCATTAACTCGACCAATTGCAATTTATTATAACAATCCAATTTTTTAAACTCGGGGGAAAAGGATTGACCCGCAAATTTGAATCAAATTAAAATCGAATTCGATTTGAGTTTTTAAAACTCAATTTAACTTGAATGTCAAGAAGGCTGCAAACAACTCCAAATTGATCCCCCAAGTCTTCCATAGGCTAAAACAGCAATTCAGCAGGTTTAAGGTGGTGAATTCTAATTCTTAAAGAGCCAGTGTATGATAAATTTCAAAAATCAAATTTGAATTTTAAAAAAAACTTGAATTGAATTTTACCAATTCCCTAGTCGAATTTGACAGTTTTGGCCATAAAAAAACTCGAAAAAAAATTCAAAATTCAAAATCGACCTTTGATATGAGTTAGTAATGACATCAGTATGTCAGTACTTTCTATGAATGTAGAAAGTCTGGCTCGTTCCACTCGTTTAATGGCTCTCAGAAGTGCCATGTCTATTCAGACTTTTTATCCAACCATGGATGAATTACTCTCCTCTTGTTCAATGGTGATAAAGTGTTGGTTCTTGAAACCCATTTTTTTATAGGGGTCGTTCACCTTGAAGTTACATTTTTAGTGTTATAGAATGGTCTATTCATAACAACTTCATAGTCCTGTCTCTCTTTCAAACCACTGCCTGGTTTCTATGGTAAATAAAATCTCAGCAACCAGATAGCTGCTGAAATACCAAAACGTAGAGTTGAACTAAAAGCTAAATATCTGAAAAACCTTTAAAAAATAAAGATGAATTGCAGATTTTCATAACATTTCGATGTCTAAATAATTCTAAAAGTGAATTCAAAGGTGAACTACCTCTTTAACCCATGAAATTGCTAGCAATAAGAAGCAGCTGGTAGCATGAAGCACTGATTAAAATGCTTAGTGTTCCATAGGCCTAGGGGGAAAGCATGCATGAGAAACGCAGAGGAGCACCAGAACCATTGTGCTTAATTATAGTGTGCCATAAAACTGTTGGGATTGAAAATCAAGATATAGGTGCTACATTGCACAAGTGCAGATGCCCATAGCAGATACTCAGATCTTAAAACTAATTGCTGATTGGTTGTTATGGGCAACTGCATTTTTAAATCAGTTTTAGCAATGGCCCTTGTGTTATGCATACTCAGGGCAGCCATTAGAAATCACAGGGCTTCGACAACCCCAGCACCCAAGCCCCACCCCAGATCCCTCCCACACCACAGTTAAAAGATCACACAGACATCAGGGCTAACAACAATAAATCCATCTCCAGACACAAGTTATAAAAAGCCATTGATGATAAGGGCCCCCTTATAAGTAAAAAAAAAAACTGTGGCACCAGAGCCCCCCATAAAAGTTTTTTAAAAATCATTGGTGGTCTATACGCAAAAAAAAAATGTTGATGCCAGAGCCCCCCATAAAAGTTTTTTTTAAAAAACATTGGCGCCAGGGCTCCTCCTTACAAGTTAAAAAGAAACATTCGGGGCCCCAGAGAATATTTTTTATAAGAAAAATTTATGGCAGGGACCTATAGAGTATTAAAATAATACATTGGTTGCCAGGGATTTAATAAGAAAACACACATTGGGGTTCAGTAGAACTGAACTCATAGGCTTCAGGACTTCAACTTCATCTCCTTTTGTGGCTTTGGGTCTTTTCGCAGCTTCAGGACTTCAAGCTCAGCTCCTTTCGTGACTTTGGGTCTTTTTTGCGGCTTCAGGACATGAAGTTCGGCTTCTTTAGTGACTTTGGGTCTTTTCGTGACTTTGAGACTTCAAGTTTGTCTCCTTTCGTGATTTGGGGTCTTTTGCGATTTTAGGACTTTAAGTTTGGCTGTTCAGCTCTTTGGGACTTCAGCGGTTCGGTACTACGGAAGATGGGGCACAGAATCGGTGAAAAGAGCAGCACATGCCATCAGGGGGTACAGTAGTATCCCCCGTGCCCCCCTGATGGCAGTCCTGTGCATACTGAATATTTCTTGGTGACTATATAACTGTATTCAGCAACTGAGAGAAGTTCCTAGATTTTGCAATAATATGGAATGTTAGGCTGGTCAGATACCAAAAGAGCACATTTTTTATGCCAGAAAAGCAGTTGAAGTGATAAGTGTCTTGTTTCAGAGGCGCTTGACAGGTATTCCTTCAGCCAGGATTGCAGTTTTACTTCAGTCATAAGTAAACTTCAAAATACCGTTCCAGTGCAAATTTATACTGAAGGAGGAAAGCATTTGAATGAAACTGAAATACAGATAGAAAAACAAGTTTTGGCATTTAATATGGACATCTGAACTTCTAACACAACTCGTGACATTTATACATTTTTTTTTCTTCCATGAAAATGCTTTCTACCAATTTAACAAGAGCTTTTTGGAAGCTAAGAAATGTCCCATTCAGTCAAATGTTTTTCAAACACAGTTTTGTCAAAAATAAAAAGCGTGGTCCATTGGTACATCACTGTGTCAAAAGCACAGACAATTAACCCCTTCCTTATATTGATACATTCAGTCTTTTTGTTGTCCTCTAACATGGCTAAGAGATTTATAGTAGTACAGGTATGGGACCTATTATTCAGAATCCTTGGGACTGAGAGATTTCTGGATAATGGATCTTTCTGTAATTTGGATCTTGATACCTTATGTCTACTAGAAAATCATGTAAACATTAAATAAACCCAATAGGATTGTTTTGCTTTCAATAAGGACAACTTTAATATTCATTTGAATCAAGTATAAGGTACTTTTTTATTATTACAGAGAAAAGGGAAATCATTTGGATTATTTAGATAAAATTGAGTCTATGGGAGATGGCCTTTCCATAATTCCTGGATAACGGGTTTCGAGATAATGGATCCCATACCTGTATTGGCTGTTCAGCATTGGCGGTCAACAATGTACAGAAACTCCTAGTTATTTGACTCTTGCTGTTGCCATTATGTCTCTCAAAATGCAGAGTTTATAGGTTGTAAAGCAGTTGCTTGAGAGAAGACAGTTCCCATGATATACTATAACATTTTCATTTAAGGAAGATTGTGGGGCTGAGATGAAGAATTTGGCACACATAGTTTCATATCTTTGCTCTATACCACATATGGTTATGCAAACACACACAAAAGAGAACATCTAGTGAAAAGTATCCTTACATTGTCGCTGTCTGACAGAGTGAAAAATACAAACTCCAAGTCCCCCGTCTGCTGAATAAGGAATGCTGATCCCTGAATTGCACTTTTATCCTCACTTCCAGGTGGCCTCGTCTTCTACCTGAACCACATTTATCAGCCCCCCCCAAGCTAATATCTCCCTAAAAAGGATTCTTCATGAACAATCATCTCCCTAAAAAGCCATCTCCATAAAAAGTCAGCCCTCTGAATAATCTGTATTAAGAAAACATAAATAATTAGAACTGTACACCAAATCCTCTAATGTGCAAACTCCCTGCTGCATTTATGTGCATTTTAGTCTAATTAGGTTATAGACATTAGAGGTCATTTACAAAGTACAGGGCAAAGGGAACAAACTGTCATTTTTTTTGCACATTGTCTTGCCCTGAACTACTGCTCTTCTTTGTGTTCCAAAATGAAGTGCAGAGACCTGGATATTCCCAATGAATACAGAGCGGCCTGCATTCAGCAATGCTGTGTTCATAAGAGGCTGTTGGCAGAAGAGTCGGAAGACACATAACGGTACCATCTCTTGCCTCCTACCTGAATGAAGAGCCACTATGGAGTCCTTACTACATGCCCTAAGGCAGACCTTACGACTGCCTTGCACCCTCAGGCACTGTGCTCTTGTGAGCGTGTGCTCCTTTTAGTGTTCTAGCACTTGCGTCAAAGGTCATAGTAAATGACCCCATTGACACCCATGATCTGGTAGCACTAAAAATAAAAAGCTCAAAAATATGAATATGCTAAATGAATTTAATATATGTTTAATTCATGTTCCAATTCTGTTTGATTAAATAATAACCCCTGTTGTAAAGTGTTGTAAAGACCAAGTTATGAACATTCTGTATTATTTGCAAATTGCTGATGGAATTACCACCTTTAATCTCTGATAAATGCCAATCAAAGTTAAAACTGGTGTAAGCCCTTACATTCTTCGGTATCGTATCCCTTGCTCCCATCCAAAGCAGAATTCCAATTTGTAATGAAGGTGGGAAACAGATACCACAAGCGCAGAGAACTGCTGCTAAAGGTGCCTTTAATTAACACATAACATGTTTCGAGCTACATGGGCTCTTTTTCAAGTGTCTCTGATAAATGTGCCAATTCTTTAAAACACTTTGCTGCCTGTCAGATAACATTCCTTGACAGTTAGGAAAGCTTTAATAAATAGTAAAATCTCAAACTGCTGGGAATCCCTCTGCATTCTCCTGTCTGATGTTTAATAATGTTTACCCCTCAGTATATTAAAATTCATCTTAGATGTATGGGACCTGTTTATTGACATGGAAACCTTCAGTGACTTCTCATAGCTTTATGTTTCACTGTAGACTATATTATTCCTCTTATCAAGAAACAGTAAGTAGATTTCAGTTATTTGTCCATAAATATAATAGTCAACAAGTGAGCTTGTCCTTATTTACAGTAAAGGTCGTTTGTCAACTGGATTTTAATTTAAATTTCACCCTGTCCTTTTGTGACTTTCCATCTTAGCCTGTCCCAGGCAAGCATATCGTCTTCCTTTTGCCTTTCTGTTACCTGCTTCATCATAATTAGTTTTTTTTTGGTAAGAAATATATGTCAAAGCTCAGCAAATATATACCGTATATACTCGAGTATAAACCGTCCCGAGTATAAGCCGAGGTACCTAATTTTACCTCCAACAACTGGGAAAGCTTATTGACTCGAGTATAAGCCGAGGGTGAGAAATGCAGCAGCTTCTGGTAAGTTTCAATCTCGTTTTTGGATGACTATTCTTAGGCGCCGGCTACTATTCTAAGTCGCCGGCTACTATTCTTAGGCGCTGGCGAATATTCTTAGGCGCCGGCGACCGTTTTTGCGCTTGACCCAAGTATAAGCCGAGGTAGAGTTTTTCAGCATATTTTGGGGGCTGAAAAACTCGGCTTATACTCGAGTATATACGGTACAATAGGAAACTCAGATGACAAATGGAAAAAAAAAAAAAACCACGAGCAAACACAAACTCCTGCAAAGAAACATTGTAAGTAATCTTATAAAAGTCTAAAACGATGGCATTATTGAATAACATTTAAACAGAACCTATTAAACCAGAAATGCTGACTGTGGTATAAACTACACTTGAAAAGTTGAAAAATGCAAGAAACGTCTCACTTGCAAATATATTCACATTTTTATAAATAGCATCTACTCCCGCTAACACGCCTAATCACATATGCTGACACTGCACAATTGTAGAAGAGACTATATCAAGGCATTATATCTGACAAATGGAAACGGGCAGTGCAGGGGACAAATATATCTTACTAAACCAGTGAGCTATTTTAACCCCATCCATGTACAATGCAGGTATAAAGATAATGTAGAATGTTATGTTCACTGGTTCCCAAAGGAACTGCTGTGATTGGTGCATCTGATATCATGTAGTCAGGTGGTGTGAATACCAGAGGGCGCATTAAGAAGAATAAATCCATAGCGACAGTGATCACAGAACTTGACAAGAGGAAACCAACCTTAGTTTTATCTAATTAGCATCAGATCTATCTGTTTTTGCTTTTCAGTGGTCGTGGATTTTTTCTAGCTTAGTAATTATCAAGTAGAAGCTTCTATCTTATTACAGAGGAAAAGTGAAACGTGAAGAAACGTTGTAGTTTCAAGATTTCAGAATAACGGGTTACTAAATAGATCCCATATTTATGTAGATCTGCTGTTATTGGGTAGGTGTCTGTATTTTTTGACCCTTCTGTAGTTGTGCATTTAGATGATTTGAGCAAAGGGATATGTTACATGTGTTCGTTTATATTCTGGTAACGATACCGCAGTAATATCATGACTGTGACACGTAACATCTCCCCATAGCCTTCTTTTTTTCTGTACAAATTATTGCATCCATGAGGGATTACAATATATTGGGAACTAAGATATGGGTAATCTAGTGCAATAAGGGGCACATTTACTTAGCTCGAGTGAAGGAATAGAATAAAAAAAACTTCGAATTTCGAATGATTTTTTGGGCTACTTCGACCATTGAATTGGCTACTTTGACCTTCGACTACAACTTCGACTTTGAATCGAACGGTTCGAACTAAAAATCGTTCGACTATTCGACCATTTGGAAATACTGTCTATTTAAAAAAAACTCCGACCCCCTACTTCGCCAAGTAAAACCTACCGAACCTCAATGTTAGCCTATGGGGAATGTCCCCATAGGCTTTCTAACAAATTTTTGGTCGAAGGAAAATTGTTCGATCGATGGATTAAAATCCTTCGAATCGTTCGATTCGAAGGATTTAATCGTTTTACGAATTGCGGTAAATCCTTCGACTTCGATATTCGAAGTATTTTACTTTGACAGTAAATGTGCCCCTTGTGTATCTGGCATTGCTTAATTATAGTCTTATCTAAAAAAAGAGAGGTTTAACAATGCATATCCCAAGGCCTCATGTCTTATAATACATAAAATTTTCTTCAAATGCATACATATTTAAAAACAGGGGTTTTAAGTCATAAACATATTGCTAAGCCTCCACAGCCACTTGTAGGGGGTCTTAACTATTTACCTCTACTCATATTTCATATGACATGCATTAAACATACAGATCACCCTCCGCACCCCTAACCTTTTATTGGTTTAGATTTCCAAGACCAACACATGTGTGTCACATTACTATTAAAGAGAAGTTGTGTCTGCTCCTGCTGAAACTTCACACACATTATCTTGTAGTAGTGTGGGACCATCAGTCTTGGGGCCTTATTTATCAAAATCTGAATTTTTCTGAGTTTTTAGTTTAAAAGAGTTAGAGCAAACTACAATCCATGATTTTATCTTATTTATTAATAAAAAAAAAAAGCATGATTTAATCGGATCAGGGACAAACACGATAAAATCTGATTCGTCTGAAAGTTTTTTTCCCGAATCGCTCAATGTTCCCAAAAAAGCCAGAACTTACTGGATTTTTGCCCAAAAAGTCCAAAATAAATTGGAAATTTTCTGGCGCAGACCACAAAAACTTCCACATAGGGTTGGGACGTCTCCCATTGACTTATATACAACCTTGGCAGGTCTGAGGAATTGGTTTTTTTAGATTCAGACATTTTCCATCCTCCGGGTATAATAAATCTTGAAAAATTCTAGTTTTTTTTTCCCCACTAAAAATTTGGATTTTTTTTTATAGTTTTTGGCATTCAGACTTTAATAAATAAACACCCTGGTGTTTTCCCACAACCCCTGTTCATTTTAGTCTTGATGGCTAAGGATATATAAGCACATTTAAACCATACAGTATATCAAGATGTAGCATTGTTTTCAAAGAAGGAGTAAATGTGATATTGTTTTTAATATTACATGCTGATTTGTTTATTGAATTAAGTTTTTTTTATTTCTATACCTATGCTTTTTAATTTGTATGATTTTGCCGTGGGTTTTTGAGGTCGCTTTTTTTATTTCCTGCAATGCCACTAAAGCACCAGTTTTCCGATATTCCTTGATCTCTGTGAAAATGGCATATACCACCGTAGCAATCCTTTAGATGGGATTTTTTGAAGTCGCGTCATGCACTGCTGTGAGCCTTAACAGATCAGTTGTATAGCTTCTCTGCTGCTGTGTTAAATGTATACAACATATGTTCAAATAAAAATGGCAGGCTCCCTGCTGTACAGGATGCTTACCTGTCTCTGGAATCTGTCTTGTTTAGATGGCTTATTTAACTGCATGAAAAAAAGTCATACAGTAGTTCAGGAGACATTAAAATATACCAAAATGTTATTCCTTTTTCAACTATTAGAAATAAATATATTTCGGGCAGGTCCGGACTGAGAATTAAAATAGGCCCTGGCATTTCCAATCAGCCCACATAGAGGCCCAACCAGCCTCCACCAGCCCACTTAATACTGACTTTCTATGGGACCTTATAGCATCCCCTCTGGCATTTGCCAGAACTCACAGATTGCCAGTCCGGGCCTGATTTCGGGTTCCGTTCCACTAGAGTATCTTTTGGTCATAACATGGCTTCTTTCTGGTGCTGAATCAAGACAATACCTTGAACTTGTTGTTAACTAAACTGGCAAACATTACCTGATTTTGTTAATAACCTTATGTAGCCACCTTATTGAGAAAATCCAGGTCCCAAATATAGCAGATAAGGAATCCCATATGTATATTATTAATCGGGATTAATAATTGATTGATTAGGGCACAACTGTCTGTAAAATGATGTTAATATAAGCCACCTTAGCTGCTTTAAGTCTCCAGTTGCCTTCCTGTTCCTGTTGACAATATCCAACTGTGATATATTTTTTTTTTTGGGTTTTCCAACCTTCTTGCATTGCCTTAATTCAATATTCTCCAATTTAATATTAGGTGCCTAACGCACATAACAACACAATCTAAGATGGAGTTTCCCAGCTTGGGCAAGCAGAGCCTCTGCCCAGATTCTAACTATAAAATACCATAATATGACCACATTACTCAATCTGAAAAATAAATGAGGTGTTTATATTGATGTAAATGCCTAGGAATGTAAAAAATACAGAGGAACAATTCTGTTTCAAATGAATGTTGTTGACAGAGAAATTCGGATCAGGAAAGAAGGATAATTGTGAGGCAGCAGCCATCCACTCTGGGGCACAGACCATTATGTGACAATGCCTGAAGCATGACTGGAGGAGATGAAGATATTCTGCGCCGGAGGATTATTTAAGATATAGTTATACAGCTTAACTTTGAGGGGGTGGCTTTGCTGAATTGTTGACATTTCTGCTTGCTTTAGTACTTCATGGTACTATTCAAACTCAGCGATTCTGCTTAGTCAGATGATTTCAAGGATAAATAATAACATTTACTGAAACTGAATTTTTGCTTGAGGTAAACATAAATTGCTTTTTATGTTCCGAAATGCTGGCAGAATTTTCTTTCTGTATATATTGAAAATAACAATCACATAGTGATAGTGGCAGACTTGTCAGTCATTTCAGAGTCTGAAGACATTTAGAACTGATGTCCTTTAACTGGATGTTCAATAAAAGTAGCCAGATGCTCTTTTATGTAACTAATATAAAGCGTGTTTATTAGCATGGGCTGGCTGCAGTGTTACTACCTGTGAATTCAGATCCAACAAGGAGACTGCAAGCTGGCAGCCTAGCCCTACAGTAAGGCTAGAGGCAGAGGTCTCCTAACATAAGGCAAACTGAGAAAGCTTCTTGCCCCCTCAGTGGGTGGCATTGAAAAGGCATGGGGCTAGAATTGTACCTACCTAGAGGGCTTTATGAGTAATGATCTTTACAGCACTCTTTTACAGCCCCAGGCTTTCCTGGATTTCCAATGTCGCTTAAAATCACTTTGTAAATGAAAAGCTTGTTGCCTGAATCTTTGTACAGCAGAAATGACATGGCAAGTACTGTGGGAAAGAACTGATCAAAGTGTTACATTTAGGGCATTTTGAGGGAATTATTTTGGATGAGATCTAGGAGTGCCCTAGAGTTTTAAAGGACGGTTCACAAGTTTGAGTAAATTAATTGTAAGATTTTGGTGGCTGTTGCAATAGTCATGTGTCATTGAATTAAATAAAAGGGCTAAAAGGCGACTATAGAAAATGCATCGCCGCGTGTGCATTAGCACAGGCGACTTTGCATTGTAGCCTATGGGGAAAAACGCAGAGGCAGTTTGGGGAGATAGTCGCTCAAAAGACGAGGTGATTAGTCGCCAGGCGACAAAATCTCCCCGAATCTCCTCGTGTGGCCTTACCCTAAGAAGGGATATGCAGTAAGCTCTTGCTGGTAGCCTATCCTGCTTGATTTTTAATCCAGGTGTAAAGTGCAGTGCTAAGTATTTCAAACGAATGAGAGATAATATGTGCTATAGTAAATAAATGCATGCTGGAAGAAGCCCCAGTATCAAGGGGATACCAGAAAAACTTCAATAAAAATTCAACACTCCAAAAAAATGTACATATGCCAAACCTACAGTCTACGGCCTTACGTATTTCATGCCCTAATGTCACTGCCTATGACCTAGTGCTATTTCGGCATGAAAAGGGCAAGGCTGTAGACCATAGGGTTGGCATATATACATTGTATCATGTAGTACATTTTTTAAAAAATGTTTTTTTGTGGAGTGAGGAATGTTGTGTTGTAGTAGAGTGCAGTGCTGTCAGACACATGGGAGCCCTGTACATATAGTAAGTATAAGGTTCTCTAGTGCCAAGTGTCTCCAATGCTCACCAGTTGCTTTACATGGCATTTTGTAATTTTGTAGAAAAAAAATCTGAGAGCATTCATGATATCTTGTATGTACATTTTTATTTATAAAGTGCTACTTGAGAATGAAGTACTGTACAGCAGAACAGTAAATTAGTAGAACAAGTGGGGTCATTACAATAATAAATACAAATAAGTACAAAATACAATATAAATAAATACAAAGCACAGTTACAGTAAAGATTAAAATCTTAGCTTCAAGGAGACAATAGGTTGGCAGTCCCTGCCCCATGCAGTTTATAATCTAAATGCAAGGGTAATTTACAGACACAAATAGGAGGAAATTAGGTGCTGTACAGTGGCATAACTACCAGGGGAGGAGGGGTTGCGATTGGACCAGGACCCGCACCCGTGCAGGGCCACCCACGGATCGTGCTCTGCTGCAGTGGGTGGGACCAGGGTGGCCAGAAAAGGTGGCAACCCTAGTAGTAATGTGGAGTGCAACCAAGCGGTTGGTCTAAATAGAGCAGAAGATTCAGCCAGGAACATATTGTGACAAAAGACATGTATAACTCTCTAAGATGCTGGTGAGTCTATGGGCTGTGCTACAGGTATATGCGGAGTAAATCATCTTGTACATGGGGCCAAACCATTGTTACCCAAACAGGGACCACAGAGCAGTACTATGGTTGCCTGCCATAGGTCATCTGGTAGTTACCAGGCCATATGTAAAGCTGCCTAGTAAACTTGCAACTACAGATGGAGCAAACTGTCTACTTAGTTATGGCTCACCATGTCACTCCAGTTTATTGATTATAGTCATACATTTTTACGGTTAGATATATGAGCCATGCCAGTCTGTGATTTAAAAACAAAATTTGCTCCATCTGTGAGTTCAAGTTTAATGTTTCAGATTCAGTTTCCATCCTAAAGCAGAAGCTTGTCTTAAAATAAACTATTATTCTAAAACATGGGGAGGCACATTTATCAAAGGTCGAATTTCAAATTCACGTGAGTTTTTAAAAACTCCCCTTAAGTCCCATAAATTTGTCCAGTCAAAATATATTAAAAAAATCAAATTTTTTAAACTCGAATGAATGAAATCGACCCAAAAATTCGAATCAAACTCAATTCGAATTTTAAAAACCTGAACAGATTTTTTTCAACGAAAAAAATTTGAATGTCAGGAAGGCTGCAAACACCTCAAACTTGATCCCTGGACCTCTCCCATTGACTTAAACAGCAATTCGACAGGTTTTAGCTGGCGAATAGTCGAATTTGAGTTCTTAAAGGGGCAAAGTATGATAAATCTCGAATTGGAATTTTTAAAAAAACTTTAATTTGAATAGCTCCCTAGTCGAATCTGATAATTCTGACCAAAAAAAAAAAAAAAATAAGAAAATTCGAATTTTGAATTTTCAATTGGACCGTTGATAAATCTGCCCCTTAGCATTTGGTGCTTTTTTTAAAAAAATCTTTTTCATGTTTTTTTTATAAAACACTGCATTTTTATTTAAAGCTGAAGTGAGTTCTTAGATTTTTCTTCTTTGAAATTCTTCTTTGCCATTATGAAGATGTTGATCACAAGTCAATTGGCTATTTACAATTTATTTAATACAGCGAAAAAGATATCAGTATATCTGTGAAATTTTGCTTTACTGTGTGCAGACCTTTCTTTCTTGGTAACTAATAGGCTTGGGGCTGAAGCCAGCTAACTGGTGCACTCCAATTACATTTCAAGTGGCAAGAACTGGAGATGAGCAAAAAAAAAATGCTTTCAAGAAAATGAAGTCCTTATCCTTAAAAAACCCAATAACTTGAAAGAAGCAGAAGTGCGGAACACTCGGAGAAAATCAAGCCTAGGAAGCTGCATCCATAACGTAATCTCCTTTATTGTAGCAGTTTAAATTACAAAGCAACCAAGGCTGAAGGACACACCAGCCTTATGAGTTTGCTGCAGAGGACTCTTGAACACAGACACCTGATGGCTCCTGTTAGCAGGCAAGAACATAGAATGAATCCATGGGCAATCAGAACACCATACTTACCTTGCCATCCAGTTTGAGAAGCAACAAAATGTCTTTTCCAAACTATAATTTAAGTACCTAATCCCAACAATGACAGTACATGATTCGTAGGCCATAAAAAAAATTATAACAATCTATACAAAAAGTATAGATTTTTGGGTTTAGGGATAAAATGGCAAACTGGTTACATTTACATCATTTACATACATCTCATATTTTCAGTGATGACTAATATTCTATAATTGCAACATTGGTACATCTAATAAGTACTGTAAAACATGTTTATTCATTCAATATATATTTGCCCCTGAAAGTCTAGCTAGACTAATTCCTGGGCACTCTCTGTGGTTCCTCTATCCTGTGTTTCTTTTTATTCTTGTGCCATTTTTTTGGCCCTGCTTATGTCCAACCTGAATATCTTTTAGGTAGCGCTAACAACTAATATATCATGACTTGCGTGACCTTTAGCGGATACACCTGTGTCAGTTAATACATTCAAGCCATTTTTGCACGTATTTATAAATTCTAAGTTTTGCAAACCTGATGTGACTCTTCCAACAGATGAAAAAGTAATGGCGTAATATACAAAAAAAACCCAAAAAACAATGGGTGCAAACGTTTTCCTGAAAAACTCTACTGTTTTGGGTCTGGCTGTACTCTACACCATGCTCCACATTAAACATCCAGTGCAAGTGTAGCTTTGGTTGATGCTTGCCATAGGGCTGGAACGGCTCCCTAATTTACTAGAGACATGCAGGAGCCGAAGAGGCGATGACTATGTTCCTCCCCCCTCCCTCCTATAATGAATATAGTGATGCAAAATGCAGGCATTGCTCTCTTAATTGGGCACACACAAGTCTCTGTACTCCAAAACATACCTGAGGCAATTCTTCTTCAGTGTGGGGAGCAAATTGAAAAGAGCATGGTGGATTGCACCTGTTTTTTGTACTTTGCGCCTTGCCCCAGAACTGTGGGGGTTCTTTCCATCTGAGTGCTCTGCTACCTTATAGTTTCATTTCCCCACAGATCCTGTGGGCTGCCCTGAGCCAGTGCATTTCTTACAAAAGAGGTGTAAAAAACATGTTTTTTTTATTTGCTATAAAGTAAAGTAGTATCTGACTTTGCTTGTCCTTTAAACACAAGTCCAGCACTGATGATAGTTTCCTAGAATCCTCAAACAGATCAGCCTGCTGGAAATTCATTTGGTATTCCTCATTTTGGCCTTTGAGAAATCAGCTCTATAATAACACATGCTTTAACGTTTACAGAATGGAAAGGAAAGAGCCTCAGGGACACAAGGAAATGCAAACCATTTGTTAAGCTAAATCTGTGCAGAAAGAATTGTTTTTTCTTGTTATAAAACTATTCATTAAATATGATAACAGGAAACGTGGCAGACCCCGATAGCTGGACAACTAGTCTGACATTTAAAACATACATGACAAACATTATACAGATCCTGGGAATAAATAAATATTGGCCTATCATGTTTGGATACCATTTGTTTTCCGTTTGATAATGTTTGTTTTTTTGCTATGATCCAGCGCTATTAAGCAAATCCTGCTAGGGGCTGTCCTTTTTAAAGGAACAGTTAAAGGAGAACTAAAGCATAACTAAAGAAGTAGGCTAGAAATGTCTCCAAAGATGCCCCAGTAGCTCCCCATCTTCTTTTCTGCGGATTCACTGCACATACTCTGTGCTGTTGTCACTTACTGAGCTTAGGGACCCATTCACAATATACAGTACACATAGAATAGAAATGTCACAATATAAAGCTGATTAGTAATTAATACAGATAATTACCAAATGGCAGCACAGAGACCAGTGCAACTAACAAGAGCATTTATTAATCAGCGCTGTAGCATCAGCTTATATTACAGACCAACCTCATTTTCTGCTTGATAATTAGTGACAACCCCTAAGCTTAGCTTCTCACCAGCTGCTCAGAGCCCACTGATCATGTGAGTGTCACAGACACTTTCCAAGATGGTGACCCCCTGTGACAAGTCTGAAGTCCTGGATCACTGCTGTTATTGACAAGCTGAAACTTTAGGCTGGTGCAATGAGTTCAGTATATAAAAGATGCCATTTTTAGCTCTATTAATTTTTAGGGCTTAGTTGTCCTTTAAGGGCTAATCTACAAACTGCTGAACTGCAATGTAATCCGCATGCATGCATACATATACCAGTAGCATTACTTCTGAACATATTCATTGGTACTGAGAATAAAAGCCTATGCTGCCCATATTTCCACTCATGTTAAGTCCTTGTTCTCTCAAAGCCCCACGTTGAGCACCAAATGTAGCACAATTCCAAGTCCTTAATGTTCCAAACTCACAAACGAAAACAAATTGCTGAACACAGCAGTCGTGCTTTTTGAAGTATTCTCCATAGTGTGTCTGTCACAGATGTTCCAGGCTTTGGAAGCGAGAGTATGTTTCCCGAAAATGTATGAAAGACAAGTCTACTTTTATTCAACTGTGTATCATGATTTTTGCTGGAATGTGATCAAATTCTTTCTTGCCTGGTTATTGATATAACCACATTTAGATAGGTAAAAACATGTATGGGACCTGCTATCCAGAATGCACAGCGCCTGGGAATTTCTGTATAAGGGATCATTCTTTAATTTGGATCTCCATACCATAAGTCTAGTTTAAAATGTAAATATTAATAATTGCTTTTCCTCCAATAAGGATTAATTATATCTTAGTTGGGATTAAGTATAGGGTACTGTTTTATTATCACAAAGAAAAAGTTCTTTTAAAAATTAGAATTATTTGATGAAAACAGAGTGTATGGGAGATGGCCTTCCTGTAATTCGGAGTTTTTTGGATAACAGGTTTCCATATATAGATTCCATACCTGTAACATGTTTTTTTATTTAATATACTTATTTTCACTCAGTGGCTTACTTGACGATAACAGTTAATTATTTATAGCCCATGATAATCTTTTGACTAATGGAGTCCCTTAAGCTGGCCATAGATGCAAAGATCCGACCGCATGAATCATCGTATGATCGGACTTTCCCATCTCCCGACCTGCCGCTAACCATTCTGATCAAATAAAGTAGAAAAGAACAGGTGAGCCGATGTTCTGCCCCTGACAGCAATCGTACGAAAGTTATGTCCGACCAAAGCTGGTCGAAAGTCGTACGATCGGCAATACATGCAGAGATATTATCGGCAGCCAACATAAATCTTTTAACCTGTCCGATCGACCAAACGATTCGTAAGATCTTTGCGTCTATGCCCAGCTTTATGTTCTGTGCTGAGAACATAAAAACTTCTTTGTTACATTTAGGGGCAGATTTATCAAGGGTTGAATTTCGAAGTGATGGGAGTTTTTTTGAACTCCCATAACTTTTAAATTCGAATAAAAAAAGACCAATCGAAATTTATTAAAGAAATCAAAGTTTTGGGTGAATACGCTGAATAGGTGAATCGTTTGAATCAAAGTTTTAGCGCATTCGATCAAATTCGAATTGAAGGATTTGCCCAAAAAAACTTAGATTTTTCCACCAAATCACTTCAAATAGGTTCTAGGAGGTCTCCCTTAGGCTAAAATAGCAATTCAGCGTCGAAGTTTTAAAGAGACAGTACAGTTCGATATTCGAATAGTCACATTTTTTTCGAATTTTGACCTATTCAATAGTCGAAGTACACAAAGATAGCTTGAAATCTGCCCCATAATGTAAAAAAAAATTCTATTTATCATTCTAATTGTATCAGACATTTAAATTCCAGCACTGTGCCACATAATAGCTTAAAAAAAGGAAATGTAAAATGAATGTGAAAGAAAAGCAAAATTGGGATTTTACTTAAAGAAAAAAAACCTTTTTTCTCCCCCTTGCCTTTATATAATGAACGTTTGTAAGAAAGAAATCTGCAAATTGGGATCCCTGCTGACTTTTCTGGTATTTGAATTTGCAAAATGTGTTCTCTGAATGGATGAGAAACTTTGCATTTTTAAGCTGCCAAGTGCGAATCCGTGCAAAATGAGCAGATGTTTTATGTTTCATTTGGTAGCATCTGAAACCGCTGGTGGCATCACGGTTCTTTCATAACGTTTGAATGTAATGCATTCTGTCAGTCTTAAAATAAATGACATTTGTAAAGCTTTTTTTCCGATGCATTTATCACACAGAAATTTTAGCTTTAAAATGTGTATATATAGCTTTGCGGTACACACCAGCAGTATCATAATGGTTGTTCTTTCCAGTATTGAGTGCTATTATGTTTCCCAAGAGGAGGTACGGATGCCCTACAGTGACGCCTATTAAAGGTTAAACTTGTTGCATTTGGAAAGAAAAAAAAAATAAAGTATTTAGTGGTAAAAGGATACAATTGCATGTCAAGTTTCTTTTATTTGTAACAAAGTAATAAAGTAGGAATAAAGTAGGAATACAATATTTTGTGAGCACTAAAAATCAGACCTAAAGGGGCCGATTCACTAACTTCGAGTGAAGGATTCGAAGGTAAAAAACTTTTTTTTTTTGGGCTACTTCGACCATCGAATGGGCTACTTCGACTACGACTTCGAATCAAAGGATTTGTAGTAAAAATCGTTCGACTATTCGAAGTCGAAGTACTGTCTCTTTAAAAAAAACTTCGACCCCCTAGTTCGCCATCTAAAACCTACCGAAGTCAATGTTAGCCTATGGGGAAGGTCCCCATAGGCTTGCCTAACTTTTTTTGATCGAAGGATATTCCTTCGATCGTTGGATTAAAATCCTTCAGAATTATCCTTCGATCGTTCGATCGAACCATCAGCGCTAAATCCTTCGACTTCGATATTCGAAGTTGAAGGATTTTAATTCCTAGTCGAATATCTAGGGTTAATTAACCCTCGATATTCGACCCTTAGTGAATTGGCCCCAAAATGTTATAAACTTTATAATACACAAAAGCCATGAATATCTTGTAAATTATATCCTTATAAACGGTGAGTTCTGATGTCATCGGTTATAAACGATGAGTTCTGATGTCATCTCTGTCACATGATGTGTGTATTATAATAAATAAAGTACTCCCAGTTGTAAAATATGAGGATATTAGAAGTAACCTTGGAGTTCCATTGTCGTGAAACTCCTCGGTAACTTATAATATCCTTATATTTTACAAGAGGGGGTACTTTATTCACTATATAATGACCAACAGAATGAGATTGTAATGTTATTTCTTATTTCTCTATGTGACACTTCCTGTATCTCTCCCCTTGTCATCAGTCCTAGCTCAGTCAACAAAAACAATTATTCAGATACAGGTATGGGATCCATTATCCGGAAATGCGATATCCAGAAAGCGCTGAATTACGGAAAGACCATTCCCATGGACCCCATTGTATTCAAATAATCCATTTTTTTTAAAATGTTTTCCTTTTTTTCTGTGATAATGAAACAGTACCTAGTACTTAATCCAAACTTAGAAAAATGAATCCTTATGGGAAGCAAAACCAGCCTTGGGTTTTGCTTTCCATAAGGATTCATTTTTCTATGTTTGGATTGCATTGGGTTTATTTCATGTCTACATGATTTTCTAGTAGGCATGAGGTATGAAGATCCAATTAATGGGAAAGTCCATTATCTATAAAAAAAAACCCCCAGGTTCCAAACCTCAAATTTATCTAGTTGGGATTTTTGGGGCAAAAAAAAAACATTTTTTGAGATTTATTAAACCCCGTTGATGCAAAACCTCCAAAACTGAAAATCTGCCATCTGCCATAAGTCAATGGGAAATGCCCCTATCTCAATTGGAAGTTATCATGGTTTGTGATGGATGTAGCCCATTAATCTGATATTTTAGGGGTTTTCAGGCAAAAAATCGGGTGAATTGGAAAAAAGTCCGGAAAAATCGCGTGATTTGGTTTTTTGCCCGTTTTTATCAGGTGTTTCTCTGATCTGATTTATTTGAGTTATTTTATTAATAAATAAGGCAAAATCTTTTTTAATTTAAATTAAGATATATTCAGATTTAAGTAAATAACCCCCTAATGTCTACTTGTCCATCATGTCTATTACTCTGCCATAGGAGCAAAGAGTAGTGCAGCCCCTACTTTACTCCTACCTCTTTCTATGTGGGCAATACTCCACCTCTGCAGCTGCAATAATTGTTGCACAATAGATGTTGATACAAATTATGCAACATATCAATGTAACACATGCCTTCATTCTAGAAAGGCTTGTACCTATTTGCAAAGGTACTGGAATTCTGGGAAAAGGATGTATTATGGAAATTAACAAGGTAAACTAAGCTAAGTTTTTGGACTTTGTCCTTTGCTAATAGTTAGTTATTGAGACTCTATAAAAAACACAGCAGTCAGAATGCCTAAAGGCCACTATTTGTTCCCTTCATTGTCTTGGGTTATCTGGTTGCTGGCTTCTATATCAACTCTTAAATGCTCCCTCTTTTGGTATAATTACGTGAAGCCGTCGGCTAAGTCTACCAGTCCCAGACAGTCCAAAGAAGTCGGCATAGTCTACCAGTCCTAGGGCACAGGGAGAGTGTCTAACAACTATAATTTTCTTTGAAGAGAGATGGGAATCATAATGGATGGCTACCCAATGACTGCCAGTAGCACGGTTCTTGTGTCACTTAAAATTAGGGCTACATCGAATCCATTTTAGTATTTGGCCAAATCACGAATGCTTTGTGAAATCTGAACCCTAATTTGCATATGTAGGGGGAAAGAGAAAAAAGATAAAACAAAAATTGACTTACAAGTTTGTGTGATGACAAGTTATGTGATTTTTTGGATTTGGTTTGGCCAGGGACTTCGATGCTGCCAAATCTGAATCCTGCTGAAAAAGTCCAAATCTTTTCTGAATCCCAAACTGAAACATCCCTACTTAAAATATGCATGGTCAAACTTTTTGTCCAAGATCATGGGCTGTGGACCAATTACAATACTTTCCCACTGGAGAGATCCATAGCAGTTTTGGACATTTTATGCACTTATTCTTTTTTATGAAGTATATTAGCCATAGCCTTGTTGTAAAAACAGACAAAAAAATAACAATAATATAAATGCCAATATTTGTTTCTGACTGTATACGCATTTTATTTTCATATTTTGAAGCTTTAGAATTTATTAGGAAATTGATGTTATCTCTAATAATAAGTTTGCGTTGAGCTCTGCAATGCTAATATCATTATCCTGATACAAATCAGCTCACTTGTGTATTAGTAAAAGTACCACGTTATTTGCTTATTTCTGAGAAAATGCAAATGATGGCATACAATATAATTGTGATTTATGGCGGAAACAACATCGGCATGCTTGAAACCCTTCTCAGCATTGCCTACATTTTCTTTATGAGATATGGCTTTTAGATCATTGATTAAAATGAAATCATTTTGTTTTCTCTTGGTTTGTTCAAATTAGAATATAGAAGCCACAAATAAATTCCCATTTTTTAAACAGAATGCTAAATAGGAATGCTGTATTTCTAAACATATTTACATTTATGAGGAGCTGCCTGCACAGCTGCACTCTTGTGTCTTTCTGTTAAGTACAATTTCCTAATATTTATCTGCACAATGATACACAGCCTATATTTACATGTGACTGGG
Source organism: Xenopus petersii (assembly GCA_038501925.1). Lineage (NCBI taxonomy): Eukaryota > Metazoa > Chordata > Amphibia > Anura > Pipidae > Xenopus > Xenopus petersii. The sequence goes on from CM076682.1 coordinate 136,866,094, forward strand.
TTTTCTACAGTATCAGCAGCTATGGGTATTTACTGCAGTATAGTCCCACAGTGTGCCACCTCTGTTCTAGGAGTTTAGAGGATAGAAGTGTAAAAAATTCAACTTTTCCACAGTGGGTAAATAAGATTGATCACAAAGTAGTCTGCAATAAATCACTCTGGTTTTGTGGTCTGATATATATACAGTGTTCTCTTTAATCATCATCATCAAGTCTTACGAATTTTGTTTTTTAAAATGCCACCTTTAAAAATTCATCTGCAGTTTTACCCAAGGCTCCCTTGTGGCTTCTTCAGACTTGCATATTTGCACAATAGTAACTTTGTCTAATTCTACTGTACTGTGGATGCACAAGTATAGATAGCAGCAAGGGAACCTCAAGAAATACTAAAAAGATGGTGGTGTGGTGCTAGGTAAGAAAGATCCCTAGAAGGTGCAATGTTTTCAGATGGGGAGCACTGGTTCAGGGAATAATATTAGTGATTTTAGACACCGCTGGGTGCCTAACATATTGTCACCCCTTATCGTATTACCCTATCCTTGTCCTTTAAAGTCATGTAGCTATGTTTTTTTTTTTTTGGTGTTTGTGTTGGGACATTGCAGTGGTGTGTTCCCAGTATCTATATTATTGGGCAGCATGAATTCTGCTTTATTTTCTCACATGAAAGGCTTATGCCCTCCTTTCCACATAACAGTAAAGCTTAGCTTCTGGCTAGCGGATTTCCAGGCTTGTCGTTCCGTTAGAATAAACAGCGAGCACCAAGGAGCTATACTTTTCTTGAACTTCTTCTTTTTCAAATTACCAGGGCTGAAATGCACAGTAGAGTGAAAACATTCAAAAGTTTGCCTTTTCACTCTACTGCACATACTGTAGACCCCAGGATTTTAAGAAAAGAAGACGTGAAAGAAGAGGATCGCTCAGTGGTGCTTGCTGGAGGAGCCCACGTTTTGGCACCCCCCAGTGATTGTTGTCTTTCCTTATGCTTTAAAGGAGATGGAAATCTAGTCGGCGCAAACCCCCCTACCCCCCTCCCGTTTGTTGCCCACCCTCCCTCCTCCCCCCTGGCCTACCCGTCCCGCTGGGCAAATGCCCCTAACTTGTTACTTACCCTTCTGCGCAGGTCCAGTTCAGGGAGTTCTTCCACGCAATCTTCTTCCACGCAATCTTCTTCCTGCTGTGAACGGCGTTTTGGCACATGCGCAGTAGGATCATTTCGCCAGTACGGATCTACTGCGCATACACCAAAAGTCACGTGCATGCGCAGTAGATCGTACCAGCGAAATGATCCTACTGCGCATGCGCTTGACAGCACAAGCAGGAATGCCACAAAAGAGCAGTTTTTAGGCAAATAAAACATCCTAATGCAAATTCAATTGATAAGGAATGTTCTGTACACAGTTATGTTTTCCTGTTAATGAAAAGCTTGACTTTGGTTTCTTCATTTTGGTACTTTCTGAAGCAAATCGAATACTCCAGAGTTTGTGTCCTCTGGTATTAGCAGAATAAAGTGAGAACAGCTGTTTTTTTTTTCATATTTATCAAAGGCAGCATCTGTAACAGTTAAAATATATGTGATGCAAAAGACTGTATCTTTATGACCATTTCAGTTTCTCTCCCTAAGGAACAACAAATATCTGCAAATTAAAAACCCTGTGTCAGACAGCTGTTATCTTTCATTTACTAAATCTGGCTGAACTTTTTTTTTAAGATACATTTGGATGTGAGATGTTGCAAACTGTAGTTATTGCAGTGTAATATGTTTTGTGGTAATTGGAAAGAGGTAATACAATATGATTTCTGCAAAACAAAAACAGCTTTGAAATAGACCAAGTATCTCCACTTTAACACCAGGGTATGTCATAAAGAATCACACACAATTCTAAAGCCGTGTGATGATTTCATGTAAATCTGTAGCAGAGTATAATAATATGTAAACAAAGGCATTAGCTTGAAAAAAGCAATGCAAAAAACATGTTATCATAGCGTTATTACGCACTTTTTTGCACCAGAATTCTTTTGCTGCCTAACAGGGTTGGACCCCTACCACAAAGCCCTTCCATAGCTTTTCTTGTGATGACCAGGGAGGTCAGGAGCATCGGTGAGAAATTCAGGCAGGGAGTGGGTCTGAGTTTTTTTTTCCCAGTGCCCCGCTGGCCCAGTCCATCCCTGCTGCCAAAATATGTTCCTTTGCCTTCAATAGGTTACATAGTTGGTAACGTGGTATAAAATAAAAGGTCAGTTATTGGCGTGTAATAAGTTGGACACGTTTATCAATAAACCATGGGGGTAATGTAATAAAAGATGCTAAGTTTGCCCAAGAGCAGTAACCCATCGCAACCAATAAACATGTAGAATTTACTGGTCACTTGTTTAAAAGATAACATCCCATTGGTTGATATGGTTACTGCTCCGGGGCAAACTTAGTGCCTTTTATTGCATATGGGTGATAGATCTTTGTACTTGATAAAGTCTCTGATGCGTGCTGTTAATTCATACTGTAAGAGGGCTCATTTACTAATGAAATGAAAAAAACAGGAGCAAGCTGCACTTTGAACCCAGCTCTGCCATCAGCACTTATCTAACTTGATCTTCAAGAAAGGGTTTAGATGAGAGCACTGGGCCTAAAGTTAAGGGCCCCCAAAGCAAGCCCCATTTCCCCAATCCCCTGCTTGTCAAATAGGGTTGCCACTTTTCCACTGGATGAAGTCCGGGCAGGGGGGAGTGCCGTGACATCACAGGGGCATGAGCAATGATGTCATGGGGTGGAACATATGACTCAGGGGGGTGGGCCAAGATGTCAGGGGCCAGGCTGTGACAGTACCCCCCCCCTGTTGAGCCCTAAACTGGAGCCTTTTCTGCCTACTTGTAGTTCCAGCCCTGGCAGTTGCATGCTACAAAGTGGTCAAGCACTTGCCCCTGCCCTATGGAGCAACCAACACACTTCTGCTCTGACTGTCAGCTTTAATCACAATATGCAATTCTTATTATTTAAACAGTCACCATGATCTGCAGTACTTTATGGAGATTGTACCTATTTATCATGATGCATTCCTATTGTTTATCAGTTATAGTTCCCTTTTAAGTACATTACAGCATATGAAGCAGAAAACATTGCTAGATTTACTAAAGTTTAAACTGGATTATCCTAAATGTATCCATTTTGTTCTCTGGAGTATTAGACCTCAACAGCAGCTCTGAACACCCCACCAACTTATGGTCAAAAATTCAACAAGTAATGTGTTAAAATGAATGTGTGGCAAGTGAAGGGTGAAGGGAGTGTTTAACAATTCAGAAAAGTTCTTTTCTCCACTTAAGCATAGTAATTTTTCACAGATGGAAGGATCCATATTTTCTCATCATGTGATCAGCTCAGTAAAGAAAACAATCTTAAGTAAACTGCCCCCATGTCAATATCACACAGCTCAGTTTTGCTTTAGTGCTTTCACATTGAGAAACACGTCTGCAAATGTGAGAGCTGAAATACTATTCACTCCTAGTAGTCACATTAGTGAAATTATGGTTGCATGCTCTTGGATGTGCCACCTAAAATCTGATAGCCCTTCCTAGTAGGAACACCAAGTTTTACTCAACAACCAAACACAGACAATAATTCTTTTGAAAACCTCTTTAATAGAAAGCACATAATGATATAACCAAAATTAGGAATACTGGAAAACGCAAGCTATCATAAAGTATAAAGACACAATTACAATTTTCTTTTAATGCACAAAATGTATAAATGTAGAATGGCAAATGCGGCCATCTCTGTTCTGAAGTCTAACTGAGCCTAAAAAAAAACCCCACCCCTCTGCCTGGAAATTAATTTTATTTTCTGGGTCACAGTACTGCTCAGTAAATGTGCTGAATGTGAAGAATAGTCATGCAGAATAATACACTGTACAGGTATTCTAGACTTGCTACAATATGTATCTGCTGAGTACAAAGTGCACCTTCTTATAGAGCACCCCATCAAGTCTATATCAACTTATTGTGATTGTACTGTACACTCACTCGCTCAACTTGTCTGTTTGCAGAATTGGATTGCTACATTTTGGTCTGTAAAGGAACATCACCATTTTCAGACTCTTTTCCAGCTGACGAAGACTTTTCCCAGCCTTGTCGGATTTTTGTGATTCTTCTGTCCAGGCACGGCATGATGAGAATGAGCTTTAAGACCAGCACTGTGCAAGGAACAACAAGGGACAGTGTGTATGCCGGAGGAAGATACCATCTGTATCTGGAGAAACTGAGAAACTTGTCCCATCCAAAAATCAGTGCATGCCCTGTGCACAGCACTAAGGTGAGGTAACCAAGTTTTGACTGAAAAAAGGGAGAGCAAGAAAAAATATTACTACAGAAGAGATGTATCTACACTTGAATTACCATAGAATATACTGTATGCATTTAATAATGATTTAGAAAGACCTCAGTAGTCTTTAAAGGGCATGTAAAGTCTAAAATAGAATAAGGCTATAAATGCTGTATTTTGTATACTAAATATAAAGATGAACTTACTGCACCACAAGCCTAATCAAACAAATGATTTATGCTTTCAAAGTTGGCTACAGGGGGTCACCATCTTGTAACTTTGTTAAACATCTTTGCAAGACTAAGACTGTGCACATGCTCAGTGTGGTCTGGGCTGCTTAGGGATCATCATAAACAAAGCTGCTTAAGTTCTGCATGGCTGGGAAGTAAGACGGGGGCTCCCCCTGCTGTTCATAAGTATAATTGTTTCCCTGCTCAGCAGTTAGGGACCGTCTGACAATTCCTATCCACAGCAGTAAATAAAGGGAGAATTTCACTGCATACAGTCAGGTTTCCTATAAAACCGTACACATTTTTTAATTAAAGTATATTGGAGATAGGTTTCTTTTTCATTAAAGAAAGCAAAAATTGGATTTTATTTTTTTGCCTTTACATGCCCTTTAAATAACATATTTTTGGAAATAAAATGTAAAAATGATATGATGGAATCAGAGGTTCTTTATGAACAAACACAACATAAACTCACTTTGGGTATATGTAACGAATGTTTACATGTCTAGTGACCCATAAACACCAACCAAGTGTTTCCTTTTTAAACAGGGGAACAGATAAGGACTATGGAGCATAGTTTGCTACTTTTATTACATTGCCCCTTATGTTCTCATTATATATATATATATATATTGGGTAGGCATATTGAAGTGACCTCACACATTCATCTTAATGAGGAAAAGAGTGCATGAGCGCAAGAACCCTGCTCCATGAGACTCATGTCATTCACTCTAGGAAAAAAAATAGAATTACAACTCCAAACTATAGATGCCATCCTTGTTTCAACTCAGGAAAGGCCTGTTTTTTTATGTCCTTAATAAAAACTAGGGATGCACAGAATCCATTATTTTGGATTAGGCCGAATCCTTCGCAAAAGATGCGGCCGAATACCAAACTGAATCCGAATCCTAATTTGCAAATGCAAATTAGAGATGGGAAGGGAAAACATTTTTTACTTCCTTGTTTTGTGACAAAAAGTCACGCAATTTCCCTCCCCGACCCTAATTTGCATATGCAAATTAGGATTCAGATTTGGTTTGGCCAGGCAGAAGGATATGAATCCTGTGAAAAAGGTCAAATCCTGGCCAAATCCCTAACCAAATCCTGGATTCGGTGCATCCCTAATAAAAACTTCACTAAAAAAACTCAAATTTCACAGGGGGAAAAAAATCTTGAATTTTTCAAACTTTTGAATATATTATGCCCGGAAGCTGCTAAAAGTCTGGCTCCCTCTTATTCTGCTTTAGTTTTCTTCCAGTCTTTTATGGAAGCCACAGCTTTGTTGCTAGTCTCAGTGGGACCAAAAATCAATTTCAATGCCAAAGTGAAGAGGTATAATTCATACCAAAAGTCATAAAAATGAAGCAAGAAAGACCTATTTCAAACTGTCTTAGAACACAATAATAATCTGACAATCACTTTGAGATGCCTGTGGCAGCTGTCTGTTCAAAGTAACTCAATATTAATACAATAAGAATATTTTTCTTAAGCCAAATAGTATCTCTAAATAATAATGTCTAGAGTTTTTCTTTTTCAATCACTGCATATACTGTTATGTTAGTTCCTTAGTAGAAAAGTGACATGAGCGTAGCGGCATACCTTGACTTCTAGACGGCGTGAGGTATCACAGGAGGAGCCCTTCTGACATATGAATTTGTGAAATTGTATGTTCTGTAACTATTATCACAAGAGGACCCTATCTGGCGTATGACATTGTGAAGATTAAATCTACTGTAAATAGGGCATGTTTTCCAAGCTATTGCTGAGCAACGGAAAATGGTCTTTAACAAACCTGAACAAATCGAAATTCTCTCCAGTTGACTGCATTGCTTACAGATGGTAAGGATGTTATGCCCAAGAGGACATAGAAAAAGAATCCCAGAATTCCCAGTGCAATGTAAGCATCTGTACGCCAAGCAAGGGTGTTATCAAACGTTCTGGTCTCATTTTTCAATATCTAGAACATAGAATATATCCTACTGGTTAGTAACATTCATTTCATAGTGCTTAATCCATAATGTTATTGGAGCAGGATTAGAGCAACATCCATCTTTCCGTATACCTAGGTTGTCACGGAGAATATTTTGGAATTGGCACGCAGAGCATTTTGGCTCGCCTGGGTTAAGTTGGCAGACTGTTCTCATTTTCAATGTTTTTATGTCATTTTTATTTTTACAGATGTGGAAAAAATAGGAAACTTGGATTTACCGGAAATATATTGAAAAATAAGAAAAACAACATTCCGTTCAGTTGGCTAGGAGTTGATTATATAGCTGTCCTACTTTAAGGGGAACTAAGCTCTAACACAGGGGTCCCCAACCTGTTTTTTACCCATGAGCCAAATTAAAATGTAAAATAAGTTATAGAGAGCAACATAAGCATACAAAAGGTTTATGAGGGTGGCAAATATGGGCTGTGATCAGCTATTGGAAGCCCATATGTGGACTGACAGCCTACAGGAGGTTCTGTTTGGCAGTACACCTGGTTTTTATGCATCTAAAGTTTGCCTTCAAATTAGGAATTCAAATATAAGCACCTGCTTCGAGGCCACTGGGAACAATATCCAAGGGACATGTTGCTTGAGAGCCACTGGTTGGGGGTCACTGCTCTAACAGGTATAGTTTGGACTTTCATGAATGTTGGCAAGCAGGGCTGCCATCAGGGGGGACAGGGGGGAGAGTTGTAGGGGGCCTGAGGGTAAAGGGGGGCCCTGCCACGCCACACTTACTTGATTAGCGGAGCCCCCATCTTTCTGAGAGCTGCTGACTTCGGGAAAGCATGGACGTTTAAGGGGCCCTGGCCACCAATTTAGGCAACCAATTTTTTTTTCTCATGTGGGGTCCTAGCCACCAATATTTTTTAATGGGGGGGCCCTGGCCACAAATGTTTTTTTTATGGGGAACCCAAGCCACCAATATTTATTTAGTTTTTTTTACTGTGTGGTGGAGGGGGGCGGACCTGTAGGTGGGGCTTGCGGTGGGTGCAGCCCAGGGTGCCCAGGAAATTTTGTCGTATGGGGCCCTGCGATTTCTGATGGCGGTCCTGTTGGCAAGCACTCCGCAGTCCACTCGATGGGTAAAAACATCAAGTTTATTTCAGTAGATTAAAAACATCTCAACCCTGCCACGTTTCATATCTTTTCCCCACTGCTTTTTTCTCTCTCAAGTAGTACTCTAATTGGTATTAAGCAGTAAATTAAAATGTTATCCTATGGGCCAAAAATTACAAATTGGTGAAACGTTTATCAACCTGTGGGAATTTTATCACTGTGCAAGTATATGGGATAATTCTGCAACTCTTTAGTAAAGAATGATGCATTTAGGGAAACTTTTCACTATCTCAAATTACTTTTCAAAAAAATCTGGGCCCGAGACAGTGTTATTTTTTAAGCCCTTGCTAGTTTAAAAAGTATAGTTTAAAAAGTAAAGTCAACAATGAATGAAAGATACAATAGTGTTTAATGTGTAATTTGAGTTTACCTGTGTAATGATGTTGCTGTTTGTCCTGTGTCTCACATAATAGCGAATTGGAATAACAAGAGTATAAATTGCATGCAGCAACGCATAAGACAGCGCTATCAGTCCCAGCTGTTTCCGGCACAGCATCCATTGATCGAGCCAGTCAGGGAAACGCTTATATTTGGTTCCTCTGTATAACTGAATAATTGCTGCAAACACTCCAGGAATATAAACCAAAGCCAGCAGTATCAGCGAGACTATTGGGAAGACCTTGTTGGCGATGGAAATTGCAATGCGGAACGATATATCTTTTTCTTCAGTGATAGCAGAGTAGATGATGTCAGTTATCAGACAATAAAGAAATATGAGGACAGTGAGGCCTGCGCAAATATACAGGGGAAGTCTCCATGTTGGGAAGAGTTGCAGAGGATAATTTTCTACCTCTTTAGAGGCCGCAAGAGATCCATGATCATGTGGAATAAGCCCAAGGGCACGCACAATGTCCATAACTGCATGCTTTGCCTTGCTGTCATTAGAGCATACAAAAACCTAGGGCAGAACAGATTCAGTGCTTACTATTATGCCAATACGGTATATATACAGGTATTATCTAAAAACTGCAAGTATATGAATATTTAACCTTATGTGTGTAAATGTCTTATTCAACTTAGACATTATGTTGTATAACTTATTTTTCTTTGAACATATGTGAGTTCAAATATGGATGAGATGGCTTATTTTTACGAGTGCTTAAAGGCCGAAGTTGGGATCAATAATAAAAAAAAGTAGAGGTGTTCCCTCTAACTCAACCTGAGACTGACCAGGACTGACCACTGCATTCATTTATATACCCATGCCTGTCCCATCTCTGGCCTCACTGCAGGGGCCGTGGGAAGCATAAGTATATAAGTAAGTAATAAATAAACGTTGCAACATTAATCCAAGAGCTGGAACATCATGGAGAAGTCACAGAGGGACCGGGATAAAGCCAAATGATACCCACCTGCAAACCACCTCTGTGGGCAACTGGTCACACAAACCTGCATGACCCACAGAATATGACCCATGCATCAATATAATGAAATATAACGAAACGGAAACAAGAACTCCACCTGCTGGTGAGTTCTGCTGACTAGTCTGACAGTCGGGAGAAAATTTCAGAAGAAGAGGAAACCCTTTGCTTTGCTTTGTTTATCAGTGAAAAGCCATCTGAGGTTTTTCTGCTCTTTTATAAGCATTGCAGCCTCAGGAGGGTCTCTTTTTCCTCTGAACTGTCTCCCGTAAGCCTCGGGCCACAAGACACAGATCTCGGCCTACGAAGAAATACATGCAGAAAATCTGCTTCTCCGCTTCTCCTCTTCTGCTACTCCAGGAATAATTATCTCCGATCTGGTTCAGGCACATGTTGTGGATTTCAGTGCTGAAACACAAGATTTTGCATTTCACAACGAAATCCACTGCCCTGCAACATCGCCAAACAAGCTGATCTTTTCACCGATATGCCACTAATGGCAGGGCTATATCGGGGGTAATCTGAACGCTCGGCCCTATGGCCGAACGATCGGATTACGATGAGCGAAATGGGCTCCGACGGGTCGGTTGAGAGAAAAATCAAACCTTCCCGATTGATATCATGTCCAGCTATCGATCGGAAAGACTCATTGGAAGCCTCCATACACGTGCAGATTAGCTGTCAAATTGGTCTAAACAACCAAAATCGGCAGCATTATCAGCCCGTGTATGGCCACCTTAAGACTGGTTAGCAGAACTCACCATCAGGCAGGTGGAGCTGTTGTTTTAGGGGCCGATTCACTAACTTCGAGTGAAGGATTCGAAGGTAAAAAACTTCGAATTTCGAAGTTTTTTTGGGCTACTTCAACCATCGAATGGGCTATTTCAACCTTCGACTACAACTTTGAATTGAAGGATTCGAAGTAAAAATCGTTCCACTATTCGACCATTCGATAGTCGAAGTACTGTCTCTTTAAAAAAAACTTTGACCCCCTAGTTCACCATCTAAAAGCTACCGAAGTCAATGTTAGCCTATGGGGAAGGTCCCCATAGGCTTGGCTAACTTTTTTTGATCGAAGGATATTCCTTCGATCGTTGGATTAAAATCCTTCGAATCCTTCGATTCGAAGGATTTTATCGTTCGATCGAAGGAATTATCCTTCGATCGAACTATTTGCGCTAAATCCTTCGACTTTGATATTTGAAGTCGAAGGATTTTAATTCCTAGTCGAATATCGAGGGTTAATTAACCCTCGGTATTCGACCCATAGTGAATCGGCCCCTTAATGTCAATATATAAGCAGTATAAAAATTGTTAATATCTTGAAAACTAGACTAAAAAAAAATAAATAGCAAATTGCTTAGAAGAACACTCTGGTCAATTGTGCATTGATTTGTTTTGAGAGCTTACAATTCCTTTAACATTCAAATCAAGGGTTTACTAATCCTTTTAGCTTTCAGGACTGTTCTGTGGCGTAAATGCAAACAATGGAAACTTCTTTCTTCCTGACTTACAGGATCAAAGACTGAATGATCCTGCTATTAGTATTGCTTTGTTGAGAGTATATCTGGAAACCCAGTAATAATACATGAAAAGAAATGTATTTTTTGTAGCGTTAAAGTGCTCTTCCCAACATAACCTTTAAATTGATATATATGTCATATATATATGTGTGTATCAAATCTCACATTTCTTAAAACACTGGCTCTATTTGTATTCATGGAAACAGTAAGAATGTCACAGAGTTTCCTGTTAGACATTTAAGTATAAAGCACTTACCTGCCTGCTGGCGTCCAATGTACCTGACTGCAGGGCCCAGGCAGACACTGTGTTAAATGCTTTTACTACCTTAGCATCCGGCACAAGCTGAGCAAGGTATTCTGCATTTGATTCCGAGTACTGGTTTATTTTGAGATTGTTGCTGACATCCACTAAAATTTTCCCTTCCAAGACTTTACTAAGCTTAGTGACAAAACTATAATGGTCTCTCTGAACTGCCACGAAGATGATCTGACTTTTCCTTGCCGCTTCACTGTGGCTTAATACTTCCGCTCCTTTAGGCAGCAAACTTGCAGAACTGGGATTTCGACTTCCATATATTACCGAAAAGCCACTCTGAAGCATTTTAAATCCAAGAGATCGTCCATAATCTCCTGTTCCGAAAATGCATACAGTGTTTTCCTTCTCTGCAGAATCTGAGCTCAAGGGTGTCATGTTTGAACAGTCTGCTTCCATAGCCTGCAAATAAATCAACGTTACTGTAAAGTACCAAGAAATATATATATATATATATATATATATATATATATATACATATATATATATTCCCTTCTAGATGTATTTGCAAATTTGCAACCTGTTTGCTAGCAGACTTGCCAAAGAAACATAAATATCTGTTTAGGATTAAATCAGGGCCACACGAGGGGTTATAAGGACCTGGAGCTGAGAATTGTGAAACTACATCCAAAATATTTTTAACTTTAAGCTACATCAGAAATAAGGATCGTTCTATAAAATAAACTTGAAGCTGAGTGATGAATTGTCTCATTTATTGAAAATGTTCATGAAAAGTGGCCAGGTTTTACAATCATGTGTCAAAGCAGAATCAGAACAGAGAGTTTGCAAAGCAAAACTCACTAAAAGGCATTGGCAGACTCCAAAATAGTTTCTGAGCGCTACAAAAGTCTGGCTGCAAAAATGATTAGAGATTTGAATAAGCCCCATGTGACCCATTCTCAGAAATTGTGTCTTTCACAAAGCTGGAATTTACGTCCAGGATGCTGATTTGAAATTGCTTATTTCTGGTGCCCGAGCACAATGACACAAAACCGGGTGTATGGAAAAAAAAAACCTAAACCCCAGCCCAATGGAAAAAGGGAGTCATTTTCACCCACAAAGCAAAAGTAGAATACTTTTGTTAACAGTGTGCACAGATGCAAGGGAGCCCTGGAATTAAGGATATTTTACTCTTTTTACATGTTGCATCTATTCACACAACTAGCCTACAGAATAAAATACTACAGGTAAGGGACCTGTTATCCAGAAAGCTCGGGACCTGGTTTTCCGGATAATGGATCTTTCCGTAATTTGGATCTTTATACCTTAAGTCTACTAGAAAATCATTTAAACATTAAATAAACCCAATGGGCTGGTTTTGCTTCCAATAAGGATTAATTACATCTTAATCTGGATCAAGTACAAGGTATTGTTTTATTATTACAGAGAAAAAGGAAATCATTTTTAAAACGTTGAATTATTTGGGTAAAATGAAGTCTATGGGATATTGCCTTTCCATAATTTGGAACTTTCTGGATAATGGGTTTACAGATCCCATACCTGTACATCAGGAGTGCCCATACTTTACTAATGTGAGGTCTACTTTTAGTGATGTTGTCCCATTGTGATCTTCATCCACAAAAGCATTGTTAGCATTCTGTTCCATGGAAAACATTTCTTAAATTGTATATTGATCTATGAGAGAATTTATATTGCTATGTTTAACAAACAACTATTTCTGATTTAACCTTAACATAATAAATATCTGAATGAACAGCATGAAATAGGAGTTTGTTGGCAGTGTCTTGAGATCTACTTATCACCAGCTAAAGGCCTACTGGTAGATCCCCATATACCTTTTGGGCACCCCTGCTGTACATAGTTTTTTAAGACCAAAATGCATGCTCCCAATGACACAAGCACAATGTGAATGAAATATTAGCATGATTTACCAATTACCATATTATCTTCCTATATTTGAGAATTGTCTACCAGATCACACTGGGAATAGTTTGCTTGCAATGTGCAATTTTAGAATATAACCTTCACCACTGTTTGACCTAGTCTAGGGTAAAATTAAGCCTCTTAACTTAAACAGAACACAAGCATTTGTTGAATGTGTGCAACCCAAAAACATGTATTGCCCTCATGCAGCCCAAGTCCAATAGTCATAGGGGTAAATTTACTAAGTGATGAAAATTCGCCAGCGGCGGCTTTGCAGCCATCGCAACACTTCACCAGGTGAAAATTCACTCAGACAAGGCTAATTTACTAAAAGGCAAAGTACGTCCAGGCCACCGAACGCTGGGAAATTTTTGGGAAAATTCAATGCTAAGATGCGCTAGTGTTCAATTATGCCTAGCGCAACTTCGTTAGAGGTCTTCGTAATTTGCATACGACTGGAAATTATAAACTTGAATGCCCTATACATGAGCCCACTGTATAGTTTATGTTCCATATGTTAGAAAATGTATGGGGGAACCCGGTTACCCAAAAATTTTGCAGGCTATCACTCTGAAAAAAAGGAAAAGACGCCAGTGTTTTTTGGGGCTTAGAAGCTTTTCCCACTAAACATATGATGTAAGTAACAGAAGATTGAGGAAGATCTATGCACTCCATTGCACTTCGCCTGGTCTGAGCTGAGGAAGGCAAGTCTGGTAAACTCCGTATCTTAGTGAATTTGTGGAGTAACGTCCATTCGCCAGAGTGAAAATTCACCTGGTGATAGAGTGCGAATGACCACTAGTGTCTGTCTCTGTTGCTAGCGAAGTTACGCCTGCGTAAGAAGATCAGCGAATCGTCGCCAGCGTTAGTCACTTTGCCCTATAGTACATCTGCCCCACAGGACCAGACCCACAATTGAAGGATTTAGTTCCAGTTTTCCAAAATGTTGGTTTATCACATGGAACCTTGGTCACTATTGGTGACTATTAGTGTAGAGATTGATATTTGCGATTGGTTTTCATTTTTTGTATTATTTGTGGTTTTTGAGTTAATTAGCTTTTAATTCAGCAGCTCCCCATGCATTGCTTTGAATAAAAGACTGGAATATGAATAGGAGAGGGGCTGAATAGAATGATGAGTAATAAAAAGTAGCAATAACAATAATTAAAATAAAACAAATAAAAGAACATTTGTTTTTAGAAGTGCTAGTACAGGTATGAGATCCCTTATCTGGAAACCTTTTATCTAAACATTGTCTAAGACTATCTCTTATCCCACCATTTTAGCAAATAATTACAATTTTTTATAAAGGATTTAATTTTTCTTTGTAATAATAAAACCGTATCTTGCGCTTGATGGTAACTAAGCTGCATGAATCCATATTGACTGCAAAACAATTTATGTAGATCTAAATAAAGGGTTCCATGTGCAGAAATGTTCAGCATGTTGTCAGGACCAGCAGTGCAAAGTATAGAACGGATTTCTTACAATAAATTTACAATTAACTTTAAAAATCAATGAAAAGGTGCTAATGTGTATTGGAAAGTTGATGAGCATTTCGTTTTCTTTTATTATGTAAAAAGTTACATTTGAAGTTTTTGCAACACACGTTTTATTTGACGTTAATTTGAGCACAAAGAATATGGTTACTAATCACAAAAGAAAGTTCTCAGCAGCTTCTCTGAACCTTGAGGCTTTGCCCTTTACATGGAATCAAAGTGATCAAATTCAGACTTACCTTATGAGAAAGCTAAGTATTAATTAGGAAAAGATGAGTGCCAGTAAGTGGTTGCAGTATCCCAGCGTATGTTGTAGAGTTCAGGTTTCACATACTCTGCTGACTCCTGAACTGGGCTATTTATTTTGCAAGATGATTTCACAATGTCTCCTGTTTTACCGGAAATTAAACTCTGTTGAAAGATTTGCCAAAATCAAAGGGCAACAAACTCCGATGAGGAATTACATGCTCACATTTCTGTGCTTAGAATGCATTGGATATTTGGGTTTAGTGCTAGCTTGGTAGAATTTCGTGATACCCACTCCCTTATATCTGACATGGATTAAAGTCAATTGGACATTATCCTCTTTACCATTAAGCAAGCTTGCCATTAGCACAAATCATATAACATCATACAAAAATTCTGCACAGTCTAGTGAACAGACAGCCACCTGCTAGCTCATATACATACCCCTCCCAGGTGAGCACATACACGAATACAAATGTGCAAAACAAAATAAATATTTGCAGATGTAGCAAGAAATTGTGTATGATCTATTATCCTGAATGCTTGTGACTTGGGGTTTTCGGTATAAGGAGTTTTTCCCTAATTTGGATCACCATACCTTAAAGGGGACCCGTCACCCAAACAAAAAATTCCAAATCCTATTTTATCACATTAGTCAAGCAAAATGAACTTAAATTACACTATATAAATTATTTAAATCTTGTTTCCTTCAGTCTGGGGATTCATAATTATAGCAAGCAGGAAGCAGCCATTTTGTGGACACTGTTATTAAGACAAACCTTGTATCATCTCAGAATCTTGTTTGTGCACCAGAATGGGGGACCTGATGTCCATTCGCATGTCCTGGCTACACAATTAAATGGTAAAGAAAATGGGGGAATGTGGGGAGATCAGTGACATGTAGGAAGAGCTGAATGGAAAGTGAAAGTAATTGTCTGCCCCGCCTCTATGCCACTGGCATAGAAAAAAAACCAATAGGATAGTTTTGCCCCCAAAATGAATTCATACTAGGTACTGTTTTATTATTATAGAGAAAAAAGAAATCATTTAAAAAAATTATAATATGGAGCATATGGCGAATACTTTTATGAAACCGCTATCAAATTCTGCCAGCAATAAAAAAGCATGTTGACCTCCCCCCCAATGTATTTTGTGCAAAAAACACCCATATACTCCATTGTATTCTGCATGGAAACAGTTGCTGTAAAAAAAAAAATTGCTGCAGAAATAGTAGCACTGGAAAAACACCCTCCCCACTATATTTCAGTACAGGTATAGGATCCGTTATACAGAAACCTGTTATCCAGAAAGCTACAAATTACGGTAAGACCATTTCCCATAGACTCCATTTTATTGAATTAATCCAAATTTGTATAAATTATTTCTCCTTTCTCTGTAATAATAAGACAGTACCTTGTACTTGATTCGAACTAAAATACAGTATAATTAATCCTTACTGGAGATAAAGCAATCCTATTGTGTGTATTTAAAGTTGCCAGATGTATAGAATGGAGATCTGGAGAACTCCAAGTCCTGCGCATTCTAGATAACAGATCCCATACCTATACTAGATTACTACCAAACGGTACTAGCGCATAGAGCTGACAATGTGTTTAGGGAACATAAGTGGCCCAATCATTCTTCCGGTCACACTGCCATTTAGAAAACACACTCAAAAACCTTAACCAGTTGAGGTCTTCAAGTGTTTCCTGATGTAGTTGGTTACTTACACCACCACCATCATTCTATCTGCTCTCCTCTGAAGATTCCTATTCTATCATCTGTCTGTGGATAATGTCTTATTATTCTTATTGATTACTTTTTCTATACAATCTAGCTTTCTTTTCCCACAATTGCATGTTTATTTATGTCACCTATAAAGATCATTTCTAGCTTCCTTCTCTTGTATAGAAGGTTATATTACCTTTCAGTCTGTATTCGCCATTAGGTTTTACTTTACATTCTCTTTTGTCAGATTTACATAGTCAAAGTATATGCTTCAGTTTCTAAAACACCCTTGGTGGTACGCTTCCCAGGTCCATAGACTTTTACTAGTGTAGAGAAGCCTAGCATCATTTCCTCTGTACTAAATGTCTTTGTGTCTACAGTGGTCCATTATTCTCTTTAATAGCCGTGAGCCACCTTCATCTGTAGAAGCTGAGCAAAAATTAGGACTTCTTTCATCTGCAGTGTCTTTGTCTTGCTCACTATATTTCCATTCCTTGCTTATTACCTTACTATTCCTTCTTTTAATTTGTTTATAGGCACAAATAATCTTTTGGCACCACTTTTCTCCGCTTTTGTTTTGGGCATTAGCATATTTATTGAGTTCCTTTGTTTCATCCTGATCATATACACTGGCTTATCTTCTTATTGTTAGAATTCCTCATAACATTTAAGGGCAGATTTCTCAAAGGTCGAGGTGAATTTTCGAATGAAAAAAAAAAAAATCGAATTTCGAGCTATTTTTTGTGTACTTCGACTAGGGAATAGTAAAAATTCAATACGAATTTGTAAAAAATTAGAATTTTGAAATTTATCCTGTACTGTCTCTTTAAAAATTCGAATTCGATCATTCGCCATCTAAAACCTGCCAAATTGCTGTTTTAGCCTATGAGGGGTTGAAATTCGACCATAGAATTTGATACTTCGATAGTCGAAGTATTTTTTCGATCACTCGGTTAAATCGTTTGAAACGATTGACCGATTTGACAAAATAATACATTGACTACTCAAAACTTAGCCAAACAGGTTCTAGGAGGTCCCCCATAGGTTAAAAAGCAATTTGGCAGGTTTAAGGTGACAAAGTCGAAGTTTTTTAAAGAGACAGTTCTTTGATTTTCGAAGTCAAAGTTTTTTCAATTCAAATCGAATTTTTGGCTTATTCAATGGTCGAAGTACCCAAAAATTACTTCGAAATTCCAAGTTTTTGAATTCGAAAATTCACTTCGACCCTTAGCAAATGGGCTCCTTAATGTTTAAATGATTTTCTAGTAGGTATGAAAATGAATATCACAGAACGATCCCTTATCCAGAAAACCCCAGGTCCTGAGCATTCGGGATAATAGGTCCTATTACTTGTACTGATAATGTCCTGTTTTTTTTTTTATATTTCAAGAATTTTTGCTGTAAAGGGGGTTGTGCAAATAAGTCAAAGCGTGATTCCAAGATCTTGCGAAGCACTTAATATACAGGAGGCTGCTGAATGCTGAATGCCTGCTAGGGTCTCCTGAAACCCAAAACTTTCAGATGATTTCAAACTCATTTACTGACTTCTTCAAATGAACGTTTCAAGCGTTTCACCATGTTATGAAGTTACGTTTCAGACGAGCTGTAAGGTTTAATTAAAAATCCCTGGAACATTTTCTCCTAAATGAAAGAGGGAGTGATCTACTGTAATTACTTTATGTAGCTTCTGGCTATTACAGGTTTTTTGCTTGGTTGTATGCTCTAATAGCTCATCCATAGCAGCTATTTCAGGCTGAAATATTTGATAAAATAGACTACGTAAGCGATATTTAAACAAAGGGAACAAAGTAGGCTCACAATTTGCAGCATTTTCAAAACGCTCTATTTAATTAACGAATCCTGAACTGTAACCCTTGATAACGATAACGATAACGATTCTATTGAATTAAAGAGAACTAATATAAAGTAATAATAAAATACAATTAACTTGCTTTCCAATTGTCAGTGAATGGCAGTGTAATGCTACTGCTGTCCAAAGATTCTTGATGTTGAACATGGTTTATTTTAAAACCCGTTACACCGAGGATAGTGAGGCAGGTGTAAGAGGGATTTGCTGTACTCAACTACATTATAGGTCTATGGTTCACCTTTGAATTAACTTTTAGTATAACATATAAAGGCTAATTCTAAGCAACTTTTCAATTGGTCTTCATTTTTTTCCTTTTTTAATAGTTTTTCAATAATTTGTCTTTTCATCTGACTCTTTCCAGCTTTCAAATGGGGGTCATTGATCCCATCTAAAATAAACAAATGTTCTGTAAGGCTCTAATGGGGTTATGTATAGTGATCGGCAAATTTATTCTCCAGGCAGGTATTCGCAGCAAATTCCTGCGATTCACCGTGGGTGAATAAATTTGCGAAACCGCCAAGAAAATTTGCCAGGAAAAATTCACAGGCATAAAAAAAAATGGACACCAGTGTATTTTTGCCAGCGAATGTGCGCCGGCATCCAAAAAACGTACGTCAGCATAAAAAATGGACGTCAGCGTCAAAAACAAGACGCCGGCGCCATTTCACAAATTTTTCGCCGTTTCTCGAATTTCACCCCAAATTCGCCCATCACTAGTTATGTAATAAAAGGCACTAAGTTTGCCTGGGAGCAGTAACTCATAGCAACCAATCAGCAGATAGCATTTACTGGTCACCTGTTTAAAAGCAAACATCTTATTGGTTGCTATGGGTAACTGCTCCTGGGCAAACTTAGTACCTCGTATTACATATGGGGGGGGGGTAAATGTATTATTGTTACTACTTTTTATTACTCTTCACTTTATTCAGGTCCTATTTGTATTTTAGTCTCTAGTTCAAATCAATGCATGGTTGCTAGGGTAATTTGGACCCTAGAAACCAGATAACTGAAATTGCAAACTGGAGAGCTGCTGAGTAAAAAGATATACAACTCAAAAACTGTAAATAATAAAAAATGAAAACCAACTGCAAATTGTCTCAGGATATCTCTCTCTACATCAGACTAAGAGTAAAGGGTAAACAACCCCTTTAAGCAGATATCTTCAAACTATAGTGCAGATCAAAAGTTATTTGCAGTATAAATATTGAAACAACTATTATCTCACAATAATATTTGGAACCTCTGTATCATTTAAGGTAAGCAACTCTAGGTCTCTGGTGTCCCTTCCATGATGGAAGCTACTTATCCCAAACAGCCCCAGGCTCATAGAGTAACTTGGATCCTAGGTTTCTACTTTTACTGGATAATACTTACAGGGTACCCTGTCCTGACTGGTGCTGGGACCTACTTGCCAACTTTTATGGACAAACAGCATTTAGAATGGGGGGAGGGTAAGTTACAAAAGCAAAGTGCCATGTTTTTAATCACAGCCTAAAACTGCCACTGAAATTGCAGAGTTGACATTGCCTGAAGGGGCTAAATGTAAGGGCAATTGTCATATGAGCAGGACCCTTGACACAATATATCCTTGCATACACTAGGAGGTGATTTAAACCCCTGAAATGAATGCCTGCTTCAAGGGGTTGTTCACCTTTGAGTTAACTTTTAGTATGATGTAGAGAGTGATATTATGAGACAATTTTCAATTGATTTTCATGTTTTATTATTTGTAGTTTTTGAGTTATTTAGCTTTTTATTCAGCAGCTCTCCAGTTTGCAATTTTAGCAATATGGTTGCTAGGTTCCAAATTACCCTAGAAACCATGCACTGATTTCAGTAAGAGACTGGAATATGAATAGAAGAGGGCCTAAATAGAAAAATTAGTAATAAAAAGTAACAGTAACAGTAAGGGGGTTATTTATCAAAGTCCGAATTTATCTCAATATTTTCTGCTACTAACTGCAATCAAATCGCTCGGGTTCTTTACAGTTATTTATTATTACATTTTCCCGAAAATTTGCTTTGCGGGAAAACAACAGATTTTAACGATTTTTTCAGATTTTTCTCCCAATTTTCATGATTTTTCGGATTTTTCACCCGAAACCCTGATTTTTGCCTGAAAACTCGGAAAACTTCGAGGTATTGCACTAAACCCAGCGCACATTAAAAAATCATTGGGACTTCTCCCATTGACTTATATGCAACCTCGACAGGTCTGAGATGCCGGATTTTCTGATTCAGACTTTGTCATCCTCAGGGTTTAATACATTCTGAAAAATGTGTGATTTTTTAAAAGTCCAATTTTATAAAAGAAATCACACATTTTTCATGATTTTTGCATTTGGAGTAAATAACCCCCTAAACGTGTAGCCTTACTGAACATTTGTTTTTAGACGGGGTCACTGACCCCCCCATTTGAAAGCTTTGAGTCGGAAGAAGAAAGGGAATAATAAAAAACTATAAGAAATAAATAATGAAGACCAACTGAAAAATTGCTTAGAACTGGTCAGTCTATAACATACTTAAATTTAACTTGAAGGTGAACCACCCTTTTAAGTGGGGGGTTGTTTATGTACCCTCTACTGCAAAATAGACAAACCACAATAAATGACAAACAGTCCCTGTTACCAATAGCATGATCATTCATCAATTCAGTACATCCCAAGGCAGGTATACTTGGCATGATAGTGAAAACACATGTTTGACAACAAGGGATACCTGCGCTGGATGAAGTCTTATACAATTAGCCTATTTAGCTGCTGACAGAGGAACCATTATGCTTTGCTAGATTGCAAATACCTCTCATATTATTCCATCCAGATACAGATTCTGCTTAAACAATGGCTACTATTGAGCTAGGTTTGCTAGAATACAGTTGAAATGGCTAGGTAGGGTGATGTGACTGTATTCCATACCATGCTCATATCTTTTCCTGTTCTGTTTTCCCTATGTATTTACATTTTTTTAATTTGTTATTTAATCATCGATATATTTTCAGTTTTTAGGTGAATCGTCTTTGGTAAATCATCTATACCCAGGACTTCTTCATAGAGTTACAAATGTATCTCAGAATGATTGGCCACCTCAGGCTTAGGGGTTGGAAAGTTGTATACACCCCTCTAATTGGTAACAATGAGAAGATGGGTCCCCCAAAGTTGAGTGCATAGTATGAGGCCCCTGGAAACCATAACACTAATATATCATTGTATATATACAGTATATATATATATATATATATATATATATATATATATATATATATATATACATACAGGGCCGGAACTTCTCTGTCGGTAAAGTCAACCCTACACTGTTAATGCATATTATGTTTTATGTTAATCTTTGCATATTAAGGGCTAATGATTATGGTTTTTGATTTTTACCTACATCCTTATGCCTACCCCTGGAATGAGCAGTGTTAATTTAAAGAAACATAGTGAGCTCTGTACAAAGAAACCCTCTCCTCATGACTGCCTTTGTCACTGACTTACAGAAGATGAGAAGCACATTTGTTTGCCCCTTTGCAAATGATTGGTGTAATTTGAGTTTTGTACCTGCCTCCCAAGATTATGGGGCAGATTTACTAAAGGGCAAATTCACTAAAGTGCGGATTTTACTGTACGCTACCCCTTTCTCCAGTGTAGTCTTCGCCACCCTCAGACCAGTCAAAGTGCTTTAAAGTAGCTAGATCTTCCTCAATCTTCTGTAACTTACATATTCTGTAACATATATATATTCTGTGAGCAGAAAAATGCATCGAAGTCCAAAAAACCTGGCGTCTTTTCCTTTTTTTAGCCTGATTGCCTGCAAAAGACCTAACTTCAACTTTTTTTAGGTAACCGGTTTTCCCCTTACATTTGCAAACATACGGAACCTAAATTTTACAGTGGGCACATGTGTAGGGCATTAGAATAAGGTTCCCTGGACATGTGTTTTAAAAAGTGTAATTTGTATACGCACCAACATTTAACATAAAGACGTCCATACAACTTTTAATTTTCCTCCCTATGCAAATTGAGTGCAAGATCCCTAGCAAAGTTTTGCTAGGCAGAAATGAACGCTAGAGCATCTTCACTATCAAATGCCCATGACCAAACTCCACATTTTAGTGAATTGGCGTAGTCTGAACTCAGTTGCACCTGGTGAAGTGTTGTGATGGGTGCAAAGCGGTCGCTGGCAACAATTCGTTTTTTAATAAATCTTCCTCTATAATTGAAGAACCCAAAGTTGCCCAGTGTGTCATTGCCCTAATTGCAAGGGAGATCTGATTAAAGGGATTCTGTCATCATTTTTATGGTGTAGGTTTTATTTTGAAATTACACTGTTTACAAAAAAGTCACTCTACCGTCAATCTGTAAAATATTATTCCTGAACCAACAAGTGTTTTTTTTTTAAGTTGTAATGTTGGTGTGTAGGCAGCCATCTCAGGTAATTTTGCTTGGTCTTGTGCTTTCAGAAAGAGCCAGCACTGCACAATGGAACTGCTTTCAGATAGGCCATTGTTTCTCCTACTCAATGTAACTGGAGTAGTCACAGTGGGACTTTGATTTTACTATTTGGTGCTTTTCTACCAGGCAGCTGTTATCTTGTATATCAGGTTGTATCCAAGGACAAGCTGTTATCTTGTGTCTGGGAGCTGTTATCTGGTTACCTTCCCATTGTTCTGTTGATAGGCTGCTGGGTGGGGAACGTTGATATCACTCCAACTTGCAGGTCAGCAGTGACTGAAGTGTATCACATGACTGAGAGCACATGGGAGACTAACAGCATGTTTAAGGCCAAATCAGATTTCAAAATTAAATATAAAAAGATCTGTTTGCTCTTTTAAAAAATTATTTCAGTACAAATTCTGCTCGAGCATCACTGTTAACTGATGTGTTTTGGGGAAAAATGTTTTTCTATGACAGAATCCCTTTAAATAACATTTCTTCACTCTTCACATGTTTGAAGAACCACAACATTGGTATCAAGTTTAGTTTTTTTACAGTAGGCAAAACATTTTTGAGCTCTTGTTAATTACAGGTATAAATTATCCATTTAATGCATTTTTGCCTGTGAGTACGGTAGATAAATTAGTAAATTACACACAGAAGGAGATAGCTTCCAAGCTATAAAACATTTTATTCGACTGATCCACATTAATTATATCTCTCTCATACATAACAAGACAAAAACAAGGCCATTTTGCATTGTACATATCACATTGGTTACATTGTAGCATGAGTATAAACTTCATGTTGGTGCTTCAGTGAATACTAGTCTTTTCGCCCTATTTGCCCTAATAAAAAACCTTAAAGCCAGGTTAAGGGCTCAGGTCAGCTCAATCCATTGGCTTTTTGTGTAATATAAAACTTTGTGCAAACCATTCTCATTATAATAAAGTGTGCCAGAGTGCATAGATACTGATAGCATTTCATAATGTCAATTTCTTCTCTAGGGTGGTTTAACAAAATCGAGAAAATGAGACCCAATTACAATCTGTGCTGTAATTCTCGTCGGTTTCTAGAGATAGTCTCAGTTCTGGGACAGTGATATGGCAGTTATGAAGTTATCGTTACATTTAGATGGCTTCTATTTATTACTGAGCTAAAAGTCCTAGAAGCTCTTTATATCTAATGCTAATCTGATCTCGTATTTCTTATCTTAGTTTCATAGTGGTGGTAGTATTTTTTTTATGGGAGTCCTAATAATCATTGAAATCAATGAATTCTTTCCAGGTAGGGCTCTTAGGGGACCAGAAAGGCTTTAACCCTTTCCCTGCCAGCCGTTTTGTCCTAGATGCGAACATCTACTGCCAAGCAGTTTTTAGATATTTTGCACTCTTTCACTTTAAGGGCCTTTCCTGGGGTGGTCTTTTAGTTAACCCAGGAAAACAATATATTGTTTTTTTCAGGACAACCTGAACATTCACAATATGCAAGAATTTTGGTGTAATTCTACTTCTCTAAAAAAATATTGGATTCTAAGTGTCAAATAAAATGAAAAAAATCATGTTGCACGAAGAACAATCACATATATCAGAAACATCATTCATTTTATGTACGAGAACACAGCCGATTTAGAAAGGTCTATGTCTCCTGAACGTGACAATACCAAATATATATCGTTTTATGGAGATTTCTCACTTGTATAGCTCAAAATCTACAAGCAGTACACAACCAAATTTCCAAAGCAACACTCCCCAAACGGCATACTTTTGATTTCAAGGCCAAACATTCCGCTAACAGTAGGTTTACCCTAGAAAACTACCCATTACTAGAAAGAACAGATTCTGGTGAATCAAAAATGGGTAGAAATATATTTGTACTCCAAACCACTAAGTTGCAATTGTTTCCTAAAGTTATAATGTTTTATAGAAATTGGTGAATTTTTTGAAAAATGACCTCAAAGCTTCCACTCTACAGCAACATATCTCCCACACATCATTAGGTATCAATGTAAAACACCCCCAATATAAAATCCTGGGTCAAATGAACAGTTTGATGCCCAATATGAATAGATGTACCCAAGCACGTGGCATAGGAGGCCCCAAAAGGAAGACCCCCCGTTTGTTCTGTCATTTCAGATACTGCAAAATCAACACATTTACATCGTTTTGGGGGGCGGCAAAGGTAGAAAAAAGTACGTTCACCCCAGAAAACCATATATTTTCGGAAAGTACACATTCCCCTGAATCCAATTTGGGTATGCATGTCTTTCTACACCAAAGTACCAAGCCGCAAATCATTCCTAAATTTGGTGATTTTGGTGACATTTCCAAAAATCACCTCAAAATATCTACCCTGCAGCATCGTATTACCCACATACTTTTAGGTATCAAGAGAAATCACCCCAAATATGAAAGCCTAGGGTCCTCTGAACAGTTTGATGCCCGATATGTATAGGTGTACCCAAGCACGTGGCATACAGGGGCCCCAAAAGGAAGACCCCCATATAGTCTGTCATTTCAGGTACTGCAAAATCAACACATTTACATTGTTTTGGGGGGGGGGGCAAAAGTAGAAAACAGTAAGTTCACCCCAGAAAACCATATATTTTCGGAAAGTACACATTCCAACGAATCCAAATTGGGTATGCATGTCTTTCTACGCCAAAGTACCAAGCCGCAAATCATTCCTAAATTTGGTGATTTAGGTGACATTTCCAAAAATCACCTCAAAATATCTACTCTGCAGCATCGTATTACCCACATACTTTTAGGTATCAAGACAAATCACCCCAAATATGAAAGCCTAGGGTCCTCTGAACAGTTTGATGCCCAATATGTATAGGTGTACCCAAGCATGTGGCATATAGAGGCCCTAAAAGGAAGACCCCCATATAGTCTGACATTTCAGGTACTGCAAAATCAACACATTTACATTGTTTTGGGGGGGCAAAAGTAGAAAACAGTAAGTTCACCCCAGAAAACCATATATTTTCGGAAAGTACACATTCCCACGAATTCAAATTGGGTATGCATGTCTTTCTACGCCAAAGTACCAAGCCGCAAATCATTCCTAAATTTGGTGATTTAGGTGAATTTTCCAAAAATCACCTCAAAATATCTACCCTGCAGCATCATTTACCCACATACTTTTAGGTATCAAGAGAAATCACCCCAAATATGAAAGCCTAGGGTCCTCTGAACAGTTTGATGCCCAATATGTATAGGTGTACCCAAGCACGTGGCATACAGGGGCCCCAAAAGGAAGACCCCCATATAGTCTGTCATTTCAGGTACTGCAAAATCAACACATTTACATCGTTTTGGGGGGGGCAAAAGTAGAAAACAGTAAGTTCACCCCAGAAAACCATATATTTTCGGAAAGTACACATTCCAACGAATCCAAATTGGGTATGCATGTCTTTCTACGCCAAAGTACCAAGCCGCAAATCATTCCTAAATTTGGTGATTTAGGTGACATTTCCAAAAATCACCTCAAAATATCTACTCTGCAGCATCGTATTACCCACATACTTTTAGGTATCAAGACAAATCACCCCAAATATGAAAGCCTAGGGTCCTCTGAACAGTTTGATGCCCAATATGTATAGGTGTACCCAAGCATGTGGCATATAGAGGCCCTAAAAGGAAGACCCCCATATAGTCTGACATTTCAGGTACTGCAAAATCAACACATTTACATTGTTTTGGGGGGGCAAAAGTAGAAAACAGTAAGTTCACCCCAGAAAACCATATATTTTCGGAAAGTACACATTCCAACGAATCCAAATTGGGTATGCATGTCTTTCTACGCCAAAGTACCAAGCCGCAAATCATTCCTAAATTTGGTGCTTTAGGTGATATTTCCAAAAATCACCTCAAAATATCTACCCTGCAGCATCGTATTACACACATACTTTTAGGTATCAAGACAAATCACCCCAAATATGAAAGCCTAGGGTCCTCTGAACAGTTTGATGCCCAATATGTATAGGTGTACCCAAGCATGTGGCATATAGAGGCCCTAAAAGGAAGACCCCCATATAGTCTGACATTTCAGGTACTGCAAAATCAACACATTTACATTGTTTTGGGGGGGCAAAAGTAGAAAACAGTAAGTTCACCCCAGAAAACCATATATTTTCGGAAAGTACACATTCCAACGAATCCAAATTGGGTATGCATGTCTTTCTACGCCAAAGTACCAAGCCGCAAATCATTCCTAAATTTGGTGCTTTAGGTGATATTTCCAAAAATCACCTCAAAATATCTACCCTGCAGCATCGTATTACACACATACTTTTAGGTATCAAGACAAATCACCCCAAATATGAAAGCCTAGGGTCCTCTGAACAGTTTGATGCCCAATATGTATAGGTGTACCCAAGCATGTGGCATATAGAGGCCCTAAAAGGAAGACCCCCATATAGTCTGACATTTCAGGTACTGCAAAATCAACACATTTACATTGTTTTGGGGGGGCAAAAGTAGAAAACAGTAAGTTCACCCCAGAAAACCATATATTTTCGGAAAGTACACATTCCAACGAATCCAAATTGGGTATGCATGTCTTTCTACGCCAAAGTACCAAGCCGCAAATCATTCCTAAATTTGGTGCTTTAGGTGATATTTCCAAAAATCACCTCAAAATATCTACCCTGCAGCATCGTATTACACACATACTTTTAGGTATCAAGACAAATCACCCCAAATATGAAAGCCTAGGGTCCTCTGAACAGTTTGATGCCCAATATGTATAGGTGTACCCAAGCATGTGGCATATAGAGGCCCTAAAAGGAAGACCCCCATATAGTCTGACATTTCAGGTACTGCAAAATCAACACATTTACATTGTTTTGGGGGGGCAAAAGTAGAAAACAGTAAGTTCACCCCAGAAAACCATATATTTTCGGAAAGTACACATTCCAACGAATCCAAATTGGGTATGCATGTCTTTCTACGCCAAAGTACCAAGCCGCAAATCATTCCTAAATTTGGTGCTTTAGGTGATATTTCCAAAAATCACCTCAAAATATCTACCCTGCAGCATCGTATTACACACATACTTTTAGGTATCAAGACAAATCACACCAAATATGAAAGCCTAGGGTCCTCTGAACAGTTTGATGCCCAATATGTATAGGTGTACCCAAGCATGTGGCATATAGAGGCCCTAAAAGGAAGACCCCCATATAGTCTGACATTTCAGGTACTGCAAAATCAACACATTTACATTGTTTTGGGGGGGCAAAAGTAGAAAACAGTAAGTTCACCCCAGAAAACCATATATTTTCGGAAAGTACACATTCCAACGAATCCAAATTGGGTATGCATGTCTTTCTACGCCAAAGTACCAAGCCGCAAATCATTCCTAAATTTGGTGCTTTAGGTGATATTTCCAAAAATCACCTCAAAATATCTACCCTGCAGCATCGTATTACACACATACTTTTAGGTATCAAGACAAATCACCCCAAATATGAAAGCCTAGGGTCCTCTGAACAGTTTGATGCCCAATATGTATAGGTGTACCCAAGCATGTGGCATATAGAGGCCCTAAAAGGAAGACCCCCATATAGTCTGACATTTCAGGTACTGCAAAATCAACACATTTACATTGTTTTGGGGGGGCAAAAGTAGAAAACAGTAAGTTCACCCCAGAAAACCATATATTTTCGGAAAGTACACATTCCAACGAATCCAAATTGGGTATGCATGTCTTTCTACGCCAAAGTACCAAGCCGCAAATCATTCCTAAATTTGGTGCTTTAGGTGATATTTCCAAAAATCACCTCAAAATATCTACCCTGCAGCATCGTATTACACACATACTTTTAGGTATCAAGACAAATCACCCCAAATATGAAAGCCTAGGGTCCTCTGAACAGTTTGATGCCCAATATGTATAGGTGTACCCAAGCATGTGGCATATAGAGGCCCTAAAAGGAAGACCCCCATATAGTCTGACATTTCAGGTACTGCAAAATCAACACATTTACATTGTTTTGGGGGGGGCAAAAGTAGAAAACAGTAAGTTCACCCCAGAAAACCATATATTTTCGGAAAGTACACATTCCAACGAATCCAAATTGGGTATGCATGTCTTTCTACGCCAAAGTACCAAGCCGCAAATCATTCCTAAATTTGGTGCTTTAGGTGATATTTCCAAAAATCACCTCAAAATATCTACCCTGCAGCATCGTATTACACACATACTTTTAGGTATCAAGACAAATCACCCCAAATATGAAAGCCTAGGGTCCTCTGAACAGTTTGATGCCCAATATGTATAGGTGTACCCAAGCATGTGGCATATAGAGGCCCTAAAAGGAAGACCCCCATATAGTCTGACATTTCAGGTACTGCAAAATCAACACATTTACATTGTTTTGGGGGGGCAAAAGTAGAAAACAGTAAGTTCACCCCAGAAAACCATATATTTTCGGAAAGTACACATTCCAACGAATCCAAATTGGGTATGCATGTCTTTCTACGCCAAAGTACCAAGCCGCAAATCATTCCTAAATTTGGTGCTTTAGGTGATATTTCCAAAAATCACCTCAAAATATCTACCCTGCAGCATCGTATTACACACATACTTTTAGGTATCAAGACAAATCACCCCAAATATGAAAGCCTAGGGTCCTCTGAACAGTTTGATGCCCAATATGTATAGGTGTACCCAAGCATGTGGCATATAGGGGCCCTAAAATGAAGACCCCCCCTTGTATGTTCTGTCATTTCAGGTACTGCAAAATCAACACATTTACATCGTTTTGGGGGGGGCAAAGGTAGAAAAAAGTAAGTTCACCCCAGAAACCCATATATTTTCGGAAAGTACACATTCCCACGAATCTAAATTGGGTATGCATGTCTTTGTACTCCAAAGTACCAAGCCGCAAACCATTCCTAAATTTGGTGATTTTGGGGACATTTCCAAAAATGACTTCAAAATTTCGACCCTGCAGCATCGTATTACCCACATACTTTTAGGTATCAAGACAAATCACCCCAAATATGAAAGCCTGGGGTCCTCTGAACAGTTTGATGCCCAATATGTATAGGTGTACCCAAGCACGTGGCGTATAGGGGCCCCAAAACGAAGACCCCCATATGGTCTGTCATTTCAGGTACTGCAAAATCAACACATTTACATTGTTTTGAGGGGGGCAAATGTAGAAAAAAGTAAGTTCACCCCAGAAAACCATATATTTTCGGAAAGTACACATTCCCATGGATCTAAATTGGGTATGCATGTCTTTGTAATCCAAAGTACCAAGCCGCAAACCATTCCTAAATTTGGTGATTTTGTGGACATTTCCAAAAATGACTTCAAAATTTCGACCCTGCAGCATCGTATTACCCACATACTTTTAGGTATCAAGACAAATCACCCCAAATATGAAAGCCTGGGGTCCTCTGAACAGTTTGATGCCCAATATGTATAGGTGTACCCAAGCACGTGGCGTATAGGGGCCCCAAAACGAAGACCCCCATATGGTCTGTCATTTCAGGTACTGCAAAATCAACACATTTACATTGTTTTGGGGGGGCAAAAGTAGAAAACAGTAAGTTCACCCCAGAAAACCATATATTTTCGGAAAGTACACATTCCAACGAATCCAAATTGGGTATGCATGTCTTTCTACGCCAAAGTACCAAGCCGCAAATCATTCCTAAATTTGGTGATTTAGGTGATATTTCCAAAAATCACCTCAAAATATCTACCCTGCAGCATCGTATTACACACATACTTTTAGGTATCAAGACAAATCACCCCAAATATGAAAGCCTGGGGTCCTCTGAACAGTTTGATGCCCAATATGTATAGGTGTACCCAAGCACGTGGCGTATAGGGGCCCCAAAACGAAGACCCCCATATGGTCTGTCATTTCAGGTACTGCAAAATCAACACATTTACATTGTTTTGAGGGGGGCAAATGTAGAAAAAAGTAAGTTCACCCCAGAAAACCATATATTTTCGGAAAGTACACATTCCAACGAATCCAAATTGGGTATGCATGTCTTTCTACGCCAAAGTACCAAGCCGCAAATCATTCCTAAATTTGGTGCTTTAGGTGATATTTCCAAAAATCACCTCAAAA
Organism: Xenopus petersii; assembly: GCA_038501925.1. NCBI lineage: Eukaryota > Metazoa > Chordata > Amphibia > Anura > Pipidae > Xenopus > Xenopus petersii. The sequence goes on from CM076682.1 coordinate 136,896,695, forward strand.
TATCTACCCTGCAGCATCGTATTACACACATACTTTTAGGTATCAAGACAAATCACCCCAAATATGAAAGCCTGGGGTCCTCTGAACAGTTTGATGCCCAATATGTATAGGTGTACCCAAGCACGTGGCGTATAGGGGCCCCAAAACGAAGACCCCCATATGGTCTGTCATTTCAGGTACTGCAAAATCAACACATTTACATTGTTTTGAGGGGGGCAAATGTAGAAAAAAGTAAGTTCACCCCAGAAAACCATATATTTTCGGAAAGTACACATTCCCACGGATCTAAATTGGGTATGCATGTCTTTGTACTCCAAAGAACCAAGCCGCAAACCATTCCTAAATTTGGGGATTTTGGGGACATTTCCAAAAATGACTTCAAAATATCTACCCTGCAGCATCGTATTACCCACATACTTTTAGGTATCAAGAGAAATCACCCCAAATATGAAAGCCTAGGGTCCCCTGAACAGTTTGATGCCCAATATGTATAGGTGTACCCAAGCACGTGGCATACAGGGGCCCCAAAAGAAAGACCCCCATATGGTCTGTCATTTCAGGTACTGCAAAATCAACACATTTACATTGTTTTGGGGGGGCAAAAGTAGAAAACAGTAAGTTCACCCCAGAAAACCATATATTTTCGGAAAGTACACATTCCAACGAATCCAAATTGGGTATGCATGTCTTTCTACGCCAAAGTACCAAGCCGCAAATCATTCCTAAATTTGGTGCTTTAGGTGATATTTCCAAAAATCACCTCAAAATATCTACCCTGCAGCATCGTATTACACACATACTTTTAGGTATCAAGACAAATCACCCCAAATATGAAAGCCTGGGGTCCTCTGAACAGTTTGATGCCCAATATGTATAGGTGTACCCAAGCACGTGGCGTATAGGGGACCCAAAACGAAGACCCCCATATGGTCTGTCATTTCAGGTACTGCAAAATCAACACATTTACATTGTTTTGAGGGGGGCAAATGTAGAAAAAAGTAAGTTCACCCCAGAAAACCATATATTTTCGGAAAGTACACATTCCCACGGATCTAAATTGGGTATGCATGTCTTTGTACTCCAAAGAACCAAGCCGCAAACCATTCCTAAATTTGGGGATTTTGGGGACATTTCCAAAAATGACTTCAAAATATCTACCCTGCAGCATCGTATTACCCACATACTTTTAGGTATCAAGAGAAATCACCCCAAATATGAAAGCCTAGGGTCCCCTGAACAGTTTGATGCCCAATATGTACAGGTGTACCCAAGCACGTGGCATACAGGGGCCCCAAAAGAAAGACCCCCATATGGTCTGTCATTTCAGGTACTGCAAAATCAACACATTTACATTGTTTTTGGGGGGGGGGCAAAGGTAGAAAAAAGTAAGTTCACCCCATAAAACCATATATTTTCGGAAAGTACACATTCCTGCGAATCCAAATCGGGTATGGATGTCTTTGTACTCCAAAGTACCAAGCCGCAAACCATTTCTAAATTTGGTGATTTTGGGGACATTTCCAAAAATCACCTCAAAATTTTCACCCTCTAGCATCGTAGTTCCCACATACTTTTAGGTATCAAGAGAAATCACCCCAAATATGAAAGCCTGGGGTCCTCTGAACAGTTTGATGCCCAATATGTATAGGTGTACCCAAGCACGTGGCATATAGGGCCCCAAAACAAAGACCCTCAAATGGTCTGTCATTTCAGGTACTGCAAAATCAACACATTTACATTGTTTTGGGGGGGGCAAAGGTAGAAAAAAGTGCGTTCACCCCATAAAACCATATATTTTTGGAAAGTACACATTCCTGCGAATCCAAATTGGGTATGCATGTCTTTGTACTCCAAAGTACCAAGTCGCAAGCCTTTCCTAAATTTGGCGATAAAAGCAACTGTTTTTACATTTCTGAAAATCGCCTAAAAATATTGCAATTGGCCGCATTTATCTCACCCAATTTCTTACATACAATTGTAAAACACCATAAATATTGATGCCAAGGGTCTACTGAACAGTTTGATGCCCAATATGCATAGATATACCAAGGCAGCTGGCATGTGCGGACCCCAAATAAAAATAGTGAATATGAGTTTTCTCCGCTGCCGATTCGCCTTCTGTGAACATAGACCCTTGACTTCATATTATTTGCATCAAGACCCTCCTAACAGCAATGACCCCCCAAAACCATACATTTTTGGAAAGTACACATTCTGCCGATTCCAACAAAGATAACGACGTCTTTCTACACAAAACTACCAAACTGCAAAGCTTTTCTAAACATATAGGTTTTTACAACATTTCTGAAAATCGCCTAAAAATGTTGCAGTTTGCCGCATTTATCACACACAATGTTTTACGTACAAAGAAAAATCTCTCTAAATATGGACGTCAGAGGTCTAATAAATAGTTTGATGCCCAATATGTATAGATTTACCAAAGTATGTGTTGTGTATGGACCCCAAATGAAAAACGTGCCTATGAATTTTCACGCTAGCCAACTAAGCTGCAGAAAAGAGAACCCTAACTGTACGTTATGTGCCGTAAGACCCCCAAACTGTAAAAATACCCCCAGAAACCCATATATTTTTGGAAAGCACATATTTTGGCGGATCAAACTAAGTAAAATCTATCTTTCTATACCAAAGCACCAAACAGCAAAACGATACTAAAGATACATAAGGAACAATAATGCAGGGATAAAATTGCAATAAAACCACAAAAATAGCGTAAATCAATGAAATAACAAAATAATTGTTCTGACAGCGTAATTAGTGGCCGAAATCGATTATCCAATAGTCACGCTGCCAAAATAACACGTTTTTAGGCAAAAAAACCAAAAGATAACAGTATAATGAATTCGTAAAAAAAAAAAAAACACCTGTTTTTGTATACATATTTGTGCACTAATAAAAGTTATCTGAGTGTGCAAATACATGTAAATAAGTGTAAATAAGTGTAAATAACTGTACAAAAGGGACCAAGTGTGCTAAAATTAAAAAAAAAAATTTTTAAAAAATTCCAATCTTTACTAAAATGCATAAATGTACTGTAAGTATGTGTAGGTGCAGGTAAGTGTGTAAAAAAAACGTGCACTTACCGTTTTTGGAGCAGGAGAATCGCTGTCTTCTTTGGAGGAGTCCTGGCAGCGTGTCTGCAGAGTTGCTGCGCAGCAGGAAGTGCGTGGGCGGCTCTGCAGGCAGGAAGAAGGGTGAGTGTAGTAGCAGACGCTCCATGCGATGCGTCTGCTACTTTGAAGTCGGATCTGCGACAATCGAGTCGCAGATCCGACTTGACAGCCCCCCAGCCACGTTGCCTAGGGGGCTGTCTTCTGTCCCCACTCTCTGCGGAGGCGGCAAAAGCCGCCGAAGCAGAGAGAGAGCTCAGCTGCCAAAGAACGTACAATGTACGTTCTTGGCAGCCTGAGCATTGGCCTGCCAGCACGTACGCCGTACGTGCTTGGCAGGCAAAGGGTTAATGCATATTCTATTACCAATAAATAATTACATTATTGCTGAAAAGAGGTAAAATTAGGACAGTGTGAATATTTTATCTATTTATTTTCTTAGCTTTTATAAATGTGTGACCACTGAGCTTGCAGTTTCATTCTCCCCAAGTCTCCTTTGTTCTCTGGGTATCTGACCACAGTCTTCCTTTTCTCCACCCAAGTTACTTAATGTGGTTTACCCCTTATTTTTGTGGCTAATCCCTTTACAAATAGCATGCCATAACAGATAAAGAGGTCAGCAAACAAAAAACAACAAAGGGGTTATTTACGATTGCATGTTCAATGAGCAAAGCCAATTTCATGAGGATATGGTCATGTTTTTTTGCCCATAGGATTTATCTCATAATCCCAGCACAATTGTGGATGTTCTCCAAGTTGTGTCTTCTGCAGCTGTGCCCACCACTACTTACAATTCCCAGGTACAGGTAAATGCTTGTATTTTCTGATGGGTGTAAATACCTCTTCTTAAAGGGCATGTAAAGTCTAAAATAGAATAAGGCTAGAAATGCTGTATTTTGAATACTAAATATAAACATGAACTTGCTAAACAACAAGCCTAGACAAACAAACAATTTATGTTTTCAAATTTGGCTACAGGGGGTCACCATCTTGTAACTTTGTTAAACATCTTTGCAAGACTAAGACTGTGCATATGCTCAGTGTGGTCTGGGCTGCTTAGGGATCATCATAAACAAAGCTGCTTGAGTTCTGCATGGCTGGGAAGTAAGGCGGGGGCTCCCCCTGCTGTTCATAAGTATGATTGTTTCCCTGCTCAGCAGTTAGGGACCATCTGACAATTCCTATCCATAGCAGTAAATGAAGGGAGAATTTCACTGCATACAGTCAGGTTTCTTTTAAAAACGGTACACATTTTTTAATTAAAGTATGTTGGAGATAGGTTTCTTTTTCATTAAAGAAAGTAAAAATGGGATTTTATTTTTTTGCCTTTACATGCCCTTAACTGGTGTTTCTCTTATTTGATTATAAATCAGAAATGGTATGAGCCATAGGGAGACTTACATGTGCTTATCAGCAGCAGCTACAAAATAATTTGTATGCATAGTAGCTGCCTTCCTCTAGCATGGGCAATCATTTATTTGGCATGTGTTCTTAGGGAAAAAGATGACTCTATTTCACGTGGGAGCTGTTTTAATAAAACAAAATACTTTTTACTTGCTAAAATTCACCCAAATTCCAGTCTGCTGTGTAAATACTGTGGGTTATTGGTTTACTTTGTACAAAATATCAGTATTTAACCACTGTCTCTTGTGTGTTTAGTGACAACTTTCATGTTGGCTTCTTATTTATGTAGATTCAGCTCTTGTTAATGCTTGGAATTCCTTTCCCATCCTTGACGTATTTTAGTAATTCTCTTATCCAAGCATGGAACGATAATGATTAACTTCAGAGCAAGCACTGTACATGGAATAATGAGAGCAATGACAAATGCTGGGGGGAGATACCATTTGTAAAAAGGTCCATAGATAAACCTGTCTCCTCCATACACAAGGGTATGGGCCGTGCACAAAACCAATGTAAGATATCCAAGTTTTGACTGCAAATATAAAAGAGACATCTAGTTAGCAATTTATAAAATGGTAGTTTCACAGAGCTTTAGTATTTTAGCTGCCAATGTTAATGAACCCCCTGTTGTATAACTTTAATATGAATAAAGGTCTAGTAACTCACAACAACCATATGTTTGTAATTCATCAATTTTTGCATTGTATCTTTATAGTGTTGGAGTATTTTTAATATTGCCTGCAAGATGATAAAAGCTAATTTAAGTCTACATATCCTTCATATTGTAGAGGTTGTTAAAGGGATACTGTCATGGGAAAACAAATTGTTTTCAAAATGAATCAGTTAATAGTGCTGCTCCAGCAGAATTCTACACTGAAATCCATTTCTCAAAAGAGCAAACAGATTTCTTTATATTCAATTTTGAACTCTGACATGGGGCTAGACATACTGTCAATTTCCCAGCTGCCCCAAGTCATGTGACTTGTGCTCTGATAAACTTCAATCACTCTTTACTGCTGTACTGCAAGTTAGAGTGATATCACCCCCTCCCTCCCCCCCCCCCCAGCAGCCAAACAAAAGAACAATGGGAAGGTAACCAGATAACAACTCCCTAACACAAGATAACAGCTGCCTGGTAGATCTAAGAACAACACTCAATAGTAAAAACCCATGTCCCACTGAGACACATTCAGTTACATTGAGAAGGAAAAACAGCAGCCTGCCAGAAAGCATTTCTCTCCTAAAGTGCAGGCACAAGTCACATGACCAGGAGCAAGTGGGAAATGGACAAAATGTCTAGCCCCATGCCAGATTTCAAAATTGAATATAAAAAAATCTGTTTGCTCTTTTGAGAAATGGATTTCAGTGCAGAATTCTGCTGGAGTAGCACTATTAACTGATGCGTTTAAAAAAAAACATGTTTTCCAATGACAGGATCCCTTTAAGGATATGTGTGAGTAAGGTGTGTTACGTCAATACAGGCAACCGCATGTAATAGTTGGTCTCTATCAGGAGTTCATGCATTTTTAAAGATGCCCTAATATACAGTATAACAAATTATGTTAAAGCGATATTTTTGCATTTTTATTAAGTAGATGGACTTATATTATTTTAAGCCCCTTATCAGTTGACCTTCTGTATGTTACGTTTTTTACAATTACTAGCTATCCTTGCTATACTATAGCTAAACTTGATTAGTAGTTGTATTAGGAAGCAATACAATACATTCAGATATTAAACATATTTACAGTAATTGTGAAACATATGAAGCCATGGAAGATATATTTTCTTGTTTCATCATCTTGCACTCTTACCTGGACAAAGCGGAACTCTCTCCAATTGACTGCATTGCTTACTGAGGGCAGGGACGTGATACCCAGCAACACATAAAAGAAAAATCCCAGAATACCCAAGGCGACATACGAGTCAGATAACCAAGCATAGTAATTCAGAAACTCATAGGTGTTATTGGTTTTAATCTGCAAGAAAAAAAAAGATGATCATTAAAACCATATTTATAGTGTATATGCAAAGCTGAAGTTGTGATTTTCATATAATAGGTATCAAGATAGCTTTCAGTAATAGTGCATTTATATGTTAATAATCAGGGACACATACAATTAGAATGGGGTTCCCAACTGTTTTTACCCATGAGCCACATTTAAAAATAAAAATAGTTGGGGAGCAAGATGTACATGAAACAAGTTCCCGGTGATTGGCTATTTGGTAGCCCCTATGTGTACTGTCAGCCTACAGGAGGCTCTGTTTGGCAGAACACATGGTTTTTTTGCAACCAAAACTTGCATCCAAAGCAGGACTTCAGAAATAAGCACCTGATTTCAGGCCATTGGGAGCAACATCCAATACTATGGAAAAACAAGGGAAAGTTGTGCTCACCACTCATTTTTAAAACCATTAGGCGAGTGTGCAATTAGGCTGTGACCACAAAATACATATAGACAAACACTAAAGGTCCTCTGCACTCAACCCATTATCAATATATTTAGGACATTGAGATATTTTATGCATACTGCTACTAAAAATACCTTACCCTTTAAACAAAACAGGGATTGTTTGTTAATATATTGCAATATACTTCCTAGGAGATGCAGAGCGACATCTTGCTCACACAAGCCTCTGGTTGGTGTTTTACTGAGTTCGAATAGTCTCTATTGTAAGTTCTGTTTTAGGCAGCTTATAGTAACTTTTTTTCAACTTCCTTACCACTTATACCTAGAACACTGCCCACCTGATATATTGCCCCCACCCGCAAATTTCTGGTCTGATCTGCATCATTTTGTCAGGGCCAAGAAAAAAGCTTTAAAGACCATGATCCAATAATTATATTTATTCAATACGTATGTAAACATTATTGGCTTATTAATTTTAGTCTTCAGTATTGTCAAGGGAGTATTTTTGTGTCTTAAGATTTATTATGCAGTGTCCTGTGGTACCTCTTACAGGTATTTTGTGTCTTCACTCCGACACATGACACCAATTTTGGGAGAAAAAGGCTAATGTATTTTGATACTTAACTTAAGTTAATATATATATCCTACCATAATTTATTGTTACAGGACTGATTCTACAACAAAACTTAAACAGTAAAGACACTGCCACATATACTCAAAGAGGGCCAACTCTGATCTGGACCTGAAGCCTGGTAAGTGCTTTCTTTCCCATTCCTCATCTGAGGCTGTCCTCTGGGCTCATGTCATCCTGGTTACCAATTCACCTTGTCAACTGCCCATGGAAACTACCCCTAGTTCTCAGAGCAAGACCTTCTCAAAACAGTGACTATAATAACCTCAATGATCATATGGGGATTTAAAGTCCACCCTTAAATCCCTATCCCAGAAAATCCCAGGAGAAGGGAGAATGGGGGCTATCTTCTTAGCCTAGTCCTGGTTCCTTCCACTAGTCTCCATTTTATTGGATGCCCTTCTGCCATTTAACTGCAATTGCCTGAGCTTTAATCCTTTGTTCTACTGTCCACCAGTTTTTGGAAACAGAAATGGTTGTGTATAGTAGAAAAAGTATTTTCTTGGTTGCAAGAGTCCTTGGAAAAGCTTTAAAGCAATTATCTTAGAAAAAACAGATTATGCAACCATTTACCTGTGTGATGATGTAATTGTTGGACCACCAGCGTACATAATAACGAATAGGCATAACAAGTGTGTAGATCGCATGTAGGAATGCATACGCTAGTGCAACAAGGCCAAGTTGCTTTCTGCACAGCATCCACGTATCAAGCCAGTCTGGAAAGCGACTATATTTGGTACCTCGATATAACTGAAGAACAGCGGCAATTATTCCTGGGAGATACACCAAGGCAAGAAGTATGAGAGACACAATTGGGAACACTCTATTGGGAATGGAAACAGCAATCAGATATGAGGTATCTTCTTTAGATGTAACACATGGGTAGAGCACCTCCGTTAGCACACAGTAAAGGAAAATCAATATAGTGAATCCAGAACAGATGAAGATTGGGATTCTCCACATCGGGAATAATTGCAGTGGGTAATTCTCCACCTCATTAGCTGCTAGTAAGGTTCCCTGATCCAGTGGTGTAAGTCCAAGGGTTCGAACAATATCCATAACAGATTGTTTTGCGTAAATCTCATCACCACAAATGAAAACCTTCAAAAAGGAAAAGCGGTGGAAGTTAATCTAGTGACATAAATACGCTGAAGACATTTAAAAAAAAGTGTTTCTCTTTCTAATTTTATAAGAATAGGTATGTGATTAACATTTTTCGTGTTTATTGAGAGGCGGTGGATTGAACCTCTTTGTAGGTTTTATTTATGGTGTTACCAATGAGTTTGCTTTATTCAGTTATCATTAACTGACAGTACTAGCAGTTCAATAAGGATTATTGATACATCTACATTTTAAACCCTGATGATTTAATCATTTTATATTTTTCCTATATTAATAAATATTTTCATTAAAGTGATACTGACACTATACACTAAAAAAATGATTTTCAAAATATTATTCTACATTAAGGGGCAGATTTATCAAGGTTCATATTTCGAGTTTATAAACTCAAAAAAAAAATCTAAATTTATTAAAAAAATTAAAATTTTTAAAAACGGGTGAACAGGATCAAGCTGCAAATTCAAATCAAATTCGATTCAATTTTCAAAAGTCCACCAAATGACTCCAAATTGATTTCAGGAGGTCCCCATAGGTCAAAACACCAATTCGGCAGGTTTTACATGGCGAATAGTTGAATTTGAATACTTAAAGGGCCAGTACATGATACATTTCAAAATTTGAATTTCAAATCGAATTCCCTAGTCGAATTCAAATTTTCAATTCGACCCTTTATAAATCTGCCCCTAAAAGTTACCTATAGGTCATACTGATTATTTTTTCACTGATCATCTGCTTTTGTAAGTAATTGTTACTTGAAGTTCCTAAACTGGACTGTTTTGCCAACCTGACTGTCCCTTCTCAACTTGTCAGTTAGAGTTACTAATGCTAACCGACTACTGCTGCACAAATATGGCAGCCCCCTCATACAGGAACATGGGGGTAAGAAAGGTAATGTAAAAGCATCAGCCAAATACTTTTATGGCAAAATTATAAATAGCAGTCAAAGGCAATGTTATTATAGGTTTAAAAAAAATATATTTTCTGGTGTCAATGTCTCTTTAAGTTGAACTTGCTTTGTGTTTGGCAGTACAGCAATTTTAAAACAGCCTTAGAAAAGTACAGTAGTACATGGAATTAATATTAAATCCCTGCTTTATGTTAAACTCTTTTCTGATTAGTCCCACATTTTAGCATTCAGTGTTTAGTAAATAACCCCCATACTGTAGCTATGGCACTTGTCCCTGGTGCCATTCCTCATACAGTACTGATGCCTACATAATATACAGGTATGGTATTGCTTATCTAGAAACCCAGTATCCAGAGAAAAAAAAACAGGTCCCAAGCATTCCAGTTAAGGGACTCTATACCTGTAGTGACTCCGTACACTGCAACAATACTCTATGTAACTAAGCTGTCTGCAACCTTGGCACTGGCAGTAGTTAAGGGACTGAACTATTCATCTACAACATCAATATCATAGCACATGAGCTAGTGGATTACAAGTATTATTGCTTCTGTGCCTTTGTTGCTATGTTCAGGTGACATTCCACTTTACTGAGATCCTAGTATTGTCCTTTTTATCTTCGGTTTAAAGTGTACCAATATATCACTTATTACAGGTATGGGACCAGTTATCGAGAATGCTCAGGACCTGGGGTTTTCCAGATAATGGTTCTTTCCATAATTTGGATCTTGATACCTTAATTATACTAGAAACTCATGTAAACATGAAATAAACCCAATAAGCAAATTTTTCATACAATAAGGATTAATTATATCAGCTTAGATCAGGTACAAGGTACTACTTTATTATTCAAGTGATAAAGGAAATAATTTTTAAAAATTAGGATTAGTTGATTATAATGGAGTCCATGGGAGACTGCTTTTACATAATTCGGAGCTTTCTGGATAACAGGTTTCCAGATAATGAATCCCATACCTGTATAATGCAAAAAAACTCCTGAACTGAAAAAGATGATAGCCTTGCTGCCATAACTTATCAACCAACAGAAAGATCTAATAAAAAAAACTCACCTGCCTGCTTGCATCCAAAGCCCCAAACTGCAGGGCCCACGCCGATATTGTATTAAACGCCTTTACTACTTTGGCTTGAGGTACCATCCTGGCCAGGTATTCAGCATTGGATTCTGGGTATTGGTTTATTTTAAGGTTGTTGCTTACATCTACTAATACTTTACCATTCAGGACTTCAGTTAATTGTTTGAGAAAATCATAGTGCTCCCTGTGGATGGCTAAAATAATAATGGATGCTCTCTGTGCAGCTTCTAAATGGCTAAAAACCTCTGCTCCTTTAGGGGTTAGGCTAGACGACTGGGGGTTTCGACTTCCATAAATGACAGCATGGCCACACTGAAGTAATTTCAACCCTAGGGAGCGCCCGAAATCTCCCGTACCGAAAATACAAATAGCTTCAGTCTCCTTGGTCTCCATTGAGCAAAGTGGGATAGAGTTATGAGAATTATCCATCATCTGAAAGAAATAGATGTTAAGTCATTAGATGACACAGATATCTGATAAATATGTATTGTGGTTTTATTATTCATTAAAGAGAACGACATTGACCTGTTTAACTAGAAGAACAAAAGAACGAATTCTAGGAGCCTCAGCCATCAGTGTAACGTCCTCTCTTTGGTGTGTAGATTTGATGTAAATTTATCTGGACAGATGAAAATGAGATACTTGTCCATTTCTGCATTTCGCTGATATTAAGAGTGAAATAAGAGTGAAGAAGTTCTCTCTACATATTTAGGGCCCAGCTTTTGGAATAATGACTGTCTACTTATTAGAATGTGTTGCTTTCTACAGTTTCAGTCATATGATATGAATTTATTTGGGATTTGAAAGTGTTTAATCCTCTGTAGACTAGGCAGTACTACATTTAGGTAACTAAAGTTGGAACCCAACCTTGGGATTTATTTGTACATGTCTCAAGAACCTCTTACACAACCATCATCATAAGAGTCATGCTCATGTCTAGTCTTTTGCTTCACACTCTGAATGAGGAGAGTGATGGCATTTTGTTTCCTAAAACATTAGAGGTTCTTCATGAATGTAAGTGCAGTGTGCAATTTTTACATGCAAATTGTCTTTTTGTTAACCATAATGCATTGGGTCCATCACAATTGTTTCTATTGTTGTTGAACTGTCCTATGATGTTTATAGTGCTATATATGTTGGGAGTTGTATCTATTTATTTACCCCTTTTTCAGTATTTTTACTTTTTCATGCATATCCAATAAAAATTCATATTGAAAAAAAGACATAATTGCCAATACTATTATTGAAAAAGCTATACAGAAGCATATTAACTGCAACATAAGCCAACAGCCACTGTTCATGCGGCCATAGCACTAAGGGTTAAATTAAATTTCTGTATTTTTATTTTATAAGTCCTACAACTATTATTACACACAAGTAAAGCTTTTGAGTAGGGGTCCCCAAACTTTTTTTTACCCGTGAGCCACATTCAAATGTAAAAAGAGATGGGGAGCAACACAAGCATGAAAAAGTCCCTTGGGTACCAAATAAGGGATGTGATTGGCTATTTGGTAGCCCCTACGTGGACTGACAGCCTACAGGAGGCTCTAACTTGGCAGTATACTTCGTTTTTATGCAATTAAAACTTGCCTCCAAGCCTGGATTTCAAAAATAATCACCTGCTTTGAGGACAATGAGAGCAACATCCAAGGGGTTGGAGAGCAACATGTTGCTCACAAGCTACTGGTTGGGGATCACTGCTTTAGAGTAACCCAGATAGGGCTTTAGCAAATGTGATTAATAGATAAAGTACTACAGGTATGGGAAGTGTAATCCAGAATGGGGTTTTCCAGATAACAAATTTTTTCATAATTTGGATCTTCATACATTAGCTCTACTAGAAAATCATGTAAATAAATAAATAAACTCAATAGGCTGGTTTTGCCTCCAATTAAGATTGATTATATCTTAGTTTGGATAATGTACAAGCTACTGTTTTATTATTACAGAGAAAAAGGAATTCATTTTTACATTTTGGATTATAACAGGTTTGTACCTGTTCCATTCCTGCATCGAATTCCATGGAAATCAAAGATGCAATGTTAATATGATACAATTTTGATAATAGCACATATTTCATACTTATGCTTATAGCATACTTTGCTAGTGCAATGTTATAAATTTCAGTTTTAGGAAGTCCTGCGACTGAAAATACAAACAGTGTAGAAGCTATTTTTCCTGTACAAATAAAATCTTTGTAGTGACCTAAGATTTCTAAGAGAAAGTTCTTGGCCAGGGTACAGCCAAAGCACACAAACCTTGGTGAACAAGAACAGAACTTTTATGAAATATACTAAATAAATAAAATGCTTTGCCAACTCTTGAATTAATTATAATATCTGGCTTCAAATGTGAGTCTCTTCTCCCAGAAATCTGCTGGAAAATCACAGCTACAGTACAACTGTTAATGTTAGGAGAGTTTCTACCTTGGATGCAATGTGTAGCAATAGCTACGTTTGACTGTGATACAGGTATGGGATCTGTTATCCGGAAACCCATTATCCAGAAAGCTATTATGAAAAGCCATCTCCCATAGACTCCATTTTATCCAAATAATCCAAATTTTTTAAAAATGATCTCCTATTGATACAAGATACAAGAGGGGTCATTTACAGCTGCAAACACTAGGCCACAGTTAGTTGCTTAAAAGATCCAGTACATTAAGGGGGAATTTATCTCAATATTGTCTGCTACAAACTCCAATCAAATTCGCTTGGGTTTTCTACTCTTATTTATAGTACATTTTCCCGAAAATTTGCTTTGTGATTTTTTTGTGATTTTTTATCACAAACTCATATTTTTGCACTAAAACTTTGGGGTATAACACCAAACACAGCGCACATCAAAAAATCATTGGGACTTCTCCCATTGATTTGTATGCAACCTCAACAGGTCTGAGATGCTGGATTTTCTGATTCAGACTTTTCCATCCTCGGGGTTTAATAAATTCAGAAAAATTTGTAATTTCGTAAAAGTCTGATTTTATAAAAAAAAAATCACTGGAATATATATAGCAAAGGGCCTGAATAGAAAAATTAGTTATAAAATGACAACCAATGTGTAGCCTTACAGAGCAGCCGTAAGGAATCTGAAGAAGAAGACAAATCATTCAAAAACTATAAAAAATAAAAAATGAAGACCAGTTGAAAAGTTGCTTAGAATTAGCCTTTCTATAACATATTAAAAGTTAACTTAAAGGTGAACCACCCCTTTAACACATACAGTATTTATCTCTTTTTTTCTATAACAGACAGACATTTTTAACAAAAGCTTTTTTTTTTGCAGTTTCTACTCTTTATTCCCTTAATATCCTGACTGTGTAATGAACGATTATTTTTTTTTGGAGATGAGAGAAAGGAATTTTGGCTCCAGCATACGTGTGTGCTTCTGACTCATTAGGTCGGGCAATTGCAGTACAATAAAGGCAGTCTGCACAAAGCATTGGGCGGAACAGTGCAAAGACCAGTATTAAATTATTTCATGCATTAGATCGAAGTTCATCTACAAGAATGAACGCTTAATTGTGTTTACTTCAGCCATGGCAATGACTTCAATTGTTCTACACAAACCTTGTGCTGAGGGCATGGATATTTTTTTAAGCCGATGTATGACAGATTACATTCTCTACTGCTAGCACTGAAAAAGGTAAATTATCAAGGCCAAATTTTTCCTATTTAAAACAAATGTAGAAAAATAATCATATGCTCTATACAAAATGACAGTAAATCTTACCTCTCATGTGTTGGAAAAGCAACAGAAGCTTCAAACAACTCAATTACTTGAGGAGAAGTATTTCACCACAGATTCAGGAGTGCTTTCTCTGCTAAAAATGTTTCGCAATCCTGAAACCCTCCCTTTTTAAGAAATAATGGAAAACTATAAACAGGATACCGAGGGACATTCCCAAGGTCCGTTAACTAATATATTTTTTTTGGATTTGCTTTGAATGTAGTTGGGTTTAGTACAGACACTTGCAGCCACCAAAATGTGTTAAACTTCATGCTGTAAATCGAGGCTCAAAGACAAATTTAAAGTGCTAGTTATTTTGACGACTACATCCACATGTTGTGCTAAAAACAAGTATGTAAGTAGCAAAGTTAGAGTTAGAGTGAGTTGTACTTTTCATTAAAGGTAATTGTCAAATGACGAGCACTAACACATGTTAGTGGCTGCAAATGTCAGTACAAAGCCCAACTACATTCAAATTATTAATTATTATAGTTAATGGACCTTGGGAATGTCCCTTGGTATCCTGGTATTCTTTTTATAGTTTTTACATTATTTCTTAAAGGAAAACTATACCCCTAAAAATGAATACTTGAGCAACAGAGAGTTTATATCAAATGAAGTGACATATTAAAGAATCTTACTAAACTGAAATATATATTTAAGTAAATATTGTCCTTTTACATCTCTTGTCTGAAACCACCATTTTGTGATGGTCTGTGTGCTGCCTCAGAGATCACCTGACCAGAAATACTACAACACTAACTGTAACAGGAAGAAGTGAGGAAGCAAAAGGCAGAAGTCTGTCTGTTAATTGGCTCATGTGACCTAACATGTATGGTTTGTTTGTGTGCACCGTGAATTGTAACATCCCAGGGGGTGGCCCTTGTTTTTTTTTAAAATGGCAATTTTCTATTTATGATTACCCAATGGCACATTCTATTAAAAGTATAATATTCATGTAAATTATTTATTTACATGTAGCAGGTTTTACATATGAGCAATATCTTTTAATAGAGACCTACATTGTTTAGGGGTATAGTTTTCCTTTAAAAAGGGAGGGTTTCAGGATTGTGAACCATCTTTACTAAAGAGAGCAATCCTTCCTGCCTTACATTCTAAATGGTGAGCTGCTGAGCCTATTTCTGCAGGGGAAACCCTGCAACTACTGCCACCGTCTGAACAAGTGGTAGGTAGCTCCAGGGTTCCCATTGCACTCTGTGTCAATGGGTGCAGCAGACTTTCACTTAAAGAGTCACTTGCACTCTGAACACTGGAAATGAGGCAGGCACCCTTTAAAAATATTGGTGCAACTTCGCCTTATTTGTGCTGAAGTGCATGTACAGTGTCCATTTTATGGCATTGGACGATATTGCTGCTTTCATCCGCAATGATGCTGGAATTCTTGCAATGAAGGCTGCATTGTTGGAAAAAGATATGAGAAATAGTATGGAGTGCATTAGATATCCTAGTTGAGCTCCACAAGGTGAATGCAAAGCCATACGGAGAGAAGAAAGTTTTAAGATGATTATTCACAGAGAAGTGGACACCGAATTGGTTAATGAGCATGGAAATTGCCTGCAAATATTCCATGTCCATCTCTTTCACTCCATCACAAACCCCGTGGGACACAAAAAGGAGAATTCAACCCTAAACTTAAAAAAATCCTACCCCCTACCCTATGTAGACCCCTCCCTCCTCCCCCCAGCCTAAGTGTTAACCCGGGCAAATGCCCCTATCATTTTACTTACCCCTCAGTGCATATTCAGGCATCGGAGTTCACGGACGCCATCTTCGTCTCTTCGGAAATCTTTGGAATGAGGCTGGCATGTCAATGCATGTGCAGTTGGAGTTTAAATTTTCTGTTCCGCAACAACTGCGCATGCGCCGAAACTCCTGAAAGCTCATTACAATGCCTGAACTCCGATCGGCATTTGCTTTGGTTAACACTTAGGCTCGGGGGATGAGGAAGGTGGGGTCTATCTAGGGTAGGGGGGTAGGGATTTTCAAGTTTAGGGTTGAATTCTCCTTTAAGAGAGTTTCTGGAGCTATGTCTCAGACACATGGTTTCCTCTTCCATCAATAAAATAGAATATGTTCTGGTTAAGTTATCTATAGTATGCCTTCGGTGACATTACCATAGACAATACTATTTACAGCACAAACATTGCATTCTGTGACACCTATGATACATGGGTGCCAAGCACCTTTAACTAAAAGATTAATTGCAACTGTTTAAGGGTAAGGAGCAATACGACAAACTTGGTGGACATGCCATAAAGTGCAATGCCTATGGTTTTATGTCTGCGTATAGTTTTACATGTTAATTTGAGGCACAATATTTATGAATCAACATGATTTTAGTAATTAAAAATGTATACGGTTTGTTCTAGATTGGAATGAAGAAAATATGACATATATTATATATAATATTCTCTCATAATTTGGTTATAGTTATAAATAAATGAAAATAAATTGATACCAAAAGATTGGCTTCTTCATGCTATTTAAACTCTCTAAAATAGATAACTCTGCTGCCTAGAAAACCAAATCAATAAATACACAGCTGTATATTTCCATTTCCATAAACATGTGATCCTGATAGGTATCTATACTGCACTGGGGGAACAAAGAACAAAATAAAGCACATCGCTTTTTAGTCTTCTTAGTGTGTCTAATCATTAGTTTTGTGTATTTTCATGTTAACAAATGGATTCAGAAACACTGTTTTGCTTATACGATCTCTCCTGTCTGGCAATTTCACTACTGTACCTAACATTGTGCTAATAATGTTTCTGTGTACCTGGCATGCAGCTCAATTCTCATTGTGTGACAGCAGCCTGTCTGGCCTCAAATGCTGCCAACTAATAGTCTCTCTCTGCTATTTAAATCAACTATTCTGTAAATAGCTGCCACCCTGCCAACAGTTTACTTCTTCTCTAGAAAATCTGAGGCTTCCTGCTAACTCTGCTCAAACCTATAAAAGTGGTCCAGTATAATAAACCATTGCTTCAAAAAGAGCTAGAAGAGAAAGCTTTTATCAGACGCTTATACAGTACAATGGGAAAATAAGTCCCTCTTTGACTTTGACCACATACTTGGGGAAAAAAGTATGGAATGCTTCTGAAACCACAGCCAAATAAGAATGAGGCCAGGCTAGTGGGAGAGTGCACAGAAAAGAAGCAAATTATCAAAACACATGAAGGGTAGTTTACAACCGCAGTATGCAAAGTACAATTTCAAATACAAGAGCTGTACGGGCGTTATTCGTCAGATCGGCACGAGGGGGGCGAAACACAGGCGCCAGGTCAAATGTAGTCGCAGGCTTCAAAATATAATGGGACTCAAAGAAAAGTCGCAGGTAACAACTACACGTTTAGACCATAGTGAAGCTGCTGCTTTCTGTGTTCACATCCGACAGCCGTATGTAATGTAAGTTTTTTTTCTACGACTTTTCATTCAATCTAATAATAATTTGCCACCTGTGATTGCATCCGACTTGCCATCTGCGTTTCGTCGTCACGATTCGATCCACCCTTAACAGTGTTTCCGCATAATTCCAGTGTAATTGTGGAGACATGGGGAGCTGACCCTTATAAATTGTGCCCAATGCTTCAAAATGAACAGAATTATACATACAACTGGTAGAAAACTGGATGCAAGTTGCAGCACTTAGAGGCACATTTATCAAGGGTCGAATTTCAAATTCATGTGAGTTTTTTAAAACTCTCATAAACTCCCATAAACTCTAAATTCGACTAATCGAAATTTATTAATACAATCTAATTTTCTCAGCTCGGACAAATTTAATCGACCCGAAAACTCGAATTGAATTCAATTTGAATTATAAAAACTTGAATCGAATTAAATAAACTTGCATGTCAGGAAGGCTGTAAACATCTCCAAATTGATCCCTGGACATCATCCATTGACTTATACAGCAATCCGGCAGGTTTAAGGCGGTGAATAGTCTAAACTTGAGTTCTTAATGGGCCACAGTATGATAAATCTCAAAATTTCAATTAAAACTCAAATCAAGTTTGGATAATTCACAATTCGAATGCCCCTCTGGGGCATATTTATCAATGGTCGAATTTCGAATTGGAAAAACTTCGAAATTGAATTCAAGAAGACCAAACAAAATTAAGTTGAAGTTTTTTTTGTCCAAATAAGTCCATTTTCAATCAAATAGGTTTATATTCGGTCGAGTTCTAATCAAATTTTCACTTCGACCATTGATAAATCTGCTCTTTACTATTATAATTATGCTTTCATGTGATTCTGTTACCCCTATTGACACAGTCCACTGTGGTAATGGCTCCATGTTTAGGGTGGCAGGAGTTCTAGGGATCACCTGTGTCTATAGATGCAGTCATGAGATGGACTGAATGGGTGCAATGGTAATTGGTGCAAATCTCAGACCTGTCAAGGTCATGTATAAGTCAATTTATCTTCCCAATTTGAAGATATTGGGGTTTATGCTGTCTTTAGCCCAATAATCTGATAAATTCTGGGGGTTTTCAGGCAAAGACACAAGAAAATCTATCAATTAAGACAAAAATCGTAAGATTTGGCTTTTCACTCGATTTTATTATTTTTTCCCTGATCCAATTTATTTCAGTTATTTTATTAATAAATAAGGCAAAATCTGCCATGGGAGTTTGGTCGAGCTTTTTTATTTTAATTATGAGATAAACTCGATTTTTGGTAAATAACCCCTTAGTCTGCTAAAGAGTAATTTAAACATTAATTAAGCCCAATATGATTGCCTTCCCTCCAGTAAAGATTAATTCTATCGTATTTGGGATACAAGTACAAGGGACTGTCTTATTATTACAGAAAAAAAGGAAATACATTTTAAAAATGTAAATTATTTGTTTCAAATGGAGTCTATGGGAGATAATTTTCCAGTAATTTGGTGCTTTCTGGATAACGGATCATATACCGGTATTTTTAATGAATAGCTTCAATAAGGGTGGGGGTCACTCCATGGTTCCCACATGTCAATAGATGCAACAGTACATTATTTATCAGGATGGACACAATGGCCCTTGGTGCAACTATATGGAAGTGTTTATCGCTTTAATAAATATTGTCAATTGCATCCATTTTAGCACAGCAGCACTAGCATGCACCATACTATCATACACAAATTGCAGAATGTTGTATTCCAAAACTCAGTGAAGAATGTAGCGTTGTGATGTATCGCCAGCTTCAAATACTGCTACTGGAATAAGTGTTTCTATCAGATGACTGCAAGCCATAAGGTCAAATGATAACAACCGAATAAATACATTTCCACGCCGCGTCCTATAATTGGGCAAAGTGCTACAATTTTGTCATTGTCTTGGCTTTAAATTGGTAATAGCATGAACAGTCTTGGCTTCATCTGTTATACTTATGTAGCAGAAAATGGAAATAGAAAGCTCTGGAAAATATTTACAATAAAGATGACAGGATTACATCTAAGCTTGGTACTTCATGCTGTGTTTGAAGGTAACACTATTTAATAACTGGATTGTATTCAGTCCTTGACCGGCTATAATGTTGGGCACAATTGGTACATGTTGATACAATCAGCTGCACAGTGAGCATGAATTCCTGCTAAATATAAAATAACCTTTTCACTATACACTAGCTATTCATCACTTGTAAAGAGGAAAAACCTGACATACATAAACACTCAAACATTTCATAGGCGTTGGACTGGATGAAGGAAAAACAAGTCAGATTGAAAACAAATGATTAAAGCACCTACGTTTATTCACCATTGAGTTAACTTTTAGTTGCATATTCATCAAGGGTCGAATTTAGAGTTTGTGGGAGTTTATAAAAACTCCAAAACTCCCATAAATTCCTATAAACTTGAAATTAGAAAAAAAGACCAATAGAAATCCTTTAAAAAATGTGATTTTTTTTTTTAAATCCGGGTGAATAGGATGCATTCAAGTTTTTTTTTATTTTAATTTTTTTTCAAAAGTCCAACAAACGACTCCAAATTGATTGTTGGAGGTCCCCCATAGGCTAAAACACCAATTAGGCAGGTTTTAGATGGCGAATAGACAAATTAGAATAGAATTAAAAGAACAATAAATGATAAATTTCGAATTTCAATTCGAATTTCAATTGAATTTGGACTATTCCCTATTTCAATGCGACCCTTGATAAATCTGCCCTTTAGTATGATGTAGACTAGAGAGTGATATTCTGAGACAATTTGCAATTTATTATAATTTTTTATTATTTGTGGTTTTTGAGTTATTTAGCTTTTTATCCAGCAGCTCTCCAATTTGCAATTTCAGCAATTTGATTGCTATGGTCCAAATTACCCTAGCAAGCATGCATTGATTTGAATTAGAGACTGGAATATGTATAGGAGAGGCCTGAATAGGGAATCTTGGGGACACCATGTCATTATGGCTAAGACATAACAGATATTTCCATTTTGATATATATGTGCCGCGAATTAACAATTGACGAAGTTGCTTGAAGTGTGGTGGAGCCTTCCGAGGCGAAAATTGGGCCATTATTAAATTCTCCCCCATATTTTATCTTTATAGATCATTATAGATAAATCTATCTTGATTTCATATGTTATAGTATTGATCAGGGCAATACAGAAGTAATTTGCTGACCTGATTTTAGTCATGAAGTCTTGTAGAGTAGTTTCTATTGATGGTATGGACGCTCATGGAGAAGCAGTGTGTTTTCGGCAAGGCCTGTCTCACTTGTACTTGAGCTGAAGAAGTTGGTCAAATCCAGCGCCATTTTGGTTTGCTTCACAGACAAATTTCTCCAGCGGGTCCACAGCCTTGGATGTTTTTTTTTCTCTCCTGTGCTCCATTAAGACCCATAAGGGAAGATGCTGCCAGGCCGGACTTTCTGGTTTTATGTTGGTGTAGAAGAGGATTTTAGCTAGGTCTCTGGAGTAGTTCTAAAGGTTGCATTCTCTCAAATTAGTGGTCAGACCAGGTCCCCCAAAGGGCCCCTTTTGTATATCTTATGCTGTCTGTTAGTCCATATATTATTATTATCTATGATCTTCTCATCTTCTTTCTCTCCTCTGTCCTTAGATCAATTCAGTGTTTATCTTTTGTGACCTGATTATATTGCTTGGCCTCAGAGCTCAAAGCTCCTTTGTGGCCTACAGGAGAAATCTACCTTTGATATGTCCTTTTACAGATAAAAAAAAAGAAACTTAGCTGAAATTTCTTTTTTACTTCAAAAACACCAACTAAGTTTTAGCATTCTAGTTTTCTTGGCAGTTGCTGGAACAGTCGTTTTTGTACTAAGCCTGAAGAAAAACATGTGTTCCCGAGATATTGCATAATTTTCTGATTCCCATTTTTGCAGGACTAAGAACATTATGTACAGCTGCTCCTTCACACTCTAGGGCAATCTTGTTAAACAATAGAAAAAAAGACAGTTGTGATGCCCTGTGTTACATCTGCCTCAGTACATTTACACAATTTTGCATTTTAATATGTGTCCTGAATTACATCATTAAACAATATTCCAAAATACCACCAGCTGTTTTTATTATGTATTTTTAAACTGCTTTTTTGACAGGTCATCATTTTGGGCTGGTTTTACTAAGAAGCCATATCACACGTTATTTTAACTTAAAGTGATATTTACACCGTCGTATAAAATTCATAGAAAGGTGTCAGTGTTACTGGGGGGAGTTTAGGCACCAATATTTTTTCAGTTTAAGGATGCACCAAAGCATTCCCCATACACATATTACTTCTGTACACACTAGGCAGAAAGATGTCAGTATAACTGGGAGGAGTTAAGGCACCAACTTTTTTCTGTTTACAAAAGCACCAAAGCTCCTGCCCTGGACCAGTTTTATTTCTGAACACCCTGGGCAGGAGGTGGTGTGATCCTTCCAAAGGCTCCAGTAGTACAGTTATGCAGAAACCCATTATCCAGAAAGCTCCTAATTAAGGTAGCACCAGGGGCGAATTCACTAACCTGCGGAGTTGCGCTAGAGCAGGCTTCGCCACACTTCGCCAGACGAAGTTTCGCCAGGGCGCCGCTAATTCACTAAAATCCGAAGTTGCGCTCAGGGAGGCGAAAGGCAGCGAAGTTGCGCTAGCGTTAATTCGTCAAGGAAATTGCAGTTACGCTAGTGATGCCTAATTTGCATACGGCGCCAAGTTAAAGTACAATGGACGTATATGAAGCAGCAAATACATTACACTACACAAGCCTGCGAAAGCTTCATAAAATAAAATAGAGGTGTTATATTGCCCTATACATGTGCCCACTGTATAGTTTAGGTGTCATATGTTAGGAAATGTAGGGGGAAGGAGGGTACCCCAAAAAAATGTACGATCTTTTTCAGCCTATCATCCTTAAAAAAGGAAAAGACGCCAGCATTTTTTGGGACTTAGAAAAAATTTCAACTTTTTTTGAAGCAATCGCTATCTACTCTATTGCACTTCGCCTGGTCTGAGGTGGCGAAGGCAAGTCTGGCGCAAGAGGTAACGTTCAGTAAAATGCGCAAGTTAGTGAATTAACGTAGTTACGTCCCTTCGTCATAGTGCAACTTCGCCTGGCGTAAGGGTGCCAAGTAGCGCTAGAGTAGGAACACTTCGCTAGCGAATTTATGCCAGCACCCGTTAGTAAATCGGCGAAGTAACAAAATGACGTCACGCTGGCGAATTTGCGCTAGCATTAGGCACTTTGCACTTTAGTGAATTTGGCCCATAGACTCCATTTTAAACAGATAATTCTCATTTTTAAAAATGATTTCCTTTTTCTCTGTAATAATAAAACTGTTCCTTGTACTTGATCCCAGCTAAGATTTTATTAATTCTTTCTGGAGGCAACACAATTTAGGGGCCTATTTATTAAACCTTGATTTTTTTCTGGTCACGTTTTTTAAAGGAGAAGGAAAGGTGCTCTTTACTTGGGGGTGCCATAAATGAGGCACCCCCAAGTGAATGTATGTACTTACCTCAAACCCCTGGCTGGTACTCCTATCAGCAGAAAACTGCACTGGCCCGGGGTTCTTTCAGCGAGCACCACGGAGTGATCGGCTTCCAGCTTATTATTTCTTACCGCAGGTTCGCATGTGCAGTAGTGCAAAAACTCAAACTTTCAGAGGAAAAAAAAACTTGAATGTATAGAGATTTATTATAACCTGAAACTGCTAAAAATCTGAATCCGAAAATACTCCAGCTATAACCTTTGAGTTATGTAGAAGCCAATGGCAGATGTCTCTGAAGATCCTTCTTGACATCGTTATCTGCGCTGGTTTTTGTACAATAATCTGAAAAAGTCAAGGTTTTCGGGCAACAACTTGAAAAAAGGTACAATTCGG
This sequence comes from Xenopus petersii, assembly GCA_038501925.1. Taxonomy (NCBI): domain Eukaryota; kingdom Metazoa; phylum Chordata; class Amphibia; order Anura; family Pipidae; genus Xenopus; species Xenopus petersii. The sequence continues at coordinate 136,920,446 of CM076682.1, forward strand.
GCATCAGATTCGAAAAAAAAGTCATATGAATCAAGCGGCAAATTTGAAAAAGTGGTACAACTTGAATTTTCACAATCTTGTCAACTTTTCCAGCACCAACTTTGTCAACCTGATTTTTTGATACATGAGGTAAATTCAGGGATGGGAGTTAGGCTTTCTTTTAATAAGAAAATTAGAAAAATTCAAGTCTTAGGGGCTTTTTATCAAGGGTCGAATTTCAAATTTAAAAAACTTCGAAATTCGAATTCAAAAAGATTAACCAAAATTAAGTCAAAGTTTTTTTGGTCAAATAGGTCAGTTTTCGATTGAATAGGTCCGTATTCAACCGAATTCAAATCTTATGAATCGAAGTAATAGCGTATTCAATCAAATTCAATTCAAAGTTTTTTCGAAGTCCACCAATTAATTCCACATAGGTTCTAGGAGGTCCCCCATAGGCTAAAACAGCAATTCGGCAGGTTTTAGATGGCGAATGGTCGAAGTCGAATTTTTAAAGAGACAGTACATGATAAATTTTGATTTTCGAATTTTTGAATTCTTTTCAAATTCAAATCGAATTTGGACTATTCCCTAGTCGAAGTACACAAAAAATAGCTCAAAATTGGAACCTTAACCTTTGATAAATCTACCCCTATGTGATTAACCAACATACTAAAAAGAATCCTTAGCCGGAAAACCTAATGACCCGAGCATTCCAGCAGGTTACATACCTGTATTTTTATTTGTAATCAGCCTATGGAAAGACCACACCTTCCCCCAACCCATCATGACCAGAGAAAACAGAGCTGTATTGGCAGTTTTCAGTCCACTTCCAGGACTGCAGGTATGGGGGCAGCATGGGGTCATTTAGAAATATGTAGATCCAAGTGAATCAATGCTCACTAGAAACTTTGAATGAGATTGACTACCACTACCAGCCTGGGACATCAATAAAAACACAACACAGTCAAAAAGAGTCCTTGCCAATTTAGTAATTTGGGTTCTCCTGTTCGAGGGCCATTTCAGAAACTACCTATAGATCCCCTTGCATTCATGCTACATTCTAGACTTTCTTCAATTTTAATTCCCCCACAATAATGCCAGGTTGTGTTTACTGATCTTGTTATTTTTGGAAATATCTAGAAGATTTTGCCCAGTCATTGGTTTGTCTTGCATTTTGTTCTTGTTCTGCTGGCCAGCTCCTATTCATAGCTCTGTTTCTAGGCCCCATGTACTGATTATCTCTGCTTTATTTTCCTTTTCAGGAATCTATTAATTGCATCATTGAGTCACACTAAACTTAATTGTCTTGCCAAGTTATCTTTAGTTTTGCTTGTGGTATGAAGCTGGGTTTCTAGCAAGATGCTCATAATAAAATTGATTTATCTTGAAGACGTATTCATTCTTTGTAACCACTTGCTGGAACCTAATCACATTGTTGAATGTGTTTTCACTCTAATTGCGAATGTACAAGAGACTCATTTCCGAAGCCTAATGTTTTGTAGAAAAGTTGCAAGGTAATGGTAGGATTTAAAATATGAGTTTTCAAATGAAGAAAATATATTATTTTTCTAAACATCAGGTAAATATATTATTTTGTAATACTGATTCATTCATTCTATCAAACTATAGTAGGAATGGAGAACTCCAGCCATAATAATATAATATATAAAATTGTGGAGGAGAACTGGCCCTTACTACATAGTTTCAATGCTACATGTTTGACTGGAGTTCCTCCTTGACATGGGATGCTAGTTCCATATTAACATGTTAGTAACAAACCAATTAGGAAAATATGTTGCTAGTAAGAAAGCATCCATTTTTGTATAGTGCAGTATTATCATTATTGACATTCATAGTAACAAGTTAGGTTGAAAAAAAGACACACATCCATCAAGTTCAACCTTTGAACTCTTTTAACCTGCCTAACTGCCGGTTGATCCAGAGGAAGGCAAAAAAAAAACCTCTCCAACGGGTGAAAAATTCCTTCCTGACTCGAAAATGGCAATCAGACTAGTCCCTGGATCAACTTGTACTATGAGTTATCTTCCATAACCCTGTATTCCCTCACTTGCTAAAAAGCTATTAAACCCCATCTTAAAGCTATCTAATGTATCAGCCTGTACAACTAATTCAGGGAGAGAATTCCACATCTTCACAGCTCTCACTGTAAAAAAAAACACTTCACCTCTTTTCTTCTAATCAGAATGGGTGACCTTGTGTCAGCTGGAAAGACCTACTGGTAAATAAAGCATTAGAGAGATTATTATATGATCCCCTTATATATTTATACATAGTCATCATATAACCCCTTAAGCGCCTCTTCTCCAGCGTGAACATTTGCAATTTTTCCAATCTTTCCTCATAGCTAAGATTTTCCATACCTTTTACCAGCTTAGTTGCCCTTCTCTGTACCCTCTCTAATTCAATAATGTCCTGTTTGAGCGCTGGAGACCAAAACTGTACGGCATATTCTAGATGGGGCTTTACCAGTGCTCTATAAAATTAAAGAATGACCACTTTGTGCCGTGAATCAATGCCCCTCTTAATACAGCTCAAGACCTTATTTGCCCTTGATGCTGCTGAATGGCATTGCTTGCTACAGCCAAGTTTATTATCTACAAGGACTCCAAGATCCTTTTCCATAATGGATTTGCCTAGTGCAGTCCCATTAAGGGTATAAGTGACTTGGATAATTTTACATCCCAGGTGCATGACTTTACATTTATCAACATTGAATCTTATATGCCACTTAGCTACCAGATTGCCAGTTTGTAATAGTTTTGATGAAGGATAGGTCATGTCAGACAAATTTGCTTTTTATGGTGAGGTAAGTAAGATGCTGGACAGTGGGGGGGGGCAGTAGATGTGATCTATTTGGATTTTGCCAAAGCATTTGATACTGTGCCCCCAGGGGCAATCCTGGCCCATCCGCCTCGTGAGGCAGCAGCAGTTGCTGCTGCCCCCCCTCCCCCAGAAATTCGCTCCTAAAGTACCAGGAGCAGCATTTTTGCGGCCCCTGGTACCAAGTGGGGCGCTGCCGCCTGAGGCGACAGCCTCAACTCGCCTCATTGGCTAAGCACCCCTTTGTGCCCCACAAACGACTGCTTTCTAAACTAAGGTCTGTTGGGCTTAATGAAGTCGTTTGCACATGGATAGGAAACTGGCTACAGGATTGGGTACAGAGGGTGGTTGTTAATGGTAAATTCTCTACTTGAGTAAGGTTCTTAGTGGGGTCCCTCAGGGCTTGATATTGGGTCCACTTTTATTTAACTTGTTCATTAATGACTTAGGGGAGGGTATTGTAAGTAATGTATCAGTGTTTGCAGATGACACAAAACTATCCAGCCCAATAGATTCCATCCAGGATGCGGCATCCTTGCAACATGATCTTGACAAACTGGCAATTTGAGCACCTTAGTGGCAAATGAGATTCAATGTTGATAAATGCATATGGGTTGTAAAATTATCCAAGCCATTTATATCCTACTAAAGCCTAACTGAATACATAAGCTAGAAATGTTGTACATTATGTTTTGGGCTTCTGTAGCAGCCCAAGGCAACCACATCCCTTTAGCAGTAAAGATCTGTGTCTCCAAAGATGCCCCAGTAGCTCCCCATCTTCTTTTCTGCTGATTCACTGCACATGCTCTGTGCTGCTGTCACTTACTGAGCTTAGGGACCCAATCACAATATACAGTACATATTATTATGTATGTACATAATACATGGCAGCACAGAAATCAGTGCAGTTAGCATCAGAATTTAATAATCAGTCCTGTAGCATCAGCTTATATTACAGACCAACCTTATTTTCAGCTTGATAATTTGTGATGACCCTTAAGCTTAGCTTCTCAACAGCTGCTCACAGCCTACTGAGCATGTGAGTGTCACAGACACTTTCCAAGATGGTGACCCCCTGTGACAAGTTTGAAGTCCTGGATCATTGCTGCTATTGACAAGCTGAAACTTTAGGCTGGTGCAATAAGTTCAGAATATAAAATATGGCATTTTTAGCCACATTCATTGTTAGGATTTAGTTCTCCAGTAATGGGACTGCACTAGGCACATCCATAATGGAAAAGGACCTTGAACTTTTTGTAGATAATAAACTTGGCTGTAGCAAGCAATGCCAGTTAGCGGCATCAAGGGCAAATATGGTCTTGAGATGTATTAAAAGGGGCATAGATTCGCGGGAGGAGGGGGTTATTCTTCCACTGTATAGAGCACTGATAATGGAGTTTAAGGGGTGTTTAAGTTTAAGGGGTGATATTATAACTATGTAAGGGGATCATATAATAATCTTTCTAATATTTTATTTACCAGTAGGTCCTTCCAGCTGACACAAGGTCATCCATTCTGATTAGAAGAAAGGAGGTTCCATCTAGATATTTGTAAGGGTTTTTTTTTACAGTGAGAGCTGTGAAGATGTGGAATTCTCTCCCTGAATCGGTTATACTGGATGATACATTAGATAGCTTTAAGACGGGATTGGATGGCAAGTGAGGGAATACAGACTTATGGCGGATAGCTCATAGTGCAAGTTCATGCAAGGACTCCGTCTTGGAGTCAGGAAGGAATTTTTTCCCCCTCTGAGGCAAATTGAAGAAGCTTCAAATGGGTTTTTTTCCCTTCCTCTGGATCAACTAGCAGGCAGGTTATACATATGTATATAGACTTGAATTCATAAGTTGAATTTGATGGACATGTGTCTTTTTTCAACCTAACTTACTATGTTACTATGTATGTTACTATGTAATGTAAACAGTGTAATATAGAAATAAAAAGTACACATTTAAAACATAACAGAATCCCTTTACATGCACATGCATCCAAACATAGTCTGTATTTTTTCACCATTGTTTGTGTCTGTGTTTTTACACCATTGCAGCTCAAGCTGTGGGATAAAGCAAAATCAAGTGGTCCTGTTAGCCCAAGGGATTCCTGGAGTTATTGTTGACCAATTACTGGCTTTAATGAACAGCTAAAATTGTTGCTATAATGTTTTGTTGTGTTATATTTGACTCAAATTTGCCAAATCATAATCTTGCAAAAAAGTTTTTGGTTGGTTTGTTTGGTTGAATTCCAGGCTTAATCATAGATTCTATTTATAAACTAGGTAAGAATATAGGTTTGAAAATACAGAACATTGAATATGGCCATAAAATCATCAAACTAGACAATTCTTCTTAGGTTCATTAGTGGGTATCCATTAAACTTGAACTTTGATGGATGTTATAAGACTTCTGATTACTGTAATATACTGATGTAACGATCTGTGATTTACATACGGGTTGAATTAAAATAGAGTTTACGCTAGGCAAAATGCAGATAAACAACTTATATAATACCCCAATGAAAAATCTGATTGTTTCATTATGTATAGGATCCTTGAAAAGCAATATAACACTCACGCACAGAAGCAAGAATGATGGCACTTTTAGCCGTGTTCTTTTTATATCCTGTGAAATTTTGTTGAGATAATATTACTGATTCTCCTTTCTTTATTTTGTAGAAATCGCATCTGCAGAGTTGGAAATAAAACGGCGAGAGCTAAGAGTTCCCATTAGCATCTGTCAGAAACTTGTGGAAAACATTTCTCACACGAGCATTTTTATTACATTTACACATTTGCAAGTCCTATAAGGTGTCTGTGCAGAAATGTATTATCAAAGGCGTACAAGAAAATAATGGTAAGCGATGGAAAAATGGATATAAATAAATCAGTAAATAAGTAATTAATTGGTGTAACCATTCCCTGAATGCTTTTATGTTGTGGTTATTTGTTTATGCTGACCTATATTTCTTATGAACACTTAAAACTGGAAGATTAAAGATGAACATGAAAAGTTTATACGAGGAAAGTAAAAAATACCCAAACCAATAATGAGAACATCAATCAAAGTTACTTTAGGGGAAAATAGATATTCCTTGATATTTTATAGATCCAAAGAACATTCAAGGATTTATTTTTTATTTTCAACACATATTCTTTTTTAAAACATATTTGGGCTGGAGGAAGGAGAATCTCAAGTAGATTCTACAGCAGGTGTAGTTATCGGTGTTTTAGATATTTACTATCAACACTTATATATTAGTTATTATCAAGGAACATAGATTACAAAACAGACCGCTATAAAAAAAATCTGAGCAAGTATTGATTCAAATCTAAGAATTATACATCCCTAGTGGTGGATTGTAAGGGAAGATGAGCATGTGAACCTGACAACAGTTACCTGTAAAAAATCCAGGTACTTAAAGGAGAAGGAAACCCTTTAGGTGGAAAACCCCTCCCCCGTAGGCCCCCCTCCCCCCGGCCTACCTCCCCCCTGGGGAAATGCCCCTAACTTGTTAGCCACCCCTCTGTGCAGGTCCTCTCTTGCCGAGTTCAAGGGCGCCAACTTCGTCCGATCGATCTTCTTCCTGTACTGATCGGCGTTTGGTGGCGCATTCGCAGTAGGAATTTGGGTGAAGCAGAGCACACTCAAATGGCTTACCAGAGAACGCCTGGTGCACAGGATGGAGGTACGGCAGTCCCCAATGTATAATCGAACGAAAGAAACTCTGGCACTCAAGGCAAGTGAAATGCAGGGTTCCCCCTTGCTTTTATTTCTTGTGCAGACGTGCGACGTTTCGGGGTTACCCCCTTTATCAAGCATACAAACTGACCCCAGTGTGAACCATATAAAGAGTGAACAATTAACATAATTAGCATACATAATTGCCAACATTCAGTTTGAAAGACAAAGTTCTCAACCAATGGCTTTATCACATGTGAGAAAAAAGTTTTTATATAAAACTCTAAAAACATTGCAAATAATTTACATACAAACATATTATTTTAAAACACCCACAACTTATGTGAAAACAATCCACTTGTGCTAGGACATTCAATCCCTTAAAAAGTGCTATAAGGAATCTTGTATCTGTAATAGAGATAAAAATGATACAAAATAATTAAGTGGCTTTAAAAACATTACAAAGTATCAATTTTGGAGACACAAACTTGCCCTACTATAGAACAGAGGAAAAATTACCTGTCCCTGGAGAATAAACAAGAATTTCCTTATCTGTAAAAACATGAAAGAAATAAAATTATTCACCACAGGCTTTATCTAAATATTTATGCTCACCAATTTTATAAATCCCATTATTTCTATAAGAGGAACAACATGTTGTAAACATTTACTGAAAAAGCATTAAACGAAGAAAGATAAATTATACTCTTCATTAAGACCCTTTGGGCTTCTGGTTTGGAGTAACCAAATCCAGTAACATTCCCTTTGGTGTAGCAACCGTTTTTTGTCCTGCCCTTGATTAGCCCGTATTTTTTCTAAAATTTGCCACCTTAATTGTGCCACCCGGTGGCCGTGGGTAAAAAAATGTTTAGCCAGTAAAGTTTCCCTTTTGGGTGTCTTAATTTCCTTCTCCTGCTGTTTCATCCCTAGAAGTGGGGGGACCTGTGCTATAAGATTCCTTATAGCACTTTTTAAGGGATTGAATGTCCTAGCACAAGTGGATTGTTTTCACATAAGTTGTGGGTGTTTTAAAATAATATGTTTGTATATAAATTATTTGCAATGTTTTTAGACTTTTATATAAAAACTTTTTTCTCACATGTGATAAAGCCATTGGTTGAGAACTTTGTCTTTCAAACTGAATGTTGGCAATTATGTATGCTAATTATGTTAATTGTTCACTCTTTATATGGTTCACACTGGGGTCAGTTTGTATGCTTGATAAAGGGGGTAACCCCGAAACGTTGCACGTCTGCACAAGAAATAAAAGCAAGGGGGAACCCTGCATTTCACTTGCCTTGAGTGCCAGAGTTTCTTGCATTCGCAGTAGGAGCCATTTGCCAGTTGAATATACTGCGCATGCGCCCGAATTTCACAAAGTTTCAGATTTCTTTTTTCGGAAACTTTGTGACTTTTGGCACATGCGCAGTAGATCCAACTGGCAAATGCCTCCTACTGCACATGCACCACCAAATACAGGAAGAAGAGCGATCGGACTAAGATGGCGCCCGTGAACTCGGCAAGAGAGAGCCTGCATGGAGGGATGACTAACAAGTCATACGTATATCTATCTCAAACGACAATATAGGCATTTAAAAATATATTGTACTTAGTAACTGGACACCTAAGTGTGTATATATATATATATATATATATATATATATATATATATATATATATATATATATATAGGTGAAGAATGGCGGCACTCACAGGATTTTCAGGCGAAATAAAGAAAAACTTTTTATTTAACTCAAGTCGACGTTTCGATCCCTCACAGGGATCTTTCTCAAGAGTATACTACTACTCCGTTAGTTTCTTAAATAAATTGTTTATACTTTTGGATAAGACCTGTGAGTGCGGCTTCTTCATTGGAGGATCATATGTCTTATTGGTGTGCGCACCCAGACAATTAGAGCCAAATTATTGTGAGTGCTGTGATTTTGGGGAATGAATATATATATATATATATATATATATATATATATATATATATATATATATATATATATATATATATATATATATATATTATATATATATATATATATATATATATATATATATAGTCAAATACAAGAGTCCTCTGCACTCAACCCATTATCAATATATATAAGACAGAGACATTTTGTGCATACTGCTACTGAAAAATGCCTTACCCTTTAAACAAAACAGGGATTGTTTGTCCATATATTACAATATATTTAAGTTGGCCAACTACGTCAAAGTCATCCCATATCTGGCCAGTCCTATGCTCAATTTTCATCTGATTCATTATACATTTTACAAAGGGACTAGGTTTTACCTGCAACTTACTTGCTGCTTTCAAAGTAAACCCCCATACTTGGCTGCCCTTTTATTAGACACCAGTGGGGTCACCTGACTATAGTTGGGAAGGGTGGGAGCAACAACATGGAGCTGGTCACTGCTCCTGTATAACTATAACAAACAAGGGAAAGTTGTGCTCACCACTATTTTTAAAAACCATTAGGCGGGGGTGCAATGAGGGTGTGACCACAAAATACATATAGTCAACTACAAGAGTCCTCTGCACTCAACCCATTATCAATATATTTAAGACAGAGACATTTTGTGCATACTGCTACTGAAAAATGCCTTACCCTTTAAACAAAACAGGGATTGTTTGTCCATATATTGCAATATATTTAAGCTGGCCAACTACGTCAAAGTCATCCCATATATATATATATATATATACACTAAGCATTTATTTCAGACTTCACATAGGCCAAAAGCCTGGGAGCATGTAACTAGTATTTCAGAACTGATATGTGAGTTACATGGAGCAGACAGCACTGCTGCAAGAAAAAAAATATGCCACATTGGCCCTCTAAACTGTATATTAAGGGGCAGATTTACTAAATTCGAGTGAAGGGTTCGAATTAAAAAAACTTCGAATTTCAAAGTTATTTTTGGGCTACTTCGACCATCGAATGGGCTACTTTGACCTTCGACTACGACTATCGAACGATTCGAACTAAAATCGTTCGACTATTCGACCATTCGATAGTCGAAGTACTGTCTCTTTAAAAAAAACTTCGACCCCCTAGTTCGGCAGATAAAAGCTACCGAACACAATGTTAGCCTATGGGGAAGGTCCCCATAGGCTTGCCCAAGTTTTTTTGATCGAAGGATATTCATTCGATCGTTGGATTAAAATCCTTCGAATCGTTCGATCGAATGAATAATACTGCGCTAAATCCTTCGACTTCGATATTCGAAGTCAAAGGATTTAAATTCCTAGTCGAATATCGAGGGTTAATTAACCCTCGATATTCGACCCATAGTAAATCTGCCCCTAAGTGTTGCAAATATTTGTTTAAATTAAGTGAAATATAGGGATGTAGCGAACAGTTCGCCGGCGAACTAGTTCGCGCGAACTTTGACTGTTCGCGTCCGCCGAATGTTTGCGAACGTCGCGCGACGTTCGCCAATACGAGTTCGCGTTCGATTCGAACAAAAATTGTTCGACCATTCGACCATTCGATTCCTTCGACCTCTAAAATCGAAGGATTTTCGTTCGAATCGAACGATCGAAGCCATTGGATCGAATGAAATCATTGGATCGAATGGCTTCGATCGTTCGAGTCGAACGAAAATCCTTCGATCGAACGATTAAAATCCTTCGATCGTTCGAATCGAACGATTTTCGGATGTTCGAAGTTCGCGAACTGTTCGCGAACTGTCCGCATTTTTTGCCGGTGTTCGCGAACGGCGTTCGCGAACACATCTGCGGCGGTTCGCTACATCCCTAGTGAAATATAGGAAGACTGACATAACCCTTCAGGAGCAGGAGATGTAGAATGTTCTTACTGATTGCTGTCATAAAAATTAGCTTGATAGAGTAAAAAACATCTTCTCAGCACTCTCAGGTTTTGCATTGAATGACTTTTTATTTTGTTAAATAATGAGAACTTGCTCCTATGAATATATTAGCATATAAAGTTTCCAGTTACCATCCCCCAGAATCATCATATGTAGTGTTATCGTATGCAGTGTTGCTTTAAGACAAATATCTTTGTCTCCATGTAAATAAAGATGGCATTTTTTTCAAGGTTGTTATAACCAGGTAGCCTACTACCTGGTTGTAACCTAGACAACGGATGGCAAAAGTCTCATGGCATGGTGGCAAAAGGAACAAGTAGACTGGAAGTCCAGGCACAGGGCAGGGAAGGCAGTGATCAAGATAAGTCAGGAAATAGGCCAGAACTGATCAGATGAACCTTTTTAAACAGCTTCGAATTTCGAAGTTTTTCAAATTCGAAATTCAACCCTTGATAAATCTGCCCCTTAAAGGAATAGTTCAGTGTGTGAAAATAAAAACTGTATAAATAGATAGGCTGTGCAAAATAAAAAATGTTTCTAATATAGTTAGTTAGCCAAAAATGTAATGTATAAAGGCTGGAGTGAACAGATGTTTAATAAAACAGCCAGAATCCAACTTCCTGCTTTTCAGCTCTATAACTCTGAGTTAGTCAGCGACTTGAAGGGGGGCCACATGGTACATTTCTGTTCAGTGAGTTTGTAATTGATCCTCAGCATTCAGCTCAGATTCAAAAGCAACAGAAATGACCCATGTGGCCCCCCCTCAAGTCTCTGATTGGTTACTGTCTGGTAGCCAGGGTAACCAGTCAGTGTAAACCAAGAGAGCTGAAAAGCAGGAAGTAGTGCTCTGACGGACTTGTTATACATGAAATCACTCCAGCCTTTATACATTACATTTTTGGCTAACTGACTATATTAGAAACATTTTTTATTTTGCACAGCCTGTCTATTTACACAGTTTTTATTTTCACACTGAACAATTCCTTTAAAGTATGATTAGTGATGAGTGACTTTTTTTGGCACCATGGATTTGTAGCAAAATTCCGCATTTTGCCATCTGATTTGCTGTGGAAAAATTTGCTGAGACAAAAAAAAGTCGCCATAAGAAAAAACACTCGTTGACTTGAATGCATTTAGTAGCAGAAACAAAAAAAAGTTGCCACAAGTAAAACTCTCATTGATGCATTAATGCATTTGTAGCAAGTAAAATTGACACCCATTGACTTCAATGCGTTTCACAAATTTTTTAGTAGTTTGCGAATTTTTTGGTGAAGCGAAATGGGACAGATTTGCGCATCACTAAATGTTTGATGAACGATGCAACATGATCTTGCTCACTATATTTATCTGATTTACTAATACTGTAGTTTTATCAAATCACAACAAAACATTGAACTGAAGTTTCAATAAATCAGCCCATTACTATGACATTTATCACAGTGATCTTCCTGGCTACTGTCATCCTATTGTACCTATAGCAAGAGCAGTCTGGAAAACCAGAGAGCGCGCTGTCATAGAAATAATGGTAGCAGTTGCCGTGGATACAGTTGTCATAAATAAAGTTCTATTTACAGCTTACTGACAGTTGCCATGGAGATGATAGATGTAGTTAAAATGGAAGCAGTTGCCACTGAGCCTTATTACCTTCCACTTGGCAATATATGCCATTCGTACCAGTGAGCTGGTAAACATGGAATTCAGTATCTCTTTAACCTAATATTTCAACATGCTAGAACTATTATGTTTTTATTACCATCACTATGTTGAGGTGACTGGGTAAATTAAGGGAAAAGGGGATGTGTGGATGACTGCGCGGGTTTACACAATAATTGCTACGGAAGGGCCATGTCTTTTGTTTTTAAATACCATTTCCATGGACACCATAGACCATGGTGATCTTTGTATATCATCTGTTACAGTGGAGAGCATATCAATAGTTGGCAAGAACATATTGGCATGGAGATGTCTCTGACAGTTTTCATGGTGTGCATCACAGTTGTCATGCAAATAACTACCTTTAAGACCATGTGGACAACTGACAGATGCCATGGAAAGAGCACTATGGTGACAAAACTTACATTTGTCAAGGAGATGACAGAAACACTTCTCATGTAGACCATGTTGACTTTTGACATGGAAATGGTTGTCATGGAGTCAGTGGCATCGTGAGAGTTGCCATGATTCCATGGAGTTAGTTTCCACTTAAATTGTTGTAATGGTAATGGTTATGATGTTTTTTTCTCTTTGTGTGTTTAAAGAGTGTTTTAATGTGGTCTCAGTGGAAACCTCATATCATCTGTTACCATTCCCTTAATGGCAGTTATAATAGAAAACATATAGGGGTCATTTACCTTACCATGGGAGGTAAGGGGTAGAGTGCCGACGGACACAAGCAGATGACAGTGTGTAAGGTTAAAACAAAATGGCAGATTGAGACCTTTTTTGCACACTGAATTCAGCTTCACTAATAACCCATACAAAGTACATACAGTACAATTACATCTAAAAGGAGAAGGGGTATGATATACAAGGTGTGGGGTTGGGGAAAAGCAGGAGTAAGAAAATGCGCAGATGTGGCATTGAGCATTGCATTTTAGTGCTTAAAAGGTATAAGGAGTAACCCATAATCATTAATAGGGTAAGCTTGAATGAATGTGCTTTTAAAGATATTTTGAAAGCTAGATTCAGGAAAAGGCTAATGGATTGTGGAAGAGATTGACAGAGCATTGAGGTTCCCTCACAGAGGGGGTTGGGCTGAAGATTATGATCTATTTATGGAGACACTAAAAAGGCTATTAAAAAGTTAGAAGGAAAATCAGTAAAGGGCAATTTTGCAAAGGCAGAGCAGAAGAACAGGCTGAGCAGAGGGTAAAAGGGAAGAAAATCAACAGAAATGGAGTTTATCAGAAAAAAATAAATAAAACCTTTATTACGTTATTTATTACAGCTAAAAAAAAACCACATTTAAAAAGGTAGAAGGGGCCCAGGACCTATTCCATACAGAAAATGTTTAATTATATAGCCAATATACCAATACTGTATATGACAACGTTGGTGTTTACCGTAGATAAGGATAGTGTATCTTTATATTTTAAGTCTGCTAGAAAATAATATAAACATTACATAAACATTACATAAACCCAATAGGCTTGTTTTGCCTCCAATAAAGTTTAATTATATCTTAGTTGGGATCAAGTACAAGCTACTGTTTTAATATTACAGGGAAAAAGGGAATTGTTTTATTAAAAAAAAATTGATTATTCGGATAAAATAGAATCTATGGGCGTTTCCATAAGTTGGAGCTTTCTGGATAATGGGTTTCTGGATAAATGATCCCATACATGTACAAACACTACATGGCTAAATGCCTAAATAAAGAAATGGTTATACCTAAAAAAATTTAATTACCACACTTGGGGGCAAATTTATCAAGGGTTGAATTTAGAGTTCATGGGAGTTTTTTTTTTTTTTAACTCTCATAAACTCCAATGAGTTTGAAATTCGACTGAAATTCGACCAACTGCAATTTATGAAAAAATTCAAATTTTTCAAACTCATGTGAATGGGATCGCCTGCAAACAAATCAAATCATATTGCATTTGCATTTGAATTTCTCCGAAAAAAACCTTGATTTTCAGGAAGGCTGCAAAGAACTCCAAATTAATCCCAGGACATCCCCCAAAAGCTAAAACAGCAATTTTGCAGGTTTAAGGTGGCGAATAGTCGAATTTGAATTCTTAAAGGTGATGATAAATTTTGAAAATCTAATTCCTATTTTTTTTAAAACTGGTATCAAATTTTAACCATTCCCTAGTTGAATTTCACTTTAAAAAAACTTGACAATATTAATTTCAAACTTCGAAATTCGAATTCGAAATTTGAATTTTCACTTCGACCTTTAATAAATCTGCTTTTTGAAGTCCTTATCTCAAATTGTGCATTTTACTTATTACAAAGCTGTCTCACTCACTATTTCATTTACATTACTTGCGATATGCCATAAAAGATTTCACGACACGCAATATTTTCCCTTAGACGCTTTACTGTATTGCAGATTTTAATTGAGAATTTCACATTTTTATGACACTGGAAGGTGGCATTATTTTTTCACAAAGGGAAAAATAATTCACGCAGATCAAAATGTTTGCATTGCACATTTGTTTCCCCTAATGCTCATTTATTACAAACCAAGGAAAGTGCCCAAAATACGTCACACTAAATATAACACTAGTGATCAGCAATGTCAAAAGCGTCTAAAGGATCAAGGAGTGTTATTAAGGAGAAGTGTTTTTTGGAAACCAAACTGTAGGGGTTCAAATAATAATCAGAAAAATCAGGTCAATCAGCCATGTATTTGTATTTCAATGAACTTTGGAGACAAGGGGAAGCACAAAGATTGGAAAGAGGTTACCAAGGCTGGAGTAGTCAAGTCCAGCTGAGAGGGAAAGATTAATGAGATACATTACATTTTTGATCCTTCCTTTTGGAAGGAACAGGATTGATAAGGGGGAAAGCAGAAGTAATGAAACTTACTTTACCATCATTGGGAAGGAAGAACAAACAACAGTCTGAAGAGTGTTGGACAGGAGATGGATGACTAGCAGGATGATGTGTGCAATGACATTTTTATAGCAATGATTTTGCTTAATCATAAATACAGTATCTTGAGCAGTGAAGAAAGTATATGGGTTGGGGTAAGTTGAGAAGAACTGTGCAGGTTTAGATAATGAACACATATAAGATGCGCCAGGAGATCCCCTGGCTTTCTTACCTCCTGGTGCGTCTCTTCCCAGCTGAGGGGGCGCAGGAGTGCACTAGCGCTGATGTCATCCGCATTGGCTGTGCAGAAATGACTACTGCATGAGTTCGATGGCGTCTGACGCAGAGCATCATGACATCATCACTTGGCACGGACTGTGAATTTTGACACCAAATTTCCTTTAAAAAGACAATCCTCCATTTCGTTAATGCCAAAGCTAGCTTCTGTTTACAAATCCTGCCGAAGCATTCCTACTCTTTAGAATATCCCGTTTTTTGACTCTTGCCTGTTTTTGGACTATGATTCTTGACCCTTTTGCCCGTTTTTGACTACGCCTTGCCTAATCCTTGCTGGTACCTCTTTTACAGACTTGTTACGCTCTAACTCCTTTTTGGTTCTGCAGCAGAAAGCCCGGGGCCCCAAAAGGGCATCGGTGAACACTGGAAACCACAGGGGTGCATCTGAGTGTACCCGCTACGTTCAAGGTTCCTGATAGACGAGTAATGTAGAGCAGCTTTGCTAAGATGATTTATGGGTGCAAAAAATTTGCTCTAACCTGGAACTGTGCCATTGTAGCTCAATGGTAAGTGATCTTCTTTGGAGGGCTCTGGTTCTGGCATCTGCAATAGCATCTACGTGATACTTTTGCTATGACAATAGTTATCATGCCAACTGCAGCTATAATCTCTCACAGTGGTGAGCTCTACATAGTTTGGTGAAAGGGGTAAAGAAAAATAAATATTATCTGCACCATAGATCACTCATTATGTTCTTCAAGTCCTGTTTAAGTCTTCTAGGACCTATAAAGCTCATGCTATGCCGATGTTTTAAAAATCAAGGTATTTTGTTAGTCCCCTAATTATGCAAACAGTGAAACTCTGATAACCCACATACCCTCAGCTCTTCAGGCCTGCAAATTAGCTGACATTCACCTATCACTCTGTCATTTTTCATTTGTAGACTTATGATAGCATTATAACTGTCCCCTTCTCTTAGCAAGCACTGCCTACGTTCTGTTTAGATGGTGTGACTTGACATATGTTTATAAGAGTGTGTGTAGATCTATATCACAAATTACTGTCAAAAGAATGAAGAATATAATTGCAATATCCATTTGAGATATTTCCAAAGACGTGCACTGAAAGGAATACATATTAAAATGTTAACTTTGAAGTGCAATATTAATATTCAGTAGTGTGATTTGGAAATCCTTATTTGCCCAGTGCATTCTTTATTTCCCTCTATTATATGAACTAGAAATTAAGAATGCATGACATTAGTTTCGAGAATATCAAAGTTATTTGCCAAGTTCCCTTTCACTGGAATTAGAATGTATGGTGAATTCTAATAGCTACATTACCCCCGATGCAACTGTTCCAATTTGAATAGGCAAAGTTGCTAGCATTTAGGCCAGTTATTATTCGTTTAAAGAACTCAATGCCTCTGTTTCACGCACTTGTGCTTAGGATGATTAGGTTTCTGTTTTAAAATATTGATTGTTAACTTAAATAGAGGAGTTTAAATGCAAATATACACTGTTTTGTAAGAATATGCCTTGTACTTTTGTTATATTTTTTTTTCCTGGATACTTCCTCAGTCATCCCTTCCTACCTGATTTGTTTTCTTTAATTGCGACAATGCAGAAAAAAAAGGTAGAGATTATTATTTTTTTATGGTAATAAATGAACCCCTTAACGCTGTACATTAACATGACCCTTACTGCCTGGGAATGTATGCAGTAGAACCTGGTAAATATAACACAGTGCCTCCATCTTGCAAAATAGACCTAGCAAACATTATAGGAACCTGGGTACTGTTTTTTGAAATGTGCACCATCTTCTATATAACTATATAGTCTTCAGCGTTCTCCTTCTAAAAGTACTTCTTTGACTTCCATCATTTTATAATGAGCTTGTCTTCTTCCGAAGCATTTAAAACATGACCTGGTTGGTTACACTGCTGAATGTCTTCACAGCTGGCTCAGTGCTCCATGGAACTACTTGGTTGAATAGTTGGTTTAGCAGCAGATGTTTCTCACTTGGTTAAAAGTATTGAGGTGATTGTCCTTACTATGCAAAAAAAGCAACATATCCACTTGCTTATTTTGTCTCCTCCTGGGATGGAAAGTACAGGACAACTACAGGCAGAGTAGGCTGAGGAACTAATAGCCACAGGTATCCTGCAAATTTATTGCAGCAAGTACTATGGTACCAAATCAGATATCTCAACTGTAACGCTGTATTTGTGTGATTAAAACCACTTTAAAGTATCTTGGGTTCAGCAATAATTCGGTAACAATCCTGGACTGTTGTGAGGTATGGTCTTACTGGGTACATTTACTAAGAACCTGCAAGAAGGGCATGTCTAGAAAACAGGGACAACATATGGCATTCGGATCTAATGATTGGGCTATTAAAGGGATACTGTCACAGGAAAATATGTTTTTTTCAAAACTCACCAGTTAATAGTACTGCGCTGTCAGAATTCTCCACAGAAATCCATTTCTTTAAAAGAGCAAACAGGCATGGGGTTAGACATGATGTCTATTTCCCAGGTGCCCCCAATCATGTGACTTGTGCTCTGCAGTTGCTGTTTACTGCTGCACTTCAGATTGAAGTGATATCACCTCCCTCCCCCTCCATCAGCAGCCTATTAGCAGCCTATCAACAGAAAAATGGGCAGCTTATCAGATAGCACCAACCTGATACCTCAGTTAAAGGATTTGTTTGCATTGCTTAAAGTGTTACCTAGAATAGCACCCAAGCAGAAAAAACCCTGCCTCGTGTCTACCACTAGGTGGGGCTAGGGAGCATGTATTGGGCCATATTGAAGTACAATGGGAATGGGAGATAAATACAATAATAAAAATTAAAAAATAGCTGTTGCAAAGCAGTTTCATCCTTCTCAAAGTTCAGAATCAGGCACGATGCACTGAGATGGCTGCCTCCACACCGATATTACAGCTAAAAATAATACATTTGTTAGAATACTATTTTAAATGGTAGAGTAAATTATTCACAATGAAAATTTAGAAGTAAAAAGAAAACCATAAAAATTCCCTTCACTTAAATCATTTTTACACACATCTTTAGGAATGTGAACATACTGCAAAGAATGGATCATGTTATTGATTGCTATGGGTCTACGACATAACATGTGCCATGTGACCACTTTTCAATTTTAAATCTGGTAGGGGGTGAAGATCTCAGCATGACCCCAAATGCAAGTGCTTCTTGAATGATCACTAAGTACACCATTTTAAACACCGTTATAGCACTTATGTCCAGGGTCATGGTAAATAGCCGCTTATTACATGTTCCCATAAATATCAACCAACCAAGCAGCTTGTGTTTATTGGTTCTTCAAATAAACGTTATGTAGGCAATACTATATGATATCTACAGTTCCCATATTTAGTAAACTATACTGTGCCAGAACAGACATCTTCTCAAGGATTGTGAGACCTGCCATCTCATTAGTTTATTGAGACGATGACCGACATTCTGGTGGAATTGAAAAGTTTGATTTTTGATTCTGCCATCCTGGCTAAAAGCACTCAGGAAGGGTTTTGTTTTAATA
Organism: Xenopus petersii; assembly: GCA_038501925.1. Classification (NCBI taxonomy): domain Eukaryota; kingdom Metazoa; phylum Chordata; class Amphibia; order Anura; family Pipidae; genus Xenopus; species Xenopus petersii. The sequence goes on from CM076682.1 coordinate 136,939,127, forward strand.
CAATCAATTCTGTATCTATGGCACTGTGTTTCATCCAAACAGTTTGAAAGATATCTGTGAAAGCTGTCAAAATCTGATCAAGAAGATGTTTCTCTTTTGTGCGTCAAATTATATTTCTTTTTTTATTTTACGTGTATATCAATAAATGTTTTACAAAACACGACACAAGACTCATAAATATAATAAGTCATCATACCTGAATATTCTGAACATATTGAAACAGAATTCAAAGCATTTTGAATCTGACATCTAATTTACTGCAAAGTAATTAGAGTAACTTTGAAAAAATGGAAAATCTAAACAGGCTAGATATAGTAAATAATAACAGTGGGCTCAACAATTGTTCCAGTCTAACAAAGCTTAAACATATAGGGGCACATTTACTAAGCTAGGGTGAATGACTAGAGGGAAAAAAACTCGAAGTTTGAGTTTTTTGTGCTCCTCGACTATCGAATTGGCGTAAATTTGACTGAGTAGAATAATTCGAATAGCTCGAGCAAAAAAACGCTGCGACTATTCGCCCATTCGATAGTCGAAGTACTGTCTCTTTTAAAAATCATTCGACTGCCTACTTCGCCAGATTAAACCTACCGAATTGCTTTAAAAGCCTATGGGAAAGTCCCATAGGCTTTTTTTCTAAGTTTTTGATCGCATAAAAAGGCATTCGATAGATCATTCCAGCAAATGAAAATCCTTCGATGAAATATTCGATCGCTCGACTATTCGCCTGGCGAATATTCGCCCATTTGACTATTCGCCAGCACGTAAATTTGCCCAAATTCCCTATTCGATTCTATTCCCCAGTCGAATTTCGAGGGATTTAACCCCTCGAAATTCGACGCGTGATAAATCTGCCCCATACTGTACACAAATAAAGCAGGAACCTGTATACCTGACAATAAGGCTAGTAAACCAAGTTTTATGAGTTATAGCTATATAATACACAAGAGCCATAAATATATTGAAAATTATATCCTTATATACGATATTTGTTTATCTATGATACTTTGGGCCAGATTTAATTCAGTGAGAAAAATGTTTATCACGTGAAAACTCATGGATGAGATTCAATATGAGATGCCATTCAATTCAGAAAAACATCTCACAGTTTATCATGTGAAGTCTGTGGGGAAAAAACTGGAACTGGATTTGGAGAAGAAAAATTTCTCCTCAAATTGAATCTCATCCATGAGTTTTCACGTGATAAACCATGATTGTCACTGAATAGAATCTGGCCCTTTATATGATCATAGAACTCCTTGGTGGATTATAATATCCTTATGTTTCACGAGGTTTGTCCTTCCCTATATAATCTCAAATCAGACAATAAAATGTATCATCCATAGGTGACTCACCCTGAGTAAATTCCAGATTAATGCTCACACAGGAAAACTTTCTCTGGGGAGTTGTCGCTCTCTTAAAAGGGGTCTACACCTGTCACAAATATTGCTTCAAATATAGATGTAAAAAATACTAGAGATATATCCTTTAGTTTAGCATTTGAATATAGAGTATTCTTGGCGATGTTTTTCTTTAAATTAACTTTTTAGTATGATTTAGATATTCAGAGACAATTGCCAGTTTGTCTTTATTTTTTGTGGTTCTTAAAATATTAATTATATTTCTGTTCAGCACCTCTCTAATTTGGAATTTCAGCAGGTATCTGGTTGCGAGAGTCCAATTTTAACTAACCACTGGGCAGTGGTTTGAATGAGAGACTGGAAGATGGACAGGAGAGGGCATAAATAGAAAACGTAAAAAAGTTATAATTATAAGTGTAGCCTCACAGAGCAATAGGATTTGGATACTTGAGCCAGTGATCCCCATTTTAAAGCTGGAAGGTGACAGAAGTGTATGTTATGTAAGTAAAGACCAATTAATAAGTTACTAGGGGGCAGCTTTATCAAGGGTCGAAGTGAAAATTCTAAGTAAAAAAATTCTAATTTCGAGCTATTTTTGTACTTCGACTAGGGAATAGTCCAAATTCTATTTGAATTTGGAAAAAATTAAAAAATTAGAATATCGAAATTTATCATGTATTGTCTTTTTAAAACTTCAGACATTCACCATCTAAAACCTGAATTGCTGTTTTAGCCTATGGGGGACTTCCAAGAAACTATATGGAGTCAACTGGTGGAATGATCGAATACTATTCACTTGCAAAAAAAACTTTAGATTTTTTTTTAATAAATTTCAGTTGGTATTTTTTTATTCGAATTTCAAAGTTATGTGAGAAAAACTCCCATTACTTCCAAAATTCAACCCTTGATAAATTTGCTCCTAAGAATGAGACATTCTGTAACACACCAATGGGAAAAATGTATACCATTGACTGGCTAAGAAGGGCAGAGTGCTAAGGGGCACAAAAGTAAAAGATGGATGGCACAGGCCCCTTATGTGTATAAACTCTATGGGATATATTTATCAAAGAGTGAAGTCAGAGATCGCCACAGTCTGCTATGATGAAATTCCACCACTCTTGATTCATTTCTATGGGATTTTAAAAGGCGTATTTATCAAAGGATAACCTTTCACTTTCACCCATTGATAAATAGTGATGGGCAAATTTGCGCCATTTCGATTTGCCGGTAAATTCGTGAATTTCCCGTGACATTCGAGAAACGGTCGAATTTTCGCTGGCGTTTCGCAAATGTATTCGCTGGTGGCCAATTGCGCAAATTCGCAGCGAATTCGCGCCTGGCGAATAAATTCGCCCATCACTATTGATAAATACTATTTTAAAAATCCCATAGAAATGAATGGAGAGTGGTGGAATTTCACTCTAGAGGACTGTGGCAATCTCTAACTTCACTCTTTGATAAATATACCTCCTTATATCTAACAACTGTTATACAATACAAAATCTTTTGCACATTTATATTGTTTTGCACCAAAATAACCCCTTTGATGTTGACATGGGCAAATCACTAAATCGATGATCGAAGTAGCCCAAAAAAACTTCGAAATTCGAAGTTTTTTTAATTCGAACCCTTCACTCGAATTTAGTGAATCGGCCTATAAGGGTCTGGCCACACAGGCAGATTCGGGGAGATTAGTCGCCAGGCGACAAATCTCCTCTTCTTTGCGGCGACTAATCTGCCTTCCACCGGCAAAAATGAAAATCGCCTGGGGGCAGGCAATCGGAGCGATTCGTTGTCTGAAGTCGCCTGTAATTGGAAAAAGGAAACTTCGGGTGACTTCAGAAAATTAAGCACTCAAAGTGCCTGCCCCCAGTCGATTTTCATTTTAGCTGGCAGAAGGCAGATCGGGAACATTAGTCGCCGCAAAGAAGAGGAGATTTGTTGCCTGGTGACTAATCTCCCCGAATCTGCCCATGTGGTCGGATGCTAAATTGGATGCAAACATTAATGGTTGGATAATGAATTTGTATAAAGGCTTCTTGTACTATTGTAAAGTTGTACTAAGTACCAATGTGCCCACTCAATCTATACTGATGAATCATGTGAAAGTGTACCTATTGCCACTGAGGGAACCCTGGAACTACTGTCATATTGAACCTGGCAGTTGTTTCAGGGTTCTAAGAGCAGGCTTAATCAATAGCTGCAACAGACTTGTTCCAAAACAGTCACATGCATATCATTGTTATATCAATCGGCAGAAGTGGTGCAATCCCCATTGTGAAAATGTTAGTTGTAACTTGTATCTGGTTTGCAAAAGTGCATTGTGGGGAAAAAACATGGTGATTTGTGTTTGAAAATTGCTCTTTGCCAACTGCACTGCTTCATATACAGGTATGGGAGCTCTTATCTTAAAGCCCATTATACAGAAAGCTCTGGTTTACAGAAAGCCCCTCATCCATAGACTCCATTTTGTCTAAATAATCCAAAATGGGTAAAATGATTTATTTTTTCTCTGTAATAATAAAACAATAGAGGTATGGGATCCGTTATCCAGAAATGAGTTATCCAGAATGCTCCGAATTATTGAAAGGTCTTCTATCATAGATTCCATTTTATCCAAATAATTCAAAATTTTAAAAATGATTTTCTTTTTCTCTGTAATAATAAAACAGTACATTGTACTTGATCCAAACTAAGATATAATTAATCCTTATTGGAAGCAGAACCAGCCTATTGGGTTTATTTAATGTTTAAATGGTTTTCTGTTAGAATTAAGGTATGAAGATTCAAATTACAGAAAGATGCATCACCTGGAAAACCCCAGGTACCGAGCATTCTGGATAAAAGGTCCCATACCTGTACCTTGTACTTGATCCAAACTAAGATATAATTAATCCTTATTGAAAGCAAAACCAGCCTATAGGGTTTATTTAATGTTTATATGATTTTCTAGTGGACTTAAGGTATGAGGATGCAATTTAAGGGAAGATCCATTATCCGGAAAAACCCCAGGTCCCAAGCATTCTTGATATGAAATCAAATCGTGATGACTTTACGGTGTAAAGAGGCTGGAAAACCGCATTTTTTTCCATACTCCCTTTTTTATACTTCTATCATTCCAGTTCCAAGAAAGAAAAACGTTATAATATATCTATTTTATAAGAAAATCTCATCCGTTAAACTATTATTACAGTAAAGGATGAGTTTGTTCCAGTTTGGCAAACAACAGAAGTTCTGGAATATTAAATTACTTGCCCTCACAACTGCGATTTCTCGATCATTTTGTTCTTTACCTACCCCGAATAACATTCTTTGTAATTGTGATTTGCTGTGAATTATAGGTCAATTAAGTATTTTGTGTTATATTTCTAACAGCTTTATTGTTAAGTTCTTTGAATGAATGCCCTTTAAGATAATTTGCTAGGTTAAGCAATTACTTGTAAATGCTTTCAATTATTTCCCATTTTATCTTGCAGAAATAATTATGCAACGTATCCAATCAGATCTTCCGCTGGAATATGATAAAATAGGGCAGTTGAGTAAGTGAACAGGTCACCAACTGGAACATCTTGTGGTTATTAATCAGCGACATACAAAAAGATTGTAGCACGTACATAATTAAATGAGTTAATGGCAAAAACTGTTTTGTCATTAGCACTTTTTAACAAAAGACACGTTAATGTTTGAAGACTAATCAATTTAGTTTGAGGTTTCCTTCATTTATATAGTGGGAATAAAATGAGAGTAAAACAAATGAAAGAGCCCCTCCAATAAGTTTTAACTTTTCACTACAGAGAGAAGAAACTGCCATCTTATACTGTGAGGTTTAAGATGATACGTTTCAGAATGCAATGTTTTCTTGAAGATCGGGACAGTAAAATAACAGCTGATATTGCTGCACCAGGTCCAGGTTACTCACATAACTCTGGGGATTCTGGGTAATTTGGATTTACTGTTGATCAAACTAGCAGAATCTGAGAGCAGTGCTCCAAGCCTTGCAAAATGAGTCCAGTAGGGAGAGAGAGAGAGAGACCATATTCTGTTTGGGATAAAACTGTAGAGAGAGAGAAGAAGAAATCGGTACTGAGCACAGCACTTTTCAATATGTGGGTATGATCTGGATTCTAGAATCTGATGCATCCAGAAAGAGCCAGCCAAGTATTATTTGCAATGCTACATGGCCCAACACTCCTTCAACACACTTCCCTCGGTCCGCATGCTGCCAGCACTACTCACTCTGATTCTTCCACTGCCACTCATTCCCCTCCACCTATTGGTTCATATGTCACTATCACCCCCAGGTCTGCTTGCGTCCCTCACCCACACACCTGTAGTCTCTCACCCAACAATCACTACCCCTCATGAATTACTACCTAGTTCTGGCCCTTTGTCCATGTATGAGCTGACCAATAGCTTACAACAGAAATATATGAGTATGAGTGGTCATGGCAAATAGGGGTCGATATGGATAAAAATAAAGTCTTGTATCTTTTATCCAAACACAAATTATCCAATTGTAGGTTTAGATAGCAAAGCAAATAGCAATAATAGCAAAACATTCTTGCAAAATGACAAAGGTGACCATATTATGTATCGCTCCTCATACATAGCTATCTGTTCAGCCTGTAGTCTGATTAGTTGGACGCTATAAACAGGATTGGTCTTTAAGCTGGCTATAAATATAATGTAAATATCTGCTCGTTTGGCGAGTGGATCTTTTGCCAATAAGTCAACCTTGAGGTGGGCAATTAGGCTGATCCAATTGTTTGGCTCTAAGGCCAACAAATTGATCATAATTGCTTCTTTGCAGGCTGTTGGGGTGAGGGATGCATGAATGCACAGATGAGGTCCTGGACCTGGCAGCAAAATCAAACCTGTCGATTTTTGGTCAGATATCAGATGGGCAGACCTGTCAGCTGGTACCATGCAAGGGCTTCCTTTTAGATTGCTTCTTGTTCTTATCAGGTCTGGATTTACAAATCTAGCACCCCTAGGCCACCACTGCTCATCCTTCTTCCTTTGCGTGTTTGCGCACACATGTGCAGGTTTATTTGCATTGGGTCCAGAACACTGGGGATTGGTGCACAGGAGATTTAAACAAGTAGCAAATCTTCCACGTTTCCAAAACTCGGAACCCACTCAGATGCGATGCACGTTCTGCCACCCTAGACTCGGGCCTTTGTGGCCTTTCCATAAATCCGGGCCTGCTATTTCTTGTTTTTATTTAATTATTGTTTACATTATTTTCAGTCCTTTTGATAAAATGGTGGAGGGTTAAGGTTTCAGAGCGACTGATCTTAATGGACTTGCCAAAGTAATATCAATTTATATGTAACTATTTAACAAGTTCTGCCCCTGGAAAAAAAATCATCATTTTGATGGCAGTAAGAGAGGGCTACTGTTATGGCTGAATTCCAGGGGGCACCAAACAACAGTAGGCCTAGGGGCACCCTCTAGGTAAATCCGGCCCTGAAAACTCACTGTTCCCCAAGAAAGCTGAATGTGAAAGGGTGGCACAATCTAGTTCTTCTGATATATGTCCAGATTTACAAATCTGCCTCCAGCTTGGGGGTCTATTTTGACTGAATTGATTGCTGAATGTGCGATGTCAGCATATGAATATTGAACAATTAAAGAGAATAGAAGAATTTGGATTAAATCAAAGGTGCCATTCTGCAACTTCCAAGCACTTGCATTACAGCCATTTGGTCTTATGGAAACACCCTTAGTTCTTTTTATCATTAAATAAATGTAGGGAATTCCTCCGGGAAGCTTTTATAAACAGCTAAACATATCGAAACAGAATTCTAAAAATGTTTGCAGCCCCTAGAAATATACAGTAAGAGATGCATCTGAGGCTTTTCTCTGGAATATCTTCTCTTTCTAGTATAGCGAGAACAGATATGCTTCTACACTAAAAGTCCTACCCCCTCTTGGCACCATTTAATGATGTTGGTAAGGTTTTGGGGGTCAGTATTTGGTCTGTTTAGAAGCAATCTGTTACAGATTCTGTATCTCCCTGTGTTCCTCTACAAATTACAAGCTTTGCCTTATACAGGTACAGGATCCATTATTTGGAAACCCTTTATACAGAATGCTCTGAGTTATGGAAAGGCCATCTCAGACTCTGTTTTAGCCAACTAATCCAAATTTTTAAAAATGATTTCTTTTTTCTCTGTAATAATAAAACAGTACCTTGTATTTGATCCAAACTAAGATACATTATAGATAACTAATTCTTATTGGAAGCAAAACCAACCTAATGGCTTTATATCAGGGGTATCCAAACTCGATCCATTTTTTTTTGTAACTTATAGTTTTATTGAAATTTTTCAAAAAAAAAAATAATAACAAAGAAAAGAAGCATTCAAAAAGAAAAAAAAAAGAAAAAGAAAAAGAAAATGAGTGGATCAGCAATATACAAAATAAGATACATGTAAAGACATATGCAATACATCCATACACAAGTATATATATATAGACGTGCCAGCCAATGTTTACATATCAGATACAAACGGAGAACCAACATGATGACCAAATTGGAAAAAACAGACCAGTCAAGAGAATGTACAGAAAATGTATAGAACAGGGCTAGGGTCATAGACCAGGACTCCCTCGCCTGGTTTGGTTTCAATAATGAACAAGAGACTCTACAACTAAGTTACATTCCGCAGGTCCCAAAGAGACCATATTTCCAGAAATTGCGGCATAGTGTTCCGGATATAAGCAATCCTAGATTCGAAAGTCCTATTTGATTCCACTCTAGGAAGTACTTCAGCCAAGGTAGGTGGTTGAAACATCTTCCATTGCACTGCAATTGCCTGGCGAGCCGCCGTCAGTATGTGGTTCACTCATTTCGGAGCTGTCCGTCGGATATTGGGAAGCGGTTTCCCAAGTATAAAAGTAGGAATGTCCTGCACAACTGGCTGACCCAATACCAAGCTCAGTAGCTTCTTCACCTCTTCCCAAAAATGTTGTAAAATAGGACAAGACCAAAAAATATGTTGGAGCGAGCCTACCTCCCCACATCCTCTCCAACAGACATCCGGATGATCAGGGAAAAATTTGTGTAACTGTTGCGGGGTATGGTACCAGAACATCAATATCTTATAGATATTCTCCTTCTGTTTAACACATGTCACCATACTTTTAGCATTTTGCCAGATAGCGGACCAGTCTGCCTCAGGCAACGGCTGAGGTAAGATATTGCCCCATTTCAGCACATAAGAGTGGCGAGTCGGGCTCAGCTGTAGCATTTTATATATCCTAGATATCAAACCCTTTTGAGGGAGGCCAGCTTTGGCCACTTTCTCAAACTCAGTCAGGGCGGTATGTTGTGTACCGGTACTATACGAAGCAACAAAATGTCTGACCTGGAAATATTCAAATAGATGCAAACGAATGTGGGGAGCCCTCTTATTGAGATCAGCCAAGGGTAGGATCCGGTTAGTTTTTGAGTCCAATAAATTATGGATAGTATATATACGAGTTTCAGACCATCTTAACTGCCGCACTGCCTGAAGCCAGATGTGCCTGTGAGCTTAGAGCAGCTGAAAACACTCGGGCGCAAATTCACTAAGCGCCGAAGCGCCGAACGCTAGCATTAATTCACTAGCGTTTGGCATTTTTCGCTACTGCGCAAATTCACTAACGAACGTTGGCGTAATTTCGCTAGTGTTACTTCGCACCCTTACGCCAGGCGAATTTTCACTAGCGACGTAACTACGCAAATTCACTAACTTGCGCAGTGTACTGAACGCTACCTTTTACGCTAGACTTCCTTCGCCACCTCAGACCTGGCGAAGCGCAATAGAGTAGATAGGGATTGTTTCAAAAAAAGTCAAAATTTTTTCTAAGTCCCAAAAAACGCTGGCGTGTTTTCTACATGATGGGTGATAGGCTGAAAAAGATCGAAATTTTTTTTGGGGCTCCCCTCCTTCCCCCCTACATCTCCTGACTCATGGCAACTTACCTAGACAGTGGGCACATGTGTAGGGCAAAATAAAATTCTTATTTGCTGATTTGAAGGTTTTCTAGGCATTTGAAGTGGTGATACGTGTTCCTCCATTGAAATTTGAATTTTGCGCCGTATGCAAATGAACCATCGCTAGCGAAACTTTGCTTCGCTTGGCGAATTAACGCTAGCGCAACTTCGAAAACTTACGCTACCCCTGTGCGCAACTTTGGATTTTAGTGAATTTGCGGAGCGCTGGCGAAAATACGCCTGGCGAAGTATGGTGAATTGTGGCGAAGTGCGGCGAAGTTGCGCCTGGCGCAACTTCGCATCTTAGTGAATTTGCCCCTCGGAGTGGACCCGCTCTCACATGCGCTGCAACTTCCTGCCCTATCCTGGAAGTACTGGCGCTCTCTTGTCAATCTGGGGTCCGTTTACTAAAGTGCGGTAAATCTGACTTTAAGTTTCCGCATGTTATCGCTGAGAATATTTTTACGCCAGAATATTCGCAGCGACTAAGTTTACTAAACAGCGATGCGCTCAGAAGTCAATGCGATCACTTGCGGTAACTACGTTAAGGAACCAGCTTACGTTAGCGGTAATTTTAGCGAGTTGCGAATTTTCGGGCGAAAAATTAAGTTTTTGCGAATATTTATGCTATAAAATAGTCTTCTTTTATGGCGGTTATTATGACAATTTTTACTGTGACATTTATGGCCAGAAATGCACCTTCAAAACTCATAAACTTTATTAACTGATAATTATACCATCCAGAAACATTACCAGAGTGCCAATAGAATCATAGGAACAAGAAATCATACCAGGCAATCTCTTTGCTTTATAGAAATGCACAGTTTAATGTAGCCAATCACAATGAAACCAAAAAAGCATAGAGGCTGACGAATCCTTGGACTGTGATGCCGCTGCCAATAATACGACTCTGAGCTGAAACTGCTGCTTTTGCAGAAGCCAAAACATCCTGCCAGCAATAGTTACAGATCTGTCTTCTGTCAGCAAAGAATGATGGGTACAAAAAAACTAGTATTATGGGATATTTCCTGCTCCTTGAGAATTTTCTGGTGAAAAAAATACTTTTACGCCACTACATAAGTGGCGGTAAAAGTTTGCGAATATTCTGGCGTTAATTTTGTCTTTAGCACATTTCGCTGTTTAGTAAACCAGGCGTTAATGTATACGTAGCGTTATTTTCAGTGAATGCGATAACTGGCGAACAATTATTCTTGCGCAAGAAAATTCGCAAATTTATATTTACCGCAGGTTAGTAAACTGGCGATAACATATTTGACGAAAATTCTGTCTATATTTTGTGCGAATATTTTTAACGCACTTTAGTAAACGGACCCCTCTAAACTCCCAGCATTCCTCTATACTGCCGGCCACGGGCTATACATGTGTGTCAGGGGAAAGTTTGCTTTTATCCAGTGTGTCACTGCATGCATGATTAAACCAATCTCCCTTTGCCTGTCCCAGTTGCTGCGTGTCTGGCCAAAATGCTGGGAAATGTAGTTGCACTGCTTTAGACTGGTACTTGTCGTTGTGTTACAGCTGCTGCTGGTCCAGTCCCAGTGTCTATAGTGGCTTCACATTTCATTTTGCCTGGGATCCAGCATTTCAGGCTTAATGGTCGCCCCCACACATTTTCACCTCACCAAATCTGGCCCTCGTTGTAAAAAGTTTGGACACCCCTGCTTTATATGTTTACATGATTTTCTAGTAGCTGTTAGGTATGAAGATCCAAATTACACAAAGATCCATTCATTTGGAAGTGTTGAACTTGATGGGCTTTGGTCTTTTTTTCAACACGATTTAACTATGTAACTATTCAGAAAACCCCAGATCCTGAGCATCCTGGATAACAGGTCCCATACCTGTATATAGGTGATATGCTCAAGTGTTTCTCCTTTCTGTTATTTTTGTAACAAGCATTTGTTCAAATTTGAACATTTAGAATTATTTGAATTTCTATCATAAATGATCATGTTTTAATATTCTGAATCTTTATCTGTGACCAAATTAGATATTAAATGATATTGTATTGTTAATAATAAGAAATACGTGTTCTTTTTTAATTTTCTAATGATTTGGGTAGAATTTCCTAAATCAAGAGATATTTACATGGAATACATTGTTATCCCAAATAAACTAAACTTTCCATTCAGCATTTAACAGTTCATATATAACCACAAGATGTCTCTCTTCAATCAAACAAACAAGACAATGAGCTTTACCTATTTCATCGAATAAATGAATTCTATACAATATACAGGCAACAGCAAGAGTACAGCATGTGTAAATGAGTGCCATTAATCAACCTACAAAGGAGTAACTTCAGAGAAACTACCAGGTATCATTTACTAACAGAAGTGCCGCAGTACCTCTTATAAACCAACCAGATGTTTGCAATTATAATTCTCTCTGTACTTAATGAATCAAAAATAATTGCATCTTGTAGGTTAGGTTATTGCTAGTGATGGGCGAATTTATTCACCAGGCGTGAATTCGCTGCGAATTTGCACGATTCGCTGCTGGCGAATAAATTTGCGAAACGGCCGCAAAAATTTGCTGGCGTAAAAAAAACACCGGCGTCCGTTTTTTGGACGAAGGCATCAAAAACAAGACGCTGGCGCTGTTTCACAAATTTTTTGCCTTTTCGCGAATTTCGCAAATTTTTCGGCACAGCGAAATGGGGCCATCACTAGTTATTGTTTCATATCACACCAGTGTGGACTTGTGGTGACTGGGGGCTCTCAAGGGTTGTTTTCCAGGACCAATTTTTGTAAACACTGGGATATTGGTGTTAGGGCTACACTTTTAGGATATGCATGGAATTGTGCAGAGGAAATATAGGGTTATGGGGATAATCAGGTTTGGGTGGTTATTAGCTAGGGCTAGATCCCACCTATGAACATATTACCCCTCAACTCAGAGTGATGTTTTATGCACACCCATATGAACCCCCACACACAACCAGCAAATTTATATGGAGAACAGAGTGGTACCATAACAACTGCATACACATAAGGGCAGATTTATCAAGTGTCAAAGTGAAAATTTTTTCTTTATGGCCAAAACTGTGAAATTCAACTAGGGAATAGTTACAATTTAATTTGAGTTTTTTTAAAAAAAATTCGAATTCGATTTTCGAGATTTATAATACACCACCTTAAACCTGACGGATTACTGTTTTAGCCTATGGAAGATGTCCTGGGATCAATTTGTTGAATCAAGTTGCAGCAGCCTTGATGACATTAGAGTTTTCTTCGGAGAAAAAAAATCAATTTTGATTCAAATTCGATTTGAATTTGATGCGAATTTATGGTTTGATCCTTTTTACACGTGTTTGCCGAATTAAATTTTTTCAATAAATTGCTATTGGTCGAATTTCGAGTTCATAGGAGTTTTAAATAACTCCCATGGACTCCAAATTTGCCCTTGATAAATTTGCCCCTTACACTTATAGGTTGAGGGAAGATTTTCTATGCTTAGGTCCATGACTTGACAAGCTCTATGAGGGGATCCTTGCAACCCATTTTATTTTCCTTTCCTTGCAAATTTCAGCTATACCAAAAGCACATCCTATTTATCAAGTTGTGTAAAATAGAAGGTGAAGCATTAGTGATGATGTTGCCCAGAGCAACCAATTAGAAATTAGATTTTAACAGTTAGAAATCAAAAGCAAATTGGTTTTACTATGGGCAACATCACCAGTAATTTTTTTTGTTATAAAAGAATTAATGTATAAATGCAACAAACATGAATTTCTATGAATTTTTGTACTTATCTTTTTCAAGGTGCTTGCATGTTATTTTTTGGAGGAATATATAATGTCAGGCTGATTATTATTCTTATTTTACATATATTTTCACCAGCTAAAATACCCTCAGTGCTTTGATTTTTGGGACCTCGTTTTTCTGTTCAACTTTTCCTAAATTATAATCATGTTTTTATTATGCCTTACCATGTTTATAACAAAATACACCTGTTTATGCTGGAAAAGGGGGATTTGAACAATCACAATCTCAAACAATAATCATCGCCATCTTCTTTTCCCATCCTTCGTTGATTTGCTATAAGAGAAACAAAACATCATTTTATATTACTCATATTTCTATGTTAATTTTTTTTTTTTGCGCAGTCTGGCTTTTACTGCCGTGATGGAGAATTTTTACATCTGCAACATTATCTGCTAATCATTTGAGATCCCTTGCAATTAATTTATTGAATTATTTAACAAGAAAGTCTAGATTGTGACTTACACATCTGTTTCACAATTTAGCACCAAAGCTATTAACTGTGTAATTCAAATTCGTGTTCATCGCAGTTTTACTTAATGAGCCCCGTGAAATAGTGAAACTGTTTCAAAGATATAAACATTTGAAGGCACCGTTATGAGGGGTAAATATTTTAGAAAGCCGTTAAACTGTGAATATTTCATGAATGACTTATACATTTAATACATTTGTAGTCTGTCTAATATTTAAAGTATTTAAATCCCCCTAATGAGTCTTTGAGCCACATCTACCAGATGGGCTGTTTTTAAGTCAATGGAAGAGATACAAAATAAAATTTTAAATATTTAATAGAAGAATCAGATCAATTACACATTTTTTCTATATTTGGTGAATAGAAGTTGATTGGCTAAAGTGAGCAAAATTGCTATAAAACAGAAATCTAGCCTTAAAATTGTTTCTGTGCCATAATTTTATACATATGTATTGCTTTTAAGGAGTATTAAAGCTTAACTAAAGAAGTAGCTAGAAATGTTGTACATTATGTTTGGGGCTTCTACACCAGCCCAAGGCAACCACAGCCCTTCAGCAGGGAAGATATGTACCTCCAAAGGTGCCCCTAGTAACCCCCCATCTTATTTTCTGCTGATTCACTGCACATGCTCTGTGTTGCTGTCACTTACTGAACTTAGGGACTGATGCACAATGTACATGTAAGGCTATAGTAAAAGGCACCTTTTCTCCTGAGCAATGAGCTTTACCATATATTTGCCCAAATGAGACACAGGACACCCAGATGTGGGCCCTTGCAACAGTGTGGAGGCAGGACAGGTCTGGACTGGACTGGGACTCAAAAAAGGCCCTGTCATTTCAATACACAGAGGTCCAACCAGTCTCACACCAGTCCACTCCACAGTGACTGTCTATGCCATCTTACAGCAGCCCTTCTGGCATTTTCCAGAACTCTGGGCCTGAAGCAGGGTGTAGTACAACTGTAACTGTAGTACACAACTTATTTATTGAAGAACAATCTCAATAGAGATACATTGAGAGATACAGCAGCTCAATGAGAGATAAAGCAGCAACACAGAACATCAGTGAATAGGCATATACTCACAGCACCAATGTTCAGTATATATCCTTGCATGGTTAGAGAGAGAATACACAGCATAGACAGAGGCACTCTTAGCTTTCAGTCTTTACCATATGTGGAGCTCCTGGATGTCTCCCTAAACCATGGTTTGACAGTTAGTCCCTACTTCTGGGCAATAAGTACTCGGGATCCTAGTCCCACTCAACACTCCTCAGTGGAGCTTGTTTTGCTCTGATAAATAGCCCTGACTATCACTCCTGTATAAACAAAGCGGCCCTTCCTTGGCTAAACTTTAGGGGATTGCACAAGAATTGGGAAATCTATTTACTGTATCAGTCCCCAACCTACTTAATATATATAAATGTCACAATATAAGGCTGAGACTGATTCGTAAGTAATTATTGGCACATGGTAGCTCAACACAATTAGCATCAACATGTAATAATCAGCCCTGTAACATCAGCTTATATGACAGGTATGCCTTATTTTCTACTTGATGATTTATGATGACCCCTAAGCTTAGCTTCTCAACAGCTGCTCAGAGCATGTGCGTGTTGCAGACACTCCTAACTCCTGTGACAACTTTGAAGACCTGAATTATTACTACTAAAGACATACTGAACCTTTAGGCCCAAATGTTAGGCACCCCCAAGTGAATGTATTTACTTAACAGAAACCCCGGGCCGGTGCTGCTATCAGCAGAAAACTAAATTTGCCCATCACTATGTATAAGGAGTAGAACACAGCACAGTGCTGTAGACCATTTTAGGTCTTCTCAGTGACTTCACTCAATTGAACTGTGCCTATAAATGTAAGAGATATGTTTTAACTGTTCTATAGTCACCAAGCTTGACTATCATTAGATTCAAACAAGAACTAAAACACTTTTTACATTCAAACAACACCACCCACACATACAGTATATACACAGCATATTTGTTGTTTTTCTAAAAAAAGAAAGATTTACCCACTTTCTGGTAGTGTTCTGCGCCCAGAATGACAAATTAACAATATTAGCCAGCTAAAGGCATTTTTGTCATGAAAAAGCAGCACATTTAAATATAAACTGCACATTATTATAGAAAATGCAAATCCAGCAGATCTGCGGTCATTCTTCAGTTCCCAGACGCTTAGGTAGAAATCAAGTTGTCGGGATGTAGGAGTCAGGTAGAAAGGCTGCATATGTGTTAGTATGGATGTATTTCTGTATCCATTAATAATATTTGCCCATCAATGCAAAAATGTTATTGCAGGGAAATGAATAACAACTGGTTCATACAGCACCAAAAGATACATTTATCACTGCTCTTTCAATTAGGCTCGCACCATCTGTTTCAGTCATCTGCTAACGCATTATTGTATTATTGCTATGTATTATTATATGGGAAATAAAGAAAGAAAAGGAAGGCATCTGTGGACACTTAGTTGATAATATGAAATATAGCTAGAATTAGAATTCAATAAATTTCACTGCGATGCATGCTTGTCATTTGTTAAATGAATATATATTTGCATAATTGCATATTATAAGCCGGTGGAATGATGCTTTGCTAAAATAATCTCGGTATATAAACGAGCCAAATGTTGTTTTCTTATGATCCTTACATGATTTCTAAGATGTTCTTTTAGATATCCATAAAATGGAAACTAGTGTTACTCCAAACTTCAGGCACACACACACAGATGCTTCTATTAGGTCAAACTAAACATACAGCAGCCACTCTTTATTTTCTTCAAATTCCCCCTGGGGCTCCCTCCCCCCTGCCGATTGAAAGTATGATCATTTCCCTGCAGAGCAGTTAGGGACTATCTGCAGCTATGGGGGGAATTTCACTGCATACAGTCAGGTTTATTATAAAAATGGTACACATTTTTTAAATTAAAGTATATTGGACATAGGTTTCTTTTTCATTAAAAAAAAAAAGTAAAAATGTGATTTTCTTTACATCCCCTTTAAACCTTTCACTGCCCTTTCACTTTTGGCCAATGTGGTACTTTTATTGCCACACCATTTTCAAACATTTTGCGTTCTTTCACTTTAGGGGCCTTTCCTGGGGATGGAGGGTTTTGTTTAATAATATATCATTTTGTTCAGGGCAACCTAAGCTTTCCAATATTCTATTTTGGAATTCCAAAATGGAGGAAATATCTTGCTGGTGTTTCATTGCTGCAATGTTTTATGAATAGGATGATTTGCAATTTAAATGTTTTGCACCTTTTTCGTAAAGCCAGTGATCTCTAACCAGTGGCTCATAAGCAACATCTTGGATGCTGCTCCCAATGGCCTCAAAGCAGGTACATATTTTTGAATTCCAAGCTTGAAGGCATCTGTATGTTACTTTGAGGGCTTTGAGGTGCCAATGGACCTCTTGCTTATTATTCCATTTGTTCAGCTCTTGGACAAGTGGATAGTGATGGGCGAATCTGCAAATTTTTTTGCCGTTTCGCAAATTATTCAGTGAAAATACACAAACAAATTGAAGTCAATGGGCGTCAAAGTAATTTTGACATGCGACAATGTTTCACATGAACGACAATTTTTAAATGCGCAACTATTTTGTCCAAATGCACTAAAGTCAATGAGTGTGAATCATTTTGATGCGCGACAATTTTTATGTGCATAGCAATTTTTTTTTGTTGCGGCGAATTTTCAACGCATTTTCGCAAAAACATTCGCGAGCATCACTACAAGTGGACATATCTGCTAGTTTCTAGAAGTCTGCAGAATGGCATAAATGAGTGTTCTAAATAAAAATGACACATGAAAATGACCTACATATTATGTTTACATAATATCTGCATTTGCACTAATATTTATCAATACTTGTAGTTCCATTCTGCAGGACTTTTGATAGCAGGCCACTAATACATTTTATCTAAAGCTCCACACAGCACAAAAGACCAATAGGGTTTTGTTTAGACAGCAGATAAAAGAAGGCTGAACACACCAAAGCTTTTAACAAACACAATGAATATTTACATGTACAGGATACACATACCAAGTCAGTTATAATAAATAACCTTCATTCTTTTCTCCTAAAAGACAGTATTGATGTACTGTAACTAATTCAGCATAAACTCATGTTGAAGACAAATGTACTGGCTTATTTATTTTTAAATGCATTTTAGAAAATGGAGGCTTATGGCATATGGGTTTCTCATGCAAGAGGCATGCACAGGAGCCTATCTTTAAAGGGGTGGTTTACCTTTGAATTAGCAACTCTCCAGTTTTATTTTTTTACAGCTATCTGGTTGCTAGTTTTTAATTTACCCTGGCAACCTATCAGGGGTTTGAATGACAGACTGAAAGATGAACAGGAGGAGGCCTGACTAGGAAGGGAAAATAAATAACAATTACAATAAAATTGTAGCCTCATAGAGCAACAATTTTTTTGCCTGCTGGAGTTAGTGATCCCCAAATTAACGAAAAAAAAGCATACACAAAACTGTATTTTTAGAAAATGTCACAGATGTTATAGAAGGTGTGATTGTCAGGGCCCGAAGGCTCTGTTGTAGTGAGGACCAAAGAGGAGACACAACACCAAGTTCGCAGTACAAAAGGGTTTATCAGAAGAATAGTCGTAATCAGGCAAATGGTCAATACAGGTGGCAAGAATCAGAATCGATGAAACAGGCAAGAAGTCGGTACACGGTAAACAGGAAGAATCAAGAAATCACACCCAGGAACTATACGAGATAGACCTATAATTGGGCAAGGACAGAAAGGGAACATGGGAATAAATAGTCCAAAGTTGGCGCCAAAACTTGACGCAGTGACGTCATGATGCTGACGCCGGCGTCCTCACGTTGGCGTCCTGACGCCGACGCACGTTTTGACGCCGGCGTCCATTCCGTCGCCGGCGACCAATCCTGGGGCGACACGTTTCTGTCGCAGGCATATTACAACCAGGAAGAGCCGCATGGTGGAGCAGGAAGTCGCCATCTTGGATGTTTCGTGGGGTAAGTTCTTTACTTTCCATTACAGTGATATACCGAGTTACAATACAAAGTAGTCAACATGCACCACAAGGGACCACTCACATAAATACACAAATATCTTCATGCAAAGCCACCTAGGAGATTTTGTTGGGTAGTTAACATAATACATAAACAAACAGCTACAACAAGAAGGCACTGAGAAAGAAAGAAAGAAAGAAAGAAAGAAAGAAAGAAAGACAATGGTGTTAAGAATAGGACATTCTCAACTATGCCCCACTGATCACCTCTTTAAAATCAAGTTTACAGACTTGGAGCAAATATGGACTATCCTGGTTTGGCCGTATTTCGGCAGTAAAGATGACACTACTCCCCAGGATACTCTACCTCTTCAGAGTCCTCCCAGTACACTTCTCAGAGAAGACAGCTAGCTCCCTACAAAAAGCCATCATACATTTCATCTGGGATAATAAGCGTCCCAGAATAAAACTGGAGATAATGACGAAGCTGAAAAACATCGGAGGAATAGGGGTACCACAGGTATTTAGATATTATACGGCAGCAAGATTATCTGAAGTGGTGGCTTTTTGCATAGAAATCCGACCATGCCATAGTTGGATGTTGAAAATGCGGGCCTGACCCCGTTGGCACTGGATAAGATCATCTGGATCCCTGAAAAAGATTGGAACCTACCTGACCATCTCCCCCCTACAACAATGCGCACAATTAAAATTTGGGACAAATACAGAGAAAAGCTACATTTTTCCTCACGCAACTCGATATTCTGCACATTCCTTGGAAATAAAACATTTCTACCAGGGGTGGAAATACAAAATTTCCTTCCCTGGACTGCCAATAACCAACCAATGTACAACCGTAATCAAGGGCAGAGAGATACGTACCTTTCAAGATCTCAAAGACAGTCTCCAGATACCAAATGCCCAGTTCTTTCGCTACTTACAAATACGCCATTTTATCTCTCAGACTTTGCTGCAGGGCCATACACCGCCATCAGCCCCCACACAATTTGAACTCTTGTGTAATTCCTCGGAGCAAACTACCTGATATCATTATTGTACAATAGGCTTGCTGAGGACAACACCACTCTAACACAAATGTATATGTCCAGATGGGAAGGAGATATACAGGAAACAATTGAAAAGGAAAATGGCAGATAATCTGGGATAAGGCCAGTAAAACATCAGTGTGCATTATAATACTAGAGAAGGCCTACAACTTGATATTCAGATGGTACTATACCCCTTCAAAGCTGGCCCACCTATCAAGAAACACCCTCTCCCTGCAATGTTTTGGGGGCTGCGGAGAGCGGGGCACATTTCATCACATGTGGTGGACCTGCGAGATAGTTAAAGCATTCTGGAAAATGGTAGCCTATACCTTGTCAGCTATTTTCCAACATCCCATTAAGCCCGAGCCCTTATTATTTTTTCTAGGGCTGCCTCTTAAAACACTGAAAACCTCTGAATCAAATAAACTAGCAACACATATTCTCACGGTGGTAAAAACACTAAGAGCGGCCAAGTGGAAAGCAGTTCCCTACCAGATCAACAGGCCCTTCTCACTAAAGTGAAATGGATAAGAAATATGGAGACCATTAGAGCATATTTGCAGGGCAAAGGATATCAAAACGGACTATTATGGCTCCCCTGGGTGGAATTTGAGACAGCCCAGACAGAAACAAATTGACTCAAGGACCTGGCTCCTCTGCATTCACCCTCTGACCTTCCCCACCCCTTTCCCTTTCCTTTTCTTTCAGTCCATTTCTTTTCCCCCCTTGGGAATTATAGAAAAGCTTTGTTAACAGATTAGGTAATACCGACCATGTAACACATGTTGAATAAAAGAAGGCAGTGATAATAAAGACAACGACAGGTTTATATAATGAATATAAAGTTTTATTTGATGCATAGAGTTATGTTTACAAAAGTGCTTACAAATTTGACATGCCAGTCTGTGATAATGCCACCGAAATTGCAACTTGCATGATTATACGTGTGTTAACAATATGCTTGTAAGAATTTTACAGAAAATAAAAATCTCTAAATAAAAAAAAACAATAGGACATTCTATAACATAGTATCAGTTAACTTAAAGGGGAACTATCCCAAAAATAAACATTTAATATAAGCTTCATCAGATTGAAATAAGAAATACAATCAATTAAAAATTCACTGTTTCTGAAATAATCTTCATTATTCCTCTCTCAGCATCAGTTACTCTTTCTTCTGTCTTCATGCAGTAGTTGAGTGTCAGATTGTAATTGGCAGATCCAATATATATGTTAGGGGACTCCCTCTCCTAGCAGAAGTATTAGAGATAACTCAAATAACTGAATCCAGAGCAAACAAAATTTAAAGGGGAACTATCGCGAAAATGAAAATGTAATATAAGCTTCCTCATACTGAAGTATGAAACTTTATAAATACAATTAATTAACAATTCTGTATTGTTTCTAAAATATTCAAGTTTATATTCACTATTCTTCTCTCACCATCTGTTTCTCTTCATTTTGTCATCATGCAGCAGTTGGGTGTCAGATGAATGGTCTCATATATCTTATTAGGGCTTCATTTCCTAGCAGATGAATTAGAGCTCACTCAAATAACTGATTCCAGTACAAGCAAAATCTAACAAAATAACTGTCTTTTGCACAAATTTTGCATGTAGAGAGACATGATGTCTGGTGATTTTAATAGAGTGAGCTCTAATACATCTTCTAGGCAAAAGGGCCCACCTTTTAAGATACATTTTAAGATATATTGGATCTAACTGTCAATAAATATCTGACACCCAACTCCTGAATGAAGACAGAATGAAGAGAAACAGATGGAGAAGGATAGTGAAGATAAACTTGATTATTTCAGAAACGGTACAGAATTTTTAATTGACTGAATTTACAAAGTTTCTTATTTCAGTATGATGAAGATTATTTTAAATTTTCATTTTCGCGATAGTTCCCCTTTAACAAAATAACTGACTTTGAAAATGATGCAATTTCTGCACAAACAGGGCTGGGTTTACATAGCAGGCACCCCTAGGCCTGTTGCCATTCATCGCCCCCTCCCCTTTGTTTACATGCACAAATTTTCAGCATTGGGTCCAGAGTACTGGGGATTGGTGCACAGGAAATTTAAAAAAAAAATTGTATCTCCTGTGAATCCCCAGTGCTTCCAAACCAATGCGAGTGTGGTTGGGCGGCATGCCGCCACCCTAAAATTCTGCCCCCCTAGGCCCAGGCCTTTGTGGCCTTTCCACAAATCCGGGCCTGTGCACAAAGACAGAATAAAGAGAAACAGATGAGAGTAAGAGAGTGAAGAGTAACTTGACTATTTCAGAAACAGTACAGAATTTTCAACTGATTGTATTTCTTATAACAGCATGATAAAGCTTAATATTAAATTGTAATTTTCAAGATACTGTAGCTCCCCTTTAAAAGTGAACCTACCTCTTTCATTTTAATGGAAACCACCTGTCAGTAGTTTCCATGAAAACCAGATATGGGTTCTTTTCTATTAGCTGAAAAATGCTAATGGGAATATTCCTCAGATACAATAAACCTTAGTCATTTTGTTTCAAAGGTACATAAAAAAATTCATATCCCGAAAACCCCAGATGCAAAGCTTTCACTTGCCTGTTATTGCGACAAAGGAAAGAGACTAGTGATGGGCGAATTTATTCGCCAGGCGCGAATTCGCGGCGAATTTGCGCGATTCGCCGCCAGCGAATAAATTCGCAAAACTCCCGCAAAAATTCACGTCAAAAATTCGCTGGCGTCAAAATTTTTTTTTTCGAAAAAATGGACGCAGGGCGCCAAAAACGGGCGCCGGTGTCAAAAACGGGCACTGGCGTCGGAAAAACGGACGCCGGCATCAAAAACGAGACGCCAGCGCCGTTTCACGAATTTTTCACCGTTTCGCGAAATTCACGCGAAATTCGCGAATTTTTCGGCGAGGCGAAACGGCGCAAATTCGCCCATCACTAAAAGAGACACAATTTATTTTTCTTTACTCTCTTCTTCTACAGCAAGCACTGCACAACTCATATTCATGGTCTAATGTTAAAATTCATAGTAGTAATCTGCCCGTAGAAACTGCTCATTGACCTTGGGGAAATAACTGTGCGGGGGTGGGTAAAAAGGTGTTCAAGTTATTTTAAGTAAATTTGAATTTTGCAAATTAACTTGATTAATGCCATTCAGACTGTATCTCAATGCCATTTGCAATGATTTTCAGACAAAGCGCAACATTTTAATAGGAGAAATTTCCAAAATGATTCTAGTCTGGTGTCATGTCTGGTGTTTCCCTTCTCTGCCACCCCTGCTTACTGTAGCATTAATGAAAGCATGCGCTAACTCATTATACAGATGTTGCTATTTGATAAAACATTTTTTTTATATAAAATAAATAAAGCCAAAACAATAACACCATTTTATAAAGCCTCATAAATCATGAGTATTTTAAAGAGGAAAAAAAAACAGATACATAACTAATGAAATTTCACCTAACAACAATATCCCCTGAGTTATCTACACATTTTCAGTGCTAAATATGCAGATTGATGAAGCTCTTTAATCATTCCAGCATGATTATTTGGTAAGAACTTCAGAAAGACCTATCAACGTCTAATGTGCATACCTGCCATTATATACTGTAGCATCATTTATTTATAAGGTAAAAATCAAGTCCATCGAGTGTTGTTTTTTTTCATTTTTGTCACGTTTATCTTTCCAAATTAGTATTTAATTTTAATTTGCTTATGATCTCATTACTTAGACTATAAAGCAGGTATAGATGAACCTTCCAATGATATTGTTCCCATCAATAGTATTGGGCGAATAAATTCGCCAGGCACGAATTTACAAAAAATTTGGACGCATCTCGGAATAGTCGCTTGTATCAAAAGGTCACATGCCAACACTATTTGGACGCACATTGACTTTAATGCGCATGTCAAAATTGATGCGAGCGTCAAAGTTGTCACGAATTGACGCGGGCGTCAAAATTCGAGCTTCGCAATTTTTTTTGCCTTTTCGTGAATTTCGTGGGAAATTCGAACATTTTTCAGGACGAAAAATTCTAAAAGTCCGAATTTATTAAAAATGGTCCACTAGTATCCAAATAGGCAAATTTTTGCAATAGATTTCTTGAAGAATATATAGAAAAAACACAAATTTTTAGAGATTAGTGAAAAAAAATATAATTTTGATAGTAAATAGGACCCTAAGTAAAATATACAGGTACAATGGAAGTGCACATTGCCTGGTCCTCTGTTTCATTAGTAATTTGTGCAGGTGCTTTTACTTTCAAAAAGAGTCGGCTGAATTTTAATCATATAATACACAAAAGCCATGAATATCTTTATAAACAGTGAGTACTGATGTCATCAATTAGAAGTAACCTCGGAGTTCCATGACCTGTATAAAAACACTCGGCCTTTGCCCTTGTGTTTTTATATGGTCATGAAACTCCTCGGTTAAAATTGATGCGATTGAATGCTTAGTAGCATTTCTTAGCATAAGTGTCTGCTTAAGCGTGCTTCTGGGATACATGTCCTGCTTGTCTTTTCAATGAAGAATTAATAAAATATGGATTTTACTGACTGCTGGTGCTCCGTGTTCAATATATCCACAATATATAAGTGTCTGCTGACCTGGCAGATGGTCTTATAGTCAGAGAGAAGAGAACGCTATTTCTCAGACCAACATCCATATTTTAAGGCAGAAGGCCATCACCTAGGGTCAGGGATGGGGATGCTACAACCACATGGAAGTTTGGCCATTCTTCCTGCAGAAAAACTCTGCTAAAGTACAGAAATTCAGAAAATGGGGGCTGAAGGGACGAATTATCAAAATGATTTGCTTCCACACTTCTCCCTGTTACAGTTAGAGCTGCAGTATTTCTGTAAAGGTGATCTCTGAGGCAGCACAGAGAATATCATAAAATGGGGGCTCAAGGGAAAAGATGTAAGAGGCCAATATTTACTGCTACAGAGATGGTGTAAGAGGTGTAAAATGACACAAAACCCATTTGGCTTCCCAATGTTTAAATTAATTAAATCAGTGATCATCAACCAGTAGCTCCTGAGCAACACGTTGCTCTCCAGCCCCTTGAATATAGCTCTCAGGGTCCTCAAAGCACATGCTTATTTTTGAATTCCTACCTTGAAAGCAAGTTTTAATTGCAAAAAAACTAAGTATAGTGCCAAGTATAGCCTCTTGTAGGCTGCTACACCACATAGGGGCTACCAAATAGCCAATCACAGCCATTATTTGGCACCCCAAGGGAGTATATTATGCTTGTATTGCTTCCCAACTAGAGCTATGCTAGGCTAGATGAGGTTAAATGTCTCTAAAGAAATGTGTTTTAAGAGATTGAGAAGCTGTATGAACGCGGTGGGAATTTAAGAAAAGGGGGAGGCTGTAGCAAAGTCCAGAATGTAGGGTGTAGGGATCCATAGGGTTATGTGTTATATGTGCCCCTACGGCTTTAAATCCCTCCACTTCCTGATCTTCCTAGTTGCTGGGCAGATGCCCATGTACTGTATCTAGTTGTAATTTGCATAGTTGTATTTTTGGCCAAGAGGTTTTGTCATCACTTCCTGTCACACTTTGGTATAGTGATTGTGAAGGGGTGGATATTCCTCTTTGGCTCCTGGTGTCTGACCCATCTGGATGTTCCCATTGATCCTGGGTACACCAAGGCACAGTAAAGCCAAGTTGCCCTTGAGGGATTAGTACCTCTATAAGTCGGACAGCAGAGACCCCGTGAATGAGGCCAGTTAGTGACAGGATTAATATCTGTTATAGACTGTCTAGGAGAGTAAGATAGTGAAGGAAGGTATAAAGAGCAGCTGTGGGCTCCATCAAGGATTTGTAGCAGGGAGTAGCTTCCCTAAAGCTCCCTGTAACATTTGCCTATAGTGAAGGGACCACAGTGGATAGGGTGTTAGGTTTTAGGTTCTTCTCCCTGACCACTCCACTGGGTGAGATCCAGACCACGTGTGAGGTATTTCTGCCTGGAGGGAAGTTGTACTGCCTTGACTACATCCTCAGAGGATTCACATACTGTTGTCTCTGATGTACTGACCTAGTCTTGTAAATATCTATTCTGTCACTGCCTTTGTCCACTGTTAGTAACCCTGTGGATCATTTGTCTCTGACAAATAAACTATTCTGTTCTGTTTGATTTGCAAGAACCGCTGGTGCCCTCTTCTTTTATAATTTTATGCACAGTAACCTGCGGGAGTTTTAGATGCACTACACCACACTTTTGTTTCTTTGCGAAGGCCCTGCCTTAATTGTTAGTCATATGTAACCCATGCTCTAGTATACTAGCAGGTTGTTAACCCTGTTGGCCTAAATAGCCCAAAATCATGTTACATGTTGTTACATGTGAAGAGGTAATGAGTGAGGTGTTGACGAGTAGGTTAAGAAGAGCATAGCAAGAATCTTGGTGGGTACTTGGAGATGAATTCAGAGATGTAGAGTGGAGCACAGTTGGGAACTACTTTGAATTTCAGGGCCATTTGGTAAAGGGAAGCGGTTGCTAAGGGTTATGAGCCTGGTTGCAGCATTTATTATGGACTGAAGAGTTGACAGTCTCTGGAGAGGAAGGCCAATTGATAGAGAATTACACTTGTCAATATGTCATATGATGAAAGATAAATCAGAATTTTGGTGGCACCTTGTCTGATACATGATCATATTTTGGAAAGATTCTGTAGGTAAAGAATCTTTTTTATATATTAAACTGATTTAAAAAACATTTTATTTGGAACTGATGTACAGCTTGTGAACTGCACGAAAAACGAATGAAGATAAAATATTGTCCTACGGAGGTATCCTGCTTCCTACAAATGAAACTTTGAAAATGTATATGTATGCTGTATTTATAGATATCTGGGAGCATTTTTACTACTTATTGGTACAGACCATTTGTCATTAGTATAACTGATATTTACAAACCTGAGACCTATTATGTGGATTTTCTAGATAAAGGAGCTCTCTGTAATGCGGAGCACTATTCCATGAGACTGCTAAAAACATTATAAAAAAAACTATAGGATTCATTTGCCATCAATATGGATTTATACATCTTTGTTACCATCAGGTGCAAAGTACTGTCATATTATTTTTAAAGAGAAAAAGCAAACCATTATTAAAAAAATTTAGATTAAATTGGACACCATGGGAAATGGGATTCAGAGGCATTTGAGAGTTTTCTATACAACAAGTTTCTGGATAATAGATCCTTCACCTGTAATCCAGCTTCGAGGTACAAGAAAATACATTAAAGGCCAATAATTCTCTTCTGCTCCTTTATTATTGCTCAGGTTTCCAAACAATAGACTCTTCTGAAAAATCTTTCAATCCCGCTGCATTAAAGACAGATAATCAATGACCTATGTTCTGTTGTTCTAAATCAGTCATTAATCTTAATTAGAAAATGGAACAGTGCAGCAAACCAATCTACTGCTGTATCTGGTAATATATTAAAGGAGGAAATTTCTTTTAAGTCTACGCATCAACCGAAATAAAAACAAAGTCAGCAGGGAATATTTTAAAGTAATTAAACCTTTCCATATATTATAGCAAATTGATATTGCAAGAGAACGTCTGCATTTCTAAGCAGGGAAAGTTTTGACTGTTGTATTTAAAGCAACATGACAATAGTGTTGTTTAATGAATGTTGTTAGGGGACTAAAGGGACTTAACTACGCAAATTCATTAAGATGCAGATTTTACTGAACGTTACCTCTTGCGCCAGACTTGCGTTTGCCACCTCAGACCAGGCGAAGTGCAATAGAGTAGATAGGACTTCCTCAACAAAAATAGTTGAAATTTTTTCTAAGTCCCAAAAAACGCTGGAGACTTTTCATTTTTCAGGGTGATAGGCTGCAAAAAATCGTAATTTTTTTCTGGGGTACCCGGCTTCCCCCCTACATTTCCTAACATATGGCACATAAACTATACCCAGGGCTCATGTGTAGGGCATTATAACAACTCTATTTTATTTTATTAAGGTTCCCTGGGCTTGTGTAGTGTAATGTATTTGCTGCAAAATATGATGTATGCAAATTAGCCAACGCTAACACAACTTCACTTTGCTTGCCACAGTAACGCTAGCGTTACTTCGTCAGCGTTCGGCGCCCTGGACGCAACTTCAGATTTTAGTGAATTATCCTGGCGAATCTACGCCTGGCAAAGTGTTGCAATGTGAGAGAAGCAGACGCTAACGCAAATTCCGCGCTTAGTGATTGTGCCCCTATTTCTCTGAAATCACGGATGCCTTGTAATTTATTAAAATATGCGAATATAAAAAGTAGGAATGAAAAAAATGCTGAAGGATGACCTAAAAACTACTAAAACCTCTAAAAATGTTAGGTTTTTGGACCGTTACTTGCAAAAAAAAAAATCTGAAAAACTCTATAGGTCCTCAGCAACTTTTCATGGTTTTTACACTTCATAAATGTTGAGTTTTTAGCATTATAGAGACATTAAAAAGAAAAAAAAATAGCCAACGCTAGCGCAACTTCACTTCGCTTGCCACAGTAACACTAGCACTACTTCGTCAGCGCTCGGCGCCCTGGACGCAACTTCAGATTTTAGTGAATTAGCATTGTCCTGATGAATCTACGTCTGGCGAAATGTTGCGATGTGAGAGAGCAGACGCTGACGCAAATTCGGCACTTAGTGAATGTACCGTGTATACTCGTGTATAAGCCGACCCGTGTATAAGCCGAGGTACCTAATTTACCTAAGAAAACTGGAAAAATGTATTGACTCGTGTATAAGCCTAGGGGCCCCATGTCAGATTTCAAGATGTGAATGTGTCAATGAGGTGCTGCACCTAGGAAAGCAGAAAAAAGGTACCGTACGCTCCTTCCGCGGCCCCAACACACCTCCCTCTCCCATAGCGCAGGACTGTCTGGACCTGAGAGCCTTGCAGCTCTGATAAAACATTTGTCAAATCTGGCGACATTGCACCTGTGTCAGGCTCATTTAGGTTATATTTTTGTTGGACCACTTTGCACTTACTTAATATTGAGCATGTTCCTGTACCGTAGATGCGCTCCTTCCGCGGCCCCAGCAGGACTGTCTGTGACTGAGTTAATATTGAGCATGTTCCTGTACCGTAGATGCGCTCCTTCCGCGGCCCCAGCAGGACTGTCTGTGACTGACTTAATATTGAGCATGTTCCTGTACCGTAGATGCGCTCCTTCCGCGGCCCCAGCAGGACTGTCTGTGACTGACTTAATATTGAGCATGTTCCTGTACCGTAGATGCGGCGCCGGGCGCTACCCACGTGGCGGCCATGGGCGCCGCCATTTTGGGAGCGAACGCCGGCAGGGAAGGACGCGCCGCCCGGAGCTCCTGGACCTGCTCCGGGCGGCGACACAGTCAGTCACAGACAGTCCTGCTGGGGCCGCGGAAGGAGCGCATCTACGGTATGACCCGCGTATAAGCCGAGGTTGAGTTTTTCAGCACATTTTGGGTGCTGAAAAACTCGGCTTATACGCGAGTATATACGGTACCCCTATTTCTCTGAAATCACGAATGCCTTGTAATTTATGAAAATATGCGAATATAAAAAGTAGGAATGAAAAAAATGTTGAATGATGACCTAAAAACTACTAAAACCTCTAAAAATGTTAGGTTTTTGGACCGTTACTAGCAAAACAATCTGAAAAACTCTATAGGACCTTAGCAACTTTTCATGGTTTTTACACTTAATAAATGTTGAGTTTTTAGTATTATAGAGACATTTAAAAGAAAAGAAATATATATATATATAAATTAGCATGTTATTAAATATTCCCTAAGTGTCTATTAGATATCATTGCCTGTAGGCCAGCCAGGATCTTTGGAGGATCCTAAGGGTGATGGCACATGGGATATTTTGTCAGTTGCTATAAATTTTCTATACCAAAGGCAACATAAGCCCCTTGTTTCCTTCCCACCGGCTAACATTCAAATTACCGGTGGTGAAACATAAGTGGCGCAAAATTGCTTTGACTTTGGAAAGCTGAAGCATTGCAAATGTTTCACCACCAGAGATTTGAATGTTAGCCTGAGTCTAGGAGCCCCACCACTTCATTTCAATTCCCCCCACTCCAATGGGCATGTGGAAAGGACATATGCTAGGGCAGCAAGTTGAAGGGAGCCTATTTATAAAAAGATAAATAAAAACAGAATATAAAAAATCCTCACCTTGCCTGCAGTAACCTGTAGTAAGCAGAGTTCAGGTGGATGGTGGTACCCTTCTCTTACACATTTACAGCATTAGCATGGACTGCCCTTGCTCAATCACCAATCACTAGGTGAGGGAGTGGGATGTGGTTATGGCGGGGTTGCTTTGGTAAATCTGTAGTACTAGTCTTTTCCATAATCATAACCCTTTTGCACAATTCCATTTTATCAGAGGAATATGGATGGATGCTAGTAAGAAAATGCAGTTTTGGTGCTTGTGTTCAGGGTAGGACACAATAGTTACCAAAAAATGCATTAACAAGTAGAACATCTAGGGGTTATTTACAAGAAAAGCTCAGAGAAACTACAAAAACCACCATATTTTTTACCCAATTCAAGGGTTGTTTTACCACCTCAACTTGCCAAATGTTTATGGCAGATGTCCTAGACCTGTAGACCCACAGCTTTGTGCCTATAACTGTACTTGGTGCTGTGCCTACCATTGATGAATTTTCTAATTGAAAACTGACCTTTCATATAAGTCTCTTAACTGAGAAAATATGTAAGGGCTTTTGCCTCCTTGCTAACCCTGGCTCTACATGATGCTACACCAAGAAACTTACAGAGCCTGTCCAATATTGGCGGATGTCATGATTAAGACGGCACCAGGAAAAACAAATGTGTTCTCATGAATATTATTATCAAGAAAGACTTTTCTTAATCAGCTGAATGATGTAAAAAGGGCAGCATAATTATTTAACTGAAGGAACAATTATGATAATGAGCCTTATCATCATTTCGCCTTCATTTTCCACAGGGAAAATTGTTATTATTTAGCAACGTGTCTTTAAAGTCTAACATGAATCTTAATAAACTGCTTGCAGGGGAATATTTTTTTCAGCACAGGTTTTTTTTATTTTTTTTAAAGGAACAACAATGCAGAAATTGTTTTTTGTTTTTTGTTTTTTCAGGGGTCATTGTCAAAATGAGGGGGAGATGAGCCTAATGCAATTGCAGCCAATGCGTTAAAATTACCACAATTGTGATTGCACTTTGACATGAATCGTACAGAGTTGCGCTGAAAGTTGTGTTAGACATCGTTTTCAGCATTTGATGTGCACGTGACTAGTGATGGGCGAATTTTTCTCGTTTGGCTTTGCCGAAAAATTCACAAAAACCGAATTTTTTTTCTTTTTGGACGCCACCGTCCATTTTTGGATGCCGGCACACATTCGCTGGGAAAAATGTGCAAGCATCAAAAGAAACGGACGCTGGCAGTTTCGCGAATGTATTCGCCGGTGGCGACATGTGTGTCCCATTCTGTAGTGATTGATGAGGCCACTGTGGGAACCTCGAATTTAAGTTTGGCTTGGAAATGACAGTAGTTACGGGGTTTTCCTGCATCAGTAGACATAACTTTGTGCACAATTTGGAACAGGATACCTGTGCAGCACCTAATGCAGCTATACATTATCTGATGCAAATATTGTATACGTTTCGCTTATGTTGATATGCCATATTTGTCACAATAGCACTGATAGCAGCAACACAACAACCTACTAGAGACACGCCATCATCTTTAACAGAAGTGCCATCTTCCCGCATTCTCCAATTCTGGTGTATTAGCCACACTAGACATGGGCCTCATGGTGCTTCATTGGTTAGAGCTTCTGCCTTGCGGAACTAGGGTCCTAGATTTAATTCCAGCCAGAGCACTATCTGCAAGACATTTATATGTTCTCCTGAGGTATTTATTATATTAAAGGCATTTACAAATGCCAGGGCAGTGTGCAAAGTGCAAATTCAAAAGCAAACCACAAGCAAAATCAATGAGCCATCCTTCTGCCACCAAGTAGATAAAATTGGATAGGAACACATTAAAAGAGCATCCGCATGATCCATCCGCAAATGCCAGGGCAGTGGGCGATGTGGAAAATCCTGAGTGAGGGTTGCGACAATTCTGGAGCATGCATTCAACATCCAATTCAATGCTAGTTTGGTGTGTCCCGGTTGATGCAACCCACTACGGTAAACCTGGAGCTACAACCAGGTCCAGGGTGGTGAGAGTGGATGAACAGCATTCATCTGAAAAGGCAGGAAGGACACATTGGCAATCATGTAGAAGTTCAGGAGCACAAGTAACTTGACACATTTTATCAATATGAAGTTTCCATTGTGTCTATTTTAGAGCACACACACTTGCTTGGGCATTCCTAACATCCATTAGTGATCCATTGTGGATCATAGTAACATGTCTATTAACTTCAACCTTTTATGTCTGTAGGGGCCCATAGGGGGTTAATCTGCCCCTATGGCTTTAAGGCCCCTTTGCTCAGTGTTATTGGCCAAGAGGTTATATGACAACTTCCTGCCACACTGCACTATAGTGTGTGTAAGGAGTGGCCTCTTCCTCTTTGGCTGCTGAATGCTGATCCAGCTGGGTGTGCCCAGGGGAGCCTGGGTGCAGCAAGAAAGTCATGTCATGTGTCCAAATCGGGGACCAGGCAACCCCGTGAATGAGGAATAGAAAGTGGCAGGTGAGCTCCCAGTACTAGTATGCTCTAGGAGTGTAAAATAGTCAGGGTTGAGCTAAATAAGAGCAGTTCTGAGCTCCAACATAGGAGTGATAGATTGGAGGTATCTCTCCCAGGCCATATTGCCTGTAGTATAGGGATCCCAGCAGAGAGGGAATCAGGAGATATGATTGCCCTGAGGTTGATTCAAAGACCACTACAATATGTTGCAGAGGTGAAGTGGGATACCTGCCAAGTCTGTCCTAAGGGAGTGTCAGCCTGTGTAAAGCTGCATGTGATGTGCCTGTGCCTTTTTCCTCTAACCACTGGATGTGAGTAAACCTGGGGACATTGTCTATGACTAATAAGCAGTTCTTTGTCTGCACCATAAGAACCTCCTGGGGCCCAATTTTGTATGCACAGTAGTCTGGGTGTGCAGTTGCACAACACCTTAAAGGGATAGCTTCCACTTAGCGACGGCCCTGGTCCTGCAGAGAGAGTCAAATGTAACCCATGCTCCTACCTTAGCTGGACATTAACTATATGTGGTGTAGATTAGCGTTACATGTCTTTATGAAATCTGCCAAATTGCTAGATGATCCAGAGTTAGGCAAAATCCCCACCCCTCCCCCCAACTGAAGCCTCTCCACTTTGCCTCAAAGAGGGAAAAAATCCTTCCTGCAAGGTGATAAAAAAAGATAAGTCCCTGGATCAACTTTTACTAAGACCGCCCTTTTTTCAATAAATCGGTAATCTAATGTATCTGCCAGTACAACCACTTCAGGGAAAGAATTCCACAACTTCACAGCTCTCCTTTCTTCTAATTGGATCTATTGCTCATATTGAAAATCTAATGGGAACAATAAAGGTGCAGCAGCTTGTATAGTTTCTTGAGACTGGTTTATTGAAATTGTTCCATCTAATAAAGGACATGTTGATCTTAATGGCTTAATCCAAAATCCAGGAAAAAAAAAATTGGCCTTCAGCAACAGGGTACAATTTCTGGACAATGATCCATACTTTATTCATTCAGAAGCACTTGCACTTCCCCAAAACAAAGGCAATAGTTAACCCCGCAGCAAATAAAGACTGCCCCTTGTAGTATATTGTATTCTATTTGCCAAAGGCAGGGACAGTTTGGCACTGCCAGGGAAAACTAATTACATATTACGCTGAAGCAATGCAGTTGCATTTTGCAGATAACACAAATCTAGCTTACAGAGGAACAGCATAAAAATAACTTCACAATAAACAGTCGCAATTGTATATCTCAAGTTCTCAACAAGCAGTACGAGTGTTATCTGGCTTTTGCAGGGTTTTGCTGATAATACTTATGGGCTGTTTTTTTTTTTAACTACAATAGCAAAGGAACAACTGACAGTAGAACGAATATACAGATTTGTATTTTCAGTATTATGAAATCTAAATTGCACCAACAAGTTTTGTTTTATACTCGCTGGGCTCATTTTAATCAATATTTAAAGCAGGGAATGAAACATTTACCAGCAGAGAAAATGCAAGGCTACATATGGCTCATACGGTTTCACAGTAATACATTTTTATTAGAACAATACTCTAAATATACAGAATTATTTTTTTATATTTTAAGCCAAGTAGTTGATAATTTCAATTCATTACTTCCTGTTACTAGTAAGCGCAGAGGAGGAGAGGAGGCGGTATCAGGATTGCTGCATCAGGTGGCAGCAGTTCAGGGATCAGCCCTGGCCTAGTGACCATAGGTTTAGAAAGTTGCTCCTCTCCAATATGCAGAATGCAGAAGCAGCAGGCCCTGACCATGACCTAATATCTGCCAACTCAGACCCCACCTGAATTGGTATGCTGCAATCTCTTTTATAGCAGCACCTGATTCTGGCAGGTTGAATTGAGGGGCCATGAGCAGGGTCGGACTAGGCTGGCAGGAGATTGGGAAAAAAACCTGGTGGGCCCCACTAGCCCAGATCCACTTCTAACCTTATAATATATATAAATATATAAATACATGTTAATAATAACCTTAGCTACCCTTAGAGGGGACAGAGGAGGCAGGGGCGTAACTACAGAGGAAGCAGAACCTGCGGCTGCAGGGGTGCCCAGGAGGTACAGGGGGCCCCATGAGGCTCTCATTGATGAGCAATTTGAACATACATACAGGACAAACACTGGATATGTTGGGGGCCCTAAAATTAATTTGCTGTTGGGCCCAGCAACATCTAGTTATGCCACTGAGAGGAGGGTTTGCAGCTGGGATGGGGGGCCCCTGCAGATAGTGATGGGGGCATTTCCCAGTGGTCCAATCTTACGTTGGCTGGGACCTTGCTTTATATTGTAGACCAGGGGTCCCCAACCTTTTTTACCTGTGAGCAACATTCAGGTGTAGTAAAAGAGCTGGGGAACCACGCAAGCATGCAAAATGTTCTTGGGGAGCCAAATAAATGCCTGTATTTGCGATATGGTGGCCTCGATGAGGACTGGCAACCTAGAGGAGTCTCTGTTTGGGAGTACACCTGGTTTTTATGCAACCACAACTTGCCTCCAAGCCAGGAATTCAAAAATAAGCACCTTCTTTGATGCCACTGGGACATTCAAGGGGTTGGGGAGCAACATGTTGCTCAGGAGCCACTGGTTGGGGATCACGGTTTTAGACAATCTAGTAGAATTCAGTCCACGAAAGCACTCACAGCAGTCGCCATCCAGCGTGTATCAAAAAAACCCTTTATTAGAACGCGTTGATACACCATGTACCAATAAAGGATTTTTTTGATACACGCTGGATGGCGACTGCTGTGAGTGCTTTTTTGGTTAGCACCCAGCAAATGATTATGTGAAGGGTGAGTGCCGATAATATATATATATATATATATATATATATATATATATATATATATATATATATACTTCCAATAACCAACTACTGATTGTAGGTTTATAAATAAGTGCAAATGCTGGAAAGTTTTGATGGTGAATGGTAATACAGCATACTGGAAGAATAATTCAAGCAGCACATGGTGAATTGGGTGAAGAAAAATTAAATAGCCTTTTTTTTATTTCTTTTTGCCTCATTTATTGAAGGTCTCTATTATTTTCACATCTTTATATTTTAACAAAGAGGAATTTGTGGCTTCAGAAAGAAAAACATTTTCTACATCATTGTCTGTTTCTTTTCATGGGAGGGATGGGGGGGAGGAAACAAAATTAATGCAGCTACGGAAAAATGGAATATAAAAGGAGGGTTGAATCCTTTTAACTCAGTGTCCCAATGTACAAAAGTACCCCTTAAAAATGAGAAAAAAAAAGTAAATGAAGTGTAAAAGTTAATTTGACAATGAAGCATAAAAGCAGTAGGTGTAGACTGAAAATCAAAAGGAAATTCTGAAATCCACAAAGATATAATTATCAGAGCAGAAAGAATGGCTCTGAAACAGCTCTCAAGTTGAGTGACTGGCAGCAGGACTAAGGTGTTCAGCTTTATAGAAGAAAATACATCAAAGCGCGGGTGCGCTTGTTCCAGTTTCCTTTATGCCCCTAACTTGGAAACAATCAGCTGTAATGGCCACATATAGAATTTAAGATTACATTGCCATTTAATACTGTAACAGTAGTACAAAATAAATCACCTGGTTCACTCAACTCATTGCCATTATATATGCCCAGTCAGGCCATCTCTGGTTTAGGACTTCTGCTTTCTCTGATGCACAATCCTGCACATGGGACAGACATTAATCTGCAAACACATTTGCATATACATTTCATTTACCTCTGGCATATGTGAATAGCTGCCACATGCACTTAAACCATCTCCAAACAAGCTTATTGAAAACATGGTGCATTTCATTATGCCTTCTTGTAGTGTTGTCAGTTTTATTTACCATTTGAAAAAAAAAATAGCCAATATAAATATGTTACTTTGGTCAGAAAGCGGTATTTTCATGGGAAAAGATAAGCAGTAGCCTAGCTATTGGTAACTACATCACAAAGGTCTCTAATAATCAGTATTCTGACACCATAGAGTCCTTCAGGTCTGATTTTGACCTTAAGAAGCCTGTAGAGGCAATCTGCTCCAAGATATTGCAGTTTGTGTAGAATAGGGATGATAAAAAGGATGAGATGTCTGGTGGCTTGTTGCAGTAATGTCATTTCCAAGGATTTTAGCAGAGAAACTGTGTTTGTAAGTGACGGGATTAGTTAAAAATATATAAATAAAACATGTCAGTTAATAGTGCTGCTCATTTTTTAAAAGAGCAAACATATTTTTTTAGATTTCATTTTGAAATTGACATGGTTCACTAAAAGTCCAATACGTTTAAGGGAGCACCTACCCCATACAAAAACTCCTTGTGCTTCATGTGTTATCCTGACCCCCACTGGTGAAAATTGTATGCGCAGTGTCGGACTGGCCCACCAGGATTCCTGGAAAACTCCAGGTGGGCCCAGGTGTCAGTGGGCCCTCATGCTGCTAACAATTTAGCCTATTTCATGGCCATTCCTTATTTCTATGAAAACAAAAAGGCCAAATAGATGGAACAATAGATTATAGTATGTAAAGAAAAGAGACTAGGAGAATAGAGGTTGTGTGAGGAGAGGAAGAATCATAATGCTGAGAGTGGGCCCCTTGTCTACGGTTTTTGGATGGGCCCCTGGTCTATGGTTTTTAGGTGGGCCCCTGGTGTCCCAGTCCGACACTGTGTATGCGTAATATCCAATCACACACGGAGCAAACAAGGGAGAAAAATGATTAATAAAATATAACCTTAGTTTTTAGCCGATAGATCCAAAAAGCTTCTTTTCGTAACAATCTTTTATCAAAATCACCACCTCTGACCTGAGGTTTATCTATAATTTATCTCCATTCTATGGAGTCTATTGGAGGCCTAAATAGAGAGTAGGAATTGACATGAAATTTGACACGGGACTAGACATAGGGGCAGATTTACTAAAGGGGCGATGTGACAAAAATTCGCCAGTGTGACATCATTTCAGTACTTTGCCAATTTGCTAACGTGCACTGGCGTAACTTCGCTTGTGAAGGAGATAGACTCTAGCGGTACTTCGCTTTTTAACACCTGGCGAAATCACACTGTGAATGGAAGTAACTACGCAGATTAAGATGCAGATTTTACTGAACGTTGCGCCAGACTTACTAGAGTAGATAGGACTTCCTCAAAAAATAGCAGAAGTCCCAAAAAACGCTGGCGACTTTTCATTTATCAGGGTGATAGGCTGCAAAAGATCGTAATTTTTTTCTGGCGTACCCGGCTTCCCCCTACATTTCCTAACATATGTCACAAACTATACACTGGGCTCATGTGTAGGGCAATATAACAACTCTAGTTTATCTTATTAAAGGGCATGTAAAGTCTAAAATAGACTAAGGCTAGAAATTCTGTATTTTGTATACTAACATACTGTTTGAATTTCACGCATAAAGTCCAGGAAGAGGCGCGCGTGCCCTAACTAACCGGCGCTATAAGGAAGGATCAATGTGGCGGGCGTCCCCGCCGGGGCGGCAGGCATCCCTGCAGTCCCCCCACTAGACCACCAGGGTAAGATTCTCTTACATAATCAAACAAATGATTTATGCTTTCAAAGTTGGCTACAAGGGTCACCATCTTGTAACTTTGTTAAACATCCCCTGGCGAAGCGTTGCGATGTGAGCAAAGTGGACGCTAGCACAAATTTGATGCTTAGTGAATCTGCCCCACGGTGTCAAGATGAGCTAGTTTCCCGGAAAAAGACAGCAATATGCCACTTGGGTTGATTATTTTGGCTCCATAGTGTTATAGTAATGTCTAACATCTCTTCTGTCAGTATATTTGCTCAGTTTCAACAACATGTTGTCAAGATGCACTAGTATCTCCGGAGGAAGGTGGTGGTGTGGTGAAACCTCACACAACAGGACTTGAATTTTAGGGCAGTCCCAGAAAATATGAACTTATGTGCAAGTAGCTCCACATTGCCTCCCAGATACAAATATGTTGATGACAGTCATCCCTTTTGGTCAGAATAACAATGTGAATTCCTGTATTTTGTAAATAAAATGCATCTACATGAAGAAACCATCCTCTGCTATATAACTGTTTAACATAAATAAAAGA
This sequence comes from Xenopus petersii, assembly GCA_038501925.1. Lineage (NCBI taxonomy): Eukaryota > Metazoa > Chordata > Amphibia > Anura > Pipidae > Xenopus > Xenopus petersii. Next base: position 136,977,535 of record CM076682.1, read on the forward strand.
CTAAACTGGAGGCTGTTAAATATTTTAATGCCTAGCCAATATAATTTTCTCTCATTTGCAAATCAGAATCCTAAATGCAATTGCACATATCTGTTGATATGCTTCCTTGTCCAAAAGGAAAATTCCCTTAACCATCCATGCAATTAGTGTTTAACATTTGGAGCTTTTGCAATGAGCAGAAATGTAATTTTAATCCAGCTTAATTGTTGTATAAGCAGCTGTTGCATGTTAGACTCTGAGAATCTTGGTGATAATAGGCATTGTTATTCTCTATGAATGCGAAATGTGCAATTAACAATGGTTTATATTTTAAAAAAATGTTCTATTGCTGTGAAGGGAAAAAGAATGTTGTTATTGGATTCTTAGCTACTTTTCATAAGATCTTTTGAGAAAAGAACCAAACTGGTGACAGACAGAAGATCTTTAAAATTCTTGCAGGGAACTAATTCTCTAACTCCAATTTACAGAAAAGGACTCCAAGGAGATGTTTTGGAAATAAAGCCAGGGCCATGATTTATTCTAGAAAGGAAATGCAAAGGACTTGATTTTTGATGACTTGGAACAATTTCTGTTTTTCATCCAACAGAACGAGACTAATTTGAAAAGTAGGAAAATAAGACACTATCAGAATACAATAATGTGCCTGAAATAGAGAATAAAGATTCCTCGTAAGCCATCTAAGTATACTGAACTGGTCTGGCTGCAGCTTTACATGCTGTGTTTTATTATTTTCTGTCAAAGATTAGTGATGAGTAGGGATGGGCGAATTTGACCCGTATTGTTAAAAATTTGGCGCCGGCGAAATGTCGCCGACGCCCATTAAAGCCTATTGGCATCAAAAGAAGTTTCGTGCAATTCGAACATTTTCACAAAAAATTCGAGCAATTCTAAGGTTTTCACTAAAATCGAGCAATTTGAAAGTTTTCACTAAAAAAATCGAGCAATTCAAACGGTTTACTAAAAAATGTAGCAATTCGAACGTTTTCAGGTAAAAATCGAGCAATTCGAACGTTTTCACAAAAGAATCGTGAAAATTGTGCAAATTTGTGCCAGGCAAATTTATTCGCCCATCGCTCTCCAATGACTAGTAAATTTTGCATGAAAAAAGCTGAAAAAAATACCCAATGACTTCAATGCATTTTGCATGAAATAAAAAATGCATAGAAAAAACACCCATTGGCTTCAATGTGTTTAGCAAACTTTTCACCAGAAGGATTTGCTCATTAATATCAGAGATTGTAAAGGCATTTATGTTGGGTTTCTAATACAAATGCCTCTAAATTAATCAGTTTGATTGTGATCTAGGTAAAACCAAACTTTTTATGTAAGCATCTGTTGGGCTCATTTATTAAAGCCTAGCCTACAAGATCAAGAGCACTAAGGTGTGAAAAATCGTGAAAACAAATTTTACAAATAAAAAACTTTTTGCATACAGTAGCAAATTCTAGGCAATCTGGACCTGGCTTCCAGGGATCTACTGAATCCAGGATTCGGTTGTATTCAAGCACTTTTTTTGCAGGAGTCAGATTGAATTGAATGCCTAGAGGACAATTAGTTTTTTCTAAACTCAATCACAAAAACATTAAAACATATTGTGATTAAAGTAAAACTTTTTTTGCAATAGTGTTTGTTTCTCTTGATTGCTATCATATTTGCAAATAAACTAAAATTGAACAAACATGCGTTAAATTATGAGGAAAAAAAACTTGATCAAAATGAAAATTTCATGCATCCATTTTCCATATTCAACTACTTAAAAACATACACTGGTCCTTGACTTCTATAGATGCCTATGATTAAGTACCAGAGAGTATGAAACGCGTAAGGTGGAATACCAGTTGGTCTGTATGGCTATTCTTTTACAGTTCCTTTTATCCAAAGATAACTGTCCCAAGGCTTTCTTTCCATAAAAATTTGTTGTCAAATTTTTATGGAAAGAAAGCCTTGGGACAGTTATCTTTAGATAAAAGGAATTTTTTATATGTTATCGCCTGAGAACTGGGGCGAGTCCCTTGGGCTTAACTAAATGGAAATCAGATGTGGATTCCCAATTTTTGTATAATATATTCTTTTACAGTAACTTGATGTTCAATAAAAACTAGCTTTTAACTTTATTATAAAGTTTTGGGATATTCTTTTTGTATTACATGTGCCCTTGGAACTGGGTGCTGTATCCAAAAAACGATGGCCCTTTTTTTACAGGAAGCTTTCCAGTTTTTAGTTTCCAAATTTTTTCAAGATTTTTTTGAGTTAGGAAAACATGAATTCAAACAAATTAAAGTTTAGTGAAATTGTGAAAAACCCAGATCAAAAAAGAAAAGTTTTAACTAGGTTAATTATTTTGTAAAAATAAAAATATAGTACATTTTTATAAAAGTATGAGGAAATTTGACTAAATTCTTGAATTCATTCATATGTTGTTTTTCAAATAACTTTTCAGTTTACAAAAGTTTTCTATTTTGTGAGTTCAATTTTGAGCAAAAACATAAAAAAAAAAAAAAAACCATTAAGGTCCCACAAGTGATAAATGATATTGTGTATTTTGTCCAAATAAAATCAGAATCATTTTGCATGGTGCTCGGATTACGTGGAAGAAAGCAAAGTATTACATTTGTTTCTTTTTGTGTTTCTCTCAATGTACTTCATGATTCCAGGGAGGAATCCAAAAGAATAATGACATTCTAGATACAACATTGCAATAACAGTTTAACACAATTTGAGTATTCAGTAACATGGTCTGAAAACTCAGTTTGCGCTCTTGTCTCATGTAAATCTAATACCTCAGTTTAGTTATTTAATTATTTTTCAAAACAATGATTGTGTTTTGATTTGAATATATATTTACAATGGTGGTTTAATATCTTAACTTAATTCCTGGTGTAAGTGATAATTTATGGGGCCGTTTCACTAAATTCAAGTGAAGGATTCGAACGAAATTCTTGAAGGATTCTGAATTCGTGAAGGATTCTGCGCTAAATTCTTCGACTTCGATATTCGAAGTCGAAGGATTTCAATTCCTAGTCGAATATCGAGGGTTAATTAACCCTCGATATTCGACCCATAGTAAATCTGCCCCTATGTGTTTTACAACACGAGATCCTTAATATAGTATGTGGGCATCCGTTCCTTTTGTATGACAAATAGTGATGGGCGAATTTATTCACCAGGCGTGAATTTGTGGCGAATTCCCACGATTTGCCGCTGGTGAATGAATTGGCGAAACCGCTGCAATTTTTTGACGCCGGCAAATTTTCATCCGTTTTTGTGGACGCTGGAACATTTTCGCCAGCGAATTTGAAAAAAAAATGCTGGCGCTAAAAAAAAACGGTCGCCGGCATCAAAAATGATACACTAGCACAGTTTCGCAATTTTTTTGCCATTTCGCGAATTTCACAGGAAATTCACGAATTCTTCAGCGAAGCAAAATGCCCAAAATTCGTCCATCACTAATGACAAAACACTCAAAGCAATATTCTTTTAGTAAAACAGTACAAATACATTGACATCAATAAGGCAGAGTCTAGGGATGTTGCGGACTGTTCGCCTGTGAACGTTCGCGAACGTTGCGCGACGTTCGCCAATTTGGGTTCACCTTAGCTGGCGCTTATTTTTGACCTCTCACCCCAGACCAGCAGATACATGGCAGCCAATCAGGAAGCTCTCCCTCCTGGACCACCCCCACACCCCCTGGACCACTCCCCTTCCATATATAAACTGAAGCCCTGCAGTGTTTTTTCATTCTGCCTGTGTGTGCTTGGAAGAGCTAGTGTAGGGAGAGAGCAGTTAGTGATTTGAGGGACAGTTGATAGTAAGTTTGCTGGCTAGTAATCTACTTGATACTGCTCTGTATTGTACGGACAGAACTCTGCAGGGATTTGAGGGACATTTTAGGTTAGGTAGCTTTGCTGGCTAGTAATCTACCTTCTACTGCAGTGCTCTGTATGTAGCTGCTGTGGGCACTGATCTCTTCTGATCTCATCTACTGACTGCTGTAATAACCCAATAGTCCTTGTAAGGACTGCTTTTATTTTCTTTTTTGTTTTTTTACTTTGCTACTATAAGAGCCCAGTGCTATTAGTCTAGCTGTGTTGGGGAGTAGGACTGGTGTGCTACTGTGCTGCTCCTAGTAGTTCAGCACCAACCCGAGTAATTTTTTTTTTAATATACATATATATATTTTTTTATTTTACTTATCTTACTGTTCTTTAACGTGTCCAGTGCTGTTTGCTAATCAACAAGAGGGCTGAGAGAAAGCAAACAAAGAGGCAGAGCTTGCTGCTAAGTGCTCTTTATTGCACACAACATGTTTCGGGCCCAAAGCCCTTTATCAAGTGTACAAATCATTATGTGAACAGACTTTTAAGGTGTAAAAACAGGAAGTGAGATCGAAAAACATCATATGTTAATCAGAAGTGACATAGTGCACATGTCATCATAATTTAAGTTAATAAAAATAATATAATACAATATCCTTTTTTGCATCGTTGTTATAGTTCAACCGTGATACAGTGTTGATATCATCACAATATGTGCTCATAAAATCAATAAAACATTGTAAAAATAGTACAAAAATAGTCCAGATGGTCTTTTGACTTCATTTCAAGGTAACGAAATTTACATAAGTATTGCACAAAGGTTGTATCTACATAGTGTTTCGCTAAAGTGCTGATATGCTAATGGACACAAAAGGAACTGCCCATTTCTGGGCCTACCACTAAAACAACAAGATCACATGTCTATTTTACAAAGAAGGAATCCTCAGTATTCTTACCACTAGTTGTACATATAATGTAACTATCTTGGGCTCAGTAATTCTGTTATCTGCAAGGAAACAAATCATATATAAGTTTCAAGGGAGAATAAATTACAAATGTATCAAAAAGAACGTCTCGCTAGGCTGTAAAAAAGTTAAAAAGTTATCAATCGTCGTTTTCACAAAATAGAGATAAGGGATGCAACAATGTAGTTATAGGAAACATTTTACACTCCAACTATCATTCATGCCTTTTGGATAGAGAGTATCCAATTTTTTAATCCAGTATGCCTCCCTCTGTGACAATTTTTTCCTCTGATTGCCTCCTCTTTGTAATGGGTTAACAACTTCAAGTATAGCCCATCTTAACTGGGACTGGTTATGATTGGCAGTATTAAAGTGTCTAGATACTGTCGTGTCGGTGGCAGCGCCTTTTTTAAAATTCCTTATATTCCCTTTATGCTCCTTTATGCGAGTCTTAACTGCTCTTATAGTTTGACCAATATATGCTAGCCCACAGGGACATTTTAGCATATAAATCACAAAGCTTGTGTCACATGTAGCAAAATGATTTAGCTTAACAGGAGTACCATTTGCTGGATGTCGCAAGGTTTCTCCTTTGATGATAGCAGAGCAGCAATTGCAGTTTAGACAGGCAAATGTTCCAACTTTCGGTTGGCCCAAAAATCTCTGGGTACCCAGTATACGGGGCGGGTTAACTTCCGGTGGGCACAGTATATCTCGAAGACACTTTCCTTTGTTGTAGCTAAATATTGGAGGTTTCGTCAGGGAATTCCTCAGTGATTTTTCCTGTAACACCAGTGGCCAATATTTGTGAATTATACGTTCTATATCTTTACTCTTGGTACTGTATTGGCTTACAAATGGGAAGACTTCCTTTCTGTCTCTAGCTTTATATGTCAAAAGCTCTTTCCTGGGTATTGTGCCTACTTCCCTGACGCAATTTTCGATATTTCTAGGTTTATACCCTCGTTCGATAAATCTATGTTTAAGGGTATTTGCTGTGAGGGAATAGTTGGCCTCTTCAGAAGTAATTCTACGTGCCCTTATAAACTGGCCCTTAGGGATTGCTCTCATTACTTTAGGGGCATGGAAACTAGAGGCATGCAAGATATTATTTTTCTCCGTGGGTTTACGGTACAGATTTGTACTAATGTTACCATCACTTAAAGTTATGGTAACATCAAGGAAGTTGATGCTCTGCCCCCCCTGGTCGGTGGTGAATTTAATAGTAGGGTGTACCCCATTTGCTTTATTAACCATTTCCGTAAAGGCAGAGTCTGAGCCTTCCCACACTATGAGGATATCATCCACAAATCTATAATAACCCAGTATGTATTGTAGATATGGTGCTGTCAGGAATAATTGCTTCTCGATTCTGTGGACAAAAATATTGGCAAATGATGGAGCGACGGCTGCACCCATCGACGTCCCCTGTCTTTGCCAATAGTATTCCCCAGAGAATCTAAAATAGTTCTTTTTTAAGACTACCGACAAACAATCAATGATAAAATACAGTAGTTGATGAGAGACATTTGTTTCTAATAATGCTTCCTCCACATATCGTATACCCTCTTCTTGCGGGATAGACGTGTAGAGGCTCTGTATATCAATACTATACAATTTAGCATTGGTACTTATTTTCCCAAGATCCCTTAATTTACAAAGTAAATCTGTGGTGTCAATCAGGCAGGTGGGAATATTGGCAACCAAGGGCTGTAGAAACCTATCTACAAATTTGGAAAGAGGTTCTAGTACGGAATCTATTCCAGAGACTATAGGTCTGCCTGGCGGGTTCTCTAAAGACTTGTGAATCTTAGGTAGCAAGTATAGCACAGGTATGCGCGGGTGTTCTTTACAAAGGAAATCTTTTACATGATTTGGGATAAGGCCATTCTCTGCTGCTTGCGAGACCATTAATTCAACCTCTTTTTTTATATTGAGAGTGGGATCAATACCTATTTTCTCATAGTGGCCTGGCATATTAAGTTGTTTATAGGCCTCCTGTAAATAAGAGTCCTTATTCAGTAATACAATTGCCCCACCTTTATCAGCCTTACGTATAACAATTGACTCATTTGCTTTGAGTTTTTGAAGCGCCAATTTCTCCTTATAAGTAAGATTTGTTCTACACCCCTTGGTTGCATCCTTTTCCCAAACCTGTTTAACCTCATGTGTAACGATTTTTTCAAAAGCAGACAAAAATTCATTATTTACTTCAGGTACAAAAGTGCTAGTATTTTTTAACCCATTAAACACTTCTACTGGATTAGTAGCTTTAATACTACTGGCAGCCCCAAGTGTACCAAAGTGTAATTTTAATTTAATGTTCCTTAGAAACTTTTGAAAGTCAATTTCCCAGGTCACGAACTCAGGGTTATATGTTGGTACAAAACCTAGGCCTTTGTTAAGTACTTGTATTTCATATTTGTCTAGTTCATAAGAGGATAAATTAACCACAAGGTGATTTACCTTGTTGCCTTGCGGTTCCTCGTTGGGTATTGCTCCCTGGTGTTCCGCACTGAAGTCCATAAATATAAAGAACAGCTACTATTGGAGAAAGGCAAGGATCAAGCGGAGAAAGTGATCAGCGAACAGGAACGTGCACTGGTTAAATTACGTGAGACCATTATCCTCCGAAAGCGCAATAAGTTTGAAAGAGACGCGCGGGACTACAGAGAGGGCCGTGAATACACGTGGCGAGAAGACAGGAACAGCCAGCGTACACAGCCAGGCCAGTATAGTCCACGCTATAGACGAACGGATCGAGCAGAAAGAAGACCTTGGGCCTCAACTGATACTGCACAGCCCCAGTACCGGCGCAAACAGCGTTACAGAACCTCACGGCAGGGCACAACACGCGCACAAACGGAGCCAACTTCCAGCAGCGAAGAATGCTCTGCCTCATCTTCCCAATCCTCTGCGCCTTTTTTAGGAGCTGCGGCACCCCAGGACACGATGGGTATACCACGCAATCAAAAGCCACAGAACACCAGGGAGCAATACCCAACGAGGAACCGCAAGGCAACAAGGTAAATCACCTTGTGGTTAATTTATCCTCTTATGAACTAGACAAATATGAAATACAAGTACTTAACAAAGGCCTAGGTTTTGTACCAACATATAACCCTGAGTTCGTGACCTGGGAAATTGACTTTCAAAAGTTTCTAAGGAACATTAAATTAAAATTACACTTTGGTACACTTGGGGCTGCCAGTAGTATTAAAGCTACTAATCCAGTAGAAGTGTTTAATGGGTTAAAAAATACTAGCACTTTTGTACCTGAAGTAAATAATGAATTTTTGTCTGCTTTTGAAAAAATCGTTACACATGAGGTTAAACAGGTTTGGGAAAAGGATGCAACCAAGGGGTGTAGAACAAATCTTACTTATAAGGAGAAATTGGCGCTTCAAAAACTCAAAGCAAATGAGTCAATTGTTATACGTAAGGCTGATAAAGGTGGGGCAATTGTATTACTGAATAAGGACTCTTATTTACAGGAGGCCTATAAACAACTTAATATGCCAGGCCACTATGAGAAAATAGGTATTGATCCCACTCTCAATATAAAAAAAGAGGTTGAATTAATGGTCTCGCAAGCAGCAGAGAATGGCCTTATCCCAAATCATGTAAAAGATTTCCTTTGTAAAGAACACCCGCGCATACCTGTGCTATACTTGCTACCTAAGATTCACAAGTCTTTAGAGAACCCGCCAGGCAGACCTATAGTCTCTGGAATAGATTCCGTACTAGAACCTCTTTCCAAATTTGTAGATAGGTTTCTACAGCCCTTGGTTGCCAATATTCCCACCTGCCTGATTGACACCACAGATTTACTTTGTAAATTAAGGGATCTTGGGAAAATAAGTACCAATGCTAAATTGTATAGTATTGATATACAGAGCCTCTACACGTCTATCCCGCAAGAAGAGGGTATACGATATGTGGAGGAAGCATTATTAGAAACAAATGTCTCTCATCAACTACTGTATTTTATCATTGATTGTTTGTCGGTAGTCTTAAAAAAGAACTATTTTAGATTCTCTGGGGAATACTATTGGCAAAGACAGGGGACGTCGATGGGTGCAGCCGTCGCTCCATCATTTGCCAATATTTTTGTCCACAGAATCGAGAAGCAATTATTCCTGACAGCACCATATCTACAATACATACTGGGTTATTATAGATTTGTGGATGATATCCTCATAGTGTGGGAAGGCTCAGACTCTGCCTTTACGGAAATGGTTAATAAAGCAAATGGGGTACACCCTACTATTAAATTCACCACCGACCAGGGGGGGCAGAGCATCAACTTCCTTGATGTTACCATAACTTTAAGTGATGGTAACATTAGTACAAATCTGTACCGTAAACCCACGGAGAAAAATAATATCTTGCATGCCTCTAGTTTCCATGCCCCTAAAGTAATGAGAGCAATCCCTAAGGGCCAGTTTATAAGGGCACGTAGAATTACTTCTGAAGAGGCCAACTATTCCCTCACAGCAAATACCCTTAAACATAGATTTATCGAACGAGGGTATAAACCTAGAAATATCGAAAATTGCGTCAGGGAAGTAGGCACAATACCCAGGAAAGAGCTTTTGACATATAAAGCTAGAGACAGAAAGGAAGTCTTCCCATTTGTAAGCCAATACAGTACCAAGAGTAAAGATATAGAACGTATAATTCACAAATATTGGCCACTGGTGTTACAGGAAAAATCACTGAGGAATTCCCTGACGAAACCTCCAATATTTAGCTACAACAAAGGAAAGTGTCTTCGAGATATACTGTGCCCACCGGAAGTTAACCCGCCCCGTATACTGGGTACCCAGAGATTTTTGGGCCAACCGAAAGTTGGAACATTTGCCTGTCTAAACTGCAATTGCTGCTCTGCTATCATCAAAGGAGAAACCTTGCGACATCCAGCAAATGGTACTCCTGTTAAGCTAAATCATTTTGCTACATGTGACACAAGCTTTGTGATTTATATGCTAAAATGTCCCTGTGGGCTAGCATATATTGGTCAAACTATAAGAGCAGTTAAGACTCGCATAAAGGAGCATAAAGGGAATATAAGGAATTTTAAAAAAGGCGCTGCCACCGACACGACAGTATCTAGACACTTTAATACTGCCAATCATAACCAGTCCCAGTTAAGATGGGCTATACTTGAAGTTGTTAACCCATTACAAAGAGGAGGCAATCAGAGGAAAAAATTGTCACAGAGGGAGGCATACTGGATTAAAAAATTGGATACTCTCTATCCAAAAGGCATGAATGATAGTTGGAGTGTAAAATGTTTCCTATAACTACATTGTTGCATCCCTTATCTCTATTTTGTGAAAACGACGATTGATAACTTTTTAACTTTTTTACAGCCTAGCGAGACGTTCTTTTTGATACATTTGTAATTTATTCTCCCTTGAAACTTATATATGATTTGTTTCCTTGCAGATAACAGAATTACTGAGCCCAAGATAGTTACATTATATGTACAACTAGTGGTAAGAATACTGAGGATTCCTTCTTTGTAAAATAGACATGTGATCTTGTTGTTTTAGTGGTAGGCCCAGAAATGGGCAGTTCCTTTTGTGTCCATTAGCATATCAGCACTTTAGCGAAACACTATGTAGATACAACCTTTGTGCAATACTTATGTAAATTTCGTTACCTTGAAATGAAGTCAAAAGACCATCTGGACTATTTTTGTACTATTTTTACAATGTTTTATTGATTTTATGAGCACATATTGTGATGATATCAACACTGTATCACGGTTGAACTATAACAACGATGCAAAAAAGGATATTGTATTATATTATTTTTATTAACTTAAATTATGATGACATGTGCACTATGTCACTTCTGATTAACATATGATGTTTTTCGATCTCACTTCCTGTTTTTACACCTTAAAAGTCTGTTCACATAATGATTTGTACACTTGATAAAGGGCTTTGGGCCCGAAACATGTTGTGTGCAATAAAGAGCACTTAGCAGCAAGCTCTGCCTCTTTGTTTGCTTTCTCTCAGCCCTCTTGTTGATTTGCATATACCTTACACCTGGAGCGGGGGTGCCTTGCTGAGATTGAGAGCATAGCTGCCAGTTCCCCAGTCATCCTGTTATATTGTCCAGTGCTGTTTGCTGTTCTTCATAGTAGTGCACCAATAGTAGTGCACTTGCAGGCATTATTTGCCCAGTGTGTTCTTCAAACAACTGCCATCTAGCTGTGTGAGCTTGTTCACATTCTGTCTAAATATCAATAATAATACCGTCTCCAGAAACACCACCCGAGTGACGTTTTTCAAGCAGCAATAATATATTCCGTATCCACTGCTGTAGTAGTGTATACATTGACCTTGTAGGCATTGTTTGCCCAGTGTGTTCTTCAAACAACTGCCATCTAGCTGTGTGAGCTTGTTCACATTCTGTCTAAATATCAATAATAATACCGTCTCCAGAAACACCACCTGAGTGACGTTTTTCAAGCAGCAATAATATATTCCGTATCCACTGCTGTAGTAGTGTATACGTTGACCTTGTAAGCATTGTTTGCCCAGTGTGTTCTTCAAACAACTGCCATCTAGCTGTGTGAGCTTGTTCACATTCTGTCTAAATATCAATAATAATACCGTCTCCAGAACCACCACCTGAGTGACGTTTTTCAAGCAGCAATAATATATTCCGTATCCACTGCTGTAGTAGTGTATACGTTGACCTTGTAGGCATTGTTTGCCCAGTGTGTTCTTCAAACAACTGCCATCTAGCTGTGTGAGCTTGTTCACAATCTGTCTAAATATCAATAATAATACCGTCTTCAGAAACACCACCTGAGTGACGTTTTTCAAGCAGCAATAATATATTCGGTATCCACTGCTGTAGTAGTGTATACGTTGACCTTGCAGGCATTGTTGTTTGCCCAGTGTGTTCTTCAAACAACTGCCACCTAGCTGTGTGAGCTTTTTCACATTCTGTCTAAATATCAATAATAATACCGTCTCCAGAAACACCACCTGAGTGACGTTTTTCAAGCAGCAATAATATATTCCGTATCCACTGCTGTAGTGTATACGTTGACCTTGCAGGCATTGTTTCAATTTGTTTGCCCAGTGTGTTCTTCATTTTCAAACAACTGCCACCTAGCTGTGTGAGCTTGTTCACATTCTGTCTAAATATCAATAATAATACCGTCTCCAGAAACACCACCTGAGTGACGTTTTTCAAGCAGCAATAATATATTCCGTATCCACTGCTGTAGTGTATACGTTGACCTTGCAGGCATTGTTTCAATTTGTTTGCCCAGTGTGTTCTTCATTTTCAAACAACTGCCACCTAGCTGTGTGAGCTTGTTCACATTCTGTCTAAATATCAATAATAATACCGTCTCCAGAAACACCACCTGAGTGACGTTTTTCAAGCAGCAATAATATATTCCGTATCCACTGCTGTAGTAGTGTATACGTTGACCTTGTAGGCATTGTTTGCCCAGTGTGTTCTTCAAACAACTGCCATCTAGCTGTGTGAGCTTTTTCACAATCTGTCTAAATATCAATAATAATACCGTCTCCAGAAACACCACCTGAGTGACGTTTTTCAAGCAGCAATAATATATTCCGTATCCACTGCTGTAGTAGTGTATACGTTGACCTTGTAGGCATTGTTTGCCCAGTGTGTTCTTCAAACAACTGCCATCTAGCTGTGTCAGCTTGTTCACATTCTGTCTAAATATCAATAATAATACCGTCTCCAGAAACACCACCCGAGTGACGTTTTTCAAGCAGCAATAATATATTCCGTATCCACTGCTGTAGTAGTGTATACGTTGACCTTGTAGGCATTGTTTGCCCAGTGTGTTCTTCAAACAACTGCCATCTAGCTGTGTGAGCTTTTTCACAATCTGTCTAAACATCAATAATAATACCGTCTCCAGAAACACCACCTGAGTTGTTGTTGTTGTTTTAAAAAAAATGCCAGGGAAAGGCAGGCCGCCACGCAGAGGCACTAGGGGCCGTGCTGCTATGCTATCCTGTGGCCCTAGAAAATTGCCCAGTTTTACAAAGGCAATGACCCTGAACTCCCAAAATGCTCCCAGGAGAATGATGATGAGGAGATTGATGTTTTGTGGGTGCCCAGTAGAAGAGAGCAAGAGGAGGATAGTTCAGATGGAGAGACGGAGAGTCAGAGAGGCAGGAGGAGAATAAGACTTAGAAGAAGCAGGGAGGACAGCTCGCAGGGAACAGTAGGGCAACAACATGTATCGGCACCTGTGGTCAGCCGGCCAACGCACCCGCCATTGCCGCCAACGCCGCCAACTTCTACTGTTACCGCCAGATTGCCAGCTTCAAAATGGTCAGCAGTGTGGGATTTTTTTAATGTGTGTGCCTCTGACAAAAGCGTTGTAATTTGCAATGAGTGCAGTCAGAAACTGAGTCTTGGGAAGCCCAACAGCCACATAGGTACAACTTCTATGCGAAGGCACATGAACGGCAAGCACAAAGCACTTTGGGAACAACACCTCAAAGGCAGCAGACAAACTAAAAGCCACCCTCCTTCTGGTCCAGCATCTTACTGCTCTACCTCTGCTGTCCTTGACCCGTCTGAACCACCCACCACTCCGCCTTCCACCTTGACCACCAGTTCCCAGTCATCTGCCCCCAGCCAAGTTTCTGTGAGGGTCATGTTTGAGAGTAAGAAGCCAATGTCTGCGAGTCACCCCCTTGCCCGGCGTCTGACAGCTGGCTTGTCTGCACTCTTAGCCCGCCAGCTTTTACCATACCAGCTGGTGGACTCTGAGGCCTTCCGCAAATTTGTAGCAATTGGGACACCGCAGTGGAAGGTACCCAGCCGCAATTTTTTTTCCAAAAAGGGAATACCACACCTGTACCACCATGTGCAGAGCCAAGTCACCGCATCTCTGTCACCTAGTGTTGGGCCAAAGGTCCATATGACTACTGACGCATGGTCCTCCAAGCATGGTCAGGGCAGGTATGTCACCTACACTGCCCACTGGGTGAACTTGGTTATGGCTGGGAAGCAGGGAATGCGTGGCTCAACAACAACAGTGGAGTTGGTGTCACCGCCACGGATTGCACGCGATTCTGCCACCACCTCTACTCCTCCTTCGCTCTCTACCTCGTCTTCTTCCTCTTCTTCCTCCTCTGCTGCTGGGTCCTCCTCCTCCACACCTGTGCACCCCCAGCTCCCCCTAGGCTATTCGACGTGCCAGGTACGCCGTTGTCATGCTGTCTTGGGGATGACGTGCCTGGAAAGCAGAAACCATACCGGATCTGTACTCCTGTCATCTCTGCAGTCACAGGCCGATCGGTGGCTGACCCCACACCAACTGAAGATCGGAAAAGTGGTGTGTGACAACGGAAGCAATCTGTTGGCAGCACTGAGACTGGGCAATTTAACACATGTGCCCTGCATGCACATGTTCTGAATTTAATAGTCCAACGTTTTGTCTCGAAGTACCCAGGATTCCAGGACGTTCTCAGGCAGTCCAGGACGGTGTCGGCCCATTTCAGACGTTCCTACACAGCCATGGCACGCCTTGCTGACATTCAGCAGCGGTACAACATGCCAGTCAGGCGTTTAATTTGCGACAGCCAGACTCGCTGGAATTCAACGATCCTCATGTTGGAACGTCTGCTGCAACAACAAAGAGCTGTCAATGAATACCTGTTTGAACTGGGTGGTAGGACTGGATCTGCAGAGCTGGGGATTTTTTTCCCCCGTTTCTGGGTGCTTATGCGCGATGCCTGCAGGCTCATGCGCCCTTTTGAGGTTACAAACATGGTCAGTCGCACCGAAGGCACCATCAGCAACCTAATACCCTTTGCTTTCTTCCTGGAGCGTGCCGTGAGACGAGTGACAGATGAGGCTGTAGACCAGCGTGACGAGGAGCAGGAAGCGCACGATTTCTGGTCGGAATCACCAGAACGAACCCAGGCACCTGCTGCAACGCAGGGAGAGGTGTCAGAAGTGGAGTCAGAGGAGGAAGGTGGCTTTGTGGAGGAGGAGGACCAACAGGAGCAGGCTTCCCAGGGGGCTTGTGGTGACCTTTTGGGGACCCCTGGTCTTGTACGTGGCTGGGGGGAGGAGACCGTGGATGATGTAGTCCTTGATAACGAGGAAGCGGAGATGGATACCTCTGCATCCAACCTTGTGAGAATGGGGTCCTTCATGCTGTCATGCCTGTTGAAGGACCCCCGTATCAAGAGGCTTAAGGAGAAGGACCTGTACTGGGTCGCAACGCTACTAGACCCTCGGTACAAGCATAATGTGGCAGAAATGTTACCAACGTACCACAAGTCCGAAAGGATGCTGCATTTACAAACCAGCCTGCAAAACATGTTGTACAATGCTTTTAAGGGTGATGTCACGTCAGGAACTCATCAACATTCCAGGGGCAGATGTGCCAGTAATCCTGCCACGAGCGCACCTGCAAGGACAAAGCACTTTGGCCACTCTGTAACGTCAGACATGCAAATGTTTTTCAGTCCAAGGCAGCGCCAGAACCCTTCTGGATCCACCCTCAAAGAACACCTCGACCGGCAGGTAGCGGACTACCTGGCATTAACTGCAGATATCGACACTCTGAGGAGCGATGAACCCCTGGACTACTGGGTGCGCAGGCTTGATCTGTGGCCAGAGCTGTCACAATTTGCCATGAACCTCTTGTCTTGCCCCGCCTCAAGTGTCCTCTCAGAAAGGACCTTCAGTGCAGCAGAGGGATTGTAACTGAGAAGAGAACTCGCCTAGGTCACAAAAGTGTGGATTACCTGACCTTTATTAAAATGAATGAGGCGTGGATCTCAGAGGGTTACTGCACGCCGGAAGACTTGTTCTGACTCCCCATGCAGCTGTCCTTCTCTGCACGCCGCATGACTCCACACACAGCTGTCCTTTAGCGTCCTCCTCCCTCCGCCACTGTTACAAACTAGGGTGCAAACCCTACTGGTTTCATTTGAATCCAGGTAAATCCTGAGTTTTTCTGGCCTCTGTGCTTCAGTGGCTGCGACAAATTTTTTTTAATATTTTTCGCATTTATATGGAATATTTTTTCTGGCCTCTGTGCTTCAGTGGCTGCGACAAAAAAAAAATTATATTTTCAGCATTTATATGGCATATTTTTTCTGGCCTCTGTGCTTCAGTGGCT
This sequence comes from Xenopus petersii, assembly GCA_038501925.1. Taxonomy (NCBI): domain Eukaryota; kingdom Metazoa; phylum Chordata; class Amphibia; order Anura; family Pipidae; genus Xenopus; species Xenopus petersii. Next base: position 136,993,473 of record CM076682.1, read on the forward strand.
GCGACAAAAAAAAATTATATTGTTAGCATTTATATGGCATATTTTTTCTGGCCTCTGTGCTTCAGTGGCTGCGACAAAAAAAAATTATATTTTTAGCATTTATATGGCATATTTTTTCTGGCCTCTGTGCTTCAGTGGCTGCGACAAAATTTTTTTATATTTTTAGCATTTATATGGCATATTTTTTCTGGTCTCTGTGCTTCAGTGGCTGCGACCAAAAAAAATTAATATTTTCAGCATTTATATGGCATATTTTTTCTGGCCTCTGTGCTTCAGTGGCTGCGACAAAAAAAATTTATATTGTTAGCATTTATATGGCATATTTTTTCTGGCCTCTGTGCTTCAGTGGCTGCGACAAAAAAATTTTATATTGTTAGCATTTATATGGCATATTTTTTCTGGCCTCTGTGCTTCAGTGGCTGCGACAAAAATTTTTTATATTTTTAGCATTTATATGGCATATTTTTTCTGGCCTCTGTGCTGCAGTGGCTGCGACAAAAAAAAATTAATATTTTCAGCATTTATATGGCATATTTTTTCTGGCCTCTGTGCTTCAGTGGCTGCGACAAAAAAAACATAATTTTTCAGGAAAGTACACATGCCTAATTTTTCAGGGTTCTGCAACAGTGGCAAAATCGCATCTTTTATGGTCACCGCAGGTGATCAATAAAGTAGACCAAAACTGGGCCCACACTGCAGAATCAGTGTTTTTTGGTTCACTTCACTGTACATTGAATTACCTCTGCCTGACCGTGCACGTGCGCACAAGCACGGTGACTGCTAAACACACCACTACAGAAATATTGCCACCAACAGGACGAACATCCTGGAGGTGACAAGCTCAACTAGTAATTAAAAACTATTATTTGCTCACTTGACGGTATCATTCATTAAAGCTCTTTGCGTTTTTTTTGCGTTGCAGTAAGCGCCGCGTTTTGTCTTTGCGTGTGAACAGGCTGTAACCTTTACACGACTTGATTGGCATGTAGACGCCGGACGTTTTAAAGCAGTTTATTACACAGGTTTAGAAATGTAGTGTGATTTCTGCCCTTTACAGCACAAAACGCAGCGCTGTGTCAACAATGTATTTTTCAGATACATTTTTGCCCTTGATCCCCCTCTGGCATGCCACTGTCCAGGTCGTTGCACCCTTTAAACAACTTTAAAATCATTTTTCTGGCCAGAAATGTCTTTTCTAGCTTTTAAAATTCGCCTTCCCATTGAAGTCTATGGGGTTCGCGACGTTCACATTTTTGACGCAAGTTCGCGAATATGTTCGCGAACATTTTTTCCGACGTTCGCTACATCCCTAGTGAGGAAGGTGATAAAGAAATACTGGCCAATAGTTATGAATGATCCCTCTACATGTAACATTTTTAAAGAATATCCGATGTTTGCTTATAAGAGAGGTAAGAATGTAGGAGATATTCTTGTTAGGTCAGATATCAAATCCCCAAAAGTTGAGAAACAACGGTTCTTAGGGAAACCTGTAATAGGGACTTACCCTTGCCTATCCTGTCAGAATTGCAACAGTATCATTAAAGGAGAAACAGTGTTACATCCTACACAAGGAAACCAAATTAATTTACAAGGTCACCACACGTGTATGTCTATGTCTATGGGGTTCGCAACGTTCGCATTATTGATGCAAGTTCGCGAATATGTTCGCGAACTTTTTTTCCGACGTTCGCTACATCCCTAGCAGAGTCCCAAGAAGTATGCTAGATTTACTACCCTGTAATATTATACCTGTCTGGTATATATTCAAATGTCTGTCATATATTTTTTTGAATTTCATCTTATTAAAATTATTCGTGGAAAGTAGTTAATGTAGAAAGAAGAGAATAGAAGGCACATAAATTAAAAAGGAATTAATTCAAGTCATACTTTATTCAAAATGTAAGCCAAATGGCACTGAATCTGATTTCAAGGTGGTTATTTACTAAACTCTGAATGCAAAAATCACAAAAAATTTTTTTTTTTACCAAATAGGACTTCGAAAAAATCACAAATTATTCAGAATTTATTAAACCCTGAGGATGGAAAAGTCTGAATCAGAAAATCCGGCATCTTAGACCTGTCGATTTTGCATATAAGTCAACAGGAGAAGTCCTAACGATTTTTTGATGTGTGCTGGGTCTCGTGCAATACCCAAAGTTTTCGGGTAAAAATTCTGAAAAAATCGTAAAAACGGATGGAAAAATCTGAAAAAAAATCTGAAAAAAAATCCGAAAATCTGATTTTTTTTTCAGGCAAAGCAAATTATCTGGAAAATATAGTAATAAATAAGCGTAAAAAACCAGAGCGTATCTGATCGGAGTTTGTAGCAGAAAATATTCAGATAAATTTGGGCTTTGATAAATAATCCCCTTAGACTCTACTAATACATCAATGAGCTGTAATTTTATTTGTTCACACATGTGGTTGATCCCATATACAGATCCATAGTTTGTATTTTGGTGAAATTAATGGATGTGAAGATTAGCACTATTTAAAAGGTTGGCCAACCCTCCCCTCCACAGTATTTAATTAAGTTAATGGTGACTGTTTATTTGATTACTATGGGACACTAAAGCATATATCTAGCTGATACATTCTCATGTAAACAAGCAGAGCAGCAAAGAACACTTTTCAGATTAGTTTGCCTGAACTTTTTCATGTTTCTTTATTTAAAGAACATTTCCTTTTTTTTACATGTATGTTCTGTTCTTCTTAGGCCACAAGGGAAAATGGCTTCTTTTTACATTTGTTAAAATTGTGCTTTGTAGATCCATTTTTTTATTCTTTTAGATTTTGCTTTTGTGCGACATCTTTGATCACTTTCACAGCAGATGTCTTTGTGAATTATTTTTAACCTTGATATCAATTATTTTCTTTTTAGCTGGCTTATAATGGAAAAAGTTCCACTTTCTGAATATGTCCTTTATATAAGTACAGTATATTGGTTAAAAAGCACTTCTTTCTTTCTTTCTTTCTTTCTTTCTTTCTTTCTTTCTTTCTTTCTTTCTTTCTTTCTTTCTTTCTTTCTTTCTTTCTTTCTTTCTTTCTCACAGTGTCTTGTTGTTGTAGCTGTTTACATATTTGCATATTATGTTAATTACCCAACAGAAAGTCCTAGGTGGCTTTGCATGTAGATAGTTGTGTATTTATGCGAGAGATCCCTTGTGGTGCGTGTTTACTACTCTTGTATCATCTCACCTTGTATAACATCTGTGGCATTTTCTAAAAATACAGTAGGGTTCCGTGTATGCTTTTCCACTTTCAATTTGATAAAAACTAAAAATGATCATCACTACAAATGCTACAAATATATATATACCCCTGATAACGGTCCCATGTGGACCGAAGCGCGTTGATATGAAGATTGAATAAACATTCTTCACCTTTTTTTTTGAAAACTGTAGTGCCGGAACCCCTCTCAGCCTGCATAATAATTTACTACTTTCAACAAAAAAAAAAAGATAACAGTGGTATGTCTTTCATTTCCCAGGAACATCTGAGTACTAGGATGTTTTCTGAACAAAGATTTTTAGTGAAGCAGTATTCAGTTGTATGAAATTAATTCAAATGTGAAAAACTGGCTGTGCAAAAATTTGGGTACCCTTAAAATTTTGCTAATTTGAATGCATGAAACTGCTCAATATGGATTACTGGCAGCACCAAATTGGTTGAATTCACTTGTGAAGCCTTGAATTTCATAGGCAGGCATGTCCAATCATGTGAAAAGGTATTTAATGTGGTTAATTGCAAGTTGTGCTTCTGTTTGACTCTCCTCTGAAGAGTGACAGCATGGGACCCTCAAAAGATATAAAAACAAAGATTGCTCAGTATCAAGGTTTAGGGAAAGGCAACAAAATGCTCAGAGGTTTAAACTGTCAGTTTGAACTATAAAGAATGTAATCAGGAAATGGAAGGCCACAGGCGCAGTTGCTGTAAAACCCAGGTCTGGCAGGCCAAGAAAAATACAGGAGCGGCATATGCGGAGGAATGTGACAATGGTTACAGACAACCCAAAGATCACCTCCAAAGACCTGCAAGAACATCCTGCTGCAGATGGTGTATCTGTACATTGTTCTACAGTTCAGCACAATTTGCACAAAAAACATCTGTATGGCAGAGTGATGAGAAAGAAGCCCTTTCTGCACCCTTTCTGCCCTTTCTGCAAACAGAGGCGCTTGTTGTATGCAAAAGAACATTTAGACAAGCCACAGTCAACAAAGTGCTTTGGACTGATGAGACAAAAATTTAGGTATTTGGTCATAATAACTTGCATGACGGAAGAAGAACAACACACCTCCAAGAAAAACACCTGCCACCTACTGTCAAATTTGATGGAGGTTCCATCATGCTGTGGGGCTGTGTGGCTAGTTCAAGGACTGGGGCCCTTGTTAAAGTCAAGGGTTGGATGAATTCAACCCAATATCAACAAATCCTTCAGGATAATGTTCAAGCATCAGTCACAAATTTGAAGTTATGCAGGGGTTGGATATTCCAACAAGACAATGACCCTAAACACACTTGGAAATCTACAAAGCCATTTATGCAGAGGGAGAAGTACAACATACACAGTAGCCCGACTTAAAATCATGGAAAGTCTATGGGATGATTTAAAGTAGGCTGTCCATGCTCGGCAGCCATCAAGTTTAATGGAACTGGAGGGATTTTGTATGGACGAATGGTCAAAAATACCACTAAACAGAATCCAGACACTCATCAAAGGTTATAGGAGGCATCTAGAGGCTGTCACATTTGCAAAAGGAGGCTCAACTAAGTATTGAATTAATATCTCTTTTGGGGTGCCCAAATGTTTTCACCTGTCTAATTTTGTTATGATGCATATTTTCTGTTAATCCAATAAACTTTGTCACTTTTGAAATACTAATATTTCCATAATGCATGTTATACACAGTATTAAAAGGGAGTTGCTACTTTGAAAGCTCAGCCAATGATAAACAAACCTCCAACGAATTTAGAGGGGTTCCCAAACTTTTTCATATGACTGTATATATATATTAGAGGGCAAGTGTAAAAGTGTAAAAAAGTGGCAAATTTATTTATATATTTAATTTTTCTGCTATCTTAGAAAATCCTGGCAAAAATCTGTAATTCTTTTTAAAAATGTGTATTTTTGAGACTTGTCATTTGAAAATAAATTTCAACTTATGCAACTTAAAAACCTGGCAAGCATCTATGTGTGTTCAACACTCAAGCTATTTTTTTTTTCCAATTTTTTAAAACAAATGTTAAAAAAACGGAACAGTAGTTAGTATTTCCACTTATGAAACACAAAAAAATATTGCGGAAAGAAAGAAAGAAAGCTATTATTAAATTAAATTTGAAACATATTTTGCAGCAATATAAATATACCCAGTGCAGCATTCGCTTTGTCTTTAGGGACTTAAAAAAACATTTTTCTTAGCCTTTTTCCTGAAAGATCTATATTTGCCCTTTTATAACTAATTTAAAGATGATGTTGTTCCTGCCTGACAGCCTGTCGCTTAGTTCTCCTACTCTCCCCCAGTGGAAAAGTTCCATTGATTGCTAAAAAAGAAAATTTACCACTAAGACACCAGTGACAACATGTGTATTCTAGCTGGAATTGTTCTTTAGACATATTTACACAAACCCTCTAAGACTCAAAATCAAAACAAAAAATTAAATAATTGAAAAGATTTTCAAGGAAAAAAAAAACAAGTGTGTTTATTGTGCTCTTAGAGATGAAAATAAGTCACTTTGCGGGATATTTTTATTTCCTACAAATCAGTAGTGGCAACCAATTGAGCATTCTGCAGTGACTCAAACTCAGTTGAGTTTATTTTAACTATGTCAGATCCAATGCCCTCTTATGACCTCAATGACAAGGGAATTCTGGGAAAAACAGCATTATGGGGAAAAAACATTGCTTACTGCGCTTGAGGTTGTAAACTACCCCTCTCTTTTTCTGATGCACAGTCTGACTACAGCAAGTCTTTTACCGTATACTTTCAGCTCCCAACTCCAATAGCCATTTGAAAAGCGTTGCTTGCTTCATAACTGCTAGACTTATCCTTCCAATCAATGATGAGGTCAGAAAGGAGAAGGAAAGTCCTTCTATACTTGGGGATGCCAAAAGTTAGGCACCCCAAGTGATGGCATTCACTTACCTGACACGGTCGTTGCTCCTATCAGCAGAAAACTGCACTGGCCTGGATTCTTCCAGCGAGCACCACGGAGTGATCCTCTTCCTGCTTCTTCTTTCTTCTTGTGCCTGTGCATGCCTGCAGTAAAATAAAAAAATTTGTTTTAATAAAAAATGTTTTATAAATTCAAATTTTAGTAAATACCCCGCCCCCCCCGTACAAGTCTAGTTTTAAGGCTGATAAATAATTTTCATTTAGCATGTACATTATACTAGCTATAGCAAAGGCTGTGACTCTGCATAATGCTGAGCCAGACCATTGAAATTAAAAGAGAAAATGAATAGTGCGGGCAAATTGTTTAAAAACTCATTCAAATAAAATTCACAAACAAGGGACCTCATTTCTTGAAGGTGAAATAGAGAAAATGGGTATGTGTGATCATATTGTATGGCTTTCTTTGAATTTAACATTTCAATCAACTTTTTCTGGTTTTCTACATCATATAGAAAATTCAACATTGTCTACTGCGAGAAATCCACTATAGAGTGCAACCAGTTCCCTGTAGTAGGTATATATCCCTATTGGTCCAATGGTTTTGGGTATAACCTAGTCTGTAGGGATGGGGGAATTTTTTCCCCTTGTTTCGCCGTGGAAATGACGCCCATAAACTTGTATGGCGGCGTGCGACAAAAAAAAAAAGACGCGTGTCAAAAAAAATTAGCCGCAAGACAAAATGTTTTTGACGCCCATAGACTTTAATGGGCGTCGGCGACATTTCGCTGGTGGCTAATTTTTGGCGTAACGAAATGGGTCAAATTCGCCCATCCCTACTAGTCTGTAAAAGGAAAGGAATATTTAACTGTATGGGGCAGGAGTGAATTGGGGCTTTTGATATGAGACAGGATAGATACTGTCATAACCCGCTTCAAGTGTATGATGTGGACAGGGTAGCTAGAAAGAGTGGTATGTAGTGATGGGCAAATAAATTCCCCAGACACAAATTTATGGTGAATTTCCACAATTCGCTGCAAATCACAATTTGCCTGCGAAAAATCCAAAAAAATTGAAGCACATAAAAATTGGCGTGTATCAAAATTATTCAGACGCCCATTGAGTTTAATGCATTTGGACCAAATAGTCGTGCATATAAAAATTGTTGCTCGAGTCAAAATTGACGTGCGTCCATTATTTTGACGTACATTGACTTCAATACATTTCACAAATTTCACGGCACAGATTATCCCATCATTAGTTGTACAGGGTAATAACCCTCGAGCAACACCTTCCAGGCACCAAGTTAAATGCCATTAACATTTGAAATATCTTTGTTCTTAAATACATTTGTTGACCCTGTATAAAAAGCACTTCTCACAGCTGGTACAGATTGGAGAAAAAACATTCTTGAATCTGTGCTTGAATTGAGCCATGCATTTTGTTTTGCCAGAAAAGAACCCCACATTTTTCATGCAGGAAAAAAAAGGTGAGAAAAAAACATCCATTGAGTTCAATGCATTTTGAGCAAGAAAAAAATCTTAAGAGTTGTAATTTCTGTAAATTTTTCCACTGTTTCTGGGCTAATTTTGATCAGCTCATCATTACTGGCCACAACAAATAACATTTACTTATCTATAAAATTCTATGAAGATTTGAATTCTGGCTATAACAAAATCATTGGGGCAAATTTACTAACCTCCGAAAATTCATCAGCGATGGCTTCACTCACAGCGTAACACTTCACCAGGCGTAGATTTGCCAGGGCAAAGCCAATTTATTAAAAGCCGAAGTTGCGTCCAGGGCGCCGAACAATGGCAAAATTACGTTAGCGTTACTCGCCAAGCGAAGCGAAGTTGCGCTATCGTTGGCCAATTTGCATACGGCAGGAGGTTAAAGTTCAATGGACGTATATGTTGCAGCAAATACATTACATTACACAAGTCCAGGAAACTTTAATAAAATAGCCCAGTGTATAATTTATGTGCCATATGTAAGGAAATGTAAGGGGAAAGCTGGTTACCCCACAAAAATATTTGCACTCTTTTGCAGCCTATCACCCTGAAAAAGGAAAGGATGCCAGCATTTTTCAAATATTTTTTAGGAACTCCTATCTACTCTATTGCACTTCGCCTGGACTAAGGTGGCAAAGGCAAGTCTGGAGCAAGAGGTAACATTCAGTAAAATCCGCATCTTAGTGAATTTGCATAGTTACGTCCATTCGCCAGAGCGCTACTAAAGTCTATCTCCTTCGCTAGCGAACTTACGCCTACTTTAATCACTTTGCCCCTTTGAGTGCAGTAGACCTTGCATTTACATATACACACATACAGTATATATGTTTTTCCAAAAAATATTCTTTTCCCTTGATATTGATGCTTGTCAGGTTTTCCTAAGCATCATAAGGATGTTATTTTATGTTTCCCGTAAAAAAATATGTACATAGTATAAGAAGTGGAAATCCATACCTAATAAATATTTATAAACACCACGGCAAGATTTAGGTTAGCATGTATTAAGGATAGATGTTGTACTTTGTAGTGTTGCACAAGGAATGATATTAAAACTGAAAAGAAATCGTATGAACAAGGATATATTTTATGCATCTTTAAATATTAAACTATGAAATAAACAGCTCATCTGTGCAATTTTTTTCTGGTATTCCAATAAGCTTGTGCTGACTGGCCCTGCATTTTGCAAGTATAAAAAAAAACACACAATATTAGGTTGCTCATGAGGGAATATGAAACAAAATGAGCTTGGGGTATTTAAAGACATACATTTGATTTGCACACTCACTTCGAAGACTGTTTTTCTGTAGGCAGTGTTTGCAGGCTAAGAACGAAATAAATACAAAATATGATGCTAAAATGTGAATACAATATGTGGCATAACAAGATGATAATGGGTCCCACAGCATTTAGGGCCCCCAACTTAACCAGAGGTTAACCTGTTTTACTAATAGATGTTGAAATTGCTCATTAATTTATGCCCCATAGAGTCCCCTGTACCTCCTGGGCCCCTCAGCAGCTACAGGGACTGCTTCCTCTGTAGTTACACCCTTGATAATAACATAGTACTTGTATGGGATCCAGGTGAGGAAGGTGATAAAGAAATACTGGCCAATAGTTATGAATGATCCCTCTACATGTAAAATTTTTAAAGAATATCCGATGTTTGCTTATAAGAGAGGTAAGAATGTAGGAGATATTCTTGTTAGGTCAGATATCAAATCCCCAAAAGTTGAGAAACAACGGTTCTTAGGGAAACCTGTAATAGGGACTTACCCTTGCCTATCCTGTCAGAATTGCAACAGTATCATTAAAGGAGAAACAGTGTTACATCCTACACAAGGAAACCAAATTAAATTACAAGGTCACCACACGTGTATGTCGAAAAATGTTGTGTACTATCTGAAATGCCCATGTGGCTAAGGGTATGTTGGAAAAACAAATAGGATGGTGCGGATGGGATTGAACGAACACCGGAGCACAATCCGCAACCCCCAATCTAAAGTGATATCTGTTAGCCAGCATTGGGCAGACTGTAAGCATAGTGTATCCCAGTTAAGATGGCAGGTGCTTAAAGAGGTTAAATTGGGATATAATGATAGAAAACTCCTACAAAGGGAAGCATACTGGATATGGAAATTGGGTACATTGTTCCCAAAGGTCTTAAATGAAAATTGGGGATTACAATGTTTTTTATAAGCGTGAAATGTGTCCTTAAAATATTTATTCTACCTCCACAGTTGCGGAGAAGGATGAAGTCCTGCATTGTACAAGTGAGATAGAGATGTCCTTCTCTGTATCGTAGTCAGTGAGTAATTAATGGCTAAAAACACATGTATGTCTGTTACAGTTTTTGTGACAAATATATTTTTGCATATAGGTTTTAGATATATAATCTTTTGATAGTTGATGTTACGAATTTTCTACTTTTCTAATTTTTCGAATTCTTTCTAATATTATATGAATTTGTATAAATTATAATGCACAAATATGGAAGAATTTATCATGAACTTTTTATATGGCTATTTATTGCAAACAAATGGACTTTTTCACAGCTGGTTGTTGTAATTAGAGATTTTTAGAGTATTATAAATTTTCACCAATAGAGGTCACTGTTTTATTTTCTATAAAAGCTGCATAGCAGCGTAATTGCATTATCACTGAGGAAGGGACAGGTGTTCCCAAAACGTTTGATTGTAACTGCAGTGTCTGGTAGCACCATGGAATAAATTGGGATCACCCCTATTGCAGCATACTAAGGTATTGGCGTTTTTTTGTACTTGGATTAATTCCTGGCATTTGGCTAGGCCAGTGCCAAAGCCTTTTACCCCTTAAACTGAACTTTTGTGGAATCCATTATCTAGAAACCTGTTACCCAGAAAGCTCAGAATTACAGGAAGGTTGTTCCCCATAGACTCCATTTTATCCACATAATCCAAATTCTTTCAAATAAATTTTTTTTCTCAGTAATAACAGAACAGTTCCCTGTACTCGATCCAAACTAAGATATAATTAAAACCAGCCTTTTGGGTTTATTTAATGTTTACATGATTTTCTAGTAGACTTAAGATAAGAAGATCTGTTATCTGGAGAACCCCAGCTCCCGAGTACTCTGCATAACAGGTCCTATACCTGTAATAAACCAGTACCTTGTAGTTGCTCCCAACTAAGATATACAGTAATTAATCCTTACCGGATGCAAAACCAGCTTATCGGGGCTTTTTAATGTTTAAATGGTTTTCTAGTAAACTTAAGGTGGAAGAAAGTTGATCGCACACGTATACAAGTAGATAACTTGGGCACCGGTGTTTCTGAAAGAATAATTAACTGCTGGAACATAGGAGGATATTTGAAGATGGTCCAATAGTATTTGCCAATAAAAAGTCACAAGTAACTAGGGATGTAGCGAACGTCGGAAAAAAAGTTCGCGAACATATTCGCGAACTTGCGCAAAAATGCGAGCGGTCCGCGAACGGTTCGCGAACCCCATAGACTTCAATGGGAAGGCGAACTTTAACATCTAAAAAAGACATTTCTGGCCAGAAAAATGATTTTAAAGTTGTTTAAAGGGTGCAACGACCTGGACAGTGGCATGCCAGAGGGGGATCAAGGGCAAAAATGTATCTGAAAAATCTGCCTGTGTGTGCTTGGAAGAGATAGTGTAGGGGGAGAGCTGTTAGTGATTTCAGGGACAGATGATAGTAAGTTTGCTGGCTAGTAATCTGCTTGATACTGCTCTGTATTGGAACAAAAAAATAAATAAAAGCAGTCCTTACAAGGACTACTGTTATTGCAGCAGTCAGCAGATGAGATCAGAAGCAGGACAGCTGCCCACTGCAGCTACATACAGAGCACTGCAGTAGAAGGTAGATTACTAGCCAGCAAAGCTACCTAAGCTTAAATGTCCCTCAAACCCCTGCAGACTTCTGTCCCTCCAATAACAGAGCAGTATCAAAACGATTACTAGCCAGCAAACTTTCAACTGTCCCTGAAATCACTAACAGGCAGCAGCTCTCTCCCTACACTATCTCTTCAGCACACACAGGCAGAGTGAAAAAACGCTGCAGGGCTTCGGTTTTTATAGGGAAGGGGAGTGGTCCAGGGGAGAGCTTCCTGATTGGCTGCCATGTACCTGCTGGTCTGGGATGAGAGGGCAAAAAAAAGCGCCAACAATGGCGAACCCAAAATGGCGAACGTCGCGCGACGTTCGCGAACTTCCGGCGAGCGCGAACACCCGATGTTCGCGCGAACAAGTTCGCCGGCGAACAGTTCGCGCCATCTCTACAAGTAACTTCTCTTGATGGTATAGCATGCCATTTGCAAATGATCCCCTATTTATACATACGCATTTGTAAAATGAGATGTGTTTATTAACATAAATATCCTCAGTGGGTCAATGTCAACATTGGGCACTTCTTAAAATGTGTTTTTTTTGCTGTTAAACCTCTGTATATGACCAAGGTTTTAATGCTGTTGTAGTTTTTGTTTTGTGTGATGAGAAAAAAGAAATGCCATTAAAAAGGAAGTGTACAGGCATGGGATCTGTTACACAAAAAGCTTTGGGTCGGGGGATACATAACAATTTCAACATACAGACACAACATTTAACTAGACTAGATGCACATACATTAGCTACTATTCCATATTGTTAGGAGATACTGTAATGGGGGATGGCCCTGCTCACAAGAGCTTACAATCAAAAAGGTAGAGGGACATTAAGAATCTTGAAGAATATATTTTATTCCCTACCCCAGAGAAATTAGCAGTGGTCTCAGGTGCAAATGTTGAACCCAATCCCCCCTAGCACGTGCATTCATGTACACACTGTGCCTGCCATCTTTATATTGATGTTTCCATCAACCTGACTACTCCCTCCAGTAGCTATGCCATTGTTTACAATGTAATGTCCCTATAACCTTCAGAAACAGTGTTTCTGTATGATACAACTGTATATTTTTGGGGGCAGATTTGCTAATGGAAGTAGTGACTAACGCTGGCGAAAATTCGCCAGCGTGACGTCATTCAGGCACTTTGTCGATTTTAACAGGCGCAGGCGTAACTTTGCTAGCGAAAAAAACAGAGGCTATCGATCATTCGTACGCTATCACCAGAATTTTCACTCTGGTGAATGGACGTAACTCTGCAAATTCACTAAGATGCGGATTTTATTGAACGTTACCTCTTTCGCCAGACTTGCCTTCGCCAGCTCAGACCAGGCGAAGTGCAATGGAGTGAATAGGACTTCTTCAATTTTTAATGTAAAAATTTTCTAAGTCCCAAAAAACATGAACGTAATTGCCTGCAAAGGTCTGTAAAATTTCTTTTGGGTAACCGGGTTCCCCCCTACATTTTCTAACATATGGCACATAAACTATACAGTGGGCTCATGTGTAGGGTATTGTAACAACTCTATGGTCTTTATTAAGGTTCCCTGGCCTTGTGTAGTGTAATGTATTTGCTGCTACATCTATGTCCATTCAACTTTATCATTTCCCGGCGTATGCAAAATTCACCAGGGTTCGGCACCCTAGACGCAACTTCGCATTTTAGTGAATTAGCATTGTCCTAGCGAAGTGTTGCGATGCCGTCATTGGCGGATTTTTGCCAGTTAGGGAATTTGCCCCTTGGAGTATGGGGAAAAACCAGAGGAACCCAAACAAACACAAGGAGAACATACAGGGCTAACTATAACCATTGTACCACCACACTGCCCCTTAACTAATCAAGCTCGAATCAAAATACCTTGTCACCTTAATATTTAGTTATGATGTTTGTAATGATGGCTTTTCCGGCTTATAAAAGAGGGAAATGTGTTCTGTTTGGCCAATAAGCACATTTTGATTCTCAGAAGCATTAGGGGGAAATCATTTCGAGGATTTATTGAGACAGCCTGACATTTTCACAGAACGCTTACTTGTAAGTGACTTTTAGTTCTAACTTCAGATGCATTTCTGCAAAAGATTGTAAAAAAAAAAAAAAAAAAGCTATATTTTTTATGCGGCGGACACAAGAGTTGATTGTCAAGCAGCATTTTAGGGAAATATTCATTTAATAGCAGAGAAAAAGGGCTTTAAAATGGTAACTTTTAAACAGAGGTCTATAAAGCCTGTAATAAACTCATGTTATTTGTCAGTATTACAGAACTCTTTTCTACAGTTATTGGTAAAGCATTTCATGAAATCTGATGAAAGGGAACCCAAACTATTAGCATTTTCCTAATAGTTGTTAAGCTTGAAATGTTCTCATGTTTGATTAATGCTGTCATACCCTTCTCCATTTCTCATTGTAGATTCTGTTTCTTTGCGGCAATGCTATGGCAAATCTGAACATTGATAGAGATTTACTTTTGTTCATCTGTTCAAACCAGTGATTGTAGGTGCATTTCTCTACAGCAGATTCTCAGATGAGCAGTATTTGCTCTCTTGTAGGCTTGCTTGAAGGCAATTTAAATACATAATGGACTTGAGTCCTCCAGTGATGGAGGGAAGCGGTGCTTCTTGTTACACATATTGAAAATGTCTAGGATTTGTGCTGCTTAGCAATATAATTTCAATATACTAAGCACCAAACACCCCTATGAGCTCTATATTGCACATTATTGCACACTATGGGGCAGATTCACTAAAGGGCGAAATGTTGCCAGCGACCGCTTTGCGACCGCTTTGCACTACTTAGCCAGGTGCAAATTCGCTACCACTACGCTAATTCTCTAATATGCGGAAAAATTGCCAACATTTGTTTAATGCATTTTCGGCAGACAGGATATGATGTAATTGACATAAGATTGAGGAAGATTCATTTTAGCAGTTCGCCTGGTCTGAGGTGGTGAAGTCAACTCTGGCGTAAAATCCGCACTTTACTAAATTTGCAGATCAACGACCATTCGCCTGAGCGAAAAGTTACCTGCTGATAGAGTGCAAATGAATGATAGCGATGGTCCCTTTCGCTAGCGAATTGTCGTCTGCGACTGTTAGTGAATTGGCGATGTCCCTGCAGATTGGATTTCTATTGAATTTTCGCTAGTGACGGCCACTTCGCCTTTTAGTGAATCTGCCCCTATATTGGTTAAGATGTTATGCGTATATTAAGTGACACAACTAACTTCATACCCTTTAAATAAGATAGTGAGGGTCAGCATTTCCAAAGTTGATAATGCCCAAAATCGTTTGATTTGCAAGCATACGGTGGCTTAATTTGGAGTTTTATGGACCCTCAGGAAAGCTATCAAAATGGGAATTGTAGTGTCTCTCATTAAAATAAAACATTAATACTGAGATTCTCATACTCCCTGTGTTTCAGTTTGGACTCCTCAGAGATAGGCTTGGTTAAATCTTATGGTAATTCCAATCACTGCAGCTGCTGCCCGGCAAGTCATCTATAATGGGGGGGGGGGGGATGCATAACAGGTTTGTCACCCTTCCATTAATTTTTGGGTAGTAATACATCCAGAGGCCAAATGAAAACATTTTCAATTTCTATATTGAGCGTTTATAGAAATGTTCAGAGGTCATTGCCCTCGTTCTTGGAAGGCACAACTATCTTATTTTTGCTTTTTTAATCTTGTTTAAAGGGATACTGTCATGGGAAAAAAAATTTCCTCAAAATGAATCAGTTAATAGTGCTGCTCCAGCAGAATTCTGCACTGAAATCCATTTCTCAAAAGAGCAAACAGATTTTTTTATATTCAATTTGGAAATCTGACATGGGGCTAGACATTTTGTCAATTTCCCAGCTGCCCCTGGTCATGTGACTTGTGCCTGCACTTTAGGAGAGAAATGCTTTTTGGCAGGCTGCTGTTTTTCCTTCTCAATGTAAGTGAATGTGTCTCAGTGGGACATGGGTTTTTACTATTGAGTGTTGTTCTTAGATCTACCAGGCAGCTGTTATCTTGTGTTAGGGAGCTGTTATCTGGTTACCTTCCCATTGTTCTTTTGTTTGGCTGCTGGGGGGAAAAAGGGAGGGGTGATATCACTATAACTTGCAGTACAGCAGTAAAGAGTGATTGAAGTTTATCAGAGCATAAGTCACATGACTTGGGGCACCTGGGAAATTGACAATATGTCTTGCCCCATGTCAGATTTCAAAATTGAATATAAAAAAATCTGTTTGCTCTTTTGAGAAATGGATTTCAGTGCACAATTCTGCTGGGGCAGCACTATTAACCGATTCATTTTGAAAAAAGTTTTTTTTCCCAATACAGTATCCCTTTAATCTGCCATATTTATAAGATGCCTGTCCATAAAATTATTTACATGCTCCCATATCCTACCCCATCCTCTTCCCATACAAATAGCTATCAGAGGACATGAGCAAAAGGCCCAGAGTATGTGTTCTGAAATCCTATCTAAGCTAAAACTTCCGTACATAGTACTTTAAAAGGATAAGGGCTATATAAGTCGCCCGAAGTTGCCTCACGAGGAAACTTCGGGCGTCTTCAGAATACGAAACACCGTGTGTGCTTTAGCGCAGGCGATTTTTTCATTTTAGCCTGTGCAAGACAGAGGGAAGGCGTTCGGGGAGATTGGTCACTGCAAAGACGTGGCGAATAGTCGCCAGGCAACCAACTCTCCCTGAATTGCCCAGTGTGACCCTACCCTTGTATCCTGCACAGATGGATACCAGTTACATAGCACAAAACTCTTCAGGGAAACACAGGTTTTTATCTTTTTCTGGCATCAGTGCAGGAGATCAAACAGAAACTCCAGACTTCCATCTGAGCTGTCAAAATTTAAAACATGTTTATTTTTCCCCATTATATTTAAAGAGGGGCAATGGTCGTAAACAATTGTGTGTGGGATAAAACCCTGGGATAAAGACCGAAAAGAAAGTAAGATATATTGGAGAAGTGAGGGCAAGATTATTTTGTATACTCTGGGGCTCATTTATAAACACTGGGCAAATTTGCACTTGGGCAGTAATCCATAGCAACCAATCAGTGAGTAGTTTTGTTTCACCCAGCTGCAAGTTGAATACTAAAAATAAATCATCAGGTTGGTGTCCATAGGTAACTTTTCAGGTGCAAATTTGCCCAGTGTTTATAAATGACCCCCTCCATGTCAGCTTGTGTTGCTGGGAATTATTACATTTATATGATGCAACCTTACATTAGCACAGAGCACACTAATATGATCCACTTTACTCGCACCTTTTATATTTAATTTCAACAGATAAATGCAAAAATTATAGTTATAGCTCTAATGCCTTAAACTATTTAAAACATTTTATTATTTAACGCAAAGTCATCGAAAATGCGTAGCTCGTTCCTACTGAAAATGTTGCAAAAATCCTATTAAAAGGGCATGTTTGATGTCTCAGTAGTGTTGTGGTTGGCCGCAAACAATTCAATACGAATAACTTATTAAAAAATATTCCCTTTTTTTCTGACCCAGCCATGAGGACAGATCCGTGCAAAGATTTTCTTGTATAATTCGTGTGAAACTGTCTATGTATGCTAATCAACCAATTTAAATTGTGTTTTAATCTTCAATTTGCAGAGCTATTCTTAAGAGTGATACCAGCGTTGTGTTTGTATGCAATTAACACTTTTTTCTTAGTTTATATCAAGCCAAATAAATTATACTTCAGTAATTCTAAATTTAATCGCTAGAAGAACTACTGTATGATTTAATTATATTATTATTGGTTTCAATTACCAAGGCTCATCTTTATATCCAACACTGAAACAGAAAAATCCTATGCAAAGACAATTAGATTATATTGGAAAAAGAAAAACGCGCAACAGAAATAGCTGATATGGATTAAAGTAATTGGCTGGGGGTGTAACCAGAAGCTCAGCTGCAAAATTTAGGGGACAAGGATGCCTCATTAAAACCATGTTTACTACTGAACCATCTTAAAGGTTCCCTAAGTGCTAGGGCAGAACACAGCATTCTCTGGTGATTTGTTAGCAAACAAAAGTATTTAAATGAATCAGTAACATGGTGTTAAGGATCAGTTGAGAACAAGGTCAGAAAACTTTATCTAGATATTTATCTTGTTCAGAAGGCCAAATACGTTGATTTAGAATTAATTATTTGCCTTTTTTAATATAACTGTCCCCATGTCAGCATAGGATATATCTGGATTCTGACCCACAAGTCAGAATTCTTTGTCTTCAGGACAAATACAGTTCTGAAAGGTAAACAGTGTCAGACTGGGATGCCAGGGGCCCACCAGAAAACCTTAGGTTGAGGGCCCACTTTACATTCCATAAAAGTTTTATATATTATGGGGCTTATTTATCAACGTTTTAATTTTCACCACAATTCTATTTTTTGAGCTAAAATTCATGAATTTTAATTATGATTTCAAATACTCACATTTTTTTGCAAAAAACAAACAATTGAATGTAAATCTTCAGCATCTTAAAGCGGCTTTTTAGGTCACATAGAAGTCAATAGAAGCAGTTTATTTAATTCAAGGTTTTTGAGTTTCTTAAATTTTTGAGAGCTTGTAGACCTACTGAAAATGATAAATAAATCAAGTTTTTTGTACACTGTTTTAATCCAATGGTTTTTGTATTCCGATTTCTTAATAAATAAGCTAAAATTTGAGTTTCACAAAATGTTGAGTTTATTGGAAGTAGAAAATAAATACAAAATTTTTTACAAAATAGATTTTTTATAAATAAGTTCCCATGTTTGGTGTTACATTGATGTCAGAGACACTGACACTGCTCATTTAAGGAGAAGAGATTGGTTCTGACATAGAGGAACTCACCTGCTTACATTTCAATCCATAGGGTATGAGTATCTGATGTTTATAAAATATGTCTACTTGTAATAAACTAAATCATGTTCAAAATCACTGGACTTGAAGAGACTTTTTGATGACTGTAAATAAATATATTTTATTTTATAAGGGCATCACGACTACAATTTGAAAGCAACGCATTCCTCTTTCAAAGGTTAATCTGATCAACTAGCCGCATTTTAAAGTAACTGAATCACAACTTATTTTAACATCAGAGAGAGATCAAAAGCTTAAGTTCTACCTTCATATTGAGCCCCATTTAAACTTTTCTGAGATGTAAAAAAATCTAAAAAATTATATTCTTTCCATTTCAGTCACAGGGCATTAACCCAGGATCAAACTCTACCCAGAGGACTAGTAGTCTTCTGTAAATTAATGCCTTCACCAGCACCCCCTACATAATATAACCTGATTATTTTCCAACCCACAAAGTGGAAAAAAATTGACAGTTGTACCTTGTATGTATATATATATATATATATATATATATATATATATATAAACTTCTGTGAGCAGCACTCTGCCTGTTAATTTTCTCTCGGGTGCACAGTTAATCAGTTAGACATTTCCAAAAAAGACCAGCAACACCGAGTATCTTGTGAAAAGCTATACGTGTATTCAAATAAGCATGAAAAAAGCCAACGTGACGTTTCGGTCCACACAGGGACCTTTCTCAAGACCGAAACGTCACGTTGGCTTTTTTTCATGCTTATTTGAACACACTTATAGCTTTGCTCAAGAAAAAAAGAGAGAGAGATTAAAAACAAAATGTAGAAATTTCCTAACTGAATGATAAATGTGTATGAATGTGTTTAAAGGGCAAGAAAAGGCCAAGGATTATATTATTATTTTGGCATAGCTGATCTATTCAATTTTACACAATCTTAATCCCTTTATGTTTCAGTCAACCTTTTATTCCCAGATTACCTTCCATTTTGCTGCAGAATGGCCCATCCACTTTCCTTGGACTGGAGGAGAACACACCCAGTGTAGTAGTAGTCATGACATACATTACCCCTCACCCCCCCAAGACCACAGTTGTTTATTAACAAGAATATTTAACATAAATTAACATATATAAACTATAACTGTAAGTATTAACATCTTAACAACATTTAATTAGGGAGGGAGGGGTGTTGCTCCATGTCCTCCTGCTGGTTGGAAAGAGCTGGTTTAACAACTTACGGGCCCACACCCAAGTCTCTTACCCTGGGAACATCCCATGCCAATTAGATCCCAATGGAAGGAGGGTAGTGACGTCTTCCCTCGAATGCTCTCTAGATCATTGGGCTCCAGGACAGCCTCTTTAGAATGTTTTCTGGTGCACAGTTTTCAATGGCTACCTTTCAGTGGTCATAATCATGGACACCACAATAGACGAGTGCCAATTTTTATTTCCATTATTGACAATCAAGGTACCATTAAAGTGGTCTGCAGAGCAAAGTTTTGGGCACCAAATGACCTCTGTGTCTGTACATGGGTTGCAGCTGTGTCACTTTTGTGAATTCTAGAGAAGATGCAAAGCTTAGAATAACTGCTCCTCAGGACATGGATGTTAGTACATTTTTATTGTCTGAGCTAATATTAATATGACCCGCCTCATTTTGAATATTTCCACATTATAATTCCCCTGTGGGCCATCTTTTGTAAAACAACCTACTACTATTGCATGTGACTCTATTTTTGACTGTATCAGTGGAAAAGTCTAAATGAAGTTGAGCTAAAACTCCAGTGTTCTGAAGGAATGAATTATACCAAACTTTTTTAAGAACTATAATTGTAACATGTTAAAATGATCAGCGTGGGTAATGTATTCATTTATACAGCAAGCACTACATCTTTTTCAGACCTTTCTTCCCAGTCAGACACAGACATTTCTGCTGTCACTCAAACTGATGGCTGCATTAGAATTAGAACAGCTTGACATAAATGAATGAAGATTGTGCGACTCTGTATTTTTGACAAATGGACGAGTATGTCTTTGATTCCGGTACATTGTTTAAATATATTTTCCTGTCTTTGACAACCTCTCTGATTGCATATGTAAATTTGTATAGCCTTTACTTTTCTAATTGACAATGAAGTTGGTGCATTTTTTAAAGAATGTTTCATTTTTACCTTTTTAGACTTTATAGCTCTAGTAACATACATACAGCAAGTGTAGAATCTAGCATTCTTATTTGCATAAATACATGGATAATATATAAGGAATAATGTACTTCCCATTACAAAATACAGTGTATAATGATAAGGATATTTTATGTCACTGAGAAGTTCCATGACCACATAAAGGTGACTTCTAATATTCTCATACAGGTTCAGAAACTGGCGACCACTTTAGGTGAAAGACAAACATTATTTGACAAACTCTGTGAATTCTGAACTCACAAAGAGTCAGAACCCTGAACAAAGGAATCACAGAGTTTTTATAGACTTGTAAAAAGGGAGTTACCAGTGGGAGAGCATAAAGATATCCCTTCACAGCACAGAAAAACAAAGAACTGCTCTTACAACCAAGCAGGTGGTTCTGCCCTCAAGGCCAGGGTACTAGTGACCAAGGTTAGCTTCCATCCAAGTCAGGGGGGGGGCTCCCAGGGTGAGCTGCATGCACAGAATTGTATGCTCTGTCACAGGTATATTACAACTGGGGCTTCATATTTCTTTTTACAACATAAGTGAGTCATAACTTACACCAATGAGCACTGATCATAACTGATAACATCACTAAGCACCATTTATAAGGTCATAATTTACAGGATATTAATGGCTCTTGTGTATTACATATATATACATGTGTGCATACTCACGCACGCACGCACGCACTCACACATACTGTAGCATTCTTGGGTGAGATTACCATAAAATTATACATTCACTAAAGCTTGCCCTTAAGGGCACTTTTTTATCACGAACTACGAGGAAATGTACTATCAATCAGGCATGTATTTGTGGCGAGGACACAAAGGCTCAGGCCTTGGATGGCAAGATTTTATTTTATGCCACCCAGCGGCTTTCTATGGAGCACAATGAGGATGGGCAGTTCAACTCCTGTATGAGTACTTCCCAGTGCTTTGGCGCATACATGTGTGTGCTCACGCGTGGGGTGGGGTGAAAGAATGCGGGCAGGTGCTTGGAGCACCCAGGATGGAAATCCAGGCCTGGAATCAATACATTTATCCTTAATGTAAATGAATGCAATTGAGCATAAGCATGTTTGTAAATTGTGATCTGTAACTAACATTTTAAGAGTGGTCCTCTTCTGCCCAGTGGCATCAAAATTGCACTTCTGGTGCAAGTCTGTGCTTATTGCAATCCTCTGCGGGAATCACTGCCATAGAGGCTCCAGGGTTCCCCAGTATTAATAGGGGCACTTAAATGCAATGCAGAAAAAAAGGCAGGATTGGGGCTCATTTATCAACACTGGGCAAATTTGCCCATGGGCAGTTACCTATAGCAACCAATCAGTGATTAGCTTTGTGAAGCCAGCTGCAAGTAGAACAATGTATGCAGCAATTTGATTGGTTGCCATTGGTTACTGCCCATGGGCAAATTTGCCCAGTTTTGATAAATAACCCCCTATAAAGGCACTTAGTGCAAATATATGGACGCGCAAAGAGAGTGTCTGTATGCAAGTACCTTTAATTAATGGCATCAAAACAACATCTGTGCTACTGAACATGTGATTGTGCTTATACTAGAGATGCACCGAATCCACTATTTGGGATTTGGCCGAATACCGAACCGAATCCAAATCCTAATTTGCATATGCAAATTAGGGGCAGGAAAGGAAAAAGTGTGAACATTTTTTTCACTTCCTTGTTTTGTGATGAAAAGTCACTTGATTTCCCTTCCTCGCCCCTAATTTACATATGCAAATTAGGATTCGGATTCGTTTCGGGCCAGACACAAGGGGGCAAATTCACTAAGATGCAAAGTTGTGCCAGGCGCAACTTCGCCGCACTTCGCTGCACTTCGCCAGGCGTAGTTTCACTAAAATCCGAAGTTGCGCACAGGGGTAGCGTAAGGTTGCGAAGTTGCGCTAGCGTTGATTCGCTATGTAAAGCGAAGTTACGCTAGCGAAGGCTAATTTGCATACGGCGCGAAATTCAAATTTCAATGGAGGAACACGTATTAGCACTACAAATGCCTAGAAAACCTTCAAATCAGCAAATAAAAATTTTATTTTGCCCTACACATGTGTCCACTGTCTAGGTAAGTTGCCATGAGTCAGGAAATGTAGGGGGGAGGAAGGGGAGCCCCAAAAATATTTTCGATCTTTTTCAGCCTATCACCCATCATGTAGAAAACACGCCAGCGTTTTTTGGGACTAAGAAAAAAATTTGACTTTTTTTGAAACAATCCCTATCTACTCTATTGCGCTTCGCCAGGTCTGAGGTGGCGAAGGAAGTCTAGCGTAAAAGGTAGTGTTCAGTACACTGCGCAAGTTAGTGAATTTGCGTAGTTACGTCGCTAGCGAAAATTCGCCTGGTGTAAGAATGCGAAGTAACACTAACGAAACTAGGCCAGCGTTCGTTAGTGAATTTGCGCAGCAACGAAAAATGCCAAACGCTAGCGAATTAACGCTAGCGTTCGGCGCTTTGGCACTTAGTGAATTTGCGCCAAGGATTTGGCCGAATCCTGCTGAAAAAGGCTGAATCCACAACCGAATCCAGGATTCAGTGCATCCCTAGTTTATACATTACCCTTTATGTGTTTTGTTCCCTAATAACATTATTTTTCTACCTTACAATTACTTTAGAGCTAAGGAACTAAGTGTTCATTTGAAGCAGTGAAAATCGTCCTTCACAATGAGGACAGTGAGGTTATGGAATACCCTGCTGGGTGATATTGTGATGGCTGATTCTGTTAATGCCTTTAAGAGTGGCTTTTTTTGAACAAGCTGAATTTCATAGGCTTTGGGATCTAAAAATCTACACGCAGAGTCAAACCACAAATAAACTCACTTTCTCTAAAACCACAAACGTCATGAAATGTATTAAAAGATCCGAATATAAAAAGCACCAATGAAAAAAAAACACAGAGCAATCCAAATAAAAATATGAAAACCTATAAAAATTCAAGTTTTTCAGATAATTGCTTCCGGAAAAAAAAATTAGAGATCCTCTATAAGTCCGAATTGATTAAAAATGGTCCTATAGGATCAGCGCAACTCCCATTGACTGCTATAGAACCTTGAAAACGTTTAACTGGTGAAGTTTTGCATTAGAGCTTTTCATGTTTTTTACACTTATGGGCAGATTTACTAAGGTTGAACAATTATCAAAACTCACAATTTCGAGTTGAAAACCACCAAATCAAATTCAAATTCCGAATTTGAATCCGAGATTTATCATCCCCCTACCCTGGAAGTAACTCGAATTCGATAGGTTGCCACCTAAAACCTGCGAGTTCATGTAGAAGTCAATGGCAGAGGTCCATTGACCTATTTGAAGAAGTTAATAGCCTTCCTGACATTCGAGTTTTTTTCCTGAGAAAAACTTGATTCGAATTGCATTCAAATTCGATTCCAGTTTCCAGGTCGGTAACATTAGTTCGCATTTCAGACGTTCAAGTTTTTTTTTTTTAAGATACTATTTGACCTTTGATAACTCAGCCCCTCAATAAAGCTTGAATTTTTAGAGTTTTAAAGAAATATAGAAAAAAATATGAATTTTTAGAGATTCATGAAAAAAATATTTGATTGTTAGTAAATAAGCCCCTTTGTAAAGATATCTGTGTATATAGTTTATATATGTGAGTTTATAGATAGGCCTGTATAGTAGTGATGGGCGAATCTGTGCCGTTTCTCTTCACTGAAAAATTCACAAATTTACTGAAAAATTAGAAGCGAGTGACAATTTTTATATGCGCGACTATTTTGTTCAAATGCATTAAAGTCATTGGGCGTCCGAATAATTTTGATGCATGACAATTTTTATGCTCACAACAATTTTGACGCGTGTCAAATTTTTTTTTGACGTGCAAATTTTTTACCAACGAAATTTCGCCGCAGTTTTTTTCACTGCCGATTAAACCTGCCGCATTTATTCACCCATCACTACTGTATAGATACGTGTATAAAATGTGCACTGAGGTTTGTTTGGAAAGGTTGAACTTTATGAACATTTATTTTTATTGAATCCACATTAACTACGTAACTTTTTGTACAGTTATATATTTATAGTCCTGCTAATACTGATCCCTAGTGATGGGCGAATAAATTTGTTAGGTGCAAATTCGAGCTGAATTTCCTCATTTCACCGCCGGCGAATATATTTGCGAAACACTCACTAAAATTTGGCGGGGTCAAAAAAATTTGGACGCGCATCTGAAAAGTTGCTCACATCAAAACCGTTGCGCGTCAAAACTATTCGGATGTCCATTGACTTTAATGCCAGCGTCAAAATTGATGCGGGAGTCAAAATTAGAGTTTCACGATTTTTTCCTTGTTTCGCAAATTTTACAGCAAAGTGAAACTGGAGAAATTCGCCCATCACTGCTGCTCCTAAAAAACAATAAACAATCAAAAGAGCAAGGGAGAAATAATTAAATAAATAAACTAGAATGTTTTAAGCTCAGTCCCAAAATTAGTTTTAATACAGATGTCTATTTTGTCAAGTGAAATGGTTATCAATTATCATCATTTTCCTCCCACATCACAAATATAGATCATCAGCCCTCACTAACATCACACATACATTTCTACCACAGCAGCAAAAATCACGATTTATTCTAATTAAAAGCACCGCAGCCTTGTAAGCATCTTCTTCCCCAGGATTAGAAAAACAAATTATGCCATTTTTTTTTTTTTAGGTTATATTTTGTGCTTCATCAAACCTCTTTGTCTTTTTGTATTACAGCTAATCTTGCATTCAAAAAATCTGCAAGAGGGTGAAGCAGACCAAGTAATTATTCATTGGTTATTGTATAATTATAAATACATGTTATGTCGAGCATTATTGTCATAATAAAATACATTAAAGCTACCTGTTTCTTTGCTCCCGTCATTATCTTGTGCACAGATTTGCAGTGTTCTGGAACAGAACTGTCAGTGTGCATTCTTTGAATAACTTGACCCTAGCAGGGCTGGAAAATGTTGTCTTTGTCAGGTTTATTCTTCTGAAACAGCAAGGAAGACAACAGGTGATATTTGTTGATGCTTTATAAAAAAAAAGGAGCGAAAGAATAATGCTGCTTTTTCTGCCTTCCTTCAGATCAGCTAGCAGTTCATTTAAACTGTTTATGCAGACAAAGAGGTTGAGCTCAACTTTGGATTTGTTTTGTTTTTTTTGTACAATCATTTTACTGTATGATTTCTTTTAATGGTATACTCCAATGTTGTACTGTATGATATATGAAAATATATAGGGATGCACCAAATCCACTATTTCGGATTCGGATTCGGCCAAATACCGAGCTAAATCCTAATTTGCATATGCAAATTAGGGGTGTGAAGGGGAAAAAAACATTTTTCACTTCCTTGTTTTGTGACAAAAAGTCATGTGAATTCCATCCCTGCCCGAATTTGCATATGCGGCCAAATCTGAATCCTGCTGACAAAGGCCAAATCACGAACCGAATCCTGGATTCGGTGCATCCCTAGAAATATAGAAATGAAATAAAAAAAAAAAAGGTTGAGCTCGATGGATGTGTGCCTTTTGTCAAGCTTAATGACTCTGTTACTATGAATAGAAGCCCACTGATATTACTCATCAGATACAGTACATTTAGGTTTTGCCAAAAACGTGGATAAACTAGGCCACATATTTGTTCTAATCTTATTCACATTTAGTTCAATCAAATTCAATTATGGTTACATACTGTAGTACAAGGTTGCTCAATGTCATTTAATGCAACATCCAAACACCATGAGTTTTTGCTTTAAAAAGATGTCACACTGTTCCTTAGTTGCTGGTTATAGACAGTGGCGTAACTAGTGTGTCCTGGATCCCCCTGCAAAAAAATCTTCAGAGGGGCCTGGAGCACTCTGATCCCCATCCTCTCGCCCAATTCCGTCCCACCTACACTCTGCCCTCATCCCACCTCTGCCCCATCCATTCCTCCTGCGAGGCTTGCGTCCTCCTTCCTAGCTGAAGGTAAGAGAGGGTCTGGGAGGGTTTTTTTTTTTATTAGTTATAGAGGAAGCAGACCCAACAGTATGGGCCCCCCTGCGACTGTGGGGCCTTCTTCCTCTATAGTTGCGCCACTGTTTATAGGTTTCTCTATGTTACTGTGCCTTTGTGTCCAACTTGGCAAGTCTCAAATTTGAACTCTGGTCTTGTCCACCACCTACTAACTTAGAATGAACAGCCACCTGCCTCAACCCTTAACTGCTGATCGATTTCTCTTGTTTGGTCCAGGTTAACTCTGACTCTACTCTTGCCTTCTGCATGTTTAAAGATCTGCCAGCCTTCTGAGGCACCTGCTTAACCTCTGTTTGCTCACTGGTTCTGAAAGAACTCCTCTAGGCAAGAACTTGGCTTACTTTTGCTTTTGTATTCTTGTTTCTCCGATAGAGTTCTCTACCCTGTGCCAACACCATGCACTGTTGAGGAATGAGGCACTGCCCTTCTCTATCAAATTCTTTCTACTAATGTGACATAATTGAAAAAGATAGGTACATTTGCCGCAATCTGATAATGAACCATTAGTAAATACTACAAGTGCACAATCAATTAGCCCATTGTCTTGTCATATACTGTGTATGGAGAACACAATGGATGTCATTTAGCAACACGGGCAGTAACCTATGGCAACCAAGTTGAAATAAAAGTAAAAAGAAAGAGTATGTAAACTTTAAATTAACACCATCTCATTCATATGTCCAGACTGACCATTAATAATAAATTAAAATATAACTTTTATTAAACCAGTCAAATATATCTCCCAAATAGGAAGGCTAAAACAAAAGGACAAGGCAAAGGTCTGCCTACCCTTGATTAAGTCGATATATTGGAAAGGAATGTGGGGAAAAATTGTGCCTCTTATGCTGCAGCTTTAAGCATGAGGCCAAATGTATGAGCCACTGGGGATATTCCCTTGACACATATCACTTTCCCTTCCCTCCATTTCCTTGCTCACCAACACACCACACAAGTGCTATCCTCAGACAGAATTCTGACACCCTGCCTGTACAAATCTAACACTTAACAGGGCCTGATGCGCATTTTGCTCGCATCCGGCCTGTTACCCCCTGTGGCCCCCCAAATAAAAGTCTGCCTGCTGTGATTGCTTACCTTGTATACACTTTAAAAGGTATCAGTACTGAGATGAAATGGCCCCTGCATTTTTTACACCTCAAATTCAGACTGTAATCCCCTGTATTGTTCCCACCTGTAATCCCCCCTGCATTGTTCACACCGCTAAAGTCCTGTACTGTTCGCACCTCAGACCCAGACTGAAAGTACCCTCATACACAACTCAGACAATGGGTACTAGCATTGTGTCACTGCATGGACTGCATTTTAGAGTGGTTAATATGTTTCCCTGCTGTCTTCTGCCTTCCCTAAACTCATTGTGTGTATTTCTGTTGAGGAAGATAGAATTGTAGTAAAAGTCACAATTATAATCAAAGCATTGTCTTACTCAGAAGATTGCTTTGTAAGCATTATAGATTGCTGCATTTGTAAATTAAAGATATCTTTGATCTTCTGTAGCAGATATTTATGAAATATTACTGTAGATGTGTGCTTCATGTTCAAGAACAAATAGAATTTTAGCAGACAAAAGAAATTCAAAAGAAACCTATAGATTGCTCTGGCTACTGAACAGTATAAATTATACCTAATCACATTTTGTCAGAACAGAAGGCTGAAGTCTCCAAATAAGAAAGTGTTTTTGTAAATTAGTGCAGAATGATGTCTACTCTGACAGGGGAGCACATTATGTCAATGACCAAGCTTTTAAATTGCTATATTTAAATAATATTATTTAAATATGCAAATTATGGCCCTGCTGTACATATTGTTCAGTACTTTGTACAAATCGCTTTGAGTGCATTTATAAATACTGGTTTAGTCAGTAGAGCCAATTTGGCACAATTCTTTCTTTACTTCATTGAGTTCAAGATGTTAATGCTGTGAGCTCCCACTATGATATTATTTCTCACAATATGCAGTGCCATTAATAAATTGCAGTTAGCCATATTGGTGATTTAAAAGAAAAGTGATAGTGAACACATCCACTAACTACATCATTAGATGATTAGAAATAGGCCAGTTACTCACAAAGTCATAATGGGGTTCATTTAACATCATTGGTTATATTAGTCACAGTTTAGTAACTAGCAACCAATCAGAAATTAGATCTAAGCCATGTACTGATGGCAGAATAATTAATGCAAATCTCTGATCTCTGATTATTTTTTTTAATTCATTATCTGTAGTAGTGATGGGCGAATTTATTCACCAGGTGTGTATTTGCAGCGAATTCCCGTGATTCGATTCCGGTGAATAAATTCAGGAAACCGCCGCAAAACCATTTCACGAATCTGTAGGCATAGTATCATGGTTTTCAATGGCAAGAGGTTTATAACGATTCTTCAGTACAAAAAACTCCCTCAATTAGGCAATGAGCAGACATCCAAACTCCTTGGAAAAGTAGAATAATTCCTGGAGACTCCTGAGTGGGTCTAGTTCAGTAGACTTGCACCTGACTATGACTCACCAAGCAGAAATGTAACCCAGATGTGCTTACCTGCACATTGTCATCTTCAAAAGGCAAATTTGAACCACCCTGAATACAAATCATGACGTTTTTGACATGCTGCATGCTGCACTGACTTTCTGTAGTGTTAAATTGTCTTAATAGAGAGGCATATGCTGCATCTTTAATATAATAACTGACCATAGGAATATACAAGGTTGTGGTGATAGTTTTTCCTATATCCAAAAAACTCATTAAGGCTTTACTGAATTCAATAGTAAATATTAATTTCAAATTGTTGGAATTCAAGCATGTAAGAAAGTTATCAAAAAGCACTAGTCCATCTTTCCAAATGAAGAGCAGATCCTATATAACCTATAAAAATGGATAGAGCCTTTAAATGGGTTGTCGTCATTGTACAAGTAGATTAATGAGAAGAAACGGTGCATCCTCTCTGCAGGAAAATACTCCTAATAATAGAAGGCACAGACTGTTGTTGGGGTACTTTATTGTTACTATAAAAACTCTAAAATTAAAGCTTTTATTGGCAAAAGTAGCAGTGAACAATCACTCACCTCACTATAATGAATGATGTGGACCACACTAATTTTGAATGTTGCCAAAATATTTTAGGGGTTGTATAAATGTTCTGTGGACTTGCAAATCTACCAAATGTATTTTAACAATAGAATTGTGGCAATGTATATTAAAGTTGTTGGAGGATACTTCTAGGCAGCTGAAACAAGCTCAGTATTGGAGCTGCCAATTCACCTTCTGAGATATAATCTGAAAGGGTTGAAAACCCCTTTGTTTGAACCCTAGAGTTTAAGATGAATTATGTCCTAAGGTTGAACATGCATAGCATAGATTTAATGATAGCTTCTTGTGGTTGACTGTAGTGATGGGCGAATTTGTCCCGCTTCGCCACGAATTTCGTGATTTTCCCTTGAAATTCGCAAAATGGGCAAAAAATTCACGAAACGTGGATTTTGACACTGTCGACAATTTGCCGGCATCAAAATGGGTGATGGCGTCAAAATGGGCGCCAATGTCATAATGGGTGCAGGAGTCAAAATGGGCGCTGCGTCAAAATGGCCGCTGAGTCTAAATTGTTGTGGCAAATTCGCAAATTTATTCACCGGCGCTATAACATGGAAATTTGCCACAAATTCGCACCTGACGAATACATTCGCCCATCAATATTTGCCTGTAAACCAGTTTTCTGCTATCCTTAGTACTTACAATTGTTCACTGCTACTTTGTCCAATATACATTGTATAATGATGATTTTTTTTTCAATAATAACTACCAAAGTTATTTTTTTAGCCCTAATGAGTACCCAACAAGACTTTGTCCTTTCTCTTGGTATTTTAAAATTTTTATATGTATACATGCCTGCTTTATCCTATATATAAATTTATATCCATATATGTGCTACTTTAATAGTTGTTACTACAGGCCAGACAGTTTGGGGCAAAAAATGGAATGCCACTTCAGGCGTGGTTATCATTGCTGGCCTTCATCGTTGGTGGGATAGTGTTTCTGGAGCACTTCCCTGGGTCAGACTTGGGTCTCAACCTTGGGATGGGTCAGGTCCATGTTGAGAAGGAACAGGGTTGGTAGGGTGTGGGTCAGAAAATTTCTGACCAACAAATCGACACTGCACAGGGAACTTATACACTGGATGCTAAAAGCTGCCAACTTGGCCCTCCATACTGAGTTGGAAGCTTTAGTTGGCAGAGAACATAAATGCCATATTCCATTATATTAGACCCAGCTAGATGAATATTTATTTCTGAGATCAGAAATAAAAAAATAATCCTATCTTTTAATGCATAGATATCCAAAGTAGACATCTTATAGCTTCAGGTTGAATGAAATATAATCATGCTGCAGTCATTGATATGATCTAGAAGTAATCCTTTGGCATGGAAACACAGCAAACACTGCATTTTACAACTTTTATGAATGCTCACATTTCAAACATTTTGTTTCTGATTTATTTAAAGAAACCTTCAGCCAGCTATGCCTATATGTATGTGTTCTCTGATTAAAATTAATGACCTAAGGTGAACACAGATTCATACTTTTAACATCTGCCAATGGATTTTTCAAAGAAGAATTTCAAATGATGTGACCCACATACAGATGTGCAGCTAACTAATTAGTAGAAAGCAAGTACACTGGCACACAAGGCTACTGTTGCAGGTTAAACCATGCAAAAGGTTTAAAG
Organism: Xenopus petersii; assembly: GCA_038501925.1. Lineage (NCBI taxonomy): Eukaryota > Metazoa > Chordata > Amphibia > Anura > Pipidae > Xenopus > Xenopus petersii. The sequence goes on from CM076682.1 coordinate 137,024,723, forward strand.
CGGAAGTGCACTTTGCATTTAAACTTTTGCAAGGTGTACCTGCAACAGTAGCCTTGTGTGCCAGTGTACTTGCTTTCTACAGATATTTGGAGGTTGTCATTACCTCTATCACTGGGCACCAAGCAGTTTTAGACTTTCTGGTAAAGTACGGGTTTGCGAGAGCTTTCTTTCCTAGTATTCAGCCTACTAATTAGGCCATGTCTCTAAATGAATATTAACCAACGTTTAGCAACAAAGAGTCAGTTCTGATATAAAAATTAACTGTAATCAACTAAACAATTAAATGACTCCTTTTCACAATCTAGACTTTGTTGCCAACTAATGTTTATCAAATAACTAAGAGACTGCATTTTAGAAATACCCTCAAAACGGACATTTATACAGCCATACCCACTAGTGTCATCACAAGTAGAACTATGTACAGAAGAAAGTCACTTTCATAGTATTTTCCAGGCTGCTCCAGGGTACATTGTCATAGAGAGAATTGATTATTATACAGTATGAATAGTTTTTGAAGATTCATTTCTGTGAACAATTTAAGTAATTTTTGCCCAGTTAGGTTTCTTGACTCCAATTCCTACATATGTAGACAAAATGGGTTAGATCCCTTCAATCCTCTACAACATAATTATATTAGGACAGTCATGGGTGATTTTCTTTATTATACTGTTATTACAGGTAGGCAATAATAACAATTGTGAAAAATAGCAGTATGGGCAATTGGGCACTCATAAGGATTACACAAAGGGTCACAAAATAAAAAACTTCACTCATAGTTGGATTAAAAAGTCAGCATCTCCACCCTATGTCTCCCAGGGACACGAAACTCATTGGGCGGATGGAGATGTAAACTTTTTAATGCAACTTTTTCTAAAGATTTCAGGACCCTTTGTGGAATCCTTTGGAGTGCCCATGCTGGTATTGGTCACGGTTTACCACTCCTCATGCTCAGGTTTCTGGTGCACCTGAACCACATTTTCTACTTGGTGAGTGCTCTGCATTTTGGTCAGCATCTCCATCCACCCTATGCCTTTTTGTCTCTCCAAAACAATGGAACAAGAAACTCATAGGGAGGATGTTAACTTTTTAATGCAACTTTTTCTACAGATTTTTATTTCATGACCCTCTGAAGTGGCCAATTGCCCATGCTGGTATTGTTCATGGTTCACCAATTCCAATGCTCAGCGTTTGGGACTGGTGCACCTGAACCACATTTTCTACACTACATTTTGGTCCTCTGTGTGCCCCATTCTCTTCTAATTTGTTTTGTAATAAATTTACTTTTGGCGGCCAGTAGCTTTCTAAAGTGAGATTTTTTAATGGAGACTAAAAGATGTTGTTTGACACAATAGGAAAGCACTTGCTGGTCCAGTTGCAATGGACAGAAATTTCACATTATCGCCATTTAAATATCTTAGCATAAATCCCCTATTCAACACTAAATGCAAGTTTTCTATAGATTTGCTTGTACAAAAGCAAGGTCTGGATTTGTTTCATATTGTGCAAAAGTAATCAGTTTTATATGAAAAATGTAAATACCATTTATATTATTCTCCTTTGCGTCTAACATTATCTGTCGGCAGTTGACAACTAATTTAATATTTTGTCATAGTCTCCTTTTATTTTATATCAATGATTTAGCATTTTGCCTCTCTTTGTTGTTCTGCCAAGCTTATTTCAATTCCCAGAACTCAGAGAATTTAGCATATCTCTCGCTACATGTATTAAAAAAATAGTCCCCCGTGGGCATATTCACTAAGCAAGGATAAAACTGGCGAGAAGAAGTTAGCCAAAGATATCAAATTTCCATATTTTATATGAAACTTTATTTACAAGTACTGTAGAAAATATTCTAGATATTGGGATTAAATACTTTACATACAACACTCAAATTGTATAATTCCACTTATACTTTAATAAGAAACAAATAAATTAATGATTTACACTAATGTGATTTACTGTGATTATATAGATGGCTCAATCACCATTGTAGCCCAATTTATTTATTTTTAACTTTGTTAGTATACATGTGGTTTAATAACCTTTTATAAGGGATGTTGACTTCTTGTTGAATGCAGACCTCTGCAAAGCAGAAGAACAGTTGTTATTCATTATAATATCATGGTGACTAAACATTCTTCCACTTTGCAGAGGTCCAGAGAAGTCTATGATGCTTATACTCATCTGCTGTTTTTTGGGGAAAAAACTGTTGCTAAAGTTTCTGTTGTTTTATTAAATTTTTTAATTCTAGTTTTCCCTAAATTCAAACATTAAAGAAAACAATCATGATTACACTCAATCAAGTTATGTAGTCTTGAACTGCATGAAGTCTTATGAAGTCTTCCCAGCTGGCCTACAATTCTTGGGACCTTCCTGCTTCCTCACTACATCAAGGATCCTCCCCATATACCCCAGGACTACAGGTATGGAGCCCCTTATAAGGACAAATCCCCTTTAGAATATTTTGTAGGGCCCCTATGATAGTCCAGTTTGGAAACCTCTACTTTTCTGGAAAGGCAGTTATGGCTGAACCACCTCCATTTTGAAAGCTCAATATTTTGATTGACTCTTGAATACTTTATTATGATGATCTCAATGCAAGATGCAAAGAGCTCAGCCACAGGCACATGAGAAGTTGTCAGATCATCTGTATTTAACATGACACGTTTTTATTTGAAGTTCATCTTTCATTAAAATTTGGTTCAGTCAGCACAAAAATGTGAACACCTCTGGGATCAGAAATCTTCAATTATTAAGAGCTTTATCATAAACCGTTGCATAAATCTGTTTTTATCTGATTTTAATTAAGTTCAGAAACAAATGGAGATGGTATATGTGTGTGTGTGTGTATGGGTGTGTTCTGGAGGTTTTCTAGGTCACACACTGGAGAATTGTATCAACAATGAGAGCACAAAAACCATTTGATGCAAAATGCAAATGCACCGGTGAAATAGATATTCATTAGGTTAGCATATGGAACATTTATCCAGAGACGTCACATAAATCACAGAATATCTCCCTTGTATTGTCTCTGGTAAGATGAGGGACTTTAAGGTTTAGCAAAACATGAAAGCTGAACATTTTCATTTTTATGAATTGCTGGTCGGACTGAAAGATATATAACCCAAAGACAGTTTCAGCTGTGTACAGGGATGAGACCTGGTATCCAGAATGCTCAGGGCCTGGGGTTTTCCCGATAAGGGATATGTCTGTAATTTGGATCTACTACAAAATCACTTAAACTTTAATTAAACCCAATGGAATTGTTTTGCCTACAATAAGGATGCATTATATCTTAGCTGGAATCAAGTGCAAGTTATTGTTTTATTATTACAAAGAAAATGGAAATAATTCTAAATTATTATATGATTAGAGTGCAGTTTATGGGAAACAGCCATCCCATAATTCAAAGCATTCTGGATAATGGTTTTTTGAATAACAGATCCTATACCTGTAGTAAACACATGAATTGGCAATGCTGTAAATAGTAAGCATTTGACACTCAATGGAATGTTTCTAATCCAACTAGTCTAAAATATATGCAGTTGAACAAAAGGGGTCATCTTTGTCGTTAAATCATATGATGTATATTATGCTCACCCAGATTGGTCACTAAATTATTTCTTATTGCAGTTTTGGAATCAGTTATCCAGAAACTAAGTAGCCGAATAACATTACAGGAAGGCCATCTTCCATAGAGTCCATTTTAAAGTGGTGGTTCACCTTATCTTTAGTATGTTGTAGAATGGCCAATTCTAAGCAACTTTCAATTGTTGTTCATTATATATTTTTATATATATTTTTTAATTATATGCCTTCTTCTTCTGACACTTTCCAGCTTTCAAGTAGGGGTCATTGACCCCCATCTAAAAAACACATTTTCGGTACGTTTTATTACTCGTCTTTCTATTCAGGGCCTCTCCTATTCATATTACAGTCTCTTAATCAAATCAGTGTGTGGTTGCTAGGGTAATTTGGACCCTAGTGATCCCTCCAGGTCCCGAGAATTCTGGATAACAGGTCCATACATATTTGTATTCATATTTAAGAGGCATAAGATAGTTTACAACTACAACTATTGGCTTATTATTTAAAACATGTCATATTTAATGTTTGAATGATTTTCTAGTAGACGTAAGGTATGAACATCCAAATTACAGAAAGAACCCCAGTTCTCGAGCATTCTGGATAACAGGTGCCATACCTGTATATATCCCATTGAAACAGTGGAAACAGTGCAGCGTCAACTTTACCAAAATTTCACTTCTCACAATGCAGTGGTGCAACTTTGTGGGCCTGGGCTGCCCTGTGGGCAAAACATTAGAGACGTGAGTCTGTGTTCTCTGTGGTTACACCACTGCCACAATCCCTTACAAGTTCTGTAATTAACAGATTTATAAAGCAGCAGAATCAAATAAATGGGCAACAATTTTTAGGAAATGCAATCTTGGATGGAGGAGTGCTGACTGCTGCTATACTATATATAATCAACTGTTTAGAATGATAAAGGCTTTAATGACAAAAATGTTGTATTAAATTTACATACACTTATTTTTCAACTATAAAGATTCTAATTGAATTTAATTTCACAGTTGACCAGAACTGTGAATGGTCTAAAAGTTCTATTATTTGGATCTTTCCCTGTCCATTTCAGAACGTGGTGATTGTTGATGTACGCCCTATGAGTTACCAACATTAACGTGTGGTGCTCTCCACAGGCGTCCCCTGTAAGATACCCAGAGGAATACAGAAAAATAAAGTAGTTGCAGGCCACTCAATATATTTGATACAAATTTAATTTATTTCCATTGAGAAAAAAAAACGCATTTCACCCCCCCCCCCAGTTTAGGGAGGTCTTCCTTGGGCAAATACAAGTCCTCTGCACTCAACTCATCAATATATTAAGGACATTGAGACATTTTGTGCTTTAAGCTACTAAAAATGCCTTACCCTTTAGGGTTGTGGCACACGGGATGATTCGGTGCCCAGCGACAAATCTTTTCCACTGTTGGCGACTAATCTCCCCAAATGCCAGCAAGAATGCAAATCGCCGATGGGACGGGCATAATACATATTGCTTCGGTTTTCCGAAGTTGCCTGGATTTTCCTCGTGAGGCAAAACAAAACAGGGATTGTTTGTCCATATATTGCAATATATTTAAGCTGGTCAACTATGTCAAAGTCATTCCTGGTTTGGCCACTCCTACACTCAACTTTCATCTGATTCATTAAGAAGTCTACTGCTTTATTACACATTTTACAAAGGGACTAAGTTTTCCCCGCAAAACCTTCCCGCCGGCTAGAATCTAAATCGCCGGAGTGATGTTTTTTTCTGAAGTTGCCCGAAGTTTCCTCGTGCGACAACTTTGGAAAAGGAAGTTCGATTTTGGAAATCGTTCGAATATTCGACCATTCGATAGTCAAAGTACTGCCCCTTTAAAAAAAACTTCTTTGCCATCTAAAACCTACCGAGGTACAATGTTAGCCTATGGGGTAGGTCTTTATAGGCTTTCCTATGTATTTTTGGTCGTAGAAAAATCATTCGATCGATGGATTAAAATTCTGCGAACCGTTTGATTCGAAGGATTTAATCGTTCGATCGATCGATTTTTCGTTCGCTCATTCGATCGAGCTAATTGCGGTAAATCCTTCGACTTTTGATATTCGATATTGAAGTCAAAGGATTTACATTCGGCAGTCGAATATCGAGGGTTAATTAACCCTCGATATTCGACCATATGTAAATCTGCCCCTAGCTGTTTATATATACTGCACATGTACCATAGTTCATTTGAAGCAAGTCCTACTTTTTATAATAATGTATTTGCTATCGGAAAACCAGTCTCCGGCCTATAGTCTCTAAAGGAGTTTAATATATAACATCAATGAGTTGCACAGTAAAGTTTCACAGTTTGAAGGTAAAGGCATTTTAGGCTAAAATGTCCTGCTATATATAAAAGAGCCAAGGGGGTGTTTTTATCAAAACTCAATTAGTTTTTTATTTAAATCTTTTTCCCGTTTATCAAAGCTTTTTTATGGAACTGACACATTTATCAAATTTGACTTGAAGTTTGAGCTGTCGAACATCATTTTGGTCTATTGGTGGTAGTGATGAGTGTTGGTTAGTACAGGTATGGAATTTATCTGAAAACCCATTATCCAGAAAGCTCTGAATTACGGAAAGGCAGTCTTCCAAAGACTGCATTTTATCCAAATAATCCAATTTTTTTCCCTTTTCCTCTATAATAATAAAACAGTACCTCTGTACTCAGAAGCAAAACCAACCTATTGGGTTTATTTAATGTTTACATGATTTTCTAGTAGACTTAAGGTTTACAGGAACATTTGTTATCCATAAAACCCCAAGTCTCGAGCTTGGATAACAGGTCCCATACTTGTAGCAATGTGTTACCGAGCCATAGGGCTGGTGGTAAGTACAGAGTCCCATTGCTGCCTGCCCCCACTGGTGCTCCCTAACTTGGGCGTCTGACTAATAGGTGCCTCCCTTTGACCACTTCTCATTACTACAGTGCTGCTTAATTCATTGGAGGGTACAATATGAAGCATCAAAGGGCACAGAGTGGCAGACTGCAATTTCATTGGCATTTAAAGGATGTTGATATTAGTATGGATGCAGACAAATGCTCTTATGTATGATCAAATGCAAATGCCACCTTCAGAAATCTGCATATGCTTTTATACTGAATAATGCACATCCCACGCTGTACAGTAAAACAAATACAATTTACAGTCCTGCGCCAAACCGCTACCATGATTAATTGCCGTTCTCCACTTCTCTACAGCGTTTCTGATATACTTGTTTGTGATATTTATTTAAAAATGCTAGCAGCTTAACAGATTCTTCAAGTCATATTAAACGTGGAGATTTGACAACATGCCAAAATATTGTACATAATTCTCTTGCTAAACCATCTGGTCCAGGAGATTTGATCAAGGTACAGCTATTGAAAACAGATGAAATGTAGTCAGACAGATTTTTGTTGATACTCTCGGTGATCAGAGGAGCCCTTTCAAGCTTTATGAGTTTATGTAAACTGGCAAAATTCCGAAGGCAATGTGGAAATTCAAGATATGAGTAATAAAATATACAAGAGCTACAGAAAAAAAATATCAGCGGGCGGATCAAGTTTTGTGATAACATAGTATTACAATGAATAAAGTATGTACTTACCAATGTTTTCTGTTGTAGACATGTTTAACCTGTGACCCTCTAGCTGTTGTTAAAATACTACCCAAAGTATCCCAGCTATTACATATAACATATCTGGATATACAGTATATACTGCACACTTGTTATACAAATGCATAGATTAATCTGTAAAATATATCTTTACAAATGGTGCACACTAAAGTCATCACTGATGGATGATTATTGATGTCACCTTTCACGTAACTCAATGCAACTTGCATGTATTATAAGAAATAATCTATACTGTTAAAGTAACCAATGCATTTTGTTTACATATAAAAACAAAAGCCCACATATTGATTATACACTGAGTACATAGGATATGGATATTTTTTTTAGTGCATGTGTCAGGGATTAATCATTGTGTACTTGGGATATCTGAAATGAAGGCAAGGTATCAGGAACCAAGGCAATGACACAAGAGCTCAGTAAATCACCTCTATTTCAGCTAGAAGTTTAATGACTAGTCAACTGGTGGTAGCATTATGCAGGCCTATATATGCCCTTAATTAAGCAACTACAAGCATCAGGTCTAAATGAGGAAGTGGAGATAACAGAGTCAGTAATGAAACTTAATATAGCTGTTATAGTAATTCCCAAGGGCAAGTTCACAAAGACCCCAGTGGCTCAAAGGCTATTTGAACTTCACCAACTGAGAGTGTTGTCCAGGGTTTGATCTGAGCAGGTCCCAATAGTGTGATTACACACCCCAAGAATGACTAAATAGCTCTCTCATGTTCAGTTACTTTGGTTAAAACCATTTCCAGGTGAGTTATTATGCTAAAATAGCCCTCCAGTGTCAGACTGGCCCACCAGGATACCAGGAAAACTCCCGGTGGGCCCAACTGTCAGTGGGCCCTCATGCTGCTAAAGATTTGGCCTATTTCATGGCCATTCCCTATTTCTATGTGTACAAAGAGGCTAAATAGATGGAATAATAGATTATAGTATGTAAAGAAAAGAGACTAGGAGAATAGAGGTTGAGTGAGGAGAGGAAGAATAATAGTGTTGAGAGTGGGCCCCCTGGTCTACGGTTTTTGGGTGGGCCCCTGGTGTCCCAGTCCGACACTGTAGCCCTCTTCTCATTTTGGTAGAGTGTCTTAAGGGCACATTACACAAGGCAACTGGAGCTCCAGCAAGCTCTGGTTAAAATTGTATGCTTATATTAAAGGAGGGAACCGAGGAACAAGACAGAGATACCAGTTTGGAAGTAACAGGGCTGGATGGGATTGATTATTGTTACAAGTTGTAGGAAGTGGATATGATTTCAATAAATCTCATGCATTGCATGCTCATTTATTAAGACTGTTGAAGTATCTTTAATTTCTTACACCCAGGTACTGAATTGGAACCTGAATAGAAAGGCATTTATACTTTAAATCTGACAAAATATAGGGAAGGTAATGAGGGAAGCAAACAACTACAGGTACGGAACCTGTTATCCAGAATGCTTGGAACATGGGGTTTTCCAGATAAGGGATCTTTTAATAATTTGGTTACTCATACCTTAAGTCTACTAGAAACTCATGTATAGTAAACATTAAATAAACCCAATAGGCTAGTTTTGCCTCCAATAGGGATTAATTATATCTTAGTTTGGACCAAGTACAAGCTACTGTTTTATTATTACAGAGAAAAAGGAAATACTTTTTAAAAATGTGGACTATTAGGATAATTAGGATAAAATGGGAGATGGCCTTTCTGTTATGGAGATTTCTGGAAAATGGGTTTCCAGATAATGGATCCCATACACTGTCAACAAACAGCTTGCCTTTATCAATTCTCTCATAAATCAATTTGAGTTAATGTAAGTAATATTTTCTATGAAACAGAATGCTAACAATGCTTTTATGGATTTAGATTATAATGGGACAATATCACAAGAAGACCTGGCATTAGTAAAGTATGGGCACTCCTGATGTAGATAGATGCATCCGGAAGAACCGGATCTTTTTATCTCAGTAAAATGAATGGCGATCCCTGAGTGCTAGATTCATCATCTGTTGTTTTTCCTTTGTCTTTTCTACATACTTGAAATGATGGGACTAAAGAGTGGCTTTGAAGGTACATCCCAAGGATCTACAGAACAGCTCTGGCTGATATTTCCTCATTCCCAATGTTGCAGGCACAGGTAGACATGCTATATCTCTATATTTGACATATATTGGGTGGGTATTCATTTTACTTATATGAATTGCATTAAAAAGCCTAAAAAGAAAAATGATATTTGTTGATAAAATAAGTGTTATACAGAGTTATTTTATTATTTCTACATACAAGTATGTGCCCTACAAGGATTTATGCACATTTAAATGTCAAATTTGCATCCTTGCTCTTTTTTTTGCTCCTCTGTAAAATCAAGTAGTTCTTCTTCTCTGCCTAATGCCATATGATAAAGTCATTTTCATTGACTGGTGCTACATTAAGATTAATACCTTGTATATGACAGATTTAAACCACAATTATGGAGTTAAATGCAAATGAGCGGAATGCTACAAGCATTTGCAGTTATTTGATATATATCACTTGACTAATCTGCTCAGTGTTGTGTCTTATGTAAAATATGAATTATGCAAACTTGTTACAAGCCTTCTTGAATTTAAATTGCTTTTGCTTGCTTTTTTAATTTTCGTGTAATGAATGACAGGGAGGCTTTGGTATCTATATTAAGAAATGACTTGTGTATACATATGCAAAACACAGTTTAATAAAGGAAAAGTGCACATCTTGTGGATAGAATGCAATCGTTTCTTCTTAAGCTTCCTGAACAGCAGAAAACATTTTGAAAACGCAATATTGGGTTTCTGCAGAGCGATTAAAAGTTTGAATTATCAGTAGAGAAGTTAGGAGGACTAGTAAGTCTCTGCTTGAAGGAAAATTAATATTATATAAACTATGGGGCACATTTATTATAGACCAAACTGGGAAATCCAGAAGAAATTCAAGCAGCTCAATCAAGCTGTCAATAAAGTTTTTTATAAATTGAAACACTTATTAAAGCTGATACCTGTGTCACCAGAATGTGTTCTACGGCTTAGAGCAATGAGATGCCATTCTACTCTATGGGGGATAGTTCTCAGTCCATCACGGAATGCCCCGGCGGTTTCAGAACACTTCACACATCCATTCATGCAACTCTCACAAGTAACACCTGTATCTAGGAGTTGCATGACACATTGGATAATCCTATCACAACTACACAGAATCAACACCTCTGTGAATTTCAGATGTCACCTCTCTGAAGAGGTACAATTTGCCATTGTGATTGGATTAGTGGAAGAGTTTATATACCAAGGACTTCCCACACCAGTCAGTTGAACTGAAGAAGCTGCTCGGATGAGTAGTGAAACGTCTTCATTGATTACTCAGCAAGTCCAGTTGTTTTAGAATTACTTATATTAGATACAACAATGTCCATGTTGCAAAGCAGTAATGAAAAGAAAAGGAAATCTCAGGACTACAATTGTTATCGCTTATCTAAAGGCACAAATGAATATTATAATTGGACATAAAACCCATGTTACCACCTTTGGCATTCAAGATGGGAAAAGTAGGGCTTCCACCCTACCCAGTCTCTCTTTCCCCAACCTTCTTTCTCTAAACTTCTAGCTTCTCTGTTGATCCCTCTATAATACCATGGATGTTCCTGAATCTCTTTCTCTTATAATAACTTTCTCACAGCCAACAACAAGTTAATTCCCTGAATTAATGTTTACTGATACCCCCCTATTGATTTTTCCAGGATCACCGAGAAGAAATGTTTTCAAATGGAAATGCGCTCTACATTTCCTCCCCCCCCTCTTCCAATAACTGCCTCTAGTTGTAAAAGTGTGATATCCTATTCTAGTGCATTAAATGTTGAAATTGAGGAAAGGTCAGTGTGTCTCCAGAGTTGTGATTACTTTTTCTTGTTGACATTTATTGATCTCATTACATTCATGCTCATATTTCAAGATTTTTTTTTTTAATGTTGTTGTTACCATTTCATAGATGACAGAAAAACGGCAGTGTTTGTGGTGTTAGAACTGGAAATAATTAAAATCTGTGTAGAGGTTCATGTTTCATCTAAATTTCATTGTCAGACCAATCGGCATGTGTTGTTTATGTGTCTGTGTTTTCTGCATAGATGGGAGGGCAACTCCAAAGAACTCTTTTTAAAAGATATGCTGGACTGTTTTACCTTCAAACCTTGGTCTCCTGTTATTCACCATAAAGCACATACAGTTGTACAGAGTCAAATATTATAAGCTAAAAATAAGATAAAACAATGAACGCATAACAGTAGTGGATGTTTCTACAGTATATTGAATGTTCACACAATAAATGTTAGCGAAAAAAAAAAAACCTGGAAAATATTCATTTTGTATGTATTAGCGCTGATCTTAAAAAGTTTGGGAAAAATGCTTTTTTATGTTAATGTTAATGACTATTACTTTGCCCCATTGTTTTCTATGAATAGAAAGAAAAGCTATTCAATCTGTTTATGCACAGTCACATTCAACAAAGAAGCCCTCCTGCACATCTATATCTATATTTTATTTGGAAATCAGAATGATTGCTTTCATATAAAATTGTATACAAGACCTCACAGGAGCACTCAGGTAGTTTCCCCTATTGTTTAGACACCTTAAGTGGTCCTCGCCGGTAAACTCTAATTATTTCCCTTTCCAATGTTAAAAGTGATTTAAAAGCAATCCAATGTTTGCCCTGTAAATGTAAGTAGTGTTTAACAGAGTTGCTGGGGGAGTTGCAAGTTGCAACCTCTATTGAAGCCACGGAAACCACATTGATTGTCCATACAATAGAAAATATCATGTGACTGTGAGCTTCCTGAGATATCCCTGCTGCTCCGCTATGTAAAGTCACCTATGCAGGATAGTTAGACATTTCTCATCTGGTTACCCAGACTAAGTACCTGACCTAAAAGAAAAAAAAATCAGTATTGATTAATATCAATACCATATTAACTACAAACATCTTCTTTCTAACACTGCCCTACACTATATTTTTGCTATTTAAGCTTGTGTCCAAAAGACATAACCACAATCAAACAAATAGTATGGTTAGTAAATCAGGATTAAATATGTGATCCAATCCAAAGATGTATTTGTCTTTGCGATTGCATTCTATTTCTTTATAATGTTCATTATTGCTGCAAGTCTTTATGTATTTTATTTTCCTAGTGGGACCAAGGCGTATGGGAGGGAAAGAGATGGGGCCCACCACATGGGCAATACATGTTCCTTTCTGATCCAGGATGTCAGGGTGTTTTCCTAGCCAATAAAAGGGTGGAGATCAATATTTTGAACCCTAACTGGCTGGTGGAGGATGGAACAGTGCTGAGAGTCAAGGCAAAGAAGCCTAAGTAAAGCACTGTGAGTTAGAAGGGGATTAAGCTCTACTCATGAACTACTACTCAGTATTTCCATCACTGATTCCTCACATGCACACATTGAAGAATACTCTATATGTATGGTTTCTCTGGCATACTCTCACATTTTATTACACTTCCATCAAATTATTTAGCCATATCTGTCTAAGGGAGGGCAGTGGTGTATAAGATGTGTGACACTAGTTGTGTGTGTGTGTCCCAGTTTGTTCTTCAATATCATGGCTGCTGGGGTGGAGAAAGAGGAATATCAAATGCATGCCTCCACTTTTGTAGAAGGCCCCCCGTTTCAAATATCTGTTTAGGTCGAGGGGAATAAGTGGCACGACACTAGTTTAGAAATGTCAGAAGATCCACTTTCCTCCTTGTTTTTTAGTATTTGTTATCATTTAATATTACTATTCAATATCATGGCTGTATGTGGTGGAGAGTGAAGAGTGTCACATGCTTTTTTCCCTTATTTGTGTTTTTTTATAGAAGGCTCCCCACTTTGATTGAACTTCTCTTGTGTAGAATATCTATCAACTCAGATATTAAATGTGATCCCCAACTCAATATTCATTTAATTACCATTCTTATGTCCAAGGAAGGTAATTTTAAATTGACCAGGTACCTGATGGATCTTGATCTGTTGTGGAATGTATTTTGGTCTTATAAAAATAAGGACTTTAAGGACTATTGAATACTTTAGAAAAATTACATTGGTGCCAGATTTTAATTTTAAAAACCACAGAACTTTAAAAAAAAGCCACATTAGGTGTTAGATACAATTTATACAGAGGAGAAGAAAGACAAAAATAATTAAAATAATCCAATACATTTGAAAGCTTTCCCTGAAATATCTTGGGATTTACTGTCTTCATTTGACATTATCTTAGCAAAGGTTGAATGTCAGATACTGAGACTGAACTAAAGGAGCACAGAAACTTTATTCCTCTCTTTATATGGTGTAGTTATTTTCCTAATGTCAGAAGGCCATAAAACATTCACACGCATTATAGACAGACCGTTAAATATACACAGGTAACAGTAAGAAGCGAAGAATAATGTGAAAAAAATTAAAGGTCACCATAGACTTTGATCAAGTGATTTAGTTAATTGATAAGGGAAAAAAAATTCAATATGAGATGTAAAGTAGTTTAACAATAATAGTAGGCACTGTAAGGACTAATGCAATCAATAGGGAAAAGAAACTTGTTTTTTTTTACCAATATATACAGTATATGACACATATTAAATATGAAGTTCAACTTACGGAGTCATCTTTAGTTGATAGAACAATGAGGTATTAGCATGAGGATGCATTTAAGCCCCATGGTAAACACCAAACACTTTCAAGGATGTAGTAATACCATTGTTATAAGCAGAAAGTCAACTGTTCTTCAACAGCACAATCATCACTCCCAAATTGTAATGGATTCCAACTTACCCTCCGAAGATGGCGTCCAAGATGGCGACCTCCTGTCTCACCGCATGGTTCCTGATGGGCGCAGCTCTATGGTGTCATCATCTTCCTGCTCCCGGATTGGCCGCCGGCGACGGAATGGACGCCGGCGTCAGAATGGGCGCCGGCATCAAGACGTCAGCGTGGGGACGCTGGCGTCTGCGTCTGACGCAAGCACGTCAGCGTCTGACGCCAGTGCGTCAATTTTGGCGCCAAACTCAGAGACTATTTAAACCTCTCTCCCCTTCCAGTCTTTGCCCAACTATAGGTTCCTGATTCGTCTGTTCCTGGGTGTGACGTATATTGCTTTGATTCTTGTGTACCGACTTCTGCCTGTTATTACGATTCCTGTTGTCTGCTGCCTGGTCTGATCCATTGCCTGTACCTTGACTATTCTTTCGATAAACCCTCTTGTACCTCGAACTTGGTTTGGTCTCCTCTTTGGTCTACACTATTACTGCGCCTTCGGGCCCATTACAGTATAGTTGGGCCATGGACCCTTTGGAGGAGACCCATGCTTCGCCTGATCCTGGTGAAACCATTCGAGCCTTGACTTCCCGAATTGACTCGTATGAAGTACTCCAGTCTCACTTTGGTCAGGCCATCGGAGCAGTCCTGGAGAAAGTGTCTACCTTGACTCCCGTGGCACCAGTCGCTGTACCTGCAATCCCGCTCCAAGTCTCCGAGCCTCGCATCCCCGCACCTCCTCTCTACAGTGGTGATCCTGACGCTTGCAGAGGGTTTATTACCCAATGTGAGATCCAGTTTGCCCTGCTGCCAGGTCAGTTTGTCTCGGAGCGAGCCAAAGTGGGTTATGTTATCTCCCGTCTGCAGGGAAAGGCCCTAGAATGGGCATCACCCTTCTGGGAAAAGAAGGATCCTCTGATTGATAATGCCTGTACCTTTCTCCATGAGTTCCGGACGGTATTTGATGCTCCTGGACGAGCCATAGCTTCTTCGGCTCGGTTGTTCCAGCTCCAGCAAGGCTCCCGCTCGGTTTCGGAGTATGCCATTGAGTTTCGCACCCTGGTAGCAGAGACGTCGTGGAACAATGACGGTTACCATGCTGCCTTCTACAACGGCCTGGCTATAAGAATAAAGAATGACCTCGTATCCCGGGAAATTCCTCCCCGTTGGGAAGAGCTGGTCGCCTTGGCCGTGAAGGTCGATACTCGCCAGAGGGAGTTCCAGGTCGAGCTAGACCGTGAGCATTCTAAGAGGAACCCTCGTTTCCAGCCTATCCTGGCCCCCCGCTTCCAGAGACCCCTACTCCACAATCCTGCTTACTTCTCGCTCTCTCCACCTCCTGCGGCTTCTGCTTCTTCCTCTCCTACATCTGCTGAGGAATCGATGCAGTTTGGAAGTACCCGTCTTTCCGAACAGGAGAAGTACCGGAGAAAGGCGGCGGGATTATGTCTCTACTGCGGGGGCGAAGCTCACTCCATCGTCGAGTGTCCTGTGAATTTGTTGAATCCTGTTGATTGGTCTTCTTCACAAGTTGCCTGTTGGAGTCCACATTGCCAACAGAACTGTTTACCTGCTGTGCCCATTGTCAAAGTTTCCTCTGTGTCTTCTAAGCCCTCTCTTCCTGTTGTATATCAATCCTTTTCGGATGTTTTCAATAAGGGCTCCGCTGAGACTCTTCCTCCCCATCGACCCTACGACTGCCCAGTTGAACTCTTGCCTGGTTCCATGCCTCCTCGTGGCCGCACCTACCCTCTGTCTCCTTCTGAAACAGCAGCCATGAAAACCTACATTCAGGAGAATCTTCAGAGAGGGTTCATTCGTCCCTCATCGTCTCCTGCTGGAGCAGGTTTTTTCTTTGTCGAAAAAAAGGATGGCAGTCTGCGGCCCTGCATCGACTATAGAGGGCTGAATAAGATCACTATCAAAAACCGTTACCCTCTCCCCTTAATCTCTGAACTCTTCGATCAGTTGAGAGGCGCTAATCTCTTCACCAAACTTGATCTTCGGGGCGCCTACAACCTCATCCGGATCCGAGAGGGCGATGAATGGAAGACCGCTTTCAACACTCGTGACGGGCATTATGAGTACCTAGTAATGCCATTTGGTCTATGTAACGCCCCTGCGGTCTTCCAGGAGTTCGTAAATGACGTCTTCAGAGATTTATTGGGGCAATGTGTAGTCGTTTACCTGGATGATATCCTCATTTTCTCCAAAGATCTTCAGGAACACCGTTGTCAGGTGAAGGAAGTTCTTCTTCGTCTTAGAAAGAATAATCTCTTCGCCAAGTTGGAGAAATGTTCCTTCGAGGTGTCTTCCATTCCTTTCCTTGGGTATATAATCTCACAACAGGGGTTCAAGATGGATCCAGCGAAGGTTACTGCAATTCTTGATTGGCCTCTACCCACCAGCGTCAAGGCTATTCAAAGGTTTATCGGCTTTGCCAATTATTATAGGCAGTTCATTAAAGGCTTTTCCTCCAAGATTTCTCCTATTCTTGCTCTCATTCGCAAAGGGGGCAAACCTCAGCACTGGCCCCCTCTAGCTGTGGAAGCCTTTGAAACATTGAAAGAGGCCTTTTCTGCTGCACCGATCCTGAGACACCCCGAACCCCTTCTGCCCTTTTTCCTTGAAGTGGACGCCTCTGATGTGGGAGCTGGAGCCGTTTTATCTCAAAGGTCTTCTTCGGATGGGAAGTTACATCCGTGTGCATTCTTCTCCAAAAAATTCTCTTCTTCCGAGCAGAATTACGACGTTGGGAATCGCGAACTGCTCGCGGTCAAATTGGCCCTGGAGGAGTGGAGGCATCTTCTTGAGGGATCTTCTATTCCTGTGACCATCTTTACAGACCACAAGAACCTTGAATTTATCCAGTCCCTGAAACGTTTAAATCCTCGTCAAGCCAGATGGTCTTTATTTTTCTCCCGTTTTAATTTTATCATCACCTTTCGTCCTGGCTCAAGAAATAGAAAGGCGGATGCGCTGTCCAGGAGTTTTGTTCCCGAGATTTCTTATTCTGAAGATCCCGAACCTATAGTGCCTCCTTCCAAGATTGTGGCTGCCTTGTTTCCCTCCTTGGCTTCTGAACTTCTTTCTGCCCAGGCCTCTGCTCCTGATAACATTCCCTTGGGGGTCGCTTTTGTTCCACCTGAGTGTCGCCAGGCCATCCTTTCTCAAACTCACAATTCCAAACAAGCTGGTCACCCGGGGATTGAGAAGACCACTGAACTCCTGTCACGCTTGGTGTGGTGGCCATCGATGAGAAAGGACGTTAAAGACTTTATTTCTTCCTGTGCTACCTGTGCTGTCTCTAAAGCTAGTCATTCTTCTCCCAAAGGTCTTCTACTGCCGTTGCCCATCCCTTCTCGCCCTTGGACTCATGTGGCAATGGATTTCATTGTCGATTTGCCCTTATCCTCCGGTAGGGATGTAGCGAACTGTTCGCCGGCGAACTAGTTCGCGCGAACTTCGACTGTTCGCGTCCGCCGAATGTTCGCGAACGTCGCGCGACGTTCGCCAATACGAGTTCGCGTTCGATTCGAACAAAAATCGTTCGACCATTCGACCATTCGATTCCTTCGACCGCTAAAATCGAAGGATTTTCGTTCGAATCGAACGATCGAAGCCATTCGATCGAATGAAATCATTCGATCGAATGGCTTCGATCGTTCGATTCGAACGAAAATCCTTCGATCGAACGATTAAAATCCTTCGATCGTTCGAATCGAACGATTTTGCGGATGTTCGAAGTTCGCGAACTGTTCGCGAACTGTTCGCATTTTTGCCGGTGTTCGCGAACGGCGTTCGCGAACACATAAACGGCAGTTCGCTACATCCCTATCCTCCGGCCACACTGTGATCTGGGTGGTGATTGACAGGTTTAGTAAGATGGCCCATTTTACTCCTCTTCGGAAATTGCCTTCTGCCTCTGAACTTTCTGAACTTTTTATTAAACATATTTTTCGTCTGCATGGTTTTCCTGCTGAGATTGTTTCGGATCGAGGATCTCAATTTATATCCAAGTTCTGGAGGTCGCTATGCAAGGCCCTTAATATTTCTCTCCAATTTTCCTCTGCTTACCACCCACAATCCAATGGTGCTGCTGAACGGGTCAACCAGGCTTTGGAGCAGTTTCTGCGCTGTCACGTGTCTCTGTGCCAGGACGATTGGTCAGATCTTCTTCCTTGGGCTGAGTTCGCTCACAATAATGCGCTACATTCCTCTTCTCTAAAGTCTCCCTTCTTCTGTGTTTATGGTCAGAATCCGTTGGCCTTCCCTCAAGATCTTCTTCTCACCAACGTTCCTGCGGCCAACGACCAAGCTGCTCACATGTTGGCTATCTGGGAGGCCACTGCCTCTAATTTGGAGAAGAGTTCCCTGGCTCAGAAGAGATTTGCCGATAAGAGAAGAGTTCCTGCCCCTCCATATTCTCCTGGTGACAAAGTTTTTCTTTCTACCCGCAATATTCGTCTGAAAATCCCTACTCCCAAACTTGGTCCTAAGTTCATCGGTCCTTATCCTGTTGTCGAAGTCATCAACCCTGTGGCGGTCCGCCTTCAACTTCCTCCGGAGATGCGGATTCCAAATGTCTTTCATGTCTCGTTACTTAAGCCTGCTGTGTCTTGTCCTTCTTCTTCTTCCCCAGCTCCTGT
The DNA here is from genome assembly GCA_038501925.1 of Xenopus petersii. Classification (NCBI taxonomy): domain Eukaryota; kingdom Metazoa; phylum Chordata; class Amphibia; order Anura; family Pipidae; genus Xenopus; species Xenopus petersii. Next base: position 137,043,382 of record CM076682.1, read on the forward strand.
CCTGGTTGATGGTCACCAGGAATTCGAAGTCAAGAGGATTTTGGACACTCGTTTTTCCAGGGGTACTCTTCAGTATCTCATCGAGTGGAAAGGGTTTGGGCCGGAAGAGTGCTCCTGGGTGAGGAACTCGGACGTCCATGCGCCTGCCTTGGTCCGTAAGTTCCACAGACTTTTCCCTTCCTCTCCTAGTCTTGGTGGTCCTGAGGCCCCCCCTAAGGAGGGGGGTACTGTAATGGATTCCAACTTACCCTCCGAAGATGGCGTCCAAGATGGCGACCTCCTGTCTCACCGCATGGTTCCTGATGGGCGCAGCTCTATGGTGTCATCATCTTCCTGCTCCCGGATTGGCCGCCGGCGACGGAATGGACGCCGGCGTCAGAATGGGCGCCGGCGTCAAGACGTCAGCGTGGGGACGCTGGCGTCTGCGTCTGACGCAAGCACGTCAGCGTCTGACGCCAGTGCGTCAATTTTGGCGCCAAACTCAGAGACTATTTAAACCTCTCTCCCCTTCCAGTCTTTGCCCAACTATAGGTTCCTGATTCGTCTGTTCCTGGGTGTGACGTATATTGCTTTGATTCTTGTGTACCGACTTCTGCCTGTTATTACGATTCCTGTTGTCTGCTGCCTGGTCTGATCCATTGCCTGTACCTTGACTATTCTTTCGATAAACCCTCTTGTACCTCGAACTTGGTTTGGTCTCCTCTTTGGTCTACACTATTACTGCGCCTTCGGGCCCATTACACAAATCATCATCAACTCTCCATTTAAATGAGACATGAGTGCCTTAAACACTGAAAACACTGAAAAACTCTGAATGACCTATATAAACCGTGACACAGTCTTCAACAACTGTTAATGGTAAAATACAAAGGAAACCGAGCTTGAATTTACTAATCACGCAGAGTTTTATGCTGAAAAAAGCTTGGCAATCTTCATGAGTTCGGCTCTTGTAATGTTACAAATGACCATTTGGGCAAACTTACGAAAATGTAATTTTTTTTTTACTTCTAATAAATATTTCATGCTTCTTATTTAGTAGATTAGCCTTGGTTGCAAAACCTGCCTGGCAGGACCCGCTATAGTCAGTGGCGTAACAATGTTGCAATGCTCCCCTGCAATTCTTCAGAGGGGCCCATTGCACACTCCAAACTACCTGCCCACCCCCTTGCATGCTTGCTTGTGCACATGAGAGCAAGCTTCTAACCACCAGCATCCAGTTACACTACTGTCTATAGCCTTACCTAGGCTACTTTGGATGCAGGTAGGGGTTTCCAACTGAAAGATTTCTTATGACCTATATATGACCCAATATGTTATATACAGCTCCCCAGAGACATCTATTATTGAGTTTTTTTGGGGGTTTTTTGCTATGTTCTCTTGACCACTGGAACACTAACTAATAACTATCCTCTCCAGCCCTTTGCAAACAAAATTGCAGTAACAAAGTAGTTTTGAGTGAAACTGCTTTGGAGTCAATGGGTGTTATTGTCGCACCAAATGCACAAAATGCATTTGAATCAATGTTTTTGTTTAAAGTGGACCTGTCACCCAGACATAAAAATCTGTATACTAAAAGTCATTTTCAAATTAAAAATGAAATACAATTTCTATTTTTTATTAAAGCATTCATAGCTGTTGTAAGCTCTTTTAAACATCTGAGCTGTCAATCAAATATTGTCTGCCCCTCCTCTATGCCTTGGGCATAGAGGCGGGGCAGGCAATTACTTTCACTTTCCATTCAGCACATTCCCCCGTTCTCTTTACCATTTAATTGTGCAGCCAGTGCATGGGGATGGACAGGGGGTACCCCATTCTGGTGCACAAACAAGATTCTGAGATGATACAAGGCTTTCCTTAAAAACAGTGTCCACAAAATGGCTGCTGCCTGCTTGCTATCATTTTGAATTCCCAGACTGAAGGAAACAAGATTCAAATAATTTATATAGTGTAATTAAAGTTAATTTTGCTTGACTAATGTGAAAAAATAGAATTTTGAATAATTTTTTTGGGTGACGGGTCTCCTTTAACTGAGTTTTTCTGTCAAATCAAAGCACATGGCAAAATTCTAGCGTTCACAGACACATTCAACACTGTGAAAGCTGAAAAAAATAGCTCATCCTCACCCTGCGTTTCAGAAATTTTACAGTAGTTTTGAACCATTGGTGAACTAGAAAGAGAACATTTCAATTCTGAATGTTCCATTAACCCATCTCTCTTCTAGGGGAAGCAAATGTATTTTGTTAAGCCTTTTTGTGATAAATGAACTGATTATACAATCACAAGTGTAAGCGAGTCATGTGACAACAACTACATCACTACAAGCACCGATTATAAGTGATGACATCCCTAAGCACCATTTAGAAGGATATACAGTAATTTATAGGAAATGCATGGCTCCCGTGTATTATATTGATATAATCTTCAGTTTTGCCATTTCCTATTTTAGAATATGCCACGTCAGACACATATGTCTCAAGATGTACCACTGCAAAAACCAGCGGAGCTTCTGCCACTTCCAACTTACCCCTGTATCTCCAATCCACCTGCCCAACTGCCCCCTAACTTGACCTTGCTCAGTGCGCAATGTCACCCACACTTCTGGAGGCCCCTCCACCCATAGGGCCATTGCATTCTTTTCCCACCAGCATGCGCAATATACAGTAATTGTGGGGCAGGAACAGCTCATTACACCTCGGTTGAGCCTTCTTGGCTTTATATGGTCACATAACTCCTACTGTTATAAATTACAGTAGGCAATGCATTGTGCACCATATATCCATAGACAGCAATATGTGTTCATTTCTTGGGCCAAATAACTTTCATGCATGTTATTATGCTTTCAGTCAGGAACCAAAGTTCATTTACTGTGTATATAGAAGAAATTGTGCAAAAAAAAAAAAAAGCAAAACTATGTTTGGTTGACAAATATTAACTGACATATTACCTGCCTTATTAGTCACTGCAGGGGGAGAAGCCTCCAATCAGCAGCTCCTGTTCTGAAGTGCCCGTTCTCCTTATTATAGGCAATCACTTTAAACTGCTGATTTAGAGAAAAGTCACCCTTGAGTGAACGTCCTCAGTAATTATCCATTAACCTTATAAATTGCTGATTATGTATCTGCTCTTTGATAATCAGTTTTCATAGTTTATTTATGAATCTACATAACGATCTGCGGTGTAAGGAGAACAAATAAACAGAAATAGAGAAATACAAATCGACAGCTGCTCCTGTCTCTGAGAATTTGCTGTCTGGAGGAGGTATGTCGAAATATCCCTGGCTCCAGGAATGAATGGATTGAGTGGAATAAATAAAATGCTATTTATTTCATGGGTTATGCACAGTTGGTTGTTTATAGGCTTTTTAGCACCTATACGTATATGAACCTTTAAAGGGGCTGGTCACCTTTGAGTAAACATTAAATGTAGGGATGCACCGAATCCACTTTTTTGGATTCGGCCGAACCCCCGAATCCTTCACGAAGGATTCGGCCGAATACCGAACCGAATCCGAACCCTAATTTGCATATGCAAATTAGGGGTGGGAAGGGGAAAACATTTTTTACTTCCTTGTTTTCTGACAAAAAGTCACGCAATTTCCCTCCCTGCCCCTAATTTGCATATGCAAATTAGGATTCGGATTCGGTTCGGCCGGGCAGAAGGATTCGGCCGAATCCGAATCCTGCTGAAAAAGGCCGAATCCTGGCCGAATCCCGAACCGAATCCTGGATTCGGTGCATCCCTAATTAAATGTGATGTAGAGAGGGATATTCTGAGACAATTTGCAATTGGTTTTCATTTTTTATTATATTTGAGTTATTTAGCAAGCTATCCAGCTTGCAATTTCAGCAATCTGTTTGCCATTTGTTTTAAGATGGAGTCATTGATCAGCGTTTGAAAGCTGGAAAGAGTCAGAAGAAGAAGAAGGCAAATAATTCGAAAAACTATAAAAAAAAGGAAAAATGAAGACCAATAGAAAAGTGAAATCTCAGATCAAATCGTCTGCAGGTTACTGGTTCATGTTTCCATGTCAATATGTCTGTGATGAATGGCAAATGTTACTTCGATTTGGTCAATGAGGTTGTTTAAATACAAAGATGTTCAGAAATGTAGCGCTCTGACACTGACCATGTCATTCATTTGCTGTGCATTCATTAACCTTTTATATCTGTCCATAAATCATTTCTTTCTGTTATGAGCTGCAACTCTTCATCTTGCTCACGCTCTTACTGTCCATATCATCTGCATTACAAATGAATGGGCGAAAAATGCTAAGATCAGATGTAACCGATATATGATTCATTGGACTGAATGGAAACAGAAAGTATTCAGATTTGCCACATGGGCGCAGTCTTCCCCAGATCCAGAAATGGGAAGGATCCCAATTTTATTTAAGATAACTGTTGAATAGTATATATATAGTAATAATATTACGGAAAGGCTCTCTCCCATAGACTCCATTTTAATCAAATAACTAGGGATGCACCGAATCCACTTTTTTGGATTCGGCCGAACCCCCGAATCCTTCGTGAAAGATTCGGCCGAATACCGAACCGAATCCGAACCCTAATTTGCATATGCAAATTAGGGGCGGGAAGGGGAAAACATTTTTTACTTCCTTGTTCTCTGACAAAAAGTCACGCAATTTCCCTCCCCGCTCCTAATTTGCATAAGCAAATTAGGATTCGGATTCGGTTCGGCCGGGTAGAAGGATTCGGCCGAATCCTGCTGAAAAAGGCCGAATCCTGCCCGAATCCTGGATTCGGTGCATCCCTACAAATAACTCAAATTTTTAAAAATTATTTTTTTCTCTGTAATAATAAAACTGTACCTTGGACTTGAATTGGTAAATTTCAGCTTAGTGCTTCTGATTTTGAATTATTGACAGAAAGGCCTGAAATCTGGGCAAACTGATGTAGCAGATTTGTTAAGTGGGGTAAAGAGGTAAGGGGTTTAGTAAGTGTAAGGAAAGCATTGTCTGCAAAAAAGCAGGCTTTATAATGCTTTCCAGAGAGAGGCATTCCATGTATTTGGGGGTGACGATTGATAAGTCTGGCTAAAGGCTCTATAGCTAGAGCAAAGAGCACGGGCAACAAGGGGCAGCCTTGTCTCATCTCTAGGTTTATATTAGGAGAAGCAAAAGGGCCCCATTTAATGTATGCTTCCCCATAGGCTAACATTGAGTTCGGTAGCTTTTAGATGGCGAACTAGGGGGTCGAAGTTTTTTCTTAAAGAGACAGTACTTCGACTATCGAATGGTCGAATGGTCGAACGATTTTTAGTTTTAATCCGTCGATTCGAAGTCGTAGTCGTAGTCAAAGGTCGTAGTAGCCCATTCGATTGTCGAAGTAGCCCAAAAAATACTTCGAAATTCGAAGTTTTTTTACTTCGAATCCTTCACTCCAAGTTAGTGAATTGGCCCCTAAGTGTTGTAGTATTTCTGGTCAGGTGATCTCTGAGGCAGCACAGATAGAGTCACGAAATGGTGGTTCAAGGCAAGAGATGTAAAAGGGCAATACTGTATTTATGTAAATATATATTCCAGTTTGGTAAGATTCTTTAATATGTCATTCAATTTGATATAAACTATCTGTTGCTTAAGTATTCATTTTGGGGGTATAGTTTTCCTTTAAGGGGCTTAAGAAAGGGAGAGGTGTACTGCTGCACGTTTTCTTAAACTCTACACTATTGCATAAACACCAAACTCAGCATGCATTTTATCTTCATAATATTTAGGATATCGCCAGGACTGTCATATTTTTTTTAATTGAATCATTTATTTTACCTGTCATTTGTCCGGTTATTGAAGCCATTTATCATATGTTAGTGCTGCCTCCTCATTTAGAATCCTGTCACTTTTCCAGGATTTGGCTAGCACTTTTTCACGTTCAGTAACTCTTGCTCATTCCATGGAATCAGCTTTCCTTGCAAGAGCCATACTGAAAACATTCAGGCTGCTGTGGGAACCCTGGGGTGCCACCTTGAGGTGGTGGTAGCTCCGAGCATAAAAAAATAGATGCACTTGGCCACAATTCACATCGAGATGTGGGGCTGACTGAGTGGAGCTGAGTGTATCTCTGCACACATGCGAAGAGCAGCTTTGGAGCCAAGTACAGATATAGGATTCATATCCTTTATCCAGAAACTCCAAATTACGGAAGGCCATCTCCCATAGACTAAATTTTAAGCAAGTAATTCTAATTTTTCTTTAAAATGAAACAGTACCTTGTACTTGATGGTAACTCAGCTACATGAACCCATGGCCAGTGAAAAATTACGCTCATCCCTAATAAAAATGCTAATACAGGTATAGGATCCATTATCCAAAGACCTGTTGTCCAGAAAGCTCTGAATTATGGAAAGGCTGTCTACCATAGACTCCATTTTATCCAAATAATCAAAATGCTTTTAAAATCATTTCCTTTTTCTCTGTAATAATAAAGCAGTACCTTGTACTTGATCCCAACTAAGATATAATCAATCCTTGTTGGAAGCAAAACCATCCTATTGGGTTTAATTAATGTTTACATGATTTTTACCAAATTAATGTATGGAGATCCAAATTACAGAAAGGTCCCATGCATTCTGGATAATAGATCCTATTCCTATACCTTTAATGAATAGTACCAATTCTCAAGATTGTGCCCATCTTGTGCTTTCATTTCTCTTCATAAATGAGCCCTATAATGTTTTCAATGCATTTGTATTGGAGGTAGCGCCTGGCAGTTAGGGACATTCTAACCATTGGAGTTTTCTGCCTGAGAACAGTGGCCTTCCTAATTTTAGGTTATAGGCCTGAACTGATTCAGTTGCATCCATAATGTCCTAGGCAAACTGGCCAGCCACAGCGCTCCCGTATCCCCCCCCTAGTGATGGGCGAATAAATTTGGCTTGCACAAATTTGCGAATCTCCCGTGAAAATTCAATCCAGTCAATAAAATTCTGGATCTTTCTGAAAAGTTGCTTGTGTCAAAATCACCATGCGTCAACACTATTCGGACGCCCATTGACTTTAATGCCAACGCCAAAATTGATGCGAGTGACTTTTTCTGCAATTTCTGTAATTTTCATGTTTTATTCGCGAACATTTTCCTGATTTTTTCGTGGAATGTTTAGATTTTCACGATTTTTCGTGAATCTCTCCAATTTTCACGTTTTTATGAGAATTTTTCTTGGTTTGCTAATTTTGCAGGAGATTTGCAAATTTTTCTGCAAAACTGGAGAAATTCGCCCATCACTACCCCCCACCCCTGAACAAATGCTTGTCTTGTTAATAGGGGTGGTGAGGGGAGAAGAGTCCGGGGTAGGTTACATATGAGGTAAGTGCCTGGCACCCCCACCATTGCTCCCTAGGCACGTGTCTCTTTTTCCAAGTCCCGGCCCTGCTTATCCGTGCAATGCCTCCATCTAATGGTTTCCAAGAGACACAACACAGGGGGATTAACTAGAGATACACAATTATAACAGATAAAGCAATATATATATATGTATGTATATATATATGACATTCAGCATTACACAGGTTAAAAAAAAACATAGAACATAACTTATACAACTAACAATGAACATATACTCATAGTGATCACAGTCAATGTTCGTATCTAAGTGAAACCAACTGTAAGATCACCTTCTGGGCTGGGCACAACCATGTATGAGAGATCCCACTCCTGCCTCAGCTTCATGTTTGCCAGTTCTGTGGATATACCTCCAGAAAGCTGACAGTTAATATAAAAGAAATCCGTGTGAGTCATATTGCATTTCTAATATGTTCAGACAGTGGGAGAAGGGGATACATCTGTACAACATATGGGAGCCACTGATATTACACTTCTGACAGCTGAACATGCTGTTTGCTTGTTTTTCTTGTCTTTCTTATGCTAAACAATCTGACCTGACGGGAGTGCATGTAACATAAGGGTTTGAGAGTTACACAAGAAATTCTTGTTGCAAAGTGCATGTTACTATCAGTCTTATTATGTTGACTATGAACATAAAGTGTATTTTCTCTATGGTATAGCTAATGTAAAGATTATTTTTCCTCCGCTGTAAGGGCATGAATGTGATTCTTTCATTAATGTTTAGTGAAAACAGTATTTTATATGAATAGACAATCTTGAGGATCAAAAATTAGTGGGCTCATTTATGTCCACAAGTCAGTGTGCAAAGTGCAAGCAATGGGAACGAAGTGCACTTTGCACATTGCTTTTCCATGTTGCAGTAGAGCTGCAGGTCATTGCACAAGTAACATGCAACTTAATAGTTAGACTGAAAGTTATTTTTACAGCTAACAGGGCCGTATTTATATGTACTTAACTGTAGGCCTGAGCTTAGGGCAGCAACTTTAAAGGTTGGCCCTTGGGCAGTCCTGGACCGGCATTCTGTGGGTTCTGGCAAATGCCAGAGGGGCTGCCATAAGATGCCATAGAAAGTCACTTAGTGGGTGAGTGGGAGCTGATTAGGCCTTTCTATACTTGGAATGCCAGGGCCTATTTTGACTCCCGGTCCAGACCTGTCCTTATATATATATATATACCTATATAACAAATCATATTTTTGGGGGATGTAAAAAATCTCCCCAGCCTCATAAGTAAATCTGGTGACTAAGCCAGCTTGTGACACCATGGGGGGAGGTTCTGATGTCTGGTGCACCCGACCTAAATACAGCTCTGCAACTAAGAAAATAAGTTGAAATGAGAAGTATATTATTAAAATAAACAATCTTAACCCTATTCATGGAACCTAAAAACAAATGCAAACTTTTCTAGCAACTAGTCATGGGCAAGCTGACCCAATTCGCTTTGCTGAAAATTCCTGAAACCATGGGGCACATTTATCAAGTGTCGATTATTGAGGGTTAATAAACCCTCGAATTTGACCCTCAAATTTAAATCCTTCGAATATCGAATTCGAAAGATTTAGCGCAAATCCTTCTATCGATCGATCAAAGTAAAAATCCTTCAATCAAACGATAAAATCCTTTGAATCGAACAATTCGAACGATTTTAAGCATCGATCTAGGATTTTTCTTTGATGAAAAAAAGGTTAGGAAAGTGCTGGGGAAGGTCCCCATAGGCTAACATTGTACCTCAGTAGGTTTAAACTGCCAAAGTATGTAGTCAAAGTATTTTTTAAAGAGACAGTACTTTGACGAATAGTCGAACGATTTTTAGTTTGAATCGTTCGAATCGAAGTCGAAGGTCGTAGTAGCCTATTCGATGGTCGAAGTACCCAAAAAAATACTTCGAAATTCAAAGTTTTTTTCATTCTAATCCTTCACTCGAGCTTAGTAAATGTGCCCCCATGTACTGGTCTATAGGTGACAGCATTTTTTTGATGTGAGAGGCGGTGCGGCAAATTATTTTTTGACGTGCAACAATACCAAATGCACTGGAGTAGATGGGCCTTTTTTTCTCACATTTTCTTCCCTGCATGAAATGCATTGGAGTCGATGGAAATTTTTTCTGTGTGTTATTTATTTGCGGAAAATAACACAATATTTTTTTCCCAGTGAAACAAAACACAAATTTTAGCACATATTGGAATTTTTCATATTTGTGAAACCGTGGGTTTTGCTGCAAAACTGTAACGGGAGAAATATTTGCTCATTCCAACATATGAGATTAAATTATCCCTAATAATATGAAATGCCTGAAAAATTAAAATTTTGCACTTTGTACAAAACGTGAGAAAGAGATTCCTCGCACATGAGAAAACTCAGAACTTACATAGAAATTCCAGATGATGCAGAAAGCCCATACATACCCTCACACACATTCACACTGTGTATTGCCCCTTTTTCTTACACCCAATATCTACCTTTTTAAAAATTGCTGCAGCATAGAGGGCTGAAACCATTCAACCAATAAACTCTTTCCTTAAAGCAGTGTATGAAACGGGATAAAGGATTGTTACAGCGTATTAGTTATTAATTTGATTTATAATGGGACCCTGAATTGTCTTGTTTCTCATGTCAGCTGTGAATGTCACTTTTAAAAAAAATATAGCTCCGATTATTATCATTCATATGACCAGCTTTCATATTCATAGGAAGTCCATCACTTTTTACAGGTTTAATGCATCCAAGAAGCAGCAGACCATCCAGTGCATAATGGAAATGTATAATATCTTCAGGATGTGGTTCCGTGGCAGTGATCCTGCTGACTAATTAATAGTTTGGCATCAGAACTCAATTACTGAGCTTTTGTCAGACCAAATACAATTTAGCAGAAATGTCCATGTTTTGTAATTATCTTATTAAATACTTACTTTGTGATAAGAGAATCTTGAGCTTCTTACAGCTGGATGGAAGTTTGGTCAAGCTTGGTTTAATAAAAATATAAGATAAATTTGCGATTTAGTAAATAACCCCCTTCATGTAATCCTGCCAATAGAACTGTTTATAAGGTTCCAGATGTTTCTGGCAAAGTTGGTTGGAAGCGAAGATGCGGTCAAAGTAGTAATGTCATTGAATTAATAAATATAGTATCAATGACATTCAAACAGCTTGAATAACTTTTCTTCCTTTGGCAAGGTGAGTAAATCCAGGCTATTTACAAGATGCATCAAAGTAATATCAGATTGACATATATCTGGGGCACAAGCTGACCACTTCCCAACAACAGTCACTGCCCTGACCAAGGTCTTAAATGATTGTTGGCCATACATATTCCATGGGATTGCAGTTAGGAAACTTTGTCAGGAGACCAAAGTGCCTTGCAGCTGTAATACTAACAAAATATATAAGATTTTACATTTTTGAACTGTTGTGTTGGAATTTTTGTGCTGAGAGGACAATTTTGCTGTTATGGTGCTGTTATGTTATGCCGTTATGGTGACTTCCTACACAGGACAATTGATTTTTTTTGTATTCTAGGAAATTATGTTTCACTATAAAGTGTTTTGGTTGGTGTGAATTTATTAGCACAATAGCTGATGTCCCGGTGCTCTACTTCACATGTGAATGGCTACATTATAACATCCAGATTGTGCTAAAATTCATGCTTACAAAGGGCCTGAAGTGATCCTACAATGGACAAAGTCCTATGTATTGTTGAAAACGATGTAATAAGAATAGGGCCTTATTGCTTACAGCAGTGCTGTCCAACTGGTAGCCCGTAGGCTAAGCAACCCCCCGCTTGTGTGGCCCCCATGTGAAAGTCTGCCTGTAGTGTCTGCCTACCTTTGTGCAAATTTTAAGGTATCACTACTGAGATTAACGGACCCCTGCATTGTTTACCTCACCTCAAATTCAGACAGTACACTGTTGCATTATTCACACCTGTTCATACATGTAATGCCCTGGACTGTTCACATCTCATACAACTGAAACTGCCTACATTGTTCACCTGTTCACACCTCATACAAACTGCTGGAGGGACACACGCATTGAGTCACTGTATGTAGCACAGTATAAACTGTTCATCTTAGAGTGGTCCTGATGGGTTTGCCTGTCTCCTGCAGTATTCTGCCTTCCTTATGCTCCATGTGTGTGCGCCATACTCTGTGTGCCCTATGTTCTCTGTGAGCGTCTTACTTTGCCCTCCCTATGCTCTCTGTGTGTGCCATACTCTACCTGCCCTATGCTGCTTGTGGGAGGTGAGCCTGGTTGAGGTTTGTTAGCATCTGAAAATTGTTGTTATGGGCCCCTAAGGTGTTTAATCATGTGCTGTAGATTGTTGTGCTATAAACAGGGGAGGGAGACATATGAATGTAAGGGTATGTCTTAAAAAAATACTTTTTTTGATGAGTGATATCCCTAGAGTGAGCAACAGACAGGGAGTGGTCAACACTGGGCCTCCACCACGTAGGTCAGAAAAAATTCTGGCCCTCTTTACCATAGAAGTTGGACAGCACTGGCTTAGAGTATTGGTTGGCCAAAAACGACTGCACTTAGGGGCAAATTCACTAAGATTCGTAGTTGCACCAGCGTCCGCTTCACCGCACTTCGCCAGGCATATTTTCGCCAGCGCTACTCAAATTCACTAAAATCCGAAGTTGCACTCAGGGGAAGCGTAAAGGTTGCACTAGCGTTAATTCGCCAAGCAAAGCGAAGTTACGCTAGCGATGCTTAATTTGCATATGGCGCCAAATTGAAGTTACAATGGCGGTATATGTAGCATCACTACACAAGCCTGGGAAACCTTCAAAACAGCAAATTACATTTTTATTTTGCCCTACACATGTGCCCACTGTATAGTTAAGGTGTCATGAGTTAGGAAATGTAGGGGGGAAGGAGGGTAGCCCCAAAAAAAAATTTGATCTTTTTCAGCCTATCACCCATAAAAAAAGAAAAAACGCCAGCGTTTTTTGGGAATTAGAAAAATTTGTAACTTTTTTTGAAGCAATCCCTATCTACTCTATTGCACTTTGCCTGGTCTGAGGTGGCGAAGGAATTCTGGCGTAAAAGGTAGCGTTCAGAAAAATGCGCACGTCAGTGAATTTGCGTAGTTATGTCCGTTGCGCAAATTGGCCAGGCGTAAGGGTGCGAAGTAACACTATCGCATTTACACCAGTGTCCGTTAAGGAATGGGCGAATTAACGAAAATGCTCTACGCGCTTCGTCCTTTAGTGAATTTGCCCCATAGTGCTTTAAGGTAATCAGTGGAGTAACTTTGTCTCCTTTCCCCCGCCTGCGAAATATGTGCACATAGAAAATCCACTTACATTCAGAAAGTGACATCATTCTATCACAGCTTATACGGTCTTGGGTGTGATTGCACTCCCAGTAGTTTTAAAGCCCCCGCCCCTTCCATGGTGCTGCAATAACCTGTGTCCCACCTGTTTAAAGAAAAAGTATTTAAATGAGAACAAAAGGGTTAATCATGGAAGGGTGCTAATTTGTTAGGTACTTCCAAGTACCCCCTTTTAATACCGGTTCCCAAAAGGTTAAATATTTCCTTCAGTTCTCTTCCTTGTTGGACACTTATATCCAATTGTCAAAAAAATCATTAAAGGAAAAAAATATGCCTAGTGAGAACAAATTTTCATTCGCTTGAATTAGCATTTCTTACATGTGCATTTTGCAATCCTACAGCAGAATTGACTTCTCTGCCATGGAAAAAAGATGCAGTGTACGTAATCAAGCCTTCTTATTATCATTATTATCATTACCTTGTGACACAAATGCACAATAATAAGAGCCTAGTGAAGAGTCTTACCCTACAAAAGCTGATACAGTATTTCAATCTTTGTTTTGTTAGTTTTTATTTCATTTATGACTAACACTCCCATATGGAAAAAAATATATATATAGTTATGCTTTATATTTTCATTTCTGCGTTACCAATACTTTTACACTTTCCACATGCTATGTTGCTATGTTGGGGCTAGATGGCGATATTGTGCAAACATTTTTTCCATATACCTTGAGAGTATACACTCCGTTTATAATGTTTGTTCATGTGCTTTAATGTCTGAGGTAGGTACATCATTGGGACCAAAATGCTGCATTTTACAATTTAACACAAGACTGATGTGCAGCAGCATCGTGTTTCTGTATTAAAGAATAACAGGCAGCTGTGTTAGCCTTTACTAGTCATTTATAAAATCGTCATCTTTCTATGTATGCAGCTATGTATGTATAACTTTATTTATAAAGAGCTGTAAGGATATGCAGTGCTCTACAATATATAAAAGCACATACAGAGAGGACAAGTAACATAATGAATTCAGTCGATTTCTCTCTCTCTCTCTCTCTCTCTCTCTCTCTCTCTCTCTCTCTCTCTCTCTCTCTCTCTCTCTCTCTCTCTCCCTCTCTCTCTCTCTCTCTCTCTCTCTCTATACAAGTATGGGACCTGTTTTCCAGAATGCCCAGGACCTGGGGTTTTCCGTATAACGGATCTTTCAGTAATTTGGATTTTCATACCTTAATTCTACTAGAAAATCATGTAAATATTAAATAAATCCAATAATCTGGTTTTGATTCCAATATGGATTAATTTCATCGTAGTTTGGATCAAGTACAAGGTACTGATTTATTATTACAGAGAATTTTTTTTTTACAATTTGGATTATTTTATTAGAATGGAGTCTATGGGACATGGTCTTTCTGGATCTTTCTGGATAACGTGTTTCCGGATAATGGATCCCATACCTGTATCTATACTTAAGCTTAGTAGTAGCTGCATAAATATCATATATGTAAATGGATTTATGTAGGCAAAAAAAAGATACATTGTGCAAAATAGGCATCACGTTTTTTTTACTTTGTAAATGGCCCAAGCACAATGTGCATTTAGCATCTACAGTTGCAACTCTGCAATCCCAGATGAGTGTGCAAAGACATGCGCCTTTCATTACATACTGTACATATATCATACCTCCCCACTGTCCCTTTTTGAGCGGGACAGTCCCAATTTTGACAGCTCAACCCGCATGTCCCAACTTTCTCTTTGATCTCCTGCACTGAACAGCCAGAAAAAGATACAATGTTTCCAACTTAATTGGCTTAGAGAGCCCAGAATAGATACTTAGATACTTTTGTAACAATATAAGATAAGCAGGTCTCTTGGGAGAACTTATACTCACAGTTTAAAGGGCAATTCACCTTCATTAGCAAAACTGTAATGACACATAAAAACCACAGAAATGTGTTCAAACTTTCATAACCTGCCAAATTTTGTATAATGGACATGATAATTGGGACTGAGGCCATAAAAATGGAGCGTGGTCAGTGGCAAAAGGTTCTATGTGTCTGCCCTTCTTCATTAAGCTGTCAGCATTGGTATTGCCATGTTAATGCCCATAGTACAGCTGTCAGGCAATTCCATGGACAGTAGATAGAAATATAACCTGCACTACAATTCTAATAGTCTTATGAATTATAGTTGGAGTTATGTTATCCTCCGTACGCAGAATGCAGGAAGGTGATATAAGAGAACATAGGGATTTCAGGGCAGCCGGCCCCTGTTTATTTTTGTGTAGAACCACAACATTTCTTTATAATATATCGTGCTAGACATTTGTTTAACATCAGACTTGACTCCCCTGCTCAGGGAGTTATAGCTTGCGTGAAGCTTTAAAAAGTCCATACAGATGCTAGAGAGACATTTAAGAGACAGACTTATTACCTACAGCATATTGTTATTGTAAAACAGCCCTTCTGTTATTTGCTTATCAAGTGCAAGAGACACAAATTAAAAGTGGATGCGTTAGATTCTGCATGATGGCATTTATCCAGTGGCAATATCTGTACATTGCCAAGTCTGGCCTGATGCAGCCCTCTTTTATTTATTATTTAAAGCACAGACTTATTGTGCATACAGCAAGCAGAATTAATATGATTTGCATGTTTAATTCATTTAGACTATAATTAAAATGTTGAGATACCGTGTAGCTTGCAATTTGTGAATACCCTAACAATAGAAGTATAGAAGTAATTACTTAAATGTATCTATCAAGGTTATGTTTATGCCTTTTAGCATGACCCTTATATTAATTTCCTATATTGTCTATTAGCTATACTGCGTACTTCTGGATTTGCAAATATGAATCTGCCTCCATTTACTTCCATTTTCATTGATTTTTCATTGTTAGGTTGCCTTATTGGTAAATCTTCTATATATTCAGTCTCTGTATTCATTATTTGCATTGTTTGCAATGTAAAGGTGACCATACACAAGCTGATAAACTATTAATGTCCTCCCAAGCTGATATAAATTCCTGACTCAGCACCTACAGACTGCGTTGGTAGCATAATGGCTCCATGTTGTAGCTCCCATCATTCCCAGCTAAAGTCAGGTGATCCCAGTGGTGGCCAATAACTTGATATGCGTGTCTTCTTTCAACCTAACTTACTATATTATATATAGAGCAACCATTTGGGAATTTTAACCTTGAGAGCAAGTAGATTGCAGATTTTAGTTTCTGTGAAAAATGTATAATACAGCAATAGAATTCTTAATGAATCAGATGAATGTTGAGTGTAGGACTGGCCAGACCAGGGATGACTTTGATGTAGTTGGTCAGCTTAAATATATTGCAATATATGGACAAACAATCCCTGATTTTTGAAAGGGGAGAACATTTTTAGTAGTTTAATGAACTGAATATCTTAATGTCCTAGATACTGTAGATTATAGATAGATGATAGATAGATAGATAGATAGAAAGATAGATAGACAGATGGATAGATAGATAGATAGATAGATAGATAGATAGATAGATAGATAGATAGATAGATAGATAGATAGATAGATAGATAGATAGATAGATAGATAGATAGATAGATGAAATGGGCTGCTGAAAATCTGGGTAGGTTTAAAAATCCAGTTGTATAAGGATAATATTGTTTTATTGATGGAGTGCTCTCCTTAGTTCTGCAGTATGAGTTGATCAGTGAAAAATATGGTGTTGGCCATATCATACCTTGTGGCCTTTAGAGACTGGGTCACTGTTCTAAGTGGGTCAAAGAGGGATGGTGTTACATTGTTACATCTATAGTCAAGTTGGGTTGAAAAAAGTCCATCAAGTTTAACCTCTCCAAATGAACCCCAGTGCACATATATGCACATATTTATAAAGATATATCTATACATTCACATATATAACTATATCTATACCAATATCTATACTAACTAGCTGTAGATCGTAAGATCATAATAGCCTTGGATGTTATGCTTGTTTAAGAAATCATCCAAGCCATTCATACATGAATTAATAGAATCTGCCATCACAACATCACCTGGCAGAACATTCCACAACCTCGCTGTTCTCACCATGAAGAGCCATCTACGCAGCTTTTATTGAAACTTCAGTTTCTCTAGTCTAAAGGGGTGGTGTCTGGTGTGTTCTTTTCTATGGGAAATGTCCTTTAATGTACTTGAACTTGTACCCCAGCCTTGACAGTCTACCCTCATAATTTAAAACCTTCATTCCTTTTACCACTCTAATTGCATGCCTCTGCACTCCCTCCAGCTCATTAATATCCTTCTTAAGGACTGGAGCCCAAAACCACACTGTATAATAAAGGGAAGGCCTTATCAGCAATCTATGAAGAGGCAAAATTTATTTTCATCCCTCAAATGAATGCCCTTTTAATGCAAGACAGTTTATTTGCTTTAGTAGCCACTGAATGACACTGCCTAGAGTTACACAGCTTGTTATCCTCGAAAATCCCCAGATGCTTCCCATTGTGAGACAATGATATAATGTAATCAATGTGGGAAAGCAATGTGATGGCATCAGGATGGACTTTCTTCAGCTTTGTGTTTATTGGGGTGGAGATTGTTTCAGTAACCATGACCTAACCATTGGCTCGTTCATTAACTGTATTTGTGTTGCTAAGTCATGTAATTGTGATATATCGATAGCAGATTGTGCATTTTTACTTTATATAGACTGCACTGATGGCCATGGAGACCTAGTATACAGGAATGCAAGCACTCACTCTGCATGCACAAATATATTTATCTTCTCTACTTGCTTGTCCATAAGTTACTATTTCCTAAACAGGCCTTAGATTTTTTTTCTTTGTGGTTTTCCTGTGGTCAAATAATCATGTTTAATGAAATATTCAGTATTGAAATAGTAACAATTATTGATTATTTTAGATGAAAAAGTCACAGAAGGAAGAGGTATTTTCTCGCAGCAATTCTTCTTTCTGAATGTCAGCAAATGACAATATGATGAATATATAATACTGTTTGTGTAGAGACAAATATGCTGCTATACCGTATACTGATAATGAAAATGAAGCCAGTCCCTAAAGGTATAAATTGCATTGTTTAAGATTAATATGCTGAATGGCAGAATATTTAAATTGCAGCTTACATAGCATCGGATAACTATCAGTTTTTCAATGTTAATCTTAAAACGTTAATTGAATCAGTCCCTGGATTAACATAATTGTTTTTTTTTTAATATATAATTTTCTAAAAAGGCATGCAGCCCTTCTTGATTAAAGGGGAACTGTCACTCTTCCAAAAATCCACTAGAATCCTCCAAGTAAACGTGTTTAAAAAAAATTACAGCTGTTTATGCTTTGAGTTATTTATGAGTTCCTCAACCTAACCTGTTTTTTTCCAGCAGCACCCACACAGACATGCTGTAAGTCACTGACAGATTTCACCTGCTCTAATTGGATGATTCTAACATGACTTGATTTCATACAAATTGTTGAGTTACTATACACTGAAGAAATGACATGTCGTTCTGGTATAGTCATCATTACATTGCATAACTGATCCTTTCCTTCTTTCCCATTTAACTCAGGAATTAAAAAGTCTTAGGGGCACATTTACTATGGGTCAAATAGCGAGGGTTAATTAACCCTTGATACTCGACCATCGAAGTTAAATCCTTCGACTTTGAATATGGAAGTCGAAGGATTAACCGCAATTTGTTCAATTGAATGATCAAAGGAAAAATCGTTCGATCAAAGGATTAAATCCTTCTAATCAAACGATTCGAAGGATTTTAATCCATCGATCGAATGATTTTTCTTCGATCAGAAATTGCTAGAAAGCCTATGGGGACCTTCCCCATAGGGTAACATTGGTGCTCGGTAGGTTTTAGGTGGCGAAGTAGGTGGTCAAAGTTTTTTTTAGAGACAGTAATTCGACTGTCGAATGGTCGAATAGTCAAACGATTTTTAGTTCGAATCGTTCCATACAAAGTCATAGTCGAAGGTCGAAGTAGCCAATTCGATGGTCGAAGTAGCCAAAAAAATACTTCGAAATTCAACGTTTTTTTTCATTCTAATCCTTCACTCGAGCTAAGTAAATGTGCCCCTTATTGTTACTTTCACTCATTGTTGTAACATGGGTAAAAAATTGCCTTGGTGCAGTAACCCCTAGTAACAATTAAGGCGTTAGCTCTCATTGAAATATATCATATATCTTTATGTGTTGTTGGACTGTTGCCCATGTTGCTATACTAAACCCTATAAATACTATAGAAACAAATAAAAACACACGTCGGTGCAATATCCAGAAATGAATCTCTGGAGATGCATATGTCATCCTATGTAATATTTGTACTTTGTTTTCATTGGCAAGGGTGCCAATTTATTATTATTTGTTTCTTTTCTCTGCAGAAGGCATCAGTAAGAATAGGGTTTCCCTGGTTACCGGGATGTCCTCTCTCAGCAGACACTGGCAATGTTGTCAGTATTCAGATGAAATTGATGCTGG
This sequence comes from Xenopus petersii, assembly GCA_038501925.1. Classification (NCBI taxonomy): domain Eukaryota; kingdom Metazoa; phylum Chordata; class Amphibia; order Anura; family Pipidae; genus Xenopus; species Xenopus petersii. The sequence goes on from CM076682.1 coordinate 137,062,509, forward strand.
AAAGTGCAACAAAATCTTACAGAGAATTCAAACAAACAAGCCGTTATGGAAATATAAGCCCCCCTAGTCACATTATGGTTATGTGCCTTGATAACAATGCTGGCAGGAGTTCAGTTCTTGTTAGGCTATATGCAAATAGAGGCACATTTTTATTATTAAAGATTTTACAAACAAGTTCTAGTACAAGTATAAGATCCATGACCCTGAAACCTGTGATCCTGAAAGTTTCCGAATTACAGGAAGGACATCTCCCATAGACTATATTGTAAGCAAATAATTCGATTTTTTTTTAAAATAATAATAAAACAGTACCTTGCACATCCTTTTTCTCTGTAATAATAAAACAGTACCTTGTACTTGATCCAAACTAAGATATAATTAATCCTTATTGGAGGCAAATGCTATTGTGTTTGTTTAAAGCTTAAATCATTTTTTTATCAGACTTAAGGTATGGAGATCCAAATTAGGGAACAGCCATTTATCCAGAAAACAAAAGATCCAGAGAATTCTGAATAATGGGCCCAATACTTGTATTTGCATTGTAAAACATATCCATTCCTCTTGGTTCTTGATAAACCTACTGCATTCAACACTTTGGGTCTCATTTATAAAGCCACTGAGGTAATGCCCTAAGATCATTGCACAAACCATTATGCCAGTTACATTTCTTTTGTGCATGGGCCCTATGGGAGAGCATTTTTTTTCCATTTAAAAGTGTGGTTATGTAATAAAAGGCACTACGTTTGCCCAGGAGTAGTAACCAATAGCAACCAATCCACAGATTTTATTGGCCCAATGTTTAAAAGCAAGACCTTTTTGGTTGCTATGGGTTACTGCTCCTGGGCAAACTTAGTGCCGTTTATTACATATGAGGGTTGGTGCATGCACAGGGGCAATGGTAATTAGGGCCTTTTGAACCTATTTAGAAAGCATTCAATTTAAGTGATGTCTACCCTTTAATCAGTGTATTAAAATTACTGAACTCACATTATTTCAATAACATTTCTTCTCTTATTTGCCCAAAACTCTTCTTTGCAAAGTAAATGATGGGGTCTCTCTGTCCTGCCTGTGGTTATCATGAATGCAATCCTGCTATCAGTGCTTGTGGTATTTGGGTGTGATATTTTTTGGCTAAAAGCTGCCTATCACCGGTATCCCTAAAAAATGCAAATGTGCCGTTTTTCAACAAAAAACGCATGTCACAGGGACTGACAGGCAGATTTATTCATGACAATGGCACAGAATGGTATCGACATTACCCTTCAAGCTGTAGCAAGATTTCTCGCCCAAATTAGTGACTAACTGAACCCTATCTAGCCAGTAAAACACAGCATAGCATTCACTGACACAGAGACTCATAATAGCTTTTTATGCATTTATGGCATTATGCCAAGGCTAACCTTGCTCCATTTGATAATACAGGTATGGGATCTGTTATCCGGAAACCTGTTATCCAGAATCTTTGAATTACCGAAAGGCTGTTTCCCATAGACTCCATTTTATCCAAATTTTAAAAAATAATTTCCTTTTCTCTGTAATAATAAAACAGTACCTTGTACTTGATCCCAACTAAGATATAATTAATCCTTATTGGAAGCAAAACCAGCCTATTGGGTTTATTTAATGTTTGCATGATTTTCTAGTAGACTTAAGGTATGATGATCCAAATTATGGAAAGATCTGTTATCTGTAAACCCCCAGGTCCCAAGCATTCTGGACAACAGGTCCCATACCTGTACAGGTACAGTACAGTGATAATACATGATTAATGGATATAAGCAGGCAAGTATTCTCAAATGTTCAGCCTAATTATCCTTTAAAAACGATCATTTTCATTTTTCTTTAAGGTTTCCTGCAGCCCATATATAACAGATTAGCTATAGTGCCCTGTGCCAGATAAAAGCAATGCTTTTCTGTGAGTTACATAGAGTAGGGAATAATAATAATACGCACAGAGGAAAGACCCTTGCATTGTATTTTTTTCCATGCTATTTAAGATTGAACTGATCAATGGAAAAGCCAGCTGGGAAGCTTGTGCTGTTGTGCCAAAGTCCTAGTAAATTCTAACAGATTCTATATCTGGCCGGTCCCACGGGCGGGGGCTTTGTGTTGTGAATGAGCAGGCAGATCTGCAGTCCTATCTCTCGCAATGCAATAGTAAGGCACTGTCCCAGGTGCTGAAATGCTTTGATGCTGTTTCCTTATAATTACTATTGATAGATTGATTTTACGTTATTAACCACTAATTCTCTTGGCTAAGCCCCTCAAGATGCCTGTTTCTTTAGAGAGGAATACGATCTATTGCTAGAATAATCATGTTCTTGCCCATATTTTGCATAGCCTACTGATTCCATTTGTTCCGTAGTGCTCAAACTAAGCCAACGAGGCATATTTTTCAGAAAATATTCACAGCAGTGAATATGGAGCTACTAAATGTTGCATCCCTTCAGTGATTCTGATTCTTTTAATATAAAATGACACCAGACAGGATAAAAATGCATATTTTAAAAATATATCTAGTACAGGTATGGGGCCTGTTTTCCAGAATGCTCAGGACCTCGGGTTTTTCCAGATAATGGATATTTCTTGGATATTTAAGGGATCTTTACCCCTTAAATCTACTATAAAATCTTTTAAACATTAAATAACTCAATAGGCTAATTTTCCTTCCAATAAGGATTCGTTATATCTTAGTTGGGATCAAGTACAAGGTAAATCATTTTTAATAACAATATATATTTGGATTTGGATAATAATTCGGATTATTTGGATAAAATTAAGTTTATGGGAGACAACCTCTCTGTAATTCAGAACTTTCTGGATAACGGGTTTCTGGATAACACCTGTATAGGTATTTGATCGGTTATCTGCAAACCCAATATCCAGTAAGCTCTGGAAGGCCTTTTTCCGTAGAGTCCATTTTCATGCTATTATACTATGATTATAAAACAGTATCTTCTACTTCAACTTAGAGTAGCTATGATATCACTAATCAACATTGGTGGCAAAGTGCATATACTGATTTCACTTAAGTCTGAGGAGCAAAGAGTGACATAAAAATGGATAAAGAATTAGTGTAAGGCAGTGATTCATATCCTATGGATCGTGGCCCATGCCAAGCATGGTGAAACCCCTTGGTAAAGTAAAATGTTTGCTACAATAATGAATCATTTATTAGGTCAGAGACCTGATTTCCGAACTTAATTTATAATACCCCTGTACAATGGTTAAGAAACCTTACAGTTTGCACAGTTCCCCTAAATGTCTTTTAGTCTCCAAAGGGAAGAATAATAGGGAAGAATAATAAAAGATACAGATGCAGCCAGAAGTTTCCACAGTTCTTCTGGATGACAATGAGGTAAGCCTCCCCTCTACTTTATGTACAACATCTTGGAAGTCAGTCTCATACTTACAGCAGCTTAAAAACAATTGGGATCACAAGGTACCAAGCTGGAGCCATCTGCTAATGAATTCAGACACCAGCAACACCATCAGGCTCTGTACGTTGATGATCAATACATCATACTTGCACATGCATGAGGGATGCTATGGGGAATGGGGAGATATAACTACATCCCTATGCATGTAATATATTTCCGTTTAACATTCAATGCCTTCACACCGGCTGTCATGAATCTTATCTGCTCTCATGCCATTGAAGTTTATCATGATTTCACCTTTAATTAACTCCTTAATGACCTTTAATAAAACCCCCGATCATGGTTCAACCTCTCGCACATCAATTCACGGGTATTTGCCAACTGGGCAGATCTGACACTCTGTCGGATATGATTGTACTCTGCAAACCCTATAAACACATGGCTTTACATTGTAGGCACCTGAATCCTGGGAGGTGGTGGGTTGGGATTGGGAGATCATGCTTGAATATTCTTTTTGAAAATAATAAGCTTCTTCTTTAACCTTTTCAGTGCTGACAGTTCTTTGATCTGCTGCTGCGTGTTGCCATGTAAACAATCACAGATCAGAGAGCTGGCTTGAAACACAGAATTCATGGTGCTGATACCATAAATAAAATGACCCACAATTCTGTAATACCATTTGATCAGATGTATGCTTTCATTTTTTAACTTATATCAGACTGAAAATTAACTGATTGGTTGCTATAAGTGATCAGACCTGTAGTAAGTTTAGTGCTTTTATCACTTAACCTCTTTTAAATAACCTGGTGCTACCATCAACAAAAAACATAACCCGTCCATTCCCAACCCAAAACCCACCATGTCTGCTCTGCCACCTCTGATGGAGGACCGAGCAGACTTGAGTACTGTATATAAATAATAAACAATGGCCATCAGAAGGGGAATTGGAGGGAGCTGCCATCAAGAATGGGGTGGGGCCAGGCACAAAGCTTATCATGACATTCGTCCACAACCTGTGGAATGTCTGCTGCACTGGGGTCCTGTGTTTGATTCCAGCCTGGGCACTACCTGTAAGGAGTTGATTTGTTGTCCCCAGAGGGTTTGCATTGGGCACTCCAGTTTCCTCCCACAGTCCAAAAACATATGATAAAATTAACAATATTGTGTGAATGTGATAGGGTCTTTCGATTGTAAGCTCCACTATGTCAGGGATTAGTGTGAATAATATAGTAGTAAAGCACTTCTTTATTCACCTTTAACGGACCTAAAATAATTTCTAGTGGCAAGCCTGTTCCTGATATGTCTTACTGTGATCCCTATAACATGTTGCTGTAGTTTAATTAGAACCAGGGGCAGCAATTACCTTCCTTTGCCACTTGCAGCTCCGTTCAGTGCCCTAAACAGCTTCTATTCCAGGAGCTGCCACATTAAAGTCAGCCTGGCAGTTGTGCAGTACTAACTTCCTACGCTTCTGACCTGATCCATTCACTGCTTCAGTGTCTAAAGAAACCGGGACGTATGCGGCACATTTCCAGATCCAGAAAACTGAGGAGCTGGGAGGGTGGTGCTGAGGCTGAATATGCCCACTTCAACCTGGGCTGCTTCATTTGCTCCAAATGGAAGCAGAGAAGCAAATTTTAAATGATGACAAGTCCCCTTATGTCACTAGCAGCTTTCCTACTGTTATTTTGTTTTAGTATTTATGCAGGCATGTTTGTATATTTGCACGCAGAGCTCTGTAGAAGAACAATACAATAATCGAACCAACAGGGGTCAGTACAATAATAACATGAAAGATAAATACACAATATACAAGGCAGTTACATAAATAATGAATATTAAAGAGACAAGAGGAGGTCTCTGCCCTGTAGAACTTACAATCTAAGTGGATGGGTTACTTATAGACACCAACAGAGGGTAATAAGTGGTTGTCGAGTGCTCCAAGGGGGAGTCTTTGAATTTATTTTTGAAGAGACTGAGATAATTCAAGGATGGCATTTTAAGATGGGAAACAACAGTAGTAGTGGTGGTGCAACCAGGCGGTTGCCTTAAGAGAAACAAAGTAGTTGACCGGAAAAGTATGGAGACAAAAGAGAAGAGGTGAGGTGCAGAGGAATGAAGGGCTTTGAAAGTCATGAGGAGAAGCTTATCTTATTCTTTATTTATGGGAAGCCATGACAGGGATTTAGTGGAGGGGTCTGTTCTCCTTCTAGAGAGAAGAAGGAATCATGCAGCAGAAATTAATACCAACTGGAGTAGGGAGAGGTGTGAGTTAGCAAGCTACAGTAATCAAGGCAGGATAGGATGAGAACATGCATGAGCATCTTAGCTTTTGCTTGTGAAAGAAAGGGACAGATTCTGGCAATATTGCTTTTAAAAAAGTGGTGTTCAGAGAAGAATTGGGAGCAGTCAAAAACAATGTGCTGAGTTGACGGGGTTAATAAGCATACCATCTGTAGAAATAGTAGAGAGAGAAGTAGGACCAAGTTTAGGTGGATCAGATGATCAGATCATCTTTTGTTAGGTTCAGTTTTATTTGACATTGATTCATCCAGTTGATCCTGATCCTGTTAATATCATCTGGATATCAGCATACAGATAATACTGAAAGACAAAAAGTGCATGAGATCTCCCAAAGACAGAGTGTACTGGGAGAATAACAATGGACCACATACAGAATCTTGCGTCATCCCTACACTTGAGATGAGATTCTGTTTGTACAGGTATAGGACCTGTTATCTAGAATGTTTGGGACCTGGGGTTTTCTGGATAAGCAGTCTTTCTGTAATTTGGTTCTTAATACCTTAAATCTACTAAAAAAATATTTAAACATTAATCAACCCCAATAGGATTGTTTTGCCTCTAATAAGGATTCATTATATCTCAGTTTGGATCATGAACAAGTTACTGTTTTATTATTACCAAGAAAAAGGAAATTGTAATTATTTGATTTCAATGGAGTCTATGGGAGATGGCCTTCCCGTAACTCTGAACTTTTCTGGATAACGTTTTTTTGGATAATGGATCCCATACCTGTATAAAAATCCATTGAAAGTGCTACCTGTCCTTCTAGTCTTCTAGTCGACTCTCATAGAAAGCAATGGCTACTAAACATGTAGGGGGGGGATGCTTAAAAATGGCTGACCAACTCTTGAACACACCACTTACATTGTCCCATTGGGATTGATAACATTTAGAAATATGTGTGATCCGGTGCAGTAGCAGAAACATTCTCTTTAATCTCTTTGAGAGTCTTCTGTCACAGTGCTTGATATTCCACCTTTATTCTTGCATCCAAAACACTTGGACACATTTGATTGTGCAAACAACTTAAATGGCACAAGATACAGTACATAACAAGATATATACCTGTATACTTGGACCTGTTATACAGAATGATTGGGAACCTGGGGTTTTGCGTATAAGGGGTCTTTCCGTAATTTGAATCTCCATACCTTTAGTCTACTAAAAAATAATTGAAACATTAATTAAACCCAATTGCATTGTTCTCCCCCAATAAGGATTAATTCTATCAAATTTGGGATCATGTACAATGAACTTTTTTATTACAGAGAAAAAGAGAATAATTTATAAAATTTTGAATTATTTAGTTACAATGGAGTCGATGCAGGTTAGGACTGGGGTGTGAAAGGCCCACTGGAGCTCCTACCCCAGGAGCCCCCACAACCCCTCCGTGACAGCCCCTCCCCCCATGGGCACCTTAACTAACTGCTGCAATGGAGGTAGTGAGAGAAGCTGGGGGGCAACAGCCAAGGGCAGGTCTGGGTCAGCGGGGCCAAATGGGTTTTATCCCGGTATCCTGCCAGTCTTTGGGAGATGGCCTTCCCGTAATTCAGAGCTTTCTGGATAATGGGTTTCCAGATAATAGATCCCATACCTGTATATGATATGTTTAATAGTAAATACCTATGCATGCCATATAGTTATTAGGTATGAATCCCTATACCTCTCATGAAAAGCTTGATTGATAACAATAACAACATAAACAATAATATATGTGTGCTTTAGTGCATATTAATGCTGTCACAGACTACAAGAAAGCGCATAAGTTATGTGTTCTTCATTAGCCGAGCTTCGTGCTTGTGCAATATGGCAATGTGCTTAGTCAGGAAATTTCACTTCTTCTGAGCATTAAATAATTGGCAACACAATGAACACGGCACTGGAAGGATAAAGTAGGAATGTGAGGGGCACAAATAAGAAGGTTAAATGGAACTCTGCTTGTGGCAAATAGCCCAAAAGGGATTAACCACCAGGCAGGGATTGTTCAGAAAGGCTTGAATAATGTACAACTCAAGCATAAATATCACTGGAGCTGTTATAGGTATTTCATACTTGCAACCTTGATACAGTCTGAACTTTGCTTATAGAAATAGAGGAAAATAGACGCGTTAGTTCCCATCACCCCTAGCCAGATGCTATATGTCTATCCTCACCTACTGTCGCCTGCACCCCCTGATACTATTGTTGCTATGTTTTCCATCATAACCAAGCTCTAGAGAGAATTCTTTTTACTAGTCACTGAACCCAATATTGGGAATTCCTGGCCATTGGGTCGAGATGTAAGTTGACTGCAGACTAAGCCAAAATGTATAACTGATCCAGGCTTACCTACCACTACTTGTATGTACATGTATGGGATCCGTTATCCAGAAAGCTCTGAATTACAGACTCCATTTTATCAAAATAATCCACATTTTAAAAAATGATTTCTTTTTTATTAATAAAACTGCACCTTGTACATGATCCAAACTAAGATATGATTAATCCTTCTTGGAAGCAAAACCAGCCTATTGGGTTTATTTAATGTTTACATGATTTTATAGTAGACTTAAGGTATGAAGATCCAAATTATGGAAAGATCCATTTTCTGGAAAACCCCAGGTCCCAAGCATTCTGGATAACAGGTCCCATACCTGTAATGAATATGGCTTCATTTTGCAAGAACATTATTTTGACATCAACTGATTCTGTAATGTTATGAAGGGCTCACAAGGCAATTTCAGAGTGGAAAAAAGCAATAGACGCCATTAAAAGGGACCATGATTAGGAAGGCAGCTGTAGGGGGTGGTCTTCAGGTGCCTATAAAGAGACAAAAATGTTTACAGAAGCATCCCCCCAACCTGCAGACAAAATCCGGCAAAAGGGCTGAGGGGTTGCCCCACTTGTCTGCAATAAGGGCATAAAAAGTCCTGTGCATGCGTCTATCAGTGAGGCAATGGAAAATAATTCGGTCTGGTGCATAGGGCAGCAATTTAGACCTGGTAGTAACACATAGCAACCAATCAGATGCTTGCATTCAAACAGATGGCCAATAGATTGGTTTGCTAAGGGTTAATGAAAATGACAAAACTTGTGCTCATGTAGAAACGGGTACAAACTGATAACAGCTGCATTGCTAATATGAGAGCGAGAAGGAGTTCTTAAATCCAACAGCTTTAGCTCAGTCCTGTGCTTAAAGGGAAAATATACCGTCTTTCTGACATGAGCTCATTCAGTTGGGTGCCAAAAGTTGGTGATTGTATGTACTTACCGGTCCGGGGTTCTTCCAGCGAGCACCGTGGACTGATCGGCTTCCTTCTTCTTTCTTTGTGTAGATGTGCATGCACAGTAGAATGAAAAGCTGAATTTTAATCAAGTAGTCGGCTATTTAGTTCTACTACGCATGCGTCTGCCCCGGGGAAATTTGTAGAAAGAAGAGTATTGCTCTGTGGTGCTCACTGGAAGAACCCCGGGCCGGTGCAGTTTTCTCCAGTGTGAAGTAAGTATATATAATAACTTGGGGTGCCTAACTTTTAAAATAAGCCTTTCCTTCTCCTTTAAGTAGAAAAAATTCCAAAATCAAATATATTTTTTTGCACAGACACAGAGTGAAAGTCTATGTCTATTAGCAGGGATACATTTCTCACTTCTCCTTTGGACTCACAGCGTAATGAAACACCTTCTTCACTTTGTTCCATTGTGATGTCGTGGATTCTGGGCAGGGTTGGACCAGTGCGTCCCCTGGGAATGTTACTGTCAGGGCCCTTCATGAGAACTGAAGGGCCCTCCTCCTGTCACTCAACCTCTCACACCTTTATGCCCCTTTCACTGCATGACGGCAGCAGCACCTATTACCCTTCTCCCCTGTGATCAGGATTGGCTGGGAGAGAGGAGAGGGGCAATCTGGGTGGGGACTGGATCTAGGTCACGGGGCCCACCAGGTTTTATCTCAGTACCTGTCCCACACTGATTCTGAGATGTAAACAGTGCAGATCCTGTGCCTGGAGCTCCTGGAATACCCTCAGAGCTTACCTTTTTTGCGCCAGAGGGTTTCAAGGGGGGCTGATGCATCATTAGTGCAGATCTCCTGCACTAGAAAATCCAAATTTCTGGTTTAAAAACTGGAAATTTGGCTCTTAAAGGTACCAGGTGCTGCATTTTGCTTGGTAACCTCAATGGAGCTGTTGCCTGAGGCACCTCATTGGGGCAATGCCCATGGATATAAAATCTCTTTTCAAGTCCCAGAAACAAACCACTTCAGAAAGGGTACAAGGTGTGGAAGGGGTTGGGTTATATTGTGAGCCTAAAGGATGTAAAGTATATCATGGTTTCCTTTCAATCTGTGGAATCAGGTATGTCTGTGTAAAAAAAAAAAAAAAAAAAAAAAATATATATATAAATATATATATATATATATATATATATATATATATATATATATATATATATATATATATATATATATATATATATATATAGTGATTTATCACCTTTTCTCCATAAGTCAATGTCAACATCCTCATTTACTGTATCTTTATGCAACAGCACATCATTTAAATGCAGATGAAACCTATCGGATCTATTGTTACGTTGCCTAAAGTCTGCCATAATGCAGCTGTATAAAGTGACTTACTCACAGCGGGATGCCAAACACCAGTGTGCACAAATCCCAAAGTAACTGACTCACGTATTCCTACCTACATATCTGGAGATAACAGACCTCTCTCATCTAATAATATGCATTTTAAGTGCTCCTTATTCCCATTGACAGAGCTGAGGAATCCAGGCTGACCTCTAGTGAGGCCTATAGAATAAGCCTCAGCCAAGGCAAACAACATGGCTGCAACCAACGCTGCATATGTATGGTACAGGTATGGGATACGTTATCCGGAAAGCTCCGAATTGCAGAAAGCTTGTCTCCCATAGACTCAAATTTATCCAAATAATCAAAATTTTTAAAAATGGTTTCCTTTTTCTCTGTAATATTAAAACAGTACCTTGTACTTGATCCAAACTAAGATATGATGTTTTGCCACCAATGCTGATTAGTGATATCATAGCTACTGTAATTTAAAGTAGAAGATAATGTTTTATAATCACAGTATAATATCATAGAAATGGACTTTACGGAAGAAAAAGCCTACCAGAGCTTTCTGGATATTGGGTTTGCAGATAAAAGATCAAATACCTATACAGGTGTGGGATCTGTTATCCGGAAACCCGTTATCCAGAAAGCTCTGAATTACGGAAAGGTTGTCTCTTAACTTAAACTTAAAACTTAATTTTATCTAAATAACCCAAATTATTATCCAAATCCCAATATATATTGTTGTTAAAAATGATTTACCTGGTACTAATTAACTAAGATATAATTAATCCTTATTGGAAGCAAAACCAGCCTATTGGATTTATTTAATGTTTACATGGTTTTCTAATAGACTTAGGGGCACATTTACTAAGCTCGAATGAAGGATTTGAAGTAAAAAAACTTCGAATTGCGAAGGTTTTTTTTGGGTACTATGACCTTCGACTACGACTCCGACTTAGATTCGAACGATTTTAACAAAAATCGTTCGACTATTCAACCATTCGATAGTCGAAGTACTGTCTCTTTAAGAAAAACTTCGACTACCTACTTCGCCGCTTTAAACCTACCGAGCTACAATGGGGACCTACCCCATAAGTTTTCTAAGCTTTTTCTGATCGAAGAAAAATCGTTTGTTCGATTGATTAAAATCCTTCGAATCCTTCGATTCGAAGGATTTAATTGTGCGAATCGTTCAATCGAAGGATTTAATCGTTTGATCAAGTGATTTTTACTTCGATCGATCGAATTCGATATTTGAATTAGAAGGATTTAACTTCGAGGGTCGAATTTGAGGGTTAATTAACCCTCGATATTGGACCCTTAGTAAATGTGCCCCTTAATGTATGAAGATCCAAATTAAGGAAAGATCCATTATCCAGAAAAAAATCTGGATAACAGGTCCCATACCTGTACATACTGTACATCCTCATGCTTTGCTGTCTATTGAAGTGCTAGTCCAATAAAGTGAATCTATTTCAATAAAGGCATATTATGCTTTAATATTATTTGGGTTTCCCTCATTTTAATATTATTTGGGTTTCCCCAATAAAGCGAATCTACTTCAATAAAGGGGTATTATGCTTTAATATTATTTGGGTTTTCCTCATATTAATATTATTTGGGTTTCCCCAATAAAGTGAATCTACTTCAATAAAGGGATATTATGCTTTAATATTATTTGGGTTTCCCTCATTATTCCTAGGCCAGTAATAAGAGAGTTAAATATTGGAAAGAGAGGCAGAATGTGTGTTTGTGAGCAGGGTGGCAGTTGCAGATCAAAGCAAACACAGATAAAAGCAAAGCAATCACCCACATACTGTAAATCAGCTCCAATGTGCCAAGGAGACACAGAGGTTAAATGGGAAATAATAGGTGGATTATAAGAGAATTCAGATCTTCCCATCTATTTGGCTTCCCCCAGCTGGAACTCCCTGTTGCTCTTATGAATTAGGACCCTGCAGCTTTCCCATCTCTCTCTCTGCTTAATACTGAGCCAGGGCTGGAGCTGGCAGGTAGCAGAATAGAGAAATGGGGGTGGAGAATGGAAGCAGCACTTAGAGCTCAGAGCTAGACACAGAGTAGTGCATGGAGAGCTGCGAGACTGCTGCTGCTGCTGCTGAAAGTTAACATGCTAAATGGGGACTATTAGGTTTTGTAAATGAGCCCGCGTGATGCTTCCCTAACGCTGAGTAACGCCAGGAGCAGCCAGTCTTGCGCTTTTGTCCACAGAGCACGTTGTGACTCCAGCAGCAGCCGCTGTACATTGGGGACAAGAAGAAGAAATAAAGGGATCGCTGTTGCAGGATTGAGAGAATGGGCGACGTGGGTTGTGGGCTGCTGACCCGGGAGAAGCACAGGCTGAGCACGTTCATTCAGTGACAGCCCGGTGTCCATCTGTGGATCCCACTCGCTCTAAACTGTCATTTCCACTATCAGCGGCCGCCGCGCGTTCCACACACAGAGGGAGCGATTGACGAGCGTCACAGACACAGCGCTTGGGCTCATTGGGGCTGAATCCTTTTTAGCGACGCCTGGCAGCTTTGGAGGGCGCTGTGGATGGAGCTGCCTGGTTGCTGCTGGGCATAGTCGCTACTACTACTGCTGCTACTGCTACTACTGCTGCCAGTGCTGAGAACACATATGGGAGAGTGGAGTCCGCATGGCGTGCTATTACCTTGTCATCAGCTCCACGCACCTCAGCAACGGCCACTTCCGCACCATCAAGGGAGTTTTCAAGGGGCCTCTCCGCAAGCCTGACACCTCCTCACTGCCGGTAACGACATTCCCTTATTTATCCCCTTCCCTATTCATGTACAGCAATGTGTCTGAGTCGCGCTAGTCGCAGGGTCGCTTAAAGAAGTTCCACCCGCCATAGAGACTCTTCCGACTTGTTCTTTTACTCGCCCCTCTTGCTGCTCACTGCCACAATGTCGGGGGTTCCTTTCATGTTCCTCTCTGGATAGTTTGTTGCCCTTGGTGCTTTAACAGCGTCATCTTGTTCAGAAGTGACGTCATATTGCAAGAATCATCGTTTTCTTGTTATTTCTGTTGTTGTTGTTATTGTTGTTATAATATGATTAATTGTGTTAATACTAATCCTTAGTCCCAGCAGCCTAGAGCTATTAATGTGTTTTTATTTTGCCAGTGGAATTCATAACAAAGTAGATGCCAATACACTGGCCCTAAATTCTACTAATAAATGTCATTAAAGGGAATATTAAAGGCAATTATAACTGGTGTGCCAGGGACATTAAACAACAGCAAGGCTGATACAGTAGAACCCTCATTTTACATCTTCTGATTTGAAGTTTCCCCTCATTTTACATTTTGTGGTCCCATTAATATATTATGTATAATACATTTCCCTGATTTTACATTTTCCTGGATTTTACATCATTTTGTTTCTGGACCCCTGAAAAACATAAAAGGTGGGGGTTCTACTTTATTTTGCATCTGGGTAAAAAAAAGTTGGTTCTGCACTTTATTAGATGGGCCAAGTGACTTTGATTTTGGAAGTTGAGATGTAGGGGCAGATTTTTCAAGGGTCGAAGTGAAAATTCAAAGTAAAACATTATTTTAAGGTATTTTTGTGTACTTCGACTAGGGAATCTTAAAAAAATTAGAAAATTTGAATATCGGAATTTATCATGCACTGTCTCTTTAAAACACCAACTTGGACCATTCACCATCGAAAACCTGCCGAATTGCTGTTTTAGCCTATGGGTGAACCACATGGAGTCAATTGGTGGACTTTAAAAAATAGAAGTGTTTTTTTTTTTTTAAATACTTTTCGACCGAATTCGATCTTACTTCGAATCGAATGATCGAATACAGCCTATTCACAAGCAAAAAAAAAAAAACCATAAGATGTTATTAATAAATTTCAGTTGGTCTTTTTTTTATTAAAATTTCGAAGTTGTAGGAGTTCAAAAAAACTCCCATTACTTCAAAATTCGATCCTTGAAAAAATTTGCCCCGTAGTGTGTATGGCGCTGTGGTTACTGCTCAGTAGCATTGGCAAGAGATAGCACAGACTTTGCACAATGGAGGATTTACTGTTGTCTCCTTAGTAAGACTAATACTCTGGAAACCTGCGTGCTACTCATTCATTTTCCCAGGGATATATCTGGGACTGCGATGGAGAAGCAGGCGCGGGGCGGGAGGTCTAGATCTGCTTGTAGTTAACCTACAGATTAACCTAAATTCACAGATGTTCATGGAACCTCCATAATCTGCTTAAACTGCTGCCAAAAGCTCCAGTTTAGGGAAATCTGTCAGGGCTGGAAGTTTCAGGGCACAGTGTGTAGCAGCGAGGCAGCGGCGTGCAGTTGGGAATGAGGGGGAAATCCTGGAAGCATTTAAGCAGTGTTTTTATCAGAACGACTCTTCTCGTGCCTCGGTGGAGGGCTTATTACAGAAGGGGGCTGGGGGGTAATGCATAACAGTTTCACATCTAATTGTAGTGGATGGAAAGCTGTGGCCTGGTGGTGCACTTACACAGTTCTGTGAGCTTTTACACACAATTACTCAGCTATTACAGTGTTAAAAGCTCTCTATGCACTACTTTCCTCCGCTAGCCAGCGTCTTTAATTATTAATAGGACATTTACAAATACAGTATTTAAATCTTTTCAAAAACAGCTATATAAGCTTACATAGGCAGCCACAGTCATTTGCAGTGTAACCATTCTCTCTGCACTAGTTTCCCTTTCTACCCAGCGTCCTTATCTATTGAAATATCTATTAATAAAACATTTGCCTAGAGTTTGTAAATCTCTCTGAAAGCAACCATCTCCGTGTAATCATTCAGACTGCACTACTTTACCCAACACCCAATATCCTTATTTATTCATACGACTTATAGACATACAATCTAGAAATACATAATAATAATAATGACATTAATAATCATTGATACATCAACAACGTGAGTTTATAGAGACTGTCATAGTTATTGTAGCCATTCTTTGACTGCGCTACTTTTCCTTTCTACCCAACATATGGGATCTGTTATCTGGAAACCCATTATCCAGAAAGCTACTGATTACAGGATGCCCATCGCCTATAGACTCCATGTTAATTAAATAATTCTTTTTTTCTCTGTAATAATAAAACAGTACCTTGTACTCAATTCCAGATATAATGAATCCTTATAAGAGGTAAGGCTATTGTGATACTAAGCTCTATAGTTAGTATAGGTATGGGTATATAGAATTTATGTGAAAGTAGGGAGGGGTGTGTGTATGGATGCTGGGTTTTCATTTGGAGGGGTTGGACTTGATGGACTTTGTCTTTTTTCAACCCGATTTAACTATGTAACTATGTAAAACAATGCTATTGAGTATGATTAATGTTTAAATCATTTTTTTAGTAGACTTAAGACATGGAGATCCAAATTACAGAAATATCTATTAACCGGAAAACTTCAGTTCCCCAGCATTCTGGATCACAGGTCCCATACCTGTTGTAAATCCCTCTAACAGCAACACAATGTCAGTTTATACAGGCAATAGGGATTACAGCGTAACTGCACTACTTTCCCTGCTAACTGAATTCCTCATTCATTAATAAAACATTTGAACACACATATAGCAATGTAAGCTTTTACAGACAATCCTATGGGTATTACAGTGTAACCATATCTCCAAAAAAAACTGGGAGCTCTTAGAGACAATACCATAGTTGTTGCAGTGTAACCGCCAGTACTTTCCCCACTGCCCACCATCCTCATTTATCAATACAGCGTTGGCACATATCGGTTTGTAAATCTCTCCAGATTTTTCCAAGTGGTATTGCGCTGTCTCCCAGTAACGGGGAGAGTATATGAAGAATAACATCCTGGAGATTATCAATCATTTCAGGTAGGCATGTGCTGATGTGTTACCTACAGAAACTTTTCGGGAGAAAATTGACAACTGGATGTTAAATCTTCAGTCTTATATTGGCTTGGCACCTTTTATATTTCATGCAGATGGTTATATGGCTTTTAATCACTGTAAATCCACATACCCTTTATTTCTAATAATTATAGTGAATGGATAATCGTGTGAAATTAACTTTCTCCTGGAACATTGCGATGAATTAAGGCAGAACTTGCAGAGGAGGTTCAGCCTCTACCTGTGCCATTGTGCTGGGGTCGACAGTTAGTCATATATATATATATATATATATATATATATATATATATACATACAGATGTAAGTAAAATATCAGAGGTCGGCTGATCATGTTCAGGAAATGTAATAAAGACAACAGGCAATGGTGTTAATGTCACAGGTACAATATGGTGCTGGCAAGTGCATTAAAAGTCCTTTTTATTTAAAACATTTAACTCTTGATTGATATTTTAACCATTGCAATGCAGTTGTAGAAGGAAAGAGGTGCCAGAGTATTTAGTATGTAGGAGCCTTGCCCAGCTGTTGCTCAGAAACTCCTGATACCATCCTGAAATATGCTGGTAGTTGATATCCTATAGCAGCCACATTTTGGAAATACTTTGTTTAAGAATCCTGAATTCATCCAAAGCTTCTTCTTTTTCTCACTGTTGCAGACATGCAGAATATATAATATTTCCAGTTCTGTATGTAATGTAGGTGGAAGAAAAAAAAAAAAAAACAAAACCCCAAGACAAATAAGCGCTTTGAATTCCCTTCCCCGGGGTTTCCCGACAAAACAGCTCTGATTATTACACGTATAAATATGAATACATAAGTAGATACATAGTGAGTGCTAAAAACAAACCCACAATTAGATTTTTCTATAACTTGAACTGCTGTATTTGTGCATCAGGGGAAATTAACTGAGCTTGGCCTGAGAGCACATCCAAGAATTCCCATTATGTAAGAAGGTTAATCATTTACGCAGGATTCAGCCGTGTTTTAAACAAAATAACAAAAATAACTGCATTCTCATCACGACTTTCCCCATCATTTCTGCCCTTAAAAGCATTGCAGCAAACTGAAGTCAACATGGACGGTTTTTAGTCGGACGGAATGGGCATTTGTCTTGGGCTCTGGCATTAGATCCCCTCCTTGGAGAGAAGAGGTTGTTGGTGAAATTGTCAGTCACATTCAGTATGATTAATAACTGAAAGAAAGTTTTAGTATTTGCATCAAGAGTTTAAAATATTCTACCATGTCACTGCTGTATAACTGCAACTCTCATATCCCACTAGAATCAAATCTGTTAATATAACATTTGCCCACAGTTTGTAAATCTCTCTAAAAGCTACTATGTTAACCATGTGCAACCATTCTGACTGCTCTGCTTCCCCTTTCTAACCTCATCCTTATGTATTAAAGGGGTTGTTCACCTTCAAACAACTAGATGTTTTCCGATAGATCACCAGAAATAATTACTTTTTTCGATTACTTTTTATTTTCTATGTGTCACCATTTCTATGTGTCACCATTTTTCTAATATTGAAGTGTAAAGTGTCCTTTTTCATCTTCTAAAGCAGCTCTGGGAGGGGGAGTCGCCGACCCTGTTAACAGTTCTAAATTGATACATTTAGTTGATACATTTCTTATCTTTGTCCCTGCTGAGCAGAATCTCTGGGTTTCATTACAGGCAGATGTTAGAATTGATACAATAGTTGCTAATACTCCAGAGATGTTGCTGAGAAATGTATCAACTTAATGTTGCAAAATTGTAACAATTTAGAGCAGGAGTGCCCATACTTTACAAATGTGGGGTCTATTTTTAGTAGATCATCTACAACCATAATATCATTGTTAGCATTTTTTATTGCTTAAAGGGCATATAAAGGAAAAAAATAAAATCCCATTTTTACTTTCTTAAATGAAAAAAAAAACCTATCTCCAATATACTTTAATTAAAAAATGTGTATCGTTTTTATAAGAAACCTGACTGTATGCAGTGAAATTCTCCCTTCATTTACTGCTGTGTATAGGAATTGTCAGACGGTCCCTAACTGCTGAGCAGGGAAACAATCATACTTATGAACAGCAGCTTTGTTTATGACGACCCCTAAGCAGCCCAGACCACACTGAGCATGTGCACAGTCTTAGTCTTGCAAAGATGTTTAACAAAGTTACAAGATGGTGACCCCCTGAAGTCAACTTTGAAAGCATAAATCATTTGTTTGATTACTCTTGTGGTGCAGTAAGTTCATGTTTATATTTAGTATACAAAATAGAGCATTTCTAGCCTTAGTCTAATTTAGACTTTACATGCCCTTTAAATATAATGATTTATGAGTAAAGTTATATTGCTATATGTAAGAATTTTATTATTTATTATGTATTATTATTATTTCATTATTGTATTATAATAATAATAATTTATTATTAACTATTCTTTATGTAACCTTAACAGTATAAATATCTGAATTAAACAGAAGGTTTAGACTAGTTTTAGATTTAGACTAGACAGTGTCTCGAGCTCTACTGATGATCAGTAGTGGCGAATTTATTTGGTAGGCGCGAATTTGCCCGTTTCACTGGTGGCGAATAAATTGCCGAATTTGCCACGAAAATTGACTGGCGAAAATTCACCGGCACAGAAACAAAATTTACGTTGCCGATGGTCTTGACGCAGCCATCAATGTTTCGCATATGCAACGGGACAAATTCGCCCATCACTAATGATCAGCTAAAGTTCTACTGGTAGATCCCAATCTACCTTTTGGGCACCGCTGGTTTAGAGTCTGCACCTGAATTACTGAGCTGCCTGTAAGGGAGTATTACCTCCTGCCTCCACGCCGACGCTGCCCTGCTGTCCAAGATGGCGGTGCCCAGTCCTTACACGCGGTTCTTCCCAGGCACGGCACTGTGATGCCAGCGCGTTTTCGCCAGCGTCAGAATGGACTCCCGCGCTTGGATGCCAGCGTCGGAACGCCTGCGCAATTACGCCAGCGCAGTGACGTCATCACATTTATCCTTTGGCGCCAATGGAGGTCTATTTAAGGAGCCTAAAGGTCTGCTAACATTGCCCAATTATTGGTTCTACTTCGTGTGTTCCTGGGTGTGCTAGTATATATTGATTCTTGTTCCTGATCTTGACCCTTTGCCTGTTTATCGTTATTGAACCCTTGCCGCCTGAACTGACCTATTTGCCTGGACTTTGACCATTCTTTTGCCTAATCCTATTGTACCGCGAACTCTGCTGAACTTCAGCTTCCTCTTTGGTCCGCTACTCCAGTTTGAGCCTTCGGGCCCTTACACTGCCAGACTGAAACACCAGAGACAGGAACATTCAACTTTAAACTTAGATTTTGGAAAACCCAGTAAAAAATGAATTATGGAAAATAATCTTTAGTCTGAAAACAAGTGAACTGAAAAAAGTGTTTGGAAGGTGAACAACCCCTTTAATGTAACATTTGAACACAGTTTGTAAATCTATCCCAGCAACAATGTCAGTTCATATTTAAACAATGTTATAGGTATTACAGCGCAACCATTATGACTGTATTACTTTCCCCGCTACCTGAACTCCTTATTCATTAAAGGGGTTGTACACCTTTAAATGAACTTATGGGGGCACATTTAATTAAAGGGATACTGTCATAGGAAAATAATTTTTTTTCAAAATGAATCAGTTAATAGTGTTGCTCCAGCAGAATTCTGCACTGAAATCCATTTCTCAAAAGAGTAAACAGATTTTTTTTATATTCAATTTTGAAATCTGACATGGGGCTAGACATTTTGTCAATTTCCCAGCTGCCCCATGTGACTTGTGCCTTTACTTTAAGAGAGAAATGCTTTCTGGCAGGCTGCTGTTTTTCCTTCTCAATGTAACTGAATGTGTCTCAGTGGGACATGGGTTTTTACTATTGAGTGTTGTTCTTAGATCTACCAAGGAGCTGTTATCTTGTGTTAGGTTACCTTCCCATTGTTCTTTGGTTTGGCTGCTGGGGGGGAAGGGAGGGGGTGATATCACTCCAACTTGCAGTACAGCAGTAAAGAGTGATTGAAGTTTATCAGAGCACAAGTCACGTGACTTGGGGTAGCTGGGAAATTGACAAAATGTCTAGCCCCATGTCAGATTTCAAAATTGAATATAAAAAAATCTGTTTGCTCTTTTGAGAAATGGATTTCAGTTCAGAATTCTGTTTTTTTTTTGGCTACTTCGACCATCGAATTAGCTATTTCGACCTTTGACTACGATTTCGACTTCAAATCGAACAATTCAAACTAAAAATCGTTTGACCATTCGATAGTCGAAGTACTGTCTCTTTAAAAAAAACTTTAACCCCTCCTTTGCCAAGTAAAACCTACTGAACATCAATGTTACCAGTGGACCTTCCCCATAGTCTTTCTAAGGTTTTTTTGATCGTAGGAATTTCGTTCGATCGATGGATTAAAATCCTTCAAATCGTTCGATCGATCGATTTTCCTTTGACTGTTCGATTGAACGAATTGCAGTAAATCCTTCAACTTCGATATTCGAAGTTGAAGGATTTAACTTCGACAGTCATATATCGAGGGTTAATTAACCCTCGATATTCGACCCTAAGTAAACGTGCCCCTTAGTATGATATAGAATGTGATATTTTGAGACAGTTTGCAATTGGTCTTCATTTTTTTATTATTTGCTTTTTTGAGTTATTTAGCTTTTTATTTTGCAGCTCACCAGTTGCCACTATCGGTAATCCAGTAATTTATCCTAGCGACCCTGCATTGATTCGAAGAAGAGACTGGAATATGAAAAGGAGAGGCCTGCATAGAAAGAGAAGTAATACAAAAGTAGCTACAACAATACATTTGTAGTCTTACAGATGGGGTCAGTCACTCCCATTTGAAAGCTGGAAAGAGCAAGAAGAAGAAGAAGAAGAAGACAAATAATGAAAACACTATTTAAAAAATAAAGACCAATAGAAAAGTTGCTTAGAATTAGCCAATTATTATTATAATACTAAAAGTGAACCACTCCTTTAATAAAACATTTGACCATACAGGGGCCCATAAATTCTTAGTCAAGTATGTTGGCATAACTCATTGGATGCAACATTCTTTCTCGGCATAGTTGAATTTATACAGTGGAAGCTGCCATAGTGCTGGACTAAAATAACCTCAGTGTCCGTAATGATATTTATTTTTTTAGGCTTTGGCAAATGTATCAGCCCAGATTAACAATATTCAGACATATAATATTTATATATAGATACCGTAGGTGGAATATTTGCACATAATTCGCCATTTTCACATTTACTGAATAGCAGCCAAAAGTTGATTGTTTTGGTCTCCCTGTTTAATTAAATGATCTTCAACATTTTTTCAGAAATCAAGAAATATAAGCGAAAACATCCTTGAAACCTATGGCTGAGAACTGTCTTCCCTATAAACATATTTCCACCCAGAGAAGGCCATCTGTGTTCCTCAAGCCTCATGAATACAATGGCCCAATCAGTGATTAAGTTAAAACAGATCGTTTATTACAATAGATTTGACAGATGGTCTGACCCGGCTTGACATAAATTGATTAGATAGAAGGATAACTTAATGTTAGAAAGTGTTCATGTTTAGCTTTCCGTAACATTGCTACAAATAGCCTCATTCATTAAGGGGGGGAAAAAAAGCTAAGTGAATTTGCATTCCTGGCTTATTTACTGGAAGGGAGATTTTGTGTGTGTGTTTTTTAAAATATCTCCCTCTGGTAATTCAGGCAAATTTGCTCATGTTTTCCAGCGTTGAAAGTGACTTGAGCATTTAGGAGTAAGATGGATAGTCAAGATAGTTAATCACTAATGAAGTGTGTAATAGCAAGTGAAATTTCACATTCATATTGGTATGCCTAGTATATGAGTATAAATAAGCATACTATTTATATATATATATGTGTATATATATATATATATATATATATATATATAAATAGTCAAGACAGAGGCTCGCACACATGTCTTATAAAAAAAATATGTGTGTATATTAGGCAAAAACTACATCAGTCGGTGTCCTAAATATCATGCTGACGGAGCAGAATATATATTATGTGCTTGAGCTAGCCAATATAGTGTACCTTCCATGGCATGTCCGGCGCATTGGTGCATGTTCCTACATGGGGCCCGCCATTATTCCAAGCTGATATCCATGGAAGGTACACTATATTGGCTAGCTCAGCGTATAATATATATTCTGTTCAGTCAAAATGATATTTAAGACATGGACTGATGTTCTGTATACCCTGCACCACCTAGTCTGATAACTGGCTGGATTGATCCCCCAAAATAGTCTCTCTAAGATGTGGGCAGTGTAGACAGGATAGGTGACTTACTGCACCATGCATTACACTCGCGAATAAAGTCGGGTGGAGATCTTCGTATGGCCCTCAAGTCCCAAGTGACAGTGGTAGCTGAAATGGCTGTGCGGACTGCCCTCCATTGCAAAGGCGTATGGGGCAACCTACCAGCGGTAGCTACTGAGGCGGGGTTTAAATGCTTATGGAGCAATGGCGGCTTTGGTGTAATTGGCCTGCAGAGGCTTAGCACTGAGTGCCACTGATGCGCATGAGAGGGATATGCCTGAATTTTCCGTTGGTACTACAAGGGCAACATGGGACACAATATCCAGCTGTTAAGATCCACCCTTCGGAGTAAGGATCTCTGCATTTTAATGCTGCTACTCTTCTACTATTAGAGTAATTGTAACCACAATGTGCACTGTTGCGATTTTTTAGTCACTATGTTTTCTTATATATATAATATCACCTATATCACCTAGCTTTGCAGGCTAAGTCAGATGACAGCTTCTCCCATGCTCAGTGGTTTTGCACTATGTGTAGACACCCTATGATGACATCACATCCTATTTTGGCACCATTTTTGGGTTTAAATGGGTATATATATATATATATATATATATATATATATATATATATATATATATATATATATATATATATATATATATACAGTGTGTGTATATATACACACATTTATACACAGAAGGCCATCTCCCATAGGTTGCAAACCCAGTACCTATGTGGTTGCTCAAGCCAAACAGCTAATAGAATCCTTTATTAAGCCTGTTAGCTACTGGACACAGGAACCCACAAATTTTGTCTTACTGATGGTGGGCACTTATCCCACATAGACCTGTGAGTTCCTAATTTAGATTTCATCAGGCTACAACCTTAGTCAGTAGATTTAAATATCTGTTAGATGGGGGAATATAGTGGTGGTCAAAACAATAGTCTATGAGTTCCTGTGCAGCTGAAGTGGGTATCTCAGAGCAGTCTGTGATGCAATGGTGTATATTTACCATGTGTAATAAGAAGGCTGGTTTCATGGTCTAATAAGCAGACCCACATAATTGTACTGTGTACACTGTGAGTGTCAATCGTGGTCCTCTCAAAGCATAAGTACTGTATCTAAATAACTAATAAATGTAGGCATGGTTGTAGGAATCTGTGGACTCTCCACTTGATCATGGTTCTAGATACCATTAGGTTAAAGTAAACATAATATATAAATGACATCCTGATTAAAAGGCCTGGTAGCTGCCAATAGTTACTCACAATGCCAATTCCATTTGTAGTAATACAGAGCACATCGATTTTTAAAGCTCATGTTACTGTCTAAATTAATTAAAACTGTTATAAACCCCCAAAATGTACAGCTTCTAAAACATGAGTAAAAACTGCTATGAGTAAAAAAGGGAACACAAACCATAAAACCATTAATTTTTTAGGAGTCACCCAGTTTTGGCTTTTTTTCAGTTTTATATTAACTAGAATTAATTAAACAAAGCTCTCATTATAAGGCATTATTGGTTCTCCACATAAAGAAACAGAATTCAGGGGCTCTACTGCCATGAGGTGAGTTAAGAAACTCACAACAGGTAACAGCAGCCCTCAAGTTACAAGGGACAGCAAAAAGTCGCTCCTGGTAACTGGAATTTTGGTTATTCTAGTGCAGAGAACGATATTGCCCTTTGTGCACTTGCGATGTGTTCCTCCCCTCGACCTGTTCCGACATGGAAAACATATTATTTCTCTTACTAACTTATTCACATATACAGGCATCAAGGCCTCTAGATGGTGCTATTTTTTAAATTTAGAATTAGTTATTGATTTTTCGTCATTCAAGTGGCAGTTGCATCAAAAAAATGAAATGGCTTTATATACATTTAAATATATAACACTGTAACCCTGCATTTTGAAAAATGTTCTTTTGTGTGCCAGAGGATCTACTATTGTTAATATAAGATTAAGCTACAATATCACAAGGGGCTGACATTCAGGGTTCATTAGGCTGTAGGGCCAAGTGGAATAGCAGATAACAGATACGCTATTTAGAACACAGTGGGTTGTAGTACTTAAGTGCTTAAAAATGGAGGTAAGATGTCATCCACATCTTTCTGCGCATATATAGGATGTAAACCATGCACATATAAAACAGGACTGCTGCCAATAAATAGTGCACTCACTGAGGATAAATGGACAGATATATTAATTTCTATAGTATTTTAGTGTTATTAGCCCTTTAAGATACATGTTCCATTTTTGACAGATATTACCCATTGCGGTGTGGAAATAATTGATTGTTTCTTAAAGGGATTCAGTCATGATTTTTATGGTGTAGTTTTTATTTCTAAATTACATTGTTTACGTTTGAAATAATGAAGGGAGGGGGTGATATCAGCCCACAGCTGTAAAGAGTGACTGAAGTTTTTCAGAGCACTTCACATAAGTGAAGGCATCTGGGAAACTAAAAATGTGTGTAGACCCTTGTCAAATTTCAAAATTAAAGGGGTTGTTCACCTTTAAATTATATACTTTTAGTATATATATAATATATAATAATACTTTTAATATAAGAGTAATGTTCTGTGACAATTTGTGGTTTCTATAGTTTGCCGTTTCAGCAATCGTATAGGATCCAATTTACCATGCATTGGCGATGTTCCTGCACAGGGGCGGAACTACCGGGGGAGCAGGGGGTGCGAGCAGGCCAGGGCCCACATCCTCTCAGGGCCCCCCGGCAGTCTGCGCGTCGCGCATATCCTGGCCAGTTCCAGGTTTATGGAGGGGGGCGGGGGGCCCGGCTGCGCGTCCTGCGCCAGGGCCCGTCCCCCTCTAGTTCCGTTTCTGTTCCTGCGGATGGTATGTCTGGCAAATTTTCACTAGCGACGGCCTCTTCGCCTTCTATTAAATCTGGTCTCTAGAGTCAAAGATGTGCTAAAAAGTTATTTGGGAGAACTAGAAGCGAGTGTTTGATTAAGATACTGGTAAATGTTGATGAAGAAATGTCTGTACTAATAAATACATTTATGGAATATATTTCTGGTATTTGTGGGCTCTTGGGTTTTCCAAATAAAGTTTCTTTAGTACAAAGCAACATGTCTGAAGGCAACTTTAAAGCTTTTTACTATAGAAAAAAGCAGCAAATCATTCAGAAAGGAAAAACTGTTGGTTGAAAGGCATTGGCGTATTTCAGATCATACTTTATAATAGATCCCATAACTGTACAACTACGCAGCATTTTTTTTATCAAGGGGATAATGAAAAAAAAACAAACTCAGCAGAATGCACCTGTATATTTGAACTTCACATATTTAATAAATGAAGAGCGCTGCTTTTTCTGACATATTCTCTTGAAATAAAGTTTTGCTGAAAAAGAGACAGAAAAGTGCTCAGAATAGAAAAATGTGCATCTGTATTGAGTAGAATTTCTTCTCATCATAACAAATGGCTGGTAAAGTCTATTATGTTATGTGGAATTTGGAACCCTATTTTGTTTTTTACTAAAATGATTAATTTTGACTTTCTGTGGGTGCTAGCTCTAAACTTGAAATTTTTATTTATCCCTCCTCATATTAAGACTGATTACACAAAAGTAACTGTAACAGTGTTATCAGTTCTTTATAACAAATTGCAACTAAGTTATTCTACATCAGCTACCCAGGTTAGAATTCTCTTCAAAATTGTTGCTAATCGTAGGGGCCGATTTACTAAAATTCAGATTTCTATTTTTTTCCCACAAATAGTAAGAATTCGTTTTATTTTTCTAAAATAATAAATATTTCTCTAATAATTTGAGATTTACTTAGGGCCCCATTTAGTAATAATCAAATTTACATTTTTTCCACAAATCTCTAAAAGTTTGTGGTTTTTCTATTTTTTTACATCTCTAAAAATTCGAGATTTATTAGGTGTAAAAACCACGGACACCGCTATCACAAAACTTTGTCGCGGTCCTATAAGCCAGTGGCTGATTCTATTGGACCATTTTAAATTAATTTTGACTTTTAGATGTTTTCAGATTTTGTTTTTGCTAGGAATTGTCTGAAAAACTAATTTAATAACTTTCATGGCATTCGTGGTTTTAGAGAAAGTGAGTTTAGTCATGGTTTCAAAAACTCCTAAAACCACTAAAATTTTACGTTCAATAACTAGTCCTCCCTATGTAAAAAACACAAAAAAATCTATTACAAACTTTGGCAAGTGAAAGCAGTCGAGATCCCATAGAAGTCAATGGGAGCTGCTCTGATTTTATTTGACACATTTTTAGCCATTCAGACTTTGAGAGGTTTTGGGATTTCACTAGTAATTGTCTGACTAATTCGAGGTTTTTTTGGATTACTTAGCACATTGGGCAGCGTTTTTTTCTGTCTTACTTTTTTTATTAGGATTTTTTAATATATTTCATGGCATTTGTGGTTTTAAAAAATATTTTTTTAATCGTGGTTTCAAAAAACTCTAATACCACTACAATCCAACCTTTGAAGGAAGGAAGGAAAGCTCCAAGAATGTTTACTGCCAACAGATTAGCCACAAAAGTGCAAGCTAGAACGCTATATTTATTCTGCAGAATGCTTTACCATACCTGAGTAAAAAGCTCTAGACATTATCTCTGTTTGTTTAGGATAGCAGTTGCCATATAAGCTTGGTGTGACATCACTTCCTGCCTGAGTCTCTCCCTGCTCGCGTACAGCTCAGGTCTCAGATTACAGCAGGGATGGGAGGAGCAAACTGAGCATGCTCAAGCCCTAGCCCTGGAGGTTGAAGCTGAAAACAGGAAGTCTGATACAGAAGCCCATGAGTACATGAGTACACAATAGAAGGAAAGAAATGCTGTGTTTATTTTGACAGAGGACTCAGAGCAGCACTGCTTTGAGGGTTTACTGGTGTATTTATATAGACCTTTCTGATAAAGCTTACTTCATTTTAGCCTTTCCTTCTCCTTTAATCCAGCATTCAATTCTCCTTGCATTTACCAGATTCATGGCACATTTAAATAGATTTCTTTAAGGACATGAACAAAATTCTTCTCGATATCTGTTCAATGCACAAAATACTGATTTCAGATATTTAGGCTCTTCATTACTTCAGGCTTTCTATCTGGAATCAATTTCGTTTCCATAGGAAATTATATAAAAGCTAAGAACCCTACTTGACAAACAAAAAGCAAAAGCCAAAAGCCTTTAAATGAAAAATCACACAGAAATTGTTCCAACTCTGATGTTTGATGTAGATATGAGATTCAGTGGAAATGCTTTGATGAAAGGTGGAACTAGCAGCGGGCTACACAATCAATTCATATTCAGACGTCTTCAGATCACATGTTCTCTGGTTAAAGGCCCAGTATCACCATCATGTAAATTATTTTATTTACAATTAAAGGTTTGACCAGTAGAGCAAGCAAACATGCCAACAGAGATGAAAACCCATAAGAAAATTTTTAAATAAACTTTTACAAAAGTGCAGGAAAATGATGGGTGTAAAATATGAGAAACAGTCTTTTGTCCCAAACCCAGCTTTTCTTAATTGGGAATTTTTTTTATATGAATTCATGCATTCCAAAAAGGATATAAACCATCCATATCCATTGAACATAGAGCTTCCAGAGGGGGGTTGATTTTGAAATTTGTAGAACAACTTGAATTTCCTAAGTAAGGCCAGGTAGCCTGGCACAGTGTATCAGTTTATAATATATATCAGTGTGTAATATATATATATAATACGCAAAAGTCATGAATATCTTATAAATTATATCCTTATAAATGGTGAGTTCTGATGTCATTTCTGTCACATGACTCACTGAAACTTGTGTATTATAATAAATAAAGGACCCCCAGTTGCAAAATATAAGGATATTAGAAGTTACCTCGGAGTTCCATGACCTGTATAAAAACACTCGGCCTTTGGCCTCGTGTTTTTATATGGTCATGAAACTCCTCTGTAACTTATAATATCCTTATATTTTACAAGAGGGGCTACTTTATTCACTATATATATGTAACTTTAATTATTATTGAACGATCAAAACATTGCTGTCACATGGCCCAATTTGCGTTTAAATAATTAGGGGCAGAGTTAACAAGGTATGAAATTAGAGGTCACCAAAATGTCACCAGTGTCTACCACCACCCCCTGACCTGGCAGCAGCTCCAGGTAGAGTCCTGCAGCAGGTCGGGTACCCGCGGTTTACCCGCAAAAAAAGCAGGCACTCTGCGGAATGAGTGGAGGATTTTTTTAGTGCAGGTATAGATGCGGGTCGCGGGTAGGGTTGCGGGTCTTAATTTCTTATCTTATGTAATATTATCTATATTTTACTCCTTTTAACGTTTTACAATACTTGTTTCTGTCCCGCCCACTTTTGATGATGCCACTTCCGGTTTGCAGCACCATCACTTCCTGTTTGATGGAGGTTGGCGGGTTGCGGGTCAGGTTGTGGAAAAGACAGTTGTGGTTCCGGGTCGGGTAACGGATCAAAGTGGGTAAATATGTGGGTTGCTGTTCGGGTCACAGGTTGCAGATTGGGTCAGGTCCGGGTCTTAGAAATTGGTTCTGCGCAGGACTCTAGCTCCAGGATTCCCTACATTCTCTGTGTCAGAAAATTCAGGCACACTCGCAAGAGGAACACTGACAATGATTGATGCTAGTATTCGGAACAACAGTGCCCAAGTTGCGACAAAGTGCACAGTTGCATACATTTTGGTGACTCAGATACAACTGCATTAGTTGCAGCACAATTGTGTCAAGTTAATTGCCCATTTGCATCCAAAATGATGCTGGATTTCTGGGAAAAACATGCTGCATTGTGGGAAAAAAACAGTGATTGTGATCAAATTGCACTTTGCTCAGTGAGTCTAGATAAGTGAATGTACCTAATGGCCGCAACAAAATTTGGCACCCCACATTTGGGGATTTGGGAATCTCCTAGTATTTTATATCTAGGCCCTCCTCCTTACTAAATTGCGGATCTTTTCTAGATGCATTGCTGTGCTTGTGAAGGTGTTCCGTATCAGCAGAGCATGAAATGTCAGTAAACTTCAGGCTATGCTCACTGAGAGAAATGCGCAGCATTAAGGAAATGTGCCATTTAGATCAAATGTCAGTCTCTGGGATCAGATTCTGTATGTGTCTTTTTATTTGCAGTTTACATGCACGCACGGACTCATGCACACACGTCAATACCAAGAGACATAAATGCCAGTTGCATGAAAAAAGAGGCTTGATATTATCCAAAATGTTCGTAAAGAGTGGTTTTCTGGATAAGGGGTCTTTCCATAAATTGGAACTTAGTAACATAAAAATCATTTACACATTAAATAAACCCAATAGGATTTCTGGATAATGGATCCTATACCTGTACTTTACTGTTCAGTACAGAGTAATCCAAGCAAGCAGCGCCAATGCTTATTAACACTAGTGAATTACGGGTTGGCAGGTAGAATCTCCCAGAAAAAAACATATTACTGTATGTTCAGTGTAGTTAAAGTTACCACAACAGCCACAAGGAGCTGCAACTCGCATCATCTCCATGCAGTAGCATTAAACTGTTATCAATGTGCAAGGGAGAGGTGTCAGTCTGTGACGTCATGAGGGTGGGGAATAGGTAGATCAGTGATGTCACAGGGTAGGTCTGTGATGTCAGAGAGCAGGAAATAGTCATCATAGAGTGTTAGCTGGAGGAGAGGATATATAGGGTTTAAAAGGCTGAGTTTTGCCCAAAACACTCTGAGAAGGGTAGTAAATGAGGGACTATTAGAAATGTACAAGCAACTAATTAACCCTCGATATTCGACCCTAAGTAAATTTGCCCCTAGGAGTGGCGTTCTCCTATGGCACATCCTTTAATCTTTTACTAAACATGCCCCATATATCAACACTATCGATTATTCTTGAAAAGTCTATGAACCAATTCAAACTTATTATTGCCTGCACTTTCCACGCCAGATGAACTGTCCAATAACCTTTTTTTACATCGCATAAAACAAAATTGACACTGTTTACTAACATTCAAATTTCTATTTTTTCACTTGAATTTTGAATTTTTTTCTCTACATTGTTTTTTTTGCAAACTGAAACTGTAATATAAAACTTTGCCAAGTAAAAGCAGTCAAGGTCCTATAGAAGTTAATTTGCTAGTAATTGTCATAAAATAAATTACAAGGCATTCGTGATTTTAGAGTAATTGTAGTACAGGTATGGGACCTGTTATCCAGAATGCTTGGGATTTGGGGTTTTCAGGATAACAGATCTTTCTGTAATTTTAATCTTGATACTTTAAGTCAACTAGAAAAGCATTTAAACATATAGGGGAAGATTTATCAAACGTCGAGGTGAATTTTCGAATGAAAAAAATTCTAATTTTGAGCTATATTTTGTGTACTTCGACTAAGGAATAGTCCAAATTTGATTCAAATTTGAAAAAAATTAGAATATAGAATTTTATCATGTACTGTCTCTTTAAAAAATTTTCGCCAGCTAAAACCTGCCGAATTGCTGTTTTAGCCTACTGGGGACCTCCTAGAACCGATTTGGAGTCGATTGGGGGACTTTTTTGGGGAAAAACTTTGAATCAAATTCAATCGAATACACTATTGCTTACGGATTCGAACCTTTTCACTCAAAAACGGACCTATTCGACCAAAAAATAATTTGACTTCATTTCGGAGTTTTTTCAATGCGACCCTTGATAAATATGCCCCTACATAAACCCAGTAGGCTGATTCTGTTTCCAATAAGGATTAATTAGATCTTAGTTTGGACCGTGTATAAGGTACTGTTTTATTATTACAGAGAACATTTTTTAATTTCATTATAATGGAGTCTATAGGAGATGGCCCTCCCATAACTTTCTAGATTACAGGTTTCTGGATAACGGATCCTATACCTTTGTTGATGAGTATTGTTGATGTTTATGAGAATGTTAATAAATAGGCCTCTTTAAAGCATATTTATAAATATGTAAATTTCATTTTGCACTCCAAAGTGCACAATTTGGCATGAAATGCGTTGTTTAGAGAAATGTGCCCCTTTACTGTACATATCATACATAAAAAAGATGGTGTGCCTTATGTACTGATAAGAGTGAACATGTCAAAATGTATGCACTTCAATAGACATTGTGTATAAAGCACTGGTTAACATTTAAAAGGGTTATTATAAAAGGGAAAACAAATATGATGATTTGCATCTTATAATACTGTATCTAAAACTGAATGGAGGACCCTGAGATCCCATGAAAAGCAGTTGCTGTGAAACATATAAAATAAATGAACATTGCTTTCTTGCATATTTTATTTGCTATTATATATGTGCAGTATGGATAGCCCCGGCATTATTTATAGATGCCAATACACACACAAGGAATGCTCCCTGCATACACTAATCTAGGACTTCATGATTTATTTTCAAGGGAAAAGAAATGGAAGAGGAACTCGGATATCTTTGCCCTGTGAATAACTTGTAACTGTAATAGCTGCAGATTTGGGGGCCGATTCACTAAATTCGAGTGAATTCGAGTGAAGGATTCGAATTTAAAAAACTTCGAATTTCGAAGTGTTTTTTGGGCTACTTCGACCATCGAATGGGCTACTTCGACCTTCGACTACGACTATTGAACGATTCTAACTAAAAATCGTTCGACTATTCGACCATTCGATAGTCGAAGTACTGTCTCTTTAAAAAAAAATTCGACCCCCTAGTTCGGCAGCTAAAAGCTACCGAACTCAATGTTAGCCAATGGGGAAGGTCCCCCTAGGCTTGCCTAAGTTTTTTTCATCGAAGGATATTCATTCGATCGTTGAATTAAAATCCTTCGAATCGTTTGATTCGAAGGATTTAATCGTTCGATCAAATGAATAATCCTTTGATCGATCGATCGAATTTCCTGCGCTAAATCCTTCGAATTCGATTTCAATTCCTAGTCGAATATCGAGGGTTAATTAACCCTCGATATTCGACCATTGATGAATCGGCCCCCTGGTGTACTTGAAATGTGTGGTCAGACGGTGAGTTTGTTTTGTGTATAGGCAGCAAATTTTGGTTTATGCTAATTAATTTTGCAATTAACTCACTTCCGAACTTGCTGCTTCATTGGAAGAAAAACCTAATAATATTTAGAAAGTGTGACTGCTCTAGAGACCTTGGCTGTATCCCTGTGACTCACTCGCTCCTTGGAGGCTTTAGGAATGGAATATAGGCTTCTAACAAATGAAATATGAATCATACTAAATATTTATACTGGATTTAACTTGACTATTTGTCAAATACGTTTAAAGAAACAAAAACGGTGTCCCATCAAGACTGACAAACCAATAGGAGTGCTCTGCATTGTAAACACATCCTTATAATATAATATATGCTATTAAACCAGAGGTTCTAGATATATAATTGGCCAGAGAAGACTGAGGGGCAATAGAATAAAAAAAACTTTGAATTTCGAATGGTTTTTTTTGGCTACTTCGACCATAGAATTGGCTACTTTGACCTTCGACTACAACTTCGACTTTGAATCGAACGATTCAAACTAAAAATGGTTTGACTATTCGACCATTTGATAATCTAAGTACTGTCTCTTTAAAAAAAACTTCGACCCCCTACTTCGCCACCTAAAACCTACCGAGGTGCCCATAGGCTTTCTTAGCTTTTTTTAGTCGAAGAAAAATCGTTTGATCGATGGATTAAAATACTTCGAATCGTTCGATTTTTTTGTTCGATTGAACTAATTGCGGTAAATCCTTCGACTTCGATATTCGAAGTTGAAGGATTTACCTTCGGCAGTCAAATATCAAGGGTTACGTTTTTAGGGGGTAAACTCAATTTTTTCGTGAAAAAAAAATATATTTTTAGGGGTTATTTACTAAGCTCCGAATACCCGAAATTCCCAGAAATCCGAAAATTTTGTGATTTTTTTTGTGTTATACTAGGCTTAAAAAAACACAAATTTTTCGGATTTTTTTAAACCCAGAGGGCTAAAAAGCCCGAATTTAAAAACACGGCATCTCAAACCTGTCGAGCTTGCATAAAAGGCAGTGGGAACAGTCCCAATAATTTTTGTTGTGTCGGGGGTTTGAGTAATTGCACGATGTTTTCGGAGCTCTCTGGTGAAAACTCTGAAGTTTTCGGGGGAAAATTCATGAAAAAATAGTGAAAATCTGAGCTTTTCCCGCAAAGGTAATTTTCGTGAAAATTTAATAATAAATAAGCGTTAAAAACCCGAGCGGGTTAGATCGGAGTTTGTAGCAGCCGATATTGAGATAAATTAGGAATTTGATAAATAACCCCCCAGATATTTTGTTGCCTTTCTTTCTGAAAGGGCATTAGGTCGACTTTGCTCTCAGAAAAAAATGAGGTGGATTCTAATTTTAGCAAATCAGCCCCATAAGGTTATGTATACATCTAATGGAATGCTTGGGACCAGGGTTTTTTTTGGATAAGGGATCTTTCTGAAAGGGAGTTAGGTCGACTTTGTTTTCAGAAACAAAATTAGGTAAATTCGAGTTTTAGTAAATCAGCCCCATAAGGTTATGTATACATCTATTATTCTGAATGCTTGGGACCTGGGGTTTTATTTATCAAAAAGTCTGAATTTATCTTAATATTTTCTGAAAAAACTCAGATCAAATCCACACAGGGTTTTTCACTTTATTTATTAATACACTTTCCCTGAAAATTTTTGTTTGAGGGAAAAAAAAACCAAAAAATTTTGAAAAATATGAATCGTACAAAATTTTCGGATTTTCCACCCAAAAAAACTTTGGGACTTCTCTCATTGATTTATATGCAACTTCGACATGTCTGAGATGCCCGATTTCAGATTCTGACATTTTCCATCCTCGGGGTATAATAAATCCTTAAAAAAAATCTTTTTTCCTCTAAAAATTTGGATTCTATACTATAAAAACCACAAATGTAATTCCCCTATTATTCGGAATGCTTGGGACCAGAGGTTTTTTTGATAAGGGATTTTTTTGAAACAGAGTTAGGTCGACTTTGTTTTCAGAAACAAAATTAGGTAAATTCGAGTTTTAGTAAATCAGCCCCAGAGGTTATGTATACATCTATTATTCTGAATGCTTGGGGCCAGGGTTTTTTTGGATTAGGGATCTTTCTGAAAGGGAGTTAGGTAGACTTTGTTTTCAGGAACAAATTTAGGTAAATTCGTCCCATAAGGTTATGTTTACATCTAAGGGGTTATTTATCAAAGTCTGAATTTATCTCAATATTTTATGAAAAAAACTCAGACCAAATCCACACAGGGTTTTTCGCCTTATTTATTAATACACTTTCCCGGAAATTTTTGTTTGCGGGAAAAAACACGAACAATTGTGAAAAATATGAATAGTATGACATTTTAGAATTTTCCACCCAAAAAAATGTTGGGACTTCTCTTATTGACTTATATGCAATGGGGTATAATAAATCCTGAAATAAAATGTGTTTTTTTCCACTAAAAATTTGGATTTTACTAAAAAAACCCACAAATTTAGTAAATAATTCCCTTAATATTTGGAATGTTTGAGACCTGGGGTTTTCATACCAAGTCATCATCTTCGGAACATTAAATAAACCCAACAGAATTGTTTTGCCACCAATATAGATTCATGCAGCAGTTACCATCAAGTACAAGGTTGTTTTTTTATTATTACAGACATAAAGGAAATCGTTTTTAAAAATGAGAATGATTTGCTTACAATGGAGTTTATGGGAGATGACCTTCCTGTAATTCAGATCTGGATAATGCATTTCCAGATAAGGGATTCCCTTGTCTAGCTATGCAGCAATATCTATTTGGGCTGTTTTAAAAAGTATTTGCAACTATTCGGCAAATAAATGTATATGTATGTAAATGTAATGTTAAATAACAATAAAGGTTCTTTTTTTCAAATTAAAGTCCCCCCCCCAAAAAAAAACTACAGAAGAAGGCAAAATAATGAAGTAAATGGACTTAAACGTGTAACATATGTAAGACAGCTAAAGCCTTTCTCTCCCAGGCTCTCTCCGGCACGGACTGCAAAGTAGTACAAATGTGACTACTGTGTGTTGGAATTGCCAGAAACTAATCATGACACTTCTAATTGTAGCAGATGGCACGGGTAATAACGACACGCTGAATCGGTCCAAGTCAAATGCTGCCTGTTTGATTTGCCGCACCAATAAATGAGTTATGTGCTGCTCTAACGAGCAGTCATTCCAGGAACATCCACCTTGACGGTATTCCTATAGGTTCAGTTCCCTTTTGGTGAATCAATTCACACACCATGGAAGTACAACTAAAAAATTCAAAAAAAGCAACAAGTACAAATACAAAACTGTTAGGGGCCGATTCACGAAGGGTCGAATATCGAGGGTTAATTAACCCTCGATATTCGACTAGGAACTAAAATCGTTCGACTTCGAATATCGAAGTCGAACGATTTTGCGCAAATCCTGCGATCGATCGAAGGATTTTTCATTCGATCGAACGATTAAATCCTTTGAATCGAACGATTCGAAGGATTTTAATCCAACGATCGAAGGAAAATCCTTCGATCAAAAAATCACAGGCAAGCCTATGGGGACCTTCCCCATAGGCTAACATTGACTTCGGTAGCTTTTAGCTGCCGAAGTAGGGGGTCGAAGTTTTTCTTAAAGAGACAGTACTTCGACTATCGAATGGTCGAATAGTTGAAGGATTTTTAGTTCGAATCCTTCGATAGTCGTAGTCGAAGGTCGAAGTAGCCCAATCGATGGTCGAAGTAGCCCAAAAAAAACTTCGAAATTCGAAGTTTTTTAACTTAAATCATTGCAGCAAAACACTCGTACCTACTGTACCTGCGCCTCAATTAGAAATGAAGTATCTGCTTTCACACTTTTATTCTGCACAGTTGTGAACACTGAACCTCAACACATTTTATATAAAGATGATGAACACGGACAGAAAAAACACGTGGCTCTATCCAAAAGGTAGATGCTCCCAATTTATAATGAAAAACCAACGCTCACTTAGCATCTAAATTGACCTGGGTGCATGGCCCCAGCTCCGTCTCTTAAAGGTGTAGCATTCTCTACAAATGAATTCAAACAATATTAGGGGCAGATTTATCAAGGGTCGAATTTCGAAGTGATAAATACTTCGAAATTCGACCCTCGAATTGAAATACTTCGACTTCGAATATCAAAGTCAAAGTATTTTTCACCGAATTTGGCCATCGAACGATCGAAGTAAAATCATTTGATCGAACGATTTGAACAATTTTAGCGTACGATCGAACGATTTTACTTCGATGTGTAAAAAATGGTCTAGAAGGTCCCCATAGGCTAACATAGCACTTCGGCAGGTTTAATTTGGCGAAGTATTGAAGTCAAAGGTTTTTTTTTAAAGAGACAGTACTTCGATTATCGAATGGTCAGATATTCAAATCGAATTCGAAGTTGTAGTAGCCTATTCGATGGTCGAAGTATCCAAATAACTACTTCGAAATTCGAACTTTTTTAACTTCGAAAATTCACTCAAACCTTAGTAAATCTGCCCCTTAGTGTTGTTTCACACGCACCGATGAAGAAAGGTGGCCGGGGTGCAGCGCCCCCAACCCATAACTTGGGGTGAGATGTAAGGAATTACTCTTTTAACCAGTGCTAACTTTGGGTTAGTTAAAATATAGATGAATAGGCACGCACTACTGCGACACACCAGGTTAGATAACATTTTTTATCATATGGAATAAAGATCAAGATTTTTATCCAACCTGGTGTGTCGCAGGAATGCCCAAAGTCAGCACTGTTTAAAAAAGTAGTTCACCTGGTGACAAGTTAATATCTAGTATGGTATAGATCCGTGATCCCCAAACAGTAGCTCGTGAGTAACATGTTTCTCTCCAACCCCTTGGATGTTGCTCCCAGTGGCCTCAAAGCAGGTGCTTATTTTTGAATTCCAGTTTTGGAGGCAAGTTTTAATTTTTCTCCTCAAAAATTACTCCCATAGACTCTAATGGGTTAAAAAAATTGTTGCGCTACAAAAAAGTGTTGATGCACCGCATTGCAAAACAAACAAAAACATGCATTTGGGTGAATTTCTCCTATGTGGTAAGAGAAATAGAGGCAAATTTACTAAAGGGTGAAGTGACTAACGCATGTGAAAATTTACCAGCGTGATGTCAGTTTGGTACTTCAACCGATTTACTAACGGTGTAAATTTGCTAGTGAAGGAGATAGACTCTAGTGGTACTTTGCTCCCTAACGCCTGGCGAATTTGCGCTCTGGCGAATGGACGTAACTGCGCAAATTCACTAAGATGCGGATTTTACTGAACATTACCTCTTGCGCCAGACTTGCCTTCGCCACCTCAGACCAGGCGAAGTGCAATAGAGTAGATAGGAGTTCCTCAAAAAATAGTTGAAAATTCCCAAAAAACGCTGGCGTCTTTTCCTTTTTCAGGATTATAGACTGAAAAATAGCGTAATTTATTTTGGGGTAACCGGCTTCCCCCTACATTTCCTAACATATAGCACATAAACTATACAGTGGGCTCAAGTGTAGGGCAATATAACAACTTTATTTCATTTTATTAAGGTGTCCCAGGCTTGTGTAGTGTAATGTATTTTTTTCAACATATATACGTCCATTGAACTTTAACTTCCTGCTGTATGCAAATTAGGCAACACTATCGCAACTTTGCTTCACTTGGTGCAGTAACACTAGCAACTTCGCCAATGTTTGGCGCCCTGGACGCAACTTTGGATTTTAGTGAATTAGCGTTGTCCTGGTGAATCTACGCCTGGCGAAGTGTTGCGCTGTGAGCGGAGGTTAGCTGTGAGCGAAGCTGTTGCTGGCGATTTTGGGAGGTTAGTGAATTTGCCCCATAGTGGAAAGGAGGTCCCTGCCCCATAGAGCTTACAGTCTAAGTGGATGGGAGTCTAAAATAAAGGCACAAAGAGATGAAAAAGTGCACAAGGTAAGACATAGTCAGAAGGCACAGGACTAGGCTAATGTTCTAGTGCTCCAAAAGGATGGGTGTTATGCAACTGCTTGTGCTTCATTCTGTACCTGTGGCCAGAGACAATGAGGGCAGGTGCAAAATGTCAAAAACATGATCGCTTGTTCCTGGCCATTGTCACACTCTGTAAATAAGCCCTTATTCCCCCTAAATAGAAATCTGCTGCCCACAGCTACCGTTAGTTTGAGCAAATTGCAAAGCTTCGGAACTTGAGTATGTTAGCTCACCCTTAACTATATATATATCTATATATATATATTTTTTTTTATAATCTATTAGAAATATTGGACGCTCTTGAATACAATGTCTCCAATCTTTCTGAAATGCTGCTGAAAGAAAGAGTGAAATCCAATTACAGAAATAAGCATAACATTTATTTTTAAACGTGCTGTCACGGCACTTATTATAATTGGAATTAATATCAGTTCTGCTGCTGCAGCATAAATTAGTCAGAGTAAAGAACGACAAATGTAAAGAAAGTTAATATGTTTTGGTTGATATGATTATGACACAGTGAGAGTGCGCTATTGATTAAGGAGCATATAGTGGCGTTGGACTGAAAGACTCCGTTTTTAGTCCTGACATTGATGGCCATAGGCCGAGCGTTCTATTCTGAAGTCTGGAGCATGATAGTAATTAAAGCGACAGTAATACTTCTATCTTGAATTGCTTGGCAGATGGCAGTTTGGTTGTCCAGATGGACCCGAGCTGAATCCTCATTCAGTTTTCATGTGTAGCTGATAGAGGATGAGGGCATCAAGAAGAGAGTAAATTTGAAAGCCTGTCAATATGATTTTAATTTCAAATAACGATGACAGCAGCGGATAATGGAATTATTTTATTGATTGTCTCTTTGTAACTGAATCTTTAGTTCTAAATACTGTATGCGAGAGATTTATTCAGGCTGATATTTGTGCAATCTTTATGCTTTTGTCATCACTAACAATGCCTTATTGTCTGTGCAGCCCAATGTTTTAAATTGTAAATGTGCACCATGTGCAGCTTCCCTTACCTGGTTTACCGTAGACTCTTCCCTTTAAATATGATTATTCAGCAATCTATTTGCTTGGAAATAATAACACTGTATTCATGTTGATAAACACTGAAAAATATAAGGTTTGTGATGATATAATACAGGTATGGGATCAGTTATCCAGAAAATCGTTATCCAGAAAACTCTGAATTATGGGAAGGCCATCTCCCACAGAACTATATAACCTTTAGTTTTGAAACTTCCATCACAACAAAAAACTTGAGAAAAAGGTGTCGTTAAAGTCTAAAGCAACTAATAATTACTTTGGGAAGTGTAACTGGGCCTGCAACTTTGTACTTTTATATGGTCACTGAACTACTTTGGGACTCCTAATATGCATATGTGTCCTTATATTCCTGGAGGTATTATACATGGGGATACAATCAATTATATGCTTCACATAGGAATGGTACATGGATGGTGGTACATAATATAGTGAATAATGTAAAAAACACAATTCCCCTTGTTCCCTTTATAATACCTTTTTTCCAAAACCTAATATTCTCTTAGTTTTTTTCATAGCTTTACTAAATTGCTTGCTTACTTAAAGACATCTGGCACATTCCAGTCCCCCATAAATATCACATTCCCTTCCTTGACATCTCAGTGATTTGCTCAACTGAAAATCTATCCAGTGAGTACTTAAGGACACAGAGAATGAGAGATTTACAGACAGAGACTTATATTGTATAATTAAAGTATTGTATTTTGTGACTTTGCAATTTTGTAACATTTACTGCAAGGAAAAAGTAAATTCAAAAAACACAATTCCAAAAAATAATTCTAAAAAATAACCATGAAGTCAATTAAGTAAAATAAAAAGTCAAAATAAGTAAATACCTTTATACTGAGAGATGTATACATTTCAACAAATGTATTTAAATTTGTAAACTGAGCTGAATAGATCTATCCGTTAAATGGCTTTGTATTTGCTGCTTGGTATTAGGGTATAGATCCTCCAGTGTCTGTATGTTCTGTAATTCAGGTAGATAAAGACCATTGTGGTCCTGGAAAAATATAACACTGATAATCCTATTGAAGAAGTATAGTTGGGCCTGTAGGTCATATAATGTTTCACTTTGTGGTTGAAAGAAAGAAGAGAATACAATTGGCATTTATAATTTACCCCCCAATTTAGGTTTCTCAAATGCTTTCATAAATTAATTGAGATTCAGTTATTGATAAAAAAAATATAGAGCCCTATGTCTGCTGAGAAAATAAGCATGACATTGATTAAATTATGCTGCTAAAGTATAATACGACTGTGTTCTTGGTGGTGGGTCTTTAAAAATGTATAACCTATTCTCTTTAATCTAATTTTGAGCAAAGATACTGAGAAAATTGAGGGGATACCCCCAAAATCTGTAGCAAGTGTGCTCCAATTAGCATAATTTTGTTTGGAAAATACTTTGAATCTGATTGTTGAGTGCTTTGTCTCTTTTTGACTCCTGGATCCTTATACTACTCAGGAGGAAACTAATTTCAATTGGTGCAGGGTATATTACCAAGTTGGAGTATGTGATTTGGGAAGCTTATTTGGCCCCTTAGTGTCCTGCACTTGCACCCCCATTTGTGCTACTATGCAACCAAAGCTTCATGTCTTTAAACTGTATTAGGCTGTGGTTGCATACCTTGATGACTGAATTACTACTTACCCATGGAAGAATCATTTTATGCAAGAGTTGGCTTCCTTTATGGATTTCTGAAATCATTGTTGTGAAAGATGAATAGAAAGAAAGTACTACTATAAATATCTACACTAAAGTAGATGTTTAATAAATCTGTTCCTGATTTATTTTAGATTTATTTTCTGTTCTTCTATGTCAGGTTATTTTTTATTTTTTTTCTTGGTGCTGTTACGATATTTAATTGTTTAATATGTGAGTTCTTCAGCCAAACAATTTTCCCTGGCTGCTTCCAACATAAGTCAGCAACTTGCAATGGGCTATTCACACTTGCAGTAGAAAAAAAGTGCTTGGTTGAGGAACCACTTAACCCAGGAATACCATTAAAGGAGAGAAAAAGGCTAAAATTAAGTAAGCTTTATCAGAAAGGACTATATAAATACACCAGTAAACTCTCAAATTAATGCTGCTCTGAGTCCTCTGCCAAAGGAAACACTGCAATTTAGCCCTTCTATTGTGTACACATGGGCTTCTGTATCAGATTTCCTGTTTTCAGCATAAACCTCCAGGGCTAGGGCTTGAGCATGCTCAGTTTGCTCCTCTCTCCCCCTCTCTTTCCCCCCTCCCCTCCCTGCTGTAATCTGAGCCCAAAGCTATGAGTGAGCAGGGAGAGACTCAGGCAGGAAGTTATGTCACACCAAGCTAATATGGCTGCTGCTATCCTAAACAAACAGAGAAAGTTCTAGAGCTGTTTACCCAGGTGTGGTAAAGCATTCTGCAGAATAAATATAGTGTTATAGCTTGCACCAGTGTGGCTAATAACTGCTTCGGTAGCTTTCCTTTTCCTTTAAAACAAAAGAAAAACTTAATAAAACCTAAAGTGCAGATAATTAATACTATCAGAATACATGTTTCTATTTTACTGGCATTGTTTGCTTCACCCAAGGTTGGGCTTGCTTGCTAGAGTACTGGAGGATGCCATGGTGGGATCCAGCCAATCACACTTTCATCAGTATCTTATTTCTATAATAGGTCTTTATGACACCTAGTACATCTAGCATCGTCTATTGTTGTGATAGTGGACACTCGATTTTAGATTCTTTTGTGGTCTTTTGTGGCTGCTTTGTTGGCTGAAATGTATAGTGATCAAATGATTTAAATAAAAAAATGCTGAATGATTTCTGTATTAGACCATCTAGTTAGACTTTGCCAATGATGTTTTATTGGGGACTAGTATAGGACACACTCTGGCAGGCCTACATTGTCTGTGAAATAAATGATAATCCCAGCATGCGGAATTTTCTAATGAAGATAAAGCACCTTGTTTTATATGACACACAGAGGCACTTTATGTAAAAATGCTACTAAGTGGGACAGGTCTAAGTAAAATATTAAATCAAATTGCAATTAAGCAATTAAACAAAATATTTAATCAATAAAAGCTGCCTAAGATAGCTGTTGGTACTAAAACAAATTTAATGATGTTCAGCATTAACAAAATACTTAATATCATCAAGCAGAAACATTTTCGTTTTGCTGTTTTGAAGCCAAAACTAGTACATAATTTGTTTATGCCCTATCGTGCATTTTATTTGGAAGGTTTTTATAATCTAAGCTCAGGGTTATTTATTTAAAAAAATATTAACATTTTTACAAATATTGATGAGATTTAGTGAGCCCTGCTTTTGAAGTCAAGCCTGCTTACTCTTTTGGTACAGGTATACAAGATATTATCTTGAATACCTAAGACCTGATGTTTTCTAGATAATAGGCCTGTAATTTGGATCATCACACCTTAAATTTTTGAAAATTAAATAAACCTAATGGAATTTTTTTACCATCAATATGGATAGATGCATTTTAGTTGCCATCAGATTCAACATACTGTATTGTTATTATGGAGAATAAAAAAAATGAGTTGATATGGGCTATCATCTTCTATCATCCAAAGTGGGTGGGGGTTACTTGCTTTTCCAGGTTTCCATATCTGAAAAATGCCTTAAGTATATGCAGTTCATATGTTTCATATGTGGCAATAAGACTTATAATTAGATGAATATTTCTACTCCATTGTATTATTGTTGATTTAGTCAATCACTTAAAGACATCCAGACTTCTCTTAAAACTGCTGTTTCATAAACCTATTGATGGTTTATTTTCAATGTTCATATGCTATAGGAAAAGTTATTTTTGACCTTTAGTTATAATATGACACTGAAAATAATATTCAAGCTATGAAAGTAAAGTGGTATGGGGAAGGAGAATATTAATTACCAAATTATAGTACGTTAATGGCACCCATGATAGCTAAATGGCCAAACTGTTTTTTTGCTCGGAACAGTACCACTCACTCTAGGGGCCACATTTACCTAGGGTCGAATATCGAGGGTTAATTAACCCTCGATATTTGACAATCAAAGTAAAATCCTTCAACTTAGAATATCGAAATCAAAGGATTTACCGATATTCCTACAATCGAACGATCGAAGGAATAATCGTTCGATCAAACGATTAAATCCTTTGAATCAAACGATTTGAAGGATTTTAATCCA
Organism: Xenopus petersii; assembly: GCA_038501925.1. Classification (NCBI taxonomy): domain Eukaryota; kingdom Metazoa; phylum Chordata; class Amphibia; order Anura; family Pipidae; genus Xenopus; species Xenopus petersii. The sequence continues at coordinate 137,106,137 of CM076682.1, forward strand.
TCGATCAAAGGATATTCCTTCGATCAGGAAATTGTTAGCCTATGGGAACCTTCCCCATAGGCTAACATTGGCCTCGGTAGGTTTTAGGTGGCGAACTAGGGGGTCGAAGAAATTTTTAAAGACAGTACTTCGACTAACGAATGGTCGAATAGTCGAACGATTTTTAGTTCGAATCATTAGATACGAAGGTCGTAGTCGAAGGTCAAAGTAGCCCATTCGATGGTCGAAGTAGCCATATTCGACCATTCAAATTCGAACTTTTTTTCCTCTATTCCTTCACTCGAACTAAGTAAATGGGCTCCTAGTTGTATATGGAGAACAAGCCAACACATTTTTCCAGAGAGACAGATAATAAACTTTGGCATAATGATCAATACAGCAGTGGGTTATTACAGAGGGATTGTTTAGGATGGCACAATATTTCCAATAATGATTGCCATACTTGACAATCTTTCTCTTTGACATAAAGGAAACATACTTTGGTGCAACTAACCTTTAAAGGTCCAAGTTACTGATTTTTGTTGGCAGCAAATGTCTCCTTGTATACTGCTGTGTCTTTGTGGCCGATGCATCAAGTTCTGATGTGTTCTTAATCACTACTTATAATTACCATGAACATAGTTTCCACGTTCAGATTTGTAAATGCTCCCTGAAAACTCTTCTCTTCGGGGAAGCCTATCAGCCATACCTTTCTATGTTTTCCTAATGTGACCAGCTGTTGCATTTCTTGGTGTTCGGAATCCAAAGGTGAAGATTTAATGCTATAGACCCACATGTACTAGTTAAATGAAACAGTTTAACAGTGGCATTTTGTTTGAATATTAATATTCCAAATGCTTAATATTTCTCAGCTCATCATATGAGGTGATGCTAATTTGGTAAAATAATAATGGGTGTCTATGAAGGTAGGCTATCAATTTAAGTAAATCATTTTAAAATTGGTGCAACAATGTACCATTTAATTACCTCCAAGAAGTCTTAACTGAACCTCAATAGGAGCCATCAATGGGAGTTCTTATAAATGCCTGAGAAATTAAATTTATGAATAAATAGTCATCTAATCCAGATGATCTTGAGCACGTAAGTGCTTCTAATGACAGAGGCATCTAGTAGAATGGTCAGGTTTGCTTCTCTGTGAATCAGATGTTCCAAGCCATAAGATGGTCATACAAAAGGCAATAAAAGCAGGTAACTAGGCCCCTCAAGACTGAGACAGCAGCATATCGGCCTGTGTATGGAGCCCTCAGGAAGTCTTGTTGGTCTAATGATTGGACCATTCCAATTTGGCACATTGTATTATGGTAACCATATTGGGTAAAAATCCACTTGTTTGGTAAGGTCTTACCATCTATGTCCAGCTTAAGAAACAGTGTTGATAGAGCCAGTAAAGCAATCAATATTCCAACAACAAGAAACATATTATACCACTTTATGCAATTCACATTTTACCTTCAGTTTAATTATGTGCGCAATATTAACGTTAATGATATTCAGCTTACATCCCACATGGTGGTAGGGGTGGGATTTGACACCTCTTAAGATGCATGTAATATACCGTCATATTGATGATGTTTTGTGAATTCATTAAGGAGGTTGTATGCCCTTTATAAAAAATTGATAGTTATTTATTTTCAAAATATAAGATATAGCTAGAAAATATATTCAACACATTCAGCTGACTTAAAGGGTTATAGATTATTAGTTGCAGTACCAGTTTATTTAAAGGGGACCTGTCACCAAGCTGTATAATAAAAGTTCTTTGCAAATTAAACATGAAATCCAAATACTTTTTCTTTATTAAAGTTTTCATAACTGTTGTAAACTCTTTTAAAAAATCTCAAATCTCTTAATCTGTCAATTAAATATTGCCTGCCCCGCCTCTATGCTTTAGGCATAGAGGTGGGGTAAGCAATTACATTAACTTTCCATTCAGCACTTACTAGGTGTCACTGTCCTCCTCACATTCCCCCTGCTCTCTTCACCATTGCATGGGAATGTACATCAGATCCCCCATTCTGGTGCACAAACAAGATTTTGAAATGATGAAATGCTTGGCTTAATAACAGTGTCCACAAAATGGCTCCTGCCTCCTTGCTAAAATTATGAATTCCCAGACTGAAGGAAACAAGATTCAAATAATTTATATAGTGTTATTAATATTCATTTTGCTTGACTAACATGATAAAATAAGATTTGGAATCATTTTTTTTTCGGGTGACGGACCCCCTTTAAAAGGCAGTCCAAAGGACAGAATTGTTCTGTAGAAAAAAACATTGATGTTGTGAGTAGAATAACATTGAATAAAAAATCACCCAGAAAGAACACTACTCTCTAAATAATTTCACCTATGCACTACAACATGTTGTAGAATGTACTTTGGTATTCCATACCCTGTCTTATGATACTTGACCTGCAACTTCATGTATTTATACTGTCATAAATTCTAGGTGACTTTTAATTACTGTACATAGTCAGAATTTTATCCGGTATTTGCCCAGGCCATTTTTAGCTCATTATCATGCTGAGGATAAATTACAGCTTTATGCTATCATTAACAGCATATCTAAAGCAGTAAATACAGTAATAACTTTTAACCAAATGGCTATTCAGCCTCTCATCTCCTTTGGGATCCACTTCACTATACAAAGTGACCTGCAAAATGTGTTTTTTATGATTTCTATGTAAAATGTACTTTTCTGTATTTGTCACAATAAGTTCCAAATTAAATAATTAAACATTTGGTAGCAGTTTTGCTAATGAATTCCTCCTTTTAAAATTCTTTTTATTATTTTATAAACATATTGGTTTTCAAGGAGTCAGAAAATTCTGCCCCCACAAACGAATGCTTTACAAAACATTAACGCGGGGCTAGTTATAAAATCTGAGACACAATAGCTATATAGATTCTAAAACATTTTTTCTAATGTAACATGATTAAAGTTACAGTTATGGGATCTGTTATCCAGAATGCTTGGGACCTGGGGTTTTCCGAATATGGGATCTTTCCTTAATTTGTATTTCAATACCTTAATGATTTATACATGAAATAAACCGAATAGGATTGTTTCACCACCAATATAGATTCATGCAGCTTTGTTACCATAAAGTACAATGTACTGTTCTATTATTATTATAGAGGACAAGGAAATCATTTTTAAAAAATAGAATTATGTAACAGGTGTCTGGATAAGAAATCCAATGTTACACTTTTTCTGTGTGTCAAGTTTTACTGTCTATACAACTATAGCAACTAGAATATTAATGAACGCAATGGTCCAGCAGGTGGAACCCCTGTACAAATGAGAGGAGAAGCAGTTTATACAATATGAGTTATTTCTGCATATGTTTGACTGTGAATATATACTGTAGGTTATGTAAGACAGTTTGTTGCCTTTCATATATTAAACATTAGTGATGGGCGAATTTGGGGCATTTTGCTTTGCCGAAAAACTTGTGAATTTCCAGCGAAATTCGCGAAACGGTGAAAAATCTACGAAACTGCGCCGATGTCCGTTTTCTTGGATGCTTGCGTCCTTTTTTTGCGAAATTGCAAAAAAAATGGACGGCGTCTATTTTTTTTACGACGGCTAATTTTCCCGACGGTTTCGCCTATTTATTTACCGGTGGGGAATCGCCCGAATTCCCACCTGGCGAATAGATTTGCCCATCACTATTAAACAAACCAATTCATATATATATATATATATATATATATATATATATATATATATATATATATATATATATATTTATATTAATATTTCTTTGTATGAAGCTGTAGAGTGTAGGGTGGTGGGAACAATTTGTAACAATTTCTCTTATTAATTAAAATAGTTTGTCTGTGTTTTGAAAGTAAGGGTGAGAAGCAAGAATCCTTGAATGAATATGCACTAGTGCACAATGTATGTAATAAAACCTTTTAATAGTCTAATGAAGATTATTACATTACGAAATGCAAACTTTTATTCTTATTTGTGCATTTTTTATTTTCCTCTTTGTTACTTATAAACATTTTCCCCCATAGACCTTTATCCAGTTTAGTATAGTTACAGCTGTATCCATTTGAATGGTTGAAAGATAACTTTCTACTAGTTGTAGCTTTCTTGGAAATGTAGTCAAAAATGGTTCATTGTTATCTTTCTATCCCAATATGTACCCTAGTCTCTGTCAATGAAAAAATTTCGAAATGGCATGTTTTGTTTTTGTGCATATTTTGCATATTTGTGTCTGCAGAAGCCAAATATCTCTACTTGCCTTTCCTCAAGGCATTTGAGCAAAACCACATGGCTTATTCAGAGGAAATGCCCAACTATAGTAAGATTTCTTTCAATTCTGTAATTGAAATAAAGAAAACTTGCATTTTGATTTTTGCCATTGCCATTTTGCAAATATTTGCCCAAGCGAAACAGGACAGATTCGCTCATCACTAATGGGAGGTTATTAAGGGCTTGTGGACAGCCTGATATTGAAACAATGACAGCTAAAATGGCATAGAAACCAGGTATACTTCCATACAATCACGATGAAGTAAAGTATTAATACATGGAGTAAAGTAAAATAAATATCTATACATTTCTTAAAATTTACATTTTATAAATCCAGGGTACAAAATTCTTTACCCTGGAACACAAATCAATATGAGTATACTGGATTCGGAATCTAATTTTCAATATATGATGATTACACCGGAAATATGCATTCTATGAAATTACATCACATTTCTGGAAATACAGTGCACTGAGTATTCTCTTCATTTTGACATGATGCGTTCATATTTTCCATTTGTTCATGAACTTATTATTCTTTCATTTGACTGCTCCTTGGCTAAATTGGATTTCCATCTATAATCTGAGTTGACCTAACATTAGCTTTGCAATTATATGTAAGATCTTACTAACGAGACATATATATAACATTATTATCTTATTATGGTTGACAGACTTTTTTTTTAGAATGTTCTTAATTTAGAAAGATGACAAGGTTGAGATTAATAAAAAAAAAAAAAAAACATGACCACAAAGGTGTATACGTGATATCTTTTCTCTTGTGATCTGCTTTTCATCTTACCTAACAAATAATTTCCTGGCATATTGTTCACCTTTCTCAATTTTTTATTACACAAATCTTGGGCACCAATACTAGATGTATTCTACCTAATGGTCTGAATGAATTTCTTTCATACGTTTAGGTAATTATTGTTCATGGATCCTCAGGGAGTAAAGTGGTATTGAAACTGTGAGCTAAATGAAGTGTATTATGTATTATGTCTCATTATAAGAGTGCAATTGTCACACTTCATAGATGTCTAGTTGATGCAATAAGTTACTCTCATTACCGCCATATACTGTAAGTATGCTCACCTACAGTGACTTTATGTTTCAATGAGAATAGTCATGTAGGTACTCCAGGAACACTAGAGAATAGTAAGTAAAGACTGTCAAGAGAAATGATATTTCTTCAGTTATAGGGACTGTACGCCATAATTTCTTGGACGTATGTATTGTATTGGATTTGTGATTTCAAGCCACATAATAATAATATATTAGGCACAGACAGAGCATTGTCTGAAAACCCTGACAAATCTAAATTAAAAACATCTAATTCAACCTTTTTGACAGCCAAAAATCAGTTTTTGGATATCAAGACAGCAGACACAGCCCCCCATTTTCCTATAGTACCTGCTAGTTCTACCGCTTTACTAATATCACTATAAACTTGATTATGTACATGTGTCGTACATATCGGCACCAGGTGAACATACTATGCATAAACTGGGTAGAAAAAAACATGTAGTATAAGAAGTTAATTTTCAGGAAAAGTTAAATAAGTACAAGTTTTACTGGCAAGAAATCAAAATCTGCAGGTAACTGCCCAGGAGAGCATATTGTCTAATCTCATAAAGGCCAATAAATAAAGCAGTACGTTATCGTTATAGTAAGAATAAATTACTTGAAAACAATTGGCTGCAGATCAAATTTTACTTTTATTCAAATGCAGCAGTGATTTACAAGCACATATGTTGCTTGATATAAAGTTTAATGTAGGTAGTTTCAGAATCTATAAAATAAAGAGACATTTTGCAGACATGATTTAAAAGTGCTTATATAAGCTATATAAGAATGAAAATGATATAGAAATGACATAGAAATATATTTGGAGTTGCCAAAAGCAACCAATGAACAATTAGTTGTGAACAGTTAGAGGCGATGTAAAAAACAGTGGGATATACACCACACATCACCAGGCTTCGCCATGTAAAATCTTATTTTTACTAAGTGACTTCCGCTGGAAGCAATGTAAAATAATGGTGGCAAATCTAGCGTTCACATTAGTGATGTGTGGGCCGACCTCGCATTGCTCCTCGCGGGTGGCAGGCTGGTGCAGGTTGAGCTCTTCTCCTGCTCTCCCCGCCCACCACCTTCAAATGCCGACGTCCGGGTTCCGGTTTTATAGTCGCGCGTCTTCTCGCCCTGCCCCTTTTGTGATGTCATTGTAACGTCATCAGCGGGGCGGCACGGGTCTATAAAAGGACCCTGGAAGCGCGTGTATGGGCTGGAGCAGAGCGGGTTAGGGTGGGATGCGGGAAAACTCTGACCCGCACTTAACTAGTTCACATGGTGTAAAATTACACACACTTTGCACAGCTTTTTACACCGTTTTTTTCTGCGAATTTTGCTTTACACCGAATAATAAATATGCCCCTTAGAAAAAGATTACTAAGACCTTAGTTGATTTTGGCAACTGCAGATGGAAGATAAGTTCTACTGCATAGGCCCCATCAGTGTTTTATAAAGGGGCAGAAATAAGCTTTCCCTTTTTGTTCCATTAGGGTATAAGTTGGCTGTAATTTTTTTATGCCCAAATGAATGGGCAAACATTACATAGTTGACAAAAGCATCACATCACTAAGGGGTTTATTTATGATGCTGTGTATCTCTAGTCCAGCTGAAAAAACATCCAAAAATTTTTTGTATTGCATTTATTCTGAACAATGTGAATTGCATCTCATCAACTGCTCTTCGTTTACCATACCCCCATGCCAATCCCCAGAATTTCTTCTGCAACCATTCTGCACAAAATCTAATCTAAATCAAGCATTTATATCTCTGCCCATACCTAAGCTTTTCCCCAAAAATTCACCAAACTGCTAATTACACTGACTTTCTGTCAGTCATTTTTATAAAAATGTTTTTTTTAGAAAATGTAACCATCATCTAATGTAGAACCTCTTTATCATACACAGTATTCCATTGACATCTGCCAAGAACAATGCTAATTACCATGTCTTCCACTTTGATCTTCCTAACGCCACACCTTGGGGCACATTTACTTAGGGTCGAATATCGAGGGTTAATTAACCCTCGATATTCGACTGTCGAAGTTAAATCCTTCGACTTGGAATATCGAAGTCGAAGGATTTACCGCAATTCGTTTGTTCGATTGAATCCTTCGAATGAAACGTTTTGCAGGATTTTAATCCATCGATCAAACGATTTTCGTTCGATCAGAAAATTGTTAGGAAGCCTATGGGGACCTTCCCCATAGGCTAACATTGCACCTCGGTAGGTTTTACTTGGCGAGGTAGGGGGTCGAAGTTTTTTTTAAAGAGACAGTACTTCGACTATCGAGTGGTCAAATAGTCAAACTATTTATAGTTCGAAGTCGTAGTTGAAGGTCGAAGTAGCCAACTCGATGGTCGAAGTAGCCAAAAAAACGTTCGAAATTCAAAGTATTTTTTCTTCTATTCCTTCACTTGAGCTAAGTAAATGTGCCCCCTTGTGTCTCATGTCTCCTTCTTCCTTTAGATTGTAAGCCTTTATGGTTTTGGACCCTTTTGCCTCCTGTATCATGTGGTATTTGCATGTGATTTATGTGTAGATCTGCTGATTGTAAAAAGCTGCAGATGTGTATATAATACATTTGTTAAAAGCAACTGTGCTAATAATGCACATAGACATTGTACAGCAGTCAACCTGTTGACAACTTTTCAAAATCTTTGTAATTAGTAGTTTTCAAATTTGTTAGCGTTTTTCTCAAACTTTTATAAGTTGCATTGTCAGGGCTGGGGATTATTGATATGGTAATTACGGGGTTCAATTGAAGTAGACACAGATTCCACAGCAAATCTTTTTACATCTCATCTACTGTGCTTGACTTGAACAAGCTTAGGGGCCAATTCACTAAGGGTCGAATATTGAGGGTTAATTAACCCTCAATATTCGACTAGGAATTAACATCCTTCGACTTCGAATATTAAAGTCGAAGGATTTAGCGCAGATAGTTCGATCGAACGATCGAAGGATAATTCCTTTGATCGAACGATAAAAACCTTCGAATCGAACGATTAGAAGGATTTTAATCCAACGATCTAAGGAATATCCTTCGATCAAAAAAAGTTAGCCAAGCCTATGGGGACCTTCCCCATAGGCTAACATTGACTTCGATAGCTTTTAGATGGCGAACTAGGGGGTCAAAGTTTTTTTAAAGAGACAGTACTTCGACTATCGAATGGTCGAATAGTCAAACGATTTTTACTTCGAATCCTTCGATTCGAAGTCGTAGTCGAAGGTCGAAGTAGCCCATTCGATGGTCGAAGTAGCCCAAAAAAACTTCGAAATTCCAAGTTTTTTACCTTCGAATCCTTCACTCGGAGTTAGTGAATCGGCCCCCTTAATGTCTAGCCAGTTAGTGTGTGCTGTCAAATGGTGCCATAAAATACTATGTAATACACAATAATAGAAAAGGGAATTTTCAGCCTGTATACGCTCTATATGTATGTGTCAACAGATAAAAGAAAGCATTTATCTTGTGCGGTGCTTACACAGATCTGTGAACCCTGAAAGTGTAGTTGAAGGATAAAGTACATCAGATAGCTGGCCACTTGAAGATGGAATGGAATTCTGTACATCAGCTACATGAAAAGCAATGTTTCCAGAGATGTCAGCTTTCTTTCAGGGCTCCTCTTGATGATATCCGTGTACGATGGAATGGGGAAAGAAAAGAGAATCACAAGGGGAATTCCCAGGCACTAGGCAGCCTTTTGTGCTAAGTTCATTACAGTTTTGAATGCATCACGTCAATATAATGGATGTGCCTTTGTGAGCAATATATATATATATATTTCTGCAAACATTTTTACATGTTTTTACGAGTTTATATGAGTATGTATATGCATACACATACATATTCAAAAATATTTATATGGAATAATGTGCTCCCTGCTGACATACAAACACATTAGAGATAATTTAGAGGTTAGTGGCCATAAAATGTTCACAGTGGCAGGCTAAGAGCTTGTAAAGAGGTCATGGAACTCCAGGGTGACTATTTTATTATTATCCACTCTTTAGCTCCAACATATATTATATTAAAATAAATATGGATGCTTAATATTGTTATAATGCAATTCCTTGTGAAATTAGCGCTCATCTCAGCAATATTCTTTGATAAATTTCAGATCTTAATTTCTTCTTACATATGCAGAAGGTTTTGCATTTACTATAATTCTCTAATGGCTTATTATGCAATTAGACTCAGACCTCCAGGATCCAGTAAAAGTCGCTTTCATAAATCTTTTTTTATAATCTCTCTCTTCTCTGATACACTTTGTTTACTAATTTTAAAATTTAATTGCTGATCCTGAAAAAAAATCTTGAATTTTTTAATCATGAAAAGACTGAAATCTGAAAAATTTGGCCCTGTTAATTCACAAAGGAGAAAACTTGATGTCCATGAAAATCAAATAGCTTTATTCATTTTGCAAATTTTACTTTGTATTAAAAAACAGCATGAATGTTAGAAATACACCCATGTAAATGCTAAATGTTAAAATTTATATCCTTTTTTAACTGATCAATCTTGAAAATTCTAGCTTTGAAAATTCTAATTGAAAAGGTTCTACCAGACTGGAGAGTTTTTCAAGAATTGAAAGCAGAGAGTTTGAAATAATATGCAGTTGGGAGAAAAGGACTTAAGATATACGGCACAAGAATAAAACAAATATTTTGAGGTTAAAGTAGCCCAAAGAAGTTACTGGGCGTGAGAGGACTGGAGACAGGTACTAAGGGATTATATTAAGGCAGGTGATCTGGGTTGAGGGGACATAAAATTACAAGAGGATTACCAAGTACAAGTGTATCACCGGAATGGGGGTGGGTGAGGAGATAGGAAGTGATGGGAGATGTGGGGATTTGAAATGGGAAATTGGAGACGAGGACTGCTAGTGAAGCTTTGATACGGGGCTCTCAGGAGAGTATAGCTGACAACACTTGACATAGGAATAGAGATTTGGATAGGTTTTAAAAGGAAGAAAGAAAAGGGAACTGGGGAGCATCCATTTAAGATATCATGACAGAGACGAGACTCAGGAGACACCAGGAATAAATACTTGGGAAAAGGTAATATGACTAGCAGGTACTACATAAATACAAAGAATATATTGTAGACCAGGACCAAAACGTTGATACATGTAAAATATCTTTTAATATTTGATAAATAAATTAAATTTTTTAAAAAACTCCAGTGTGCGCTGCTCTCTACTGATGGACTTCTGAATAATTGACATGGCAGCAGCGCCTGGTACTTGATCATTTGAAGGTGTGCGAGAGACTTACTTTGTTTTTTCTATATATATGTATATAACTAGATAGGTGCACTCAGATAGCCATGTTAATGCCTAGGTGCTGGACAAAAATTCATATCTATAAAACAAAAAAAACTTCTGCACACATAGGTCTTGATAAGTGAAAAAAAGCTTTTTTTCACTTATCAAGACCTATGTGTGTGGAAGGTTTTTTTTGTTTTATATATATATATATATATATATATATACACACAGTATGTTGAGACGGAGACGGAAAATATAGCCCCATATATAATAAAAGGCATAAGGTTTGCCAGGTACAGTAACCTATAGCAACCACAGAGGTGGGAGGTGATCTGTAAAACTTCCTGCTGATTCAATGGTATAGTTTAAACTAAATCTGTAGCAAACTATACACCTGTTTTGTATAACCCCATTTGTAGGAGTCTTAAGTGAAAATAATTGCATTAGGAATGAGAGTCACAGGTATGTAAAACTTGAAAACAATGCCTCATTAATGAGGACTGAAGACTTGTGAAATACAAACGAAGTAGAGGTTTGCTGTGATCATTTGAATTTGACGGTTCTGAAGGAGGCATGGAATAAAGAGAAGAGAGGAGTGTATACAATCCACTACTCTGAGGTGGTAAGGATAATGGGACCCATACATTCTTTTAAATATTTGTACAACCCATTTATTATAATAAATACAAACTTAAGCAGAGACTGTATTAATAACAACAACAATGCTATTTTGTCTTTCATTTGCTTGTTGTCTATACCATAAGGAGTGTATACCTTGTATTTAAACAGCATCTGTTGTATTATAACTACATTAAAATCATGTTTTTGCAAAATATGATTTAATCAAAGTTATGAGCATAAAATATCTGAAACAAATTACATTCACGTTTATTTATATTGTATCTTAACAAAGCAGTGTAACAGAATATTGAGTATGGTGGAACTAAAATATTGGAAAGCTTTTGGAAAGCATAGTAAACAACTAATTCTTCTGTTTTCTTTTTGGCAAAAGGCAAAATTAGATTAGTGCCCTAGATATTATTATATTAATATTATGATTATTTTAATAGAATTCCAGTTCCATAAAACGTATTAAGGGCAGGGTTAGCATGCACATAAAACAATATTTGTTTTTTCTTCATTGCAAACTGTTGTTAATTTAACCAGTGGTGAGTGAAACTGGTACTTCTAAACTGAAATTCCAATTGACTCATACAGTGGAGTGGGCTGATTTGATTTATTTGTATATATGTCTGCATTTATATAAATGATTGTAAACTATTATACATCTTGCATCTATTTAAGTGTCATATATCATGATGAGTACAGTGCTAACATCTGAAATATTAATATACTCTGGGGCAAGTTTGTAGTTTTTGGTGCAGAACAAAAAGCAGAAAACCGAGGCAAAAAACAGCAAATTAGATATTTTTTCAAAATGACATTTTTCAAAATCAAATTTTCAAGATTTTTCCATCAAAGAAATCTTGAAAGTTTGAATAAATTAATTCATACTTCAATCTTGAATGGATGAATGAATGAATAATTCATTTTATAAATGAACGAATGAATAAATCATCCATTTTGTTTTATAAATAGGTAGTTTATTCATACCTAATGAACAATGGCATGAATAAAAGAGAATTTGAAAAAGTTTAAAAAAAAAAAAAAGTTAAAGTTTTTAAAATGGCTTATGAAAACAGGGTCACGGTATATCAGGGCTTTTGAACTAGAGGCCCATGCATTAAATATGCTCTTTCAAGAGATTTTTATGGCCCCAAGAATTCCAGTTTTTACATTCCAATGGGTTTAAAACATTTTTATGCCCCCTAAACTGCTCAAGAGCAACATCACATTTCACATCATTTCACATAATTTTCAAAACCATCTTGAAAACGCAAATAGAAAAATTTGCTTTGGTTTTGGTAATACTGCTCCCTTTGACTTCTACAGGGAATTGCCAGCAAGATGGTAAGTTTTTATTATGTTACACTTGAGGTTTTTTTTAAAAAAAATGTGGAAACTTGAAATCTGATTAATGAAATTTGGTTAAAAATGTCAATTTAGAATATATAAAAAAAAATAAGATAAAGAGTGGGTCTCCATAGAGTAAATTATTTACTCACCACATTTTGGAAGTGGCCCAGGTGCACCGCCCTGAGCCCTCAGCATGGGAATCGGACAGCCGTAAAAGAATCTGGAGCAGGCATTCAAATAAAGGCAATCTGCCATCACATAGTAGAAAAGTAGAAAAGATTTATTGTGTTCTCTGACTTACGCGTTTCGTGTTACAAACACTTAATCGCAGCCTATGATTAAGTGTTTGTAACACGAAACGCGTAAGGCGGAGGACACAATAAATCTTTTTTTACTTTTCTACTATTTGATGGAAGATTGCCTTTATTAGAGTGATTACGTAAATCAGTTAATAATAATAATAATAATAATAATAATAATAATAAGGAAAACAGTTAGACACACTGTATAATATTGTATAATGCCATTTTTTACATATGCATCCAGCTATTTTATTCTTTTTTAGTTAGTTAAATCTTATGTAACAGAACATAAAATAATTGTTATAAATCTGTTAAAAAAAGGGATTATATTTAAAAGGGCAAATTATATGATGATGGTACCCATTCAGATAAAATAATTTTCCCTTTAAGTTGGCTTATCCTATTTGGTAGGAAGTCATATCCCGTTGTGAAGGAGTAATAATGTGCATCTTACTGCAGGGATAGTTTGGCTGTAGCGATAGCAGAAATAAACATGCAAATGAAGATTTAATGTAAAATGAATTATTCAAAGGCACTAATGTTCTCTTCACAGAACGCTTATAGCTGTCAATATTACTGTTTAATAATAACACCGGGCTGAAGTGGAGCCTTCCCTACTCATGTGCATAAAGGTTATTTTATTTACAAAATGTAATATAACCTCCACCGTTAAAAATAATTACAGTATTTTCTCCTGAGTAGCCAAAGCTGTAATAAGCAAATTATATTTTCTCTGCAATAGTACAAATCTAATTTTGTAACAGTGAATTTTTTCCAAAGAAAATCTGTGTTTAAAGGTTGTGTTTTGTCAATACACATCATAATACACACAAGCTATGAATAACTGTAAATTAATAATTATAATGTAAAAAAATGCTACATAGTGAGGTCCTCATTTCTAATCATTTATTTCATCCACATCACTAAAACGTGTTTATAGGTAAGGGACCTGTTATCCAGATAACTGGATAAGGGGTCTTTTCATAATTTGGATTACCATACCCTTAGTCAGTAAACCCAATTGGATTCTTTTGACTCCAATAAGGATTCATTATATCTTAGGCAGGATAAAGTACAAGGTACTCTTTCATTAATACAGAGAAAAAGCAATTACAATTATTTGATTAAAATAGACTCTATGGAAGATGGCCATCCCGTTAATTCAGAGTTCTCTGGATAATGGGTTCCCGAATATTATGAGAATCTTAGAAGTGAATTTGAAATTCTATTATTGTATAAAACCATTCAGCTTATAGCCCCATCCTTTATATGAACATAGATCTCTTCAGTGACTTTAAATAATCCTTATATTTTCCAGAAGGGCGTATATTATTTTGTATATAGTACAAAGAGCCATTAAATGCTTTTAATGATATCCATATACAGTGGTGCTTAGTGATGACTAAGGGAAACTTGTGTATTATAATAAATAATTTTTCCCCTGTGTTAAAATATGAGATATTTAAAGGGTCCTTGTAGTTCCATGACCTATATAAAAACTGTTGGCCTTCAACCTCATGCCTATGCCTATATATGGTCATGGAACTCTTCCGTACCATTTAAAAATCCTTATTTTTTACAATAGGGGGTAAATTATTCACTATATAATAAATAGGTGAGAAGTAATGTACAAAAACACTTTCAAAATAACTCTGCAACCAACTAGTTGTGACATCATGAGTAGTCAGTTATACGATTCCTTTGAAAATATCCCTTTGTTCTGCCACAGGTTTTTTAAATGCAGGTGTTAGCATCAAACATTCACAATTAAAATTTCTCCTAAAATTTCCATTTTTATGAAATATCATATAGGCTACAGCTAACCCACTGAGTGTGAAAGCTCAGCCTGCACTACACTGATACACACAACAAGGACAAAGCTGGTTTGTAGTCGGGATCTGGTGAATAATTGCTTTTGCTTTACTTTAATTGCTTTAGCTTTACCCATTTTACTTTAAATGGGTGAGCTTTCGTTTACGGGGTGTCCCATAAAGATGGAATTTGACTAATTTTTGACCCTATTTCCTGCACTATATGATTCTAACTTTTCCAGGCAAAATTATATTTGCAGTGGAATTTTATAACTGACTAATCATGATGTCACAGCTATTTGTGAGGTATTTTGTAGGTACTCATCAACTTGACAGTAAGTAGTAATGAGGCAGGTAATTTTTTGTACTGGTTGGATGGATGGAAGGTGGTGATATCACTCCAGTTTGCAGTGCAGCAGTAAAGAGTGGCTGAAGTTTATCAGAGCACAAGTCACATGACTGAGAGCACCTGGGAAACTAAAACCATGTCTAGCCCCATGTCAGATTTTAAAATGAAGTATAAAAAAAATCTGTTTGCTCTTTTGAAAAACAGATATTAGTGCAGACGTATGCTAGAAAAAAACATTTTTCCCATGACAGAATCCCATTAAGCAGTGCAGAGACTTTAAATAATAAAACTGCCTTACTTTGTGTAATGTGGCAATAAGAACGAGTCTGTAAGCAAGCACATATAATATAATATTATATATACTGTATATATATAAATATTTACAAGGACCCACACTCCAATGCTGTGGGAAAAAAAATAACATTTATTATATTGTGTACATCTTATACAACCAACATTTCGGCCCACCTTAGGGCCTTTTTCAAGAATGAAGGTGGGCTGAAATGTTGGATGTATAAAATGTACACAATAAAAGAAATGTGATTTTTTTTTGTTTTCACGGCATTGGAGTGCAGGTCCTTGTGAATATTTTTATATGCTTTTTGAACATAAGAAAAAAATATCCCAAAGCTGCAGCTAGAGGTGCAACATTCATATAGTTACCCAGTATATTTTAAGGGAAAGTTCACCCGGATCTCCCCCCAAAGTAAAGTTAAAATACATTTAAGAAGAAAATAATCCATGTAGCGGAGAATAACTTAAAAAGGGAGTCTCACTACTGAGAATATATTAGGTAAAACACACTTTATTTATTCCAAATTTAAAATACACATACATATATAAAAAATGTTTATTATAAGTATATAAGTGCATTTTTCATAAATTATTTTAATACTATTTCCTAGCATTTTAACTTTCAAACAAATATGTATAATTCTATGAGAAAAAATTTTTTGAAGCAGATCTGAACATCTGACATAATGCAGCTAGGCAGTGGAAAGAAACACGGATAAATTGTGCATTGTGGCAGTATCTTGAAAATTCTTGATAACCATGGAATATCTTGAACACAGTCATTTGAGGAATTATATTCCAGTCATGGGCATATCTGCATCTTTCTTTCTTTCTTTCTTTCTTTCTTTCTTTCTTTCTTTCTTTCTTTCTTTCTTTCTTTCTTTCTTTCTTTCTTTCTTTATATGTTCAACAATTGTTTCTGCCACTAAATAAAAAACATAAAAAACTAATTTTGTTCTGTAATTGAAAATACACAATTATTTAATTAAGGCTTGTTTTATTTTCTGAATTATAATAGGGTGTTTTCAGAGGATTTTTATCTGATTATTAAGGTCGATTAACACAAACCTGCTGTGCTGGGCAAATGATCATGTAATTTTGAAATTAGGGTTCGTTCAACAAGTTAATAAAACTGATAATGGAATTTAATTACCATCATCCAGAAAAAGTTGGGCTAAATATGTCTGAAGCATACTTGGAGGAGATTAGTAGATTATCTTGAACGAATAAGCATTTGAAATAGCAAATGTATAATTATTAACAGCTGTGAATACTCTGCTCTCGAGGCAAAGGTAAGCAAATGTATTACTCCAGGGGTGCCCAAACTTTTTGCAACGAGGGCCAGATTTGGTGAGGTGAAAATGTGTGGGGGCCGACCATTCAGCCCGACATTCTTTGAACCATTAACATTAAATTACAGGAATTGAGTAATCGTAGCAGTAATATTTGGGCACATTAGTGAAATGATCTGCCACTTGGTCTATACTGCTGCCTGTGTGCTGAAGGTGTTAGCAATAGACACATACTGGAACGTAGTGACGCCATACTTCTTTAGTTTACTGTACTGGCACATCAGTACATCTATTGACACATTCAGCCCTAAAGAAGTATGCAAAAACAGCGCGTTTCTACGTGCCAGTAAGTGGCAGATCATTTCACTAATGTGCCTTAATATTACTTCTATGGGATTCCTGATCGCACTGTGCTTGGAGGCCTCATTATTATTAATTTCCGGGCCGGTGTAAATTTGAAAACGGGCCACAATTGGGCCCCAGGCTGCACTTTGGACATGCCTGTATTACTCCCTTAACTTCTTTAAAGGAACAGTTCAGTGTGAAAATAAAAACATAATAACCAGAACACTACTTCCTGTTTTTCAGCTCTATAACTCTGAGCTAGTCAGCGACTTAAAGGGGGCCACATGGGACATAAATGTTCAGTGAGTTTGCAATTGATTGTCAGCATTCAGCTCAGATTCAAAAGCAACAGATATGACCCATGTGCCCCCCCCTCAAGTCTCTGATTGGTTACTGCCTGGTAACCAATCAGTGGAAACCAAGAGAGCTGAAAAGCAGGAAGTAGTGTTCTGGCTATTATATTAGACATCCAGTCACTCCAGTCATATACATTACATTTTTTCCTCACTAACTATATTAGAAACATTTTTTATTTTGCACAGCCTATTTATCCAGTTTTTATTTTTACAGTGAACAATTCCTTTAATATAAACAGCAAACAAAGTTCCTGTTTATCATTAGGCACAGTTTCATTAAGGAACTGCTTTATCAAAATAGCAACCATAGTATAAAATATTCCATGAACCCAGGTGATGTCAAGATTCCATATCAAAGTGATTTATGAGTGGTGTAGTTTCCGTGCAGTGTTGTACAGTTTTTTTTCCATATTGTACCATCAGGTCCTGTCAGTTGCCTAGTGTTCATTTAGACTTTATTGACAGACTATATTGGAGCACAATATAGCTGTCCTATCCAAGTGGTGTGCCAAATCAAAAAAATATTACAATATTTGAGGTTCCCATGCAAGGACGCTGACTGTAAATTGATCAGATGCAGTCCAACAAGACACACTGCTGAGTTTTATTTTAGTAAGTTTTAAGAAGTAAGGCAAATATGTGCCACGTTTCTCAGATGCCAAATAACACAATTGGTTCCAGAACCAAACGCCCAATCTGTCCAGGTTCTTCCTTACAACATTTGGTTCTGATGCTCACACATGGTCCAACATATGACAAAAGAAAGCTGGACCCAAGCAGGAAAGTTGTGTTACAACATGTTTTGGGATAGCAAGAACCCTTTACCAAGTGTCACTTTGGCCTAGCTTCCTTTTCTTCATACTGTATGTTTAGCCACTTACCTATTAGCCCTTTGCAACTTACATGACAACCCCTTGTTCTCTCCCCTCTTACATTCTCTGTTATGGTGTGTCACTTTTTCTTTGCCTGTGGGAAAAAGCACAGTGGCCCTGTCATAAATTACCCCTTACAATAACAATCTATATGCCATACTGTAAACCTAAAAAAGGAAAGTATTTTTTTTTAATTTATCTGTAGGAAGTGGTGTTTTTTTTGGTCCATTGCCACCCCATCAGTATTCGGTGCCGGTGTAGGAGATTTTTAACTGTCATATAAAAAATGCAACGGTTATGCTTCAGAATACTGTTAAGATATTGAATAGGATTATTGTATTGAGCCATGATAATCTTAGGGTCAACAATAGCAAAACCCATTGGGTCCACCATTCCTGTAATAGCCCCAAGTTCTAAATAGGTTCCTGAAAGTAGCATGGATACATTAAAATATTTATTATAATCTCTAATCTAAGTAATAGAATTGCAAATTGAGGTACAAAACAAACATAAATTCACCAAAAGGGTCAAAAATGCATACCTCCTTCAAATTGCCATTTGGGAAAGTTTGTTGAATCAGGATAAAATAAAACAAGACGTTAAAAAGTAAACAGTAAAAAAACTATACATAATTCTCTTGTATTTTACCTAAGAGCAATTCAACAACTCAAACGGATACCAAACTCTCCAGAGTACCATATCAATGTCAACATGTGCCTCGAGTCTATACTTTGAAGCCATTAAGAAGTGTAATTAAATTTTAAAGGTATGCACAACATGAATATATTTATATATTACATTCAATAAAATGATATGACTAAAATATTAGATAAGATTAAATACATTTTTTTATTTAGCTAAAAACTTGAATGTAAAACTTCAGCAACTAAATGTTTGCAAATTCATGTAGAAGTCAAGGTAGTTGTCTAGACAAACTTTTAGTCACTTCTTCAAGAGCTTTTCAAATTCCTTTGAATTTTTTTGTTTGTAAGCTCATTCAAAATGATGAGTAGAATAATAATTTTATGCATTCAAGTTTTTTCTTTCACAGTTTTATTTGATAATATTCATATTTGGATTTTTTAATAAACAAACATTTGAGTTTTGTATAATTTTAACTTTATTTGAATTAAAAAAAATATTTTTAAAATTTGACCACTTTGAATCTTGATACATAAATCTCTAAATCTCCATGGTGGTCACATTTTGTTCTTTATACTGTAGCTATCCTTTCTATCATCCCTGGAGTGTTCTGCTTTCCACTGTTTATGCCTTGTTCATAGGGAACCCCTCCCTGACTTCACTAAGAGGCCCATTTATCAAAGGTCGAATTTCAAATTCATGTGAGTTTTTTTAACACATTAAAAGTTAATTTTAATATATACGAAATTCGATTGGGAGGGTATTTTAAAAAAATCGCATAGCTAAAACTCGAACGAATATTACCAACCTGAAAAGTCGAATCAAATTAGACTAAACTCGAATCGAGTTTTTGCTCTGAAAAAAAACTCGAATGTCAGGAAGTCTAATAACATCTTCAAATTGGTCACTGAACCTCCCCCTTTGACTTATACACAAACTTGGCAGGTTTAAGGACGTGAATAGTCAAATTCGAATTATTCCTAGGGTATAGGTTTGATAAATCTCAAAATTCTAATTTAAATTCAAATTTGAATTGACTTTGGATAATTCACAATTCGAATTTGAGAATTTTAACCAAAAAAAAAAATCTAAAATTTGAATTTACTATTTGATCCTTAATAAATCTGCCCCTACAGGTATGGGATGCATTTTCCGGAAAACTATAATCCAGAAAGCTAATTACAGAAAGGCTATCTTCTGTAGACTAAATTTTTTCTAAATAATCAAGATTTTTACAAATAATTCATTTTGTAAAAATAAACCAGTTCCTTGTACTTGAGCCAAACTAAGATTATGCAGTCCTTATTGGAGGGAAAACCAGCCTATTGAGTTTAGTTAACATTTACATGATTTTCTAGTAGACTTAAACGACGAAGATAAATATGATAGAAAGATCTGTTATCCAGATCCCAAGCATTCTGGATTATAGGACCCATACCTGTAGGGACTTCGTTCCAACTGTTTCCACCTCCTCCTAAAGGGGAAATCCAAAGACAAAGAGCCTCACCTTAAATAAACAATGAGCAAGTCCAACTCACTCCACCTCCTGAGCCTATGGGAACACCCCTCCTCCAGGACATAGGTTACAGCTTATCAGGACCCCCTGAGCCAGTAGGCAATTTATCTATTTGAGTACTAAAATTGCAAACAAGAGAACTGCTGAATAAAAAGTTAAATAACTAAAAATCCACAAAAAAATGAAAAACAATTGCAAAGTAGCTTAAAATATCACATTATACTAAAAATTGATTTAAAGGTGAACAAAATCTTTAACACATAGATACAGTAGTGCACATGTAAGGGATTGCAAAGCCTTGTAAAATCAATTATTCTCCTTGGTTTGATTTCAGCTCAGTATTTTATTCTGTACAGAAAGAACTAGTGCACAATACATGATATTTGCACCTGATCCCTTACAATGCATCTTGACCTACTGTAAATTGGTGCAGTCATGTACTTAAAAGAGGTTGAGTGACAAACTACATAATTTATTTCTTTCACAGAGCACACCAAAACAATAAGATGGCTTTCATTGCTGCTTGTTAACAAAGTCTCAGGTCTCTCATATAGGATTTAGTAGTGATGAGAGTGACAGAGAACGTGCACTGGAAGGGCACCAAACTGCTTCTAAGCTGCCCTGCACTTTATCTATTACTCAGAGTTTGTTGAAAGGGAATGCGCTTCTTGTTTTAAGCTGATGAGCAAGGTCAGGGATAAATTCTTTAGAGGTTTCGGCTGCAAGACCTTGTTGTTTTTATTTATTTATTTGTTTACTTGGAATGTGGACCACAATAAATATCTCATTATCTCCCAAGGTTCATACAGTAGGAAAGTAACGGTAATGTTATATTTTTTCGTTTTTAGTTCTGTAAATGATTTAAACATGTCTCTAGTAAGATCAGAGATTGGGAAAACATTTAGTGCTGCTGTGCCATTAGCCTTCTTATTTGGCACATTAAACATATATTTCTTAACTAGCTGAAAATTTTAAACCCTTAAAAATATATTATACACTAGCTATCAAAAACATATATATATATATATATATATATATATATATATATATATATATATATATATATAGTCCTTACAAGGACCATATATATATATATATATATATATATATATATATATATATATATATATATATATAAACCAAAATGCAATAAGGTCCATACTCTCAGGACTTCTTAAAAGGAAAAAATTATTTATTGTAGAAGTTACAGACTGACATTTCGGCCTGGTCCCAGGCCTTTCTCAAAGTAACAATTCAATATTGAAGATGCATTTTATACACATGATAAGGCGGGCAAACAACAGTCTGATTGACGTGATGTAATTGTCAGCATTTAGCGACCAATCAAACCAACTTTCATTGCTGCACACAAGTGTTGCTTAAATGGTTGATTTATCTAAACCCATTATAGGGAACCAAAAGGCTACTTTTAAATAACAGTTTAAAGCAAAGTTAAAAACAAACCACAGTGTTGCAATGTTACTTACTGAAATTATTATAATAAAATTGTAACAATCAAAGTGTTGCTACTGTGTATAATACATGAGGATCTAATAAAACATGGACAACTCGTTCTATCACTGGGCCATAATATACCTTAACTCCATAAAACTAAGTATATTTTTCATATATCATTATAATAAACTATGTAAATGTCCCTCTCACTGACTCTATATAACACTAGTTTAATGAACTCACATGTTCGTTAGCTCCTACTACATAGAAGCACACACTTCTATATACCTCAGAACTTTTAAACTATGCACAGGTGATAACCCTAGTCTCTACGCCCACCTACTATTGTGAAACCCAGTAGAATGTGTCATAAATATAAATAATACATAATAAAAAGGTTATATGTTCTGATGTGTATCCAAGTCCCTATGTGTCCTAAAAGGAATCAAATTGTTAATACATAAATCTAAATAAATTAATTAAAATTCCCCACATGTAACTTAAAAGTAAACTACCCATACAGTACATTATGTATCACACCGATCTCAAAAAGGGCTTCATTTACCCTTAATTGTATAAATGCTATTTGGTTTTAATAAACACTAAAGTGCTACCCACCATAAATACCAGTCAATGACAAATACATAAATGGAAAAAATATGTGAAAAATATATATAAAAAAAAAATTAAAGTGAAAAAGCAAAAAATGGGGAAGACAAAAGTAAAAAAATTTATTGCATATTATGCACAGTTCTTATGTCAGATCAAATCTGCTGCATTCCCTCATGCAGCGTAATCTATGAAGCTTCTAGTTATAGTTCATGTGTGCAAGTTCATCGATGAAGCATCTAGTTATAGTTCATGTGTGCAAGTTCATGATGTATCTTTTTTTCAAGATGTTAGAGCTAAGGATGTGATAAGGCAAAATGTCTATGAAAAATGGTCACAGTTTTAAGCACAAAATATCTGTGTGCCCCCACTACCGCCTCTACGGCTGCAAGGGGCCCAGGCTGCATCTGCCACTTGCTATTGTCAACCGGTTTGTGGCTATTGTCAACCGGTTTGTGGCTATTAGTCACCAGGCGGTTTGTGGCTGTTAGTCACTACAGAGTGTAGGGGCCATCACACTCCTTGTAACAGGCTGGAATCCACTCACCACCCGTCGAGTCGAATTGGCCCCCGATCGCCATCTCTGCCGCACAGCCACAATGCCCCGGCTGCTGACACACACAACCGCATCGCTTCAGCCGCTCCCGCAATGCCACTATATTTGCACACTCACCGATCTCATGGCCCATCTCATAGCAGTCACGGAAAGGTTCTTCCATCAGATCTGGTTGGAGTCTAACGTGGCATTACTCTGCAGGGTTTTGGCTGTTCTCTCCAGGCAGGTTAAATTATCCTGCTGTATTTCCGGTCTCCCTCTGTAGCCACTGGGGTGGAAGCGATAATGCAGGGAAATGGTGTCTCAGTTTGTAGCAGGACGTATGCTCGCCCAGTTTGTTACGAAAACCCACATCCATCTTAGGTGGAAAACCATCAGGCGGGGAAAAAGGTAATGGCCATTTCGATACGAACGGTGCTCCCAAAGTTCCTCAGCTGTTATTAAGGCAGGAAAATGTCCATGTGTTCAATCAGTGCTGTTGTTTTCTCGCTTCATATGATAGATGCACGTTAAACAGTACTTTAGTGTTTCAAGCTTTAAATAATAACTCGGGTGCACGGCAAAAATTTATGTCGAATACAACCTCCAAGTTGCCAGCACTCTCGATAAAAAGGTTTACATGCCTGGGTGCAGTGTCCCACGTATTTATCCAAACCAAAATGCAATAAGGTCCGCACTCTCAGTACTTCTTAAAAGGAAAAAATGATTTATGGTAGAAGTTACAGACTGACATTTCGGCCTGGTCCCGAAACGTCAGTCTGTAACAAATATATATATATATGGTCCTTACAAGGACCGAAACGTTGGACATTGGTACAAAACAACAAACAGTTGAAGTTTTATATGGGAGTGCTGGTTCCTTGAATACGTGGTTATATATTTTAACCGTGCACTCCGGCTATATATGCCAAAATAACGGTTGCCTTGGAGTGCGGATACTCACTTGACTGGTATATATATATATATATATATATATATATATATATATATATATATATATATATATATATACCAATAAATAGTGCTAGGGATGAGCAAATTTGCCTAGTAGAGTTTACAATTCAAAGTGAGTCTGTAATAAAATGTCGGCATGCCTTTTTGGCAGAACCATTTTTTGCACAGAAAAAACACAGGAAAAACAGACCCATTGATTCTAAAGCATTTGGCCTCAAAAAAGTAACCATTGACTGAAACAAACTTGGCACTTAAAAAACTCGCCATTAACTCCAATGCATTTGGCGCAAAAAACCTGCCCGTTAGTTTCAGTACATTTGGCGTGAGAAAAACATGGGGAGGCCCATTTATTAAAGGTCAAATTTTAGTTTAAGTAGAGGTTTTAGAAACCAGGATTAAACTCTATTTTTTTATAATCACTAATGCCATGAAAGTTGTTAAACTATCTGAATATAAAAAGTATTTTTATAAAAAGAGTTGTTTGTATAGATAAAATCCAAAAAAAGATCAGCACAGCTACAGTTTCAGTTTCACAATGCTAAAACACGAACAGGCAGTTGTGAACAGTTTTCCTAAGAAAACACAAACTGTTCGCATTAAAAAAAAGGTGGCACAACCCTACCTGTATATGAGATTGGCACAAGGCCTCATGTTTTTATATGGTCATTTCTAATATGCCTGTATTTGAAAAGAAAATTGTATTAAAAAATTGTTTGGTTGAAGGACATCTGTATACCAATTGATGCGTTGGGCAACAAACAATAAAAGTAAGAATGGTAGTATGTAGCTTTAGTTTTGGTAGAGGACTATGGCCCATTTCTATCAAGGTACAGAAAATAGAATACTATGTGTGTTTTGTACAAGCACAGTGTAAATTAGAAAACAGTAAAATATTATCACTATCACCCTGTAATAGACTCATCTGGTTAGCTATCTTCATACATATTGTTTAACAGGTTTCCGTTCATGCATCAGTTCATAGCTAACAAGCTGTATGTACATTTATATTAGAGGCCTAGCAAGCAATAATAGTGGTTGTGTCACATCCCCCTCCTCTGATTGAGGCATTCTTCTTGCGTAGTGTAATTAATCTCACATCCAAATAAAGAAAACATTCTTTATTCTTATTCCATATCACCCCTTTCCTATATTTCTCCTGATTTTTGATTCATGGATGAAAGAATGCAATTTCTGTGGTTATATGACTTGTATTTTCTTCTGCTCAATAAATAATAGCATGAAGGGGCTTTGGGGCCAGACTCATCAGCCCTTTCTTTATACAGCTAGACTGGCCCCTGGCAACAATGGATGTCCACAGGGAGGGAGCTTATCTCTCAATGGCACACACAACAAATTTTAGTTTGTAAAAATAAATTCTGTAGACTGTGTGTGTCAGTGGGGGAGAACATTTTAGATGAATAAATATAAGCAAATCCTATTGCAGACACATCCATACTGATAAGATAAAAGAATATATAGTCAAGGTCAAAGTAAACTTTATTGTCATCTCAGCAGTATATGAATACACAGTGGTATACAGTAAGTGTGCAAGAATCACCGAGTTATGTAAGTCATTTAAACAAAAGTCACTGGATTGCAATTGTTCAATTAATCGTTTCAAAATTTTTGTGTTGTTTGAGTTAAGGGGTTCATACACAGGCTGAAAAGCCCTTCCAAAACAAGTTGACAGTTTATTGTCCTGTGTACGGAGCCTACCAACTGCCATGGCCGATCAATATCTTGCTGAAAATTGGATTGCCAAGAATAAATATATTGTGGAGGCTTTAGTTGACATCAGAGCTTTGGAAAAATTGTTTCTGTATTTATTTATGAGTAAAATTGTCTTCAAGTGGTTTCATAATTTGTATAAAGTCAGCCTATATGGCCATAAAAAAACTATCCTCTAAAGCAGCACCAACCAGTGGCTCAGGGACAACATGCTGCTCACTATCCCCTTTGAAGTTGCCCTCAGCGGCCTCAAAGCAGGTGCTTATTTTTGAATCCTTGGCTTGGAGTCAAGTTTTGGTTCCAAAAATACAGATGTACTGACAAACAGGGCTTCCTGTATGCTGCCAGTCCACACAGTGACTACCAAATAGCCAACCACAACCCTTATTTGACATCTCTATGGCCTTTTTCATGCTTGTGTTGCTTCCCAACTCTTCTTACCTTTGAATCTGGCTGTCACGGTCGGCACCCAACACCAGAACAAACACCAGGCACCCTTGGCTCGGCTAGTGCTTCACCAGTAGTGTGACCACCTTTGGGCCTCGGGAGGAGACCTCAGCTTACTTGGATGCCACCTGGACTTAAATGAGAGGTGCAAGATGAGGGTTCTAGGTTAGGCAGAGGGGCACAACTGCAAAGCAAAGTCATTGGACAGAAGATTGTAGTACAAGGCGTTAAGCAAAAGAGTAGTCAGATCAGGCCGGGTCGAGGCAGGCAGAGAATAAACGTTATCAGGCAGGCAAGGGTCAAACCAGGAAGTTAATCAGAGGGTTAATCAGAAGAGGTAATCGGTAATCAGGCAAGGGTCAGAATCCAGAAGTCAGAATAGTCAAAAACAGCCAGGCAGGGGTCAAAAACTGGAATCAAACAGGTTCAGAATATAGCAATGAATAGCACAAGGCTCAGAAGCACCAGGAAACAATATCCTATCATGGGCAATGCATAAAGTAAAACTGTACCTTTAAATACATTTGAAATTCGCGCCTTTGAGACACAACCAGATGCGGCACACGCACCCTAGGCGCCGAAGAACCCTGCGGGCGTCCCCGCTTGGAATGCGGCGGGTGTCCCCGCCGACCCCCAACACCCCTACCGGGGTAAGTTATTACACTGGCCCATGGATAAAAAAGTTGAGGACTGCTGCTTTAAAAAATAAGTCCCTAAGAAAATCCACCACATTATCAAAGAAAAGGATACAGGTAATGGCTAAGTGTTTTTATACTGATCATGGAACTCCATGGTGAATTATAGCACTTTTATATTTTAAATTAGGGGATGCATGTGACCCATGTGACAACGCTAAGCACAAATCACCTTCTATAAGGACTATTCATTGTTCTTGTGTTATATATAATCATGTTTGAGAGAATAAAAATAACGATATGACCTGATAGATGTGACCAGTCTTATAAGTGAATTGAAAACAGTGCAAATCTCTTAGTTTTATGATCAAAGTCTTAAGCAATGGCTTCTGCAGATAAGACATAATTAATTAAGCATTTAGTCTGACTGACCTGTAACATGAAACATATTTGTATCCAATTAAGGCAATTGATTATTTTGTCTCATTTCATAGGTACAGTACAGCAAGGTCACAAAAGACAACTAGAACACAATGGGGTAAAAGGAAAAAATGCATCAAGCTAAAGATCTCATTCATTCATTGCTTTTGATAATAACTCTGCTAGATGGCTGGCTCCTTTTCCTGAATTACATTGAATTACTGAGAAGCTCTGCCACTAGTTTCACATTTAACTTGTCCCAGGGGATCCGAGGGCCAACAGAGTATGTGCATAAATGCAATCATTTTTCTGTTGTGTAAGGGAAAAAGAACAACCCTTTTTCCACTCCTTCAATTTAATTATGCCCTTGTCTTTTTAGTTAGAAAGTAAAGGTTGATTTAAACCTCGGCGATCATAAAAAAGTGTTTTATGGATTTAGAACAAGGTATATTTTATTTTAAACCTGTATAAAATCTTTATTTGTTTTTTTTGTAAACCCACATAAAACGTTACAATCAACTAGAAAGGTTGTAGGGGGCTCAGTCAGCCAATTATTTTTTATACTGCTCAGCATGGCCCTAAATGCTCTTTTTATACTGGGCCCTGTTGGAACAAGGCATGTCTAATGGATAAATCAAAACTAGATGAAATAGACTAGTTGCAAGAGTAATTTTAAAATAGCTCAGGTAATCATCTTACTCTTGCCATACCCGTATGAGAACTTTTAACTATAATGCTTTGAATTTTCTGTAAGGTGGAGCACTATACCTTTTAGACTACTAAAATACATTTAGCACTTATGAGCATGATATTTTTTAATAAGTTGGACATGTTTGAGGTTTAGGTTTTGGGGTTTTAAATGGACAAACGGGCCATTTGCTAAAGGTCCACTATCACCACTGTAGACTATTAATATGGTACAACTGCCCCTCAGAGATATAGATAGCAGAACCTTCATTGTAATCATCTTGATGAAGTATACATTATAACATTTTTCTCTTGGAACATATGTGACTAAAGGATCTTTGCTGGTATAGTTAGCAGGGACTTTTTAATGTAATGTCATCATTTTGTCATTGTGGATCATCTGTTCCTGTTCATGACTGTTGTTCCAACTTTAGTAAACACAAATCATTACTTCATTGACTTGTTATAACAAAGTCACTTGCTTGAGGCTAGTTCCATCACACAATTGGAACAGTAGGGGCCAGGATTTTTGCCTTGTGTCTTCTGGTACATTAAAGTGACCCTGTTAGGGTTTTCCTGCATCCAAGTCCATTAACTAGTTGATTCTGTGTTATATGTTTAATTTTACCTAGTTGTACCCAACAGTATGTACTTCAGTGGTTTGCACAAGACAAATTATTTTCTTACATTTTCTATTTTTATGTCTTTGAAGAGCTTTCGAAACAAAATAATTGAGAAAATCATCTTGAAGTCACGAAAATGCATTATATATATATATATATATATATATATATATATATATATATATATGTTTTGATAACTCAGCTTGCATAAACTTCCTCAAGAACATCATGGAGTTGTTGATAGTTTAACATCATGTGCGATGAACTGCCTTATTAGTCTATTGAAAAATAAACAATTGGAGACTTTGTGAAAGTCTATCCTATAATATATTTCTGGATAATAGACCTCATACTGGCAGGGTACAGAGGGGTCCTGTGGTTATGTATAAAATTAGGCAAATGTTAACTGTGTCGACAAAGATACAACCAAAACAAAAATATGGAAAAGGTTGGCAAATCAAAGTGGTAAAGTAAGAAACGGCAACACCCATTGTCTGCACCAATGCACTCGCAGCGCTTCGATTTCCGAAGTCGGCCGAAGTTTCCTCATGAGGCAACTTCAGAAATCGAAGCGACGTGAGTGCCATTGCGCTGGCGTTTTCTCATTATAGCAGGTAGAAGGCAGTTTGGAGAAATTGTCGCCCGGCAGAAGAGGCGACTAGTCGCCAGGTGAATAAATCTCCCCGAATCTGCCCGTGTGCTCCTGCCCTAAGGTAGTATGTTTTATTAACAGCAAACTTTGCATGTCTCACATTTATACAGCCTATGTAACAATATGTTAACTGGTAGTCTGTATACTGTATTTCAGAAACCTGCTCTTAGTACTTATGTCCTTGACAAAGGTCCCGGTATGTGGCCAAAATGTTGGATAATAATATAATTACTTTTTCCATAGTACTTTGTTATCTGCACCCATACAAACTGATATACATTTGTGTATTTCAAAACTTTACAGCTATAAAAATTCTAGTCCCAGCTCATCTGAGCAGAATAATAGCATCCCTTTAACTAAATAAATACATTTTTATAATACCATATGGGTATAGGAAGCCATCGTGAGACGTCCTATTTTAGGTCAGGTTCTGCCACAATCTCGAGACACAAGACTCATTATATTTTAATGTTAGACAGAACTATTCCTACGCATTTTATGATTCCTGAATAGAAAAGTTCCAGATATCAGTAGAAGCGAATTGAAAATAGAAAATCACAGTAGTTTAAAGAATCTCCCATTCTCTTTAAATTAATCATTTTTGTGTGTGGGCAGATAACAAGCTTCTAAGAGTTGCCAGACATTTTATATTCATGCCACTGATTAAACAGGAGCTGTAATAATGTACTCTGAAGCATTGTTTATTCAACACATTTTACATTTATTATTAATATAATTTCCTCTGTGCTGACTTAGCACAAATAATGGCCACGGCAAATATATTAACTTGTAAATGAAATTCTACAGGTTTTAGTTCACTAACAGTCGGCAGGTGGTGCATTGTATTGTTACAGCAGGATAATGGTTGGGAATAAATTAAATCTGCCATATACTGTAGTATCATATTGCAGCAATTAGTTAGTAAATATTGTCTTATTTTTAAACCATAGAATGCATGGTAACATAGATCTAAATAGATTGGAGCTCCTATTTAAAGGAACAGTAACATGAATTTTTTTTAAAAAAAATTAGTGTACCTTTAACGAAAAAAAAAACACCAACACATATTTAACTTTACATTTGCAAAAACTTTATTAAGAAATATCTTACCAATACTTCGCTTGCGGCGCTCGATCCATCGGGCGGCGCTCGATTTCTCCTCCCTGCCTACTGTAGGAGATAGCCAGGGAGGAGAAATCAAGCGCCGCCAGATGGATCGTTGCTATGTCGCCTTTTCAGAAGCGGAGTATCGGTAAGATATTTCTTAATAAAGTCTTTGCGAATGTAAAGTTAAATGTGTGTTGGTGTTTTTTTTTTTTTTGGTAAGGGCAAACTAATTTTTTATAAAAAAATTTCATGTTACCGTTCCTTTAATGTGTTGGCAGGCACCGACCTGTGGCAAACCCGATGGGATTTCTGTTCTGGCATTGAATAATTCCCAGCATTATATTAACATGTCGGACACTGGCTTGAGTAACATCTTCAGCATTCTTATGCATCTCTTATCTGGAAACCCAATATTCAGAATGCTCTGAGTTTTGGGAAGGCCATCTACCATACAGTCAATTTTAAAGGGGTTTCCAAACCAAAATTTGATAAAGACGCCCACATAACACAGAAACCCCTAATATACCCATCAAAGTTACCTGTTTCTTCAAAAAGTATGAATATATACCATTTTCTATGCTGAAATCCAGCTGTTTAACAGTTCTTCTCTTTCTGCATCATTTGAAATCCTGGCAGGGAAAGAGGGACTAAACACTGATGTTACAAATTGTAACAACTTCTCCACAGTTTACAGACAGCATGCAGGAACTACATAACCCACAATGCATTGCACTGTGATGTTCCGTTCCTTATTGAAATCATGTGTGCAGGGAATTGTGGGGTTTGGAGGATGAAGGCTGAGGACAGATGACTGTTGATACAAAGTAACAGTAGTGAGCCAGCTCAGCAAAGTAGTCTGACAGATCAGCAGGAGAGCAGGAGGCTAGGCTTAGGGAACTATTCCAGACCATTAAAAATCATGTGCACATTTTTTAATTGATGTATATTGCAAAGTTGCTTGAAATTAGGCATACTTTTCAAAAAGCTTAAGTTATGTTTATGTGGAGTTCCCCTTTAAGCAAATAATACTAAAAATGATTTCCTTTTTCCCCAGTAATAAAAAAATCAAAAAAATCAGTAGCTTGTACTTGATGGTAAATAAGCTGCATGGATCCATATTGGTGGCACAACAATACCATTAGGTTTATTTTATGTTTAAATTAATTTTTTTCTTTCTTCCTTTTGTATTTTACAAAATGTATTGAAAATCATTTAAAAAATTGTTTCTCATATAGCTCGAATCATTATTTTCTTGCTGTCAGGATCAATTACAACTCATTCGGTGTTTACCATTGCTTGGCTTCAGATTGCTGAATCATAGGTGCAAGACATAGCACATGTAAATGACTTCCCAATGTGGCAAATTAGCACTGTGGTTACAGATGAAACACAAGTTATTTGATTGGGATATGACTTTCCCTACAATAGTTTGTCTGGCAGTTGCTTGCATACCTATTTACATTAAAAAAGTCAAAACCCTGGCGTTTTTTCATATTTAAGGGAGATTATGTTTACAAGTATATTTTATTGACACTTTTTTAAGCATTTGAAGCTAATGCCACATTTATTTTAGGGTGGGCTCATGGCTAATAGAGGATTTCTGTTTTCATTTTGCTTCCTTGGACATTTTTAATAAAAAGTGGCCACTTCCAGAAATGTGCCCAACATCACTAATAAATACATACATATGACCTTTATATACCCACTGAATTGAAATTGATGTAAGCGTAAGTAGGTTAATGAAGTATCGTTAGGAAGAAAGTAACACTAGAGAAAATTTGTTATTTGAAATTTTCGTGCCAATGAATCATAGCTGACAAAAGTACGCCAACATTCTTTTGCCGAAACGCAATTGTTAATTTTGAAGAATATGCGTATTCGTAAAAAATAAATAAATAAATATATATATATATATATATATATATATATATATATATATTTTTAAGAGTCTCTCTGTCTTAAATATATTGATAATGGGTTGAGTGCAGAGGACCTCTTGTATTTGACTATATGTATTTTGTGGTCACAGCCTCATTGCACCCCCGCCTAATGGTTTTAAAAATTAGTGGTGAGCACAACTTTCCCTTGTTTGTTATAGTTATACAGGAGCAGTGACCAGCTCCATGTTGTAGCTCCCACCCTTCCCAACTATAGTCAGGTGATCCCACTGGTGTCTAATAAAAGGGCAGCCAAGTTTGGGAGTTTTACTTTGAAAGCAGCAAGTAAGTTGCAGGTAAAACTTAGTCCCTTTGTAAAATGTATAATGAAGCAACTGAATTCTTAATGAATCAGATAAAATTGAGCATAGGACTGGCCAGATATGGGATGACTGTGACGTAGTTGGCCAGCTTAAATATATTGCAATATATGGACAAACAATCCCTGTTTTGTTTAAAGGGTAAGGCATTTTTTAGTAGCAGTATGCACAAAATGTCGCTGTCTTAAATATATTGATAATGGGTTGAGTGCAGAGGACTCTTGTATTTGTTTATGTATTTTGTGGTCACAACCTCATTGCACCCCCACCTAATGGTTTTAAAAATTAGTTATTTGTTATATAGTGAATAAAGTGTTATATAGTGAATAACAATTATAGTGAATAAAAATTAGTTGTTTGTTATATAGTGAATAAAGTACCCCCTCTTGTAAATTATAAGGATATTATAAGTTACTGAGGAGTTTTATGACCATATAAAAACACGAGGCCAAAGGCAAAGTGTTTTTATACAGGTCATGGAACTCCGAGGTAACTTCTAATATCCTCATATTTTGCAACTGGGGGTCCTTCATTTATTATAATACACAAGTTTTAGTGAGTCATGTAACAGAAATGACATCAGAACTCACTGTTTATAACTAATGACATCAGAACTCACCTTTTATAAGGATATAATTTACAAGATATTCATAGCTTTTGTGAATTATACACACACACACACACACACACAGCTTTTGTGTATTATACACACACACACAGAGACAGATTACACTACATACAAAGGCTTCTACATAAGGAGTTCTGCAAGTCAAATCTCTTACACATCTAGCGCAGTGTGATATATTGCTGTTTGTGCCACAATAATGTTTGTGGCACGCTGCAGAGTGCAGATAAAACTGACATAAAAATGTAGATACTCTACAGTGAAGGAATCTATGAGCTGAGTGATCACAACATCTTGTGATGCCTTAAGCAAAAGGAGAGGAAAGATTTTCACGTCTGATCAAACAGGAAGGTTTCAGAAATCTCATTCATTCTGCCATCTTGCATTATGTGTGCTGAACTTCTTTCGTTAACGTTTGTTTATTCGATTGTATTATTTGCTTTCTCCTTCCCTTCCACAGACGTTATTTTGTCTCTTATAAATTTGCATTAAACTTTACATTCACCTTACAGCTGGGATTCAGTTTAAAGAAATAGCATGCATTTTTTTAAAGAAAGATCATAGCATTGCTTATATGCATTGTTGCGCTGTTTTTTTTTTTAAATTACCTTTATGAAACAAATATTTCTGTATCATATGATTTTATTTTGTACAAATCTCAAGTTATCCAGATTTTGAAATACACTAAAATATTTGACAGTAACAACATAAGCAACATTGAAGCTAATTTGTCATCTTTCTACATTCTGTTAAATATTAATCAAAGTATACCTTTCCTTCATTTCAATAAAGTACAGGTATGGGACCTGTTATCCAGAATGCTCGGGACCTGGGGTTTTCCCGATAATGGATCTTTCCGTAATTTGGGTCTTCATGCCTTAAGTCTACTAGAAATTCATGTAAACATTAAATAAACCCAATAGGCTGGTTTTGCTTCCAATAAGGATTAATTATATCTTAGTTGGGATCAAGTACAAGCTACTGTTTTATTATTACAGAAATAATTTTTAAAAATTTGTATTATTTGGATAAAATGGAGTCTATCGGAGACAGCCATTCCGTAATTCTGAGCTTTCTGGATATCAGGTTTCTGGATAAGGGATCCTATACATGTACATCTTTGTTCACCCCTTGTACCGAGTAATGGTTTGCTCAAGAATCACCCATACACCACCCAAAAATCACTCCAATCCCCTTAAAGGAGAAGGAAAGGTTTGAAATGATAATGTCTTTAAAATGTTTACCCCACATGCGCCTCCTGAACTGCTATATTTTCACTTCTGAATTCCTATACATTATGCAGTGATCCGTCTCGCAAGCTCTCTCAATGTTCAGGTGTTTGCCGGCGCCATTTTAAAAGTGCCAACGTCAGTTCCCACGCAGCTCCTCCACATTGCGCATGCGCGTCATCATTGGGAGAAAGGCAGCTCCCCAGTACATGCGCAGCCCTACTAAATTATGCCCAATGTGCCTTAAGGCTGCCTCGGGCAGCAGGGAAAAAGATGCCTGAAAAAAGTGTGACGTCACCCAAGTCACACCCTGCAGTGTTCAGAGAGCGTAGCTGCTTCTACATGAGACCACAGAGAAATCTTTGAAAACGGTCAGTGAGTTTTATGTCCACAAGACTTTGTTTAGAAGCCTATTCCTGTTTTGCCTTTCCTTCTCCTTTAATACAAATTTTCCATGTAAATAAATACATTCCAGAGTCCATTCTGACACTCAGAGAGTCTGAATATTACAAAGAAGATAAGCAAGTCATTTTTTAGGGAAAAAAGGTTAGCTTAATAGTTTTAAGAGAACTAGGAAAGTAGCTTAAAACTAAGCAAAGAAAAGATCTTAGATGGGACATGGCTGTCGAAATGTGATTAAAGAAGAGCATGAATTTATTCGCCAATTGTGAATTTGAAGCAAATCCCCACGATTTGCCGCCGGCGAATAAATTCGCAAAACTGCCACGAAAATTTGCAGGCGTCAAAAAAAATGGACGCCGGTGTCAAAAACGAGTCGCTGGTGCTGTTTCGCAATTTTTTTGCCGTTTCGTGAATTTCGCGGGAAATTCACAAATTTTTCGGCAATGCGAAGCTCCCCAAATTCGCCCATCACTGCAAATGATCTATATTTTCTGTCTCCTGAAATGTGATGACCCTTACCCTGTATGTCAGTTTTGATTACAATAATGCAGTATATAATATTTCCCTAACACTTCACATCAGATTTCTCAAGTGAATGGAGAACAGGCAGGTGTTGATGCAAGCACAGAGTAATGCTGATGTATAACACTTGTATTGCTGTAGGGGACATATGCTCCTGAATATAGCACTGTGCCGCACCCAGTCATTGGAACCCAATGCTTATTACCTCCTCTGCTTAACTTTAAAGCTGAGCAGGAATATATAAATAATAATAATAATAAGCCAAAGCTCAAATGGGGATTAAAAATTGGAAATTCATAAGGATTTCCAAAAGTACTTTACAAAACATATTTGAGCAGCCAAATGTAATGCTTTCCTATGGGTGTTAGAGTTTAGCAGCAGAGCTGAACTCTAGCACCCTACCAAAAGCACCCAAATATTCAAGTTAAATCCAATGCTCTTTCAATTATTAATAAGAATCTGTAGTAATGAAGAAAATGATTAGTAAATAAAGCTCAGAAATGAATCATAAACCTGCCTCTTAATTTGGAAACCTTTTATAAAGACTGTGTCACTGTTGGGATGCTTAACTTGTGCTCATTGCAAGGCAATTTAAAACCGAAAAATCCAAGTAGCAATGGGAAAATATACAGTTCTCTAAAAAAGAATTCAAGAAACCTTTTGAGCAAAGCTGCAAAATTATCATTGTACATGTTTGTAATGCCATTAAATTAAAGCAAAGTCAAAGTTAAATGTCACAGTTGTCCAACATCAAGCCCTAATGTCTGAATTTGTTTCTGTTGGCTCAGGTCTACGCTCTGAATAACTGCTGAATTCTTCATTTGTAGCAGCCCAAAATGAAGGTTAAAAAGGGCACAGAATTAACAGAGCTATCTAATTACCAATATGCAAGCACTTCGTTTCAAATCAAAACTAATATTTTGTGAACATGTTTAAAATTTGTAAAAAAAACCAAAATACTGTAGATATAAATAAGTCCATCTTAAATGTATTTAAATGGCTGGTAGACCTACAATGCACATAAAAACTATATGGTATTAAAAATCAGAAAGTACAGTTTACATTAGGTCAATAAAATGGCATATTCTGAAGGAATGTTATACTGTATTTTAGCATTTCAGATGGCTACTTCATAAAATTTGGAGTTCCAGTATATACAGTATTCCACGGAAAAAAAGGCCCTTTGCCCAGGACACGGGCACCACCATCAGACATTTAGATCTACTGAAACCTTTGACGAAAGCATCCCACCAAAACGGCATTTTTAATCCAAGTAATAAAAAAAACTTAATTTCACACTGATTGCAAAAGGTTAATGGTCAATCAAAAACACCCATGATTTGGCTCCAGATAAAAGCGGCGCCTAATGTGAGGGGAAAAAACAACTCTATGGGGCAGATTTATCAAGGGTCCAATTTCGAAGTGTAAAATACGTCAAAATTCGACCATCGAATTCGAATATCGAAGTCTAAGTATTTTTCAACGAATTTGGCCATCGAACGATCGAAGTAAAATCGTTCGTTCAAACAATTAAATCGCTCAAATCGAACGATTTGAACGATTTTAGCGTGTGATTGAATGATTTTACTTCGAAGTGTAAAGACTTAGAAAATGGTTGTAGAAGGTCCCCATAGGCTAACATAGCAGTTCGGCAGGTTTAATTTGGCGGAGTATTGAAGTCGAAGTTTTTTTAAAGAGACAGTACTTCGATTATCGAATGGTCGAATATTCAAACGATTTTTACTTCGAACCGAAGTCTAAGTAAATTCGAATTCGTAGGGGCAGATTTATCAAGGGTCGAATTTTGAAGTGGAAATCACTTTGAAATTCGACCATCGAGTAGAATCCTTCGACATTCGAAGTCGGAGGATTGTTTTCATCGTACAATCGTACTTCGAATCGTACGGTTCAAACTATTTTATCGTACGATTGTACGATTTTCCTTCGATACCCAAAAATTTCGAAAATTGCTCTGGCAGGTCCCCATAGGCTAACACAGCACTTCGGCAGGTTTAAGTTGGAGAAGTATTGAAGTCAAAGTTTTTTTTAAAGAGACAGTACTTCGACTATCAAATGGTCGAATATTCAAACGATTTTTACTTCGAATCGTAAGTAAATTCCAAGTCATAGTATCCTCTTCGATGGTCGAAGTACCCAAAAAATTACTTCAAATTTCGAATTTTTTTACTTCGAAAATTCCCTCGAATTCACTTTGACCTTTAGTAAATCTGCCCCTATGAATCAGGAGTGTCTATTACCTTAATGTGATGTACTGGCAACAGTTTAATTCCTTTGCTTCTCCATACAGTTAATCAATTTAGAGCCTTTTTCATATGCAGGTTTAAAATTTATGCAAACTGCCATGATACGCGGCTATTAATAATATAAAAGACTGACTAATTTAAAATCAAAATGTTAAATCTGGAAGTTGGCCCAAAGTGTTCATTCCCTTATCTAATAAAAGATGAAGTTAATGCAATAAAGCAGAATGTGTTCTTACTTTTAGGAGTAGAAAAATCGACAGCATTTTCCTTCACCATATTAAAGAAATAGACATTGCTGGAGTAATATTATAAAGGTTCTGATTCTGAACGCCGACTTTTAAATGTATTTATTGACTGACCTAAGGAATATATATGTCTTTATTATAATTTGACACTTATTTTATGTGGATGAAAAGTTTTAGAAATGTTTCAGAACATTTATATGAAATACATTTGGCTTTTGTATGTGAAATGATGAGTTCGTTTTTTTTATGTTAAAAATGCTTCCATAAATTCCCACTCTTTTTACGTTTTTTTTTTTTTTTTTAAAAAATGGAATTTCTTTATGAAACAACCCCAAATGCCTGTTTTACCTTTCTATGGCAAATACACCTGTAGAAAAAAATTGTTATGCCGTTGTTGCACATTAAAGGGCATGTAAAGGCAAAAAAATAAAATCCCATTTTTATTTTCTTTAAAGAAAAAGAAACCTATCTCCAATATACTTTAATTAAAAAATGTGTAATGTTTTTATAAGAAACCTGACTGTATGCAGTGAAATTCTCCCTTCATTTACTGCTGTGGATAGGAATTGTCAGACGGTCCCTAACTGCTGAGCAGGGAAACAATCATACTTATGAACAGCAGGGGGAGCCCCCGCCTTACTTCCCAGCCATGCAGAACTCAAGCAGCTTTGTTTATGACGATCCCTAAGCAGCCCAGACCACACTGAGCATGTGCACAGTCTTAGTCTTGCAAAGATGTTTAACAAAGTTACAAGATAGTGACCTCCTGTAGCCAACTTTGAAAGCATAAATCATTTGCTTGATTAGGCTTGTGGTGCAGTAAGTTCATGTTTATATTTAGTATACAAAATGCAGTATTTCTAGCCTTATTCTATTTTAGACTTTACATGCCCTTTAAACTTTTAAAATACCCTGGGCCTTTGCTGAAGTAAATTTTAATATATGAAGATCATTTTAATTCAGTGCCAAAAATGAGGTCTCTCTAGTGTCATATACAAGAATGTGATATTATTTTACATCGTGTTTGTTGACAGATATTAGATCACTGAACTCATGTTTATTTAAACGCAGTAAATAAGTGTCAGGTGACAAGGTGTCAGGACCTAATGACTCCAATATCTGAAGGGTTAAGAAAGTTTGTACAGGTATGGGACCTGTTATCTAAACCTGCCGTTTTCCGGATAATGGATCTTTCCGTAATTTGGAGTTCAAAATCATGTGAACATGAAATAAACCCAATAGGCTGGTTTTGTTTCCAATAAGTATTAATTATATCTAGTTTGGATCAAGTACAAGCTACTGTTATATTACTACAGGGAAAAGGAAAATCATTTTTAAAAATCTGGATTATTTGGATATAATGGAGTCTATGGGAGACAGGCTTTCCATAAATTGGAGCTTTCTGGATAACGGGTTTCTGGATAACGGATCCCATACCTGTAGTCATTTTTCAGGGCAGGCAGCAAGTAGCAAAGCCAGAGTCAAGGCAGGAGGTAAAGAACCTATAGATCAAGGCGAATAGCAATTTACGAGCACCCATGAACTTTAGCAAGAAAGATCTATATTCAGGCATTGAACCTGTGTCTCTGGTGTCCTTTCATTTTGAATTGTCATGCCACATTTCAGCATGATAACGTGTCGCCTTGTCACATGACGATGCAATGACATTACTGGGCACCATCGTCTTGGAACCAAAGTGGAGCACTCTGCAACGGAGAGCTCCTGACACAAGACATGTGGTAACAAACCCCTATCCCCCCACTATCAAGATTCAGTATATTTTTACAGGTGCCTCAGGGGCTGCTTTATATAATCCACTATAATATTTTTAGGACTTGATCTTAAATATGTTATTTTACACTAGAGTACTTCCACTGCAAAGCAGTGATGTGAAGAAAATGGAAAAGAATATTAGATTGTTTCCCCACGCAGATACCTTTTAAATCATTCAGGGACTGCTGCATGGCTAAGCAAATCCGTGTTAGCATAGATGATTACTTTTTATTCAGCCATTTTGCTTATACAGTCTCTGGGCATTTACCTTCGATAGTTGTTATTTATTTGGTCTTTTATTTTAAGGAACAGAAAAAGGAAGCCACATAAGGAGAATACGTTTGGCCATATTTGTTTGTTTCCTACAACTTGATGGTACCAGAAATAGTTTGTCGTGTTTGCAGTGCCAGTGCCAGGCTACCTAAAGCCAAATATACTACAAGTAACTTGTAGTAAAAACAACTTGCCCTGGTGGTCCAGTGGTCCTGCAGGGACGCCCACCACGCCGCTCCGATTCAGTCGCCATCTTGGATCCTTAGGACGCGCGCGCCTCTTCGCAATTTGATGGCGTGATGACGCCAGCGTGCAATGGCGCCAAATTTGAAAATATAAAAGGCTTATTAAAGCCACAGGACCTTGCCCGTGATAGGATCTGTTTTCCTGTGGTTCCTGAGCTTAAAGCTATTTGTTAATCTGTCTGATTCCTGTTTTGACCCCTGCCTGGCTAACTACTATTCTGAACTCCTGATTCCTGACCATTGCCTGTTATACCACTACCTCTTCAGCTGTATCCCTTCTGATTGATTACCCGGTTTGACCCTTGCCTGCCTGACTACGATTTTGTATCACGCCTTGTACTTTGACCTTCAGCCGAAAGACTCTTGCCTTACAGTTGTGCCCCTCTGCTTGTCTAGAACCCCTCGCATTGCACCTCTCGTTTTAAGACCTGTGAGTAGCTGAGGGCTCCTTCCGAAGCCAAAGGCGGCTGCTACAGGCAGAAGCACGAGCCGAGACCATTGTGCTTGGCATCGGTTCTAGATTTAAGGTGCCAACCGTTACATAACTACTGTATTACAATAAACTAAAGTTATCCTTTATAATTTAGCCAGATCAAGGTGTCCATTTCCATCAAGATCTTGCAGGACTATACTTTATTAGACCTCTTTCTCATGGCCTGGAGTACTTCAGTGGGGCTCCACCAGTTTGTCTTGTATGTCATACGAACACATAGCCACCATAAATAGCATGCTCTTAATTCCATAATTACCTCTAGTTGTCATGCCTCTGATCTCCATGCCTACATCATTTTAGCCAGTATTCCATTCAAGCATAAACAAGTTGGGCAGCTACTGCATATGATGCCCTGAAAATGACTCCTCTTTCATATTTTCTTAAAGGAGAGGTATAGTATAACTCAAAATCACCATAATATTGTAGGCAATGATGAATAATATATGTGGCCAGGTTCAGTCTGGGCTAGCATTTATTGCTAACATTAAAAATGACCACTTTAATGCTTGGTTTCTGTCTGTGTTTTAAATAAGTGGCAATCTGGGCCAAAAAGCACAGTAGGAGGTTGTTAGCCAATCACAGCCCAGCCTTAACACAAGCAAAGATAGACTGTAGTTCACCTGTCTGCTGATTGGTTGTATGTGTGTTAGTTATTTAATTAGTCAATTAATTAATTAATTAATTAATTAATTAATTAGTTAACTCAGGAACAACACCTGGCTTCTCCTATTTTTGTAGTATAAAATTGGAGCCAAATGTATCCATTTTCAAATTTGAGTCCATTTCTAAACATGAACGTGAAATAAAACTCCATCGGGTACAGTTTTTTTCTTCAATAGTGTCCTTTTTCGAACTCGCTAGCATATTAACAAAAGCAGAACGATTTTATTACATTAATTCCCGTAAAACTTAATAGCTATGAAAAAGTGATATATTCTATTTGTTTTCGCTTTCTTTCTTTCTTTTTTTTTTTTTATTTTTATAAATTTGACTTGTTAAAAGACTCGAAAAATAAAACTTAAATGTTTAAAATATGCCTTTTGAAGTTTTCCAAATGTGAAAAAAAATTTGATTGATAAATCTCGAAAATTTGAGTTTGGAAAACTAGAGTTAACAATTGAATCTGTTTGTGCCCCACATTGTTCTTTTAATAGTGGTTTATGCATTTGTCTCTAGGCGTTTAGTCTGATACATCATAGTTTCAAGTTAGCATCCTAAGAGGAAGAACCAGCAAATATTCTAATCAAACTTCTTTACTCTAGGCTTTACTGGACTGAATAACAGACTCATAAATAGATACATAGATCGCAATAGCATATTCCTGCCAGGTTTTAAAATGAAATGTGGATGGTATTGATCTCTTAGACTCTTATACTGCACTCATCATACCAAATGAAACCTTGACTGGGGAATGGCTGTATCATATGTTTATGCACGTTGAAGATATGCCATGCCTGCCATTTATAACTTCAGTCAACTTTTCTGCTCCTCTGTTAACCTGATTTATGCCTTGAGAAAATCCTCTGCCTAACTGGTTTTGCTGTAGAGGTTGAAATGATGAATTCCTGCTGTACATGTCCTTCCTGCCGACTGCTGTATCTGATTCTAACATGAAACCTTCAGATTGCAGAATGTCAGCTTAAAATTCTACCTGTTTCAGACAAAGCAGTTCACAGAATTTCAGGATATCCATGTGTCAGCTAAGAGAACCAATGGCTACCACAGGAATTAAATGCACATAAAGAGATCAGCAATCTTGGGTTTTATGAATTAAATGATTGCATATCATATAGGTTTAAAGTAGCTTCCAAGTGATACAAAGAAGATACAATGCAGCCACAGTCCCCCATTATCCCACTGTTACTATAGGCACCATCTCTCCCTACTATACCTGCTATCCGACAGTTACACTCCCTTCCCAGAGACTATTATCCACTGTTACTATAGACACCATCTCTCCCTACTATACCTGCTATCCGACAGTCACACTCCCTTCCCAGAGACTATTATCCACTGTTACTATAGACACCATCTCTCCCTACTATACCTGCTATCCCACAGTCACACTCCCTTCCCAGAGACTATTATCCC
Source organism: Xenopus petersii (assembly GCA_038501925.1). Taxonomy (NCBI): domain Eukaryota; kingdom Metazoa; phylum Chordata; class Amphibia; order Anura; family Pipidae; genus Xenopus; species Xenopus petersii. The sequence continues at coordinate 137,148,791 of CM076682.1, forward strand.
ACTGTTACTATAGGCACCATCTCTCCCTACTATACCTGCTATCCGACAGTCACACTCCCTTCCCAGAGACTATTATCCCACTGTTACTATAGGCACCATCTCTCCCTACTATACCTGCTATCCCACAGTCACACTCCCTTCCCAGAGACTATTATCCACTGTTACTATAGACACCATCTCTCCCTACTATACCTGCTATCCCACAGTCACACTCCCTTCCCAGAGACTATTATCCCCCTGTTACTATAGGCACCATCTCTCCCTACTATACCTGCTCTCCCACAGTCCCTTCCCAGAGACTATTATCCCCACTGTTACTATAGGCACCATCTCTCCCTACTATACCTGCTATCCCACAACCACACTCCCTTCCCAGAGACCATTATACCACTGCTACTATAGACACCGTCTCTCCTTACTATACCTGCTATCCGACAGTCACAGTCCCTTCCCTGAGACTATTATCCCACTGTTACTATAGGCACAATCTCTCCCTACTATACCTGCTATCCCACAGTCACACTCCCTTCCCAGAGACTATTATCCCACTGTTACTATAGACACCATCTCTCCCTACTATACCTGCTATCTAGGGTTGCCATCTCACCCCTTTAAAACAGAACACATATGGAATCCACAGCCTGCATGGCTAGCTATCAATTCATTTAGATGCGTCCTGCAGACTGAGCTGATTTATGTGCCGCCATGCATCATGCATCTACAGTAAATGAATTATTATTATTAATTATTAATTAGCCATTCAGGCTGTGGATTCCATATGTGTTCAGCTTTAAAGGGGCGAGGTGGCAACTCTACTGCTATTCCACAGCCACAGTCCCTTCCCAGAGACTGCAATCCCACAGTCTCTTCCTATTGGCAATTAGTCTGCTGCTATAGCTACAATCTCAATCTGATTAAGCTGCTATCCAGAAGCCAAAGTCTCCTCTCAAAGGTTACACTCATCACTTTTTTCTCAGAAAGTGTGCATCTATTTTTATTCGAAGTGTACATATTTTCTTTCTGGGTAAACATGCAATGCTGATTTTATTTTATTGCATGCCCTCTGTGTGTATATTCTGTATTATTTATTAGTCAAGTAGTGTGTGAACTCGTTAACACCCTCCTGCATAAAAGGTGCATTGGAACTTTTTTTCTTTACATTTCTGGAACATAAATCATTTCTTAAACATTGCTATTTTGTTTTTAATTCCTGTGGCATTCAAATCCTTGTCATCATTCCCCTGAATCAAGGAATGCGCAGTGCAAACATTCCAGATAATTAATTGATTGCCTTCAGGTGCCTTTGAATTATTCAAGAGAGTAATTTGAGGTTTGAGACACAGCCTCATACAGTATGTACTTCTGTATTCCTCATATCTACAGGGATTAAAGCATTAGATTAATATTTCAATAACAAAAAAAGTTTGCTCAGGACATTTAAAAATGATCCCATTATTCTGCTCGGTCAACAATTTGGTCTTCTTCTTGCTTTAGCTTCATAATTTTATTTATAATTTACATTTGTTTGCTAGCAACACTAAATCTCTTTTCAAGTACCTATGTTCTTTATAGGTGTAACACTGCATTCCCCACTTTCTAAATAACTATGCAAAAATGCCTGCAAACCTAAACTAGTGCCAACCATGATGTTTTGGCATATAATTATATATTATTACCGATCACATTTACTAAATCCAGTGGCAAGGTCTTGTAGTAAACACATATTTAATGGAAATCTTTATTTGCCTCTCTGGAACAGAGATCTCCTTCCTCCTTTGTACCTTAAAAAGTATCTAAACCCAAAATAATTGATGCAAAGTACTCATAGGGGTCAGCAATATTATCAATAATTGACTAAAAATACTGCAGATATGCTCGGAAATATTAGCAGTTTTAGACAGTTAATAGGTTTTTAGCTTAACGTCTCTCTCTGAAATGCAGATTTAACAGCACTGGGGCTAACTGCCTATATAGAGCGTGCATAGTAAGGGGCAGATTTACTAAGGTCGAGTGAATAGTTTGAATCCAAAAATATTCAAATTTCAAAGTAATTTTTTGGGTACTTTGACCATCGTATTGGTCAAATTCGATCAAATTAGATTGAATTGAATGATTTGAACGATTTGATGTAAAAATCGTTCGACCATTCGACCATTCGATAATCGAAGTACTGTCTCTTTAAAAAATCCTTCGACTCAATACTTCACCAAATAAAAGCTACCAAATTGAATGTTTGCCTATGGGGACAGTGTAGTTATGATCGAATAAAAATCATTCGATCGATCGCTTAAAATCGTTAGAATTGTTTTTATTCGATCGTTCGATCAAACCTTTTGCGCTAAAATCCATCGAATTTGATATTCGAATTAGAAGGATTTTACTTCGAGGGTTTTTTTAACCCTCGAAATTCGACCCGTGATAAATCTGCCCCTAAATGTATAGCTGTTAAGTGAAAAGCCTGGTATTGTCTAAAATTGCTAATATCTCAGAAAGCATTCAAATAGATGAAGAATAGACAAAAGTACTCAGAGAAACACTAAGTTATTGTGTAAAATGAGTTATGAGAAACAAGTGGTGTAAAAAGCTGTCTCACATAAATGGCAAATTCTTCGAGGTGTATGTTTTATTTTATACCGCCTAATTGCCACATTTGACTACAATACATTATATCACTTTAGACCTTGCGTAATCTGTCAATAATGGATATATTAAAAAATGAAGTTTTTTAAAGAGATTTATTTTGAGTTTAGATTCCCTTTAACATATGGCAGTACATTGCTGGTTTACAAAAAACTCTGTAAAGTTTACAGTCAAAATACAATTTCATGTGCTGGAATGAAAAATAATTGTCCAAATCCTTTATCAAGGGGACTCCTCAATTAACCCTTCACTTTCAGCCATCCCACTGAACCTTGTTGTTACATATCTTAGTTAAAATACCAGAAGCCAGAAATAGGTAAAATGGTCACAGCATTTATTCACATTATATCAAATAAATAGGACGTTGCCATCCTCACCCCAAGGCAATATTCAAAGCCAGAGTTCCATAAGAGATCGCTACTTTGCTCTGCAGTTCCTCAGTGAAGACTTGAGACTATGCCATTATATCTACCACTAGTATTAGGCTGCCTCTACCTACAGAGCTGCATCTCCCACCATCCAAGAAGTTTAGCAGCCCTACTGGCGACCCTGTATAGTTTTCCTTTAACTCATTCCTCACCCAATCTGAGCTGAAACTGATTCTGATATATATTCAGGTATGGGATCCGTTATCAGGAAACCTGTTATCCAGAAAGTTCTGAATGAGGAACGGCCATCTCCCATAGACTCCATTTTATTCAAATATGTTTAAAAAATGATTTCCTTTTTCTCTGTAATAATAAAACAGTACCGTGTACTTGATCCAAACTAAGATATAATTAATCCTTATTGAAAGCAAAACTAGCCTGTTGGGTTTATTTAGGGGCAGGTTTATCAAGGGTCAAAGTGAATTCCAGGGAATTTTCGAAGTAAAAAAAAAAATCGAAATTCGAAGTCATTTTTTGGATACTTCGACCATCAAATAGGATACTACGAATTCGAATTTACTTTGAATGCGTTTCGAAGTAAAATAGTTTGAATATTCGAAAATTCTATAATCGAAGTACTCTTTAAAAAAACTTTGACTTCAATACTTTGCCAAATTAAACCTGCCGAAGTGCTATGTTAGTCTATGGGGACCTTCTACAGCATTTTTCTAAGTTTTTTTAAGTCGAAGTAAAATTGTTCGATCGTATGATAAAATCGTTTGAATCGTTCGATTCAAAGGTTTTAATCATTTGATCGGACGATTTGACTTTGACCGCAGAATATCCAAATTCGATGAAAAAAGTTCAAATTCGATATTCGAATTCGAAGTATTTAAATTCGATGGTCCGATTTCGAAGTATTTTTTACTTCGAAATTCGACCCTTGATAAAATCTGCCCCTTAATGTTTACAAAATTTTCTAGTAGACTTAAGGTACGAGGATCCAAATTACAGAAAGATCTGTTATCCGGAAAACCCCAGGTCCCAAGTAGTCTGGATAACAGGTCCCATACCAGTACCGTATATACAGATGCAGCCACTTTGGTTTGTCTGTTTGACACAGAATAACTAAACACAGATATCCCATTTATCTCATTTAACACAGAAAACTGTGTCACAACATCCCATCTAATTAAAGCATTCACCATTGTGAACAATGGAGCTTTGGTATGCTAATGAAAAGGTTAAATGCATTAAATGAGTTAAGATGACTTAAGATAACACAGTTTCTTCGATTAACCCTGAGTCATGACGCATTTAACTCACAAATCCAAGTGGCTTCATCTGTAGCTTGTCACTGAGATTTCAGCATAAACTGCACAGTGCACATCTTTGAAATGTTAGTTATAGAAGAGTATATTTGGAAGGTATGATTGTTATGCTGGAGTATTATTCTACTGCAATATTTCTACACTAAATTATGCAGGGCTTCATAATTGCATGGATTAATTTTTGATAGTGTTTGATTTAGGTTTCACACTTGTGCTGATAATGACTGTTCCAGCTCAGGTTGTAAAAAATCAGTTTTACCGCTCAATTATGCAGGACTTTCTGATTGCTTGGATTCATTGCTGCTAATGTCTGATTTACATTTTCCCAGTTCTGTTATTGTCAGTTAATACTCTATAAATGCACAACTGACTTATTCTATGTTATACAATTCAGTGAAAAAAACCCATAGGTGTCACACTCAAAAAACTTCTGTACTTGAAAACAGGCAATTTAAAAACATTTTGATGACTTAGTCTTTACTATTACCACCACAAACTGTGCCATAGCCCTAAGATGGTTTTCTTTGGTGTTGAAAGCATATCTGGGAGAAATCTATACAAATCCTTCTATCCACAAAAGCTATATATTTTTTGAAAAAAGTAATATTTGTAATGTTTTTATATAAAATGTTGCTCTATATATACTGTATATATATATATATATATCATATCAAAATCATATAATCATATTGATCTCAGACTTAATATGTATATCAGTATATTCTAGGTTAGAGGTGGCAAAAAAGGAGGTTCTATAAATTAAGATTTTTAAGGAATCTTAATTCTGTCATGGGAAAACATGTCCTTTACAAAATGCATCAGTTAATAGTATTCCTCCAGCAGAAACTTGCATCGAAATCCGTTTTTCAAAAGAGCAAGTCGATTTTTTTAATATTTAATTTCAAAATCAACATGGGGCTAGACGTTGCCATTTTCCCAGGTGCCCTCAGTCATGTGACTGGTGCTCTAAAAAACTTCAGTAATTTTTTACTGCTACACTGTAAGTTGGAGTGATATCACCCCTCTTCGTGTCTCCACCAGTAGCCAATCAGCAGAAGATTGAGGGGTAGCCAGATAAAAGCTCTCTGACACCTTCATTGCTAAAAATGCTTACTTGCCCAGCTATTGGTAGATATAAGAACAGCACTCAATAGTAAAACTCCAGGTCCAGCTAGCCCAAGTCGCAACTCCTTCATTTAAATTGAATAGGAAAAACAATAGCTTGTCTGAAGTTCCATTGTGCAGTGCTGGCTCTTTCTGAAAGCACAGGATCAGGCACAATGACCTTGAAATGGCTGCCTACACACCAATGTTACAACTAAAAAATACACTTATTAGTTCAAGAATACAATTTTAAACGGTAGAATGAATTACTAGCAATATACATAGTGTAATTTAGTAATAAAGACTATACCATAAAAAGCATGACAGAATCCCTTTAAATATGTTCACATTAAGTTGATGTGAATGGCTTCAAACTTATTTGAATGGAAAACTAAAACCATATCCATAATACATAATACAGTATATTCAAAATATATTCAAAATATATATTGTAGGTTAAACTTGATGCTACTGAGAACGTGACTGGATAAACTTCCTAATCAACTTTAATCAGTGCAAGTGTATTGCATTTAAAGGGCGTGTAAAGGCATAAAATCCAATTTTTACTTTCGTTAATGAAAAAGAAACCTATCTCCAATACACTTTAATTAAAAAATGTGTACTATATTTATAAGAAACCTGACTGTATGCAGTGAAATTCCCCCTTCATTTACTGCTGTGGATAGGAATTGTCAGACGCTCCCTAACTGCTGAGCAGGGAAACAATCATACTTATGAACAGCAGGGGGAGCCCCCGCCTTACTTCCCAGCCATGCAGAACTCAAGCAACTTTGTTTATGACAATCCCTAAGCAGCCCAGACCACACTGAGCATGTGCACAGTCTTAGTCTTGCAAAGATGTATAACAAAGTTACAAGATGGTGACCCCCTGTAGCCAACTTTGAAAGCATAAATCATTTGTTTGATTAGGCTTGTGGTGCAGTAAGTTCATGTTTATATTTAGTATACAAAATACAGCATTTCTAGCCTTATTCTATTTTAGACTTTAATATAGGATAAACTGGGATATAATTACATCATTAGACAGTTACATGTACTGAATTTGATAATGGAAAGGCCATCTCCTATAGACTCCATTTTAATCAAACAGCAGACTTGAAGTATGGTGATCCAGATTACAGCAAGACCCCTTATCCAGAGAACCCCAGGTCCTGAGCATTTTGGAGAGCAGCTCCTATGCCTGTCCACCTAAAGAAAGTAATAGCACCAATATTTAAGGACCACAGTAAATAGTTGTAGAGGTAGGTAGTGCAATGGGGCTGATGGCCATCATGTCTGTCTACTTTATTTCCCATTATTGACTCTCTTACGCTAACTGCCAAACAGAAGTTTCAGTTCAATCCTAGACCATTTTAGCAGTCAGTGCAAAGGAGCCTTGGACAGGACTTGAAGTAGCTAGACATGGCAGATACCAATCCTGCTGCACCACTCTGACCCTTATTACCAGGTACAGGGATGTTCAGCTGAGTTAGGGAGTGTGGGTGGAGCACTTTTGGAGGAGTGAGCAAGACCTTTGCTGGGGCCCTATGATACTAAGTATAAAGCATTTTCCAGCCATTATCAGTACAAAATAGTTAACATCCTTTGAGAACTTTCCAAACTGCAATCTTTTGATATTTTATCGGAAGTAATTTATAACGCAAGCAATTTATAGATGAGCGCATGCCAAATTATGTATACCAAAAAAACCCGCTTCTGAAGAATAGAATATAATTTACTGGGATGCCAGGGAAGAATAACTCACATTAAGGAAAGGAATTGCTTTATTGAAGATAATCTGAAATGAGAGATTGAAAGCAGAGATGTAGTGTCACATGAATGTCTCTTATAAAAGAACCTGATATTGTAACATCACAGTAGACAAAGTAGAATTTCAGTGGTGCTTGTGAAATATGGTGTGAGAGTTAAACGAAAAAGTTCCATAATTAGAAAAGCAGCAGCATGTAGGAACATTAAGTGGATAAAGTGCATTCATAAGTCTCCATAAAATAACTAAGAAATTGATAAAAGATCAATTTTTAGAGAGCTATCCCTTGCCTTTGGGTAATTCCCAATTCAGGAATGCCAGATAATCGTTTAGAGCCTTTGACAACTGAAATAGAAGATATTATGAAATAGAAGAGTTCAACATATCTGCAGGCAGCAAATAAGGCCAGTAATTACCATGCTGGTAAGACTTTAGATGAGTACGCTTCAACATCTGGAGATGGTAGAATATCCAAAGGGACCATTCAGCAAATTAGAGGTTTTGCAAGAGTTGCCAGCCATGAGATCATGAGATGGAGAAAGATTGAGGTCAGTCGCAGTTTATTACAAGTGACATCTGTGGGTAAGTGAAGGGCCATAAGATGAAATAGAACTTTATTGCATTCAGTGTTTGCAAGATTGTGGCCACCAGGCTATTTTTGCCCAATCAATATGGTGAGAAATAGAGAGCACAGATGTAATAATGTGGAAGCTTCTAGTTGATTGAATGGAAGCTAATGTATCATTATCTGCCTGTTACAGTCCTGCTTTTCATATAGAACAGGGGGCCCTTAGGGTCACACTAAAAACCCGTTCTCAGATTTTACACTGTTAGGCTGATTCTGCTGCTGGTAGCTAATAGTTTTTTTTCAGCAGAGTTGCTTTTAAATGGATTTTAGACTTAAAGGCTCCACTTGAGACATTTCCCTGCTGGGATTGAGTGTGATGGTGACAACATTGTGTTCATCCAAAAGCTGGCCAGTTCAAGATCTGCTTACATACTATAAATTAAATGAATATTACTGGTAACAATTTTCAAGTGCAGGATTTGGGAATTGAAACAAAAGCTTATTTTAAGATTATCTTACAAAATAGAACTTGATCCAAGGGAAACTTTCATACATGGCAATTACTGAAGGCATGCAGGGTTGATGTACTTCTTTTAATAATAAATAAACTACCAATTGATAATTATATCTCGTTGCTTGTTAGATGTGAAAGTAAGGGGTTGCTCGGCGGTTCTGGTATACTCAAAAGCTTATCTTGTCGTCAGTGTTCACATTTTTGTAAAACAATGGAGATATCAAAAATAATTGAATACAATAAATGGCACATTGAGTTCCACTGGTTAAACACCTTCCAGTGAGGAGGTTTCAAAATAACTAAAGGGTTGAAAGGGATATTTTCTACTTATATTCTGTATATTAAAAGTTCAGATTGGGAAATAAAGGCACAAAATAAGGAATGTGATGCAAGTAAACATTTGGGGGCACATTTACTAATGGTCGAATATCGGGGGTTAATTAACCCTCGATATTCGACTTTTGAAGTTAAATCCTTCGACTTAGAAAATCGAAGTCGAAGGATTTAGCTTTATTCGTTCGATCGATCTAACGATTCTAAGGATTTTAATCCATCAATCGAATGAAATTCCTTTGATCAAAAAAACATAGGAAAGCCTATGGGGACCTTCCCCATAGGCTAACATTGCACCTCGGTAGGTTTTAGTTGGCGAAGTAGGGGGTCGAAGTTTTTTTTAAAGAGATAGTACTAGCGAATGGTCGAATAGTCGAACGATTTTTAGTTCAAGTCGAAGTCGTGGTCGAAGTAGCCAATTCGATGGTCGAAGTAGCCAAAAAAAACAGTTGAAATTTGAAGTTTTTTTTATTCTATTTCTTCACTCAAGCTAAGTAAATGTGCCCTTTAATATCGAATAGATCCAAATCTGAGACTTTGTGACTTTTGTTTCAGTTTGTGTTGGTATTGCACTTGCTACTTGGGTCGTGGATAAATAAATACCTTTCACTTACAGTATTCAGAAAGAGAAAATAATTATATTACAGAAAGTTACTTGTGCAAATAAGTTGCACTTAACAGGAATTATCTGCATTGTTGTTTCTCATACATCTTACTTTGACGCACCCCTGGGTAAATTCAAGTAGGCATTTGCCTGTGTTTTATTCACAAAGTTTTTCACAAAAGAAGGCAACTTTCAATTCTAGTAGAAACGAAAAGTCTTCCTCGCACACCCTGGCCCTAAGAAATGGCAGCTCCCTGGTGCACAGTGAGAGAGGAATCAGTTACGTCTAAACCAACATGGAAGTGCGAGAAATACACTGGCACTAGTGCCGCTGTATTTCTCAAACTTTCAATTTAACACAGCATATGCAACAAATAATAATGTTTATTCTTCTGATATCAGAAGAACAGATTGGTCCACTGAGGGATGCACTGACTCCACTTTTTTGGATTTACCTGAATCTTTCATGAAGGATTCTGCAGAATCCCTAAATGAATCTGAACACTGATTTGCATATGCTATACATTTTACAATTTCCTTAATCATGTGACCTAAAGTCGGATTCAGTTCAGCCAGGCATTGAATTCAGCCAAATCCTGCTGAAAAAAACCTTGGATTTGGCTGAATCCCTAGTCTTAATATACAGGAGATATATTGGATAGTTTTTGGATGCTGGCCCGTTTTGTGAACATTACCTCTTGCGCCAGACATTACTTCGCCACCTCAGACCAGGCGAAGTGCAATAGAGTAGATAGGACTTGGTTAAAAAAAAAAGTCCCAAAAAACGCTGGCGTGTTTTTCTTTTTTAAGGTTGATAGGCTAAAAAAGATTGTACATTTTTTTAGGTACACTCCTCCCCCCTACATTTGATAACATAAAGATTGTACATTTTTTTAGGGTACCCTCCTTCCCCCCTACATTTGATAACATATGGCACCTAAACTATACGGTGGGCACATGTGTAGGGCATTAGAATACATTTATTAAGGTTCCCTGGTCTTGTGTAGTGTAATTTGTTTTCTGCTGCATATACGGCCATTGTACTTTAACTGCACGCCGTATGCAAATTTAGCGCTGATCGTAACATCTCTAGCGCAACTTCACAAACGATCGGTAACTTGTGCGCAACTTCGGATCTTCGTGAATTTGCACAGCCCTGGCAATTCTACGCCTGGTGAAGTGCGGTGAAGTGCGGTGAAGTGTGGCGAAGTTAACGCTGGTACAACTTTGAAGGTGAATAAATTTGCCCCAGAGTATTTAGTGAGCAGCTTTTGGCTGTTTGAAGGGGTGTAGGTTATTATTAGACTGGGTGAGTCAAATATTGAATGACATAATAACTGATATTTGGTTGCCCTGTTCTTGTTGATAAATTACATACATACCACCATCTTCTGGGAAACAAGAGATGTTGGTGGAACTCAGGGGACAGGGTGTACCCACTTTCTTTACTTATCCATCCACATTGGTATTAAAGAATACCTTGTTGTTTTTTATTCAGTGAGCAACTTCTATAACATTATAAATTGCAAAACAAATGTAAGCACTTCAAACCAATAAGAAATAAACAAAGTGCCAGACAGAAGAAGAGCATGTTCAGAAGCCTAAGTCATAAAGCAGGCAATCTCCAAGTCATCTGCAGGTACTGAAGCGCCATAAAGCCAGCGATAAAACAGACAGATAGTTTATGAATGTCAGTGATCAAATATAAGCATAGTGAAAAATATACCATCTAAACCAAGCTGAATCAATGCTAAGCCCTCTACATAACATTGTAGGTAATATTAAAACAGATTTATTTCATGTAGAAAAAGACTTAGTTCCCCTTGTATTCTCAACATGGCAACAAGAGAATTTTAATCAAGGGGCTTTGGCCGAGACCTACTGTAGCTGGAAAGATTAGTATAAAGTCATAATGAATAAAGTAAACAATTATTAATGATCATTTTTAAATAATTTTTTGGATAAATGCCAGTGGATGGACTCTCCGACATGCAATATTTCTCTTACAACTTGGGAAATCAATGTTAATATCCCATTCGTTTTAGCATGTATGAACAGCTGAAAGACTGATGCAATAATGATCGACTTCAAGAACATTCTCCTTGTAAAGAAGCTCTGATTTGAACACCATTGATTACTTGACTGCTATTATTTGGGAACTGACTACATTGCTTTCCCAATTTTATAACCACACAAGGCATCCGGCCACATTGCAGTTCTACTGTGGTCCTTGCCTGTTTCTCTATTTGGAAAAAGCAGGATAGCAAAGGACACCAGCATTTTCCAAGGCCTTCCCTTTATTATAGTTTTAACTCAGGCCTGGTCAAGAACCTCACATAGTTTCTGTGTGGTTGCTGATCCTATCTGTGTAGAATAACATAGGCCTACTTGTTATAATTTATGCCATATTATTAATAGTCATAAGTGAACAATTCTTGGTTTCTTCCAAGAAAGGATTTGTGTTGGTTGAAACTTTGCCCAAACTTTAGCCGTTCTGCAAATAACACTTGCTTTGTGTATTAACATGGATTTATATGAAAGATGAGCCTATGATTCCTTGTATCAAAAGAAAATAGGACTATTACAGGCATGGGACCTGTTATCCAGAATGCTTGGGACCTGGGGTTTTCCAGATAATGGATCTTTCCGTAATTTGCATCTTCATACCTTAAGTCTATTAGAAAATCATGTAAACATTAAATAAAGTCAATAGGCTGGTTTTGCTTCCAATAAGGATTAATTATATCTTAGTTGGGATCAAGTACAAGCATCTGTATTATTTGGAGGTATGTATGTAGAACTTTATTTGTTCTAGAAATTTCATAATTTATAGAGGACTAAGACCCCCAGTCCAGATCCCCCTGCAAACTCAGGGTCTGCTTCCTCAATAGTTACACCACTGAATATTATCCAGAATGCTCAGGACCTTGAGTTTTCCAGATAACTGATCTTTCAGCAATTTGGATCTTCACACCTTAAAGGAGAAGTCAACCCTTAACTAAAAAAAAAACCCTACCCTACATAGACCACCCTCCCTCCTCCCTCCCAGCCTAGCTGCCCCCCCCCCGGGAAATGCCCCTAACTATTTACTTTCCCCTCGGTGTAGTTCACAGCAGCCATCTTCTCGTGTCTTCTTCCGGCGATTCGGTCATTTCCATCTATTCGGGAAATTGCTCCAACTGCACACGCTCCTCTTCGCCAGTCTCGGATTACCAAAGACTCGTAAGATGGCTGCTGTGAACTGCGATCCTCAATCTGCACCGAGGGGTAAGTAAAAAGTTAGGGGCATTTGGCCGGGGGGCAGCTAGTCTGGGGGGGAGGAGGGAGGGGGGTCTACGTAGGGTAGGGAGGGGGTAGGGTTTTTTTAGTTAAGGGTTGAATTCTCCTTTAAGTCTACTGGAAAATAATTTAAATATTAAATAAACCCAATAGGCTGGTTTTGCTTCCAATAAGGACTAATTATATCTTAATTTAGATCACATACAAGGTGCTGTTTTATTATTACAGGGAAAAGGGAAATAACTTTAAAAAATTTGGATAAAAAGGAGTCTATGATAGATGACATCCAATAATTCCCAGCTTTCTGGATAACATGTTTCCGGATAACAGATCCCATATCTGTACTTGCATATTCAGAAGTAGGGATGGGCAAATTTTTTCGCCTTGTTTCGCCGCGGAATTGACACCCATAGACCTGTATGGCATTGTGCGAAAACAAAAATTTAACGAAACAGGTCAAATTGGCCCATCCCTATTCAGAAGGTTTGTCTGTATCTGTCAAGAACATAACACCATGCTTGATGTTTTCTTGACCCATCCACATTGGTATAAAAGAGATACTTTGTGAGTGTCAGGCACTTTTACCTTTAAAGTTATTGCCACTTCTTCTGAGAATTATTGCTTTTTGTGAAAGCTGTTACTATACTTTCTGGCAAATATCTGTTTCTCATATGACCACGTGTTTTCTTTTTTTTTTTTCCCCCACTTCTCTTGGATGTCACTGAAACACCTTGAAAGAACCCATTATGTGTAAGTAGTCTAATCTTTGCTTTTTTTGCAAATGGTTTCGCTCAGCAATTACTTGAGAGATGCTTATTGTAAGTAGTGCTGCTGCTTAAGATGAACTTGTATCAAATACACACCAGCGCACATTGGGCAGATTAAAGTTTCCTATATAGATAATCTCGGTGTTATTGCCAGGCTAGTCATTTTATTTAATAGCACTTTGCCCAATTACATTTTGTATCCTTGAGGCCTGAAAATCACCTCCAGGAAAAACACCTACTCACCAGTTTCTTGTTGTGGACCAGGTGCTTTTCCTGGTGTATTTTATGCTTTTCTAGACTCTTTAAGCCTTAATTCTGCTGTTATTGAAGTAGCTGTTCAGCCTGTCCTGAAGGTCATTATTTCTTCCCACACTACATAAAAGCCACATTTCAACAGCTATATTTTTTTTAACGGAATAATAAAATCAATACAAATTACACTCAGCCGTAAAAGTTTAACAAAGTTATATTTTTCCAGTAGTTGAAGGAGCGTGGTTTTGCTCATGTGGGTTTAAGTAAGCAGACATACTGAAAGTTAAATAACAAATACAACTACTTATTATATGTCTAAATATCTACCACCAGGAGATAAAAACTGAGCAAATTTCCTATATAGGAATATCATTGGGAAAACTCTGATGTTGGATAAGTAAGCATGATTATTTGCTGCCTCTAGGGCAACTAAAACCTCTGCTATTTCATTGCACCCGACTGTTGTATGCTTCCAATTGTACACAATCATTTTGTAATGTCAGTACTGCTGTGAACTGTGTTCTGAGCCCTTCCAGCTCTCACTCTGCCCACAGATATAGCCCCCAAGCACATAATTAATCATACTCAATGGGCACTTGTTTGACTAAGTTCAGCAATAGGCAGTAATTTCACTATGGGCAGAGTTATATAGTTAATTAAAGAGGTTATTGAAGTTGTAGTTACCCTTAAAGTATTATATGACTCCTTTCTCTCTTTCCCTTTCTATAACTCATTTCTGTAATTCAGCCTTTTTAACCAGGATTCAGCTGAGTTCAAGTGCCTGGCCAAACTGAACCCAAATCGTGACTTTTCATTACATGGACAAGTAAATTGTGATTTTGTTAATTAACCCTTAATGCCCTAATTGCTTAAGCAAATCGTATAAGCGAGTCGACTGAATCTTTCATAAAAGATTCATCTGAATCCCAATAGTGGATTCAGTGAATGCCTAATAGAGACCAGGCTTCTAGTATATCTCACCTAAGATCCAAGGCTGGTCAGTTTCTTTGCTCTTAAAATCCCTAAGAATGTATTGGGGCCTTCTTAGATGACCCAGTAATTTCTCTGAATTGACCCATTTATATATTTAAATGTATTGATGTGCTGTACCTTGAATGATTTAGTATAATTTTTCTTATCCTTTCATTACGCTTCATTGCAGTTTTTTTTTCCCATCTGCCAGCTCATGGTTGATAGGATCCTATACCGATGAATAAACAGGCTTATCCAGCCCTTTCTAGAAGTGCAGGCGTCAGCATTTATGTGTACATAAGCCATAGAGATGAATAGCCCCTACTAAGCTTTTAGCAGATATTAAGTACATAGGGCTCATATCACGGGGCTCACACAATGCACCATGGCACAAGAGTCTGAACTATGAACTATATAAATGGAGTGCCATGGTGAACCACCTTAGCAAAACGTCTAAATTGTGTTTGCTCCATCTGTTTTTCACAAAGCCTATATAGTCTCATTAACAAATGCAGTGCAAAGTGCCATGTTTTTCACCTACCTTGCAGGTTTTTTTTGCTAAGCTCCTCTGTAATAAAAGGCATTTTGGAAGTTGCTCCTGCTGCAATTGTGCCGCTTCACACAGTCAATGGTGTCAACCCGCATGTGTCAGCATGGCTCTTGCTAAATGTTTAATCTGTAAATTACATTATACAGGTATGGGTAGGGATGTAGCGAACTGCCGATTTGGTGTTCGCGAACGCCGTTCGCGAACACCGGCAAAAAATGCGAACGTTCGCGGACAGTTTGCGAACTTCGAACACCCGCTAAAATCGTTCGATTCGAACGATCGAAGGATTTTAATCATTCGATCGAAGGATTTTCATTCGAATCGAACGATCGAAACCATTCGATCAAATGCTTTTCATTCGATCGAATGCTTACAATCGTTCGAACGAATGGAAATCGTTCGATTTTTAGCGGTCGAAGGAATTCGAATGGTCGAAGGGTCGAACGATTTGTATTCGAATCGAATGCGAACTCAAAATGCGAACGTTCCCAAACGTTCGCGAACATTCGGCGGACGCGAAGGGTCGAAGTTCGCGCGAACTAGTTTGCAGCAGAACAGTTCGCTACATCCCTAGGTATGGGATCTGTTATCCGGAAATCTGTTACCCACAAAGCTCTGAATTATGGAAGGCCATTAACTATAGACTCCATTTTATCCAAATAATCCAAATGTATAAAAATTATTTCCTTTTTCTCTGTAATAATAAAACAGTACCTTGAACTTGATCCAAACTAAGATATAATGAATCCTTATGAAGGTAAAAGAAACCAATTCAGTTTATTTCATGTTTACATGTTCTTCAAGTAGACTTAAGGTAAGAAGATCCAAATTATGGAAATATCCGTTAGCTGGAAAACCCCAGCATTCTGGATAACAGTTCCCATATCTGTAATACAATTGAATTATAACAGAAACATGCACAGTTGGAGCTGATATGTATATATATATATTCAGATATGTATAATGATACATACATACCTAACATACATTGTGGGTATTTGTGCAGGCCATGAAACAATAACCATGTAAAATATCAAACTGAATATTTCAAAGTTCAACAACATGAATGCGATCTTTTCTGTTTGCCCTGATCTCTTCTTATTTTTTTTCCTCTTTGAGCTTAGAAAATCTTGAAGCACAAAGCCTTTATCAAATATTAAAGGTTTTGTGCTTCTTTGGCACACAAATGCCCTCAGCATTTTAACTTACAAACCACTTTTCTGCAGGGGTAATGCAGCTACTCAGGATCAAAGTAGCCCTTAATAAGAAAGATTAAGGTTTTTGACCCTCACTCTGTGCGACCTTGGGCTCACCAGTTTGTCTTTACAGGTTACACAATATCCTCTCATTTGTAACAACATACAAAAGAAGACTTGTTTCATATTTGAAGATTTTCGTGAGAATGGCAGACACACAGTGTTTTTATCCATGCATCTCACCCCTAAAACCTCTTGCAAACAGTTTTACTTTTTTAAGACAACAGTGTGTTGTGTTATTATTTGATAGAAATATTAACTTATTTGCAGATTAGCAAATATTAACTATTATTTAATGTGGACCTGTCAGCCAGACACAACAATCTGTATAATTAAAGTCCTTCAAATTAAACATGAAATCCAATTTCTATTTTGTATAAAAGCATTCATAGTTGTAAGCTCATTTAAAAATCTCAGCTGTCAATCAAATATTGTCTGCCCCTCCTCTATGCCTCTATGCTTTCCTGCCCTGCTGTTTGTAACAAAGAACTTAAAATGACAGGAAGGATCATATTTCATCATATTGTAGGTTTTAACAAATATACTGTTTACAAGAATGTAGTAATATGTGTAGAATGCTGAACCAAAAACAAGAATATGATCTGTTGTTGTAACTAGGGTTGCCACCTTTTAAAAAAAAATTACCGGCCATGGTGGTGCGCGGAAAAGAAAGGGGTGGGGCATGATGCAAAAGGGGCGGAGCCGATGAGGGTGCCACAAAGGGGGCAGGGCCATGGGGATTAGCGACACAAAAGGGGCGGGGCCACCGGGCGGGGCCACCACCCGAAGCCGACGAAAATGTACGTTTTCATCGGCGGGCAGGCGATTTTGTAAATGGTATTACAAATTACTGGCAGCTACATTGCCGGTAAATTTGTAATACCGGCCCCCGGCCCTGGCAGGTGTTTTACCGGCTAGGCCGGTAAAATACCGGCCGGGTGGCAACCGTAGTTGTAACAGGAATCATGAATGCAGCAATGGTAAATATTTGGGAATTGTACAGAAACCCACTACATTACACCATCTTTAAAGGAACAGTAGCACCAAAAAATTGTGTTTTAAAGACACCTAAAAATCAAACCTTTTTTACACCTATCATAACATTGCTATGATTGCCATTTATAATTTTGCCATAAAAGTATTTACTGATGATTTTACGTTACCTATCTGATCCCCCATGTTCCTTTATGAGTTGGCTGCCATATTTGTGCAACAGTAGTCTGTTAGCATTGACAGGTTGAGAAGGGACAGTCAGGTTGGCAAAACAGTCAGGTTTAGGAACTTCAAGTAACAATTACTTTGATAAATCTGCCCCACATGTGTTGTCATGCTGCACTGGTAAAACTGGTGAGTTTTCTTTGGAAATTCTACTGTTGATTATATAAACAAGCTGCTGTGTAACCATGGGGTCAGCCATTCAAAGCTGAAAAGGAGAAAAGGCTCAAGATACTCAGCAGATAACAGAAAAGCTCTGTAGTATACAATGGGATTTTTTGGAACATATCTGTTATCTTTTGGGTATCTTGTGCTTGAATGGCTGCGCCCATGACTATACAGCAACTTGTCTATATAAACTATTGTAGAGTTTCTAAAGCAAACACACTTGTTTCACTAGTGCAGGGAACAGTACATTATTATTATTATTAACATGTATTTATATAGCGCCAACATATTGCGTAGCACTGTACATTATATTTTAATTACTTTGATACACTTTGAGTTTTTAGTGTAACTGTTCCTTTAATGAGGTTCTCAGTACATTGTCACAACAAAAGATGTATCCAGCCTAAGAACTGTCAAGGAGGTAAAGGCAGATTCTAAAGATGACCATACATTGACCAATGATTATTGGTATCTAACTAATAGGCCCAAGTGGCCATAAACAGTATTGCAGTGAAAAGGAGTTGCTGTTTCATACAATTTTATAGGTACCGTATATACCCGCGTATAAGCCGAGTTTTTCAGCATCCAAAATGTGCTGAAAAAGTCTACCTCGGCTTATACGCGGGTCAGCGGTACCCGACCCGAGTAGCTGAGATTGCAGTCACTTTTAATCATTCCTATACCAACAGTTCACTTGGGGAGAGACTGCAATATCCCACAATGCCCTCTGTTGGTTATATGAAAGAATAACAGTGCGCCCTCTGTTGGTTATATGAAAGATTAACAGTGACTGCAATTTCACACAGCGCCATCTGTTGGTTGTATGAAAGAATAACAGGGACTGCAATATCACACAGTGCCATCTGTTGGTTGTATGAAAGAATAACAGAGACTGCAATATCACACAGCGCCATCTGTTGGTTGTATGAAAGAATAACAGTGACTGCAATATCACACAGCACCCTCTGTTGGTTATATGAAAGATTAACAGTGACTGCAATATCACACAGTGCCCTCTGTTGGTTATATGAAAGAATAACAGTGACTGCAATATCACACAGCGCCCTCTGTTGGTTGTACGAAAGATTAACAGTGATGGCAATATCAAACAGCACCCTCTGCACATGGTAGTGGGACAGTGGGACAATGCACACAGTAATCCGTTTGGCAATTCTCTGTCACCATCAACTTTGCAAAGAAGTCCGGTTGATCGCTGGGGGGGTCGCTTTGGCAGAATGTGCGCTGCTGGGAGACAGGGCTGTAGTTGTGTTTAGGCTTATACGCGAGTCAATACGTTTTCTCAGTTTTTGTAGGTAAAATTAGGTACCTCGGCTTATACACGGGTCGGCTTATACACGAGTATATACGGTATATAAAAAAGAAAGAGAAAAGGACTCATGTCTCAAATCCCAGGAAGGACGTACATGCCACTAGGAAGCCGAAGGATGTTGGAATCCCCGCCTCCCCACTTGGTATAATTACAGGTGGCACTGCTAAAAATACATTTGATTGACAGTTAATAAAATATTACATACATTATAAGATAAACCATTAGGTACTTGGTAAGCTCATCCCTAGTGAATGGTTTTTCAGATTTTCCCAGTCAACAAGCAGCTCCATAAGGAAAGTCTATGCTGAATGCAGTGCAGCTTTACAGAACTGACCTGATTGCCTTGACTGAATTATGGCCTTGTGCACTGATCTATACTCGGTTATCTGCACAATTAACTCTATCAATAGTGTTAATGCTTAAAAGAAATGGTTAAGGAACAGCTTGGGAACACGTGTAAAACATAAGTGCAATCTGGTATTGAGAAACTACAACCCCATCATCTTTGCTTGCCATTTATGCATTTACTGCTTTGCCCATCACTGGTTTATACTATAACTACATAGTACAGTTTAAGATAGTATATAATTGTGAAATAGTTTAGCATTCTTCTGTCTCCAGTTTGTGACTACAACCAATTAGATCTCTTGGAATAGGTATTATGATACTCCAAATATCTTAAATAAATGCCGTATTTCTGCGCCTTCTGTATTCAAACTTTATTTTCCGGTGTCCCATTTTCCAGTGATCCTGCCATAAGTCCTGAACTGTGTAAATTAATCCCTAACACGAATGCCTTGTATAAGAAATGTTGTCTTTCTTAAGTAGGCTTGTTTCCCGCTGTTAGACCGCTAAGGGGAATTTCTGGATACTGTAGGGAACCAACTTAAATTGGACTTGTAAGTATTAACAAAGAGGATTGTTTTCCTATTCCAGAAAAATGCTGTGGAGAATTCTAGCTATATCCCGAATTAATGAAGAGCACTTTTCTACTTATTCAGTACTCGTTTTCCGTCACCTTTATATTTGGGGGTTATTAAATGAATTTTTTATGTCACATTTTAAGATTTTTGTTATTAGCAAATCTCCTGTAATGATCCATTCACTATCAATGCTTGCTTTTTAATTAACAGTTCATTGAACAATAGAAACAAGGGGGCAGATTTACTAAAGGGCAAAGTGACTAATGCTGGCGAAGGTTCGTCAGCGTTACCATTTTTAGAGGCTTTGATGATTTACTAACGGGCGCAGGCATCACATTGTTAGCGAAGGAGATAGACGCTAGCGGTAATTCGTACTCTATCGCGTAGTATTTCGCTCTGGCGAATGGACGTTACTCCCCAAATTCACTAAGATGCGGATTTTACTGAACGTTACCTCTTTCACCAGACTTCCCTTTGCAATGGAGTGCATAGATCTTCCTCATTCTTCTGTTACTTACGTCATATTTTTTAGTGGAAATAGTTTATAAGTCCAAAAAACGCTGGCATCTTTTCCTTTTTTCGGAGGGATAGCCTGCAAAAGTTCTTACATTTTTTTTTTGGGTAACTGGGTTCCCCCATACATTTCCTAGAATATGGAATATTAATTATACAGTGAGCTCATGTGATTTGCATTATAAAAACTCTATTTTCTTTATAAAGGTTTCCTGGACTTGTGTAATGTAATGTATTTGCTGCAACATATACGTCCATTCCACTTTAAATTTCCTGCCGTATGCAAATTAGCCTGACAGAAAACCTCTAACGAAGTAGCTCTAGGCAAAATTGAACGCTAGTGCATCTTCGCTTTGATTTGCTCGCATTGCCGAAGTAACGCTAGCGGAAATTCTTCAGTGTTCAGCACCCTGGATGCAACTTCACATTTAAGTAAATTAGCGTTGTCTGAGCGAATTTAGTAAATTTCCCCCAAGGAACAGCGTCTCGTTGTTTATTCCGGCGTATATTTTTGACAACGGCGTCCGTTTTTTCAACGCCGGCGACAATTTTTTTTTACGCTGGCGAATTTTCACCAGCGTATTTTTGCGGGCGTTTTGCGAATTTATTCACTGGCGGTGAATCACGCAAAATCGCAAATTCGCACCTGGAGAATAAATTCGCCCATCCCTAACGATTACCATTGCTTAGCGATAATGAACGATGTAATATTCGCCAATATTTGCAAAAATTTGATTTTTAAACATCTCTTGGTATTTTAATTACATTCCCCCTTAAGTCTACTAAAAATCATTTAAACATTAAATACTGTTTTATTATTACAGAGAAAAAGGAAATTGTTTTTAACATTTAGAATTATTTGATTAGAATGGAGTCTATGGGAGATGGCCTTCGAGTAAATCGGGGCTTTCTGGGTAATGTGTATATATATATATACTGTATATGTATACAAACACCTAGTTTCAATAACAACTTAATGAAGTTGCAGGGGGTTATTTATTAAACCTCAAATTTTTCTGGACACGTTTTTTGGGGCAAAACTTGAATTTTTTGAGATTTATTATACCCAATGCTGCAAAAAGCCTGAATCTGAAAATCCACCATCTCAGAGCTGTCGAGGTCCTGTATAAGTCAGTGGGAAAGGCACTTATCCCAAATTGAAGTTATCGTGGTCTTCGTTGGGTTTAGCACACAAATCCGACTTTTTCTGGGTTTTCTGGCACCAACTAAAAAAAAAAATGCAACCTTTCGGAAGAAAAATCGTACGATTCATTTTTCCGCTAAATTTTTTTGTTTTGTACCAATCCGAATAACAATGATATAAATCCTGATTTTAGTAAATACCGTAAGCCCCTTAATGTGTATTGTATTTATTAAAGGGGTAATTCACCTTTAAGACAACTTTTAATATGTTTTCTATATAGAATTCTAAGCAACTTTTCAATTGGTTTTCATTATTTATTTTATATCGTTTTATAGTTATTTGCCTTTTTCTTCTGACTCTTTCAGGCTTCCAGATGGGGGTCCCTGACCTCATCTAAAAAACAAATGCTCTGTAAGGCTACAAATGTATTGTTATTGCTACTTTTTATTAATCTCCTTTTAATATTCCAGTCTCGTATTTAAATCAATGCATGGATGCTAGGGGAATTTGGACCCTAGCTACCAGTTTGCTTAAAATGCAAATTGAATAGTTGCTGAATAAAAAGCTAAATAACTCAAAAACCAAAAATAATAAAAACCGATTGTAAATTGTCTCAGAATTTAACTCTCTACATCATACTTAGGGGCAGATTTATCAAGGGTCGAATTTCGAAGTAATAAATACTTTGAATTTCGACCATCGAATTGAAATATCGAATTCGAACTTTTTTCATCAAATTTGGGTATTCTGCGGTTGAAGTAAAATCGTTCGATCGATCGAATGATTCAAAGAATTTTCAGCGATTTTTTTTCGACATAAAAAAACGTAGAAAATTGCTCTAGAAGGTCCCCATAGGCTAACATAGCACTTCGGCAGGTTTAATTTGGCGAAGTATTGAATTCGAAGTTTTTTTTAAAGAGACAGTACTTTGATTATCGAATGGTCGAATATTCAAACTATTTTACTTTGAATCGAATTCTAAGTAAATTTGTAGTCGTAGTATCCTATTCGATGGAAGAAGTATCCAAAAAATTACTTCAAATTTCGATTTTTTTTTTACTTCGGAAATTCCCTCAAAATCACTGTGACCCTTAAATCTGCCCCTAAAAGTTATCTCAAAGGTGAACAACCCCTATAAGTAAGGGTAAATTCTAGCAGTGTAATATACCAATCCAAGCTGCTTGAAATGATTGATTCATCTGGGGGAAAGATATATGGCTGTTCAGCTAAATGAATTGCCGGTGCTGTGTGTGTATGTGTAAATATGCTCCCTCAATCTTCTATGTAATACATTATAGCGCTGAGGCACTGTCAATCCAAAGATATATTTGGAAGAATTTCCAATGCGTGAGTGATTTTGTTGTCAGGCAATTATCTTATGAACAAGTCACATTACAATAATATAAGTTGATTGACTCTGAGGTGGACCTTCTGCAGGAAACACTTTATTATATGACCGTTCCATCAGTGTTTCTTTCTGCAGTCAAGCAGATATCGTCGAAACAGAAATGGAAACTTCAGACATATGCAATCATGTAACTGTCACGGAATGAGAGGGATGCTGGAGTAGCACTGCATTATAACATAATAAAGTGTGCTGTTTCCTTGGAGGGCAAGCGAGTTATGAGATAGCTTCTTTCTTCAATCTGATAAATGTTTGTGGGTTATGTCATGTCTCCGCTTTGAAAGTAATGCTGTTATTTTAACAACTTCTGGGGATAAATGATAGCTGAGGTGCACAGACCTGCCGACAGCATCCCATAGGGCGATTTTCTTTTTTTATTTTGTTGATAGCTTGGATATTTCCAGAATAAAGACAGGTTGACTGTTCCATCCTTCTTTTATGTATTGTTAATCCTTTGATTTGGGAATACATGTGGGATCCGACATATTGAGCAAGATTCAGGCCCATGAGAAAAAACTTAATTTCTGTTTTTATCTCATGAAACCTCTATAGAAGTCTAGGGGAAAATTTGGAATTGAGTTAATTTATCTCACCATATTAAATCTGACCACCACAGTATTTCACATTGGTGGAGCACAAATCCACTGTTATTAACCATTCCTATCCGCCTAACAGTCCTACAGTGATCTAAAAATCTGATTATGTTCCCCATCTTCACTAAGACGATGAGTTACCATAGGTCAGTGATCCCCAACCAGTAGCTCATGAACAACATGTTGCTCCCCAACCCCTTGGATGTTGCTCCCAGTGGCCTCAAAGCAGGAGCTTATTTTTGAATTCCAGGCTTGGAGGCAAGTTTTGGTTGTATGAAAACCAGGTGCACTGCCAAACAGAGCCTCAATGTAGGTTGACAATCTACATAGGGGCTACCAAATGGCCAATCACAGCACTTATATGTCAGCCCAAGAACATTTTTCATGCTTGTGTTGCTCCCCAACTCCTTTTACTTCTAAATGTTGCTCATGGGTTCAAAAGGTTGGGGATCCCTGCCTTAGGTCTTTGAAGTTTTCTTCCAATTTGGGTTGCCATCTTTTGAATCTTAGAATACTGCGTGGGGCAGGCTAATGATGTAGGAGAGGTGGATCGCAGGGTGAGTTCTGGGGGATTGGGAAAGAAATATTGAGCAGGAGTTAGAGCAGATCAAGGGTGGACTAAGAGGGTATTAAATATTTACAGGCAAGAACATTTGGCCCAAACTTGGTGGATATTTTACTGGCAGGTTGGTAAAATACCAGTTGGGTGCCGATCCTACTTCCAGTAGTTATGTCTCCTTATACCTCAGGCCCTCAGCATGTACACCCTCTGTCTACAGTGGAGTTCAAAAAGAGTAATTTATAGGTTCCTTCACTTGTTGTTGTATTGGACTAGGAAGTACCCATAATATACCTGGGTCAATGGGGGAAATCTAAATATGTCAGATTCCCTACATTTAGGGGGGTTATTTTTGTTGTCCGAATTTATCTCAATAATTTCTGCTACAAACTCTGATAAAATCTGCTTGGGTTTTTTGCGCTTATTTATTATTATATTTTCTCTAAAATTTGCTTTGCGGGAAAAAAATCTAGTTTTCCTGATTTTTTCTGATGTTTCATCCGATTTTTTCGAATTTTTCACCCGAAATCTTTGAGGTATTGCACGAAACCCAGCGCACATCAAAAAGTCATTAGGACTTCTCCCATTGATTTATATGAAACCCCGACAGTTCTGAGATACGAATGGGCGAATTTGACTCATTTCGTTTTGCTATGGAACTTGTATACGCCATACAAGTCTATGGGCGTAATTTTTTCGTCGATACAAGGCGAAAAAATTCACCCATCCCTTGTCTGAGATGCTGGATTTTCTGATTCAGACTTTTCCATCCCCGGGGTTTAATAAATTCCGAAAAATTTGTGATTTTTTAAAAGTCCGATTTTATTAAAAAAAAGTCACAAATGATTTTTGCATTCAGAGTTTAGTAAATAACCCCCTTATTCTCGTCTCTGATAGTCTGATAGCGTTGTTTTTAGAATGTACATTTAGAATTTTATACAGCTGGTGGGTAAAAGTTTTAGAACAACTCTTGATAAGCAACTGCAGCATAAACAATTATTGGCTAACCCTTGTGTGGACAGTTTTCCTATACAGTATTATACAAAACAAGTTTACACCCATTCCTCAACTTAACAGATATTTAAGGGTCTCGTGTGCACTTTATGTGTATGCTGCAAAGTTGCTGCAAAGTTGGTGCAATGGTTGAAATCAGTGAGTCTGGGAAACAAATGACATCTTGCACATAAACAGAAGCTTTCTCTTACCTCGGAACAAATTTGAATCTCTAGAGTATGCATATTTAAAGCACTTGAACTTTCTACAGAATGCATCAAGATTCAAGAAACTGGAATACTTAAAAAGGACACTACTGTTAAGATAGTCTGTTCCCTTCTATGGGTTTTTGATGTATTTTATGGAGCATTCTTTGGGAAAATTGTCTTTTCACCCAAATCTTGTGATCAGGAATCAGGAAAACACTTGATATTTGTAATGCAGCCTAAAAACTAGCCTTGTGTTGAGTGAGTGGCTTCTTGCATTGGTTTATAGTATTCTTGTCTACTGGCTGCAAATATATTTCCAAAATACCAGATACTCAGAACCTTCAGCTGTGCAGATGTTGCAGAACATGTCCAGCCAATATCTCAGCTGATTTAAAGAATGAAGGAAACTGACTTTCTTCCACATGTGCCTAATTGCCAGTGTATACAATAGTGCATATGATCGTGAGCCGTACATATGTCACTTTAATTTTATTGATCATCTCCTTCTCCTTTAGATATATCTGGATTGTTGATCCAATTACACATCTTTATCCTCTGGCTAAAACACCAAGCCACTATTGATTGCTGTGCTGTTATTTTGTTTCCAATTCATAGATCAATTGAGGCACATTTATCACCATTCCGTACAGGTCAGGCACTTTTGGAATTGAGACAGTTTATCTGCCATACTCCAATAAAGTAAGCACAATAAGCTGTGTATTTATATAGCTGCATGAGTGCCAGTTTGCAGGACAGTTAGGGGATTGTTTATCAAAATCCCAATTCTTCTGATAATTTTATTGAAAAAAGTCAAAGCAAATTAGAATCCATAATATTTATTATTAAAAAAGTACGATTTAATTGGAGAAATTAATAAAATCAAGAGAAAATCATAAACTTTTTTTTTTTTGGATTTTTTCCCCTGAAAATTTCAAAATTATCGGATCTTTTCCCAAAATAGTTGGATTTATGGGCTAATTTCAGCACAGACCACAGAAATTTCCAAATAGGATAGGGACCTCTCCCATTGACTCATATACAACCTCGTCAGGTCTGAGATGAAGGATTTTTGGATTTAGGCTTTTTCCATCTTCGGGGTATAATAAATCTTGAAAAATTTTAGTTTTAGTTTTCCCCTGGAAAGGAGCATACTGGCATATATAAAGGAGCAATAGTAGTTTATGAAATATTCTTGCTGTGTTACAACAGGACCCCTATGGAACCGACAAGGAAATGCCTGTGATTGTTTCCTTTAAAATATTCCTCATTCATTCATCTACACATTAGTATCTAATCACATCTCATTAACCCATTACCCTCTCAAACAGCACGCAATTAAGGCACACCATTAAGTCTGATAATTAACTTTAGTGGTAAATAAAGTCTGGATTTCAATACAATTTGCAAAGCTTGATCAGACGAAGCAAGTCATTAAGATGAGATAAAAAGTTACTTGGCATTTTCATGATTTTAGTCATGTGATTTGTCATTATTGTACTGACTTTTTTGCCTTTAGAATATTCTGTGGGGGGTCTTACAAAAAACTTTCTGGGCATTCAAAATTTGGAAATTGCTTTAATATAGTCTTAACATTAACATTACTTTTATGCATTTCCCATGTGATATACAGAGGTTTCATTTTCAAATTTAAGGGCATATTTATCAAGAATCAAATTTTGAATTGAAAAAACGTTGAAATTCGAATTCAAAAAGACCAACCGAAATTAAGTCGAAGTTTTTTTTGGTCGAATGGGTCCGTTTTCGATCGAATAGGTCCGTATTTGGCCGGATTCGAATCATACGTATCGAAGGAATAGCAAATACGATCCAATTTGATTCCCCAAAAAAACTTTGATTTTTCAAAGTCAACCAATTGACTCCAAATAGGTTCTAGGAGGTCCCCCATAGGCTAAAACAGCAATTCGGCAGGTTTTAGATGGCGAATGGTCGAAGTCAAATTTATAAAGAGACACTACATGATAAATTTCGATATTCTAATTTTTACATTTTTTTCAGATTCAAATTGAATTTGGACTATTCCCTAGTCGAAGTACACAAAAAATAGCTTAAAAATTTAATTTTTTTCATTCGAAAATTCACCTCGACCTTCTGCGACTAAATCTCAAAAATGATTTATCATTAGTCCATCAGAAATATTTTTTTTCATGCTCACATTTTTTTGATCACTGGCATAGTTTTGAAAAAAGCATAAGTCAAAAAAATTGATTGCATTAATTCACAGACATAAGCTCAATTACAATACAAATCACATCGTTTCATTCATTTTAACAAATTCAGCTATTTAAAAAATGTAATTAAAACATTGCTTGAATTTGAAAACAAAAAACTACCACTGACTTATACTGAAGGATAAACTGCCATTTTTTTTCTTTTCAATTTTAAAGATTTTTCGGATTTATTAATCTTGAAAATTAAAGTTTTGAAAAACTCCAATTGAAGCAAAATGTGAAATTGCAGAGTTTTTCAATGCCAGTTTTGCAAATTGTGGAAAAATGTGATTTTGAATAAATCGGCCTCCCTGTGTCGCTTACAATATTAATGTTACTGTTTATTTTTGTGCATTACAAACCTCATCCAAATAAATAAAAAGTCAGATCTGCCATTGCAGGGAGTTGGTTTAATAAGCATTTTGTTATGGCATTGTATAGCCCTCTATGAAAACACCGAGATCTAATTACTGTGAAAATACATATTGATTTTTTTGCCGTAAAATTCAACTTTTGGTCTGCTACTGTAAGCATTTGCTAAAATGTGCAACATAATTAGAATAGCATTAATGTAACATTTTTTTATGGCAGGTACAAAAAAGTGATTTACATTTGGCAGAAAATGCTTTTATTTATGTATTTTTTAAAAGTTTTCATATATTACATTTCTCTCCCTGTCAAAGATTAGACTCATGGCACAGAGAAGCACCCAGAGCCAACCTTGTAGCCTGTCATTTGCTCTAATGGAAAGTGCCTGTCACCACTTGTGATACGTGAGCCTTATTGAAATGCTGGGTGGATTGTACTAAGAATTGGACAAAATGTTGAGAAAAGTGCAAAACATCTTTTTTGCATTGGACCGATCTTTATCTGACCTTCATGCATCTAAAGAAAAATTGCATAGAAAAAACAAACCTAGAGGGGTTATTAATTGTTTGTCAGCAGTGGTTCCATCCTTCACATAGTGTGGCACAGACTTAAGTCTGACTTATCTGTAATTTCCAGTTCAAATTGAGTTGAAGGGATTTATGTGAGCTAGCCATTAGTGATGGGCGAATTTGTCCCGTTTCGCTTTGCTGCGAAATTTGTGAAATGGGCGGAAAATTTGCGAAACATTTATTGCACATTAAAGTCAATGAACATCAGTTTAATTGTCACCGGTGTCTAAATTGCCACCAGCATTGGAATTGTTGGCGGCGTAAAAAAAACTTTTGCGAATTTATTCGCCGGCAGCGAAACGGAATTTCTAATAGCCATTGAATAAGGATTATGTTAAAAAAAACGTATGTAGGCGGGGAAAGGTTTTGCTCACCGTTTTTTTTCAGGCAGTCCCCAGGAGGGTCTAAAAGCGTATCCTTTTTTTCAGTTTGGAGGAGCAGTTGTTTCCCATCCCAGGTAAAAGTATTTCCCTGGTAGTTCGGGAGTTGGCCAGGGGGTGTCAGCATTCGATAAAAAGGGCTACTAAAGGTAAAAAAAGGTTATTTACCAAATCACGAATGCAAAAATCACAAAAAAATCATGATTTTTTTTTAAAATATAAAATCATACTTTTAAAAAATCGTGAATTTTTCGGAATTTATTAAACCCGGAGGATGGAAAAATCCAAATCTGAAAATCTGGCATCTCAGACCTGTCGAGGTTGCATATAAGTCATTGGGAGAAGTCCCAATGATTTTTTGATGTGCGCTGGGTTTCGTGCAATACCCCAAAGTTTTTGGGTGTAAAATCTGAAAAATGTGTGAAATTCGTGAAAATCTGATAACAAATCCGCAAAAATTCTTGAAAATCTAATTTTTTTCCCGTAAAGCGAATTTTTGGGAAAGTGTAATGATAAATAAGCGTAAAAAACCCGAGCGGGTTTGATTGGAGTTTGTAGCAGAAAATATTGAGATAAATTCGGACTTTGAGAAATAAACCCCAAAGTGTTTGTCCTGTTTCTGTGGATCCCAACTAGCTGGAATGGATGTAGGGTTGCCACCTGGCCAGTATTTTACCGGCCTGGCTGGTAAAAATTATGGTTGATCCCAATGTTATTAATAGGGAAAACAGATAAAAATATAGGAAGGCCAGTATTTTTTTCCAGAAAAGGTGGCAACCTAAGCAGGTGGTTGGTTTTGAAAGGTGGGGCCTCAGTAGGGGTAAACATTTCATACAGGTATTGGACCTGTTAGTGAGAATGCTCTGGACCTAGGGTTTTTCTGTGTACGGAATATTTCTGTCATTTGGATCTCCATGCCTTGTCTGCTTAAAAATCATTTAAACATCATAGAACGTTGCTGCGTATGGTGTTCTTACAGAGTTTACTTTTATAAATTAGCGTTTTAGTTTTTTTTGCATGTTTTGTTACGTATTTTATTGCGTAAATTCAATACAAAACTTTTCATTTCAATTTTGACCCTTAATAAACCCAAAAGGATTGTTTGGCCTCCGATAAGGATTATTTATCTTAGAACAAGGTACTGCTTTATTATCACAGAGAAAAAGGAAATCATTTTTAAAAATTTGAATTATTTGATTAAAATGGAGTCTATGAGAGATGGTCTTTCCATAATTCAGAGCTTTTTGTATAATTGGCTTCCGTATAACGGATCCTATACCAGTAATAAGTTTGTAATAGCTCACTCTAGGAGTGAGATACAGGATGAAGGTGACTAGTTGAGCAGCCTGTGGCTCCAACAAAAGGGCCATAAGGGATAATACCCCAGGGTGTCACCTGCTGTATAGAGACTCAATTGCTTAGGCTCCAGAATTAGTGATGGGCGAATTTGCAAAAATTCACCAGTGGCGAAAAAAAGACGCCAGCATCGTTTAATGGACGTCAACTTTGACACTGGCGCCCATTTTGACACCGGCGAATTGTTGCCAGTGTCAAAATTGGCTGTTCGCAAATTTTTCGCCGGTTTCCCGAATTTCGTGAAATTCGTGGCGAAGCGAAACAGGGCGAATTCGCCATCACTATCCAGAGTTGATTATTCCTGGAGTAAGGCACAACTGTGTGTATCTGCTAGTTCTGGGGACTAGCTTGGGTGTCTGCAGCTGCTATACATTTGTCTGATGTATCTGTAAAGTTACTGATGGTTGTACCTAGTGATGGGTGAATTTGTCCCATTTCAATTCGCCACAAAATTCGCGAATTTCCCGATAAATTTGGGAACCGCAAATTTTGACGCCAGGGACAATTTGCGGGCGTCAAAGAGTCAGAGTGTGTAAGATCTACACCTGTGAGTGGCAAGTGACAACTTGGGTAATAACAAGGAAGTTACTACCAAAGAGCAGACCATTGTGCAAAATAACCCTAAATTTTACTGATTCATAGTTCTTGGTGGCAACTGATTGAATACAATTAACTTCACTCTCCTAACAGCAAAAGCAAAGAAATGGAAAGTGAAGTTTGCCGTGTTGGATCAGTTGGCATCAACTGTTAAACAATTACCTATTTTTTACTCTAATTGTTACGTTATTCATGTTGATAATGCAAGATGAAAAGTAACGAGAAAACCAAAGACAGACTGAAGACATTATGAGAAAGCATTGGAAGGAAGCTTTTGTCTCCAAGCAGCAAAGACCAAATCTTTCAAAATTCAATTAGTTAGTTAAGCACGGCAGTCCCTTAGAGACCCCATTTGTGGATCATAAAGTTCATAAATCCCAGACTGATTCACAATGCACTTTGACAAATTGATTCCCTGGGCCTGTTTGTGCTGATGGTGAATGTGCAATATTATACGAGTGTGCAGCTAGGAATTTGTAGGATTCAATCGCAACCACTTCACCCCTGTGTCAGCACATCAGTTCCTCGCTAATGTATTTGATGCCTCACACATTCATGTAAAGAATTAAGATGGATTCCTCCAAGACTCCCCTTATACCTGAAGGATATTGGGTGTACTGGAGTGAAATTATTTTTAAACCCCTTTAAATCGTATTTATCATGTATTTATAGACTCTGGAACACTAAGGGGCCAATTCATTAACTTCGAGTGAAGGATTCGAAGTAAAAAACTTCGAATTTCAAAGTGTTTTTTTGGCTACTTCGACCATCGAATGGGCTACTTCGACCTTTGACTACGACTTTGACTTCAAATCGAAGGATTCAAACTAAAAATCGTTCTACTATTTGACCAGTCGATAGTCAAAGTACTGTCTCTTTAAGAAAAAACTTCGACCCCCTAGTTCGCCACCTAAAAGCTACCGAACCCATGTATAGACTGGTCTATTCCTAGCAACTTTGCAATTGGTCTTCATTATTTATTTTTTTATAGATTTTTAAATTATTAGTCTGACTCTTTCCAGCTTGCATATTACACTGACTCCAACAGCTGGAAAAATATTGCTCTGTCGGGCTTCTTTTGTATTGTTATTTTTAACTTGTATTACTTAACTTTCTATTTAGTCCCTCGCTTAGACATACACCAGTCTCTGATTCAAACCACTGCCTGGTTGCTAGGGTAAATAAGCAACCAGATAGCTGCTGAAATAACAGGAGAGCAGTCGAGCAGAAACCTAAAAACTAGAAAAAATGGAAAATGAAGACCAAATTGCAAATTTATTTAAAAGTTAAACGATTGGTTCACCTTCCTGGTAACTTTTAGTGGGTTATTTACTAAACTCCAAATGCAAAAATCACAAAAAAATTGTGATTTTTTTTTATAAAATCTGACTGTAAAAAAAAATCACAAATTTTTCAGAATTTCTTAAATATTAAAAATTTATGGAAAAGTCCAAATCTGAAAATCTGGCATCTCAGACCTGTCAAGGTTGCATATAAGTCAATGGGTAAAATTTTTCAAAATCTTGAAAATTGGATGAAAAATCCAAAACAATTGTGAAAATCAGTTTTTTCACGATTTTTTCGGATTTTTTTCCCACAAACAACTTTTTTTGGGAAAGTGTATTAATAAATAAGCCCGTGCGGATTTGGTCGGAGTTTTTTTCTGAAAATATTGAGATAAATTCGGACTTTGTAATAATTAAATAACCCCCTAAGTATGTTATAGCATGGCCAATTCTAGACAACTTTTCAATTTGTTTTCATTATTTATATTTACTATTTTATATTGTTTTTTATACATAGTTTTATAGTTATTTGCCTTTTTCTTTTGACTCTTTTCAACTCTCAAATGGGCGTCGCTGACCCTTTCTCAAAAACAAATGCTCTGTAAGGCTACAAATGGATTTCTATTGCTAATTTTTATGACTCATCTTTCTATGCAGGCCTCTTCATATTCCAGTTTCTTCTTCAAACCAATGCATGGTTGCTAGGGTAATTTGGACCTTAGCAACCAGACTGCTAAAATTGCAAACTGGAGAGCTGCTGAATAAAAAGCTAAATAACTTAAAAACCTTAAATTATAAATAATGAAAACCGATTGCAAATTGTCTTAGAACATCACTCTCTACATCATACTAAAAGTTATCTCAAAGGGGAACAACCCCTTTAAGATCTGAGCATAATCAGATTCTTAGGTATATACAGATACAATTTTTTTTTTAGGTGTCCCTTAAATTTAACCCCCTCTGTCATCCCATCACCACTACCATGGGGTTTCCTGCTCCCACATTGACTTTTTATGGAAACCCCTCACTTGAATGCTTCCTCCAAACGGAGGGGTTGCAAATGAAAGAAAGGTTATATAGATTTTTCCTTTTATACACTTTGAAACTCGCATCAACACCGTGGCTGTCCTAGCTCCCTCATTGTTCTGCCAAGGGAAACACTGACCTGGAAGTTTGAATG
This sequence comes from Xenopus petersii, assembly GCA_038501925.1. Classification (NCBI taxonomy): domain Eukaryota; kingdom Metazoa; phylum Chordata; class Amphibia; order Anura; family Pipidae; genus Xenopus; species Xenopus petersii. The sequence goes on from CM076682.1 coordinate 137,182,114, forward strand.
TTAAACATCATTATACTGCAAACCATTATGCAGCCCAAAGACTTTCAGACATCTCTTTTTTTCTCAGCCTCTATGGCTTTCAACGGTTTCATATTCACTTTATCTGAAACATTGTCATCAAATGCCTTCATCCCCCTCTGTGAGCTTTTCTTTGCCTTAAAACTCCCTGCTGTCTCCCTGATAATTTCAGCATTAACCACACAATGCATGGTTCTTTCAAATCTCTTTATATCCCTTCCAGTAGATTCTTATATTTATAAACTGTACAAAACCTCATGCAAACCTCTGTACTGCAGTGACCTTCTTCCTTTCTGCTTCCTGGTTATCCTGGTGTTTGTCTTCTTAGGTTAACATTCTATTGCACATGCTGTAGGACAGATTTGAGAATTCCTCCCTCTCAATATCCACATCACTTCAAATACTCTTGCCCCAACTTCAAAAGTGAAGCATTTCTGGCATTGTGGTTACTAAATATTAATTACAGTATTATTCAGTGCACTTGTGAGTTTTCTTTTAAAGTCTTTAAAAACTATCTTCTGATAATCTGTGGACTTTGTCCTTATTCTCTTAATATTATCTATTCTATGTATTAATGTGGTCAATAAAAATAACCACACCAGACTCGCAATATATTCCTCCGTTCAGCTCCATCAAGGTCCCAGGTGCTCAGCCACCAGTGTCCCAACTGTGATCTATTACCACCCAAACATAGATCAGACGGCACTACGGTTAAAAGAAAAGAATCTTTATTGCAACAGGTCTACAATGACTGAAGCGTGTCGGGAGCCTATGATTAAAGTAGTTACTCCCGAAACGCGTCAGGCAATGTAGATCCTCGACTTTTTACAATAAAGATTCTCTTCTTTTATCCGGAGTGCCGTCTGGGTGGTAATATGTAGGGATAGGCGAATTTGTCCCGTTTCGCTTCACCGAAAAATTCACTAATTTCCTGAGAAATGCAAGAAACAGTGAAACATTTCTCTGACGCCCACGTCAATTTGCGTCAATTTTGATGCTTGCATCAATTTTGCCGCTGCCGTTAAGGTCAATGGGCGTCCGAATACTGTTGACGCGCAAAGGTTTTGACACAAGCTACTTTTCCGACCACGCGTCCAATTTTTTTTGACCCCATCAAAACGTGAAAATACTTCTCGAATTCACGCCTGGCAAATGTATTTGCCCAACACTAGTAATATGTGTTAATGTGTGCTTTTTTTGTATTTTTAAGCATTTTTTATATTGTTTCTAGAAGGGATTGTTCAGCTTTGAGATCACTTTTAGATAGATGTAGTGAGTGCTATTCTGAGACAATTTGCATTTGTATTTAATTTTTTATTATTTGAGGTTTTTAAATCATTTAGGTTTTTGTTCAGTAGCTCTCCAGTATGGAATTTTAGCAGCTATCTGGTTGCTAGGGTCCAAATGACCTTAGTGACCAGGCAGTGTCTTGAATGAGAGGCTGAATATGAATAGGAGTGGGTCTGAATGGAAAGGCAACTAATAAAAAGTAGCAATAACAATAAAATTGTAGCCTTGAAAAAAATAGTTTTTTTTGGCTGCTGGGGTCAGTGACCCCTTTTGAAAGATGAAAAGCGTTAGAAGATCAAAGCAAATGAAATGAATGGAAAGAGTCAAAAGAAGGCAAATAATTCAAAAACTATATAAAAGAAAATATGAAGACTAATTGCAAAGTTGTTAAGAATTGTCTATAATATAACATACTACGAGATAAGGTGAACTGCCCCATTAACAGCTATTCTGTGTGGTTCTTACTGTGGCTTCCATGTCTCTAATGCTTAAAGGGGACCTGAAATCCTATTTTATCATGTTTGTCAAGAACATAAACTTAAATTACACTGTATAAATTATTTGAATCTTGTTTCCTTCAGTCTGGGAATTCATAATTATAGCAAGCAGGCAGGAGCCATTTTGTGGACACTGTTATTAAGACAAGTCTTGCATTATCTCAGAATCTTGTTTGTGCAACACAATGGGGGACCTGATCCCCATACACAATTAAATGGTGAAGAGACAGGGGGAATGTGGGGAGAGCATTGATATCTAGGAAATGCTGAAAGCATTTTATCTGTTAGATTCCCAAACTCACAGGTAACAACCAGCTCTCTCAAAGCTGCTACAAATTGTTCTGTGGATTCGCCATTACGTTGTCCACGTTGACGGAATTTATATCTTTCAGCAACCACACGAAAAAGTTCTTTATAGCAGTAAGAGCAGTTTCATAAGTCTCATCAGGTAATGGTAATGTATAGAATATACGCTGTCCCTCTGCTCCCAGGCATTGAATAAGTAAAGCATGCTTTCTAGCAGCAGAAATCTCCCCTTGGTCAGCAGCAATAATGTAATTTTAAAACATACAAATCCAAGAAGTAAAAGGTATTGTAGGCTCACCAGGGTTTGTAAGAAAAGGTGCAGGCTGCTGCTGCAGAGGCAGAAGATCCCATCCTCGTCGCCATTTGTTATGTTTTGGTTAGCTGAGGATGAGTAGAGTATAACAGTGCTTTTATTAGCAGACTCGTGCAGGCATTACACAACAGTAACTTTCACTTTTAAGCTGTCAGGAAGTATACACAGTATAAGTCTGGGCACAGTGACATCTACAGGCCATTTGTATAAACACCACAATATAAGCTTTTAAATAGGTAACACTGCACCCCAAAGTTAATAACATATTTAAGATGTCTCTCTAGTGCTGTAAATTGTGATTAACATGTAATTTTTTAATATTGCTTCAGCAAGAATGAGTCAAGGCAGCTGTTGAGATGTTCACATGTTGTAATGCTTTTGGCAATGATCATATGAAGCTAGCAGAGAGTTGAGAGTAAACAGATCAGGCAGATTTTTCACTTGCACTGGTGGCTCTGCAGGTTGGAAAAAGTTTTGTTGTGCAGTGTTACAAATAAATTACTTGTCGCTGAATCATACCATAGCTGGTGATTATATGATGGAGAATGCTGTCCAGCAACATTTGGATAGAGAAACAAAGCTGTGGAATGCTGATGTCCCCTTTAATGGATCTAAAAGGATTATGATTGGCATCCCATTCATAAATATTGCAAAAGTATATCATTATATCTTGTATTCATCGTAGATATAAAAAATGCAGTTTGAAATATGACAAATCTTCATGTTGCAAGATGAAGTACAGGAATGGGACCTATTATCCAGAATGCTCAGAACCTGTGGTTTTTCTGAAAAAGGGTTCTTTCTGTAATATGGATCTCGGTACTTTATGTCTCATAAAAATAATTTAAACATTAAATAATCCCAATTGGATTATTTTTTTCCGATAAGGATTAATTATATCTTAGTTTGGATCATTATAAAGTACTGTTTTATTATAACAGAGATAAAGGAAATCAATTTTAAAATTTAGAATTATTTGATTAGAATGGAGTCTATGGGAGATGGTCTTCCTGTAATTCAGAGCTTTCAGGATAACGGGTTTCTGAGTAATGGATCCTATACTTGTATTTAATATTGTTAATGTGTAAAGTAATTGAGTCCTGGGCTTTTGCTGTAGAACCAAAACCCATAATCCTAGGATCCCAGGACATATTCTTTTTGGTCGAATAATCCATGTTTCTGACAAATGTCAGGGTGCAGCCGGCATGTCGGCTCTGTATTTAAGAATCTGATCTGAGTAAATGTTTATGTTTTTTTGACTGCAAAGTTACTAAACATGGCCTAGCCATACCCTAGCAACCATGCATTGATTTGAATTAGAAACTGGAATATGAATAGGAAAAAATTTAGACCAATTGAAAAGTTGCTTAGAACTAGCCATTGTATAACATATTAAAAGTTAACTTAAAGGTGAACCACCAGGTAACTAGTGATGGGCGAATTTATTCGGCAGGCGCGAATTTGCGTCGAATTTGCGCAATTCGCCGCCAGCGAATAAATTCACGATTCACGCGCGACAAATTCACTGCAAAAATTTGCTGCAAAAATTTGCCAGCTTCCAAAATCAAAAATGAGACGCCGGCGCCGTTTTGCGAATTTTTCGCTGTTTCACGAATTTCGCACGAAATTCGCGAGTTTTTCACAAAGCGAAACGGTGCAAATTCGCCCATCACTACATGTAACCATTCCTATATTCCCAGAAGACACAACAGGGCAGTTCCAACACATGGGGGGAGCACATGCAATATTTGAGTGTTCCTTGTGCAAAAAGGGTATATGCATATTTTCGGTCAAGTCTCACTTAACTGTATGTGAAATGAATGGAGTCATATAATGAAATCATATCTAATATTTGTTCCCATATATTAGCACTTTATTTATCAAACCCCAACTTATTCTATAGCACCGTTCTTAAGGCATTCAATAACAAACGGGCTAATGAGGACCTTGACCACAAGGGCTTACAATCAAAGGATTTACTGGGATTCAGACTGGGCTTGTACAGTATGACCATAGTGCATCAGACTGTCCGTGTCCTGACAATGCCAGTGTCCTTATCACTCACACAGGGATTTTGTTTGCAGCTTCCTGGTATATGGGTTTCATCAGACTTAAAAATAGGTCAGGGAAAGAAGCGATCTTGCAAGAATGATGGCAGACAGGTGGCAAAGGAAAGACTAGATAACCCTTCAGGGCAAAGATGCATCAGTCTTGCTGACAGCAATTCTATTTTCTGTCAGGAAGTTCAGTGGCTGGCTCATATTCATTCATATTTCACCGCAAATAGAGAAGCACGAAGGATTTTAGCTTTGAAGCACTTTATAGATGATACGGAATATGGGATTTAGCTCAGCAAACCGATATCACAGGGTGACTGATATAATGAATGTATCTGTCCTACATTGTGCTCATTCATTGTAGTCTGTGTTTCAAAAATATGCTTAAAATGTGACTTTCCTTTTAATTTTTAGTATGCACCAACTACAATGCATTGTGCTGCTGATCTACAATTCAGTTTTGAATGCCAGGTCTGTGCCTGTTTTTTCTCTCTGCAGCTCAGGAGTTTGCAATTTGCCTTCAGTTGGTAGCCTCTCCAAACAATCATTTCATCCTCTTCCCTTTCTCCTACCCCAACAATTAAAGTGCTTTAAAAATATTCGCACAAAATATAGACAGAATTTTCGCCAAATATGTTATCGCCAGTTTACTAACTTGCGGTAATATTCTTGTGCAAGAATAATTGTTCGCCAGTTATCGCATTCACTGAAAATAACGCTACGTATACATTAACGCCTGGTTTACTAAACAGCGAAAAATTAACGCCAGAATATTCGCAAACTTTTACCGCCACCTATGTAGTGGCGTAAAAGTATTTTTTTCACCAGAAAATTCTCAAGGGGCAGGAAATATCCCATAATACTATTTTATTTTTTACCCATCATTCTTTGCTGACAGGAGACAGATCTGTAGCTACTGCTGACAGGATGTTTTGGCTTCTGCTTCTCTCTGTTGTAACAGCAGCAGTTTCAGCTCAGAGTCGTATTATTGGCAGCGGCCATCACAGTCCAAGGATTCAGCAGCCTCTACACTTTTTTGGTTTCATTGTGATTGGCTACATTAAACTGTGCATTTCTATAAAGCAAAGAGATTGACTGGTATGATTTCTTGTTCCTATGATTCTATTGGCAGAAGGGTTTATATGATGCAGACATGTTTGATTGGTGTTACTCTGGTGATGTTGCTGGATGGTATAATTATCAGTTAATAAAGTTTATGAGTTTTGAAGATGCATTTCTGGCCATAAATGTAACAGTAAAAATTGCCATAATAACCGCCATAAAACAAGACTATTTTATAGCATAAATATTCACAAAAACGTAATTTTTCGCCAGAAAATTCGCAACTCGTTAAAATTACCGCTAACATAAGCTGGTTCATTAACGTAGTTACCACAAGTGATCGCAATGACTTCTGAACGCATCGCTGTTTAGTAAACTTAGTCGCTGCAAATATTCTGGCGTAAAAATATTCTCAGCGAAAACATGCGGAAACTTAAAGTCAGATTTACCACACTTTAGTAAACGGACCCATAGACCTTTATTAACTCAAATGCTGGGAATAAAGGGGACAGAGCAATTAGGACACTTAGCATACCACACACACAAAAATAACACAGAGGGTCTAATTTAGATTGTAAGTTCTACAGGGCAGGGATCTCCTTCCTCTTGTCTCTTGTAGCACTTAGCTCGCAATCATTAATGTAACTGTACTTTGTATTTATTTCTATTTCTTATTGTGTTGACCCAATTTATTGTTCTGCTGTACAGCAATTTGTGGTTAAGTATATAAATAAAAATGTACATGCATTTATGACTATTTGTGCCATGGCCGTAAATAATATAGAGGTACGGCCCTTATTGCTTATTCACATCCAAATTGTGGCAGCAGCACTTTTGTACGTTCTTGTGGATAAAAACCCAGGTTTGGAGCACTTAACTAGTCTTGTAGCTAGGAAGGCAAAGAGCAAAACATGGTAAATTGTGCCTTTTTTTGCACTTTGCACAGCGCCTTTCAAGTGATAAATGCCCTTAAATACTAAAATCTTCTAAGTGTTTTTGAACTGTATCTTGTACACTTGTTTTGCTTACATCTTCAAAGCTATGGACATCACTGTAGTGAATCTGGTCTGAAGAGCCAGCCGAAAATTGAGAAAAATTTTATTTATCTTTTATATTTATTTATTTTTTATTTTGCAGAAAAGTGGCAAAATTGCCAACAACAGCTCCAGACCATTGTAAAGACACTATAACATATTTGTTTTAAAAGTAAAACTCAAATCTACATTTTTTCATAAATAATCGCTATGCCAAATGGCCATAGATTGTTCTGCACAGACAGATATTTTCTGTCTGTCCTATTAATGGGAGCAGCCATGATTGCTCTAATGAGGCAGCCACATCCATAAGCTCTAATAAAATTTAGGCCTGTTGAAGCTAAATTATTATAAAAAATGCGACATTGGTTACTTACTTGTACGCTTGTTTCACAAAGTATGAAAATCATATTAAGTAAAACATAATCCTTTTTGCAAGGCAGATTTCTGTCTATAGTACAAATATGTCTGTTCTTTGGCCTAAAACTGGCAATATAGACCATGACAGGTCCTAGTGTGGCTTGCAAGTGCACCCCATAAGACCTTTTAACAATTTTTTTAAAAGCAAATTCTACAATAAAGCACGATGGATAGGAAACCCAATTTTGTACTAAGCTCTTCAGTATTTGTCATAACTATTATTTCACACCACGCAAAGCTGTTACCAACACAACCAAGGTGTTCTTTAGTATAAAGAACAGCAATTGTCTGAACCAAATAATTGCACTCAAAAAGCATTTTTTTTTTTAAAGAAATCGCCTGTTTCTTTGGGAAATAACAGCCTTTTCCTACATTACTTGGATTCAGTGTTTTTGAAAGAGAAACATAGGACAGTTCCATTCTGGGATGCTCTGCTATTGATCCCTATGAGCCTTCCATGCACATTTCAGTAAATGCTTGGACTAGGTTTCTGTCTTTTATTGCCACCTCCAACCTAACTTTGGGTTGAAATGAATGACATATTGTAAGCCGGTGTCTGTCCTAAAACTATTTCAGACATATAACTGCAATTTCATTGATTCCTGACTGACTCAGATATTCTGCCAAGAAGACTAATTTATAGCTTTCACTGAGTGAGTTTTACTACTGAGCCACTGTGATTTATGAGGAATGATGTTTTGTTTCAAAACATAACATTTTGTTATTGTAAACTATAGTATATCAAACTCTTGGGCACGGAATGCAAGCCAGTACTGGAAAAAAAAAACTGATTCGTGAACCTCAGAAGAATCTTGCAGTGTTCCGCTACTTCAAGAAACCAGGCTGCTTTTCTCATCCGCACAGACCGACATCAGCAAAGTCAGGACATTTTACAGGGAAGCAATCAATTTTGTTATTATGTGCAGTATGCTACTTGAGTAGGTAATTGATCAAATAACAGTCATAGCCCAAAGAATGTTGGAGAATATGACCAAAGCTGAGTAGCTCAATCTGCTCTGCAGATCATACCAGGACATGAAATGGATTACACTAAATGTACATTTTTTTTCTTAGAATTCGTTGCTTCCTATCAGCTGTGAAATTGGAAAACTGGGGCCAATGCAGTCATATTTTCCAATACACTTATATGAGAGTGAACCTGGCACTGCTGAAAACGCTGGTTTGTATTAAAAGCGCCATGATTTGACCAACCAAGTGAACTCTACATTCACATACAATTGGTTTAAAGTAGGTTCAAGAGTGTCCTAATAAACAAACAAAGTTAGTAACAAGGCTCTGTATATGTCACTGTAGGTGCCATTCCAAAAACAAGAGGAGCAATGCCACAGAACAGAGTAACTATAGAGACAAACATAATGTAATAGAAGATGATAGAAGATTGGCAGATATGGGGACAATGTAAGGGGAAACGTAGGCTGGTATGTTGTAACTCTTCACTCTTCTCTGTCTCTTAGAGGAATGAGTTAGGTTGGAGACTTTAACATGAGAAGGGAAAGAAGCTACTATAGGCATTGAAAAAAGGTGGGAAAAACAGCTGTAAAATTATGTAAAAAAGGAAAGAATATTCAGGCAAAAGGAACATGCTGGGGCTGATTTACTAAGCCACAACTTTTTTTGGGTTGTGCTTTTTATCACTGAAAACCCAAAAAACGTTGTGGGAAAAAAACCTGCGACTTTTCCGGGATTTATTATGCGACAAAACTTCAATTCCAAATCCAATCGTGTAGAAGTCAATGGCAGATGCCCCTTCTGAAACATCTTTCTTTGCTTTGTGGGTTTTGAGGTTTTTGGGTGTTTTTGACTTGGCTTTTGTGCGACTATACAAAAAAGTCATTGTTATAGTACGACAAGTCGAAAAAGTTATAGTTTTTGTGACTTATCTGTGACATTTACCATTCGTAGTTTTTTTGTTTGGATCTTTTGATAAAAGGCTGACCTTCAAGTCTCAGGATTCCTGTTTTTCTCTCCTACCTATTTCTCAATTAATGCAGACTTCACCTTTAAGAGCTCTTTTCTAATTAGGATACACTGAATAGTTCATGTACAGTGCTGTTAATAGTTAATAATTTGTAATGCTGGTGCCCAACGTCGGTCTCTGCAGGGAGCATAACAAGATGAGCAAATCAAGAGGAACCACATCTCCTCTTCCCTTCAACTCATTCTGGCTTTTAGTATTGGACATATATGTAGAGCAGTATTGCACGGAAATAAGCATTTAAGTATATAAATTGCTTGGATGAGCTCTGCTTATATATTGCTTCCCTCAGACTTTGGAAGACAGAAAGACTTACTTTGTTTTGCCATAGATCAACCTTATTTGTACAGATTCTCATTACCATGAAATTAAAGATAACTGAAATTACATTTCTGAAAAGCAGCAGGACGTCTACCGCTGGATGAAAAGGAGATTTTATTTAGAATATCACAGAAGAGAAATGAAAAAAAATAATAATACTGTCTTCCTCTTTCTGAAATAAATCTGTCAGATTAAGTCAGATAATCTGAAACACAATTTTTCATCATTCTTAATCCACATTTTTGTTGCTTGGCCCACATTTGTGCTTAAAGATTCAATGCCAGTATAATAGAAAATGCTTCAGAAGGAAGTGCCATAAATATTGCAAAAGATTTATATTTGACAGATTTGATGTTCAGCAAACAATGTGACCGTTTGAATCCTCAGAGCATTTCCTATTGTTATTTTCAAATGCTGATTCTTTCCTTCTGCGGTTATCAGAAGGCAGATTGGGGGACTAGCGGATGGTGAGCGGCTCTTCATAAATATAAAATGAAAAATAAAAGTACACTTGCACAGATTGATCTTCAGAGGATTTTTGCAATTCCATGTTCTGTTTTTGGTTTACAATTGAGCAATTTTATCATGCTAAATGGGAAGGCAGTGCTTCTTCCCTCCAGCCTAGCACAGTTTTCTACTGTATGTCCCACACTTGCTGTTTTCGGTACTTTCGGGTGTGTGATATATACCCAATGTTCTTATTTTCTTTTCAGAAAAATGCAGGCTGGAATTCATTGCATTTGTACCAGTCTTCCACTAGAGATTAGGGTCAAGTCCAATGGTATCGCTTCTGGGTCCGGTACATTGTGAAGCACTCCTGCCTTTAAATGTTAGTTTAGAGAGGGTGCAAAAATCTAAAAAGGATTGCACTCTCAATCTACAAATAAGAGATATTCATTACATCAAAAAGAAAAAAGGGGCTTACAAGAAATACCAAAATAAGTAGTGAGACCAACACTTTTTTTTATTTTTGTATGTTAGTTCTGGAGACCCTTATGGGGAGCCTACCTTGGATTAGCACCTCATAATTAGCTTCAAGGGTGTGCACCTTCTTACTTCATATTTTAAGTTTAAAGAAGGTGGTCATGGGATTCTTGCAAGTTTTTTTTATAGGAGCCTAGGGGCCAATTTACAGTTTTCATCCCAGATTTCCTTGCTGTATATGGGCATCTTACTGGCATAGTTTAAGTTAGAAAGAAAGGAATGCCCAGAGCAAATCAAGAACATAAAGATGTTATGTACCACACATTTAGTGGCACATTTACTTAGCTCGAGTGAAGGATTAGAATGAAAAATACTTTGAAAATTCGAAGGTTTTTTTGGCTACTTCGACCATCAAATTGGCTACTTCGACCTTCGACTACGACTTTGAATCGAACTAAAAATCGTTTGACTATTCGACCATTCAATAGTCGAAGTACTGTCCCTTTTTAAAAAACTTCGACTACCTACTACGCCACCTAAAACCTACCGAGCATCAATGTTAGTCTATGGGGACCTTCCCCATAGGCTTTCTAAGCTTTTTTTGATTGAAGGAAAAACGTTCTTCCTTCGAATCGTTCGATTCGAAGGATTTAATCGTTCGATCGAATGATTTTTCCTTCGATCATTCGATCAAATGAATTGCGGTAAATCCTTCGACTTCAATATTCGAAGTCGAAGGATTTAACTTCGATGGTTGAATATCGAGGGTTAATTAACCCTCGATATTCGACCCTTGGTACATCTGCCCCTAAATGTAGTAATTCTACAGACTTGTGTGCTTTTGAGATTCTTTTTCCTCATTTCCAAGCAACCTTTCTTTAAGTAATATGATACAACGACTGACTGAAGGAATTAAAAAGTAAGTTCTTGTATGCTATCATGTCAGCAGAAGGAAGATCACCGAACAAATACAAGACTCTTGTGCTGAACATATCTAGCTATGCTTTGCATTATATTTTGTGTTGTATCAAAGAATTGTAAAATTTTTGTTGTCATTCATAATGTATAAGCTTCCGCGTTCCAAAAAAATATGTGTTTTGTAGGTATAAAAATACTTTTTTTTCTCTGTGCTTAAAATGATTTTCTAAGAAATAAATATTTGTGTCATTTGACAGATTGTCTGAACACAAAGCTGTAGTGAGATGCCAGAAAAAGAAGAACACTGAGTACTAGTAATAAAGCAGCACTGAAACTGATAAAGACACTTCTCAATGTCATCTTGATACACAGTATTCATCTACAGTAGTTGTGATCTCCTTGTCTCACCAGCTCACCTCTGATGTTCTGGCCTTGCTACCATTCCCTGACACTTGTTATTTCTTGCGCTAAACAGGGGAAACACTATGTTACTCCATTTTTGTTTCTTGCAAGGCAGATAATAAGGCAGATAATAAGGCAGATAATAAGCAGTGATGAGAAAACTTCCCTGTTTTGCATCTCCACAAAATTCAACCCACTTAAAATTTCACAACATTTCATCAAATGCATTGGAGTCAACGGGCGTGTTTTGCCACGTTTTTTCTTGTGCCACATGCGTTGGAGTCATTGGGCATTTTTCTCACGCCTAATACATTTTTCTCTTATAAGACAAAACAAAGTTATTTTTTGTGGTGAAATACTAGAGCAGATTCAGAACAATTTTTGCCACTCCCATAACCACAAATCAGTATCAGGAGAATTCCAGTGCACAGTTAATCCCCTTTCTTCAAAATGGACTCCTGTTGATCTGTAAGACAAAACAGTGACAAGGGAAGGAGTGGTTTACTGGTAATCTAATTATCTACCTCCCAAGGATCAAACATGAAGTATCTTAAATTTCCTTGTTTGCCCTGTTTAGCTCAAGAAATCACAAAAAACTGATTTTTAGTGTATTCATAGTTTTTTTGTGAATTGAACAACAGGCAAACCATATTAACAGCACAAACCCTATTCATTGCAGTCATGTTTAAAAGGAAGTTATACAGTCCCTTTAATGGGGAAATAATTACAGTATGTGTGTGTTTCCATCTAATTGTGAGGTCTGGGTTCCAGGCATGAGCCAATGGCTTTTTATATAACTATACTAATGTAAATGTAGAGAAAGAATCTGTTTGACTTGCACATTTATAAGAACCACATGCTGGTACAGTATATTGTATTTACATATAGTCACAGCAATGTTCCACCATGCTCAATTCAGTTATTATTCTTTTTATATCTGATTCGTTGAATGACAATCTTCAGCATGCATTCTGTATTTTATTTCTTTCGCTAACTCAAAGAATACACGACTTTCATTTAGAGAAACTTTTTTGTAACAGTGGCTCATTTTTGGGCCATGGGTGTTATTTTTTCGCATTTTATAATGGAAGTTATTAGTTATTGCCAATGAAAAGTCTTTTTTAATCGAAAAGGTATGGAAATCTTGGCATAATGGTTATTATTTGATAAAGTGAGGTTTTACTGCTAGATAAAAGGGTGCAATGACTGTAGCAGACAATGGGGCCAATTTTTCATGCATTATAATTTATTTTATAGATTGTTTCCAGCATGAGAAATAATCCTAATCTTTGTATGTGATTTCCACGTGGATTGTATTCTTACACATCCAAATAATGTAAGATAATATGTAATAACATATAACCCTTTAAAACCATTGTACATGTATGGGACCTGATATCCAGAATATTTGGGACCTGGGGTTTTCCGGATAATGTTTCTTTCCATAATTTGGATCTCCATACCTTATGTCTACTAATAATCATTTAAACATTAATTAAATAGGGTTGTTTTGCCACCAATAAGGATACATTATTTTTTTAGCTGGGATCAAGTACAATGAACTGTTTTTATTAATACAGAAAAAAAGGAACTTGTTTTTAAAAATTAGAAATATTAAATTACAATCGAGTTTATGGGAGACAGCCTTCCCAGACTGCAGAGCTTTCTGGAAAATGGGTTTCCGGATATCGGATCATATACCTGTAATATAATAAATAAACCTTTAGGAGTATTTGTATATGTCCAAAAAGCCTCTTTTTCAAAAAGACGCCTTTCTCCCACTCTTGAAGGCTTAACCTGTACAATCACCATAACTTTTAATTCACAAGCCTACGGTCTATGTTTTATGTTAGTTTATTGTACTTACCCTTCAGACAACTATCATGCAGGACACTAGTTAAAGCTAATTCTACAGTGTACTGGGTTTTCTCTCTAAATAAGCCCCCTAGTTCTACCATTTGTAAAACGGTCATATCTCTGGCCAAATGAAGTCTACTAAGGTAATGTTAAGCTTGTGGATATGGCTTTTATTCAATTCTTTGGCTAAAAGGATTTAGATTTGTGGACCTGTGTTGCTTATTGAACCAAGTTTAAAACCCAAAAGGATCATAAATCAGATTCCACCCCTCCAGGCCTGCTTGCATACCAAGGATGGATTATTACCTAGGCATGTTACTTGTTAAAGGGCATGTAAAGGCAAAAAAATAAAATCCCATTTTTACTTTCTTTAATGAAAAAGAAACCTATCTCCAATATACTTTAATTAAAAAATGTGTACCGTTTTTATAAGAAACCTGACTGTATGCAGTGAAATTCTCCCTTCATTTACTGCTGTGGATAGGAATTGTCAGACGGTCCCTAACTGCTGAGCAGGGAAACAATCATACTTATGAACAGCAGGGGGAACCCCCGCCTTACTTCCCAGCAATGCAGAACTCAAGCAGCTTTGTTTATGACGATCCCTAAGCAGCCCAGACCACACTGAGCATGTGCACAGTCTTAGTCTTGCAAAGATGTATAACAAAGTTACAAGATGGTGACCACCTGTAGCCAACTTTGAAAGCATAAACCATTTGTTTGATTAGGCTTGTGGTACAGTAATGTTTATGTTTAGTATACAAAATACAGTATTTCTAGCCTTATTCTATTTTTGGACTTTACGTGCCCTTTAACGAAGCAAAGGCAGGACATAATAAGAAACCTCAATATACTTCAACTACAAATAAGTTCATTTGAATCCAACTTTGAAATGAAATGTTTCCAGTGAATAACCCAAACCCAAACAGTTTTTTTCTGCTTTCCCTTGATATATAGCGAGCTGTATTTTGTGCCAAAGCATTTGCACCAGATGCAGTGTATCAAAGAAAAATGCTATGGGTCTCAAAAGCCCTCTTATAATATCCAGTTCTGATTAGGAGCATCTGTATCACATTTTTATTTCCAAGAATAACACCACAGTCCCCTTACTACATAGACCTCCAGAGGTATGCTGATGTAGTAATGGTTTCTCCTTTAGAGAAGCAATACAGATTAAAGCAAAGCATCTCCAAATGAAGTGCCATTGGCTTTCTTTATTACTATATTTACATGAATGGATACGAAGATGTGTCATGGAACACAGGTTAATGCCATTAAGGGGCTCATTTAACAGAGTGCTTGGGAAAATATAGCATAAACTGAATAAGTGACGCCAGCTGTAGAAATCTTATCAAAAAATAATTAAATGACACATACCACAGAATAGAGTTTTATTGTTCCCTTTACAATATTATATCACAAACATTTCTTTATGGAGTTAAGCAGAATCATTCATCAAGCCACCAATAACTTTTCCATTACTCTGTCAGTCACTGGAAAGGCTCCTTATTGCTATGAGCATCACCTGAAAGTTTTAGGAAGCCTACAGTTCCCTCCTGTGAATGACCACCTGTTTTTCAATTAGAACTTTCAACATTCATCTGCTAGTCTGTTGGCAATTGTGGTTCTGGCAGAAATCACCTTTTTCCTGTTCAATTACAAAATGCTCCTGCATTAAAACCTCAACACTTAGGGGCCGATTCACTAAATTCGAGTGAATTCGAGTGAAGGATTCAAATTAAAAAAACTTCGAATTTCGAAGTGTTTTTTGGGCTACTTCGACCATTGAATGGGCTACTTCGACCTTTGACTACGACTATCGAATGATTCGAACTAAAAATCGTTCGACTATTCGACCATTCGATAGTCGAAGTACTGTCTCTTTAAAAAAAAATTTGACCCCCTAGTTCGGCAGCTAAAAGCTACCAAACTCAATGTTAGCCTATGGGGAAGGTCCCCATAGGCTTGCCTAAGTTTTTTTCATCGAAGGATATTCCTTCGATCGTTGAATTAAAATCCTTCGAATCGTTCGATTCGAAGGATTTAATCGTTCAATCGAAGGAATAATCCTTCGATCGATCGATCACATTTCCTGCGCTAAATCCTTCGAATTCGATATTCGAATTCGAAGGATTTCAATTCCTAGTCGAATATCGAGGGTTAATTAACCCTCGATATTCGACCATTGATGAATCGGCCCCTTCGAGATGTCAACCAACCTCTTATCAAAAGGGTGATGATTCACTCTGGGTCTTTTCCATAATTCATGTTACTATTAGTGTGGAGATGAATTTAGACCTAAAAACATCCAGGACTGGATCATCGTCACATGACATGGGGTTGGTTGATGTCTCTGCAACACCTCCGTGGACAGGAATATCTGTGCTGAAATCTAGAAGTCTTGGAGAGAATGAAATTTGAAAAGATTAATGAACCTGAGGGCACCCCTTTAGACTGAAAGGGATGGTTCACCTTCAACTTTTCAATTGGTCTTCATTATTTATTGTTTATATATTGTTTTTTAATTATTTGCCTTCTTTTTCTGACTTTTTCCAGCTTTCAAAGGGGGTCACTGACCCCATCTAAAAAGAAATACAATGGAAGGCTACAAATGTTCTTTTCAGGTCCTCTCCTATTCATATTCCAATCTCTTATTCAAATCAGGCCATGGTTGCTACAATAGTTTGGACCCTAGCAATCAGATTGTTGACATTGCAAACTAGAGAGCTGCTGAATAAAAAGTGAAATAACTCGAACAAGCATAATATCCAAAGATATTAAGATTTACAGTTATCTAGTATAGAGGCTAGTGTATACTGTATATAGTTATATATGTGGTTGTTTGTGTAAGTATGTGTGTGTATACAGGTGCACTGGGGTTCATTTGGAAGGGTTAAAGTTTATTCTTTTTGCAACCCAAATCAACTATGTACTTATGTAACTATGGAATTACCAACCTGACTTTTTACTGAGCTGAGCAAAGGGTTACTCCCCATTATTTCTATAGGACTAACCCAACAAGCTCTTCTGTATATAGAACCAATATAGAGATTACATATCATTCACCTTAGTCCCAGTGGAGCTTAGAATCTAAGGTCCTATCATAGTCATGCACACTAGGGTCAGTTGTATCAGGAACCAATTCATTTTCCTTTACTTTTTTGGAATGTGGAAGGAAACTCAATGAAGCAGGAGGATACATGTGGAGGCCTACTTATTAATGGTTGGGTTTTAGCAGTTTTAGCGGTTTTTGAAACCATGACTAAACTCATTTTCTCTAAAACCACAAATGTCATGACATACAGTACAGGTATGGGACCTGTATCCAGAATGCCTGGGGCTTTCCAGATAACAGATCTTTTGTAATATGGATCTTCATGCCTTGAGTCTACTAGAAAATCATGTAGACATTAAATAAATCATGTAGACATTTAATAAATACAATAGACTGGCTCTGCTTCCAATAAGGATTAAATATATCTTCGTTTGGATCAAGTACTAGCTACTGTTGTATTATTACAGAGAAAAATGAAATACACTTTAAAAATTTGGATTATTTGGATAAAATGGAGTCTACGGGAGATGGCCTTTGATTTCCAGAAAATGTATCCCATACCTGTACAATAATAAGTACGAATGGAAAATAACGCTGAACTATCTGAAAGAAAATGCAAATACCTCTGAAACCTCTAAACATTTGAGGTTTTTTTGCACAATTCTAAGTGGAAAAAAAATCTGAAATCCTCTAAAACTCTGAACAGTCCAATAGGATCAGCGCAGGACCCATTGACTTCTATAGGACCTTGACAACTTTTACGCGGCAAAGTTTTACATTGGAGGTTTTTGAGTTTTATAACACTTAACAAATATCACATTTTTAGAGCTTTTTCTAAAAAAGTAAGAAAATCACACGTTTTAAGAGATTTGTGGAATTTTTTTGTTAGTAAATTGGCCCCATACACTCTGAGTAGTTCCTCAGCTAGAATTAAACCTAGGACACCAACAATACAAAGAAGTAGTGTTATCATTGTACTTCTTTGCTCCATAAAGAATCAGTTTGGTTTCTTTGGGCTGCTATCGTTTATAAAATATAATAATTTTGACAAAAAAAACCCAATTCTTGTCCCCAGTGGGTTTATTTTTATTTGTCACAGAGTGCCGTTTAAATGAAAGCTTTATTGCAGACAGACGAATGGACTTTGCAATATGCATTTACTTTACAGTGACAAAGAAAAGGAAAAATGTTTCATTTAGAAGGTGAAAACGGAAACAATCTATTTTAGTGATCTTGAAGAAATATTATGTTCCACAGACTTGCTAAAAATGGCAAGTGTCAAAATGAATAAACTTTGCTTAACAATAACAATCTGTTGTTTGTGAAGGGATTTGCAAAATGATGAGGACTGAGACTGTGCAGACACTATCAGTTATAAATTAGTGTAACAAATGGATAAAGTCTCAGCAAACCAGATTATGGAGCATTGAAAAGTTTGTACAGACACATAGAACACCTTTTTATTCCCTTTTCATTTTACTGTCGATAAAGCCTTTTCATTCATTATGTCTGACATCTGGTTTTTGTTTTGTATGTCTAGGGTCGGACATGGGGGTTCAGGGCCCATCGGGGCTGCCGCATCAGGGCCCCAAGGGCCCCCCTCCCCAGTCGCAGGCCTTCCTCCCCATCAAACCCATCTCTGCCCTCTCCGGGCCGGGCAAGAAGGCGTAGGTCAGGAGCAGAGGGGGTCACACTATGTGGAGCGGGTCTGGGCCGGCAAGGTCCGCAAGGGCTGGGGCCCACCGGGTTTTTCCCCAGCATCCCGTCCGTCGCTGTGTATGTCTGTGATTTGCACTGGAGTCTGCGCTTTTACTGTTACTTATGTTAATCTTATATTTGAGACATGGGGTTTTCGGTCATTTAGATTACCATGCCTTGAGTCTAATAAAAACTATACTTACACATTAATTAAACCCAAGAGGAATGTTTTGCCACTAATATGAATTCATGCATGCATTCTTGAGATTAACAGCTTTCGGATAAGGTATCCCATACCTATATCATTCAATTTCTATTGATCTTAATTCTAATGCTAAACCTCAAAAATTAAAGTTTGGATGCAAATGCT
The DNA here is from genome assembly GCA_038501925.1 of Xenopus petersii. Lineage (NCBI taxonomy): Eukaryota > Metazoa > Chordata > Amphibia > Anura > Pipidae > Xenopus > Xenopus petersii. The sequence continues at coordinate 137,200,652 of CM076682.1, forward strand.
GAACATATCTTTGCTTCCATACAATACAGACCGGACACAAAATAATGTGTTGTTGATCTTTCCAATTTTGAAATTGTTGATTCCTTTGTTGATTGTGGACAATCTATACCTTTGTTGCTACAGTATAAAACAAGAGTAATAGGGGAAATAAGGCTTTTGGTGGGGTTAATGCGAGCGATGGTTTAAGAAGATGAAAACTGAAATCTCAGTTGTAGTTTGAAGGACCTTTATAAAGGCATGAGAAAGATTTGTGACAAGGATATTATAATACAGTATTCTGTTACTTTTTCATTTGTCAAATATAAAGTTAAGATACAAATTTAGTTTATTAAAGGGCAAGTAAAGTCTAAAAGAGAATAAGGCTATAAATGCTGTATTTTGTATACTAAACATAAACATGAACTTACTGCACCACAAGCCTAATCAAAAAATGATTTATGCTTTCAAAGTTGGCTACAGGGGGTCACCATCTTGTAACTTTGTTAAACATCTTTGCAAGACTAAGACTGTGCACATGCTCAGTGTGGTCTGGGCTGCTTAGGGATCGTCATAAACAAAGCTGCTTGAGTTCTGCGTGGCTGGGAAATAAGGTGGGGGCTCCCCCTGCTGTCCATAAGTATGATTGTTTCCCTGCAGAGCAGTTAGGGACCATCTGACAATTCCTATCCACAGCAGTAAATGAAGGGAGAATTTCACTGCATACAGTCAGATTTTTTATTAAAACGGTACACATTTTTTAATTAAAGTACATTGGACATTTTTCATTAAAGAAAGTAAAAATGGGATTTTATTTTTTTGCCTTTACATGCCCTTTAAGTTTAATAATAAGCAATAGTTAAAATACTGTTGCATTTATATATGGAATGTTAATGTTTGTCTCTGATGTTTTGAGAAATGAGGTTCAACTACTTTCTCTTTGGTCAATAATATATATTTCTACCTTGAACGACAACCGCCGACCTGTTTATGATGGGCAGTTATGGCCACCTTGAAGCTGTATTTCAACAGCAACTGCTTATGGGCTACATATTACATTGCATTGCTGCATTTCACTTCAAACATTGCAGAGCATCTGTGAGTCTCTGTTGTACAAATGTATAAAAATATCTATACATATGTTTAAAGAATCTGAATTTAGTGATTGGTTAATTTGCATATGTTTATTGAATCACTCTTGCTGTATGAAAAAAACACAGAAATTTTGAATGAACTGCTAAGATATAATCTTTAGGCAGTAAATGCCTTGGTTTTTAACATATACATATTCAGGGTCATTTCTTTTTAAAGAAAGCGCTCTTCACATTGCAAATGAAGCTTGCAATATTACTGATTGTAGTATGGTTTCACCAAAAAACAAAATAATTTAATAAACGCATTTGGAAAAATCATGTAAATTTGCAATCACATGTTTCCAGTGCAAATGGGCAGTGCTCTTAATCCTTGTTACTGGAGGAGAAACAAATGACCATGGTATGCCAAAGACTTACAAAATGAATCAAGTCCTAACCACCTGTCATTTTCACCTACAGTGCCCACCATTCCACTGGCCATGGCATGTTCCTGAAATTGATTCACTTGGCTCCAACAGAGGGAACAATTGGGACTGATATGATTTGTGCAAAAGGCCATACCTACCTAATCACATACTTAATATCTTAAGAAATGAACAGGCAACTAAAAGTACTATAAGTATTCCTGCCAGACCTGGAAAGCATGCACCAAATCACAAAGTATCTATATGAACTTGCAATCCACGAACCACTAAATATTAGATCTAGTATAGGTCAATCTAAAAACAACTGGACTTGCTGAGTAATCAATGAAGACGTTTCACTACTCATCCGAGCAGCTTCTTCAGTTCAACAGTTGAACTGAAGAAGCTGCTCGGATGAGTAGTGAAACGTCTTCATTGATTACTCAGCAAGTCCAGTTGTTTTTAGATTGACCTATACTAGATATACTATGACCTGGATGAATGAAAATCTTCATAGTCACACTAAATATTAGAGAACATTCGAGTTGTGAGTTCATTCGAGGTATAAAAAACCTCACAAACCTCTAAAACTCAACCTTTGATAAATAACAACCCTTGATGTTAATGAGTTGGAAGAGAGCGACCCATGTTGACCTGTATCCTCTACAAAACCCCCCTGGTGGCTGCGAAGGTTAATGCAGGCACAATTCATCATACATACCAGGGTTTGATTCCCAGAGGATCTTGACAACAACTAAGGTACGCTCATGTTGAGTATTGTGAGTTGTAACCAGACCCATGTTTCATTTATGGTTATCTTTTATATCGCAATGTTTTATTGAAGCCTGTCATCCTTTTGTGACATACATGTAATCTGTATATGTTTGAGCACTGATATACTACATGTACATAAACACAATAAGCAAGGTATATATGTATGTATGTATATTTTTATTTGTAAAGCGCTCCTCGAGGGCAAAGCACTGTACAACAAAACAATAAATTAGTAGTAACAAACAAGGGGTCATTGGAATAAAAAATAACAATAAGTGCATTATTAGAAATACAATTCACATGAATATAAAAAATATAATTACAATACAGATTAAGTGCTCAGTGTCAATGAAACAAAAGGCTAGAGGACCCTACCCCGTAGGGCTTACAGTCTAAATGGGAGGGTAACATACAGACACAATTCAGAGGGGTATTAAGGTGCTGTGGGTTACAGTTTGTTACACTGTTATATACGTGCCAGGTAGTGTTGAAAAAGTGACCTGCTTATTGTAATAACTTGACAGGTTCAAGAATGAGTCATTGCTCATGTAATTCTAGATGTTACAACAATCATCTGTTACAGTTGTATGGTATCAAGGAGGCACTAAGATGCTCTCACTTCTTAGAAACATGACAAATGTGAAAATGCTATGATTCACACAAGTCACACCATGGTGATCCTGGATACATCGCTTCTGCTCAAGTGTTAGACGTGATCTACATGGGTCATCTGTTAGTATGGAATTTAGTCTTGGCCTCATAGCCCTGCTTTCAATATGTATGTGTATAATAAAAAAGCAGAAAGCTGTTTTTGCACTAAAGATGATTTTGATTTTATAGGTGAATTAAAATCAAATACCAAACAAGGCCATCCTATATGATCAGCTGGGAGGGATGGTTTCTGGGGGATTGGAACATCATGGACCTGTCATGTTTGACATCATTCTGATCACCCACCCATGAAACAAACAAAATGGACATATTCTATAGTATTTGGTACTGGCAAGCACCAATATTATTTTGTAGACATTTGACTGGATCCAACACTCATTTACAAGGGGTCCAAAGTGACACATTCCAGGGCATGCCTTACTCGTTGATAAAGTGAAAAAGAGGAATGTCCAAGCATGTGAAGAGATTCGGTGCTCTATATCATGCAAAAAACTATAAATGAGCCCACTGAAAGTGTCTTATTCCCAAGTTTAGAAGAACCATAGTTTAAGTCACAGCTATTAACTAACTGCATTGGGATTTGGACTGTTTAATGTGAAACAATTAATCCCTTATGAGAACCAGGTCAAAGGCAAGCTGTGAGCAATACTCTCTTTAATAGTACTTCATTGTTCTTTGTCCTGTCCTACATCCAAAATGGAGCACCCAGGCTGTGACCAAGTTCAATCTGATACTGATTTGAAGCAGTAAATTAGCACAGAAGGATGGAGAACCATATAACAGTTTTCTATACGTATGCAATGTGATTGTGTCCCCCATCGAAATGACCTGATCCCTGCTTGGACGATGAGCTGGAGACCTTTCCTATGTCCAAAGTCTTGTCCGTTTCTTTGATTATTTCAATGAATATAATGCAAATAATACATTAGAGCCTCACAACTTTGTGACCTAGCTAAGCACAGTTACAGTTTGCATTAGTGGAAGAACCCACTAGGGAAATTTTGTGCTTCTTGAATCTCACATTCTTTTCAACTGCCATGCACATTGAAAAGGCTCACTGGAGAGCTCTATTCAGCTGACAACGACTCCTCTGTGTAAAGAATAGATTTTGGTTCAGCTCTGACATCTGTTTTTTAAATACTGTATTTTGTATATTTTAATTACGAAAAATCGGTTGAAAACGGCAATAATGAACTTGTGATGAAGTGCATGTATATAGTAAACGGCATAAATAACCATTAACTCTGCAACAAAATGATACACACTGTGTTTCTATGACGTTCCCAGCAGAAGCAGAATTCTAGCAAGCATGCAATAGATCCCACTGTGTACACTGTAGTTGTCCTTTATTTAGTAGTCTATACAAAAAAGGTCTTGTGTCATAATTTGCAATATGCTTATGAAAGCTTTGTAACTATTCTACAACAGTGATGTGCTTCTCTATAAGCAAGACAACATGATTGCAAGTAAAATTGAACCAGTTCTTAATAAGGCATTGCTAAGTAAAGACCAATAGCCATTAGCAATTGCACAGCAGCTCAGCCCAAATAGCATCAACAAACTAATGCTTATATGTTCAGGAGTTTGTAGAAACCATTATATGTAATGATTGCACACACTTTAGCATAACAAATGTTGAAAGGATGACACCTAAGATTTAATATAGGTTGGCAGATGCGATATCGGCTACAGGTAGTTATGATGCAGCCTTGTCAGTATTAGCAGGAGCTTCAGCTGTAAATAGGTCAGTGCTTGGGCTTCTGGTTGCAGTGGTGGCAAGTTCTACTGGACTGAAGTCCCTATGGGACTGTAAAGATGCAGAGCTGGATCTCCAAGGATTGTTTTTAATAGTGCCAGAACTGCTAATGTAAACTAGGGATGTAGCGAACGTCGGAAAAAAAGTTCGCGAACATATTTGCGAACTTGCGTCAAAAATGCGAACGGTTCGCGAACGTCGCGAACCCCATAGACTTCAATGGGAAGGCGAATTTTAAAAGCTAAAAAAGACATTTCTGGCCAGAAAAATGATTTTAAAGTTGTTTAAAGGGTGCAACGACCTGGGCAGTGGCATGCCAGAGGGGGATCAAGGGCAAAAATGTATCTGAAAAATACATTGTTGACACAGCGCTGCGTTTTGTGCTGTAAAGGGCAGAAATCACACTACGTCACTCAGGTGATGTTTCTGGACACGGAATGTGAAAAAGCTCACACAGCTAGGTGGCACTTGGTTAAAGTCTGGGCAAACAAATTGAAACAATGCCTGCAAGGTCAACGTATACACTACAGCAGTGGATACGGAATATATTATTGCTGCTTGAACAACGTCACTCAGGTGGTGTTTCTGGAGACGGTATTATTATTGATATTTAGACAGAATGTGAACAAGCTCACACAGCTAGATGGCAGTTGTTTGAAAATGAAGAACACACTGGGCAAACAAATTGAAACAATGCCTGCAAGGTCAACGTATACACTTCTACAGCAGTGGATACGGAATATATTATTGCTGCCTGAAAAACGTTACTCGGGTGGTGTTTCTGGAGACGGTATTATTATTGATATTTAGACAGAATGTGAACAAGCTCACACAGCTAGATGGGAGTTGTTTGAAAATGAAGAACACACTGGGCAAACAAGGCCTACAAGGTCAACGTATACACTACTACAGCAGTGGATACGGAATATATTATTGCTGCCTGAAAAACGTCACTCGGGTGGTGTTTCTAGAGACGGTATTATTATTGATATTTAGACAGAATGTGAACAAGCTCACACAGCTAGATGGCAGTTGTTTGAAAATGAAGAACACACTGGGCAAACAATGCCTACAAGGTCAACGTATACACTACTACAGCAGTGGATACGGAATATATTATTGCTGCTTGAAAAACGTCACTCGGGTGGTGTTTCTGGAGACGGTATTATTATTGATATTTAGACAGAATGTGAACAAGCTCACACAGCTAGATGGCAGTTGTTTGAAAATGAAGAACACACTGGGCAAACAATGCCTACAAGGTCAACGTATACACTACTACAGCAGTAGTGATGTAGCGAACCGCCGCCGATGTGTTCGCGAACGCCGTTCGCGAACACCGGCAAAAAAGCGAACAGTTCGCGAACAGTTCGCGAACTTCGAACGCTCGATAAAATCGTTCGATCGAACGATCGAAGGATTTTATTCGTACGATCGAAGGATTTTCGTTCGAATCGAACGATCGAAGCTATTCGATCGAATGATTTTAATTCAATCGAATGCTTATAATCGTTCGAACGAACGGAAATCGTTCGATTTTAGCGATCGAATGGTCGAATGGTCGAATGGTCGAACGAAATTTTACTTCGAATCGAACGCGAACACCAATTGGCGAACGTCGCGCGACGTTCGCGAACATTCGGCGGACGCGAACAGTCGAAGTTCGCGCGAACTAGTTCGCCGGCGAACAGTTCGCTACATCCCTATACAGCAGTGGATACGGAATATATTATTGCTGCTTGAAAAACGTCACTCGGGTGGTGTTTCTGGAGACGGTATTATTATTGATATTTAGACAGAATGTGAACAAGCTCACACAGCTAGATGGCAGTTGTTTGAAAATGAAGAACACACTAGGCAAACAAATTGAAACAATGCCTGCAAGGTCAACGTATGCACTTCTACAGCAGTGGATACGGAATATATTATTGCTGCCTGAAAAACGTTACTCGGGTGGTGTTTCTGGAGACGGTATTATTATTGATATTTAGACAGAATGTGAACAAGCTCACACAGCTAGATGGGAGTTGTTTGAAAATGAAGAACACACTGGGCAAACAAGGCCTACAAGGTCAACGTATACACTACTACAGCAGTGGATACGGAATATATTATTGCTGCCTGAAAAAAGTCACTCGGGTGGTGTTTCTAGAGACGGTATTATTATTGATATTTAGACAGAATGTGAACAAGCTCACACAGCTAGATGGGAGTTGTTTGAAAATGAAGAACACACTGGGCAAACAAGGCCTACAAGGTCAACGTATACACTACTACAGCAGTGGATACAGAATATATTATTGCTGCCTGAAAAACGTCACTCGGGTGGTGTTTCTAGAGACGGTATTATTATTGATATTTAGACAGAATGTGAACAAGCTCACACAGCTAAATGCCAGTTGTTTGAAAATGAAGAACACACTGGGCAAACAAGGCCTACAAGGTCAACGTATACACTACTACAGCAGTGGATACAGAATATATTATTGCTGCCTGAAAAACGTCACTCGGGTGGTGTTTCTGGAGACGGTATTATTATTGCTATTTAGACAGAATGTGAACAAGCTCACACAGCTAGATGGTTGTTGTTTGAAGAACACACTGGGCAAATAATGCCTGCAAGTGCACTACTATTGGTGCACTACTATGAAGAACAGCAACAGCACTGTACACGTTAAAGAACAGTAAGATAAGTAAAAGAAAAAAAAAATATATGTATATTAAAAAAAAAAAAATTCTCGGGTTGCTGCTGCTGAACTACTAGGAGCAGCACAGCAGCACACCAGTCCCACTCCCCAACACAGCTAGACTAATAGCACTGGGCTGTTATAGTAGCAAAGTAAAACAACAAAAAAGAAAATAAAAGCAGTCCTTACAAGGACTATTGGGTTATTACAGCAGTCAGCAGATGAGATCAGAAGAGATCAGTGCCCACAGCAGGCAGCTACATACAGAGCACTGCAGTAGAAGGTAGATTACTAGCCAGCAAAGCTACCTAACCTAAAATGTCCCTCAAATCCCTGCAGACTTCTGTCCCTCCAATACAGAGCAGTATCAAGTAGATTACTAGCCAGCAAACTTACTATCAACTGTCCCTCAAAGAAATCAGTGAAATCAGTAACAGCTCTCTCCCTACACTAGCTCTTGCAAGCACACACAGGCAGAATGAAAAAACGCTGCAGGGCTTCAGTTTATATATGGAAGGGGAGTGGTCCAGGGGGTGTGGGGGTGGTCCAGGAGGGAGAGCTTCCTGATTGGCTGCCATGTATCTGCTGGTCTGGGGTGAGAGGTCAAAAAAAAGCGGCAGGTAAGGCGAACGCGAACAGTCGATGTTCGCGCGAACAAGTTCGCCGGCGAACAGTCCGCGAAATCCCTAATGTAAACAGTCACTGTAATGTCTTTTTAGAAGCCTCGTGTAAAAGAGCATCTAATCAGGAAGCTATCTGAAACAACACAAACATAACATTTTTATGATAAGAAAAGAAAAAAGCATAGTTGTTTATAATCTGTGATTTTTTGTTTGTTTAACTTATGAGCAGTGAAGCACATACACATATATTTTTGTATGCACATAGATTTGTATTTATATAGCGATAATTGTTTTGTGGAAAACACACGGAGCAACCAGAGGGAGCTCCGTGTTTTTTTGACAGAACATATATACAGTATATGTGTGCACCTGTGGGGGACAGGCTACACGTGAAGCACGGGGAGAGCGGTTTTGGTTGGGGCAGTTGCTCATGACCATGCAGTGAGCAAAGTACAATTTTTGGGGGTTTTTTTTCTTCTTCACAATCAGATCTATTAGGGGGATAAGGGAGCAGTGAGAGGGGTGAGTCTGGGTCAGCAGGGCCCACAAGACAGGGGCCCACCAAGTTTTATCCCGGTGTCCCGACAGCCCAGTCCAACCATGTTTATCCCTGTACATAGTCCTTTTACATACAAAATTGCTAACTATTCTCATGATACAGTAGGATAGCCTGGGGGTTGACTGATAGATTGGGAAAGGCATCTGTTAAAGGGCGCAATGCACAGAATAGTTTTTACATATAGATGCAATAAAATGACAACTGCAACAAATAATATTTTAATAATATATAATAAATATGTTCCTTCATAGCATTAGCTTAGAGTAGAGTTTTTTTCACACAAATACATCTTTTATAGGTATAACCATGTTATTTACAGGTAACCTCAATATTTTTCCCTTCTTCCTTGTTCTGAACTAGCATTTCCCACAATTTACACTGTTGCAGCAATGAGTCCAGGAATCATGTTCTGTGCGTCACCCCGTTCGTGCTCTTTACTCTGGCTTTCATTATTTCAAAAATCCCCTGTTGTTCCAAACGCTACTTGCGCTTTCCTTTGAAACTGTTGGTTTCCCAACAAAAAAATATCAGTTTAGCAACCACAGGCTATTTATCTCTCCCTACTGTGGACAAAGGAGGAAATAGTAACTGAGTAACTATCAAAGGCAAAACAAACAAAGCACAGCTCCAACAAATACCCATAAGCTCTGGTAGGTTCATGTGTTTCATCTCCAGTAACAAAACGTGTAGACATCCATTTGAGATGGGCAGGTAACTATCTATTCTAGAAGATCAATGACACCTTCACTGATCTATTTTAAACAGACACTGTGATTAGAATAAAGGATTTATTTGTTTCCTGGAAGCATTAGTATGGTGCAGAGAAGACGTGAGGTGGGTGGGGAAAAATGTAAATTTTAGAAATGTCTGGGCAATGTATTCAGTATTATGTTTTTATTATTGTAATAATTCTACTGTACTTCTACTCTACTTCCATATTTCCGAAGTAATAGGACTAAAGGTCTGAGGCATAACTTCCAAGGTATTCTTTAAAAAGTCTTAATCTAATAAATTAAAAGTATGGAACTGTGTAATAAAATAATGTCCCAGCACAGCAATAAGTTATTCATAATGTAATATACTGTATAAGCCTATTTTATTATTGGGGTGCTTTGTGTCTTTAAACCTGTTTAGCTTGAAGCTGTTGTCAGTATAGTGTACTTATGTAGTATAAAGCATAGGTTGTCAAAGTGTGGGTCTGAATTCCCTCCCACGTGGTTTGATGCAATTTGGCTATAAGCTTATTTGCTGTCTTAGATGTTCCTTGAAGCTGTACCTGAAGGCCTCCTGGGGTAACATGTAATGTGAGTTCTAATAGCTTATCCTCGATACTCAAAGAACAGTAGCAGGATATATTATTATATTTTCAGCAAGGGTGCCACATATCTGTGGTCTCTGTAAGTTGTAAAGGGCGCTGTCAATAAAAGGTGGCTCACAAAAACAAGTTGAATCCAAACAGAGTAAAAACCACTTCTAAAAGGCAATATTGTGTTCAATAGATGTAGATATAGATGTAGATTCCTTTCTATCCATAATGTAAATGACAAGTTTAAAAAAATGGGCTCCCAGGCAATGTTGTTCTTAAAATTCCCAACGAGGTGTACACCAGCTATGATGTTACTTATGAATACCCTTATGAATACCCTACCCTACTCATTTTAAAAAGCCATATGTTGTTTACCAACAACCACCTGTAATTATGGGATACTTTAAGCATGGCTGCTTTAACATATATTCAATCCTGTCTTTTATTTTTTGTCCTGCTTTGTGTTCTACATGCAGTAGTAGAACATATACTTTTCATAATCAAATCACAAACCATTTTGATGAAATCCAGACTTACAAGCCATGTGTTGTCCCATTCTTCTCAAAAATATAAACAACAACGGCTATAGGCATGACACTGTATCTGCACCAGCATAAATTGCAGATATTATAACCAATCAAAACTGAAATATGTCTATAATTTTTTGTTTTGGGTTGTTTGTTTTGTGTTGTTAAAACAATAAAATTCACCTTTAAAAAAAAAAAGTGCTAATATAAAATAACTGTTTCTTTGCATCTCAGAATGAGGCCTTAACTTGGGAATATAAATGAAATGCAGTGTTACATGTTTTCTTTTTATTTACTTGCAATAACACAAGGACGTACCTTATTCTATTATTTTCAGGCATTGATGTGAATAAAACTAACAGAAGAACAATTGCAAGGGTAAAATATACATAAGTAACTAGACCTGTGTAATTTAAATGATTACTGGTGTATTCAAACCCATAAATTATATTTTTTAAGTGTACTTATTGCTTACTGCATTATGTCCTTGTTTTTTTATGACACACTCATTCAATTACAAACCTTATCTTCAGACACTGAAAATTACTTTCCACATAGAGATTTTCTTTGAGTGGCATTCATTTATTACGGGTGTTTGGCTGAAGTGTGTGTCCCGGTGGTTACCTAAGGCACTCCGGGAGTTTATCTCTTCCTTTAATATTCCAGCTACTCATCTGTTGCTCTGTTTTTAAAGTTAAAGATAAAAAGTGCAGTCTATGGGCTATAATTTAATATGACTCAAGGTCATTATAAATAGGATTGTCGAAGTTATAAAAGGATGACCAAGTGTGGTTCTGAAGGTGAAAATTCAGTTTTTGTATTTAAGAAACATTGCTACTGGCACAAAGTGGTTTATTGCTGTTTTCCCCTCCCACCTTTTTTTTGCCTACTTTATTATTATTAAAGCAATAATAGCAGTATGGTACATTTTACCTGTACATATATATTGTCCTTGCTTTCACATATATGTGCATACTGTGTATATATATATATATATATATATATATATATATATATATATATATATATATATATATATATATATATATATACCGCCGTTACATTGGTTCCCTATTACATATGAATACTATTTTTATATGATTCGAATATTAGCCATTCAAAATTTTTCTTAAATAACCTCCCAGTCGAATTGTGAGTATATTTGAATTAAAGAAAAATTAACATGAATTCAAAAGTCGACCTTTGTTAAATGGGCCTCTAAGAGTACCCAAAGATAGTTCCAAAAGATTATTAATATTAACATGTATTTATATAGCGCCAACATATTGCATAGCACTGTAAAGTAAATGTGATTATAGAACTAAATCACATGAATTATATACATAGAACATATGGAGTTACATACTTCACAATCAATACCGGTACAAAAGGTGAGGAAGGCCCTATGCAAAAGAGCATACACTCTAAAGTGAAGGGAGTAATACACAAGGTGTGGGAGTGGGCAAGATCGAATTAAGTGGTTGAGAAATGTGGTACTATGTGGTGTTGCATCTGGTAGTTAAGCAGAGTGAGGGTAGGCTTCTCAAAAGAAGTGCGTTTTAAGAGGTTTCTTGAAAGCAGAAAAGTTGGGAGAAAGTCGGACAGACCATGGGAGAGAGTTCCAGAGTGCAGCCCTAGCAAAGTCTTGAATGCGAGCAGGTAATGGAGGAGGTAATGAAAAAAGAGTTGAGTAGCAGGTCAGTAGAGGAGTGTAGTAAGCGTTTGGGTGAGTATATAGAGATGAGTTCAGAGATGTAGGGTGGGGGCAGAGTTATCAAGTGCTTTGAATGTCAGGGTCATTAATTTGACAGAATGGTGAGGCAGAGGAGGAGCGGTTGCTGAGGTATATGAGCCTCTCAGCAGTGTTCATTATGGACTGGAGAGGTGACAGTCTCTGGAGGGGTAGGCCAATTAAAAGATAGTTACAGTAGTCTAGACGTGATATGGCGAGAGAGTGAATAAGAATTTTGGCAGCATCTTAAATTATCATATTTTGGATATGTTCCTTATGTGGAAGAGACATGATTTAATAAGTGACTGAATATGAGGAGTGAATGGCAGGGCAGAATCTAGGATTACCCCAAGGCACCGGCCTGGGGATGATAGTGGATTTGTTAGCTATGATGGATACTTCTGGGATGTTACTGGTGTTAGTTGGAGGAAAGAGAACCATTTCAGTTTTATCTCTACCTACATCCAGGTAGAGATAGCGGACAGGCAGGAGGAGACGCGAGTTAGGAGTTCTGGGTTGAGATCAGGAGATGAGAGATAGATCTGACTATCGTCAGCATAGAGGTGGCAGTGGAAACCATATGAGTTGATTAATTTGCCAAGGGAGGAAGTTTAGAGGGAGAATAGTAATGGTCCCAGGACAGAGCCTTGAGGAACCCCAACAGAAAGAGGTAGGGGAGAAGATGCTACTCCATTGTAGGAGACACTGAAGGAACGATTGGTGATGTAGGAAGAGAACCAGGACAGGGCTGTGTCACGAAGGCCAAGCAAATGGAGGGACTGGAGGAGGAGAGGGTGATCCACAGTGTCAAATGTGGCTGAGAGATCAAGCAGTGAGAAATGATTTTTGGCTTTAGCGGTTAAAAGGTTAGTTAGTCGAGTCAGGGCAGTTTCAGTGGAGTGTTGTGGCTTAAAACCAGATTGTAGGGGGTCCAGCAGGTTATTGTCAGGAATGAGGTTAGTCGTTTGTAGACTAGACGCTCAAGTAGTTTAGAGATGAAATGTATCAGAGAGCTAGGGTGGAGGTTGTCAAGATTGGAGCGATCAAGAGAGAGTTTTTATTCAGAATGGGGGTGACAAGAGCATGGTTTAGTTGAGAAGGAAACAGTCCAGTTGAGAGCGAAAGATTAAATAGGTGAGTTAAGGCTTTGATTAGACCAGGATTGATATCACGGAGAAGTTTTGAGGGAATTGGATCAACCGGGCAGGTGGTAAGGTGAGAAGAGGCCAAAAGCTTTGAGACTTCCTCGTCAGTGACAGGGGTGAAGGAGCACAGGAGAGACTGGGAAATGTGGAGGGAGGGAGGGAGGGTGGTGGAAGTCTAGGGGGTTGAGTAGTGTAATGTCCCTTCTGATAGTGTCAAAGATTCACATTGCCATGAACATGATTACTCTAGTAGAATTGTATTACACTGTACAATGTTTAACTGTTTTGAAGGATGTATAACTACAAGGTCAAAGAAGAAAGATATCCAGAAAATATCTGTTTACCTATAATGCTGCATGTCTCAAAATGTGTAGACAGGGCTGTGCAAAATGTTACTCTGTATGTGTTTCTAAAGGATGCAATAATGTACAGGAATAGTATAAGGGCCATAAAGCAAAGACCTACAACCTGTGGTTATCCAGTACTGTATCTATGTGACACCAAATGGCTCACAATAAATATCAGGGAAAATATAAATAAATAATAAACATCCTGTAAAAATAAAGAGAAAACAGCACCAGCTGGAGGAAGAAGAATAAGAGGATTGATATTAATCTAAAGAGGAAGGGCAGTGCTTAATAAAAATAATCTGGGATTTTTGGGTTTTAATATTGAGATAATATCATATTACATAAAACCAATTTGCATTGCTTTAAATAAGTAGTTGTTTGCTTGACCAAGATTTACACAAACCATAACATAAATACATACAAAAACTGAATTGCATATGATGAACTGATTTTTTTTTTGCGTAAAATGAAGTCACTTTTCTGTTCTACATCTTTAAAGGGTGTTTGCACTACACAAATTTTCAATAAAGTGCAAAATATATTGTTGAGTTTCCATGCAATACACCACACACAGATCAGCAAGTAAAATACAAAGATACTATAAAGGGCCACTGTACCTTTATTTTTCTATGTTATACCATGGAGCTGTATAAATATTAGTTTTCCATTTGCTTCATTTCCTCAAGACTATATGAGAGTATTGCTTTATAAGCTTGAAGCTTTAACCTTGCCTAAATAGCCATTGACACACTGTCTTTCTGACCACAGGCTCCCTTGCACCTCCCACAGGGATCTTATTTTCTGTAATCGTATTAAAAGAAGCAAGAAGAAAACATGACTTAGCAACCTATGGCGAGTTTTATGGCATTCATAAAATTGTGTGTGTGTCCAGCCAAACATGCCCATAAATGGCACTTTTCATTGCCAAGTCCCAAAGTTTGATGCAATAAGAAATTTTAATTATTTATAGAAGAATTGTTTTTACCCTGTACTGAACATAATTCCTTTGGAAATACAGATTGTAAAGAACATTTAACAGGAAGGAAAGCATATAGTTAGTGGTAGTTATAGTTTAAGGGAAAACAAGCAACATAGTAAGTTTGGTTGAAAAAAGACATGTCCTTCAAGTTCTAGTTCAATCTTTTGATTCTCTATATGACCTGCCTAATTGCTAGTTGATCCAGAGGAAGGCAAAACACCCGATTTAAAGCTTCTTCAATGCTGCTCAGAGGGGAAAAAACTCCTTCCTGACTCCAGGATCAGATTAGCAATCAGGTCAACTATGAGCTATCTATCATAACCCTGTAGACCCTCATTTGCCAGTATGCCTGATTCAGGGAGAGAATTCCACATCTTCACAGCTCTCCCTGTTAAAAAACCCTACCGAATATTTAGACAGAACTTCCTTTCTTCTAATGGGTGCCCTTTTGTCAGCTGGAAGGACCTACTGGTAAATAAAGCATTAGAGAGGCTATTGTACCATCCCCTTATATATTTATACATATTTATCATATCCCCCCTTAAACCCCTCTTCTCCAGTGTGAACAACTCCCACTTGGTCAATCTTTCCTCATAACTGCGATTTCCCATAACTTTTATCAGCTTAGTTGCCCTTCTCTGTACCCTTTGTAATTCAATAATGTCCTGTTTGAGCGCGGGAGACCAGAACTATACGGCATATTCTAGATGGGGCCTTACCAGTGCTCTATACAGTGGAAGAATAACCCCCTCCTCCCATGAATCTATGCCACTTTTAATACAGCTCAAGACCTTGTTTGCCCTTGAAGCTACTGACTGGCATTGCTTGTTACAGTGATGTTTATTCCATTATAATCCATTTCGGATTTACCTAGTGCAGTCCCATAGTGCAGTCCCATTAAGGGTATAAGTGGCTTGCATATTTTTACATCCCAGGTGCATGACTTTACACTTAACAACATTGAATCTCATCTGCCACTTAGCTGCCCAGATTGCCAGTTTGTCAAGATCCTGCTGCAAGGATGTTGCTTCCTGGATGGAGCGGCCCAGCCATACACTATTAGATCCGCTCGTTTGGTGAGGTCACCAAACGAGTGGATCTTAACCCGATTTGCCCAGTAACAGCTGGGCGATATCGGGTGAATCTGAACGTTTGGCCCTGCGGCCGAGTGATTGGATTACAATGCTGCAAACAGGCGCCGACGGGTCGCAGGACCCCATCAACTAGCAGATGTGGCCCTGGATCACATAAAAAAAAACAACCTTGACAAAACAAACTTGATCTATATCTGGCCGATTTTTGGCCTGATATCGATCAGGAGGACCTATCGGGAGCCGTCACACATGGGCAGATAAGATGCCGAATCTTTCTAAAGGACCAATATCGGCAGCTTTAATCTGCCTGTGTATGGCCACTTTCTCTTGGCAAGAAACCTTTCACGTTTTTAAGGGCAAGAGTCAAAGGTATTTACTTTATTGGAGTGGAGGAAATTTGAAGATTGCTGGAGAACTTGAATGAGGCAATGCAGAAAGTGTTTAGAGCTAAGGGAAGAAATGCTCAGACTAATAGGTCACTCTACTATACAGTGTGTGATGTTTAGGATTAAAACACAGTACAGGTCTGGGAACTGTTATCCAGAATGCTCAGGACCTGAGCATATGAATAACAGATCATTCTGTAATTTGGATTTTCATGCTTTAAATCTACTAGAAAATCATATAAACATTCAATAAACCCAACAGACTGCTTTTGCTTCCAATAAGGATTAATTACATATTGGTTTGGATCAATTACAAGGTACTGTTTTATTATTACAGAGAAAAAGGAAATCATTTGAACAAAATTTGTATTATTTGTATAAAATGGAGTACATAGGAGATGGCCTTGGGTAATAGATCTCATGCCTGTATATAAGAAAACTGTATCAAATTCAGTTGTTGAGAGTAAAACAACAAAGAAAAAGGTAAGGGAGTAAGATATAAAAATATGTAATGGTTAGGATTAAAATCTACCGTTTGTTGTTTGCAAAGAAGCAAAGTACAGGCATGATATTATGTCACCCTAGATTTTGACCTTAGATGTTACCAACTGCCCTTTTGTGGCAAGGCCAGTAAGTCTTCTTTAACTAAGTCTCTTTAATGTTATACCCCATACTATGTAAGTCCCATCTAATGTGTCTGAAACCACAAGTTGTAGTCCCATGAGTTCTTTGCAGCCTGTGTCCTTCCTATACCTGTTTTTTAAGCTCTTGCTGGTTATTGAGACATATGTTTTGCTATTTGCCTCCGAGGTCATACAGTATGATGGTTCCACCCAGTTGTCTGACTTCCATCAATAATGTGCAACATGCAGTGAGCAACAGTGGCAATATTTTAAGGATGAAGGATAATAATTTCCTGGATACAACTTCTTTTTGAAACACATGGGCAAAGCTAAACATTTTATTTTACCTTACAGCTTCACATGCATAAAAAAAACTATAAAATCGACTGGCTTTAAAAAGGCTAACAGAGAAGAAATGTGTTTATTTGACTTTATTCCTTGCTGTGCTATTTAGTTGTATCGAATAATGTGCGGTAGGCCAAAATTCTTTTTTTATAGGTTGGAATGTTTAGACGTAACACTTATTCACTGCTGTGTTACTTTGTTGTTTTCAGAATTATACATATTAACCTTATATTTAAAAGCCAGCCCTCTGCCCTTACCTGCGCTGTAAAGCCAATGATAAATTGTAGACAGGACAAATTACAGTGCTTGACTCCGAATGCATTCAAAATAGCAGATGCTTTTAGTCTCTTTTATCCCTTTGAACAAATCTGTTTGTAGGAATGAACTGTGGTCTGACAGGCCTTTTGTGTGCGTCCATGTTAAAATGTTATTCATTCACATTTTAACAATAAACACATTAAAAAAAACACACACATTTTCTAGAACCAAAAATACACATTTTCTACAGTCACTTTTGAATTCATGTTCTTCCTGTATAAAACACATTAGCCTGCTAGCTTATATTAATTCAAACTGACAGCGACATGAAAAATAGTTAAAGGAACATTTAGCAGGCAGTTGTTGGCTCAACAAGGTATTTTCTTAGAAAATGACTGGATCATGTGGTTACATGGAAACAGCTTTTTGGTAATGCAGCCGATACCGTAGGAAGAACCTAGTTGCAGGAAATTGCCACAAAAAAAAAATACAATTTAAAAACAATTCTATTATACAAGCTAAATTTAAAAATAGAATGCAATTACTATCTACTATCTGTATATTCTGTCAAAACAAATCACATTTCTACTTAGAATTATAAGATGGACAAATGAGAATATATAGATATTATATGAGCAGCTCAAGTATAAGACCCATGTATAACAAGGCAATATTGAATAGAAGGGAAAAGCTCCATATCTAAAGCCATAGGAATATCCATAGAGGAGCCTAGATGGGGTAAAGAAGGTGGAAGGGTGGCTTCCAGTTGCCAGATTTACATGTGATGACTGTGGGCTGGCGGTGAAGAAATGAGTTGGTTTGGGGTGGTATTATTCACATGACTGACTACCTTAAAGAGCAGTTTAATTTCAGTACATCACAAGTAAGGGTGGAGAAGAATGCTTGCATGGTAGATGCTCAAGCAGGGCTTGAACTAGGGGTAGGCAGAAGAGGCACAACAGGGGGGCTCTTGGCAGGTACCTGTAAAAAGCTCTTTTGCCTACCTCTAGTTCTGGTTTGCTGCTCTGAGGCACTCATCCCCACTCCCCTTTTCTTTTTCAGTCTCCCCTCTATCTCCCTCCCTCTTTCAGTCTCCCTTCCCATCCTCCACCTCTCACTTTCAACTGCACACATGGGCGCACACACGGTTGCGTTTTTTTCACGTTAGTGCGCATCTGATTTTGGGTAGCGGGCTGGCCGGGTTGCCTAGGGCACCCAGTTTGGTTTGGCCTCGCTCTGTGCTCAAGGCCTGAGTAAAAATGACAATTTGTTTTTATGTACTACTCTGTGTAGATGGTATGGTTGCTCACCCTACATTCCGATCCGATTTATCTCACGTTGTAACTTATTTCATTATTATTTATGAATTTCTAACATTTATAAATGATATTCACTTATTACTGTGGTGGTTTTCGTGCCGGAGATGAATGGCCTATGTGTCCCAAAGGGTAAGTAAGGGTTTTAGGTATTTAAAGGGGTGGTTCTCCTTTAAGTTGGCTTTTAGTATTTTATAGAATAGTAAATTCTAAGTAAATGTTAAATTGCCCTTAATATTTTCTTTTTTTTTTATAATTTTTGAATTCTTTGCCTTTTTCTTCTGACTCTTTCCAGCTTTCCAATGGGGGTCATTGACCACATCTGCAGGCCAATTTAACTGATCTGAGAAATGCATCATTCAATAGTTTCAGTAGGGTTTAGATTTACTGGCAGTTGAAGTGTACCTCTTTATACAACGGCCAATGCCATTTTGTTTTCATCAAAAATAATGGCACAGTTTCCTATTTCAGTTTGTTCTGTCCTCATATAAAAGCTATACAGCCCTAGATGAATTAATTAAAGAAAACACTAACATAAAAAGCTAGATTCAATTTGCTGAGAAAACTCGGTTAGTTTTAAAGCTTCAAAAGTTTCTGGAGAGGTCAAAGGGAAGTGCAGTGGCTGCTGGAAATGTCAGACTAGTAAAATGTCATTATAGGCCCATTATGTCAATGGCATTTCAATGACTTTAGCCAGATTATTGACGAGTAGTAAAATTGTAATGGCTTTTCTCACTTTGCCAAATAGAATTTTTTAATCCTCCCATAGAAGATAATGGGATTTTACCAGGTCTGAATTTGCAAACAAATTTCAAAGATATCTTGGCCAGGGTGAAAAAAATGCATCAAAGTAATATGAGCATTAAACTTTTACATTACAGCTGTGAGTATATATATATATATGTATATATATATATATATACTGTATATATATATATGTATATATGTATATATATTTAAAATACACAAAAGCCATTAATATCTTGTAAATTATGTCCTTATAAACGGTGATGTCATCAGTTATAAACAGTGAGTTCTGATGTCATTTCTGTCATATGACTCACAAAAACTTGTGTATTATAATAAATAAAGTACCCCAAGTTGCAAAATATGAGGATATTAGAAGTTACCTAGGAGTTCCATGACCTGTATAAAAACACTTGGCCGAGGTCATGAAACGCCTTGGTAACTTATAATATCCTTATATTTTACAAGAGGGGGTACTTTATTCACTATATATATATATTTTTTTCTTTTTTTAATATAAAAACTGGCTGAAAATTTAGCAATTTTGCTACTATGAATATAACCCAATGCATGATGGAATTCTAATTGCTTAATAAATACAGAAAGAAAAGCAGCTAAAGGCCAAATAACAAAACTAACTACTAAGATATGATGACATGATACAATTTTTTTACACGTTAAATCTTATTTACACTTGTTTTAACATCACATCATGTTTTCACGTGATAAACTGTGAGATATGTTTTTCTGAATTGAATTGCATCTCAAATTGAATCTCATCCATGACTTTGCACATGATAAACCTTTTTCTCACTGATTTGAATCTGGCCCCATCATAGATACTTGCATATTAGATGTTGTTCATATGCTGATAACAAGCGCAGTATTTGGAAAAGGCATTTTTTTTTTATTTAAAAAAATCTTTATTATAATTGTGCTGCCATTCATTCAAGTGTCATTAATTCCTAATTGCAGTTACAAAATGTACTTAAATTCCTTTTTATCATCAATTTAATGGAATGATTGTCTTTTTATGTGGGCCTCTGTGGATTACAACAACAAACAGTTTCTGCTTATCAATGCACTTCAATGCAAACAATTAAAGTTTTTTTTCGTCTCCGTGAATAGATTTGGAGATAGGGAAACATACACCTTCTCATCAGATCAGCGTCGGGCTGGGGTACTTGGGGCCCACCAAAGAACCTCACCTCAAAAGCACCCTCCCACAATGCCCTCACCAATGGTTATGTGCAACCTCAACTGAGATGAGCAGGGACTGGTGATGCAGGAAGCTGGCAAGGCCTGTCTCAACATAGCATGGGCAATGCAAATGGGATATGTAGGGTCCCAAAATATGCAGTGTGTAATGTGACCCCTAAAAATTTTGGATCACTCCATATTTGCCACAACCCCTTTGCTGATCTCTTTACCAGTGACGGACGAATTTGCCTCGTATTCGTGTCACAAAATGCAAATATCGATGCCCGCATCAACTTTGATGCCCCTGAAAGATGTATTCACCGCCGGTGGAACATGTAAATTCGCAACAAATTTGCCCCTGACGAATTTATTTGCACATCACTACTCTTTACCCATAATTGCTGTCAGTGAGATAGATGAGTCCTTCATTAAACCGACTGCAGAAAATGGGGAAAAAACTCAATTTGATCTGTTCTAGCTTGAGGGGAAAGCTTCAATTCAGGATCAGTGCTGAGAGACAGGAGTAGAGAGATTTTAGTAGGACTGGGGAAAACAGAAGGCTTTTATTAGTTATAGCTGAGTTTATTATCCTCAGCAATTTCTTCTGTCCCACATTTAGCTTGAACTCTCCTCCAGCACAGGCCTACAGACTTTTGCTTTGTATGAAGTGCAAACTCCCCTTTCTGTGGCATTAACACCAACTGATACTTCATGATGAGCTTTTTAAAACCTCTGTTTTATTGTAAGGGTGTACATTTTTGGGATGCATTCTTTTCAATACTAAAAAACCAGACACACACGTAAATAAAACCAATTTAGCTTACTATGTGGTCCGAGCTGTACTTTGCAGAATAGCAATGGTCATGCTGTGAAGTAACTTTTGGAGAAATTTAACATTTTTAATTTTTTTCTAATAAAACCATCAAATATATAATGATTATTGTTTCACACTATTTCCCTGATGTTGGCAATATCACAAAATCTTCTAGGAATAAATAAATGAATAAATAATCAATCAACACATTTTTACTTTGTTCATAAAGGATATCTGTCAGGACTTGCTAGGAGTGACCCAAAGCAATAGCCGTTCTTGTGCATTGCAGAAAAAATTAAAAGACAATTATCAAAGCACAATTGGTGTAATATAATAATGATTATTATGCAAGAGAAAGACCCCCATCCCTAGCTACAGCTTTTTTTTCTTATCTCTGCCATCTGTGCCTTTTACATTTTGCTGTCCATGAGTTCATTCATCTTTTCCTCATCATGTTGTCCCTCCCTGACTCGCCCATAGCCTACTTGACACTTTTGTTCCTAGTTAATGCATACATTACAGGGTAGTTCATTGATTTGGCTGGTTTCGACCTTACTAGCCATGCATTATTATAGGAAGAGGGTCTTACACTGTAATCTTTCTGTCAGAGAAATGTGTTCTGCAGATACTTTCCATTAACATGTATAGGGGGCATTGCCAAACCCAGTAGAAGTAGGGGTCACACCTCTTCCCCACCATAAAAACATTGAGTGATGCATGGTGCTCTATAGTTGGATACATGCAACATATCGCCTTTTGACCATTTAGTCCAATTAGTGTACAGGTATGAGAATCCGTTATCCGTAATCCCATTATCCAAAAAGTTCAGAATTATGGGAAGGCCATCTCCCATTATACCCCAGGTCCTGAGCATTCTGCATAACAAAACCTGCATCATCACACTGCAGCACATTCATTTTCAGGGGGTTGCAAGGGTCTGTGCATACCATGTAGCCCAACAACAAGTGCCAAAAGCATTTACTCTGGTTAGGTTGGAAAATAATCCTAGTAATGGTTATTTTTTAATATCATAATGGTATGTAATATCAGTTTGTCCTGGTTCTGTGTTCCACACAGATAGTAGCCAGTTCCCAGTTTAATGCAGGTTACTTAGAACAATGACCACAAACTGTTGATAGATGTTTGAGATTTTCCAACAGATTTTGATCTAACAATAAATCCCATACTCTGCTTTGCTCTGCTACACTGTCTTTTTAGCAATCTGGCCAGCCAGCCTAAAGCCACTTAAAGCTTACAGTGTTCAGCAGATGGATGATTAGCATATTACTGATGTATGCAATTGTATATTTATGCACGTTTGCACAGAAAAAGTGAATCAGGGGAGTTTTCAGTATTCAGGTGTAAGGCAGATGAGACACATAAGCACAACGAGGTGGGGAGACATTTTCTCCCTAGTGTACACACACACACACACACACACACAGGCTCACACATACACACACACACATAGACCCATCTGTTCTCGTCAGCTATAGTGCAACTTCCCATATTGTTATGAAACATAACTCAAAAATGTATAAGAAATGAAGTCTTCTGTTTTGTAACTATACTTCATTTTTAGGCACCCCGCCCCTCAAACCATTGAAACTCTCATATTATACTCCCAATGAAGGGATTTTTCTGGCCAAATGAGTCTTAGAACCTGTAAGACATTTTGCATATTTTTATAACATATATTTTAGCTTCTAATTCAAGACATGACAATAATCCCTAGTTCTTTGGTGATATATTTTGTGATTTTTCTCAAGGGGTTTCATTTATACCAAAGAGGTTCTGATTTGACATTATCCTAAATATATATTACATATGAATGCACATAAAGGTGTTGACATAAAATTATTTTTTAAATTCTGCATCCATTTTTGTTTTGCTAAAAAACGCTGCTGCTTCCTTTTGTCTTAGAATGATAGCTATGAAGTGCTGAGCTAGGAGTGTATTAGAAGTAAGTGTTGCTATAGAACATGATACTTGCTTACTGAATGGCCAGCTTATTTTGGCAACGGTCATGATCATTTGGTTATACATGCCATATTAACATCATTGTTTGTTATGAGTGGGGACACAGCAGGTTAATCATAAGCCCAGAAGGAAGAGATTAAAGGGGGTATTTTATAAAACTCAAATTTATCTCAAAGAAGACCAAACTCCTAACCATTAATTTAACTAATTTACCAAAAAAATCTGCTTGAAAAAGTCGGGAATAGCCTGGACAAAAATAATGCGACAATTTGAATTTCTTCGAGTTTGACGCCCAAATAGCTAGATTTTTTTTACAGATTGTTACCTGAAAACCTGACTTTTTTTGGATTATCATCTCAAAAAAACCATAGCAGATCAAAATGTCAAGAAACATCTTCAGGGACATCAGCCATTGACTTCTTCATGACCTTCAAGTTTTTTTCTAAAATAAATTAGTTAATTTCCCATTAAAAACTTTACCAGAAAATATTGAGGATTAAGAAATAGGCCCGTTAGTCTACTAAAAAATCATTTAAACATTAGGGGGCAGATTTATCAAAGGTCGAAATGAATTTTCCAATTAAAAAACTTTGAATTTCGAAGTAAATTTTGGGTACTTCAACCATCGAATAGGCCAAATTCAACTTTGACTCGAATTGAAAATACTTTGAATATTCGACTGTCTCTTTAAAAAATGTTGATTTCGACACCACCTTAAACCTGCCGAATTGCTATGCTAGCCTATGGGGACCTCCTAGAACCTATAGCCAACATTTGGCTAAGTTGTTATAAGTTGAAGGGTTTTTTTGAAAATCGATAGATTAAATCGTTAGATTTAAAATATTTCTCTGATCGATCGGGCGATTTAAATTCGACTGAAAACAGCTATATTTATTCAATGGTTGAATTTCGAAGTTTTTTCACTTCGAAATTCGACCCTTGATAAATCTGCCCCTAGGTAAACCCAACAAGACCCAAAAAACTATTTTGCCTCCAATTAATTATATCTTAGTTTTATCTTAGTTAGAATCAAGCAAAATGTACTGTTCAATTATTACTGAAAAAAGGGAAACAATTTAAAAAATGTGATTTATTTACTTAAAATGCAGTCTAAGGAGATGACCTTCCTATAATTCAAAGCTTTCTGGATCATGGGCAATGAGCAATTGCTTCTTGGAATGATAAAAATTACAGACCCCCTGCCTGTTATCTTAGGTTGCTATGATGTGCAGACCTCCACTGTTTAGAACTTTTATGTACAAATATGTTTTTTTTTTTTATTTTAATCCAGTTTTAGCCTACTATATGTGAATACTGTGATATATTAGATATTTATATGGATCATTTACATCCCCTTCAGTTTTTGAAAAGGATATAAATCAGCAAACCAATCAATTAAGAAAGAAAGAACTAAAAGAAAGAAAGGACATTAATCATCTAAACTTTGTTCATATTTACTGCACATAACAAGGCAGTGAAAAATGTAAAAAGTGAATTGCCTTGGATAGGGCTGAGGTTTCCTGTACTTGACATGGTGTATAAATTCATGTTAGTGGATAATTAATGTGGGTGAACTATGATCTTAGCAAAACAGAAGCTATAGGCAGAAGGCAAAGAGGGAAATGATGATTGTTCAGCAATTTACTTGAGAAAATGAAAAGAAAAGTCATTGCGAATTAATGGGTGTGAGGCCTAGATGATGACTTCTACATTTTGTAAATCTTTTCAGAAATATGGCAAGGGGACTTCACAGCCTCTGAGGGAATACCAGGCAGTAAATATTTCAATAGTCTCTTTTTAACTTCAGCATCGTCATGCACACAGAGCAATACAACACTCAGCCATCATTTTACATAAAATAAAAAGGTTTTCTGCAACTAGGGACGCACCGAATCCAGGATTCGGATCGGGATTCGGCCAAGATTCAGCCTTTTTCAGCAGGATTCGGCCGATTCCTTCTGCCCGGCCGAACCGAATCCGAATCCTAATTTGCATATGCAAATTAGGGATGGGGAGGGAAATCACGTGACTTTTCGTCATAAAACAAGGAAGTAATTTTTTTCCCCCTCCCATCCCTAATTTGCATATGCAAATTAGGGTTCGGATTCGTTTCGGTATTCGGCCAAATCTTTCACAAAGGATTCGGGGGTTCGGCCGAATCCAAAATAGTGGATTCGGTGCATCCCTATCTGCAACTTCAAGTTTGCATTTTTATGAATAACAAGGTTGCTTAGGAAAAATGCAATAAGTCTTATTTTATTCCATACCAGCAAAGGACATTTATCAATAACCCCTAAACTGTTTGTACATGTTAGAGCTTTAACCTTTTTGCTAGAGGATTTGCATTATGTTCTGTAGGTTTATGGGCATTTCTTTAACAGTATGGTTAATTTGGTGTGAAGCTTAAAACCTGTAAAGGAATAGTTTTAAACTAAACCTGTTAGTTTTCCATAAAAAAATAAACTGAAGGCAGGGGAACTGCACAACTAAACACCCCCACTTAAATTTCCTCCCAGCTCAGGAAGCATTGACTTATGCCTCTAATGAAACCCACCAGTCCCATATTGGATAGGCAAGCTCAGGCCCGGATTTGTGGCGAGGGGGGCTACTAATGAGAATGGAATTGGGGCGTGGGAGATGATTAACATTAATAGACATTTAGGGGGTTATTAATCAAAGTCCGATAATAATAAACGCTTATTTATTATTACATTTTCCTGAAAATTGGCTTTGCGGGAATAAAAAAGATTTTCAAAATTTTTTCAGGATTTTTCACCTGAAAACTTCGTGGTATTGCACAAAAACCAAGCTCACATCAAAAAATTATTGGGACTTTTCCCATTGACTTTATGCAACTTCGACAGGTCTGAGATGCCGGAATTTCAGATTCAGACTTTTCCTTCCTCAGGGTTTAATAAAAGTCTGAATTCATAAAAAAAAATTGAATTAGCAGTGTGCTTTTGATCTTTGTAAGGGAATTGATACCTATCCACCTATTAAATAACATATGAGATAATTAAGGGGCATCTTTATTATGCTGTGTAAAAAGCAGAGGTGTAATACACCACAGTTGTTTCTTTTAATATATATTTCTGTGTTATTTTCCTATCTTATTTATTCCAAGGTCCCTTCCTTTCAAGCATCATCTAGATCAGAGATCCCCAACCTTTTGAACCCGTGAGAAACATTCAGACGTAAAAGGAGTTGGGGAGCAAACGCAGGCATGAAAAATATTCTTGGGGTGCCAAATAAGTGCTGCAATTGACCATTTGGTAGCCCCTATGTGGATTGTCAACCTACATTGAGACTCTGTTTGGCAGTACCCCTGGTTTTTATGAAACCAAAATTTGCATCCATGTATAGAATACAAAATAAGCCCCTGCTTTGAGGCCACTGGGAGCAACATCC
The DNA here is from genome assembly GCA_038501925.1 of Xenopus petersii. NCBI lineage: Eukaryota > Metazoa > Chordata > Amphibia > Anura > Pipidae > Xenopus > Xenopus petersii. The sequence continues at coordinate 137,227,407 of CM076682.1, forward strand.
AAGGGGTTGGAGAGCAACATGTTGTTCACGAGCTACTGGTTGGGGATCACTGATCTAGAAAAGAACCAATTACATCTCCCTCTTCTTTGCATAGTCCAGAAACTGCACGGGGCGGCTAGCTTTACTAGTGGTTGTGATTGTTCATTTAAGAGTTAATGTGCTGGTTGCCTGAGCTTAGTGGTTTGTTAGAAAAATGTGCAAGGTTTGCTTTATTCCTATAACCCAATGGAACCAGCCAGACATTACCTTTGCTGGTGCAGTATAATAAAGATTATCTGCTTTGGCTTGTTGACAAATATAAATTGCGATAGGCAGACAGCACCACACTTCGACGTTTCAGGCGTACAATCGCCTTTTATGATAAAAGGCGATTGTACGCCTGAAACGTCACTGCTATTTGTTCATCCTGAAATAAGCCCTTTTGGAATAAAGGCCTTTTAAGAATTTATCTCAAGTGTGGTGCTGTCTGCCTATCGAAATTTTGTTCACAGAACGGGTGGAAGTGGCCACCCTAGACCTGCACCTGCGTCCAATATACCCTATGGGTGAGTGCTGACTTCTAATCTCCATTTCTGACAAATGTAAATTGCTCAGGGTTCTCTCACACTCTATCTATACTCTTAGATAACCAGATGTCTTGAAAAAGGACCAAGTCAATGATGTTACCAGTGTACATTTAAATGTTGATTGTATCCTTTCAAATGCTGTAACATGACTAAATTGCAGAGCACATGATACTGTGTGTAATAGTGTATTATTCTGCAGATCCAAAAAGCAATAGCTCAGATGAGTTTCAAGGTAATGTAGCTGTAAATTTTGCTTGTTCTTTGTCACTTTTACCTGATAAGCCTAGAAATATCCCACAAATGTGAGATTTTCTGGGTAGCTGGCAGTTTCAGTCATTTATCCTTCCAAAATTATAAAACCAAAACAAAGGGATTATTTCTAAGATTCAAGCCAAGCTTGCAGTTGCTGCTTGTAAATATTGTCAATTGAAATTCCAATCCTGTCTCACTAACGTGGGATGAGAGTTTTCTGAATAAAGCAATAATTCTTCTTCAGAGTTGATCGTTTACCTTCCTCTTACAAACCTCTTGTGGGGCTAATAGTATAGGTCCTATACAAGATTGATCGAGCATTTGGGCTCATGCTGGATTTCAGGCCCAATCATCTCTGCAATTTTAGTTTTTTTCCCTGAGCATGCTTTTGTAAAAAAAGAAAAAATAAAGTTCAGCCGTCTTTATATTTACATGTATCAAGTTTCAAAACAGTAAAATTGCTGAGAAAGCTCTTTGTATTCTAAATTAATTACATAAGCTTTTTCTAGTTTTCAAAGAATTAGCCATTTTTAAACTGGAAATATAACTACCACATGCTAGTCTGTTCTGCCATCTGGCCTAACAGTCAGGGGGAAAGTACAGAAGAAGAAGTAGAAAGTCTTCATGTGTTGCTTACATAGTTACATTGTGAAATTGGATTTAAAAAAGTCCATGAAGTTCAACCCCTCCAAATGAAACTCAGCATCTATACATACACAAAATCATAGTGACCCTTCCATATACTCACATAAACTGTATATAACAATATCTATATTAATTGTAGATTTTAGTATCACAATAACCTTGGATATAATGCTTGTCCAAGAAAACCACCAAGCCACTCTTAAAGTCATTAACAGCAGTGTCGGACTGGCCCACTGGGATACCAGGAGTCAGGGGGCCCTTGATCTGCTAAAGATTTGGCATATTTCATGGCTATTTCATATTTCTTTGAGAACAAAGAGGTTAAATATATGAAATAATAGATTATAGTATGTAAAGAAAAGAGACTAGGAGAATAGAGGTTGATTGAGGAGAAGAATAATAATAGTAGGGATGTAGCGAACGTCGGAAAAAAAGTTCGCGAACATATTCGCAAACTTGCGCAAAAATGCGAGCGGTTCACGAACGGTTCGCGAACCCCATAGACTTCAATGGGAAGGCGAACTTTAACATCTAAAAAAGACATTTCTGGCCAGAAAAATGATTTTAAAGTTGTTTAAAGGGTGCAACGACCTGGACAGTGGCATGCCAGAGGGGGATCAAGGGCAAAAATGTATCTGAAAAATCTGCCTGTGTGTGCTTGGAAGAGATAGTGTAGGGGGAGAGCTGTTAGTGATTTCAGGGACAGATGATAGTAAGTTTGCTGGCTAGTAATCTGCTTGATACTGCTCTGTATTGGAGGGACAGAAGTCTGCAGGGATTTGAGGGACATTTTAGCTTAGGTAGCTTTGCTGGCTAGTAATCTACTGTTCTCTTTAAACAACTGCCATACGTTGACCTTGTAGGCATTGTTTGCCCAGTTTTTTTGGACGCAGCCACTGAAGCACAGTTGCCAGAAAAAATATGCCATATAAATGCTGAAAATAGTAATTTTTCGCCATACGTTGACCTTGTAGACATTGTTTGCCCAGTTTTTTTGGTTGCAGCCACTGAAGCACAGTTGCCAGAAAAAATATGCCATATAAATGCTGAAAATATAAATTTTTTTGGTTGCAGCCACTGAAGCACAGAGGCCAGAAAAATTATGCCATATAAATGCTGAAAATATAAATTTTTTTGGTTGCAGCCACTGAAGCACAGAGGCCAGAAAAATTATGCCATATAAATGCAGAAAATATGCATTTTTTTTGGTTGCAGCCACTGAAGCACAGAGGCCAGAAAAATTATGCCATATAAATGCTGAAAATATAAATTTTTTTGGTTGCAGCCACTGAAGCACAGAGGCCAGAAAAATTATGCCATATAAATGCAGAAAATATGCATTTTTTTGGACGCAGCCACTGAAGCACAGTTGCCAGAAAAAATATGCCATATAAATGCTGAAAATAGTCATTTTTTGCCATACGTTGACCTTGTAGACATTGTTTGCCCAGTTTTTTTGGTTGCAGCCACTGAAGCACAGAGGCCAGAAAAAATTAAACCAGTAGGGTTTGCACCCTAGTTTGTAACGGTGGCGGAGGGAGGAGGACGCTAAAGGACAGCTGTGTGTGGAGTCATGAGGCTTGAAGAGAAGGACAGCTGCATAGAAGTCAGAACAAGTCTTCCGGCGTGCAGTAACCCTCCGAGATCCACCCCTCATTCATTTTAATAAAGGTCAGGTAATCGACACTTTTGTGACCTAGGCGAGTTCTCTTCTCAGTTACAATCCCTCCTGCTGCACTGAAGGTCCTTTCTGAGAGCACACTTGAGGCTGGGCAAGACAAGAGGTTCATGGCAAATTGTGACAGCTCTGGCCACAGATCAAGCCTGCGCACCCAGTAGTCCAGGGGTTCATCGCTCCTCAGAGTGTCGATATCTGCAGTTAATGCCAGGTAGTCCGCTACCTGCCGGTCGAGGCGTTCTTTGAGGGTGGATCCAGAAGGGTTGTGGCGCTGCCTTGGACAGAAAAACATTTGCATGTCTGACGTTACAGACTGGCCAAAGGGCTTTGTCCTTGCAGGTGTGCTCGTGGCAGGATTACTGGCACCTCTGCCCCTGGAATGTTGATGAGTTCCTGAAGTGACATCACCCTTAAAAGCATTGTACAACATGTTTTGCAGGCTGGTTTGTAAATGCTGCATCTTTTCGGACTTGTGGTATGTTGGTAACATTTCTGCCACTTTATGCTTGTACCGAGGGTCTAGTAGCGTTGCGACCCAGTACAGGTCCTTCTCCTTAAGCCTCTTGATACGGGGGTCCTTCAACAGGCATGACAGCATGAAAGACCCCATTCTCACAAGGTTGGATGCAGAGCTATCCATCTCCGCTTCCTCATTATCAAGGACTGCATCATCCACGGTCTCCTCCCCCCAGCCACGTACAAGACCAGGGGTCCCCAAAAGGTCACCACTAGCCCCCTGGGAAGCCTGCTCCTGTTGGTCCTCCTCCTCCACAAAGCCACCTTCCTCCTCTGACTCCACTTCTGGCACCTCTCCCTGCGTTGCAGCAGGTGCCTGGGTTCGTTCTGGTGATTCCGACCAGAAATCGTGCGCTTCCAGCTCCTCGTCACGCTGGTCTACAGACTCATCTGTCACTCGTCGCACGGCACGCTCCAGGAAGAAAGCGAAGGGTATTAGGTCGCTGATGGTGCCTTCGGTGCGACTGACCATATTTGTCACCTCTTCAAAAGGTCGCATGAGCCTGCAGGCATCGCGCATAAGCACCCAGTAACGGGGGAAAAAAATCCCCAGCTCTGCAGATCCAGTCCTACCACCCAGTTCAAAAAGGTACTCGTTGACGGCCCTTTGTTGTTGCAGCAGACGTTCCAACATAAGGAGCGTTGAATTCCAGCGAGTCTGGCTGTCAGAAATCAAACGCCTGACTGGCATGTTGTAGCGCTGCTGAATGTCAGCAAGGCGTGCCATGGCTGTGTAGGAACGTCTGAAATGGGCCGACACCTTTCTGGACTGGGTGAGAACGTCCTGGAATCCTGGGTACTTGGAGACAAAACGTTGGACTATTAAATTTAACACATGTGCCATGCAGGGCACATGTGTTAAATTGCCCAGTCTCAACGCTGCCAACAGATTGCTTCCATTGTCACACACCACTTTTCCGATCTGCAGTTGGTGTGGGGTCAGCCACCGATCGGCCTGTGACTGCAGAGATGACAGGAGTACAGATCCGGTATGGTTTTTGCTTTCCAGGCACGTCATCCCCAAGACAGCGTGACAACGGCGTACCTGGCACGTCGAATAGCCTAGGGGGAGCTGGGGGTGCACAGGTGTGGAGGAGGAGAAGGAGGACCCAGCAGCAGAGTAAGAAGAAGAAGAGGAAGAAGACGAGGTAGAGAGCGATGGAGGAGTAGAGGTGGTGGCAGAACCGCGTGCAATCCGTGGCGGTGACACCAACTCCACTGTTGTTGTTGAGCTACCCATTCCCTGCTTCCCAGCCATTACCAAGTTCACCCAGTGGGCAGTGTAGGTGACATACCTGCCCTGACCATGCTTGGAGGACCATGCGTCAGTAGTCATATGGACCTTTGGCCCAACACTAAGTGACAGAGATGCGGTAACTTGGCTCTGCACATGTTGGTACAGGTGTGGTATTCCCTTTTTAGAAAAAAAATTGCGGCTGGGTACCTTCCACTGCGGTGTCCCAATTGCTACAAATTTGCGGAAGGCCTCAGAGTCCACCAGCTGGTATGGTAAAAGCTGGCGGGCTAAGAGTGCAGACAAGCCAGCTGTCAGACGCCGGGCAAGGGGGTGACAGTCAGACATTGGCTTCTTACGCTCAAACATGGCCTTCACAGAAACTTGGCTGGTGGCAGATGACTGGGAATGGGAACAGGTGGTCAAGGTGGAAGGCGGAGTGGAGGGTGGTTCAGATGGGTCAAGGAGAGCAGAGGTAGAGCAGTAAGATGCTGGACCAGAAGGAGTGTGGCTTTTAGTTTGCCTGTTGCCTTTGAGGTGTTGCTCCCAAAGTGCTTTGTGCTTGCCGCTCATGTGCCTTCGCATAGAAGTTGTACCTATGTGGCTGTTGGGCTTACCAAGGCTCAGTTTCTAACTGCACTCATTGCAAATTACAATGCTTTTGTCAGAGGCATACACATTAAAAAAATCCCACACTGCTGACTTTTTGGAAGTGTGCGATCTGGCGGTAACAGTAGAAGTTGGCGGCATTGGCGGCAATGGCGGGTGCGTTGGCCGGCTGAACACAGGTGCCGATACATGTTGTTGCCCTACTGATCCCTGCGGGCTGTCCTCCCTGCTTCTTCTAAGTCTTATTCTCCTACTGCCTCTCTGACTCTCCGTCTCTCCATCTGAACTACCCTCCTCTTGCTCTCTTCTACTAGGCACCCACAAAACATCAATCTCCTCATCATCATTCTCCTCAGATGCATCAATTTCTTCTGACACATCACAGAAGGAAGCAGCAGCGGGGACCTCCTCCTCATCACTCATTATGTCCATCTCTGTCGTGTTCTCTGCCAGAATTAAATCTGGTGTAACGTCCTCATCTCCTTCATCTTCTTCTGGCAATAATGGTTGCGCATTACTCAGTTCAAGAAACTCATGGGAAAATAACTCCTCTGACTCCAGTGAAGAAGGGGCACCGGTGGTGGAGGAAGTGTTACGTGGGGTGGCCATAGCAGTGGAGGATGAGGAGGATGTTGTGGTAAAGTTAGAAACGGTAGAGGATGGGGTGTGCTGTGTAAGCCAGTCAACTACCTCTTCAGCATTTTGGGAGTTCAGGGTCATTGGCTTTTTAAAACTTGGCAATTTGCTAGGGCCACAGGATTGCATAGCAGCACGGCCCCTAGCACGGCCTCTGCGTGGCGGCCTGCCTTTGCCTGGCATTATTTTTAAAAAAACAACAACAACAAAAACTCAGTTGGTTTTTCTGGAAACGATAATACACACAGCTAGATGGCAGTTTGAAGAAAACAGTGTGCAAATAATGCCTACAAGATCAACGTATACACTACTACAGCGGTGGATACGGATTACGTAAAATATATGAATGCTGCTTGAAAAAAAGTAACTCAAGTGGTTTTTCTAGAGACGATAATATTATCAATATTTAGACAAAATGTGAACAAGCTCACACAGCTAGATGGCGGTTTGAAGAAAACACTGTGCAAATACTGCCCACAAGATCAACGTATACACTACTACAGCGGTGGATACGGATCTCGTAAAATTTATTATGGCTGCTTGAAAAAAGTCACTCCGGTGTTTTTTCTGGAGACGGTAATATTATGGATATTTAGACAGAATGTGAACAAGGTCACACAGCTAGATGGCAGTTGGTTGAATAACACACTGGGCAAAAAATGCCTACAGGGCAAATAATGCCTAAAAGGTCAACTTATACACTACTACAGTGATGGATACGGATTACGTAAAATATATTATGGCTGCTTGAAAAAAGTCACTCCGGTGTTTTTTCTGGAGACGGTAATATTATGGATATTTAGACAGAATGTGAACAAGGTCACACAGCTAGATGGCAGTTGGTTGAATAACACACTGGGCAAAAAATGCCTACAGGGCAAATAATGCCTAAAAGGTCAACTTATACACTACTACAGCGATGGATACGGATTACGTAAAATATATTATGGCTGCTTGAAAAAAGTCACTCCGGTGTTTTTTCTGGAGACGGTAATATTATGGATATTTAGACAGAATGTGAACAAGGTCACACAGCTAGATGGCAGTTGGTTGAATAACACACTGGGCAAAAAATGCCTACAGGGCAAATAATGCCTAAAAGGTCAACTTATACACTACTACAGCGATGGATACAGATTACGTAAAATATATTATGGCTGCTTGAAAAAAGTCACTCCGGTGTTTTTTCTGGAGACGGTAATATTATGGATATTTAGACAGAATGTGAACAAGGTCACACAGCTAGATGGCAGTTGGTTGAATAACACACTGGGCAAAAAATGCCTACAGGGCAAATAATGCCTAAAAGGTCAACTTATACACTACTACAGCGATGGATACAGATTACGTAAAATATATTATGGCTGCTTGAAAAAAGTCACTCCGGTGTTTTTTCTGGAGACGGTAATATTATGGATATTTAGACAGAATGTGAACAAGGTCACACAGCTAGATGGCAGTTGGTTGAATAACACACTGGGCAAAAAATGCCTACAGGGCAAATAATGCCTAAAAGGTCAACTTATACACTACTACAGCGATGGATACAGATTACGTAAAATATATTATGGCTGCTTGAAAAAAGTCACTCCGGTGTTTTTTCTGGAGACGGTAATATTATGGATATTTAGACAGAATGTGAACAAGGTCACACAGCTAGATGGCAGTTGGTTGAATAACACACTGGGCAAAAAATGCCTACAGGGCAAATAATGCCTAAAAGGTCAATTTATACACTACTACAGCGATGGATACAGATTACGTAAAATATATTATGGCTGCTTGAAAAAAGTCACTCCGGTGTTTTTTCTGGAGACGGTAATATTATGGATATTTAGACAGAATGTGAACAAGGTCACACAGCTAGATGGCAGTTGGTTGAATAACACACTGGGCAAAAAATGCCTACAGGGCAAATAATGCCTAAAAGGTCAATTTATACACTACTACAGCGATGGATACGGATTACGTAAAATATATTATGGCTGCTTGAAAAAAGTCACTCCGGTGTTTTTTCTGGAGACGGTAATATTATGGATATTTAGACAGAATGTGAACAAGGTCACACAGCTAGATGGCAGTTGGTTGAATAACACACTGGGCAAAAAATGCCTACAGGGCAAATAATGCCTAAAAGGTCAACTTATACACTACTACAGCGGTAGTAAAATAAAAAAAAGTAAAATAAAAAAAAAATGAATATTAAAAAAAAAAAAATTAAAGTTGGTGCTGCTGAACTACTAGGAGCAGCAGATTAGCACACCAGTCCCACTCCCCAACACTGCTAGACTAATAGCACTGGGCTCTTATAGTAGTAATAGTAGTAGTAGTAAAACAACAAAAAAATAAATAAAAGCAGTCCTTACAAGGACTACTGTTATTGCAGCAGTCAGCAGATGAGATCAGAAGCAGGACAGCTGCCCACTGCAGCTACATACAGAGCACTGCAGTAGAAGGTAGATTACTAGCCAGCAAAGCTACCTAAGCTTAAATGTCCCTCAAACCCCTGCAGACTTCTGTCCCTCCAATAACAGAGCAGTATCAAAACGATTACTAGCCAGCAAACTTTCAACTGTCCCTGAAATCACTAACAGGCAGCAGCTCTCTCCCTACACTATCTCTTCAGCACACACAGGCAGAGTGAAAAAACGCTGCAGGGCTTCGGTTTTTATAGGGAAGGGGAGTGGTCCAGGGGAGAGCTTCCTGATTGGCTGCCATGTACCTGCTGGTCTGGGGTGAGAGGGCAAAAAAAAGCGCCAACAATGGCGAACCCAAAATGGCGAACGTCGCGCGACGTTCGCGAACTTTCGGCGAGCGCGAACACCCGATGTTCGCGCAAACAAGTTCGCCGGCGAACAGTTCGCGCCATCTCTAAATAATAGTACTGAGAATGGGCCCCTGGTCTATGGCCCTTTGGTGGGCCCCTGGTCTAAGTTTTTAGGGTGGGCCCCCAGTGTCCCAGTCCGACACTGATTAACGGAATCAGCCATTGCATTTCACAACCTCACTGTCCTCACTGTGAAGAACCATCTACACTGTTTCAAATTGAAGTTTTTTCCTCTAGTCTGAAGGGTGATCCTCTTTATGGATAAAATGGGCCCTTGCTATTTGTTTATAATGTACTGTACTTGTAAAGTGTAATCATGTCCCCTTGCAAGTGTCTTTTCTCCAGAGAAAACAACCCAAACCTTGACAATCTGCTCTTATAATATAAGTCTCCCACACCACTAATCAGTTTAGTTGCACGTCTCCAGCTTATTTATTTCCCTCTTAAAGGAGGATTCAACCTGTTCATAAAAAAACCCGTAATGCTTTCATCCCTTGAGTTAATTCCTTTTTTATGCAAGATTTCTTTATTTGCTGTAGTAGCCACAGAATGGCACTGCCTGGAATTACTTGCCTGGAATAATTTGTTATCTACAAAAACACTAGATCCTTCTCATTTAAGGAACACACTGTTATTTTGGGGCTTATTTCCTAAAACTCTAATTAATCAAATTTTTGTATGAAACAAAGAGGACTAAACTCTCTTCCACAAACTGAACTCATTTATCAATAATTTTTCTCATCAAAAGTCTTGACAAAATCGAGTTTCAATTCATATCATACAATTGCCACTCTAAAAAATCAGATTTTATCCAATTTTTGGGATTGATAACTCAACTTTTTCAGATAAACGGATGGAAGCTCTAATTCTTTAGGATTATCCAGTATAATTTAGAGAAATCACTCTGCAAAGTGGCAGCATCTTGAATGGAACTTATAGTTCTGCACAATTTAGTATCATCGTGAAAAATAGAAACAGTATTTTCAATGCCCTCCTCCAGGTCATTAATCAACAAGTTAAAAATCAAAGGACCAAGTATAGAGCCCTGCGTTACTCCACACAACAACACTGGTCCAATTAGAAAATATTCCATTTACCACAACTTTGTAATCTATGTTTCAGCCAGTTCTCTATCCAAGTATAACTATTATGTTCCAGGCCAACATTCCTTAATGTAACCAGTAACCTTCTGTGTAGCACTGTATCAAATGCTTTAGCAAAGTAGATTACATCCACTGCCATCCCAGAGTCGAAGTCTCTGCTAACCTTCTCATAAAAAGAAATCAAATTAGTCTGGCAAGATCTTTTATGCATAAAACCATGCTGGCACACACTCATCGTATTATGATTTGCAATGAAGTCCAGTATCTTATCCCTTAATAACCCTAAAGCTTTCCTACCACTGACATCAGACTAACCAGCCTATAGTTTTGAGACTGAGATCAGGATGGCTTTGGGCTTAGAACAGTCATCTAACATATCCTAAGCAGAGCAACATCCAAAAACTTTTCTCTTTTTATAACATGTGTTTTATTTTATTTAATAACATAATACCTATAGACTAACTATTGCTTCTGCCTCTCTAGAGAGAAGCTTCCAGTGAGATATATTTTATATCTGGTTTTCACGTCTTTCCCTCACATCCAGGAGTAAATGAATACGTTGCAGTTAGTAATGGTCTGTTGGATGATTCGTGTTACAGGTAAAGGATCCATTAGTTTGAAATCCGTTATCCAGGAAGCTCCGAATTACAGGAAAGCCACCTGCCATTGTCTCCATTGTAATCAAATAATTAACATTTTAAAAAATGATTTCCTTTTTCTCTTGATCCCAACTAAGATAGAATTAATCTTTATTGGAAGCAAAACAATCCTATTGGTTTTAATTAATGCTTAAATAATTTTTTAGTAGACTTAAGGCATGGAGATCCAAATTACATATTGCATATAAACAGAATAACCAGTTATTTAACTGTACATTTTCATGAAACTGACAGTACAGATTTGATTTATAATCCAGCACAGGGCACAGAGTGCAATAGCAGCTCTTAAGGGTCTGAGAACATATGCATGAGGCTCTATGGGCTGCAATGTTGCATCTGTTCTATGCAGCCTGCTTTGTTTTGCTTGTAACTGTAGATGAGAATAGGCAGCTCATGGCATGTTTCCTTGTATGACATACAATCTGGCATTAGCATGTTGGGTGTTGTACCATGCTATAAATATAGCACGAATATTTGCCAGGCTCTACAATAAAAATCTGCCCATGGCCAAATGCTTTATTGGCACAGTTATATCATATATATATTATAGCTTGAGTGTATTCTCAAGCAACAGGCACTGTTGAATTTCTTAATAGATATAGCTTTATATCATTTCTAGCCAAGGTAGAACTACAGTAGCACCACTCTAGCAGGGTCAGTCATGGAAATCGTAATTGCCTACCTGGGCGTATCCCTGAATAATATGATATTATTTAGAGAAATGAAAAGCAGTAGACTCACTCAGTCAGCTGTTATTTTATCTAAGCAGTGAGGGTTGTCATTATGTATTGATTTTGATGTTTTTAGAGTACAAGCTCAAGTACAGCATCTGTACACTGTACCTCTTCCTCATCAGTGCCCATTCCTGGTACATTTGAAATTCTGTGAGACTGCCTAAGGCTGGATGCAAATTGTTTGTGCTCCAGCTATCTCAATACAATGTCATAATATTATATCAACAAGCAAAGCAGGTAAATCTCTAATAAGGAATGATGGTGTTCTCTTATTCTTGGAACAAATAATACACCGTTTCTGTCAGGACATTGTCATTTTTTTTGTTCCGTTCATCATCAGAATTTCATGTACAGAATTTTATGTATAGTACTACCTATGGTTTGTTTTATCCTCACAGCACCTTGCTTAATAGCACTTGCATTACTTTAATTCTGTCTCCAGTGTATTTTTCAATACCACATTGATCAAATATTGAAGTACAGTAAGTAATACAAATATAAACACACTGCATCAACATTTATTTATAAGGAGCAGGAATTGAAAAAAATATATAAAACCATCTACTGCCAAAGACCATAGACGCCTGCTTCTCTTGTCCAATATCACTTTATTCCTTGTCTTTCACCAAGTACAGGTTTTACATTACCATGTAAGAAAGGCTGGAGTTAAAAAGTTTCTGCTGCGTGATCCAATATGGTCTTCCCTAGCCTTGTGTCTGGAATCCTCTGAAACTGTAATTATGAGAGAAGCTACATTTCTTTTTTGTACAATAAATGGGAAACATTGCCTCCATGCAAAAAGCTTCTCAGTGTCAGGGATTTAAGGGAAAGTCTCCAATGTACAGATATGATGGATGAGTCCTTAAAGGGCATGTAAAGGCAAAAAATAAAATCCCATTTTTACTTTCTTTCTTTCTAATGAAAAAGAATCTCCGATATAATTTAATTAAAAAATGTGTACCGTTTTTATAAGAAACCTGACTGTATGCAGTGAAATTCTCCCTTCATTTACTGCTGTGGATAGGAATTGTCAGACGGTCCCTAACTGCTGAGTAGGGAAACAATCATACTTATGAACAGCAGGGGGAGCCCCCGCCTTACTTCCCAGCCATGCAGAACTCAAGCAGCTTTGTTTATGATGATCCCTAAGCAGCCCAGACCACACTGAGCATGTGCACAGTCTTAGTCTTGCAAAGATGTTTAACAAAGTTACAAGATGGTGACCCCCTGTAGCCAAATTTGAAAGCATAAATCATTTGTTTGATTAGGCTTGTGGTACAGTAAGTACATGTTTATATTTAGTATATTTAGTATACTAACTATTTTAGACTTTACATGCCCTTTAAGGCAAGGGACATTTTGGGAGCAAGCTGGACAGACTGGAGTAGGACAGAACAGAAACATGGCAGGACTGAAAGTCAGGATTTGGACAGAAGCATAGAAGCAGGAACAGGACTAGAGCAAGAGCAGGACAAAGGCAAGGAAGGGCAAGAACATGGAAGAGGAAGAATTAGAGCTAGGGGCAAGCAATAGAACTAAAGCCAAAACTACTTTAAAGGAACTGTTCAGTGAGTTTGTAATTGATCCTTAGCATGCAGGTCAGATTCAAAAGCAAACTGTTATGACCTATGTGGCTCCCTCAAGTCACTGAGGGGCCGCATGAGTTATACAGTTAGGTCCATAAATCTTTGGAGAGAGATAACTTTTTTCTAATTTTGGTTTTGTACATTAGCACAATGAATTTTAAATTAAATAACTCAGATGTGGTCGAACTGCAGACTTTCAGCTTTAATTCAGTGGGTTAAAGATTGCATAAAAATGTGTCCAAAGAATATTTTTCCAGAACTGTGCTAGCTTTTTTAGATGTTTTTTTTTGCAAAGTCCAATGGTCAATAGCCTTTCTATTCTTGACGCTTATGAGTGGCTTGCACCTTGCAACGCACCGTCTGTATTTACTTTCATGCAGTCTTCTCTTCATGGTAGACCTGGATATCGATACGCCTACCTCCTGGAGAGTGTTGTTTACTTGTTTGGCTGCTGTGAAGGGATTTCTCTTCACCATGAAAAGGATTCTGTGATCATCCACCACTGTACTGGGACATCCAGGTGCAGTGGTGGTTCACCAGTGCTATCTTGCTTTCTCATGATGTACCAAACTGTAGATGTTGCCACTCCTAATATTGTAGCAATTTCTCGGGTGGGTTTTTTCTGTTTTGCAGCTTAAGGATGGTTTTACCTGCATGGAGAACGTCCTTGACCGCATGTTGTCTGTTCTATGGACTATGGACCTAACTGTATATGGGCCTGATCAGGGAAACCAATAGAATTGAAAAGCAGGAGGTAGAGTTCAGGCTATTATGTTAGACATCCAGTCACTCCAGCCTTTATAAATTATGTTTTTTGGCTAACTAACTATATTAGAAACATTTGCATGGTCTATCTATTTACCCAGTTTTTATTTCTATACTGAACATATTGAATGCTTAGGCGAGGAATTGATGTGGAAGCTGGGTTTATAAAGGACTTGGCTGGCTCTGATTGGCTGTCCAACGAGGCTGCTATGATAAGAGAGAAAAGCCTGGTAACAGATAATGAGGGAACTTACCAGATGTTCTCCTGGCCTATTAGTTAAAGAGAGCAGCCAAAAACCTGGGGGCTCCTGGCTTGAATCACAGTGGAACCTAATGCTTAATTACAAATGTCATTCTTTGAGTTATTGACAATTACAGTAAGGATCCTCATGTTCCAAGAGCAATCATTTTTATGTGTATTGTAATAATGATTTATGTGTATGCGAGAATCATGTTGATACGTTGGTAAATCTATAGACGTATTCCTCTTTTTATTGTAAATGCTTTACAGTCATTTCCAAAATGGCTCCTCGTGGTTTATCCAGTTGATTGGGAAATTTTGAGAACTAAACATTATATTAAAAAAAATGACCCCAGTTCAATGCATTAGTATCCATTTGCACAATGCACATGATGATGTTAAAAATTTAGAGAGCCATCTCATGACTTGCTGACTACTTGCCCACATTGTATAAATAAAATAGGACATATTAGTACCATTACTACTACATGTCTCATGCTGACTGTCAATCATGCTTTGCTCTCTCCTCACTCTGTCAATGTGTTTGGTGAGTATTTCCAGCTGCATAAAAAGCAATGAGATGGATAGACCAAACTTAGCAGTTTTAGCAGATGGTCTGTTGATTTATCACATCACAATGCTGTGAAATATATACATTTGGGATATTATTTGTGATTCACTACTTTTTCTCACTCCTAGGAGTAAAAGAGTGAGGGAATAATTTTGCATATATTGTCTAAATAATTGTGTTACACTTGCAGGGAACATGAATAAGATTCTCTGTCAGGGCAAACTCATGGGGATCAAAGCTTGGAGAAATCCATACATCATTTTATATGGTTTATAAGCCATTTAAACACAAGAAGCAAAGTCATTTACTTTAGACTCTGGAGAATGTTGAAATGTGAATATCATTTTATCGCTCTCCAAATCATTTCAACAGCACAGTTTATTTAAATGTTTTTACCAGTTTTTCAGATTTATTTAGATTTAGGGGAGCAGCTATGCTTAGAAATCTGTATGTATGAAGAATGTATTTATATATGCTGTTATAATAAATGTTGGATCTCTGGTCCACAACTATATATATATAGTCTTAAGTCAGTAAAGTAAATTATACCATCTACAAAAACAGAGTTAATAAGATTCATAAGTCAAATATGTCACTGTAACATGTCACTTATGAGAACTTATGAAATGACTGTTCCAAGAGCTAGTGATGCTCACACCCAAGTTACACATATCTAAAATGAATGTAATAGGCATATGCTTTCAAAATATATTTTAATGGTCTAGTTCCTTGATGGTTGAGCCTTGCAGACTACATGGGACCTGTTGATGAACTGATTTGATGATCTGTTGAACATAGATAGCTAAATAGTTAATGTTGTGTGTTAAACAAACAAATCAAAGTGGCATCATCTGTAGATAGATAGATATGTAGATAGATAGATAGATAGATAGATAGATAGATAGATAGATAGATAGATAGATAGATAGATAGATAGATAGATAGATGATAGATAGATAGATAGATAGATAGATAGATAGATAGATGATAGATAGATAGATATCTCTCTTTCTCTCTATCTCTCTATAGATCTCTGCCTTGAAAGAAGAAATTCCAAATTTTATATGATATATTTCTAATTTGTAACTTAGAATTTCACTGTATTTTTTATTTTCATTAAATAAATCTGCACAGAACCTGATGAGAGTGCTGAGTTTACCCACTGTTTCCATACACCTATTTGGAACAGGCTGCAGAAGCTGAGTGGCAGACTGCCGTTAACTTGGGCCAGCTTTAGCATCTGGGCATGTTTTGTTTCTATAACTACTACATTTACATGTTTGTCGATAGAAAAGCACCCAGCATCAGTTAACTGTATTTTATCCAGCCCCACACTCCACACAAAATAAGTCTCTTGCTGAAGGGCTTTTAGTGGCAAGGTGAATCAATCGCATTACTGTGAATTATTAATTGGAAGCACATTATATAAGGAGGCCAAATATGCTCTGCCATGCAATAAAAAAAAATATTGAGCAAGTGGTATAACCTGCATTCCAATGGCTAAACATACTATGAACCAGATGTATCAGAAATCTGATTAACTTTCTCCATGTTTTAACTTGATTTAACCAATGAGAAATATAAAGCACCCTTTTTTGGATCCTTTCTTCTGGCATTTATTATTTCTGGATTCTGTTCTCAAGCTAGCCTTGGTCACTAGTACCCTGGGCTTGAGGGCAGGACCACCTGTTTGGCTGTAAGAGCAGTTCTTTGTTTTTCTATTCTGTGGAGTAATGTCGCTATGCTCTCCCACTGGTAACTCCCTTTTTACTGTATAAAAAGTCTGTTATTCTTTTGTTTCGGGGTTCTGACTGTTTTTTGTGAGTTCAGAACCCGCAAAGCTTGTGTCAAATAAACTTTGTCTTTCATCTGAAGTGGTCTCTGGTAACTGATTTTACCCAACAGTTCCTGTTGGTAGCATTTACAAATGCATTTTGAGAAGATCTTGATGACTTTTAAGTCCACTTTCCTTTGCCACCTCTGAACTGTTTGGTGAGAGATCAGCAGCCACAAAATACTATAAACTTTAATAAAAGGAGTAAAAAATAAAAAACAGGTGCAGATGCCCTACTGAGCCCTACTGATCCAATCTGCTGCTTGTGACTTGAGTTGCAATTAGTTTTGTTGTAGAATGGAATGCAAATTGTCACCTTACTCTGTTTTAAGGGATAGGAAGTGTGAATAGCTTGCGTCAGTGATGGAAGGCAATAAGTATATGACTTCCATTGTCTGACATCTCTGAGTTCTGTACCTTGGATTAGATTTTTAATCTAATGTGCAGATGCAGTGCCACAAGAACTAGGTGCAAGAGCTTACTAAATGGAGTTCTAAAAGTCAAAAGCCTTATCATTACTATAGACTGCCATAAATGGGCCCTAATATCATATATATTCAGACATTCATACAGTATGGGGCAGATTTATCAAGGGTCGAAGTGAATTAGAGGGAATTTTCGAAGTAAGAAAATTCTAAACGCAAAGTCATTTTTTGGATACTTCGACCATCAAATAAAATACTACGACTTCGATTCGAAGTAAAATAGTTCGAATATTCGACCATTTTGATAATCGAAGTACTGTCTCTTTAAAAAAACTTCGACTTCAATACTTCGCCAAATTAAACCTGACAAAGTGCTATGTTAGCCCATGGGGAGCTACTAGAGCAGTTTTCCAAGTTTTTTGAAGTTGAAGAAAAAACGTTTTGAAAAAACGTTTGATCGATCGCTGAAATCCTTCGAATCGTTCTATTTGAAGGATTTAATCGTACGATCGAACGATTTTACTTCGACCACAAAACAGTCAAATTTGATGTAAAAAACTTCGACTTCAATATTCGAAGTCGAAGTATTCCAATTCGATGGTCGAATTTCGAAGTATTTTCGACTTCGAAATTCTACCCATGTAAATCTGCCCCTATGTGTATATAGATTTATTTTAAAACGCCTGTGGTTTAAAATGTAACAGTATAATGTTAGACATAGTGAAAGAGAGTAGTGTCTTTCACTGTATGCATATATATATATATATATAACAAGCAAGGGGAAGTTGTGCTCAACCACTAACTTAAAAACATTAAGAGGGGGTGCAATGAGGTAGTGACCACAATATACATATAGTAGAAACAAGAGATCCTCTGCACTCAACCCATTATCAATATATTTAAGACAGAGACACTTTGTGCATACTGCTACTGAAAAATGCCTTACCCTTTAAACAACACAGGGATTGTTTGTCCATATATTGCAATATATTTAAGCTGGCCAACTACGTCAAAGTCATCCCTTATCTGGCCAGTCCTACTCTCAATTTTTATCTGATTCATTAAGAATTCTACTGTTCAATTATACATTTTACAAAGGGACTAAGTTTTACCCGCAACTTACTTGCTGCTTTCAAAGTAAACTCCAAACTTTGGATGCCCTTTTATTAGACACCAGTGGGATCACCTGACTATAGCTGGGAAGGGTGGGGGCTACAACATGGAGCTGGTCACTGCTCCTGTATAAACTATAACAAGCAAGGGGAAGTTGTGCTCAACCACTAACTTAAAAACATTAAGAGGGGGTGCAATGAGGTAGTGACCACAATACAGTATATTGTGGTCACTACCTCATTGCACCCCCTCTTAATGTTTTTAAGTTAGTGGTTGAGCACAACTTCCCCTTGCTTGTTATAGTTTATACAGGAGCAGTGACCAGCTCCATGTTGTAGCCCCCACCCTTCCCAGCTATAGTCAGGTGATCCCACTGGTGTCTAATAAAAGGGCATCCAAAGTTTGGAGTTTACTTTGAAAGCAGCAAGTAAGTTGCGGGTAAAACTTAGTCCCTTTGTAAAATGTATAATTGAACAGTAGAATTCTTAATGAATCAGATAAAAATTGAGAGTAGGACTGGCCAGATAAGGGATGACTTTGACGTAGTTGGCCAGCTTAAATATATTGCAATATATGGACAAACAATCCCTGTGTTGTTTAAAGGGTAAGGCATTTTTCAGTAGCAGTATGCACAAAGTGTCTCTGTCTTAAATATATTGATAATGGGTTGAGTGCAGAGGATCTCTTGTTTCTACTATATATATATATATATATATAGAACTAGAAATAGAGATCGCACTCACAGGTCTTAGAAGAGTTTAAATGACGTTCGTCCACTGAATAAAGACATTATAACTCTTCTAAGACCTGTGAGTGCGATCTCTATTTCTAGTTCTACATTCAACCTTCAACAAGGACTGCACCCAGGCATAATTGACGACATTTTCGTGAGTGCCGGTTCTTCCCTTCACTATATATATATATATATATATATATTCCTTTTATGATTTGATATCACTGACCCTTTAAGCATTGATCCAAAGAAGTGCGGGACTGTGACCTAAATATCATTCATTGCATTTATCTAGATGTGAACTATGAAATACTGTAATTATGCATTTTCAGAAGCTTTCTACCATATGGCTACAATTTCTTCTTGGATGCACTTTTCACTCATTTCATTTTTAACATCTGTGACATCAAGGATTACCGGAGAGTGGATTGTAATATTACTGCATGTAAAACATGAAATAGTACAGCGTATCTCATAAAGGCACTTTCAGTATTTCTACTTTTATAGCACAAATTCAAATTCTAAGAAATTGTATGAGGAGTTAGATCTAAAATAAAAAAATTGACAGAACATTTACTAAGTGGCCCCTAATTTAGCTGTCTTCATATTATTCATTTTTTGTTGAAATTGAGAGGCAGCCATAAATTTCCCAGCATTCATCATGCTCTATCTGCAATTCCATCAACCCCAGTGAATTAGGTACTTGTTGGGAGGTGGCTTTGCTGGCAAGCATTAATCCTCATAAAGCATAGTTTTTTGAAAAAAATATCTGTCCCCTCTTCCAGGGGTGATTGTGGCCCTTATATCGCCTCCCCCCACTATTACCTATCTCTGAGGGGGGTTAAGGGGAAGCATCGCTAGTTCAAAGAGCACAATTGTGCCCTATGCACTAGAAGAGCCATATTTATAGTTTGTTATTTGAACATTTGTCTCTTAAAGTTTTTTCTTCTTTTTGTGGCTCCTGGTAACTTGTAGGGTAATACTGTCTGGGGTAAGGTTCCCACAAGGCCTCATAGCAGGTGCCTCATAGACGGGTTCACTGACAGCCTGAAAACATCAGTAGGAAAATTACAAATATTTAACTCACAGATTTATCAAAGGTCGAAGTGAAAATTCGAATTTTGAGTTCATTTTTGTTTACTTCGATAAGGGAATAGTTCAAATTTCGATTCGAATTTGAAAAAAAAATGTGAAAATTCAAATGTACTGTCTCTTTAAAAAAAACAAAAATGTTGAATCGTACGCTTTGAATGCACTATTACTTCAATTCGTACGATTCAAATTCAAAAAACGGACCTATTTGATTGAAAACTGACCTATTCGGCCAAAAAAAAACTTTGATTTAATTTTGGTTGGTCTTTTTGAATTTCGAAGTTTTGACCCTTGATAAATCTGCCACTTAATCACATCCCCATCACCTAAAAAGAGAATTCTAGGAGAAATATACATTTGAGGAGAGATTTGCATTCTTTTTAAAGCCTTTAGTAGCCCAGCTACTGTGGCACATTATACATATGTATATTATTGGGGTACAATAGAACAACAGTGTTGCATCCACCTTAAGAAGTAACCCCCACAATCTGCATAAACAGTAAATTAGACTAAACTTACCTTGCATCTTGCAACAACCCCTTTAGTTTTCAGTCAGGTTGTTATATAGCTCAGTTAACCATTGGTCTCAATGTGTTCAACATAAACAGAGATAGCGGGTTGCTTTTCTTTATTTCCTTATGTCTGGCCAATAGATATTTTTATTTGAGGGCAGCTTGGAGAGATGAAAGTGCAGATTGCCTCTGTAAAATAGTATTAAATAACTTTAACTTAAGATGACACTTATTAAATTGACAATATAAAATATTTACTAACCTGTAGGTGTCATAAATATTTCAAGGGCATATTTGATATTGGAACTGATTCCTTGATTTATATTTTATGTTCCATCAATAACTGTATGATCATATATTAAACAGTGTTATAGAATTGTTCTTGTTTAAGCTAGAAAGAATCAAATGTTCATAAAAGACTGTCACAGTTTGAAGAAAGATTCTCGTAACTGAGCAATTTATCATTTTTTGATTGGGTTGCTTCAAACTACTTGTGATAAAAACTGCCAAAGAAATAACTACTTGTGGCTAAATCTCTTTTTAAGGGCTTTAACAGATACTGTCTTGTGATGCCCTTTCATTTAAAGAGCATGTAAAGGCAAAAAAAAATAAAATCCCATTTTTACTTTCTTTAATGAAAAAGAAACCTATCTCAAATATACTTTAATTAAAAAATGTGTACCGTTTTTATAAGAAACCTGACTGTATGCAGTGAAATTCTCCCTTCATTTACTGCTGTGGATAGGAATTGTCAGACGGTCCCTAACTGCTGAGCAGGGAAACAATCAAACTTATGAACAGCAGAACTTACTTCCCAGCCATGCAGAACTCAAGCAGCTTTGTTTATGACGATCCCTAAGCAGCCCAGACCACACTGAGCATGTGCACAGTCTTTGTCTTGCAAAGATGTATAACAAAGTTACAAGATGGTGACCCCCTGTAGCCAACTTAAAGCATAAATCATTTGTTTGAATAGGCTTGTGGTGCAGTAAATTCATGTTTATATTTAGTATACAAAATACAGCATTTCTAGCCTTATTCTATTTTAGACTTTACATGTCCTTTAAGTCTTTTCCAAATATAATGAACCCTACAGCCAAAAGAAAATATCACAAGTCAAATAATTTTGTCATAAACCAAATTTTATTTTTATTAATTCAGTTTAATTTGTGTTTGTGAGAACATTTTATTCTTCAGCTTAAAGTGGACCCGTCACCCAGTCACAAAAATCTGTATAATGAAAGTCCTTTAAAAATTAAACATGAAATCCAATTTCTATTTTTTATTAAAGCATTCATAGCTGTTGTAAACTCATTTAAAAATCTCAGCTGCCAATCAAATATTGTCTGCCCCGTCTCTATGCCTAGGCATAGAGGGGGGGCAGACAATTACTTTCACTTTCCATTCAGCACTTCCTACATGCCACTTCTCTCACCACATTCCCCCGTTCTCTTCACCATTTAATTGTGTACCCAGCACATGGAGATGGACATCAGGTCCCCCATTCTGTTGCACAAACAAGATTCTGAGATGATACAAGGCTTGTCTTAATAACAGTGTCCACAAAATGGCTCCTGCCTGCTTGTTATAGTTATGACTTCCCAGACTGATTGAAACAATATTGAAATAATTTATACAGAGTAATTAAAGTTAATTTTGCTTGACTAACATGATAAAATAGGATTTGGAATAATTATGTTTGGGTGACGGGTCTCCTTTAAACCTCTAAATTAAAATACAGTTGTATATACTTTATGAGGTCTAACTTATTTTTCTATTAAATTTCACATGACTATTTTTATATCCAACACTTTGAGCAGTAGCTTCAAACACAGGGTTTAAAGCGAGAAAGCTATTACCTATTACATAAGTTGTTACATGGAGCAGATGGTTACACTTCTACTACAGTATTTGCTTGGAGTAGAAAAACGAAGGCGGAAGGAAACTAAAACACCTCATTAGAATTTGTTACGAATATTAGATTAGATTTCTCAGTTGAAAAGCTTCATTTTTCATCCACTGAGAAGGACAAAGTTGATCTAAAAAGCATTGTCTTATAGGGTGGGAAACCTAGAGAATGCTTGCAGGAGATAACATTCTGCTACACGTATTGCAATAAACGGATTTAAGATGGTCACAACATTCACATGCACAGAGGTCTTTGAATCTTGGCTTGGAGATTTATGCTCTTGTGATAGTCATGTTTATATCAGCTTTGCTTTTCATCTCACATTCTTTTATTCTAACCACTGCCTGGTTGCTAGAGTAGATTGGATCCTAGGAACCAAGTAGCTGCTGACATTCCAAACTGGAGAGCTGCTGAATCAAAAAGTTACATTATTCCAAATCCTCAAAAACAAATGAAAAGAAAAATGCAAATTGCTTCAGAATATTACTTTCTATGATGTATGTAGACTCTACATGATACTTAGGGGGTTATTTACTAAACTTCAAATTCAAAAATCATGAAAAATTTGTGATTTTTGTATTATAAAATCTGACTTTTTAAAAAAACACGATTTTTTCGGAATTTATTAAACCCCGAAGAAGGGAAAAGTCATAATCTGAAAATCCGGCATCTCAGACCTGTCCCAATGATTTTTTCATGTGCGCTGGGTTTATGGCAATGCCCAAAAGTTTTCTGCGTTTTTGGCAAAATTTTTTGGCAAAATTTTTTTCAAGTGAAAAATCTGAAAAAATCGTGAATAAAAATTCGAAAAAATTGTGAAAATTTGATTTTTGCTGATTTTTTTCCATTTTTTTCCTGCTAACAAAATATACAGGAAAGTGTATTAATAAGTAAGCCCAAGAAAACTGTGTTAATTTGGTCTGAGTTTTTTTCAGAATATATTGAGATAAATTCGGATAAACAACTCCCTTAAAGTTAAAGGTAATAAGGTAAACTACCCTTTTAATTTTTAATATTGATTGCCTCAACCCCCTGAACTTTTTCACAAATTTCATTACATTTTAAAGTATATAGTTCACTTACTAAAAGACCCTTAACTATTCTTATCTTTAGCTAATGTAGAATTAAGAGGACATTCGAGCTCTCTCTGCATAGTAAGAAAGTACTATAATTATGATGCTTTGCGTATTTAAGAACTAGAAAGTCTGTTTCTTTTAGCTCTTGCGATTTTTTTTTCCATTAAAAAGGAAGCTGGGAATCAGCCACTATGTCAATTAGCTGGATAGAGTGCCAATGTATAAGTAATTTACTGCCAAGTGCTTCAACATATTCATTCACAACACTGCACTAATTAAAAGAAAAACTGATTCCTGTTACATAGAAATGTTATAAATACCATTAATAATGTAAGTCATAATTTCATTTGTAACCTATTATAGAGGAAATTGATAATTATATAATGACATGTTTGTAATAGGGGATGAATAAGGTCACTAATTTGCAACCATATTTTGATTATGCAGATCTGACCTACAGGGGATAGAATGCTTTGCTGTAGAAATAAAATATCAATCAACCTTTTTATTGTGACTGCTGTTTGTAGGTCTGCAAATCAGTACTATTTAGAACAAGACAGAACATTCTAAGGCAGCCAGTTCTTTCAAGTGGTAATATACTCTTGGGTTTGACATGACCCAAATACATAAGGCATATAATGTGTTGTATTGCATACAATACAAATTATGCATTCAAATTAAATCAGAATTTTCTTAGCTTAGAAAAACAAATAAAAAATATATTATTGTATATGGTTGGCCAAATTTTGAACACAATTGATAAAAAGATATATGTCCCAATAGATGTTATTTTTCCTAATCCTCCCCTAATTCTAGTTTTCTACCTCCTTTTCTTTGGTTGTACTTCCTGTCTAATCCCTCTCTACTACTCTTCCTCTTTCCAACTGTATAGCCGTCTCTGCTCAGTAGCAATTATATACAGTACAGACGCCACAGTATCTCACTTTGTTGTTATTGATCAAAGTCTGATACAGTGTTGTTCTCTGTTTGACTTTTTAAGCCTTGTTTTATAGTCATATTTATTTAGCAAAACCAAAAAACGTTACTATTTTCAATATATAATGGACAGATATTACGTTCTATGTAACTTATTTATCGAAATTAGTGATGGGCGAATTTGGGCGTTTCGCTTTGCCGAAAAATTTACACAGTATGTGTTTTGCTGGCTTTAGCTATTTTCAGATCTGTTCTCATTTTATAAAAGACTAACTAAGAGGCAGATTTATCAAGGGTCGAATTTCGAAGTACAAAAAACTTCGAATATCGAATTCAAAGTTTTTTCAGCAAATTTGGCAATCCTGTGGTCAAATAAAAATAGTTAGATCAAACGATTAAATTGTTCGAATGGAACGATTCGAACGATTCTAGCGTACGATCAAACGATTTTTATTCGATGTGTAGAGACTTAGAAAAATGTTGTAGAAGGTCCCCATAGGCAACATAGCACTTTGGCAAGTTTAATTTGGCAAAGTATTGAAGGCAAAGTTTTTTTTAAAGAGACAGTACTTTGATTATCGAATGGTCGAGTATTTGAACGATTTTTACTTCGAATTGAAGTAAATTCGAAGTTGTAGTATCCTATTCGATGGTCGAAGTATCCAAAAAATTACTTTGAAATTACTTTTTGTACTTTGAAAATTCACTCGAACCTTAGTAAATCTGCCCCTAATATACTTCAGTTTTTAAGGAATTAAAATACTGTAAATCAGTAGCAAATGTATTTTATAGATATAAAACAGAAACTGTTGCCAACTGTATTAATAAATATGCAGCACTTTATAATTTTGCAATTTAGAAAAGTAAACACGGGGCATTATAATATATATTAAATACCATGTGGTAAGAGACACAGTAGAAAGAAAGACCGTACCTGCCCTGTAGAACTTAGAAGTCATTTTCAGCAAATTTGCTTAAAATAAAATTATGAAAAATATAGCTGTAACTGACATAGCTGTAAATGATGCCGTTTGATTATTAATCTATTTTTATTTTAGATTTCCCAAACGTTTTCATTTTCTTTAAAGGAATTGTTCAGTGTAAAAATAAAAACTGGGTAAATAGATAGGCTGTGCAATATAAAAAATGTTTCTAATATAGTCAGTTAGCCAAAAATGTAATGTATAAAGGCTGGAATGATTTCATGTATAACAAGTCAGTCAGATCACTACTTCCTGCTTTTCAACTCTCTTTGTTTACACTGACTGGTTGCCCTGGCTACCAGACAGTAACCAATCAGAGACTTGAGGGGGGGCCACATGGGTCATATCTGTTGCTTTTGAATCTGAGCTGAATGCTGAGGATCAATTACAAACTCACTGAACAGAAATGTACCATGTGGCCCCCCTTCAAGTCGCTGACTAGCTCAGAGTTATAGAGCTGAAAAGCAGGAAGTTGGATTCTGGCTGTTTTATTAGACATCTGTTCACTCCAGCCTTTATATATTACATTTTTGGCTAACTAACTATATTAGAAACATTTTTTATTTTGCACAGCTTATCTATTTACCCAGTTTTTATTTTCACACTGAACTATTCCTTTAAGTAATTTGGGACATTAATAGGGTAGAGGGTAAATATTTACTTTGTGAAAAGGCAGGTTTTTTGTGTTTGATACAATTTAGGGCCAAACCCCAGAGAATCAAAAAGACCTGCTTTACTTTCAAATTTCACCATTGCTCCAGTATTATTTTTCCCTTGACTTTTTCCCTAGACTTCACTTTTCAACTGATTCTTCTGTATTTTGCATAGGAAAAAGTCTTCCTAAAGTGGGGAACACACTAGTTTATAAACAGAAAAACTTTTAAAATACAAAGGTTTTGCAAAGATTTTAAAAGAATGAGCTCTACTACATCTTCAATCCCCAATGGCTATATAAGATCTAACTCAATCAGACTCCTGGTTCCTCTGCATGGGAAATTAGCAGATCTGCAGCTGCTTATGTATATAAATAGAATGCCCATGTATACAAACAGAAATATTTAATTTCATGGCATCCATTACTTGATGTTGGGGATGTCTACAACAAAAAATATGGATTGCATTGTCCAAGTACTAAGGAGTGAAAAATAACACATTATACCTAAAACATGGTACCCAAGTTAAAAATAGCTGTCTCTTAGAAGTGTTTTTTTTTTCAGTTGCTAGGAATTATTCTTATTTCTTTTCATGAATGCAGAAAGGCTTGACTCACTAGGTGGAATCTGAATATTTTATTCCATATGGCCTACAGCAAATTTATAAATATAAAATCATATATTGCTTTTATTACTTATGCTTGGATCACACATTTTATTGATATAGTATACAAATATAAATATGTAAATATCTTCTCTTCATGGTATGCAGTGCTTAGGGAGACATTCAAGTTTTAGGTTGAAGCCAGGAGATCACTCTGTAATTTTAATATGAAGCTGAAGTTGACGTTCTTAAGTTCACTGGAAGCATAAACAAATATTGAAATCCTTGCCCCTAGCTTTTCAGTCATACTGTACTTTTTTTTCCAGCAATCGAAAGTATGCATTCTGTATATATATATATATATATTGTATAATTCTTATAGAGGGACCCAAATTCTTGTGTTGAAAAAACATATTATTTATTCATCACTCGTGCATCCAACGTTTCAGCCCATATTGGGGCCTTTATCAAGGATCCTTGATAAAGGCCCCAATGTGGGCCAAAACGTTGGATGCTCGAGTGATGAATTAATAAAAAAGTTTTTTCAACACAAGAATTTGGAATGTGGGTCCCTCTTTAAGAATTATACAATTACCATTGACCCAACACCCACAAACGGATATCGGAGTTTGAGTGCGGGTACCTAATTTGAAAAAGGCTGGTGTTCCAGCTGAAACGTCAGTTTTATTGTGCCCTTTTTATAGATTTTTTTTTTTTCTGTAAGACCTGTGAGTGCTATTTCCACGGACTATGTTATTATGCATATTTGTAATTTACACCCAAACTTCTGTTTACTCTTTTTTTAGAGAGTGCCGGCATTCTCTAAACATATATAAATATATATATGTATACATGTATATGTGTCAACAATTCATTGTATGTGAATGACTTTTAAATTAAATAGTAGTGCTTATTAGTTATAATTGTTGCTTCATGATGTCCCTTGTTGCTTTGTGATGTCCCTTGTTTCACATTTCAAATATAGCAGCAGCTGTAATTTTTGGATACTTCAACCATCGAATAGGCTACTACGACTTCGACCTTCGATTCGAAGTAAAATCGTTTGACTATTCAACCATTCGACCATTCGATAATTGAAGTACTGTCTCTTTAAAAAAAACTTCGACTTCAATACTTCGCCAACTTAAACCTGCCGAAGTGCTGTGTGTATATATATATATATATATATATGTGTATATATAGACAAATACAAGATTCCTCTGCACTCAACCCATTATCAATATATTTAAGACAGAGACATTTTGTGCATACTGCTACTGAAAAATGCCTTACCCTTTAAATAAAACAGGGATTGTTTGTCCATATATTGCAATATATTTAAGCTGGCCAACTACGTCAAAGTCATCCCATATATGGCCAGTCCTATGCTCAATTTTCATCTGATTCATTAAGAATTCTATGGTTTCATTGTACATTTTATAAAAGGGATGAATATGTTTTACCTGCAACTTACTAGCTGCTTTCAAAGTAAACCTCCCAAACTTGGCTGCCCTTTTATTAGACACCAGTGGGATCACCTGACTATAGTTGGAGAGGGTGGGAGCTACAACATGGAGCTGGTCACTGCTCCTGTAGAACTATAACAAACAAGGGAAATTTGTGCTCACCACTAGTTTTTAAAATCATTAGGCGGGGTGCAATGAGGCTGTGACCACAAAATACATATAGACAAATACAAGATTCCTCTGTACTCAACCCATTATCATATATACACACACACACACACTAGCAGCCCTGCCTGGTTGCTGGTCAAAAAATTCAATGCATAAATAACAAAAAAACACATTTTAAGGACTTTATAGGTGAAAAAAATAAAGATTGTATTTTATTTCAACGTTTCGGCTCCATCACTCGGGCCGCCTTCTCGGAGTGTGTTTTTTTTTGTTTAAACTTTTACATTTTACATATTATGTATAAACAGACCTCAAAAGCAACTTAGATCAATAATGCTATTAAATAGCAAAAAAAATTGATTTGTTGAAAACATTACAACCTTTTCTGATGTTTTGACAACTTGTCATTTAAATATAATGTGTTGCAGCCATGAAATCTGAGGATTTTAGGAATGAGAAGATAAAACCATAAACAATATTACCATCATAGCTAACACAAAAAAACCTTTATTTATTGATGGCCTTAACAACAGGTGTGTTCTCTTGGCAGAATTCAGTGGAGAGATTTGCCCAAAAATGATCCAGCAGGGCAACAACAGGGTGCTGATGCAATGTATGTTATAAAAAGAATAGAGGGAACAAGAACATTTCTTTGTAAAGCCTGAACTTTGCATTTTTATCACAGTTTAGCTACATTCAGTTGTAATCTGGAATTATTTGATTAGTAATATGATAAGATAAGAGGAGGCAGCAAAAAGATAACAAGCACATATCTATTATTAGTGTAATAATTCCACATAAATTGCAAACCTTCTCTAAAAATAAATAGCAGGGTCTCCACAAATGAGCAATTACAACACTGTATTAAAATGTAACAACAAGGGTTAATGAAATATTTTCATTGCAAGATGATGCTAGGAGATGACAGATCCATATCTACATAATTATGAGTCACATCCTGAAAGACTTATTTACATAAGTTCTGTCACTGCAACAATGCACCAGAAATTCTCATGTATTACATCCGTTTAGGGTGATGGAAGATGTAGTCAATCAGCCGAAACAAATCAGTAAGGGAACAAATCTTCCATACACCTCAGGGGAGATTGTTAGGGCCCAATCCTGCATTTTAAGGTGGCCATACACGGGCCGATAAAAGCTGCCGACAGACCGTGTCGGCAGCTTATTGGCCGTGTATGGGGCCCCACGATAGGGCTTCACCGATCGAGATCTGGCCGAAAGTCGGCCAGATCTCGATCGGATGGGACAGAAAATCCAGTCGGATCGCGGCCGCATCTATTCGTTGATGCGGTCCCACGATCCGACCGCCCGTTTGGGCATCGTTAGGATCCGATCGTTGGGCCCTAGGGCCCACGATCGTATCAGCCGATATTGCCCACCTCAAGGTGGGCATATTGGAGGGAGATCCGCTCGTTTGGCGACATCGAGCGGATCTCTCCATGTATGGGCACCTTTAGATGGGTACCCAGGCAGATTTCCCACAGAATATCCTCCTGATCATGGCATCTAATCATGGGGATATTCCAAGGTTAAAAGACCCAATGCAAGACACCCAATCAAAATGTTTGTTTGCTAATCACTCTTCGAAAATGTTGGCAACCAAATGCCACATGTTACAAACCAAAAAGTCACCACTTAGGGGCATATTTATCAAAGGTCGAAGTTCGAAGTTAAAAAAATTTCGAACTTCGAATTCAAAAAGACCAACCGAATGGAGGTCAAAGTTTTTTGGGGTTGAAGTAGCCGAATTCGGCCTACTTCGAATCGTACCATTCAAAGTAGCGCTACTTCGATTCAAAATTTTTTTTACTTCGAATTTCGATCTCCCAAACTCCCCCAATTGCCTACATACAAGTTCTAGGAGGTCCCCCATAGGCTAAAATAGCACTTTGGCAGTTTTAGGTGGCGAATGGTCGAAGTCGAAGTTTTAAAGAGACAATACTTAATACTTCGAAAATTCACTTATGCCCCTTAAAGTACTTAAAGTACTATTGTGACTGAAATAGTTCAATTTGAAATATGCACTGTATGTAGAGTTAAATATGTACTATACCAGACAAATACCATAGTTGAGCATGTGTAGTAAAACCTGCTTGGCCAGTTAATTTTTCTCCATTTGAAATGACTCCCGGTGAGAGGTTCTGTTGATCATTTCACATCCATATTCAGTGCAGTCACAATATCAGTAGCCAAATAAATTTAATCTTGGTTTTTGTTTTAGAGAATTGAGATGTTGGTCAGAAATCACAATGACCTCCTTTAGCAACATCCCTCTTCGTTTTATCACATTGGGGAGGTTACCCAAAACATTGCAAAATAGGTTCCTTTTGAATCTTTCAATAAAATAATTTTATTCCAACACAAACTATATATATTTATTTATTTATTTTTATTATAACAAAAACCTGGCTTGTTCAGATGGATGGAAGATCCCAATGGATTAAAAGTAACCATAAAATAACCCTTATAATGTAATCCTCAGACATTTTGCTTTGGTTTCCTAGAGACCAATACATTTTGTGAATTTGCAGCTGACAACTAACCCCTCTAAGGTGAGAACAGAGGACAAGGCTTAACTAATCATGGCCAGATTGCAGAAGCACAAATGTGTAATGATAGGATTTTTTATATATAAAATGCCTTTGAAAGAATGCTCAATTGCAGCTGACATTTCTTCTGCTTAATGCCAGTGTTTGCTGAGGAATAATAATGGGACAAACAAAGAACAAATTGACAACAAACTGCAATCAGACATAACCTGGCAAAAGGATCAGACATGTTTAACCCCTGCTCAGAATATTTGCAAACATCAAAGGATTTAATCTAATTTTACATACAAATATATATATATATATATATATATATATATATATATATATATATATATATATATATATATATATATATATAATGAATAAAAGGGATCTGCACTCACATTAACGTTTCGGTACTCAATCAAGCCTTTCTCACTCACTAATAGTTTTTTTTTCTTTGTTTATATATTTAGTGATTCAATTATGAGTTCCTTCAACTAATATGTATTTTCTAGCTGCAACACACTGATGTGACTGGCAGATTTTACCCAGTCTGAGTGCTGAGTCCTGAATTAGCAAATTTCGAATTGAAAAAACTTCGAAATTCGAATTCAAAATTAAAGCAAAAATTTTTTTGGTCGAATAGGTCTGTTTTCGATCGAAAAGGTCCATATTCAGCTGAATTTGAATCGTACAAATCGAAGAGTTAGCGCATTCGATCAAATTCAATTCAAAGTTTTTCCAAAAAAAACCTTTGATTTTTCAAAGTCCACCAATTGACTCCAAATAGGTTCTAGGAGGTCCCCATAGGCTAAAACAGCAATTCGGCAGGTTTAAGTGGCGAATGGTCGAAGTCGAAGTTTTAAAGAGACAGTACATGATAAATTTCGATATTCTAATGTTTTAATTTATTTCAAATTCGAATCAAATCAAATTTGGACTATTCCCTAGTTAAAGTACACAAAAAATTGCTAGAAATTCGCATTTTTTTCATTCGAAATTCACCTCGACCCTTGATAAATCTGCCCCTAAGGGGGGATTTACTAAAACTCACATTTATTTCATTTTACACTCTGGTACCTATTTATTAAACCTCAATTTTTTTTCTGGTTGAAAACTCGAAGTTTTAGAGGAAAGAATTTTTAGAGGAAAAAAAGTTCATTTTTGTTCAGATTTATAATCTGAAAATACTCCAGCTAAAATCTGTCTAGGTCATGTAGAAGTCAATGGCAGATGACCTTGACATCGTGATCTGCACTGGTTTTCATATGATAATCTGAAAAAGTCATGTTTTCAGACGACAATTCAAAAAAATCAAGCAATTCGGCTGTCAAACTTGAAAAATTTGTACGATTCAAATTGTTAAGTGATTTTGTTGAGATTTTTCTTGCACCGACCTGTTCAAGCGGCTTTTATGATACATGAGTTAACTTTGTAGATGGGAGTTAGGTCAACTTTGTTTTAAATAAAAAATTAGATAAATACAGATGAAGCCACTTGGTTTTGTGAGTTAAATGCGTCATGACTCAGGGGTAATTGAAGAAACTGTGTTATCTTAAGTCATCTTAACTCATTTAATGCATTTAACCTTTTCATTAGCATACCAAAGCTCCATTGTTCACAATGGTGAATGCTGTAATTAGATGGGATGTTGTGACGCAGTTTTCTGTGTTAAATGAGATAAATGGGATATCTGTGTTTAGTTATTCTGTGTCAAACAGACAAACCAAAGTGGCTGCATCTGTAGAGTTTTAGTAAATACCCCAGTAGACTGTAAGCTCTGAGGGACAGGGACCTCCTTCCTACTGTGTTTCTTACCACGTACCACTTAAGCTCTGTGTCCTTATATGAACTCTGTGTACTGTGTAATTGTATATTGTACATAATATTAATTATGTGACTTGGACACTCTGTGTGTACTTTTATCTATTTTCATTTTATAATATTGAACTATCAATCTATTTTTAACAAGGTATATCCCGTAAGTATAGATGTATATATTTGATTGTGAATTTCTTCTTTAAAGAGAACAATCTACCTGGAAGTCAAATCTTAAAAATCACATTTCTTTTGCACCACTGCCAATTCTAACTTGCTATTAAATGTTATAGTTCTTCTAGTCTTACATTTTGTAAAAGCCTTTAAGGCAAGAACTTCAAACCTCGAGTAAAAAAACATTTATTAAACAAATGTAAGATGTTAGGATTCAAGAACATAAATATCATTATACACTCAATTGCATTATTCCATTTTTGAAAGTATAAAACAGTGTTTACTAACAGATAGGGATGGGAGAATTTTTTCGCCTCGTTTTGCCGAAAAAATGACGGCCATAGACTTGTATAGCGGCGTGCGTCAAAAAAAAAAGACGCGCATCAAAACAGGTTCGCCGCGCAACAAAATTTTTTTGACGCCCATAGACTTTAATGGGCGTCTGCGACATTTCTCCGGCGGCAAATTTTTGGCGAAGCGAAACGGGTCAAATTCGCCCATCCCTACTAACAGAGTAAAATAATTTGTTTTATATGAAGGTGGAGCTCAGAGAATATTATTTAAAAAGTTATAAAGAATTAAT